>OX392459.1:12156223-14831315 GCA_947623535.1 Coelioxys conoideus
TAGCCTCGTGCATCGTTGGTAGAGAAAAAAAAGGAAAAAAAAAAAAAATGGCGCGAGTTAAAAGAGTCCGCGAGCGGGCAAAAGCGGACCGCAGCAGCCCCCTATTCTCTCCGCTCTTTGTCCGTTTGCTTTGGCAACGGCGTTATCGCGCGGCTCGTGTGCGTGCGTGTCGGTGTTTGAAATGGCAAAATGGCGGTGGCGACTCCCTTTCAATTCACCCGTAGACGCGATGATGTTCGAATAATGGTATCATTAATTCCGCTGAAAAGCGTAACGCCGCGCGTGCATGCCGCTGCGTGGCAACCAGGATCGAATTACCAGGCATAACCACGATCCCCATCGCGAGAAACACGATTCGACGCAGTTAACCCTTTGCGATCGAGAGGATTTTTGTTTTTACCGAGTCGTGTCACGAAAACTTTCCAATGTAAGAAAATTCGGGGGAAAAGGAACTTTAACGTGGACCATCGAGGGCAGTTGTTAGGACAACAAACAATAAAGTATACAATAAAAACGTCCACATGCGTAGTTCTTCAACGTTTTTTGTACTCGTTGCATGAACCCACCACTACACTAAAGAGTTACCCACCATTATTACACTTAAAAGCACCCGCCATTACTTATCCAGTTAAGTGTGCTTCACGACTATATCCGTCACAGAGACGCGGCAGAATTTTTGGTCAAGACGGGTATATTGCTAAACAACAGCTAACTGGTTCACCAAATAAATCAATAATAATATTAATATTGTCTATTTTATAAAATAGACCCATCTTTATGGCCCAGTGTTTTAACACCGACGTAACGCCGGTAAAAGGTAACGCCACAGTTAACTGGTTAAAGAGTTATCTTACACTAAAGAGTTTAATCAATGCTTTGGAAATTATTATTTGCTAATGTATGTTGCCACTGTCGCCAGTTTCGCTGTATTTCAGCACCAAACGTATGACACCGTGAATTTAGCTGAAAAATACTTATGCAAATTGTTAGAGCAAATGTGAGTCGGAGTGCGAAGGGTTAATGCCGTTCCGGCGTTACCAATCTTTCGCGGCGGAATCGAATTATCGGGGCTGATCGATTAAAAAGCTGCGGTCTGTGGCCAGTAATCCGTAAACGAAATCAATTTACGGTGCGGGTAATCAGGAAATACAGGGCCGACGTCCGTGTACTTCTTCCACGCCGAGAGCAGCGGGAAATGTCAAGATACCTCTCCGTGTGTATTTTCCTGGGATTCCTTTAACCCTTTGCACTCGAATGCATTTTTACTGTTGGCACATGAAAAATGTAAAACTTTCTAGTTGAACAGTGTAATGAATTTTCTTAAAATTATTATTTTTTATTAGTCAGCGATATTGTCTGTTTCGCTATGCGTGTGATACTATAAATTTAGTTAGAAGCTATTTATTTAAGATTATTGCATTAAGTAAAATGGTGAATGTGAGCCGCTTTTTGAGTGTTAAAACGTCAGGATTATTATCTACTTTGTTCGAGGGAGAACATAATGTCGATTATGTCTTGCGTCGAGTATCAATTTCTATACTATTTATACTCGGCAATGGTCGCTCTGAACAACTGCGTTGGTTAGAAGTTACTTGTTAGTCGGTTTAAGCTCCCGTTGTATAATTTCGTTCGCGATTATGGGAGTTATAATTAAATTAATAATCCTTTGCGTATAAATGCAGTTTCCGGAAAGCTACGAAAGAGTTTAAAATGAGAGGATATGTAAAATTCAAATTTATTATACTTACGATCTCAATAAATCTGCTTTCGCGATGCAAAAGACTATTATTTGTCGTCGTTTAAACCCAATTAAAACTATACCGTTCTTTAAAATCTACGTCATCGGCGTTTTGTACCAAAATGAAGAATTTTATTTGTTATCAATTCATTTGAAGTCAAAAGTGAAAATAACAAAAATATTTCATAAAAGCAGCTGCATGAATTTCACGTAATAATGCAGTCCGTAATACTGTTCACAGGGAACAATAAAAAACTGACAAAAAGACCGTTTTTTGTTCGTGGCAAATAATAATTACAGTATTTATCAAAGAATATGCGTTACCGCTGCAAAATAACGTTTCGTGTTGATCTGCCCCTCACGGAAGGGGTTAATTGCTCATAGAATTTCCACCACACAAATCTTTTTATTTATATATCCGTTGTTATGAAAGTGGTTCAAGTAAAAATTGTGAAACAGTTAAACCTTTGACTCGTTTGAACTGCATCAATTAATTTTATTATATTACCGAAGAATTTTTTAAAAATATTCGCGAACCGAATTGGTAGCGAAGCTAATCGTCGTGCGATTAAACGAAGCTCGAGTCACGTTATTGAATTTAATTTTGATCGAATCACAGTCCAACTAGCGAATCACGGTGTAACTAGTGAATCACAATCATGATCACCTATTTTTACTCCTGAGCTGGATTGGAAAAAAGAACGTTCTCACGAGCCGATCGAAATATTAAAATGAACAAATGTTAAGCAGAACACTTGTTTCTATAAGTGAACAAAAAAAAAGCTTTATAATGAAATTTGTTTATAAATAATTCTAAGTAAATCAATACAACAAATTAACATAAAAAGAGTTTTAATTCTTTATAGCGGAATCTTAATTGCTAGAAGAGAAATGCTAATATTAAAAAATTGTTCGCGGACGATATAAATTCATTACGCGGACCGGATATAGGCCATGCCTGGAGTAATTAGTGAAAAATCGAATTCTTTTAGAGCGTCGATTTGTACTATTCTCATAATTGATTGACAACTAGTCCCCGATCAGAAAACGCCGGAGCAGAGAGCAGCAACGTTACCGTGACAAAAATATCCCGGATTGTGATTTGATCGCCGAGCCTATGGAATCGATGACGTAATAAAGATCGAACTGACCAGTGGATATCGATGATGCGGGGTAAATGCGACGGCTGATTCGCGACACCGCGAACAATTTTGCGGCGGCCTGGAATCGCCGCTAATTCACCGTTCGTTCGTCGACCGCGATTGTGTTCGTTAATACAGAAATCCGCGTTCGATCGTTCGTAGGACGGCCGCCGTCCTAGATAAATAACGAGCCGCGGGAATTCGTCCTCGAGACGGATCGATGCCGCGCTGAAAATGCCCCCCGACCCGTTGAAAAATTAATTAAATTTGTCTCGCGACCGTTCGCGGCCCACGCGGTTTTTAATTAAAATCCCGCGAATCCCACTGATTAATGCCGTTACACGGAGCGCGGGGATTTAGCGAGAGGCCCGATGAAAAACGCGTGCCGTTTCGAGACCGCGTCGGTAAACGTTTTGCTAACCCTGTTAAGCGCGCACAGTTCATTGTTACATCCGTGACGGGTCCTTTTGGCGATTGGGAATTTTTAATCCTATTGCAAACGTTATGACCTTGGTCAGGAAAAAACCAAGTTACGGTTCGGGGTTTAGTTCGATTTAGTCGACTGAAATGGACACATAAAAATGTGATCGAAAGTATTAAAAACTGTGTAAGAATTTAGTTTTCTCTCTAAAGAGGTGTACAGAACAGAGGACAGAGAAACCCTCTGCATCACCTAAAAATTATTATTGGACAGCGACATTTCCTCATCTTATTTTTGCCTTCACCTTCGAACACACCTGCACAGTCAAGTATTTATGAAAGCACGGAACTTTGGACAAGATTTTTGTAACGCTCGAACTAAGAACAGAACAAGCAAATATCTGTCATGTTTTATCGACCTAATGAATGGTTGTATATGTTAGGTGATGCTGCAATATTTATTTATTTATTTTTCTACTTTATTTTTAGTTTTGAACTAAGCGTGCATTTAATGCCAGTACTTCTAGCGTTAATTAACATTTGCTTCATAATTTGAAAAATTCAGTATGCCGGCACAGACAAATTTCGCGAAACCGATCCGGCAGGAGTCGTCTGAACGGGTTTCCCGGATTTACCAGCCCGAGTGAATTCCTTCCGTCGATCACTTGGGTCTCGGCATCCTCCGAATATCTTGTTGCGAGAACAACCATCCCCCCGTGAACGGGATTCAATTATCACCGGCCGCTACGTTATCGTTTGCTCGACCATCGGATCGTTTCTCCGCTTCCCGAAACATTATCGTCCCGCGAACGACCGGCTTCCACCGACCCTTGTTTCGTGTCCGTGGAATTACCCCGCGGTGCAAACGGTTCTGGAAACTATCGGGGAGATGAACACGAACGACCCCCCAGACACATTGCGCTACCTAACAACTAAATCGACGCCGCAGCTTATACGATATGCAACGGCGAAATTTATATGGCAGTTGTATCGAGCTAACTATGATATATCGTTGACAACGGCCCGAACATCCCCTATGAATTCGTGCCGAAACGGTCGCCTGTTAAGAATCGTCCTGTAACGAGTATTCGATATCTTGTCGACCCTAATCAGTGTTACAGATTTTACTGTTCGGGCTCTTGAACGTGATCCTGCACATATTATACTATTAGCACTTTGCATTCGAAGGTATTTTTATTGGTAGCAGATAGCAACCCTCAAACTTCTTGATTGAAAAGATTGATGAATTCTTTTAAAGTTATCATGCATCCATTATTTGCCATTCACCACGTTGCCTGTATTAACTGTTTCATTATGTTTATACATCATACGTGCAACGCTACAGATTTAGTTAACAAATATCTTTTCCGAAGTGCTACACTAATCAAAGTGTTGAGTATAGGTATACTACTTATAGTATACCCATTCTGCATTCCTTGCATATTCTGTACATTTCTTTGTCGTGTGTGGAGGTTGACTGGACAGTGATGTCTTTGAGTCAGACCACGCATGAACAGTACATATATTACTATTTTTTGAAGATTTAGTAATTTCAATGAAATTATCAATAATTAAAAATATAATTACTATACCATATACTATATTATTATACTATACTACATCAGAATGTTGTATTACTATGTATTACATCACTATTCCATTACAGTATTATAGTACTATTCTTCTATTTCCCTATATCAATATACTGCTACACTATTATTACATGGTACTATCATATACATATATTGTCATGTATGTATACATTGTATTCCCCATATTCCTATGACTCTATACGTGTATATCTGTATCTCCATCACCCTGCATTCTTCAGGACGTATCTCCATATCCCCATATTCACATATGTTTATATTTCCATGTCCTTCTATCCCCATATCCTTATGACCCTCCATCCTCGTGTCCCTTACATCTCCATATCCGTATACACATCTCTACACCTCCATGTTTCTACATCTCCATATCCTCGCGTCTTCGTGTCCTTGTATCTCCGATTCCTTAGATTTCTACATCGTCCTACCCGTATATCCACATCAATTCCTATATCCCTGTATCTCTAAATACTACAATATTCACCACGAAACCATGACTTATCGTTATCAGAGCGTTCGTCGTTTCAATAAAAACCGTTTATTCAATTATTGAAACACCATAGCGACACGGTATTGCGCGAACGGTAAAAAGGGACAAAGGAATGAAATTTTTATGTGTATCCGCGCCGCGGTACAACTGTCACGAGCAGTTCAACGTATCGAGTGGAAATCGAAAGATCAAACTGAACTTGCTGGTTCGATTCTTTTTCATCGCGCTACGGCGAACTCGATTCGCAATATAGCTGGAACTTATTTAACCGTGTCAAAAAAAAGAGAGAGATAGAGAAGGAACAAATATAAACGAGAAAAACGGGTCGCGAAATGGAGGTCGAAATAGCGTTTCGAGTGGTCGTCGGCGGTGTGACTTCCTGGGTACAGTGACCAGCGAACGGTTTTATTCACCCTCGATATCGCCGATCGTTTGCCGCCGCGGCGATGAAAGAAGTATCATTGGCCGGTATGCGCAAAGCGGAAAGATAGTTGCGCGCTGGTTTATGTTGCGCGAAAAAATAACTACCCTTGATCCCGACCCTATTTTTTCGCGGATCCTGCCCCACCCCTCGATCCCTTTCAAAAGGGAAAACCAAACAAAAAAAAAAAAAAACAGTCGGGAGATAATACTCGAAAACAAAGCAGGAATAAAGGGCAAAGCAAGAGAGCGTAATCGGTGAACAAACCGCTTCCCGATCTGTTGTAATTCGTCGATGACGCGAGTTCCCGGTCCTCCACGGTATACGAGGAGGGAAATAATCACGAAAAACCCCCGCAAAATTCCGGCCATTGTTCGATCGTTGAAAGCTTCGCGGTGGCGCACAAACGCTTCTGGATTGATCCGAGCAATCACGCTAGCCATCGTAGCCTGCACTTTAATCCTTTCCTTTTTTCTTTTTTTTTTTTTTTTTGTTTTCGGGAGGGGAAAAATACCGTCTCCACTTGAGCACATCACCGCAAGTTGTCTGGAATTGTACAATTCATCCGCACAATGGGGGAATTTGCTAAACAAAGAGGGGCTCGATGGGAATAACGGACAATTGACAAAGATAAATGATCCTTCGCGTGCGAATTATTGCTGTTAATAAAACGTGAACCGGATAGAGTTCCCTTTGAACGATGTTTCGAACTTGATATTTTTCCGAACCGATGGAATTTTCCTACCGTTGTTACACGCTTTCTGTTCCTGCAAAGCGAAAAAATATGTATTTTAACGAAACGGTAACCGCGCAACAAAAAGAAAGGAAAAAAAGATATCAGTTTTATCGCAAAAGTTTCAACTTCCTCAGGCGATAGAAAAGGTTGCAAATATTGACATAAATAAATATTTAGGTGCGTCGGTTTTTTGACACTCTATTCAGAAACCATTTTTTCAATGACATGCCTTTTTGGTGTTTTCCAACCTCCGTTTCTGCCGCGGCAAAACGAAAAATACGCATTTCGACAGAACGCGGGACGCGGACAGAAAAAATATCGGTTTTGTAGCAAAAGTTCAAATTCCTTCGGGCGACGACGAAACTGTTGCAAATATCGACATCGATAAATAATTAGTGAAATAGATTCGTTATCGGAAATCTTGTTAACGAAAGGACACACGTTTTACAAGGTCTTCGTTTTCAACGTGCATGTTTCGGTGACACTTACCTTTAATCTGCTATTCCCGCCGAATAAAGTGCTCTTCTTTTCCATAAAAATTCATGAGAATTTTTCACGGTATTCTATTCCACGGACCCACATAACATATCCCCCCTTTTGTTCCTGCTTGGGCAAACAAATTTACCAATCTACCAACGTGGATCTTCCTTTCGGACATAGTTTGCGAAACAAGAAAAATAACTTATTGAATATGTAAATCACTATAGCGGCAGCCATTTTTATTATTTATTTTCCGCCTGGTCCATTATCGCTTCATACGACCGTTGTAACGTACCGACCATAACGTACGTCTCTATTTAACAATTTATTACCTGCAGGAAATAATTTTCGGCGGTCGATCTATCGGAATAGGTGGATTAATATTAAATCATAGTATCAAGATGAGAATCGCGAGAACCGGCTGCTTTATTCATCCACGGTAAACTCATGAATCAGACAAAAGATACAGGCATCCAGATAAATTATGCCAGCCACGGTTGCATTCTAAGCGCGCCCTTTGACCGCGAATAGTTAATTAATGGACCTGCAAAACGCGAGAAAGATGAAGGCCTCGTTTCCTGTGTCCCAAGGGATAAATTTCCGTGGCGAAGAGTTTTCGCGACGGGCGAAAAAAGAAAAAATGTCGAGCGACGCCGGTAATATTCGCGAAACTTCTAACGATCCGTTTCAGTCGAGCCTTCCTGCGAACTAACTAACGCGATGAAACGGTTATCGACGGACTTTCGAGTTGCAAAACACGAGCCACACTCGTTACGCTGTAACGCAAACCATGGACTCGTTGGTAGCCCGGGTAAGCGAACTATTTCATACGGTAAAACGGTGTTCAACGAACAGAAGTCTGAAAAGTTCATAAACCAAAATGAAAGCCACGCACGACGATCTGTTTTCGTGAGATAACGCGTTTTCTTTTCGACCGACCACGAGTATTTCTTTTCCTCTTTCGATTTCCGCGAGGAGTAAAAAACAGGAATTTCGACGGTATTTTTAGCGCGGGATAAAGGTACAACGATATCTAAATTTTTACGAGTCCGCCGAAGTAAAACGACGATCGTAGCTCGTATTTTAACGAGGATATCGACTCGTCCCTAACTCGAGCACAGTTCCGATCATTACGAGTCTTCCTCGACTTTTCCAGCCCCAAACAGTTTGAAACTACCCCCTCGATCGTTGTCTGTTCTTGTCCCTTCTGCCGTTGCTGTGGCTATTCTCTTCCGTTTCTTCCTAACTTCTCGGTTCCCCGCAAGTTTCTTTCGTGTTGTTGCGGCAAGTTGGCCGCGAAACATCGCCGACTTTCCTCCGTCGACAAAATTTTTAATACCCCCGTCACGGTTTTAATTCTATTACGCTCGAGGATGGGATCAAAAGAAACGTTTTTCGTCCCGGGCCGTTACAAGGGGATACTAAATACACTTTGACGGGGGAAGAAAAACATCGCGTAAATCGCTGCATAGATTCATAAGGGAGGTTTCGCTAAAACCGATATCCCCTGGCGGGACGAAAGGGGTCCGATAAAAATTAGGCGACGCGGGGGTTAAACGAATCCCCGTTCGTTCGAGCCCTGGACACGAGCCAATTGCGGCCGTCGAAATTAACGGGATATTTGTCCGCCAGTGTTCGAAACGGGTGCATTATGCGTATCGTTGTGGCAGGAATACCGTGGTCGAATACGTAGCCTCTAATTTTTAGGCCGCGTCAGAAGGGCTTGTTTGTTTTAAACTAGAACTATTGATCTCGACCGATCGATCGATTTTGCTTCGACAAAATTTACGTTCCAACGAATTCCAATTACAACGAGGGGCAAAAGTATTCGTACATCCGCAATTTAAAATAAAAACAACAATATTTTCTATTAATTACATTATTAAATACATTTAAACATATACAAGTTTATTATTTTAAATAATATATTAATTTCTGCGAATAAGTGAGTCCTATTTTTATTTTGCATACATGAATAACATAGAAAATATGGTTGTTGTGAAAAAGTGTAAAGAAAAATGAGGAGACGTTATACTTTTATTCGATAAACAATTAATCATTTATCGATGTTAATATCATCGAAATGATGTTTTCGACTGACGTGTATATGCGTCGAACGCAGTTAACTGGTTAATAAAAACTGAACAGAGTGTATACTTGACTGCGTAACGCGGTGTGGTGTAATGCAAAAGATCAAACAAAAATCGAGCAGGAGGAATTTGCATAAAATTTTATAACGCGTCCGACGAAACGGTCGTCACATGGTCCGAAAACAAGCCAGCTAGCCGAAAGTTCTGACTCGCCAGCCGTTAGAGCAGAAAGCTGCTCGTTAGGAAGCGTCGCGTGGCCAATTTATTCGATCGAATTACTTGGTCGGGGCGCAATTAAACGCGAAATTGTGAGGCAGGTGAACGATCATCCCACCTCCCCGTTTCAATCCGTTCGATTTCTCTGTATCTCGTTCGTAATTCGTCGACAGCGTGTTCTCCGCCCGAGAGTTGTCCAATCGGATCGCGTTAATAACGAACAAACACGACGAATATCGGATTACGTTCGCGCCTCGATCGGCCAAGAAACGATCGACCAATATCATCATTCACGCGAAACACGCAGGTAAAAGACGCGTTCGAGTACTCGATCGAACAGTCAAAGTGAAAAGCGAACGAAGAACTTAGGTGCGCCACCGTTGGAACATTCTAAATTGCCAACGGTACCTCGTGCATCCTCCTTTGCTTTTCCAATTAACATCGATAAGACTGGCATACGATGTTGGCCTCGTACCGAAACACGTGACGCTTAAACGCCTCTAATTCGACGTCTCTGCATAGACAAGCTGATTGAAGCGATTTATTCCTTTCAGTCGTTTCCGTGAATCAACCATGGATGAATAGGTTCGATTCGTCGAATCGGAAATGTCGCGTGTTTAGGCGGCTCGGAATTTCACCTCCAATTTAGATCTATCAATTAACCGTTCGCGTCGTCGGACAACTCGCGTTTCAAAACGTAATTTAAAGTCGATCGAATGCATGGCTCGTACATCGTCGTATTTTTAAACGAAGGTGTATGTAGTTGATTTCATCGTGGAGGCTCTCGCGCCATCTTGTTATCTCTTCCCGTGTAACGCGTCGTTCCTCTTCCCCGCTTCTTAATTAATTCCATAAAGGAGTATAAAGCACCCTTTAACGAACCGGCGCGGAAAACTTCGAAGAGATTACCCGCTTACATGGAATTATAAAAATATAAGAGCGTTAGGGGAGGCTGCGCTGTAAATAAACGGCTGGTGCCAAGGTTATGGAGGCACGATGTCGTTGAAAGGGGACGACGTGTGCGGGGTACGATCGACTCACGTCCATCATAGGGATATTTAGGTCGTAAAAAATCGCTCGACGGAAGAATCGGTGAACGCCGCCACGAACGTTTACGGTGCATTTATTTAGGGGCGGCGAGAGGGGCGGAAGATCGAATAGCTCTGACGTTTATATTCGCGATCGATCGTTCGCTTTTCAGAGATGAACCGAGATATTCTTCGATCGTCCAAACTATTGGGACGTTCATCGGTGCAGCTAGAATTGTTGTACAACGTTGGGATTGGAAACTCGAGAAGGGATTCGGAAATACGAGGAATCGGTAGTTTGCAGATATGGAAATTGGAGACCGGAGGGTTTTGGGAATTTGGAAACTTCAGAATTTAAGAGTTCGGAAATTCGATGACTTGGTGATTCGGGTATTTGGAAATTCGAGATTTTAGAATTGGGATTTGGAAAGTCGAGGATTTCAGAATCGTGGTTGTAGAGTTCGAAGATCTGATAACTCGGTGTTGGAAGATTCGATGATTCGAGAATCATGGCTCGACAACTTGAAGGTTTGCTAATTCAGAGTTGGAAGATTCGATGATTTGAGAGTCGGGATTGAAAAATGTGAAGATTTGACACTTAGGGGTTGGAAGATTTGAGGATTTGAGAATTGGGGTTGGAAAATTTAAAGATTTGATAATTCAGGGTTGGAAGATTCGATGATTCGAGATTGGGGTTGAAAAATTTGAAGATTTGATACTTAGGGGTTGGAAGATTTGAGGACTTGAGAATTGGGGTTGGAAAATTTGATCATTCCGGGTCGGAAGATTCAAAGTTGGGAAATTCGAGGATTTGGAATTAATATGTTTGGAAGTTGAGAAACAGATAAACGATCGGAACATACATTAATTCTTTATCGTTCTGAAAATCAAGGGGAAATTCAAAAAAGCCACCTTAAAATCCTTCGTAGCTTAAAATTAGAAGCTTGTTAAATGATCGTTTTGTGGTAGGTTTAGTATTAACTATTTAATTTTAGAAAAAATGAAATAATGATGTTTCCTGTGAAATGGAAGGGAGCGATGGCGCAAAACAATTCATATTCAATGCAATGAATCAACCATGAACAATAAATATTGTCGATTCGTTTCTGTTAAAAAAAAGGAGGAAGAAACTCATGGGACACCCTAATACAAAGGTTCTGTCAAAAAGAAGATCGGAAAAACCGAAATTATCGCGTGAACGCAATATCCTCGAACGACCTTTTATCACCCCTCCGAATCGTTTCGTATTGTCCACACGAAGATGGACGATCCACGAACCAATGGCCACTTCCATGATCGCCGACGAAGCTGGAATTAAGTCGGTGACCGTTCTCGAGCAAGTTCTATCACGTAAGGCCGCGTGGCGGAGTACGTATATTTTCCCGAGCGAAGACGCAAGAAGAAAAGTTCCTTTGCCAAGGGGTGGAGGCGCTCATCGAATATTCATCGAGCAAGGAAAGAAATTTCAAAGACCGTCCATCCAGACCCGAAGATCTCGCGTCATTATTTTTTTCTCTTCTTCTTTTATCTTCCCCTCTGCTTCTCTTTCCTTTGTTCGCTCCTCGTCTTCCATGCCCGTCGTGTAATTGCTGCGCGTTTATTAAAATTACAACGCGTCTCGACGCGTATATACGTCGCTGGTCGATACTCTTCAAAGAATATTTTCCTCGCGAACAATTGCGAACGCTCTGTCGCGTGTTTTGGGCGAAAACCCAAACATATTTGCGCGTATAATTTTCGTTTAGATGTCTCCTCTCGCGCTCCGTCGAATACATTGAAATTTTTTTTTTCTTTACTCGATTTGAAACGAATAAAATTTAATCACGGGAAACTGTCGCATCGCTAAGGAGGAGTAATTTTATTCCGATTCTAGTATCGATTATTCCGACGGCATTTAAATGCTAGCGTCCACACGCGCTTTCGATAAAATTATTTATTATCGCATAAAGTACGAACTATCCCCGTGAAACGGCTGGCCGGCCAGCGTGTAAAATCGTGCATATAAAAAAATGTGTTTAAAGTTAATTTTTTACCGCGAAACGATATTACTCGTACGTTGGAAGCAACCTATAAAGAATGCACGGGTAATACATAATTGATCGAACGTTTACCTCCATCTATAAAATATAGATTGGATCGATAACTTTAGCGTACACCGCGTTATTCGCCGGATATTTTAATGATTCCGATCGCTCGTCGAATTTTCGAGAAATTTTAGTAGGTGCCTTGTAACTTTTGAGGGGGAACGTACGTGTGTGTGTGTGCACGTACGGTGGTAAGTGTCGTAAATAGTGCTCGAGCAAAGAGAACTCGGAACTCGAAGCGATAGGAGAGTGCAGCAGCACTGACGCAGCATGCCTAATTATAGACGATACGATCGATTCGCGTCGGTGCAGCTACGGTATAGCAACCACTCTCGCGTGTACACGTACACACGCTCGGATCATCCAGACGAATAATGGAGGAGGTTTCTGGAAAAGTGTGCGTCGATGCTCGTCGAATGCGGCTGGAGAAGATTTTTTTCGGCGTTACACTCTCCGGCTATAAGCGAGCGCTTTCATTATCTGGATAGTCGAACAAGTACTCGATCGCGGGCTTCGATTTTTCCAGCTTCCCTCCGCAAACGTTTGATGTTTCTTCCGCCGATCTGTGCCGCTTTAATCGCGCGCCCGGCTAATTAGCGGCTGCAAAGAAGACCTGGAAGTTCAACTTCCGATCGAGGCTGCGATATTTTTGCGTGGACCGTTAAAGATCGCGGTGTCGAACTGACTATTTTCCGTCTGACTGTCGGAAACTGTAACGATTCCGTACACGTCATGGACTCCGATATAAAACACGGTGATGAATGCCAATTAGGACGACGGAAAACAGACCCACAGTTTTATGGCACCATTCCCCAAATACCAGGGAAATTGGAAAAGGGATAAGAACCCATAGCAGAGTACAGTCACCCAGTTTTATCCTATTGTGTCAGAGTCCATAAAGTTAATTTAAAAACTTTTCATTTAATACACTATTTCTATATGCCTTATAAAGGCTACTACTGTAAAGTATTTATACGAATAAATATACAGCGTGGAACAAAAGTATTCGTACACTTGGAACGTAGAAATAAAGACAACAATATTTTGTGTTATTAAGTATATTTAAACATTTATAGTCGTATATTATACATAACACAACAAATGAGCGTGATCTCAACAAATGTAGTCGAAAGAACGCTTGAAAGAAATATTAAAAAGAAGACGGTGCAGTATAGAACCTGACTTCGTTAAAAGTTTGGTGTTATCAATACGCAACAGATTATACGAAGACATCCGCCTGAAGAGCTATCCTGCAAAGTATTAATTCAAAAAATCTTCGATGAAATAATCGTAGCACTTACAAGAATTAAGCGTACGAATACTTTACTACGCGATGTTCTTGCCTTCGTGTTTTGGCTCCTTTGTTGTCGTAAGTGTTATGTATGTCACACAGCTATATATGTTCAAATATAATCGATAATATTTTTTGTTTCGAATATCTGGACTCAGCACCGATTTTTTAGTCCCATCTTAATCAATCGACCTCTATCGACGCGCAATCGAACAATTCAGGTATATCAACTGGAAAAACGATTATCATCGGGATAATGATACGCGACCAGTAACGTCATTAACAATTAATGTACCAATGAATAGTTTATGCTTTCCATTTATTTTCAATCCTCGTTTTGGTATTTATGAACCGAATCGAACGCACGGTAAATATATGCATATTGTTCTTCATAAAGCTGTGTCTTTCATTAGAGTATAGTTATAAATGCGCATAGAGTTATACAGCACAAACAGAATCCAATCGTATGCTGATTAATGTAATATCCAATCATATTGGACATTACAGTTCGTCTGAATAAAATCGATGATCAATTACGTTGGACGGACTGCCGCAAAGGGTTAATTATCCATGATACACGATTTTACAGCCTCTTGTTAATAATTATTATTATTATGTCCTTATCGATACAGGTGGACATTTTAATCGGATTAATAAAATGGTGAGATACTTATCGCGCGAAGAGCTAATGTTTTGATGTACAAGGTAGGAAATTGTTGACGTAATTTGGTAAAAATAAATTGGTCGGGCTTCTTGCAAATAGCAAATCCTAAATTCCATGGTTCCCAAATCTTCTGATACCTACATTTCTAAATTTCGGAATTTTTAGATTTCCGAATTTCCGAAATCTTGGACCTCAAATTCCGTGCATTTCCAAATCTAAAAATTTTTAATTTCCATATATTCAAAAATTCGCAAGCTACCGATTACCTTAAGTAGCTAGAAATTCAATTAATCCAGCGTGTAACGTATGCTAACATTAGACACAGACACAGACGTAGATATAGACATAACAATAGACATAGACATAGACATAGACATTGATATAGTTCTTCTCCGGAAAAATTCGTGTTACCCACCATTATACTACCCGTCCATCATACTACCTTTTCTATATTTCATTGACATCATAACGACTGTCGTTGGTGATTAGAACATATGCTCAGTTGATAAGGCAGCGGCGACGCGAAGGAAATTTCAATCAGGTCGCAGATTTAATTAATTTCAAGGAAAATCCGAAAGTTTTGAAAAGTCGTGATCGCCGGAAGCTGCTTCCAGTTACTTTCGAGAGCGGCCGAGGCTCGATCCGGAGGATCGATCGTACCCGAATTATTGCATAAAATATCGCGGCGTCCGTTATAATGAAATAACTTCCGATAGGAGTTTCCTACCTATTCGCCTCAACTTCTAATGCACTCACCGAACCCATTACTTGGAAAATCCGGTGCACTTCTTTGAGGAAACGCAGCGACCGCCTTAAATTAATGATTAACAGCGAGACAGATATAACAGTCTCGAAACGGGAACAATCTGGTCCGTGTAGAAATTCGCGTCCCATTATAAACCGTAAATTGTCTCATTTCTACAATTATTCAATATCCTGTTATCAATGTCAGACTCGAACGATTGAATTTGCGACGAGTAAAAGTAAAGACAACGAAAAATGTAATTTTAAACCGAACGAATAATTGTCGTCCGGAAATCTCGTCCCTTTGAATAATAAATCAGATGCGGTTCGCTTTTTGATAAACTAAATATCATTCAGATCATATGGATCGTGCAGACCGTTAACAGTGAAACTGCCAATGTATAATTCACAATTATTTTGTTGTTAAAAATGAAGTTGTTAAAAATGAAGTTGAAATAAAAATGAACAAACGATGAAACATAAATGTCAAGAAGACCAGCATAACCAATTTTGAAGTAGGAAATTTGTAAACGGGTCATTTGACCCCTTTGGTCGTTTTAGAGTCAAGGTTATAAATTTTCTCGACATGTATGAGGGAACTCGAAGAGCCTGACTTGAGGTTCAGTATTATTTGATAACGCTTTCATTATTGTTTGTATATTTTTATATAATATATTTCTGTTCGCTGTTACTATGGTAACATTTATTTGCGGTAACCGACGTTATCCTAAAATGGTATCGCATTCGTTGTTTCGTTGCAGATCACGTGGATCGACGGACTGGGAAACGTACTGCACAGAGGCATCAAAACGACCAAGGAACTATTCGACGACGGACCTCTGTACACCGTGAAATCCGTTCTGAGGGTGATGCCTCGCAAGGATCACGACAACACGACGTTCACGTGCCAAAGTCAGAACGCGGCCGACCGCACGCCACAGAACGCGAAGCTCCGTGTCGAGGTGAGTAACTTCGGAAAATTCGAATGAAATTACTGCCAAGTCCGGACCTTTAGCTGCGAAAGTAGGTGGGAATTTTAACCCTTCGACTAACACGTTGACTGCCACACGGAAGCAATAGAAAATTGCATTAACACCTTGAGTGCCACCCTAAAATAGTTTCAATTTCTTTTAGGAAGTGCTTTCATTTTCGATCAATTTTACAAACAATTTTCATAATATTCGACCTTGGTTTATTCGATAAGCTTTAATATGTTTACAAAAATTTTGTATACTTAAGTTAAATGTTCCAACTAAAATTAGCGATAGATTTATGTATAAATTCATACGTCACCCGTACGTGGATGACAGGGTCCTCAAAGTGTTAAATAGTAATTTCAGTTTCAACTAACCTCGTCAAATATTTTCACGATACTTCATCACAGTAATTGATGATTTTTCAGTTCGAGAAGTAAACAAATTTTGGATAATATGCCTGTTAAATCTGTATTGAAACTTAAGTGTCATCCATATATGACACATTCACTGTACACATGGATCAACTTCGTCGGTCACGTAAAAGTTGTAACATTGTGGTTTACAATTTTTTTTTTTGGCTATTCTTTCTTGTTAACTTTATATACCATCAGATGGGAGATAGGTGTTTGTGTATTCTTATGATTGTTCTCAACTTTTCGTTTCGCGGAGTTAGTCGATGCGTGCAGCGAACGGCTAAAATGCAATCAAAGCGTTAAGGATCGTATATTGCACCGAAACGAACGGGCGCATGAACGACGAGCAAACCGACCATGAACGTACGTATTCGAAGAAGGATAATTAAACAGGATCGCGTCTGGTTGTCGAGTGCATCGTTTACTCGGTGGCTCGTCAACGCGCAACCATTAATTGTCGAGAAATTACGCTCGCCGTCGAAATAAAGTGCGTCGAGTGTTCCGGGCGTCACGCGAGCGCCGTCGCGGTGCTCGAGCACGATCGATCGTACGCGACGACGATACTCATGAAAGTTTGAGCATCGGTCGAACGCGACACCCGGGGAATCCCGTGTCCGATATCCTCGTGCACGGTTCATCGAATGGCCGGTGTCTTCGATTGCAGGTCCGTTACGCGCCGAAGGTCTCTTTGAGGATACGCTCGGGCCTGGGCAAGAATGGACGCATCGTCGAGGGCAGCGAGCTCCGCTTCAAATGTCGTGCCGAGGCCAATCCACCGAATGTCGAGTACAGGTGAGTGGCTGTGTAACACGAATTCCTCGTTCTGCCTCCTCGTACGCCCCTGGCGAGGCACAAACTGGGTGGCTGATGATCGATACCCAAGGCAAGAACGCCCCTCGAATTTGGAACGTTGTTGTTACGTGTGGCTGCATATCGATGCCGATGCTGCTCGTATTTCTGCCTCCTCAGACCCGTTTTTTCACTCTTTGTGCCGCGAATCTTACTCGTACGCTCGCTATTTTCATGAGGAAACGTTCCTCCGCGAGTTCACCCGATTCTTCTGGCCAGTGTGCCTGGAAAATAATGTCGCTTTCTTAATATCTTCGGGGAACAACCCTTTACGCAGGAAAGCATTTTTATCGTTGGTAAATAGCTATCTTAAAACTTTTTAGTTGACAAGTTTGATGAATTTTTTTGAAATTATTATTTGCTTATTATAATCATCGCTATGGTGTAGCATATAGTATATACAGTATATAAATGTAGTATTATAAATGTAATCAAAAGTTATTTACATAAAAATTTCTTTCTTGTTGCAAAAATCAAATGGTGAATGAGAGTCACCACTCGAGAGGAAAGGGTTAATATCTTTTTCATGTTAGATACGGTACTGTGATGGTTCATATATTATCGATAGCATTCGAATAAAAATTGTCTGCATTCCTAAATCCCTAGATTCCATAATTCCCAACGCCCCGTCTTCCCAAAATCTCAAGTTCCCAAAACCGCAAATTGTCAACTCCTCCAATTCCAAAATTCCCGAATTCACCACTCCCTAAGTACCTAAATACCTAAATTTCTTAATTCCAAAATTCCTAAAACCCTAAAATCCCCAAGTTCGCAACATCCCAAAATCCTAGATCCCCAGACTTTAAAATTTCCAACTCCCCAAGTTCCCAATATCCGAAATTCCCGAATGCCCAAATCCCTAGATCCCGTAATTTCCAACTCCCCAAGTTCCCAAAACCCCAAATTACTAACTCTCATAATTCCCAAATTTCCAAATTCTCCACTCCCCAAGTACCTAAATACCTAAATTCCAAAATTCCTAAAACTCCAAAATCCCCAAGTCTGCAACATGCCAAATTCCTGAATCCGCGAACCTTAAAATTTCCAACTCCCCAAGTTCCCAACACCCGAAATTCCCGTATTCCCAAATCCCTAGATCCCATAATTCCCAACGCCCGGGAGTGCAAGGTCTCGGCGGATTGGCGGGTATTTTTTGTTCGAATTTACCGCGTGCGTTTAATCCAGCGCGTTTTACAGGACGCGTTATCTATTAGCCAGGATCGTCGAGTTACGCGGACAAAACGGTGAACTCGCGCGGTCACAGATCTACCCGCTCAGAGAATGCTTAATTCGAACGTTTTTAGCGGCGAAGCGGAGAAACGATTGCTTTATCGAGCCGGCAACAGAGTGGTCCGACAGTACGCGGGACAAAAGGAGAATTAGCAAGCAATCGATCGTGCCACATAGCGAGGGAATAATTGATGCTCGTTTCAAACAGAGCACAATGCGAAGTTTAGGACAATGTTGGCCGCTCGTGCGCGTTGTCTTGTTGCTCGCTCGATGATTTCGCGATTTCGTTCGTATGCACGAGCCGCGTTTGCTTCCGCCGGACAAATAAAACGGAAGCGGAGGCGAAATCGAATCGAAGCGTCAACCTTTTCCTTTCGAAATTTTAGTCTCGGTTCACCGCATTCTCTCGCGCAAACAAACGGTGAATCGTCGAAACGGTTAGCTGTTCTTGACGAGTATACTCGTCGTTAGATTCGCCGTGCGTTAAATTCACCGCGCGTTAAATTCTCTACACGTAGCAATATCCGCGCAATATAATGAGACTCCGCCTCAATTATCGACGCCATAATCAGTGTGCGATCATCGTTCCAACAGTCGCTTCGTAATGCGTGATCCTCGTTCCCACATTCGCTCTAAATAAAAAGAATTATGTCGATGTTCGCGAGAGCTATGCAGGAAGCTGACTATCGTACAGAAATGTGGAGCAAGAAACAGAGTGCACGGAGGAGGTGTTAAAGCGGAAAAAAAATTGATAATTATCCGCGGGTTTTTGCTCGAACGAGTCGATCGACGGGTGGTGACCGGTTCTCGCGAGAAAATCATGCTCCACATTATTCAGCGCGTTACACGTCCATCGTGTTACATATATCGTTCTTCTTCTGATTTCCCAGGTGGTTTATCAACGAGAAGAAGGTGATCGGCGATTACACGACGGAGATGATCATCCACAACGCGACCCGCGATCTTCACGACGCGATCGTAAAGTGCGAGGTCCACAACGACGTCGGAAAGAGCGAGGAGACCGAGACCCTGGATATCACGTGTGAGTTACCCACACGGTTCGACACGAGAACTTTTAGTTTAGCTTAACGGGAATCGAAACAACCTCGTGCGTCGAGATTGACGTATCAACGCGGTTGTTGCTCGAACGGGACAGCTTTACGAGCTCGCGAATCGTTAATATTCGCTGACTCCGACGCTTTTTCCATCTCGCTCGTTCATTTATGAGAACGTTTCTACGTCGATCTCGTCGCATTATTTAGCCGACAACCCCTGCCTTAATTCCAATCGAAAATAGGGTGACTGTAAATTGAACTCGCGGAGATACCCTATTACTAAAAAGCATCCGAACACTCTTTAACGCAAAGTGCTTTCTTTGAATTGGATCAATCGAATCGATTACTTTCGGGAATTTGAGAGGTGTCTTGTGTACATTTATATGGGTTACGCAAGTATTGAATATCTCGTCGAAATCGATTATCGAATCGTTATAGAAGCTAATGTGCCTTTTGATAAACATCGAATCGTTAGGTTTCTTGCAAACCGCGAACGTACGAGTAGTAGCTACTGCTCCTTTAAAATTTTATCAGAGATAAGGATGTCAAAACCTGATCGTTCAGCTTAAATTTTATTTTACACTGAAATATACAAAAGTTACATTTCAAAGCACTGTAAAGGAGTTGACTTTTGATTTTCTTTACGGAGGCCCAGTCGGTGGCAACTTTTCCAAAACGAGTCACCTAACCCGTCCAACTTTTCAGGAAGGAATTATTAGGTTCAATTCCCTGTTTCAAAGGGTGTCCGAGCAATAGCGTAGCCGTCAGCATATTTTTCTAAAAGCGTTCGCAGTCGATTTACGAGTTCCTTTCGGTTGGCCAAGTTAAAGGGCGAAGGGCGAGCACGATCCCGCATAAACGATCTCGAAAACGAGTGAGATGGAACAATTTCGGGACGCTAACAATTGTTCTCGTTTCTTTTGCTCCCCTTGTCCTTTATTCTCATCCCAAGTAATATCAATCTCGAGGGATTGACCGAGGTCAAAATTGAATTTCACAGACGGGCCACAGTTCCGACACCCGCCGGTCTCCGTGGAGACGCAATACGGCGCCACAGAAATTTTGCAATGCGACGTCGACGGGAACCCAACCCCGGAGATACACTGGTTCCACGAAGACTCCGACCGACAGGTCGCCACCACGCCTAACATAAGCGTGGTGGTGAATCACGAGACAGCCGGAAAATACAGGTGTACAGCTAATGTGCCCGGTTTTCCGGAACTGACGGGGTACGCCAACATCTACATAAGGGCGCCACCCAGCATCGTGTCGCAGAGGGTCCAATACGTTCCTGACGAAGAAGTTGTCAAGGTACTTCTTCTTATTCATTGTCACACTCTCGAGATCTTCTCAAGCCATAGTTCTCAACTTCCCAAGCCCCAAAACCCCAAATTCCCAAATACCTAAATCCCAGAATTTCCAAGTCTCCGAAGTCGAGACACAAAAAATTCCGATATGACGGTGCTCACATATATCCTGCAAGTTGTCCGTATTTTCGCACCACCTCGCTAGCCAACTCGTCATTTCTGCACGATGCAACACGCAGCGGCGCAAAAGGGTTCTCGCACTGAGGTTAAAATAGAGACAGTCGGGCGAAAGACAGAGTATCGGCTGATTCGTCTAGGAGGGCAAGCGACGAACCGTGGACCCCTTTTATTTTCCTGCCTTTTTATTCGGCCGTTCTCCCTCGATTTCGCAGGTGAAGTGTATCGCGATATCTGTGCCAAAAGCGGACTCGGTGGTATGGAGCTTCGCCGGTCGCGAGCTCAATTTCTCCTCGAACAATACGCCGTTCTACGTGCAGGAGGAATACACCGGCGAGAGGGTCGTCAGCACTGTTACGCTGCTCGATCCCATATCCACGTACTTCGGGGATTACAACTGCACGGTCACGAATAGCTTCGGCACGGATTCCGTCATAATCAAGCTGACGGCACACAGTAAGTTCATATCCATTATAAACGACAGACGTTTCTCTTCGGCTCGTATTTTCGTTCCGCGATTCGACGCGTTTTTTTCCCGACATGCTCGCGAAATTGCCAGATTTCCGCTCGACGAACGTGGACCAAACATTCGTGAAAAGCGACACGACATCCGACGGCGAAATGTCGCGCTTTCGAAAGTATCCCGGTTGCAAAATCACGGCTGATCCGTCGCATATTTCACCGTTTCGACGCCATTGCCGATACGGGGATCGAACGAATTCTCGAATTACCAAAAATTTTTTAATTACAACATTTCGCTGGTTTTCGAGCCAATTTCGAGCCGGGAAAAATCACAACGATGACACTGGCTTCGACGATTTTTTCGCTGGATTTCGAATACATCCGTCGGCGTTTCGCCTTCGTTGCCAATACGTAGATCCGATCGAACAAATTCTCAAATTTTCATAAATTTTTTAATTACGATATTTCGCAGTTTTTCTAGTTAACTTCGGGTTGGACGATTTTTTAACGGCATTGTTTACCGCGACTTGATTCCGAATCGATCCGCCATTTCGAATTCCGTCAATCTCGTTCGCGACACCGGCGACTCGGAAACTCGAGATCCCGATCGGTCTCGTCGACTGATTTTGCATTATTCGAAAACACCCGTCGCTATCTGATCCGCCCGATCAATTTGGTGGCTCGGACGCGATACGGCGGAACGCGCATGAATTTTTTAATGCATCGAGCTTAAAACCGAACCGCCGCGACGGGGATAAATGCAACTCGAAATCTGAGTTTGCCGTGATATATTTCATTGTACCCGTCGCTGTCCCCCGTTTAGAACGCGCTCACATATTTTTACCATTTTCAAGAGTACGTAAACAAACGTTCGTAAATTTATCCGCGTCCGTAGGCGAATTTATCGGTGGACCTAGGTGAATTTATCGGCGAACCTAGGTGAATTTATCCAAATAACTCGGTGAATTTATATTCGAGTATCTGGTCGAACTATTTTGAGGTACGGTTCGAGCGACTTTTCGAAATTTTACGAACTCCGCGTTGGCAATTGTTCGAAGGTGTTTCGTAGCGGGCACGTTCGCGTATTTTTGTCGATACCGTAAATTCCGCGGGATTCAATTAACGGGCACGCGCGAAAATTTCGTGAAATTTGGCCACCGTCGTTAAGCAGTCGTTCACACTCGCGACGGCGCGGATTTTATTTTCGATTTTATTTGGCGCAACGGCGATCATTGAACGACGCGTAATAGTCCACGTGCGATAGAGGTGAGATTTTAATCAGCCGTGACGCTTAGCGTTGATTCCAGTCGATTGGCAACTGATTTTGATCATCGGCGGCCTGGTCATCTGCGTGATCCTGATTGGCGTGATCGTTATACTCATTCTGCAATGCCGCGACCGCATCAAACAGCCACGGCCCAGGACAGCCCAGACCCAGGAGACTGATATGCGTGAGTGGAATATCATGTTCGAATGAATTATAACGCCATTATTCGCGTCCCCGTTTCCCATTGTTTTTCCGCTCGTGACTCGTAAT
This sequence comes from Coelioxys conoideus, assembly GCA_947623535.1. Classification (NCBI taxonomy): domain Eukaryota; kingdom Metazoa; phylum Arthropoda; class Insecta; order Hymenoptera; family Megachilidae; genus Coelioxys; species Coelioxys conoideus. The sequence goes on from OX392459.1 coordinate 12,179,382, forward strand.
TTCGTCGTTTCTGACCGTTCGATTCTTTGCCTTTCTGTAACTGCAGCCGCGAACGACCCCCGTCTGAAAGATGTGTCATTGAATGCAAACGAGTATCTAGTCCCCGGGCTTTCTGATCCTTTCTAAATCGTTTGTTTATGGTTTATTGCTCATTTCTTTCGCGGCGATCGTACCGGATAAGATTTACGGTTCCATAACGAGCTTATCTCAATTGAATTATGCGCTCGTTTGCATCAAATGTTCTCTCGATTGCATTCTGTTTGACTCCACCCATACGATTGTTTCTCGAGTTACTTTGTAATTAATCATTTGTTACGTGCATTTTTGCGGTATAAGGAGTATAACGCGTTACCGTTGCTATCAGCGAAGCTGTTGCATTTTTTTAAACATGAAAGATGCCCTCATATTGTTGCGACTTGTATCGAGTGGCCGATTTCGAAACACAGGTCTGACACGATTCGATGACATCGGTGTAACTAGAATACTATTATTTGTGCCGAAAAGTCTACAACGTTTGAAACATTCTATATGACAGAGAATTACGAGGTACAATACGGGATGTCAGATTTCCTATATTTCAAATTCACTCACTGTTTGCGGTAACTGGCAACCGGCCATTTTGTACCGGAAACATCGACGAACGGATCGTGTAATTATTTTTAACGAAATTTGAAATTTGAAATTGATACAAGAGTCAGTCGTTCGATTCGCAACAACTTAACCCTTTGCACTAGAGAGCATTTTTACTGTTCACAACTGTGAAACTTTCGAATTGAAAAGTCTATATGAAACTTTTTTTGGAATTATTTTTTCCTCATATTAATCGTCGATATTGTCTTTCATACAATTACATAATAATATTATAAATTTATTAAACTGCAGAATTTAGTTTGAAAAACGAACTTATTGAAATTATTAAAATTAACCAACGACGAGTACACGCTACTTTTTTTTTAATCGTGATTTACTTGTTCCTTAAATTATACAAAAAACGGTACAGAAAAATAAGTTGCACTTTTATTCGATAAACGTTTAATATTGTATTAATGTCGATAGCATCGAAATGAAGTTTTCGACTGACGCGTATACACGACGAACACAGTTAAGTGGTTAAATCAAATGTCGATACGTGATTCTGGAGCGCAAAGGGTTAATTAACTCGCAACCGGTTGCACAAAGTATTCTCTCAACAGACCCGACTTTTTACTTTGTGCATCAATTTCGAATGGTAGTTTGTGAAAGAGTAGTCGGTACACGAGCTTCGTCTTTAGTCAGCCGATTTTGTTGTTCGTTGTTCGACAGAAGAAACAGATTCGAACGCGGATCGATATCGGGAGAGCGACAGAAGCAGCAACCTCTCGGATGTCAAAGCGGATATACGAGCGGGTTCGAGTGTCAGCAACGCAGAAAGCGTGACAGCACTTGACAGCGAGGGAGAAGGAAGCACGAGAGGTGTCAACGCTTTGGCGTTGGCCGGCCCTGTTCCGAATCCTTTGGGCTATCGTTACAGCGCCGATTACACGGAACCATCGTTCCCACCGAAGAACAACGTGAGCACTTTTCTACAACTCGTACACACCGCGCAATCTGGTTTGCAGCCGATAAAAAAAAACGACCGGCGAACAACGCGAGACAGCCAGGAATTTAATCCGGTACAATTTAATTAACAATCCTCAAAAATTATTCTCAAATACTGAAACCCCCGGAACGTCTGCGGCTTGACCGTGTTTCCACCGTTTCCATTTAAATAATTAAGACAGCTCCCAATTTTTGTACGAATTGTATCGTTGAGACTCATTAGGCTAATAGCGAATTTCGTGAGTCACTGAGCTAAGTTAATGTCGGACGAGCACGAAACCCGGTGAAATAATGTAATAACTTTGTGTCGTGCCGAAAGTATGAATCCCGTATTTCGGATCTTCGAGACTACACAGAAAGATTGTTCGTAAATTCACTTTTTTTCGGTTCACGGATATTTGATTAAAATATTAACGATCTACGGGATAATTTCCTGGCTGACCAAACTTCCATGAATACATCACATGGTACCATTACTTACGCGAGGACTTGCATATATCGCGTGTATGGCCTACAAAATTTTTCCAATGTCGTACAAATAAAAGATTTGCAGTCGACGTTAGAAAGAGTTGTTATCTCGACAACAATACGATACTAAAGAATTTCAAAGTCATCGTACACAAAAGTGGCTGTTCCTATGGGCGGAAACTTGTACCACTTATTTGTGGAGAACTTTCTGAACTACGAATCCCGTGACATATACTTTTGTCGTAGAACCGACGGATGCTGAGACATTCGCGAATAACCATTTTATGTTACTTTTAGACGAAATAAAAGCACCCTCGAAAATATACGTTGCTGAATAATATTCCACCGATAAAAGATTCTGTGGCTGATGTCGCTAACTGTTCTCTCGTTGTTTCCCGTTACAGGACGGCAGTAACAACAACGGTTACGTGCCATACGTGGACTACACACGCGACTACATGCCGCCCACGACGCAAGGGGTGGGTGCGTCACGAGAATCTTTAAGCAGGATACCATCGGGTGGTATCCTGGCGTCAAAGAAGATCGGTTTGAGTTCCGCGAATTTAGGCACGCCTAGCCCGCAAACGACCCCCGCGATCGACCCTCGTTTCTCGGCAACGTATGGAAATCCCTACCTCAGGTAAAGTTTCTGGAGTACTTGCTGGAGTATCAATTGAACCGGCTTCGTCGTTTGTGTCATCGGGCCTGCAATCTGGTTCGACGCGTCGGATAATACAGGAACCTTTGACCGGCCGTAATTGTGTTTTAGCGCAGTAATCCTACAGAGGCGCGCGGATTGCAGCAAAGACGATTGAATTATAGTCGGGACGGAACGTGATATTCCGTGAATCGATGGAAGAGAGATCCGTGGCGAAGAACGCGTTCGGAATATAACCATGAGATACGATACAGTAGCGAATTCGATTTTAACTCTTTGACCGCGAATAACGCCGCGTCTGATCGGAACACGGACCGAATTTCTTCGGATAGCGTCAAACACACGGATTACGGAATATCCTCGTGTTAGAAATTTCGAATTCGCAAATTATCTAAATCTTCGAATCCTCCGTGTTCAGATCCCGAAATTGGTAAATTTTACAACCCTCAAAGTACATAAAGTGACCCGTATTAACACTTTAATGGCTGTATGCCTGTACTGTCAAAAATCGCGTGGGGCCTTCATTATTTTCAAAGAATTAATTTAACACTAAACCTACCGGTATAATGCATGTACATTTTGAAATTAAAAATGAAGTTGGAGAATAAATAAACGAACCATAAAATACAAATTAATGTACACGTTAATTCATTATTTTGATGAAAATCAACACGAATTTCAAAAAAATCACCTCACATACTTTGTAACTTACAATTGAAGGCTTGTTCAATGGTCATTTTGACCGCGTTGGTAGGTTTAGTGTTTAAAAAACTATATGTAAATTCACGAATTCAACATGTGCGTACATATACGAAGAAAAAACAATAACACAGTTAATACAACAAATTTGAAAACAATGCAACAACAAATTTGTTTATTTTGTGTGATAATTATTAAAGAAATCGCCTACATGTTACATGTAACTTTTTTATTATCGTTATTTTAACTAATTGATGTTTTAACATTCGGCGGTAGCATCGTACAAATGTCGTGTGCCATTAACAATTCTTCCGGCCATTACACACATGGTGTACCAGTCACCATTGAAGTGTTAATATTCGGTCACCACGGTGCTCTATCAATTGTTACCCTCTCAAAGTAAAGTCACTTGATCGTGTACAGAGTGGTTGACGCTATCGCGGTCGAGACACGCATCATACTGCAGCTAAAAATTCCTACGCACGCCAACGCCGAATAAAAGTTACCGTTCTCCGTTTAACAACCGATCCGGAGGCGTAATATGCTAATCGCCAGTTCCGTTGAAACGTTCGACCGTAAAAATGAGAGCAGTATACTATGCAGCTGTAAATACGCAGCGCGTGTTAACGTTACAATATTTACGAGCTATTGATCAACGGATTTGCTGCAACGCGCCCAATTGTTTCTACGGATTAATTATATCCCGCGTAAATTATGAATCGTTCGTCTTGAATATTTATAACTGGCGGGCTCGATCAGCACGGGTTAATATTAATTCGAGCACAGCCGCGTTCTACGGCAAGCCGGGCCGTTATCGGGTTCATTTGTAACGACCGTGACTGGGACACACACGCTCTCGCGTACGAGAAATTATTCTGATCGTTTTTTTTTTTTATCCCCTGTGCGAAACAATAGAATGTCAGCGGCGGAACAACTGAGACACGCGCCACACACGGCGGTGCCGGGAGTAACGCCAGCACCACCACCCTACACGCAAGCAATGAGAATGAATAGCTTGAATACCTTGAACGGAGCTGGACCGCAGGTTAGTACAATGACAGAGGCGAATGTGTGCCAAATTCCAAGACACAGTTACGACATCTTGGCTGCATTCTCTCGCTCACCTGAACTAGTTAGAACACCGAGTTTTCCTGCGAGCGATTGTGCAACGAGTCGATTTAATCGGCTCGGTTAAATCACCCGGGCAATTTTTCATTATGCATTATCACATCGTTTGCTAATCCGCCAGTAAGAGGCAGGAAAGTAACGCGATCGGTTAATAATCGTTAGATCGCGCAATCGGTTCATTATAGATTCTATCTAGGTACTGTTAGGGTGTCCCGTAAGTTTCTTCCTTTTTTGATAGAAATTCATACACTATATTTAGTGTTTAAAGTTGATTCGTTGCATTGAATATGAACTGTCTTGCACTGTTACCCTTTTCCATCCATCAGGAAATATCATTTACTGAAAATTACTTGCAAATTATTCTGCAAAGTGCGTTTTTATTTGGTATCAGAGAAGAAAGAAGCTTGTGGGACATTCTAATATCTGGCTACTGCTCTTCTTGATTCGTGCGTCGAGTTTCATAGAACGTTAGATTTATGCACTTAACGCCAATTTAACGAAGGCTCTGTTACCATTTATCTTCAATTGAGCCATTGATTTTTCTATAGAAATGGTTAATAAGTCTTTGATACAGAGTAGCAATTATTTCGTGACTCACTCAAAATTAGAGTTGACCCAAAGCTATCTCGATTTATAGGTCAGGAAATGCTACTGTATAGGACTTACGAGGAACCATACCGAAGTCACTTAAAAATTTTGATGAAATTCAGCGGATACGTAGCTCAGGAAAAATATTCGACGCGTATTTCTTTGTAGCTGTTAATGTTCACTTTAAGGGGTTGAAATCAGTCCTCAAAGATCGGGGTACAGAATATATATTGTTAGATATCTCGAAAAGTATCAGAGATAGAAGTGTACCTTGATTTGATGAGACTTACTTTGAATGACGAATTTGATAGCGTAAACAGATTTGCAAAATTACAATTTTTGTAAACAATATGTTAAATAGTACATTTTCTTTATTTATTTCTGAACGACACTTAAGTTTCACCAAAATTGTTGAATGACTTTTCGGTATGGTCTGTTGTGACAACTTCATTTTTGTTAAGTTTCATCAAAGTTACCAAGTGACACTTCGATATGGTTCCCCGTTAGAAACGCAGCATTCGTAATCGAGAAATCTTGCAGATACTAACTCGGATCGTGCGTTGCGTGAATGTTTGCAGGCTCCGTTGTCGGCGCACTACATCACGGGCGGTCCAAACGGCGGCGTCGCGACGGTGAAGCGCACTTCGGCGGTCGGGACGTTAGCGACGCATGTATGAGGCCAGGGGGTCTATCCGAACTAGAACCGTCGACGTTCGGGCCTAAGTATCACCGCCTTCGAGCACCGTCGAGCTATCGAGGAGGCTAGCTCGCGTTCGAAGTCGCGCGAGAGCATGATCGCGGATCGCCTGGCCAGGAGCAGCCGTTACCAGAGCGTTGCCCGACGGGCTGCCAGCAGCGTCGCCAGGCCGTCGGAGGTCGAACGATTGCTAGGGGAATCGAGGCTGGCCGACGAGACACGCTCGAGGAAGTTTCGCGTCAAGGGACGCGGCCAACGGATGGCCGAGAACGGCGAGGCTCTCAAATACATCGAATCGGTGCTGCGACAACTGCGAAGGGCCAGCCGCGACCATCGGCAACTCGTCGAGCAACGTAATCGGGTCGACGTCCCGCGACCGTTTCGCACGGCGTCGACGACTTACGAAGATCAGCGGAGTTTCGCGCCGACGGGACTCTTCGGGGAGGAGGACCTGGTCATCCGGTCCCGGGGGACGCCCCGAGGCGGACTAGAGTGCCACGAGGTCGACGAAGAACCCCGGGAACTGGCGGAATACTCCGTGCTGGACGCCGCGACGAAACTGTTGGCGAGGAGGAAATCGTACGCGACGGCAACGATGCCCGAGAGGATCCACGAGAGGACGAGTCTGACCGGCCGACGCGAGCCGCGATACGTTCCTGCGTACCAAGGAATTGATACCACGATTATCCGATGAGCCGCGTGTTCGTCGGACTAACTTGAACATTGTCTCCATAAAAACCGTCGCACCTGTTGACGATTCGACCCATATGGAAGCGGAGGATCGATCGAACAACGCGAGAACCGATCGACGGAGAGGATAAATCCACTTGGGGGGCGCATGGTGTTCCATTTAAGAAGACTGAAGTCGCGGTAGCAAGAAAATTCCTTCGACGACTCGGGAGCACGAGAGTGTATTTTTCTCCCTTCATCCGAATAATTGACTTTGTACTACGAGGACGGAAGGCATCGGGAATGTCGAAGCTGGCTCGCTACGGTAATCGATCGACGAGATGGACGTGGAAAAAGGGAAGAAACGATGATCATCGGAGATTCGACGGCCATCGGTGTTCTTCGGAGGTTCGCGAGAACGAAGGACGGTGGTTAGGTTCGTAAAATCGAAGGAGCTTCTTCGGAACGAGAACAGACCACTCGGTATCGACAATCTTTTATTCGCATACTTTAGATCTCGATAAGCATTTAATGTTCATTCGAAACGTAACGAAAGTGGGAATTGAATCTCATCGCGGATCATAGTAGCAGTCTGTTTAGAGGGGAAAATGACGGGAGCTGCGGTGATGGCGAATATCGGTACGCTTCGACGGATGTATTTCGATTTTTGCATATGTGATAACACAGACGGATGTCCGGCTAGACGATCGACGTGTCGTTGGGTCCTTGGTAGGGGTGTGTGGGGCCATGGTGTCACGTGTTGCAGAATTCTGAAAACTTTGAAATCGGGGACAAGTTTCCGGATTTAGAAATTTTGATGTTTCCTTTCCATGTTTCCGATTTCCGCGATCTACAAATTTCCACATTCTCGTCTTTCCAAATTCCCAACTTTTCAGATTCTCGAACTCCCTCATCTACATCCCGAAATTCCGCCATCTCCAAGTTTCCACATTCTCGTGTCTCCAATATCCGAACATCTCAGATTCCTCAATTTTCTCAAATTCTTAGATTTGCAATACTCTGTACATTACCAAATTTCAAAATTTCCAAGCATCCTAAATATGCGAAAGTTCAAATTTATTCATATTCGCGTCTGGAAATTTAAAACTTCGCAGATGCGGAAATATGAATTGAAAGGATCATATTTGAAAAATGGAAAATTTGAAAGTTACAAATTTAAGAAAACAGCGATCCGCGAATACCGGAATCTGGAAATTTACAATTTCGTAAATGTAAAAATTCGGAAATGCCTAAATTTCTGTATCGTGAAACTTGTAAATACGAAATGTCGAATCGTAGAATTAGAAAAATTGAAATTTCGAGATCCGTATTGAATTTTCTTATTGTCCCGAGATTATTGGAAAATTTAGGGACCCGCACGCTTCTACTATCGAATGTCGGATAAGCAACGTCTCGGCTGCTACTTCGACGTTACTGTGTCGTGCTGCCTTTTTTTATTTTTAGGAGAAACTGTTAGATCTCGCGCAGTATTCGCAAGCAAGCGCACTAAAACGAGCGCAAACGATAATCTCGAGGATCGTGAGCGGCTTGTTTGACAAGATGGCTACGGTCTCGAGCCTTCTTCCGGCCTGAGGATTCGATTTCGCGAAATGAACAACGCGTTAGGAACGACGCGTACCGCAGGCCGACATTTGTAAAATAGATAGCGAAAATGATTAGGTATATATATATAAATATATATATACACCTGTTGTCAATATGAACATAGGGCCTATAGTTGGGTGGCGCTACGAGGGCGGAACTGTATTGAAATAAGCTCGTTCGTAAGTGGAACAGCTTCGTGTAAATAGAAAAATCTAAAGCGATATTAAGGAACATGGACTCTGGGGGAGAAGAGAAGAAACTCGTGAAACGAAATTGGTCGTGCGTTTCGTTTCGGGGGAACGAAATGGAGCACGACTCAAAAAAAAAAAATAAAAATAAACGAGAAGAAAAATCGATCACGAATTCTCCATTCAATTACGCTCGTTATTGAATCACTTTCGTTTCCCGTTTCGTTTTAGAAATTATGTCGGTTCGTTTCTTCCGTTTGTTCGCGATGTCTGTAGTTCATGGACGAGGGTATGAGATGAATTTATCTGTAACCATTCCTCGATGATGATCTGCGGAGCAGCCTCGAATTAGGATCTTTCGATTAAAATAAAATAAAAAAAAAAAATGTGAATTGATTCGCGTCGAGATGCACGGCGACGATAATACCATTGATTACGATAACGAAACAGGGTAGCCTATCAATTATTGAAACGATTCCGAAAACAGAAGGCTGCACACTAAAAAAAAAGAAGCGAAAAAGAGGCGGAAAGAGGGAGAACGTGTCGGCATTGACGACTAAAGGAATTCGAACGAGCGACGGGTATGTTCGTCGCGCGTTCAGAACTAGATGAACGAATATACATTTGTATCGTGGAAAGATATCTTTATATTACGACGTCTGTAACATAATTTCTGTACATAACTGGAATTATTGCTCACCGTATCTCGTAAGATTTAGTTAGTTTTGTAACTGTGAAAAGGAAGATGAAGAGGAAAAGGAATACACTATGTGCATATCTGATTCTGCTCGAGCAACTGCACGACGGCCGGTTCCTCTCGGAAAAAAAAAACTATCGACTTTGTCGTTGGAGATCGAAAAATGAATCAGTATACGTGAGGATACTTCCTTCTTATCGAGGAACCTTCCTCGCATTTAGGGTTTCATATAATCCTTCCAGATTTTCATTAAATCTGTTTTAATTATAAATTAAATTATACTTATCGATTCGGTCATATTTTGACTGAAAATCGATGTTTAATTTCGGTATCAAACTTATTAAATTAATTACAAGTTCATCTTAACTCCAAATTATTTGCTATATTTTAATCTTTAATCGAGAAGCATTCAATTATCGGTTACTTCATTATTTAATCGTTAGTGGGATAATTATAAATTTCGAAACCCTACCCACATTCCACGATCGACTTTCGCACGATAATCGATCGTTAAAAAACGATCAGTTCCTTCGTTCGAGCTCGGAAAATCCCGTCGAGTAGAATGTGATCGGTTCGAACCAGATTATACAGTGTAGTATTATCTTATTAGTAAGCATTTTCAATTTTCTCGTACGAACCGAGCGTTCTTCTCGTCGCGACATCGAACAGCCTCGTCTCCATTTTTTTTTCGGTCCGTGGAACCGTCCGGCGTGAGGTCGGCTTTATTGTACATCAATCACTCTGTACACTGTTCATCCTGATGTTACTGTTAACTATTTAAGTGAGCGAGCGAAAGAGCGCGTGCGTGCGAGCGAGCGATGGTGATTTTTGAAAGTTTCGATTCGAAGCGCGCAAATCGAAGTCCTCTGTGCGCGTGCGCGCGTGCTGATGGCGCACGTGCGGTTTCGCGACACGCGCGTGCGCATGCGCACGCATCTGTTACACAAATAACGCGTCTATATGTACAAATGCTTGGTGGAATTCCGAACTGTACAGATTAATACCGGGAGAAAGAGAAACAAAAGACATAAAGAGAACACGTACGCGTACACGCTGGTCAGAAGCACTCCGTTGCAGGAGTGTGTCCAGGGAATTTACGTGTGCAAAATTTAAAAAACGGCGCATGGCCACGTTGGTGAAAGAGAGAGAGAGAGAGAGTGAGAGAGAGAAAGAGAGAGTGAAAAAGATAGAGAGAGAGAGAGATCTATTACATACAGACACATGATTTCTATTATAAAAAAAAAAAAAACGTAGGTTAACAAAGTATACTGCGGGAAGTAATTACAATCAATGTACTGGGTGGTCCGTGGCGATGTTAAAATTAGAAAAGTTTATGTCGTTTGAACCTTAGAAATTTACGCCTTCTTGCCGCCGGGCCATCCTATACGTATTAATTGGTTATCTGTCAATTATTAATTAAATTAATATCGATTTCTTCGCCTTTAGTCAAGGAAAGGAACGAGAGCCGACTGGTACCAAGCGTTTGTCTTCTCGTCGCGCGAGTTCACGCACGCGTTGCGCGCTCCTCTTCGCTCGCGGAGCTTCCGCTCGCTTCCGAAGCTCGCCGCGAAGAGGTAATCACCCGCGAATAGCTTATTTTTCTATAGTGCAATCATTTCGTTTCGTGCAATTCCTCGACGTCGTTGTTTTTCATTGAAAGTTTATTCGCGTAACGCGTGCCAGAAAACTATAGAACGAAGATTTAATAGAGAGCTCGCGCGATCCGACGAGAAAACTTGGCGAATCGGCTCGGTCACGCTGTGTTGCAAAAGCGCGAAATTCTTAGGCAATTTAAAGGGTCCTTCGAAGAACGATCATGCGTTCTCTAACTATGGCGCGATACGACAGTAAGGGGAAACGGACAAAGATAAGGGAGAAACGAAGATGATATGTTGCCTAATCGGGTGAGAGAGGGAAAGTTTTTCAAATTTGTTGATACATTTCATACTTTACGATTAGGGATTATGGCCTATTACTACTATTTCGCAAAGTTTATCCGACGACCCGAGCGTTTCTCATTCCTTCGCGTGGCGCGTTCGAACGGGTTCGATTTATATTTCTTTTTTTGACGAAAGGGAACAGAAAAAGGTGATAAAACTATTGGCGTAACTAGGCACGAGTCATACGTGCACACGCACGAGTCTCGATTACAAATTGGATGCGGTGATATAACGCGAGACGATCTATCGCGTAAAGATCTTGTGCAGGGTTTTAACGAATAGGAAATTAACAGGAATTTAACGCGTAGGTATCTAACGCGTGGGAAATCTAATACGTAGGTGATCTATTGGGTAGAAGATACCATATGTAGAAAATCTAACACGTGTCGATTTATCGCGTATAAAGACACATGACAAAGTAACGCGTCCCTAAACTATACTTCTGCCGAAAACATCCTAGTTACTCCGATGGTAAGGACACTTCGATTCAACAGCATGTGCCATACTATTATTCACGTGTAAATAAGCTTCGTGGAACTACACTGAATGGAAAATGCGAAGTAAAAAGTTATCGATCCGCTAAGGATGGCGAGTTGTATCACAGAACCCGATCACGCGCACGTACAGCGGAAACGATCGAGTCGTCCGCGCATATTTGTGAAACGGAAAGTGACTTTTTAGGAAATGAACACTTTCTCGCGTGCTGTGGAAGCCGCGTTAAACGCGTCGCGTCGGTACGTGAGCATCAAAGAAGAAATAAAAAAAAAAGAAAAGAGAGGAAAAGGAAAAAAAATAACTATTTCGAATTCGACTGAGCGACATATAATAGAAGATACGATATATATACCCCCATATTTTTCTCGATGTTAAGCTTTTTTCTCCGAACGCGTTGCGCGGCGTGCGAACACGAACAATTAGGCTGCGTGAAGGAATTTTCAAGCGAATCGTTGCGAATGATCGGCGTAACGTTTGTACAGTGGCGGTGAGGACACCGAGAACCTCGATCGTTCTCGCACGAGTAACACAAGGACGAAAAAAAAGAAAGAACAAAATAAAAAGAATCGAGGGATGGTTGTCCTGAAACAACGCGAACTATTCACGGTTTAGAACGATCATCTGTCCGCGATGTAATCGAATTGCACAACCGAGTTTCGACAAAATCCCGTTTTTCTATTGAACCCCTTTCGCCATCTTTTTGTACGGAAACGAAGGGTGGAACACGTATCGGTATCTGGGAAATTTGTTGCGGTTTTTTTTTTATCGAAACTCCTCAAAGTACACTGTGTGTAGTAATCTCGACCAATAATAATCGCGATACGATTTCATTCGACTCTACTACGTCTCGAACGACCGTGCTTGGGAACAATTAACAAAAAATCGACGCACCTTTATCTAATCATCGTCCCGATAACGGAATTCATTTAGCACATGTTTTGGTCCTGATTCATTTTAAGCAGACCTCGGACGATCGATATATGGGTGAACCACTTGACGTGATTGTGTTAAACTAACCGGTTTAAATCTTAACCTATTCTCGGTCGTCGACCGATCGAGAAAGAACATTTTCGATAGTAATGTTCAGACAAATTCACTGCAATATTTTCACTTGCATAGTTACGAAATTTTTATGATCACCTACAATTTTTTGTAGACGAATCAATTATTTTCATTTCCATCGTATCACTGGTTTTGGCACAAGTTTGACAAGTATAGAATATACTGACAGGTGTATCAAATATTTGATAAGTATAAAAATAACAACAATAGCTGATACTTGATCAGAAATGCAAATTTTTTGTGAAATGAAAACGCTATTTTTTGAAAAACAATTGTCCTACAAACAGAATGACAGATTGATTGAAATTTATTACGTCAGATGATTCACCCTATACGATATTATTCAATATACAAGAGGAAAAAGTATCGACGTATTAACAATATTAAAGTTTGAAGAAGTTCTCGGACGACTAATACAATGCAACGTGAATATTTTGAAGTTTTTAACATTATTGTCCTAGTAAAGAGATCCTCGCGTCGTCGATGTACATTGTCAATAAATATTGAACGTGCTAGAAAAATATGGTTTACCAACAAACATCGACAGTGTCGAATCGACGACGCATATTGATTGCCCGGGGGTCTCTTTATCACGTACAATGGCGTCGGTAACGCTGAAATATCGACAACGCGTATCGATTGCATGAAGATCTCTTTAACGGGGCGAGTTAATGGAAAACAAAATACTTTACGTCTTAATTAAACGTCGTTTAACAATAAATAACAACAGTATTGACAGTATCGTGTCGATAATATAGCTATCTATATCAACCGTTTGCGATCTCCCAGAGGCAACGCAGCTTGTTAACGCCGAAACTACTATAATGCACATATACTTTGAACATCTTAAAATAAATAAACAGAAAATTACAAAGGCAATGAGAAATACATTAATGTTTACATTAATACTTTGTCTCGACAAAAATTAGACGGACGTTACAAGAAAACCACCATAAAAATTGTAGACCTAATTCTCTTTTTACACGATAGATACGTTCCCAAAAAATTCGTGTAAAGAGAGAATTAGGTGTAAACAATGTTAAAAAATTTTTTTTCTTTTTAACTCGTGTTAAATCAAATTCGTGTAAAAGTAGAATTAGGTGTATTCGAAAGTAAGGAGCTTGTAAAACGGTCGTCCATCGTTTTGGTAGTTTCGGCGTTAAGAAATATTAACATCATCGACGTTTCGAGGTCTTCTTAAGACAGTTTATGGATAAAATACAAGCAGCATCGACAATATACACTGTCTACAGTCTCCTCAGCGGGCACACTAGACTGTCTCGCGGGAACAAAAAGACTGTAACCGCGTGAAATCGGCTGTCCGTTGTAACGAAACGATAAGGCCGGATGACAAATCCGCGAATACGAAAGGGGTCGATGCACGTGTCGCGTGACCAGCCTCGAAACAATCTCTCGTTCCGAATGCGAACGAGCAAAGGGAGAAAAAAAAACAAAACGAGACACGACGGAATAGCCACGATAATAATTAGGAAGCACGTTCGCGGTATCTCTGAAATGATCGTTCCACGAGGAACACGTGTTATTACCGTGGTTTTTTCTTTCTGTCGCGTGTCTGTTCTCCCCTGGCCTTCGACAACTCCGTGGATTCGCGACACGGTCAAATCGCGCACAATAGGAATTTCAATTATGTAGGATTCTTACCGACCGCGGTAACGGGGACCCCGACACGACGACAAAATGGAGCGCGGGAGAACGTCTCGAGGAAACGCGTTTCGGGCCGCGTCGGGAAATTACCGCGACGGGCAATTAGCGCGACACCGCGTGCGCTAAATGCGAGAACTGATCGTCGCGGCGATAAACGGAGAGCGAGAACGGGAACGTGATAGTGGGGAGCGATATATGACGGGGATCGTGCGTCGCGACCGTCGATACGGAAAAGTAAATTAACCGAATGAAACGTAACTCGATCCGAAAGAAATACAAGCGGTGAACTCGAAGGAAACTCTCGTAACGCGATCGATGCCCGGAACTTTTGTTGCTAGCCCGCCATGTTATCGCGCATGGAATTGGCAAAGTTCGCGAGTCGAAACGCGTGCCGGATGAACTTCCCCGAAACGCTGTTCCGTCGATTCTCCGTCGACCCTCTCTTCCTGTTTGATAACGAGTTTTTATCGATCCATTTACGCGCGTTCACCAAACGTTCGCCAACGATCAACCATTTTCTACCAGCTCGATTCTTTGATTCATACGGTGGGGACAATGTTTCGGCGCGATCGAAGATCGATTTACCTCTTCAGGAACGATCGGTTCATCCTTTGCGCTCGAACATCCACTCGCATTCGCCATTTGGTCTAACAATTTAACACTAGGTTTACGGGACCCGTCAAAATGACGGATCTTAGATTTCTTATTTTCAATTGCAAAAATTATTAAAAAGCTTATCCTTTTTAAAATTATTACAAATCTTCTGTTCACTGGTATAAGTATTATCCAGTATTTACTTCTTTTTATAGTTCATTTTCAATTTAGACGCAAGTGGTCATCGAACATCCGTGAATCTAGTGTTAAAGAAATATTTAAATTCAAATTAAACAATAGCAATTAACAATAGAGAATAATAATGTCCACAGAATTGATTGAACTTTATAATTATAAAATTTCCGAGTTGTCAATAAAAAAAATCCTTCCGAGCGCAAAGGGTTAACCTCCTCGGAACGATCGTAGAAAGCACATTGATCAATTTTAAACAACACTTTGCTCGATCCTGATCTGTTTAATTATTTTCCAGGAACAAGCGAGTACGTGTTTCTGGAATAGAAATGAACGGAAGTAATTCGTTGACATAATTCTCGAATCTGATAAGAAACGTCCGGAAATCGATAGAAGTGTGTGAACAATAAACGTTCGCGCCATTGTTTAGTGACGAGTGTACCTTAAAGTTTCAGCAACGAATATGTCGTTTAAATTCCATGGCACAAAAGAATAAATTATTTGCTTATTGTTATTTCTATCATTCCCCGAATTTTTCTTATTAACTACGCGAATTATGCAGGTATTTAGTCTCTTTACGAATTGAAGATACGTACGAACTGATTACTTAATAAATCAATCTAATTATATTTATTAATTAATGAACCTAATTAAATAAAATTAATGAACAAATCACAGTTTCATTGAACGTTGTTTGAAATTGATTATTGTACACGCATCTTCATATCTCGATCGACATCAAACCACAAAGTAGCAAAAATTTTCCTCGACTCTATCAAAATAAATAATAAGCAATAACTTTCAGCGTTCTGTTCGCGATTATTGTACGACAGACACAGCAAAAGGATTAAATACAATCATATGAGGATCATTTCTTCCGAGTCACTCTAACGCGTTCGTTCCTGAAGAGATTAATTAGATGTTGTTAAAAGTACTCGTAGTCGATCGTTTATTTCGCCAGCGATGTTATCGATTGTCCTTCGACGAAGCAACGGAAGTGCGCCAAGCGAAAATATTCCAAGGGTGATAAAAATAGGGGAAAAAAATTGAGGAGGAACACGTGTACATATTTGAACACTAGAGATTTGACTATAAACAGCGAATCATCATCGTTTTTAGTGTACATTACTTTGTATCATAGCCTACGAACGTTTAGCTAGATAACTTTTTTGAGGTCTTACAAAGAACGAACGAAAGAAGAAGAGCCGCAGTTTCTGGGATTTTTCGTTGACGATCGATCATCATGAATCTTTCTTATAACCATTGTCCGACGAACGATATTAGCAATCGATTTAATTCAACCACACCGAATTTTGTGTCTCGTAGGATGACGTGTACGATGTCGTATGAAAAACTTCGTAGATCGTTCAGTTTCATTTTGTACGTTCTAACGCGGACAGAGCCAATTGATCAGAAACAATGCTCCTTTTTTTAGCGTAATCAAGATTCTTGCGTTTCCCTGTCTTTTCGCGACGTTCGACGATATATCGCTCGTTTCACTGTTTGCTTGATCGCTATCCCGAAATATCATCATTGGCGTAACTAGATACTAAGATGGGCCTGATCTCCAAATTCTCGAATCACTAACTTACCAAGCTTCCAAGGTTACAAACTTCCAAACTTCTAGAAGCCAACATTTCCAATCCCTAAAGTCACAAGTTCCCAAATTTGCAAATTGTCCAATTTCCAAATTTTCGAGTTCTCCAACTTCCAAATTTCCAAATTTACAGGTTCTCTAACTTCCAAATTTCCAAATTCCCAAATTTTCAAGTTCTTCAATTTCCAAATTTCCAAATTTTCCAATTACCAAATTCCCAAATTTCTCAATTTCCCAATTTCTAAATCCCCAAATTCCCCAACCCTCAAATTTCCAAAGTCTTCAACTTCCAAATCCCCAAATTCTCAAATTTCCAAATCCCCAAATTTTAAAATTCATAAATGTCCAAATTCTCCAATTTTCCCAAATTTCCAAATCCCCAAATTCTAAAATTCTAAAATGTAAAAATTCTCCAATTTTCCAAATTTCCAAGTTTCCAAATTCCCAAATTCTCCAATCTCCAAATGTCCAAACACCCAGATTTCCAAGATTTCCGAGGCCGAGTTCCCGAATTTCAGAGAGAAAAAAATCCCGAGTACCGCGCATAATTCGCACAAGATCTTCCGTTAGTAGAGTAAATTTAACAAAGACAGGGAGCTGGAGCGAATGAACGGACGAACGAATGTGAGAGCGAATGGACGGGACAAAGATTTGATCCTTGAGAATCGAACGTAACGCAAAAAT
The DNA here is from genome assembly GCA_947623535.1 of Coelioxys conoideus. Classification (NCBI taxonomy): domain Eukaryota; kingdom Metazoa; phylum Arthropoda; class Insecta; order Hymenoptera; family Megachilidae; genus Coelioxys; species Coelioxys conoideus. The sequence continues at coordinate 12,196,586 of OX392459.1, forward strand.
CCAGCATTCTACTCTTCGAAAAACGACAGTGTGTGCCAACAAACCTTTTTATTCCGAGTGTAGCTAACGTCTGGCGTGTTTCGCGATTAATATACCCGTAAGGATATGTAAGTACAAACGAACGAAAGATAACCCGAAAAGAAAACTGGAGGTATCGCGACGTGTTGCTTTCAAATTTTCGATGTTTCCAGTGTCGCGGCAGTCGACAGGTGTAATAACGCGTGCCCTTATCAACGTTTTTGCGCTTTTCATCCTTCCCTGTCCCAAAAGAATCATCCTTTAGAATTTCGTGCATTTCGCGTCTTTCTCTTTTTCATTTCTGTTTCCTTCGTTTTCCAATGCAGAGGACTCACGTTTCGCGAGACGAGACGCGTTCCTTTTCTTTCTTTCTTTCTGTCTTTCTTGGCAACGCGACCGAAAAGATATTTAAAAAAAACAGAAAAACGACGAGACCAAAGAGATGTTTATTTTAATGTTGTGTATATTAAATATGAGTTTATGTCGTATAAATCGATGCATTTATCCGTGCGTTACAACGAATGCTTTAATTATACTTTCTTTTTACTCTTTCGCTTCTAATTATTATTTTTATTGTCACCGTAAGTTTCATATAGATCAACATAAGTTTCTTCGACTAAGTTTTTCGTTGTATATCGTAATCATCGCGATCGATTGGCGTCAATTTTCTATATTTAAGATGTACATTTCCGTTTATCCGCATTAATTGTCCATCGAACGTCATTATAAACGGTAACAAATATTATTATTATCATCATCATCATTATTATTATTATTATTATTATTATTATTATTATTAATTATTATTATTTATAGTTAATTGATTTACGTGCTAATGATTAAGCAGCCAGTGCCGTTTATACTTCTCGTAGAGTGTAACATGTATCAGCGCTGTTATCGTATTTTATTAAATCTTTGCCATATAATAAGTTCCAGCAGTCTCACGTTTTCATCATCCCATTCACGCGCTGCAATCTTTTTCCTTGTCCCTGTTATTACCATTGGCGTAACTACTTAAAGAGAGGAATGGCCCTTGGCTCCTCATAATATAAACTACCACTCGAATTTCTGAATCCCAAATTGTCATTCCTTCAAATTCCTAAATATCCAAATTTTTAAATTCCTAAATTTTCAAATTCTTAAGTACCCAAAAAATTCCATATTCTCAAATAGTCAAACTAAATTCTCTAAACTCTTAAATTCCCAAACTTCTGCATCCCCGAGTCTCTAGATTTTTAAGCCACGAACTCCCAAAATCGCTGCAATCTCAAATTTCCAAATACGTTAATTTCTCGAATCCTCGAATTTACTAAGGTCCCAACCCTGAAATTGTAAAAACTCCAACAAGCACCAATAGTCGTACTCGGTGACTGTTAGTGAAACCAGAGAAAGCTCCCTAGAAAAAATTCTAATTACGCCAATGGTCTTAACCATCCTCCTCGCCGTGCAGTCCCCCATCATTTCCCGCACAACGGAGTCAATCTTTAAGAACCCGTCCCCCGTGGGTTGTCCACGTTGTGCCGCATTTGCTTTAATTTTTTAGCGAAAGACTAACTGCAAACAATAAGAAAGGTAGCCGGGGAATGAAAGTAAAGACGCTACAATAATACCGGAAGAATAAAAGCCTTTTGAGACGCGACGAGAGAACGAGGAAGGAACAAGTGGTCCGGATGCACTCGAACATTGCGTCTTTTGCAGATATTCGCACGGGAAGCATCGCACGCGTGCAATATCGAGCGATTCCGCGTTTCGAAACCGCACACTTCGGAACGTATTGTTACTTTGCAGTCCCGGAAATGCACTTGAGCACGCATCCCTATTTCGCTGTGGCAGTCTTTCGTTCCCCGATGCGAGAAACGCAATTCCTTTGTTCGACGATCCTCCACCCTGCTTAACAAGGACTCTTTTTCTTTATCACGCGAGCCCGCAACGCGTATTCCTCGCGTTTCACTGCTTCTCGGAAAGACCCCGGTATTTCACCCTCTGTCTGACCCGGCGATTATCGTTTTACGGATTACGCGTGTTCGATAACTTCCGGCTCTCGCGACCGGTGAACGAGGTTTAGTAATTATGTTCGAGGGGTAGCCGCGAGACCCGGAATTGTCGGCTCCGATACAGCGGGGTCTCTCGATATAAGGCCCTCGACGCGCGGCAACGGAAGACGCAAAGAGAGAGCCGTATATGTATTCGTAAATTTTGAAATTTCGAAATTCGCGAGATCGCATTGTACTTCTCCGCGTTACTTCCTGATTGGATCGGTGACTTTCGTTCGAACCGTAAAATATCGGTTCCGGGTAAAAATTCCAACTATCTCTGTTCACCTCGAGGGAAATAAAATAGATGATTTTCACACAGTACGCAGTTCAGTGAACTGTAAACAAAAGCAATGAAAGAAAATAACGCTATTTTTATATGTTGCATCGTCAGCCGTGGTAACCTATAGTTGTACGGAACTGTGCTTTGAGTTCTTCTCCTCTTTGTATTCGTGTATCGATTGGGCCAATTTCGTGTCACATCTAGCCTCATTTCGATCTACCCCACTCTCCTTGATAGAAAAAGAAAGAAAGAAAAAACAGGAAAAAAAAGTAATAATATTTCAACGCGATCGCAATATTGCAGCGTACTCGGATGTCCACCGAAGAACCGCTGTTTCTTTGACTGTGGTTTCATGATTTTGACGAACGATATCAACCGTATTTTTTTATACTTTGTAAATGCTCGGGTTAAATATCGTTTCGAACGGTGTCATTAGAAATTGTGAGAGGCATTCTCGTATTATTTGACGAAGGGTGTTCCGTTAACATTAGTATCATCGACATTAGCAGCTTAGAAACGAACGACAGAGATACAATTTCGGAAGATGATCCAAAGGATGCTCTTGCTCACAATTGATCTAGATTACTACATTAAGATTTACTATTATTGTATTATTATTACTATATCTACATTCCTTTTAAGAATCTACCACTATTACTTTACGAAACCATCTGTAAATAAGTATTTTGTATTCCTGCAAGAATAAAATTACGAATCATTATTGTCGATCTAATATTTTCACCACTACCATTAGATTATAGAATAATTTTTAGGACATCTGTATCGGTAATTAATTGTGCAAAATAAGATTGTGATAATAGTTATAAATCAGTTATATCGATAATAGATACAGCTACCCTGTATAGATTATAAATACACATCTATATGTTCTTTACAAACTTTATTGGTACATTTTTTCCGATAATGGTTACAATGAATAGTATGCTTCCAATTCGGGTATACGTAATTGATAAAATATATAATGTTATTAATAATAAACTTACGAATACAGTTCTTAATCAACATTTGTAGTATACGATAATATCGTTCAAAATTTTAACGTTAACCACAAAGAATAATAAACTAGCAATCCAGATATACGTGAAAGTATTCAATCCTTCAAATTCTAACAGGTAAGCAGCCAATAACCACAGAGCCTGGCTCAAGATCCAAATAAAACATAAACACATTGATCTGCGAACGCTTAACCCGAATCGCGGGAGACATAATGGTAATAGCGATAAGTACCAGAAAAAATATTGAGATGTTAATACCGGATTATATGTTACCACTACCAAAGCTTGCGTAAACATTGCAAACGGTAGTTGAGACGGGGTCGAGTATCTATACGACAATAACAATAGCAATAGTAATTGTGGCAAGAAAGTAAGTGCTTTCTGAATTATGCTCGATGGTTGGTTGGCCGATAAATATAACATGTAAAAATAAACTGAAAAGTTATGTTTCGTATCTTTGCGCGTTAAGTGATACAGAAAACTCTCGTAAAGATACTTATAACCGTAAAAATAATAATTTATAACAGCAAATAAAACTGTCAGACACACGCAACTAAGAACCAACTTAATCTGTTTCTTGTTTGGTATCAAATAATTTTTGCTACGAAGGGAAAAATACATGGGTATACTAAAAATTAAAGGGTACAATCGAAAATGAATTGATATAGCGTGTAAGAAACCTGCTTCAATAAATTCGTTTTGCAAAAACTTGTACAAAGTTAACATAACTAATAGAACGGCTACGGAATCTGCGTTTCCTCTTGTTGAAATTACAATTGTAAAGGGATTATACAACCATAACAAAGTACAAGTACTCTTTAACTTCTCACTGGTATGCTGTAGCGATAGAATTTTTTTTATCAAAATTCCTACCAAAATGTCAATGAAAGAGAACAAGATTTTTCCGAAACTCTCGTGCAAAAAAATGTTTGGCGTTAAAAGCAAAGCTAACAGGGGTGTGTAGCGGTAAGTAGATCGTTCAAAAGGTGATGATCCTTCAACCATGTGTCTCGCTGCATCGGTAAACACCGTATAATCCACATCAGTGTATGGAACACTGAATGTTTTATCATGAAAATGCGAGTATATAACTAAAGTTACTCTAATTAAGAAAGCTAATGTACAGTGTCCCCTAAATGATAATGCAGCCATTTTGAAAAGTGAAATATACCTTTTATAAAATATAACTACTGATTAAATATATACTCCCTGCTCCCTTTAATATAAGACAACTTTTCATAATCTTGTATTTCTTTTTGAAGCAGCTTTCATCAGGCATGTCTTAAATTCCTCAAATTCTCTGTCACAATCGTTTTTGTTCAAATTAGATTTTGACAACACACATGCAGCATATTTGGCTCCAGATTCATGACACTGTGCAACTAGAATTGGATATTTTCTAAATCGCTCCTTGGCCTTCTTTACTGCTTCCATCTTTTATTAACACGCTATATTAAATGTTATTTAATATATATTTTTACTATCCATTGATACATTACTAAGAAGATTATAAAACATTGTCTTCTTTATGTGTGTTTAGACTTCTTTGTACGTGGAGGATCATTAAATCCCATCTGATAAATTTGCCATGTAACAAAAGTTACAAAGGATACCAAAGTAAATCTACAATACCATTTTTTATATACCCCATACATGATCGATTTATCTTTGAGCCTTTCTCTAAAATGAAAATCATAAAACATGTGATCAATAATGCACCCAGATAACAAAATAATTAAACGAAATGAGTTAAACTTACATAATCTACTGTGTTGTGCTCGTATGGTTTTGAAATATCTATACCGTCGCAAACCGTTGATACAGCAGAATGAACAATGCAACACCGCCTTATTTCTTCTATTACTGCTTCGCAACGTGACGGTTGATAAACATTATCTGAAATGTAGGTTAAAGATATAGGTTAAAGACAGTAATTTGCGATTAAGATGAATCTGAAAACACGAACCTTTTAAACACTGCTGTAATTTGCATGCAAATTTTTTACAAGGATCAACAGTTGTCATGCGAAAATCGGAGATATCCTTCTAGATCTTGAAAAATAATTAAGGTTACGTAAGTTCACCGATACACTCGTACAGACTGCATCTTACAACTAACATTAGTCAAATTATAATCCTATACTACAGAAAAAAGTAAACGTTTATCACGTAATAAATAACTAACCAGTTGTTAACAAAAGATGTGTAAAAATGTTAAATCTTACAAGTTATTCAATGTACAATACGAATTCAACGTAACCTTACCTATGACAAAATTTTTGTACCAAATGTAGATGGCACCAAAAGTTTTCACCTAACAGCAGTCGACACAAGTTTTATATACATAGTCATCAACGAATGTCTTGTTAGGTTAAATTATACAAATTGTGTATCAGTATTTACAACAGAACAATGTTGGGAAAAATTAAAACAAAGCAAGAAAAGGGAGGTAAGTAATAAAGTATTAATTAATTTGTTACGCCTCATATTTTCAATAATTTATATTACTGATCATTTAGTGTTTACTACAGGTTATGTTTTGTTTAACGATATTGTATATACAAAAATATATAATCTTCTTTATGAATTGCAATTAAGATCGTTTAAGAACTATTTATAATCTCTGCACTTCGTGTAGCTATGTAACAAATAATATTGCTACTAGTGTTCAATATACATTTATTTTTTTTTAGAGATTATTGCATATAGCGAAGCAGCTGTTGTAAATAATGCTGCTGTAGTAGAATATTGCAGGATATCAATGGCAGCTTTATCAGGTGGTACAGCTGGCTTACTAGGGTTAACAGGTTTATATGGTTTTGGTTTTTACATTTTTGCTGTATTTGGATTATGGGTAAGTATCAGGTATTTGGTGCGGTTAGAGGAAAGTAACTTATCCGACAAATCTTTAGGGTGAAATATATTTGTAGGCAATGTTACTATTGAAAGCAGGAGGTCAGTGGAAAAAATATTTTATAAGCAGACGAAATCTTTTAACAAGCGGATTTTTTGGAGGTCTTTTTGTATCCTTTAAATAGTTACCAAAAACTACATTTAAGAATATTATTCTAGTATTTTCCTTAACAGAAATTATTGAAATGGTGTAATAGACATATGTGCTATTTTGGACGTATCCTTTAATACCTTAATTACCATCATTTTGGTACTAAAATGAAATAGATGTTTATCAGGTATATTACGTATCTTCCTTAATTCCAAGTTAGATTTTTATATGGTATGGTACATGTATACTGATTAAAAGGATATTTAGGTCTAAGGGTTTCTATTTTTTAACTAAATAGGTATGTCGTTAATTAATTAAATATATCACAAACAATTGCCAGTCACCTAACAGAGTAATAACATTGTTGAAAAAGCACTATGTGATTTATTGTATATGTATGTACATAGGACACTTTCAAAAATATATTTATTCCATCGTTCCATCCGTTTAATCGTGTTCATTATTGTACCTTTCTTAAAGAACAAATTGTTGCATTAAATATATTTATATCTACATTTATTTTTTTCTGTATGTAACATGTATGTAACTTATTATATATTAGACAAATAATGTAAACAAACAGAAACAGCGAATAAATTTGTTAAACAATTAAAGTATCATTCTAATGAAACTTTTCAATCCCGCCTTTATTTAGTTATGATTGTAAATAAATGGATACATATTTCGCATCATGTTAAACATTCCGATTTAAAAATAAAGCTTTTTACATCCTTTCCAAATCATTGTATAAAACAACGTATATCTTATCTCTCGAAAGGACGATCGACATTAGCATTGCTTTGTACTTAACATGCTCACATTTTTATTATAATTTCGACTTTTACTGTGGTAGTTACAAATCACGAATCGAAAAGAGCTATATTGGCAGTGAAAAGATAAATTTTGTTAAACGTCGTTTGCGCAAGGGTAAGCAAAATTTTCTTTTACAACATCATTCGGGAAATCGAACGGGGTCAGCGATCAAGGGTATTAAATTTTTGTTTCGGAACTTTGTTCAGGAATAGATGCACTCTCGCACTGACAATTCTCCGAGATATCCTCCAAAGGTGTTCCCTTCTCGAGGCCTTCCAGTTTCCTTTCCTGATCCATCTTCTCCAGCTCGTTTTTGCTCAGGTGATAAACTATTCCAGCACCGTATCCATCTCCTAGCACGTTTATCGAAGTCCTGATTCGGTCCCTTCAAATTGGAATTAAAATATGTAGCAGTAACTTCAATAGGATCCGAGCGAAATAAAAATTTTAAAGCTTACAATAACCAATCGACTGCGAACAACAGCGAAATATCATCGGTGGGCAAACCCAACGCCGTAAGCACTATCAACATTGTAATCAGGGCTGCACTGGGAATACTGGCAGCCCCTATACTTGCCAAGGTGGCCGTAAGGCTGTATGTACGAAGCAGAACGTTAATAGATAATGAAGCTGATTCTCCTAGCATTGATTCTACTAACCTGACTGTTATGACTTCGCCGATTCCCAACGAGATTCCATTCACCTGGGCAATGAAAATCGCGGCTGTGGCTTCGTACAGAGCCGTCCCGTCCATGTTCACCGTGGCTCCTACGGCTACCACGAACCGAGTCACTCGTGGGTCGATTTTGTTATTTTCTTCGAGGCAACGGAACGTTATGGGCAACGTGGCGGCACTGCAAACATCGTACACGAACGATAAACCATTTCCGTGGAGTTTAAAGGTACACTTTGGTAGAAGAAAAGAAGAGCTGATCGCTACCTCGACGCTGTTCCCAAGGCTGTAACCCAAGCCTGCATCATACCTTTGAAGAAGACGGCCGGATTTTTTCGTGTCAAGAACCAAAATATCGCCGGTAGAGTGATTACAGCGTGGATTAATAATCCCAGGATAACGGTCAGCATATACAGACCCAGCATTTGCGCGGTCGCCGCCAGATTGGCGATCGACATTATCTTGCCGGCTATCAGACACATGATTCCGAACGGAGAGTACCTGTACGACATTAAAACTCGAACCGACGCTCTTCTCGGCCTGATCACGATTCGGGCGAGTAGCAAGGCCAACTATCAAGCGCGAAATTAAGTTGTGTCTCGATCGCTCACCACATCACAATGATGCCGACGAGTTGCATGATTATTTCGTTCAGTACCACGAAGAAGTCGACCATCAGTTTTCCACGGGGACCGATCTGTCCCGCTAGAAGACCGAACGTGATACAGAACACTATCATGCCCATCACGTTCGTGCCGTCCTTGTAGACCAACGTCGGCTCTAGGACGAAATCGCTTTGGTTAGCGCTCCCCACGACTATCACCTTCTTCTTCACGTACGCGGTCTGGGCCTGCTGGAAGCACGCCTGTACCAGGTTTTCCGGCACCATGTTTCTAGAAATGACGTCCATCATTGACGCTCGGTATCGCTCGATTCTCGATTCACGTACCTAACTATGTCGAGAATGGCATCCAAGGTGGAAACTTTCGCGTCGTCCGCCTTGGGTGCACTTATCGTGATCTTAATCCTAGGATCACCTGGATGGATCATTACCACCATCATGATACCGACTATGGCAGCTAGAACGGTGGTCACCGTGTAATACGTTAACGCCCTGAATCCCATTCTTCCCGAATTCCTGGCGTCCAATTGTGCCATCCCTATGGAAGGCAGAACTTAGCGATTCAACGAATGACCGTTGGAATGTTGCATAATCACCAGCGATAAGCGAAGAAATAATAAGCGGTAATATGAACATCTTTAACAATCGCATCAGGAGCTCTCCCGGGAAACTGACGAGAGTAATGGCCTGCGGCGAAGGATTGAATAACCGACCGAAGAATCCAAGAATCAGACCCAACAGCACTCCGGCAATCGTCAGGATCAAGAGCATGTTCTCCCTGATCCAATCTACCACCTGCTCAACAACATCGCGCATATAACATACACTTGGATGCAACGTGGGTTTTCTTCAATTAATAATAGGAGAAAATGTACTGGACCCTGTTCTATCATTTGTAATCGTAAAGGTTTCAATTCCTATATTTTTAAAAGCTCGCAATCCCAAATTTACAAATCACCGAATCTCTAGGTACCCACTTTCTTAATATTCCAATCGTTCTAAATTTCGAATCATGGAACTTCCGAATGCCCAACTTCTAAATCTGGAAATTCGATAGTTTGAGAGCTTCCGAATCTCTAGATTCATAAATTTTCCCTCGAGTAAATTATGTTTGCCGTCCAGTGTACAATTACTAACTGCCTGCAGTCTGTCAAGTGGCGACGTCTGCTGACGAACTTTCTCCTCGACCACGGTAGTTATCTTCTCGATCTCGTCGGAGGATGATCTGCAAATTGTTCCCGATCAGAAGAGTTGGTTCAGAAACAAGTAGAAGATTGCAGGTCTTACGTGGCAGCTTCTTTAACCTCCGAGGTGCCCCTGAGGACCGCGACGGCCCCAGATATACGTTGGCCCAGCATCACCGTCCGTTGATCTGGTACAACACTCTAAGAATTCGCGTTGAGCCTTCCTCTGGGCACGAGGAAGATCGTGGAAGACTTGTCCTCTATGATCCCGCGACTCTCATCCTTATATCCGCTTCTCCGCGTACCATCGCCGTATAAATTATCATTGATCATCAAACTATAACTCGCGGAGGATCTTGAGCTGCAATTAGAAACTTGATTTTCATCGGGTCGTTCCGCGACGGTTAAACGTTAAGATTGTCCCATCAAGTCATTCCTCGACGAATCGATTAAACGAAAGGTCGCGAACGCAAAGGTGCATTCATGCAAATCGACGCAGCGTCCAACACGGAACGAGGAGGGCCCGGTTTCTTGCAGAAGGTCGCACCTGAATAATCCCCGTGGTAAACCGATGCACCGTTTCAGGATCACTGAACCGATACGATGGAATCGTATAACGAGCTAAGTGACATCCGTAATCCGTGGATCTTGCCAGGTCTTTTACGCGCAATGGACCACTGCCGAGCGACTACTACCGTATGATCGAATCCCCGGGACTTGGCTAGGTATCGCGTCGTTACAATCTGCCATCACGTAGATAATGTGCCCCATCCAGGAAGCTGATTAGAGCTCGCGGGTAGACGGAGGGTGAACGATGACGGAGGAAAGGGAGATGCGTCGCAGAGCGAAAGAGACGGACGGCACAGGAAGAGGGCACTCATCACAACGGGTCGCACGGCACTGAATAAGCAGAAGGGAGAAAAATATGTACCACGCGAGTATGTTTCATCGAAATAGATCCGTCTTTATTGGGTCCACGGCATCGGTTAAATTGCTCTAAATGGAGAACACCAGAACGGTTCATCCCTTGACGAGCAACCCCCCACGGTGTGATTAAAATCTGTGTTACGTATGCGAAACGATGTCACCTTCCGATTGTTCTTACGTTCTTTCTTCCGTGAAAATCGAAAATTGCAACGATGTCCATACAACTAGCGTTGCGCTACATGACCCAAACAGTGGGTCGAAATGGTTAGCTCCAGATTTCTTATTTTAGATCGTACAACTTCTTAAAGCCTTCATTGAATTGTACATTAACTTCCACGAAGATTTAATTATCGGTTCAGAAATTAGTTTGCATCGAACGTCAGTTTCGACGCGTAAGACGACTTACTCTTGCGAACGTATGAACGATGATTTCTAGATGGAACAAATCTTAATCGAGTGTCCGACAACTCGATACGTCGTCACGTATTTGCAAGGTAACGAGTCGGAGTATTAAAGTACACTCGGGAGAAAGATTGTAGGCGTACCTATTGTATGCACGTGCTGTTTGCAAGACCTGGTTCCGTCGAATCAAAAGCAACATGTTAATTTGTTCTCCATTGCCAGGCCGACGAATAAATCACGATTGCGTCCAGTAAAGTGAACGATGCGTATCGTTTTCTCTTCGTTGAGATGATCATCAAGATCTCTGTAGCCTTGACCAACATACGGAATCGTGGAAAATGTTTTTTTTTTTTCAAAACATACGCAAGAATTATTATTATGTAAATATGGGAAAAAGAATTCGTTAAACGAATCGTTAAATCAACAGTGGAATTTGCTATAAAATTTTTCCATATTCAATAACCATCTCGTTCGTTTTAGTCCCGTTACTTTTATCGGAAGTGCAGATCAAAGTTGAAACGTTTATAGTGACTTATTTTGAAAGCATGTAGGATATGGACCAATTTGTTGGGCCCCTTTGTATATCCGTTGGACGGTAACTTAATTTCTGCAACGATGGCTACGTACGTCTATATACAGACCAATATCGGGCTCACTATGGCTCGTGCACATGTGTAATGCGAGAATAAGTCAATTGTCATCTTGAAGCAGCATTCTATACTTTATTGAACGCGGTGCACAACAGAAAAACTTCAAATATTAAAAGTCCCTCTGTTGCAGATGATCTTCGAGATATTGGTAGCTGCAAGTATTAAAGGCATCTCAATGTCGGTTATGCTTCCTTAAATTCGTATTTTCATAGAAAAATGACGTACGAATTCGCAATATGTTTTTATGCTATTCTACACAGATGTCAAATATATTTCGATGGAAATGGCCCGCGAAAATTAACGTGTCCATTGGCGTAACACAGATTTTTGTGTGGTGAATCATGTTCTCCACCATTGTTAACAGCGTCAGTCATTGGGGCCTCATACGAAATGAGACCATATAAGAATTTCAAAGTTTGAAGATTGATCAATTATTTAATTTCGTGAAGAATGTTATCCCATATTTTGGAAGAACATTTTCACCATAGTCCCCAGTCAAGTTACGCCAATGAACATGACACATTACATTCCCAATGCCAATTCGACTAGATAGCATCAATATCTATTTCACCAGATGTGAAATATTCTCAAGATGGAATGGAAGGGCGCACCCTTAAAATAAGAACAGTTGGTGCTCGTATCGTGTCACAATCCTCTGTCTGTCCAACGAAGATTCACATATTTTGCCTCTCGCGTTTTACACAATTGCAATTTATCCTTGCAAGTACTTTCACAAATTTTGTCGAAAACATGCGCGGCGCAATAACGATTCAAGTATTAATTTTGTGCTTGGTAATTGATGGAATCCGCGCTTATCAAAGGAGACCACCGTGGGACGCTGAAAACATGCAACGACAGGGGTGAGATTCGAACATTCCAGCTTTTAAACGCATAAAAGTAAAATGTTGGCCAAGAGATTTAAATTATCTGGTCATATGGTAATTACGTGTTTTCTTTTTCAGACCCAACGTGTGTGCCGTGGAAGTGAACGACGATATAAATTACGCTTATTACACCGAGAGGCAACAGTGGAATCCGCGAAAAATTTGCGGCAAGCAAACGTAAGCATAATTTCTCGTTGATTTTAATGCAGCCCTTATTTGTATACTTCAGTACTTCCATTTGCTTTGCAGATTTGTCAGATACGAATGCTGTGCGGGATATTACAGGGTCGCTGGTCATCCCGGTTGTACAGGAGGTACTTTATTCAATTTATTTTAAATCCAGCATATAATACCACGGTATTACCCGGCACTATATTCTGTCTCTTTACAGTGAAACCGTTAATTAATCTGATAGAAACTGCGCGTCGTGCTGGTTCAATGAAATTCGCGAAACTCATGGAAAGCTCGAATTTCGCGGAAGAATTACGAGGTTGCTCTCCGTTGACGTTATTCATCCCTTCTGACGCTGCTTTTGATGTGAGTTTGATAACGTATACCAGGAATTGTTGAATTCGTTTAAAAAAGCAGCTAACGGATCATGTCGTTTGCGTCGAATTTTCGTTATGTTAGAAATAGAAAATTTCACATTTATGTATTGAATCAAGTCCGAAATCTAAATTGAGGTGGGTAATGGCATACTTCTTGCTTTTGTTCACAGAATTATCTGAGAGTGAAGGGTATTCGGCCAGAATGGTTGCACGATGGCAACAGGTACATAAATTTAATTGCAAATCACATAACGAATAAACGGATGCTGTCGAGCCAGTGGCAAGAAAACTTATTGATCCCGTCGAGATTACAGGGAAACGTTCTGAGGGTTAATAAATTTCCCGGTGGGGTAAGTAGTACCACGCGCGAGGTTGCCCAGCATTAACGACACAAATTATTCACCGAGCGATCCGGTTCGCACAGATGGAAACAGTAAATTGTCATCGGATTATTCGCAAGGATCAAATTGCCTCTAACGGAGTTGTACACGTAATTGACGGTGTATTGGATCTCGCTTTGGCACAGAATTCAGACATAATTCAACTGGCTGCGAGGGATGGCAGATTCCAGATATTTACCAAGGCCCTTGAAAACAGCGAATTTGCTCACAGGATTAGGTACAATGAAATTCCCAGCACGATTTTTGCGCCCACGGACGATGCTTTTCACGGCATACCCCAAAGGCAGTTGAACGACATGCTCGCGAACCGAGATGCGTTAAACGGTAAGAAATTATATTCGGCACATTCGTTTCTGTTTTTACTAATTATTTGACGTTAAATTTTCTGCAGCGTTGGTTGCTCATCACATCGTTACCCATCCTATCTGTATGCCAAATGTCATTTCGGAGTATCATGCTACCACCATGCAGCAGCAGGTACTCACATTGAATTGTGGTCCACATGGCCCGATCGTGGATCATGCAAATCTAAAAAATGAGATGTACCAAGGACAAAATGGACTGTTGTATGTTCTCGATCGCGTATTGCTTCCGGATCGAGGTACGTAACATTCTGTTTATGATGCTGAACAATTTAATTACGAATCGAATCGGTTTCAGCAAAAACGATTATGGACTTGATGAAAGAAGAGGGAGTGTTCACGTTCTTGAAGATAATCAGAACAGCCGAATTAGAAGAAACTTTGAGGCATTTGAAACACTTCACAATGTTTGCTCCATCAGAAACAGCGATGTGTTGTATGTATTTAGAATCGATCAACAATGTGTTTCAATTTTTAATTGTTTAAATATATTTATCTACAGCTCTCTCGAAGCACCAGATTGTAGAGCTGCAGAGAAGTAAAGAAAGTGCTAGGAAATTCGTTTTCAATCACATTGTTAAAGGAGCGTATTCCACTTACGAAATTAGTAACAATCAAGTAAGTTGTGGTTCAGTTTCTTCGTGAACACGCGATTTTAATTTATACTTTATTTTACAGATAGCTAGAACCCTCGAAACGGAGATTCCCTTACGATTTCAAGTATATCCAGGTAATTTTGGAATAGAGAATGCATTGATTGTAAAAGCTGACAGAGAAAGCACCAACGGTGTTTTACACATTATAAACCATGTTTTACATCCCGCCGAGGAATCTTTAGATAATATTTTAAGAAGAGATGGCAATTTCAGGTAACTTTCTTATATCAAAACTTCCAAATTTTAGATGTTAGAGAGAAAGTATAAACTGTAACAGCAGAATAATTAATAGTTAATTTAATAAGGTAACAGAACAGTGCTTTAGTGCTATTCTCATATCTTTAAATTTCACAACGCGCTTTTCAAACAACACCTTTAGCGCCATCTTGAGTTGAGTCTAACAACTCACGAAACATAGTTCCTTTGTTAAATAAGCACATTTTGTCTTTAAATTAACGATAGTATATTGTTCTCATAATAGAAAATTTACTGTAAAAAAAAATAGCATAGAAATTTCTTGTCTTATAAAACAAGAGGAATTTTTGCTTTCTGGTTTGATAGTTTGATTGTTTCCCAAATGATGCCGGCACCAGTACTGGTTCGAGATCGCGCAGTAATATGAAATTGAAGAACGTGAAAATAACGCTAGCACCGTATTTTTCTTATCAAATCAATTATAACGTAACGATTAGATATTATCTCTTAAGAACTATTGTTTGCAAATAGTCACAATTTTTCAATGGTTTTCCATTGGACAAGATGTTTCAATACAGGTGCAACAAAAGGGCATGAGATAATTCTAAATACAGAAACAAGTGGAAAAATGTAATCATTTGTAGAAAAATGTACATCAATGTTCATTTAATTAATGCTACGTTTTCCAAGAAAAGAAATTTGAATTTACGGTCAGAATATAACTCCTTATGCGACGTATAATTCTCATCGCGTTTATTCGTCATTCCTATACGACTTTGTCTAATGTCTCCAATATCATTTACGTAACCTGTTCGTTCTTCTCAAATAATTGCGACGAGAAGATCGTATACAATCTATTGCGTATAAAAAAATTAGCATTATATTACATACCATTTAGATATAGTTACGATAGTATTTACCTATCGTTGAATAATATTAATCTTTGTATAATGTGTCTACGAGGTATGCATAAAAAACGCACACACCAGATACACATTTTCTCATTAACATTTCATTACCGAGTCATTGAAATTAGTAGTCCTGCTGCATGCAAAGTTCTGTCCGGTTAATTATGATGAAAGAATCCATCGTCAAAGAGAAACGATTTCTCTGTTTCCATCGTTCTGTGATCAATTACATGGGTGTTAGAGTGGCGCTATCTTATCTGTGGCAGTGTGTAATAATAGTAATTGCCATTATAGACATTTAACACCTAACGCCTCTCGATTATACCATGATTTGTATTTCCGCGTACCTTATCGTCATCACTACTTGAGGACAACTAATAGATTATATAAATGACATTAGAAACATTATACAAACTCGTATAAATATGGAATCGAAACACTGAAGGACTTGTATGTCACTATGAATCATATTTTAATAACTACTTGCGTACACATAGAGTGGATCTTTACTGAATTCTTTCAAAAGATAGACCTCAATCGTGGAAAAGAGCAACAATCTTTTCTTTTACTTATTTCGTACTTAGAATTATCCTATGCACATTATTCTTGCATCATTCATGAAATATTCTGTACAACTACTATCTTCTCATTTTTAAAATGGAATATAAATTACCGTCGTGTTGCAATTTTCCTTCTTCGTTCTTTCAAAAGTCTCCTAAAATTATTACAGCATTTGGTTGGATGCAATGGAAAGAATGAAGAATATCCAACCGCAAATATATGATCAATTTAAACACCCAAATTCTTCGTGCACGTATTTTATACCTTCTGACCAGGCATTTAAACGACTGGGAACCGCTAAGCTTCAGAAACTGTTGCAAGATAATAACTACTTATCGAAGGTAGTACTATCTTACAAGAAACATTATGATGGGGAATAAGATTTTTCTCTTTATTTTTTAGGTGATGAAAAATCACATCGTGGACAATATGATAATTTCCGAAAGCTTCAGACCGGATCTTCAATATACATTAAAAACAAAAGGAGCCATGGTTAACGTTGTTCGAAAAGACGGCAAAGTGTTGGTAAGTAACTAATTCTCCGTTTATTAAAAAGATTAAAATTTCATCAAGTTCAATTTGTTCGTTCAGGTGGACGATGCGGCTCTCGTGAAGTGCGATATTTTGAATAAAGCTGGAGTTGCTCATGAAATAAATTCGGTACTGTTGCCTGAACGTTGCTCGCCTGCTTACAGAAAAACGTTCAGTGGAATGGGTAAAAAACCGTGTTATGTAAAATAAATCATAATTGTAAATATTTAATGTTATCAGTCACCTTTGTATAGGTTTATAAATATAAATGTACTCTACACCACTGTGCACAGTAAAAAGTTTTATCGTAACTATAATTATTCATAAAGTACTACCTGTTTAGACGTAATACGGAACGTCTTTAGGAATTTTAATTCTGATAATTTAAAAACCTGGAAATTCAGATATTTTTAACATTGACCACGTCAAAATTTGATATTTGATTATGTCAGCGTTGAAGGAAAGTATAAGATATAGTGAGGACTTAAAAAAAGCCGACACTGTATACATCTGTGTAAAATGTTTTTGCTAACGGCGTCCAATAGCCATACAGTTATTTTCGTGCAGTTGGCTACTCGCGCAAATTTGTTTGGTCATAAAAGCCTACCGGAATTAGTATATGTCTAATTATATATGATCATGACTGCCGAATCGAACAAAGAAAGATTCAATTTGTTTAACAGTCTCTCTATTTTATTGAAAGCTGTTGAAAATGAACGAACAATTGTGGATCTTCGGAACGAAGCGTCAGTTTGTGGCGTCGTGGAGCACGCAGACGCGTAAGCAGTTTTCATTTCAGTATAGCTTCATTATTGGTCTAGTTTATTTAAGTGTTTTTTGCTTCTTTTCTATTTCAGTTACATGAATATTGTCATGAGAGATTGCGTCTTTACTGATCCCAGAGGTGATTCATATAATTATGACATGTTTTTTGTTCAAGCAAGAAACATACGTTTTGTTCATATTCCACCGAAAGTGAGTAATTTTAAAAATTGTACTTTCCCGCAATTCCATGATATAGTTATATTAAATTATTTTCGTTTTAATACGAGTAACGTCAAATGCACGTAAATTGCGCATTAAATAAGCAAGACGGCAAATACTGTAAACAGGTTATTTCAGACATATATCCAGAAAAGAACGTAACGAATACAGACTACTTTCATCGATATCAGATGAACTAATGTTATCATATTATCTAGGTATTTTTCGATTCATAAGTTGATAGCATACTTCCTAGATAGATTTTCAAGTAAAAATTTCGAACATGTATCCAGAAGTAAATATTGACATTCGCAGATTAATTACTCGGTAATGAAACGCGTACTTTATTAACAAGATAAACGTGTTTCACGTGTCAAGAAATGTTAAGGACTTCGTTCACGCTGTTTGATTCATTAAAAACTTTACAAGTGAATAATAATTGGAATTTCAAAAGTGGTATTCGAGTAAAATCTTTTACACGTTTCTCGTGTTTTTTACATGTTAAAAAATATTGCACACCAACATCAACTGTCCCATCAATACAAGTTAACATGAATACTTTTAAATTGATAGATTATGATGGTATTGGATTTGATTTAGATAATACACTTTTGAGCTACAATGTAACAAATTTGGTACATTTGATATATGAAACATTAGCTGATTACTTGATAAAAGAAAAGGGTTATGATTCCAAGCATTTATCAAAATCATTAGAAAACACAGATTTAGATTTCATGCAGAAAGGATTGTTCTTAGACTTTGAAAAAGGAAATATAGTTCGAATCAGTGCTGATGGTACAATTCAAAGAGCATGTCATGGTACTAATTTATTAAATATCGAACAAATTAAAGAAATATATCCTGAACAAAGGTGGGAAGCTACAGATGCTTTTTGTAAAGATATGTTGTCAACATGGAATGGACCTATATCAATGAAAATGAGAACTTTATTAGATTATTTTGATATTTCCGTGTCTTTGATATTTGCAAGATTAATAGATACTCTTGATGAACAATGTGGAGGTGCTTTAAATGCTTATAATGTTTGGCCTGATATTTTAGATGGATTAATTGAAATGTATAATCCAGATCATTTTAAGTTAGACAAAGGATATTTCTTTCCTAGCTTAAAACAGAACCCACATAAATACATACATAAATGTAATGAAAGAACTATACAGTGGCTTCAGGAATTAAAAAAATACTCTATTACTTTTCTGATCACTGGATCAAGTGCTGATTTTGTTAATTTTACTGCTACTCATGCCTTTGGAGAAGATTGGAAGTCTCTGTTTGATATTATTATTTGTTATGCAAAAAAGCCTGGCTTTTTTACTGAGGAACGTCCATTTTATGAAACTGTAAATTATGAACAAGCTGCTATGATAGAAAGTAAAGATTTAAAACGGGGCAGGATATATCATCAAGGTAATTGGAAAGGTCTTGTTGAATTCCTAGCACGTGAATCTGATAAAAAAAATCCTCGTTGTGTATACATTGGTGATAATCTCATTCAAGATATTTATGTACCTAAGACACATGTTCAATGTGACACAGTAGCTGTAATTGAGGAACAGTTGGCTGAAGGAATGCTTCATCAAGGTTTATCACATCCTGATGATATAGTATTAAACTCCACATTTTGGGGTTCTTACTTTTGCTTGAAAGATTCTAGAATTAATATGGATTCTTTATGGGGTTATGTTATAAAAAAATATTCAAAACTTTGTATACCTAACATATATACAATAGCTCAACAGCCATTAGAAAAGGCATATGTATGTTTTATGAAAGATGAAAAGAACTACAGTGGATATTATCCTGCAGTACCTCTCAGTATATCAGCTGTCTAAGCATATACATATACTGTATATGTAAAGCTATAGCTCTACTACATGTACATTTACATGTTGACATGTACTTCTATTACATTTATAATGTATTCTTAATTTAAGATACGTATTATACCAGCTATCAAGGAACAATTGCAACATTTACTCAAGCCCAAGAGAGCATTGGTACATACTAAGCAAACATTTAAAACAAAACGAACAGTACAGAGGCAACAAGAAGGACTAGCAGCAGTAGAGAAAATTTTAGAAGACAGAAAAATATCGGAACGACATTTTGGCGATGTTAATACAGATTAAAAGGTTAAATTATAAATAATTTGTATTTTTACAGTATATTTATTTACACTTTGATTCTTCATGTACAAAAATAAGTGGTTTGTACAAAGTTTATATATAGTTGGCAAATATATTGTTAAAAATGTACTACTTAAAAATAATTAAAATGTATTTATTTGCGCATACTGATATTAGCACTTGGCTTTTCTAACATAGCTAGCCAAAATGGTATTGTGTATGTACGTTTCTAACATATAGTCATGCTTTTTATACAATCTACTCTTGTAACGCCAGCTACTCTTTATTACAGTAATATAAAATCGTTTAATACTTTAACAAATACTCGATAAAAATAACAATAATAATATGTGATTTATTCACATACCGTCATGTCATAAAATAACTATGCATAAATGCTAACAAAATTCTGTTTCTATAAAATAAGCAAATTTAACAGGATCAGTTATTTGCTATTTTCTTTGAACAGCAATTGCTATTCCCATTCCACCACCAATACACAAGGATGCAACACCTTTATTTCCACCAGTTTTTTCCAAGGCATATAATAATGTTACTAATACTCTGGCACCTGAAAAACATTTATAACAATAATAAGAACAGAATTGATAAAATACATAGAAATTTGGATATTTTAAGTACCAGATGCACCAATAGGATGACCCAATGCAATAGCTCCTCCATTTACATTCACTTTACTTCTATCTAAGCCAAGAGAATCAACACAAGCTATTGCTTGTGCTGCAAAAGCTTCATTCAGTTCATATAAATCCACTTCGTCTTTAGTCCAGTTTGCTTTTTTCAACTGAAACAATAAAGTTCTTTTATGTGCACAGATTCAAAATTACAATATATGGATCCATTTTAATATACTAACCACTAGCTCAACTGCTGGAACAGGACCTATACCCATGACCCGTGGTTCTACCCCAGCTTGGGCTACAGCAACAATTTTTCCCAATGGAGAAAGTCCTTTTTGAGCTGCAATTTTTGCAGACATGAGGACCACTGCCGCTGCTCCATCATTTATACCCGAAGAATTACCAGGAGTAACAGTACCATCAGACTATAAGTAACATTATATTCTAAATAAGGATTAAATAATGCTTTTTGTTTACAAAGAAAATATTTATATGGCAGTTCTTACCTTCAAAAAAGTTGGTTTAAATTTTCGAAGACTTTCAATGGTTATCCCAATCTTAGGAAACTCATCCTTGTCCACAATAATTGATTCTTTCTTAGTAGTCACTGTTACAGGAACAATTTCCTTATCAAAGCTACCTGCATTAATTGCAGTTTCTGTTCTTTTTTGAGATGTTATTGCATATTCATCTTGAGCTTCCCTATTTATATTATAATCTTTAGAAAGATTTTCAGCTAGGGAACATTTATATATTTGTAAATACATATTTATGATAAAAATAAAGGAACAAAACATATAAGAAATTTTTATATACCTGTTATTCCCATATGAATTCCATGAAATGCATCTGTTAATCCATCATGTAATAAAGTATCAGTTAAAGTCCCATCTCCCAATCTTACTCCATTTCTAAGATGCAACGCGTGTGTTGCTTGACTCATGCTTTCTTGACCACCAGCCACAACAATTTGACTTTCTCCAGCTTTTATAGACATATAACCATTTATAATTGCTCTAAAACACATGCATTTTATAAAAGAAATGTATAATCTACACATGCAATTTGTATAATTTACAAATTAAAACTTGAAACAAATTGTTAACAACATTCAATTTTAAACTTAATGTAACTTTGCATTATATGGTTACCTCAATCCGGAACCACATAACATATTAATTACATATGCAGGTACAGTTATAGGAATGCCTGCTTTCATAGCTGCTTGTCTTGCTGGATTTTGTCCATGACCCGCAGTTAATACCTACAATAAGAATATTTAATATTAAAATTATTAACTTAACTGAATCTATATTGAAAATTTAATATTATATAAATTGTTTATAAATATTATCAGCACATAGCCATTATGTATGTCTTTCTTTGATATTTTTTTATTTCAATTAAATTATAGTAGCCTTTTTTTTCAGAAACAATTGATTCAGATGTATAACTGTAAAAATGTAAAAGAAATCTTCCAACACATATGAGCAAATTAGAATTTTAAATTACTTGTCCAAATATAACTTCAGAAACATCAGAGGCTTCAACATTAATCCTTGCAAGACTTTCTTTAATAACAATACTGCCCAAATCTGATGCTTTTAGCGATGATAAGGATCCACAAAATGACCCTAGAAATAATAACATGTTTCAAAAAGTCAAGCAGAAAATATTAAATGACTTATTATGATTGTATAATTTAAAATTTTTTATTGTATATATGAAAACACATATTAAACTGTTTATAATTTAAGTAACAGTAAACATTTTTCACTGTTCCAAACAAAAACTTATACTATTTTAAATATAAATTAAGATCATTATATCCAACAGAGAAGCTCTCGTTAATTGAAAAGTTTATTGTTTATATGGTGATATTTAAATTGAACAAATATTACACTATAAAATCGATTCAATTATTATTTATTGTTAATATGTTTAAACTTGCAAAGCATAGAGTTATACCTATGGGAGTTCGAACTGCGGATACAATCACTACGTCGTCGCTACCCATGTTGTTAACTTCTTTAAAATTACGTCCAGACTTCACAAAATCTGAACGAAGACTGCCGCCACGAACATGTATAACGGAAATAAGTAGTTAAAGTGGTTAAACTGTTGGGGACATACACCAGTAACGGCTTAACGAAAGTGTGTCAAAGAAAATGTAGGCGCATTCTTTTGTAGACAGTTCCAGGTACATCTCGTAAAACAGTTTTTAGGACAAGTTTATTTACTTTGAAAGCGTTGAAAAAAATCCCCATCAGTTACAGATACAAAAGGAAACGTGTTTAAATTATATCGATACATAACGACAGTGTAAATCGATTAACAGTGTAAAACATTTTGGGGAATGATTCAATGACAGAGATACATAAAATTTCATAAAAATTTTATTTCATCCAAAAAAATAATTTGGTGGATCCTTGTAGGAATCCTCTGGAGATTCAGGTACGTACAATACATCCCTGTCCAACGTCACCGGCTGGTTGACTTCAAGTTTATCGTACAGGTGGCGCTGAACCACCAATCGTTGTGCCGTGGTGATGCTCGTTTGTTTTTACCCAGCGTGCATTGTGAACAGTGACTGGTGCTAAGATGGCCGACAACAAGGAGGAGATTTCAGAGCTCGTCGAAAAGCGAGGTATTTATTGCTGTTTCTCGATTTACTTCTCGTGATTGCCGTTTAGAATAAAAGCTCGATACACGGCAAGTGCGTCGACGATCATGGCCGGTCGGGATGATCCGTAATTGCTGCAAAAATCACGCCATCTGCACGCACGGTACCCCAGGAGGAATGATCGCGAAAATCATCGTGAATATACCCACGAATCGGGCCCGTTTTCCCTACCTTTCGCAATATTCACGGTACTCGTGGCTGAGCTAACCTAGCTAACGCTGACAGAGCATGCCTGTCATAGCGACGTCAATCGCGGCTAGTGCCAAACATGCCACCTTTTTGACAGGCTTACATACGTGCACATTCGGCTGCAAGACACCCTTCGTACACTGTGCGTAGTATGTACGTACAAGCAGACAGAACACCGTGTTCGTTCTCGTGTGTCCGCCTAAGCGCTATGCTCGTTACTCATTAAGGTCATACGTCGACGGCCTTGCAATTCGCACCATCGCTGAGGTAATCTCGACTCGAGATTACCGTTATCTCTTACCGCGAATTTACTGCCGGCTGATTCGTCTGTAACACCTACGTTCTGGTGCCGTGGTGAGCGCGTGTTGCCCACGGTTATCCCGATCACGGTATTCGAACTTCGGCCACGATCAGCAAAATCGTTTGCATCGGTAGGCGCAACGTGTTCGCTGATAATACTCCGGTTAACAAACACCGACACGGCACGTTCCGTGCTACCTGAATTTCGTTGTCGTTGCTCCTCCTGGAACGTTCGAATACGTTACACCCATTCTCGTCGTTCGGGTACGATGTACACTGTTTATTTCGTCACTTTATTGGTCCCCGATAAGGGATTACATGATCATTGCGCATATATCAGCATTCGCGATGTTTTTTGCTTTTGTTTTGATACCGAACGACTGGGTGGAGGCAATTACCGTGTTTAGTAACACGTGGCGGTGTCTATTGTTCCTATCGATTCGACTCGGAGCGATTTAATTCGGTGATACGAGACTCGGAGCGATTTAATCCGACGCGGTTTAATTCGATGCGTTGCGGCTGCGCATGATTCAATTTGACAACTTTCAATTCGGCGCGTTTCGATACTTTCCACATGTTTCAACTTCGCACAATGCAATTCGGCATAATTCGATTTCACGCATTTCAATTCTACATGATTCAATTATACGCGGTTCAGTTACGCGCGATTCAATTCGGTGCAATTCGAGTCCGCGCGATCCATTTTATCGCAGTTCAAATCACCACGATTCAATTCGAAGCGATCCGATTCAAATCGCCCCGGTCTCCCGCGGTACCATGCGTTTGTTTCTCGTAACCTTCAATACGCGACCCTTTGCCGTATTGTCATCCGTGAACGCGCGTACATAGATTAGCGTACCAGTCATCGGGTCGGTACGTTGTCATCGTTCATCGACCATCTTATTTTCCTCCGTTTCATCGACTCGCATAACGAGGACATTTTTTCGCACGGCCAGTGTTTTCGCAGTAACGCATAGTCCGATTGGCCCCGTGTCGCGATCAGCATCGCGAGGCGATCAATCGTGATTTCGTGGCGCTGCTATATAATGCGATTAACTGTTACACACGCATCGTACGCGCACCGTGTGCCAACGTCCTGTGGTACATCGGTGTGTACACGTCGAACCAGTTTCCATGCGTCTTTATTAGAATTTTCTCGTGAACGTGTCCCGGTTGACTTTCAATACGTTTCAGCAGTTGACGCGTACACATTGTATCAGGAACGAGGATGATATCGAGCCAATTTGTTTCGGTGCGAATCGTCGGAGGTGTGTCCCGGTCGCGTGACTGCCGCTTCTTTTCTTCTCGACGTTCTTTTTCTTTCTTCTTTAATATCCGCTTAATCCATTCGGGAACTCCTTTGTCGATCCTCGGTCTGACGCTATTCTAGCAATATCGTTACGATAGCGATCTTATGCAGACTAACGGATCAATATCCTGGCTCACTATTTTAACCGCGTGCCGTTTTCCGTGAGCTTCCTTGGCGAACGTGTTCCTACGTTTTTCTGCCGTTCGATCAATTTAGATATTAACGATTTGAAATACGAGCCTCTTCCTAATGGAGACGTCGGATGATCAATTACAGGATTTACGCGATCGATATACATCGATCACGATATGCATGTATATTGATCAACATTTTCCGTAAACATTTTCGAGCGTACTGTCGACATTGATTTATCCGTGTACTCGATGTAATCAGAAGTACAAAATTTCCAGTATAATAAATTAATTTCATTAATTTATATTTTTATTAAGTATACTAATTATATGTATATATTTTTATTATATTAATTATATATATTTTTTATGAATTAATTTTATTAATTTATTCAATAATTGATTTACGTGTTCTGAAAATGTTCGAGGCTCAATTATGTTAGTTGCAACAGTACTATTGCATTGTTTGAACTGTTACAACTCTTGTGGAGTACATCTACGTTTTGCGTTTAATATTTTCGCAAATTGTCCGTCATCCGTATCGAGTAGTTTTACCACGTGTTTTATGCGGTTTCTCGAGCCTTATCGCTGAATCGTATACACCAGCTGGCATTACACATGCTCCAACGAATTTCAACGGAAGGAAGTCAGCCATTTGTGCATGTCCTCGAATGCATGCTACTTCGACTTTACTCAAATTTCGTTAAGTTCAAGTTGATGGAAACGCGTTTGTAATTTCTCGTTTCTTTCGTTGTCGAATAAAATAAATTCTTCTTGCCAGAATGTATTACTCGCCTACCGCGAACATTTATCATATTAGAAGTCTCAGTGATATTAAAATGATAGCAATAATAGTAACAATAACTGATAGTAAAAATATTGGGCGGTATTGTTATTGATGACGATTATTTTGAACACTTAGGTAATTTCAAATAGTTAACTCATCAACTTGATGTCCCTTCATTTCATTTATTAGATTACATCGTTATAGTTACATATTATTTGCACACCTTATAGTTTGCAAATAAGGTCGTTTGCGAATCGGCGATGTTCTCAATTTTACTATCAGCCTAGTTATTAACCGGTATGTAAATCATTCTTTTCCGGCTTAACGGAAGCCACCGAGATACATTTGATACCGTTCCGTTTCGACGTACTGATTTTTATTTCCGCGTTTATCGTGGAAGAATCTCGTGTTGGAGCATTTGACATTTCATAAATCAGCAAGCTCTCGAATAATGCGTGGGCGCAGTCGGAAAAACAAGTTTCCTAGAAGACATTTAATTTCTCGGAATCCATAAATTATTACTTTCACAAATATTATTTCTATGGTCGGAATAAGAACAATCAATAGCACTTTTATTGCGTTGTTTCTTAACCATTTGTCACGTGGTCGGTCCCGAAAGAAAAACTACATTTTTAAGTAATATTACCAAGACAATAATATCAATCCATTATTTTGTGTGAAAAAATTTATTTCAAGATCATTGACATGATATAACATTTTGAGATCTAGCAAAAAATAGTAATTGCAAAAGATAAGAGACGTTTTCAACAATATTACTTATTTTGAAATTTGCTATTTGTTTACGGGTAACAAAATATAGGAATGGTAGAGTATATCACGTGTAAAAAGATTTCGATAAACATAGTTGTTGCTCGTGATTAGAAAAGTTTGATCGAGAATATGTGAGTGGGTTTGTTAGGAGTCAATTTGATGGGTCGTATCTTTACCAATTAACTCTAACAAACGCACAATTACGTACAATTAAATCATTGTCCAAAATTACTATCGTAATCCATTTTAATACCGCGTGGTCGTCGGTAGCATTACACATCTCATCTCTTATTTATGGCCCCACTTATGTTTCTCGTTCAAACCGATTATCGAGTATCAGTAATTCTACAATTGAATCTGCAGATCGAAGAAAAAAAATCGATATATCGTTAACTGCAGACATTTTCCGCTCTCATTGACCCGTTTGTAACGATATAACGAGACTCTGCTGTATCATACATGCGTTTTCACATGACGTGGCGTTAATAAACGAAGCCTCGATAGATATTTCCCGTTGATCTGCTCTATTTGCCGTTCCGTTCGGTTGGTACGTGCCGGCGATAGCGAAACAACGCCACGTACCGAACATCCAGCGTATTTTCTCTCGATATTTCACGATAAGAGCCAGTGGCCGATGCACGGGGACCATAGGTCGATAACTCGACAAAAATCCTTCTTTATCTCTCCATTTTCCGTTCCCTCGGACGTTTTCTCTAGCGGTAAATAAACCCAGGGCACTCGAGACGATGCAGTCGCAACAGATGACGGGGATGCTTAAGTAGGCTACATTTATTTATTCGTGGTGCAGCGTAGAGGAGTATTCGATAACGGTACATCATTGTTTTGGCGTGGTCAGGAGCCGCGTTTTCAGCGAGCACGGTAATCGTTGCTAAGACTCCGATTCTCCTCGCATACTTTGCTACTATCTGCAACCCAGGAATTGGTGCACGACTCGTACGTATTTTCAATGGTAGGATCATATTGGTTCGCGTGGTCACACATACCAGATGGTTCAAAGAATATAAACAATCGGCATCAGTTGGCGATCTTCAATCGGTATCAAGTTCGAAAGATTCACCGTGAGGATTGGCGTACTTTTTATATCTCATTTCAACTTCCTCACGCGTCAAATCCTATGTGACGTACTGTACGTTGTGTTGTGCCTCGTACGATAATTTTTTGTTTTACTCTTCCGATTCGTACGACTCGTTTCCTCGAGCGGATAAATGATCGGGTTTCGAGGGTCCGCGTGCGTGGCCGCAAATCATCGCCTTGTCTCGTTTCGTTCCACTTTGACCTCGAATAGGTCGGTGTATACACACGGGCATGTACCTGCGAGTGCTCGTTCAACAGAACCGTTTGATAATCCGACCTTTCGAATCGATACGCGTTAATCGACGCCTTTCATTCACCGGCACCGAGCGTGGAATCGTTGTGTCGGCGAAACGAAAAAGAGAAACTGCCCTGTATTGAATCATCGCATAACGAACCGCTCTAACTCGAATCGTCACGCGTTACGTGACCAAATTGTTCGAAGGAATTTTTAGCTTTAGAACGCCTACCTGCGTCGCGAGCATACTCCGAAACGAGTCGCGGATACCTTCTAATTTGCACCTTCCGTAAAGGCACGACGTTGCAACTTCCGGCTGCTCCGTTCTGGAGGTCACATTTTGAGACACCCACATGGTCTCGTGAACGAACCGTAAACGAAAAGCAGACGTCTGACTGCTGGGTTCTCCCGGTTAGGGCCAGCATTTGTTCCTGCCATTTCGCCGGTTCCACGTATGGTTTCGCCACGTGCACACGAGGGGATGTAATAAACAGGAAACGATGCAGAAAGCTTTAAATTGGTCGGCGACAACGAATCGTCAAAGGGATGGTAACCGAAGCGTCGTTTAACGAATTGTCCCGTTCTATCGACGAGTGCCTAGAGCCGACGACGCAATTCCACACGCGGTGGTTCATCGCGTTGCGGGAATATCGATCCTCCCACATCGGTTTCTTCGTCGTAAATTTCTGTGACCGTGTTCGAAGCTACCGTCCGGTAGTTTTCGATCCTTCCGCGATAAGTCTCGTTCGGGTTCCACGTATCGTTTGAACGTATTACGTTTCCGATCGGGATCGCTTCTTCGAACGTTCTCCATGGGATGACTACTAATTACGAACGCAACGCTGCGCCGTGTAATACGGGCTAATTATTTTAACACCGTTACGTAATCATTGACCGGCCACGTTTTCGATCGTGGTTTCCACTATGGCGGAGTCGTTCGTGGAATGAATGTGGAAAAAAGAAAACGAAATGAATTTGAACGTGCACTTTCGTGCAATGATATGGACCGTTCATTTTGAAAGTGGCGTAGGTCCATTTTCTTTCGTTTCGAGAAAATTAGAGGTTAGCATATTGGTCGGTTAAAAAATACAGACTAATTATGTGAAGTATGGCAATGTTTCTAATTATTCTTAATCTGATTTATATAAATATCTTTCAGGCGAATTTAACTAAAATAATATATATTTACGAGATTAACTTACACTTTCATAATCAATGACTACTTCGTTCCTTTTATCGACCAATTATAAATTGAACAAAGCATCAGCATTTTTTGACGATACCAAATATTAACCAGTCATAAATACCAAGTTTATACTACAAAAATTGCCTGACATTTCTTTTTTTTTAACGGACTTACACCATTTTCGAAATAAACGTTGTGGTCCGTACCGATTTTCGAAAATCATTTATCGGGGATATTCTCGGTTACTACTGACACGAATATCTTCGTTGCCAGTGTCAGCACGGAACCAGACAGGAGCACCTCGGCTATTTACATTTTGTCTCGCGATAAATATTCATAATTCCAGCGTTTAGCACGACCGATATCTCGCTGTTCGAGTATTCAAATGCGCGAATGATCTTATACGGTTTTGAATCGCGTAAAGGTCGCCGTTTTTTCGGTTGCCAACAAATCGAAAATATACTATTCTATGGAAACACACGAGACGACATTGAATTTCTTATCGAGTTAACCTTCTCTCGGGTAATCGAGGTTGTTAATTTTTCCAAAATTAATTGGTCTCTGCAACATGTGTACTTCGTTCGTTTCATTTATTACGAGCAAAAACGAGTACTACGCGACTTATGTATCGCGAGTGGGAAATTGCTGATAATCGGCCACACCGATAATTCTTTTTATAACCAGCGCGGTATCGAATCTAATCGGTTTTATAACACCGATCGACGAGTCGATTCCAATAATTCCAAAGCCAGAATATTATGAATCGAAGTTCCTTTATTGCACCGGAACATTGAAGCCTGTTTATCGCGACGCAAATTAGACTTCGTTACGCAAGCGTTAACCCTTTGCACTCTAAAGGATTTTTGTTATCCGCAAGTAGTATCTCGAAATCTTTCTAACTGAGAAGCTTCAACAATTTTTGTTGGAAAATATTATTTTCTATTATTGATTTCCACTGTTGCCCATTTCACTGTGTTAAACATCACACGTATAATACTACAGATTTAGTTAAAAATTATTTATTCAAATTGTTCTATCAGGCTGAATGGCGAATGCGAGTCTACGTTCGAGTGCAAAAGCTTAATTAAAAAATTAGTATTTTCCATTATTAATCGCCACTGTTGCCCATTTTAATATGTTTAACCCATGTCTCTCCTACGTCGAGCTCGACTTCCCATTTCTTCTGGATCGTATAAATGAATTGAGACAAATAGGTCGTTTGAATATATATTTTCATTTGTTTGCTGCAATGCAATGTAGCAATGTTTGCTACAAACTGACCGTTTCACAAACTTCCTATTTTAATCGAGAAGATTTGTTGAGATGATTTTCTTTAAATCTCTGCCGAATCTCAAGATAAAGAATTAATATGTGCATTGATTTATATTACATCGTTTATTCATTTATTTTTTTAACAACATTTTTAACTACAAAGTTATTGTGCATTATATGTCGGTAGTTTTAGTGTTAATCTTGCAGTACGAAAGCTTTATAAACATTTTTAGTAACAATTAATTTTGTTCTTACACGACGAATTTCTTTTTTGCCAAAAACAAGACAACGTGGGTCGTGCTCGTGTACATAACATCTACCTCATGCATCCCAACCATGACACTCGTTCGACCAATCGCAAACAAGGTTGCGAATAGTTCACGCACTTAAACGCGTGTAAAGTAATTACATCTGCACATCGTATGTGGCGCGATAGTCGGTTAATTTTCCACGGTGAGTCGAAAAGAATCGCCGGGCTGAAACGTAGCCTGTATAAGCGCGTTCGCACGATTTATTAGCGCTTAAATTGGCGTATGCGTCACTCCATGCGGCTACGTGACTAACCGGAACTTTCCTCGCGCGGTAACGCACGTGGATCGTGCGGTGTGTGCTCGATCTTTCGCGATCCACCGATAGAAATCGCACGGAGAAAAGTTCGTCGGTGGTGTTTTCACGCATCACGGTCTTTAAACCGTCGCGATTTCTGTGTCACCGGTCCACTCGATGGTCTTGTCGTTCGCGCCGCAACAAAACGGTTTATTTCATTGAAAGACCACGTGAAAGTACGCCGGCGAACGTTTTGTACTCGTGCTAATCCGTACATGGTCGTTATTGTTCCCGTTTGCTGGCCGTTTTCTGATTCATTGGGGGATGTTAAGAAACTCCCGGAAGACTGGCACCCGTCAGGATGACGGATCTCGCGCTTCAGATTTTCAATTATAGTATTTATCAAGCTATCTTTGTCCGCGAGCAGACCAGCGCTTACCGGATGAATAATGATCCCGTATGCTAATTTGTTCTCCATGTGTCATTGTATTTTGTTTCGTGATTCGTTTTCAGTTAGGAAACTAGTGTCTATCGTTTGCTGGTTCACTAACCTCTTTTATGACGCTCTTTCTTGACGCTACGAGAAATACCTTATGCTGCAAAAAATTGTATTATATTTTGTTACGAGGAATCTTATTACGTTGCGCTACGAAAAATCTTATTATCTTACATTTCGAAAAAAATTATTATCATACATTACAAAAATCTTATTATCTTACGCTACGAAAAATCTTATTATTTGATGTTACGAAAAATATTATTATGTTACGCTACGAAAAATTTTATTTATTTTACATTGCGAGAAATCTTATTATTTTACATTACGAAAAATCTTATTATGTCACATTGCGAAAAATCTTATTATTTTATGTTACGAACAATCTTATTATCTCGTGCTACGAAAAATCTTATTATCTCGTGCTACGAAAAATTTTATTATCTTACGCTACGAAAAATTTTATTATCTTACGCTACGAAAAATCTTATCTTACGTTACGAAAAATCTAATTATCTTTATGCTTACACTCAATTTGTAGAAAACTGCAAAGGTATTATTACAATACGATGAAATTGGTAATTACATATGTGGCTGTCGGTAGAGTTTCGAAGAAAATATGTATATCCACATCCTGGAAAAGGTTAATGTCAACCCTTTTGTTTCAAGCAGTGCTTATTTTGCGCGGGTGAAGTCTATAGTCGCTCATAATATATGCAAATTGATTTATGGCGAACAACTGGTAGTTACCGGTGGCAACGAATGGCTTCGGAAACTTGGTTCGCTATCAATCACATGAATTAATCGGTCGAAAGTTTAAAAACGTTCGTCTCGATTATGGCTTACTACAATTGTTCGAACTTGTTGGTCTTTTCATGCCCCCATCACGAAGTACAGGGAGAGAGTCATAGAACTTGTCTGTCGTAGAAATCTCTATAAAAAGAGATTGTGTAGGAAGCAGCGTTTAATGATGTAAGTTTAGGCTTCTTTTAACGTAACCACGTAAGAAAATATCACGATATTACGTCCGATAAAGTCAACTTAGTAACAACTTTTATGTTAAATGTTGCGAAGATATGGTTTAGGTAAAGAGTATACAGTCTTGATCAAAAATAGGTGTCTATTAGATAACACGAAATTACATGTATAATATACAGCTAGAAATGTTTAAATATATGAATTATAAATTTAAACGTATTATATATAAATTAACACTAGAAGTACCGTCATTAAATGCATGCTTACTTCAAAACTGAAAATAAAGTAGAAAAATAAATAAGTAAATATTGCAGTATCACCTAACATATACAACCATTCATTAGCTCAATAAAACATGACAGACATTTTGACCAAAGGACGGCAATAAAATTTTGTAATAAAAAATGCCGAACCCGAAATCAGTCATTTTGACTGGTTGATAGTTTTAGTGTTAATAATATAGAAAATATTCATCTTTTATTTACAATAGTGTTAATAATATAGAAGTAATTCACCTTTTACAGAGGCTCATCGCGAACTTATTTCTACGTCCGAAATGGTATTTCCGCCAGTGACCGCGATACATTTCAAAAAGTTTGCGCACCACCGAAGTTACCGTCCCATTACGCAAGTTATATTTAGGGAAAGCTGAATAAGAGTGGTGAATTGAACGCGTTGCACGAACCCGAGAAGCACGCGATAATTATAGTCGATGCGGTGTTCCGTTGTTGCGTCGGTGGACGTCGGTTTACAGAAACCCGGCCCGAATAACATAACGCAGAGTTCAATTACCGTCGATTTAAATTTCACGCGTTTCGCTGCAAAATTCAGTCGAAGACGGTGGTCAGCAATTTTCTGAGCTAACCAGGTGTACGGCGTCGTGAAAATAGGATGCTAGATTCGTCAACTTTAACGCATTTCCTGCGCGCGTTCTTGACGCAGTCGTTGGCACGATGCCTGTTGGAAGTGTCGTCACGCGACGTCTATCCCCGGCCAAAGATCGAGAAAAAAAGAAAAACGAAGCTTCCATCCGCTGATGGAACGCAACCTTCGTGTGCTTTTCATCCTCCATGCGACCAAATATGTTCCGCGTGCGGCGCTCGTCCACTTGCCATTTCAAATTACTTGTGTTTCTCCGTCATCCGAAGTGATTAACACTAGATTCAGGTCTCTTATTTTAAATAAAAAAAATGATCAGGAAGCTTTTATCAAAATGTATGTTAACTAAGGTTGAGATAAAGGATCACTGTATAAGCCAGTTTACGCATCACACTTTATTTCTTTTCTTTTTTACTTTGGTTTTAATTCAAGAATTAATGGTTATTGCAAGTCTGTAAATCTAGTGTCATCGCGTTAAATTCCGGTGAATCACGAAAACATGTATTAAGCAGTGTTTAATACATTTGGGTATAATTTATTGAAATGTATTAAAATGTATTAAAAATACTCCTTGCTATACAATTCATTTGCTTGGTGCGTCAGTCAAAACTGACTATTCACAATTTCGAGGAGTACATGTGTACGAATGCAGTCATAAAGAGAGACAGCCACATGCGACTGAAAAGAGCATGTGTGTATATGTTCAAACACGAAACGAAATTATTAGACAGAACAATCCGGTAGACCTAGTATTTATTTAAACCATGGAAGGTATTATTCGGTGAAGCTTTGAAGTAATGCGAGGGGAAAGCGAAACGAAAGTGCGACAAACTTATCGTCGCAATTTTCAATAATTAACCCTCGAGAGCCTCGTCGTACTATTAACCTACATTTCTTCGATCCTCTTTCGTGTCTGGCGTACACTTATAATATTGTAGCAAACGTGGATACCTGTCGCAATTACACAGAGTGATGTGGAAGGAAGGGATAACTGCGTGTTAGTTTTAACGGGCGCGATATCATTTTTTGATCAATTTCGAAGGTTTTCTTGGGAGCCTTAAACGCGAGCACGTTCTCCGCGTAAAAATCGCCACGCTCGGTTGATCCGCTCGACGGGATCGCGTAAAAACGTTCTCGCCGTAGGAAGCGACAAGAAAACGAACGGTTCGACGGGCCTGGAAAAAAATTCAATTACTCCTGAAATCTGTGTGTGCGAGATATGGAGCGATGCGGTAAAGAATGGGAGACTATTCATTCTCGCACGTAGGAGGAACTTTCTGTCCCGTGTTCTTTGTTCTTTGCAAAAATAGTCACGGTATTATAGCGTCCACGTCGATATTCGTTAAAATACCGACGAAGGAAAGGCAAATATTTTAAAACGACGGCGATTTCATTTAGGGAGATGTAGAAGCATGATTTAGGTTCTCCGTAGATCTTCATTTGACATAGGATCTATGATACCACGAGTTTACCTTGATGTTCTCTAGCATCTCAATAGGTTCATTTTCCTTTGGGATCCTTTTATCATTGGTCCGAGGATTTACATAGAGTTTTTTGGGATTTTCGTAGGTCTTTAGGCTGCTTTAAGATTATTTACTAAAATTTTATACGATCGCGTTAGGGTCTTGTAAAATTCTCTGGAATGATTTTTGCACGATTTTCCAAACGTTTCCCTAGTATTTCCATAAGATCTTGGTTTTCTCGGATTTTTCGAAGATTTCAATTTTTCTGAGGATCTTTCGAAGATTTCAGTTTCTCTTAAGATTTTCTAAGATCTTAGTTATTCCAAAGAATTTTTCTAGAATCTCCTCATTTGTTAAGACTTTTCTAGGACATCAGATTCTTCCGGAAAATTCTCTACAGGTTATTAATCTCACTCTAGGGTTTTCCAAGATTTCACGTAGTACTTCCTTACGATTCAAGATTCTCTTTAGAATCAGCGATTTGCCTCGAGATTCTTCTTAAAACTTCAATAGGCTCTCCCTTGAGTTCTCC
This sequence comes from Coelioxys conoideus, assembly GCA_947623535.1. Classification (NCBI taxonomy): domain Eukaryota; kingdom Metazoa; phylum Arthropoda; class Insecta; order Hymenoptera; family Megachilidae; genus Coelioxys; species Coelioxys conoideus. The sequence goes on from OX392459.1 coordinate 12,231,883, forward strand.
TTATTCTCTTCCTCGATTCATCAGGGATATTTCGAAATCGAAGACAGGCGGCAAAAGTCTCCTCCATTTACATTCTTTATCCAAAAGTGTCATCAGTTGGAATAAGTTTATTCCAACGCAATCGTGAAAATTTCCATTCCCAAAGGTGCACGTTTTTCGGAACATAGAATGGTTCTAAACCGTGCCTAATTACAGGCTGTGCCGACGTTAATGATATCCCCGAACGCGCGCAAACTAACAAAGAAATTCGTATTCGTAGTTGTAATGTCTATTTCTTAGGTACGTATCGCAGGTCAGGAGACCAAGTATTATAGGTTCGATAGGGGATAACAGTATGGTCTAGGTATTCGTTGGCGTCACGCAAGGTGCATTAAGACAACCTTATTATTTGGGGTATTTTTGTAATCGGATTATAGTTTCGATGGGGGATGAGCGTACGGTCTAGGTATTCAGTGGCACTGCAGGGTACATTAGGACTATTTTTTTATTTGGGGTGTTTTTACAATCGAATTATAGCTTCGATGGGGGATGAGAGTATGGTCTGGGTGTCGGTGTCGTCGCAATGTGCACTAAGACTACCTTTTTATGTGGGGTATTTTTGCAATGGGATTATAGCCTGGATGGGGGATGGGAGTATGATCTAGGTGTTCGGCGGCGTCACGACGTCCACGGGGGTGGAGAAAGAATAACGAAGGTGAGCTGGGCTCGGAGGTGGGAAAACGAGGAGTAGGGGCAGCGTGGTGCATCGACTCGGCAAGGAGAGAAGGGGGTTGATTCATCGTGCGAAGGCCGCACTCAGTTTCACGCAGTCGTAGAACGAATCTCGTTCATCGCGATCCTGGACGAGCGGGACGAGCCAGTTACGCGTGTTCCACGCGAAAGTCAAGGACACGAGTCGACGGAATTCCGGCTCCCGCATTCTCGAGGCACGCGAGAAAGCCGTTTGGTACGCGACTCCGTTCCGTTTTCGACCGCCATCGTTCCGCGTTTCTGTTCCCGTTGCTGATCGGGAAAGAGGAGACCACCGGTTTCTCGATCTTTCGACCTCTCCACTTTTTTCTCGCCGTTATCGAACTGTTCCGAGGTCGTCGACGCTCTCCGAACTCGCGACAGTCGATCGTCGTGTTCGGTAATCTTCGTGTTTTCGTTCGTCGATCTTCGAATCGTTCGCGAAAACGAAAGGACGTGTATCGTGTTCGGTAATCTTCGTGTCTTGATTCGTTCATCTTCGAATCGGTCGTGAAAACGAAAGGACGTCCATCGTGTTCGGTAATCTTCGGGTTTTGTTTCGTCGATCTTCGAATCGGTCGTGAAAACGAAAGGACGTCTATCGTGTTCGGTAATCTTCGTGTTTTGGTTCGTCGATCTTCGAATCGATCGTGTAAACAAAATTACGACCATATAGTTCGGTAATCGTCGTGTGTGGATTCGTCGATCTTCGAATCATTCGTGAAAACGAAAACACGTCCATCGTGTTCGGTAATCTTCGTGTTTTGGTTCGCCGATCTCCGAATCGATCGTGGAAACGAAGGGACGTCGATGCTCGCCAGTTTCTATGACAATGCGTGCCCACGCGATCGGATGATTCATTGTTTACACGTGGAGAGTGTTTGAGTTTTGTCCCGGTTACCATTTTCGGTCGGTCGTGTTCGAGACTTTCGTCTCCTCTTTCCTCGCGATCAGCTGACGAATCGGTAGTGCTCCTTTGATTCGATTTTAACGATGTTCCATGTGCGATAGTTTCTACAAGCTGGATCGTGAGTGCTCATCATGGTCGTCGCGATGCTGTCCGACTATAGACAACCTGATTTAGGTACGTCATGCTCGTTACCCCAGTGATTATGGATATTTAAAGCTTCACGCTGCGAGTTTTTACGATGTGCTCGGAGTTCGGGTCGTTTCGAATCTTACTGGGACATCGAAAGAGTGCCTGCAACCAGGGTGACCGTTTATTTTCGCGCCGAGTTCGTACGGAAACACTGATTGTTTAGAAAAGACTTTTAATTGTGAACTTCAATGAATTAATTACGTAATGCGAAATATTGATGATCTTTGAAAATGAAGAGCTTGTTATACCAACACTGACTTCGCTCAACTTGAACCTAACCTCACGTGATTTCAGTTTAACAAAAATCGGACGTAATCTTATTTCGATATAACTTACAATCTTGATTGAATATTACGTCGAATTATACGTGTTAATATTAACGATAAGTCAATCTGTACTTACATATATAAATACATGTGCATGTTTGTCTTCTACCGAATTCATACTCAAACAAATTAGTGGACCAATGAACTTGTTCAAGTATTACATGAAATTTTAACCAAACAAATTTTCCATATTCTGTATAAAGCATGATACGATGATATAGTTCACTTTTACAGTTCAATATAGTTCAGAATATATGTATAAGAATATATATGTATGTCATTTGTTCATTCGAAGAATTATTGCTGGAGTGTAGACTAACGAAAAAGTAGCCATATAATACGAGGCAACAAGTGCACATTAACAAGTGGACATTATTAAAAAGTGCAAATTATTGATGCAACGAGGAAACAAATTCAGTGTTGCGCGTGTACCGAGCGTTATTACAGCGCAACTCGCTAACGCGATATCGATCAGTTAGTTAGTTTCTTGCAATTTCTGTATCTTCCTGTCCGCGAAACACGTGCAAGGTTTCCACATCGCGGAAAATTGCCAGGTGCAACGCGAACAGAACTTCTCGTACGGGGGTTTCTCTTCGAAGAGTTTGAATAGCGAGCATCGTATTATCGCGAATCAGGGACATTCCTGATCGAACCAGCGAACGAAAGAGCGGCCACGTTGAAATTCGTCGCGGTGAATTTGCAATTCCGCGACGTTCAACCGGTCCTACGGATTATGCCGTTAAATTGCACGGAACGTTGCAACGGTATCACGAAACGAGAATTCTGTCGTTTAATTCAATGCCACGATAAAAATTCTTGTTCGAGCTCGTGGTACCGTGACTCCGTCATTGTTACGAGCACACGAGACTGCACTTCCAGGTACAAAGAACGTTCGGTTTTAACCACTGGCCGATTTCCCGTCGAAATCGCCCGATTCGCGAACTGGTTTTCTTGGGGAGACTAGGATGCAGTTGACGTGGTTTGTTACGAGGGACCGGGTCGATTTCCTACGATGACTGTCGAGTTGACTAAGGGGAATTGACCGGGAACATGTATTGGGCTGGGATATTTGCGAATCATTCGGGACTTGGCGAATTCGTGGATTCCGAAACTTGGGAATTAAGTTGTTTGGGAATTAAGAATTTTGGGGTGTAGGAGTTCTGGGATGTAGAAGTTTGGGGGTTTGAAGATTCGGTCATTTAAGAATTTTGGGGTGTAGGAATTTGGAGATCTGAAATTTTTGGGTTTGAAAATTGGATCATTTATAAGTATCTTGGGGTCTAGGAGTTCAGGGATCTAGAAATGTGGGGATGTGAAAATTGGGGCACTTGAGAATTTGGGGTGCTAGGAGTGCGGGGAGCTGGGAACTTGGTGGTTTGAAAATTGGTTCATTTAAGAATTTCGGTGCCTAGGAGTGTGGGGATGCATAAATGTGGAGTTTACAACTTTGGTCATTCAAGAATTTGTGGATCTCAAAAATTGGTGACAGGCGAATTAAGTGAGGGTCCGATGATTCAGAAATTTGGGCGTTTGAAAATTTGCTCATTCAGAAATTTTGAAGCTCACAGGTTCGAGGATTTAAGAATGATACGATTTGCGAATTGGACAACGCGAAAATATGAAGATCCAAGGATTTCAACGTCCCGTTCTAAACAAAGTTTTCATATTTTGCGTCGCGACGCGATCACCCAGGGACAAGTGAATCACCGATTTGGCTCATTGCCCCGCATCTCGTCGTAGTTAGAGATGACGCCTCTTTCAAATGATTCTTAATCCACCTGGGTGATTGTTTGAACGCGTCGCACGTGACCCGCTGGCGCAACGCGTGCTCATAAACCATGGCCTAGGTCAATAACAGAAACCGTATATCGTACGCATTAAAAACATGTACGGCTAGATTGTTTTCGCCACCCTTTGTCGCGTGTGTTTGATCAGAGGGGCACGTATTATTGCGTTTACTTAACCATTGTTCCGCGGCCATTCGTCGTGACGCCGCAGCTGGCGTCATGCGTTTCCAGAGGAACATTTTGACAGCGGGAAAAGTCGCCTCTAATTCGTGTTTGCATTCTGGTTACTTGCACGAGGCGTGAAACAGCATGGGGATATTCCCTGTGGCTGGTTTGTTTGACTAGTCCGATACGTTGAGGGACAAAAAAGTGTTCGTACACTTGAGATATCGAAGTAAATACAACATTTTCTATATTATTAATTACATTTCAACTTTTTAATTTTAACCTTCGCACAAGGTTCTTTTTACTATTTCTTTTAACATTTTGACTACCACGCCATCCACATATGGGTGATTGATGTCCATACGAATCAATCATCTATATTATTAAGAATTTCTTCATTTACCCAATTGGAAATACTCGCATTAATTACTTGGAACTATGAATAACAAATAGAACAGAATATTGTGAACATGCGTGTACAACCTGTGTGCCATTACACGTAGACTATGGCTATACAGTTTGCCATAATAAAAGGAAATATTAAAAGTTGTACAAAAGACGTGTTCGAAGTTCCATCTTAATTCAGTATGTATAAATAAAATTGTCAAAGTTCATTCCGATAGTTTTACCTCCGCGTTCAATTACGGAATAATCGATAACACGAGATACTTTCTGTGTAAAATTGCCACATTCAACAGTGTGTTAATAACACAAAAGATATTGTTGTTTTTATTTCTACACTCGAAGAGTACGAATAATTGTATCCCTCACTGCAAATATTTGCAACTTTGATAAGCCTCGAAAACGCTCGAGAACGCGCGTGCTACGCGGTTAGCAGAGAAGAGATTCGCATTCTGTGAGCGCATTGTCGCAAAGCCGATTCACGAGGCCGCCATTGTTCTGCCCGCTTTTCAGGCCGGGCCAGAAAAGTGCAGCTGCCTTTTCCTTTTGTACACTCCACCGTGTCAGAGTAGATTCCGCGAGATCACAGATTACGCCATCCAAACGCTTGGTGCACGTCGAAACTGCCTCCGCGCTTTTTCCAGCCCCGAATTAACCGCTTCTTTAATTATCCGCGTTCGCGAGCTGTTGGTTAGTCTCGTTAAACGCTCCTCGCGATAAGCGATACCTTTCTGTGTCAAACCGCTCAAATTAGGCTATGTTCTTTGCCAAAACTTCGCGCGGCTGCATCGAGGATGCCTCGAGATAACGACCGGGTGAAAGGTCGATTCAACTGTTTCGATATGAAAGAGTTAGGGTCCAAAAATTGACTACACTTACAAGTGACTAGAATTACACTAACAAGGTATCGTTACTGTGGAACCAGTCAGGTATTAGGGTCCAGAAATTGAATTACTCTTACAAGAGACTAGAATTACACTCACTCGGTATTGTTCCTATGGAAACAGTCAGGTATTAGTGTCCGAAAATTGACTACACTTACAAGCGAGTAGAATTCAACTGACAAGGTATCGTTACTGTGGAAATAGTTAGGCGTTAAAGTCCCAAAATTGAATTACTCTTACAAGTGATCAGATTTGCACTGACAAGGTATCGTTACTGTGGAAACAGTCGGGTATTAGGGTCCAAAAATTGACTACACTTACAAGCGACTAGAATTGCACTGTAAAGATGAATCCATATAATCGTGCCTGAGATGACAATCTATGAACTCGTCGAACACGATGGGAAAACGAAACGTTCTAATCGACTTTCAGAAATACCATAAAGATCCCCGGTTTCGCATACCACGCATCGCTTCCTGAAAATAATAAAAAGCAACCGGTGACCGTGCGGTAATAATTGCATAATATCTACAGCTGGCGGCCTTTGCCGGTAGGTCTGACTCGTTCCGTGCGCAAAAACTCGTTTAATGCCGCTGGTACGACTCGCGATACACGTTTCTAATATTCAATTATAAGCCGGTAGACCACTGATTACCAGTTGGAACGCGCTCACTACGCCGCACACCAGGATAATAATCCTCCTAAACGTCGCTACGAGTCGTTTCTATGCATGTTCTGGTTTGTAATCGGCCATGCAGGTGCAATAAGCGACGATCAGGAGGGGACAGAAACGTTCAATTAACCAGGTGACTTTTGGACGGCAGAATTCGGCCTGCGAATCGAACGCGGTTCGTCGAACCTCGGTTCGCGGTTCAACGGTCACCGGGATAATTTCTGGCCGAATACTCGCCGAAGATATCGAATTCGTCATTGGGGGATAGTTGATCGTTGCATCGCCGGCCGATGCAGCAGAAACAAATGGCGATTTGCTGATCGTGCAATGTGTGCACAGCGATACGACGGTGTACTAATTACAAGTTTGACATAAAGTTGACATAAATTTGAGATGTTGCCGATAATAACTTCAGAATTTAGGGAGAGTTGGGATTTGAGAAGTTGTGAATTTACAGATCTAAGGATTTGGGGGTTAAGAACCCGAGATTTTGGGGGTTTAGGAATTTGAGGGTTCAGAGATTTGAGAACCAGAGAATTTGGAGGTCTAGTAATTTCGGGGTCTAGGGATTTGGGGGTACCGAGATTTGAGAACTTGAAAATTTGGTTGTTTGAGAATTTGAGAATCTTGGAATTTGGGGGTTTAGAGATTTAGGAGTTTAAGAGCTTGAGGGGTTTAATATTATAATTATAGCCAATATAAATAACGTAGATAGATGTTACCATTTATATTGGAAAAACATATAAGAAAATCATTCTTCTTTCTCGTATGTCATTTGTTTTTCGAAATCATTCAAATTATGTAAGATGTACTGGGTGTCCCAATAATATACAAGGCCTTTCAGGGATGTACACATTTTATTGTTACAGTTGAAACCAACACGAGTTACGTTGATACAAACGATGTGATGCATGCAGAAGATAATCTGAAACTCTATGTACATTTTCTCGTAACATCGGTGTAACATTCGTAGATAGAAACTTCGCACGTTAAGTCTAAAAGGAACAAACAATAGTCAATGGTTTACATAGTAATTTAGACACCGGCGTGAATCTTTGAATTCGTTTTCAAACACAAGGTTACCCCGCGGAAGACGAAAGTTCCGAGCCTCGTTTCTTTACCCGCAACAAGTTAAGTTATTTCGTTGAAACAAACTGGACTGCAAAGAAATTATGTGTTCGCGATAAATGTCCCCGGTGAAATTCATTCGCGCACGAATAACGTTTGTCGAAATATTTCTCGTGTCGAACTTTTCGCGTTTTAATTGCGATTGCATAACGCGTTCGTTTCACCGAATCGTAACCCGGCACAATATTAGCCAAGCGGGAAATCTTTCGAACGGGTCGTCGGCCTTCGACGTATTTTCGATAATAAATCGATTTTACGAAGCCTGCCCTCGTTGCAAAAGATCTGGTCACCGCTCGTGTTACACGCTTGACCTATTCGCGCAGCTATTTGCGTGGAACGCGCAACAAAATGCTGCGCCCCTCTCGTTACGAGTTGACTAATTCGTCACGAGTACTCGTTTCTTTGCACGCATGCAGGAGAAAAAGGATTTTCAGCCGCGTTATTTTATATTCGGTTCGTGCCTTTAATTTTCGAAGAATGCAAAATTGTGCATTTCATTAAGCACTTCGTTCGATATGCTTAATGATATATCTCCACGGGGTAGATCTGTCCGAGTTAGCTTACTAATTGAATTTGCAACAAATTTGGAATTAGATCGCTCAAATTTTTTAATTCTGAAGTGTCCGAAACTGTAGACCCTCAAATTAGGTGGTCGAATACATTTTTATATTTAAAAATTCTTAAATTTCTATATGTCGAAATCTCGAAAATTGTGGGCTCACAAATTAGGAGGTGCGAGGTACTCCCATATTTCTAAATTCCTAAACCTTCAACTGCTTAAACCGCCAAATCTTTAGGTTCATGAATTAGGAGGTAGGAGCTATTACTATAATTCCACATCCTTAGACTTTGTAATTCTAAAGTGCTGAAATCTCTAGATCCGAAAAATTCTTAGCTCTACAAATTCCTTCATTCCCCAATTTCTACATCCCTAAATTCATAGATCTCCAAATTTTTACATTACCACATATCTACAACTCCAAAGTACTACATTTTCAGATTCCTACAACCCCAAATCTCTACATCCACAATGTTCTACATCCCCAAATTTTTACATCCTCAAATTTTTACATCCTCAAATGTTTACATCACCATATTTTTACATTTATAAATTTCTTCGACCACAAATTTTTGCATCTCTAAATTCTCATGTGTCCAATGAAGTCACAAATTTACAAGCCCCCTAATTCCTACGTCAAAATTTCCCAGGTCAGATTTCCAGAAAATTTTTACCCACCGTTGCTGACAGTCCCAAAAATTTTCTGCTCATTCACACCCACATTAACGGGAGTTATTATCATTAGGTAACGCAACAGAAGTCGAGTACAGTTGAATGTGCCTCGTAGGAAGCGATAATCGTGCACGTCAGATCTTACAGCGAGTTTCCTTTCGGATCATTTTATTCAGCCCTTTACCCTATATCGCCGAGTCGCACTCGTGTTGCACGTTACGGCGTTCGCAGAAACGCATAAATTTCCTCGGCAAAATGGCAACCGCGAACCGACTATCCGCATAACGTTAGGCGGGTCGTTTAAAGAAATGTTCAATGTATAGAAATCTCGGTCACGTTGACGTCGGGGGTCATCGGTTAACCCCTTCTATCTATAACAGCATATAACACGGTAGAAAGTTCTCTGTTACGTTATTAATTGGCATTATTAAATTTTTATTTCCACGCGTTCCTCACGGGATGATCGCCGTTTTCTGCGAGAGGAGTGCCTTTATCGAGCTTGATCATCTGTATGATGGTTTTATTAGCGCTCGTTCCTCGCGTGCTAAAAATTTGGGTCAATAAAACTGGTTTGAAAACTAGCTGCGATTTAATTGTCAGGCAAACGAGCCGTTTCGTGCAGCCGATCTCCGGGAATAATTTACGAGTCCTTTTGACACCAGTTTCTAGTCCCGGAATCCCTTGATTCATAGATTCATCAATTCCCAAACCCCCCAAGTTCCCCAAACAAACTCGGCTCAAACGAAACTGGTTTAAAAGCCGATCGTGACTCATAACGAGCAAACCGCTCCGAGGAGCGAACTGTATTCTGGATAACGCGAGCTACTGCGAATAAATGTCTGTATAATAACGGTGAACAAAATATATTTCCAACAAAACATGCAATACTAAAAACATTAACAAATAGTAGTCAGTAATTACTATAACTTAACCTGTTAACTGGGTATGACAAAATATTTCGAGCATCACATTTTTCATCATGCACACCGTAATATGTTCAACACGTTACGCTTTATGTAGTTCTTATCTACTAAATTCTAACGTGGTTACATGTCATCATATTGTTAACGACCCATGTATTCAATTCACTCATTTTACAAAATTCAACTGATTTTCTAAAATCAACATTTCTCAATTTTTCTGTCACTATGTGTTTAGAAATTGACCCTAACGCGCAATACAGGAGGTCTGGTCCCTGAAGGACCAACCTCTCGTAATAAATTTATTACCTTAATCCCTACATGTGTAACTCACACGCGTGCTCCTCTGATTTCAGGTAAGCCAGATGAAAGGATTCGGAAGAATTTCGACTTGGTTATCCCGTGTGCGGTGAGTGCAACATCGGTCTCGAGTTCTCGTATCGTTGAATCGCGAATTAAATGCGAATCGGTCGTTGCTTCTATTATGCTCCGCGATGAGGGATTCAACCGACGTGATTCGTTAATTAGAGTCTCATCCTGAAAGGTTTTTGTACTTTGTTTATACGACGAGTCAATTAATGTAATTATCATGGTATAACCGCTGGAACGGTTTCGAGATCTTTGATAATTAGACGATACCTCTTGCGATTAATCTAGTCTCGGTTATAGGAGTTAAACCTGTACATTTAACATACCGTAATCGCTGACGTTGCTTTGCGTCTCCCGCTGGATAAAGACGGTGCACCATTATGTCTACCTGTAATTATCGTTTCACGTTGATTCGATGGAACTTCCATTTGTGAATGAAACGAATCGCTCTTGATTTTAAACATTTTTAGACGTTTTGCACGTTATACGGTATCTGGACCAATAATTCATTCGTGGGATAATCTTTTAACCACTTAACCTACAATTTTCGAGGCAGTTCCGTCATAAAATACTAGCTAATTATTGCTACGACGTTAAGGCAACTAAAGAAGGTTAAAATGTTAGGCACATTTAGTACACGATCCTTGATTATGTACATTATAATTAGAGTTGAACCCAGAATTTAATTGCTGTGAAAATTCGTTTAGGTCAAAAAATGACGCCAAAAAGTGAAATGACAAACGACGAGACATAAAGAATTACACGTATTAATTATTTACCTTGAAAAGAAGCAAAACCCAGATTTGAAGAAGAACAATGTTTTTTAACTAAATTTATAATATTATACACGTGATGTGTGAACACAATGAAAGAGACAGTATTGACAATTAATAATAAAATAATAATAATAAATAATAGAAAATAATTTATACAAAATTGGTAAAACCTTTCAGTTTTTACGCAAAATTGATTCGACTTTTTGAGATACCGCTTGCCGATAATAAAAACCCTTTCGAGCGCAAATGGTTAACAACAATTTATAGAAATATAATATTCGTCGTACACGTTGTTTACACTCGCAACATTGCGTACCTGGTAGCGTTTCGTTAATCTTGATCAAAGCGATCCCGACTTTAATACCTAACTCGGAAGCCAGCACGAACGAATCTTATCTGCGGGTTAACTTTCGAGCGAACATCTTCTTACAAGATCGGAGATACTTCCGTTCACTTCAGCAGATATATCGCAGAAATTAATTCCGAGCTGACTGAGATAGAGCCGATAGAGGTACCAGGGGGGTTAACGAACGCGATTCGCAAGCATCGCGTTGCGGTTTTTCAAGATCGAACGACGGACAGGTGTAATTCATGGACGTGTGATAGTGCGTGTAACATACGTACACGCAGACGAACGAGGAGGTTAATATTCTCGGGATAGTTTCACACGATAGGTGGGTCATCGAAGCTGCGCGTTCGTATCGTTGATCAGAAGCGGCAGAAATCGGTGCCGGGAAAAACGGTACCGCGAAACCTGTTATCTCGACCAATAATTCATCGAGCTTATATTTGAACTCCGAGAATTAATCGTGACTCGTGTCACAGCCGAGGGTTAATGGATTACGCCTCTTCCTCGATCGAGAACAACGCGGTATTATATAACGGCGAACAGGAATTAATCAATATCGATGCGTGGAACCGAAATGGTACTTTTAATCATCTCCGTGACTCGACGAGTTTGGTAATTTATTCATTTGGTTATTCTGTTAGTAATTTACTTCCAATTGAGGTAGATACGACCGTGGTGATTGAGCTACATTAGGTTCACATTTAAACTTTATTATACCTAGACGGGTTAGAGTAGGGTAATTTAGGAAAATAGATTTTAAAAATGTCTAAATTCATAAATTCTGATATTCTTCATTTTTATTTAGAAAAAAAAATACTTAAACTCCTAATCATCCTCAATACATTTAAGGTCCAAATTACTTTAGTTTCAAGATCCAAAAACGGATGCTGATAAATTCCAAAATCATTCTGTCCTATATTTTGTACGAACATAGACCTTTGATACAGAACATATCTAGTGCAACGGCTCAACCTAAACACCAGGTTTACGGGACCCGTCATAATGACGGATCTTTTTTATTTTCAACTACGAAAATTATTAAAAAGCTTATGACAAAATGCATGTTAACATTCGTCGAGATAAATAATCTTTCTATAAACTGATATATGTATTATCCATTATTTACTTATTTTTATAGTTCATTTTCAACTTAGACAGTGGTCATTAAATCTAGTGTTAAACAATAAATATTGTGTATTTATTTCTATCAAAACAGGTAGTACCTCATGGGACACTATTATATAGTAGATTGCACATATGTCCTACACAATGTATCAGAACGAAAATATATGATTTTTTTTCAATATACGATTGTCGTTGCAAATTTCTCAAATATCTTTCACGAGATTCGTCGGCTGCGAACGGCACAAAGCAACAAGAAGCAAGTAGTAAATATCGCGAGAGCACGCAATAAGTGCATGAAGAACGACCTTGTTAAAATGCGTTCGTGAAACACGAGCGTGCTACCGTGCACGGTTTGAGAGTCGCATTAAGACGAGCAGCGAGCGTTTCGACTGCTCGTTAACATACGCGAATTAAACGGTTCTAATTATTCCCATCTCGATGGATAATTCACCGTGACGAGTTCCTGCGAACGAGCCACCGCGAAAAATAAAACGGTCGCTCGAATAAGAGGGTGGTGGCCGATCGCCGATGGAATTCTTCGATTCCGTGGCAGACAGGTATTAATCGCGCGCGGAAATGATGAGCTTCCTTGAGCGTGTCCGACTAATTTTCTGGATCGCACTCGGACCGACGATAAGGGGCTCGTTAAATTTCTCTTAATTGCTCGCCAAGCTCGCGCACGAGAGAATGACTTTCGTGCTTTTCTTCTTCTTTTGGGTCTTTTGTTTTTTTTCGCGCACTCGACGGTGCTTCGGGTTTCCGGCTGGGACGGCAATTTTTACATTTACGATTTTTCATTTACGTCAAATTAGTAGATACGTTACGTCAAATTAATAGATAAATTACACATTTTCCTGGCTGTACATAAATATATCCGTAGGTGCTACGTGGGAGAAAAGATTTGCAACTTCGTTGCGTATGTCTGCATGGTGTATTCTCAAATTAACACATTCGCAAATATCCACATGTTTGTATTATCAAATCTTTATTCTTCAGAATTTCCGGATCCTCGATTCGACGAATTAAAAATTTCCTGAATAGTCTTAAATTTTCAAATTTCCGAATTTTTAAATTCAAAATTGTTAAGAGCCCGAGTTGTTCGGTTTTCAAAATTTGTAGGTGTTGAAACTCCTAAATCATAGAATGATACCCTCTCATTTCTGGAGTTCCAAGTTTTTGGACTCTCAAAATTCCTAGGTGTACAAGTCTTCAGGTTCCAAATTCATAGATCCTGCAAATTTTTATGTCCTACAATCGTTACAGCTACAAATCTTCAAATTTTTCAATTATTAAATGCTTAAATTCGTATAGGTGTAATTTTCCAAATCCGCAAAGTTCCATACTCTAAATACTTGTATTACCAAAATCCCAATTTTCACAAATTGCCACACTTCGAATTTTTAGATTTTCAAAATTTTTACAGCTTCGAATCCTCAAAATCTCGACGTTCAAATTTCTGGATCTCACATTCCTCGATCTTCAAATTCCTGCATCCCCAAAATTAGCATACGTTCAAAACTTCGATTTCCAATTTTTTCCTGTACTCTCAAACTGCCGATCGTGAATGGTTCGAATTTACAAATCAAAAAATGTTCGATTCCCCAAGTCCACTTAATTTGTCCCCCGAGCATGCACGCGGCAGAAGTTACTGCACTTTTCTCTCTCTTCGGATTTCGTGCTTCGTAACCAGCAACTTTTACAATAGCAATTTCCGGCCGTCTGCTCGCGGCTTAATTAGCATTCCCGTGAACGGCGGTTCCCGTTCTTCGCGACTATTCTCGTTAATAACGCGTCGCAATAATCGCAGACACGCGGCGAATTAATTAGTGTCTCCGAAAGGGGTAACCGGTAACCAGCGAAACCAGGTGTTCTCTCTCGTAAACCGCTTTCGCAGATCGCGAGCCACGATACAAAGTCGGTTATAATTCTAATTAGCTTTCGATAAGTCGTAATGACACCGTTCCATCGTCGACCAAGTTAACCGTGTCGTGTTTCTTCTGGTTCATTTCGAACGGAAACACGTGTAAGTGGACGTTACGTTTGAATGATAGATCGAGAAATCGAACACCGTTCGTTTCTTCCTTCTATCATTCTGTTACAGACATTTCAGACTACGCGTTTTTTTTTGCGCGGACGATAGTTTATCTCGTGTCAGGTCGAACACAACACCGGCACAATTAGCCGGGTCGAAATTTAACCCCGTTCGATACGGACCATCGATAATGTCCGGTGTTGTTAAAAAGTTCCTCCGATATCGGAATTTTTCTTCGTTTATGCCGTAACCAATATCAATTTTAATCTCTGCACACTTTCTTCTCTTCGTAGATTGGTATCTGAAGGCAACTTTCACATTCTTCCTCTATAGAATTATTTATTGAAACTTTGAAACATCTAGGACTACAGTGTATCTGCTTCGTATTATGAGTAATCATAGGTTAAGACAGTATGGAGCACCGAAGAGTACAAATTCAATGATTATCAATTTTTAACCTCGTCGACGAAGATTCTTCTTTAACGCTGGATTTGCAGAACGAGCTAAAATGATTCATGACACATTTTTCATCTTAAACTAAAAAAACTATTGAGACGGTTTTATTAGTATGTTAACTTTTCTCAAGATACAGGCTCATTGTATAAGTCAGTTTATGTGTCATACTTCATTTATTTCCTTCTCTATTTTAGTTTTGACTTAACAATAAATGGTCATTACATGTCCGTAGATGTAATGGTAAAGCTAAAAGGTAGATCCAAATATTTAACGCGATAACGGTTTACATTAATCGACAGTTGTGAACCAGTAGCAATTAAATAAAAAGACAGTATTAATTATGTGGCAGATCGAACGAATGTCCCCATAACCATTGATCGTTAAATCGAAGAAAATATTGCACGTACACACGGGCATCATTGAAGAAGTTAAAATAACCACCATTCAATGGATGCATTAACCAATTATCATCGACAATTCAGACAGTACATATACTAACTAGTGATTATTCGAAATCCCAGAAACAACGTGCAAAATTAAACGAATGTACATATAAGCAGTGATCGTTAAACCAAGGAAAGTACTGCATGTATACATATATCGGCATTATTGAAAAGGTTAAAATAAGCACCATTCAATGGATACATTTACCAATTATCATGGACAATTCAGACAGTGCATATACCAACTAGCGATTGTTCGAAATCCCAGAGACAAGGAGATCCACGAAGCCCGTTGGCCCTCAGGAGTTATCGACCAGAACGAATCCATTAGCCGTGGTCGGTCGTGTATTCGTTCTTCCAGGTCGTCGTTTGCTGAAAGACGCGTGGAAAGGCAGAATGGACGACCTCGCCCACGTTCCATTACCCGATTACATAAACCAGACAGACACAAACCTCCGCGGGACGACGAGCGAGTTATCCGTGCGGCCAACGCGGCTACTCGCGCCGAGGGCAACGATGTTAAATGCAAAGGCCTACTTAACGTCACTTTATGTCAGCTGGGTATAACTGTCTCCGCTATCCCCGAGATGCTTCGACCCATGTACCTCGATGTCAATCGGCGATGTATACTAATTACCTCCTTCCTTATTCTACGGGCTCCGCCGTGCTCCTTCGTCGTGGCACGGTTTACTATTATAAAATCAGGTTGGATAATTACGTCCGTGTTGGATTATTCTCGTTCTTCCATCGGGAGGGCCTAGTTTTGCAGTATGAAGGTGTGGGAGTATTGGGATGTTGGAGTTTTTGTATTATTGTCACCCTGGGATATTGGGACTAGCGACTTCGGTCTAGGAATCGACATTTTTAGATATTGGATACTTTGAGTGTTGGGTATTTTGGATGTAGGGAATTTGAGATCTAGGAACTAGATTTCGGGATGTTCGAATTTGATGATATTGGGACTTTGGGATATTGGGATTTTCAGATCTTAGAATTAGGGAGGTATAGGGACTGTTGGGGATTGCAACTGGTGGAGTTTTAGAATTTGGGATGTTGAGACTTCGGAGAATTAGGATTTCGAGATATTGCAACTCTGGAGTATTGAGATTCTGGGATATTGAAACTCTGAAGAGTTGGTACTCTATGATGTTGGGTCTTTGCAGAATTAGGTTTTCGATACATTTCAGCTATGCAATATTGGAACTGCGAAGTTTTGTAACTTTCAATCGAAACTTCGGGACATTGTGACATCGTAGTATTTTAACCGTAAAGTACTTTCAAGCATCCAAATTTTGGGATATCGTTAGTTCGAAGTACTATATCCAAAGTTGAGATTGAGCTCTTGAAATAACTTTGAAGTATCAAGACCGAACAACCTCGAAACTTCGATCTCCTTAAATCTTTAGTTGAATATCTTCAACTTCATGATCCTAAGTCCGTTTCTTCCCACTCTCTGTCGATCGAAAGTTTCGATCTTTGCCCATTGCGTTCCAGCTATAATTGCGTATCACTCTGAATTGACGAACAAATTGTCAAGGACTCGCATCGCTATGATAGAAGTTAACGATAACGGTTCCGACGTATCTCGTATTCCTCCGACAAAAGCCATTGTAAAAACGGCTGACGACGATTGGAGTAATTTGCCCCGATCGTACGATAGTTTCTTGCAATCGGTTAAACGGCAACGTCGATCAAATTGGCTCGTTACCTTCTTGTTCGCGTTCCTTGCGCCTCGACACTCTCGATTCTCGTGCGCCGTTGTAAATCATTCGACGCGTTGCGTACACGGGGATCGTTAATCATCCGTCTTGATCGTCGTGACGCTCGGAACGAACAGTATTAAAAAGTAAATCTCGAACTCGTATTGTTTAGATGAAAGAACGTCCGAACGATCGGCTTTCGATCGTTGGCAAATGAGGCTCCGACGTTAATTACGCTTGCGTGTAGATTCTCGGCTCTCTTTTCACCCGTTTGGCCGGTTTATGGGTGGTCTACTGTGGCGGACTAAGTTGCAAATGTAGAGTGTTTTGCTACGGAAATGAAGCTTTGGTCTATTGGGATTTTCACTTTAGGGTTTTGCAGCCACGGGATATTTCAGGTTTAGGGCATGGAGAGTTTGGCTTATTGGGATTCGGGGATATTGGAATTTTGGACTATTGGGATTTAGGGATATTGGAATTTTTGACTATTGGGATTTGGGGATATTGGAACCCTGGATTATTGGGATTTGGGGATATTGGAACCTTGGACTATTGGGATTTGGGGATATTGGAATATTGGACTATTGGGATTTGCGGATATTGGGACCTTGGAATATTGGGATTTTGGGATATTGGAACCTTGGACTATTGGCATTTGGAGATATTGGAATCCTGGATTATTGGGATTTGGGATTTTGGGATTTTTGACTATTGGGATTTAAGGGTATTGGAATTTTGGACTATTGGGATTTGGGGATATTGGAATTTGGGGATATTAGAATTTTGGACTATTGTGATTTAGGGATATTGGAACTCTAGATTATTGGGATTTGAGGATATTGAAATTTGGGGTTATTGGGATTTGGAGATATTGGAACCCTGGATTATTGGGGTTTGGGGATATTAGAACCTTGGAGTATTGGGATTTGGGGATATAGGAACCTTGAAGCAAGCATAGTGATTTCAAAATATTGTAATTTTTTAGCATAGGGAATTTCCATTATTGTGGCCTTCAAGCAATAAAAGTTTAAGATATTGGAATGTTGAAGTATATTAGATATTTAGAAAATCAGAAGGTTAGGAATTTCAGAATATGAAGATTCAATGATTTAGAAGTTTGGAAATTTGAAAAGTTAGTAATTAAAAAATCTAGAAGTCTAAAAATATGTACTCAAGAATAAAAAATGATACAAATTTACAACTATGTATATTCGATAATATAAAAACTGAATAATCAACACTGATTTCGTCGAATCAACACCGGAAAGCTTCGGTCCATCGAAAGTTGTAAAAGTTTTCGCCTTATCGAGTTATTATGCGTGCGATTCCGGCAGCAAGGAGAATAACAGTGACATAATAGAAATGTTTTGCGCGAGAACTATCTGGTCCCGAGTTCGCGTAATCGTTATTATTACTTATTATCGTGGCTCGAAATGATCGAGAAAATTTTGTGATTTCTGATCGTGACTCACGCTTATCATCGTTCACGTTCAATAAACAAATCGTGTATCAGTGAGGCTCCTCTGGAAAGCCATATGGTTGCCAGATAGCTTATCAGTTACAAAGAGCACCCACGGTTCACTTTTGGCTGTATTTGCGAGCGACTCGAAATATCGTGATATTTTACTGATTTATGGATTTGTATACGTTCCTTCGATATGCTTAGAATCCGTCAGAAATATTATTACTTCTCCTTCTGAGCGATTAAGCAAAGCGGACCAACCAAGAAGACATAATTTGTATGACAATGCAAATAACTTGGACGCGAATGCTTTTCAGAATGCAAATAATATGAATGCGAATGCTTTTCAGAATGCAAATAATTTGGACGTGAATGCATCCCAGAATGCAAATAAACTTGAAATACCGTTCGTCCTGTGTCTAAGAAGCGACAGCGAACGAAACCTGCGTGTGTTTGAACGGATAAATGGAACGCGCGAAGAAATGCTGTGTACTCCATCATACGCCGTATTGATTTCTATAATTTTATTAATCGAAGGATGATATAACGGCGACCGTCAAAGTGCCACTGCGCATCTGATTAAATTCCGCAGATAACGAAACATATTTTTAATCGCTTGCATGTAAAAAGTCACGTTCCATTGGAGTATAACACACTCGTTACAAACTCCGCCATTATAGAGTATTTTGTTAATATCTCACTGTTTAACACTAGAAGTACCGGCATTAAATGCATGCTTACTTCAAAACCGAAAATAAAGTAGGAAAAAAAAATATTGCAGCAGCACCTAATATATACAACCATTCATTAGCTCAATAGAACATGACAGACATTTTGACAAAAGGACGACAATAAAATTTTGTAATAAAAAATGCCACACCCGAAACCAGTCATCTTGACTGGTTGATAGTTCTAGTGTTACATCTGGATCTAAGGAAGATACCTAAAAATTCCATAGATTCTAAAGATTCCGAAAAATTCCAGATGTCAGAAAATCCTAAAGATCGCAGAAAATTGGGAATCAAAGAATTTGGAGATACGCTAATTTTTGGGATGTAGGAATTGGAAGATTAATAAATGTCTGGTCAACCTGTAACTACAGGCGCCGTGATCAACAAATATTTCGTGTAAAAATTGTTATTTTCGTTCGGGTGAATTATTAGGCGGGCAGTCGCAATCGGACGATCGCGCTTAGGGTAATTGATGTAATCAAGAAAAATAGCAGCAACGCGTCGCGACATCGACATCACAAAAACGAGACACGGACGGTAACGATTCAATTAAGTAACGAGCGACGAGGCGTTGCTTTATCGGCAAGTCGTCGTCTCGTTGCTGTAAGTTACCGTGTAATTGCCGGCAATTGCTTTACAGAGAATACGTACGGGCATTACGGTTAATTGGAATCTTTCATCGGCTGCCCGTGACAGCGGGTACCTGTAGGTCGTGTAATTCTAATTAAAACTCTACCCTCAAAGCGATATCGGTCTCGTGGCGAATAAAGTTTTACGCACGAGGGGAATGCCGTAAAGTTCAAGAACTGTATCGTTATTTATCCCGTGTGAATCTCCGATCATTAAGCGTGTAATCGGGAAACCATTGGAACTCGTTCGTGCCGATACGTCTCCCGTGGTAGATATAGTTAGATCATTAATTATAACATGGTTTGGTATCTTACGATTCTATCTTCTATTGTTGCGCGTTGTATGGTTCTTATTACAGTATATGGTTACTATTATAGCAGGGAAGATTTGAGCAGGGAACATTTGGAAATTTAAGGATTTGTAGCAGCGGAAATTTGGGCAATAAGGAATTTGGAGAGTCGGAAATTTGGAACAATAGGGATATGGGAAACTGATGATTCGGAAATTTAAGGACTTGTAGCAGTGGAAATTTGGGGAATTAGGAATTTGAAAGTGTAGGAATTTGGGGAGTTGAGAATTTGGAACTACAGGGATTTGGGAAGCTGAAGATTCGGAAATTTGAGGATTTGTAGCAGTGGAAATTTGGGCAATAAGGAATTTAGAGAGTCGGAAATTTGGGACAATAGGGATTTGGGAAGTTGAAGATTGGGAAATTTGAGGATTTGTAGCAGTGGAAATTTGTGGAATAGATTCGTTAGATTCGTCATGTATATGCTTCACTATGCTTCAAACACTTATGCGTCAGAATTGTCGCGTGTTAACTTAACTACAATTTATACATCTTCGCGTTAGATTGGTCACGTGTTAACTTCGCTACAATTTAGGTATCTACGCGTTAGATTGATCACGTGTCAACATCACTACAATTTAAATATCTGCATGCTAAATTTGTCATATGTTAGATTTCTACGTATGAGCTACCTTCGAGTTGAATTTCTATGAGTTAGCTTTCTACGTGATGGATATCCGCGCTTTAGATATCTGCACGTTTCATTGCCACCTGGTAGATCTGCACGCTTTAGATTTCCACCCATTAGATCAGCGTGCATCAGATCTCCATGCATTAGACCTCTATGTGATAGATTTCAACATGTTAAAATCGTCACGCGTTAAGTTCCTATATGTAGAATATCTACACGTTGGATTTCCACGCGTTAGGTTTCTTCTGGCCAAATATATGCGCGTTAGATATCTATTCGTTGCATTTCCACGTGTTAGATCTGTACGCTTTGGATTTCCATCCGTTACATCTTTATGTATGCCATGCATAAACATACATCTATATGTTTGGTCTCCATATGGTAGATTTAAACATGCTGTATTTTCACATATTGACCATATGACGTTGGTCTATAACGCGTTACATTGTCACGATATGCATTAGCCACCTGCCCTAACATATTACGTTATTTATTAATAGTATGCCCATTAATTCATTTCGAATCGTGGGACATACAGCAAAGTCCTTTATCACGCAAGCTAATACACTAGTCAACATATATTATACGTTGTACCATGTTAAATGTTATACCATTTCACATTTTTGTAACTTAATTGACCATTTCATCAGCAACAATCTAACAACTGCATACAAATCATCTGCAACGCTTACAGTATTGCCGATTGTGTTGTAATAGGAATGCCTACTCGAGCATCAACATTGCACACCGGTGTTACGTAAGTAACGAGGAAAATGAAGAATATGCTTCAGACAATGATGAGAGTCTGTCTACGTGGATGACACGTGCACGATAAAATGTTGTTCCGTCTTACATAACCGTGGAAATCGTGCATTATACTTACGTGGCGAGTCTGTTCGACTGGCAGAAGTAGGTAAAGGCTCTCCTCGTCTGTCCGTCCGGTTCACCTTTGCTAGGACGGTCGGTGCTCTTCAAGGTCGAGGTGAAGGCCTCTCGTAACCCGTCGTTCCGGTACTCGGTCTAGGTCGTTGGTCCGGATGGACGGAATAGTATTTTAGTCATGTATTTTCCTTCTTTCGACGTTTCCGGACAAGTATCGGTACATTCTTTTCCCAACACCTTCGAAAATAATGGTTCTTCCTTATGTGCACATAGTGTCCCGATAAAATGTACATATTTTTGCGTCTCAATATTGAACATCGAAATTGCCGCAATGATATTAGATAACATCGATGATCATAGTCTTAGATGATCATAGTCATAGATGATCATAGTCATAGATGATTGTAGTTATGAATGATCATAGTCAAAGACCATCATAGTCATAGATGATCATGCTCATAGGTGACTATGGTCATAGGTGATCATGGTTATAGATGCTCATAGTCATAGTTGCTTATAGTCAAAGATGATCATACTCAACGACGATCATGGGCATGGATGATCATAGTCATGAATGATCATAGTCAAAGATGATGATAGTCATAGATGCTCATAGTCATGGATGATCATAATCAGCCCGAATTACAATGCTGATTATAATCCCGATCTATCCTTTACCTGACATCTGGACTAACTTGGCTCTAATTTTCATTCGTCTCCCGTTTAATCGATTTTTGTGCAAGCAACGTGAGATATCTCTTATTCTCCCTCTTCTTTGACAAGTAACAAAAATAGACTTCGGTCAGTACAGGATCACATGATAGAGTATGTACATGTTTTATCGGAACACTACGTACGTGACGTTTACTCTAACAATTTGAATACCCTCCGCAAATTGAAGCACAGTTTGCTCGACGGTTGAGCGCAATTACAGGGGAATCGTGCAAAATATTCACCGGCGTTACGTTAACGTTACGTATCGTGCATAGAAAAATCTCTGGTCGGAATAAATCAATCGAACGACTGAAAGGTATTCCTGGAGATAAGTCGTTGCGCGAATTCTTTGAAATAATCGCTCCAGCAACAGCGAGAAACCGTAACTTTCTTGGACGAACCAGTCTCTGTAAAGTGTTCGTGACTGACATAACGTTACTACCATTCCAAGGACGTTTCTGCCAATTTCGTTCGGTTTTCCTTCGTCGGGCGTCGACGTTCAACGTCTTAGCGCGAAACTTTCTTTCGCGTTCGCGGATCGTTCGAAATAACGCCGCTAAATATAACGGCGATGGTATTCGAAGGAGGAAAAAAGAGAAGAACAAAAAAAAAAATGGCGAATCGTCGACGTTCGGCATTCCTGAACGATGGCGAATCGCTTTCGTGGCCCGATGGTATTCGCGATTCGACGGACAATACGTAGGAAATTCGCGAACGACCTTTTCGTTACGTGCTCGCGCGAATAATAAATGGCCATCGTCGATATCTGGTAGCGTTAGGGTGATTATGAAACGCTCGTTAGAGACCGCGTGCATCGATGTATCGGACGAGAGAAAGCTTCTTTCGCATCGATGAACAGAAACCGTAGGCTTTCGATTCCGCTGGAAACTTGCCGTGGAAGAAAATATCAATTAGCGGTTCACGATTTTCGGTTACTATGCAGTCAGAAGTTGATTTGTGTTTTTGTTATAGCTAGGATTCAGGAAATAGGGTTTCGGGTAGTAGGGTATTTGTGACTTTTAACAATTTCGAAATTTTGGGAACTTGAAGTGGTGGGAATTTAGGGGGAAAAGAAATTCGGAAATTTGGGAATTTGGAAGTCTAGGTATTTGGAGAGTTGAAAATTTGGAACTATAGGAATTTGGAGAGCTGAAGGCTCGGAAATTTGAGAATTTGGAGTGGTGGAAATTTGGAGAGTTGAAAATTTGGAAATATAGGGATTTGGAGAGCTGGAGATTCGGAAATTTGAGAATTTGGAGAGGTGGAAATTTGGGGAACTAGGAAATTGAATGTCTAGGAATTTGTAGAATTGAAAATTTGGAACTATAGCGATTTGGAGAGCTGAAGACTCGGAAATTTGGCAGTTTGGGGAATTCGGAATTTGGAAATGTAGGGATTTGGGGATTTGGAAATTTCTCAGATTGAAAATATGATGAATCGAAAATTCGAAGTGCAAGCAGTCCGAAAAATTAGAAATTCGGTGATCTAGAAACTCAATTTAGGATTCCGGAAACTTGAAAACTTGACAACATTGAAGTCCAAAAATCCAGAAATCTAGATATTTTTTAGAATTTAGCATTTTAACAAATTCGGATATTCACAAATATAAAACGAAAAATGAACATTTGTCAAGTAGTTAATTCATAAGTATACATACTCGTCGTTACCCAAAAAATCAACGTTACATCGAAGTATGCACGTGCGAATGTTCCAGCTCATTCATAGGGATTTATTACGCACCGAATTCCTCTTATTCTTTTCTTCGAACCTAACAATGTTTTCGCGATGAAAACCGGTTATACGTGGTGAACGCTAGATCACTGTCACCCATTAAAGTTACAACCAAGATTACGAACAATTTAGTTTGTCTTTGTACTTTCACTTGGACTATGTGCCGTTATAGCCCCTCGAGCAAAAATCGATCGATCCTATTACTTGTCCCTGGTTTCATAATTTAGATGCTTCAAGGACTTTATTAGTACAGTAAACAACGACTTCTATATATCATCGTATGATTTCGTTACATTCTTGTCCCTATACGACACTATAATTTTTATTGTATACGTTTGGTAGGTATTATGCATATTTCGCAATAAGATACAATATATTTCTTTTTGATGTAACCACTTTTTCTGTCTATAAATCATGTTTTTATACTTGCGATCATGTATTTACGACATTTGTCAGATATCGATATACGACACTTCAATTCTTTGTGTTTTAATATTTCGTCATCACAAATTCCGTTATCTCCAAAGACATAAACACATTATCTGATTTGCTTCCCCCATTTTACACCTTGCTCGAAAACGAAAGCGAACGAAACAGGAGGACAATAGCGATCGACGAAATAAAAGAATACAGACACTATCGTATTTCGCAGCATTCTAGCACACCGTCGAGACAGAATCGATCTATTTCGAGCGGCTGTCGAAGAAGAAGAATGAAGGCTGAAAGCCGATCAACTATAGAGAAGGTATCTCTCGATTTCGTCGAGACGATTCTTCGGGGCCCCCTCTGTTTGTTCGTTTTCTTCGTTGACTCACGAATTTGCATGAACGAGATTCCTCCCTGCCGCGCCCTGAAAACCGGACGTTTCAAGGTCTCGTCGCAGGAAGTGCAAGTTCAAGGCGAGCTACGAAAACGGAAATGAAGAGTGATCTCCCTCGAAACGAATCGCTACGGAACGATTGTTATGGTGGTATTTACGATTAGATATAAAAATGAATCGTGCGCGACTCTTCAGGTTCTCACTTTGTCGATTTTTCGATTAACTCGACACTTCGTGAGCGTCAACGTGTATTGTGGTTCGACATATGATATATGTTGAACATCGCATATATAACACTATAAGTTTAGTTAAAAATTATTCATTCAAACTGTACTATTACGCTAAACTACGAATGTGAATCACCGTTCGAATGCAAAGGGTTAAACCTAACTAGAACTTGGAAGACGGTGACTAGTATACCACTTACGAAACTGGTAAGAATATCTTACCGAGTAGTTTAATTAATCATTCGTTATCAAATTGAATTAATGTCTGTTATGTTCGTTGTGATGTTTGCTGATGTAGTTCGATATCTCGATGTAGATACAATGGTATGTTGATGTCGGTGATACGTGTTTCGTCAAATGGCGTGATACGTGCTCCATACCCACGTGATATACAGCTAGGAGCTTGTTCGACGATAATTGCCCATTATTTAATGATGGCTACGATCATGATGGCAGGTGAACCTTGACAGCCACACGTCATCTTCGAATATCGACGAAAGGAACAGGAACAGTTTTCATGGCGTCTGTAATTTCTTATGATCGGATTCATGGAATCACGTACGATACCGACGTTTCTCCTTCGATCGTATCCCAACCAGTTCATTATGAAACCAGAGCTATATTTAATCGTTAGACTATGCCCGCTGTAATTGCCAAGCATCTGACGTGTTAGCAAACGTATTAATTGACCTCCTTCATTAATCGGTATGTCGGGTACACCATTTTATACGCGTTGGAAGAAAAACGAATGTACTTACTTACGTGCACCTCTGTAAAACGATCGGAATCGTGGGTAGACTGTCTGTTACGAAAAATGTAAAGAAACCAAGGTACTCATAAGGGACTGTGGGAATCTGACGACACGTGGATCAGGACATGTGGGGATCCAGTGAGATGTGGATAGACATATGTGGGAATCCAACGATATGTGAATCTACATATGTGGGGATCTAACGATATGTGGATCTACATATGTGCGTATGCAACGTTATGTGGATCGAGGAATAGGATAATCTAGAGATCCGGAGATGTCAGAATTTGGAGATTTCGGGAATCAAGGGTTGTCGAACTTAGGGATCTCGGAATGTAAGAATCTGGGGATTTAACGATTTAAAAATGTAGGGATCTGGTGATGCAGTATTTTAGGAATGTAGAGATCTGAAAATTTGGGGATTTCAGGATCTTTTAGAAAAAGTAATTTGAGGATGTGAGTATCTGGAGATGTAGATATAAGGGGGATCTAGATATCTAAAGCTGTAGAAATATGTGGCCACAGTGAAATGGGAATATATGTATCTATGATAGTAGAAATCTGGAGGTATCGTAATGTGGAATTCAAGCAATGTGACAAGTCGAAGGACCTAGTGATATATCAATGTAGGAACAATGTTCATTTAGGAACAAGACAGAGATGCATTTGTGTGTATGATTTTTTTGCGAAGCTCGCGTTGAAAGGAACGCAGACGCCGAACGAAGCTCTGGAAAGCCCGGCCGCGAAAATAGCCAACAGGCGACGAATCGCGTTGCTTTTCAACGGGTCACATTTGTCTGTCGTCTGGTGCAGAAGAGCCTCGGTACTACCCCGAGAAGTAGTGAACGCATTCAAGGCGTACTAGCAAGAAACTCGCGTTGTTTCTTCTAGTCGAACGATTCGAAGTAATCGGCCATTTACGTTAATGATGTAATGAGGCTCTTTCAGTGGCTTGCATCTCGAATTATCCGCAGGATGGACGAGATTCGAGCGATCAATTAACGTTTTTATCTCATACGTTCGAGATCTGACCGAAGTGTTATTTTTTTCGCCCTCTTCGATCGGTAATTTCTGTGATTTCTCAGTTAATATATGTGGTTTGCGTTCGGATTTCGCAACTCTCGAAACCGATCGATTCGTCAAAAACTTCGATTAGCACCTTTGATGGGTACGTACTTTTTTGCAATTACCCATCCTTACGTCTCTTTTCATATCGAGGAAAAAGTTAACGGGGCAATCGCGTTCGAAACTTTCTTCGGTGCACTTCAGAAAATTGTCAGTTTTCTCGCTGCAAATAGCGCATAATAAAACATTCCGTTCTTCACGTTTCAATTTTAATCAACAAAGAGATACCAAAATACAGCTCAACGTTTAATAATCGCGTTCGATTTCCCCGTTAGTCTAAATTTAGTAGATGGATGACACTCGAGTGACATACAAATTATGCGACAGTATCGGAGAAATTTGTTTAACCCAGACGTATAAACATAATTTCATCGTTATTATCGAATAGGAAACAGGTATTTTCTCCGGTATAATCACGATCTTCGGCCGGTACCGTTTATCGATCGATCATCTCGGCACGAGTTTAAACTAGATCTCTATCGGCGCGAAATATGATGGGATCTCGAAGAGTATGGGATAAATCGTGGTAAATAACCATGATTCAAGCACGAGTTTATCACGACAGCGACCATCAGGATGGGAAAAACGTACGACCGGGAGCTGGTTCTTAACGTGGTGCAACAGTAATGACGATTCGCGCACGATAATTATCTCGTCAAACGACTTATCCGATGAAATGTTTGGTCTTCGTTATCGGTACGCAACTCTTATCGGTCCATATAGTGCTACCTGTAGCTACACTTCACATTTCAAATTGTCACAGTTTATTACCATCATGTCATATTTGAATAAGTACAATTTTAAACATTCATCGTGTGCGACTTAATTATCTGCATTTAGTGACACTATCATCTGCACACGTTAACTGTAATTTTGACTTATTTATGTTACTAAGTCTAAGAACTGAAAAAATTGAGAACTCAGGGTGCGTTTCTTATCTAATAAATTTTATCAAAGAAATTGTATATGAACTACAAATAAATCATCGATTTTGTTTTTCGCCCATGTCGGTAAAATCATTTTAATTTAACACTCACTTTAATCGACCGACTAATCATCAAAATTCGAGATGAATTAATTTATTGGTTCAATGAATAAGCTTGATAAAACCGTTTATTAATGACAAAATTTTTAACGAAGAAATTAAATATGTTTTGAATGTACTTTTGTAAATTGGCAAGATGAAAGATGATTTTTTAGTTTTATTATAAAGTTACGCCGATGTCAAAGTTCACGGGGAATTATGGCACCTATATTATGCGGCGTTCCATAAATTAGTTGGTTCTGGGTCGTGCAACAAGATTTCAGTGGCGAACGAGCTAGAAGCAACGAAAGACGAAGACAGGTCCGATTCGCTTTCCTTAATAGCCGGCAAGACATTAGCAGCGCGTTACACACACGAATATGTGGCCGGGTCTTGCAACGCTGCCATCTGTGAACGTGCGTACTCTTTATCCGCGAGTTCCGCGTGTTTTCGTGCATGACAACCAGCTCATTCCTCGGATGAGATATCGCAGAAACAAGAACGTGCTCACGCGGATACTGTTCAACTTTGTTGTAGCTTACAGTCGAGATTCCACGACGAAACTATGCACGCGCTCGGTATATTTAGAGACCCGGTGAACGATCCTTCCGGAATTTTCTTCAATAACCGCCTTTCGAAACGGCGAATTCACGCACGGCCCTGGGTGAACCAGATCGTGTCGAAAATTTTACATAGATTCGCGATATCGGACCCATATATCGCGCATAGCGCGTTGCACGGCCAGTCGGTGATTTTTACGAGTTCGTTTGCCTGCTCGATATGTGGCCGCTCGGTAACGACTCGCTCGCTAGCCACCCGCTCACCGATGGCGCGCAAATAGTGATGATGTAGGAGAGAAGATTGAGGTCCGCTTCAGAGAGAGGGCTGGGACTTCTTCTACTTTTATTTGTTAAATTTGAAGGTTTCGAAATCTCGGATGTTGGAGAATCAGAAATTTAGGGATTTGGGAATATGGGGATTTAGGAATTTCGGAGCTGGGAAATGTGGAGATTTGGAAATTTGGGAATTGGAAAATGTGGAGATTTGAGAATTTTGGGGATTTATATATTTAGAGGTTTGGGAATATGGAGATTTGGTAATTTGAGAATTGGAAAATGTGGAGATTTGGAAATTTGGAAATATGGAGATTTAGGAATTTGGGAAAATTTAGGTATTTGAGGATTAGAGAATATGGCGATTTTGAAACTTGAGAGTTAAATAATTTGGAAATGTGAAGATATGAAAATTTGGGAATTCAGCTATTTGAGAATTTGGGAATTTAGAGATTCGGTAACTGTCAAATCTGTGAACTTAGAGATCTAACAATTCCTAAATTTCCGTATCCCCTAATCCCTTCGAATATCCTTTCTGTATCATTACTTTCTCCAAGGAAATTCTGCAGTGTACCTCCCCGTCCATATCAAACTAAAAACCCAGACAACGAGAAAGTTTTCCCACTCAAGCTCTCCATGCAAAAAGTTTTTTATCCAAAAAATTCGTCCTAAATTAGTTTCCCCTATTACTTCGTGTAACAAAAACCCACAGTATTCCGACACGCGAAATTTTTCTGTTAAAATATCGGAAATAGAAGCACGAGTCTCGTAATTAATGCCGGGGGTTATTAACTCAATTAGTCTTCCTCCGCCATTTTATTCCCTCCACGGATTCCGTGGTTGAGGTATTTCTAGAATTCTCGCGGCAGAAGCTTGCATCGTTCGCCGCTAAAGTATATAGCATATACGCTTTTCGCCGTCGATTTATTTCTCGTATCGGGATTATCTCATCGACTCATCGCCGGCAACCGGCTACCACGCCGTTCTCTCACGATCGTGTTCTTGCTCGCTTTGGAACCTCTTTTGAACGCGTGCGAACGAGGTGTGTCGTTAACCACGAACGACATCCTCACCCTTGCAACAAACCGGAAGCGGAGAAAACAAAATACAAAAAGCACGGGGAACTTTAACGCGCCAGGTAATATACCGAGGGCTCTGATAGTAACCCTTCTCGCACGAGTTCCACGCGTGACCATTCGAAATTTCGTTTTACACATATCACTTTTCTTAATTAGTAAAATAATTATAATTCAAAATCCCCCTTTTGCTAACTACATAACTATGTCACTACTACAATCACCACTCTACTTTTTACTCATACATCAACACATGTTTCTTATAGTAAGAAATTAATTCCCTGAGTCACAGTTTAAGTAGTATTCACAAGCTAGAATTCGTAAAAAACTGCATCATATTCTTCCTCTTCATGAACAGACAGAACTTTTCGATAGACCTACAGGGTGTTCATAAATGTTTACCCTGATAACAAAACAATGTGACTCTTAATTGGATATAGTAAATGAAACATGTGTTATACCACACATATGTCTCTACTCATTAAGTTTCAAAACTTACATAAAAATTTAATACAGATAATATACTTGAATATTTAAATCACTTCAACATGTGCACCTCTGGTGACACAAAATGTCAAGCCGGTATTCAGTCTTTTGTCACACATTCTGCAACATGTGTGGTGTGATAATGATAATGGCATCTCTAATGCACTGTTGCAATGTCACAATATCAGGAACTGTCGTTTTGCACACAACATAAAAAAAAATATTATATCATATTATGTTCGATATTTCTTATATCGAATGTGCTGAATGAAACATAACTGTACAGAAACTTCACGGGCACCCTACTAGATCCATAATAAAAAAACAAACGTTACCATCATAAATATAACTAATATTTCATGTCGAAATCAGGGTTAACGGTTATGGACACCGTGTATAATTGATACAAGATACGTATTAATGTCGGGTGAAGAAGGTTAAACATCATGCTTTTCGTCATTCACGAACGCTGGAAGCACCGTCGTGTCGGTGGATCTTGTGTTCCATGAAAATGTATCCCAACAAGAGTTCGAAGCTTTGGGCACGAGGATAATTACAGCCGGGTTCAGCGGGCGCAATAAATTAAGTGGACCCGGGATCACGTTCGCCTACTCGTGGAATTCACCGGATACCTTGGCCTCTTCAGCTTCTTTTTTTTATTTTCGGCCCTTGCAAACCCGTAATTTGCCCGTTTAATCCTATCGTACCACGACCCAGAGGCTATAGCAGCACTCTCTTGCCCGGCTACTTGCTTCTGCCTCTGTGTTAAACCTGTTGTATCTCGTACCTTGAGATTCTTACGCAATTACGTCGCACGATCATGGCTTTTTCTACCGTGATTCTTTGTATTTCGCCATTTGTCACGGAATATTTCATCGGGTAAATAGATCCGCGCGATGATATTTTTAGCCGACTCGCATTTTTTTTGTACGTTCCCTTTCGATTCGGTCCGCGTAGGCGCGTCGACAAAATGGAATTACGAACGTTTCCAGACAGGATCGTTAACGGAGAATCGAGCACATCTCGCGGCCGAACGCGAGGATTCAACGGGTGGGGAGTTAACGCGTGGGAATATCGTGCGCGGGAATTTATCGCGCGGCGATTCGGCGCGTGACAAATTCGACGCACGGCACCTTCAAAGCAATGGCGGGTTACAAATTCGACGTGTAATGAACCTAATGCGTAGAAATCTCGACGTGTGACGAATCCGATGCGTGTCGGATTCGTCGCGCGGAATTCTTATGCATGGCCGATACGGAGCGCGGCAAATCTAACACGTGGCGGTTATAACGCGTAGAATTCTAATTTGTAGAAAGTCTGACACGTAGAATTGTAACGCGTGGGGACTCAACGATCGGCCATACCGCTCGCGGTGATTTAACACGTGGCGACGCGGCGCGTGGGATACAACTCATGACAAATTCAACGCGTGCTGTCCTAATGCGTAAAAATCTAACGGGTGGTTTCCTCGCGTGTAGAAATCTGATGCATGATTTCCGGACGCAGAAATTTACATCGTCCTGCCCTTATGTAGAAATTTAAAGCACGGTGTCCTCGCGTACAAATTTAAATCACGGTGTTCCGATGTAGAAATTTAAATCATGGTCTCCTCATGTAGAAATTTAAATTATGGTGTCCTTAAGGAGAAATTTCAATCATGGTGTTGTGATGTAGAAATTTAAATCATGACTTCGTGATGTAGAAATTTAAATCATGGTCTCCTTATGTAGAAATTTAAATTATGGTATCCTTATGTAGAAATCTTACATGCGACAGTACCATGTACGGTGAGACAACGCACAACGATTGATCACCAAATCGAAAGTCCTGTCAATAACTTTACAAAATTTGACTTCTAATTTCAAGAACCTTTATTTATAAAAAATGTAAGATAGGTCAGAAGTTGTATATTTCTCTATCACTTATCTTAGTAAACATCGAAATTGTCTATCCTAGAATTGAATAGAATTCAAGTCACGTTTTCATCGCATTCGAAGAGTCATACTGGCAGCATTGTTCGAAGCATGTTGCAATTTTGTTCACCGCTTTATTGGTCGAATTTCGATGTCGAATGAATCGGCTGTGTTATCAGTGCTTCTACGAATTCAAACAAAAAGAAGGTCGCATTCAAAAATAACGTACAACGAACGATACGATATTTAACGAAACGAGGATGACTCGCGTTTTCCGGAGACAATCGGGAGACAAGCCATAACATTCGAGTAAAAATGACGCTCGTCGCCTTCGTAACTCGAGCAATCGATAACCGAGGGAATGGAAAGTAATGGTACACGGGTAGGACAGGCTAGATGCGATATATAAAAGGACTCGAAAAGGACGCTGGTGCGTTCACCTCGGGTTATGTCTGTCTCAAGCCAGTCAGTCTGGCGACCACGTGCTTTTATGGTGTTTCGCGTCTCGCTGCCCTTATGTTGCGTCTCTCTGCTCCCTATCTGCCTCCACCCGTCTCTAGTTTTTATTCTTTACGTTTCTTTCGCTTCACGATGGATATTTACGTTCGCTCGGCCACGCTGTTTGCGGTGCTCTCGATATCCCCGATGCCTGCCGCAACAATCGGACCACTTTGGTAAGGAAACCCCGTGTCCGATAGCAAACAGGGGTAAAATAATATCTTTTAAACTTGGAAAAACATCCTTTGGATAATAGGGTTCGAAGCGGTGAGCTTACGGTCTAAGCTTCTAGAATATGCAGAGGAGGCTGGACAAGATCAACTCTTTGAATAGCGACACATATTCGTCATTTGGTCTAAAGGTACAATTTGAACAAACATTTTTTAATCGGATTTATAGTTTTTGTTAAAAAGCGTTTTACGAATCTCCAATCTGAAATTACAAAATTTATCAAGATGGTTTTCTTGAAACCTGTGCTAATTCGCATTGGGATAAAAATTTAACATGCGTATTGATTCATGTTTCATCGTTTACTCATTTGTTTGTCAATTTCATTTTTAACCCCTTGTCATACTTTGACAAGTCTGCCACGTGACGCATTCGCAGGTTAAACGTAATAAAACTTACTATAATTTTGTATACGTTTATATATACACTTGACATACAATTTGCATAATCAAGGATCATTGAATATAAAATCCGCATAACATTTTAACTATCATTGTTCGTATTATAATTGTAGCTCTAATAGTCAGTTCCGACTGACGCACCAAAAAATAAATTGTATGGCAAGGGGTTAACTGCAAAGTTGTACATTGTACGTGGGTAGTTTTAATGTTAATAACACAAAATAATTTCCAAAAAATTGATTAAACTGCACAGTCAGAAAGTTTTCGAGATATCACTTGCCAATAACAAAAATGCTGTCGAGTGCAAAAGGTTCAGGATGTCTACAAATAATTTGGTGTCTCATTTTGAATGTCATTTTGTGATTTTGGATGTCTCACACGCGTGTCACTAAGCGTTTTGCTTAACATATTTTAATTTTAATATTCCAGTCTGGTCCATGAAAACATTTTTTTTCCCAATCTAACCCGGAGGCAAAAACAGTTGACCACGTCTTGTCTTAGACTTTGGATAAGTCTCATTCTCTTAGTTAGATGTCTTAGTCTTTTGCAGTCCTCGGGGAGTCTGGAGAGACCTAGGCAAAACTCCCTACTTCTGGCACTCTGATTGTGTAGGGTCGAAGGGAGTTCACATTAACCAACAGTACGATCCATAAATCGATAAATCGATCACTGTCTCTATCCCTGGCGGTCTCGAGGGTGCACCGGTAACTCCCAGCGGTCGTAAAACCGGGGATTCGTGGACTTAATGTCCGTCGGTACACTGCATTGTCCGGTTCCCCGGGGACTCGATCTGCCTCTAATTTCTCTCGCAAACCCGATATACTACTTCGATTCCGCGTCGTTAACATCGATAGAGTATCAGGGTCGTTAGAAACCGCGAAAGAAAGCGCCGGCCGATCGAAACGATTCTGGGAAGCGACCGAGGAAGAAAATCGATCGTCCCTGTCGCACCAGCGGCCCACGAAGATCTTACTGACGTCACAAAGATGGCGACAGCCACTACGTCGAAGGCCCGACCAAGGATAATAAAAGCGTACCCGCGACGCGAACACCCGTCAAGGTCCTCCTGGTGGGCCGATGCTCGATCGAGCAACCCTCCTGACAACACCATCTTCTGGTTTCCCATACAAACTCCGTCGAAAGGCAGAAAAGCAAGCTCGAACGAGACGCGTCGTCTATCGACCACAAGCGCCATTTGCCGGCGCCGTGCTCCGTCGCGACGCCAAGTTCACTGCGCTCCCCCTTTCGACTGTGCCGCCACCGAACCGTGTGTCTGTTTGTGTGCGTTTCCACGCACGACCGTAGCCACCGTTCATTCTCGATCGAAAAATTCTCCTCCGTTCTCATTTGCGAGCCTAATACAACGGCCGGACAAATAACACTGTCGACCGTGCTCGTCGCTGCGCCATGTGGTGTTGTAAGAGGCTCGATGGTTCCGATTGGCCTGTCACTACCATCGTTCGAGGTAACGCTTCCTTTTTGCACGTCGCTAATTCGGACGCCTCTTTCCGCTCGGCGAGCTGCATCGTCCACACCGAGCCACACGCTGTTGCCTTTTCGTCGATGCTTCTGTTTTCCCGAAGGCTTGCACGCCCGAATTTTCGTTCAGGATCAGTGAACGGCTCGCTGACGTTGTCCACGTTCTCGCCGCTTCCGATCACACGGGAATGGCTCACCTTTGCAACGGCTTCTGGTCTACGCTTTTTTAGCTTTCTGCCTCGTGCACGAACGTCGGATATACGGGGTTATGAATTTCCTCGAACTTTCGATTTTTTCCAAGAGATATCGTGTCGTTATACTCTGATATTGTGTCATCAACATTCCCATGTTACACCTTTATTACATTCTGATGTTGCATCTTTATTATATTCTGATGTTACGAATTTAGACGTTCTGTCAGGAAGACTTTTGCTGTAACTTTCGAACATGTTCTCTGGGTTTTTAGGTTAGGAGCATACCACTTCCAGAGTATATTTGTGGCTGAAGGTAAGAGTCGGAGGTTATGGTTAGAGTATGTTCAACTAGAGGACGTTGTGGAATGTTAGAGGCGTGACGATCATTCTTTAAAGGTTAACCTCTATGATAGTAAATCAATGTCCAACTAATTTTTATCAGGGAAATTTCATTGAACTTAATCAATGAAAATGTAAACAAAATTAATTAAAAAAAGTTAAAGTTAATGTTTGGATCCATGTTAGGATTTGTTAAGATAATTTTCTTGAAATCTATCTACTCAGGTGGGCTATCGATGATAATCAGTATTTTCATGAATGTAAAGAATTAATGAGTATATTGATTTATGTATCACCGTTTATTCATTTATCTTTCAACTTCGTTTTTCACCTCAGAGTAATTGCGCATTATACGTCGGTAGTTTAAGCGTTAACAAGGACTTGCTATCTCCGATTGAGAGATCTAGCGTTTATGAGACGGTAAAAATTGAAAGTGATCCGTGACAAACTGGTTCGATACAACGCAGCGTGCCGTATCCAAATTCGAATCGAGAGAGCGTGATGGGCGATAAGTGTCCAACACGTACACATTTGTGGTCTATTATCGTTCCGTTTGGTCAAAGTCGTGAATCTAGGATAAGATCGACAAAGCAGCCCGTGGTCTAAGACGGCAGGCTATTTTAGATACGTACGTCGAGCTCTAGGATGTAGATAGGAGCCAGATTAATCCGCGAATAGAACTCCGTGGAACTTGAAGAACGCGAATTACCGACGTTCTATCGATCCATGGAAGAGGCGGAACGCTCGCGGGAAGAAAAAGGACAGACTTGTTCGCCGGCTAAAAAGTTAATGCGACTCTGTGTTCGATCTTGCGGCAAACGAAGCCTTACAGGCAGCGACAGAAAACGTTTAGCTAATCGCATCGCTCGTCCGAATTGCTTATTCGATTTAATTCCACTTGTGATGCAACGGACACGGTGTATCTCGGTTCTTGCATCGAACGTGATCGTCTTTCATTTTATCTCTTTGCGCTCGTGCATCGCTCCACATTCGCCATTTTTCGCAATGTTTGAACACAGCGAAACAGACCGTATTGCGATTGATAGGAAAATAGTATTTTGAAAAAATTCATCGAACTTTCCAAGAAAGTTTTACAGTTGATTTGTTAATAGTATAAGTGCTTTCGAGTGCAGAGGATCATCTTACTGCTTTGGTTAAGGGTTTTGTAGGCAATCGAGGAACCAGGTGGACCCACTCAGAAAATGTGAAGTGGGTGGATGCATCGCGAGAGATTTGGAACTGAGCATATTTCGTACATCCCAGCTTTGACGTTTGTAAATTTACTAATTTATAGAAGCCAGAATTTGCAAATCCCAAATTTCAATTTCTCAAATTGCCAAATTTTGATTCCATATATTTTAGGATTTCAGGTAGCCTCGAATTCCTAGGTTTTCAAATTCCGAAATCCTCAAATTCTTAAATTCACAAATTCCTTATTAGACGTTTAAACTTCCGCATTCTCAAATTATCTCAAAAAGCAATCAAATGCAAAAAAACATTCAAATCTTCAAATCATCAAACCTGAAAATCTATAAATTGTCGAATTCCTACACCCTCAAGTTTGTCAATCTCTGTGTTTGTATATTTCCAAATTCCCAAAATTCTAAATTAGAAACACCTTGTGATCGTCAAATTCGCAACTTTCTACGTTTCCAAAGTCTCTAATTATTAAAAATTCCTCAATTTCTGGATCCAAAGTTAAATTAAATTAAATTTCCAAAGTTCAGGGGTTCAGGTGTTTTTCCCTGGATATGACTCATACCACGGAAATAGAGTGTCTCTATACAAATGGTAATCGCGACTCACGGAATTCGTTGCTCGTGAATAGTCGCGGTACAAAGCTATACAATGAAATCATTCGGGCAAGGTCGAGCAGAATGGCAAAGTTTATTTTCACGTCGAAATGTGAATGTCTTTCCGCGTAGTTGGTCGCGACGTTGTCGCGGGATCACGCGTATTTCGGATTTGACGAACAAATCCGCGATCGATTGCCCTTCGATCCGCTTCTTTTCTCCTTCCGTTGTTGCCGTTCTTATTCAAATATTCCCACGCAATGCATATTTCATAGGAATCGTTATTGCGATGTCACGCGACCCGCTCTACAGCATTTCACCAGCGATCATTCTCGTTGCCCCGCTTCTTCTTTTCCTTCCTGGAAAACGATCGAACCTCCTGGAGCACCGGGTTTTAAATCGTTTTAAAACACCGGACGTCGTAAAACAAACCACCGCCGGATTTAAACCTACCGGCACATCTGGGACACTTTTGGATAGCGTGTTGTCCCATGATGCGTCAGAAAGGAAAGCAACGAATGTCTGTTGCATCAGGCTATGTCTGCGCATTCACTCTTCGTTTATGACTGATTCACACTGTAAACTGTACACTCATACTTTCGTTGAGACTTCCGAAGGAACATCACGTTCTTTGATATTCCAATCGCTCGGTTCGTGCTTCGATGTGTCGTCCTGTACGTTGTTTGAACTTCTTCCAATGTCAAGATAAACCATACGTGCATCACAAGGTGAATTAAAAATACAAAATTTCAACATAAAATTTCAGAAGACACGGGTCTAATGTTTTATATAGTTGAACGTTAGGTTAACTAAATCTTATCCTAGTTTCACGCGAACCTGGCTCGTCGGATTAACCAGACCTAACCGAATTTAACCCAGACGTGGTTCAATATCTGATCAACTAAACCTCACCTAGATTCAACACGAAGTTCGAAATTAAATCACCCAAACCTGACCCAAGTTCAACGTAAACCTTGACTGAAATAAATTAAAGTTTGAGTATAGAGACCCAAGCACTTGAACCAGCTGGAAAGAATGCTTGTGCATCTATTGAAGTATTCCCGCATATCTATTGTATATCTATGATTTCTCTATTATATCGTTTATCTTTTGTGTATTTATTACATTGTACATGTATAATATATCTGTTATATGTATATTGTACATGTATTGAAAATATTGTGTATCTATTGAGAATATTGAATATCTTTTGAAGATATTGTGTATCTATTGAATATACTTAATGTCTTTGATATTATTTATATCAAGTTTTATTAAATTTAGTACATTTTACATATATTTAATGTAGTGTCTCAGAGTATAATGTCTCAAAAACGCGTTAATGACCGAGAATAACATTCATTCTAACTTATCACTCCTATGCAAATTTCAAATCAAACGATCACCGATATCATTTATTAATATAGCGAATTTTGTGAGTGTCAAGTAGATAAAAAATTGAAAATGATCGAGCGAGGCTTGATCGACCGTTTGAATAGCGAATTTGAGATGACTCACGCTACTCCTCGCTCATAATAATGTGACGCGTGTCATTGAGACATTAAATTGACACACTTCTGAGTATCCAGTGGTCAATTACATCGGACGTGGCCGGTTGCATCAGGCGTAATTGGATGAAGACGTATGTACCTTGAAGTCAATGTAGTCTCGAAACGCTCGTGTTCCTTCTACCGACTCCGCGCGAGTTTAACTCTTAAAATTCTCGTGAACATCCAGATTTTAAAAACAATAATATGTACAAAACGAAAACCTCGAGTATCACGTCGATCGTACGTGGTTAACGCGACAGTTTTTGTATACACGCATTTTTGTGCACATTATTTTATATTGTCAAGTACAAATAATGGCAGATCTTAGATTAATGATAAAATGATAAAATTATCAAAATGCATGTTAACCTTCATCGAGGTAAAGAATCTTTCTATCAACCGATTTATGTATTATCCATTATTCACTTATTTTTATAATTCATTTTCAATTTGGACATAAGTGGTCATTGAACGTCGAAGCTTATGTCAAAATGCATGTTAACCTTCGTCAAAATGAAGAACCTTTCTATGAACTGGTTCACGTATTATTCGTTATTTGCTTATTTTTATAGTTCATTTTCCGTTTAGATATAAGTGGTCATTCAATGTGCTAAGTCTACTGTACATTCAAGTTTGTCGCGTGAAGAGTGTTAAAATTTACTAGAAAACATTTAGTAGGTTTATTAGAAGGTAAAATATCCTAAAGGATTTGTCAGATAATTGTAGAATCTAAAGTGTTAATTGATTCGATGAGTACATCGCGATTGAAGCAGAATGTGGCGCAAAATATGTATTCGTGAGACGTCACCACCTACCAACCCCTTTGTTCCCGTTTCTCGTACGTGGACATTTTACGGGAGAGGCCGGAGTAGAATTCCCAAACGTACCTGAGGAAACGAAGGTACGAATGCCATAATCGATTGTTGCTGACACATTCGATGTAGCGCCAGCGTGAATCCTGTCGCAAAAAATAAGCCACGGTAAAAATAACGACTTCCGTTACGAGTCGGCAGAAGTATTTGGCACGAGAGTGACGTCATGTCCGCTGTCTGAAGACGCTGCTGCCGTGTTCTTTCTTCGCGTCTACCATGGATACTCGATTATTTTTAACCGTCAGACGATGGCGCCACTCGTCGATTGATATTCTCCGATTCGAATTTATTATCTCCCATGTTTCGTTAGGATCATTTGCAACTCGTCAGTTTCGTAGAACCGGGTCATCGCTGAGTCAGCGACCCAGGTTTCATTTTCATTCGTGGATTCATTCTAAATTTTTCAATTTCGTGGATCTCAAATTTGTGAATCTCTAAGTTGCCGATTTTTCAAATTTTCGAGTTCTCCCAGATTTTTGGGTCGAAATTTCCAAATTTCTGAATAATCATGTTCACATTTTCAAGTTCTTCGTGTAAATTTATGAACATCCGCAGTTGTAAATTTCTAAGATTCTTAATTTTCGAATTCCTACGTCGCTAAGTTGAATGCCTCAATTCTCAAATCGCTTTTCTACATTTCCAAGTTTCTAAATTCTCAAATTCCCAAATTTCTTTTCCACATTCCTAAATTCCTAAATCTTCAAATTCCTCGCTTTCCAAATTTTCAGATCCCCAAATCCCTATATTTTCTACTCCCATATTTCCAACTTCTCGAACTCAAGATTCCTACATATACAAATTTCTCAGCCCACAAATAACTCAAACCCCCAATTTTTCAAATAAATTGTTGTCTAGAAAAATTGCATTTCCCACGGAATTGAACGGGTCCTTCCACGATCGGCTCGAATTTGCGAGTACACGTTAAACTTGATCCAATCCGCCGAAGAAACTGGTTCGACTCGAAAGTACGTGGAGGATTTCATTCACGAATCGTGACTGGTTCGAGCTACTGTTCTCTCCACCGTGGCTGAATCTGATCTGTGGTGAAACCTTTATCACGTACCAGATATCGTTACCCACGTGTTTCTTTGAAAACGGACATTACAAGGTTTCTATGCAGATACTCTCCCGTGTCCGCCTACAATCTCCGCTTTTTTTTTATTGTTCATGTTTCGTTGCATACATTCTTCGATCTCGATGTTTTCGCAGACTGTCGACACGGGACACCATGAGGCAAGGTGCTGTTACGTGTTTCCCCACAAGTATTATCGATATTTTTACCCTCGCACACTGATTGCTATAGGGTGCACCGACAACATGGATTTCGAAATAAATGAGGGCAAAGTGGTTCGCTGTCCACAATTGAACGACATAATTCGTCAATCATTTAACACACTGACTGTCGCACCGAAACAATCGCAAATTGCATTAGACAATTCGAAATCGAAAATTGCATTAGACAATTTGTAATTGAAAATTGCATTAGACAATTTCTAATTAAAAATTGCATTAGACAATTTGCAATCGAAAATTGCATTAGACAATTTGTAATCGAAAATTGCATTAGACAATTTGAAGTTGAAAATTGCATTAGACAATTTGTAATCGAAAATTACATTGAACATTGCATTAGTTAAAATGGCGGACATTAGATTTCTTATTTTAAATGAGAAAAATTCGAAAGAAACTTCATTTAAGACGTAAGTTACCCTTTGCCGTAATAAAGAATGATTGTGAGAGTTAATTTACGTATTGTCCATTATGTACTTATTTTTATACCCTTAAAAATGTTTTCACAATATTTTGTTACAATTATTATCCATAGTTCCGAGTAATTGCTGTGAGTATTTTAAGTCGGGAAGTGAATAAATTCTGAATAATGTAGCCGTTAAATCTGTAGAGAAATTTGAGTATCAAATATGTGTGATATGGCAGTCAAAGTATTAAATTTCCAATTATTCTAAATTCAACACGTGCGCAGGATTCAGATAGCGATCGAGTTATTTATAATTTAGATTCATAATTTTGCTCGTAATTGAGATACCGCGTTTGATTAAATTATAGTGAACTCCGCTTAGAGTACATCGCAACTGAATCGGAATCACGAATTACTGTTTAAAAGGTAATTAAACATGGAAATAGTGAGCGGTAGAGAAAATCGTGTACATTTTTGAACGTGAGAAGTTGCTATTAATGATGTTATTTATACATTCGCAATATCTGACCATGAGCTGCGCATAATTCAGTTACATCGTTGATTACAGTAATTTGCCATGGAGTTAATTAACTGGTTGAAATGAGGTAATTCAAATTGCGACACAATCGAATTACCATGTAATTGAGGTATAATATAATTAAATCATAACGTGATTAAGTTAACAAACCTTGATACACCGCACCAAAGAAATACTTGCGTATCTGGTATCGCTGTGAGACAGTCGCAATTAAGAACCGCGATATAACATTATCACATATGACGTAAGTTGAAGTTTATACACTTTAATGTTGATACTGTTGTTCAATGTTGTTCAATACTGTCGAATGAGAAATAAAATGTTTTACGATATCCATTTTCTTAGAATAAAAGAAACTGCAACAGAGCAATGTGCATCGATTTTCAAACCGCTGCATCTTTTCTGAGTTTCGCGTATCCAATCTTCCAGACGATATTTCTTTATGCTTCCGCAAAAATTATACCATCCTTTTCCTCCACCGGAAAAAAATTCACTTCCTCCAGTGCGACGAACACAAATCCGAAATATTTCCTTTTTAATGTCATCCAGCGAACACGTCCATCGAAATATGTGGCACTCGTTTGTGCACGTATACGATTCTCTCGCGCGTTCCCTTTGCAAGCAACGCTTTTAGCTTTGTTTACTCGGTAGGAAAGAGGAAAACGTTTCGAAATAGCTTACGGAAAATGGAGCAGAATACGTTCGCGGGACGTTATCTAGTACGAAACGATGCTCGGCATATAAATCGATCGCTAGCGGGTTCGCAAGCGCCACGATGTCTGCCGCGATGTATCGCCCTCGTTCACGGACACGTAATAACAATTACATCGCAACAACGCGAGATAGATCGAGGTCGCAGGTACATAACCGAGCCCTCGATGTGTCGATTGCCATCGTCCGGGGTCGATTTCAGTTCTCCAGTCCTTTTCCTCGTTAATCTCGTTTCAGGTATCCTGTTCTTTGCTGCGACGATTCGTGATTCACGGTCGAACCTCGAAATTTGGCGATTTTGCGGTTTAGGGGTATAGGGATTTGTGAATATAAGGATTTAGGGATATAGGGATTCGGATAATATTGAGATTGTGGGATCTAGGAATCAGGAAAATATTGGGATTGTAGGATATAGGAATCGGAAAATATTGAGATTATGGGATCCAAGGATTAGGAAAATATTGAGATTGTGAGATATAGGGAATTGGGGATGTAGAGATTTGGGAATGCAGACATTTGGGGATATAGGGATTTGGAAACGTACAAACTTGGGGATCTAGGAACTCGGGGATATAGGGTTTTGCGGAATTTAGAGATCTGGGCGAACTAGAGTTTAGAGTAATTGTGATTTGAGGGTGTAGAGATTTGGGAATGCAAGGATTTGAAGATATAGGAATTTTGGGATCTGGGGATTTGGGATATAGGATTTTCGGAATATAGAGATTTGGGCGAATTACAGTTTGGGGTAATTGTGGGCAAAAATCCACTTTTTGGCTAACGTTGATCGACAACAACTGTTCGGCGAATTGAACCACGGCAACTCTGCTTCGGTGAACTACTTCAGAGGATCTGATAATTTCTGGTCAACAGCGATCCGTATGGTTGTTATATAATATCCAGAAGAGTTAGAAAGTGGTATGGTTATCCGTATTGGCGTGTTCCCATGGATAAGCCTTACGCAGAACGTTGGCCAGATGAAAGGTCCTGTCGCAAGCGTGACTACGCGGTTAACGGAGAAGTCTCGACCGGTTTGTAATTAGACCGCTAATGAGTAAGGTTGCCACCCTAGCTTTTTGATCGCTTCCTTCCTCTCTCGCGCAATCTGTCGCAATCTGTCCCTCGAACCGCCACTGTGATGTAAGAGACCCGACTGTCCTGTTTGAACAACCGTGGAAATGCGGCCTAACGCTAGTTAACGACGTTACCAGAGATTATTACCCAGAAGGAAAATTGACGCGCTGTAATTTCAGTTAATTCGACTTCGCTTCATTTGTTTCAGATCACTTCCCCGTAGCTACGTTTGCTTTAGTTTGTTTTGACGACATTTAGCTCGCGTTCAATTTGATTTATTGTACATCGGTTACTTTTTGCCGATATACACTTGGGGGTAGTTAGGGGTAATCCATTTTTCATATTGAAGGTTACGAAGTTCGGAGTTTGTATAGCACAGCGGTTTTATAATTTTTTTCGTTTTGCGGAGGTCCGAATTTTCTTATTTGGAGATTCTTACGTTTTCGAGTTAATTCTCAAATTTTTCGAATTTTCACGAAAGTTCCGTGTTCGTGGATTATTGAATTTTCAAGTTTCAGGATACGCTGATTTCTGAATATTTATTAGTCGTAGTATTCGTCTACTACGAATCCAAATCTCTAGATTCCCAAATTTTCGAATTTCCAAATTTCTACGAGTCCTGATTTCCCATTTTCCAAATTTCCACATTACAAAATTCTCTAATTCTCAAACTTTTTTGTAACAGAATTTTTCTAAATTTTTCAAGTCTCCCACCGTGAAAATTTGAAAATATTAAATTACCAAGCTCTTTCACG
The DNA here is from genome assembly GCA_947623535.1 of Coelioxys conoideus. Lineage (NCBI taxonomy): Eukaryota > Metazoa > Arthropoda > Insecta > Hymenoptera > Megachilidae > Coelioxys > Coelioxys conoideus. The sequence continues at coordinate 12,275,987 of OX392459.1, forward strand.
TTCAAACTCACTGCACCTTTTAATGTTCGTAAACATCAAGCTTTGCACGCTTCCAAAAGTATACCCTCAAAGTCTGCAAACTCTTCAACTTGAAATTTCTACTAACTACGAATTAACTGAAATTTCTACTAACTACTAGAGTTTAAATAACTCTTTAATTTAAATAACTACCGTATCGTAAAGTTGACCGCGAAAATAATTGCAAAGCTGTCTTAGTTCAGCTGATCGGTTCGATAAAGATTGATCCCACGTTCATTGACTGCCTATTAGTAGGTATACCCGAGGTATACTGAATCTTAGGCTCGAACGATGCTTCTTAAACAACCGTGATGGTAGAGGTCCATGATTAAATTATGCAAAGCAGAAGAATCTTCGACACGAAACTACCGAATCCACTCGGCATGCTGTTCGATTTGTATAATCGGTCTCGCAAAGTGGCGAAGAGATTATGGTTAATTAGCTGACCCCTGGAACGAGGGGTTATTGCAGCCGCATTGCAGTCACGTTTCTGGGTAATAATCATTAGGCAAGCAGCGGAGGCACTGTAAACAGCGTATTCGAACAAATAGCATTAATCTTTTCCGGATTTTTGTATTAGGCCATTCCAGATGTTACTACCATCTTGCGTTTACCTTCTTCACGGTGTATTATTTTAAATCAACAGCTGTAACGTACCAATACATATTCATTCCCCGTATTCGAGATACATTTACAACCTCTAATCCTATCTTTGCTTTTGTAAATAAAAAATATACAGTATAATTTATATTATGGTGTAAAGTGACTATATAATCAGTATAAAATATATTCTATTTAAAATAAAATATAATATATTTTATTTACGTTTTATATAGATTTGTAATATATATAAATAGTATAAAATGATTATTCATTTTATTGTAGCATTCTTTTGCAGTGGTGTATGTGTAATACTATTATCAAACGTATTAGAGGCTTTGAATTTCTATTTTAATCCTCGACTTGAATTTCCTTCTCTCGCGAGATGTCATCTCGTAACATTTTTAACCGAACGACAATAGAATTTTCAATCTTTCCTGCCTCTTCACCCAAACTTCTATTTTGCGCCATATAAAGTATACAACAAAACTGTTACGTCAATCAGAAATACACTGAACATATCGCGTATAAAATTTTGCGAACGAAAGTGTTCGACCGAAACTACTGCGGCGAAAGGGTTAGCCATCCGAGTAGGAACAGTCTTCGTTAACATTCAACGTCGCTCATTAACATTCTGTGTAATTAAAATAGCGATCGTGTTCGATCATGTAACGCGAATACCGGTGTTTCTCGAATAATCCTCAACCAGAAAACGGTGAAGTATTAAAATCGTGCGCGTAAATCCTCGCTCGAGACAAGAATCGCGACAATGTGGCGAACGTTTGGTCCCCGTTCCTCGGACATTCTCTAAAGCGAAGCAAGAAAAAGGTCACTTTCATGTCTGTCCGTAAGAACTTACGTTGTCGTTGCCGGTCGTTTATAGAGGGCCTTTTATAATCGTTAATTACCACCGTCGCACTTGTGTCGCGTTCCCTTTCTCTCCTCGTTCGTCCACCGTCTCGTATATGTTGCATTTGCATCCATTGTGAGGCGATCGGGGGACAGTGGCTTCGTAATTGGCCCCCTAACTCCGTGGAGACATTAGAATTCGCATGGTTCGGGACGTTAGGCAACCACCGTGGAGAAACTATCTTTCGATAGCCACTTTGCGTATTTATCTGATCGAAAGGTCTCTCCCGATCGCTCGTCTCCTTGCGAAATCACTTCCTTTTTAGTTGTCCGAATGGAGGCACTATCTGCCTCCATTCGAAATCCCCTTATCTGTTTCTCAATCCTTAAGTTACGACGTCTTTTTAAGGGTAATTATGCACAGAGACATCTGTGGATATGGGTATCACGGATGGTATGATCTGGGGATGTAGCGGTGTAACGGGTGTAAGGATGTGGAGACGTAGGGACGAGGATATAGGATTTGGAAATGTAGGGGTCAATCGATGTAGAGATTTGGAAATATGGAAATTTGAGGATGCAAGGATTTGTGGATGTACAGATTGAGGAAGTACACATTGGGAATTTGGGGATGTAAAAATTTAGGACGTAGAAATATAAGTGGATGTATAATAGCAATTTAGGAATGTAGAAATTTGAAGATTTAGAGATTTGGGAATGAAGAGATTGGGCGGATGTAGGAGTTGGGGGTTGTAGATATTTGTAAATGTAGAAATTTGGGGATGTAGGAGTTTGGGGTTCTCGATATTTGTAAATGTAGAAATTTGGGGATGTAGGAGTTTGTGGTTGTCGAAATTTGTAAATATAGAAATTTGAGGATGTAGGTGTTTGTGGTTGTCGAAATTTGTAAATGTAGAAATTTGGGGTTGTCGAAATTTGAAAATGTAGAAATTTGGGTATATAGCAATTTGGGAATGTAGAAATTTGAAAATGTAGGGATTTGGGAATGTAAGGATATTGGGGGTGTAGGAATTTGTGAATGTATGTGAATACAGAAATACAGAAATATATGAAACGTGTGGATCTAGGGATCTAGTGGCACAGGGACCCAGGGCTCCAGCGATCTAGCAATGTAGATTCCTAATGATCTAGCAATCCAGAAAACTCATTGCAATTTGATCATTTTTGAATGATATTAACTCGTTGTGAAGATTATTAAAATAACGTCGGCATCTAAATTCCCAACCGGGTCGCTCGACGGACGTAACAGTAGGGTTAACAGATTTAATCATAGAACGGTAAATGGAGCGTCGCGGCGTGTTAAGAATTCCATTCTCTCTTTACTCTGTAGCATCGTTCAGAATTCAAAAGCCACCACAATTGCGAGTTTCGCGGCCGCGCGTTGCTTTTTCACCTGGCCAAAAATAGACTCTCTGAAACTGGTTTTTCACTTTGACAATCGTACCGGAATAAGTTTTCTAGAAATGGTACTTAAGCAACGGTACCGTAGCTCCTTAACTGTCTCAGTTCGAGATCAATTGCTCGATGCATGGACATTGTACGTCCACTTTTAGCGGTTGAAGAAAAAAATACATCCATAGCTTTGTTACTGGATATTTTATGTTACTATCTCATCTTATATTAAATACTAACTTTATCATATGCAGGTAGAGCAAGTACAACTTGAAAATATTTAATTCTGAATCTGCAGAATTGTGTAAATACTTGTGCAACCGAGACAACATATTAAAGGACGTAAAATCGACAGAAATTTTTATCTTTAACAACTTATAAATGTATCGTTTAACAATTCATACTGTTCATTTTTATTGTAGCATTTGTTATTACAAAATTTTAATGCTGTCCTTTTGTCAAAATGTCTGTCATGTTTTTTCTACATTATTTTTCTACATTATTTTCAGTTTTGAAGTAAGCATGTATTTAATGCCGGTACTTCTAGTGTTAATATACACAAATTTTACAGACAATGGTCCATTTATACGCTATTAATTTAATATACATAGTCAAAGCGAAACAGTATTTCATCTCGCGAATACGAAGCGATAAATGTTGTTGATTGAGATTAAAAGGTCCCTGTGTCTCTTCTGGTGTGGTAAACAAAAGCACGACGAACCCAGGAGGGTCGTCTCGGACCCCGCAAAGAAATAGATGAACGAAGGTAGGGAACGTGAATCTCGCATAGCATGTGGTGGTTCTAATTATACGTACGGGTGACTCGACTTTCTTGATTCCACCCGACAACCGTGCCTCTAAAATCGTCTTTTGGTTAGAGTGGCAAGCGTGACTGCGCGCCACGGTGTTCAAATAATTCCCTAGGTTCGCGTTCTTTCCTCCGACATCCGCGACGCTGTGATCGACCCTAGTGAAGTACGCAGCTAAACTAGCGACTCGTCAGTTTCTAGAGTTACGAGAACCAGTTTCCTCGACTATCGGTACAGCAGAACGCTGATGTACCTATTATCGTTAGGTATAACACGACGTTGCACGTTATCAGAGGGGTTTCGGAACGTTTAATGAAAAATTACGTTCGCACAAGGCGCCACTCTTGCATTCAGCTTCTGTACTTCGTCGAGACACTTTTTTATTCATTTTTTTTTGCAACTAATTACTGCGAAGTAATTTAATACGACGAACGAATGTACAATTTTGTTGTTGAACATTGAAATTTTGCATAATCGTGTTCTTATATTATCAAATTTTTTAAATGTTCACCGACATGTTCAGGTGTTTTATTCTCTATGGCCTTAGTATAAAACTCAATGATAATTTATATGTAATTTATTATGGTAACAATTGAAACGATTGCTAATATCAAAGCTGATGTTGAACGAATAAATTGTCAATGCGTTTATTATAATACATCAATACGTATGTAAGATTATATACAGAATTCATTTTTGTTTAACATTTTTATTTTTCACCGTCATAATCATCTGAAAATGCGATGCATTCGAGTTTTCGTATTTCCTTATTTCTCTAATGCAACAAATGATTTTAAAATTCATTGAACTGGACATAAGTCTCACTCACTCTAATACCTTGAATCAAAATTAACGGACTAATCGTTTAGTCCATAAATAGATTTGATGTAACAATATTAAATAAATAACATTTTTACCAAATGTATAACATTATAGACACGACGTTTGGACATAGTGAATATTGACAATAGAGTGATAATAAAAAATAGTAAAAAATAAATTCACCAAATTTTGTTCATTAGATGGTTTTGCAGTTGCTATTTGCAAACAGTTAAAACGCTTTCGAGCGCACAGGGATAATAATAGCATCTTTCTAAGGTATATTTACCGAAGTACGTAAAAGCAGGAACTTGAAACGATTACAGTAAGGTAATTGCACTCGAATGAACAAGTGGATCCGCTAAAAGTAGCGGTTTTTTCTCGGCCGGTTTACGATTGACACGTAGCCACAAACGGTTTAATTAAATTTCCCCTTTGAGGGAGGACACGGTCGGCCGATTCGTCAGGGTATTATCAGTAAACACGAGACGCGACGTGTGCACCTCCTCTTTAGTCACGATCCGCCGATTCCGTTACGATCGGCAGAACGCTGAAAAGAAGTCACGGGATCGTTCCTTGCACGGCATAGAACACACACGATACCATTCGATTCGTGCCTTTTTTTCCAAACGTTCGTCGTCGTTCGAGCATCAAACTTCCGCTAGACAATCGATACGAAACACGCCGGAGTTTTTCATGCAAATTTTAAATTCACGTTTCTTCTCTTTGTGTTGCAGGTGAGTCATTGTTTTGTGGAACTCGCGAGACACGCTGGCGACCAGGCTTTGCTGGGGAAAAATGGCGATGTTATGACGAGTGTATCGTCCGTCGATTTGAAGCGAATTTAAAAAATTCGGCGAATTTGCAGTTCGAGTATTTGGGAATATGAAAATGTGGGAAATTAGGGTAACTGGGCACTCGAGTATTCGAGAACACATAATGTGCAAAATAGATCCTAATTCGACCATGCAAAAATTCAGATACTTGGGAATTAAATTGAATTTACCAAATCGTGGGCACTAAATCGAAGGACTTTACGATACAGGATAATTAGAAATCCTGCAATATATAATTCTGAAAAATTGAAATTTCCATCTTTGGTAACCTAGAAATTCAATCATCTCCGAATAGAAAGTCTCTAAATTTTCCACACCGATTCACAAAACTTGAAACGTCGAAAAATTTTTCGATTTCCCAAAATCAAAGACAAACGGTACACGTCCAACGCTATGTTTACCCACAGCAAACCCACGCAAAGTGTGCGTATCACAGCCTCGATCGAGAAACGAAAAATCCGAGCGTCGGTGAAAATGCTCACGCACGAGCCAGGTAACCATAATAAATTATAATTGCACGTTTCTCCCGAGGGGGGAGCGCATTGAGCAAACATCTTAATCGAAAGACGATGCGTGCACGCGCGGAAAAAGTAAAAGGAATTGGCATTTATGATCACGCTTTCACCGCGGGATTTCGATGCCGGGAGACGCGTACGGCGTTCGCTATGGATGCAAACAGTGAAAATAGCCACGAGACCGTTTGACATTTATGCGTTTCGTCCTAATAAGCCTAACGCGATAAATACCGCGATGAAACCCTTCCCTGAAGACTGAAGAATTTTTTTCGAACACGATCCCCGGGTGCGAAACTAAACTGTGAATTTCTAAAATCCCCAAAAAATATTCTGTTTTTTTTTTTGGTACTCAATAAAACCAATTCCAAATTTTGTTTTTCTATACTTTGGAGATACTATGAATTCAAAAAAAGTCTCACTTCGACGGCTACTTTACTCAGAATAATTGGTAATTGCTCATTACTGCTATTGCACACCTGGTATGCAACCGGTCTTATATCTTCGGAAATCAATTGCATACCTGGTTTGCAATCGGTCTCGAATGGGTTAAGCGAAGACAGGTGCGTCTCGAAGATTTTTTTATTTATTTATCTCACATTTACAAGTGGCTATGGTGAGCCAACCAGCTAATTTGATAATTGGTACATGACATGCGTGTGGATAACACTCAGTAGCGTTACCACTATTCTTCCTTCATTGTCTATGTGTTTCTTCAAAACATTCCTGTTTTGTTCTCTTCAGCCTTCAGACTTTTGGTGTGTCTGTCGCATTCTTAGCCAGTTCTCTAGGATGAGTCCCTAGTTTGTCATTGTGCGTCAGGAAGATGAACACGAAAATAATCGACGATAATGACGGGAAACGACGGTCGTAAATCGTAACGAAATCACGACGTCATTTCTATTTCTCGTTTATGGATTCCATTTGGCAGGAATGATCACGGGCGGAAATAGATTTGGCTTTGATTCGAGGAACGGCGTAGAAGAGCTCTTTAAATCCGACGCGTTATACCTATTCGGCATGCGTTGGAAAATACGTCGAAAGTGGCACGCATTTCTGTGCTAATTAATGCAAATGATGAATTGCTGTTAACTACTCGTTTCAGTAGTCTGTTCCATTCGAATTTCTAATCGGCTAGGCTTATGCTGTTTATCGATTATGATAATGGAGTAGCCGGTTGTTGAATGTTTATCGTTCGATTTAATTGTAGGGGAAAGGAGAAAATCACGGAGGCTCGGGCGATAAATCCGGTAAAATTAAAGTTGGGTATCAAATATTCGTGAAATTGTAGTAACGAACTGTCAGATGGTTAACGGGACAAATATAATAATGCCATGAATACAATGTGACAATCTAACAATTTGGACATCTAGCAATTTGGAAATCTAATAATTTGGAAATGTAACAATTTGGAAATCCAGCAAATTGGAAATCTCAAAATTTTTAAATCTAACAATTTTTAAATATAATAGTTTGGAACTTTAACACTTTGGCAATCGAACAATTTGGGAACTAACTATTTTTAAATCTAACAATTTGGAAATCTATCGATTTGGGAATCTATCAATTTGGAAATCTACAAATTTAAAAATCTAGTAATTTGGAAATTTAGCAATTTGAAAATCTAACAAATCAGATACGTAGGTCCTTAAAATTTTGAAAGTTTCCCTAGTATACTTGCCTCGAATGCACGGCGCCATTCAGTCACTATAATGCACGATACGTCACTGTCACCATGAGGCCCTTCGTCACTGTCACCCGCATTACATATGCAATTTTTAATATTTGCTACAATAGTACATTATACTAAAGGGATGTCCTATTCCATAATGTATGATTGTACCGAACGAAACTATCAGAAGAAGTTAGGCTGCACCGATACTATTTGAACGCGTCGTAGGCGTGTTATCATAATGGTTGACACTCTCGGAAGAAGGGAGATGCCCATTATTTATTGTCTGGGTATCGAGCAATTAAGGTCGTACTATTATTCCATGAAACAATATTCCACAGATCGTTCATCGAAACGGACGCTTTCTTCCGATTATTTCGCGCGATTCACGCCGCGTTGCCATTTTTCTTTTCTCCTCCTCTCTTTTTTTTCTTTAGAAAACGCGCGAAACGTATTTCGTCGTTGCACGGATTTTATACGCGCTAGAAAAACCGACTTTCTCTCGGTGGGTAGCGATCATTAGGAACAAAAATCCTGTTCTTCTCTTTTTCGTGTCATTAATAACAAAACGCGGCGTCCGAACGGTCGTTGTACGGAACCAGACGTTGCCTATTTCGCGGTTAATTATCATCGTGCGATGCTGAAATAGTGTGGTTAATACGATTGGAAGTGGCCAATTAACCTTAATTATGTCCATTAATTGCTACGTTACACGATGCAGCTCGATTCTCCGGTATTCGTACACGATCAACGCCGCACTATGTTCGTCCGTACGAAAAGGATCGTAAAAATAGGAATAAAACGTCAACGGATACGTTCGATCGTCGTTCTTCATGAATCGTGCGATCGAAATTGTTGAGCAATTAGGCTGCTTACCGGAAAATTTGTAAACTTGCAGGAAGAGAATCTGTACACTTACTGAAAGAGAACCTATATACTAACAGGAACAACCTTGAAGCACTTACAGATTTAAAATTTCCATTTTGGATTTCTTCGATAATAGAGTCTAATAAACGGGAAGCAAATATTCTACGTCGATCAACATGCGTTTGATGCAATTCCAACAACGTATAAATAGGATATTGCATCTCTTAACAGGGGATGAGGATATCTTCGTTGATAGCGACGACGACGAAGCTCAAGAATGTTATATCCGCAACCAAATTCAACATAGTTTTCCGTATTCGATTAATAAAACAACAATGAATGGACGAATTGTACTCTTTATTGTGCATAGTTAACAAAACAACCATTTTTTGCACACGTATTCGTACGTGCGATACATGATACATATACGAATGTACATATACGAATGTTCATATACATGTCCGAATGAGACAATATTAAATGCAGTAATTACAAAAATATGAACTGATTACATGTCCATTTTATCCGTTGAATTATAAACGAAACAATAAAATATGCGTGACCAGAGGATATGTGTATACTTTATCGACACGGTCTGCATATTTGAATCGGTATTCGGTTTTCGATATTAATTCGACGCGATAATTCGTTGAACATTTCGTTCCGGTGTACTCGCGGCCGATAAGAGCTGCAGCCAGTTAGCTCGAGTTATCCGCTGATTTACCGTGTAATAAATTTGGCGGCAAGTTTCCGGGATGATTTCTCGGTTGTCCCATAAGTATGACAAAAGATCGCGGAAAGTTTCACCCGATGGGGTTGCGCGGCTCTCGCGGATTCGAGATAGTAAATCACGGCCGAGATCTTAATCGATCGATGGCAGCAAACGCTTCTGAACGGAACAAATTGACCCACTTAACGATCGCCCCGTTTCAACGATACCCATCAGCAGGGAAATCGCGAGACCGCCGGGATCCCGTTTTATTGAGACATCGTTCGTGTTTTGAAGATGTAAAGATTTCGCCACGTAGCGATTTCGCGATGTTGAAATGCGGGGGTGTAGGAACTTGTGGTTGTAGGAATTTGAGGACATAGAAATTTTTAGATGTAGAACCTTGTTGTTGTGGGAAATTGGGGATATAGGAACTTGTGGATGTAGGAAATTCGGGATGTAGGAACTTATGGTTGTAGGAATTTGAGGATGTAGGGATTTGGGGGTGTAGAGATTTGGGGTTGTAGAAATTTGGAGATGTAGAGATTTGGGGATGTAGAAGAATTAAAGATTCGAGAATATAGAAACCTGGTAATTCGAAAATTTACTAATTTTGGCATTTGCCCACTTGAAACCTCGATAACGTAGAAATTTGAAACTTGATAACTTAAATATTTGCAACCTTGAAACCTTGAAAACCTAAAAAGTGAACAAATTCGTGAATCTAACAACGTGCGAATTCACCAATCTGCAAATTCGAGCATCTCAAAATGTCTGTCCACATTAAATAGCAGAGTCCACCGAGCCACACTTTCCTGAACGATAATGGTATTCTGTGTTACATACCTTAATCCACAAATCGGAAACGCGGTTGCTTGTAATTTACTGCTTTTTCACGGTCCTTTTCGTATACACGCACCTCTCGTTGTTTAATGCAAGAACAAAGATAATCCTTCAGTGTCCAGCCGGCTCATGGCCGATCCGATAAAACGTTACTACATTGCGGTAACTTTCGAAAGTGTCTAATTAGTTACACTTTCAACGAGCATCGTAAGTAGGACGATGCAGTAATGGGTGCTTGCACAGGGTACGCAGGATTCACGAGGGTGTAATGTTTTTGCTAGCTGTCAGAACGAGAATTTATTTCCTCGTATCTTCTTCGTGAATTTTCTATTGCGTACATTGAATATGTGATTTATGCTCGCGCTATGCATCGGATATTGCGGTAATTTCATAAAAAGAACACCGTCGAAGATGCCTAACTCATCCATCGAATTTTATTACGGATGTGTTAGCAAGTTTAGTCAGTTAAATTAGTTAGTTAAGTTAGATTGACTAAATCGTTTATGCCATTTTAATAATTGTGTGCACATACCATATGTATAAATAGCCACATTTATTTTATTAATGTATTATATTATATTTATTATATTTGAAAGTTGTAGCCCAATCATACTTGGGATACATAATTTGACTCGTAGTAATTCATCGTGTTCACTGAGTTTCCTAAATATCTTACGAATTGACAAATTCACGAATTTTCGTCGGTTTTAATGTATTCTTTGTTAGTCAGTTGCAATGTGCACGATTCAATAATTTGTTTCTTAAATCAAAATGGTATTTGTATTGGTGAAACCATCAAAATTTGTCGAAGTCATTTTCCACGTGAAATCAGGTTTCTATTATCATTGTTCATCCGCTTTTATCTTATATTGCGATAGTCACAAAAGTTCGCGTAAAGAATGTAACTTTGCTAATCAAAGGGTTAGACAATGAACGGCACTGCCACAAATTAGCGCCGCCTAATGACATACTGCGTAGAGCCGTATGCAAATGGCGACCCCACAGAGAATAACCACGTTGTATCAAAGAGGGGCAAGTTTCCTAACAATCGAAATTGTTCATCGAATACTCAACCCAATTTTCCGAGCAGCAAACTCCGGGTTCGTCCGACTCGCGCACAGATGCATCCACTCGCGTCTACCCCAGTTTACAGTACTCTAGCACACGATATTTCGTCTGTGGTTATCATCCTGGTAAACATTCGAGTTCTGACTACTGCACGACGCTTGTTAACTGTTTCCTGCTGCAACTACTTGCAGCATCCACGTTAACTGTAACTCCGCGATCTTGCAGTTAACCCCTCTCTTCCCTCCTTCAATTATTGCGCCCGATGTTGACTATGAGTTCCTGGATCTACGTATTTAGGTCTTTTATATTAGGAATAAATAGAAATCGCTACATCCGTAGGTATCTAGAGGTTTAGATTCGCAGATTTTCAAGTACTTAGATCTCAAGATCTTCAAATCTCTGGATGAGATTTTTGGGTTCGAGATCTGAAGATTTATGGATATCTATATCTAAATTCCTAGATGTCCAAATACCTTTATCCCCAGATCTCTAGAACCCCTCTAGACTTCCAAATCTATGTATCTCCGTATTCTTATATCTCTAGATTTCTACATCTCCTGATTCGTAGAATCCTAAATTACCAAATTTCTATATTCCCAATACCCCTAAGTTCTCAAATTCCTATAATTTTAAAACATTTTATTGTTATACTCTTGTACCCCAGATATCTCCGAATCCCTAGGGTCCCAGATCTATCTTCGAATCCCTACAGTTCCAGATCTTCGTATCTTCAAATCCCTATAGGCTCTGATTTCTATATCCCCGAGTCCTTATAGCTCCAGATCCCTGTATCCCCGAGTCCCAACAGTCCCAAATCTCAAAATATCTGCGACCATCAATATCCTGCATCCCTGTATCACCAGATTTCCTTTTTACCGCCGTAGTCCTGTCCTCCAGTTTGCCGTTCGCCAGTAAGAATCGTTCATCACGATCCTAGAGACAGCACGGCCGATCGTTCAGCACGAACGAGCATTGTTCTCGACCTTGCGTCCTTTCAGCCTGTTTTTTATAATGAACGAGCACGTGAACGGTATCCCACAGGTGGATCCAGGACCTGTTTCGTCCAGCCTAGGGACTCGCGATCGATATCGCGTGTTCACGGTTCTATCTGACCTTAAATTCAGCCTCCCCCTTGTACGAACCTTTCTATCTGATCATCGTCGGATCAACCCAGTCGCTTTCTATTCGACGGAATCATCGGCGCGGTGAAAGTCCCCCGGTTCTATTCTATATATGTATAAAATTAGCGGGTTCCTCTTTTTCTTCCTTTTCGTTTCTTTCTTCGCGCGAACAATGGCGGAGAGAGACAGCGGGCGTATAGAGAGCCGGGCGTTATTCGAGCGACAATAGTGAACGCGATCGAAGATACCCATCAACGGTGTCAATAAAGTCGGATATTATCTTTATGCTTCCTCGTAGCCGTAACAATGCCTCTGTTTCGCGTCGTTAGGCGTGTTTCGCGGGTTACTGGGACGCGGCGTGCTCGTAAAATCGCGCACGATCGGCGCTTCCGCCCGCGATTAGGCCGGCCGGCTCTCAATTGCAAAAATTGCCCGCTTCGTGGCTCGTTTGCGCAACAAATTCGTTCCAACGGCATACCGTTTCGTTCGTTCCTAGCCACACACGGGATTCCTCCTTTTTCCTGTTCTTCGTACGACTCGACGACAACGGGTTTCGCTGATTCTTCTTCCTCTTACGGGGCCACATTGGCCTCGGCTTTCCTTCCGTCCTCATGGGCGATTGACCTCGCGCTCGAGGAGCCCGCTTTTTAACCCTTTGCACTCCTTAACAGTGGATTTACTTGTGTTGACCATTTATCTTTAAATTGATACTAAAGTAGGAAAGAAAATAAAGAATGATGGACTGGCAAATGTTAAGTTTCATTAACGTTTTGAACTTTATGTAAATATTTAATACAGTTTTGTGTAAGTCTGCATGGGTATTTCAACATTTAAATTTCCTCAACATGTGGACCTCTGGTAACACGCAAAACATCAAGCTTGTGTGATTGTGCAAATGGCATGCCCGATGTGTTGTTGCAATGTCACCGTATCGGGAACTGTTGTTTTGTATACATTGTCTTAAAAAAAATATAGTACATTCGATATATATTATATGCAACGTGTTCAATGAGACACAACTGTACAGAAACTGCAAGGGTTCCCTAGTAAACCTATTGTAAAATACAAACGTTACCATCATAAATATAATTATGGGTTACGATTAACGCCAAATAATGTCGAAATCAGGGTGAACAGGGTGTATATATATTTTCAACTAACCTATTTAACTGAATTATTTATACGATCTAAGAGAAACGCGACGTTGTGCCACGCTCGACATAGAAGCGATAAGGGTTAAAGCACGTCTTAAACCCGCTTCCCGAATCTGGGACACCCGTGGAAAAAATCTGCCTTTCTTCACGAAAAGTGCAGGCTTAGTTTCGTATTTGTCCCCTGGTCCCGGTGCACGAGTTTCGGCTTCGCCGAGATGCCAGTTCCTGGAACGTTTTTCTTGTTCAACGTTTAAATAACCCTTTCTGGGCTGGTTAATTGGGTAATTTTTCAACGGGCAACGAGCTACTTCCCTCTCGGCTGTGAGTAACCAATGCTGGACGAAGCAAAAAAACGCTAATACCATGTGTTTTCCTTCTAATGCAAGTTTAATGATACTATTAGAAGTAAAAGTCATTTAACACGTCGACCGACATTGTGGCGCGACGATGCTTCAGGCTTAATGTAATCGAGACGGAAATTTATGAACGTTGAATATGTAGGAGCACTATGGGAACTTGGGGACACAGGTATTTGGGTGTCCGAGAATTTCACGGTATTGGGAATTCGGGGTCACGAGAATTTGTGAATCTAGAAATCTAGGAAATCTGGGAATCGGTGACTCAAAAAGTTGCCATGTTAAGAATCTGAGAGTTTCGAAAATTGCCAATGTCGGATAAATTGTTATGTGAAAAAGTCTGAGACGCTGAAATTTGGAAACTGGGAAACATGGGAATCAGGAAACTGGGAACTCGTTAACTCTAAAAATTGCCATCTAGGAATCGAGGAATTTCTAAAATTGAGTAATTCCACGTACTTGATAATTTGACAAAATATGAGATTCCGAAATTTGAAAAATTTGAGGTTCCGAAATTTGAGAACCAGGAAATCTGTGAATCGGTGAGTGAAACATTTGCCGAGTGTCACCCACGGGAAGTGTAGTAAGGTGGTGCCGAGAGTACTAGGAAGCGTCTGAGGCGTGGTCCGCATGTCGGAAGTCGCGAAGAGTCATCGAGCCGAGGTTCGTGGCGCTAACGAAGAAAAACCAAGGTGAAAAGATGCTCGACGCGTGGCCACCATGTATGGCGCCATATCTTGCGGGTTGGCTTTCCTATGCAAAAGTAAATGGGCGAGGGTTGCCAGGGTGACGCTAGCCGGCGCCCGACCCGGAGGGTCGATACGACCGCCTCGACGTCACCGAGACTTCCGCGCTCGAACCCCGACTACCGTCATTCTCTGCCGAGGTGGAATACTTCTGTTTACAGTGCGAGAACGTGTCCTTCGGGAAACAGAACGGTTCCCGAATTTATCGGCCGCCGGTTAGATTGCAGCTGGAACACTGCGGCACCGTTGCACCGCCACATCCCAGCCCCGATATTCTTCCGGGCTCGAAACAAGATATTTTCTGGATAACATCAGCGTGGATCCGGTTTATGGGTCAGATATGACAACGCTTATTTAACCCGAGACGAGAGATGCTTATTGTGTTCCAAGAATTCGTGCAGACCGGTCGGAACATTCGAATTGGGTTAAGAGATTTATTGTGACGGCCTCCTGACCACCGGCCGGAATTTCGTTTCGACGAATAATTAACAAACGACGCGATGGATATCAGAACTTTAGTAACAATTGCCATGTTTCGTAGCAACTGTCGTTCTCGGTTGTTTCCCTGGCTCGTCTCGTAATGCGAGTCCTTAAAATGTGCAAAAACTAATTAACACCTTGTCATACTCTGACGAGTCCGACTCGTGACGCACTCACTGTTTAAATATGATAAATTTTACTACAATTTTGAATGCGCCTGTATGCAAAACTCATATCCAATTATAATCTACATAATCAAGGATCATTGAATATCAAATACGTGTAACATGTTGATTTCCTTTATTTGTATGAATACAGTTGTTGTGAATAGTTAGCTTTGACTGACGCACCATACAAGTAAATCCTATGGCAAGTTCATTCAATTACAATCTGCGTGATCAACAATCGTCGAACATAAAGTACATATAACATGTTAATTTCCTTTATTCGTATGAATATTGTCGCTGCGAATAGTTAGCTCTGACTGACCAGACGAATAAATCGTATGACAAGGGGTTAAATTTGTCCGAAACACTGCTTAACATAAGGAATCTTCGGAGCTGTATGCTGTACGTATTACGTTCTACGTTGAGCGATCGTCGTACGAGTAAGAGGAGAAGAATGCGTAATTCGAACCTGCCAGTGATTAATATCCCAAGTAACTCGACGAAGGACAACGGCCTGCAAACCGAGCGTGATTTACTATTCAGAGATGTTTTCACAGCAATGACCGTTCGTATACAGCACATCGCTATTTGTAACTTTTGTAAATATAGATAGATCGTGTTGGTGGTAGATTCCGAGCTTCTTCATCGTAGCAAACGATCTAAACAAGTACAGCTGGAGTCAGCATGCACGGGTTAACACCATTCGCGCACGCTTATCAAGGGAGATAGATGTTCTAAGAATTATTAGAACATGTAGTATATTGCTACTTGTGATTCGTATATAGCAATGAATATTCGATGATCTTGAGGTTCTCCGTTGCAACTAAGGATTCTGAGAAGTAGAGTACGGTCTTAACCCTTTGCACTCAGCAGTTTTATTTTCATAAAATAAGAGTGATAATAATTATGCACTTTTTCTCGCTCTAACAATGAAGCAACGAATTTGTTAAAAGTCTGTCGTGCTACTGGTTCTAGGAAAATGTGCTCGTTCGTTAATCGTCAAAATTGTCTGTTTCACTATGTTCAAACATCATCTATAATGCTAGAAATTTATATAGAAGTTATTTATTAAAAATTGTTGCATTCAATCAATTGAATGAGTCGCCTCTCGAGTGCGATGGTTCAAGAATATTCCCTCTGCAACTGTGCGCGAACACTTACCAAGGGAATTGTTTCGTGTGCCCGTATATCCTAGTGCTATGCGTGAGCCTCGTACATAGCAATGATTCATTGCAACAAACAATCCAAATAAATGCATCAGAGTCTGATTAAGTGTACCGTAGTTTAGAATCGTATCTGTATATTTATCAAGGGAAATTGATGTTTGCGGAATCTAGACGAACGATGGAGAAAAAGGGAGATATTTATCACCGATGTGCTTAGATCCCATTAAGTCAATTCTGTCGATGAAATTGGAAGGGATAGCGACGGTCATTTAATCAGACTTTACCGTACGTTCCACGAACGATTCCAATTTACCGTTGATAGTTACCGATTGCTCGATGATTCGTTTAATCGAGATCGTACTTCATGGCCGATCTACGATGATCGACCATATCGTTCTGACGCTTATTTATTATCGGGATACAGGAAAACATCGATTCCCGCTCGAGGCAGAGTAGCCCTTGATATGCTCGTATCGGATGCGATACATTATTCACGATATTAGCTTTTGATGTACGGTCAACGCTCAAACTTATCGTTCGATACACATATTGCGAGTTTCTCGTTTGTTGGCTTCCGTGCACATGCGTTTATAAATATTGCTGCGAACCCGTCTGCGGCTTTACTGAAACGGGTCAAAATTGGCGATTGATCACTAAAATGTTTGGTATTAACGTTTAATTATTTGTTGCACGAGGTAGGTTCACGTTGAATGCGTAAAATGACGATTATCTTAGTATACAGATAGTAAAGATGGAAAAGGAAAAAAATATTTATTAAAATTGTTCTATTGCCACCAATTGGCGAACGTGAGTCACTGTTCGAGTTCAAATGTTACGAATGTTAATTGAGATAGCATTAAACATGGTCTTGCTGTATCGGAAAATAATATTGCATCTAACATAATAATTCAAAATTTAAAAAACCAAGATGAAAAGATATTTATGTTTTCTCGTAGACCATCACAGATGAATACGTTTGTTTTCACCGGCCACGGACGACAAAAGTGGGTCGTTGTTTCCTTTTCTTTCGACGTTCGCGGTTCGACGTGAATCGAGGATGTAATTTAGAACGAAGCTCCTAATTGCTTCCGATTAGGCTGTCTGGGAGACTCAAAAGCCCTACCCAGGTAGACAAGACGTAGAGAATTTACACGGCGGGACGTTAAAGTGGAAGGTGAAACACAGGTGCAGCAGGAAGTCGATAAAGTGACACACACCTGTGCTTGTACAGACCAAGTAGTGGAACACGAAATTCAAGTTCACGTGGAACTCAATTATCCGCCAATTTCCCATTTATCGAGCGTTCACTGCGTACTGTTCGTCGATATCGGTCTCAAACACCACCAGGCGACTCGAAACTATTTGTGCATACTGGAGTTGCTAATTTTGAACACGTTGTTGACTCGTTCATTTTGAGTTATTTAACACTTCGACTGCCACGTCATCCATGTGTGAGTGACGCTTAAATTTGCATATGAATCAATTATGTATTTAGTAAAAATTTGTTAAATTCTTTATAATTGTAAACACTCGTATTAATTACCTGGACCTATGAATAATAAGTAAAACAAAATATTGTGAAGATATTTCGTAAGGTTTATTAATCGTACAAATACTATCCAGTAAAATTTTCAACTGCCTCAGTATGATTATCTACGTGTTAACAGTAAAACTATCAACGTATAGTGCACAATTATTTTTAAATGGTCACTTGACTGCTTTGGTAGTTTCAGTGTTAAACACGTAGTCAAGCTGTTCGGAACAGTTGTCCCTTGAAAAAGTACATCCTGATACTTCATTTATCCTAACACTTTTTTTCTAAATCCACTCTGGTTTCTACATTTTTCGGTTTGACGCAAGTGCTGCTCGAAAAAACACGGAGCACCGAGTACGTAATATCCGTAGATTGTTTCAGCTGTGAAGCAAACACGTGTATTCTCTTTTTGACGGGTTTACGAGAAGTGTTCCGGTACAATCGGAGAAATACGTTCGAGGAAAGGGGAACCGTGTCCCAGGGGACAATGTACAGCTATATCGACAATAAAGTGTAGGATGCTGAAGAACAAGAGTGGTTCTCGGAACGGAGAGCGCTATCAAGGATTCAATGGCAGACCCCTGATACTTACTCATAACGCGAAGGTGGAGATGAAATATACGGAGTGGCATTACCATAAATTTTCCACTGCCGATTTCCCGTTTCGTGGCCACCGATGCGCGACTGATTCTATTAAAAGTAACGCGCTCTCGTCGTGTTGCGATCATGACATTCGTTTCGAGCGCAGAGGCGTCGCGACGTCCGTGACACTCTTTCATGTACATTCTCCTACTCTACGCTTTCCATACGTTGTCTTGCGTTCTACAGTTTCTCTAAAATTGTACCAGGACATCGCTACAGTTTTTCTGCGATCTCGCCGAATTTCAGGATTTTTATTTTCACGGACCTTCTTTGGGTTTCGCTACGAATTTTTATGGGATTTTATTAGAATTTGTCTACAATTTCATTTTTCTTTGAATATTTCTCGGATTTCATTAGAATTTGTCTACAATTTCATTTTCATTCTAATACTTCTAGGATTTCACAGTTTTTGGGCTCTCCCTAGGTTCTTTTCTACGCTTTTCATAAATCCTAGTTTCCTAGGCTCTCCACAGGATTTCTACACCTGTTTAGCATCTTCCTAGGTTTATAGCCTCTACACAGTCTCTCTAGTTTCCTAATCTTTCCATAGACCCTCTAAGTTTCTTAAGCCCTCACAGAAGCTGTACCTAGTTCGTAAGCCTCTGCATAGGCTCTCCTTAGTTTTCTAAGCATCTGCACAGGCTCTCCCTGATCTTCCAGCTTCTCCGCAGGCTTTCCCTAGTTTCCCAAGCTCTCTCCGTGTATCCTAGTCGGCCAACAGGCTCGTCTCAGGTTTCCTAGATCCTCACCAGGCTTTCCCTATACAACGAGTGCGTCAGAACAATCGAAGAGGTAATTTTCTGGGAGAGTAGTTACGCAGCATGGGATCCGAAGAACGAAGGTGGCCAATTCTGCAAGGTACATACAGGCGAAACACGCATCCTTCCGTCGAACGACAAGGCACCGGGTGTGCTTTGACCCGGTGAAGTGGTTGATGGGAAGCCCACCACGTGTAAGACCTGAACTGGAATGCAGCTCGAGTAGCTACGTACGTAGCCGCTTGTCCACCTTAATCCGTTTACCAGCGTCCAATTTCCTGCGTACTTAGAGAAATTATGTGTTTCCAGCGGCGACGTCGTTGCCGAACATTCCGAATAAATCGTCCACCGACTGAATTACAGTCATAAAACGTGATTGAGAAGCTACGGAAGCGAACAATCTACGGAGTGAAAGCCGCGCTGCACTAAATAAGGCCTAATCGCATTACTCATCTTCGAACGATCAAAATCTAGTGTCTTCTATGAACCTTTTGATTTGCATATCTCTTGGATTGGATCGTGGTCGTGGGGTCATTGCTTCTTTGGAATATCGTCGGTATCGTTATGGAGCCATTAGTAAGTCATTAAAGCAACATTATCGAGTTGAATACTAACTAATTCGCGATGCAACGTTAAGTTGGACTTATCGAACACTAGCGGGTCGACGTTGAAGATTTTGACACTCGAAGATTCCTGAATTTCTTGCTGTCCGAATTTCGAAAGTTTCAGGTTGGAAAATTGGATGTCGAAAAAGTTGAAAATCCGGAAATCGAGGATTGGGAATGAAATTTTTACAGGAAAAATAAAAAGTAAAAATTCGAAAGTGGAAAAATTGGAAGTCGGTCAGTTTGAAAATTCGGAAAATTTGGAACTTCGGAAGTCGATGATTGGGCATTTCGGAATTTGACGGTCAAAAATTAAAAAATTTTTCCAGCTACGTATCCGTAAGACGAAATTGCTTCATCGGTAGCTGCTTCAAATATCCCCATTTCTTCAACCCCTCGACTGTCTCGCGCTCGTTAAGGACTCGTTAAGACGTATTCAGCCAGACTCATTTCATGCACCGGTTGTCCTGCACCCGCTGCGCTAATATCGACCAGTTGCTGTTACAGTGCCTCGAGATGTTTCTAAGCATTCTTCTCCGATCATAATTTCCCGCATCGATCACTGTCAGAAAATAGAAATTCAGTTTTTGGTTCAACCGTTCCACGCTCCGCGCGAATCCTAATCGGTGCCATTGTGATCGAAAATGGTCCAGGGATTCAGAATCGACACGAAACAGAACGGTTTTTCTTAATCCTATAGAAGATACTATTATTTCCGTTTGTTAGAAATCTATTTCGCAATCGATCGTCGAATTATTTCGAGAAAAAAAGCGTCCGTAAGAAGGTACACAGTCATCTGTGTCAATTGGTCACGGTAGCATGAATTATTTTAACAGAAAGAAGGTGGAGGAGAAAGCAGCACGGGTTGACGAAGAAAATCAAGACTAAAACGTGGCCCAGAGTTCCTCGAAAACGAACAAGATCTCCAGACAAGATGTCTCGAGCGAACGAAACGAACACTCTCACCTCGTGTTTGCGTTTCGGCACGTGACGGCACGCGATTCCGCTGCTTTCCTCTTCGGCTCGGCTTCGTCGTAGCTTAATTAGCACCACGTGTCATCTTCGCTTCTCTTTCGATTCCTCGGGTGACACGTTTCACTTTCTAAAAGTTCTTTCACTACTTCAATTTTGACAGTAGCGTCGCTCTTAATCATTAACTGTAACTTTCGAGTCTTGGTCTCGGCGATACTTCGTTAGGGAAGTAGATCAGAGTAGACGAAAAGTAGTTTGCATTTATAATTTTAATTTCCAATCTTCGCTGATCGATATTAGCATTTTCAGATTTTCAAATTCGAAAGTTTTTACAATTTTCAAGTTCACAAATTTGTGGATTTCTGCACTTCTACATTTCTAAATTTTCTAGTTTTTAGCTGAAAAGTTAAGTCTAAACCCTCTATTCCCAAGTTCTCGCAACTTCCCAGTCGCGAACTTTCAATATTCGAAACTTCCGAACCTCGAATTAAACAATTTCTCAACTCGCAATTTCCGGGATTCGCAAAAGCCGTCCCAACAAAGACGCAATCTCGCCGGGTGCCAAGAGGACGGCCATTTAAAGCGTCGCTGCAGAAACGTCGGTGGCGCCGCGTTATGGAAATGGCGACAATTTACGCGTAACGAAATTCTTATCGAGCGTGCGAACGCGTCTCGTGTTCGGGTTCAAAAGCTGTTCATCCCGCCGGTTTATCATCGTCGGTACAGAACCTCGGGCATAATCGAAGAAGCCTTTCATAAAACAATCGTCGGTTGAACGTGGTTCTCGCGATGCATCGAACACAAGAACACAAAGAGAGAGAAAGAGAGCGTTGTTCGCTCGGCGAAGCGCGTAATCCGCATCCTTCCTTCGCATCGATCTCGAAGCTGGAAGAAGCGGGAAGCAGCGGAGGAGCAAGTGGAAGCGTTGGGGGCACGTTTCACGGTTTTCTTTTTCTGCCTCTCCGTAGGCGTTAAACGCGAGCCAAAGGAAGGAGGATGCTGTCGATCGATCGAACCTATCATCTGGGTCAACCTCGCGTCGTTTCCCCACGTGCATGTCCCTTTTTATTATCCTTCCGCTGGCTACCGGGCAGAACCTTTCTCCGAACACGGCCGGACTCCGCGCTTCTTCGAGCCGCGCTAATGAACTCGCCGGAGATACGGTGCGCGATTAATCAACGAACTCTTCAGGAATTTGCTCGATCGTCCTGTAATTAGCAACGATTTACCGTACAACAGAAAATGGATGCGCGAATCTGTTTCGTTTCGGTTGCCTTGATCCGAGCTTACAGTACTTTGGACGCTCGCGTTGCCACTGCCCGCGGATTTTTTTCCTCGGTTTCACGGTTTTATCGTACGCTATGGACTTTCGTTTTATCATCCCGGAGTCTCGATATGTGGCCCCGGAGTTGTTTCGGACCGTTGGGAAGGTCATTGATTTTCTTCGAGGAAAGCTTTTATTATCACGGAGTCTCGATATATGGCACTGGAGTTCTTCCGAACTGCTCGGAGGGATGAGAAGCTCATATGATAGCAGTTTCGGAAGTCTCGGAACTTTGTTCATTACTTTGAAGTTTTGGCAATTTAGGAAAGTCAAGAATCTATGAATTTCGAGGATTTGAACAAATTGGAAGTTTGCGTTCGATGAAAAATTTCAATCCATAAAAATTCGTCAAATTGGAACAGAAAGTCACGGTTTCCATTATGACATTATTTAACACGTTCCGTGCTGCACCGTTCTTTGAAGACTTTCAAATACACTGCCAAAACATTACAGCAGCGATGGCTTTAATATTTTAATGGCCGTTCATGCAACTTGTGCGTCAGCAGAAACTGGGTATCATACGGATGTTGCGTGACTAGTTGTTACAGTGTTAAGATGGCCATAATTGACTTCATTATAGATTTTTTAGAAATCAACATCGTACAATGAACTTACTCCATGAAGTGAACTGAAACTTCAATGTGGAGTACATGCATAATCGATGGTTATTGTCTCGAGAAAATCCTCGTACGTATAGCAATTAATTCCCGACATATCAAAGTCGTAGTTCGGTGAAAGCTTTAGATGGGGTAGCGTCACGCATGTATCTTGCTCGGAATGTTTGCGCTGCGATATTTCGCGAATTATTCCGTTTGGTTCGTATCCGGAACGAGATAATTCGTCGAGGATCCCGCCGTTTTACTTTCTTATCTCTAAGGAACGTAGAAGGTTAACGTATTGACTCTTCTCCACAGCGAGAGACACGCGGAAAATTAGCATTCGTTTGTTGGGAGAAAGTCTTTAACCCCCTTACGTGTGGGTCAGTCGTGACAATATGCTCGAATCGTAAATTTTTCAACGAAAGATCGCGAAACGCGATAAATCTATCTTTCCGCAATAATCTTTGGATAGGCGCGTGAGAAATAACCGCACTCCGGCTGAACAACGACCGGGTTAATAGGTTAAAGTAGATTTTCAGAACGTTCGACGACACGAACGCGGACGATATTTCTTCATTAAAGAATACCGGTGTTCGACCGATCGATAACGATGCGTCAGAATGTTGAAGCGAGAGACACGAAGCCTTCGGACGGCGACTTTCCGGCGATCAAAGCGAAATACGGTGGCGAACGACTCGGCTGCCAGATGCAGGGCCAATTTAATCAAGAAGATGGAACTAACGAGGTGGCCACCTTTCTTCGATCCTTTAATCCCTGCTCGGAGAAACGCCCGGCGAAAAGCTGCTCCATTGTCAAGAATTAAAGGGGGAACATCTCCCGATATAACGCTGTTAACGTGCTAGGGATACGAGAACATGGATGTCTGGTTTTAGCTACATTTGCGTTTGTCGTATGAAAACGATCGTTAAAATTTTACCGATTTTGATGTTGGTTTTGTTGTGTTTAGGTGTTTCTCATGACGATATATGTAACGCGCGAGGTTTAGTCGTGGGTCATACTGATGGATTGCGTGGCAATATAACGTGACGATGGACTTTGAAGTTTCTAGGTTTCCAATTTCTACATTTCATTACCGAATCGTCGAGATTTTACATTTTCATACGGTTGTCGATAAAATTGTCGAGGTTTTAAATTTGCAGATACTTCAGTGATAAAATTGTCGATTCTTAAAATTTTCAAATAGTTAAATGATAAAATTGCGAATCTTTTAAATGTTCATATAGTTAAATGATAAAATTGTCCATTCTTTAAATTTTTAAATAGTTAAATGATAAAGTTGTCAATCTTTAAATGTTCATATAGTTAAATGATAAAATTGTCGAGGTTTTAAATGTTCATATAGTTAAATGATAAAATTGCGAATCTTTTAAATGTTCATATAGTTAAATGATAAAATTGTCCATTCTTTAAATTTTTAAATAGTTGAATGATAAAATTGTCAATCTTTTAAATGTTCATACAGTTAGATGATATAATTGTCGAGGTTTTAAATGTTGAAATAGTTCACCCGACCAAATTCTGTGCGCGAACAATTTCTCCAGCAAAATGTACTGGTTGTGTCTGGCTGATTCAACTTTCGTCGAGCAACGAGATACCGGCGTCGGAGAAGGCGAGATGCGATACGAACGGATTAATTCTCGAAGATTAAAGACATACGGGGACGATTGTACGCTCGGGACGTGATTGTACTACCCTCTTTGGATTTCTAAGAAGGAAACGCTTCGTTGTTCAACAACGTTTTTTATTGAAACGAGAAACTATAACGGAACCGCTGGCCAGTTCCTCCGCGATTACAGCTGGAAGAAGAGATTATACCGAGCATGTAAAATATCGATTACCGTCTCGATAATGTAACGAACGTACAGTTTCGCTCGACACTTTGACGTCTACGTGTTTCACGGGTTTTATAACTCGTGTAATTCTCTCTGTCCCGTTTTATATCTTCCGGAGGAGAGGGTTGTCTACGGGAATTAACGACGGAGCCGGTTAACTCGATCGAGAAAATATTTTAACTTTTGGAATGCTTATTCTTCAACGAACAAAGTATAAATTTATTCGTACAAATACTGCATAGTAGACTGTACAATGTAAATTGAAATAGAGAATTAAATGAAACGGAGCAATCAAACTGAGTATACAGACTTTAACCCTTTGCACTCGAAAGGGTTAAATTTTGGTTATTGGCCAGAGGTATCCCGAAGAGTTTTTAATGAAAATTTCAGTCGATGTTTTGGAAATTATTATTTTTTCTTATTAATTGTTACAGTTGTCCATTTCGTCGTGGTAAACATCACGTGTATAACACTATAGACTTAGTTAACAAATGTTTATTCAAATTGTTCTATTAGGGCAAGAACTGGAGATGCAGAACTGGATCACTGTACTTTGCTATAGTTTCCAATTGTCATTTCTGATCGCCTTGGTTTTATATAAATATTTATACATACTAATATAAGTTATTATCGGCAAGTCGAATTAGTTAGAAGACGTTTTATGACTAGCTGATTTCGCAGATATCGACGAGGAGTTTGGCAAACGGACCAACAATGAACTCTCTTTTGCAAACCAAATTCCGCAAGGTTTGTCGCTTCTGTCCCCGGTCCAAGATCGATCCAAACTCATTCTAATTCCTGGTGCCTTCGTACCTAACTTCCGCAAATGGTAGAAAGTAGAACGTTCGGCGAGCGTGGATTCAGCTCGGTTTTGGACATCGAAAGCCTTTTTCGTACGCGTAGCGTTGAATCGTGAGCGGATAACCAAGCGGCTGGAGTTTAGCGTTTAGCTGTTCGTCATCGATCAGGATTTTTCCGTGTTCCGTCCCCGTGTTACCGGCAGCCTCAACTTCCTTTTATCTAAGCGATCGGCCTAACTTCGGACGATGCTCGTTTTTCCCTTGGTTCCTGACTGTTGCTCCACTTTCGCCGACCATTGCCGGTCATTTAATTTGCAGAGAGGCAAGAAATCCGTTCGCGGAAGCTCCTCGAGGTAGCCGGCTCAAGAAAGAAGAGGAAGAAATAAAGTTGACGGTGTCTTCCTCGTCGATCAGGTGCCTTCTAGCCCTCTCCGCTCGAGATATTTATTACGCCGGAACGAAGTTATTGCCTGTCGAAGCCACGATCCGGGGAACGATCATCGAAATCATTCGCGTTCCTTTCACGCTTTCCAGGAATCCACCTCGTCCCAATTCCCGTAGACGCACGTTTTGTCTACCGATAGATCATTCGTTTCGTATTCGGACGACAATTCGTGCAGCTTGCTTTGTGGTCGCCCACGCGCGTTCGATCACGAACCACTTTTTATCTATTATTCTTCTTCATCTATAATTCTCCTTGACACTAAAACTATCGACGTATAATGCACAATTATTTTGAAATTAAAAATGAAGTTGAAAAATGAATGGACGAACGATGAAACATAAATGAATACACTAATCGATTCTTTATGTTGATGACAATCAGTACACATGTTAAGAAATCCATCTTGATAAATTTTGTCATTTGAAATGAGAAATTTGTAAAATGGTCCTTTACCCTTTTTATCTATAGTTCTCTGAGCAGTTGTGCCATTCACGGTTCAATATCTATTAAGTACCTAATTACTGTTACAGTGTTATATAGAAAATGTATGTAGAAATGAATGCGTATAGGAAATTGATAGCTTACACATATTTTGTATTTATCAATCCTTGAATGTGTACATCAGAATTCAACCTAAAATTCAACTGTGGCAGAAACACGAGTCTGCTTCGTCGCGTTTGAGTTACAGCGTATGTCATGCGTGTGCCATGTGTGATACGATATTACAAGACAGGGGCCAGATATACCTACAAAATTACGAACTGCATCTTCGCGCGACATCCGTGACAAACACACTTCATTCGACACTCATGGCAAGCATACTTTATGCGATGCATTATGTTCTTATTTCTGCGCGAAGTTTATTGACACTCGTGGATAGTACTCGAATTATACATTCGTCGAGTAAAAAATATTCGTCTGCTTCTGTGGAGCATAAAACGTGGTAGAAAAAAAATTAATTACGCTGTGTACGGTGTTAATTAAAATTCGAGAGAACGTAGTAATTAAAAACGTACATTTTATTCCCTCAGTACTAATATATATATATATATATTATTTTATAATTTCGTACTGTATCGTATTATTCGTGCTTTTTAGTGCGTGATAAAACCTCTTCATCATGATCAAAGTAAAAAAGTAAGTGGTAGAATGGTAATACGTACATATTTGAATAGCGTACGATGTAAAAGAAGTGGGTGGAAAATAGTAGCTCTATTTCTGGACGCTTATGAATAATTTCGGTATTCAATTAGCAGGAATAAAACATTGCGCTTTTAAAGAGAACAATTTCGAACGACGTATATGCGAAAAGAAAATGAATTAAAATACCTGGACAAAATATGAGTCTGTTGATGCAAGCCCATTTGGATAAAAATTTTCTCCTGCAAAACCTCACCAAATGGTTTTGATTAATTTCATTATATTTATTACTCATTACTAGTTATAATATTGATCTTGACGATTAATTAAAAATTTTTTTTAATTAGCAAGAACTAAGAAATTTTAGTTTATGTAAGAAATGCTTCGTTCATGCAAGAATTAGTGTATGTAACAATAATACGACTGCACATTCGATTGACAGTACTCTTATTTGACGAAGAAATCGTCGCGATCGACAGAAGTCGAATCCTACGTTCTAGTCAACGTTTTTGATAATCTCGATTAATCGAATCGGTGCGAATGGGCCACCGAGCGATTCGTGCCAATTCGGTTGGTTCTTGCGATCGTTCTAGGACAAATGGGCCGTTGTCGATCGAAGTGGGTCGACGACGTGCGACCATTCGGTATTTTCTCGTTCGTTCGCTTTCTCGGTGGAAAACTTCGTTCGAGTCGTGATTAGCGACGGAAATCGTGCGGTTAGCGGAACATATCGTGGCGGTCCGCGCTGTTAAAGAATCTGATCGCGGGTTCGCCGGTTCTTTTGCCACCGTTGGCGAGCTGCAACGCCGGGAAATTGGCTCTCGTTCCATCGGATGAAAAACGCCAACTTATTTATCCTGCGAAGAATCGCATCGCTGATTGCGTATCACCGACTAGTTGAAAAACAACTCGACCGCTTTCACCATGCCGTGCCATCTGCTCGCGGAACGAAACAAATCCGAGAACGCGCTCAGATGTTTGTCTCGCTTTAATTATTCCCCGTTAATCTCTGACAGTTGCTGCACGCGGTACAGGATCAACTATTGCGCGAAACGCGTTCGAGAAAGGGGTATCGGAATGCCGACGGATTCGTTACGAACTATATTTTCTGAACATTCGACGATTTTAACACTTTTTGCTCGACCGACGACTCTCACTCGCCATTTCATTTAACGTTGGATTTACGGGCGATCAATTGCCATTTATATTTAAATTCAAGCCAAGGTACAAAAATAAGTAAATGATGGATAATACGTAAGGCTGGGAATTATATTTTTTGCGGATTCGACAATTTTAACCCTTGATTCTCGAACGGTAACTCTTACTCGTCATCTGATTTCGAGCCGCCATTTTGATTCATCATTTTGACGGGATATGTAAATCTAGTGTTAATGCAACGAGTTTAGAAAGATTCAATTTTTCTTTTCGTAATAAATGATGTTCACCGTTTGAACACGGTGAAACAGACAATATTGGCGATTGATAATAAAAAAATAATAATTTCCAAAGAATCGATCAACGCTTTTGAGCAAAGTTGCTTTCGCAAGGGGTTACACGAAATCTCGAAGTGTTAAACTTTTTTTTGAACGTTAAATTTTAAGATCGGTAAATTCACAAATTTCAACATTTATTGACACTCTTCCAGAGCCGAAAATTTTTTACTTCCAAATTTCCCAGTTTTCGCATTCCCGAGTTCTTCACATATCAACTTACGACGTTCTTCGTCCTCCGAATTGACAGTTTCCAGAATCACCAAACTTTCAAACTCTCGGGTCTCAAAATTTCTCCACCTCCAAGTATCTTCCCAAATCCCCGAACGTCGAAATTTCACAAATTTCTTAGTCGCGAATCTGCAACCACTCGTTCCAAAGATAAAACGTTCTGCCGTAAATTTCTTAAACGCCGGGAGACACGGGAACGGTCGAAAGCCGAGGACCCGGGGATGTTTTATAATTTTCAGAAGATCGTCGAGCAGCGACGCGGAAGTGGACGTTTTTGCCCGTCCAGCTTTTTAACGAGCTCTCCAGCTGGACGATGCACGACCGAGCGAGAAGCGAGTCGGTCGGTTTTTGCAGCACGCCAAAGCAGATAAATTTTTGCGCGAGAGATGGGCGCCGGTAAAAAAGATGGTAACTAATCCGAACGGTACACGGAGCTACTTTTGGCGAGCTTGAAACTAAGGATTGTCGTCACGTACCGACGTCCCTTTTCTGGCCGATCGCGTATCGAGCATTACAATGCCGTAATATCGTACGCGGCACCGCGAACTAACGGGGATCCATATGCCCGACAGATTCGACGATGATTCAATCCTCCGCTTCGCGACTTTTCTATGCAGCCGCCTGACTGACTCGATTCGACGTCGCGCCTTGTGCAATCATCCTCATCGTAATTGTGTTACACGCTTTGCCATTTGCCAATCAACGAATACACCGATTACGAGAAATCTCTTGCGATTTTATTCCCTCGGTGTTGGTTTTACGATGTTGGAAATATCCTGTAATTATCTTATCCGGCTGGACGAGAGATACTTTTGTATTTGTTAGGAAAAGTTCGAGGGGGAGGTAGAGAGACTATGGCTACATAGTTTGGTTCAGTCTAGTGTACATTCTATACATGTACTTTAAATGTTACTGTACAATATATTACATATATAAAATAGTTGTGAATAGTTCGACAAAAGGTACTAGTATTTTGTTTGTCAGGAAATGTTCGAGTGGAAGATAGATAAACTATGATCACATAGCTCAGTTCGGCCTGGTCTACATTTTATACATATACTGTAAATGTTATTGTATAACATATTAAGTTCATCAAATTCTACAGAACAGTTGGACAAAAGAAACTGTCCCTTCTTATTCGTGAAGCAAAATTCAAGTTGAAGCTAGATAGACTATGGCCAAATACCTCCTGCACATTCAATGTTATTGTCGAATACATCGAACTATACAGAATACACAATGGACCTCCTGTTCGTTATTCGAACTTGATAATTACTGCAGTTTGGGCTACGTGGACGTTGTTAATGTTTTATCACGAGACAATGTCGCGCACAATGGTCGAACACGTTAATTTAGGTCAACCGATGACACGAGCAGATAATCTACGAACCATCATCCTATTACATGTATATTTTGAGCTATGGAAGTCCGTGGAAATAGAAGATTTAGCAGAAGAAGGTACAATTTTCTGTTTCTTCATTCGGTGCATCTCTTCGATGACCCAATTCGACTGGAGATAACGATGAAAATACTTGGTTCAATTTTACCTTCACGAATAGTCTCAAGGATACCAACGTCGAAGTAAATGTCGAACTATAATGCACGATGCAAAGCGGACAGTGATCGAGCACCGAACATTTGAAACGGTTGAACATATCGACCGATTGAACAGTTACACATATCGAACTATTGGACGTATCAAACGATTGAAAGGTTGAACATATCAAGCAATTGAACGGTCGAACATATCAAGCGATTGAACGACCGGACATATCAAACGCTATCTTCACATAATTTACACTAGAAAGTTGTACGTTCGATACAGATGAACATATTCGACGCGATCAAAAATTAAAAAAAAAGATTGCAACCAAAGTTAATTAGCGGATTCACTCATCGTTGCGTAGGTTGTTTACAAAGATACAGCTGTGGAGTTGAAATTATTATATTCGGTCAGATTATATTCATCAGCTACCAGCAACTCAGGTGTGTACATACATTCTGTTCAGTAGTAGTGAGATATGATCTTACTAATCTAACTTCGAAACCGTTTGAGATATCAAGATCAAACAAAAACAGGTTTTTGACCATGAATATTATTCACAAACGGGAGAAATTTCGTTATCGAAATCGATTCAGTAGTTCCTGATTTAAACTTGGACGGGCTAATAAATGGATCGATAGTCGCGAGTGAAAACTTGAACTATTTGGTATCCTTACATATTAAGCTAAAAGTTTTAGGAAATAGTATTTTTATTATCAACAAATCTTGCCACATATTTTTACAATATTTTGGTAGACGAACAAGTTCTTATTAATTTAAATGATATGTTTGTGCAAAAATTTAATCCTTTGCACTCCAAACAATTTTTATTATTGGCAAGTTGTATCTCGAATTATCAATTAATACTGTTGTCCATTTCCCTATGTTTGAAGATCGCGTGTATAATACCATAGATCTAGATAAAAAATATTTATTCAATCTGTTTTATTACACCATATGACGAATGTGAGTCGCCCTTGGAGTAGAAAGGGTTAAGCGTCGCCCATGTACGAGTCAAAACGAGGGTAATTAAAAATGTTGAAGAAGGGCGATCAAATTAGAGTAACGGATGGACGCTCGAATTTTATACGTGCATTGAAGAGGTGATTGAAACGGTCGCTAATACCGATTCGAGTGTCCATCAAGTATGGAGTCGAAGTGACAGGATACCGTAAGCAAGAACGAAGAAGATCTCTGTGTCAATCACTGTCCGGCCTTGCTTCTTAACCCGAGGCTAACACCGTCTGGTTCGATCGCGCCATGTACATGGCGGCCTCTATCAGACGAGTAGACTGCTGGACTTGGCATATTACTCCCTGTTAAGGGGCATCGATCGCCATTTCATCGACTTCGTACACGAGGCACGCACGCGGAAGATCAAGCCGCAAGAAGTGTCCGAACACCGCCGAGCGGGTAACAGTATACCATGATGGAACTTCGATCTCGCGAAGGACGACCGTGGTTCGACTTCTTGTCCGACACTTTTCTGTTTATTTTCGCGACCTGCGTGGGATTTCACGGTCTCTCGTACTGTCAATTATACGCAATCAAGAAAATCTCGACCTTAACCTGGTACGGTGTCTCTGACGGAGATGAGGTTATCATTTTGGTACCACTTACAAACGGCAATGATACGTAAAATGGTACGCGGTAATTAGATATGACATTTACGAACGAAAGATGGTACATAAAATGGCACACTGTAATTACATACGACATTTACAAAACGGAAAATGGTACATGGTAATTAGATACGACGATTACCATATTTGCGCGAGTGTGCAGCGTTCTAACGCGATCGAGGCAGGACGGGTTAATATAAATTCTGAATAGTAGATTGCTATTTGGACGTCTTATGCTATTTAAAGATGCACAGATTACGCATTTGCAGCGTTGGTCAAATTGCACGTGGATCTGGCATAAGGAGGACGACCTTATTAATTATTTGGCTTTATTACCTCGGGGCTCGAGGTGAGGGATCAAGTAGAGTCACGTGTAGTCTGCTATGGCAATGATCGAGTACTCTATTATTTCACTATTCCTCTGTATCGCTGTTCTAGTATTCAGAGATACTGCTACGCTATTTTACCATCCCATTGCGTTATTATGCAGGATATAATTCTTCGTCATTTAACGCACGCAAATCCATCGTGTGGAAAAATCGACTTGCAGAGATTCGGTGCCTGGTCATGCAGCACGTATGTATTTAACACGTGGAGATCTAACGCATGGTTATGTAGCGTGTAGATATCTAGCATGTAGAGATCCAACGCGTAGTTATCCAGTGTGTAGATATCTAGCATGTAGAGATCCAACGCGTAGTCATCCAGTGTGTAGATATCTAGCATGTAGACATCAAATTTACAGTTGTCCAGTGTGTAAATATTTATTATGTAGAAATCCAACGCGTGATTGTTCACTGTACAGATATCTAACGTGTAGAAATACAATACGTGGTAATTGAACGCGTAGGTATCCAGTATGTAGTTACCCAGCGTTTAATTATCCAACATGAAGATATCAAACGTATGGAAACTCAGCGTACGATAACGCAACATGCAGAAATCCAAGACGAGATAACCTAACACATGAGATAACCCGCAAATTCAACGTATGACCATATAACGCGAGGAAATCCGGTCAACAATAGAATACTACCCCCCGACAAACATTTCAGCCGGGAATCCGATACCGCTATTATGTTTTGACATCGAATCGTTACACTGTCGTGTAATTTGGAGTAGTGAGTTGCGTAACAGAAGTTCCGTAACCAGGTATCGATAGTCTTAACGAGATTCCCGGTGTTTGACGATACTCGAAACTCGCAGAAGCGTTCTCGGATCACCTACGACGCGAAGATAATTGCTTTAACGGCGGACCGATTTGTGTGATTCCGAAGGTATAACCAGTCACCCAGGAGTTGGCGCATTATTGGTTCAAAAATAACTTGATTCAAAAAGACATAAACAATTGACAGTCGGCGATCGTCGATCGACATCAAGCTCGGATGATTTACGTTGAGGATAGGCGTACTTTTTATGTTTCATTTGAACTTCCCCACGCGCCAATTCCTGGGTGACGCGCTGTACGTGATCGGTAAACGGCCATCTTCGTTCGGGAAGCCGAATAGCGGATCGATAATTTGACGTTACCGTTATCTTTTACGGGGTTGAAAATCAGCCGTTTTTTGTATTCCCGGCGCGAACGTCTTCGGATCGTAAGATTTTCCGGGAAACCGTGTAACGACCGACACGTTACGCGGGGATAGCTTCGGTGGAACTTCATGAAACATTCTGCGGCCGTAAAAGCGAACTTGGGGCAAATTGCTAACCGTAGCTGGTCATTTCACGGGGCCGGGATATTCTTGCGTTTCTACGCTATCGGCCACCTTGCATCTTCCACGTTCTTTCGCGCGTTCCCCGATATTCGGATTATATCCAGCTACAAAATTGTTGAACGACTACGTAAATAGCGAAACGATGGAGGGAATTTATTACTCCATCTCGTTTCATACGGGACGACGATAAGAAATCTGGTCTACTTCGATATTCCAGAAGCAGAGGCGTGAATTTATGTACCTCTTACGTCGTTTTATCTGGTTTCTTATCCGATTTCGGTTTATAACATTTTAGAGATCGATTATCAGCTTTCATCGCGTTTTGAGTGAAAAATTGTGCGTTATAGATAACAGTTTTGATTACCGTGTCACCCACATATGGATGACACTCAAATTTCTCTACAGATGTAACAGCTATATTATTCAAAAGTTGTTCTTTTCTCTAACTGAACATTAGCTTCTCTGACAAAGTTCTGTGAAAATATTTGGTAAGATTTGTTAAAAATGAAAATATCTAATGGACTACCTGTTTATGACTCTTCTTAATCGGGATGTTAAGTTGTGCTTTAAACCTACAAACCTGATACCAAGTTGAATATTCACGCTTAATATCCAATTGTACAGGCAAAGTATCATTGTTTTCTTTTTTACGAGTTTGCACAGGTGTGTAGGATCGTTACAGATATCCGTTGCGTTCACAATATAAATATGTATTTGCTTTTATTGTATTCCAACGTACACTAATGGCCGTAGATCGTTTCCGTTGTAATTGCAATACATCAAAGCGGCAATAATTATCGTTTAACTGTATACATTGCTATAAGTAATTGCCGTTGATTTATGTATAGAACGATGCTTTAATATCAACCT
This sequence comes from Coelioxys conoideus, assembly GCA_947623535.1. NCBI lineage: Eukaryota > Metazoa > Arthropoda > Insecta > Hymenoptera > Megachilidae > Coelioxys > Coelioxys conoideus. Next base: position 12,310,335 of record OX392459.1, read on the forward strand.
TCATCACGGTACTGTTAAACCCCTCAACCGTGCACTCGATCTAAATCGAGCATCCAAATGTTTTAAACCTTTCGAATTTTATAAGGAAACAGAACGATTATTTTAGTTTATCGAGGAGAGTGGCGAAGCCATTATTACGTTCACCTTTCACGGTAACGGCGCAAGTGGAGTGTAAAGGATTAAGAAAAATTATATTCTTTTTAACGTATGCAAATACCACGGACAATACGGCCTGACGAATTCATTTCATCGTTCGATCAAACTTTTTATAATTTGCATGACAAAAGAACGCTAAGTACGTATTACCGAACAATGACATTTTATACAGGATACAATTTTAATCTTCGTGAAAAATAAACGAACTCGACACAATAAGCGAATTAATCATTGCTACGATTAATAGTAATGTATATTTACGCGATAATTATCTACGTTATCAAACATGCGTTGATTGCATTTAATTTTTTCCACCACCTGTCTGCTCCATTAAAAGCGTCCATTTCTCAACGTCCATTTTCCGATCGCTATCTAGAGGGTGGAGGACAGGGGCGTAACTACGTGGAGTGTGACTGGAGAACAAATTACGAATTGTATGCGAGATGTAGAAATACTTATATGTTTGTACTTACAAATTTACAAACTTACAAATCTTAAAATTTTTCAATTCTAAAATTCTGGAATTTTTTTACATTTTGGAAGGAATTTTTGTTTCTCAAGTTCTCAAATTTTCACATCCCCAAATTCTCAAATCCCCAAATTCTCAGATTCCCAAATTCTCAGAACCTCAAATTTTCAGAATCTCAAATTCTCAGAACCCCAATTTTCAGGTCACCAAATTCTCACATCCTCAAATTCTCACATCCCCAAATTCTCACATCCCGAAATTCTCAGATCCCAAAATTCTCAAAAGTTTCCAACTGGTCCATGGTCGATGAATATAGGAGACCTAAAGATCCTAGGGAACGTTGGTAGGGACGGTAGTGATCGAGGGTGTATCGGATAGGTTATGGCCGTGGTACGGGGGCGAATGTCAGTCGAAGTTATCCATTCCATCGGATTTAGCGGGGACTTCTCGGTGCGTGTTCAAACGCACTCGAAACAAATGAAAAATCGGAGTACACTCGGAGCGAGCCGTGTCTCCGTGTGTTCGGGAATTTCCGACACCCCTCGGCGGGTCTCGTGAGCGCGCTGTACCGCGGCGTCATTCAGTCGAACGCTGACCGCCACGCGCGAAGGATCGCGTTGCGCTCGCTACCAACGCGTCACCACGAGTCACTCCCGGTTGTCAGCCAGCTGTCCACCTGACAGCCAATCGCGTCTCGTGTATCGTCGCCCGAACCGTGCGTCATCGCGCGATCGATTGATTCGTAATTTTTCGCGTAAATTCTCGTCGACGTTGGACGCGTCGATCGATTCGTTCGCGTAGTGCGTGTCTGGCGACCTCCCCTCCGGAGGCACGTGCTCGCCCAAACGCGGACACGCCGCTTTTACCCGACCGGGTTGTGCTGTGCCTTCAATTATTCGTCAAAAGGTTCGAAGCCGTCTGTTGTCAAACAAAGCCGACAAACGGAACGCGACCCGTTTGATTCCCGATCGTCGAGAGTTTCGTCGACCCCGTCGTCTCCTTTAACGAATTCAACGAGGCCACTCGTCCGCGCGGTCAATTCGTGCTAACCCGCGTGGACGATACGTCGCGTTCAACTTGCCTCCATAAGAGTTGACTGACCGAGTGACTCACGAGATCGCCCAGAGTGCTCGTCTCGTCTCGACGATCGAAGATACGCGACGCGCGTACAATGCGCTCCTTCTGTCGCCGCTCGTCCAGCAAAACACTCGGATAACTGTCCCGGCATTTCGTCGCGCGAGATCGACGAGCTGCATCCGTGCGTCGTTAACCATCGACGAAATCCTCGGCGATAATTGGAAGCGGATTAATTGGACCGCGAAGCAACGCGCGCCGGTCGCGCGATGAAACAGAAGAGGAACACGGTGGGACGGTCGATCGAATAAGCACGCCGCGCGTGCTTTGCCTCGCTTCACGGATTCCTCGTCTTGCCACCAGTTCCGCTTCGTTTCGGTGTAAATATTTATCGGGCGAATCGTCGATGAACTCTGAAAACCGACGCGGATACGCTCCGGGAACAGGGAATTCGCGGCTGATCCGTGAACATCGGCTCGCCGAATCTGTCGCCGAATTCGATGGAACACTGCGAGATTTGAACCCGAAACGATACGACGTGCTTGTATTTGCCAGTTTTCATTACAAACTCCACGTGAACGGGGACGAAAGTTGATGGGACCGTAAACAATCTTAGATCGAACTGGATAGGACGACTACGATTTGTTAATCTACAACGGTCACATAGTTTGTATGATCCGGTGTGACATCTGATGGAATAAGTTGAATCTCGGGAGAACAACGCATTCGGAGTTACTAGTCCGAGTCTAATCACGAATTCCGAGACCAGATTGGATCGATCAGGTATAAACGATTTAGGTTTGAACCCCAAACGATCCAAGGACACGAGAAGTGCAGGACGGATCAGACATTCGATATAGACTGGGGTAGATTTGATGGAACAAGGTTGAGGTTCATAACTGAACCTCCAATTTATTCTAACACTTACTCTATGATCTACTTCCAATTAATCTGCTCACACGTAATTTATTATCTACTTACAAGTAGATAGTAGTAAGGATCTACTTACAAATCATCGAAGGGAATTGTAAATTGTACATTGTCCGGGACAAAATTCGATGGACCCAGGACACATCCATCGTTGCGTCTAAAACAATCGAGTATTGATTGCATCGTAAATAGACTGAAATCGATCGGTGTTTCTCTGGATCGAGTATTTGGATATCAAGATAGAGGAGGAAAGGTCGAGGAAAAATTAAAAGAGGAAGCGGTGGAAGACAGTGGTAACGCACGAGGGAGATTGAAGAAGACATAGTCGAAGAGGGTGATAACACACGAGGTAGATTGAAAAAGACAGAGTCGAAGAGGGTGGTAACGAAAAAGACCGAAACAGAGTCTGAGAGGGTAGTAACGCTGAAGGAAGATCGAAAGAGACGTCGCTGAAGAGGGTGGTAACATACGAGGAAGATCTAAAGAGACATAGTCGAAGAAGGTGGTAACGCACGAAAGAGATCGAAACAGAGTTAAAGACGGTAGTAAAGTGCGAGGAAGATCGAAAGAGACATAGACGAAGAGGGTGGTAACATACGAGGAAGATCGAAACGGAATTGAAGAGGGTGGTAACATACGACGAAGATCGAAACAGAGTTGAAGAGAGTGGTAACGGAGGAGGAAGATCTCGAAACAGAGTTGAAGAGGGTAGTAACGCAGGAGGAAGATCGAAAGAGACATAGTCGAAGAGGGTGGTAAAGCACGAATCGGTATCGCGAGAGGATCTCCTGCAGTCAGCGTGTCGGGAATCGGGTCGGATGATGCGCCGTCGCGCGACAACGCGATTTTCGGCACTCGCAGTGGTAGAATGTTGACGGCCCGTTCTGGGCCTCTTGGGCTCGGAGTACCGCGAACCCTGGGGCCCGCGGAAGGTAGCGATCACCTGTTCCTGTTGCCAGAGAGAGCACTGATCATGGACAGTACCCACCTGCGACAGGACCTGGCCGGTCTCGACTTCAACCTGCACCTGAATCTTCTCCACACAGCGCCTCGCGGCAACGTCTGGCTATGTGAGTTACCACCACCGTTTTGCACTAGGTCACTGTCGTCGGGGCTGATGGTACCGCTTTTTGCGGCTCGCAGGAATTCCGTTCGGAATCCGAACTGTCCTCGCGATGTGGATATGTAGGTTCATGAAACCTCTTTCGCGGAATTACGCGAGTCGGTGGAATGCGCGGACTGACGGGGAGGAGGGGACCAGGTGGTTAACCCTTTGGTTAACGCTGTGACCAACCGCGTTATCCTTCTCGTGCGCGGTGTCCGCATACGGGAACGTTTGTGTAAATCGATTTTTCACGCTGGAAATTGTTCGATCGCTGAGCACGCGGAGTAATTTGCGATTAAATTTCATACGTTTTTAGCGTAACGGCGTTCCGACCCGTGCTTCGGGGTCGTTTTTCTTCCGCGAATGGAATTCGTGCGTTATTTAACCCCTCGCTGTACTTCGACGAGTCTCACGCGTGATGCGCTCGCGCTTCAATCGGAATAAATCCTATTCGAATTTTTAGCACCCTTCGATTTGGAGCTCAAGTCCAGTTACAATTTGCACTGTCGAAGATTGCTAAATAGAAAATTGACACAACATTTCGAGTTTCTTTATCCGTTTTGATATTGCAGCTACGATCAGTCAGCTCCGACTGACGTACCCGAATAAATTTATTTAATCGTTCTATTAAATGAATCGCCTCTCTCTCGTTCTTAAGCACAAAGAGTTAAAATTACGAATGAATTATCTCTTTGTAACTTGCTCGATCGCGTGATATCAGGTGCCGCTTCTAACGCGATAAATCTAAGACACGACAAACGTTTTCAGGTCTATGAAACGCACTTTTCACCTGATCTAACCCGTTAGATCTTCGTCACTCATATATCTCTAATTTCGTGTGTTACGGCTTCTAAAATCTCTCGGAGACCGTCGTTTCCGCTGAATGCGTTTTAAAGGACAGTCGAGCCGAAGGCGTTAAAAGGACCGTAAAAAAGCGGGAATTACACATTGCGCTAAACGCGGGAGTAATAATAGTAAAAGTACCGTGTATCAAAAGTACCACGTATCACCGTTGGACATAAATTCTTCTTTAGAACTCCAACGGTGCTAATGAATAAATTATAATGCCGTAATGCACCGTAATGGTTTTGATCCAACGTGCCTACAATGTAACCTAAGGTTCAAACGCGCTCCAAGATATTTATATTGATGTTAAAATAGCTTGTATCGTTGTATCCAATTCGAGATCGTAACTCTATGAATATTACAAATTGTCAAATGATATAATTGTCCGAAGCAATTGAATACTCGACGAGTTATTCGTTGCGTTAAACAGCTAACGTATTATACAATGTTTCTTTTATCCTTGATGTTTAATTCCCGCTCGTGTGATTCATCCAGTTGGATCGAGCTTAAACAATGAACCACAGTACGTTAAACAGGCACTCGTTGAAATAAAACGCGTAAGATGCGTCAGAATGCGCTCATTCGTGTTATACAATCAGGTTTTTCACGCCGGAAAACGTCGTATTGTTCGTCAAAACATACGAATTTTCGCGTGACGGCGAGACAAGTGTCTTTGAACGTAGACAAAACAGTTTACGTTAAGTCGAAACACGCGTCGGTTCTTCGTGTTTCGATGCACGGCCCCAATCGTGTCAAGATCAGACGGAGCTCTTTCGGAAACATTTACTTTATTGCACAATTCGCGCGGAAACATTGCCATTCAAATATTTTCTTTCATCTTCGTGCGATCACGTTTGCTCGATAACTTTGTTCTCGTCGATCAAATAGTTCTGTCGGTGAAACACACTCAGATGGAAAACACAAAAGTTTCTCTCGTGTTCCTACATTTTTTCGCTTATTCATTTACACGCGACAATCATTTTCAGCCGGTGTAATATTCGTATCGTTGTATTACAAGTTTTACTGGTATCTCCATCAGTGATACATCAATCATCGGAGACGAAAGAAACGTTAGACACTCCTCCGGTTAATCATTTTCTCGCGTGTCAAACTCGAGTTCCTGCGGATGATCCACCAAACTGTTTCTAACGTAATAAATTATTCGACAAATGTACTTATAAAATCAGTGAAACGCGGTTAGACGTCATTTGTATTCATCGTTGACCCTGCTTATTATGGCTTTCGATCCTACATTTATTTGTGACGGTGCCATTCACGCTTCTCAAGATTGATACTGCCGCGGCTAATACCAGGGATCAAGGGATTTAGGCATACGGGAATTTCTAAGTATATATTAGGGAGTTTAGAGAATTTCTTATGTAAGAATTTTAATATACAGAAATTTTTAGATATCAGAATTTGAATTTATAGGAATTCTTAGATAGAAGTTTGAATATGTAGAAATTTTTACGTATAAGAATTTGAATATATAGACACTTTTGGATATAAGAATTCGAATATATAGGAATTTTTAGATGTAAGAATTTTTAGAGATTTGGAGAATATCTGTGGGTTTAGGGATATAAGTTCATGCGAATGTGAGGATTTAGGGAATAAGGAAATACGAGGATGTGGAAATTTCATGATCCAGCAGTTTAGAGTCACACGAATCTAGAAATTTAAGAATAGATAACGAGATAGAACACGTACAAGAAAATGTTCCGTTTTCATAGTGCACCTCTCTCACGAACCTTGCTACCAACTATTTAACAGTTCATGGGGTTTACGGTGTCATTTTTCGAGCGTTTTTTTTTCCGTGGTCCTCTTATTGTACAGTTAGGTCACTTATCGTTCTAGAGCAATCTGACGGTTTTTAATAGCTTCCATCGTGGTCCGGGTTAATATTCCAACGGTGTTGGTCTAGAGTAACCTGCAATCTTGTTTAATGGAACGCCACACAGCAATCTCTCTTCGCTGTTCCAAATCTCTGTTGTGTATTCTTTGTAAAGCACGAAGTCGTCGATCAAGTGAACAAGTGCACGTTCGTACGAGGATCCTCCCATTCTTTTTAATTACATAGTAAGATCATTTCAAATTATTGGACCACTTTCGACAGTTCTAAATAACGGGACCAAGCATCAGTTTCTGAAGAAACAGAATTAATCAAGAAATTATTTATTGAATCGTTAAGTACATTATTTCCTTCAGACCTTTTTGATATTTTAAATTATCTTACGCGATACCATAAATCATTTGGAGTTTCTTGATTTCTTTTTTGCAATGAATCCTGTTATTTATAAAATCGACAACGTACGATTAGATTCGTGTTTATTTTACGAACTTCGATGAATCATAAGTACATAAAAATCCACGGTGTAAATTAACTGATCGAAAGCGTGTATCGCCCAGATACGTTCAGAGCAGCAAATTTCAAGCGACTGTTCGATGTACAATTTTTAATCTCGAAACGGTGACCTTGTAGCAACATAGTTTTTGCTAATTATCGGCAGAGCTCTGTTGTTCGTTTCTGTCGGACGTATCGACAGGCGGAATCGACAAGAAAGCAAAGCGACGTAAAACTTCGCGTCCAGTTATGTATCGCGTTTCACTCGTCGCAGCGGCATAGAATTTTCCGTGCCGCCATTTCCCCGGCGAGCAGCATCGGGTGCTTTCGAATAATAATTTCCCTTTTTCTTCTCCGTTCTCAACGTCCGGCAGAAAATAACGCAGGCGGTACGTAAAACGGCGGGAATTCGCGTAAAAACCCCGATCGCGAAAGTTAACGACGCGAGGTCGTTCGATAAAACTTTTCACGTCGCAGCGAAAATCCGATTGCACGCGCACGCTAGAACGGCCACCGATTCCCGATGAAATTAATTGCGATATTTTGAAAGCGTCGAACGCGATCGACGGATAACACGGTGTTAACCTGTAAGGTAGCATGATTACCTGCGCACATAATGCGGCCGCGGCGCGCTTACGCTCGTTTCGTTTACGTAACGCGAGAAAGGTGGAAACGAAACCCGCGGTCTTTTCATTTTTCGCGAATGAATCGTTCAGCTGTGACCCGTTCCAAAGCGCAGAGGGCTCGCTGAAACGTTGTAATTATAGAACGGGGAAAAAATTGTATAGGTTCGGCTGAAAAAGTTTCCCTTCGAAATTCAGACCTGGCGCATTTTCTGCGCCGACAAAACGCGCGTGCTCCCTTAATGTTTCAAACTAAATGTTGTACCTACGGTATTCAACCTCTTAGCGTTTCGTACGCGTACAGAGTTTGCCGTTGAATGTCTGTCGAAAAATTGCGAAAACAACGTGCGACTTCGCGATTTCGATTCGGATTTCTTAACCCTTTGCGCTCGAGCGGTAACTCGCACTCGTTTCATTGAATGCAACAATTTTAAACAAATAACTTGCTAAATTTATATTATGTATGTGATGTTTGAGCACAGTAAATTTATATTATGTATGTGATGTTTGAGCACAGTAAAACAGACAATAGTGGCGATTAACACATGGACAACCACACTGAAGTAATAGAAAATTGCATTGCGTATTTTCATTCACAAATCTTGCCAAATATTTTCACGATATTTTATATTCACTTTGCACAGTTCCAGGTATTTGCTGTTAGGAAAGTGAAGGAATTTTTAATAATACGCATGTCAAATCTTTATAGAAATTAAAGCGACATCCATATATGTCTGTTAGAAATGTATGTAGGGAAATGTACGGGATGAGTCAAAATTATGTGAACAATCTCACTGTTGTTTTATTATCTCGAAGAACTAAAGGCCAGAATAAAAGGCGTGATATTTTTTCCCAGAAATGTCCTCACGCTAAATTTCACTGTTGAATGTTGATTCGAGTGCATTAATCACGCTGGTGGTCAGCTTGAAACTGTGCATAACGAAGACTGCTCGCAAATACTTTCAAATAGTGTTCACATAATTTCGACTCACCCCGTATATGTAAATCTGGACGCTTAGGATCGACGTAACACGCGCGTTTTGCTTTTATCGGTGATGTCACCCGTGAAATTTCACGAGCATAAAGTTATTTCGCGCATTGCATAAATCCAATAAAAATCGAATAAAAAAAAAAGGGGACGCGTGTGTGCCACGAGCGACACTGACCGTCAAAGAGTCTCGTTGCATATCGCATTCTTTCGATTCGAATTACTCGGAACCTGTCCTCCTAATTATTTCGAGAACTTGTTGCAATCGTTGCAATAAATAGCGAGCGTACCTTTCGCACGAAATAATTACGCGGGCACGGTCGTAAAGTTTTATCGTCGTTCCTGGCAAAGGAACAAAAGTTGAAATGCCTCGTCTTTATCGTTTTGAGTGAAACCAAGCGGCGTGACTGTTCACGGTGTCAGACTCTGTTATCTTCGCCGGTTATTTTAGCCGTATTTGCTTTGCAATCGACTACATAACATCTTGCCGGCTGAATTTTTCAACACTTTTTTTTTTCTTTTTACCTTCGTTAACTGCGCGCCGTACTCGACGCGAGCGTATTATAAATTGCAAAAGAAACTGCTTTTACGCCGACGTCGATAGCTTTCGCGGTGGTATTTTGTCTTCGAAATCTCGCCATTTTATAGACTCTCGTTAGATTGCCGGACTGATCGATGTAAAATTCTTAGGGCGCTCCGATAAAATGTGCACAGTGACGGACAAAAGTATTCGTACACTTGGTATATGTAGAAATAAAAACATTTTCTATATCATTAAGTAGATTTGAACATATATGTATAGTTCTATATTAAACATAACAGTTACAACAACGAATGTAAGCTGATTTCCATAAACAGGTTCTGTATTACACCATCGTCTTTTTAATATTTCTTTTAAGCATTCTTTCGACGTTGTGTCATGTCCATTTGTTGTTGCAAGTGCAATATATAATATGCAGCTGTAAATGTTTAAATATACTTAATAACGTAGAAAACATTGTTGTGTTTATTTCTACATTCCAAGAATGTCGAATACATTTCAGTATGTACGAATAGTTTTGTCCTTCACTATGCATACTTCGTGCCTTAATCCTTTGAACTCGGAGGGTGACTCACACACGCTACTTCCTTTAATACAGACATTTTTTAACTAAATCTGCAATGTTATATATGACGTATAAACATAATGAAACAATTAATCGTGGCAATTAATAAAAAATTAGTCAAACTTCGAAAGAATTCATCAAACCTTTCAACCAGAAAATTTTTCACTTGCTATCTTCGAGTGCAGAGGGTCACAACCATCACAAAATGATACATCAGTTAGGTACCAAGAATATCGAGTACTATGCATACCGATCATTCTGAATACTCGTAATTTATAGATAACGCTCGTATCATCGACCTACGTTTATTTTATCTACGAAATTTCACGATAATTGAGTTTATTGGAACAATTTGTATCGCGCTAGGCGAAGTTAGATAAAAGGATTTATTATTACAGTGGCGAAAGAACGTGAACAGCGTGCATGAAAGAGCCGTTAGGGCGACGATATAACGAGGATCTACTGTAATTTCAGCGACGAAACCTTCGCAGCGATTAACGTAAAAGACACCTCGTGAACTCCCTTCGAAACGCGAACCTGCGAATTGTCTGTAAAGTCCCTTCGAGACGGGATTCTACTCGCGAGTACAATTTCTCGTGAAACTCGGTCGCAGTTAATCCCGAACGAAATATTCCAACCGAATTTGCTGGTTCTCGCTGTATCTATTAACCCCTTCGTTCCTGAATATTAATTTTGGTTGTAAGAAGTACTTCAGCCACCCTCGTAAAAAGATAGACGGGTTGAAAGTAGACGAATGCGGTACACGTAACAAAGATTCATTTTTAGAACGAAACATGTTTTCGGTGATATTTAATTTTGATTGTTTAGATACTGCATTTTAATTCCTCGAAATTTATAGTTGGCTTTACTTGTTCGTTATACTTCATTGTTATTTATTATGATTCATTATGTTCATATTATTATGTATTATATATTATTTGCAATTATAAATATTATGAATGGTATTATGATATGTTCGAAGGTCTTAATGAAACGGTACGCATACATCATGATTCAATTGAATGACTAATAAGCTTTGTCGATATCAAATCATACATCGCTAAACAGCATTAACAAATAATTCCCAACGATACTGTATGAACTAATATTGAACAAGAAAATGATAACTACATTGTTAACCATTTTATTTAAACCGAAATACTTGAAAAAGGTTTAGAACGAGGACTCCTTCAGAGTGATCAGATCGCATTATGTTCATCTTATCTATCATTATATCTATGTATCCATTATAATGTTCATTCGTATAACGAATCATAGTAATGATTCGCGTTATATTAATCCAGCAGTCGATTCATTGGTCAATTGAGAATTTTCATGGTACCTTCGGGACCAAAGGTGTAAATCAGTCCGCGAACGTGCCTGCGGGGCTGATAAATCGACGTACAGTTTTTTTCGCAGAACATACTCGAATCAACATGATTATCGAACTCGCGAGTTATCGCGAAACCACACCTTGAAGGCGATACGACGGTCAGCTTTAATATCAACGATGGTCAGGGATTATCCACGAAACGAAAAGAGAGAGAAAAAAAGAAACCGCGGTCGTTTGGATGGAATCGAGTTAATTATTTTTAAGCCGCGCCCAACGGGTTGAGCTAATTAAAGACACGACCTTAACACGAGCCTTGGAAACGCAGCTCTCGATTTACGAAGCTTGGTGAACGCCGGTATCTTTAGAACGAAATTTCCGTGTCCTTTGTCGCTTACACTAATCCAATCGATAGCAGCGCGAGTCTGATCGCAGCTAATCCTATCGTTCGCGCTGCAATTAAACCCTTCGATACGAGTGGTAACACTCGATTATCCGTCGATATAAAGTTTACCGCGAATTTAGATTGCCGGTTTAGCACGATCAATTTTCCTTGGAATATATCTCGATGAAAATTTAATTCACCGATTTTTAGAGAGCGCCGGCTCCGGATAAATGCAGGTCAGTTTTCTTGGTTATGAAATCGTTACTTTATTCTTGGCTTCTGGGAGTTCGATATAATTGTCCTTTTGTCGAGATCCATGCGCGCTACGAAAGCTCCTGCTGTTCATTAATAATGGAACTCCATTCTGCGTTCTCATTTTTTTTGTTTTATTAATTGACTCCCTACTTAAAACTAGGTTTACAGAACTCAGAAACAACCTCCACAAGCTTGTGTCAAAATACGTGTTGACTTTCATCGAGAATCTTTCAATGAACCGGTTTATGTGTTATTCATTATTTACTTCTTTTTATAGTATTAGAGAGTCCTGTCCGTTTCTTTTCTCCCTTTTGACATGGAATAAAAACAAACTTCAAGGAATATTCTGCTAGTAGCATCAATAATTTTAGAAAGAGGTAACAGCGAGATTTTTTTAGAGATGCAAGAGTGTGCCAGAGTATGAAAATTCATATTTAATACAACAAATCAATCTTGAACAATAAATATTGTGTACTCGTTTCTCATAAAAAAGTAAGAAATTTATGTGATACCCAGATATATTTTCAATTTAGACATAAAGGGCCATTAATCCATTTGTTACCTCGATCCAAAAATCGGGTTTGAATATGTATTCTTACACACATTCTTCGTTTATCGAAGAATAAATTATCATTGCTAAATAGGTTTAATCCTTTCCAATTCACTGACTTTGTTAGAGTGTTCGTATCCAGGTTAATTTTGAAGAACGTAGTAGGTCAATTAAATATACTAGCCCCTGATCTGGAAGAACCCTTACAAGTATGTCAACGAAATTTGTCCAGTGAAACTGAACAGTGGACCTATTCGACCAAAATAGTACTGGACAGTAGATTGCAAAGGGTTAATCGCGGAATAAGCCAAGTTATTACTAAAATTTATTACGACAGTAAAAGTTTGAATCTTTGAAATTGTGCATATTTGTAGACACGAAAATATGATATACGTCCCGGTTTCGTGTAACGAGCGATATTGTCCTTGTCGATGTTGTTAATTTAATATAAAGATAGTCTCGACCGCTAATTTCCGTAGAATTCGATATATCGACCGACGACACCGTTCGCGTGACGCCGAATAATCCCCCGGACACCTCTGTCGTGAATCGATTTCTGTATCACGGATCCGATCGAGTGTATAATTGATTAAGGGAACGTCTTTCGCGGATTCGCGGGCGATCGAGCGGAACGCAATATTTCACCGTCGGTACGATAAAACAAAATTAGAGGATGACCCAGATATTTCCGGCGTACGAAATAATTAGAAAGGATCGTCCGCCGCGGATGGGTGATTTTATTTTTCCGCGAGACATCCAATCTGATAAAAGCTTTGCTCGACGAGCGAGGATCGTTAAGAGTAGTACATATCTCGCTGGATGAAAAATCGCCCGGTCGGATCGCTGGATTAAGGTTCGAATATGGATCATTGAGGCTACCGAATGATCCGTTTAATCTGCCGGATTGTTCAAACTGTTTGCACGATATCGAGATACGGATTAAACGGTCTGCCATTGCTTCGTTAAATGAACCGATCCGTTCGTTCGAATCAGTTTGTAACGCGATTTTTCACTGGTCCTCTGTAAATACCGTGCAAGTCTATTTCCGGTCACGATAGCTTCGACCAGAAATTAACGCCAATTTGGGATCTCAAATGGCTGGGTCAAATGCACCTGTCAGTTCAATTTGATCAAATTGAAAAACAAAAATTGTGAATTGAAAATTAAAAATTGGTCATCGAGTGGTAAATGGTGCTCGAACTCTGTAATTAACACTAGAAATTCTAACATCAAATGCAAACTTACTTTAGAATTGAAAATGAAGGAGAAAAATAAATAAATAAATATTGCAGCATCATCTAACATAGACAACCATTCATTAGCTCAATAAAACATGACAGATATTTTGACAAAAGGTCGGCCACAAAATTTTATGACATAAACTGACATTTTGACTGGTTAGTAGTTCTAGTGTTAACTTGTGGTAATACTTGTGTCTGCGTATAAAATAGTTGTTAATTGAATTTTCTTCTGTTTCAGGTGAGTATCCCATCGAACGAATCTCTCGGTAACATCGACCCGAATACAGCGCGTGAGTATGCGATTCATAAAAAAGAATCCGGCCGAAAGGTCGTCGGATTTTGTAATCATCGTCGAACATAACGAAGCGCCACTCGAACGGTCGGCAGAATTTTTTCCCCCCTCCTCAATTAACGCGCGTAAGGGCACAAAAGGGGGTGGAGAAGCCGGCGATAACGAGGCGGCCCGAATTACCGCGTTAACGAAGTTAATGAACAACGTATGCCGAGTCGCGTTCCTGTTACGAATCGATGACCATCGAGACGGATCGAAACACGGGCGATTTTCGATACCGGAAACGCGCGCGATTCGTCGGTCACCGGTATCCTTGGACACGTGGAAGTTATGCAATCGCGTTACGTATACCGCACCGAATCTTTGTCCGATGGGAACGAGGCGCGGTCGCGAATGATCGATTCGCTATGCATTCCACGGTCGGATACTGTTGTAACCCGGGTCAGATTTGGGTTAGCGCTTAATCGCCCGAAATTACAGAGCGCCCGGCCATTTCCGACGAAAGGGGCCATTTTCCTCGCGCTTCCGGATTGTTTCGAACGATTCACCGCGGGAAACGCGAGCTTCTTGTTCCGTTGCCTCGTACGTCCATGCCATGGAATCCCAGGCAAGTTCATTATCGTGGCATTCGTGTGTCTTCGTTGCATAGTTACACCGAAGCTAAGATCGCGTGGGCGTTTCATTAGTTGGAAGTTTCATGCGGGTTTCGAAAGATTCCGTCAAGGATAAACGGCGTGTGATCCGATAATTAGTGTACGAGTTTTACGTGCTAACGTCATTTTTTTCGATGTACAACCTGATGCATAAGCATAAGCTATCGACAGGGTAGTTATTAAATAATTAAATAATTATTTTTTTCGATGTACAACCTGATGCATAAGCATAAGCTATCGACAGGGTAGTTATTAAACTGTCCTACCAGATTCACCCTTTTGTCTCGATTCGTATATCGGTGTCGTTAATTTGGTGGATTTCTTTATTTTTTTCTTTCTTTGCATGGTTACCTTAGTGATATATAAAAAGAAAAATATCAATCTCCACAAAATTATCGATATCGATCTTCAAATTGAAACAAACGGCTAAATATATTATTAATAAGATAAAGACATGAAACATAAAGACATAAAAAAAAAAATAATACACGAAGCAGAAAATTATCGGATGTCGACGTTACAGCTCTTTTCCAAATAATCCAAATTACATGTACCATATGTATCTTCCTACCGTATGTACATATGTTACATGCGACTTCAGAATCTTTTTACCTACCGTTTCCAAACGATCTGCATGATAAAAGAGTTCTGCAGAAATGATCAACGAATTTATCAGGGTAAACAAATTATTTCGACGAAAATTAGAAACTCGCAACACTTCAACATCGTGATTGAGACTGAAAGTTTGCTACACCGATCGCGTCAAATTAATTAGCGAAAATTGAAGCTGTACGGTACACGACTTCAAAGTGAATTTACGATGCTTATTAATATTTCTCAGGTAAATCTCCAAAAGCCCGAATCCCTCGAAGTTTCGATATTTTCGTACGTTTTAGCGTAGTATTTTTAAGTGATCGAGTACGAAATTTTTGACCGGTTCCCGTTTTAACCTTGAAGACGCGATACGCGTAATTAAGCAATCCAATAATTGTATTCCACAAGAACGGGCACAAGTATTTGAGGAGCAAATATTATGGCAGCGAGTGTTCAATGAAGTCGATGTTAATTAAGATTAGGCGGCACGATTCTGCGTACTGCCGCTCGAAACTGTTAATATGGCGGCTGTCGAGAAATCCGAGGATTTAGAAGAGCCCTTTCGGATATTGATTGAGTTACGTGCGCGATGATTGGCTCCGGTTAACTCGAACCTGCCCTGTAAAATCGTACCGTAAATATGCGCAGTCTTCTCGATCCTGTAAGAGGTAAATCGATTCGTTCGAGACGGTAGTCATTCAACACGAGTCCGAGAATTTTTCTTCTCAATCCAAACATTGAATCGCTTCACATATTTCTTCGCTGTTTCTTTAAGATTATCCTCGAACTTCACAAATATCTGTATGAGATAATTTTTAGTTAGAATATTGAGTCTACGAATTAACTTCGTAGAGTAATTTTTAGTTAGAATATTGAGTCTACGAATTAACTTCGTAGAGTAATTTTTAATTAGAATTTCGATTACTCGAATCAATCTCGTAGAGTTTTTTTTAAACATTCTTGATAGCCCCATGGTCGATGAACACATGTTTGCGTTTAATTTTTTAAGGTTGTACGTGTAGATGGACTTTCAAACGATCAATCTGTATATTCCCAGGACAATACTGCCAATATTTCGATACTGTTAAGTATCGAACGAACGAGGACAATACAGTTTGTAAATAAATATTGACAATATTGTGTCGATAATATACACAAGGTTGATTGAATTGTTCTTTCGAACCAGTTTGGCTATGTAATATCTTTTTGTTCCACAAACACCCACTTCGTATATTTACTTTTCAATCGAATAAAGTAGAAGCTCAATCGTTGAACGTAAAATAATTTCTGTTACGATTAATTCCTGATGAAGAATCTCTTTGTTGTTTAAATATAGTAATATGGAAAAACGTTTTATAGATGCACGAAAATGTTTTTGTAATGCACAGCACAATCGACGACTTTTAAGCCAAACTAAGAAACATCCAGGGAGATTGAAATAAATTGCAGCGAAGAAAATTGCGACGCATGGGATTAGAATAGGGGCGATGAGAAAGCTTTTGAAAATGAACATTGAACGATATACTTGAAGCGTTTTTATTTCGCAATTACCTGCCGAGTAGAACGTTGAATCTACGGACGTTCAGTTTCATCTTTGGCGAAACTTTTCAATTTCATCTCGCCGGTATAACGTGCATATTCGTTAAAAGAGAACGCACTCGAGAATATTCGCGATGGAATCGCTGATGCCATTAGCTATCGTATTATTGCCTCGGTGACGCTTTTTACCGAGAAAAATCGTCCCCGAATTACCGCCGGGATTAAATATTCGTTCGTCCCTCGGGGAAATCTGTATTTCTCGGGGAGAGACATCGGACGCTCAATATTTCACGGTACTCGGTTTTTATCGGCGCTACGGGATCGAGAATTTGGGGTTCGATGACTTGGAAATTTCGGGATTTAGGGGTTGCTAATTTTGGAAGCGAGCAATTTGGAAATTCGGAAATTTAGGAATTTGAAAATTTTGACAATGGGAATTTTGGAAGGCAAGGTTTTAGAAATTTGAGGATTTGGGGATTTTGGGAGTTCAGGAATGTAGGAATTTCAAGATTAAGGAGTCTACAAATCTTTGAATTTGGGGTTTAAGAATTTATGGATGTAGAAGTTTGGAAACTAGGGAATTCAGGAATTTGAGAATTCGAGAATTCAAGAGTATCAGAATTTGGTGTTTAGAAAATGGGAAATTTTGGAGTTTCACAAATTTTTGAATTTCAGAATCTATTGATTAGAAATTTATCAATTTGGAATACAGAAATTTAGAGATTAGAAATTTCAGCAATCGACGTTTGTCAAAATTTGAACATAGACTAATTTGACACGTTGCTAATTAGGAAGTGTACGAAATTGGACTTCCTGAAATTTACTAATTTAAGAACTTAATGTCTTGAGAATAGCCGGAATTGACGACCTCGGAATACGATCCGGAAATTTTTGAATTCGTGTTCGTATATGTGAATGTATTTATTACGAAACTTGGTATGAATGCCTATTCACTCTATTACATCGACGTCACGTATTAATTAAAATCTTAAAATATCGACAGCACGTATTTATAGTCCGAGGTCATATTTATAGTCTTCATTACCACCTCGAGGTTTTTTTGTTTCAAATATCTCGCCTTTGTCGACCTCCTCGAAGAATCATCGAGTTGGTGAACGCGTTTACACGGTTAATTTCGGCCACCAAAGGACAGATAGCTTTCCAAATTTGGCTTTGGTTGCCAAATTACTATTGGGCAGCGTGCGTGCACGATACGTAATCAGATTTATGGATCAGAAATTGGGCGAGGCGGGTCAGCGAAGTCCGATCAATACGTTTCCTGTCCTTCTCGCTCGTTGTTAAGATACTTTCGAAGGTCGAGGAATTTTTCCAGCACACTCTGAAACTCTAAAAACTAGCGAACCGTTCCTGCTGTTTATTGTTGAAGACTCGTTGAATCATCGGCGAATTTCAAAACGATCTGGAGATAGAAAGCATTTCGTTGACTTATTTATTTTCGTTTGTAGTTTTATGTACTTGTTCGGTTCCTCTGCTCTTTCAAATGCAATCTACGATGTCATGAATTATAAGTTAAAAAAAATTGAGTTCCAACTTTAACTCGCTGTTACAATTTTGATAGTTTATAGTTTGCCATTTTTGTACTTTATAGTTTACAATTTTAGTACTTTATGGTTTGCAATTTTAGTACGTTATCGTTTATAATTTTAGTACTTTGTACCTTACACTTTTAATCAGCAGTTTCATAACACATATATTCAAATTAAAATTGACTGTAAAATTTTGTAATCATCATCAGGTATGAATATATCGCAACAAATAAATTTTTAATCTTTTTTCACAGTCATGATCGTCCATTTTACAAATTTTTGCAGTTGCAATGTTGACACTTCATTACGATTTTAATACTTTTTATCTTGTACTTTTAGTTTGTCACACGCATATTCAAAAATAAAATCGACCGAAGAAATTTCTAATTATAATCAGGAGTGAATTCGTCGCAAAAACATTCGTCCTTTACAATTATGACCATTTCAAGTTACGTTTCGAAATGGAAAAGAAAAACTTCGGTAAAATACGGACGAAACCGCTTTCCAACTTTCAGAATTACAACTCTTGGTCCCGTAAATTACGAGCAGAGACGAAGGAGCACGTCTTCCATTTTCTCTCTCTATCTTCCGCGGTTCCATAAATTACGATTAAAGATGAAACGCGATTTTAATCTCCCGAACGCGAGCCAGTAGTCTGGATATTAAAAAGTTCGGTAGTCGTTTCCTCGGACGCCAAAGAAAATCAGGAGAATCATAGCGTTCGCGGCTTTATGACCGACTCTCCGTCGAATAATCGAGGAGGTGACTCATCATCGATTGCTATAACATCGTCGACGAAACTCGCATAACGTCGGATTTCGATGTTGGTCCGCGATTTCGTGGAAATTGTCGCGATCCGCGATAACCTTTATCTAACAACGGAATATCCCTTTGTTTCGTGCTGAGTCCCCCCACCGTGTTATCGTGGATCTAGGGGAAAAAAGGGGGGAATAAAGTAGAATTTACGTACGCCACGCTTTATCATTCCGCCACGCGTAGAAAGTTGGCATATATTCTCTTTTCGTCTGACTCGTGGACTTTCTTCGCTTTAATCTTTCGTTGTTCGGGTATTCTATCCGTGTCGTCTTAAGTATTCTGCTATTTTTATCCAACGCGCTATACTTTTTCAATATCTTTATAGAAACTACGATATTTTTAACGGTGCTGCTTTTCATGGACAATTTGCTAGTCTCGTTAAAACGGTTTCGAGAAATGCCCAGTGTGCGTGGGATTTACTAGTGTCATCTTGTAATATACTTGTTTCTTCTTGGAATGTGCTAGTTTCATCTCATAATGTACCTAGTTTCTTCTCGTAATGTACCTAGTTTCTTCTCGTAATGTACCTAGTTTCTTCTCGTAATGTACCTAGTTTCTTCTTGTAATGTACTTAGTCTCTTCTTGTAATGTACTAGTTTCTTCTCGCAGTGTAGCAGTTTCTTATTGCAGATGCACTAGATGTTTTTTGCAATGTATCAGTTTCTTGGAATTTACATATTTGTTCTCTCATTGGTAGACATTGACCGGAATTGTGCTCGAGAACGTCATTGAATGCGTATGTTAATCGTGCTCATTGCTTTAATTAATTTTACGAGTGGTTCTGCAATTGCATTTAGCAACCTATAAGATAAATTGAAACGAGGTGGGTAATAATGAAATTAAAGAACCAGCAATATGCAAGTGTGAGCAAAGAGTTAATTCAATAAATGTAGCAATTATAACTCGAGTAATCTTCATTGTAATGTATCTCCTTGCTATATTGAATTTTATCTATTAAGGGTTTGTCCAGTTGCAAGCAGCAACCGATAAAATAAATAGAAACAAGGACAACAATAATGAAATTTAAAAACCAGCAATACGTCACTGTGAGAAAAGAATTAATTCAAGAAGTACGACAATTGTTACCCGAATAACCTTAGTTACAACGTGTCTCGTTGCTTTGATTAATTTTACCAATTAGTCGTTCTCCAATTGCAATCAGCGACCGATAAGATAAATAACAAGGTGCAAAATAATGGAATTCGTGGATCACCAATGTGTCATCGTGAGCAAATCGTTAATTTAGTAAACGCGACAGTTATATCCCGAGTGATCTTAGTTACAACGTGTCACGTTGCACGTAGAAAATTGTCAGCGTGTCAGTCAACGTTTTAATTACCGTTATTTAAAACGACGTATATTCCACGGATAACCCGATACTTTCAAAATCGTTACACGTCCCACACGATCTTTTTATCTCATTGCGTCAGAACCATTACCTAACTCATTGTCCCGCCGTATCGTTCCCCGTACGTGCAACTTCATCGAAAAAGCCAGAAAGACAATTTATCGTTTGTACACGCTTTAACACGCCGTAACGTTCAATTGAATATCTTTTTTTTTTATCTTTTTGTACACGCTCCATACAGTGCAAAAACGAGCTCGCACAGAACGTGCACGTAAAAAGAGACGAACGAACGTCCGCGTTATTCAGTCCGGCAAAAACCGAAATGAAAGCGTTAATACCCTCTGTATAAGCGTTTATGTGTCCGCGGTTGGTCGTCGAACTTCACGAAAAATTCGTCCGACAATTTCGTCGGGTTTCATTGCCTCTGATTTGTCGGGTAATTCGATCGTATGATCGCGCGCACGATAAAGACACGCGCGTTAATTTCATCATTCTTTGAATACCGAATCCGTAAATTTGCGAGTTTCTGGATTTATAAATTTTCCAGTTTCCGAATTCAGAGAATGTCGAGATTTCGAGTTATAAATTTTCGAATTTCCGAATTCGGAGAATATCGAGATTTCGAGTTATAAATTTTCGAATTTCCAAATTCAGAGAATATCGAGATTTCGTGTTATAAATTTTCGAATTTCCAAATTCAAAGAATATCGAGATTTCGAGTTATAAATTTTCGTTTCCGAATTCAGAGAATGTCGAGATTTCGAGTTATAAATTTTCGAATTTCCGAATTCAGAGAATGTCGAGATTTCGAGTTATAAATTCTCGAATTTCCAAATTCAGAGAATATCGAGATTTCGAGTTCAAAAATTTTCCTGTCGTCGAATTTGGAAAATGCGAACTTTCGAATGCAGAGATTATCGAGGTTTCGAGTTTAGAGGGTTTCAAGAGTTTTCCAATTTGGGAATTATCGAAATTTTGTTAAACGGCGCAAAATGGCAACTAAATGGTGGAAATTTCTCTGTGAACACGTGATTCTATCAAGAGGAAGCCTACGTTGCAACGGGGTGTACCGGTGTCTCGAATCGATAGCACTTTGCGTAATGCCCCGTGAATAGAGCCCTGTGACCGGTACAGGTTGCGAGAATCGATGAGAGTATCGTTGTTGTTGCACACGACCGCGTGATCAGTGATTAATCATCCGATACGGCGGTCGTGTTTGATTAATTAATTGTCGGTGTTAGTAGAACACACGTGCTGGAGACTTGGTTGCAAAAAGACAGGAAACACCGGTACTTCCGCCGTTTCATCTTCGACGTCGATTTGACGATTCGCTTTTCATTCATCCCTCACTTTTCATTACCTACCAATGGAAAAAATCCTCTTTTTTAATACCAGACTGCTGGCTGTTTGCGCAGAACATTCGTTACAGGTCTTTTATCCCCGGTGCACGAGTATCATTCGAAAATGCTGCGCTGCGAATGTATCAATGCAATGTGTGCTTTTTTTATTCTCTGCACAGAGCGCTTTCGATGGTTGATTTATACCGGTCGATTCAGAGTTCGTAGTCGACGATTAATCTTTCGAACGATCGACCTGAAAAGTCTTGATTTTCCACCGTTTCTAAATAAAACGTTTATATCCACTAGATTCGTACACTTTCTTTATTAAATTTCTTATTTCTTATTTCATATTAATTATTTCATAATTTGCTCCTCGTTTGATTAGCTCGTCTTTTGAGTGAAACGATGAAAGCATCGTGGATACGTTACTATGTCACAGGTTTGTGTCACAGTGTCTGAAGTCTGGCTTTTCATGGACAACTTCTCCATTTTTAATCGAGAACAAATTTCGCACCGATAGATCAATACATCAGCTGTTAACGGATAAAGTAACCCGATAAAGCTTCGCTCCTGCAGTACACCGCCTCGTAATGGCTGTTTACACAATCGTTAACCATCCGAACGCGTAAAACTCGAATCACCAGAAAATAGACAGAGCCTGACCTTTCAAGGTTAATTAGACCGGAACAACGAAGCTTTTCAACGTGGTCGACAATTAAGCTGCCGTGTGAAACGATCCGTTTTCGTCAATAGTCGTGATTCAATCGCGAAAGAACCAGCGCCCCTAACAACCCCGCCCTTTCGTTTCCACTTTTACGCCATTTTGTATTGATGCCCGCTTTAACCATGCGATCTGTCGTTTCAATCAGACCTAATTAACGATTTGTATACTTTCTTAACGCTTTTTGCTGAATTTAGATATGAGGATAATAGAGGTTCATCTTTTGGGGATATTTGGATCTAGTGTTGTGGACACTTGAGAATTGGGGATACAGAGATTTGGGGGTGTAGGGTGTTGGGTAAAGAGGAATTTGAGTACGTAGGGTTTTGGGATTTAGGAGATCGAGGTATATGATTTCGGAACATAGCAATTTGGGATATATGGATTTGGACTGTAAGGATTCGAGATGTAGGGATTCGGGATATGGAGATTCGGGATATAGCGATTCGGGGTATAGGAATTTGGGATATGGGAATTCGGGATATGAGGATCCGGGGTATGGGAATTTTGGGGGTATTTTAATTGGGGGTATAGGGATTCGGGATATGAGAATTTGGGATATGGGAATTCGGGGTATGGGGATTCGGGGTATAGGGACTCGGAGTATAGGGATTCGGGATATAGGGATTCGGGATATAGGGATTTAGAATGTAGGGACTCGGGATATAGGAATTCGAGACGTAGGAATTCGGATCATTTGGATCTGGAATATAGAAATTCCATATATCGAAATTACACACAGAAATTTGTGCACATATAAATTTGAAAACATCCTAACATAATACCCTTCCAAATTCCCAAAATCCTAAAAAATGCCACCAACTCTAAATCCCTCTCCCATGAACATTACCCCCAAACTCCAAGAACCAAGATCGACTATCGTCGCGGCTCGAATTCAGATTGTCGGTACAGAATATGATACTGACTCGTACGCACGTAACGCGGCCCCGTAATTTCGGGACGATAATTCGTGTCGAATCGATCGGGCCGAAACGTAAGATCGTCGAACGGGTAAATCGTCGAGAACCGGTTCGCGAACGATGGAGGAGCACGTGCTGGATGACGAGGCAAACTCGTCTGGACGGGGAGACCTCTCTTCCCAATTTCTGATGTCTCTTCCACGGTTTTCGTCGTATCTGGCGTGTAGCTGCACGAGCAAGAGGCTCACGGGGTGCACGTGCTCTCTGTTACTCGATGTTCGTCGGAAAATAAGCGTCTGCGAGCTGAAGTTCTCGCAAGGTGAATTGCTTTAGAGACGAGTATAAGAAAGAAGAAGAAGACGAAGAGGCTCGAGTTCGGAGCAAAAGGGGCTTCCTCGAGCGTGTTCGAGCTGCGGGGGCGAGACAATCCGCCCACATCTTTACGCGACTCGTTCGTCTTCTTGCGCCGTATATTATATCCTCCCTTTCTTGCTTTATCGTCGCGTTTCCCGTTAAAACGAAGATTGGTAACTCGCTGGAAATAGGAAAAGGATTCTTTCGCCTCGTACCGTTCGTTGGCGCGATCGTTATGTTTAATGAACCGTATGAATTATTTGCCATCCACCTGCACCGTCGTACGTTTCTGCGCTGGATTGTTATGACTTACGCTGTTTCTGTTCAATAGCGTTCTCCATTTCGCGATTTTTAAATTATTTGTTTGAATTCCCTGATATCCAAATAACGTTTTTAGTTTTGTGACGTGTAGATTATTTTTCATTTCGTGATACCTAAATTGTCTTTTTAATTTCGTGATATCTAAATTAATTTTCTAATTTCGTGATATCCTATATTATTGTTCGTAGATCTAAGAAATGTTAGATTATTTTAATTGCTAATGACAATTATGTACGCGAAATATTTCCGACGGTAGTAATACTGTGTTTGTAAGGTACCTGTCTAGTTATACGAAAAATGAGACGTTGAAAGATTTAAGTTCTCTGATTTTTTAATTTTAAATTTACGCGCGCTTCAGGGACCAGACTGCTAGCGCCATCTAGCGTCCGGCGACAAAATTAGTAAAACCTGAAATTGCATTTTTCTGCAGAATAAACGAGGTTTGTGCTATTTTGGAGCGGTCGGATCATTCTACAAACTTAATGTCACGTGAATAATCAGATTACGATGCGCTGGAAACCTTAAAACGGGGTTTAAAAGAATGGACCATTTTATGGACCAAAAATTTGTCGTCCATCTAGCGGTGGAATGGTGGAACTAACGAAACTAAATTTTACTTGTTTTGCAAGACAATAATTGACATTTTCGACTCATTATGGTATACTGGACGATCTATTTTATCAACGTGTTTCAAATTATGATATTAAAATGCGTATTGAATATGATAGAACGGAAACGATGTGATAAAATAAGGGAAGTTTTAGTTTCGGTGCATTTTTAAGTTTTTGATACTGCCAGTGCCATCTACCGGATGTATAGCGAATCATAGTTGCGTTATAGTACACCGTTGTTTCTAGCAGATGGCGCTAGTGGTATCTTCTCGAGAAAACCTGCAAAGACAATGTCGTAATTGTGATAATAATTGTTTATTGTTGCGCTTAAAATGCAATTTATCATCTTTATGTGAAGCAAATTAATTATATTGCACGTCTGGGTGATTCAACAGTTCCAAACAGTCAGGTGTTGCCTGGAATGTATGTTAAATTTAGGAATTCTGGTTCTAACCCTTCACCGCTAGATGGATATACTATTTGTGTGTCCATAAAGTGCAAATATATTAATTATCGATTTTAAGGTAATTAGAGAATTGCGATCCTGTTGTTCGAACAATTTTGCGAATGTAAAATGTTTTGCCTCCTTCAGAAAGTCAGAAAAATGGTACACTTTTGAGAAAATGGCAATTTTCTGTTTTCTTGATTCCCAAGACCACTGCCAGATGGCGTTAGCTGTGTCGTTTTTAGAATTTTATTGATATAAAATCTGAAATCTGCAAAAATTAAAATTGTCATGATTTTTCCAACTTATACAATTAATTGCAATAAATGGTACTTTATATAAATTTTTTCCTACGGCTGTAGAAACATATGAATTAATTCTTTGAGAGGTAATTCAATAATAGATGGATGAACCTATAGGTTCAGGCATTTGGATATTAAAATAATTAATTTATTTATCATTGCAACAATTTCTAAGAACACCAGCTGCATCATGATATATTAGCTAAACGAACATATCGTCAAACGTCAGTTACATTCAATTTTCGGATATAATTTTTGTTCAGCAATCAACCGGTCTCTGCATTTGTTAGTCCAATTAGCATTCCTCCTGTGTTAATAACGATTACACGTCCACGGTGTTAATTTTATTTAACCGATCCTGACATTGTTCGCAATTTAACATCTCCCATTTATAATACCGCCTTAAATCAAATACGACGAAAAATGTAATTTACTTAGGCTCACGGAGGTGTTAATAATATAATACGCTAACCCGCACTGTTTTACGATCGAACGATAACTATAGCGAAACATGACACCCTCGAAGATAAGGCAGCAAGTTCCTGAAGACATAATGAATTATTTTAATTGAAACACGTGTTCGAGCACGGTCGATCACTATGTATGCACTCGTACGATTCCCGCTCGGTTGCACAATCGCGCTTCTTCTTCATTATGCATAATCCACGTCAACGAGCTAATTAACTGCAATTAGCGTGCATCTCCGTTACTCGATGCCTGACCTCGACTTCCTCGACGATCCCCATTTTTTACCGGCGACTCTTCACGACGCTCACAAAAGAACCCTCCTCTTTCCACCCTCTTCTCCTTCTTACCGTTTAATTTCTATTTTCTCCTCGCCTTTTTTTTCTTGTGTATATCCGTATCTCGCAAGATTCTCTCATTTCTCGCATTCTCCCCCGATAACGGCCTTCCCACCACGCTCGAGACGGTATTTTAAGAATATTAATGGGACCGTCTCGCGTCGATCTCGTTAGCGACTCGGCCATGTATCCTGGGGATATTAATGGTATTAAATTTATGCATATAACCGAGCTTCGTTATATTTATTCCTTGCCTATGCTGTTCGCTCGCTCATGCGTTCGTTCCTTGTCCCCCTATTGTGACGGTGCCATCGCTAGTGATACTTTTTCCCATTGTAGGAGAACGCGTTACTGCCTCGAAGACAATACGTAAAACCTCGTCGGAACCATTTTACCTACAAATCGTGTCAATCTGGGGGTGTGACACTCTTTCCGTCAGGGGATTTCGTCGTCGATCCGTGTGTCGGCCTGTTTACCGTCTAGCTCGATATCATCGGATTAAAATCGCCGATGCGACGATGTAATCTTGCTTCTGCTCGATTTGCGAGTCCGACGGATTTACCTTGTCACGTAATGAACGTCCGCATTTATGGTTCTGGAGTTCTCCGATACTTTGCCGATTGTGATTCTCAGCTGTTCTAATAATTTGGTTCCTCCGCTATTGTAATATTTTGGTTTCTCAGATACTGTGCAAATATATGAGGAACATATATATATGTATATATCATTCGTAGCTTTGTGAGTAGTCACGTGTGTATATTTTTAAGTTTTTCAATCGTATAGAACCTCGAGTTATCAAATCCTTATATTTTCAAGACATCGAACACTCAAATTCTGTATATTCAAGCTCTGATATTTATAAGTTTGCGTATTTCTGTACCCTTAATTTGTTGGGTTCAAACTTACAAATTCTCTGTTGCTTAACTTCTTGGATCCTTAATGTATCAAAGTTCCGAATTCTCGGATAACATTCCCGGCTCGTCAAGTTTCTAGATCGTCAAATTCTCATTTCGCCAAATTTCTACATCGTCGAATTCCCAAACCTCGAAATCTCTAAATTCGTGACACCTCGAATGGCAATATCTCGATTCAAAAAAATTCCGAAATCCTAAAATGTTGAACTGCTCGTGTCCCGATTGTCCGAACGCCGGAATTCCGAAATATCAGCGAGAGAGGGCGAAAAAACGATTCGTTCAGTCGCAATATTCGGCTAAGCGTGTAATAAAATGGGTGTACGATTACACATGTCCGTATGCGCATATCGCGAAACGAGCAGTGGCGTCTATAGACGTCGTTCGAGCCATATTTCTCTTCCGCAAAGGGGAAAAAATATTTGCAGGGAACGAGCTGGCGGCGTAGAGACGCACGCACCTCGGGTCGAGGTTGACCCACATTTCGCGCAAAGCCTCGGCACTCGAGCACCATCACCTGCTTCCTACGTCACGTGCTGCGCCAACCACCTTTCGCGTATTTCGCGTGGAAATGAGCAATGCCGAGGAACGAAACGCGGTTTGCATCGGGCCACGATTGTTCCGCGGAGAGAGGTTGCGAACCATCGAGGGGAGAAAAAAAAATCTTTGCGAGCTTCCAACAGGCTTCTCTCGACGTTTTCAACGACGCGACGCCGCTCCTACCGCCGTCAGGCCGTGAAACGCGTGGTTCTTGGACCGGTAAATTGAACCGGCGTTAACGAAGTTTCCGCGGATTGCCCGACACGCGCGACGCCATCTTGGTCCACTCTGATCGACCGTGTTTAACACCTTCGCGGGCTATGTACGTCGATTATGGACGATTCGAGAATTTGGAATATTTGGGAAATGGAGATTTTGGGTAGTTGAGCATTTAAGGGTTTGAGGATTTGATAATTTAGGAATTCGGGAATTTCGAAGTTTGAATTTTTTGGGGGTTGAAGGCTACGCGAAATTTGGGATTTCGAGAATTTGGGAAGTTAGAAATTTGGGAATTTGAGGTTACGAGAATTTTGATATTTTGGAATTTGGGAATTTGAGAATTTGAGATTTTTGGGATTTTGAGAATTTGGGAATTTGGGAATTCGAAAACTTAGCGGACTTGAGAATTTGGGGTTTGAGAATTTGGGGGTTTGAGAATTTGGGAATTCGAGAATTTGGGGGCTAGAAATTCGGGAATTTGAGGCTTTGAGAATTTGGATGTTTAGGAGTTCGGGGGTTTGAGAATGTGGATGTTTAGGAATTCGGGGGTTTGAGGATTTTTATATTTAGGAATTTGGAAAATCTTGAATTTGAGAGTTTAGAAATTTGTAAATTTGAGGATTTGAATCTTTGGAAGGCTAAGAATTTGGAATTTGAAGAAATCAGTAATTTAGGAATTTGAATATTCGGGAATTTACGAATTTGAAAATTTGGAATTTGGGAATCTACAAATTTGGAACTTCGATAATTTGCCAAATTCCTCTGTTTGCAAATTTGTAAATCAAAGAATTCGGTGATTCATGAATTTAAGAGTGCAGAAATTCCTAGAATTGTCAATTTGGGAATCTAGGAATGTGCGATGTTTATATTTACATGAAATTCATTTCTTCATGCTCCAATTTGCATACGAAGTTACACGAAAAAAGATCGTGTGTTCACGGAGCGTTCAAGGAGAGCGCTCGCAGAAAAAAAAATGGCGTTACGAGTCTTACTGTCAGCGTTCTCAGAAGTTTGTAACTCGATAGCAGGTTGTCGAAGTCGTAAGAACGATCGTCGTAATCCAATGCGTGTTCGAAGACATTTAAACCGCAGCCATTCCATTCCACTCGTACCTTCCGTTTTGTTTTATAAAACTCATTGTTAATACTCTTTCTCGAATCGCATCTTCTTTTCCTTCGAACTTCTAATTTCTATCGTGCGATCGTTGGCTAATTTATAAATTGGTCGTGACCTTCCTACGAAATTCATTTAGCGAATATCCGTGCGTTCTGAAACGAATAATCCGCTCGAAAAATGTACGTCCGATGATTCGCGTTGACCTTTAGCTGGTCGGTTGGCTATTTCAAACGATTAAAGCTACGCCAATTCGTCGACCTAAATTCTTTTTTCGCATATCATTTTTCGCCTACGTTACTCCCCACTTTTAATTCGAACTTCGACAGAGTTAACTCGCGGTATAAATTATATTTACAATTCAAAGAGGCTCTACCGTGCCCCGATTATATTCAAAGCAACTCGAAACCGAATTTTGCTCGAAAGAAAAAGTTTCGACGGTGTGCCGGCACTGGATGGATTTTCTGCAAATATAAATTCGATCGTGATTCGTTTATTGCGTCGCTTATGAAAGTTATGGGTTCGGGAATTTATAAATTTGACTTTAGAATTTAGATGTTTTTTGGTTCGTGGTTTAGGAAATTGAAAATTTAGAAATTTGGGGTTTGGGGAATTTGAGAGTCTAGGGATTTGAGGGTTTCATGATTTGGGGATTTGAGAGTTTGGGAATTTGAGAATTTGGGGATTTGAGAATTAGGATTTAGGGAATTTGGGGTTTGAGAAATTGGGGTTTGAGTATTTGGGGTTTTTGAGAATTTGGGGTTTGAAAACTTGGATGATTTGAGAATTTGGGGATTTTGATAATTTGGAAATTTGTTAATTTGTGGATTGAGAATTTGGGGTTTGAAAACTTGGATGATTTGAGAATTTGGGGATTTTGATAATTTGGAAATTTGTTAATTTGTGGATTGAGAATTTGGGGTTTGAAAACTTGGGGGTTTGAGAATTCGGGGATTTGAAAGTTTGGTGTTTGAGAATTTTGAGATTTGAAATTTTCGTGACTTGAGAATTTTGGGATTTGAAAATTTCGGGGTTTAAGAATTGGGGATTTTTATAGTTTCCGGATTTGTGAATTTTACAGTTTGACAATCTGGAAATCTAACAACTTGCGAATTGCGAATTTTCGGGTCTGTTAATCTTGGAATTTAATAATTTCAGTATTTAAAATTTGCTAATCTAGAAAGTTACGAATTTAGAGATCCATAAACTCAGAAATTTCCAAATTTCATAACATTGGAATTTCGAACTTTCGATAAATAATTTATCAATGTAGCATCAGGTTAAAAGCTTGCAAAAGATATTTCTTAAACGCGCTATTATTTTCACTTTATCGCAGTGAAACCGCATTTGTTACATCGAGATCGAACGTGCTAATCCTCTATGGAGAAAACTTATCGCGTTCGACCGAAATAAATTGTATCAATTTTAAAAATTCCCTAACCGTACGTTTAGCTTTGGATCGCAAAGGGCGCAAACCTCCACAAATCTTTCTAATTTGACCGAACGACTTCGGTCGCTTTCGAATTCGACTTTTCTGGCCGTAGTTACGAGATGTCGAAGCAAAAGGCTGTTTCACGTAGCTCCTCGATCGAAGATTAATGGTCGTAAATAACGTCACGTTGCTGCACGATTCGAGTCCGATTCGTGCCAACGGGGACCACGCGTTTTTGTCTGTCGATGGATCGAAACGTGCTTTCGATAAGTGAACGAAACGTGAAACTCGAAATCGAACTGTTCGCTTCGAGAATCTGTTTCCTATTTTCGCTGAGAAAGCTGTAAAATTACACCACAGAGACAGTTATCGATTCATGATGAGTTATTATTAATTCATATTTATTATTAATTCGTTATGATTTATTATCGATTCACTTTTCATTATGTACGTTGTCAAAACAAGATTATGAAAACATTTATACAAAATTAGTGTTTGCGAATGGAGTATAGGGTGTGCACTTTACAATTCATTCGTGGAAAGTTTACTTGGCTCGTTGTTATCACGAGAGTTCAAATAAAACTCGATATATAGTCACTGAGCATTAATTTTGATGTTTGAGCTTGGCTGATTGCTCTGACTAATTTCTTCTAATCTCTGACTAATTTTTTCTAATCTCTGACTAATTTCTTCTAATCTCTGACTAATTTCTTCTATTCTCTGACTAAAGAATTATTAACTGAAGAACGAATTGCTCAATGCAGAATAAATTTCTAACTGAAGAATGAGCTGTCATCTAAAGAACGAATTATTAACTAAAGAACAAATTGTTTAATGAAGAACAAATTGCTGATTTCATGACATCTCGAACAATCACGGGTTGTTCTCCTTTAGTTGAAAATCAATGTCACTCCACCAAATGGACAGTGGTAGTTTTAAACAAATCACCATCACCCACAATGCTTGTGTTTTTATTTGCATGTAACGTGGAATATTTAGCTTATATTTGGTGATTTTTGAGAATGATAGTAGCTTTTAGAAGATATTTGCACTCATCCACTAATTACAAGAATTCCTTCCAAATACATTTGCAAATAAAGAACATCGAACTGTGTCACTTGTAATCAAATGTTGCATCACTTACTATGAAATACCGAGTCACTTATAATCAAATATTGCATCACTTACTATGAAATACCGTGTCACTTACAACGAAATTCCGTGTCACTAACGAAGTTACTGTGTACTTCGTTATTATAACGAATCATCAGTATTATAACGTATTAGTATAATATCGTTTATAATGAAACACTATACAGGCTGTATCGATAATAACAAAGTATTGTATTACCTCCAACAAAATACATTTATATAATACACATAACAATGATACGATAATTGGTCAAACCCACGATTAATTGAGAAATAACACTGTCAAACGAAAATGACGTTCACGCTCGATCATGCTACTGTTACAAAGGGTTGCTCGCGAGTATGCGATACCCAGTGTCCTCCATTCAGGACAGATAAGTGTAAGTTGATCGATTAGCACAGTCAATTGGATCTGTCGTGTACATTCTTACGGAGACAGAGATATTGTATAATGGAAGTTTCTTCGGCTTTGTTTCGTTCCTGGAAGCTATCGACTACATCGATTTTCCCGTTTTATTCGGTATGGCGTGTTCCGCGATCGAGCAACCCCTTTCAGCCGCCGTCTCGTTAAAAGTCCTTCTTCGCGCGTCAATTAGAGAAACTGCAATTAACATTTAGCGAACTTCCGTGTCCGATAAAGTCGGTCTCGCGACTTCTGTCGGAAATTAATATCGGCTTCTTCGACGAAATGTATAACGCCCTGTTGCCTAATTAACCCATTCGGATTCCGGGGGTAAAACCTTTCCCGGGAAACCACTTGCATTATCCTTATCCAGCGATTACGAAACTAGGATCGTTCGCTTTTTACTTTGTCGTTCGATTTCGTTTCCACGAAAATTACTTGTATTGTCTCTATTTCGTAGCGGTTCGCCTTTCACGAGTTTCACGCTGGTAAACTGAATCGTTCTCTGTACGTGACGCACATGGTACGTCATCGACGATGGTATATAGTGGTTACGTAATCGACAACAGTTACGTGATCGCGTTATAAACGGAAAACGAGTTTTCCGTGGGACGTGTCACGATGGAACACGTAGAGATTGGTTGAACAGAATGATGCGTTGTTAATTTGCTATTGTGTTATTTATTATACTGTACGAACATCGCGAAGTAAGGTGATTGTTTGAGACGTTTTTAACGAAGAAAGGCGAACAGCCGTATACACGTGATCGCGATACAACGGAGATGGAAGACGAAGAAAGCAAGGCTTATCGGGAAAACCTTAAACCGTCCACAGGCTACTTAGAAGTGGCTCTTCTGGTTACGAACCCTAACGCAATTAGGGGGATATCGTACATCGCCGCAACGGCTTCCATTTCTTCTCGACCTTCCAGAAGTCGCGAGATAAGCGAAAACTTTCAACTCGCTGGGCCGAAAATTCATCGTTGCTTTAAATCGTCCCGATATATTCTTAATCGAAGGATTCGTGAAGAGCACCGTTTCACATTAGGTTCTCGATTACGAATGGAAATTTTTAGTAAAACAATAGGCGTGTGGGAAGTTGAGGATCTAGGGAAATTTGTGGACGTAGGAATTGCAGGGTCTAGGGATTCGGGGATGAAGGATCAGAGGATTTGGAGATCTGGGCAGTTAGGGATTCGGGAGTTTAGAGATGTGGAGATTTAAGCATTCGGAGGTTTAGAGATTTGGTGATTTAGGGATTCGGGGATTCATAAATTTGGTGAGTTAGGGATACGGGAATTCAGAGATCTAGAGATTTAGGGATTTGGGGATTTAGAGATCTCGAGATATAGGGACTTTTCGGATTTAAAGAATTGGGCGTTTGGGGATTTTTGAGATTTATGAATTCGGGGATTTAAAGATTTGGAGATTTAGGGATTCGGGAATTTATAAATTTGGGGAGTTAGGGATTCGGGTATTCAGAGATCTGGAGATTTACAGATTTGGGATTTATAAATCTGAAGATTCAGGGATTCGGGTGTTTAGAGACCTCGAGATCTAGAGATTTGAGAATTGAGGGATCCGAAGATTTATGGATTTGGGGATTTTTTAGATCTAAATATGAATGTCAGAATTCTGGAACCTATCGATTTGGGGATCTAGAGGTATTCGGATATCTAGAAATTCCGGAATCTTGAGCTTCGATGATCTAGCAATACGGGAATTTAGAAATTAAGATTTTCAGCAACTTGACCAAACCTATTCTATAGATTCGAAGTATCATGAATTTTAAGATATTGGGATATAAACTCGTGAATAAGTAGAGATATCTAGATATTTAGAAATATATACCCTAGGTAACATCCACATATTTCCCTTTAATATCACTGATTTCAATTAATGAATGCAGTTTAATCAACATTGGGCAGCTCAACAGAACGGCGGAGATTTGCGCAAGTTTCCAAACGATCTGAAATTCCAAAAAGTTGAATTTGAAATCCGTTTCTCCTTATATACAATGAAACTTCTTCTTGAATAGAAGCAGGGCCATGAAGGGTAAAATCGATGGTAAATGCACGAAAGCGGCTGTTAAAAAGCAGACTGGTTTCGAGCGATGTTTTCGTGCTTAAACTTCGAACGAAAATGTTTGGAACGATCGCGAAAGGCAGGAAATATACGTCGAATTGGTCGTTTCCGGGTGAAAGGAAACGTCTGACGGATCGTTCGAGTCGTCGAACAATGAAAGCTCCGGAAAACTGCCCTCGCGACTATTAAAATTCCCTATTTCGCGTTTCACGGCACGTTTACCGGACAGAAACTTCGGTTCCGTGTGTTCGTTCGATTTCGTTCACCCTGTCCCTTTTCCTGGTCTTTCTCTTCCGTTCAACTACAAACTAAACATACTTTGTCAACGCTCCATAAAAGAATGTTTCGGTTTTCATCTGTTTTGATCGATATTTCTGTCGATACACATTTTCATCTTCGCCTTTGCTTTTTCTCGCCAAAGAAAAGTGCTTACGGTTCACACAAGTTTTTCTACACTTTCTTTTTACTACTTTTTGGAATTCTTATTAGGTTTTTTTGGGGGATTTGTAGATTTGTTGGATTTGTAGAATTTATAGGACTTGTAGAATTTGTAGCTTTTGTAGACACAACGTTTCACCAGGATTCTGTTCAAAATTTCTGTAGGATTTTCTACGGTTCTCAGATGTTTCCTCGGATTCTCCAAGACTCTCTTCAGATACTTTCTCATCCTAGTTTCTCTAGGATTTTATAGGATTTTGAGCTTTGTAGGACATAGGCTAAGTGGACGTAACCGGACAACTCTTTGGAGGCCCAAAAAAATATTTCAGAATTTTAAATTTGCCTCTTTGGAGGACAAATATTAAAGTTCTTAAAATTTTGTGTAGGCCCTCCAGAGTTGTCTGATCCTTCTGGTTCCTCTTAAGTTGCCCCTAGATAGTCCTATATGGATTTCTGTTTCATCCCGAATCTTCTTCACACTCAATAACCTCACAATAATCTTCCAAAATTCTTCGTATGCTGTCCACATGCTCCAGACTGTCCTGTTCACAGGTGCCCATGCGGATTCACAGGTTCCCCATGGACTATCGTATTGTTCCAAATAAAAACTGAGTATCGAGATTCCCCACTCGTCCTTTTCTTAAAAATAAACCAAGAGAAACGCGCGAGTTGTTCACGAGTGTATAGATTACCTAGTTTAGTTCGTGGATCGCGAACGACACGGGTGTGTGCGTGCAAACCGTGGACAGCCTTGCCTAAAGGAATACTTTTTATGGCGTTGTAGTAGTCCGATATCGACTACACGAGCCTCTGGACCGTTATGGTATAGTCGTGAGAAACCGGTAGCTCATTGGCACCTCTTACTTTCCAGCTACAAACCCGATATCCTTCGAATTCGCAGTCTCGTTTTCGCCCGCGACGTCTTTTTCAGCGAGAGAAGCTCGTGTCGGGCATCGTTGATCAGGTGCTCGGTTTCGCAATCCATTACTTATGGTCGCTTCTGCTTGTCTCCTCGTGCCATCGTATTGTTTCTCCCGATGCCTCGTGGATCGACTGTATCGATTCGATCCACCGATGCTCGTGTCTGGGTCCGTTTGAATACGCGTCCTCGAGCGAAACGGGAATCGATTGCCTACGCATCGTCCATTTTGTCGAAGAAGCGACTCGGACGCATTTCTTTTTATGATCCTTCTAACATTTCTTTTTAACGCTCTTCTATGATCTCTTTTCATCGCCTAACGAACGGGTCGAATCTGCTCCGCCTTTCTTGACTTCCTGCCATTTTTTAGGAGAATCAAATAAACATGCATGTATGGTTTCAAAGCGTTTTAGTTTTATTGAATCATCATTTCTTATAATATTTAATATTTGTTTTAAGGTTCTATGGACATTAATTTGTCCCGAGGTGCTCACTCATCTGTATTAATGGCACTATTTTCAAATTCACTTTTTGTCTCTTATGACAGTAACCTTCGCACAATTTTTTTTTTCCTGGGAGCAACAATTTCACTCTCAAGAGTATGACGAAATTTATTGTAGCATACCATTTTTCTTACAATCTGGGCTTTCCAATCGAAATGTCTCACTTCGACGATTTTAAAGCTATTCGTTTCAGTTCGGGTCTTCGAGGTTGATCATTTGCACCCGTCAAGTATTTTTACTGTTGGCAAGTAACAACTGTAAAATCTTTTAGTTGAGAAGTTTGATGGAATTTTTAGAAATTATTACTTCTTTATCCTTAATTGTCAATATTATCTGTTTCGCTGTGTTTAAACATCTCGTATTTATGTTCGTATTTATATACTGTTATTACTATAA
This sequence comes from Coelioxys conoideus, assembly GCA_947623535.1. NCBI lineage: Eukaryota > Metazoa > Arthropoda > Insecta > Hymenoptera > Megachilidae > Coelioxys > Coelioxys conoideus. The sequence continues at coordinate 12,346,453 of OX392459.1, forward strand.
ATTTAGTTAGCTGTTATTGCAAGTTATTTTATTTTTTAAGTTTATTTTAAATTGTTGCATCGAATCAAATACGAGTCGCATCTCGAGCGCAGTCGATACGTGGTCTCGAAGAGATCATCGAAAGATTTAACAACGATTTAGAGTTGGGTGTTTCGAACAATATTTCGAGAGGCATAATCACTGAACAGTCTTGATATTTACACACGCGAATTCAGGCTCACGATGTTTCGTAGAGTTGACAATAAACGTCGGCGAATCACTCGCGCAAACACGGGCGAACGAAAGCTTGCAACGGTAACGAATCGAACTGCGAAAACGCTCGAAACTCCGTCGTTCAGCGGCGGAAACAGAATCTAGGAAACGACGGGCAACAACAGCGACGGAAAACCAACTTGGACTTTCAGTTATGTAAAACGTTTCACCGGTAAACACGATAATAGACAGATTCGCGATCGCGTGTTAGCTGCATCGTCGATGCGTGACGTGTGTGCATCGTGCTCGAATCCGTCGTCCTCGAGTTATCTGAAATTGAATAACCGAGCTTCGCTAACTAACCCTCGTCGTTTCTCGTTTTTCCCACCCCCCGTGCCAACGTCTTTTACCTTATTCTATTATTCTATTCTAGGCATTCATTAGGGGAACGATTTAAATCCCTCCGGAGGGTGGTTATTAAGAATTTCAACTGTTTGGAATTACGATTTAAACGCCCGGTTCGAGGGGTCAATTTTAACGCTGGGTTTACCTGTTGCGGATTCATCGATTGTTCGCGATCGATTTTACCAGATGCGCGGGGAGTTTGTTGTTCGTAGTTCGGCATTTATGGGTTTGACGATTTGGGGATTTTGGGATTGAGGGATTTGACGATTTGGGGATTTTGGGACTTGATAATTTGGGCATTTAGGGATTTGCCAATTGGGGGATTTAGGGATTCGACGATTTGGGGATTCGGGGATTTGAGAGTTTTAAGATTTGGGAATCTGAGAATTTGGTGATTTGGCGATTTTGGGATCTGACAAGTTTCAGATTTTGTAAATGGAGGATTTCGTGATTTTGGGATTTGACGAATCGATGATTTGAAGATTGAACATTTGACAATTGAGGATTTAGGGATTTGGCGATTTCAGGATCTAACAGTTTGGGAATTTAGGGATTCAATGATTTGTAGATTTGGAGTATTAAAGATTTTGGGATTGAGATTTGACAATTTGGAGACTGTGGAACGTGTAATTTGGGACTTTGTAGTTCGGGAATTTGTGACCTGGGGATTTATAGTAATGGAAATTTGAAGATTTACAAATTTGAGTACTGAAATTCCTGTACTTAAGAATTAGCGAACTTCGTACACGAAATGACGGAAGTTTTGCCGAAGAACGTGTCCGTGGAAAATACGCGCGGAAGAGTCATGTTTTTCCACTCCCCGCCGATAACGATCGGCGCGGAGGAAAAAGAAGGCAGTTTTACGCGCACGGGGCTTAATAGCCGGCCATTTGCAACGTCGTCGGTACGAAAACAGTCGCGGATTAGAATTTTAAATGGCACCGGCCGCGTATCGACGATCCGTGAAAACGAGGATTAAGGATGCAACGAGCAAGTTGCCGGGGAAACTTCTTAATGGCTCTTTTACGAACTTGCCATCTGCCGATAGATTCGAAGTTCACGTTTAACCCCGTCTCCATGGCGTTCCTATTTTTGCCTCACCGTTTCGTAGTAATTACCACGATGCTCTTTCGTCGCCCTTCCGAAGAATTTGCACGGGCCATTAACGTCCTTCGCGGCGGCGATTCGTCGCTGGGGATAAACAACGTTGATAGGTCGTCTCGTTTTGTTATCGACGCGTTGATTGTTCCAACGAATTCGTAATTGAATTGTACAGTAAAACAATTATCCTTGATCTGAATGTACGTTTCCTAATTTATGTCGATGCTATTTGGTTCGGGAAGTAATTTCGTTTATTTTATCATGAATCACATTTGAAGTTCATTGATATGAAGTTCCCTTAAACGCGATCGTGTCCTTTAGCGATTCGTTCGCGATAAAGTAGAAGTTGTCCCGTGTCGAAAACGCATCGAGTCACATTCGCGGCGATATAAGACAGAGGGGAGGGTTCAGGTTTTCTCGATAGCGCCGTTGGCTGGCCACAAAGGCCGGATGCCATCGGTGGCTGTGTGCAGGTGGACGCAGTTCTAATGCCAGAGACGCTTTGCATCGCGCACGGCATTGCAAGGCCAGCTAGCCGCAAGAAATCGTCGTCGGGAATACCGGCCCCTCTGATTCGAGCCGTAGAAATCGCGATTCTTGGTCGACGTCTCGCTAAAACGTGCCGGCTCCAGACGAATCTCTTGCGTAACCGCGCGAATAGCCGCAAACTCGGGGACCAGTTTCCATAGGCAGCCTCTTTCCCTCGCTGAAGAAGATTCTTCATGCAAATCGTCGTGTTTCTTTGCGCGTCTACTGCGACACGCGATATGTTTGCGCGATCAGAAAACTTCAGTTTCATCGTTTCGATTTGAATTGTGCCATATAGCAAGCGCATGTGGTATACGGGACTATACAGGTGGTATGTACAGAGTTTATAATTTAGGTTTTATTAGGTTAGGGTTTATAATATAGGTTTCATCGCTTAGGTCATATGGTTGGGGCAACCTTGAAATATAACAAATCGTGACTTTTTCGCGTGAAGGTGTAACGCATTGGGATCCAACGTGCGGTGAATCTAACGGGTACCGAATCTAACATGCGACGAACTTGATGCGTAGTGACTTTACTGCGTGGAAATCAAATCGGTAGAAATGTAACGTGCGACAAACTTAACGCGCTAAAAGTTTGACGCGCCGAGAATCTAACGCTCCGCTAGTTCTACACACCGCAAGTTTGACGTGCCGAAAATCTAACGAACTGCTAATATTACGGGCCGCGAATTCAATGCACCGAGAATCTAACGCGCCGCAAATTCAACGCGCCGAAGATCTTAACGTTCTGATAGTATAACGCGCCGCAAATTCAACGCATCGAGAATCTAACACATTGCAAGCCTAGTAGTACGCCGCAAATTCGACGCGCCGAAAATCTGACGAGTTACCAGTATTACGCGCCGCACATTCAACGTGCTGCAAATCCAACGCGCTGTAAATTCAACGAGCGGTAAATTTAAAACTTTGCAAATTGACCGCTTAACGAATCTAACGAGTAATAAACTTCTTACGCCAACTATCTAACGCGCCGAGTGTCTAACGTGCTGCAACTTCAACGTACGTTAAACCTAATCGTTAAAAGATGAACGTGTACCAGGAATCTTAACACGTGACGAATCGAATGCGCAGAAGTTTAACGCTCAGCGATCTAACGCGCAGTAAATTTAACCCACATCGGATCTAGATCGTAAGGGCTTTACTGCGTAGATCACTGCCGTATCCTGAAAAGAAATATCGCAGAAAAGATGCCCCGTGTTCCCTTTTCTTTTTCCTTCAAACATTTTTACATCTCAAGAGAATCGCCCGCAGCTTTAACCGGTTGAATATCAAAAAACGGGGTCACCTTCTCGAAGTAGCTTTCGGTTTAAAAAAAAAGTACTGCCAGTTACCACCAGTTTCTTAGCCTCACTTTGGCACACAGAAGTACTCGTTTAGTTGTAGTTCCACCATTCCAAGAGATTTTCCTCGGTGTTTCTTTTACAGTGTTTCCCTAGTGACTCGTTTCATGGTCATTATCATCGAAGTAAGTGAATATTACGAAACTCGCTCGATAACGAGACTGACAACATTTTGCCGTAAATTCTCCCGGTTACTACTCGAGAACATGGTCTTACGCCTAACCGGTGCACGTGAACGTCAGCTTTCGTGTTCCATTCGACGATCCTCCACTGAAATTTCGTTTAGTATAGCGTAACCGTGTTCAATTATGAAATCATTAACTACTGGCGTTATGATACGGGTTGATCTCGTGTTGCACTTTGCAATTGGAACACTCAAATTGGAACTTCGGTGGTAATTATGATGTGCGCGGCAAAAGATCGTTTATTCGTTTGGTAATATTCTCTTCTAATGTTTCGAGGCTCGATTTATGGCAAATCCAATGCATTGCGCATTCAACGCGCGGCGAGTCAAACTTACAGGATATTTAACGCGTTGTCAGGTTGATGCATAGGAAATTCAACGCGTTGTGGTCTCAACGCACAGCAAATTCAACGCGTGGATATCTGGATGCACAGTAAATCTAACGCTCCGTGATTTCAAAGCACAGTAATTTCAACACGTAGCAAATCAAACGCGTCGTAATATCAACGCACAATGAATTCAACAGGTGGTAAATCTAACGCATCGTGATTTTAACGCACAATAATTTCAACGCCTGGTGCATTCAGCGCGCATTATGTTCAACGCGTAGTAACGTAACACGCCTCGAATTCAATGCGCGGCGAATCTGACACACAGCGAATTTAACGCGCCGCAAATCCAACGCACCGCGAATTCAACGTCCCGTAAATTTAACGCACCGCGAATTTAACGTGCGACAAATCTGACGTACGGCGAATTTAACGTGTAGCGAACCTAGAGCACGATAAATCTGTCTCACGGTGAATCTAAACGCTAAAAAATGTAACGCACGGCGATCTAACCCACGCCTATTCAACGCGTGACGACCTACCGCGTGGCAATAAATGAAAACTACAGTGCCATAGATTGGATTCACAAGTCGGTGAGGAGAAACGGTACAGACGTCGCTGATTCGTCGAAACGGTTCCCAAGGTTCGTTATTTAGCGTCGAATCGAGTTTACGGATGATTTCAGATTTCCACGCATCGGCGCGTTCGCCTCGCGATAACCCGCCGAGGAAACATTCTGAACGATTCCGTTCCATGGAGCAAGCTCGGAGAAAATGACTAACCCGGAAATTGCTCGGTAATCTTCTTGGAATTAGAAGGATATAGAATAATCGATGCTGTTCCTCGACCCGGTTACTGCCAGAGGGTCACGATTTACCTTACAAATTGCGCTCTTACCTGCGAGACGTCGGGACAGGTTACTCGACACGCTGAAAAAGAATCTCTTGCTTCCGTTCTTGTTTATGGGGTCAGCGTCAGCCTGGACCCCACGTGCTTACCTGCTATAAACGATTTCGCTTTATGCATGATTTACGATGTTCACGGGCCACTGATCTTCTGTGTGGGACGAGAGATTATCGGCTGATATCACTTGGATACCGTGCTTGTGTATCGTGAAGAGTCTTATTTATTTTACTCTTTAAGTTTGTTCGACTGCTTTTTATGAACTCCGCTCAACTTGCGACAGACTTTTGGTATAACCAAACAATGATTCACTTTGTGAATTTATTTGGATATAAATTGACACGCGCGGAGACCACATACGGAGCCGCACGAATACGTCCCATTCAATCGTTATTGACAGAATTTATATCTTTTGTGGAATCTATACAGTATTTCATAGCATTCTGCTAGCACAAAGGCAAGATATTTATGTTTGAATTTACAGTAATCGAGACTCGATTTATTTTTCACACACGGTCACCACGCGTGAGTTTTATTTTATTCGATTTTAAAGTTATGAGACGGTTAAAAGATGCGTGGTGCCTCGATATCATCCCCCTTCAACCTGTTATTCTTTGTTTTACGGATGCATTGATTACAGAGAGTTTATAACAGAAATGGTAATATCATGTTCTAGTCAGACTTCCAAAGAATTCAGCTCGGCGATAAAACCGTTAACGGTCATAAAACACTGTCGTTTCGCGAATGCACAGGTGCAATAAAACTCTAACGTTCCGGGAGATAAAATCACGTAACCTATTACGAATATCGAAATATTAAAATATCAATTTCGAGATGCATCTTTCCACGCATTGTTCCAAGCACTACGAATCTCGAAAGAAATAACTTCTGGAATTCCAGAGCTCTTTTTTTTTCGAAATCCGTATAATTCCAGCAACGTTGGAATAGCAGAGACAAAACGAAGGGAGTGCCATTTAAACGGGATCAGGCTTAAATTATAGGGATCAACGAGCGTGAACAGTATTTACCCAGCCATTGAATCGAGTCGACTTTTCTCCCAACGCAGTCTCTGACCTCGTTCGAATTGTACCGTAGTTCGTGACATTTTAACGTCAAGACAAAACCAGCTTCACTTAGACTACACCCGGCTGAAACTTCCCTTTTTATTTTTGGAATTTAAGGTCACATTAATGGTCTCGGTTATTAGCGAGCATCGGTGTAACTAGGCTGGGACCGGGCTGGGCTTGGGTTTCTTAAAATATGGATGGAACTTCTCGGGTTGCGTATGGGGATGTGGGATGTCTGATGCTTCGTGTAAAGAACTCAACAAGTTTTTTATTTGGGATGTTAGGGACGTTTTAATTACGGAAGTTTGTACTGTGTTTGCAAATTTTTTAATTGTACTACTGGATTGCAAATTTCTGGGTGCTAAGAGCTTTTGAGTTTGCGAGTTATATTTGGGAATCTTCAGTTTTTGATATTATATAATTTCTGGATTTGTAAATTTTCAAGTTTCCCATTTATCAGATTTATAGAATTTTGGATTCTTAATTTAACAAATTTGTATATTTCTGAATTTTGAGCTTAACACATTCGCAGATTTCTAAATTCTCAACTTATCAAATTTTTCTGTTTCTAAATTTTCAGCTTGTCGACTTTCTAGGCTTTTAAATTTTCATTTTACCAAATTTTTACTCATAAAAAATTTCAAATTCCAATTCTAGATCTACAAATTCTTAAACTTCCAAATTTTGACGTTTTCAAATCTCGTAACTTCTAAATTATGAACCCTCAAATTCTTACACCCATAAATTTCTGAGCTTTCAGATCCCTAAAGTATCGGACCTCCAAACCTCTATATCCCTAAATTCTCAACCCCTTGAACTGTCAGATCCTCAAAATCCCAAATCGTCAAAATCGCATGTCATATTTTCAAATTTCATACCCCCAAAATCTTGAACCCCAATCGTTAAATCTCCAAATACCTAAAAATCGAAATTCTGAAATGGCCCGAACTATAGTTACGCCAATGTAATCGTCGGTAATCCGGTAATTATTTAGTAATTCGTATGATCGCAAACGATCCGTGAACCGCGTACGATACTTAATGGACCGTGTCCGTCATTATTATCCGTTTAAACAATAATTCATATTCTGAAAGTTGCGGCTCGGGCAGCCCGCGATCGCTCCTCGAAATTAACGAGCGCTCTCGATTTTACTGCTCCACAAATTACCTATCCCATCGGAGATAGAAGAAGCTGCTTTCCCATTAGCGGTGAGCCGAATCACAGAAGCAACGGAGTCTTCTGGCTCGCTTTTTAAATCGAGCGTTACGCTTTTCCATGCTACTTTATCGTCGACGGGCTTCTCCGCCGGCATCGATCAACGAGATATTTAACCAAGCGAAGAGATACACCAGGGTTCAAAGGATAAAGCCGAGCAGAAACCAGTTACTCGTAACTCGTGGGGTATTTCGAGGATCGTTTCGTCGGTCGATTCATCGCCCACGAAGCTGTCGTCTCCTTTTAAGGGGACGTTTTCGCGTCGCCTGTTCGTCGATGGAAAGAAGCAGAGACACCGTCTCTCGACGATCGGGCCACGAATTAGCCGATTTTCCCGCGTTCGAGACAGCTCGTTTCCCCGGCGATAAAACCCGTTTCTTCGCGGCTCGCGTCGAGTATATCGTCGTCGTTATCGTTATCTGAGAAACGATGACGAACGCCACGTAATCAAGAAACGCTCCGGCATTGAGAATCATCCGGCCGATTTGAATATCGAGGCGAGGCACGTCTGCGTCATCTCTTTTTATCCTCTCGCGAGGTTGCAGGTGGATAATGAGCCGATGGATCGCGGCTCGAGATCGAATATTCATCGGCATTGTGTTTTTCTCTATTTTTAACGCGGCAATGAGACGAATCCCGATATTATTTGCGTCGCGGTATGGTACTCGTTTACGGAAAACCTTCGGTCGCCGCGAATCGTGCAATTAAGCTCTGGCCCCGTCGGAATAATACGCTGTTATTAAATTTCATCGAAATTTCCCCGCGCCACGGTAATAACTGTGTTCGAGCGGTTAATGAAAATTTCAAATGCTAACCGAAAGCCAAGTAGACGTAATTGCGTGTACCGTTGTCGCGCATTTTTAATCATGAAACGGGGTGTATCCGAAGCCTAATTTAGAAGGTGATTTATTTCCGCGCGAGATACGTGCAACCGCGGCGAGGACTATCAGTCACTTTCTTGTATTCGCAGAAATTCCCGGACTGTTCATAAATCTTTCGCAAATTTGACGTTCTTTATGTTTTCAGTTTGTCGAGAAAGAAACGCGAGATCATGTTGTCATGTAAAATAACATATTGTGCATCTTTCCTATCAACAAATACGTAACACCTGAATTCTCGCTAGTTCGTAACTCCAAATAATGTATTAGGGTGTCACGTGAGCCTCTTCCTTTTTTTATACGAATATTATTGTTTAAGTTTGAGTCGATTGATATTTTAGGAAACCTCGATTTCTTTTTCTTAAATTATTGGACTTACTTGCAATGTATTTCTCGAAGCACATTTTTATTTCATATCAAAAAAAGAAACTGCTGTGGCTGTTAATTATATGTAGGTGCTGCTTCAATTTCCATACAGATTTAGCATGTATATGATTAAAAATTTCTTCACATTTCTATTAGAAAATATAATAACTGTATTAATTACTTGTTAAATAGATTACTTGTTAAGTTACTAGTTAAATAGAAATATCTGAAAAGATTTGTCAAAAATAAAAATATCTGGTAAGATTTGTTAAAAATACTACCCAACGCATATTTCAATTGCTTCCGTGTAGCACCGAACGATTAATAGATTCGATTTGATCTCTGATAAAAGATACCACGGTAAATTGCAGTAAGTGCTCCATCAGCAACATGCGTGGAATCGAACCGAGTAATATAAGCGTCCCCTGGCCGCGCAACTTTCTGACCCATAACTCCGTCCACCAAAATGCTGGTAAACTTCGATAATTACTTCGAAACGTTGCTCGTTAGAGGTCCGAGGCAGCGAGCCGAAAATAAAGCATCCTAATAAACATGGTCTGGGAAGACTAACTTCTCGATACGAGGCAAAACAATCGTCGAGCCCCACCCCTTGAAGAGCGTAGACGACAAACCAGAATCGCGATACGGTAAATTGTCGAAGGTGTACGTTAGCCGGCAAGTGTCCGTCGTCGAATCAGACCGACCGGAAGAGTGGGAGAAGCTCGAGGAAGGAGCAAGAAAGACTTGCGAGCAAGGAGGGACCTGTGGCTTCTCGAACAAGTCAGTCACACGGTCGAGTATGTTCCAATGGGACGTCCGTTCGTTACGGCGATCGCGATTCAGCTCGAAGATCGATGCTTGTTCGTGAATCCTGTCAGTGTCTTCGATTTTTGACGATTTTTGAGCATCGCGTCGATTCGTCGCGACATATTCCTGGTGTTCTATCGAGTTCTTCGTGTTCGTCTGCGCCGAGAGCCGCGGGAAATTTGAAATTCGTTGGTGGGTAGTGACAGTGTGTGAGTGCGCGTGCGCGTGAGCAAGAGTTATCGATGTGAGCGATCGCGTCGCGTGCTGCCGATCGATGTTTTCGCGCGCGTGAAGCACGTACGCGGAATTTGTAAATCGAGACAGGTATTTTACTGTGTCGAGTTTCCGAGCGGGCATGACTCGCGAGCGTGGATGAACGGATCGATAACGATTGGGTCCGTTTATGTATGTGGACACCTCGGGGCAACGCAGGTTTTCTTTGATCGAAGTTGGGGTAAAAGACTGTAAACACTTCATTAAGATTTTAGTTGTGAGGAATTTTTGAGTGTCGGTATTTGGGGATTTAGGAAATTGGGAACTTGTGAATTTCGAGGTTTAGGAATTTGGAGACTTAGGTATTTGGGTATTTAAGAATCTGGACATTTAGAAATTTGGGTGGTTGGGAGTTTGAGGATTTTATGAAATTGGAGATTTAGGAATTCTAGAATTTAGACATTGGGGTTCTGGAATTTCATATTTCTGTAATTTGGGCATCTAGGAATTTGGGGCTCGAGAAATTTAGAGTTTTTCAAATTTGATTTCTTCGAAATTCGGAGTTCTAGGACTTTGGTAATTAGTTCGTAAAACACTAATTACGGAGATCCACGTTGCTCGCGAGTGTACAGTCGGCACGAAGCTACGCCCGCACACGCGACCTTTAGCTGCAGCTTGAAAGCGAGCCGTCAGTCGTTAAACAGTCGATTAAATTTACATGGTGACGCAACTTGGCGCGCTCGTGGCCGTCGACGAACGACGAAGAAGCCAGTTACCAGCCCGCGTGCATCGCGGTGAAAAGAATCGTCCGACACGCGCGATATCGCCTTGAAATTCCGTGTCGAACCATCCGACAAGTCGCTCGAACAAAGTAGTGAACTCACAACAACGCGCGTTGTTTCGCACGGAACCTGGTGCGGGGTCCGATTTGTCGATCGATATCGAGAGATCGGGTCGCTTCGCGACGTCGAAGCGTGCCGTGGATCTCCACGAGATATGCAGGAGGATGGTGAATCGTCGAATCGGTAGCTGCGACATGCCGGTGGTTGATGAAAGTCGGGTGATATGGGAGCCGGCGACATGAACAGGGAGATACCGAGCAGCACCCTCGCGACTCTTAGGGGTATCCTGGTGAGCTCGCTGTCGAGGGAGAACCTGGGTCCTCACGATCTCAATCTACAGGAGAACAGACACCGGCCTTACAGAAAGGTGCACTTTCACGAAGGTACATTCACGATGGTACATCCTGTCACGCCGGTAGTCGGCCATTTAAATATAAATGAAGGAAGCGACATCGATTTTGGAGCTCGATGTGGCGCTATGTCGATCCGTTGCTTTTACCTGTACACCTGTCTTTTATTAACGTACGATCATATTTTGTAGAAATATCGAGACTATCATAGGTAGAATGGCATAACCAGGTGCAATTTTATCAGACAATATTTTTACTTTTTCGAGTTAAACCCCTTGTCATACTTCAAGGAGTATGACTCGTCACATACACATACCAAATGTAACACTCGTTATTAAAATTTGTAACATTCTTCAACTTGTTTGGGTCCAATTTGCGTAGTCAAGGCCTAAGTTATAAGATACTTATAACATTTTAATTTTCTTTGTTTATATTAACATTATAGCTGCCAATAGTTAGTCTCAATAGACGCATTCAAAAAATAAATTGTACCTCAAATTGTTAACCTGATATCCAGTTTTATGCAGCAGATCTCTTCTTTTTAAAGTTTAAGCATCTTGAACAAAATTTCGGACTGGGTCGATGATATTGTATATGAAGTTAACTTTATTCTTAAGTGCGATGCGTATTTTCATTCAAGTACAAGTTTCATTCAAGCCTGCTGCGTTAAGTTAGGTCAGGCTGATTAGAAAACGTTGAGTCAAGGCCATACCGAGTTTAGATAGGAATACAATCTGAAGGTTTTATAATCCGAGTACAGTGAAAGCTACTCGGAGAAGCGAACTAATCGATATTATGTGGAACGTGTCACATTAATCATGGTTGTAGGAGTAACGTGTAATCGTATCGGTGTTATTGTTTTCACATGTTAGGTATCTGGAAATAAACCGAAGTGAACTGTGCATAATCATCGTTTTTTGCACACGGTACTTGCTCGGCGCATTTATATCATCGTTACAGATAACAGTACGTTAAACGTGACCTAAATCAGCAACAATTTTACTATACTTTTCGCTTCGGCGTAAAAAGCCTATACGTAAGAGCAATATGTTCGAAAGATTATTGATATTCGTGTGACGTGAAAATTGTTTATGCAAAAGGATTCGACACACGAAATCTTAATTCTCTGTGAAAAGACGCACGAAGAGATGTGAATTGCATAATTGTAATATGAATATAATAAGTAAAGTAAATTGACACAAAATGAATATAATAAATAAAGTAAATGAATATAACATGAATATAATGAAAAAGTAAATTGATATAAAATAAGTATAATAAATAAAGTAAATGAATATGAAATAAATGTAATTAATGTAAAAGATGTAATAAACTAAAGGTATCATATACCCGAAGACGAGGGTTATAATAAAGTAAAACTACAGGTATCGTGAGAATGATTGAGAATGAAGTATACGATCACTAGACCGCTTCCAGAGAAAGTTTGAGAAAATTCCACGCATCGTTCGACAGTGAAAACTAAGGAGTGGAAACGAATTTCCCCGCAACGCGGTCTCGGCTAATTTGCTAATAGGGTTTTCGCGATCTTCGCCAAGCAAGTTCGCATACTTGCTCATTCGCGCGCAAAAACATGACGCGATCGAAGTCGTCATCGATCCATCGTTCGACGAGATTCGATTGATTATTCCGTGCACGATCGCTGTTGCCATGCTTACGAGGATGCCGATGAACTTTCTATGGGACCTTAGATGACAGACAGCGCCACGAATTCGTTGCGCAAAATCGACGTCCGAAAACGACCTGGCAACGAACACACACGTTCGACGTTATAAGGTCGTCCGAATAAAGTATATTCTTGCAATTTTCGTGGTTGGATCGCCCGATGTCCCAATTGTAGTCTCTTGGATAGCTGTGTGTTTCTTTGGAGAAGATGAATATACGTTATTAAACCTTATTTAAGTTGTTCCAACAGCGATCTGGAGTATGCTTAGTGGTTTCAACTGGTCTGGGAGAAAATGTGGGGAGTTGGGAATACGGTAATTTGGGAATGTGACAAGTTGGAAATTTAAGAATTTGGAATTTTGGGAGTTGGATATCTGGGAGGAGGGAGCCAAGGGAGTTGGAAATATTGGGAGCTGGGAATCTAGGGAGTTGGGAATGTGGAGAATTGGGAATTTGGGGAGTTGGGAACTTGAGGAGTTGGGAACTGGGGGAGTTGGGAACTTGGGAAGTTGGGAACTTGGTGAGTTGGGAACTTGGGGAGTTGGGAACTGGGGGAGTTGGGAACTGGGGGAGTTGGGAATTTGGGGAGTTGGGAACTTGGGGAGTTGGGAACTGGGGGAGTTGGGAACTGGGGGAGTTGGAACTTGGGGAATTGGGGAATTTGGGGAGTTGTAACTTGGGGAATTGGGGAATTTGGGAAAATGGAAATTTTGAAAATTTGAAATTTAAGGAGTCCGGTATCTGGACTGTTGGTAATTTTGGAATGTACACAGTTGAAAATTTTATAGAGTTGGCAATTTGGAACTGAAAGAGTCCAGTATTTGGTGTGTTGAAAATTTGAGTGATTGAGAATTTTAAGTCTTATTGGAATAAAACTGACAAATGTGAGATACAGTAACTTTGAAAGGTACTTAGCCTCTGGAGGAACAGCAGCGGGTTGCTCATGATCGTTTCGCGAGCAGAACGTCCATTTGTAGCAAACCGTTTTCCAGGAGTTCACGCTGCGTTATTTATTTGGACTCTTCAATTAGGAACGGTGGAAATGCGGTTAGACGGTACGGGTAACGGCTCGGTCCGTGCTGGATTTTTCTCGTTAAATCTTAATGAAAGGTTTCCTAGGAAAGTAACGTTAACCCGACATTGTTTGCCCTTACGGGATAGACGTCGTTTCCTTTCCAGATCTCGCGTAATTGCTGCTCGTCACGACGAGAAGAACTCATCGTCAGGTCCGTGACTAATAGAACTGCTGATGTCACGCGCTAAAAAGTCCGCGTCTTTGATAAACGACCGTCTCTCGTCTCCTACTCGCGATCTCTCGATCTTCTCCTCCGGCATCTTCGGTTTTCCACGTTTGATTATCGCCGATGATACGGTAACTTCGATTCGTTTCTCGTCAGGACGCGACGCAACCTTCGAGGATGTTCGTCACACGAAGTTTTTAATAAGTCTGCGTACCTTTCGTTGCACCTGAAAGCGATTATGTCGCGTCCGCCATCCGCGATATACGATACAGAAACTTTACGCTCTAAAATAGAAAACGAAAGGTTTTACATAATCGCTTCGAGTAAGGTCACTTTTTCGACGATCAACGTGCACGCGAAATTAATACGAAGACGTTACCCGAGCAATAAGTTACTCGCCTAGTGTGTCGGACGTATAATTATTTTATGTCCAAAGTACTACGCGGTATGCTAATCGAGTTACAGCATCGGAATACGAAGCGAAGAAATAAAAGTTGATATACGACGGCGATGTTTAAAGCACAATATTGTTCGGGTTACTTCGGCACGCAAAGTACAGCCCTTTTTTTGTGGCAACCGTGTGCGCCCTACGCAACGAAACAGTTAATAAACGCTTTCTGGAACGGAATTTACGGCCGCGTTATTAAGATCCTCGCGCATAATTATACACACAATAAAACCCGTCACGCAACGTTGATCCCACATTTTCCTAACTAGCGTGATCTTTTTTCTGTTTCAGGTGAGTACTTCGCTGTAAAGAGCAGCTATCCACGGTAATCGCGGTAGGTAGAGAGAAAAAGTGCCAACAGTACAGATTCGAGGTACGTGCAGAAATTCGATCGGGATAAGTCAGCCGTGATAAATGAATTCATTACGTCCTCGCCGCGTCATCGCGTTTAATATTAAACACCACCGCGAAATTAGGTAATTACGAAACTTACCCGCACGATCGATCCAGCCGGTGTTCGTTGTGACGGAAAATAAACGTTTATTCCTTTGACTGCTCTCGTTTATGTATTGACACTTTGATTACTCGCGCGAACAGTGAATGAGCGACGATTGAACTTGTTAAAGCGAGATGCAGATTTATTCTGTTACAAGAAAGCGTTACGGGTTGAATTTGTCGGGGGTTGATTTGTCGGGGGATTTGGGGACTTGAGAGAATAGGAACTATGGGATTTAGTATCGGGTGCTTAGTTGTTTGGGATTTTAGATATTTGGGGATTTTAGGATCTAGGGGCTTTGGAATTTGGTGGTTTATGAATTTGGGGGTAAAAGGAATTTGCGGACTTTGGAATTTGGGGACTTAGGAATTTGGGGATTTAGGCATTTGGATATTTAGGAATTTGGGAATTGTGGTATTTGGGGATTTAGGAATATGGGGATTTAGAAATTTTAGTGGTTGGGAGTTTGAGAAGTTTGGCATTTGGATATTTAGGAATTTGGGGATTTAGGAATTTGGGACTCGAGAGCTTTTGAAATTTGGTTTCTTCGAAGTTCGAAGTTCTAGGCTTTTATAAATTAGTAAACCACTTGCAAGTCTATGAGGTCAAGGTTCTACCATTTTCGAAACTTAAGACTTCGAAATTTCAAAATTCGTGATTTGCAAATTTCAAAATTTGAAAGCTACCGATCTCAAAGTTAAAAACATGCAAATTGATATATTAGATTGCCAAAATTGTGTCCACTCTCATTCAAAATGAACCTGCATCATACTCCAGCGTGCATACACCCTGGTACATGGACCTCACCTGCCACGCTCAATATACGCTACCAAGTTAATCCGATCTTTACGAAGATGCTGCCAGTTAGATATACAGCGTTTTGTATACAACATTATTAGGAATACGTTGTTCGATAAACGAAATTACAACGAACGTGACAACAGTGCCGAAAGATTTATCTGGCGTTCGCGGAGCCCGCGGTACATTAATAACGTGTTCGTGCGAAATTGCAGCAACGTTGGTGCAGCCGCATCCTGCATTCTCGTTATATTTCATATGCACTTTGTCAAGCGGCAGGGCTCGAGATGAGACGAGAGGATCTCGCGAGCGTGAAGAAGGCCTCCTCCTTGACACTTTATCCCCCGAGTCCCGTTGTGGCAAAAGGGGAACGGTCCGTGACGAGCAATTAATTTCGTGCCCGTCGAACATTTGACGGCACTTCTACGGCGAAACTTCGTTCCGTTGTGCGCCAGCCAGTCGATAATTTCTTGAGGGTGGTCTTCGCGTTAATGAGCAGTCACCCGTCAAAGTTGCCGCAAACACTCGACTCCCTTTGTGCGAAACACGGCCGGACTGTTGTCTTTTTTTACGAAAACCAGCAGCCAACTTTCCGCGGGAGAACGCACGAATTTCGTGATGTTTAATTTCTGATAATTCGCTGATACGATTCGCGGATGTTTGTTTGGTATTTTACTTGGTAACGCGTATGTTCGCGCGTGATAGCGCGATATCGAGATAGCTTATCGATGAGTCGACATCGTTCTGTGATATTCCGTGATACTATCGTTTCTTATTTCGCTCGAGTGCATGGAATTGCAGTTCGTTAACGATCTGAAGCGATATCGAGAACGTCTCGCTAGGCATTTAACTGGAACGTCCCTGGAGTGTCCCAGTTAGTGATTGTAACACTTAAAGTTCATTTTTAGATTCTGTAATATATGAATCTCTTAATGTATCAAAGACGTCGTGTTTCTCTTAGATTGTATAAATAATTCAGATTAATAGATTGGTTGAACATATTTTCATTTGTTTATTGCTTATAATAAATTAAAATTATGTTTGTTACGCACCCTGCACTGTTGCAATACGTTTTATTGAAAACCTATTTCTTGATCTATTTTGTAAATTAAGGACCTCCGGGCAAAAGAAATTAAGGAGTGAGAAGCGTTGATATTCCGATTGAATAAGAAATTCGAACGAACACTGTTGAGGCCTCTGCCAGAAAAATTATGCTTAGGACCAAAGAGATAGGCCTGCTGACTATTTTATTAGCGTGAGCAACGCTGAGTTTGGAATTTGGGAACTTGGAATTTCGGAGTTGGGAATACCGGGAGTTGGAAATTTGGGTAGGAGGAAACTGGGAAGTCGCGAGTTTGGGGAGTTGGAAATTTGGGGGGATGGGAATTGGGGACGTTGGTAATTTGGAAATTGGGAATCTGGAAAGTTGAGAATTTGGGGAATTTGGGAATTCGGGCAATTTGGAATTGGGGGAGTTAGTAATTTGGAGATTTCAGAATTTGTAGAGTTGGAAATCTGGAAAGTTGCGAATTTGGGGAGTTGGGCATTTGGGGAGATAGGAATTGGAAGAGTTGGCATCTGTTGTGTTAGGAATTTGGGTAGGTGGAAGTTTAGAGAGTTATGAATTTAGGAACTTGGGGAGTTAGGGACTTAAAGAGTTGACTTTGAGGAAGACATTATGAACCACACGTCGCGGACATGTTCGTCGAACGATTAACGACACCATCGACGATTGCCGCAGCTCATGGGAAACAGGAGCGGATATTACGCGGTGGAAACCGGCATGCCTTATGGTTTCGTGTCATTGCGCAGCTGAATAATTCATCGCCGTTAGATTCGAGATAAATTTCCCGCCGCGGAAAATTACTGTTGCAGGGAAATCGCCGCGTACGAGATTGAAACGATTTTTGTGCGATACAGAAACGCGAGTTACGCATCGACAAGTAGATAATGAGATCACAAGAGAAGATGCGATACAGCGACGTTAACGGAGTTTCGCGCGATGTAACGCGATGAAATTTCCTCGTCGAATTGTTAGACGCGGTTGCGAGCAGACAGCCCGAGCTCATCTCGCGGATACGCGTCAATCATCGTAACATCCGCCGTCAATCGAACGGACGATACTTTTCATCGAGAATTTCACGCGTTCCCAGGGTGCGAGGATCCTCCATTTCCATATAAATGAACGAGAGCCGATGAGTGTCGTTTCGATCGCGATATTAACTCGTTATAGAACCTTGTTACTGGTCGATTCCAGACAATGAATATTTTTTTTCGTATCTACTTCCTGGTGCATCGTTTCCCTAGATCACAACGTACCGGCTACTTGGTATACAGCAAGAAATTTAAGATATAATGGGAGAATTTCGTTGCAATGTAGAAAACCAACGATGCAATGTACGAATACACCAATTATAAAACTCTGATGATGTAGGATTTTAAAGGAATAGGTCTCCGGTGATATGGGGATCTAGAAATCTAGGAATATATCGACAGGTAGAAATGTAACGAATTAGAGACTTTTTTCTATGTAGATATCAGAGATATAGAAATCCAGGAATTTTTGGATATGGACATTTAGACACCTTGGAATAGAGGAATTTAGACATGTACGAATTCGACACATGTGAATTTAGAATTCTATATGGATTTAGGTCTTATATCTTTAGGAATCTAAGAAATTAGGAATACATAGGTGTGTAGTAATTTAGGAATATGCAGTGATTTAGTGATGTAGGCATATAGAATTTTAGTGATATCGGAACACAGAGTTTTAGTATATATAGTCATACAGAGTCTTAGTGATATACATAGAGATATACAGTTTTACTGATACAAACATACAGAGTTATAGCGATCCATAGCAATGCAAAGATCTAGAAACCTAAAAATCTAAAAAGCTAAAGATCTAGAAATCTAAAGATCTAGAAACCTAAAAATCTAAAAATCTAAAGATCGAAAAATCTAAAGATCTAAGAATCTAGGTATCCAGATATCCAATTTTGTAGGTAATTTCCCGAGACCCTAACCGCGCTATAGTTGCAACCGCGATCATATCCGGCGTCCGATCTTTCGGATCGAACGAAAAATTACATCGACCTGGTGCGTTAACCGGAAAGTTTTGCAAACTGGTTACACAATGGTGATTACTTTTCTTATTCCCGGGAAAGATAGCTTTGTTCCCGAGGTGGGGAAGTTTGCCAAACACGGAGCATGCTGATGAAACGACGCGAAGTTTTCCCGACCCGTGTACGAATTTCAGCGCCGAAACTCTTGTCTCTGCTCGTTTTCCGTGAGATCGTGATTGCCGAGTTTAGGGGAACGTCGAAATCAAAATTTCACAGAAACCTTCGTCACGGGAAGAGGATCGTCATAGCGATAAGGTACGCCGATAAAATCGTTCGCTGGAATACCTTCGAGACAATCTCGGTATCTGTTTGAACCGTACACAGAATTAATCTGCGACATGCTTCTAATTTTAAACTGCCACGAAAACGGAGAAAGTAAATATTAACACGAAATCGATAATGTCTGTTCATAATCGAGGGCTTTCCATAGCTGCGACTGCCTTTTCGATAACGTATATCAACGAATCATGCTCGTCCAAAGACGTTCAACCTATCGGGTCATCTTAAGTTATAAAAAAAAATGGACCCACAATAGAGTGACGGAATTATGTATACACAATTGATTTTATAAATACAGTATGTGTGTACAATTTGCTATATATACATACAGTATGTGTACACAATTGACTATTTATACGTACAGTATGAACTCAATGACTATTTATGCATTCAGTATGTCTACACAATTGTTGATACAAGTTATAAGTGAATAGTATATTATACCATTTTAATAATTGTGTACACGTACATCATCTATAAATATTCAATTGTGTATGTATGAATATCCAATTGTGTATACATGCTGTATGTATAACTATCCTTAAATTCCATCGAAGTGTCAGGGTGGATTTATTCATCCAGGTAATGAATTTGTTCGAAATAGTGTATGAATCTGTCCATCCAAGTAACGAAGCGTTTAATGAACGACGAAGTGTCATTAGGCCAGCTTTCTCGCGCGCCGAATATTCGTCGAACCTCGAAGCCAACGGAAGCAGCGATCTCTGGTTATAAAGCGAAAACGAATGGTAATTCCGGGTGCGATGATTGCTCTGCTGGAATGAGTATCACTCTTATCGGTGTGCGTAGAAGCGAAGCGGAAGTCTAGCTGCCGCAAAGCCCGACACAGAGGCGCACCGGTGTAAGTTCATCTTGTTGAATGGAAACGTGGAACAATCCGATGCTTCGTTTGTGCATCTTAATCCGGCCATTGTTGGCGTAGTTGGAATTCGTGAATCGCAAACGAGGACACAATATCTCGCGGGACCCCTTCCGCGCTGAATCGAAATCCGCGGCATAAACGGATCAAGCAGATTATCCTGGATCGTCGTCTGGATGGGGTCGGGCTTTTATTTGCCCGCCAAGCTCATCGAACCTGACTCCGTCATCTACGTTCGTGGACAGATCAGGACGTTCCATTATTTTCTTATATCTACGACAAACTCGTTACGGACCCGAGTATCGAGGAGATAGGGGACAGAAGAAATTTCGTTGCTTCTTTCGTGAACAATTTCGGATAGTAATTCTGCTCTCGGGATAATTGAAACTTCGTCATTCGACATCTTCGGTAATCCGTTTACGTTTCAACGTAGGGTCGACCATATTTCACGCACAGTGTTAATCCCCGTGTCTTAACGCGTTTGCATTAAAACGAGGATGTGGGTATTTATACATGCAGTATGTATACACAATTAAGTATTTATGCATGCAGTTTGTATACACAATTAGATATTTATACATACGGCATCTATGCACAATTGGATATTTATAGATACAGTATATATGCACAATCGTCTATTTAACATTTATTGTGTGTACATAATTGTCTATTTGAACGTACAGTATGAGTGACATCATTTTTAAGAGTTTTATTTTATTGATATTATTGTACGGTTGATCCAAACACTTGTTGGCGCATTACGTATTGATTTGATTAAAGAGTGTCATGACAGAGTTTATTAAATAATAAATCATTTTAATAATTTATTAAATAATATTATTTATGAAATGACTAAAATTTTTGAATAATTTGATCTCGACTTTCATTAATTCGAAGTTCCGACGAAAAATTATGTGCCACAGATAATTACAAAAGTACGATTCGGAGAGTGTTAGTTTTAATAACAGCACCTGCTTTGCGGAGGGTTAATACCATCGAAAAGCTCGACCGCGAACTCGACCAGGGTAATAACATTTTTCCCCAGAATTTTTTTGTTCGATCCATCGTGGGTCTCCGTTGGTACGGTTCCAAGTGGCTGCTGAAAAGGTCGTTGGACCAACGGTAGATTTAGCGATGTTCCGTGGCGGTGTTCTTTTTTTTTCGCGAGATGCTGACAGTCGCCGGCTAAGCAAGACGTATTCTGCTGACGTTGGTTTCCGGTTATTAGATCGCGGAAACCGGAACTAATTCCCTCGAAATTGTCCGAACGTTTCATCGGCTGCGTTTCACCGATATGAACGACACTTTGTCTTTTTTTGCCGCGGGAACTTAACGCGATCCCGAGACCGGGAAACTGGCCTCGATATTTCGTCCCACTTCCGTATCCGTAATCCTAACGAGGAAACGTTAACGAGCGCTAAATCCTGTAGGTCATTACGCCTATAGCAAACGCGCATTTCGATATACCGGTGCTTAACGGAGACGACCGCTTCGATACAGCGAAATCGGGTAATCGTTGTGATCGACTTTTCTGCTTTCTCATCGTGACTGATTAAGATTCATTGTTATTGGATATCTGTGCGATGCGCTACCGATTGTTGTATCGCCACATGCTAGATCTCCGCGGAACGCCTTAAATCTTCGTGCGTTAAATTTATCACGAGTTACATCTTCATACGTTCAATTTCCACTTGTTAGATTTTAATGCATTGAATTTGCCGTGCGTTAAGTTCACCACGTATTAGAATTGAATACGTTAAATTCACCATGTGTTACATCTTTATGCGCACAATTCACCACGTGTAATAATTTGAAATGTTAAATTTACCACGCGTTAAGTTTCTACACATCAAATTCAGCACGCGTTAAATTTCTACACATCAAATTCACCACGCGTTAAATTTTTGCGCGTTGAATTCACCTCGCGTCAGATTCCAACGCGTTAAATTCATCACGCATAAGATTTCTACACGTTGAATTCAACACGCGTTACATATTTACGTGTCAAACTCACTGTGCGTTAAATCTCAATCCGTTAATGTTACCGTGCGTTAGATTCACCGCACGTTAGATCGTGATACATTAGATCCTCAGGTGCAGCAAAAATACCTTCGAGCAAAAGGGGTGAACAAGACCGTTTCTACTTACCTTATTTACACGAGCAGCGTGTAAAATGCCCGAATGAAATTGTCATTCCACGGCAACAGTTTCCGCTGATTTACCAGTTCGCTAATTAGATGGCGTTCTTGTGCGAGTCATAATAATCGCGATGCACCCCAATGGAGAGGAACGTTCTCGGTGGATTTTAATTAATCAACGGAAACAGGAAGAGAGGCAGGCCGGTAACAAAGGAAGGGGAGGTAAAAGCAAGACGTTTCGACGATGCAATTATCGTCTCGAAGCAACGGGCCGGCTATATCGAACCGTGACATCGAATCTATCTTTCGAAGGCTGCTTGGCTCGGTGGTCCCGCGAACGAGACCGTTCGATAACTCTCGATAACTCTGTCGACCAGGTCCGCAGAATCGGCCACGGTTACGGGAACAAAGGAGCTGCGGCGTCGACGTTATCTCGATCGAATAAAAATGCCAAAGTCTTCCGATACACTTGACATAAATCTACCGTTCGATAAAAGGAGAGAGGTGGACCCCGCGCGGTAACGAGCGGATACGTACAATCGTTAATACACCGGAATCGTCGAAAAATGCCTGGCCATTTCGCGAAAACATTCTCGACGAGCTTCTGAATGCACCACCGAAGGTTCACGTTTCCTCGGATTTTTATTCTCGATTCGACTTCCATTTTTCCATAGTTCGTACGTGGATACTGCCGGGTTCGAATACCGAATTAGTTTTCAATCGGGTCGAAGAAAAACTTTTAAGGGTTTACTCGCCCTCTTGTGAAATCCTAAATTGTTTTAGTCTCTTCAATTATTTACCTAGAATGAATATTTCATTTTACAGTTTCTTAAACGCACATATGACTGTACAAGGTTTTGTATATCGATAACACCTTAACATTTATATAACTGAATATTTATGTACATATTTATTTACAAAAAAAAAAAAACTGTAAATATTATTAAATGTAATAATATACATATAGAAATAATGATCTAATTGTATAATAATATAATAATATCATAATAATATTTAAATAATTGTGTATATTATTTTATAGTAGTTATGTAAACATTTATTTACATATATATTCATTCATATAAAAATATATAAATACTTGTTTATTAATCTATAACATTTGCGTAATTGGAGCTATGCTCGTTTCGCTTCATAAATATTTAATTCAGCGAGTTTTCATAGTCTCGTATTTTCGAATTGTCGAATTACCAGGTGGCTAAATGTTCGCCGGGAACGGATAGACATTTTAGAAATTTCTCTCATTTCGCGGGACAAGTATTTGCCGGGAACGTCGAGACAGAGTAAAAATTTGAAAACATTTCAGACAAACCATTTATTCGAGGGCAGAATGTTCACAAAGATAAAATGTCGAAGCGCAGAGGCACAACACGCGCCGGAATTGATACGGCACACAGGGGCAGAACGCGTTTTTCGAGCGTTGCCACGCGAATCCGGGGCTCGCGATGATGAAATTGTAGGCAGCCATCGTTCGACCGTGCATAGAATGCATCCTATGAACTCGATAAACGAATTTCAGGTAAAAGCACCGCTCGATCCGCCATCTGACCCGTCTACAAGTCGAACGTCTGCGTCAGTCTAGTTCCATCGATCTTTCCACCCCCATCCACCACCGGCACCGATATTACACGTTCAATTTTTCCGTCGCGACTGCCGCAGAATCGCGGGAGATCATCGATTATGGATCGCGGGGGTAACTTTTGCCATCGTATCGGAGAAGCCCGATACCGGGTCGAAATTACCAGCCGATTTCCGCCGCGATTCGCCACCCCTTCCGCCCCCCTGCACTTGGATCTCTGACAGCGGGGCTATCATTAATTTCGAAAGATTTCGATGGTACTGCGTATGAAATATTTTTAAACAGATATTTCATTTTTATGCTAACGCCTTTACCGTTTCACGAATGTAGAAAGAATGAGTCCTTATGAAAATGCACACGAAAAAACAGTCCACTTTCAGAAAGAAAAAAAGTGGTGCTCTGAATGTGTTTGTTACTCCAGATTATTACTTAGTGATCCAACAACTTTGAGATGCATTTTTGCAAGTAAATAATATTATTCCAACAAAAATTAAGAAGAGTTAACGAAATGAAGAATTCGACGTAGCTGCATTTGCTGAACATTCGCACAAATTCGTAACAATGGTTTGTTTGAAGTGTTATCAAATTTTTATTCTGTCTCGCCGTTCCCTGCAAATACTTGTCCCGCGAAATGGGTGAAATGTCTATCTTCTGTTCCGTAAAATTCGAGAATTCGAAGACACAAGAGCATGGAAACTTGCAGATCCAAATATTTAAAAAATTGAGAGCGTACGAGTTAATGAAACGAAGAGTGTAAGAGTTAACGAAATGAGGAGTGTGAGAATTAACGAAATAAAGAATCCGACGTAGCTGCATTTGTTGAATATTCGCACAAATTCGTGACAAAACGCGTAGCAACAAGGCTGGTGGTGCTCCGAAGGCAATGACACAACGCGTGTCGAATGTTGAGCTTGTTGCGTCGTTGTTCTTGCTCTTGAATCGATTTTTGCTGCTCGAGAGTTTGCGAAAAGGTCGGCGGTGTCGGAGGTCGACTCGTTTGCTTTTGTCTTTTGACGTCCGCCTAATATTCTCGACGGCAAAAGTGTGTGCCTCGTTCCACGCTGAAATGTTAAAAAAAAAAGAGGATCCTTTGAATCTCGATTGGTGAACCCCGTTCGCGTACATTTTAGAGTTCCCTCTTCGAGAAAATTTTAACGAACATCCTCCACGACGGGAACGGCTTAACCGGAAATTACATTCCACGAAACATTCGGTTTTAACTTATAGAATACGGGAGGATGATAACCGGATTTAATCGTTCCGACGCGTAGCCTTTAATTACAGAGATTAGAGTACGGAAGGAAGTAACCGGAAGGAAATGGGAAATCGATGGTCGGGAAGAGTGCGTTCTGCGATCACGGATACAGGGTGCTGGAAATTACGTTGAAGCCTTTACGGAGCACTATAGGGGAGTTTAAGTAGCTGCATTAAATCTGATTATTCCGGGATGACGCGAATGTGCGATGTAGCGGGAAGAATTTGATCGCAAAATCTATGGTCGGAGAGAAAAGAAAGCGCCGTCGATTCCTCTCTCTGTTATTTTACCATACTAACTCGTTGCAAAGGCAGTAAACGTGGAGAGGCGACGGAAAAACGTGCTCAAAAACAAGGAAAGTTTATACTCCACTTTTCCTCCGTGATTTCTCTGTATTTTACTCTCTAAATGCACAAACTTTCTTTCGCGTTTTATTTCGGATTGATCATTTCAAAAAATTACGAGCCCGACGTAATCCGATGATATAGTAGTACTGCAAAATTATGCTACATCAATTTAACATTTTTACTTAAGATATATTGATTTTAAACTTTTACGTACGGAGTATAAGTTTAAGACTTTTATTTACGACGTATCAGTTTAAGATTTTTGTGTATATCGTATCTGTTCAAGACTTTTATGTACGACATATCAGTTTAAGACTTCTATATACGACGTATCAGTTCAACAATTTTGTGTTCAATGTTTGATTAAAGTGGCTACATGAAAATTACATCGATGTTCTTTATAAAATTCGTACGATTCTTCACTGAAATGAACAATCTACCCAGATTATAGCTTAGCATAAACCGGATGTTTCGATGTAGAATTTTGTCTTAATAATATGTATACAGGTACAGTTATAATACCACAAATGTAATTTATAATTTATTCGCTGCAAGAACGAGGCTATGGTAATTATAGATTGCTGCGCAGAGAACGAGGGTGTTCCTCGTGTGTGGATTGCGCGTGCAGCATGAATGCGATTTGATGTTGACAAGAGATTAAGCGATACGCCGCTTCTCGATTTTTCATCGATCTAAACCACTTGCGATTCCCGGGGTGAAAGAGTTCGATGGGGTTCGCGTTCTTGATCGATGTCGTTTCTTCTCGACAAGCAGCGAAATTAATTCCCGATAATTAACCTCGTACACCAATGGAGCTCGAGGGGCAGGCTGCTTGGCGCTCGAGTATCTTCCACTATGATGGGGTTTCCGTGGAATTTAGAAGTAAGAAACTCCACGACAGCACTTTTTCTTCCACGAACGAGAGACGCGTTCGACATTTCAGATCGGTATAAATTTTGTAGTTCAACGATCCATCTCGCAACAATTATCGATTAACTGTAATTAATTACACTGGTAGCACAAAAAAAGATTCTTCTTTATTACCCTGTTATTTCTATCAAAATTAATTTTCTCGTTATTTTACAGTTTTTATTTTATGGTTATTTTGCAGTTTTAATTTCCTCATTACTTTGTAGTTTTAATTTTCATACAAATTTCTATGTTTTTTGTTCTTCGCACAGATTCCTATGGTATAGAGGGTGAATTAGGTTTGTAGATTTTAAACTGAAAGTAATAGTGAGTGACGAGTTAGTTGGTTGTAGTATGTTTTCTTATTTTATGGGATCTGTACGAATTTTTATAGTGTAGGGGTGAGTTAGGTTGTCTTAGACTAAACTGGAAGTTAGTTGGTTTTAGATAATGGAAAAACAGCGTTAGGCAGTTCTTTTAACCTAGAAATGTGTCGCGTTAACCTCCACAACGATGCCTCGAAATTCGCAGTTCACGAAAGAATAATTTCACCGACGAGATAAGGCGGGTAGGATGTTTGCGAGCAAATATTTAAACGGAAGGGATGAAACTAATTATTCTCGAGTACGGATTCTCGTCGTGGAACTACACCGCCTCTCGAAACTATTTGATCACGTGTCAGATGGAATAAATGCTTGGCTTTACTGATTAAAGTAGATACAGCCTCAAGAGTCTACATACTTTTATTTCGAACAATCAAGTTAAACAGACTCTATACAGAATTCATACAAAATATGTTTGATCCTATAGGCAGCAGAAACAGATACAAAGGTTCTAAATATACTACAAAGACAATTAAATATTTATTTTTTACTCAGGAACGAGGTGGAAAATTGTTAAAGGTTTGATTTAATGAAAGATAAACTTTGTGTCGATATTTAACCAGTATCCAATCTTTTAAGTCTTACTGGCTGGAATTGAATATAATTGCGTATTTGAGTAATATGCAATTGTTTTTAGATCTTCGACATTAACTAGCGCGATAAATAATTTAAAGCGATATGATATGTGTTATCGACGAGACGTACTCGTTTGCTCGAAAATTTCTGACCGACGAGGGATAACTGGTGCCCCGGAAATTCCTTGGGTCTTGAAGTAGAAAAGAAATCGATGAACGGACCCAGAGAAATATTTCTTGATCGGGGAACGTGGCGTAGCCTCACGTCGGTCCGCCGATTACTCCGGTTTCTCGAAATGGACGACGCCGAGAGCCTATCCTGTCAGATACGCCCGGAATTTCGGTAGAACCGTATGTGGATTCCGGTCATGTCACTCGTGGGAGCAATGTGCATGAGTCGAAGAGACGTGCCGAGGGATCGACGAACGTTCGTCCTCGTTGAGACGCGATTTCACCACCGTTCGATCTTGCGCGAAAGGACGGGACGGTTCGTTAGTCGCCATTTTGTTATGATGGAAAGCGTGCCGGAGGTTCGACCAACTGATCTGCAGCATAAGCATGTGCTTAGGGTATCAGACATCTTCTGACGTTGGATTTATTGTGGATCGAAATTCTGAAACGCTAGATTTTCAGCTTTTAAGGGTCTGGAATGTACAACACCAAATTTATAGATCCTCAAACACTTGAATCTCAATATTTCCAAATTCCCAAGCTTCTAAATACGTATGCTCCCAGATTTTAAGATTCCCAGATTCCCAGATGTTCAGATCTCAAACATTTCCAATTTCTATTTCTCAAATTCTCAAATTCTCAAAGTTACAAATTTTCAAACTTGTAGGTCCCCAGATTCGTGGATTCTTCAATTCCAAAATTCTCAAATTCTGAAACCCCCAAATTCTTGAAGTTCAAATATGAAGCACCCGAAATTCTAGATTCTCACAATGCCAAATCCCCAGATTCTTAGATTCCCAGAGTTCAAACCTCTCAAACTCTATATTCTCACAGTCCTAAACCCCCGAATACCCGAATCAAGTTACCAGACTCTCAAAAATTCAAAAATCTTGAAAGTTCCAAATTCTCAAGTATCCCAAAATCCTCATAATCCGAACCCCTAAATATCCCAATCTCTGGAACCCCAAAAGTTCCAGAGTTCCATTTAAAAAAGTAAAATCGAGCGATCGTTATTCAACGCATTCATTGAACGCTATCTAAATCTTCGAATTTATCGGTCCTCTGGAGTATTGCGTTTTTTGCTCGTCGAATATGCGCGTATCGGTTTTTAGAATACCGAAAGTCAAACGTGAATGTTGCACGTACCGATAGACCAAAAAGTTCGATCGTTTCCCGATCGAAAGTGCGGGGATATTATCGAAACGCTGGCAGACGGATTGAAAATGTAAGAGGGAACATTTGCCCGCGTTATTATCGGAATATCGAGTCCCGTTTTATTATTCTCCTGTACACACGTAGCCATTCTTTTTACGCATATTCCGTCGAACAATTGCAACGATGTATTTAAATTAAAACCCCTGGATGTTTCTTTATTTCTGCTTGTCCGATCAGGCTTCACAGTTGCTCGGTTATTTCCCGTATCCTTTGTTCGATCCCTAAAAAGAAGTTCCCCTTAATCGGTGTCCGTGGTTGGGTCCCGTTTGACCCAGATAGCCTGGCTGATCCGATGTTACATCGTTCGAGCACCACACGTTTTACCCGACATACGCTCGGATAATTTGTTCGTCCATTAATAATTTAATACAAAAATGTTGGTCAGCTTGCGACTGCTGGAGGTCAGTGTGTCGATATTTATTTCACCTTCGCTCGAAAGCCGGATATGTCAGAGATCGACGTCGAACTTTATACGATAGCTGTTCAGATTTATTGTAAGTGGGACGGTGTCATAGAAAAGCAGCGTTCGCACGATCAGAAGAATAGTGAGCTTTGATAGACCGTTTGTCGTAGCAGATAGTCGAAGCCATAAGGAGTAGCACCGATAAGGGTCCTTCGCACTTGCGGCGACAAGATCCTCGAAAAAGATGATACTCCTCTTATATATCCCTCCGAACCGACGCCATCCCCCTATAATCCGTCTACGGATCCGAACGGAAGTCTCCGGAGCGGATTCCGCGTCTTCAAGGTTATCGATCCTCGACAACTTCGCCGTGGGAGATGGACGCGTGGTATGGGGACCATTGCGTGAAACCCACCGGCACTCTTTCCTCTTCGAGGTGGGAAGGTTCGCACGACCCCTTCGAATTCCCTGCGTCTCCACCACGTTTCAAGGTCACCCTACTCGCCTCGTCGTTCGCGCGAACCCAACGAGAACGAATTCGATCGAGGGTAGAAAAGTTCGATCCGCGATCATCGAGCGGCCATAGGTTCCTCTTTCGCTGATCTGCTCGGCCGCCCAAGGTCACCGGCGCGAGGACCACCCCCGCGATACAAAAACATCCGGCCGGGGCTGTGTAACCGCGATGCGGCACGTTTAGAACGCGATGGAGGGGGCGGGATAGAGGTCAAACAAACAACGTCGAGGCACAGAAGGGTAATAAATCAGCGTTACGAGACCGGTGATAGAGTTCGCGAGAGGTAACGAAGAAGATGGAAGGGATCGGAATGGCGGAGGGAGACGGAAGACGGGTCAGCTGGGAGGACTAAGATCAACGAGACGGAATTAGCCGGTGCGCGCAGCTACACGCGAAGGTGGCGCGGCCACAGCCTGCACACACAGAGAGGAGTAACCGGAGGCGGAGGGTTGACCATTTCGGGAGTGTCGGAGGTGGTGGCGCACGGCTGATCGATGCAACAGCAGCGCCACCGCCGCCGAAAAATACCGGGTGATTCTTTCGCTACTCGACTGCGAAACGTACACCCTTAGCCCTTTGCACTTCCTCAATTCTTTTACCTACCAGCTCCTTAACACTAAACCTAACGGCGTATAATGCAGCCTCATTTTGAAGTTAAAAATGAATAAATGAACGATAAAACACAAATGAACGTACACATTAATTCCTTATCTTAGTGAAAATAAATTTGTATTTCAAAAAAGCCGCTTTAACACACTTTCCAACTTTAAATTACAAATTTGTTAAATGGTCATCTTGACCGCTTTGGTAGGTTTAGTGTTAACACGGAATCTACCGAAGGAGTCGAATGATATTAGGTTGTCCCATAAGTTTCTTCCCGTTTTGATATAACATGAAAACGCAGTTCCAGGAATATTTTGAAAGTAATCAAGGAGTAAATAATATTTCCTGAAGGATTCAGGAGGGTGATAGAGTATAATACTTCATATTTAATGCAACAAATCTTAAACAATAAATATTGTGTTACATTTCTATTAAACAGGGAAGGAATTTACGGGACACCCTAATACAATCGATCGAATGGTTTTACAAATCTCCTGTTATTAAATGACAATATTTGTTGAAATGATTCTCTTGAAGTCCACGCTGATTCTCATCGAGATAAAGAATTAATTTATGTCACATCCTTTATTCAACTTCATTTTTAACTAGGAAATAATTGTGCATTAAACGTCGGTAGTTGCGAAGTGTTCCAAATTTTAACAAGGTTGTTTGAACTGTGAGCACGTCACGAGTCAGATTTGTCGAAGTGCGGCAAATGATTAATTTACAAAATAGACAGGAAATGGGTTTTCGATGAAATTGCATTAGCACAATGTGCGTGACAAATACATTTTTAGTTTATTATAAGTAGTGAACGAATGAAATTATGTTCAAGCTAGTTATCTCAATTATTTATATGATCCATTAGAAATGAGATGAGCCATGCTCGTCATAGGAGTGATAAGGGTTAAACGCGCCATTCTACCGCTTCATAAACACACATAAATGGTGCTATCAAATGGTCAGACCAGTGTCAGGTATCTGATTGGCCATAAATTAGCCCTTACCTCGGTCGGTGTGGTCTCTTTATTGCACTTACAATAGCCCGTAATGCTTTACGCTTAATCGGTAGATAAGAGATCAGTTGCATACGGGCGAAACTGACACACAGAAGCAAACTTGACACACAGGAGAGATGCCTGTCAGGTATTCGAAATATCCTACTATCTTGTCGAACTACCTTCGACACTCTACTAGTCCAAGTAGGTCCTAAAGATGAGTTTACTGTCGACAAGAGAATTTGACAAGTGTTCACTTGCCTCGATACTTGTCTCGTCTAAATTAAGCCCTCAAGATGCGTTCACAGTAAACT
The DNA here is from genome assembly GCA_947623535.1 of Coelioxys conoideus. Lineage (NCBI taxonomy): Eukaryota > Metazoa > Arthropoda > Insecta > Hymenoptera > Megachilidae > Coelioxys > Coelioxys conoideus. The sequence continues at coordinate 12,377,568 of OX392459.1, forward strand.
TGAGCGTTAAACAAGTGGTCAGACCCTGAGCTGTCAAGTAACTGATGCAGAGGATCCTGTATCCTGTATCCTGTTGAGTCTTGCAAGCCTATCTCTCCCTAAGCTTGCTCGACTGAGGGGGCTTAACCCTTTGTATTGTTTGTCTAGTTTAAACAAAACCTACAAACTCGTTTACATCAACCAAGTAAATCAGATAATTAACAAGTGACTCAGAAAGATATTCTACCCAGCCTCACATATTCCCTTTCTGCCTCTCAGGTTCAATGACTGAACGGTCCCGGTCACTCGTGGGGCTAGTCACCTATCTAGTCACTCGTGTAGCTTTAGTAGATTGAAGAGGTACTTATATCAGCACGTGTGTCAGACAAGTGTTTTAGTAGATTCAAAAGTCCTGATTACACTAGGCAAGTGTGTCAAGCGAGTGTTTCGATCTTGTGATAGACAAGTAACTTAAGGAGACTCGATGGGTCTTGATCATCATTGGTGGGTCTTGAATTCTTTCTCGATAATTTTCCTCTGCCCAACGCTATTTATCCAGCGACTGGCTACTTGCCTAATGTAAATGCTGAACCTTTCAATACGGCCAACTTGTCTGCAACACCGTGTCCTTAGAACACCCAGCTAGCTAGGACACTTAGCAGACAAAAATCGTTTATGACGATTTTCACACGATATGTTGTGGGAATAATTTCTAAATGAATTAACACTAAAACTACCGGCATTAAATACACGCTTACTTCAAAACTGAAAATAGAGTAGAAAAATAAATAAATAAATATAGCAGCATCACCTAACATATACAATCATTCGTCGGCTCAATAAAACACGACAGACATTCTGACAAAAGGACGGCAATAAAATTTTGTAATAAAAAATGCCAAACCCGAAGCCAGTCATTTTGACTGGTTGGTAGTTCTAGTGTTAAATCTATGATTTATTGGTACATATTCATGTAACGACATCGAAGAAACATCATTGAAGCCGCTGTAGTGGTGAACGCTTGTAAATGACGATATTCGCGGAAAGGCACTATAGGGGCAAACCGTTGAAATCGATGGTATCCACGGAAAATAGCGGCGTACCGTATGGAAAAGGTCGAGATCGAAGGATCCTCATCAAAGGATGCAGCGAAACAAATGTCGTCGACGGCACTCGGTGGTCCACTAGCGATAGAATGAGCGTGTAGGAGGTTCGAGAAGGGCAAGAGCATGCAGAGGGGTGACGTACGCCGTCAACAGAGCACAGTGTCTCCCTTCTACTCCGTCGACCTTCCACCGCATCCCTCTAGTTCCCACCCTCTAGGAGCGCTGCACGCGTACTAACCGAGCAGCGCGCGTTGGTCTTCGCCGTTGGACTCCGTGCATCCCCCTCCAGCACGACGGTCTCCTCCACCACCCACGGGAACACCGTCAGATAGGGGTTGCTTCGACGCGACGCGCCGTCTCTCTCTACGTGCCCGTGTTTCATCCCTCTCTTTCTGTAGCAGAGTAGTTCCCCTCCCTCGCGGGCTCAGTTCTCGCCTGAAGACCGTGCGGTGTACAGGTGATACGAACCCGTGCGTGTTCACCCTCTCTCTATGCTCGAGTTTGTCCGCCCGCTGGTCGGGATGACGTGCCGCGTCGCCACGAGGACGACGCGCTTTCTGTCCTGCCGCGACGTCCACCAGGTGCGCTTCATCCTTCGTCCCTATCCGAGATCCTTCGCCTCCTCCGCGAATCCCGTTTTTCTCGGTCCGTTCAGGGAGTTTCAGTTCTATCAGATTCCTTCTTTGGACGCCGTGATTCCGCTCGACGATGTCCACCCGGTGTTCGCCGATGTTTTATTTGTCCCCGCCGTGGTGATCGTTGCGCGTAGTGCGTGGAAATGGAGGTCCGGTGTGTCGACGGAGTTTTTTCGCACGATCCTGCGGTATCGATGTTGCTTTCCCTTTGATGCTTCGATCGGGAGCGTCGCGATACGTTCGGGATTACGTGCGACGTAATAGTTGTTCGGAGATGAGATTTCGATCACGTGGGTGGATGGTGGGTGATACCGCTTGACTAGAAGTAACCGAAGGGTCTGGGCAATATTACGTAAGGGTGGCAATATCTCGAGACCGAGACAATTTTTACTCGATTCTTGTACTTTTTCTCTCGAGGAGATATCGTTTCCTAGCGACGAGCTATAAAGCTTCTGCTCTATATCGTATCGGTGCGTTGCGTTCTGACGCAGTTGTATCGCACAGATGGCAAGAACACTATAATCGAACATAACTGGATTCTTTGTATATAAGTAATCCAAAAATATGCAATAACAACTCTTGTGTTATTTTATACATCTTTATATGTATTTTATATATTATATTTTTTAGGTTATATATATATAAAGCAACAATTTTCTTATTTTTTATATTTTACATCCTCGTGCTCGTGTTTGATGCGTATGGTTATGTTCAATATCGACATCATTCTTAATGAAACCCTCTTGCATCATCCCCGTCTATTATCGAATTAAATTTCTTTCCACCAGCGTACAATCAACGTAATTAATACTCGGACAAATTACACGTCCCCATCTCGGGACAGGATGATATATCCTTACGTGCATCGTGCCCTAAGCACCGGTATTAGGCAAGCCAGCTACCAGCCGTTCTCACGCTGCTAAATAATGCGAAGGCACTAAATTAGCTTGAATTTGCGGGATGGCGTTTCGTCGTTTTTGCACCTGAAACTCATCCCGTTTGCCCAAATTGGTTCAACCGCGACACTTGACCCGTCCATGTATCTCTCGGGCATGCCATTGTTTCTTTAATTGGTCCGCCGGATCGTCATCGCTGCGAAACCGCGATATTCGTTAACGTCCGCTGTCAGATGGACGCGTAGTCCGCGAAAAAAAAAAAAAGGGAACAACTAGACGAGAGACGAAGCGATGAATTACGCGTGTTCCATGAATGTGTATATACGCGCCAGACGTCAGAAGAACGCTACCATTGTGGTCCATTTCTAAAGCTGACGGAAACTCGACGATTCGTTCGCCGGCTCGCAAGGCCGACTACTCGATGAGTCTGTTTTTAGACGAACGCGTGAATCGGCTGTCTTCTGGTCGCATGATGTCGTTACTCATCCTTCGTTTCTTATTCAATTTCCGTCACTCGTTTCTTGGGAGCCGCGATAATAAGCGACGAACGTGTTCTTTTTCTTCTGGGTATCTCTTTGATAGGTTGTTAGTTTACCTCATCGATAACGTAGGAAATTGTGTCGGGGTTTGGTATATTCGAATTTTGTATAAGGAACGTCGAGAATTTGCATTGGGCATTTATTCTTTATTATTCGATTTCCATCACATGATTCTTGGGAGTCGCGACAATACCCGCGAATGTGTTTTTCCTTTGGGAATCACTTTGATAGGTTGTCAATTCATCTCGTTGAAGACGGGTAGAATTGTGACGATGTTTCGATATATTCGAATTTTGTATAAGCAACGTCAAGAATATGAATCAGACATGATTTATTCTCTTTCTTTATTATTCGGTTTCCATCACTCGGTTCTTGGGAGCCGCAACAATAAGCGACGAACGTGTTCTTTTTCTTCTGGGTATCTCTTTGATAGGTTGTTAGTTTACCTCGTCGATGACGGCGAAAATTGTGACGGGGTTTGATATATTCGAATTTTGTATAAGCAAAGTGGAGAATTTGCATTAAGCACGATTCGTTCTGTAAATGATTTGCATGTCCGTGGCTGGTTCCCAGTGCGAAGGGATCCACATCAAAGTGTCAAAAGCAACTATGTTCGGAACAGTTTCTCGTTCGATATCGACCGTGTCCGTGCTTCCTCCACGTGTCACGCTGTTCGCCGTTAGTCCGCAACACCGTAAAGGAGACCGTAGACAAGTTTCTCATTAGCCCTCCACGAAATCCAGGAGCCGTGCTGGGTCTAATGGTACATCTAGTCGCGTATATCATCTCGCAGCGGTTGGCAATGGTAGTTCTGTTGTGCCACCGGTTACAATTCGCCGAAACTGGCGATTTCCATTGGGTCAGGAAGGTCAACCGTCGTCCGCAATTCGATGGAGAAGAGCCAGCCTCGAACCGATCCAAAACCGTCGTTATCCTCGTTAACGCGGCCGCGTCAAAGCTCGATAATCCGATGATCGTTTCACGCGTGCTCGAAAATTAGCCCGGACAGTAACGGGACTATCAAAACGTTTTTCCCGGTTATCTGTCGCGTCCTCGGTATAGTTAGAGTAGCGTGCACCCGGCACTCGCCGCCATGATTAATCCAGATCGATTCGAGAACTGGCTGGCGTGAAACTTCGCTCGTTTCGACGCGATACAGTTTTCGAGAACACCCTCGTAGACTTCGAGGGGTGTCTATGGAGGCTCGAAAACGGTCGATCGGAAACGCGTTCATTGTCTAACGCATCGACGGGACGGATTAAATCGACAATGGTCTCGAGAATTTCCAGCCGAGTCAGAGACACCCATCTGTGTGCGATTATCGGCCAACACGTTGCGACTTCGATTACCGTAACGCGACGCAGCTGTGATTTAACCGTATTCACATTGGCACATAATTCTAGCGATTCGATCGCTGCAGATGAAGTATCATTTTTTGAGCACTCGCGTGGATTGTACGTTTCTGGATCAATTATGACGCGCGATCGAATTTTATCGGATTCGCGAAGATGTCTCAGACCCTTTAACGGGAATGCATTAACGCGTTGAATATGGCGCGAATGGCGATTTTTTAATTATGATGTGTCACAAAGAGGGGCGCGTGACAAATGTACAGCTCCTTCGAATTGGGTTCACTGCAGATTGTAAACATTTTTCGTGGTTTTCGCAAAAATTAAGAGTGGTGTTGACATTGTAACGATACAATTTATTAACTAGTAACAATATTACTGTACATAATATTGACACATGTTAACTCTTCGCCATGCTTGGCGTCTCTAACTTGTGACACACTCGTAACACAATTACTACATAGTCCAATTTTCAGCTGTATATGTATGAATAAATTTATTTATTTTAAATGAACTTCATTCAGTTATCTTCATTAGATAACCTGATTAGGTTTGGCTTCATTCGATTCGGCGACATTCGGTTCAATGCAATTGAAATTTATTGCCGTGCAACTTCGTGATCGAAACTCGACGGAATTCAACTTCTGTTTGATTCAATTTGATGCGCCTCAAGTTCTGCGGAATCCAGCAATGTAAATTCAACACGATTTAAATTCGATAGGATTCAACTCGGCGCAATTCGATCAGGATTCAGATCAAGTTTGACGCGATCCAAATTCGATGGAATCGAGATTCTATGGAGCTCACATTCTACATGATTCAATATGACAGCACTCAACCCCGATGCGATTCAATCCATATGCAATTTGAACTCGACGCGTCTCAAACTCCGTGCGATTCAACTCGGCGTCATTCAAATCGCGCGTAATTCAATTCCACCCGTTTCAATTCTCACCGAACGGAACGGTTTCTGTGTTATCTGTCAATGTCCATATATCCTCGCAGTTAGGTGCATTAATTCCCAGGATCCACAAACAACTTTATAATTGTAGTTGCACTCTCCGAATCAGAGTTGCATTCTACATCGAAGAACGCAACTTCGAGAGAGGACTCGCGATCCGATAAATGCATCCTTAAATCGTCATAGATTGATTCTTAAATCGTCAACGACATACTGATTTTGTAGCGAAACGTGTTCACCGTCGGTTGCTTTTTGCCCGGCATTGTCCACATATTTGCTCACGCTGGTCCGGTCAGATCGACTCAGTTTGTTCGTATTTAAACAACAGCGTACGGGAACGTAATCCAAATACGGTCACCGCCGAATCGACGCAGCCCGTTTGTGTGTTCCAGCGAAACCAGGAAAATAAAAGTGGAGTCAGTCTCGTTAATCGCGGGCCGCATCGACGCGCAGAGTATTTCCATCGGGACACGGAATTAATAGCGTGGCACGTTTAAAATTGCCCGTGCATAATGCGAACGAGCCGATGCACGATATGGTGACCCGTGCTTTTGCACGTCCGGGGCTCGCGATATCTCGCGTTGTCGTGGCTGTCATGGCCGGAGGGTTGCCTGTAAATTTTCAAACAGCTGGCAACCGGCCAGACATTTTTATTACGTCCCACGCCTAGCGTTAATGTTCCACGGGCCGTCCTCGCGAAACAACGCCGTTTACGTACGGCGCACGTTACACGTTGTTTCGTTACCCTTGTCCACGCTACGCCTTGTTTTATGGGAACTCGTGGAACTCGATCGCGCTCCTTTGTTCGGTTGTCTCGTAAACGCCGCCCGTGTTCGACTTATCTGTGACCGAGTACACGTGTAATGGTCGAATTTGTAGGGTTACGGGGGAATTTGTAGCTCGAAATCGGTGCACGGTTTTCATCGAACGATGTTTTCACCTTCCTAACTCGATAATAGCCTTTTAACTCTCTGTTGGCTCGTCTTCTCTTCGTTCAAGCCACGAAACTTTTCTGTCGAGCTAATTTTGCTAGGTTTGTATCTGATTTTATGGTGTTTGAATCGATGTAGGAATTATGGTGTTGCGGAAATAAAATGTCTGTCGCGATTCGGGCTGATTATTCTGTTAGGTTGGATGTGTCCTGTTTAACTATGTTCGATTTTACCGTGTTGTTATACTAGCGGTTCTTTGTTGTACCTTCTTAAATATTAGAGGATCCATCAATTCATTAGTTATGCCTCCACTTAGGAATCTAGACATTTGAGAATTAAGATTTACAGATCTTTTGTGAGTCCACAATCCAGAAACCTAAAACTTCGAAAATCTGAGTTTTTAAGATTTTGAGTAGGGTGTCCTCAAAAACTATGTATATTTCAACCTTCCAAAACTGGAAGTCAAATTGCAACCCTTATAGCAATCTTCCAATTTTAATCTTTCCACTTCCCGTGAACTTCAACCTGTACACATTTCCATCAACTGCAACCCTTGCACTTCTCATCGACTTCAACCCTTGAACTTCCCATCATCCAATTCGTCAAATTGTGACGATCCGATTACCACGTTAACGAAAGCAAAATATCCGTAGCTCTAGACCGGATGTGACGATGTAGTGAGCGATAATCGCGAGTGTGGGTCTCGGTAATTGCGAGGAAAAGACCCAGTCATGATCGGTGGCGATTGGTTATCGTGAATTGGTGGAGGATCTAGGAAGCGCGAGCGAGTTCGAGATTAATCGAGCTTCGTGTGGGAAGAAACGTAGAAGAAGATCGGGGGTGGTCCGCGAGGGCCCCGGCCATGGGGGAGGCAGTATGTTCTCCGAGCTGTGCAGGGAGACTTTGCGGAAGGCAGCCGTGTGCTACAGTTCTGGTCGTGCAGGAAGTCCATCACCATCGCCACCAACGTCTCCGCCGCCATCTCCCGCCAAAGAAGCAAAGACTACTGCCAACGTTGACCTGGCAAATGTCCGTGACACCTGCCACGAGGCCAGAGAACCAGGGACCAGCGGAAGAAGATCACCGCAACCGTCGTCGTCAGGGACGTGCACGGAGTTCCGTGACTTCACTGGAAGAAAATCACCAACCCCCTCAACCGACTCTAGGGAGTACGTTTACGATCCTCGTGAACCGTATATCAGTTGGACGATGACCCCTCGTTTACTTTTATCTCGTCGTCTTATCGTCTGCTTTCTTCTCCACTTTTAATTACATTGAGATTTTTAACCGGTCCCGGAGTTTCAAATTTGGCACCGCGTAAGTCGATCAAGTAGGATGAAAATTTCTGAATTTATTTTAAGTTTCTAAACGTATGATTTCCTACATTTTCAAATTCTTGGATATCCTGTTTTTCATATTTCTCAATTTCAATATTGCCAAGTTCTCAAACGCTTAAATTTCCATTTATCCAAATTCTAAAATACCCAAATTCCTACGCAGCCAAACTTTCGTACACCTAAATCTCCATATCCTCGAATTCCAATTCCCAACTTTCTAAATGCTAACTATTTCAAATTTCCAAATTTTAATACGCCCAAGTACATTCCTGATTTACAAACTTTCCAAATTTCGACATCCCGACATTTCCAACCCCCAAACGTCCAAGTGTCTAATCACCCAAATTTCAAACTTCAACCCTTTCGGGTCCTCCCCGAACCCTTAATCGTCTCCGTAGACCCTTCTTAACCGTTCCGGCTCTTTCCCTCGTTTCTCCATATATTCCACGTTGGACCCCGTATATCGCGTCCTTCCAAAATCCCATAAATCCAAAAACATCGGCCATCCTCGTAAACGGACAGTTCCGCCGGCAATGGCATGCGTAGAGGTTGAACCGCGAGGAGTCATCGTGCCCGGAGAATCGATCGTTTGCTAATGTAACTTCCTGTCCAATTCGTCGCTCGTTAACGATCGGATTGGGCGTGTATATTGGTTCGATCGGAATCGTGAACGTATTCCCGTCACGGAATCCTCAGGAAACGCACGACGATGCCCACCGATTTCGGCAAAAGATTGTCCTGCCTCGAGGCAAGGGACGGGAAACGGGGCTCGTTTCCGGCGGACCCGAGGGACGCACGATCAGTATCCCCAGAAAAGGGACGACAGTGCGAAGACAACAGAGGATCAGCTAGTGGAGGATTCGAGTATGGCCGGCCAGACTCGAGGCTCGGTAGACAATCCCCCGGGTCACCAGGATCGTCGCCCGAACCAGAGGACAACTCCTCAACTTCTGGCGACGAAGGTATCACTCTTTTTCTCTCTTATCAGCTTATTTTTCTTTGTCGAGGTTCGATTAAGAGTCGAGGAACGAGCATAGACTCGTGGACGAGCTTTCGTGTCTCGGTAGACCCTGTTGTCGTGTTGCGTTTATTAGTTTTGTAGAATTCTTTGCTTTCTGGAGGTGTGTCTGGATCGTAATCAGAATATTAGTCAATTTCTTTTCAGATTTTGTGGTAGCCTTATCTAATTGAGAATCTCGATTAACGCTCGTTCGAGGTAATCAGGTATGTTACTATGCACTCTAATTTGAAAACTCTGGGAGTATTGAGATAAATGGGCCCGTGGAATATATATTTTTTTTATTTGTTTACTACTTATGATAGATTAAAAATATATTTGTTACGCGCCCTGCATTATTGCAGTGCACTTGATTGAAAATCCATTTTGTAAATGAATTCAGGAGCAGGCAAGTGAAAGAAATTAACATCACCGAGATAAAAACTAATTTATAAAATGAGAATGTGAGCGTTTATCGAACACACATTTTATTTAATACAACCTTATCGCGAGTGATACAAGAACATATATATATATATATATAAATACATATTCGGATTCCCCATTCGGGGATCGCAAAAGGGTTAAAAAATGCGACGAAACTTGCATCATCCACGTTTCATAATTACGGCGTGTACCGAAACCACTATCAGCTACCCGAGGAAGAAAAAAGACCGACGAAAATTTAATTACGGTCTCGTCGAGAAAATTGAATGTCGAAATTATGGTACGCGATTGATGTACAATTTGATAACACGTGACATTTGGTAACCGGTCGCAAAGAGCGTTATAGCGCCGGGTAACCGTGCGAGTAATTACATCGAGTAACTCGTTGTCCCCCGTATTCGTTGCCGATAGCGTAATTAACGAAGAAAACGAAGTTTGCCGGAGGCCCGATGGCTGCAACAGTTCCATTCCGGGCAAATTAACGGGCAACAGACACACGGCCGTAGAGAATCTGGTCAGTTAACGAGGGTCTCGCGCGCGTTTCTCTGGAACACCGTTCAGAACGAACGGCAAATATTAGCGAATGTCGGTTAGAAAAGATCGCAAAAAAATTCTCCGAGCACCTACGAGCTCAGGGCTTTGTTTGCCCTCCTACGGTACGCTCTCGAGCCGGGCTGCCGCAACGTGTACTCGAAAAAGTGGGCAACAACTGCAGAGAACACACGTATTCGCGAGTTTGCCCTGGCTCCTTCGTCTCGGAACACTCTGACTCGGCTTTTTTATTTCCCTAACGCGATTTTCCCGGCTCGCAGGACCTCCTGCCGGGATTTCGAGGCTTTTAGGATGCCAAACAGACCCCGGGGCTTACGTTTATAAGCCTTCTTCCGATGCTCTCCTCGATGTTCTGTTAAAACTCTCACGAACGCGGGAATAATTTGACGATAACAACATTATAAAATTGTTACAAACGTTATGGAACATGATACGTCGTTATAAACGCGTGTATTGAATTATTCATTACGGTGTCACATTTGAGTGATCAATTTTGAACGGTGTAAAGTTATTCTACGATTTGATAGAATGAAAGTATTGCGAAATTATGCTCGACGTTTGTCAGTTTGTAGCTCGGAGTTCGATGAAAATGACCACATTAACGTTTTATTAATATTGATCATAAAATAAACGACTTATTTAATGGAACTGACATATCTAATTTGTATATTCTTTAGGTTAAGTAAACTAGTAGGACTGTAACGAAGGATCGTCCATTTTGTGTGTACTATGTTGATCACATACATTTGCACTCATTTTTATCAATCTTGAATCTTCAATCATGTACCATATTCACTATTTGGATGTACTTTCATGTTATCAGCTTGTGTCAATCTTTCGATGGTCCCCATACAAAAACCATATAAGATATGCATTAAGATTCGACAAATTCTATTTGTCACTCTAATCAAGTACCAATTGAATAACCTTTTCAAGTATCTGTGGTAATTTCTCGACGCAACCGAGTTAGAATTTTTAAACGAGGAGGAGTTGACAGAAAGGAAAAAATAAGTGATAGGATCCCAAGCGAGATTGGCCAAATGAACGTTTAAATAAAGCACAGATTGCAGACAGTTAACCTTCTGTCAACTTTAAAACGTTCCCTGATACTTTCGCGAGAAATTCGTTTGCAAAAGAACATTGCGATTTACCGCGACACCGAGCGATTCGGAAGTTCTACACCCACCACCTTCTTTGTTAGACTTCCAACGACTTTCCTTCCTTTTATCGAGCTTCCCTTTAGCGAGCTTCGCCCCAAGAATTTACCCCGGCGCTGGAAGTAAAGGCGAAGAATTTCGCTTCACAAAAGTACCGGGGAAAACTGGCCGACCTCTCAAAGCGTTTTACGAATGAATCCATTACCAAGACTTCTTTAAGCTTTGACATTTATGCCTATCCTTTGCGCCATCCAATTGGATGCTTTTATCGCGCTATACAGTGTTTGAATGCTGAATAACTGTCTTCATTTGATGACTTGTTTCGAGCGTTATATTAACACGTTTATGATCGTGATTCTTTTTTTTAGCCGGAGAAGAACAGAGAAAATGTTACGCTCGGGAAAATTGTTGCGATTTTTTTAGGTTGTTATCGAAATTTTTAAGTTTGGTGATTTTTTTATTTTTAGATTTTTGGATTCCCAGAATTGAACATTTTTTAGTTGCCAGATTTTTGGATTTTCAGAATTTTAGACTTATAAATTTCTAGATTTTGACATTTCTAAATTCCTAGATTTTTAGATTTTTTGATTTTTAATTCCTTGATCCCTGGATTTCATTTTTTTTTATTTCTGGGTTTCTAGATTTCCAGATTTCTACATTTTTAAGATTCTGGATTTTTAAATTCCTAAATTCACAGATTCGTAACCTTCCAAATTTCTGAACTTTTTAATTTCCAAATTAGCAGATTAGTGAATTTCTAAATTTTTAAGCATTTACGTTGACAAATTCTTATATTTCTAAATTCCTATCTTAGCACATTTCAAATTAGAAAATTTCTCAATTACTAATTATATTGTCCTATTCCAATCCTTTAAATTTTTACATTTTCAATTTGGTAAATAAAATCGGATCAGTAAAATCAAACCGCGAGAACGTGAAATTTGCGAATTAGAGAAATTCGAAACCTCGATACTCGAAGTCCCGAAAATTATTTTTGGAATCCGCGGTCGAGGCGAAATCTCCCAAAACTTTCATTATCCGTTTTCGTAATTAAACAATTTTGAGCGGCGCGGCGTCCCTCGCGCAAGGCCATCGGGAACAAATCATTTTTGATACGTATTCGATCAAGCCGGATTGAAACGGAATTGGCCGGGTAGAATTCGGCGTTCATCGAGCGAAGCGATGCAAAATTTCGCCACGGCATCGATGCTTGTTTGGCCCAATTTTTCTTTAGGGAATACTTGGCAACTTTCGGCCATTCGCGAGCCACCAAATGAAACGCAAAGTTTCGTCGTTGGGTCTCGTTTTTTTCTCGGTACCGATGCAACTTCTTCTTCGTTGCCTCGATGGCTCGTTTCGACGAGTGCTTTTCGAAAAACTACCCTGTTCATACGACGACGAGTTTCCTTTGAGACGCGTACTTGTCTCTAAGATATTTCCACTCGCCGGACAATTTTTTTTTTTCATATCAACGCTCGATGTTTGCGTATCGATTTTGGCCAGTAATCTCGACGAGGGTACTGTGGGCGAGAGCGACACCGTGCGGCCAGAGAAATCAATAATATCATGGACGATGATGCGCCAAGATACGCGATTAAATCGTTCTGTAATTGCTGCGTTACGAAACGAGATCGTAACAATTTTGACACCTTTCTGCATCGTTCACCCCTTCTGCACGGTGCCCCATACGGTCATTTCGAAGTATGATTTCTGCAAATAAAAGTAACAGAAAATAATGTTCAACGTAAGACTGTATATGTCTCGCTACGAAGTTGTAGACAATTATCTTCTGCAATTAGTTTGATACCAAACTTTAATACAGGACTATTGTTTTGTACCTTACTTTCATAGTAAGATACTTTTTAACCCGTTGACTGCCACATATTACGTGATTTGTCTATGGCGACATGAATGTTTTATTCAATGCATATTATGTTGAAACATTATTTAGAGCAGATAAGTTGAGTTATATAATCGCATTTAATGTATTTTCGTGGTGTAATATTATATTAAAAATGATATTAAGTTGTACCAGTATCGATATTTTTTCTAATTATGTACTTTTTGTACCTTCGCCTCGTCGTTGATTGGGGACCCCCATAACAACGTGATAAGATACGTTTTATCTACGTACGAAAACAAGAAATTCTTGACACAGAAAACTGCTTACACGTTCATTTTCTCATTTCTCCCTCGTGAATTGGTGACACCCATGACAGTCAACGCGTTGAGATACGTTTTATCTACATATGAAAACAAGAAATTCTCGACACAAAAAACCCCTTACACATTCATTTTCTCATTTCTCCCCCGCGAATGCCCGAAGATATCGACGAAGTCATGCGAACGAGGGGTTAACGCGCAAGCCTTTTCCTGAGATTATTGTACGCGAGTGTGGAAAAAATCTGCGACTCACGAGATATTCGATGCAAGAAACGATTCGGCGGTAATAAATGTCGGAGAGTGAGCTTGCAGAATTGGAAAACGAACATTCTCATGACCGACGAGGGGGATAACTAACGATCGCGGTTATTTGGGTGTGCTTGATCCCCGATTAAAATCGCAGTGTACCCTTGTCGGGAGGACGGGGAGATTCCGATCGTTGGCAAGCAAATTTCCACGATCGTCGATAGCCGGTCGATCGTCGTCAGAAGTTCGTAACCGACGGTATTCAGGAATCCCATGGTTTAGGGCGGTGGTTCATCCCTTTCACGGATTTCCCGTCGAAGTCCAAGTTTCGTGGGAACCCGACAGGGGATATGATTGATCCCCCGCTCCCTAAAACACCCGAAGAAACTCCTCACGGGGAAGGTTACCCACTGGAACTGGCACAAGTGTGTTCGCCTGCCCCGTTGTCGTGCCGTGTTTGCGAAACGCGACGAATCTCTTTCGCGACTTGTATCTCGAAATAGGTTGCCGAGAGAAAATGAAAATGATAATTTGGGGATCGTAAGGTTTGGTGTAATCAATCTGATGAGTAATTGTGAAATACATTGAGGACATGGGTGTGTGTGTAAATGAATGGTAGAATATTTAACGATCACTCGACAAAATATATTTAACAGAAAGCAATGATTTAATAACAACAAACAACAAGAGGTAACAAGCGTCGGAGATTGTGCGGGTGTAAACGTGTCGGTACGAAAATCACGAATGTCTCGAGCAGCGTGACGCTGTGTTTTTATGCCCTTTTTGAGAAGAATGAGACATAGGAAAAGAAAAGGAGAAGTATAAAGTGAAAAGTTGAAGCGATGAAGAAGAAAGTCAACGGAAAACTTAGGTCCGCACAAGTCTGGCAGCCAAATGTGCAATCTGACAATGACCAGGCTTGTACGAGACCCTGGGAAAATAGAAAATTGTAGAATAGACAGGAAGTTCTTAGACATACTCAGGCAAAAGAGAAAGTTAGAAAAGTTAAGAAGAAAAGATAAATTAGAAATAACGTCGTGGCGGGCAACGAATTAAGCGAACAAACTATACGGAGATGAATTGCACTTAATATCCACACGATGAGACGCCATTTTTTACTATACATGATCCACGATATTCTTTGCTACATAAGACCTTCGCAATGATACTCTATTCTGCGCTGGTTTCCATGCAATTTCTTTCGTTCCTCGCTGAATTTTCTATCCACTCTACCCATTTTCCCTTCGTTGTCGACTATCCTCATCCGTCATTTTTTTCTCTCTCTCACTCGCACCTAAATCTACATAAGAAGCGTAACGTAAACGTAATAAATCATCACCAGGACCTGAGACATGACCTCACGGGTCATTTTCGCCCGCCTGAAAGATATTATGCTCCATGTGCATGGTCCCAACGTCCTAAAGTATCCTGAACGTATTGAACTTTAATGACAATGTCTTAATTTATTCGGATCCCATAATAAAATGGTGTACGTTCGTGAAATGCCCATAGTCGAAGTGACCGCAATGTCTAGGTTTGCCGGAGGATCGAGCACACTTTGCGTTCTCGTGTCCTTCGAAAGGATCGTTTTACCTGGGTAAACGCTTCGAGGATCGATACCCATCGCTGCGCCATCGATACCCGTTTTTAATTGCATCCACCATCCGTAATCCCGTATTAATTGCCCTAATCGGGAACGACGAGCGAGATTAGAGCCTTGACACGTAATCCCGTGCGATACTCTTCCCGCCATTTTGCGATACCTTTCCATCCACTCGGGCTAAGAATAAGGTTATCTTCAGGATTTCATTTAATAGGGTGAAGCAGTTTCAACTAAAGAACTTTCTGCACTTTATTCCAACATTCTGAAAGGCTATGTACAAATATTCATTTTGTGCTGTCTTTAGTAAATAACGTAAATATTTTGTTCCAAGATTTTGTAAGACGGCGTACGAATTTTATTTGCGCGTTTTAGTCCGTGCTGTCTTCCGCAAATACTACGTTATTTTATTCTAATTTTCTGTCTTCTAAAAGTATTTTATTCGAACATTTTGCGAAGCAATGAACAAATTTTATCTGCGTGTCTCATTCTGTACTGTCTTTAGTAAACCACTTAAGACAGGGAATTTATTATTACTTATTTGGACATGGATTTATTTAGGGAGACAGGGAAATTATGTCCACGTATTGTTATCAATTATCATATCTACGGAAATGGTCCTTGTATAATCATTTTGACATAGCTTATATAACTGTGCGACAACAGTTAGTACAACAATTTGAATAAATAATTGCTAAGCCTATAGTGTTACACGCGTGAAGTTTAAACACAGTAATATGAGCGACAGTGAAAATTAATAACGAAAAATAAAAATTGCTACGAAACTGATTAACTTTTCTGTTCGAAAGTTTCCGAGACACCGCTAGCCAATAACAAAAATCCTTTCTAGCGTAAACGGTTAAACTCATAATATTCCCAAGTACCAATATTTCCAAACGTGTAATGTGTCAGCAACGAACCAGTCAAATTTTATCGTTCGATACACCCCTGAATCGACGAACGCGAATACGTGGCGATTTCGTAGTCGATCTTGAGGACGTCGATGAAGAAAATATCGAAACAGCTGTCGGAGGACGTAGGTGGAGGGCCAACGGGTCATCTTAGGGCATGCTCCTGGCAATGGAAAGCAATAAGTCGGTGTATTCGGTGTCGACGATAGGAATCGCTGACTTCGGTCTGGCTTCTTCGAGACGAGCAAGTTGTTCACGCTGAAGAGGGAAACCTTTTCTTCCTCTGCCGCGACACTCGAGCCGCAAAAGTGCCGAAGCTGCCTCGCGGCTTGCCAACTTGAAACACTCGAGACCCGCTTCGAGGCTTTGCTTTCGTATATGCGATTCGCCATCCTTTTTTCACCCCTGTCCTCTTCCTTGGCCGAACTGCCGCAATTTTATGCGAAACTCTCGTCACCTGTTCGTCGCGAAAATACCAAGTCGCCACGTTCACCCGTTTATCTATCTCTCTGTTAAGTTCCTGTGACGTTTAAAAATGATCGGTGGTTCGTATATCAATCGCTGTAAGGAGCTATTGAGGCACTTTGGGAATGGAACTCCTTGCACTCCGTATATTTATCGGCGACTGAATCAGACCGGGTGTTAGATGGGACACGGGATTTCTTATGGATCTTAGGGTTTACGGTTACGAATTGAAATATCGCTACTCCGAAATTCCATCTTCTTTTATTCTTCCATTTTCTTATTCGATCGCGCGTTTGATACGGCGTAGCACACCTTGGTGTGAACACTTATCTGAACAGACTTTCGAACATTAATTTAAAACTATCACGTTTTTGCAAATTTTGCACTAGCAATTATCAAATTTTCACGTTCAAAGTCTACCGGAAAGTCCTGTCTGTTTATGAAGAGGAAGAAAATGAGGCTGTTTTTAACCCTTTGCACTCGAAAGCATTTTTATTGTCTGCAAATATTTGCTGTCAAATTTTCTAGTTGAAGACGTTCGATGATTTTTTCGAAATTATAATTTGCATATTATTAAGGGTCAATATTGTCTGTTTCGATGTGTTCACACATCGCGTGTATAATATTAGTATAATACGTGTATAAATGCAATTATAGACACAGTCATATATGGCTCAAAAGACCATGCATACTCCTGTTGAAATATGAAACAGAATTATCCGACAGAATTTTCGTATAGTAATTTTAGAGAGACCTAATAGGTAGACCTAATATATCGTCGAATTGCATCCTACTGAAAAGATTGTTAATTTTTCTATTCTTTTTCCTGTTGCAGGTGAGTATTCGATCATGTCGGGCGAGAAAGTCGACAGGGTAAAACAGGTAGGAAGCATCGAAGCAAGAGAAGCAGCAACACAGAATTCATTCGGGCCAGCTAATCACGGTTGGAGATCTCTCTAACGTTTTCGTCGAGGTACTTCCGCGTTTTTACGCTCTTTTCGCCATTCTGCCAAATTAAAAGACTCTTCGCCGCGCTGCTGACTGTGGCCGATTCTTGGCAAGTCGTCGCGAGGCATCTTCGCGAAACGGTCTCGATTGTTGGCGCGGTCTTCGTGTTCCCTTGGTTTTTCAACGAAACGCAGAAGAAGGCATTGTGTTCGCGCCGCTTTAGGACACTCCCGGCAGACGAACCGAGCATCATCCGGTAATTGGAGCAAGCCCGCCGAGAGTACCAATTAAACTTATATCTCGTTGATGTCTTCATTGTTGTCGGTGAATGCGGTCGCGTGCCTGGATTCCCGGGCTAGAGTTTCCCGCTCATTGATTCGGTAACGATATCTTCCGGTGAACATTTCGTCCTCGTGCGCGATTACCACTTTGGATAATCGCCGGCTGTAAATGAATTTTTCGTACTCGCGAGCGACCATGCTCGAGTCTTTTTTCCCTCTCTTTGGGATAATTGTTGCCCGTAAATGAATTTTTTCTACTCGCGAGCGACCGTCCTGGGGTCATCCTCTTTCTCTCTTTGGATAATCGTTGGTTGCATACGAATTTTGCTTATTTGCTATCATCCATAAACTTGATGAGCGATGGCACTTTAGGAGATTTGGACACTTGGGTGCTAAGGTATTTGGCACTCTGGAAATTTGGGAAGTTGGTAGTTTGAGAATCCGAAAATCTAGAGTTTGGAGATTTTTCAGGCTTTGGGGATTTATGATCCCGAGGCTTAGGATCCAGAAGAATATATAATTTGGAGATTTAGGAATTTGAGGATTTTTGAGTTTAGGGATCTTGAAAGTTAGAAGTTTAAGAATTTGGTGATATATGATTTGGAGGTTGTGGAATTTGAGGATTTAAGAGTTTATGAATCTAGGAACCTGGAGGTATGAAAATTTGGGTTACTATAATTTTGAGACCTTAGCAATTTCACGATTTAAAAACATGAAAACGTGAAAATTCAGCTATCTAAGAATGCAAAGTTTGAGAATTCGAGTTCCTAGAATCCGTACTCTGCGTATTCAGGAATGTCAGCGTTTGTTTCGTGTATATAATTTGCCAATTCGAGAATCCGTGGCTCGCGAATTAGGAATTCGCTTTCTAAACATCGGAATCCAGGACCATCGAATGCCACAGTACAACCACAAAAACGTGGACAAAAGCGAATAATTTTATTTAAAAAAATATTGATTACCCCGGAGCCTCGAAGTCTATATAAACATTTTATCGTTCGACATCTTCCGGAAGTCGAATACGGCCGATGGTGTATTGCATTCATATCCCGTGGATAATTCCATTCCCATCTCGCTCTATTCAGCGTACCGATTGGTTCCTCGTTTCCTCGCACGCGTTGCGTCTGAGAACTGTCACTAATCAAAATCAGCTGGCTTCCGTTCTGAATCGTGGTAATTGCTAATTGCGGACGGATGCATGAATGCACATATCTCACGGAACACGCGAACAGATGGTATACAGCGAATCGCGGAGCTTCTTCTCTTCCCGGTAGCCGGTCGATCGATCATCGATGGCGGATGCATTTCGTTAATAGTTTCCTTCCTTTGATTAGTGGCATTTATATATCGGGGATGACCCAGAAATCTCTCCCAGATTTTCAGCCTCGGTCGTGTTGCTAGGGCTGGAAGCATCTCGCGAAACTCGTCGTTTCGTTTATTCATTTATATTTTCTTTCATTTTATTTTTTTTTTTTTTTTCGCGCGCATTCGGTCGCAATTGCAGAAGCTTTTACGACAATGACTATCGCATTGTTCGCTAGGATCATTGTTAACCTTTCCGTGACTGCCGCGAACTTCTCTCGTACTGGGTCGTGCATTCTTTATTATTTTCCCCGTTACGTGTCTCACTTTAACGTGTTCAATTTCGTGGAGAATTCATATATATATTTTCTGCATGGTTGTACACGATTTGCGATTCCTTAACACTAGATTGTTTGGTGCATGTTTTACTTGAATTGAGTCAATTTCACTCGAACGTCAAAATCGACGAATTAAACAGAAAATTTATCTTTTAAAGAAATTTTATTCAAAACAATTTATACATGTATATTAACTGTAATTTTATTAAAAATCAATATGTGTTTTTCAACAAATTATTTTGGTTCTTACAAATACATAATAATGAAATTGTAAGATAGCCTCGTTCCGGCAATCTAGTGTTAATAAATGGTTTTGTGAAACACTAGATTGTATTATGTGTCCGTGGACTCTAAACTCTTGGAAGCTCTTCTCCTCGGGACAATAGTACCTCGTTTATTTCACTAATTTTCGCTGGAAATAATTCTGCTCTTCGCTATTTTTCTATCTCACCCTGTTCCGCACGAAATATTTCGGGTCAACGCATCGAATAATTAGGTTCTCCGGAAATGAAGAGCGTCAACCTTCGAAAAATCGATCGAATCTCGTAGGGACGGAATTTCTAGTCTCTCGTGTCGTTTCCCTCCGCCATGAATTCTCGAACCGAACACGAATCTCGTGCAATTCGAATACTTTTAAAAAACCGTAACTCCGTGTTTCGCTGACCGCGCAACTTTCGCGATTTCTCCGTGAAAGCAAAACCCGCGTTCGCTCTCGTTGCTTCTAGACATTTTCGAGTCTTTTCTGATTTTTTTAATTCGTCACAAACAGCACGAAACATTATTCTTAAAATACTATTTAAAGTTATTCTGAAATATTTGCGTTTTAACTCATAAACGCTATTGCATGGCGTCAACATTTTGCGAGATTCGAACGTGGTACGATTTATGAGATCCGTACGATATTGTCAGTTTCCTCAAAATCCGGTAAAAAATTAAAAATGTCAGGTACCATCGTAACGCTGGCACGCAGATGGCACGGATAATAAATTACAGGTTTCAAAAGTGGCTACTTTCTCTCGTAGCCTCATCTGGATGAGACTCCCTACAGATTTCGTGCGTGAAAGAAAAAGTACGAGTCGCGTGCGTTACTTCCGGAGGATCGATCAACCAAGAGACAGCCATCCGTTCGTAGTTTCGACGTCGACGTCGTGTCTTCATCCCACGGTGTTTTAATTAAATCCGACTCAGGCACAGGAGGGTGCGTACTTCGATGCTTGGTACGTGCCTAACGTTTCCATGTCGCTCATTCTGGCCGCGCTCTCGTCGCTTTCGTAGCGAGGGGCGAGTTACGTGACGTTGACGAGAGTGCTCGTCGAGGAGACTGACGCGGTGAAACGCGTTCGAAAGCCAAGGAATAGACATCAAAGATGTGTCACGGCAACCTGTTCTCCCTGCTTGACCGACAGACTGTGCAAGAAGTGGCCTCGTATCCATAAACCGACCTAACCGTGTACGCCTCTGTCCGTCGTGTATCGAATTGCCCGATTACGAACGTAGAAAGTTGCACGGATGACGCGAAAGTATCGCGAAACACCGTTCAATTTGAAGTTTAACGAAGTTCGGACGTTGCCTGATGCAGTTTAGATGTTGTTTGATGTTGTTCGAAGTAGTTCGGCATAGTTTCAAGTAGTTGCGCGTACTTCGATGTAATTCCGAGCGTGAAGTTTTGACGAAAATGGCTGATCAACTCTCAGTCGGTATCCTAATGCGAGATGCCTGTTGGACAGTTACGGGGAATAGGGTCATATTTCGATGTGTATAATTGGACGGATCGTTTGATGAAATCTATCATGAAATAGTACTTGTAACGTACAATCTCGAAGTTTGAAGTTCTTTCAAAATAACTATACAAACTCCTCATTAATATTGCTGATACAACATGGCTGATAGCCGACTATAGAAAAAGGTGACCAATTTTACAAAAAAAAATTAGCAATTTATGATATGCCAGTTAAAGATTTGACGTTTAATAAACATAACTATATAAGCATTTCATTAGTAACCGCAATATAAAGTGGTTGACACTGTCAGCCACATATGTGTCCACATACTTAAAGCAATGACCAATTTCGAAATATATTAGATACAGCCAAACATCCTGAGAAATATATCTCAATCTATAATATTTAAATAATAACATATTAATAATAATTTAAATAATAATGCATGTAATAATAATTTCAGTGATAGTGTATTCAATTGTAATTTAAATAAAACCGTATTGAATAATAGCTTAAATAATGATGTATGAAATGATAACTTAAATTATAATTTAAATAATAATGTATTAAAATTGGAGAGCATATTGTAAGAAAAGGACATGTTCTGCAATAGAAAATAAATTAATACCTCGAATGACTTGGAATTAACGTGTATTCGCGTACTTAGATTCTATTGTTGATTCTAAGTGATATGTGACTCGGAATTAATGAGCGTAGTTTATGGTATCAAGAGAGTCGCTTCCATTATTGGACGACACATTCAGAAAGAGCGAGGCGGGAAGGTGTGTGACTGGGAAAGTTAACGGGTGCATAGATTAACGCATTTTCGCGAGGATTTAGCTGATCCTTTGAATGGCCGTGCCTGGATCTCTTTTTCTAACGAAGCCGGCGCAAAGTATCGCTCGCATAAGAGGGATGAAAAAGTGACGCGATCCCGTAAACTAGATAAATACCTCTCTGACGTAACGAAATAATCGTGATAGGGAATTAAGGCGAAACGTTGCACGTAAATTCTCTCACGGGCTACCGGCAGATGGTTATCTATCATTGCGAGTCAGCGCAATGTGTTCCGTGTAACAATTACCGGGCGCCATTCATTTTTTTTTCTTTCCTGGCGTTATCAATCACTTGCGTAACTCACGTTGCGCTACTTGTGCATTAAAAAATCGAACTCGCGGTAAACGGACGGGTTAGTCTGTCCTCGATTTATGGAACATCGTTGTGGTCGACCTTTTTTGGCCGAACGACGTATAGGAATCATTGTAATAATTTTTGCTCAGATCAGAAATAGACTAAAATAATTCATTTTATGATGATCCTGACAATTTCATACAATTCTTATAAAATGGTTTAACTTTAGGTCATTTTGAGTATCGTTTCAATGATCATTTTGTTGTGAAAATATTTTAGGTACATACATACAGATATACATATACATATGCATATACATATAATGCATTTAAATACATATGTGTTCAAAATTATTATTCCCGTAATTGCATCATGACAAGTGTCGTGAAAATAGAAAAGCAGAAAATCAATTTTGTTTTTCGTTCGCTGATTCGTGTAGCAAATGTACGAACGAGACGATTAGCCATTGGAAAGTCGCTGTTCTTTCAATTACCGAGATCGATTAATTGTTGTTTGCTCAAAGGTCTTACGAGGATCGGGCAGTTTATTTTAAGTATACGTTGGTTCGCTTTTGTCGGAGAGGCAACGTTCAGCATCATCCCGGTGTTTAATCTGGTGTCCAGGCATCGTGAAGCGTAGGCGGTCGTTAACCCAGATGAACGAGCTCAGCTTCGAAAGAGTTTGCTTGCTTGCCTTAATTTCGTCCTCGTTTCTTCCTCGAGTTGGTATTATTTTCGCCGAGGAAACCCGGCTCGTTCGCGTTCACAAAAGATCCGCGGCAAAACACGGTCCTATCAAACGGCCTGCCTGTAATTACTCGAAGAGAAAACGAGAGAAATAGGATGTTTGAGACTGTGTTCCCTTTCTCCCGAAATCGGCCAGAAACAACGCAATTTTACGCTTCCATGATTTAACGCGTGAGACGCGAGTCCGTGTCTGTAATCGTTCTTCTTAACACGTTCGTGTCGTGTGGTTGACAGTGCAGCATATTCTCAGTGATCGATGAAATTTTCACGATCATTTTGCGTTGGGTGGTCATTTTACACTTTGGATTGCCACGCATTATATTGCCACACGCTGTGCCACAACGCGTTGAATTTATACGTATTGGACCTCCACACTTTCGATTTTTACGTATTGGATCTCCATACAGTGGATTTTTACGTATTGGATCTCCACATGTTAGATTTTCACGCGTTATATTTCTATGCATTGAATTTCACGCCCGAACTTCCACGCGTTATATCGCCACTTGTTGAATTTCTACGCGCTTTGTCGATACGCATTGATTTTTCGCATATCAGAGTTCTACGTGTTGTATCACTACGAATTGGGTATTGACGCGTTGGATGTCTATGCGTTGGGTATCTACGCGTTGGATATCTACGCGTTGAATATCTACACGCTGGATTTCCACGCGTTAGAATTTCAAGCGCCGAATTCCTACGTAGTCACTAATTCATCAGATGGAAATGCAGTAGATCCTGAAACTCTGAAGTTCTGTAATCCCCAAATATCTTGAACTTCACAAACCCTAAATTTTCAAATCCTCAAATTTTCAACTTTCTATATCATAGCTTCCCGAATGCTTAACCTCCCTAAATTCCTAAATCTACAAATCCCAAAATGAAAGATCTCCAAATTCTCAAATATCCACATTTCCAATCTTCGAAATCTCCAAATTATCAAAGTTCCGAATCGACAAATTCTCAACCTTCCAAATTCCAAGAACCTCACATTCCGATCTGCCTAATTGTTTCGATCCCAGAAAAAACGATTTCCTATTTTCCCCCGTTTCCCCCCGATTAAATGCGCAATCGAAGGCAGTAGCGTGGACACCGTTCGCAGTAACGAAGGGGTTAATCCGGTAAACGCAGCATCGTTCGATAGCGAATATTCCCGTTCGGAGGAATCGGACGTCCTTTGGATAGGTTCATGTAATTGCGAGTTTTCGACGCGGATCGATATCAGATTCACGGCATTTTGGGTCAGGATAGGAGAAAAGTAATAACAGGCGGAGCCCGTTCGAATGATTCGCAAGGGATATTGCTCTTGGTCGTAGCTCGTGTGAGACTTGTAATGAAATTCTCTTGCATAGTAACTGCGACCGCAACTTGGTATCCTTTGCTCTTGCTCTTAGCGCTGGACACGAGTGGACACACACGCGTACTCACACACCGGTGCGTTCGATACACGTGTACGTGTGTGTCCACCTCTTCGGAACATGGACCCCGTTGGTCAGTTTGACGTTCTTGCCTCTCTTACGTAGTCAAAGTGGATCTTCTTGATATACAAGAAGAAGCTGACATCGAGGCGTGCGGTCGACTTTAATAACGGTTGAGTAAGAATGGATGCAAGTATCTTTGAAACGAGATCGACCCGTACGTATATCGATAGGGAGCACGCATAACATCCTCCTGGAGCAGTTGCGATACAAGGAAGTTTTGTCGACGATTTTTTTTCGGAGAAGTTTTTAAGAAGGATTTTTATATTCCAAATTTGTAGATTCTCAAATTTCAAATTTCTAGATTCTCAATTTCCAAATTTCTAGGTTTTCAAATTCCAAATTTCTAAGTTATTAAATTCTAAATTTCTTAATTGCGACAATTTTTATTTTCCAGATTTCGAAACCTTTGTATGCCCAATTTTCTAAATTCTCAAATCTTTGCATCCCCGATTTACCAAGTTTCTAAGTTTCTATGTTTCCAAACTCTTAAACTCCCAAATATCTAAATCCCTGAATCCTGATCCCCTAAACACTTTTCACCCTTATCGCATTTCCCTAGCAACCCAGTCATCCTCCTCGCTATACAGTCGAATAATCCAACGATCCTCGATCATCGAGCTCGATTATTAGTATCGATACTGGCTATCGTTCTAAAAGATCCACAGTCTAGCCAACAGAGTGGATGATTGTGCCCTTGGATATTGCGATTGAATCCTACGTAAAAAACATTCTCGATACTCTCCCCTATTCTGGATATGGCGGAACTTCCTCGTTTCACCATAAACGCTACCTCGAGCGATACTCTGCGTATTTTTGCATCGAGGACCCTGAAAAAATTCACACGACCGGTTTCTGAGATTTCGATGCGGACAAGCGACGCGGTGCTCCAATGATTGTTCGTAATTTATATGTAGATTGCGTGTACGGCCCGTGAGGTCGGCTTTTCTAACGAATTTTCGTGGATACTGTGCTCTGCATATTTACTAGCCCCTTTAGACGTTCTTTCCACCTGATATTGTCTCTCCTCGTCCCTTTTTTTTGACATGGTAAACGCGAGACAGTGACGTGGGTGCGAATCGATCGATCGAAATCAGAAAACGAGAGAAACGGGGTATTTTCGTGTGGTTTCGTATCGATACGCGAAATTCGTTCCACGCTGATTCTTGGCTCACCACGCGGTTCGATTATAATCGAGAAAAATCCTGGCAGCCGGAGTGGAATTTAGGAAGCTGAAGCAATTTCCGCCGGTCGTGGGAAACGGGAAATCTTGGCTCATTATTCTAGTAATCGGCACCGTTAACTTGTAAACTGTGCCGCTGCGAGAGACAATGTGCTTGTCGGAAAACGATAAAACTTGAAAAGAGATGCGCAACAGTACTTTGTCTGAACATGTAACTTCATCTTTTTGCATTCATCGTTTTACATTCATGAAGCGTTTTACGTAAAATATCCCGCGGTCAACGGTTAAGTTATTTTAAGATTTGTTATGAAATCTAATTATGACTTTGTTCCATTCTTTATAGATGGAAAATGAGAGGTGTGGTGTTACAACTTCAAAACTGGAATTTGTAGGATTAGCACTCCATCTACCCTGCCTAGTTTATGCCAAATTGTACGCGTTCAAAGAAAATGGCGTTTGCAATGAATTTCAAACCCTAGTATTCATAATTGGTAACTTGATACGCAATAAATATATTGTTCCGACACTGTGTACCTATCAAATACGAATTCCAAGTTCCTCACAAATCCAGATCTCCAAATTTCTCACAAACCCAGCTTCTCAAATTTCTTACAACCTCAGATCCCAAATTTCTTCCAACCCAACTTCAAGTTACTCAATACCCGTGACTAACTCGAGATCATAAAAAACAGCTGGAGTCCTGTTATCCAATCCCAGATAACAAATAGACCAAATCCTATTATCCCGGGTCAAATAATCAATGTCCATGCCCAGCCACGCCGTCCGTCGCATCATCGCGGTTATTTCAAGTTTAACGACGCTACCTACGGGAGAGAAAATGCCGCCTACGATGATTTCCGACGTGCAGGAATGCCATTGAAACTCGCGATCCGCGGGGACATCATTAATCAGGTGGCGCGGGTAGCAGGTGGAACGATGGTTAGACTTGGCTGGCGCAGCAGACCGTCTGACGTCTGGCACCGCTGATGCTAATGACCCGACAAATTTTCTGATTGTTCCCTATCATCGAGTCGGATCACTTCGTACACTTGGACTTGATAAACGATCTCGATCACAATGGATCGGAGTTCCAACGGAGAGCAATCTGCCAACTCGTCGTTCGATTGTGTTCGTTGCTCCTTCGTCCAGCTTCTTCGATTGAGCTCCTTC
Organism: Coelioxys conoideus; assembly: GCA_947623535.1. Classification (NCBI taxonomy): domain Eukaryota; kingdom Metazoa; phylum Arthropoda; class Insecta; order Hymenoptera; family Megachilidae; genus Coelioxys; species Coelioxys conoideus. The sequence continues at coordinate 12,404,138 of OX392459.1, forward strand.
TCCGTCCCGTTTGTAGGTCAGAAGCGAACTTATCAGCTTTATGGTCCGTGTGCCTCGTTTTATTGCGGTGCAATTATTGCACGGCTCTTTACCCGTTGTCGCGAGCGTCCGTTTTTTATCGGCGACCTTTTTGCCCGGATCTGTTGGCGAGATACCGGGCTTGAAGTATCGTTCGCGGCGAGCAAATTACGCGGGGCCAAAGAAATCCCGCCACGATGTCGTGAGAGGAGGTATGCAATTTACGAAAGTAACTCGGGGAATTCGAGTGAATATGATTGGAGCTAATTTGGTGATAAATGGCCGACGACTTTTTACGTCGTTCGATGGATGTTCAATTTGGACGTTCGGCGGTGTTAGGTCAGGTGGTTCGGTGAACGGAGATTCAACGCGTGGTGAATTTACGTCGTAAATGTAACTCGAAATGTTATTGCAAATTCAACGCGTGGATAATTTAACGAGTTGTGGATTATTGTTACACGCAGTGAATGTGGCGATTAGAGATCTCGTATGTAGAGATTCGACGTGTTGAACTTCGAGGTGCTCTAAATTCAATGCTCTGCGAATTTAACGCAACGCAAATACAACGGTGTGTGAATCTAACGTGTCACAAATCAAACGCATTGGGATTGTAATGCGTTGAAGTCTAATAGGCAGAAATTTGGCATGTAGACATTTTGCGCACCGCGAATCTAACGCTCGAACGCGACGCAAATCCAACACACTGAAATTGTAACACGTTGCAAACCTTATTTATCATGTAAAAATCTAATACAGAGAGATGTGAGGTGAAAAAATTGCACATCACGAATCAAACGCGCTTTAAATAGACCGCACGGTGATTTCAACTTGTTGCGAATCTACCGCGTAGAAATCTGGTACACACAGATCTCACAATCAGCGTTAATCATTCTTATTCTCAATTCTCAGGATAAACGGCATACCACTAAAATTACAGTGCACTTTCGCGCCCTCTATTAAGCGTTGATTTACCGCGGTAGTCGGGGGATCACGCGCGTGTCTTCGAGGCCAAGTACAAAGGACAGAAACAATTGGCCTCGTAATTGCATTCACAAAGGGACTGGTAGGACAAGACGAGACAACGAACAATGCGTTTTCGAGCGTACAACGCCAGCATATCAACGCGGAAACCGGATTCACCTCGACGATAAATAATTTATTCGTTGATTCGAATTTTCGTATCAAATCGGAACGAATAATTTTTTTTCTACCCTCTGCCGATATAATCGGGTGACCCTGATTCTCGAACAAGCCCGATGCAGCTCGTTTTGTCTGACCCATTTTGTCGGGACGGCTCGGTTAGCCAGAAAAAAGGAGGTCCCTCTTAGGGTAGGGTCTCGCCAATTGAAATGTTGCGGCAAAAGGAGAGCCAGAATTGAAACCGGCAAGGTGAAGAAGCGATGGGAAAAGAGGATGGGAGGTCAGCTTTGCGGAACAGGAGCTAAGTAATGGACGGTCTCATCGAGAATCGCCTGTCTACCCTTTTTTCTTCAGCGAGTACCTCCTTTGAGAAGGAAACGAGCAGCTGCTCTGGGACGTAAATGAAAATCGACAGTAATAATCCCGGCTTCCTTTATCGTAAGGAATTCGCCTACACGACTGGTCATTGCAACTCGTTTGATCTTCTCTCGACCCTCTAACTGTTCAGTTTATGCTCGACAGGCAACGCGACCAAGATCAACCCTTCGCTTTCTTGACATTTCCTTAAATCTTCGGCTACTCTACAAAAATAGAGCCGCGATTCTTCGGCGCGAAAGTGTCGGACCTTTAAACGCGAATGAAAAGTTCGTATAGCGATGTCGACGACGCGCAAAGCGACTAAACTTTCCGCTCTTCGCGAACGCGAAACGAGGAAAAAAGATGGGGTTCTATTTAGCCGTATCGCCGCTCTCGAAATTAATAAACGAAAACAGCGCTTCGCGGATAATCGAAAGGTTGAAAGGCCCTGCAGTTTTAATTCACAGGTCGATGGCAAAAACTTTCGGCTTCGTTTTTTCATCCGCGCTCGTTTTATTCTGTCTCTCTGTTCCCGTCAGACTCACTTTTCACGAGCAAATGGCACGGACGGCCACGTTTCGCCCGTTTGAATTTCTGTTTCTTTGTCCGCGTTCGCGCCCTCGAGAACTTTCAACCCGTTTAACGCAAATCCGTGAATATTGCGCCGCCAAGAATGCGTCCCCCTATCTTTTTTTTTCCTTTTTCTTCGCGCTGGAATTTAGGACGTGTGCAACTGCATGTGTGTACGCTCGCGGCCTTTTTCATTCGGCGATGAATGGCTGTTTGCGTTCGCGATTCGAACGCACCGAACGGAAGGACCCCGTAGCGTTTTGATACGTTTGAAAAATCCGAATTCGTCGGCCGGGAATAAGCCCGCCTTTGTCTCGAAATATTCGACGATACGCGCATAGTTTTCAGTCGCACCCTTCCTTTTTTCTCGCCCTTCTCTCACCCGTTTCATTTCATCGCGGATAACCGTTCTCGGACGTGGCGCACAATTTGCCAGATTTTCGTCGGTCGAAATCGAATTTTTATCCCGTTGCTTCAGGAAAATCGGACGGTGTCGTCTACCGAACAATTTATATCGAGCTATTTTCGTGGACCTTTATTACGTGCTTATCTCGTTATCTATCGACTGCACGACAAAATAGTTACTATCGAATTTGAAGCTTAAAAAATTTGTTGCAAGAAAGGTCCTATATGTTGTCTTCGTGGGAGCAATCATTTTCATGTATAGATAGACTTCAAGTTTTCAACCTCTACCTCTGACGAGTCCTTTAAGAATACGAAATAGTTTGCCACCTAACGGTTCGCCATAAAAAAATAAACCCTGATTTTCGAAAATCATGCTAAATTAATAAGTTTAAGGATAGAAATTTTACGTACCAAACAGCTGCAAAGAGTAGCTGCGAATTTTCTAACAGTGAAAAATAAAGCATTCTCCGAAGCTGCTCAAATGCGAATATGTCTGATGACCATGCGATCAGAACGGACACCGTTGAAATTTTCGATGCAAATAGGCTGCTAGGTCATACGTCCAGAACTTAGTAGAACTTGGAACGAAATTACTTGTCCGTTCCTCGAAGGACAATGCGTTCAGTCTCGCGGCACGCGGATAGTCAGAAGATGGAACCGAATCAGAGCACGAAACCGACGTGCATTCAATTAGGCTGTAATTGCGTTTCATGCGCGCGTACGACGGTTAACGCGATCGCTAAATAATTTTAGTCGGGTTCCCAGACGTCCGTTTAATTGAATAAATTAGTAACAACCTGAAAACGATTTGCAAGCTAGTAGCCGCGGTTGGCGACAGCTTTCCCTTGTATTCAGAAAGCGTTGAGATCGTTTGTACGCCCTTTAACCTTTTGCGCTCGAAAGCATTTTTACTGTTACCAAATAGCAACCGTAAAACTTTCTGGTTAAAAAGTTCCATCAATTTTTTTGAAATTATTATTTTTTTTATTATCATTTGCCAATATCATTTGTTTCACTGTCTTCATACATCGTGCGCATAATGCTACAAATGTAGTTAAAAGTTATTTATTAAAAATTATATTTTAACACTTAAATTTCTGTACAGATCTAACGTTTATATCTTTAAAGATTTGTCCACGTTCCTAACCGAAAGTACTTGCATCTATATCTTGGAATCGTGAAAAATGAATGCAACAACGTACTACTGAAATATTTGGAAAGATTTATTAACCCATTCATTGTCAGTCAAATTTAGAACGTTTTACCCTGGGCGCCATGATACAAGAAAGCACGCAGATTTTCACAACATATGTGAATACTTAGCTGAATATATAGTAGCTGAAACAGAAACTGTGCGAATTTTAATAACGATATACAGAGAGGAAGCGTTAATGAGTATCGGTAGTGAGGAGTCATCGACCTGGTAACTGCGAAACAGCCCGAATGCAGACTATTTTAATTGAACGAGAAAATGTGTATTACTTGCCGAACTTTCTCCTTGCCGTAAAACATGCCAGATGCACGTTCACTTTCCGTGAACCGTTAATTAGGAAAAACTGCCGTTAAAGCGTCCGTTCACGTAACGAACTTTCATCGTGATCACCCCGCGCGATTGGAACGCTCATAATCCTAAGACGATCGTGTTCGAAGCGAAATCACTTTGCAACGATTGCAATTTGGCAGAGTTAGAGAGGGTATGGTAAACGAATTGGGTCGACGTTTTACGGGCTACGAACAGCCTAACAGGGAAAAAAGGGAGCCGCATCTGGCGTCTTATTGTTCTTGCGGGATGCACCATTTATCACTGCGGATGCACCTGACACGCGATGCTCCCGGCATAGATAAATGTCATGAGGCTCGTGACAAGCCGTCTTACTGAGCTTTCGAGCTTCCTCTTGACGCTCGTTGAGGGACCACTGCTACGTGTGCAACGTTCCACCGACCAAAGAAAGCTTACATGCTTCTACGATGCTTCGGACTATCTCTAGTTACGTCCTGCACAACGTTGACGCCATCTTTAATTCATCAACTAAACGAAAGTCTATGGCTGATGCACCAATAGACTCAATCTGCTAATCTACCGACAGATTTTAATGCAATCAGATTTGTTAACGTTGTGATGGACTTAATTTATTGTTCTGTTATCGTTTTTAACCCTTTGCACCCGACAGGCGACTCGCATATCATTTGACTTAATACAACAATTTAAAAAAAAATAACTTATCTAAATTTATAGTATTAGAGGTTGTTTGAACATAGTGAAATGGGCAATATTGACGATTAATATAAAAGAATAATAATTTCTACAAAGTTCATCAAATGTTTCATTTGTAAAGAAAAATAATAATTTTTACAAAATTCATCAAACTTCTCACTTTACAATTGATGTTTCTCAACGATAACAATGCTTTCGAGTGAAAGAGGGCCACGTGTAAGATTGTACATTAAACCATCGCATGTTCCAAATTTTAGAAACTTCAGATTTTGGATATTGTCGCAGAAAATTATTTCATTTCGGCTGAATGAAATATTCAGAACTGTACCGATACGATGTGTATAAATATACAGTATGTAGCACGTGGCACGTGGCAGTGAAAGCTGACGTTTGTGCCCGTACACGCTATACCACAGATTGTCAAGGTTATTACTTAATCTTCCAATTTTATCTTTTAATGCCGTACTGTCGTTCTCGGAAAAGACCTCAAAATTTCGTTTCACTCGCTTTTCCTGCACATAATTAATTTAACCCAATTTGCAACGTCGCATTCAACCGCAAATAACGTTAATATTAAATATGCGAACGGAAGCAGGAATGTTACACGACTTCGACAATGATCATATTAAACGTTTAAATTATTGAAGTGTATGAATAATGAAATGCTTATATTATACGTTATGTTGATATGTTTTGATGCGGAACAAAATGATTTACATTCGGAATGGTATTAATGAAGTTCTCGATTGAACGATCGAAAAAAAACAAGTTCCGATCGCAAAGCGGTGTTGTTATCTCGGTTCTAAAATTAAAACCGGTGCATTACGGTGCCTAGCTCCACATCGTGCCGCCATTTTACGTGTAGGTAATAAAAAGGAGCTTAATCGTTCGGGCACTGTCATTTCGACTCACGCGAACACGAGAGAGCACAGCAGTTGAGCAACCTTTTTCTCCTCCCGCCTCCTCCTTTCGCTGTTCTTCGTCTTCCCGGGTCGTTGTCGTCGTTGATTAAAATTTTCTTTGCTCCCGTTGCTTCCAAGGAACTCGATAAGCGACTCGTTTCTTTTTTTTCTGTCTCTTTTTTGCACGGATCGATAGCCGAGAGCGGAACCGTTCGATTTAATGCGATCGGACAGAGGGACTGTTGTACGTGTCATCTTTATTTTTCGCGTTAATTACATCAGCGAGTATGTTGCGGTATCCCGTTGGCTGCTTTCGTGCCCCGCGGCGGTCGGAGTCATTCGATTCCTCTTTGCTCTCTTGGGAAAAAAAATTCCTTTCGCGGATTATCGATCGATCTGCGGCGTCTCGCGAATCGACGCAGACAGCGGCCTGGATCCACGGATTAATTACTCGACGTACGGGCTCATCGATCAACGGGGATATACTGTCTCTTGATTACTGTCGGGGCGTATTCATCGGTAAACGGAACGTCGTTGCCCGTCCGTCGATTATTAATCATTCTCAAGACCTTACGGGAGGTTAATGATACGGGAGAAATCTTCATCGAGATCGAGATCGAGTCGTTCCGCCTCCAGATTTTTCTCTACTAACATTTTTTCGACTCTCGATGAGGCCGTGTATCGACATTTTTCAAATTCTTCAATTTGTGGGCGAGTCTTAGCAATTACCGAGAAACGGATCTCTCTCGTTCATTGCTTAACACATTGACTACCATGTCGCTCACATGTGGTGACTATATTGAATAAATTTCTATACAGACATTTCTGTACAGATCGAATTTCTATACAGATTCAACAGCTGCATTATTCAAAATTTGTTCACTTTCCTAAATGAAAATTAGTTACTTGGAACTGCGGAAAATAAATATAACAAAGTATTGTGAACATATTTTGACCTTAATCTTGTTGCAATTAATAGTTCGTCATGATGCACAAGGATAGTGCATATAGTTAATGTCTTCTACAGCTTCTTGATTAATTCACAAAACAGACCAAGATATTTATTCCAACGGTACAGGGTGCGTAATATGTAAATTTTTAATTTAATATATGTAGTAAACAAATGAAAATATATTCAACTATTTATCCGAATTATTAATACGACCCAAAAGGAATGCGAAGTGGAGCCATAAGAGTGATAATTTTCAATTATAATAAATTAAACATTTTTATATTTTACATCCCATTTCTCTCCATAATATTAAGATCGAGAGATACCTTCTAATGCTACGACTGCTCGTTGACCCAATAAAGTTCGTTGATTGCGATGGAATCATTCGATACTGTTATCGATGGATCGCGAGTGTTCGACGATCGCGAAAGCACTCTGTAAATAATATTTCGCGGCAATGATCGTTCTCTGCGAGCGGAATAACGTCGGATGAATCGTCGTTTAAGCTTCTAACCGGCAATTAAAGTTTTTCTCTCGGTTCGGTTTCTCTTCTTTCCCGAACCGATCGGGTTTATCGTCGACGAGATTGATATCAATGAAACGCGTCCCACATCTCGGAGAACGAGCAAGTATTGACAACGGACGGAAAAGCAAGAGGGCAGCTAACGAGCCATAGTCAGCGGGAAATTAATCGAGCCGTTTTGTTTTTCGGTCTCGAAAAACCAGCCTGTGGACGTTACGCAGCAATTTTCTTGACACGCGATCCGTTTCGCGATTCATCGTCCCATACATCGCGTGTTCTCGCTTATGGTATTTTAATCTCGTAGAGATTCCCTATCGCGGAGCAATTAAAATATTCATCGGACTCGCCGGTCACGATGGATTCACATTAGAGCTGCATATCGTGGACGTTAACCCTTTGTTGCACGATCCTGTTGCTGGTCAGATCATTTGTTTTAACCCTTTGCACTCGAAAAGTGAGTTGCTCTCTCCATCTTTGCTCATCAGCAATGTGGAATATGTATTTTTTAAATATATATTATATTATATTAGTAATAATAATTATATATTATTATATAAATATTTTTTAAATATATAGCGTTATACATACGATGTATGAACTGGAAATGTGACTTGCTGTCACCATCTTTGCTCACCAGCAATTTGGAATACGTATTTTTTAAATAAATGTGTAGTGTTATACATACGATGTATGAACATAATGAAACAGCCAATGTAGACAAATAATAATAGAAATATAATAACTACGAAAGAATTTTTCAAACTTTCCAAGCAAAAAGTTTGCTACCCGTAAAAATACCTTCGAGCGCAAAGGGTTTATAGGAAACTTTTAACAAGCAACAATTTACTGTTATGTCACGATTTTATCTTTTTACGAAATTATTAAGTGGACGCAATGACGTTAAACGCAACTGCAGCGGATTTTTATGTAGAAACTCTGTATCGACACTCAACTGATTGGTTTTCCAAGGAATCCCAGTAACTATTAGCCCTTAATTGCCAGGGTAGGGTCCCGAAGTACCCCATTAACAGTGAGTGTCTCGCTAGCCTTTAATTAGATTGAACCTTATAATTTGCTAGTTACGTGTCTTGGTGACAGTTTTTGTTTAGCAATTAACGCGAAGAGAATGCTAAAAGAGTATATGTAAGCGCAGTAAATGTTTTCAACCCTACTTTATTTCACGCACGTTGCGTGTGTCGTTGCAACTATTTAGTGTAATGATTAGTTACTTGAAAAATATTGATGCTCGATTATGGAACATCCAATTACATATGATACTGATGACAATAATGGTAATATGATAATAATTGAAATTTGATAAGAATGATGATATGGTAATGATTTTAATATGATAACAATGGTAATGTGGTAATAATAGTAATATGATAATGATATTATGATAACATGGTAATAATGACTTCAAAATACTCGAAGAAAATGTATTCACCAGGAAGATCCAGCGTGAAGGAGTTACGAGACTATATTTCTGGATCTTCGTACAATTCGATCATTTTCAAGATTCGTCTTGAAATCATTGATCGATCGGGGTCTCCAACGTGTATCTTGGTATTTCGACCACCTGAATGGTGCAGAGCTCTCGTGAAGTCTGCAAGCTTAGCTAACGCCCCTGTAAACGCGTTAACCCGTGTTTGCCAACTAGTTAAATGGTTGATATTTGCTCGGCTGGTCCTTGAAACGTATTCGAACGTATATGTGCATATACCGCGAACGCGCCAAACGATAATCACGAGTCATGGTAACGACGTGCAAATGAACTTGTCCCCTCTATCCGGAAATGAAACGACGAAGAATTAACTGGTCCATGTAATGCGTTCATATCCGTGACCCTATCCGCGTGATTGCCTTCTCCCGACGCGATTAAATTGCGCGCGAACGTTGCCCACTGCGAGTACAATCGTCCGATGATCCATCTCCTGTGAAATCGATTTTACGATCGATCTCGTTTCTATCGAACACGATCGATTTATCGGTTTCGTTCGCATCGGGCGAAATAACTTTGCCCGATTATGGCGGGGAACTTTGATATGTACAGGCAAATGGAAGCATTGTTGATAATTTGCTGGAAAAACTGATTCGAATTATGAGGCAATGAATGTTTTAGAGTGAAGTTTTTGGATTGTTTAATTCTAGGTAGATATATTTAAAACTTCTATGTTGCTGAGTTGTCAGATTTTTTAATCTTCTTAGACTCGAATTGCAAAATTTGTAAATCACTACGTTGCCAATTCCGAAATCACCAGATCTCGAAATTTCCAAATTACTGAATTCTTGAATAACCTTTCCAAAGCTCGAAATCTCTGAATTCGCAAATGATTAAATTCCCAAATCTTTTCACTCTCAAACTTCCAAATCACCAGATGCTCAAATTTCCATATCCCCGAATTCCGAAAATTTTTAAATCTCACAGCCCCCAAATTTCCAAATGGTCAAATTCTCAAATCTCCATATTCACAAATCCCAAAATTTCCAAACTCTCAAATTTCCCTATTTCCAAATTCTCAAATTTTCCTATTCCTAAATTCTCAAATCTTAAAATTCCCAAGTTCCCAAATATCAGAAACCCTAAATTTCGAAATTCCCTAATCTTAAAATTCGCGAGTTCCCAAGTTCCAAAATCTCCAAAATTCAAAAATTCCCAAATCTTCAAATGCTCGAATCTCCAATTACCCAACTCCCCATATTCCCGAATCCCCAAATTACAAAATCCTCAAATTCCTGAACTAAAATTCCCAAATTACCAAATTTTCGAATTCGTAAATCCCCAGATTCCTAAATTACCTTTCCAAATTACTGTCTTCAAATTGTCAAATTTTTAAACTCTTAAATTCCAATATTCCAGCCTCCCAAATCCTCAAACTTGAACATTGCTAAACATATTTCCTGGTCCCAAAATGACTAAAATATTCAATGTCTCAACTTTAAAAATTTCCAAGCATGAAAATCTCCATTTCATCCCTTCGTTCACCCTGTACCCCAACGACCCTGAACTCCTGTTCGTGAACTCCGTTCACTCGATCCGTCCATCGACGTTTCGTAACACATTATCGATACCTGACCAACGAAAAATCCTTCCGATCGGAAGCAACGAGAGCACGTAATCGAAGTTCGTTGTTCTTCGCAGTTATATCAGAGGAGTGCAACGCGTCTCCGTCGCATTCATTGCCCTCGATAAATTTATTGCCGCCCGATAGCGTGCATGCGGCGTTCACATTAATGGCTCACCACTGCGGAACATTGCGACATTCAATGGTTTACGGTGGCTCCGTAAATTCGAATCGCGCGAATGCAGATTCGGGACGATTCAGGATCGCCTGGAACAACCCGTCGTCGGGGAAGACCCTTTTGTCCGAGACGCGAAATTTATGAAGCGCGAACCGTTGTTGTTGCAGCGGCGTTACGAGCTTGCTCGTTGACTGGGATCATCTTCAATGAATGCAAGCTGGAATCTTCGTATAGTCTTCGAAGCGACGTAGCGAGCTCGTGAAATTATTCGAAAGCATTGTACATAGCAAAATTATTGCACATGGTACATATACGCAGGTTTCGACATTTTTTTGTTATTAAGTTTTAACATTATTCCATTTGGAAACTAATATCCAGATAGGTAGATGTTAAAATTTGTAGTTAAAAAATGTCATAGTTCTAAGTTAAGGTCCTATAGTCTTCATGGTCTACAATAGCAATGTTTTGAAGTCTCAAAATCCCACAGTTGCAGAGTTTTGAAGTCTCAGAACTCCACAATCACAGTGTCCCGAAGTCTCAAAATCCCACAGTTGCAGGTTTTTGAGGTTCCAGAACCGCACAATGTTCCAAAGTCTCAAATCCCCAAAACGCAGGGTTCTGAAGTCGCAAAGCCCCACAATCGCAGTTCACCAAAGTCTAAACCTCCGTGAACCCAATAATTAAAGAAGCCCCGGTGTCCCAAACTTCGTAAATCCCTTAACCTCGCGAGTCTCTTGATCAAACGTTCCTCTTCAGAGCATATTATCGAGAAGGTCTATCATTCGGCGAGATTCGTTCAACCGGTCTCGCCACGTTAATTTCTTCTAACATGCCGCGGCTCTCGAATAACTTCGTTTCTCGCTAACACCGTATTACCTTTGTTTCTTTTCGCAGCAACGCGAGCTAGCAATTACAGGCTCTTTGAGAAACCGAGTTAACCGAGTGTTCGTTAACGAACATAGACGTTCAAGTTCGAAACGTTAGGAAAAGCATCGGTCCGCGTAGCTTTTTGACTTACGTCGGATTATGTCGACGTCGTTAAATGTTGCCGCGTGGCGTGAATTAATTCCGGAAGGAAAAACGCCGGAAGCTCGTTCGTGTTCGCGAAACAGCTCGACGACGAGAGGATGATTATTTGCAATTCGTGGGCAGCGGGTAGTAAATCAGCGACCCGTTCACCGAAGGACCTTCTCGCGAAGGTGTTCGCGCCGGAAGCCGAAACGAACGTGCTCGTTATACGACCGGTGTTTCGCGTCTCATGTTTATTCCCGTCATTGTTTCCTTTTATTCCGTTTCGTATCCTTTCGTTCGTCTCGCTCCGGTGTCGATTTCGTGCCATCTGCATGTGCGTCGTAGCGTCAATACATACAATGAACCAACGACGAATGGTGGAATCGATTATGATTTCTCACAAATGTATAAATGAACTGTAGGAATGCTTAAAGTATATAGAACTTCGAATTAAAGTAATGTGTTGTAAACTGTATCTTCTATGATGCTTATTTCTAGAATACTGAATAATGTATCTTGTATATTGGTTGAGTGTAGATTGTACTGTTATGATGTATCTCGTATGAGGATTGTATCTAGACCGTCTTATACATATGTATATGGATATAGTATCTTAACACTAACTTACAACTAAAACTACCGACATATGCACAATTAATTTGCATATAAAAATGAAGTTGAAAAATAAATGAACGAGCGATGAAATATAAATTAATACACATATTAATTTTTTATCTCGATGAGAAACAGAAAACCATCCTGACAAATTTTGTCATTTGAAACAGGTAATTTGTAAAAGGGTGACTTGACACGTTTGGTAGTTTTAGTGTTAATATCGTCACGTCGTTTACTTGCACGCGTCGATACTTAACATTTGTCGAACGAATTTCAGACGATTCCTCTTTGCGAATAGTTTGCAGGCGAATCGTCTCGAACAAGCGATGCAAATGTTCGCGTTATTTTCGCCCGAAGTAGAGAGAGAAATAATTTTTCTCTGTTATTATCCACTCCCGTGCGCGCGTTAAATCGTTTCGGTGAATCGGTAGTATTTTTATTTTTTTATTTTTTTTTGTTTTCGAGGACTGGTTGAAACGCGTTGTTTCGCTGAAATTGTTTTATTCGCGAAGAACGTTCGCGTCGACACGACGAATGCCCCTGTATGTTCGATATTGTTCTGGCCATTACTCGAACTTCTGCGTACAGTCTCGAGCGATAATCGATACCCGAACAATACGAATGTTAAGTTCCTGCTAAAGTAATAGCCGTTCTCGCGTTTTTAAATCTCTATACTTATTTTGCGTTGGATTTTTATTCCCGCGAAAAGTTACGGAGTTCCTGTTTATTTTTGGTGAGGGGAAGTCGAGGATCGAACATTGGGAGATTTTATTGTGTGCCTGAAATAAAACAGAAAGCACACAACGTGTACCAGGTATTTTAGGATGGTCCATAATAGACATCGGTACCAAAAACAACAGGAAGTTTCCGTTGCATTTATTTTTAAATCGTGACGGTTAACATAATAATTGAACTAACACGAGGAAAGTTGCCTCCGTTTATAATGACGGAAGTTCTTCAAGGTATCGGATTTTTAGCGCACATATCAGTTATTGGTGAACGTGATTGACATAATTTCGAATCAATATCGCCTTGACAGTCAATTCTTGAAATTCTTCAACTTCATCTTCATATTCGAAATTCTATAAATTCAACCTCAACTTTCTATTCAAATTCTTCAACTTCAACTTTCTATTCAAATTCTTTAACTTCAACTTCATGTTCGAAATTCTATAATTTCGACTTCAGACTCAAATTCTTCAACTTCATAATCAAGTTCTTTAACTTCACACGGCTCTTTTATGTGTGTAACCTTTTAGCACGTGTACTCTCCACATAGGCCGATATTTGACACGCGAGTAACGACTGGTCACAAATCCAGCGAACAACGTCGTCCGCTCGTCCATCATCGTTCCATAAAAATGGCGGTACCATTCTCGTCGCAATTACGGCTTCTCGGTTTTCATTATCGCCCGAAGACGATCCGCGATAGCGACGTTCTAACAGCTTTTGATATCTCCCATTACCGCGGGAGACACGAGAACGATTTCTCCGAGGATATACACCTCTTGCGGAGAAGACGAGCACTTAGCGGCGAAGAGGAAAGTTTGATAAACTGATTTTTCCCTTAAATACGGAGTTACCCGTGCCCTGCGAAGTCGTTCGTCTTTTCTCCGGCCGCCAATATCGCCGTCCGTAAATCACGAAACGAACTTTGCCTGCCTACGATTCGTTTACGAGACCGGGGCATATATTTCGATACGGTTTGCCGTTCGAAAGTTCTACCGGTTCCTCGGGACGTTAATATTTAGCGTGTACCGACCGTTTATCGTGCCCCGGGGTCCAATTTATGGTTGGCGTCGTTCACGTACGCACGAACGAGTGTCTTCGCGTTTCTGTTCGCGGCAAAAGTGCGAAGTTTAGGTCGCTTTTCAACGTTTCGAAAGTTTCGCGGTCGAACGACGCGCGTAAAGTTCTGATAGCCTGTTGGCGTCTCTTGGACGATGTACATATTTATACGTGGCAATTGTTGCCTCGAAATTCTGCCGGTTGCCGGGGTGAGCTATTGAAAAACTTTCGGGCTTGATCGAAATTACGTTGTAGTTTATGAAGGTGATAGGATGGGTCGACATTTTAGAGCGAGTCTTGATGCGTTTATTTTTGGATGATAGGTTTGAAACTGGGAAAGTTGTAATGAGAAAGGTGGATCGAGGAGTGTTTTTAACGGGGATATGTTGTTGGATCGAATTAAGTAGCCGTAAGTTGCATTATATTAACCCTTTGCACTCGAGAAGTGATTCATATTCGCCATGTGACCTAATGCAACAATTTTGAATAAGTAATTTTTAACTGAATTTACAGTATTATACACGCGATGTTTGATATCAAATTCTTTCATCAAATGAAATTCTGCATTGTGCGATTCTAAAAATTCTTGCATCAAATTCTTTCATGCTGAATATGGGTCTCGTCGAATTTAATTTGCACCGAATTCATTCGGACTGAGTTTTTATTAATGTAATTACATTAAATTCAATTTCGTAGAATTTGGATTACATTGTACCCAGCTACATCAAATTTAATCGTATAAAATTTAGGTTACATCGAATCCAGTTACATTCAAATGAAATCAAATTGACTCAATCTTTAAGACGTCTTTTAACACTAAAACTATCAAAAAAGGTCAAATGACCCTTCTACAAATTTCCTACTTTAAATAACAAAATTTGTTAAGCTAGTCTTCTTGAGATTTATGCTGATTGTCATCATGATAAAGAATTTTTCATTTATTTTTCGTTTGTTCATTTATTTTTCAACTTCATGTTTAACATCAAAATAATTGTGCATTATACGTCGGTAGTTTTAATTTTAACTGAATCTATCGCTCATAAATGTTCAGGCACTTGTCTCTTCACGTGTCATTGATACAGAATTAGCTTTAGCAAAAAATAGTACAATAAAATTGAATGCTTATCTGAAACACAGTTCGATAATACGTCTATATTACGTCTATCCATCGGATTAATTTTACTACTACCTCTCATTTCTCCTGAGTTGTTAATAATTTATGCTTTCATTGAGAGTGCCTAAACACTTACGAGCGATAATGTACGTCTCAATGTTCTGCCAGAGGTAATCTCGCGACGCTCAAACAAGCAGTAAACAAAGTAAGAGGAACAATTTGCGAGTCGTGCACATCGACGAGACCGGTAAAGAGAAAATCTCAAGTATGCCAAACTCATTTGTTTGCCGTAGAAGTTACACGTCGTGGTAACATGCCCATTTGTTCGTTTCGCTAAGCAGATTCGTCCCGTGTACGAAATTTCGGTAGCTCGGTCTTCTTCACGGTTCGCAACACAGACAGTTTCTGCACGCTCGACTTGGCCCGCGTCTATCGATAATGGCGCACGGGAAGGGCCATCGTTGGCCCGTTCAAATGTCGAAGTTCACTTGGCCATTGTGTGCTGTCGCGCCGTGCCTGAATTCGCGTGCACAAACACACACCTGGCCCAAGACACCGGGCGTGTAACGTAGTTTGTTGACGGCAAATGAACGTACTTGGACCCTTCGCCTTGAATTTAGCCGCTCGCGACGCTCACCTAAATCGAGAAATTTCCAACGCTCCGGTTTCACCTAAATTCGCTTCTTAATTAACGTTCAACGAACGCCTTTAGTCGCGCGCAAGATTATGAACTTTTCCCGTTTAATTCGGAGCGTATCTCGTGTCACCTAAATTTCGTGCCCGGAAGAACGCTCCTCGGGTTCATCGACAGAATTTGACTTCCCTCCGAGTGTCGTCTCCGTTCGTTTCAGTAGATGCGATTTCGTTGAATTGCTCGATCTCGATGTTTAAAGTTGGACATTGGTTGCGGAGTAGCGTCGTTGAAAGTATGATCGTGGACGATGCAACACGTCGTAGCTGACATCGTTGCAAATGGCTAACATCGCGATGAGGATACAAAGGACTAAATATGTAAAATACAGAAACATAATTTTACACGAAACTTGAGAAAAGTGTGCAGTTTATAGCGAAGATGTACGGAATTGCAAATCCTGGTTCGTATTAAAAATACTCTTCTGAATAGTGATCACATTTTAGCAAATTTCACTTTCTGATGATCGGTGATGCTCATAGTTAATGATAAACAAAAAGCTTGTTGAACGATGTTTCACTATGTACATGAAAGTAAGAAGTTAGGTATAGTACACACCACCGTGTACAAAAACATAACAAGTTAAGTATAGTGCACACCATTGAGTACGTACATCTAACAAGAATAGTGCACACGACTGTGTACACAATCTGAATAAGTTAAGTACAGTGCACACCATTGTGTACATAAGCATAACAAGTTAAGTATAATGCACATTACTGTGTACACAAACGTAAGAAGTCAACTATGTAGAAGTTAAGTATATAGTGAACAGTAGGTACATCGTATAATAAAATTCTTATAACAGAAATCTAATAAATTTGTAAATTAAATAAGTTTGTAAACGCAAAATATTTTTGCTTTAAAATGTTACCCTTTCCCTGAAGAACGAGATCGCTCCGTGGTGAATCGGGCGGTGCAACCACTTCATGGTCACCGTGAACGAATCGAACGACGCTAAGAACCCCATCGATAAATTGACCAACTGCCATGATTTCTTCGTCGACGACGTATAAGATATTGAGCCGAGAACCGAAGTGTTTTCGCGGCAATATAAACGCGCGAACTGGTTGGAAACAGCGAATCGATTGTTGGCCGGTCGGCTAAATCGCGTTATTATACGTTACTGACCACGAAACCCGAGCTCTCTGATTTATCTTGGCTCGCTGTGCCACGGCCTTTTGTCTTTCTAAATGGCCGTTCCGAAGTGAATTCCCTGAAAGGGTGGCCGGAGTGCAGCGAATGGCGAGGATGAGATAGCCAAGTCTCTCCCTTGTTCCGCGGATACTTTATATCGGGCTGCCCGAAGAAAAGATGAGGCGATCGTTCTTTGTCTTCTAATTTAAGTTGTCGTGCAAACTTTATTCCCGAGAACAATCGGACGGAAAATCCATTCGGGAAATGATAGCTTGTTGTTCGCGGGGAGACCGAGTCTCGCTTTCGAAACATCTTCAGATTTCTTCGAACGTTCCTTGGTCAGAATTGGGTTCTTTAATAATTCGATGCGATTTTCGAAGCGGCAAAGGTTAGGGTATAGACTGCGAGATTTGTCGGGGACAATTGTGGTATCGGTGCATACCTCCGCAAACTAGTTTGCAACTCGATAGGTTATGCGAACTTGATGATGTACGAGTTACGAGTTCGAGTTAGGTAGACTCTTGTATCGCTGATCTATCTTGTTCGCGGATTTCTGGATTTAATGGCTGGGAAATTTGGGAAGTTATTCGAGTTGGGTCTTCAGAAATTTGGGATATTTATAGTTTTCAAAATAGCAATTTACGAAATGAAAATTTGGCTATTTGAGAATTTGGAAGTGTCGTAAGGTATTCGAAGATTTCTGAGTATAGAAATTGAGAAATTTAAAAACTTGAGGAATACGAGTATTTTGAAATTCAATGATTTATTAAACGAGAAAATTTGGGAATTTTTTGATCGCGACATTTAATAATTTTAGAAACTCGATATTTGTAAATGTTTAATTTTCAGATTTCCAACTTTACGAATTCGGATTCAGAAAATAAAAGGCAGGAAAAAAGAATCTCCGATCTAGTTTTGATCTCGATTTTACATTCCACCCGAGCGAGTGCATTGAAATTAATTTGCTAAACGAAGATGAACTCGAACAATAATTTAACCGGACATTTATATCAAAGTATAAACCGTGTAAGGAATACACGCGTCGGTGATTCGGCATCACGGAAGCCATAATTAGAACGAAACTCGTGCTCCGTTTGCCGGAACGATGAATTTCTCGGCGAAAGATGATTATTAGCAGCAAAGAAGGCTTAACGAAGACACCGTTAATAAGCTTGTTAGCGATGCGACCGAAAGACGCGAGCACCGCGATAGTTAGCGTTATATAGAGTCAATGGATGTCATTATTTCGTGTGCTTTCTCGCGAGTAACTTTGACGAATAGTTAGTTGCGAGTAGCCGACGTCAACGCCGTGAACTCTGGCTGGTATTTATTTAAAGACCGCGCGTGACCGAACACGATGAAAAGGAAACACGAATGTCAGCGTTGGAAGTTTAAACGCGATATTCTGACCCGTTGCGACATTTTCGACTCTTTCTACGTAGGCGGCGTAATAAATAATTTCAAACTTCCGATCTCTCGTACCTTTAAAATGTTTTAGCTTTCTCAAACTTTCCAGGTTTTAAGTTCGCAGATACAAGAAGATCGAGAAGTGGAAACTTATAAATAATTCAATTACGAATTTTCTGCATCAGTCAATCTGTAGATCATCGATTATCCAGTTGCCAGATATACCTAGATTTCCGAATATCTACATTTTCTAGTACCTAGATCCCCAGATTTCTAAATCTACGAATACCTAGACCACCAGGTTCCTAAATCTCCGAGTACCTAGATTCTCAGATTCCTAGATGTCCGAGTACCTAGATCCGCAGATTCCTAAATTACCGAGTATCTGGATCCACAGATTCCTAAATGTCCCAGTATCTAGATCCCCAGATTGCTAAATGTCCGAGTACCTAGATCCCCAGATTCCTAAATGTCCGAGTACCTAGATCCCCAGATTCCCAGAGCTCCTCTATCTCCAGTTTCTTGAATTCGTAGATTCGTGGATCCCCCAATCCCTACATCTCTGATTTCACAGATTTACAGATCCTTGGATCTTCTGATTCCGATATTCTCAAATCCCTGGATAGCCATATTGCTACGTCCTGAAGCTTCCCCACCTCTAACTTGCTACATCCACAATGCTCCAGATCTTCAAATTGTTCCGCGATCAAATCTGTGCATTTCCTAATTCCGAAACATTAAACTCCTAAGTTCTTAAATTTCTGTATATTCACCAAGTCAACAATACGAAACCGCCTAATTGAATTCGAACGTTTTCTGTTGCAGCTGGAGCCGCTTCTGAGGAAACTAACCAAAGGTCCAGTTCTGCACACAATCGCCACTCTCTCACGAAGGGTAAGCGAACACGAAAGAACCGTGTTGAAAGAAACAACTTAGTGCACCAGCATTCGGCCATTCTATTCTCGAACACGTTACTAATAATCCTTTATTTATCGTCGAGGGTTTTGCACGCGTTACAGATACACCATATACGTACACCCATACATACATACATACATATATCGCGTGGTGCATGATCGTTGAACGTACATAACCGTGCGAGAAGAAACGCGGCATCTTTCGTAGTTAGCATGTAAGCGGTAAGGTGTTTCATCTCGTTTCGTTTTCTCGTTTCGTCTTCTCGTTCCGTTAGCGAATGCCTCTCGCAAAATATTTTCTGTCGCAGTTGTGCCCCGAGCAACCCCGCAGGAGACTCCTTTCTCGTTGATCAGTGGCTGTAAATCCGTGAACAAAAGGGAACGTTCGTTCCAGATACCGGGCGAAACTGGCGTAAACTTTCGTTGTTTTTATACCGTGTCGAATTATACGAGCAAAATCCGAACAGCGAGACCATCCCCGGATGTTTCCGGTCGTCGCGAAACCGTACGATTCTCTTCCGGAATGCGCTATCCCGTTTTCAAGGTTGCTCCATTTGCGCGCTGCTTCTCGAATTAGGGGAAAGTTGCCGAAATCGTGCCACTTAGCGAAATATCCGTGATACGAAGTTTTGTTAAGTTTCAAGATACATTATATTACATTAGGGTTTATAGTAGCATCAACCACTGATTGGGTTATTAGCGACTCAATAATTCGGTTTACAGTTTATTGCACAGTCTGGTGTATTTCAGAAATTTGAGTAGATGTAGGTTTTATGTTGAGTTTCTGTTTGAAATGTATGCAAGTACAACAATAAGCACGATTAAACTCTTTTTAGAAGAGATAGCTCCAGCACAACGTAATTAAATTTTTTAAACGTTGCTTTTCAAGTACTATTTTGACACTAAAACTACCAAACGGATCAAATGACCCTTCTACAAATTTCCTACTTCAAATGACAAAAGATAAGCTGCTATAAGTGTATTCATTTACGTATCATCGTTTATTCATTTATTTTCCAACTTCATTTTTAACATCGAAATAATTGTCCATTTTACGTCGGTAGTTTTAGCGTTAACACTAGAAGTACCGGCATTAAATGCATGCTTAGTTCAAAACTGAAAAAAGAGTAGAAAAATAAATAAATAAATAAATATTGCAGCATCACCTAACATATACAACGATTCATTAGCTCAATAAAACATGACAGGCATTTTGACAAAAGGACCGCAATAAAATTTTGTAATAAAAAATGCCAAACCCGAAACCAGTCATTTTGACTGGTTGGTAGTTCTAGTGTTAAGTTATACTCAAATATTTGCGTTTCAACTTATAAACGCTGCTGTTACGTGGCACCTGCATTCAACATTTAACGAGATTTCAATAGTGGTACTATTTAGGAGAGCAGTACGATATTGGCAACTTCACCCTAACTCGCTGAACGTCCGACGTCCGTAGGATCCCTCCATCGTGCGTCGATTTCGACGCGGCCGAATGTAGAACGAACAAAAATTCTACAAACGTCCAGCGGTACCGTGCGACACGGGAACCATGATTCGGAATCGATGGCCGAAATCGATACGCCGATCGGTACGGTTTATCTGGCTGGCGGCACACACGACGATTACAGTGTCCGCGCGCGTTGTGACGCGACCAATGGATTTAATAGCGATTTAATTCCGTCATCGAGTACGGATCTCTTGCATGCCCCGGGAGCCGGATGTTTAATCAACCGTGAGAGATGCATCCATGAAATTGATAATAACGGGGGCATTTGTCTGGAAGGATAATGAAAAATCGTTGAGCCTTGAAAAATCCGTTTTCATCGGTGCGGACCTTGAGGAATCCGCTCCAAATGTGTACTCGCGCGAGTTTCCGTTCGAATGTGAGCCCGATAGATCGCGATAAAAGTGCTTTTAATTGGAACGTACACGATTAAACGTATATAGGTTGGCGAATAAAGCGAAAACCCGGAGAGTTTTCTCTGCTAACAATTCGGCTGAAAGGGTTATGGTACTTCTCCCATTGTTTTCTGCGCTCAGCGCTCGCAAGTGGGTATTTTCGAACTCGACAATCGGTTTTCTTATTCGTTTATCTTCCCCCGATCAATTTATTACGCTGCCGAGGTTTTTCGTATCGCGTGTACGGTCGATCATTGTCCACGTTCGAATTTTAACCGTAAACGATAAATTGTATAAACAATTAAATGCAAGAATCACAAAGGTTAACAAAAACAAGATTAAACTTTCTCTTTGTGTCAGTAATGCGATCGTAACAGTGTTACTGAAATAATTTTATCCTCTTCATTCCTGAATTAACCCCTTGCCTTATGATTTATTTAGCAGATGCATCAGACGGAATGAACTAATCACAGCTACAATATTCAAAACAAGTGACATGAAGTGTTATATCAACGTTGTATTCAGCGATGCTTGACTATGCAAACTACGATTGTAATGTAAATCATGATCTTAAACCACAAATTAAAGCGTATTCAACGATCTAAAGTTGAATATTTCACGATCTATCACGATCTAAACACGAGTGCGTCACGTGTGAGACTCATGAAAATAAGTCAAGGGGTTAATTACTCGTTTATATTAGCAACGATTACCTCGCAAAGGTGTTAGTACGAAATTTCCTGCTGGATAAGACAAAGACCAGACAGGAGGTAAAAATTAAAGGAGTCGTTCGTTGATAACGTAATTAGAAGCTGGTTAATAGGGTGTTCGGTAGCGCGTTAAACGCGAAGACAATTATCAAGTGTCGGGGCCAGAAACAGAAAGAAAATCGTCGGAGGATCGTTTGCGAACGCGAAACCTTGTTCGTTCGTTAAATATTAGTAGAACACTCCTACGTGGCGTTAGGATTAGAAACCAGGACAATTTCGATCGTCACAGCCAGACTCCGTTGTGGTTCTATTAAAATGGAATACGAACCACTCGACGCATTGCGTTTGTATCGCAACACGATGAAAGTGCATTCGACCCTGCTCCCGGTAAATAGAAACTGCTCAACACTAATTCGAATCTACGCTAACAGCTTACCCGCGTTGATTGTGATAGGAATTACTGGCGACTGCCGCTACCATTTTGTTCAATTCAGTACATTTCCGAGTTTTCGACGTTTTTGCGCATTTTAGTTTCGAAATAGTTTCGGTCTGGTTAAATTTCCTCATGGTCGATAAAGGCGCGATAACTACGCGTTAGATAACTGCTCGCTAGATATCTGCACATTTCTCTCTACGCGGACCGATTCAGCCGTTTATTAAAATTATTACGCGATTCACCCTTTGCACACAAAGGATTTTTGTCTTTGACAAGTGGATTCTGGAAAACTTTCTAACTGAAAAGTTTAATCAATTTTGTCATTTCAATATGTTTCAACACTGTTGGTCACTGTTGGTCCATTTTAATAGCTTTGGAGATAACGTATACAAAGGTATATAGGTTTGGATAAAGAATATTTATTCAAATTGTTCTATTAGATCAAATGGCGAATGTGAGTTGCCATCCTAGTGCAAAGGGGTAATTTGCGATGCATTAAATGTGCAGTGCTTCGGATTTGCTGTACGTTAAATTTACCACGCGTTGAATTCACCGGACGTTGAATTTGTAACGTTTGCATTCGCAAATCCAAATCAATATAGCATTAACATCAACAATATTTCGCTGCTGTGGCTCCATAGCAGTGTAACAAGTACAAATTCTACAAAAAACAGATTTACGTATCGCGTATTATAAACGAAATTCGTTAAAAATGAAATATTTCCGCGATAAAGGCAGCAATATTTCACAATGTCGGTAACGTTAAGAAATATAAAAGTGTAGGTCGATCTCATGGAAATCCCGGCGAGCCTGTTTAGGTCGCCACGTTCCTATTTCCACGCTGGCAAGGTCGCAAAAAAAGGGAAGAAAGAAAACAAAAAGAGAACCGTCTGGTGAACAGTACGTTGAAAAATCTGTCAGTAGACACAGCCAAGGGACTGTGTTAATCTTCCAGCGTTAGGAAGTGGGTCGGAAAACAATAGAAATCTGTTCTCCCCATCTACCTTGAGCGCGGCGTTCTTACTATTTTTCTGTCCTCGCGGCGCTTCTCGAGTCGGCTGCTCTCCACTTCAACCACCCTTCTTCTCTATCCTTGCTCCTTCAGCTACTCTTCTGGCTCATCGGTACAATATTCACGGTGCTCCTCGTATAATGCATAACGGCAAGTGGCGTTCGCTTTTCCGCAAGGACGTCAACGTACCATCGATCGCGTCTCGAACAGATTGCGCGTCACGACAATCATGGATTACCTCGATATGACGTCACACTACTTAATTCCTGCCGACATAATGCGTTACTGTTTCATGCATCGCGATACAGTGCCTTAGTCTTTCGAGTACCGCGATATAGCACCTCCCTGCTTCGTTTATCGCGATACAACGCCGCACTTTTTCCCGTATCGCGATTCAACGTGTTGCGAATGGGACGCGCGGTAGTTTATCACGCGGCGAATTTACCTCGCTGAAATTTAACGTCCGGTAAATTCTACGTCTGGCAAGTTTAATATGTAGACATCCGACGCGCTGTGAATTCTACGCGTGACAATCTTAACGCGCTGTGAATTCTACACGTGACCATTTTAACGCACTGTGAATTCTATACGCGATCATTTTGACATGTTTTGAATTCTACACGTGACCATTTTAACGCACTGTGAAATCTACACGTGACAATTTTAACGCACTGTGAATTCTACACGCGACAAATATCATACATCGCGAATTCTACGCATGGAAATATATCGCGCTCTGAATTCTACGCGTGATAAATCTAACGTGTTGTGAATTCTACGCGTGGCTAATTTAGCGTGTCGTGAATTCTAGGCGTGGCAAATTTAACGTATCGCGAATTCTAGGCGTGAAAAATTTAACGCGTCGTGCATTCTACGCGTGGAAAACTTCACGCACTGTGAATTATACGCGTGGAAAATTTAACGCACTGTGAATTCCACACGTGGAAAATGACTCGCATCGTGAATTCGACTCATAGAAATCTAACACACCGAAAATTCTATGCGTGGAAGATCGAACGCATCATTCATTCTACGCGTAGTATATCTTACGCCATATTGAACGCACGGCGAATTTAAGTCATAGCGATCTAACGCACGATATATTGCACATTAAATCCGTAGCATAAACAAATAACAAATTTTACACGCAACAAATTTAACTCGCGGTGATTCTACCACATGACAATATATCTCGCGACATTCCACCAACACAAAAATACGAGTAAAATCTTTTGTGCGAAACTATAACCATGTTCAGCGTAATTTGTCTCGTTTAGTGGACCCAGTTTTTTTTTTTTGCTCAATTTGCATGCCCGTAAAAGACAGATATTCTCGTAGTTGCATGCGCAGCCAGAGAGGAGCAGAAAAAGGCTTTTATATCCACGCACGGATGTTCCAGCTTCTGAAGATCCAAGATACACCGAGGCTACGTTGTTTCATGGAACGGTTGCGTCGCATTGTAACGCAGCGATCCAGCAAGGCGTATTCTTATTGGCAGCAACAATGCCTCGCTATACGAACGTTCAATCGGCTGAACGCTCTTTGTCCTTTCTTTTCCCGTGAAAGAAGAGCGTGTCTTTCTGTCGCTCGGTTACAGAACACACCTTCTATCCTTTCCCGTTCATTATTCGCGCTATCCGCAATTGGTTCTCGCGCTTCGATATCGAATACATAAAAAATCCTACGAAACATTTCTGTCCCGCTTCGATTTACGAGCCGTACGCCGAAAACGCGTTCGCTTTTCACGCTCGAAACGATTTGTTTTCGCGGACGTCGACCGCGTTCATCGCCATTTTGGTTATCGCTGCCCGATTATTGACCTGCACCACTGAATTATTCACCGAAACTACCGGCGTATTTAATTCGCTCCAATAATTCGCTCGTTCAGTCGGTACAGCGGTTTTCCTTCGACTTTTAAACGCGTATAACTAATTGCAGATGCTCGTGCGTTTAAATCGAAACGCACCGTCGTGGTAAACAAAATCGTGTAATCTGCATACTGCAGATGTTACAGGTTACACGATTCGTACGCCCGCTGACAGTGTATCGTAAACGCATAAATATCCGCGGACTGTTAATAGCTTGTTTTGATTATGTTCCTATGCACATATTTACCGCGGTTTAGAATAATGGATTAGAAACACGATACACTAAACCTACGAAAGTGGTCAAAATGAGCGTTGAACAAGTTTCTAATTTTAAGTTACAAAGTATGTTAAGGTGGCTTTTTTGAAATTCATGTTGATTATCACAAAGATAAGGAACTAACGTGTACATTAATTTGTGTTTTATCGTTCGTTTATTTTTCAACGAGATTTTCAATTTCAAGATAAACCTGCATTATACGCCGGTAGGTTTAGTGTTAATTTAAGTGGACAATGTGAGTCGCCTCTCAAAGGGTTAAACGGATCTCGGATTCCGAATCTCATCAAAACTTTCCGCTTTCGCAAAGATTAGTCGAGTCGATTAATAAGTTCGGAATCAAACATCGCATTATGTATCCATCGAACTGGTTAAAAGCATTCGCCGGAGTTTTCCTACCGCGGCGTAACGGAGATAAGGTTCAGAAACTGTTGGAAATGATCTCTCGATCCGCAATTGGGTTCCTTGACGGTAAAATTTCAATTCCGGCGTCGGCTTAACGGAAGCGGATGAAAACGCTGGATCTCCATTGTTTTCCGGCTCACTTCTAGGCGACGGAAGATTAACACAGAACAGACGTGTGTACATGCAGCTCCGAGGGCCTCTCGACGTTTTCGCGGAAAACGGGACCCATTGTGACGCCCGCGGACCGCCGTAATTTAAAATCATCGTCCAAAGATATTTCACCGGGAAAACGGATTTTTCTTCGCCACCCCCCGTTTTTCTCTCTCGGTTCCCGTTCTTCTCGAAATTCTGCCGCGGGCCGAAATTAGGCTGCGAAAAAGAAGAAAATTCGCGCAATCCCCGGTCGTTTTTTTTTCTGCACGCTCGACCAGAAAGTGGAGCGTCGATATTAATTACGCGGCTAGCTCGATGCTCGGCCACGTACTCGATACTTTTTTTCCACCTCGTTCTTCTTTTTTCTCCTAATTTGCAAACCGTTCCAATGACAAGCCCGCGTCCGACAGAATTTTATATTCCCAACGTCGCGAACGCTTTCACTAAGTTTCCCTTTTCCTCGAACGCGTTCTCCTCCCCTCTTTCTCTGTCTCTGGTCTCGTGCTCCTCGTCCCTCGTTCGATTTCGCATCCGCATCGCTAATGAAACGTCCAATTACCATCAACGGTTGCCACCAGGCGGTCCACGGTTCTCTCCCCCTTTGCTCTGCTCGCACTTTTTCTTCGTTCCTGACATTTACAGTCACCAGCCGGAAACAACATCGGCAGTCTGCCCCTCGTTCGCTGGAAACGAACCCAACGAGTTTCGCGAGCACTCGCGTTCTTTATGCTTCTTCGTTTCTGATCGACGAGGTCACGAACGCGAAACGCCGGTACCTCGATTTAGAGAAGTATCCGTTGGGAGATTCGGAACTTAGTAATGCGGCGGTATGAAATATTTAACGCGTGTTGGAACACGGAAAATTAGGTAATTTGGAAATTCGAGGGATACGAAAATTTAGGTGTCTAGGAAATTAGGTAATTTGGAAGTTTTGACATTTGGGGATTTAGAAACTTGATACGTTACAATTTGGGAATTCAGAAATTTAGAAAGCTGAAAATTTAAGTTCGATGATCTGAAAATTTGAAAAGTTCAAAATTTCTAACTTTTGGAATTCAAGAATGTCTATATTTGAAATATAAAAGTCAGAGGACTTAAGAATATGAGTATTTGAATATTTGAACATTTGAGAACTTTGGCATGTATCGATCAGAAAATTTAATTGTCTGATAATCTGTGAACTTGGCATTTTCCCTACTTATCGAAAAAGTAATAAAAGTAAATTGAATTCCATATGGAAATTAATATAGCATTTAATTATGTGAATAATTAACGTGTTACTGGGTACGAAAGTTTCTTTGAATAAAATTTTCAAATAAAACCTTTCATCCGCCAGGGAAATGATATTTAAAAGTGCAGTCGAAAATTAAATTTAAATTGACCCTGTTTCGGCAGTCCATTGTCCAAGGATTAATTAAGAGCGAAACATTGATTTAATTTTAATAAAAAACGGGGGAAATGTGGGGGGGCGTCAGAACAAACGTAGGATTATCTTTGGATTTTTACAATTGAATCCTCTGCTGTATGATGTTACGAATTTTAAAAACGGAAATGTCCAACTTCCACACATAACGATACCGATAATGAAACTTCACTAATGAACAATAACAACCAATTACAAATTCATTAAAGAAAAATTATTTCCAATTTGTGGTATAGTATGAAAATCAAACATTAAATTTCATTTACAAGCAATTAAAAATAATTGTATGTAGTATACCTATTAATGTAGGTACGAATGTTCACGATCGTTTCGTCGATAAGAGAATATGTAATTAAGAGAATACATTACTTCATAGTAGATGTGCAATACAAACAAAGCTTTACCTTTAGCAATTCTATTGTTTATAACAAACATATACTCGTCAGAGTCTATTACAATTACACAAATATTAACAAGCGACCGTGCTAAAAACAATATACGTTTCAACGATTAAATTCATCGAGTCATCTTCAGAAATAAATCATCGACCTACATGCAAAAGCCGACTACACGCGTCCACATATTACCTTGACCAGATAAAGATTAACGATGTCCAAATATTTGTCCGAATTAGATTCGGTGCTTTAATGAAAATGTGCAAATAAATTTCAATCAACGTTCCTTGTCGAGATGCATCGATCGTCCGTAATATATTCGCGTAAATGGGATCGCAATTAACGACACGGTAGAACGCCGATAGATTTAAACAACTATTGATAAATGTTCTTCGACATCCACTTGCGAGCCCGTGAATTGTTAGCGGGCATCAATCGCGTTGCATTTCAATGCCTATTCGCGGCCGTTCGTTTTCCAATTATCAATTATCGTGGACGATGATCGCGACATTCTATGCCGTCGTGCTTTTTCCCCTCGCGACATTCGCAATCAGAGAGCGGAAGCATCGCCGTCGAATGAAACACGTTCCTCCTGTTTGCTGAAAGGGAATTCGACGAGTGTCACCAGATGTCGAAAATAAGCGGACCGGCTCGCAATTAACAGCAGCCGTTTGCGGATCGTGTCGTTAGCGCGAAAATACGATACCTCGTCGACGGCTCGTTTTTACGTTTTTACTTTCGGCTTTGCTTCCCGTCGACGATCTCGATATATTGCAAATATCATCGATATTTCATACATTGTCCCTTTTATCGATATTTCGCATATCGCCAATTTCATCAATGTTTCATATATTGCCGATTTTGTCGATATTTCATATATTACACATTTCATCAATATTTCATGTATTGTCAATTTCGTCGATATTCCATATATTGTCAATTTCATCGATCTTTGATATATTGTCAATGTCATCGATGTTTCATATATTGCCAATTTCATTCATGTTTCATGTATTCTCAATGTCATCGATATTTCATATATTGCCAATTTCGTCGATGTTTCATATATTGCCAATTTAATTTTTCCCTCCTTGGAGATATAACGAGAATCTACGTTAGAGGTACGCAAAAATATACGCAATTTTTCGAGCAACTTCGATGAAATTTATCACGTATTTTATTTCATCGTATCGATAAATATCGGTTGAAATTGGAAAATTTCAATTTATATAAATGGTGGCTGAGGATAAGCGTTTTATCGACTAATATGACTATACTTTTCATTCGCATGAAAACGAATGCTGTAACAGTATATATTCTATAGTTAGTCGGTGTAGAATGTAGTTTGGTACATTAATTATTATCTGCTAATATTCTTAAAAAAAATCATGATTGATTACTGCTATTATACTTGGTCAGGAAATTCATGATTACTGCAATGATAATTATTAATTTATGGACAATTTGTGAGTATCGAGTCTCATACTCAAAGATATTAAATAATTAACATAAAGTAATGAAGACAAAGAATTATCTTCAACGTGGACAAATCATTGACAAAAATTCTTATAATGGCAACAAATAATAATAATCAAAATTGTTCTGCGAAACGATCGAAAACTTCGTTTGGTTCGAATTCATACAACCTCGCATTTGAATTCGTACATAATTAATTATCCAAAGTAACAGGTGGAAAATGCAACGCATTGAACGCCGCAGTGACGCGGTGCGTAACTATAATTATACAACATACCGATATTTCGTTTTTCAGTTTGAATTTTCCGCTGACTAATTTATGGAGTAATTATAATATCGGTAGAACTTGGAATTTATTTTCAGACACTCAATGATAAAAAAAGAGAATAATAAAAATATTAATTTTAATTTGACAAATTAAGTATTACCGCGCGAGAAAAAAAAAATATCGAAATTCTCCGTGAATACTTCGTTAACAGAAAATCGACGAAAGTCGACAATTCGATGACCAATTAATAGGAAAAATTCTGTAGGAACAAACTTCAAATTTATATTCCGCAGAACAAACGATGCATTGGTTCGCCCAGATTGGAGGTGACGATGCCTCTCCCGATCAATCAGGTAATATTAAGCTTGGTAAACAAGTGACGGTGTGCTTTGGCAAATTCGTCGCGATATTTACACGGAATTGCATTTCGCCGTGTTACGAGTGCGTATTAATATAGTAATCTCCCGTCGAAATTGGAAATTACCGTGGTGCTCGTTTGTTACTTGTGCGTGTGTGTTTGCGCGTGGCCCGGCGATTCGATCTCGACGGCGTGTGCGAGAAAATATTAACAAAAAGAGGATGAAATAACATCGAGTCTAGCTGCTTAACCCAGAAATACGTATATCATTTCACGCTTGTACCATGTACGATTCCCGGTTTTCGCGAGGGAAGAAAAATCGAGTTCCACTCGGTACCGAGCTTTTTGAAACACGGCTGTATGGCGATGCAGAGCTTTGAAGCAATAAATCGAGCGTTTCCGTGTGTCCTATTTTTAATAATCGCATTAGCCTTCGAGTGACTGAAACGCGTTGATATCGCGGAAAAGCGGTGACCCTCTTTTTCCGGATGTAACGGACAAGAATTTATTTCTCGTCGTCCTGCTGTTTTCCTCCGAACCTGATAAAAACAGTGTAGCGAAGAAGAGAAGAAAAGAAGGAACGGAAAAAATACTTGCGTCGAATCGCGAAATTTCATTATCTTCTTCGTGTAATCGAATCGATGCGATGGGGAACCCGTAGAGGTTCCACGATTTTTCCCCCTTTTACCGCGCATAACTGTGTTTCATTAATTTCATTCGGTTTCACGATAGAGCCCGGACCTTTTCGTCCAAACGAAAGCAATTTTCCGCGGATAACTGCATGACGCATGATTGATACGTGTTTTTTGTGCGTGCATGCGTACGCTAAGGATGTGTGGGATGTACTCGAAATGTTTCGGCTAAAATCGAGCGAGTTCGCGGTGGTGATATCACATACTTGAATATAAGCATCCAGTTATTCTTACACCTGAACATTCAGATATTCGCATATCTAAATCTGCGCATTCTGTTATTTACATATATTTCTTAATTCTAAACATACAGTTATTCACATATGTTACCTAAATCCAAACATCCTGTTATTCGCATATGTCACGTAACTTTAAGCTACGATTATACACATACCTAAATCTATACATTCTATATTCATGTATGTTACTTAAATTTAAACATTCAGTTTTTCACACATGTTACCCAAATCTAAATTTCCAGTTATTCATATATGTTACCTAAATCTAAACATCCAGTTATTCATATATGTGACCTAACTCTGAGCATACAATTATATACATACCTAAATCTATACGTTCAATTATCCACATACATATGTTACCTAAATCTAACCATTCAATTATTCACATGCCTGAATCTGAATACCGAAACCGTGGTCAATTTCGAAAACTGCGAGACTCCATATTAGCAAAGTGTCGGATCATAAAAAAGTATTTTCGCTCAGCTCGATCTTGGCTGAAATTTCACTAGGGGAACTCGAATACTTTATTCGTGAGCCCACAGGTCCTTAGTTTACCCACGCAGATGCTTTCGAGATGCATCGATGTGCCGTTAGCTGTGCATGCCAGTTCATCGTATTGTGTCTGTCCATAATATGCGAGTTGTGCTCGTAATATATTCCGAATCTCACGTGCGTACGCACATATTCTCGCTTTCTTCTCGACAGATGTGAAGCGCCGCCAAAGTCCCTACGACGAGGACTCCCTCGACGGCGATCATCCATCCGAGAACGAAGGTATCATTCGAAGGTTTACAACGGTTGTGTCGAGACTAATTATTCCCTCGTTTCCCCGTTCGAACGTTCGTCTGTCCGAAAGCATACACGAGCGAAAAGCGCATAATCGTGCGTAATTTTCGCCAGACATATTCTGTAACGCGTTTCGTCGATTTGTCTCGATTTCGGTTCGCGAAATCGCGGCAACTGTAACGGTACGTTCGTGTGACGGTAAAAATATCGTGTTGTCCGAGGGAACGATTAACGCTTAGCAATAAAGAAGAAAAATGGCGCCCGTGGAGCCCGAGAGGCTAATCGGTGTTCGCGGTTGTTCCCAGGACGCGAGTCGACGGGAAGCGCGAAAGACGTGGACAGGGTGAAGCTCGTCCGTGAGAGACAGAACGAGGAACGACAACGGAAATTGGAGGAGCTGAGACAGCAGGCTTTGGCCGCGCAACGCTTCCGGGAGCAACGGGAAGAAGAACGCCGACGGCGCATCGACGAGCTCAGATCGCGTGACAACGACAGGTTCGTGGTTTTATTTTATACTCGGTACGCTAATGGAAATTGCGACACGAATTTTTACGCTTCGACGGACTCGCACGCGAGAACATGCGATTTTCGGATCCTTCCGTCTTACCTTTTCGACCCTTGACCCTTTACTATACCTTGACGAGTCTAGGGATATCTATCAATAAAGTTATCAATTCTTGAGCTGATATTAGTGTTTGATAGAATGGATTATGAACATATTTAGTGGAACATAAAAAAAGCCAATATTAAAACAATTCTACTGTTCTTGTATATAATATTGTATAGAAGTAGAACAGTATCATGATGGACTGGAAATAATTATTTAATCGAGTTAAGTAAATCTATTTTTTCTCATTGGCTTTCTAGATCGTACAATTTCAGTAATTCAAAGTACTTACCTTGCAAAGTAAGCAATTAGTAGCAATAATAGTAAAAGCAAATCGATGAATTAACCTTTGCCTTTGAAACCGGGTTACATTTTACATATTCGAACGAGGGTTTAAGTACAGTACACCCCCGAGAGCGTGTCTTTTTTTTCGAGCTCTGACACGCGAATTTAAAACGACACGGAACACAACATTGATGTGTTTAAACGCTCTTTACGAGATTACCTGCTCTACGAGGTTATAAGTTGACCTGGTTAATATGATGCCGGGCTAAACTGTTTCGCCACCGCAGAGAAGCCCAGGAAATTACCGCGACACCTGCATAAAATTCACACCATCTGCAAAATCGTTTTTCTACATTTCGCCAAATGAACATGAGCTTACTCTCCGTAACGATGTATTTACTGCGACATTTGGATGCATCAAACATACACACTGTTCGCGAAACAATATTTCGCTACATCAGTATATTTTTAGATTTTAGATATCTGCAGTTCTTAAGACTTTACATAGACCACCAAATCTCTGAATTCTTGAATTAGTGTATTTTTAAATTCTTAGATTTCCTACATCCCCAAATCCCTAGATTTCCGAATCCGTAGCTCTTCGAGTTACTAAATCCCCGAATTCCCAGATCCCCGAATCCCTGGATCTCCGAATCTACAGCTTTCCGAATTGCTAAACCCCAAATTAGCAGGTTTCCGCATTTCTAGATCCCCCAATTCTCATATTCCTGAATCCCTACACCCCTAAATTCCTAGATTCCCGAATCCGTACCTCTCCGAATAACTAACTCCTCGAATCCCTAGAGGCCCGAATTCGTAGCTCTCCGAATTGCTAGATCCCCAAATCGGTAGCTCCCCGAGCCCCTAGATCCCCAAATCGTCACCTGCCTGAATTCCTCAACTTCCAACTTCCTTGATCCCTAAATCCGTAGCTTCCAGAGTCTCCAACCCTCCTAGTCCGTTGTTTCCCGTAACTCAACATTCCGAATCTGTAACCCCCCAAATTCTTACATCTCCGAATCTCCGAGTCTCTCAACTCTTCGCATCCTAAAATCGCATTACATCCCCAAGGTTGCATATCGTTCAACCCCTCCGGTCTCGAACACCCATACCCTAATACTTGTAGATTCGTAACTTCGTGCACCCTCCAGTGTCCCTGTATCTCTATACCGCCGTATCCCCGTGAAGAATTCGCCGTGATCGCCTGACAGTTTCCTGTCTCGTTGTAGACGAAACCAAGTGGAAGAAAGGAAACGGTTGATATGCGAGGCGGAAAGGGAAAGACGGGAGGCCATCCTCCGCAAGAACCAGGAGAGAGAGGCGCGCATCGAGGCGAAGAAGAGGAACGAGAGATCGCATATCGTGTTCGCGTTCGGAAGTTCAACCCCGAGGATGTTGGAGCCAGCTGACACCGGTGGTTCCACTTTCTGGGGAACCCGCAAAGCAACGTCCACCACCAACGTGATGATGTTCTCGGCTGCCCAGCCGTTGACAAGGAGATCCTCCGAAAGAGAGCTCGACGGAAGCAAGAAACGAGCCACATCCGCCGGTGGGCTTGACCGGAAATCTGGCGAAGGTTAGTCGACACTGTTACAGATTTATGGAACGACGTGACGCGATCGATTTCGGGTAACGCGTTCGCGAACATAGGTGCATTTCGGCCGATCCTGTGATCATGGTGCAAATTATGACGTATTTCATACACAAATACTTTTAAAAACTGTCATCCAACTTCATCGTACTTGTACGATCACTCTTTATCGATTAAGTTAAGAAGTTAAGATTAACTCTTTATCGATAAGTTGACCCTTTCGCTTCGCCACTCCATTTTGTCGAAGTACCATCACTCGGTGCGTTTATATGTTTTTCTAAGTCTTAAGCGACAATTGTGCTAAATAAAACAATAGTTACTTCAACATGACAAGTAGAATATACATTTTTAATATGAAAAGACTTACAAAGTTATAGTATATAATTATATACAAAATTAGTACAAATTGTAATACATAATTACAATATATAATTATAAAACAATAAATATAAACATTTGTATGCTTACAAAATATTACTACAAAATGTTTAATATAATTAATAGTGGCGTCTAAAGACGACACTCCAAGCGAAAGGGTTAAACCCTTGATACATTAAATGATCGATATAAACGCATCTTTTTTAAGAACCCTAGCACGCATCATTTAACCGTGTTCAAATTCGACAATCAATTACAGACATTTCGTCATTCTGTTTGGACAGACGGTGCATAAATATTGATCTTAATACGCACATGCATATTGGAGGCCATACCGAGCAATTGTCATATGGTTCTACCCCTAATCGATCTCTGCGCGATAATTTGTCGTCAAGGTCATTCTCCGTAATGTCCTTCGGGATGCAAACCACTTTTGTAGAAGTCCAGAGAGTGTTTGTGAGCCGTTGAAGATGATTATAGCCTGTCATTTGCACCATTGGTCACAGATCGTCGGAAAAAGGCGTACGGTCTCTAGTGTAAAAAATCATTAGCGAATCGTGTCGTTGGTGTGAGACTGTTATTATTTCGCGTTGTCATCCGATAAGTTCGTGTCGAGGATGATTGGAACGCGCAACGAGGGCCGCTTTATTTTTCTCACTGCGTTCTTTCCACACAGCGCTTTTAGTGCTATAGTTACGCAATGGATGCGCTGCAGTGGGTAACGCATGGATGCACAACGTTCCAGACAGAGATTTACACTGAGTGGCGAACGAGATACCGATATTTTCGTACGTTGCTTGGACGCTGTTTTTCAGTTAAACTTTTTATTGATCGCGGAACGCAAGGGAAAGGATAATGATCGAGTCGATGGTATCGCAAGGTTGCAAGATCGTTGTACTTGCCACGTTGCTGACCGTGCGAACTGTGTCTCATGTGAATGTGTTGTACTTACAATCTCCACATTTTACAACTTTTCTTACCTGATGTAACATCGATCGATTCAATTGATCCGTTTGATTGATTTTATTGTATTTGTATAATTTTGCACACGGTCTGTCTGATCGTATTATTCTACATTTTCTAATATTTTAATATCATATTAAATGTTTTCTAATATTTCAGTATGCCCCTATTATATGAACGTATGTCTGGACTTTATGAATGTATTAATTAATGAAAATTGATTGCACGCGTGTCATATATTCAATGAACATTTACGCGTCCACAGAGTGTATAAACACTTTCAAATAATACAACAATAATTTATTTTAATAAATTATAATTGATTTTATAAGGTACAATAATCGTTCAAACTATTATAACGTTTGGACCGGATGTGATATTATTACAATCTTATTTATTAATGTCTAACTAGATACACTATTCCGAGACCAGTTCGATCGGTCAGCAACGCATTAGTTGTATTTCATTATTTATATTTCGTTGATTATATTTGATTGAACACCACACATCGATCACCAACACACGACCATGAAACTTTACACGATCACGCCACGAATCACGAAAGATCGAAGTATTCGGAGATCGATTCGCGATCGTATTCTATATTTCTGTTACCCACGTTTTTTTTTCAGGTTTTTGTTTTTTCGTAGCCAATCCACCGGTTTTTAATTTTTGTTCACGCATTCACCTTTAAACGAATTTTCGTTTCGAGGTCGTAGCGCAAGATTTTCTTTCCGTTTTATCGACACACGAGAAGCACCTCATCTTCGCTCGCCGATTTCTCTGTAATTTTCGTACGCGTTATCGCGCGAGCACTTACATATGCGTTCTGTAACATAGAGAACTCGTAGCGAGAGAATAATATGCCTGAGTAAATGTAACATCGCTCTAGAGAACCGTAACTTTGAGCCAATGATATCCTCCGGTAATTAAGATCCTTTTGCATCCGCTATTTTATCTGTACTTAACTGGTGGCGGCTCGATCGAACCAAATGTATTTTAACCCTTCGAGTACGAACGTTACGATGGTCCCGTGGTGGTCCGTGAATGGGTCAATGCAGCTCCAACCACTTATTTATTTCTTAGCAACATGATTTTTTAATTCTTACTATCCGTATCGGCTTATTTACGATCTGCAACTTTTCGCGAACATACGAACTACAGAACGTGAGTGGACAATAATTCTGTTCTACACTATTTAGTACTCAACACTGTGTACATACTTAGTTGTATCAACATTATGTTCATACTTAGTTGTATCAACATTGTGTACTTCATTGTATCAACAATATGTACTTAGTCGTATCAATATTATGTAATTAGTTGTATTAAAACTATGTAGCTGTATCAACATTCTCATGCATACAATTTCAGATTAAAGATGGAAATTAAAAAGTATGATCATCAATGTGTAGAAGTAATTGCCAGTTTAGAGTTACTCAAATTTGTTTGCTTCTTAAAGATGAATTGTGCTCCTCATCGGAACATTTTAAATGTATGTAATCAAACTTCCTCATATGTGGATAACATATGAGGGAGTGAAATTATTTGATGAAAGACGTACCTCGTATACGTTCGAGCCACTTGTCATGTATCAAATTATATCTTTTACTATCCACGACTCATCTGATATGTCTGAATTAAACTTCTCGAAAGTATCAGACACGAAAGTAGTATAGAACGTAAAGAAATAATGGATCTGGATAGACCCAATCACGGTCCTCCAAGGAGTAAAGTATCCGTAAATCGCACTATATCTAACTCATGCTAATAATATACATCCTCTCTGATTCCCGTTTTCGACCGAATGGGAATTCCCGCTCCCACAAAGAACAAAACGAACAAATTAAAAAAAAAAAAAAAACGAAGAATAAATCAATTGGAAAGTGCCTAATGTTGCAGCGTTCAATGGTTTGTTTGCAGATATGCGAATGTCCTCGTCCATGTACGAGGTGTTCAATTGGAATTCTAGCCCCGATCCTCCCTTAACCCCTGCCAAACATAAGAGAGCCAGCCTCTCTCTGCCTCCTACAACTGACATCTTTGCCATCGATGATAAGTCTGATAGCGACACTAGGCGTCCGATGATTCAGCGGGCTGCCAGTGGTGAGTCCTGAAGTCGGAAACGGCGAGACGAAACGGTGGAAAAAAAAAATGAAATAAAGAACAATTGAGATTGTCCGCAACGGGGAGGATTGTTCTGCTGTTCCAGAATGAGCTGTCGATACAAGATCTTGTCTCTTGTTCATTAGCACATCGGGATATATAATTTCTTGCAAGCATGTCACTTTCCATCAGCTTTCATCTTGAATCGTATCTGTACACTCTTGCGGGTACTCGTGGAACACCGAGTTCACATTTTACGAGATGTGTTTCACCCTTTCGCTAAATTGCCGATTCACGAGATTTTTTATATTCGCTGAAACCGATTTGTCCAAGTAAATATGCTGGCTCGCGTTGAAAACGTGCATTTCAGTTCACTTTTTGTCGACAATCTTATACATCTGTACGTGAATCGACTTTTTCAAGTATTCGAGGGATATTGAAGTAGACTGTTAAAGAAGCTAGCTTTTGTGAGATACTTGAAGTCGATGGATTAAATATTTCATTATTGAATCGCGAAATACCTCAACGATTATCAATCTTTTTAATATTGTATCTTTATACGTTGCTGTGCCAAACGTTTCAAAGAATGGATGTATATGAAAGATATGTACATGCATTTGAAAGTACGATACGGAAAATCTTTTCAAGAAATGTTGCCAAGAGAAAGTTGCATGTGTCCACTACATACCGAGTGAGGAGCAACAACTGTCCGAGTACAATAAATAACAAGAATAGAAAAATTGCTAAAATATAGCAAAGATCAAGTACAAAAATTACTAAAATATATCAAAGACCAAGTAGAAAAATTGCTAAAATATATCAAAGACCAAATAGAAAACATGCTAAATTATTATAAAGACCAACTAGCAAAATTGCCAATCTATTGCATGCATGCTATTTAAAAATGTAATCTTCTTGCATTGAATATCGAAAGGGTTAAGCAACAATATAAATATAGCCAATTATAAATGAATCCCACGTCCGTGTATCATATTTAAAAAACAAAATCGGTGTTGCACGATGTATCATTAGTTAGTCATGACTGCATCCGATGCTGTTGAAATTTGTTTACGGTACTAACACTTTTCCACTATTCCTTGAAATTGTCTCTAACCATATTATAGATAAGTGTTCTTACAAACTAGAAAGTATCTTGTTAGTACATTTTCTCTTACCAGTAGCGTTGAAAGTGAAATTTTCCAACTATAGGACAGTGATACGAAGAAGTTGAGGTGCCTCAATTATTGAATATACTTTGACAGAATAACTTGCAAAGCACAAGCATTACACTCATAATCATTCATGTACTTCCCACATCGCTGCATATTTGCATTCACGGTCGAGTTTCGATTTTGTTCGCAATTCGCACCGGAAGATTATTTCTGTTTGCAAATCGGAAGTATACGTCGTAGTAACATGATTTCGAGTTTGTGGAATTCTTTGTACCGCTTCATTTTTCGCAGTGTCTTGTTTCTTTGAGTTTTTTTTTTTTTTTTTTTTGGTCACGCGCGTACAAATCGCCGATATTGATATGAACGTTTAACAGGAACACTTTGCCGTATCCGTTATATGCATGCATAGGATTTTGATCGCTTTAACGAGCGTCGTTTGCATGCGTCGTTTCGTTTTACACC
The DNA here is from genome assembly GCA_947623535.1 of Coelioxys conoideus. Classification (NCBI taxonomy): domain Eukaryota; kingdom Metazoa; phylum Arthropoda; class Insecta; order Hymenoptera; family Megachilidae; genus Coelioxys; species Coelioxys conoideus. Next base: position 12,443,104 of record OX392459.1, read on the forward strand.
GCTTTCGCAGTCGTTGTAGTTCGTGCACGTTCCCACTTTCGTGCGTTGTTCCCCGATCACGCTGTTCAACGACTATTTGGATCGGTAACGTTGTTAGAACGTTCCTCGTAGATTCTTGTGCACCAAATTGTTATCAACGCGTGTGGCTAGTCTGAAAAATTAAATAGTTCGATTTATATGGTCTCTCGTTTGGAAATTTATGTTGGCTGTTTTTATCGATGCAATGGAGATGTCTTTAAAAATCTTCCCAGTATCGAAGTTTGTGAATTTGTAATTTTTAGTTATTAAATTCATGAAATGATGGAGGACAAAACTTTCGAGTTTCGGAATTTTTTAATATCACGGTTCACAAGTTTCTATATTTTTAGATTTTCAAGGCTCTAACCAGTTCACTGCGAAATTTAATAAAAAAAATTAAGGTATCAAGATTGTTAAGATCACAAGGCAAACACACGCGGGAAAACATAGGACAAATTCTCCTATTATAAATTGTAGGAAAGAATTAAAAAGTTTTATTCGATGAACAATTAATGATTTATCGATGTGAATAGCGTCGAAGAAAATTTTGGACCGATGTGTAGACAGGTAGGTCGAACGCACAAAAAATTGCCACAAAATCTGAAACTCTCCACAGTCAAGTATACTAACTGCCTACCGAGTACCACAAGATCCAAAAAGCTAAAACTAGTTGAACAGCGTCGTCGCAGTGTTATCTCCGTGTAGTGCCGCGAGCACGTGGCCGCGACGACACGAAAACGTTCGGACATCGAACGAAACGTAAGTACGTCGTGGCTTCGTATCTTCCGCTCGCGCGCTGATCAGCATGTAGAAGTCGCAGCGAAGTTGTACGGAGGAGAGCATAGTATAGTCGATCCCCAAGGGAATACGCTCGAAAATTTGTTGTGTTGTGTTGCGACGTCGACGAGAGCACGTCGCGTGCCGGAGGTACGTCGCGGCTAGTACGTGTTTCTGTCTCTGTATAGCGCGGCGATTTATGTTCGGTGGCCGCTTTCCGCTTCGCTTCTTAAGGGCTACCTCGTTGCAGGTGAAGAGAGCGACGGAACGCCGGGAACACCTGGCTCGGTTTATCTTCGAGTGAACAGGAGACGCACCGATCTGATGCCAACGATACCGTCGCCACGCGATGGACCACCATCTTCGGGGCGCAGCTCGAGCGCAAAGGCCTTCACGCGTTCGCCAGGTAGGACTTACTCCATGTCCAGGCTGGACCAGCTGGCGCAGCCTAGGAAGCGTCCGACAGAACTTAGCACACTGACGGAACAGCAAAGCCAGCCTCTGAGCGCTTCTAGCATGAGTCGCAGCATGTCACATTTAGCTGCGTCCGGGGGCAAGAGCCTGAAACGCTCAGATAACTCTCGTAGCATGGGCACATTGCCGGGCGCGGTTCCTGTCCCGAGACCAACCAGGGCCGAGAGACTTCGTCGCAAGGCCCGCGAACATCAGAACCAACAGCAAGGTAAGATCGGTCTTGTGCACTCAACTCGGTGATACCTTTCATTCGTCGTTTGAGCGACGCGCCATTTTTCATTACCACATGGAGGAAGTTTTGGTGGCGATTCTTCTACGTATGATAGATATATCACCGACGGGGGAGATCGAGAGGATGTTGAAGAGCTTGTGCTGCACTGGGTGCGGTGAGTACACTTGGAGGTGATTTCAATTCGTAATTCATACTACGCACAGTAAGGCTTCTCCGTAGATTAGAGATTCCTAAGCTTCCACGAGTTGAGGTACTTCGCAAGTGGACATTTTATGATTCATGCACTGTTTTTCACGGTCCTTAAGTTTCAGCTTAGGAATAGGAGTTCAAATATCCACATACCTGGAAGTACTGTAGTCCTACAGTACACATAATTCCAGAATTCTGAATTCACAAATCGCTGACTTCTACAGTTCAACAATTTCGAAGTTGCAAAATCCCAAAGTCATAAATTCTTGCAAGATCCCAAATACCTAAATCTCTCAGTAAATGCAGATTCTAAAGTCCCCCAGATTCCAAGATCCCACGTTTGTGAATCCCGACGATCAACAATTTCTAATACCCAGAATTTCGAAACACTTTAACCCCTTGTACCTTGACGGGTCTGTCTTGCGACGCACCCGCGGTTTATATGTAATAAATCTTATCAAAATGTCGAACACGCTCGCACGTAAAGTTCATATCCAATTATAATCTACATAATGAAGGATCATTGAATATAAAATACGCATAACATTTCCGCTACCTCTATTCGCGTCCATATTGTGCTTGCGAATACTTAATTCTGACTGACACACCAGACCAATAAATTCTATGGCAAGTGGTTAATCTTCTAACTTGCAGAATTTCAGTGTCTCAAAAATTGTAAACTTAAAATACCTCGGAAATCGAAAATCCTAGTTTCACATTTTCTAAAACACTCTGTAAATATAGGTTCTCCCTGTATTCTCCGCTATATTCCATACATTATCCCTAGCCTTCCTATACTGATATCGATAAAAGTCGATACATAATAAGAATGTATCTCCATAGATACGCCCGTGCACACGAGCTCTTCAGAAATCATCCGTTCGATAATCATCTGATTTTCAAATTGGAACAAAGAATATTCAACAATGTTTTATAATGTTTAATCGCGACGCTCAAACGATTAAATTACACTCTTGATTCGAGATGGTTGCAAACGAGGTTCTTCGATGTCGAAGTGATCATAGTCGGTTATCGACAGAGAAAACGTCGATCACTGTTTTATGCGACAGTGTCGCAATCTTGTTCGCTTTATACTAATCTTCAGTATAATCTAAACTTCTTACAGTATAATCAATACCGCACTCGTTCTACGTAACTTGAGTTGGGTGCACATGTGCATGCGTGTGAATGGAGAGTAGAGGAGCCATTGTGAATCAATAAGACAGAAAGTGACTACCGTCTTCGTCGACGTGTTCATTTTAATATTTTGTCCGTAAACTTGATCGAGTTTGACACACGCTTAAGTGCTTCCACGTTTGTACAGAGACTAACAACTGATCTTCAAAGCGTCTAACGCTTCGTATTTTTGTTTTTTCTTTAACAATCGTTTGTTCTCTTTTCTTGGTTTAATAATGATATAACACGAATTGATTAACAAAAAGCTCCTACTAAAGAAAAACGAAATCTCAGTTCTCACCGGCTTTTCGGTACCAGGGGTGAAGGTACGCTCTAACGTTCTCGGTAAGCCACATCATTTTTTATACTTATAAATATTATATTATATATATATATATATAAATGTATTTTACCACGTATACACACGAACACGTATTGTGCACGAAATTATTTCTGAGAATGCACAAACGAACCGCAATCGTATTTAGTGTGCAATACATTTATAATCGCTCCACTTTCGTTTTTTGATTCTTTTCTTTCTTGCTATATTTATATTATCAACGAGATTCCTTTAGTTCGTTTAACGTTTGTTTCTTTAGCCTATTTCTTTTTCACGATTATCTTCGATGTACATAATACATTTCACATATGACACGACCGACACAAGTATCACGAACTTTTTTTTTTCTATTTTTGGTGGCGGTGCTTTTCTCTTTTAATTTCGCTACTTTTGTTTTAATCTACGCCCTAACGAAAGCAAATGAGTCAAAAACAGAGAGCGAAAGAGAGAGAGCGAGAGAGAGAGAGTGAGAAAGAGAAGAGAAACGGAAAGTACCATCGAAGAGTTTGTCAACGTTTATTCTCTAACATGTGCACCGACGCGATCTGACGCGATAATTCGACGGATGAAATGTCGCGTCGAAATTGTCGCGACATCGCCAAGGTGCAATGCGTGTTGCACGACAAACATACGAGCAAGTGTCGCAAATCATCTAGCTTCTACTCAAACATCACTTTGTTGACTTGAGTAAAAAATATCGAATATCGTATTCTCTATCAATTATGGAGATCGAAAATTACGGGGTAAGTTCACCCACGGAAGTTTAACTTTATCGTAATAATAGCTTGTAGATTAATAAAATAGGGGTTCTTCAACCGCTTTCGAACTTTTATGAATTTCGAGAATCCGATCTTTGAGACAACTTAGAATATTTATATACTTTCAGTATTTGATTCAATGTTTGATTTATTCTATATTTCAATATACATACTTAAAATATTTACAAACTTTCATTTTTCAAGATCACCGTCGAGCAGTAATTTTCAGTTTCAAATGCATGACTTTTAGAATTGCGAAATTTTCAAATGTACAAGGTTCGGAATTTCTAAATGTTCACACTCTGCACTTCGAGAATATAGAAATTTCGATGATCGGAGTCTTGTAAGTTTATCAAGATTTGGGAGTTCGAACATTTTAAAGTTTGCAACCTATGGTCTGAAATTTTGGAAACTTCAGAGTCTAAATTCGGAAATCAGTCTCGAAGTCTTCGAGGAAGATGAGAGTATTGGTACCCCTCTGGAGGAGTATTTCTCTGGAGGATCAAAGTATTTCATGGTATTTCTCTGGAAGTTAAGTGTATATCATATTTCTCTGGAAGATGAGAGTATTTCACGGTATATCTCAGGAGTGTGAGAGTATTACATTCGATTCGCGCCCCTAGTATTTGTCTGAATGACACGAGTCCACAAAGTCTCGAGTCAAAACGAAGCTAGGTAATTCGCGAGCCTCGCTGTATAATTTTGTTCGTTGTTGAACGCGCGAACAAAACTGCACAAAACACGGAAATGAAGAGATGTTCACCTTGGGTGGGTACGCGTAGGCATCCGCAGCGGGGAGGTGACACCGAACAGCCCATCTCGGCCTCACAGCTCCATGAGTCAGCAAAGCGCCAGCAGCGTGGGCAGCAGTAACGTCAATCTGCGTCCTCGTACATCTGCCCCGCGTCGACCGCGACCTGCTTCTATTGCCGGTACCGGTGTTTCGATCACAGAACGACACAGTGAGCATCAATACTCTTCTTATTAATCGTCTACACGATATCCACCGTTTGTATGTGGCGAGAGAGAACGAGCGAACGAGAGACTGAGCGAGAGAGGAGACATTCATCCCTTTCTTCCTCGGCGAGAGGACGCGTACTTTCGTTTTGATCTCGCGCCCGATTGAATTGTGTCTTTCCAGTATTACACTTTCCCATTCGTTCGATTTTTCTTATATGTTTTTTTTTTTTTCTTCCGTTACAATTTTTATTGTTCCCGTTTTGTTTTTTTTTTAAATTTTGTTTCGAGATTGCACATTTAAATACTCGCGCGCATACGTAGCGACGATTCGTAGACTCGAGTTGTTCATCACGATCCCTGTCGCAGATTTTGTGAGCGATACGAAACTGACGAGGGATTCGAAGCCGCCACTGCCAAAGGTCCACAGCACTCCAAAGAAATCTTCTACCCCGAAAGCGACCGAAGTGAAGAAACCCACGGAGAAGTTGGTGAAGAACGCGAAGGCGTCACCCCGGATAACGCCGAAAGCCACGCCGTTGCAAAGCCCGGGCGCCGAGAATGCGCCTCTCATTCGGGAATGCGCTGGAGAGATAATAAAGAACGAAGGGAAGGAGGATACGAAATTGGAGGACAAGCATGAGGAGAAGAAGGATCAAGGCACCGAGAAGACACAGGTGATTATACCTTCGTAAATACCAACGTGATATAGTTGTAGGGACATTTACAGAGACTTGTGAACCTTTGAGTGCCAAAAATCATAGTCTTATAACCTCAAACAGCTCCAAACCTCAAAGTCCAAATATTCTAAGATAATTCCAACTTTCAAACTTTCTCAAGTGCAACGTTGAGACGGCTGAATATTGCAACGCAAGGGATTAAACCGCTAATTCACATAATCGTTTCTGTTTGTTGATTGCAGCAGGAAATAAGCGCAGCCGAGCAGGGTAGCGACGATGTGAAGAAGCAAGTGATCGTCGAGCAGCCAGTGTCTAAGCAACTGAAGGACGAGACTAACTCGAATCAGGAGGCTCAAGAAACACCTAAAGCCATAAAGAAGGAGGATACGAAGAACGAGAAGAAAGAAACGGAAGCGAAATCAGAAAGCAACACGGAAGAGCAGGTCGACATGTCAGGTAAGCAGAATATAGAATCATGAACTGTGAATTACAGGCTAACTATGGACGTTTTGTAGCCTCGATGATAGCGAAGATCCGTATTACTACCGAAGAGGAAGCTAAGGCAGCCATAGCGGAACGCAGAAGATTGGCCAGAGAACAGGCCGAACGGGAAGCGGAACTCGAACGCCAACGACAGGTGCGGTTTTGTGTAACTGTTTTTTTTTTTGCTGCGTTAACGACGATGAAAGAATTCATAGAGAAACGTTTGAACGAACAGGAAGAAGAAGCGCGTTTGGAAGCTGAGAGATTGCGTGCGGAGGAAGAGGAACAGCAACGTTTGGAAGAAGAGACGCTTCGTTTGGCCAATGAAGCTCGGGAAGCCGAAGAACAGAGACTGAGATTGGCGATCGAGGAAGCGAAACGTCGCGAGGAGGAAGACAGGAGAAGAAGAGAAGAGGAAGCTCGTCAGAAACAAGAGAAAGAAGAGGCTGAACGAAAAGCGAGAGAAGAGGAAGAAAGGTCGGACGGTTTCTTCGACATCTAATATTTTGTCGCGATCGATGGTACACCGAATCGCTTAACGATGCTCGTTTAATATTCTTGTTGCAGACAACGGATCGAAATGGCGGAACGGCTCAAAAGAGAAGAGGAAGAACGAATCGCTAGACGCAAACGCGTCGAGGCAATTATGCTTCGAACTCGGGGGAAGAATCAGAGCAATACACCTACCAAGGTACTACTTTAAACAATGCGTCCTGCTTTTGATCCTTCGAGCGTTAGTTACGTCGTGAATATGTAATGGTTACGCGTTAGTTGTAATTAGTAAGCTATGAAGGTACGATTGTAAATATCATTTTTACTTGCATCGTTAATCGTGGTAACTTTAGGTATACACGACATTGATTACGTTTGACTCTTTCTCTGATTGTTGCTACCATGATTAACGATGAACGTAAAAAATAATATGACGTTGTTCACGTTACGCAGGGAGAAGGTGGTGACGGTGATAAATTGAAAGAAGATAGTCCCAACGATGAAAATAAATCAGCGCCAGGTAGCAAAGTCGAAGATGTTATGACAGCCAGTCTGATATCTGAAGCGACCCAGCAATTTATTAGCGGAGAACAACGGGCTCATCGTACGGAGAACAATACAACTACGGACATTGTGCATAACGGCACGCATAGTAACGGCATTAATGAAAATAAAATTGTATTGGATAATAATCAGGGTAATGTGGAAGGAGAACTGAACGGTCATCATACGAATCACGGAAACGGTATCAACAGTCAATCGATTACACTGGACAATGCCACCGTGTAAGTATATCAATTAAACGTTACAGATTTGTGACGAAACATTTACATTAACATAAGAGTTACATATTTACATCTACCAACCGTCATACAAAATAATAAAAGTCCAAGATATAACTGGATTTCTCATCGATAAACGTAAAAAGAAACACTGAAAGATTTACACATCGAAGAGCATCTCAAAGAATTGTAAGTTCATTTGTTTTTTTAAATCATTCGACAATAATGTTATATGAATGAATGCCCGTGCAAGGCTTTATATTAACCGCTGAAACTCCTCGACACGATGTATACTCCCATACCGTAGGAATTTTCACGATGAACGTTTGGAAGTATTGGAAGTACTCAGTTTTTCCTTCTCGAAGCGCTTTTTTAACGATAGAGTAAGAACATATTTTTCCAGATACAAAAAAGCCGTTCTTCTTATTCGCCGGTCGCGTACGAATTCCTATTATCGCGCATTTTAGAAACGTTATTTCTACGAAATCGATATTTTATCCAGAATTTTGTGTGAATACGATACGTAAATAGAATTGTATAAATATATATTCGATGTTAGGTAATTATATTTATTAGTGTGCAATTATGATTGATTTTCGAAACGAGTTACGGCTAATAATGTAATTAATTATAATATAAATAATTGCACAACACTAGCCATTATGTACGAAAAATGAAAAAAGAAAAATTGACTGATTTTTAGTGTCGTTCACGCAAATATGTATGAACGTATAACGTCGCATAAAACAAACCAAAAGTAAAAAAAAAAACGTGTGATGCAACTCACAAAAGGTTAGAAATCAAAATGCAAAAAAAAATAAAGAACAGAAGAATTTAAATTTCAATCAAAACATGCACCACACGATGTTTGATTGTAATGCCAGAAACATATGTGTTAACAAAATAATGTAAAAAAAAAAAGAAATAATGAACTAAAGATCCTTAAAAAACAAATATATTCGTATACGTATATACTCTGTATTTCGAATGATTCAGGGTAATGCTCTAGTCATTTGTATAATGAAAGTTATTTATAGATTCACAGTGAATTGACAAAGAACGCACATGCAATGTGAAGTATAAATAACTGCCTGTGAAATTTTGTAGTGATTAGTTGTCAAATGATTGTCTATGATAGTTGCTTTTTATCTACACTAATCATTGCGCTACGTTGTCAACTACGATTTTAACATAATTATTTTGCATCGTAATTTTGTCTCTTTTTTTCGAACGGAGCAAAACATTGAGTGAAATGGCTAGAGTGCGAGCATTGTTTTCCATATAAATGAACTAAGTTATAACGAGATCGGGGTATACGCCACGTCTGATATACACACAGTAAGCGTAATGTATCATTTTATAGTCGGAATTAAAAAAGAAAAGAAGAAAAAGAAGTGATTAAGTATAGTAACGCGTCCATGCTTAATTGCTATAAACTGAAGCATCCGCAATTGAAGAATAGCGAGATGCATGGAATAGTAATCTTATACGTTTATTCTAAAATATGCGAGCACCAGTGACGTAACTAGACATGAATTAGGGGGACTGCATCCTCTGCAAAATGGGGGATACCAAATTTCAAAAATTCCACATTTTCAAATTTTCAAATTTCCAAAGTTCCAGAGTTGCAAATTTTCAAATTTTCAAGGTTCCAGATTTCCAGATTTCCCAATTTCCAAAATTCTAAATTTCGCAATTCCCTGAATTCCCAACTTTCTAATTTTTCATTACTCAAATTTCTGAGTCTCCGATTCTCAAGTATCGAAATTTGAAAAAACTAGGTAAAAATGCTGGTTACGCCAATGGCTTGCGTGAAATATAACCGGACCGTATTACCGTTAATTTGTACATAATGAATTTTGTTGTTTGAGATGTTTTTTGTGGTATGCTAACGAAAAGTGAATTTAAAAACAGAACGAATATGTACGCTATTCGTACACGCTATACATAGTCACTTATGCTTTCTTGAGATTTTTATCAGAGGGAACTGCTTACGAGATTTCATTCGACTCGATAGAAATTGCTTTATATAGATATTATTATAATGGAAATAATTTAACGTGTATTGTACATTGCAAAAGTAGTCAGAGCAATGGTTGACAGACACGACGATAAATTTGACGGTAATTAATTTATCGCTACTAAAGAATTCACCTAACCGCACGATTATACCAACAACTAACAAACTAATTACATGAAATATTATGATATATGCATATAGATATATCATCGGTAATACGAGAGGTACGAAAGAATGTATATTGTATTGTCTAATTATACTTATATATACTTATACATATATATTTTATAATTTGTATTTAATCCTGTACTAGTTAAAAATATAATATTTTTAGGTAGACGTTTAAAAGAAATCCGAAAGAAAAGTAAAAAAAAAAAAAGATTAAGAAATTTAACTTATTATTGTACGTCGATTCTTTTTAGTGAATATGTTAATGGCATAAAACGTGTAATGTTATACGAAGCATGGAAATGTTAAACGACTAACAGAGCTATAGCGTTAAAAACCAATTAATGAATAATAAATTCAGTGTACATAATGTAAAGAAAGATAAATAGCATAAATTGAATGACTCATCTAAAAAATTTTCGTTGTAATTTTATCACACAAGCTCATCAAAGATACACGAGCTCAATTTATTACTTTGTCATTTTTCTGTCTTATTTTTTTTTCTTTTCCGCGCGATGAGACAACAAGTCATCTTTGATGAGCTATTACTTTATCTTTATCCTCCAATTAGTTACCATTTCAAGCTGATCATCCATGCCTTAAGTATATAACTAGCATTTCTACTAACAACTTTCTTATCGATTTTATTCTCACCAAATGCATGTTGTCAATTAATTATGTTGTATCGATATGGTGTGGCTTGTGACTTTTCTTTGCTCTACTCTGTACACGTTCTTTATTGTTTGTGTTGTGTATCATCCAGCAGTACGTGTCAACTTACTGTCTACTTTTGCTATGTACTTATCGACCTTCACACATATTTTTCGACGTTATTCTTTAATGTGTGTTGTCGTTTTACACGATCCATCATTCCACGAATCCTATAGGAAACTTAACGAATGTCGAAACGAGGCATGAGTATCCGAACACGGTATTATTATTCTTGGCTATCAAATAAGAGAAATCCAGATTGCGAAATCGGGCGAATACGAATTAATCGTTGCAGTCAGATTTACGAACCTGCTGTATGGTAGTATCTTTGTACAACTGGGTGCAACGTAGGTTTCCCTCGCATAATCAAAGGGGAAGGAACCTACGATCAATTCCTAAATTAACAAATCTCAAAATTTGTAATCTTCGAGCTTTCCAAGCCTTCTGTGTTCTCAATTTTATTAATGTGCAAGTTCAAAAATTTACAAATGCTCGAATCTCCGAATTCCCAAACGTAAAAATTTATCGACGAAAAGTGCTTTCCTCCCCCTATATGGCCATTTCCGCTAGGGAAGCCTACTGTGTTCGCTACTGTACATATGTTATTCATTACACCTATCTATAATTTTTATCGAGGAAGAATAATTTTGTTGCGTCTCAATTGTGTTTTATATGTGGGGTGACAGATGGTGGAACCCAAAATTTGATACCTTCTACCATGATTGATAATTAGCATTCGACAAAATTGACGAATACGTTAAATGTCACCCTGTATATGCAGTTTCCGTTGTGCTATAGAATTTTCTATAAGTTCACCAAGCGTATACGAATGCTTTTTATAGCTGCTTTACAGCATCGAAGTAGCTGCCTTTCAGAATATTTATTAGATGGCAATCTAGCGCTGATGCAGAAACAAGCGTTACTACGAATAATACAAAAGTTCGTACGATCAATCTGCGAAGAATTTTTCTTTCAAAATATTTTTCTTTCTTATAGTTCGCAATGATAACTCGAAAGAATTCGGTAAAAAGTATACAGCTGTTGATTTCCTGTTTTCTTCGTTACGGAATTAACAACTTCAGGCACCTTAGATATTCTCTTACTAGATCGAACGAAATTATTAAAATAATTAGACGCGTGTACATAATTTTAGCGTGTTACGAATACTATCGTTGGCTTGAACGACTTAGCTAATTGTAATGACGCGTTAGAAAATGCGAACACGCCGAGGCAAGTAGTATCTTAGCGTAATTCGGCCATTATGTTTTTTAGTGTCTGTATTGTTCCTTTCGCTGATTTTGTAGCAAACAAAACAACGTGACCAACAACCTGTTAGACCTAACGGAATTCGACTCTCTCAGTAATAGCAGTAGTGGTCCAATACTCCAACTGACATCAAATATGGCCAACGAAGACACCCTCAACTCGAACCTAAATCCAGCAGCTATACCTTTCACTCCATTGGCCAACACATATATGCCTACCGCTGCTAATGCCAATGTAAATCCGTTCCAGGATACGTTTATCAACAACAAGCCACAAGATAATAGTCAAGTACCAGGTACGTGTACTTGTTAATCGATACTCGCGTTGTACGGCAGACTTTCGTTATACTGGGTCGAGAAATCTGATGTTTTATTATGCCGGCGCTGCTATACTGCTGTTTGGGTGGTGTATAACCCATCGCCGAGATACACATATGGTGCATTCGACGTGCGGAATACTCGGGGCGTGGAATACTTGGGACGTGGAGTATTCCGCGCGCAGAGTAATTGGCGCATGGTGTAATCGGCGCGTAGAGTAATCGGAGCGTGGAATATCCGGCACGTGGAATACTCGACGCGTGGATTATTTGGCACGTGCAGTATTCGGCGCGTAGATTATTCGGCGCGCGGAATACTCGGCGCGTGGAATACTGGCGCGTGGAACACTCGGCGCGTGAAATATACGACGCGTGGAATACTCGGCGTGTGGAAACTCGACGCGTAGAAACTCGGCACGTAGAATATTTGGTGCGTAGTATATTCGCAGTGTAGAAATTCGATATTAATAGCTACGGTTCGCAAAAGGCGTCAGGCGAAAATCGTGCAGTATAACAAGAGTCTGCTGCATCAACCGCACCACAATATCCAATAATATGTACAAAATGTAACAGCAGTGTTCTTCATCTGCAGATCTTTTATCATAATGGGCGTGTTAAACAATTCTGGTGAATGGAAGAAGAACGATCGGAGATTGAGAGAATACCGTTGTTGCATTGCAACGAGTAATAGGTATATATATATATATATCTGTTCGAAATGACGTCATTGATGAAATAATGTAAATAAGCGCTATATCGATGTGTAGAGAGAGAGAAAAAAAAAGAGAAAAATGGAGAGATTTTAAATAGAGAATGGGGGCACTACGTCAGACAAACAAACAGACAGACAGAGAAAAAAATTAATACGAAAAAGACTATCCTTTCCTTGAACGTTGTCACCTGAGATGTAAAATAATATATAATGTTAATTAATAATATTACGAAACAGCAAATAGGCACTCAGTCTGTTATAGTTTGCTATTAGACATATAAACCGAATCTTTGAAGGGAATATAGACGTAAAACGTTGATTTGAAAATATACACGGATCATGTATGCATATATATATTTTATTGTATCGAATTTCGTTCGATTAATTTTTCACACGGTTTTTTCTTCGTTTTCCATGCCTGTACTGCGTAAAGAATTTATGATCGATAATTGAATCAAGACGAACCCGACACAAAAAGAGAGACAAATCGGTATATTCGCATTTTTGTGTAACGCGTCGTGAACGAGTGTGCAAAACGGCTTGGCATAAAAACTTAGCACAAGATTATGCATTGGTTGAAATTTCTTAAAGAACTACATGTATCTGCCAAAATGACGTAGGAGGTAAGCTCCAATGATTGTTCTTACAATAAGAGATAGTATAATATTACCTTATAGAATTCGAGTATAGAAAATGAATATATGTATAATCATATCTAGTAAGATCGTTCGCAGATATGATGTAAAAACGAGAAAAAAAAAAGAAACACATTTCTTCCATATTACATTTTGGGGCGTGCGCTCACTAGTCAAGCAATTTTACTGTTTTTTCTTGTTTTTTTTTTTTTGTAATATTCTCTTTTCCCTTTTGTTTCTTTCTTTTTTTTTTTAGAAAACTCACCTAATATTGGTACTCTAGGTATCCACTAGATTTCATTACCGATATATTTTCGCGAATCTAACATAAATTTTCTAGCTGTGATGACGAAGGCGATGACAAAGACGGTGATTTGCTTTGTGAAATAGCCACTGCATACATTTACGGAATAAGAGAACGATAGATATCCCGTTGTTTTATTTGTTAAATGATCTTTTGCTAGCCGCGATATAGTTAAAAACGTGCGAGAATCGCAATTGACGCGTTTCGATTGCAAAATGGCGCGATACGATGCAAAATCTAGTGAAGAGCTCAGCCTCGCCAGAAGCATGTTTCATCGAGAAATCGAACGAGTAAAAAATTAGAGATGGTCACGTTGCGTTGTCCCAAGTGGTGACTGTTCATTATAGTGTTATCATACCTAGTATACAGATTAGACAAACGATTATTCTAAAAGCCTGATGTTATCGAGTAAATAACATTGTAATTGGGTGTCCAAGACACGTGTTATTTGTTACTGTTGTGACATACTTATTGTAAAATCGATATCGTTAGCATGCTTTGTGTTCAGAACGCTTGCACAAGTGCAGGTGCATAACACATCCGGCCCGTAAGGTCGTTCATACGAAAGATAATATAGTGATTCGATTATCCCGTAAGTCTTCAGGAAGCATAAACGCGAAAGAAAGAATATCATCGACGTGTCTGAAACGATAGATCACCGGATACGAATATTTTTTACGCTTGTTCGTTTCTCCTTTTTAATTCACATTGCGTCGCGTTACGTGCTACACGGGATATATCGCCGGTTTCCCCCGGGCTATTTGCCGCGACATATTTTACTGTAAGGAAAGAATTGTTACGCTGCACGCTTGCTGTCCAGTCTTTTTATCCGCGGAAATTCTTTTTAATCTAAGGTCTTCGAGCACACGTATACGTATATATATGCCGCAAGAGTTGTTTTTAAGTTTCTCCTCCCGTCTTTTTTTTCTTTTTTTGTAACGAAAACGATTTCGAACGATTAACGTTTCAACGACGAACGAACACGTATTTTTATCGGACATTTGTGGCACACACTGCTGTACAGAAGCATATACGATCCTAAGACATTTTTTTAATCACCCAAAGCTTCTTCGAGCGCGTAGCTTGTACGATACCGCGAAGAAGTTACTGTCAAATTTGTTTTACGTAATTACGACTCGACACATCACGAGGATTTATTATTTTTAACGAATAAAAAGAGAGTACGGCGTTGTTTTCTCGCGACAGAAGTATGCAATGACTATATATGGAGTTTATTTATTCAAACTATTCTATTCGGTCTAACTAAAACTACTCTATAAGGACATGTAATAATAATAACTATAATAATAATAACAATGATAATAATAATAATCTCAATACATACGAAAGAATTTTTCTAAACATAAAAATACTGAGAATGCTAAATATCATCAGTCATGTCTAAAAATACTTCGTATTGTATAAATGCTTGTATGTAATAAATACTTAATATTGAAAATAAAATGCGAGATACTATTTAATAAACCTCCTACAAGTACTTTCGAATTTCGTTGCCTTTCCTCCGCTGTGTTCCTGTTGCTTTTAATTATTAGCCAATCCTTTCCCTTTCTCCCGTTTTCGAAGATAATCATTCCTTGCGAACATATGTTACTTTCTTGAAAAAATTTTTTTTGAATGGATTAATCAATTAAACTCGTACCGTCGAGTAAGTACATTACTTTGTCGTAACAATTTGATTGCCACATCATTTATCTATATGTAACACTGAATTCATTTTCACTTCATGTGAAAAGTTTATGTGCGATCCCATCCACCCTCCCCTTGCATATCTAGTCTAGTACTTGCTACTCCATCTACATAATAATAACTATTAAAAATTCCTCATTCGCACCAGTAAAATATTAAATTAGCTTATTCTATCAGAAAATGCAGTTTTCTGCATATCTTCGCCAACTGCCAATCGATGGCGCTACCAGTACCGTCCTTACAGTATAAGTTGAAGATGCGAGTAAAATTAAACTAAATATCTTCCCATATTCACAGAATCATTACTACACTTCGATATACCTTCGAACTCCCTGTCCCTTCACATAAATGAAAGACTATAAAAACAATCGACCATACATGTATAGTCCAATATGTACTCCATCGACGTGCATTCAGTTTCAAAATTATTCATCTATCAGCACTTTACAGATGCCGAGAGTGCAAAACACTCTACATAATTTCATTTGTGTACAGTGCACAAGAATTGAACGGTGATATCGTTTCACGATACGTGGTAAGGCACACACTGGCCGACGAAAGAACGGAATCATTCACGGGCTTCGTAATCCAGTGTTGCGACGGTGTAAATTAATTAATAAAACAACGTAATACCGTGAGGTTCCCTTTGTACCTGCGTTATTATGGTCGAAAAGACGAAAAGGATCGTTGGCCAGGGCGGGGTGGAGGGAATTTAGATACGTGCGCGTTTTCCAGCGGATGCATAATTCCGGAAAATTAAACCACAGCACGAGATTACACCGAAAACTTTCCGCCTTCTTCCCAGCGTAATTTTTGGCCAACGACTTAGTTTCCCCGTTTCCTGCCACCCATAACGCGACTAGGCGGGAAACATTTAGTAAAAGTTCCTTCTTTACGGTCCACTTTTTTTTTTCATCGAGAACACGAGAATATTCTGTACTACAAGAATGCTAAATTAACGCGAACTATGATCCATTCGCCGCCGGTTCAATCATTTCATCGATTCGATTATTTGACACGAGTATTTTACACCTTTTATGCCGAACTACGACATATCGTTGCATATGTGGTACCCCTTAGTTGGTGTTTTGACATTAGTAATTTTGTTATAAATAATTCTTACTATCGATATGTAAATATCATTCTTACTATATCTTTTATGATTCTTTTCGCAAACCTTAATAAATTATATCACATTGGTTCGGTATTCTTTCGTTAGATACAATTCTCTCGATCGGTATTAAAAGGTTTAATATTGTTGATAAAATTCCGTACAATTAGTAAGCGATAATTAAATCGATTGGTGACACAGTTCTAATTCCATCGATGCAGTACTGTATAATTTCATGCGAATTTATATTACGTTAGAAATCATAGTTTGCTCAGTAATTATTTTGTGAGCGCTTCAATTGATTACTGAATACGATCATAGTAATTATCGACCGATTAATCCTACCGGGACACTCGCTTTTACATATATGTATACCAAGAATTATAACATCAAGAAGAATTCGTGGCTGCAGTAATTCATCAAACGCAGGTAAATTTAATGCCAATCAATTTTCCCGTTAATATTCCGGCAACTTTTGATAGCTAATTGTACACGAACGGTTCGAGAAACTACTAACAAACACGTAACCAACATTCGTAACATCGTTTAACACCGTGCACCCTGTACAGCCGTTGGAAAATTAACGTCCATAGTTTTGCGAACCGTGTACATATTTGTCAGCGCGAATTATTACGGAAGTATGCGTAACAACTACGAAGTTAATTTATAGAGTGACGTTAATTAAAATAAATGAACGTTCATGTACGAATACCTAGGTAAAATCGTCCGGATACGTGTACGCTTCGAAGAAGGAACATTTTCGCGCATTACCGAGTCCCAATAATTGTCTACCTAACGACAGTTAATATTCTCCTCCCTAATTTATCTCGGTGAGGCCAGGAGCGTTCCGTTTTCGAGAAGGGCAGACACGGTATTCCAACGGAAGGTTTCGCAGCCAGGGGTGTAATCCAACAGTCTTGGGCTGGCACATTCGCGTGGCAGCAAGGGCGGAGGTGTAATTTGCGGCTTGTAATACCGTGCCCGTCGTTTGTAACCTGTTCAGGGATACGCAAGTACGGTTAAAGGTACGAAGAGAAGGGCGCAAGAAGGAGGAAAACCGACGTAACCGCATCGTCTCATCGAGGGGATGTTTTCCACATCCGAAACGAGCAAAACTACCCCCGCGCGCTCCTCGTCACCCTTCCCGTCACAAAATACATCGCTCTATTTCGTTCGTACGGTTGCCTTTACGCTTTTCCACCGAATGTCTTCGCGTCGTTAAACGCGCGCTACGTTTTATCCGCTCCTCGCTTACACCTCCATTTTTCGTTCCGTCATTTCGTGCTGCGAACGAAGAGAAATTGTCTGCCCGCCAACGAAGTCGTAGATAAAATTTCTGCGTTCGGCTAGCAATTCTGGGGATTCGGAAGCTCGCTGAACGGGAGGGGAAAATTGGGTATTGGGGAATTTGCGCGTTTGCGTATTTAGAAATTCGATGAAAATTTGTAGATTCGAGCGATTGGAAATTTGGTACTTGAGAATTTGAGAATTCGCACAGTTGCGAAGAATTAGGGGTTGTGGATTACGAGAATTTAGAAATTTAGGAGTAAGGAGATTTACACACTCAGGGATTTTTATACTTGAAAATTTGAGGCCGTGGAAAATTGTGAAAAATTTGAGATCATGAAATTCAGGAATTAAATAATTTCGAAGTTGAGAAGCCTAGCCATTTAGAAATTCTGAAATTTGAGAACCCTTTGCACTCGTAAGCATTTACATTATTGAAAACTTGTCAAAAGTGTAATCAATTTTTTGGAAATTATTAAAGCATGTATAACACTGTAGAATTAACCAAAAAAAAATATTTATTAAACCAAATGGCGAGTGTAAGTCACCGTTCGTGTGCAAATAGTTAAGAATCTGAAACTTGGCATTTCCAATTGTTCAGGAATCTGAAAATGTAAAGATTCGGAAGTTCGAAAATTTGGTGGCTTGTAAAATTGAAAATTTAGAAACTCGTAAGTGCGAAATCCTACAGAATCGTATCATTGAAAGTATAAAAAGAAAATTTTCAAAAATCCGTATTTGCATATTTTTATACTTTTATATTGGGAACCTCGAAATTTAAACATCTGGAATTACAACTTCAACAATCAAGATCCTAAGAACCGACGGTACCGTGGTATTCCCAATATTTTATTTAGACCCGAGTTAAATTTGTTAGAGGAGAAAAAATTGCAAGGGGTCCGATAGACCCTGGGTTGTCAGTTACGGGTTAACCGCGAATCGTTTGTGCCGTGGCGCGACTGGTATTCTTCTCCGTAATAACTCCGTTTCCTGAAACAACCCGGGGACAGAGAGATAGGGGCATTGTGACTCGTTATTAGCTTGATGGAAATGGCGAAATAAAAAAGAACAGAGGGGATGGAGAATGCGGATCCATTAAAAAGTTTAGACGCGCTCGTGCAGAGAGAGGAGGCTCGATGAGGTTCGTTAGACATTCCAATCAACCGAACAATTAATGTTTTGCCGACCACGGAGTTGTTCGAAAGGATAATTAAACGAGCGTATCCACGCGTAATCGGGAAACTTTTCTGACACCTTCGCTTCCGTACATTAAATCGCTGCATCCTTGATCCGTTTCTTGCATTTCCTTAGGGAATTTTTCTACGGTGTACCGATGCAACTGAAATATCTTGTTATCTGTCAGTCCCGCGACATAGTGGTTAGTATCGAGTACGTTGCTTCGAAAATTTTTAACGAGTGCGTGGAGTAAGTTTTATTTTATTTTACGCGAGGATACGTGTAAGCTTTGACGTAGGTGTAACCGTTTTCATGTATAATTCCCAACGATTTTTCAATCTTCGCACTTCAAACTTTACACGGCTATCGTACATAAAAATCATACATCCATGAAAGGAGCTCATACAACCTTTTTCGCAGAAAATTTCCCGAGCTATAAATTCTGTAATAACCACTTTCGCCGTAGAAGCAATCGGTAACGAGATATTCGCGAATAACTGCCAGTTTTTTAACCTTCCACTCTCTGTCAAATATTCAGCAGCGGTCACACCGAGGGGAACTTTCCTGGACCAAAACAGAATCATGTATTTACAAGGCACGTTTTCGTGTCCCCGTTATTAAACTCCTCTTCGCAAAATTACGGGAAAAAATGACCACGAAACGAAAACGTTGATTAGGTTCCCTCGGATACCGTCGAGAAAAGTCGCCATGGCGGCGGCGTATCGAGAAACCGCTTCGAGGTGTGCCACGTTATAATTCCAGTATAAATAAGGAATAAATTTTTCGCGACGAATGACATGGCTCGCTTTCGTTTGTTCCGTTATCGAAAAACGTGAAGTGGATATCGAGGGAAACGCTCGAGCGTACTTTTTCCTTTCATCGCGAGGATTCGTCGAACAAAAGCAGCCCCCCCTCCCCCCGCCATTCGCGATCGGAACATCGAATTGAAAGACGAGATCAACGAAATTATTTGTGGCCCCAGGGGAATTCCTTGCACGCAACGATCAGCCGGCAAGAAGTCGTTGCATGCAACGGGTTTGCATCAACATTTCATGTATAGCAACGGAACCTTTCGCCGCGCGTCGCGTTTCCTCGAGAATTTGCCAAGAAGTGTTCAGCGAGAATTCCTGGTGGTCGATGAGCAGAATAACTCCTCCCCGAAGTGCAGTAACCTCGGCGGAAGAGTCTCGGTGCCTCCCGGAGATCGCAAGAAAGTCTTATGACCCGTGCAAAATGAATGCATCCCCTTCGCAGGTTGCATCCTTTTCATCCCCCACCCACCCTCACGGTTCGGCCTCATCGCCATTGAACCGCTCGCTAAATCGAGCGTGGCCGTAAAACGAAATACGGAATTTCATTTGAATCCTCCGCCGTTTCGGTCTCGCCTCCTTTTCGTTCGAACCGCCCCCACTTTTTCCCCCTTATTTATTCTTTATCTTTACCGAAACACACAGAGAGACGGTTTGATAAAATTATTTACATAGAAATTGCTCGCCCGAACGAAGAGAAGCGAAATTGCCTCGCGTGACACTATGCCGTTTATTCTTTGCTTCCTTTTTCTCCCGTTTTCGTCCCGAAGTAAAACTTGTACGAGGTCGATTCATCGCAACGGATCGACGGTTTCGAAAAGTCGCGAACGGCGCGAGTTAATTCTCGAATTTCGAGATTCTCCGGGTATCCCCGATAACTTCCGTTCTGGCACGATTTCCGCCGGGAGGAAAAAATCCGCGACGCCATTTTATCGAACGTCCGCCGACTATACCGAAAAGTTTTTTCCCCTAACTAAAATGGCGAACGCTAAAAACGCCGCACTCGCGTCTCGTTTGCGGAGGGTATATAAATCGTGGACGCCGTTCATGGTTTCCCCTTTAATATCTCGCTGTTCCGCGTCATTGTTCTCCTCTATCCTCGACTCGCCTTCGATCGGCTATCCTTCTCCCGGCCATTGCTCATCGGAAATCATGCCCACACCGCCAATTGTCAATCGCCGGCAGCCCGGATTGGCTTCGATCCAATACAACTAAGTTCCTCGATTCTGCGCGGCCACGATCGTGTTATCCGAATTGTCCGTACATCCGGCACGGATCGAGACAATCGATGCGACTCGTTCGAGACACCGTACAATCGGCGCGAGGTGACGCCGCTTAATTTGTCCCGGATTAAAATATTATCCGAATGAAATATCAAGGGGATCAGTCGGTGCATCCCTTCTTTTGTCCTTGATTGAACCATTTGTGCTACGATTTATTCGGCAAACGCGTTAGACATATTCAACTATTAATTGCTATAACATTAACCCCATGCCATACTATTACTTGACAAATGCATCAGTTCGTACTATTAATAGACACACTATTAAAACGAATGAAGAATATTAAAATGACTTTGTTAATTTTGTAATCAGCTGTCCTTGAATTTGTAATTTATACTTGGTCTCGAGCTTTAACTTGACTGTATATTATACATAAGACAATAACAAATAAACATGACGGAACGTTGCAAGAACACTTAAAAGAAGCAAATAATATAATATACCTAGTTAAAAAAAATGACACTACATAACATATGTACAATCGCTCGTCAAGGTATAGAATGAATGTCGACGCTAAAAGATACCTGCATACTTAAAAATTGAAAATATGTAAATATTGCAGCATCAATAAACATATACAACCATTCGTTAGCTCAACAAAACATGGCAGACATTTTGGCCAAAAGGGGGCAAACAAATTTTGCAATATGTAACGTCAAACCGGAAACTGATCATTTTGACTGGTTGGTAGTTCTATCGTTAAAACGCGATCAGTTACGAAATGGGGCAGCGTTCTCGCGATGTTCAGGAGCGACGGGGATGAGGCACGATCATCCTAAATTCACATAAGGGAAGATCGTGGGGAGATGACGGATGTAAAGCGGAAATGCTAATATCGAGAACGTCGAAGTCCCTTTAACGTTCGAATGACAGGTAACGCGTTTGTGCCCGAACCAATCCACCGTACCACCGGCTGACAATTGGCGGCGTGGCAATGATTTCCGATGAGCAGGTCGAGAGATAGGTGGGATGGGTGGCCTCGTTGAAGGCACGGGGCGGCGAGGAAATTCGAGAGGGATGAAACATTGAGGATACAGCGTCTGGACAGGGACGAGCGTATAAACGTACGAAAGAGAACGAGAAAGAGACGAATATATTCGTTCGTTCAGCATTTGTGGTTAGCCGCGCACGGATTGCACCCGATTTCCCTCTTTCTACCCAATAATTTCGCAAACGGCCATTCAACCCTCGTTTGTCTCGCTCGCCGCGTTCTCCAACCCTTGTCTCTTCGCTCGCTCTGTTCGCGCCGTTTCGGACGCCGGCACGTGAAAAATTCTCGAAAGATCGTGGAAATTTTGTCGCGCGTGTTCCTACTCTTCTGTCCGGTTCCGATCGCAGATAAATCCGCGTGGAAACGCTGCGGGGACGGTTTGTAACAGATTTTTTTTTCGTATCGCCGGGATTAATCAAGCGTTATTCGCTGAAACGTGTTCGTCGATAAAACTGAAATTGTACGTGGGCGTACGAGCAACGAATCATCTTTCGTGTTTGCAATGCGCGTTTCAATTAATGTTGCTGCACGCGTTCGTCTTTCGGGGGTGGCGAAAGAGGATAAAAACTGTATTCCCGCTAGCCACGGGTTTAATTACGGCTGTGATTTTAACCCTTTGCGCTCGAAAGCACTTTTACTATCGGCAAATAGCGACTTCAACGATTTTCTACTTGTAAAGTTTTATAAACTTTTTTTGAAATTATTTTTTTTCATTATTAATTGCAATTGTAAGTTGCATTTGGTGTGCAAAGAAATAACATTTGAGCTTCGTTTGAAAATTTGCTGTTCAATGCGGAACATTCCATAATTTTTTAAAGATAGGAATAATTAAATTTTATTTCGATTATAAAAGAACAACGTACAAATTTTGTATAATTTATAGTCACGTGTAATTTTGAGCCTACACTAGCGATCTATTTTGTATACTTACTGTGAATGATAATAAAAAAATGAGAGAAAAGATAGAATTCTGTTAACAACAATTATTTTCTCTTTTTTCGGTACTTTTAAAAAGTTAATATCACACGTTTCGCATAAAGTGCGCTTACCTCGCACGGTTTCGCGTTTTCATTTTCAAGTGAAACATCCACTCGCACGATTCGTTTCGTGTTTCCAAATATCTATCCCGAAAAATAATCTGGAAATCGAATGCGCGCTGTGTCGAAATACCGTTAAAATTTATAGATAGAACGTAAAATATTCCGAGAGATGAAAGCAACAATAGATCGTTCAAATGAAAGTTTAACGAATCTCCCCTCCGCGAAATCTTTCAACCCCTATATATTCCATCTTTTTCCGAATCGACGAACTGTCGAGATAAATCCATTTACCGGCTAAAATGGATCATCCTGTGTGTAAAACTCCCCGGAAAACTCGTGAGTTTCGCTCGCGTAATTACACGTCTAAATCTTTTTTCTCCCCTTCCCGTTGGCAGACGTTCGTGGCCTTTGTAGAACGCGACGATAAAGCTTACTTCGAGCAGCGGTTCGGAATTAAAAGTGAACCGGTGGCGGGTGGTTCGTCTTTAAATTACATTTTTTTGCATTCCGCTCGTGACCGACATCGGAACCTGAAAGGGAATCTCGCGAAACGATAAATTCATATTTACCGGTTATTATTTTCATCGAGACAAAAAATTATTGGACGATTAAACTGGATGTCGCTGCAAGAAACACGGATATTTCTCGACGTTCGATGCGGTTGTCCGAGCGAGAAGAAAAAAACGAAAAAAGAATATATACCAGGTAAGAAGCAAAGTTTTGATAGATTACCATGCTTTTCCCTATCACGCGCTACAACGGACGGAAACGTAAGAACACTCGGAGTTGCCGGTGTTACTCGATTACGAGATTCTCTACAGGATCGGGGAGGGAAAAAGGGAAAAAAAGGAATTTACACGGGTCTAAGGAACGAGTAACGAGGCATCGATTGGAGAAGCGGTCGTAAATTCAAATGCACGCCGCTCAAATCCAGAGTTAGAGGCAGGAGAATAAATTCGAATAAAATGGAGAATCGTGAAGACCGAGGGGGCGAAGAAACCAAACGACGGTACGTAGAAAGTTTCACGAAGGGAAAGTTAGTTTCTCACGATTAGAGTTTTAACCCCCTTCCCGGTTACCACTACTTTCGCTTCCGACAGCTCTAAACCGCCTCGAGGATCTGAAGATAGAGAAGCTGGGTTCTGGCCGAATGAAATTTTAATTTTTGATAAGGCGCACCGTTCCAAACTCAACCCCCTACACCGCCTTCCTCTTTCTCCCTTCCTCTTTCTTTTCTTTTTTCCGCCCTTATCTTTCAGCCTTTTCTGATATGGCGAGGTTAACGCCGGTTTAGAGGTATTAAATATCACTGAAAGAGGCGTATAAAGGTTCGGGGATACGAACGACCCTCTCTAAATGTTTAAACCTGTCTACGGAACAGGGCGGCATCGAGTCTCGCGGAAGAAAATGTGCATCCACCCCCTCTAAGCCCCCGACAGAAATCGCGAACAAATGG
Source organism: Coelioxys conoideus (assembly GCA_947623535.1). Taxonomy (NCBI): domain Eukaryota; kingdom Metazoa; phylum Arthropoda; class Insecta; order Hymenoptera; family Megachilidae; genus Coelioxys; species Coelioxys conoideus. The sequence continues at coordinate 12,467,454 of OX392459.1, forward strand.
GAACGTAAAGCACGAATGCGCCGCGGAGTTATGCAAAGTTTGCGTAGGAATTAATTGCCGAAACTATGCGAAGATAAAGTGCATTTAATTAAAGGAATAATCAATAATCCCCCGAAAGCGACTTGTGCTTTTAATGAACAAACTTTACGTAGTGTACCGCCCCCTCCCGAAGATGCACGAACTTTCGAGATTTGCATAACATTTTCAGAAATTGCCAACTATTCACACGGCCTATTAGCTGTTTCGCCGGTTACCGTTTAATGGTCGACTTTCGATTCGAGTTCGAGAAAATGACATCGACTAAATCAGCCCCTTTTTGCTGCATCGAATTCGTCAAGTTTCTCAGCGTATAACCTGCCACTAATTTTAGCGATGTACGCTCAATTTTAGTAAGAATTTATAAAGTATACAGGTTGCATAATCATTTTTCTAAACATGTATAGGAACATTCGGGTTTGGGGTGTAGATTGCTATCGGCGAAAATGTGGATTCGTTGGTAGCTCTGTCAAAATTACTGCTACAGCAGCATTGTTATTTTCTCGGCCGGAAGTTTTAATCGGTACTGAAATGCATTGCTATCCACGGACCTGCGATTGCAATTCGAAATATCGAGGACAAAAGATGGAGGAAGATGACTGTGGAAACAAGGGCGATGGTAACAATGGTCTACGATAATAAAAAATGCTTCGGATGTCCACTAAAGTGTGCCTCTTTGGCTCCGAGACTTCCATAAACCCAGATTTCTAGACACTAACCTCTATATTTTAAGATTTCTGAATCTTTTAAATTCTTACATTTTTAGATTTCTAGATTTCTAGGTTCTTGGATTTTTAGATTTCTAGATTTCTAGGTTCCTGAATTTATAGATTTTTAGATCTGGATATTTCTGGGTCATTAGATTGTTAGATTGGTAGATCCACAGATCCCTGGATCATTAGATCACTATCTGTCTAGATCCATAGATTCCTAAATTCCTAGATATTTAGAGTCCCAGATGTCTACATATGTGTATCTCTATACTTATTGCTTTTGTATTTATATGCTCATCGATTCCTACATTCCTATATTCCGATATTTTCAGAGCCTCACATTCTTAGGTCTATATACTCGTACATCCTCATATTCCTAGATCTCTGCATACTTAAATTCATATATTCCCAGATCCTTATCTTTCCAGACTCCCTATGTCCTCGCATCTCTATACCCTCCTAGTTGCCGTTGAAACACGAAAGACAGACATTCTGATCAACTACCAGAATTTCAGGTAATGAACTGTCGCGTGCAAAGCAAATTCTCGTCGAAATCCCAGCCTGTGTTTGACGATAAACGCAATATCTGATGCTTTTTAACCACAATGAATCTGCCACCTGTGCCTAATCCGTCGTCCAATCCTTCAGTTATATCCGGCGGCTATCGGTGTCGCGCTTTCATCCGAAAATTCTAATCAGCGCAGCACCATCAGTCAGTGTTTAGTCACTGCAGACTAGGCTGCGGTTACAGCCTGATGCTGGTAGGAAGCGAAGACGGCACAGAGAAAGAGGCCTCGAAGTGATGCACGTTAAATAGATAGAGCAAGGGACAAGGAGATACAGGCCAGACAATGATGAATGAGGGTGCAGCGGATGAAGCGAGAGAGAAATAGCAATACAGTGGAGCGGCTTTTCCATAGTGTGTACAGTGACTCGCAAAAGTATTCTTATCTTCTTCATTGACTCTCGCACGATGAAGAGTTGAGATCGATCGAGATTGAGTCTCGTACGATGGCATAAAAGTCTACGGGATATGTTCGTGCAAAAATGCGTAGGTCTTTCGCTAACTCGCATAATCTTAGAATTCGAAATTAAAAATTTATTTTGAAGCATATTTTATAAACGTCCTATTCTTGATGGGGAGATAATTTTCTAATTAATTTTCCGACATATGAAATTTGTGTATATATTTTCTACCTGATACTCCGTTTTGTACATGGGGATTACTGGACTGATTCGGGTTCAGTTTTCGTTGAAAATAAGATTTGAAATTTGCATGCAAAGACTTAGTTGTTGTTTTTTTTTCAAAAAGGTATCGCGTACGTTCAGCTATTGGTTGAGGAGGTACAGATACTTATGCGACTCACTGTATACGTAGATATATGTATAGCGAACGTACGAAAGCAAAATACAGTGGAGAGGCGAGGTGATGTAGAGGGCTGGTGACGGCAGAAAACGTGGCAGGGGATGCGTTACGTCATGTGTGAAATTACAATCACCCACCCTTAATGCGCTCGCCTTGACTCACCCCATTCTGTCCACGCATGCTCGTGTGAGCGTCTACACGTACGAGCGCGTTACAACTATTTCTATGAGTACACGCTATTATTATACGTTATACACACGTATACGGGGTGTTTCGCATATTCAGACGATATTGTACTACAGACAGAAGGTGTTGAATCCCGTGGGTCACATCGTCTTCGTTTCCAAGATATGCACCGCATTAACTTTCCTATGTATTCATTTCGAATTGTGTAATGTTTCACTTAACATTCACGTATTCCACTGGATCATGGTTCAATTCGTTCCTCTTTGCAAGATACGGAATATTTATTTACATAAATTAGAAATAATCAAATACGAGTTATTGCATTTCACATTGACATATTGCATCTATCGATATTCAAATTATATTGTTAAAAAGTGTATTCTTATGGCCTTAAATCGGCACGTATAAGTAAAATTACTTTGATAGATCGTGCATCAGGATTCAATATGATAAGTGTTACATATGAGTCATGAATATAGCAGTTGTTCATATTAGTTTAAAAGTATCAAGTGCTCGTTTTAAATATTAGTTCCAAAGTATCAATGCTCGAAGAACACGAGAGATGACAAAATTTCGTTGTCGATCACCCAGTATATAACTAGGAGTACATGTGTGGGTGTGTACCAGCACGTTGTTTGGTATTCCGGGTATCTCTTTATATCTACATATACAGGCGATAATGAACACCAGTGGCTGGGAAGAGAAGTGTGCACCGTACGATGCGAAGGTTCGGTGCATCGGCCCTGAAGAACCTTTGGTAAACTTTGACGTGTAAACTGGCCGGTACGTAGCCGATCAGCATGCTCGCTTATACGGGGCGGCTCGAAAATATGTATAATCGTTTAATGGCCCTGCTCGCTTTCACGCTACAAGACCGGTAGATGAACCTAATAAATTGATACAACGGGAGGATACAATGGTTGTTAATTTCCTGTCAGATCCAGGAGTATCGTAAATTAATTTCGCGCAGCTTCGATGTAATCGCTTTCATCGATTCCAGCAATTGCTTCAGTTTTTGACGAGGAAGATGGTGCTAGGTTTTTTATTTGGAAACGATCTTGAAGATTGAATTTTCGATTCTTTTTATATTTGGGAATTTTGGATTTGAGGATCTAAGATTTGTAAATTTGAGAATTTGGGAATTTGGGAATTTGAGAATTGGGGAATTGGGAATTGGGAATTTGGGGAAATGGGAAATTGGGGAATTGGGAAATTGTGAATTTGGGGAATTTGGAAATTTGGGAATATGGGAATATGGGAATTGGGGAATCGGGAAATTTGGGAATTCGGAAATTGGGGAAGTTGGAAATTTGGGAATTTGGAAATTTAAGAATTGCGGAATTGAGGAATTGGGAATTTGGGAATTTGGGAATTTGGGAATTTGGGAATTTGGGAAATTGGGGAATTGGGGGATTAGGGAATTTGGTAATTTGCAATTTAGGGATTTAATAATTTGATAATACGACAATTTGGGAATTCAAGCATCGGGGATTTGGTAATTTGATCATGTAAGCTTCAGGAGTTCAAGGATTAAACAATTAGTGAACTTTGCGAGTAGGATATTGAAAAATTCACAAATATAAAAATTCGAAATTGTGGATCGAAGGGTGGATTGTCCATCGGTTTGAAAATTTGCGCAGTGATTTTATGTTCGATGATCGAGCAACGTCGAGTTTATCGATTGAAAAGACGGGATGTTCAATATTTCAGCAACCGATTTCAGACAACCGAATACCCGATGCGGAGTGCGTGGCCGTGCCAAGAGCGGTCAACACGAATGAGATTAATAAATATTAGAGGGACAGGGATACTCGAGGGATGCGCGTGATTTAAAGAGGTCCATGACGCTGAGTGTTTTAATAAATAAACGGCCGTCGGAGTTGCAGTACGCAGAATTACTTGGGTAATTGTACGTTTTTCTTTTTCCCTTTCACAGCTCGACGGGTAATCGTTTTTTGTCTAACCTACCGGTTAGATTAATTAGCGAATCCGGAAATTGCGAGCCGAATATTTGCGAATGTCCCGAACACTCTAACAAAGAAATATAACAACTTAATATCAAACTTTCCGACTCCTACATCCACTAACAATCCCCTATATTCAGCACCTATTAAGATAAAATTGCAAATACAAAACCAAAAAATTACATCGCGAAATTAATTCCTAATATGTACAACCCTTCTCGTTAGAACGACCTTTAAGGGTTAAAAGTCCGTGTAACAAGTGTTTCGTGCTGTATCTGATTATTTTTTCCTCACTGACAGTATGATACCGCGAGATAACAAGAAACAACATGCTCCTCGTGTAAAACGATCCGCATCGAAGCCGCGTTCCCGCGGAAATTAATTGCAAGTAATTGCAGAAAAAACGAAGAGGGCGATATGAAACGACGAGAGATCATTTAAATTAAACCGGCATCTATCATTTCGGTGTAATTACATCATGACGTGATCTTTTAATGAAAATTCCGCAATTTATCGCGGCTGCTCACACCGAGCCGCGGCTCGTTATTTTTATGGTGTTTGAATTTAACGCGTTTTAGTTTCGCGTTCACGGTTTGTAAATCGCCGCGTATGGGGGTGTTTTTCACGTACCCAGCATCGAAAATATTCTGCCACTTGTTTTCAAACGAAACAAATATCGTGTTTTTTTTTCATCCAGGCGTTTCTCGTGTAATCTTCTCCGCGGGAAGATCAACACGTTCACTGCCACAATGAGGCAGGTGAAAATTTAACTAGATAGTATTTTTATGGTTATCAAATCATCCCAAATATGTTCACAATATTTTGTTTTATTTATTAACCATAGGCCAAAGTAACTACTACTAATGTTTCCAATTAGATAAATGAACAAATTCCTACTAAATAAATAATTGTATCATATGGAAATTTAAGCATCATCCATATGTGGATGACGTGGTGATCAAAGTATTAATAAATCTCACAAAATATGTTCACAAATACTGTTCTATTTGTTACTGATAGTTCTAAGTAATTAATATGAGTACTTCCAATTGTGAGGACAAATAACTTCTTAATAATATAGATGACTAAGTCACATAAAAATTAAAGCGTCACCCATACGTGGATGTAGTGGCAGTCGAAGTGTTAAGAATATGTGAACTACGTGAAAGATTATGGTCGTGTCGATTTTAACAAGATCGTGGTGTACCTGCATTCACTTCTGTATCTCCTCCCCCTTTTGGCAAGCATGCAATTACGCATATGGCCCCGTGCCGCGTTTCCTGAGCCCATTGTCTATTATAGTCATTAAAGGGATACCGATTATCCAGTAGAACGCTTCGCTAGCGCGCAACTGAAACCTCCTCGGTTTTCTGATTGTTACAGACTTTTTGATTGCTCATCCACCCTTTGTTGAACGCTCGGTCGATTTAATAATCGTCACTGCATAATAACTGCATTCGAATCATTTGCAATTACTGTGCGACACGCGATTCAATTGGATACATTGGAACTTATCCATCAATCGATGTCACCTAACTTCTTTTTCATCGGAAAAACGATCTACTGCTTCTTGCAGAGACTGCAGATCCTTTCACATCTTTGATTTCTACTTTTCACGTTTTTTTGCTGGATTTCTTACACATACGGAGCCTGTAACGCTTTATCGGAGCTTGCACCACGCTATATTGTACATAAATTGTTACATATGTACATGAATTCTTATTAAAGAGAAATACGATTTGTGAAATCAAAAGGTACTGGTATTTTGGATTTCATTCAGTAGTAACCCCGTGGTAATATAATTGTTAAAGAAGACGTAGGGGTTTCCGCCCCATTATATTACAAGCGTAAAGTAGTATAAGTATAATGAAATGGGAAACGTTGGACACTATACATATAGTTAACATTGCATGTTGGAACAAGGGTGGCTCTGGTTTGCCCGAAAATAAACTTCATGTGCAGGGTGAGGGATTATGAACGAGGGTGGCACATATAGCCTATATTGAATATTTGAGAATATTAGAAGTTATAAATTTTCGGACCTTCAAAATTCTAAATTCATATATTCGAAAACTCAATTTTTTATGTCCATAAAATTTTCATGTTCTTCAAAACTAAAATTTCTGAATTCCCAAATTGTCCCAAAGTTTTGAGATATCCAATTCTCGACGTTATAGATTTTCAAATCGCCAATTCTCGAATTTCCAGATTTCCAAAACCCCAATTTTCGAATTTTCAGTTTTCCGAATCCCCACTTTTCGAATTCCCGTATTTTCAAAAGGGAAATTCTCGTATTTTTACATTCCCAAATCTCCAATTTCCCAATTTCCAGAGTTCCAACCCCCCAATTCTCCAATTTCCAGATTTCTAAATCCCTAATTTACAAATTTCCATTTGTGCAAATCTCCAATTTTCGAATTTCTAGATTTCGAAACCCCCAATTTTCGAATTTTCAGATTTCCAAACCCCCATTTCTCGAATTTCCATATGTCCAACTCCCCAATTCTCGAATCTCCAAATTCTCAATCTTCAAACCTCGAATCCCGTATTTTCAATCTCCGCATCCCCAAGTTCAACAACTTCGAAATTATTAAATCCCTTCCATACGCAACACCGGTCGTTCACCTTACCCACAAATCTAAATACCCGATCTCGCTGCCGACAAAAATCTACTTCCATTGCAACGCGCGTGGATCGATCCCATTAAAAAGTGTTCAATCATTCCTCGCCCTTCGAGATCGCTAAACGCGCGATCGCTAAAAGGTACAAAGTACAAGGTAGCCAGTACTCGTGCAACCCTTACCGATCGCTCGATCGTTGCGTTTTATCGTTCAACAACGAACATTAACCCCTCGGCATATAACATCGAGTCAGGCTCGTGACGCATATTGCAGTTCAACCGTGACAAACATAAATCATGTTCGAATAAAGATAGAGTTTTAAGTACGGTACCAATTATAATATGTATAAATACAGGTCGCTAAATCCAAAGTATATCAAAGATTTCCAATTTTCTTGTTCCTTTCGTCGCCGTAGTAAAAAGTAGTTACCTCTGATTGACGCGACTGTCGAAGAAATTGTACATTAAGGGGTTAACCGCGAGTCGGTCGATATATCGTGGATTCGTTAAAAATCGATCGTCGGTTAGTTGTTAGGCGGGTAATGATAGAAATTAGCGAATAGGCACGGTCGAAATATCAACATACGTATCTGACCGCGTCGATGGTGGGGAAAAGAGATGCCGAATGGCGTTTGCGCGGGACTTCGGCCACGTAACGGGGGACAGATTCGTGGGGGAATCGCAGGAACGCGATTCTCATAGTCGTCCGGCAGCGCCGCGACGCCCTCGAGGCGAACTAGACGCTTATACGCTCCGTGCTCGCTTACGAGACACAATTCGGCGTTTCTAACCTTGTCACGACGCTGCGTGCTCGATCCTGCAGTCCGTAAACAGTGCTTTAACCAGTGGTGTCGTGCGTCCTCGATTCATCCATCTTGTTTCGCGCGTTCGTTATTTATCGCTTCTGTGCCGAGTGTGTCCGCCGATCAGTGAACAAAAGAAGTCAGCTGACGACGGACGACTTTACCCGCACATCCTGACGACGAAAATACACGGTGAGCACACGCGTCTCTTTAATTTCGCGCGAATTATCATCCGGGGTCGGAAGCAACCCGTTTGAACGGCTGTCACCGTGTCCGCGGATCGGTCTCGATTTAAATCGCACCCTTTGAACGAAACCGTCTCATAGGTCCGCTCGCTTTAGCGCTACTTTCGCGCGAAATTTTTAACTCTCGATGCTACGAGCGACGGTTCGAACGCTGTTTCGTTTTGGAACAATTTACGAGAAAATGCGGCGGTAGATGCTGACTATAAGCGTTTATCGAGTTCAACCATTTGCGTTGGAAGATACTTTTACTAACAGCTCTGAAACATTTTAGAAACTTTTTAATCAGTTAACTGTGGTGCTCCCTTTTGGAGGTATACTCGTCAATCGCAGAAGTGTCGGTGTTAAAATATTGGCCCAAAAATATGCGTCTATTTTATAAAATGGACAATTTTATTATTAATATTGACTTATTTGGTGAACCAGTTAGCTGTGATTTAGGAGTATGTCCGTCGTGACAACAAATTCTGCCACATCTCCAGGATATAGTCGTCAAACACACTTAACTGGTTAACACTAAAACTACCAAAGGGGTCGAATGACCCTTTCACAAATTTTGTACTTCAAATGACAAAATTGGTTAAAATTGTTTTCTTGACATCTGTGCTGATTTTCAAGATGAAGAATCAATAAGTGTATTCATTTATATTTCGTCTTTTATTCATTTATTTTTCAACCTCGTTTTTAACATGAAAATAATTGCGAATTACACGACGGTAGTTTTACTGTTAAACCTGAAAAGTTTGATGAATTATTTTCAAGTTATTACATCTCTGTTATTAATTGTCAGAACTGGTTGTTACATGATGTTTATGCATTGTATGTACAATATTATAGAATTAGTTAGAGAATACCTATACCAAATTGCTGTATCGAACAAAGTGGTGAGTGTGAGTCACCTTTCGAGCGCAAAGGGTTAATAGTTTAGGGGCTACGGTGTGCGGACAGTTTTTAACGAGGGAAGACTAATTGACACTAACGAGAGATCGATTGAATGTTAATCGTTGTGAAATTTCATTTGATCAAATTTAAAATCTACCGTGCAACTTAAACCCATTGCTTTATGACGTCGTCTGCCACGCGTGACGCACACGACTGTCGAAATGTGACAAATTTGATTGGTATTTTCACCGCGATTGAATTTCGAGGATAATTTTGATTGCAACCCATTCACCAATGATTGCCATGTTCGAAATATCCCTGACATTTGAACATGATTTGTCTGTCTTAACATTACGATAATAATTAAGTCGCTCGGTCTGACGCACTTGCCGATAAAGTCATAAGTTGGTTAAGAACATTTAAAATTTTAAGGACACTGAAGATTGCATTAAAAACACACTTATAATTTGATCTAAATTTCCATTCACAAATCAGTATGAGTGTAGAATCCGTTTCAATATTAGCCAGATATTTTTCCAGGCAATTAAATAATGTACAGTATATCGACTGGCATCCCGAAAAGTTTGTTGCGTATATATGTAAACTGAATTGTACAAACATCGAAGGAGATTGAATAATTTATGATCCCACGATGTGTACGATTCTGAACATAAAAATAAGAAACTCGATGTAGGTCACGTCCGGGTGTTTCTGCCGCCATCTTCAGAGTAAACGGCATTGAATAAATTCGTGAGTCGCAATTAACCCTTTGTTCGAAGGTTAAACGCGGAAGTCGTTCTGAAAGAATTATGAACGTTACCTTATCAACGTTAGTTTACGCAAAATATTCCGTTTTGTCTCGGAAACATGGTTGATGGCTCATCAGGGGTTTTAATGTCCCTTAATTCGCGCTGAAAATCGCGGCGAAGGACGCGACCGACTAGATTGCGTTTCAAAGTACGTTTCATTAATATACCATCGCGACGAGGGGAATAAATCTTGTTCCTCAAACGAGGTTCGACGTTGACACGAACTTGTTTCAAAGTTAATTTCTATTTTTAATATCTTGTATGGCAAGGGTAAGAAGCTACGTACACACCGAACGAACGGAACGTGTTTTTCTATGGAGGATAATAGGGTAATTTTCTTGTGCGCGTCCTTGACACGGTTAATTCGCCCACGAACAGTCGATAAGCTGTGTACGGTTCTAAGGACACGCTCAGGGTGCCGATCTTGACAACGTTCACTAAAGTATTTAGAGTTTTCCACGCTTTTATCAAGGTTTGTCAATTAACCCTCGCGGACATTCGCTGTAATTGTACCTTGCTAAAGGTACAAATAAAAAAGTTTATAGATCCAGGAGATAAGCGAATAATGGGTCTAAAATTCGTATTTTAGGGTGGCAGCTGGTAATACGTAATCGTGATCGTTCAGCGCTCACTATACCCCAGTTTCTCCCCTATTTTTCATAGCGTTTCGATATTTTTACACGAAAATATCGTAACCCAAATCGTAAATTTTCGAATTTTCAGGTTTGCAAATATGTAATTCTCGAATTTCTAGCTTTACAAATCCCCAATTCTCCAATTTCCAGATTACCAAATCCCCAATTCTCGAATCTCCAGATTTCAAAAACCCCAATTCTTGAATGTCCAGATTACTAAATCCCCAATTCTCGAATGTCCAGATTACCAAATCCCCAATTCTTGAATTTCCAGATTACCAAATTCCCAATTCTCGAATGTCCAAATTACCTAAACCCCAATTCTCGAATTTCCAGATTTCAAAAACCCCAATTCTTGAATTTTCAGATTTTCAAATCCCCAATTCTCCAATTTCCAAATTTCCAAATCCCCATTTCACGAATTTCCAAATTTCCAAATCCCCATTTCTCCAATTTCCAAATTTGCAAATCCCCAATTCTCCAATTTCCAAATTTCCAAATTCCCAATTCTCTGAATTTCCAGATTTCCAAATCCCTAGCAGCATTATCTGTAGGTAACACGTAATCGTCGTCGTTTTGCGTTCACAACACCTCGCTTCTCTCGCGTTTTGTCACAGAGGTTCGATATTTTTACACGAAACACGTACTCGTTCACCCCGTCCACGAGTGTATGTAAATAAATCGTTTAGAAAACGAGTCTAATGACGATCAACGCGGTACCGACAAAAGAGAGCGCGAGCGACAAAGGGAGTACAACCACGGTTTCGCGTCCCGTCGCTAAACCTCTCTTTTTCTTTTCTTCTTTTTTTCATTTTCTCGTTTCTATTCTCTCGAAGCGTCGAACGTGTCTCTCGCACAAACGACAGAACCCTGTGCATTAGTTTTTACCGGCTCCCTTCGTTTCGTTTTTTTCCTCGTTGTAACAGCAAAGGGAAGGAATGAGGGTCGGTGGACTATATAGCCACGTGTGTTTTTCTTTGGCGAAGTATCGAGTAGTAAGGGAAAAAGTTAAAATTGAAAAGTTACTGTATTACGCTTTTATATATCCTTTTACATCGCGTAAAAATTTATACCGCACGATACGATGAAATTTTTTTGACGTTACGATGTGTAGCCATGTGTTAGATCGCCACGTGTTAAATGCGTTAGATTTCCATTTCCACGCGTTTGATTGCTATATATTTTATTTCCACGTATTACATATTTCCAGTTAGATAACGTTCCTTATTAAAAATAACAATCTGATTCATAATAGTTTAAATTCAGCGAAAAGGATTCGAATCAACAACTCACGTAACATTTCACTTCGATTTACATCGACAAAACGTTCGGTTTTACAGCGATAACGTAAGAAATAAAATAAGGAATTCGAGTGAAGAGAACAGGGAAGAAAAAATCGGGAATATACGAGACGGGACGTCGATGCGTTAATAAGATTGGATATTGTCAGCGTAAAAAATGGCACGTTGAATTTCCCCCTTATTTCTTAGGAGCGTGTGTTCCATCGTGCCTAGTTTTTTCTCATTTCCACTCGTTGTTCTCTTTCCATCTTCTTCCGTTCGAGTCTCTCCTTTGTCTCCCTGGAAACCTTGCGGTAGTTATGCGACGTTCGGCCCAGCCGCTTCGCTGGTGGGGTTAGAAAAAAGGGGGTTGGGGGTTGACTTGAGGGGTTGTAGGTGGGCCGGGGTGGTTGGTTGGTTGGCAGTGGGCTGAGGGATGGGAGTGGAGAGGATACGGTCCTGAACGTGACTTGGATGCAATATTTAAAAGCGGCACAACGTCAATACTCCACTCTTCTTTTCTCTTTCTCTTGTCTACTTTTCTTGTTTCCTTTACCGTGTTTCCTCGGCGACATCTTCGCGATCAACCGACCACCCCCATCCCCCCGCAGCCCCTGTTACGATCGGTTACAACAAGACGATCCCGAATCGGCCGCTTGGTCTGACCTTAACCCGGCATCATCCCCTTTGCCGACCCTACGGTCCGTCACGAAGGGAGCCTAATGTTTCCTGAAATTCGTTACCTCGTCCCTTGTCGCGAACACTGGACGGCAATTCTCTGCAAAATTTCCCCGTTTAACTTGGACATTCTTCGGGAAATCTCGTACGAACAACCCTCTTGCCCTCGGGGTAAATTAGGTTGGGGTTGTTGCTGCATTTGCAGGATAGGAAGTATCGGATACACGGCTCTGTTCAGCCAATATTTTTTTTCGGCGATTAATACCTTATGAAACTACTACTTTTATTTAGGTGTAGTGTATATGATTTATTTATATGTTTTATTTTATCACATGTACATACATCTTTCATGTTAGGTGTGCTGTTGTATACTTTATTTATATGGGTTAGTTTATCACGTGTACATACATCTACCCTGCATGTACTATGGTGGACTATTCGAATACATCTGTTATTCATGGTTTAATAGCAGAAAAACTGAAATGCATTTCCAGTTTCAGATCGGTAATATTAAAAAGGTCGGTCGATCAATCGAAAAGAGATTATGAATCTTTCAGCTAAATTCTTTGCCAGTAGAAATCGAAGTTCGTGGGGTGAAATTGATCGATGCAGTTAACGTATTTAAAAGTGGCACGCATGTATCGAAGAGCGAGGGAGTAATGGCGGATAAGGGATGTAGAATTGAAGTATAGTTTATCATAATTTACATAAATAGAGGGTGCGAGAATTGCATCGGAAGAGTTACCCTCTTTTCCTCTGTTCGACGGCTAACAGAATGCGTTATAGTTCCACCCCTCGCACGACCTCTTCCTTTACTTCGTTTTACGCCCACGCCCTTGCCCTTGACTTTCTCACCCTTACTGCCTTCGGATACCACCTTATCCCGAGCTTAATTCGTGAAAGGAACGGTCGATGAAGGGCGTGTCTGGATGTTCGAGAAGATCAGTTAGGAGGGAAGAAAATTTTTTAGGGTTTCCCGGGTTATACTCTCCGTTTTTCTTTCTTCCCTCTAATCAAACTTCGACACTATTAGCATACAAATAACATACACCGACGCTCGTTAGGCGTGATATTTATTAATTTCAAATTTAAACGACAAACTGTGTCCAAAATTATATACCCGAATTATTAAACTTTCTTACAAATGTACCTCCGAGAGGAAACGATATAATCTTGGTTGTTCTACAAATATATAGTATGTATTTTTTAATTAAACTCCGGAGCATCCAATATAAAATGATTTATTCGTGTCAATGTCTACGACGCTATTCGAGTTATGAGTTTTTGAAGAAAAAGATTGGCTTCACACGTCTGACGTTTATCATTCAAAAAATGTAAGCAATATCAAGGATCGGACTATCGATTTTCAACTAGCAAAGCATACAAATCCGCACGATATATGTTTTCAACATATTGAACACAACATATGTACCTAACATATTGAACATAATATATGTCCTTAACGTATTGAACATAATATATGTTCTTAACATATTGAACATAATACATGTTCTTAACATGATGAACATAATACATGTTGTATTATGTATGCATATGTTGTATATGTACGTATAGTATGAATGATATATATGCATACATATATGTACATAATCGTATGCAACTTATTGTTGTACCGTATCGTAGGTGTCGCTGTATTATAGTACATATTCGAGGTGTTCTTTATCATTATCTTTTTAGACAGTATCCCGTTTCTTTGCATATTCATCGAACAGTCACAGTTGCGCCATTACGCGTCTCCAGCTTAATGCCGGTAAATGTATATTCGAGCTTATTCGCGACGCTTTAACCAAGGACTATCTGTAATCAATATTTGCGTGTCGGTTTCACGTGCACCGTTAACTGCTATTGACCAGAATGCCACTCGTTCCGAGCATCGTTTCCTTCGATAACGACCCTATAAGGATTCCGAAAGGGATCCTCGAATCTATAGGTTTACACTTAATTCTGATACGCCGGCTACTACGAAAACCCCGTTTATACGGTAACTGCTCTCCGATGTTGGATTTATGAACTTGCCTCTATCAAATTCAATAATACAGCAACCACCGATGATTTACAGGAGGGCCGTGAGTGCCGCCGATGGATCGCAATAATCCGTCAAGGCGATAAATCCGTTTAAAAAATTCAACCGGTGCGGTATAGTGTACGTTACAGGCCGCGAGAGGACACCGATTTCATTTATGTTTCATTAAGAACGGCGTCGGCAACGAATAAATCTTTCAGCGTATAGGCTTAGAGGCATGGTGAAATATTTATCTCGACAGTGTTGTAATTAAGTTGCGTGTAATTTGGCCGTTTAATGTAATACAGTTTAGCCGTCCACGTCACGATGGAGTATTACGAGTTTGTAGAAGAAAATTGGTACGATAAAAGGATTCCATGGAGAGAAGAGGTTCTACGAGCTTGATTCGTCACACGCTAAATTCGCCGCACACTAGATTCGATATGTGTAGAATTGCCACGCATGTCATTTGTATAGTGTAAAATTTACTATGCGCTATATCGCCACGCGGGAAATTTGCTACGCGTTATATTGCCACGCGCCAAATTTGATACTGCGTATATTACCACGCGTGAAATTTGTAATGCGTAAGAATTACGGCGCGTTATGTCGCCACGCGCCACGTTTGCTACGCTTTATATCGCTACGAGCCAAATTTTCTACGCGTTATAATGCCACTCGCCAAATTTGCTATGAGTTATTTCGCCATGCGTCGAATTTCCTACCCGTTATATGGCCACTCGTCAAATTTGCTATGCGTTATATCGCCACGCGCCAAATTTTCTACGCGTTATATTGCCACGCGCCAAATTTGATACTGCTTATATTACCACGCGTGAAATTTGCTATGCGTGAGATTTGTAATGCGTAAAAATTGCGGCGCGTTATGTCGCCACGCGCCACGTTTGCTACGCTTTATATCGCTACGAGCCAAATTTTCTACGCGTTATAATGCCACTCGCCAAATTTGCTATGAGTTATTTCGCCACGCGTCGAATTTCCTACCCGTTATATGGCCACTCGTCAAATTTGCTATGCGTTATATCGCCACGCGCCAAATTGGCTACGCGTTATATCACCACTCGTCGAATTTCCTACGCATTATATCGCCACTCGTCGAATTTGTTACGCTTTATATCGCCAAGCGCCAAATTTTCTACGCGTTATATTGCCACTCGCCAAATTTACTATGTCTTACATCGCCACGCGCAAAATTTGCTACGTGTTACATTGCCACGCGCTACATCGGTAATTTCGCAAATTTCCAATTTTCCTACTGCAATAATTGTTTCAATCCTATTTCCCCAAATTCCAGCTCCGCAAATTACCAAACCATCGAACAGCAAATTTGTAAATTCGTAATCGTTGTAAAGTCCTAAACTGGAACTGCAGAAATAGGAACATGGCACGATATTTTTTTGGTCAATGAGTTAATTGGATCATAGGAGGTCCATTTCCCTGGGGAGGTGCGTGTCACGCGGAACGATGGAAGGAAAAAGAAAATAGGAGGAAGAAAAACGGATGAAAAGAGGAATTCCATCTGTCGAACTTATAAACGATCACCCTTCGTCCCGATTTCATTTCACGAGCCGTCGAGCATCTAGACGTTTCTTCCTCCCTCAACCCACTCATAATTGTCATAACTTCCTGCGTTTTCTCGCCCTTTTATACCTATCACCGTTCCACCTTCGTTTTTCTTTCTTTCCGACGGTACGACCGCCACAGAGGAAGACATTAGAAATAAATTACCGAGACGCGTCAGAAACTGATAAAATATTCCCGAACTGGCGATATTAGCGAAGGAGAAACGTTGTAATAATTTTCTCCGGTTGATCTAGAAATTTAACTGTCGCTCGAAATGAATTATACCGCTAGATAAATCTTAACATTGCTACTGTCGCGTGTTTTAACGTTCAAACAGTTATTGCTCGATATTTATGATTATTAATTGCGATAATTTCTTCGACATCGCATTTATGCGAACAAATGTTCTACTGTATTTCAACAAATGTTCAATTTTCTCTCGTCGCGATATTTTTTCTTCTATTTTAAGAAAAGTGTGAAAATCCTACATGATTTACAGAGATATTGAAATATATACCTGTTGTTAATTATTAACTTGAATTGAGAATTATTAACTGATAATTAAACGTAGTTCCATACTAATTTGTTCGGTGATCCAATCGGTAATTAAATGTCTGGTAAAATTTTAATTAGGATTATATATCGGTAAAAGTTTAATTATTCATCGCAGTCGATAATGAAATAATTTGATCGTCGCAAATTCTAAATTACATTAAATATTACTGTACAGTGGACGAGAACATATAATAGTTTCATAATAAATTGAGATTCTATTAGTTCTTTTTCATAAATAATTGAAGGACAAGATTCACAATTATTATAAATTTACATTCGCAACTTTAACGAAGTCCATAAGTCTAATTAGCTGTCAACTTCCGAGGTGATAATACCGATACAATGGAAATTATGTCGTCGAGCGTTCTTGCCTTCAAAACCGTATCAAGCAATTTCAGTTGTTTTCTGCGCAGAAATTATCGCCGCGAAGGAACGTTCTTGCAGGTCGAGCCAGACGCAAATTTCATTAATTACGATATCGAAAACCTAATTAACATCTCCGCGATGTTTCATAATTCCTACGGAGAATCAGAGAAACTTCGCACAAAGAACTGTATCTATAACTTCTATTCTTAAGGGGACAGGAGTGTGATAAATGGAGAACCGTGGACTGGTTGTATAACCATGCTAACGAGAATAAAGCCCTTTCGTTGTACTAACATCTGAAAATTTTCGTATCGTTAAAGTTGCTAAGCCTCTCAATTACCAAATTTTCTAATGTTGAAATTTTCGAATATTGAAATTTTGAAATATTGACATTTTTGAATGTTGAAATTTTCGAATGTTGAAATATTCGAATGATGAAATATTCGAATGTTGAAATTTTCGAATATTGAAATTTTCGAATGTTGAATTTTCGAATATTGAAATTTCCGAATGTTGAAATTTTCAAATGTTGAACTTTTCGAATGTTGAAATTTTCAAATGTTGAACTTTTCGAATGTTGAAATTTTCGAATATTGAAATTTTCAAATGTTGAACTTTTCGAATGTTGAAATTTCCGAATGTTGAAATTTTCAAATGTTGACATTTTTGAATGCTGAAATTTTCATAAGTTGAAGTCACGTAGTATCCAAATTCCAACATTCCGAATTTCGAAGTTTAACTACCAAATTTCCACTCTCGGTAAAAATCCTAGTTACAGATGGTAACAATTAACCGCGGTGTTCGCAGTGGCAAAATAATATAAATTTCGCTAACGAAATTGCACGCGCGAAGAATAAGTTGCCTTTCCAGCCAGCGATATTACTAATTCGGAAAGAGAAGTTGTCTCGCAACTTGTCTCTATCAACCGGTCGAGACTTTGTCTCGTGGCCGCCGGTTTACAGAAACCTTTTCCCGCTGTGTAACTAGAGGGCCAAGTAACAGAGGGAGTCTCCCGAGAACTTTCGACCTGAAAATTCAATTTCCATCGCGAGGTTCGCAGCTATGTCTCGCGACCTTTTTTCCCTTCTTGCTCTTCGTCGCCTGTTCGTCTGCTCTCCTTTCTTTTCTCTCTTTTGCGGATCTTATCTTGCCCGAGAGACGCGGAACACCTAGACAGACGATTTTTGCCTCCTTCCACGGTCTTTCTTTCTTTTTTTTTCTCTGTCTTCTCCCCTCGTGTGTCAAAAACGAGTAGGTGGAAGATGGCGGGCGATAAGAAGAACGACAAAACGAAAGGGAATGCTCCCTTCGAGTCAACGTTCTGTGCCGACGCGTACCTGATACTTACCTGTCGCTGCAGACATTCAAAACGCGTGGCTTCCTTGTGGATTTTATTTTACGATCGGTTTCTAGGTAACGGAAAACGGGAAATCGATTTCCAACGTAACTTTATGGTCGCGTGTAATACAAACTGGATGATAGAAACGTTGCCAACGACAGCTGTCAGACGTATGAAATACGGTTTGATTGTTGCATTCGATACTCGGCCACGTATTATACGTATACGACGTGCACGCGCGTAGTTTTTAAAGCTTCGAAATTCCTCGTCTAATGAAATACATCGGGTACCGATGTTACGATATCGCAATACGTTGGACAATATTTATGCAGTGTCCTGGCATTAATATGTGGGGTAGATGGAACGGAAAAGGAAGCTCGTATCTCGCCGTAGGAAAGGAGTGCACCTGTTACTCTGCCGAATACATGATTCTCTGCATGTGGTTATGCATATGCTACTTTTTCAGCGACATAAACGAACGTAAAATTATTCGTACCCGAAAGACACTCTGTAGACCTTTCGGAGCTAGTTCGTTTATTAATATTTTAAGCTGCGTGAAATCACCGAACAGGGATATATTTTGATATCATACTCCATGTATGGTAGTGCAATTCCCAGTGCGTTAGTTGGATCATTGTTACAGTCATTTACAATTATTTTAATCATTCTCCATGGAATTATGACCATTCTCAAGTTATGGATCCAGTTACTAGACATTTGTTAACCATTCAAGATACATATACGTACACACAAAAAGTTCAGTTAGCTTTTTCAACCCGAGGGAAATCGTCCTCGATGTAGTCAACACAAACGCACCTCGCATTCAGTTAACTATAATCGAGATTCAGTGTCGGAGAAAGTCATCCATCTCTATCCACGTATAAAACACGAGTAAAAAGTGATGGAGTTTTTAAGGCGTCCCTAGTACCCAAAGGTGAAGGATGTCGTGCACAATTTCGACACCTTCATCGGGCAGAGACGCGGCATTGTAGTAGGGTTGGCTTATCCTCCTTTCTGTCGACAATATTGAGGTTTGTACCGTCCAGCAGGGTTCAAGGGTGATGCTTAAAGGCTGATGTCCTATCGCTATCCTAGTATCCCGACGAGACTAACTGGTAGAAAGGGTCGTGGTCCATCGTGTTCAGCCAAATACCTGTGTCTCGTGTACACGTACAGAGGTGTGCGTGTACCATCTTTGCTAGAGAACCAACTACGGAAGGATAACACCGTTTTATGTTCCTGGGAGGTCGTAAAGATACCGAGCAGACGTGTCTTCCTACGCCTTTTTCTTCCATCTTCAACATCGAGGTTAACGTCTAGTGTGTCCGCCCGTACACGCACGGGTCGCACGGAACGTACGCGCAACAGAATCGTCCTTACACACCCTTCGAACGGGGTGTCTCTTTTCGCACGTACTTCGAAGATCGATCGTTCCGCTTATTGACCGAACCGGGTAACGCGATAAATAAGCGAGCCGGATAAGCCGTGTGTATATTAGCTTTCGCGCGAAATCGAATTTGGAAGGAGACAATACGCTCTTCGGGTCTCGTTGATTTGCGGTGTGGATGGACGACGATGACGAACCAGTGCGGGGCGGAAATTGGGGATAATTGGGCTTTTGGGGAATTCGAGGATTTAGAGATTTGGGTGTTTGGGGATTTGACTATTTGGATTGTTGAGAGGTGGGGAGGTTAGGGATTTGGGCATTTCGAAATTTGGGAGTTTGGGAATTTGAGAATGGGGGAATTGGAGAATTGGGAAATTTTGAAATTGGGGAATTGAGGAATTGGGGAATTGGGGAATTAAGGAATTGGGGAATTGGGGAATTGGGGGATTAGGGAATTTGGAAATTTGGCAATTTGGGAATTGGGGTATCGAGAAGTTGGGAATTGGGAGATTGGGAGATTGGGGAATTTGGAAATTTGAAAATTTGAAATTGGGAATTAGGGAATTGGGGATTTTGGGAATTTGGGAATTTGAGAACTTGGGAATTGGGGAATTTGAGAATTGGGGAATTGGGAATTTGGGGAATTTGGAAATTTGCGAATTTAGAAGACCGTAAATTCGAAGTGGGATTCCATAAATTCATAGGGGAACCCCACATGTTCGAAGAAAAGTAAACGTAAAACGCGACCACGCAACGACCCGTCATTACTTAATAAAGATACATCATTCGAAATGGGTCAACAGTCGCATGCATGACGATCAATTAAAGTCGCACGGGATAATTAACATTCGGTACACGTCGAATTTTATCGTGGAGCCGGAGCAACGCTTTCTGTTCTCAAGGTCTTTCTCAATAGCTGAGCAGCAATGGCCGATGAAGCCTTTATCGGCTGTCAGGTAACACTGGTGACCGGTGCATTGTAACTGGTCGAGATTAAAGCTATTGTTTTCGTGATTGCTCGAATCCAATGACCCAAAGGAGCACGTGAAACGGGAAATGGCGAAACTTCTTTCGAAAGTGGCCAATGTTCGTTTGTTGGCTGCACGTACCGATCTCGCTCGACGGTACATGCCGGCTTTGTTAATTTCCGGTAATAGAGTATACCGTCTTATAGCTGGCTACTTTCGCCGGGAATCGACTTTTATCGGTGCTCGAACGGTTATTCGTTTCGACTCGTTACTGTTCGAAAGATTCGTTTTATTCTCGGTTCGGCAGTCGACCGAGTGATCGATACTTTATAAACTGGCAACAATTTCTGTATCGTTTCCCTCTTGTTGTTACGAGTTCCATCGCAGTCGCGTGTAAACCGTCACAAATGGAATGAAACGATTCGGTTTTCTGTTGAACGTTACATAAAATAGTATAGATGTTTCTGTACATACTATTCGCGCTAATCCTTAAATAAGTTTCTCGAGAGCGAAAATATTAAAAATTCGTTGTGTTATGTTCCAAAAATCTGCACGTAAATAATAGATATTTCAGAGCATCACAGTTCATTTGCAACGAGATATCTTGTAGAATGTATGAATCCTGCGAAATACAATGCTTCACCATTCAGTATCGTGGTGTTCGCGAACGTTTCATTCCTCAGTCGAGAATTCGTTTCTTATTAAAGTTCGTTTGTTAATCAAAATCGGATTGGTAGCATCTATAAACGGTGGCAAACGTGTCAATCGTTCGACAGAAAATCGTCGAATCGTTCACGGATCGACAAAGACAGGAATGACTTATTCTTTATAATCTGGCCAGCGATCCCTCGAGCTCCCACCAGACTTTTGCCGGCTAAATGAACCTCTAAATCACTCAGACACGATTTATTATCGTTATTACGCGTCGTCGCTGGGTGGGAGAACGGCAGGACCGGAAAAGCCGGAAAAAAACGAGAAGCAGATAGACAGCGGGAAAGAGAAGGAAAAATAGGACTGGCGTTAGTGTTTACCGGCCGTTCCCGCGGGAATCATCCGTCGGATAGCACCGAATGCCACTATCCACTGCACTTTGTTCGCTTGTTCGCAGTAGCAATGTTTCAAACTCCCGGTTTTTTGTTTTTTCTTGTTTCATACACTTTACTGTCCTACCCGCTGAACCTTTAATACGGTTCCCGTTTCGCTCGCCGCTTGTATGACCGCGTAAAAATTTTCGTACCATATCGCGTTAGACAGGAAAATGAAATTTCGCGATTCGAGCCGTGCGATTTGTATTGTGGCAAAGTTGCGGAAACGTGGGGTGGTGGATGTGATGGATCGTTGTTTTTGTCGTGTATGGAGGTAGAGTGCGCGAGGACAGGTGTCGAGATACTAGGTGGAGAGATGCAATATACAGAGATACGATGTATAGAGGTGATAGGTGAGCGCATATCGCGTGTGGAGATATCAGATGGAGATATATCATGCATAGAGATGCTAGATGAGGCGATATTACGCGAGGACATAGGTGAGGTACCATGTGTGGAAATATAAGAAACACGTTGATGTCCTAAAATGCTGCATATGAAAGTATGTGTGAAAATATCACGCATGAAAGTACTATGAAAATACTACAGTAGAGGTATGTGTGGATTTACCACGTTAGTAGGTACAATACGTATAGATACCACGTGTGTAGATACGATGTGCGAAGGTACCATACGTGCAGATACCATGTGTGTAGATACCGTATATAAACACTATGCATAGAAGTTTAATGTAACGCAGAAATGTCTAATGCGCCGCGATTCTAACATATACAAATTGAATGCGCGGCGAATCTAACACGCGGTGAATTTAACGCGAGAAGAACTTAGCGGACAGCGAAACTAGCGCGTGGGAAAGCTAACGTGCGATAAATTTACCGCGTGGTGAATCCAACACGTACTCCTACCGCGAACTACCCTAATGAATGGAAAACTAACATGTAGCAAACCGTCGCGTCGTAAGGTAACACGTAGTCAACAGCGTGGAAAACTAACGCGTAACAAACAAACACGTGTGTTAAACCAACCCGCGATAAACCGATTACAACGTACCGCCCGTCATCTATTTCCCCTTCGATTTATGTGAATCTTTTATAAAATTATCGGAACAGATGCTTAATAAAGCAACGATTTGAAACGACGATTTTCCGATTTCCGCGAGAAAACTCGTTCAATTTTCAAGCTACGGTTTCCCGATATTTCCTGGCGGTGTGTGTGCGTGTTGATAGGCGCTGACGCGGATTATAGAAGAGCGCGAGAGGGAGAAAATCTGTGTACGTATACAATCGGACGAACGATAGAAGAAGAAAGAAAGACAAAGGAAATAGAGTGTGGAAGGGGAGGAAGGATAACAGCAGGAAGACCGAAAGGGAGGGATCCTTTCCAGGGCGATGCCTAGCTCCTAATTGCATGCCAGAGAGTGACTGCATCTCCTCCCTTTTCCATACTATTTTCACCCTTCCTCCCTTTCCCCCCCCCTCTCTCTCTCTCTCTCTTTGTGAGTATTTGCAAGCCACCCAACCCTCTAACAGCACGCCACTCCGGAAACGTGGCATAAGAAACGTTATTGCGCCACTCCGTGAAATTTCCTGCTACGACCCTGTCGCTGTCCCCTTTTCTCCATTCCGTTGAACTACCCCCTGTTACCCTCTCGACAACGTGCATTCGCCAAAGCAAGTATATTACGCTCGGGGTTGACGTTCTTCCGGTATCCTTGCGACCGGCCTGTTAATATCGAACAAGAATGCGCGAAAAGAAAATGCGGCAATCGGAATGGGGACGAGGGGGATGAAATTGATTGACGGTGTTCAATTGCGAGTCGAGTTTTATGCATCGGTATTCGTTAGAGCGATCGGTTCTTTCATTCTTTGCCAAGCATTCGGATGCGTAGCTTCTCTTCGTTGGCGATGCTGGGGGGTTGCAGCTTCGGGGTTGTGGACATTTGGAAAGTCGGTGATTTGAAAATTTGCACATTCGTGGATTTCTAATTTTGGCTTCTTCTAAGTTCGGAAGTTTGGTCATTTGGGAGGGTGGGAGTTTAGACATTTGGAGATTTGAAAATTTAGAAATTCAGAGATTTGATAATTTTATAAATTTAGGGATTTGAGAATTTAGAATTGTAGGGATTTGAAAATTTACAAATTTAGGGATTTGAAAATTTACAAATTTAGAGATTTGATGATTTAGAAATTTCGGGATTTGAAGATTTAGAAATTAAGGGATTTGAATATTTAGAAATGTAGGGGTTTGAGAATTTAGAAATATAGGGATTTGAAAATATGGTCATTCGGGAACTCGGTGATATGGGAATTTGGCGATTTTGAACCTTGAGAATTTTTAAACTTGTGTATTCGGAAATTCAAGTATTTTTAAATTTAGTCTTTCCCGAATTCGAAACTGTGCTGATTTTGAAGAATATTTAGAAATTTAGCAACACGGTAATTTGAGATCTCGGATGCACGAAAAATTGGTTGTTTGGAAATTTGAGATCGGAAAATGACCAACTGTAGCCGATACCGAAAAGTATCGATGTTCCATCGAAAGGAATTAATTTGTCGCCGTAGTTTTAGTCAAACACAATCGTATTCATCTGTCGTCCTCTGTACATTCTGATAGTAATGTTCCATTTAAGAGGATTAGTTCGCTTCGTAATTTTCAATTTACTGCATCGCTGTTACCGGTGTCCGCTTTAATTAAATCAAGACCAACTTCTGCCCGGTGCTTCTATCCGATGCGACTGTATACCGTGTGAATTCACGTAATTCGCTCAACTGATACATTTACAGGACACGATAAACTTCCAGCTATTGTTTGCTTTGCAACGATAACGTAATTACCAATGAATTTGTCCGAATTCATACGAGAAACACTAATTTCCAGATATTTCTCGCGCATCAAACCTTTCATTACGATTCCGTTGTTCATATATATTATTCAAAAATTACCTTTCACGGAGTATCAAAGAGTATCCCAGAATAGTACTTGTAAATGTATCATTCTTTCGAAATTGATGGTATTCGTATTTCAGAATATACTGAAACATGTTCATATGTATTAAAATACACTAAAGTCTATTGAACTGTATGAATATATATTAAAATCTATTGAAATGTATTCAAATATAACAATATACATTGAAGTACTTCAAAGTAGCTTGTACATAAAAAACCAACAGGGAGTGCAAAATATTAATTACAAAAGACAAGAAACATTTTCAACAAATTCTAACTATAAAGTTAATTCATACTCGTTTAGAGAATCATGATACAAGAACTTTATAGCATGTTACTTTGTACGATATTCAAAAAAATGTAACGGAGGGTCTACTGATCGTAAGAAATCATTCTTTTTGCATTATCGATAGTTGACGATAACAATTGTGGAGTGTCAATAAACGTTCAACGCAATTGTATTATCAAAATGCTTTTATTTATAAATAAATAATTATTTGTCAAAGGGCCTATCTAAAATTTCTGAAAATAGACCTATACAAATTAACGTTTCACGTCAGAATTAAAGTTTCATGTCCAATCCCGCAGCAAACGCGTTAAAGAACTACGATTCGATTTCTCGACATGGTCGAAGGATACTAACAGCCCTGTATACCTGTTGATCCCCTTCGTCGGGATCCTGTCCGTCCTCCTCGACGCTGGACGGAGGTAAATAACTGGTGGGCAGGGATCAGGGGTGGAATTATGCTAGCTTCCCGAAAAGCAATAAAATAAATCATGCTACGCGAGAGGGCAGGGAGTCGCGACTCTATCCACCTACGTTTCTCTGTCCTTCGTTCTCTTCTGGGTTCAATAGGAGAAAGCTGTCGAGGAGACTCGTCCCTCGGGAAATCAGAGAAAGATGCACTACGACGCGAACAGCCACCTTCACCCGTTCCCCTTTATCCTTCGTCGTGTGCTGTATCCGTACCTTCTGTTCATAGAACGACCATACACATTTTCGCTTTCCGCGCGGCATCGCGCGTGCACGATCTTTCTACTTTCTTTCGTTTCTCCACGGGCGAACGTAGAACCGATCGGTCGTGACAAGAGATAAGACAGAAAGGAACGAGATAAAAGAACGGTCCTACTATCTGTTGAACGGGAAATGTACGGTGTTCTGTCCTGGAAACTTCTGATCGCGTTTCTCTTTTGATTTCGGAGTAAGCGCGAACATTAGACGGAAACTGGTTGAATATAAATATAAAGGATGTGTCGCGATACTGTATTCATCTGTTGGTGTTACAGTGCAAAGGGAAGTAGAGGAAAATTAGTTTAGAGACTTCGATACGGTAGACACTCGATATATTGCCATATTTGCGCGAAGTACCTATGCGTGCCTAACTTTAGCCTATACGTACATATGCGTGCGTATACATTACCTATACTTACGCTTAGTTGATGAACGTTCAGTGTCACGATGATGTTTTCAGCCTCGAAATTTCTAAATTAACAGAGTTCCACGCTGTCAAATTTAATTCAATAAAGATTTAGTTTAATATGTAAATTTTAGTTAAATTTGTTCACTCTTATAAATTTGAGGACTTGAAGTTGGTGCATCCGTCAATTTTTCAATTTCGAAATCTACACATTCTGCAATCTGTCAATTTTTCATTTTACAAATTTCCCACCAGTTCGACGCGCGTTTCATTGACCACGCGTTAAATTCAACGCACGTTACATCGTCTCGCAGCAATATTTTTGCAATACTTTCGGAACAATCATTTTACAAAGAACAACGCCAACCTTTTTTTTTATTCAAAACTAGTTCATTCCAGATTTCACAGAAAATTCAACAAACGTATGATCGATTACACAATTTCTCACACCTAAATGTTCCACAAACGTTCTCGCGCATGCTGCGATCGAAATAGCCTTGAACCGGGCAGTTGTGTATCGCGTAACGACGAGGTAGACTATCTATGTAGAAAATATGTAATCTCTGTACACGCGTACGTACATTTTACGCAGTTATGTGTACATAATGATAGCGAACACGGGAAACCACTCAGGAAACTCATTCTTGTCCGCACATTCTTAGGTGCGGCAAACATACTTACACCCGGTACACACTATTTTATACTACCGTTTACGTGCTTCACTTTTGTTTATATTTTTTCTTCGCCTCCATACCGGGTGATTATAACATCGATACGAATATCTATCTTATAAAATTTAAAAAAAATTTAATTATTGAAGTGCGGACAAGCGTTCATCGTTTGTTACGAAATAAAGGCGTTAATCAACGTGCCATAATCGCTTTCGCTTAAGTAATCAACATCACGCATACACGAGGTCTTACCAGTTTATCGTTTCTCTTATTGACATTATTTTTGTTTACAAGAATTAGTAGACTGAACATTGATAACGTTATCGACTGCTGTTAACGAAGCTCTATTTCACGATAACGAATAATTATTTAATTAGAATTCTGTGTACTAAATTGGGAAGTAGCTAGCACCACTTGTAAATTTTCATCGATTCAGAATTTTTTTAGTTAGAAATATGGGAATTTAAAGATTTGAGAATTCAGGAGCTTGAGAATTTTGATATTTATAAATGTGGAAATTCGAAAATTAAAAAATTTAGGAATCAGAACATTTGGAAACGTGGAAGTCGTAAAATTTGAGAATGTCAAGACGTGGCGATACAAATTTAGAAATTTATGGATGTATAGAGAGGAGGTTTGTAAATATGTAATTTTTTTAACTCACGAGTATGAAGATTTATAATCTCGTTAATTATAGTACATATTTTCCTTCGCGCTACTTCTGCACATTCACGCACACTATCGTCCCCATAACCGATTACCGACCGACCATACAAGCAACATTTACAGTAAAATTTCAAATTGTACCGCATCTACTATATATACCATCGATGGTACCTGATCAATGTAACACGATATCATTATAGAAAACTAAATCGTTCGAAAACAGCTCCGTTTAAAGTTTCGAAATATGAACCCACAAACCTCCCATCGGTGACGTTAGGAAGTAATGTGGCGACATCTCCAAAGGTTGTTTCGTCTTGGACGACAATACTAATTTATAGCCGTTCATCAAGGTAACCATGGCCGCTTTCATTTGCAACTGCGCCATTTTCATACCGACGCACATTCGTGGACCTTCTCCGAAGGGCAGATGGGTCATCTTCACTATACTTTGCTTCCTATCCTCGCTGAATCTGTCAGGATCGAAAACCTCCGCATCGGGCCAGTATTCCGAGTCATTTTGTAGTCCTTGATTAGGTATAATGATCTGTACGCCGGGTTCCACGCGACATTTCAGTCCATCCGATCCTTCCAGGACGAAGGACTCCGTACAGACCTTCGACAATGCACCTAAAGCGCTGTAACATCTCTGCGACTCGTTGATCACTTGTTCCAAATACGTCATCTCCTTCAGTCCGTCGAACGTCAACACGCCGTCGTACTTAGCGATTTTAGCCTTAATCTCCTCCCTCACTTTTTCTTGAATATCAGGATGTTTCGCCAGCTGATAACCGACGAAGCTCAGGGTGATGCTAGACGTTTCGAAACCGTCGACGTAGAAGGACATCGCCTCCGCGGTGATCGCTTCTTCGTCTATGGCCTCGTTCGAGCTACTCATCAGTTCGATCATCAATTGCAGAAAATCGTTTCTGGGT
This sequence comes from Coelioxys conoideus, assembly GCA_947623535.1. Taxonomy (NCBI): domain Eukaryota; kingdom Metazoa; phylum Arthropoda; class Insecta; order Hymenoptera; family Megachilidae; genus Coelioxys; species Coelioxys conoideus. The sequence continues at coordinate 12,495,571 of OX392459.1, forward strand.
GTCGGGTCCTTTTGTCTGGCTTCCAGGTTCTGACGGACGGTGTTCCTGAAGAACGCGTCGAAGTCCTTGGGTATGAATCTCGTTCTCAGGAGACTTCTTAGTTGCGGTACGAACATCGCGATATTTTCTAGGGCTCTCTTGAACTCCGCAGAGAATACTTGTTCGGAGATGCCGTCGAACGCCGACGGGTGTTTCTGGTCATCGAAACAGTGTCCTTCGATGCCCAGACCGGCGCTCGCTACCACCTCGCCGGTGAATTTCGAGAACAGTCGTTTCAATTCGACCTCGTACTTGCCGCCCACCATTAATCGTCGTTCAAGAAAGTCGTCGAACTTCTTGCATACTTCGTTCACCGTAGTGAACAGCGTCTTTAGCCGTACGTTGGAGAACGCCCATGTCAGACGTTTCCTGGAACGCGACCATTCATCGCCGTAGTTGAAGAACGGGTTCCTGGACAGCAGTGGATCCAAGTCTTTTCGCACCGACAACGCGTTCTTGTGGAAGCTGTAAAAATTGCTTTGCAACACCATTTTCACTAAGTGAGGATCACGAACCACCAACACCGGATCCCACAACCTGTAATATCCGACCATGCTGTGTTCCTTGTGATCATTGTAGATCTTGGTATGCATATCGTGGAAATTCATTTTGAACGTTAGCACGGGCAGTATGTTGCCGATCAACGGAACACATCCTTTGGCCGTTGGTATACCTCGTCTCTTCCAGTAGGTGTACTTCTTCACCAGGTAAAGGATAAGCAGGACCACCACGGTCGCGAGGAGCTTCAGAAACACGGACGCCATGCTTCTGTTTCGTTACGCAAGTTGTTGGATACTGATCTGGGTTACAACTGTCCGAATGTGGGTAGTCCACTGTATATATAGCGCGGCGATTATGGACGTATCAATTTAAAACGCACTACGGAAATATACTTGTGCACGTGAAGTTGTTATCTCAATAACTGTCGGATGGTCTTGTGAACCCGACACGATATGTACTATTAATATTAAAATATGGTTACTATGTGTACAGATTCTGCTGGTAGCTGTAAACAGAAGTTTGCACGAGCTGTGTATCTAGTTCTGGATATCCTAAATTGGGGGATTTGTAGATTTACAAATTTAGCAATTGATGAGTTAGAGGTTGCGAGATTCGAGAAACTGAAAATTTATTTAGTCAGAATTTTGAAAATTAGCAAATTCGGTAATTTGATTATATTTATATTTGACAAGTTCTATAAATTGGTGTGCATGAGTGATTTGAAGATATCCGAACTTTTCTTATCTATGTTTTGTTCCTATCGTTGTTATCAGAAATACCATCGTTTTTAACCACTTATGGATGTCCCAGAAATCGAATCAAACGATTGAACATATCGCGACAACGAAAGTCGAACATATCATTTAGTTATGATATTAGCAGCTCATTATAATTTTTATTATGCACTTTGTCGCGTTTAAAGTCGCCATTTCTTTTTCTGTTGCAGCGGTGATTCGTTAAATGCAGTGGCCTTCTTTAGGCGGTGAACTTAATGAAAACTTTGGTGAGTGCTGCACAGATTTGTAATCCATCCTCCTTCTACGATGATACATGCCAAGTTTCTGCTGTTACCACACTAATGGCTGAGCTCCGCGAACTCTGTTCGTTTTCGCACTAGCCAAACTATCGGAAAACTGTTTTGTATTCCGAGAAACTCTTACCGTTTCGTTTCCGAGATGCAGCACGGTGTATTATGCGGCTAGGATAAGTACCTAACGAAAGTATACTTAAGGGGATGCACCAACTTCGCGCAGCAACTTGCTGTGTTTCGCGTTTTGCGAAGCTTCCGGACAAAGTCCAACCTCATTTGCAACGTTGTTGCATCACCGATGGACTTCAACGAGGACAATTCGCTCTCGTTATGTGATTACGAGTAAGGTTGCAGCAATTGACAATGCGAAGAGTGGATTCGAGACTTGGAGATTGGTCATTTGGGGCTTTTTGGGGGACATAGGGACTTTGAAGTTTGACAATTCGAGATTTTCGGATTTGGAGATTTGGGAATTTTGGGTTTTGGAGATTTACGGATTTGGGGATCTGGCGATTTGGGGTACTTAGGGGACATAGGGATTTGGAAGTTTCACAGTTTGAGATTTTGGGATTCGGAAATTTGGGAATTTCGAGTTTTGGAGTTTTCCGGATTTCAGGATCTGGCGATTTGGAATTTTTAGAGGACATAAGGATTTGGAAGTTTCAGAGTTTGAGATTTTGGGAATTGGAACTTTGAGAATTTGGGAATTTTGGGATTTAGTGATTCGAATGTTTGTACATTCGTGTGTTTAGTAATTTTAGACTTTGTGGATTTGACGATTTGTAGATTTGCGTGTTCAATGATTTGAAAATTTGTAGATTTAGGAATTAGAGAATTGGGGGATTTAAATATTTATAAACATAAATTCTGAAACGTAAGTGTTTCTTGCGAGCTTAGGAATTATGAACGTACAATTTTAAACCATGTAAATTCACAACTTCTACGTTAACGAATTTGATAACTGAACTGCTCAATAATGTGGAAATTAAGGAGTTACGAAATCGATAAATTGATCATTTTGTAAATATCTACATTTGGTAGCTCGAAGGAAAATCTAATTACTTAACTGAATATGTCCAAATGTTGGGGAGTGTTGTCGATAGCCGTTGCCGAGGCTTTCGAGTTTCGGCGCGTTAATTAATTTAGAATGTATGGGCATCGATTTGTCGGTGAATTTTCTATTCGTCCGAGTCAATTAAATGGAGCTTAGATGTAGGCTGCTTCCGATAAAGGATCCTCTTGCCGCTCTTCCGTTGTCTGCCAAAGGCAGCCTCTGTAATTAAGTCGAGCCCACAGCTACGTCGCCTCCATTGTGTAGGGCAAATGGGCTGTTTAGCCCAGATACATGACTCCATCCTCGTGTTATTGTGCATGTACCGACGCAATCGATCACCAACCATCCCTCTGGTTCATCTTCTGAGTCCCCTGTCTCCAAATTAGTCATTTTACGTATTTCTACGCCATTGCTGATATGGAAATTACATTACGTTACGATAAAAGCATCTTATCTTCTTGATACAAGTAGCGTTCAAGAAGTAAGACGCTGATTATCGATGGATACATTCTTTATCTGTTCTACAATGATTTAACTCGATTAATCACAAGTGAAAAGTGTGCAAATCAGACACGATCTGTCTAACAAGGAAGAGGATTTGTTTGGTTTTAATTATAACGGGCTATTATTAAAGTGATCTACATCAATACATTTATTACATGGTTCATGTAAGGCGTTTGATAATTTTCGAAGATACAAATTATCAGATAGTTTGTTATCGAGTCTTTTGAGGCACTGTTTATCCCGATACCGATTGATAATTAGGTTAGATATTATTCCAGGTTATTATAATTCCAACGAGTATTGCACGCATGAATAAAATGGTAATATAATAAGAATGTGCAGTTTGATAAACAGGAATCCCAGAACTGATTATTCGCTAAACGTCTGACTTTGTCAATGAAACTGCGATAACTTTGTTTTGATTTATACATTTATATTTATCCACGAATGTGTTTAAAGTTATCAAGTGTTTGTAGCAGGTCTTCTACGAATGTTGTCGGGAACATGGATGTTATTATCTTGTAAAAAGCTCGTTACAGTTACATTTGAATAGGTGAGGGTCTTCCCTCGTGAGTGAGAATAATTTACACGTGATTTGTTTGAACATTTGACGTAGGTTGATAGAACGATCGCTGCAAATTATGTGGTAGTTCTCAGATTCACCTTGTAGGAGCGTAGTCCAATGATTGATCGAGGTCATCCACTTATGATTCGATTATTGCAGTGATGTATGTTTTTTATGGTGACAATTACGGTGGGATAATTTGGGAAAATACGTATTTCCAGATTTTCAAATTTCTTACTACAAAAATTGGATTGTTTCTAAAATTACTAAATTTTGCGACTTTTGAATTATCAAAATCTCTCAAATTTCTATGTACCTCAAGTTCCTAAATTGTTCAGTTTCACAAATTTTCGAATTCACGATCTTCTAAATTTTCACTATTTCGAAATCCTTAAATCCCCAAATTATCGAATTTCCACTTCCGTTCAATTTGCACGTTTCACAAATCTCCGAGTTAAATTCCCGAATGTCTCGAATCCCTGAATTTGAAGATTCGTGATCACCGTGCAAGATGAACAAGCATCGTACGTAATCCCGTGACTGGCGAAGAGCGATGCAAAACGGAATCCGGAATGTCAGAGGGAAAGCTCGTTCCGCGAAAATTGACAAAAACTCTGGCAGAGGTCTTTGCGTTGAAACCTTAGAAGCATATCCGCCCGGAGGATTTGCGAGAGAACGAGTTTCAAGTCGGAGTCGAATCTGGCCGAATGAAACCTGATTCGACGATAATAATACATGGTTTTCCCTTTTCGAGTGTATTTCGCCAAACAGTCAGAACACGAATCTGGTAAAAGGGAACGAAAATATTGTTTCAGGAAGATACATTCGGTTCGTGTCACCTCTTTCTTGGTATCCTTTGTATCTTAGCGAGAGTGTGTGTGTGTGTGTGTGTGTGTATGCGCACACGCTTATGTTGTGAAATGTACCTGGCTGGAGGATAGGAAATCCAGTTGAAACGAATTCAGGAAAATTCTCTCTAGGGAGTGGACGACGATTCGTGCTACTTCCCCCGAAGAGTTCCTACGAACTCTTTGACACGGGACGCTTTAAAAACGTGCGAGGAATATCGAAAGCACGTCACTTTACCGGGTAACTATTTCTACCGATAAAAAGGATCCCCCTTTTTATACTTGTTCGAGAGAAATTACTTCCCGTCGAAGATCAACTCTGTTCGACTATTAATTTCAAACTTACCTTCGCGAGTGTTTGTCATCGCAAAAATTGGTGAATCTACATTTTGGTCAACCAAATGGGGTTGGATGTTCGACGAGATCCTCTTTTAATTGAAACAATTTTTGTTTAAAGGGCTAGCTGATGGAAAGTGACACAATTAATCGAGTAATTATTTATTTTGGGACACATCTTTTGTTATTTTGGAGTTGGTTGTACCTGAGTTTTCGCTTTTACAATTCTTGAAAGCTGCAGAAGTCGAATATAAGCATTTCTAAATTTTAAATTACTGTGTTCTTGGTTACTCAGATTTCTGAGGTCAAGATCGTAGGTTTCTGAATTTCCGAATTTCCAGAAGTTCAAGTTCTTAAATTTCTGAATTCCTGTATTTCCAAATTTCCTAAATTATCTAAATCCCCGCATTCCCAGTTTATCGACTTTTCAAATTTCCAGAGCCTTAAACTTCTAAATTCTCAATTCTCCAGATCCTTAAACTACAAACTTCTTAAATTTCCACCTCCTTAATCGTCTGCATTCTCAAATTTCTGGAGCCTTAAATTACTAAATTTTCAAACTTCCAGAGCCTTAAACTTGTAATTTCTCAAATTTTCAGATCCTAAAATTCTGCAAGCTCTCTCACTTCCTCGAAATATCTGATCCAGAAATGCAAATATGCAAATTGTCGCGGAACCGTAATTATCCGACACCGTCATAATTACGCGGCGTAGAATCTAGTCTTATTATAAACTTCCCTATCGCGGTGAAGTTTGTCGACAGGTTGCGAATAATTTCAACTACATACGCCGAAAGAATACATTTTCGCCAAAGTTGCTATGTTCGCATCGACGGAGGTGTTACGGTTACCATGATGGACGGTGACAATTACCATCGACCGTGTGCAATCGACTTGTAAGACGAGGGATATTGGATGTCCATCGATGCTCCTCTTGTCATTAAACCGCGTTTCTATCGATCAGCTGCGGTCTTGGAACCACCTGACGCTCCTAGAATCCGTCTCGTTCCTAAGGAATTACACGATGCTCGGATACACCGATCCGTTGTTGAATAATGGCTTCCTGTATCAGGAAATCTAGTCACGAATTCTTAAACCGATAAATCAATCGATTAAACACGTTGTTGTGGCGTGACCAACTATACTCGGATCAGACTTAAGCTACACTCGTGCATTTGCACACCACTTTTTTATAAGAGTGTATAAGAATGTACAATTCTTATTCTTGTATGTACAGGAATTACACCTTCTTCTTTTTATTATAAGCTCTGGTTGAATGGTTCAAGAGATGGATGTAAATTTTGATTGGGTTGTGTGAATTTAATTTACTTCGAAACTGGTTAAATGCCTCGATTCGAGAAATGTTATAGTTCACGCATAAAATAGACAGATATAATTAACGGAGACATGTTTTAAACAGCTTTGTAATAATGTTGACAAATTTTAAAAATACCTATAACAATAAACTGCTGATGCAATTTGTTTGTTTTAATGAACTCGTGACATGTGCTTATCGAATGAAAGAAGCGATACCGTTGACGGGGCTCACCATGTTCGAAAGGTAGAATAAATGCGAAACGATTGAGATACATAAATCATTTTATGACTATTAAAGGAAGATTACATTATTTTTAGCAATTTATCGTCGTGTAATCTTTCGCGTACATTTCGTACGAAGTTTCGCTTCGGTTGAGTGAAACAAGATTTCCACATTTCCAAATAGTAACTTTAATGCATATCAAAAGAGTATACAACAGAAGTAACTACCGATACTACTTCAGTCGACGGAAAATTCAGCATTTAAAGTTTCGAGATATGAACCCATAATCCTCCAACGGGCGTCAACATAAAGGAATAACTTACATATTTCAAAGGCACCTGCGTTCTGTCCGACAATTCCAATTTGTACTTACTGAGCAAGGTAGCCAAATTCGACTTAACTTGTAACAGTGCCAGTTTCATGCCCACACACATTCTCGGGCCCTCTCCGAATGGAAGGAAACTGCCTTTCGTGATTTCTTGTTTTCTCTCCTCGCTGAAGCGTTCCGGATCGAAACGTTCGGGGTCGGGCCAATATTTCGAGTCCAGATGCAACGAGTAGTTAGGTATGGCGATGTACGTGCCAGGTTCCACTCGACAAGTCAGTCCGTCGGATCCCTTCAGTTCGAACGGTTCGACACATTGTCTCTGAAAAGCAGCAACAACCGGACAACACCTTTGCGATTCGCTGATCACCTGATCCATGTACGTCATCTCCTTCAGCGCCTCGAGCGTTATTGCACCGTCGTATTTGGCGATTTTAGATATCACTTCCTGTCGCAGTTTTTCTTGCACGTCAGGATACATCGCCAGATGTAAACCGAGGAAACTGAGGGTGGTGCTGGACGTTTCCACGCCGTCCATGTACAACGACAACACGTCGGCCGTGATCGTCTCTTCGTCTATGGTCTGGTTATCCGTCTTCTCAAGGTCGAGCATCACTTGCAGATAATCGCTCCTATCTCTCGCATCCTTCTGCCTGATTTGCAGGTTCTCCTTCACGATGCTCCTGAACAACTTATTCATTTGCTCCGGCATTATCCTCAGGCGCAGTAAATTTCGGAACTCGGGAGCGAAGGCGATGATTTGCACGATGCTTCTGAAGAGATTCGGCTTGAAAACCGGATCCAATAACGACTCGAACGACATCGGGTGTTTCTCGTCGTCGAAACAGTGTCCCTCGATGCCCAGACCGGCGTTGGCTACAACCTCACCGGTGAATTTCGAGAATAGCTGCTTCAGCTCGACCTCGTACTTGTCGCCGGTGGATAATCGTCGATTCAGATAATCCTCGAACTTTTTGCACACCCCGTTAACGGATACGTGGATCACCTTCAGTTTGGCGTTCGAAAATGCGCTGGTTATTCGTTTCCGGGCGCGGGCCCACGCTTCGCCGATGTTGAAAAATGGATTCCTCGCGAGCAGCGGTTCCATTTCCGGTCTAAGCATCATTCCGGTGTCGCAGAAATTCGAGAAATTCGTTTGCATCACCGTCTTCACCAAATGCGGCTCGCGAATCAGCAACACGGGTTTCAGAAACTGATAGTATCCGACCATGCTGTGCTTCTTGTGTTCGTCGTACAGTTTCACGTTGTAGCTCAAATGGCTGTACCTCAGGGTAACCACCGGCCACATATTGCCCAGAAACGGAACGATTCCGGAAGCCGTCGGGATTCCTCGCCTCTTCCAGTAGGTGTATTTTTTTATTAGGTACACTATCGACAGTAGCAACGCGCCTATCGCGAGGGTGAAACACGCGGACGCCATTTTGCTGATGCTTCGCACACGGAAACGTTGGAGCGATACAGTTTGCCGCTATTGTACGCGCCAACTGCCGTAATAAAACTGTAGACGAGTTATATGTAGCCAGATGGCTGGCCGTAAGGCGAATTATCTGCCGTCGTCGTTAATACCCTATATATTTGTATGACATACACTCGATTATTGACTCTCTTAATCGCTGTATGGCGTGGATAACGGTTATTAGAAACTTCTAACACCAGATTGAGCACCTAGTTAATTGAAATTAAACATTTGCTTCATTAACGCTTTGAACTTTGTGTCCTAGAATATTACACTTCACTCGTGAGCTTCATTTCAATACTGCATTGTTAATTTTGTACAGTTGTTAAAGTTGCAAGATATTTGTAGATGATATTGACTGAACATACGTGAGCATGATAATGGAAAGTAATGAACACGTGCAATATGTATTTAATATTTAAATAAATATGTTTCACGATCATCTAACGAATACGCTAAGATATAAGAACAATATAACAACTTTACTTTATATAATTATTTGACGATTAACAATGACGTGATTTATATGCCGTAGTAAAAATATATGTTACAAAAAGAAGTTTACGAAACTTGACATTGACATGTACTGTCACAATGTTTTTAGTTGATATTTGAATTGATGTTACCAATTGATTCGGTAATAACCCTCGCGCGGTTGTTACGTGGAATTAACCTTAACTACCTTTTCTGTTACAGCTGTAGCTCGTTTAATGCGGTGGCCTTCTAGCGGTGTTAAACTTTATGAAAACTTTGGTAAGTACTGCTCAGATTCGTAATTCACCCTTCTTCCACGATGATACATGCCGAGTTTCTGTTGTTCCCACGCCGATGACTAGGCACCGCGAACTCCGTTCGTTTTCGCACTAGCCAAACTATCGGAAAACTGTTTTGTATTCCGGGAAACTCCTTGCCGGTACGTTTTCGAGATGGATCGCGCCTATTGTACCAAGAAGATAAATAACGAAAGTATGTTCGCGATGATACTCGATTTTTTCGGGTAATTAACAGTATTTTTCAAACGTTTCCCCTGTGCTCCCTTGCGATTTGGAACAGGAAGTTCGGGTTCAATGTTTGGACTGTTGCACTTCCTGGACTAGAAATAGTATTTTCAATTTATCAATTTTTTGGTCCCTAAGAATTTCACATTCTTACGTTTTTCGATTTTTAACATCACAGTTTTCAAAATCTTCGAATTTCCAGATACCTATGGTCCTAAATTTTCCAATTTTTAAATAGCCAAATACCTAGATCTCCAAATTAAAAAATTTTTAAATTGGCGAATTGTCGAATTGTCAAACGTCCAGATCCACAAATATTCAAATTACCAAAGTTCTAGATCTCCAAATTCTCAAATTGTCAAATTTTTGAATTACCAAATTTCCAAAATCCCAAGCTTCGTAATCTCAAAATTCACAAATTGCTAAAATTCCAATCTTTGTATTTTTCCAAAATTTACCGTTCGATACATTTATGTTTGAACCGGCACCACGTGTTCGTAAACAGCGCAATATTCTTGGTTTGTTGTTTTTCATCGTTTTTTGATGAACTATAAATTTATAAACAAGATTTATTGTCTCAGTGACAAGGCAAAAGTTACGGACAATCCGTGTAACGATAAGTAGTTATCATTATGACTATGTTATGAATATATCGTATTCTGTGCGATAGCTTAAAGTGTATCAAAGAGTCGATAGGTTAATACGGAAATAATTTTGATTAGTCACTATAGTTTGCGTAACTTTCCAACAACAAGTTCGTAATTTGTAACGTCAAATGGTGATAATATTTGTGGGGGGCGAAATAAGGATGTTCGAGCGAGGTGCGGATGTAGAGTGTTTGGACGGAGGGAACTGAGAGCACTGAGAGAACGAATAGTGTTTAGATCGGGTGATAGTTCTTCGCAATAGAATGCGTGTGGTACGAATTGGTCAGCGGATGTGACTGTGTATAAGTGGATTTGGGAGAAGAAGGTTGGTGTAAGTATGGAAAGAAAATCAGTTGAGCGTGAAACTAAAAAGAGAGAAGTTGCGTATGAGAGTTAAAAGAGAGAAGTCGTGCGAGCAGATATTGTATTTTGTTTTTTTTTTTATATATTAAGTATCTTTTTGTTTAAAACGAGTCCTTGAGTCACTATGATCCCCACATATTTTTTATGAATGCACGAGGAACGCGAAGACAATGTGTTACCTCTATATCTCTGCACGAATTTTAAAATAAATTATACAACCCCAGATCTTCAAACTTCCTCGTGTCCAAATTTCCACGGCCCCTAATTTTCAAATTTTTAAGCTCGTCAATTTTTACGTTTCCAACAACCAAATTTCTCAAGAATGCCTGAAAAATTCTTTCAAAACCTTAACTTTATCTAAAAAGCGAAATTCGTGATCGTAACTCCCAAAATCATCCTTCGCAATATGCACGATCGCGCAACAACAACCGGCTACGTGAAATGCTTGGGTCTTCAACGAAGATGAAGCGATTGCGGGCTGTGCGCATTATCCGGACAAGGTAAACAATAGGTAGAAAACGTACGGAACAACGATATGCAAATGGGGATAGTTTACATATTTCCAGGTTGCCGAAATGTTTGGCCAGTGTATACACATCGGCCGGACATATTTCGCTTTGTACCGAACGTATGCACCGCAGCGTGCCGCATGAAAGCTGTGGATTCAGCCAGCGTCCTTTGGGATTTATTTCGACAGGGAATTTGCCCGAGTTTTGTCAAAATTTCGGGGATGGTTTGTTTAGCGGCACGAGACCCGGGGTAGGTCCAAGTAGACCGAGAGTTTTCTCTAACTACGGCTCCGAGGACCGTAAACTGGAACAAGCCGGCGTGTTGCCCTCTCCGTCTTCTCTCGAGTGTGACGAAGTGGTCTACAATTCGCTTCTCCTCTCTTCGTATCCAGAACTTGCTCCACCTGTCCACCCTCTTCGTCGCGTCGTCCTCTCCGCGACCACCAGTTCGTGGTTCACGGTTTTTTAACGCTCTGACTGCCATGTCACCCATACATGGGTGACGCCCAAATTTCTCTACGGATTTAACGGGCGTAAGTCACCTCAGACGTGACAACTCTACTTTGGCTCTGCGGTCGTATGTCACGTTGCAGGTGACAAGGTGGACCCTGTCGACATTCGTGTCAATGAAGCATCAGCAACGAGCCACTAACGTTTCTAGAGATATACCAATGCTTTCTATAATCAACATTTAAAATATTGAGCCCAAGAAATGAGTACAGAAAATTTGGAAAATTTCTATGGCGGTAGTAGTAGTGAATATTTTTTATGAGAAGAGAAAAAATCTCCGAGTGGAAAGAAATGACGTGGAAATAGAAAATATTAATAAATCGTACCATGATTGGATTGAAATTGAGAATGATGATGATGGCATCTATATTTCATAGTACATTCTTTTATAATAATATTAGCTTTTACTTTAATAAATTAAACACATTATTATAAACCGTATATAATATAACCTTTGGAGATGCATTTAACTTTAAACATTCGTTCATTGGACATTCGCATATCGCGTTCACATTCTAGTTTGACATACATTTTCGTTCTTATACATTCGTACTGTAATTTTTATACACTCAATCAGTCAATTTTGTAGAAAAGTATAATTCTCACTTTAATTGTTCGGAGTTATATTTATATTCCGTGCAACAATTTTTAATAAATAACTTATAACTACATTTGTAGTATTATACACGTGATGTTTGTACACAGTGAAACACACAATATTGGCAATTAATAATGAAAATATGTATGATTATTTCAAAAAAATTGATCAACCTTTCTAACAAGAAAGTTTTACAGTTGCTGATGGTAAAAATACTTAAGACCGCAAAGGGTTAAAATTGCATCACCGAGGATCAACTTTCCCCGGCCAGAATCGTCGCAACAAGTTTCCGGAAGTCGATAGCGTTAATTCGACGATCGAACCGGCAACGAATTACCGCGAGAGCGGAATTATCGAACAGAGAACTGGACGATTTTTAAAAGTAAGCCTCGTGAAAGCGGAAACCGATCCGAGGAATATTAGCGGGCGACATCGTATCGTGCACAAAAGAGAACAGAGGGTGGCGAGGGTTGAACAGAGGGGGGGGGGGCAGTGCATTTTATCGGGAGCATTTTCATGGAGCGAAAAACGCGGACGGGCCAGTCATGAATGTTTGATGGAGCGAGCCAGATCGGTCGGAAGTGGCGGGGCCGCCTCTTTTTCCAATATTACCCGCGATAACGTCACTCGTCGATCAAATAAAAAGCTCCGACGGCGTAGGGAGCCGTGGAGAAGAACGCCAAGGAATAACTGACTGACGAGAGAAACGTTGACGGTGACTGCGAATCATTTGTATCTACCGCTTTTCTTTCGACACCTTCGATGCGGGCGATTGAAAGTCGAACTTTCAATCTCGACCGTAACTATTCGTATTATAAGGGTTCCTGTGGGGATGGGTGTCAAGGCCATCATTTTCAGACTTGAAATTTTTGGTTATCAAATATCTGAAGTTTCAAATTTCTGAATCACCATATCACTTAACGTAGTATAATGCACGATTGTTTTGATGTTTAAAATGAAGTGGAAAAATAAATGAACAAACGACGAAACATAAATGAATGCACTTATGGACTCTTTATTTTGATGAGAACTAGTATAAATGTCAAGAAGATCAGCGTAACAAATTTTGTTATTTGAAGTAGGAAATTTGTAGAAGGGTCATTTGACCCCTTTGGTAGTTTTAGTGTTAATACGTAAATTTGTTGATTTCCATGTTCCATTTGCGAATGCCTAGCTATCCAAATTCCAAAATTATCAAATTTCGGAATTGGTAAATTTACTGCACTTGAATCTGCCAATTTGCAAGATCTGTAATTTTCTTGTTATAAATTTTCTAGAACCTGGATCTCCAAATTCCCGAATCGTCAAATTCACAAATTTTCCAAAATCTGAATATCTGAGTTCCCAAATTCCCAAATTCGCAAACTCCTAAATTCAAAAATTCCTAAATTCTGAAATGTTTGAGAACCTGAATCTCCAAACTCCCACATTCTCAAATTCCAAAATTCTGAAATTTTTAAAAACCCGAATCTCCAAATTCCCGAGCTTCCAAAATAACGAAATTTTGAAATTTTCTAGAACGCGAATCTCCAAATTTCCATATCCCGTAATTTCCTCGTCCCAAATTTTCCAGGAGCCGAACCTTCAAATTCCCAAGTCCCATAACGTCCTTGCCCTAAATTTCCCCAATATCCTTCCCTAAAATCCCAATTTAAAACTTGTTAATTTGTGTGTTATTTCCAAATTTCAAGATCCCCTAATTGCCTTATCTTCATCGCCAGCGATTTCGAGTCGACCAGAGCACCATATCCTAGTAATTAAATTCTTAGTCGAGATCGCAGTTAACCCCCCGGTGTTAAACGAAAATTTATTCTTCGACTGGAAGTTTGTTCTCCATAAAGTTGTCGGCGAACACTTAACGTTCGCGTATATCGTTCGTGGAAAATATGAGTCAGGAAATTTATGCCTGAATGTCGTGTAGATAAGGTAGCGAGGACAGATTGTATAGTGACTTGCTTTGCAGAAGGTGGGTGACTGGCGCCAGGTTGAGAGACTCTGTGCTGGCGCCAGGTTGGCTGGAACCTGACACGCGATCAATCAACCCGTTGCTCTGTCCACTAGCCAGGGTTTACCTGCTGGTTTACCTCATCGCTTTAGTTTGAATTCCCGCTCTAAATGCGTTGCAAAATTTCTTCCTCCGGCTGGCAAACCGAAACAAAAACTTTTAATTAAAACGGCGAATAGTTTGCTCGTTTGAAAGGCGCACGCCATTTAACGAACGTAATTATACAATTATGACGTGGTCAAACGTTCTGCCGTGAAGGAACATCCCCCTTTGTCTGGCTGGAACATTTCGACGAAACATATATTCGCTAACTCGGAAATTCTGCTTACAGGCACACAATTTTACGGTGCCTGCAGTGTAACTTAAAAAAATAATCGCACCCCTGTAATGAATTGGTAATATTTTGCTAGTCAAGAAATATTGTTCAATTTATATGTAAAAAATATAAAATATCGATATTTTGTATACCGTAATTGTAATTTGTTTGTTGGTCAAGCGATTTTAATTGGGATGAAATGATTTATCAGACGGTGACTCGTTTAATTCGTTTCGAATTGTATATGATTGCAACGTAACGCGATTGTCATGTATTTGTAAATTAATCCTCTGTGATTGTAATTTATTTTTAAATTAGTCGTTCGATCGTGACACGAAACTCGTATGTAATCGATGTTTAGGTGTCGCGTTCCTCTGGCCGGTGCACATTAAAACATATTTAAATTCCTACTGTACAACGTGTCAATTTCGAGATATTTTATTTAGCCATCAGAAAACTACATAAATCCGCGTGTAAATTCTCTCTGTAAATTCTCCTCTTGTACAGGGACGACGTGACTCACCGGCAAATCCTATCGCTAACATATCGCAGTATCAGGAGTAGTTTCCATGTAATCGTCTGGACTCTGATCGAAACACGATACCGTGCGCACTCTGTTATTGTTCCTGCTAATTTCGTATCAATTTGATCGGTGATTCTGTTTTTCGACGAATTGTAGACCGCCGATCATGATAGGCTTCCCCAACGGGAATGGTAGGGGTAGGAAGTAGCGCCGCTCGCTATGAAACGTGCGATACAACGCGTGGCGCTCAAACGCGAGGGTTACTTTTAAGCTGAATTTAGAAATCCAGTAAGCTTAGAAATTGGACATTTTTTAATTTTTGGAAAATAAATTTAATTGAATTCAATATAATTGAATTCAATATCCATATGAATATATGGAATAGTTAATATCCATGTAATTATATGAAATAATGAATATCAATATAATTGTATGGAATAATTAATATGTATATAATTGTGCAGAATATAATTTCATTGAATTCAGCTAATTAAAGTTTAAAATTAGAAAATCTGGAAGCTTAGGAATTCGGAAATTTGAGGATATGAGAAATTCGAGATTTGGAAGTTTTTAAAATTGATGAACTCGACAGTTTAAGAATTTGGGAAATCTGGAAACCCGGGAGTTTGAGAACTCGAGGAGTTGGAAATTTGTGAAGTTTAAGAATTCCGGAAATCTGGGAAGTTGGTAATTTAGAAAATTTGGTAATTCAAAAATTTTAGAATTGGGCATTTAGGAAATTCACAAATTCGGAAAATCCGTGAATTCGAATATTTACAAACTTTCAGATTTACAAATTCGCCAATATAAAAGTTTCAAAATGAAGTTACTAAAAATTCCAAAATAGTGGTAGGTTCACCTTTAAACTTCTCTCTCCTTATATCGCCACTTTACCTCTATCCCGCTGCATTCAACCCATCAGGTATTTAACCTCGAGTGATACTTTGCTCCTGTCATCGCGATATATGACCGAAACTGAAAATGAAACCCGAGTGTACCCGTCGAATCATCTTCCTCTCTTCTCCTCGACGAAGTTCGCCTACTTTCTCGTTAAAAAAGATTTCCAAGGAACCAGCGGATAACGAGAACGCGCGTACAAGGAGGGACGAGAAAGAGTTCAAATCCCGTATGAAGCGTTCTTATTTCCATGGCAGTCGTTGTTAGCGCGTGTTGCGTGGAACAGCGAGTACCTGACGCAAACTAAAATCTCATTTGCCCCGAGGAAGTGCGCGCGGGCATGTGTGTGCGAGCATAGGCGCGGCCAGACGGGATAAAATTACGTCGGGTTTGTCGTCTTTACGAGCCACGCCACGTCGACAGGACATCGTGTCCTCGGTATAACAAGCAGAAACCGGTAAAATTATGTCTTGCCTTACCTGGCGGTGCTGCGCACGGTCGAATTCGTTTCGGCTTCGCCGGACAACCATGTCCCTTGACCCGAAAGCTTCTCGCGAACCTGAAACCCTGATTTTCTCCGAAAACGCTCGAGCAATTGGGAATCAACTTGTTCGATGAAAAATTCACCATTGGTTCTCCTCGTTGCTCATGCGATACTTGCTTTTCCCTTTTGCTTATATTCTTCTATGAGACTTTTTAACTGGTATCAATTTAATCATATTTTCCGAGCGATACTTCTTAAATACTGCCTTTAAAATGATACTTTGTAAATGATACTTTTTGTGTGAGACCATAAAAATGGTGCTTCAATGGTACTTCTAAAACAATGCCTTCTATATGCGTCTTCAATAATATTTCTCAAATAGTTCCTTTTAAATGAGACCTTTCGAGTGATATTTTTGAAATCATACTTTCTGAGTGACATATTTTTAATACCTATTAAATAATACCTTCTAAATGGATCCTTCTTAAATGATACTTTTTAAGTGATGCTTCTTCAATAATACTTCTTAAATAATAGCTTTTAAATGAGACCTTATAAGTGATATTTTTTAAATCATATTTTGTAAGTGACACGTCTTCAATGGTACTTTTAAAATAATATTGCCTAAATGGATCTTTCTGAATAATATAGTATAAGAGATATTTCTTCAATAATGCTTCATAAATAGTATCTTCTAAATCATACTTTTTAAGTGATATTTATTAAGTGATGCTTTGTAAATGACTCTTTTCAAATGATACTCTTTAAATGATTCCTTTTAAGTGATACTCTTTAGATGATTCTTTTTAAATGGTACTCTTTAAATGATTCTTTTTACATGACTGTTTTTGGACGATACTTTTCGAATGACTCTCTATAAATGGTACTCTTGAATATCAAACATTTGATGAATTTCCTTGCGCTCGCGAGTGGCAGATGTCGTAATCGTCGTACACACGAAAGTAATTATAAAAGTTTGTCTTGGGACAAGTTCCCCGGAAGTCTCGCGTCGTTCCGAGTTTCCCGGGCGTCGTTTCGTAGGGTGAGGTCTATTTCCCGTGTACGGTGTGAAATATCTGGGTGAACGGGGAGAACGCAGATACGGAGAACTAGCAGCCTATTTGCATTCAGATCAAAAATCTTAACACGAAGATTCTTGTCGGTGCCCGAGACTCATCTTCGATTTGGAAGATTTCGTTTCTTGATTCCGCGAAGGGGTGGCGAACGATGTTCGCCCCTTATCGAGTCGAATGGCCGTTCCAGCCACGGTGTGCAGCGCGATAAAAAAAATTCGTTCAACCTTCTCATCTCCTGTGAAAACCCCATACTTCTCTTTTCTCTTCGCTGATTACTCGAATCGTGAGCTGCGTTGCGCGATGTAAACGGAAACGTTCGTGAAAACGCGAGAAATCGCAGCCACGAAGGGAAAATTTGAGGAAAAACGAAACAATTCTACGCTTATGTAGATTCGACATCTTCATTCCCTTTAATGTTCTATGCTTGGATGCACGCGATCAATTATTCAACCATGAATCGTGATAAAGTGAACTCTGGATAGTGAGAAGCAGCTGTGATTGTCCTGGAAAGTTTATTGCTTCACACGCGTTTTTAATAACAACGAATGTTGATGATGAACGAAGAAGAAATTCGATCAGAAATATAAGGAAAATGTCTTTCTAAATTTTAGTGACGGGCATGGTACACCTATAAATTTGTTCAATTTGTTCATACATTCGTCGACATGGTCACATGTCTGAATATTACCATGGTTTTGTATGTCCACATTCCTCTCAGAATTTACATAATGTTACACACATAAACTGAGGAACCCTTTGCACACGAAAGCATTTTTATTGTTTGCAAATAGGTACTGTAAAACTTCCTAGTTACAAAATTTGATAAATTTTTTTGAAATTACTATTTGTCCATTATTAATTTTGGAAAGAAGTCGTTGTACCGAATCGTCGATTTCTTTCTTGTTCTGAAAATTATCTGTGAAGAAATTCAGCTTGTCGAAAAATGACTACATATGGAGGAAAGTGTAGGATGCATAAAAATGATAGAAATAACTAATCTGACTTTAGTATAACTATCGAATGTAGCGATTTCAGCGAAGGTCGAGATGGAAGTCGTTATTGAACCAGATCGTCGATTTTTTCGGCGTGCACGAGTTACAGTTATTTAAGGACCGTGATCGACATTTTCCTCAGATGCGAGTATAAGCCCGAAGGCCTAGTACGAGAAAGGTTATGAAAACGCAAAGCGTATCCACGGTCGAAGGTTGGTTGCCGAAGGCGAGTCAAGGTTTCCCGAACGTTGCGATATCGAGCACACCGATTTACCATGTATGAGCTCGTCCCGTCGACGACGTTCCGATTTCCCGGCAGGTGATATCGAGTCCCGTCGGATTTTCGCGGGAACCGACGAGATTGCAGCCGGTAACGACGCGTCGACGATGTTTACCCAGACACGTGGAGGGTGGAAACGATCCTACAGGATACCGGTGTGTACGTGCTCTCGCAAGAACGCTCACCGGGTCCTGTACCGAGAAACTTACGACTCGTTTATATATCTATCGACCCGCACGAACTTGCAGCTACTTTGTGAATGCGGCAAGAGTTCAACGGCCCTTGGGAATCGAACCAACAGAGATACGGGCTGGCAACTCCGAAACTGCGTGCAAAGCGCTGTTCGATTTCAAAATTTACCCTCTGTCTTCGGCTCGCATATAGTTAAACACTTGTCGTACTATGACGAGTTTGACACGTGACGCACTCGCGCTTCGAACGAAATAAATTCTAATCAAATTTTTAGTGCGATTCTATTTGGAGTCTTTGTCTGAATTTCCAAATCTTCAATCCCCAAATTTCCATTTTGGATCATTTTTGAATTTCCGAAGCCCAAACTTTCGAATCTCTAAAATCTCAATTTTAAACTTGTAGATTTCTTGCTTGCAAATCGGCAGATTTCCAGACTTCCTCTCCGAATACCTATATCCCCAGATTTCTACATCTTCGAATCCCTATGTCTATAAATCTCGATATTCTGAAATCTCCATATCCGTGAATACCTATTTCCCCAAATTTCTATATTCCCACATTCCGATATCCCCAAATTTCTACACTCCCAAATTCCTATATCCCCAAATTGCTATATTTCTAAATTCTTATTTTACCAAATCCCAGTAGCCCCGAATTTCTATGTCTCAAAGTTACTATATCTCCAAATTCCTTTACCTCGGATTATTATGTTTGCAAATCTCTATATTCCTCGATTCCTGTATACCCAATTCGCTATATTTTCAAAGCCCTATATACCCCAACTTCTCTATCTTCGAATCAATATATCCCGTAATTTCTATATCTTCGAATTTCTATACCCACTAATCTCTCCGTACCGAAACCCTCGAATCCATATATTCTCAAGTTCTTCAAACCGCGAAATTCCAATTCTCCAAATTTCCCGCATCGGAACTTCGCACATCGCTAAATTCCCCCTGAAACTTCTAAAATCCGTGAACTCTGAAGAACCTTCACGGTTATGACCTACATCCGAGGCACGTGAAACTCGTGTCACCGCGGACCACGTTCGATCGACCCTTCCGTACGCAAAGACACCATAATCGCGTCCATTGTACATTAAAACGTTCCTCCGGGAATCCGGCCACGTTCAAAAAAGCACGGGTGTTCAACGATCCGCGAATCGTTCCAGCGAAGGCGAGGATACCTTCTATATAAATCAAGAACGTATTTAACGGTTAAAAGCCGCGTTTAAGGTTGTTTTATGAATGGCCAGGAAGGAGGGACGAATATCTCGTGTCCAGCTCTCATACGTTTCGTGCTCTCGTGGCTCCGAGCAAGAGGGTTGTTCCAGTTTTGGATAAGCCGCGCTGAATAAAAGGGGGATCGCGAGGGCTACGGGGGTGTAGCGGGGGTGGCTCTACGGCGCCCGTTCGTCTGCCGCTCCTGGTCGATGGCTTCCTTCAACCCCTCCTCCTGTTCCCCTCGCGTTATCCGCAAACTTCTCAGTACCGGTATCGCAGTATTCCTAGCCGGTCATGATTCATTCCGCACTTCGTAACAGTGTAATTCGACGATCATGAACGTTACCTGAATCGCGTGCGATCGCGGGGAGAAAAAAAGGTGAGTTCGCCGAGACTTCGCGGAGCCCCGCGTTTTCGGCCTTTTAACTTCGACCACCACCGTTTAACGCCGTTGCACATTCAACCTGTCGGCGATCACCGCGTTTATCAATTTTCTCCCGCTGGATCGCCGTGATCGTTAAATGTTAACAACTGAATCATACTTTCCGAGTGATACTCCTTAAATACTGCCTTTCAAACGATACCTTTTGGGTTATATTTGTAAGTAAGTCTATGACAGTTTGTAAGTAATATCTTTTATGTGAGACTTTTTGAGTGATATTATTTAAATCGTACTTCCTAAGTCACGCGTCTTCAATGGTACTAATTTTCTCCCGTAGATCGCTGTGATCGTTTCTTAAATGGTACCTTGAATCATACTTTCCGAATGATACTTCTGAAATACTGCCTTTCAAACGATACTTTTTAGGTTACACTTCTTCTATGATACTTTGTAAGTAATACATTTTATGACAGACTTTTTGAGTTATATTTTTTAAATCGTACTTTCTGCGCTACGAGTCTTCAATGGTACTTCTAAAATATTGCCTTCTGAATGCATCTTTCTTAATGCTTCTTTTATGTATCGGCAGTATTAAGTTAAAAGAGAGCACTTAAACACCTCACTTTGTAAATTCTCAAATTTGGAATATATTCGACCGTAAAATAAAACTTCGTGATACAGGAGGTCGTATTAAACATATATCCGAAGAAGTAGTACAACGATCTCACAGTGCGAATAAAATAGATCGCGAAGTCAAATTTATATTCCAAATCGGTTATTGGATCAGCGAGAGCTCTTGGTACATCGCTCATGTGTTAATATTTGACGTGTAAAAAACAAACGTCGATCGCAAACTAAATATATCCCAACGAAAAACGAGTATCGATTTTACAGTTTTCGTAGCACGTATTATGTATTGAATTTAACGTATCGGAGTTCCAGTTACGAACGTATATCGAGAACCATTCTCAGTTCAAAATACAGTAAATCTTGTGGTTCGTTAATCTTAGATACATCAGAATTTGAAAGGTTTAGAGATCTGAAAGTTACATTTGGAAATTAGATCTTCGAACTCAGACATTTGGAAATTAGATCTTGGAACTCAGACATTTGGAAATTAGATCTTGGAACTCAGACATTTGGAAAATTGAGGAATTTCATAATTTGAACTTTAGAAATTTGATCATCCGAAAATCTGGACACTTGGGAGTTTATAAATTTATGAATTTGTGAATCTAAGAATTTGATATCTTAGGAATTTGAGAATTTAAGAAGCTGAAAACTTGAGAATATAAAAACTTGAGAATTTGAGAATTTAAAGACTTGAGAACTTGAAATCTGGAGAACTTGAGAACTTGATAAATGTTTTATTTCAAAAACCCAACTGCAAGAACATACCAAACTCAAAAAATTTTCAGTTTAAGTATTCTCTTCCCAACATCGACCAACGGTGACACCAAGCTCCTCCCGTGAACTATTCCCTCTAAATATATCGCATCGCCGAACAAGTATGTCCGACACGTTTTTCACGGCACGTAATTCGTATTAAATTGAATATATCGGATTTCTCATTACCGTCGCCTGCCGAGCAAGCGAATCATTTTCAATTTGCAACACAGTAAATCTCACGGTTCATTAATCTTCGATAACGATATCATTTAACAAAATTGTAGCGACGTTGCACGTGTGTCGTCGAACGATATAGGTATCGACTGTCGTGGCATCCCCGTTATATTCGA
The DNA here is from genome assembly GCA_947623535.1 of Coelioxys conoideus. Taxonomy (NCBI): domain Eukaryota; kingdom Metazoa; phylum Arthropoda; class Insecta; order Hymenoptera; family Megachilidae; genus Coelioxys; species Coelioxys conoideus. The sequence continues at coordinate 12,517,523 of OX392459.1, forward strand.
TAACGATTTTCGAAATAAATTCGTTCTCCTGGTCACGTCGCGATTCGAAGATTTCGCAACGTTCTGTCGTCGATCGGAATATTCTGTTCGCGTGCTGCCGCGCTGTGCACAGTATGCTTTTTCGCAAGGTAAAAAGCTCGTTCTTCTCGCTGGTCGGATTCGCCATCTTGCAACGGCGTACGATCGTGCACGTGTTTCCGGCAAATTAAATCACTTTGCTAAGCACCGACCTGCCTATCTCGTTGCCGTCGTATCGTTGCGTACGACGAACATTTCCCCGTATTCGAACCGAATAATCGTTTCGCAAGCTGCTCTAACGTTAACGAAAAGATGACCGTGAAACTGCGTTTGCATATTCCGGCTATTACGACGAACGGGTATTCCAACCATGTACACGGCAAATTGTATTACATGTCTGACGCGGCTGCTGTAATTTCTTCAGCAAGAAAGACCACGGAGATGGAATCCTTGGATTGTCATTACTAAGGGATTTGATACCACCCCAAAGATAATATGGGGTGAAAACATTTTTTGGCCGCCCTTTCGTACACGTCTTTTGATGAAATTTCTGCTCGCGAGACACGTTCGACCAGCATCCTTTCTGATCTCGGTGAGCCACAAGATCCCTTTGATCATTCTCGGAAATTATCGAGGTTCTTAGAAAATTAAGGCAGAAAAGTACACGATATCGCAGGTTTAAAAATTTCTAATTTCTTGTATCCCCAAATTCTGAAATTCCTATAGTCCAGGTGTTCGAACCCCCAAATTCTAAACCCCGTTGTCAAACTTTTGTGTTCTCAATAATGTACAATCTAGTTGTTCTCAATCTTGCACAATCGTTGAACAGTATTTATTGCAGGATTTTTTTAGCGGAACTTCACACTATAGATCAGCAAAGACTGAAATATTCCAAAGGAAAAATTGTTGCGATGTAAATTCTGAATGTGCGGAAGGATCGTGAGTTGTGAGGCGAAATCGATGTGAAGATGGGCATGTTACAACTTGGCAAACGTACGTCTGTAAAAGATACGACGTAGATTGGTAATCTACATCCAGCCGGTGCGTTACGCCAATGCACACGCTCGAAATTCCGATCAGGAATTTCTGGAACTCGAGCTCTGCAGCGATTTCGCGCGGTGTAATCTGAATTCCCATGAAATATGTATGTACCTCGCGGATGATTCGTGAGTAGACGATCGAATTAACGGGAGATCATTTCCCCGGGTGTTTCTTGCGATCCGTCACAGTTCACTTTGCCAGCTATCGGTATCCTAATAATTTACTACCGTCATTTCGTTCTGCACACTTCACCTTCTGTATCTTCTTTCGTTGTTCCAAATCAAAGAATAATCTTTTATGTAGTTCGATGTAAACGTACACATTACACATTTTTACAGAAAAATATTATTTAAACTTACACATTAAAGAAGAAATACTATTTTAACTTGCAAGGACCTCGTACGATTAACGTACAATATATTCATATTATCAATGTCACATCATTCTCGATATCTGCTGACAACACTAAAATATCGACAATATTGGGTCGAAATATTTAAATATTGAAATTTATCCTTTCTTAATAATAAACCTGTCGATATTCAATTTACCAACGGATCATGAACTACATGTCGGTAATGTACATACATATCGAATATCTGTGGTCTCCATCGAATTAAAGATATACCATACATGAGTGTGTTTAAGTACATAAAGCAATTGTATAATTGCAGGCGTGCAAAACTCTTCAAAAACTGAAAATTTGTACATTGTTTAAAGCAACGGAGGCATCTGTCTCGATCTTTTCTTTATCAATACGTATTTTTTTTAAATCCATAGAAGACATTTTTTTTACATATACGTTCACATTACTTGTATGCGCATATGCATAACAAGAGGCATTAGATACGATAAATATAGGAAAACGAAATATATAGTACAATAAATTGAGAACCTCATTACTCGTACGTGCATGTATATAGCAGAAAGTATTGAATATGAAGTATATAGTACAATAAATTCAGAATGTGCAATGTACATAAATATCGCGCATTCGTATAACGAAGAACGAGTCAAAATTCACTGGTGCAGGTGGTAAGGCATTACACGTACACCCATAAATGCGCCCGTTACAATAAATATTGTAAATGTCCCTCTCGAGGCATGCATCCACGCGTCTGATCACATACGCGGTGGCACGTATCAGCTACAAATGCAGAAATGTTGCCCATAAAATACACCGTCCGAATTCGGCGTTATTCTTCATCCTCGCCGTGCACGACGACTTTCGTCCCTCTCTCTATATCGCCGGAGTACAAGCACAGTGTGCGATGCGACTGTAGGTGCACGTGTCGTTGCTTTTTACGCAATGAGCCGACGGTACACACGATTAAGTCGATCGCGTTTCGCGTTATCGCGAATCCGCCCACATTCAACGCCTTCCAGAGCGAAACTTTCTATGCGTTTCAATTCAAAGTGTTCCAATCTATTTCCCCGGGCCTCCCCCGCCGCACGGGATACGATTTACGCCGTAGATAAGGCACAATCGAATCGATTAAACGAACGGTCGATCGTCGAAGGAACTCTCGACTCGTTGCACGGCGAACGTGAGATCATCGTGCGTGCACCCACCCACGCGAGTGACCGGTGACGTCACCGCGACAACGCGGCACCCACTGGTCGGCACCAGAAGAATGTGCCAGTTACCATTGGATCGCTTCTGCTTCTCTCCTCGTCGCTCTCCATTTGTCCCGTTCCACTGTCGCGTTACCGGTTCCACCGATCGAACGTCTCCGGCCGTTTCGTGTCCGTAAATTCCGCGCGAACGTTGCTCCGTACCCGTCTCCCGAAGGATCCGGAATATGCCCGGTACGTTCACAATATCGCTGACTTCCGTCGCGAGACTTTACGATCCGACCACGTGTTTCGGGTCCGACGGATTTTTACGACCCGGTGTCCCCGTATTATCCCGACACGTGGACCGCGTTAACGCGCGCGATTATTGTGCGGGAACCGCGTGTGTCCGTGGATCGCCAACATTGTTTCGGGTTACTCGGTGTCCGACTCTTTTGTCATGCAGATGGCCTCCAAGTTTTGCTTTCAACGGCGCATAACGCCTTTCGTTGCCGGCGCATTATTCGCTCTCGCGGCAAGAGTAATGACCTTAAGTTACCTACGTAAAATCACCGTTTCACGGAGCACACGTTACGCCTGTTTCTCATACACGAACGTCACCCCCTCGTCCCTTTGATTTAAGGGTCCCGCGAAAATCTGTTACGCCGAAACGGAGACTGGTTCGAAGCGATGCCGTCGCGTGGTTACGTTTGACATTCGCACGCTGATTTTGGGACAATTTACTCGAGATTCAGCTTTGGTTGATGCTTTTAGCAACGATATACAGCGGCATTTAACACCGACTATCTGAAGGCCACCGGTCTGATGTATTTTTTCTTATCAAGTTATTCTGGTGACTGGTTTTCAAATGTCTCACCCTGTATACACGAGAAACGACGATCGTGATAGCTGTGTGCTTATTTCGAAAAATCGTCGGGGACTGTAAAAAGTCGCGGGGAAAATATGTTTATCGCGGGTCGAGATCAGACAACCTTGTCCCAGATGATCTAAACACCGGAGTCTGCATTGCGTACGCTACAGAAAACTTTTTCGCCGAACACATTAGTTACACTTTATTGAATAAGGTATCGTTCATCTTTGGACCAACGGAGTCCAAAAAAAGAGGCAGCTTCTATATACAAGTTTATTAGGGGCACGAAAGTATTATAATATTTGCTAACGCTAACATCGGTCAACTATAAATGTACAGTGCGTTTACAGAATTATCTACTTGACTTTAACCCTTTGCACTCGAAAGCATTATTGTTTGCATTTTTTTTTTAAATTATATTTTATCATTATTTGTCTCATAAGTTGTTCATCTAAAATTGGTGAACCGACTGAAAACGAATGTGTATGACCTCTCGAGTGCAAAGGATTGAGTAGGTCTCTTTGATACATCGAGGTTGACAATCAGTATTGCGATCCATATTAAAAAATGCGAAAAGTACTCGCGGTGTCAAGTAGAATAGCGCCGATCGATTCTGATTGCATTGGGTGTTTCTTGACGCAGGTATTGCAGATCGAGGCGTTGCCAAGGTCACGAGGGAGGAGCTGAGGTCATCGCTGCACCTATGTTGTGCGGCGAACTCCTGAACGGTGGCTTCGTCAGTACCGGAGCGGTACCGGTGGTTCCCTACAGTCTCTTAGGATTCTGGTTACCCGGCTGTATACGTGCCACCAGTTCTTCCTCGCTGAATTCCTCGTATCTGACCCTGTTGGCCGAGCTGCTGGCCAGGGGCCACCTGGACCTACGAAGCGAGCTGATGGACCTCGCAAAGAGGAGCCATCAGGCTCCTACCAACGGTGCGGTCGACCTTGACATCGATCTGCACGGCGACGACATCGACGAGAACGTCTTCCTCGGTGAGTACTCGACATCGACATCCTTGTTATAACGCCATTAACCTTTGACCGGACAAACGGCGTCTGATGTGCTATTTCGAACGTTCATGACACTTTGCGCATCGCTCTTCGTCTGCTACTTTCAAATCATACGTTTTGTTTTTAAATATTTGAGAACGTACTTGTATCTTTTGTTTTCGATTATTTAAGAATATGCTCATATATTTTGTTTTCAATTATTTAAGAACGAGCTCATACATTTTGTTCCAGTATTTAAAAATTAGATTATATACTTTGTTTTCAATTATTTGAGAGTAAACACATACTTCATCTTCAATTTTTGAAGAGTGGAATATATTATATTTTACCTTTCCGTCGATATTATAACTTGACACATACGTATATTCATATTTATGTACATACAGATTATAATTGACAATATATAAATACACATAACTTCATATGTGTTATTTTAATAGACAAGATACACACGTGTAAACATACCAATTATAATGGACTATATATAAAGTTTCATAAAATTTGTTGGATATTCGTCCTAATGTATGCGGACCGGTCAGAGGTTAACCACGAGATTTATTCAGTAATTAAAGCAACGAACGAGTGCATCGCCGATGAGAAGCGTTCTTTAAAATTAAGTTTTCATTCACTTGATAGAACCATTTGGTTACATCGAATTCGTGATACCAATTGGGATCTGATTTATCGAGTTCCCCCGGTGTGGTAACTAACTCGTTTGACACACGTAGCGTCGTAAAAACCACAGTTACAATGAAGTATCGCAGTCGAATGGTTTTATTTCGAAAGCGAACATTGCGGTGTAACGAAGGCGCCGTATTTCTCGTTAATGGGCAATACGCCTGGCATGACGACATCGCGAAAGTAGCTATGCGTTGGCAGAAGTGAGTGGCGGCGTGTTACATCCACGGATAAATACGTCCGTCGACTGTAACCAAACGACATTTCTCGCTTTTAGTTATATGCTTCCTTTTGGCACGATTTATAGACGATACCGTCATTAAATTGGTATATCGAATATCCCCGAATGTCACGAAATGACATGGAAGTAATGTACGTTGGCGGATCCAGGTTTAAAACAGCTCACGGAAATGTTAAATCATGTTACGAGGATATTCTACACAATTAACAATCGCTAGTCACGTTTCCTTTTAGCTTGTAAATGTTTCAAAAGATCGCTTGTGCACTGAAAATATCGATGAAAGATTTCTGTACGCTTTTGCATCAAGCTGATCCACAAATTGATAGGTAATTTTCAAATTGATGCATCTTAAGAATTAGCCAGTTCATTATACAGATAGTAGCAGAATATTGATCTATTTATTTGCATCAATCTGATCCACAAATTGATAGGTAATTATAAAATTGATGCATCTTAAGAATTAGCCATTTCCTTCCACAGATAGTAGCAGAATGTTGATCTAGCTATTTGCATCAACTGATATTCAAATTGATAGATGATTGGCAAACTGACAGGTTTTAAGAATTAGCCAGTTTATTTAGAAGGTATTAGCAGAATGTTGATCCAGCCATTTTCATCGAATAAGTTGATATGCACCAAACATTGACTTTGGCATCACCTAATCGTGTCAGGATCCCTGACCAAACCTAGCACAATAAGAACCATGTATCGTCACATGTACGAACACATTCAAACATTGCGTTTAATTAAAATATTCGCTTTAATAATCCAGAGGAAAGGAAACAATAGGTATTCGTTGGAAGACCGGATAAAAAGAAATCGATAGAAGTGATAAGTAGGTATGAATCGTCCTCTGTCTGAATCGACGAGCCAATTTCTGCAATAGTAGCAGCCTTTAAACCGTGACATTCATCGTCGCATGCATCTCCATCATCCCGGTGACAAAACGTTCCCGATGCTTTCAACGTTGTCCTAAACGATCCGCCTTTTGGCGATCGTCCTCTATTCAGTCCTGGAACCATAGTCTGGCTGGCATCCAAACGCTTTCTTCTCTTTCGATTCTTCTCCTTTCCCGCTCGGTTCTTCCAGTGATGGAACTCGCGGAGAACGTCGGCGACTCCTTTAAATAATGGCGCAACGTTAACAATCTTCACGATTGTTTATCAAGATTTAGAGCCCGGTCGAGTCGTTGCGCGAACGTTACCGTGCCACGTTCGCGTTTCGTCTCACGACGGGAATTTAAGGCTGCTCTATATTAACGGGAAGCTTCCTCGCCAGACGGTACGTGATTCTTGCCAGCCACTTCCGCTTCATTACTGTCTGTCCTCGACGCGTTACTTTTAATTTCGACGATTTCTTCTCGAGAGCCTCTACAGCCATTGCCTTCTCGCCGTTCGCGAATGGATCTCCTCGATGAAGACACGAATTGAGGTTATAAATCTAGGATGCTGTAAGCATTTGCTAGCTTCGTGTGGCAACAAGTATACTTCCAAATCTTTTAATCGTTGCATTTATACATGTATAGTATATAGAGACATTATGTCTAGAGTATGTAGGTTTTTTGTATTCACGATTTTTCTTTAAACCTAAACTTTTACTTTGATGTAAATCAATTATATATTTGTATATCTCTATATTCATACATTCCTACTTCCCTCGATTCTTGTATCTTCCTCTCAATTGTTTAATCCGAAGATAATTTTATCTTGCATCGATTTAACGACCGACAATCGCAAAAATTTCTCCGACGATAAAGGTACGTAGATTTTGCAGGCTGGAGAAGTATTTTATCGCCTAGTGTGACACAAATCGGTGTTATCAAACACTTTGATGAGGAGATTATCGCGGTACGGAACGAAGGCTTGAACAATTGATCGATCGTGTGGGTCGAGTGCTTTTGTGCAGTTTTTTTTGTTTTATTCTGTTGGCGACGCAGAATTGAATACTCGAATGATTCTTCCGGCAAATTAACGTCGAGAGTGTTGTTTCACGATGGCTGAACTATTCTAAGGACATCGGGTTCGATAAAATCAGGTTCGTCGTTCCATAATTTAGGTATTCTCGTTTATTTTATCGTGTATCGGTTGCGATTGATACATTGGTAACTTTTTGATATACTTCGCCAACGAACGGCTCTGGATAACAATTTAAACATAAAGCTCGTGTACGGGTCTCTGAGTGTAGTTGCACGTGATTCGCAAGGTCAACAAAAGTAGCATTGATCACATAGAGATGTTTGAGTATAGACAAGTTAAGCTATTCTAAAGTCTATGAGCTAGCGAAGTTATTATTACAATTACTATCTCTGAGCCTTCTCTGGTTGCTACATATTATTACAGGTTCTGCCATCTTCTATCATCTTCTGCAATGTTATAATAAACCTTGCAAACATACTTTGCCGCCATACTCAATCGCAATTACCTATACCCCTCCACGAAATTGACTCCATTAAAAATTTCAACAGGAAAACATTTTTGTTCAGAAATAAATGTTCAAACATGTACCAAGAGTGTAAGCCCCTAGAAGATGTTCCGTTGTCACAGACAATTCTAAAACGTTCGTAGCGATCGAGGGCTTACAATTAGTTTATCGTTAAGTATTCAAGTCGATGAACGTTTGGTCCCGTGTCTCCTCTCCGAGAGCAAAGTTGAAACTATGTGCACGGACACAGGGTAACGGTATCAAAGCACGTCCTGAGAAATTTCGACGTTGTTTCCACGGGTTGCACCGGTCTGGACAGCGTGTCGCATAATTCACGTGGCAAGATCGTGGCGTGCCATTATGTCGTGAATCGACGTTGGCCTGCATTAGACCGGCGAAATTGGAATATTATTCCTCATCCGTCTTGTTCGACGGAATAATGCATCGACTAGAAGTGAAGCTCAATGCTGGAAAGTAGATTTTCGCGACCGTTGCACACAGCACACTTGTCCTCCTCGGTTGGTGTAAAGCGGATGCGAGTTTGATGACAACGCTTCGTGCCGCGCGACGACCGGCAACTTCGCGAAATTGAATCGAACTTCCGAACTGGCGAGCTACTTTTATCGGTCACCGCTTACCTCGACCCACCTTAAACCCGTCCCCTTACAAAGCAACAAAGTGGTCCCGCTAGCCGGAAAATAATGCTCCGGCGAAACGCTGCCGCGCGATATTATATTTACTACGAAACGAAACTTTCTTGTAATAAGAACGAGGAAGAAATAACTTTTCCGCTTCTTTTGCGCTTTCGACTGCGAGATATTGGGAAAAAAAGGGTGTGCGATGCTTCGTACTGTCTCGCGTTGTAACGTCACGCGTCGTATTGTCCCGTGTTGTGTCGTCATGTGTTATATTGTCCCGCGTCGAGTTCGCCATATATGGTATCATCGCGCGTTGCTAAGTTTGCCGCTTTGGAAAATTATAATTTGTGAATTTAAGAGTTAGAAGATTATGAAAATTTGCAAATGTGGGAATTTGTGGATTTAAGGATTTGAAAATTTATACAACTAAGGATTTGCAAATCAGAAAAGTTGAATTCGTGGAAATTTAGAGATAAATAAATTTGCGACTAAATTAATAGATCAATAAGTTTCGTACAACTGATAATTCGTATCTCGTAATCTCCCGCACGTCCCGATTAAACATAATAATTTCTCCTCGACACTCGGCCAACAAGAAGCGCAAACAAAAATTCCCGAAACGGGACAAATAGCGGGTTTAATCAAACGCGACACGAAGGGAAGTGTGTATCGAAATAGTGAGTCCCGGCACGAAGCGAATTAAGCAGCCAATGATTTATTCGTTCGGTCGAAGGAAACAACGTCGACGAGACGGGCTTATTCGTTTATCTAGCAAATATCGAGCCCCCGTAATCTTGGATCCCGGTCCAAAAATATGATGTTATGCCGTTGTAGCGACAGGAGGAAGCTGTAGCAGACATTGAGGCTGGCGGAAAAAGGAACAGAGAAACGTGGCGAAGATAACGACACAGAAAGAGAGGGCGAATAAAGGGGTGGACGAGCGAGGGAGTAACAGGAGGGTGGGTGGTTGGTCTGACGCAGCAAACAGAAAATAATACCGCGGCCATTGTTCCCGTTTCGCTTTTCTGTCTCGCTTCATTCACTCTCCGCTACAATCGAGCCTCTATTCTAGGAACCCTCTTCCATTGTCGTGTTTCGCTAGTTTTCTTCTCTCCCTCTTTCGTCATTTCCCTTCGTCTTCTTCGTCCTTCCGTCTCCGCGTTCTCCCATCTGTCTCGTGCCGCGTCTTTCTCGTCCTTTTTTCTTTCACCCTCGAATGGCGCTCGCTTTCCCATATTTCACTTGGCTCCGAAACAACGCAGCCGCGATTAGATATTTATATTTATTCGAGAAAGAGAACGTAGCTTAATAATAGTAATTGATTTTATCAACGGGATACACCCTTTCTTTCTACTTCGCCAACATGCTGAAGACGATTACCAATTTCAATCATTTATGTCAAATTCTGGATGATTTCAGATATGTTTGGACATAAGAAGGTATTGTTCAAATATTATCTATATTTAAATCTAGATTTTTCCGATATCGGCAAATGATCTACCGGGTTTCTGATCCTCATGGATGAAAATCTTCTATACAATTGAACAATTTGAATATTGTTTCGGAAACGAAGCATAGTATTTTCTACTAAGGCACATTCTACTGTTGTAGCATTACGATCGATTATAAAAAATATGAATTTTTTTATCTAGAAAGTTAATTTTTGACTTCCAGTCAAGTTATAGTCATAAAAATTAATTTGCCAGTACTAAATTTATCAACAATGAATGTTAATAAAATCGTTGTACTCGAAAACATTTTCTTATTGGCTAATAGTATCTCGAAAACTTTGTAACTGAAAAGTGTGATCAATTTTTTAGAAATCATTATTTTTTATCATTAATCACCGTTGTTGCCAATTTCACTGGCATCAAACATCTTACTGCGGATTTAGCTAAAAAATATTTATTCAGATTATTCTATTAGATGAATCGGCGAATGTGAGTCGCCGTTCGAGCACAAAGTGTTAATTGTCTCAAAATATGTCTCGATGCTTCTCCTGGGCATAAATCAATGTCCCTCGTTCATTTCGGACAAATGTCTCCCAGCAAGAACATAGCGAGACACGATTCAACGCGTTCTCTGTGATCTTTCGTCTCTCGCGACCGAATTACGAGCGTGAAATCAGCTTCATCGTGTTCCACGGCCGATGAAACAATATTAAGTTGTTCTCGTTCCATTTTCAACGAACGCGCGCGACATGAAAGGTCGCAGTTTCATTCCGATCAAACCGATTCGTACTTGAACGATTGTTCGCGAGCAGAAAAGATATGTTTATAAATCAGCGTCCTTTTGTCTCACCCTCTCGGTTTTTTTTCGCCTCTTTTTTTTCTGCACGCGTGCTCATATTCGATTGTCTCTGGTCGACGTGGAACGAGGGGAATGATACACAGCGGGATGAATTGAAACGTTTATTCAATCGATATGAACACAGCGATCCATCGTTCGCGCGCCTACTCCTCCGTCAAACGAATTAATTTGCTGGGTAATTTTCAATATGCACCGAAAACATCGATTCAATCCTGCTCGCCTGTTTTTTTCCGTCCCGTTCATTTACCGTTCGGGTTCGGATAATCAAGAAATATGTACTCGCGTCATTCAGCCTGTTGTACCTCTACCGAACAATCATCACGATCTCTCTACACGCTCGGGTGTATCCAGGTATCAGATATTTAACAAGACAACGTACGCTCGATAAGTGTAACAACGCGAGTTTCATTCGATTTGCATGGTGATTCGTTCGCGTTCGATAATTGAAAAATTCAGCCATCACGATACCTGGCCTACAGATTTCTGTTGCACGTCGGATCATCTCTACGACGTGCAAATACTGTCGTTGCTGCATGACGTTTCTCAAATTATCAAATAAATCTTCTAATTGTCTATCACGTTAATGTCGGTAATTAACTCGCGTTCATTTCACTAATTCGTAATTTAGAAGCTTCCAAAATTTTGCATCCTCCAACGTTGCTTCGAATTTTTGGGTAGATATATTGTACAATGATTACTTGTAAGGATTCGTACTTGAATCTGGGGCTCATACTTGCAAAAACCCGCTAAACCATTTGTTGCATTATACGGTATCTGGTACTCCATACTCGCGAAGAATTTTTGTTCATACTAACGGGATTAGTTAATATTGTATCGTTTCGAAACGGACAGTCGATCGCGTGGCACGTCATATTTTTACAAAGTCCATCGATCTGTACACGATCACGGATAACGAATGCGATGTTTGCCAAATAAACGGGCGATAACCCCCCTCGTGTCCCGGATGTTTAATCCGTGAGGATGAAACGACTCGTAACCCGTTCAGTTTTATCGAGCTCGTTCATCAAAACGCGTGTATGTAGTTCTCCAAATTATTAGTGCATAACGTCACTCGAGGAATCTTTCCTCCGCGAAATAAACTGCCACGAGACAACTCCTCCTCTCAAATTCAACTTGTGATCACATTTTAACAAATATTCTCGTCACTGACCTTTCCTTCCCTTCGTAGATACGATTACACGCTCTTGTTTATTAACATCATTTTCGAATGGGAATTTTTAATGGCAGGACATAGGTTTCGAGATTCTTAAAAATGTTGTGGTAAATCTAACAACATGTTGAATCCACGTGTTCTATTTTAATTGAAACAGCGTTTTTAATATAGTATAAGACAGAGATTTTAATGTACATGTCCCATGATGCTTCACATAATGAACAATAAAGTTTGTAAATATATTGTAACAAAGAGTGACTTGATACTTCTTGACATATTGACTACCACATCGAAGCACTTGAAAATGTGATTAAACAGTATTTTATTTCTCATAAATTTTACCAAATAATTTCACAATACGTTGTTATATTTATCGTTTACAGTTCCAAGTAGTTGAAAGGAGTATATTGAATTAGAAAAGTGAGAAAATTTTTAATAATATAGACGACAGACCGGGCAATTAAAGTATTTAACACCTAACCTAACCTAACGTTATATCTAGTCTATTTGCTCCTTGCTTTTAAACAACCTTCTCAATATAAAGTATTATATATCTTCGATAATACGGTCGAAGAAACCTGTAGTATACTTTCTTTGCGAGATTTCAAGCGTTAACTAGACTCCATAATCATATTAACAGTGTTTGCAAATAATTTCGATAGAATTTACATCTGTTTATCGCGACGGAAACGATTATAGAATGAAATATGAATTCTAAAATTGTATTATTCGCGAAATAAATAATCGGTGAGTATCGTGGAAGGGTAGGAAGGCAGAAATTAAGGGTAACCGTCGATGATTAAACTGTTCTTGCCGGTAGCGGTCGTATTCCGATCCGTCGATAGTTTCGAAGTCACGGGATAATTGCAAGGTCCTGTTCATTTTGTTCACGTTCGAGATTTATTTCTTCTTTCGTTGAACCGTCTCGTTCTGTTCGCGACGATCCGACGGAGACAGGCTTTGTCGTTAATCATTTCCGTGCTCCTCGTCAGACCGTCTGCTCCCTACTGGAAACGAAACTGTGCTCGCAATTAAGCGCATTCAAAGGAAAGACCTAGCTTCCTGCGGAGGTCTCTGGTACACGTGCTTCCGGCGTTGCTCGTTTTGCGGCTAATTCTCGGTCTTTTCCTTCGTTCCATCGATGTCCTCCAAGTAGGACAACGTTCCTCTCGACCCGACGTTGACACCGATATTTTAATGTCCTTCGATTTTTGTCCCTTTATCTCGCTATGGTAATCCACCGATGTGTCAGATTCGATTCGTTGAGGGAGTTTTCGGGATTTTGCAATTTTTGCACTCGGGAACCACGAGGTTGAGAACGTTGACACTTTGGAAATTTGGAACTTTTTTGGAAGGGATTTTTGGAGGTGAAGTTTGGATAGAATTTCAGGAGTTTATCACTTGGAGAGATTCGAATCGTGAAATTTTGTGCATTTGGGAAGTTGGTACTTTCAATGTTACAGTTTTGTGATTTTTTAATTTTATAATTTTCTCATTTTGAAATTTTGAAAATTCAGCACATTGTAAGTTCGAAACTTAGAATAATGGAATTTCAGAACTTCAACAACGAGAGCTACAACATGAGGAATGAGGATGATAGAATTGTGGGATCTTGGGATTTTTATTGTCTCTATTATTTTATAATCGCGAGGCTCTAGAATAGCAAACCTTTGATAGTTTCGGAGTTTGAGCCTTTTCAACATGAAAATGTCGACAGTGTCCTACAATTTTCAAATTTTTTAATTTCGAGACCATACGTCTCCGGAATTTCGAAGCGTCGACTATGAGACCCTAAAATTCGAGACTTCGAAAAACAATATAACAGGCTATTATATCGCGAAAAATTCTCATTTTGAGAAGCGAGTCTCGACCCACAAAAGTTTCGAAAGCCCCAATGTAGACATCCCGTAACTTCCACACGGCGGCCAGATTATTAAAAACAAAATACTAGTTGGATTTTATGAAAACGCCGAAAACTCGGTATACAAGTTTCGCGAAAAATCTGTTAACCTACATGGAGGAAATTTCAGAACTTCCTAACTAGGTGTACGAGGTGATCAACCGTTTCAACGATACGAAACTGTTCCGTTGTCCGATCAATTCCGCGAGAATAATTTCGACGGAGATCAGCGTACCGTAGAAAGATGGCGGCGAACGACAGGAGTAGAATTGGTAGGGAAGGATTCGGGTCGAGTTTTCGTAGCGGGCATAGAAACTATGACGCCGGAAATCACCGGTAGGCTTTAAAACGAGGACGAGCATGCAAATTGCACCTCGTAGATGGGTATATACTGTACATAGCCGTATGTACACGATGGAGAGACTCGTTCCGTGCCAGTTTTGCCGCGGGCCTTTGGAAACGCGGTGTACGAGTCCTGTCGGGGGGATCGAAGTGGCGTATAAGGTTTCCCTCAAAACTCACGGTACGTGAATATCAAACGACTCCGATGAGAGAAACAGAGTGGGAGAGAGAGTGAGAGAGCCGAAGAGAGCGAAGTTGCAGTCCCTCGAAGCCAGATTTTCAAAGTGTGAAGAGAGCCACCAAGGCATTCACCTGCTCGCACACGTGCACTCTTCGTCGTGCATCGGCTACCTTCGGGCTCTTCTCGTTTTACTTCAATTTATTTAGTAATTTTATTTTTCGCTATCTTCTCGTTGCGCTCGTTATTGGTTCTTGGAAATTGAGAGTTGCGGAACTTGGCATTTGGGGATTTCGGAGTCTGACGGATTTGGGATTTTGGGAGGTTGGTTGTTGGGGAATTCGGGATTCGGGGGACTTGGTATTTGTGGCAATTTGAGGCTCGACGAATTTAGGATTTTGGGAATTTGGTTCTTGGGGAATTTGGGATTTAGAGGATTTGAGACGCGGAGAAACTGAGATTTGAGGAATCTGGGATTTGGGGATACTGAAGTTTGGCGAATTCGGAATTTGGAGTACTTGGGATTTTCAAAAGTAGGTTGTCGGGAATTTGAGATTCGGGGGATTTGATTTTTGTGACAATTTGGGATTTTGGAATATCTAACGGATATTCGAAAGCCAGAAATTTGCAAACGCACGAAAATTGCGAAAGATCGATATTGAATATTTAGTATCGATTTTAGTACCTATGTATATCTAACACGAGGTTTGAAATTCACAATTCGAGAACTTAAAACTTGGTATTTCAGTAGCATCTAAATTTCTAAACCCGAAAATTGGCGAAAATTTCTCAAAACATGAAAATTTTTCGAACTTCTGGCTTCCACAAATTCGAATATTCGCATTTACATTTTAGTCAGCGAATCGGCGATGCGTAAACGAGAAATCTATGAATGGCAAATTTGAAACACCTTGAAATTCGACGAGGAATATCTATCGCGAACAAAAACGACCGAAACGAGAGGTTCACGAAGGCAGTTGAATTGCATCGCGAGTCGCAAATTGATGGGTCCGGAAAACAGAAGCTAATTAATGCCTCGAAAAGATATTACCCGGCGGTGTAATTCGGCTGGTGAACTAGCTGTTAGCCGGGATGCTGGGAGCCTCGAGGAATCGAAATGGCTGCGCGGATAATGGGAGGAACTGGAGATTGAAAGCTTTCGTTTCCCTTTTTCATCCTTTTTCCTCGATTTCTTTTTTTTCATCCCTTCGCCTCCGTCATTTACGCCGCGCTCGAAACGAACCGTTTTCTCTCCCGTAATTAAATATTTGTCGTTCACGAATCCGATTGGTGTTTGCGCTTCTTACGGTCATTTTTACCGTGCCGGTTTCCTTTCTCGAGTTTACTCTCGTCGGGGAGGAATTCGGGCAGGTTCCCGTCGAATCCTTATCGCGGATAAAAAAAAAGAAACCCGGGGATCACGTACGTTGGTTAAAAACTCGGACGAATCGTCGGGGGATGGCGGCGGTTAAGAAGCAATTCTGGTCGGATGAATTTATGGCCGCTCGAGATTAACACGGTCCGTTGCAATAAAAGTCACCCGTTCTGGTCACTCCTCCCTTACCCCGTTCGTTCTTTCCCTTTTTTCGCGTTTCCACGAAATACTCCGTCATCTGTCGCCTTTATCTACGAACCCCTCAAACCCCACCCTGTCCCGCTTACGCTCGCAAAAGTTTCGCCGTCCAAAATGGTTTGTTCCTTTATTTCTTCGTTTCGTCCGTACTCTTTGGATCCCCTCGATTCACTCGAGGAGAGAAAATGGGGGGAAAAGAGCGAGGGCCTACCCTTTCCTGCGACGTTCAGAAGCAATGGACGACGGCAACGCGGGCGCGGCGGCATTAAACCACCGGAATGTTCCTGTTTTCGAGACACTCTGCCTCCACTCGGTGAATCTCTTCCCTTTCTTCGGCACTCTCTGCAGCACTTTCTTCTTGAAGCAGCGGATAAAAAGCCTCGTACGGTGATACAATGCGTCGTTGCATGCAGATTGGTTTTGTACGGCCACGAATACGAGCATTCGCCACGGACAAAAGGCAAAAGAATCCACCCCGTTAGGGTACGCGAGAGGGTGGAATTAACGCATCGTGATTTACGATCGCGTTAACCGTTCGACGTGAATGTTTCCGCGCAGGGAACCATCTTGAAAAATATTCGGTACGTTACGGATCTTCTTTTCTACCGATAATCAAATTTTGAGTACGATTTCCAACACTTTTCCCTGCAACAATTACACTAAAACTACCGACGTACAATACACAATTATTCTGATATTAAAAACGAAGTTGAAAAATGAATGAACAAACGATGAAACATAAATGAATACACTTATAGATTCTTTATTTTTATGACAATCAGCATAAATGTCAACAAGTCCAGCTTAACAAATTTTTTCATTTGAAGTAGGAAATTTGTAGAAGGGTCAAATGACCATTTAACAAGTTACTAATTTTAATTTACGAAGCATGTTAAGGTGGCCTCTTTGAAATTCCTGTTGATTTTCATCAAGATAAAGAATTAACCTCTTCGCACCCTTGGCCACACATGTGGACAGTTAGTTTATGGCCTATATAAAGATATATTATTTTCTGAAACCGTTAAAAAACAAGTTTGTAATCCATCTAAAAATCCATCATACAGAAAGATAATCGCATTTAAGCACATAACGCAACCAAACGTACAGACATCATAGAATCGTCGCTTCACGAATTTGCGGAGGGTAAATAATAGACTCGCGATAGCCGCGAAAACCACCCCTACGTCTATATATTTTTTACTCTGAGCAAAATTCGATGGTCGATGAAAACATCGAATAGATCCGATAGACAAATATCGAGCATCGGATTCCGTATGTTGTAGGAATACCGGGGTATCAAGGGGTTAAAATCGTTCACGTACACGGTGGAGAACATTCGAATCAGCGATTTCCGAGCGTTTCGCGCAAATCTCCCCTAGCGTTTTATCGAGCAACTTGGAAGGCCGGAAATACCGATGCACAGGGTGAAATATCCAGGCCGCATTCCTCCGTATCGGCTGGTCGCTTTGCGAGGACACGGAATGGAGTCCGGAGGAGCTCTTTCAGCCAGATACGCGATCGAATAATGGACGTACACTCACAGACGGAGTTAGATACTCGGCTTGCCTCTCTGACGGATTTAATTCGATTGCGGTGAAAGTGTGCGGTGCACCCACCACCGAACGAAAGTGGATGTCGATCTTTCGAGAATGGTTGCTCCACTAATTGTCCATTACTTTTTCTACTTTCTTCTTGTTAAGGATTCGATGATCGAATTTGACAAAAAGGATTGTCCATGTCCGGGTAGTTATTGGGGGATTGCTTTAGTGACTTTGGTAATTAGGGATTTAGGAATTTGAAGTTTGGGAGTTGAATCTTTAGAAATTGGGTTTGGGAAGCGGGGATTTTGAGAATTGGGGATTTAGGAATTGGTGGATTAGTTGGCTTGAATATTTGGTATGATCGTGATTTAGTTATTTGGGAAATGAGATTTGAGAATTATAACATTTTAAATGCAAGAACTTGAGATTTCTTAAACTACGAATTCTCAAGTCCCAATCCCCAAGTCCACAAATTTTCATGTACATAATTCTCAAATTCTCAATTCCTAAATCTGCAAGTCTCAAAACCTCCAATTCTCAAATCCCCAAATCTCAAACCCCCAAATTCTCAAATCCCCAATTTTCAAATCCCCAAATCTCATACCCCTAAATTCTCAAACCTCCAATTCTCAAACCTCCAATTCTCAAATCCCCAATTCTCAACCTCCCAATTCCCAAACTCCCAATTCTCAAATCCCCAATTCCCCAATCCCCAAATCTCCCAATTCTCAAATCTCCAATCCCCGATTCTCAAAATTCTAACTTCAAAATCAGTCGAATTAAGAATTCATGAATCGTAGATTTCGATACACTAGCGTTGAAATTATATAACTTCGAGAAACCCATGAATCGATGGGTACGTCGCAATATGTATCAATACATATATACATCCCCGACATCGAAGGCGGAACTAGAAACCGGAATGTGTTGCTAATGTAATAACATTTCAATTCGAGGACGGAAATTGTCCAGAGAGCAGACGTCACGTCCCTCCGCGTTGTCCAATGACGACCCCCCTTCGCCATCCGCTCGTTCTTCGTTTCGTCGCGTTCTCTCGCGTGTTTGCACAAGCCGATCCACCTGGCGAACAGAAAGGACCCAGAGAAAAAAAGTGAGCCCGTCAGTTCGTTGACCGGTTTCGAACGAAATCGGAAACGCACGGACGTGTCCTCGGAAAATGGTTTTCCGTTCCGTTTTCCTACTCCGTCTACCTCGGGAATTTAACGTTCCGTTAAGTCGAACGTTAATTACGACTTCGTCGACCGCCGGAATAATTGCCGAAGAAGCGTGTCATGATATTTTGTCGAGGTCTCGTCGCGCGCGAGCCGAGAAACAGGAAAGAGCCGAGCGATGGGGGCAAGGAAACGGAAAAGGGAACAGAATTGAACGAAAAAAAAAGAAGGGAGAAGAGGAGAAGAAGAAGAGAGAAAGAAGAAAGAAAACAGAAAAAACAGGTTGCTCGGTGAAAACGCGAGGCTACGAATGAACTCGGAGCGTCGTCGCGCAGCCCCCGTAATTGCGTTCACCGTCGGCGTCGCTTTTAATTAATGCGACATACTTTTTTTCATCGCTAAAAAGTGCCACATCCTCGTAATCCACACCTGCCCCGCGCTCTCCCCGCTGTTCGTTGCCTGCAGGGAGTAAGACCGGTGGGTGATCGTTAAATGGATGCAGAAGAAAAAAGAAAATATGCGAACCCTCCAGGCACCCTTCTGTTTTTCTTCTCCTATGGCTCCTGCGTCTCTCTCCCTCTCTCTCTCTCTTTCCGACCTACTCGCTCGTTTTTCCCTACTTCGACGCTCTTTCTTCCATTTTTTCCCCTGTCTTTTGTCGTTCGCTATTTCCCTGGGCCGTCGTCCTCGCGGTCGCGGGATAAATCCGATCGAATCCTAATTTCATTTTTGTCTCCGTGTTTTCCGAGATTTGAAATGACACTCTCGGCTGTGGTATTCGCGTTTAACGTGGACACCCGATGAGAAGCTAGTGATATTTGGGGATTCGAGTGGCTGGGTATTTTGGGGATTAAAGAGTTTCGGAATTGAAGTTTGAGAGTTCTGAAATGTAGATATTTGGAGATAGGGGGAACTTCGGGGTTTTGAAGATAAGGGGTTTTGAGGATAAAGATTTGAGGAGTTACGGGTTTTAAGATCTGAGAGTTTGGGGATCTCGGAATTTGACATTCTTGGTATTTAGGAACTTTTTAATTTGAAATTCCAAGATTGGAAATTTGCAAGCTTGGAAGTTTGAAAATTTGGGTATTTGGGAGTTTGGAAACTTAAGAATTTAAAAACGTGAGAATTTGGGAACTTAAGAATTTGAGAACTTGAGAATCTGAGAGTTCGAGAATTTGGGAATTTGGGAATTTAGGAATTTAGGAATTTGAGAATTTGAGAATTTGAGAATTTGAGAATTTGAGAACTTGAGAATCTGAGAATTTGAGAGTTTGGAAATTTGGAAAATTGAGAATTTGCAATATGAAAATATGAAACTAAGAGAATTTGAAAATTAGAGAATTTAATACCCAAGACATCTACCCTCGTATTCACAGTTCGAGTGCAGCCACCCTGCCGCTGCATTTTTTCTCGAGAGTATTAATCCGCGTAACCTACATGCGAGGAGGGGTTGCGCGAACGATGAAAAGGACGACGATAAAATCCTCTATATACACGACTACTATGCACGCGTGTGTGTGTCCATGCGTGTATAAGACCCAAGGTACGACGACGATTTTTCTATTTTTTCTTCGTAGCCCGAAGAAAAACCCGAGTCTCCACGCGCAATCGTTTAATTCCGTAGCGAAATCCTGTCTCGAATAACCCTCGTATGAAATGTCATACGAAGCTTTCACGTTTGCGTTTCGTTCGACACCTCAATTTACATTTTCTACCGTTCCGCTGTTCCTGTTAACCGAGTCTCGGGCAACACGACTGCTGATGAATTGGCAATTTCTCGAATTGAAAATTTCCGGATTTTTACCTTCTACCTTTCTAGGTTCTTAGATCTAAATCTTCACATTTCCAAAACCTCAAGTTTCTGAATTTCGGTCTTTAAGTGTTTGAGTTTGTAAAATTCGACCACTACATTCTTTAATTTCTAGTCTTTTAAATTTCTCTATGCTTCTGCATTCGATAATTTATAAATTACTACATTTCCAAATTTCTACATTTCCAACTTTCTACGTTTCTGCATTTCTGCATTTCTACGTCTATAAATTTCTACATTTCCAAGTTTTTACATTTCGACATTTCCACATTTCTACATTTCTACATCTATAAATTACGACCTTTCCAAATACTTATATTTCTTAATTTTGTCACTTTTAAATTTCCAACTTCCCAAAATTCCTGCATATCCAAATTTCTACATATCAAAATTCCAACATATCCCACTTCCCATGTTTCCGCATTTCGACATTTCCAAATTTTCACATTCCTTAATTTCAAATTCTTGACCTTCGAATCCCCAAACCCTTTGGTTACCGCGCCAGGCATTCGTAAGGTGACTAGATACACACAACCTGCCAATGTTAACTTCGTGTCGAATAACTTCGTTACTTAACCATTTCGTTAACAGCGTTACCGGTTATTGCGCGCACAATCAGTGACAGCTGGGCCTCTCAAGTTTTTCGCGATCCTGTCACCTGCAGACGAACGAATATTCAGCGGTTACCGGATAGTGTGCACAGGGTGATTTGTTTCGTCGAGCCAGCAGCTGTTTTCCTTGCTACGAGACAAACACAAACTGGCAAACGTACTGAAACTTGCGTGGCAAACTCTGATTTATTTGCAACGACTAGCCCCGAGCTATGTGTGCTTATGGCAAGTGGAGACGCGATTCGTGCATTGGGCGTTTGCGAAATTTTTGACACGTTTTTATTATGGCGAAAAGTGAAATGTCGAGTACAATCGTGAATATAATATCGTTTCGGACGGCCGTGTAAAATTAATAATTTTTTTAATACGGAAATAACGTCCGTTCATATTACCGTCCTGGTGCGACGCAGCTGCGGAAAAACGATTTTTCTGGGAACGAGAGAACGCAATTTTCGGTGACGTTTAAATCATCGCGTTTGATATAACGCAGCAACAATTGTTGACACTTTATATGGTAAATGTCAAATTAATTTGTATACAGCTAATCACGCGTTGTCACAAAAATGGAAAAGGCTAATTTTTGACTGAAAGGAAACTAGAAAAATCTAGATATAATTCAATTATTACAGAGTTAACGTTACGATTACATCGATACGATTTTTGTAGTCCACGGTTGCATCGCAAGTAAAATGTCGTCTTCCAAATAAATAAATCGGGGTCGGAAAAGGTTCTAAGATGCTACCCGTTCAACGATTAAAATTCCAGTATGTCCCGCTACACACTATCCGTTTTTACTGCCGCAGCCAGCATCCTAGCGACATAATTCAGGAGTCGCGCGACGATAAAATTTCTATGAAATTTTAACAAAAATTTGCCTATCAGGAGCTCGCCGTAGCTCTTAATATAAATTTCAATAACGAGTCAGTGAGCGCGAGTACATAAATTCGCGTTACCGTTCTGAATCGCTCAAAGGTGAGAGAGTATTGGTTACGACTCGCTCTTGTTACCGGCTATCAACTTTATCACCGATGAAGCCCGATCTCGTTTTTTATCGCAACGCCATCGAACACTCCGCGGGGATCGTAAATTTATAACCGGTCCCTATCGAGCTGGCGATCCCCGCAGAAAATCGTGACTGAAATCTGTATCGAGCAGGGACATCGATATCCTGGACGAAACAAAGGAAAGTGCAACGGGAAATAGAAAAGCTGTGGAGTGAAGTTTCCCTAATTTGATGGAGCAGAAGGGTTGTCGAGCAAACCAGTGTAAATTACATACGACCAGTTTCTGTAATTCCAAAAATCGCTAATGAAATGTATATGTTTGACAGGCTAGTAATTGCAATCGGGAAATTTGGAAATTCGAATTTTTGGTAGTTGGAAATTTTGGGATTTTGAAAATTGTTGACTAGGGAATTTTGATACGTAGAAATTTATTAATTTAGATATGTAGAAATTTGAGAGTTTGGACATGCAGAACTTTTGGAAATTGTGAAAGTTTTGCGGTTGTTTAGAAATTTGTCGTTTTTGATACTTAGTAATTAATGGACTCGGTGATTTGGGGATTTGTCTATGTTTGGATTTGTCAAGCTTTGGGATCTAGAAATTTACAAGCTTGGGCATTTGGAAGTATAGAAATTTAGAAATTTAGGAATTGGAGAAATCGATGATTAGAAAAAAATTGGATGTTTTTGTACTCACTTAGTTCGAAACTCATTTGAAAACTTGAAAATTTGAAAATCTAAGGATTTGTATTTCAAAATTATGGAATTTGTTAATTTGTAAATTTTGAACCTTAAAAATGTAAAGATTTGAGAAATGCATCGTTTTAAAAATTTTAGAACTTGTCAAATGCTCCCTATTGAAAATTGCGTAATTCGAGAAATGTATTTTTTTTTTTTAATTCTAGAACTTGAGAAATGTTCCCTATTGAAAATTTCAGAACTCTTGAAATATATCTTTTTAAAAATTTCAGAGTTCGAGAAACTTTCCGTACTGAAAATTTGAGAATTCGAGAAATGTACCCTATTGAATATTCAAGAATTCAAGGAATATACCATTCTGAAAATCGTGAAATTCATGAATTTAAGAGCTTTTCCCGACACTAGCGGGCGACGGACCATAACCCTATCTCGTCGAACGGCTAGCATGCAGATATCCCTTGAAAAACCGATAGCACAATATGAGTCGCGCGAGCGTGTGTCAAACGGCTGACGCGAACGAGAGGGTAGGTAAAACGGATTTGAAATTAAATTGCGGCCTGCAATTATTAAGCGGTGGAACACGCTTTTAATTACGCGTCTTTGCCGGCCTAGCTCGCTTTTTAGCTTATCCGTGAAATCAAAGGAGTCGCTGGCGTCGCCCGTGATATTGCTCCGGTTCCTGGCTTTTTCCGTAAAAACCAGCTCCACTGACCGAGTAGTCTCGAAGAAACAAAAACGAAAAGAGTGTTTATTCGTTCCCGCGAAATCCTCACCGGAAAACGTTGAATCTCAGAGACTCTAATTCGATTTATGGATTCGCCGAATCAATTTCATTAACGCGAACATTACGAACCGCACAGCTCACCGGTTAATAACCAATAATCACGCTCTGCTTATAAACGTCAAGTTAATTATGAACGAGCTCGTTTACGAAGTCGGTGTTCGTTTGCAAAATGCAACGAGTTTCGTTGCTGGCCAAAGATCGGACTGCGTTGGACCCGCTATTCCCAAAACGTTTCTATCTCGATCCCATAAATCGAGGCGTATCCAATGGACGTCAATATATTGTCAGATTATACAGTTTTTGCGATGTTATCTAGCGTCCGATGCCTTTAAAATAATCCCGATGATCTCTATTCACGCGATAAACCCCCGTTAATAGAGTCATCGATCGTTGGATGACGTTTCGACAGAGAGGAACAGAAACGAACAATCGCGCTTTTCTTTCGTTCGGCATCGTGCTTCGCGAAGGGATTACGCTCGTTTTCATATCGGTTCCATTTCCACCAACGCGTTTCGCGATCGATAATAGTTTTCAGGCCTAATAAAGGAACTGTTCTTTGCCTATCAAAAAGACCCGTTGCGGATTAGCGACTTTTTCGATGCCATTTTATTGTCGAGCAATTTACAAGCTGTTTCGGTAATCGGACAAGTAGTCAGTTCCTCGTTTGATTTGAGTATACAGAATTATACTTTTATATGCGAGGATAAGTTTCATAGAAAGTACATTTTTTAATTTTTGACTTCGTGTTTGAGAAGACAGAATCTCAAAATTTGTTGAAAAGGTTCAAATATCTTGATTCAACAGCTAATGTATATTGTAAATTAATAAGTGACAAACTATTTTTACCAGCATAGTTGTTACACTTTGAATTAAATTTATTGTGCATTTTATTGGTGTTATATATAATAACAATACCATGAAGGATAATAACTGACGATTTAACAATTTATGTATCTACAAATATTTAATACCACATATAACATCTAATGATTGCATTAAATTTTCTCGAGGGTGTAAAGATGTCACAAGAAACAAATACAAACAAATTGTGGTATATTTCCAGCGTACTTCTCCAGCAAATTGAAAAATTATCGAAAATTGTTCGTACCGTCACATCGCTAGTGTACCACAAAAAAAAATTAACAAGGGCATAGAGAGCATATTGAACGCGAAAATGATTGAGAGAACGATGATCGTTCTGGTCCGTGACACGTCGATCATCGGCGTTTGATGATCCGTTTACGGATCGAATTAACTCGCATTATATCGCCGCGCGGAGGACCAGTTGCGAGCGCGTTCCGCGGAACTCGCGGTGAAATGCAAATAAAAGGAGAATGGAAAATTTTTACGACATAGAAGATTTACGAGGAACTTTTTGGACGCATAAAAGTTTCCCAGTAAATCCACATCTGGCAGCTCCTGTACCGATCGCGGTGTGACGGTTGAATCGGAAGAGCGAGGGGATGCCTCCGGCGCAGTTAAGGCGATTTTCCCTGAAAATTTTTCGGAAGAAAACACCTACAGCGTTGATTTACCACCGGCCTTCTTTTGCTCTCTTTTACCCTTGATCCGTCTTCTCTACCTTTCTCTCTCTCTCCCTCTTACGTTCCCGCTCTCTTTGCTCTATGGAATTTCATTTCGACGACGACGACCTCGTAGCCGCGACGCTGGAAAAACCTCGCTCGAGTGTGGAATACAAACAGGAAAGTTTTCGGTGCTAACCTATTTTCACCGGGTCCGGGGAAAAATGGGGCTTGGCATGCGTTGCATTGTGTCGCAATTTATGGATGCTACGCCGTGCCACCCTGTCACGTACTACGATCTCTTTTAAATGCTCCGATCGAGTTTCGCCTATCAACCTCAACGTTCCTTCAAAAAAAAAATATACTGCTCAACACGGAGACACGTTCTAACATGTAACGATTAACCCTGATAAACTATAATGATTAACCCTAATAATATATCATGATTAACCTTAATAACCTGACAGGACTAACCCCAATAATCTGATAAAGGTTAACCCTAACAATCTGACAATGATTAACCCCCGAAAGATGTATGCTTGCGATATTTTCGAATTTGAGAAGAATTTGGAGATTTGGGGATTCGGAGTTTTTGAATAATAGACACTCGGTTGGAAACTTAGGGTCTGGAAATGAAAGAACTCGAACGTTTGGTAATCTCTGAAAAAGGTACTTTGATAAATTAATAACTGGGGAAATCGAAGTTTAGGGAATTAGAGATGCGATGATCAGGGACCAGGGATTTGTGAAATTTGAGGATTCGAGGATTTAGAGTTAGGAGTTCGGAGTTTGAGGAATGTAGACATTTAGGGATTTGGGGGTTGCGGAATTTGCGGATTTGAGGCCTGGGGTTTGCAGAATTTCGGGATCTGGAGAAGATGGGGTATCGGTGATACACGGAAATTTAAGAATTTCAGAATCTATTGTAAATTGTAAATTAAAAAATTGTAAGTATCCATGAATGTAGAAATTTGTAAGTATCCATTTATAAATATCCCTGAATGTGTAAATGTGTAAATACCTATAAATTTAGAACAGTAAAAATGGACATATAACCTTAAGAATCTCGGTGTTTACGAACTTTGCTATTTATAAAATATTCGTCAATACTCGGTGTCATCAACACCGACATATTAATGTGCACCGTCGGTACACGTTCGAAATATTGAGCGTCCAAAGTGTCCATAAGAAGCGAGATAAATTTATATCGGAAACAAATGCCTATGATCCGGACAGATCTGTTTGAAAAGCGTGCAATCACCTGGCTCCGTTAAATTCATAACGCGAGCTCGCAGCAACGAATCGGAAAACATCGGATTATCGCGGTAGATCGGTTCCTTGTGACGGGCACCGGCACTCTAATCCATCCCGGAGGATCCCAAGGATCGACGGCGATGGCATTGCGTCACACGCGTCGTACCATGATCGAACAGACCACAGGTTCGTCTATCCATCCCTCCCATGAAGAATACGCGTTCCCGTTCGACGAACTATGAGAACCCCTGCGGATGACGTCAGCCGGCGCATGATTGGCCGAGGTAACGGTCACGTGACCACTCGGGTGGCCAGTGTCTGGGGGTTGTAGGGCGGCCAAAGGGGATGGTTGAAACGCGGGGCGAGGCGATCGTCGAAAAAGAAACAAGGGGAACAAAGACGAGAGTGTGCGGTGGATGGTCGCTGAACAAAGAGGGCGAATCGGGGAGGTGGAAGAAAACGACGGACGAAGTTGGCAAGATAAAGAGACATCGGGGGTCGTGAAGAACCGAGAAGGAGAATACAGCCGCGTACGGATAGCGTTCGGTGGGGGATGAAGCCGGAGGGTGAACGCGAACCGTTGGAAGGGGTTGATATTGGAGGGGGTAGCCGCGAGTCTCGCCAGTCACTGCGACGACCGCGACGCCCCAACGTCTCGGGGTGCCATTTGTCCGTTACTGACCTTTAAAAATCGTCGTAATTCTCGCCGACACCTACTTTACCGATTTCGAGCCGAGTACAGTTCGCCGGGGAATCGGCACGGGGGTGATTCGGCAAATTTTACGGCCGCGTACCAGTTGGGTGACACTCGACGTGGCCGTTTTCAGTGTCCGGGGCCCGTAACTTCCGGAATTTCCTTTGTTTTTTTTACTTCGTCCCGTTGACGCAGACTCGTTACGCGACGCATCCCACGAAGATGCGTTAGGAACTCTTCCATCGCCCGTTTTCTTTTTTTTTGAAGCCGGCACGAACCTCCTCGGGGAGTATCTCGTCGCCTCGCGACAGAAACAATGAGCTAACCTCGTGAGAGGGTGGAAAGCACCGAATACTTCGTGCACGAGTTCGGCAAAACCAGTGGACCCGTCGAAGACATTTATCTAATCGCTCTAGACACGACCACGATGGTCCTCCACGGAGTGAATCGTAAGTTTTCTGCCCCCCTGTCGTACTCCTCGACACCCCGCAAGCATATACAATGACTTTTTCTTTAAAAACCCTGTCGACGACGTCACGCGCGCTTTTAATAGCCTCGGAACAAGCTGCCGCGGAGACACGGCAATTTCCAGAGGTTTTTTTTTTAAAAGTCATCGAGTATGCTTCCCGTGGTACGCCAACTTCTTGCACACGTTGATGCGCTCCGATTTTGTCGTTCGAATATATTTTTCGGTAATGATCGAAATGACTGTACGCGTTAACGAGTCGCGGCACCACGTTATCCGACTAACGGGCCTCGTTAGCGTGCACTCGTGTTGTTTCGCGTCAAGGACTTTTTTCGAGCGTGCTCTTCAGGGGTCTTTGCCACCGGTGGACACCAACGTGCGTGTGCGTCGACCCTGACCAGGCGCACACACCAAAAACGGGCTCGGTCGGTCGCGTGACCCACGAAACGACGTAGTATAACTTCCGGCAAGGACTATTCGTGGGGGGATGAACAACGCAATTTGCTACTATTTCGGGGTGGAAGGTGCATATGCAGCGACTTTCATACATATGAGATTTTCTTAATTATCTTGGAATTATGTAATTACAATGTTCACAGCTTTTATTTATTAATTTCCATATTTCTACAAGTCCGAAACATCATCTTTGCCAAACTTCTAAATCCTCAAATTATTTAATCTGTCAAACTTATTCAATTTCGCTAAGTTTCTAGTTCTTTAATGTTCATTTTTTTTGTCTTAATATGGAACCCGTGAGTTTAACAAATTTTATTCTTAAACTGGAACACAATGAAACGTAAGTTCTCACAAATTTGTTCTTAAAATTGAACAAAATGGAACAGGTACGTTCACAACCTTTTGTTCTTAGAATAGAACATAATGGAATATGAAACTTCGCCAAATTTTATTTCTAAAACAACAAAATTAAACACGTGAGTTCACCAAATTTTGTAAGTTTTAAAAGTCTGTGTTCGTAAATCATCAAGTTTGCCAAATTTCAACGTTCCCGAATCGCCAAGTACCCTAACTTTTTATCTTCCCAAATCGTCAAGTTTCTCTAATTTCCCAAATTCATCGAATCACCCAGTTTCCGAATTGGAGACGCAGAAAATGTAACTCAGAAATGAACGAATGTTTCCTCGCGTCGGCAATTTTCCCGTGAAAATGCGGTCGCGAGTGAGCGACTCGTTTCTCGTTGCACCTGTTCGTGGAACGTGACGGTATCGTCGGATTCGCCTAAACGATAACGAAATCGCGGCCCGTTTCGTCGGTATCGCGATTACTGTTTGCGGAACCAACGTACGCGCGTGGACGCGCGACGAAAATACGCCTCGATCATCGAGATTCCTGCATGTCGCGTTTGCTCGCGGTTCGTTGAATTTCAAAAGACCGCCAGCGTTAAAAATACTCGAGAGGCTTCCTCTCCGGCCACGATCGATTAACGACTGACTTTTACTAAGAATTTACGAGCCGTCACCGCTGAACCTGTCCAACACGCGATCCTGCAGCCGTTCGTCTCTTTTTCATGGCTATCGATCTCTCGAACGTGGCCCGTTCGACTGCTCGCTAACTCGGAAAAGAAACGAAGAACCTCGAACTACCTCAAACTCTTCGAGAAGTCCGTTTTTTCCCCTCTCTTCCGGGCGGAAGGACCGGTGGCTGCGGAACGAAAATCGCGAGACAATGGCGAATAGTTACTGTATGGACCACTGTGCAGGTTTATTTACGGTTTTCTATAAAGCTACACTATTAGGAAGACCAGTTTTCTTGTTCTTGAGGAATTAGACACATGCATTTGGGCTTCAATACATTTATCTCACAAATTTTGGGGGATAAGTAGAATAATTCAATTGTACAATATACATCACTGTTTTATTCAGACTAGTTTGGATAATTATTAATTTAACAATGCACTATTGAAACTGCTTAATAATAATTCAGTTGATTGTAATTATGAAATTATTTTAACATAAATGTTAAATGCAAATTTCGATTGTCATTTAACGTCACAGATTTTCAAGGTTGTATAGATTGTCATAGTATTTTCAATGAACCTACATGTATTTGATAGTCAAAGACTATTTTGGACTATTAAATTTGAACATTTTCTCTTAAAATGTCGACCATTACGATGGAAACTGACGGGTACGATCACCATCCACATGCTAAGAATAACATATGTACATGTGTCTGATCACGTTCGTCAGATTCGATCTTTTCGAATGAACTCTCGAAAGTATCGCTCCTTTTGAATAATCAATTCAGCTGAATTTGTAGCGCGTGTCACCGACATAGCAGTCACCGTGTCGACGAGACTGCATAGCCGAAGGGGATATTTGGTCAGTGCAGTTTTGACCCAGAATATTGCTTTTGAAGTTCCGTTCTGTTCATCCTAATATTTCTCGATAGGGTTGGTATTCGATAATTGGAGCGGCCGACGCATTAATTGTGGCTCTCCATTTTGTTGCGTCTGTACGAGATAGTTCATACGCATTCAGCGGTTGACGTTATTATCGCGCATAAACACGGAATTATTGTCGGCGCGCCGCATGAAATAAATAATGAAACGTACAATCCGGGTTTATTGTAGGATACGTAACACCCTCGATTTCCCGTACGAGATCGCGACCTTTTTATTCTTACGTCAAATTATATGCTTAATACACTTGTTGCTATCAAAAAAAAAAAACGACGCTACAAATGTACATTTTACACGAATGAAGAAACTCAGATCTTTTAAACGAATTTTCCAACTCATTGCAACCCTTTCAACCCTTTCTAAAGGCGACTCACATTCGCCATTTCACTTAATGCAACAATTTTAAATAAATTTTATTTAAATTTATAGTATTATACACTGTATGTTTGAACATAGTAAGACAGACAATATCAACGATAAATGATAAAAAATAATAATTTCAGAAAAATTCATCAAACTTCTCGTGTGGTAAGTTTTACGGTTGTCGATGAGAAAAATGCTTTCGAGTGCAAACGATTAGGTAATTTTATTTTTTAAAAATGTGGGAAATACTTCGGCTGTCCACAGTAGGTCTCTCTGACTCGAGTGACGTGCCGGGAAGGATTTTTCATTAATAAACGTCGATATCGCAATTAACGGGGTCGTAGTTTGACGCAATCGTTGGAAGCATCGTCCGGTAGACGAGAATTTATAGCCGGCGCTAATTCTCGCGAAATTTTATCGCTCACTTCCATGCATTTACCGGGAATCGATTTTCCGGCGAAAATTACATTTTCCGTTGTACCGATCGACCTATCTCGCGTAACGGGCTAATTATCGTCGACGTGTATCCAATTCGTTTATCATTTCCGTTTGCCTTACAATCCTCGGCGAGCCAATTCTCCGACCGGAAATTGGCCTAAGTAAATTTGTCCCGATAGGTATCTACTATCTTACGCGTTCCCGCATCGAAATCGCAGGTACTTCGGATCCTATCTTCCATCGCGTGAAGTACCGTGGTCGCAATTACGAATGCGATATCGCTCCTCGTTCGTGAAAATAAGAGAAAAAACAGACAACGGGGTCTCGTCGAGAGCAAACGGGACGTTTTAACGAGAACACGGACCGCGTACTATACTAACGGCAAATTGAGTTTTATTCGAAACACAGCCGTGTAAACGTGACTCGTGGATTATCTACGTTACCAGTCAAGTACATGAGTTACGAAATAATGCCATCTATAGGATAAAGAGTTTCGCAACCTAGATATCGTAACAAGGTTACACGCGTTTGCCGAGTATATCGATGCCGGTCGTTTAACCCCATATCCTACTATTTTTTCATCGATCGGGAACGATATAGATTCAGGAGCTTCCGAACTGCTACGTTTCTAGATCTCCGAATAACAAAATACTCAAATTTTCACATTTCGTAAATTCAGCTTCTTTAACCTCTTGCCGTACGATTTATCTGGCGAGTGGGTCAGTTCGAGATAACTGTTAGTAGCTGCACTATTGAAACGAACAAAGAATATCGAAATGTCTTGTCAATTTTTTAATCAGCTTTGCAAGATGATTTTATATGTCATACAATGACTTTAAATGTGAATGACTTAAACAATGACTTTATATGTTATACTTGGACTTTTGTGAGAATGTAAGTTATCCTTTGTCGAAATAAAGAATCATTGCGTGAGTTAATTTACACATTCTCCATCACTTACTTATTTTTATACGTCAGTTTCTGTTTAAATATAAATGTTCATTAATCGTTTGTAAACCTGGGGTTAATTGTAAAAATGTTCGAAACCTGCAAGTAACAAAATTCACATATAACCAAACCTCCAAATTCACTAATAACCCAGTCTCCAAATTCACAAATAACAGAACTTCGAAATTCACGAACAACCAAACTACCTAATTTATAATGAAACCCCAAAATTCATAAATAACCAAACTACAAAATTCCCAAGTAATGAAACCTCCAAATTCACAATTAATCAAACCTGCACAAATAACCAAATCTCGAAGTTCGAAAATAACCAATCTTCGAAATTCGCAAATACCCAAATCTCCAAATTGCCGATTTCTCCAAATTCCCAGATCTGCAAATTGATAACAAATTGAAACCTTCGCCTAAAAAGACCCGGTTTATCGAGGGAAGCTAGCTCGGTTCGAGCACCAGAATCCCACAGAAATCCAAAATCCCATCCTCAGGCAGTCGTGCATAGAAATTTGAAGGTTGCAGACTGCTCGGTCTAGAATGGAGGGCGGTGGCTCATCATGTAACCGCAGGGACCCGGTTTCGCAAGGGATGTCGGTTGAAACCGGGGAGATTTAGACGTCGAGTCTTTCGGACGCTCGGGATTAATGATATTTGCGGAAAAACAATGGCGGTCCCGCGGTAGGAAAACCGCGTATGCATATTGAAATGCCGAACGCGAGATAAATCTTGAAGTGGATGGTTCGCGGATTAACTCTAGATTTACGGACGTGTTATGACCATTTGTATTCGAATTGCAACTGACGTATAAAAATAAGTGAATGATAGACAATACGTAAATTAACTCACGCAATGGTTGCTTATCTCGACGAAGGATAACTTACATTTTGACAGAAGTGCAACTTATAAAGTCAAACTGATTACATGATTGACAAGACATTTTGATATTCTTTGTTATATATTTAAATTAAAACCGAAGTAGACAATAAAATAAATAAAGGCTTATAAAATGATCCATTATCTTGACGAAAGTTAACGTATGCTTTGATAAAAGTTTGACAGCTTTTGTAATTTAAAGGAAGTAATATGTCACGAGATATTTTGACAGAGTATAACGTGGCTCCTGTGAGCCGAAGGCAAATTACCGTTTTCGTGTCGTTATCGAATACATCTAACGACCCTAACGTTACAGACGTCCAAACTTTCGCAAATATTATTAATATCGCGACCTTTCAGCCGGAATACCTTCAAGTACGTCGAGAAACGAAGGGTGATACGCGTGCTCCACCGAAGAGTATGTCACAACCGCGTCTCGTCCTCGTTATTATATCCCGGGTCGCGAAAAGCTCCCCCAAACCCACGATGGAACACCGATGTCACGCTGGATGGAGAAAATGGAACGGGTTCAGGCAGCCAGACCCACTCCTCCTAACTTTCCAGTAATTAAGTGCGTCGAAACTTGCCTAAGACTCGTAATTGTGTTTTATAAGGAAGCTGCGAGATAGCTCTCGAAGACGTTGACTCTCTTGCCTTGCTCCCTTCAGGGAACTTCGTATAAATTCTTAACAAAGAGATCTATCGAAACCTGAACGACGACGGAATTTACAAAGAACGGCCCGTTCTGGTTTAATACTCCAGCAGACTGCGTGATGTGCATACAGAATTTTATATCAGCAATTCATGACGTAAACACTTGTTTTTGGACGAAGTTCGTGTAAAATGAGTTTGCGAAGGTGTCGGATTTGTAAATCGGCACAGGCTCAAATTTACTGGTTTGCAAATTTTTTATAATTTATATATTCTCTGATTTAGGTTGTCAAATTTTCAAGCACACAAAATTTCAATTTTTGGGATCACAACATTTGTGAATATTCAAGACTTTAACTTATCAATTTACCAAGTTCTCAAATGTGTAATTCCTACAATCTTCTATGTGTCAAGTTTCCAATTTTCTAAATTATTATCTCTCCAAGCATCCCAAGTTGGCAGTTCTTTAAATTTGTGTAACAAATTTCCAAATCCCTGAATTTGTTACACCCTAAATTTCTGACTCCCCATCTTTACTACACCCCAAATTGCCAATTCCCCGAATTATCATCTCAAATTCCCGTCACCCCATTTCGCTGCACCCCAAATATCTACTTCCCCAAACACTGAACCTTTCAAATTTCCAATATTCCAACATCGAACTCCCCGAATTTCCAATTTGCCAAATTACAATTTCCCCAAATTCCGAATACTCCAAATTCGCAATTCTTTCAATTTGCTGCACACTAAATTCCCAACTCCTAAAATTTGCTACAACCTACACTTCTCACTTCCCATCTTTACTACACCACAAATTCCCAACTATCCAAATTTGCTACACCCGAAACTATCAAGTGCCCAAATTTGCTGCACCCAAAATTCCCAACTCCCAAAATTTGCATCATCCCAAATTTGCTGCATCCCATATTCCCCATTACCCAAATTTTCAGCACCCCAAATTCCCAGCTCCTCAAACTTGCAACACCCCAAATTTGCTGCACCCAAAATTCCTAACCCTCCCATATTTGCAACACCCCAAATTCCAAAATCCGCAAAACCTCGGTTCCCCAAATTTGCGGCACCCCAAATTACCGACTCTCCGAATCCTAAAATCCCCAGACCTTCGGTTCCCCAAATCACCAAGTTCCCAAAATTTTGTACCGCTCCCACGTGCACAATCTCGCCCAATGTAAATTTCATACAGAGTACTCCCGGAAATCTCCGATGTCTCTCTCTTCGGCATCGTCTTCGGGCAGCAGCCTTATGTCTAGATCCTAAATTTCCCCCGCGTTCGGCATAAATTGCTCGACGTATGTAACCGGTGGCAACTCGACGGAGCTACGATGCCTCTCACGAAATACGAGCGTTGCAGCCCCGTGAATGCATGCATGCATGCATGCATCAGACACGATGTAACGCCTCGAAGGTTTGTTCTACGCTTCGCTCGGGTGCATGCAACTTGCATTCCGTAATGGGAGCCGAACGGAATCCTCGGGATGCATTCGCGATGAGCTACCGCGATTTCGTTTGTTTGCCTTTCGCGATGAGAATCGATCCGCTCGTTTTACCTCGTTCTTT
This sequence comes from Coelioxys conoideus, assembly GCA_947623535.1. Classification (NCBI taxonomy): domain Eukaryota; kingdom Metazoa; phylum Arthropoda; class Insecta; order Hymenoptera; family Megachilidae; genus Coelioxys; species Coelioxys conoideus. The sequence continues at coordinate 12,552,317 of OX392459.1, forward strand.
TAACGAACAGACGTTGGCGAAGTTGGAGGATCGGATCTCGATATAGTGCCGTTGTAAAATCGGTCGGACGTACAAGTGTGTAACATTCAAACACGCGATCACGAGTTTGACAATGTTTCAAACAATTCGAAGTATTTTGCTGGCAATTCTGAGGTTTATGGTGCATTTCGTCCAGTCATAAAATGATAAATCGATAAGTCTTGAATATATTTCCATGTATACTTCCATACATATTTCCATGTATGCGTATACTATTATGTATAATAACAATCGTATACTACTATGAATGTAACAATTAATCTGACAATTCTATTACTTCTTCTCTGTTTTTTTTTTTTTCTTTTTTTAAATAGAAACAGACAACGGCAGTCACTTGGACAACAATTGTAATATAAAGCTGGAGTATTCGAACAAATTTTTATGGAAATTAAAATATTGCCTAACCATATTTGCAATAATCTGCATTACATCGCATCCCACCATGCGCACCAGTATTTCCCGTGACACTTCGGATATCAAATAAAATTGAAATTACAATTTTAAATAGAATTTGTACTCGTTTTTAAATATTCCTTATTGGTATGCGGGGAACGTTCCGAACGTGTAACTTAGTCGAGATGAAAATTCTACCAAAAGTTTGCAGCATCATGTGCCAGCAATACGTTCCCTCCTCCGATCACATATTCGCGTTGCAGGCTTCGCTTTTAACGATTTCGTTGAACGCACGAAACACGTGGTTACGTTTTTTTGCGTAGCTAACGATAGTTACATATTTGTTGATACCCGAAAACGTTGGTTGCAGGTAATTAGTATTAAATTCGGTTAGAATGGAAGGATTACGTGAGGCGAATACGGGCAAACATCCCGCATGATTGAACGGTTGCATAGTGTATTGTGCACGTCCCGCGGGCGTATGCCGGTTGCATAACGCGAAACGAATGAGATTCTTGAGGTGCATCCTCGATGAGGAGGTTTCGTCCTTTCTCATCCTCGCCGCTGTTTCGTCTACGGCTTAATATACTTCTCCGGAATATTCTCTTACGAGAAGTCCTCCAACTTTGTCTCTCAGATTTTAATGAGCTTTCGTTGATAGATGTCTTTGTACACGCTGCACACTCGACTTTGTAACCTCTTTTAGGGTCACACTCGTACCACGCGTTTTAGATTTTTGGGGGGTTTCATACGCATAGTTGAAGATTTACAAATTTCTGAATTTCTCATTTTTTCAAGTTGCTGGCTTTTTAGAATTATGTATTCTCATATTTATAGTACCCACGTATCTAAATTCACGTACACTGGGTGAGTCAAAATTATGTGAACACTACTTGAGAGGAAGCTTTTAATCAGACTTTTCCTTATGCAGAGTCTCAACCTGATCACCAGCACGATTAATGCACTCAAACCAACAGTATTTCAACAGTACAATTTATTGCCAAAACGCAAATTTCTGGGGAAATGTTGGATGTTACCTTGTATTCTGTCCTTGAGTTCTTCGAGAAAATGAAACAAAGATTGTTCGCATGATTTTGACTCACCCTGTATATTCTCAACAGTACATATTAATATATGTATATTGATACCAATACATGTATATCAAGAAGTATTATTTGTTATGTATTTAATGATTCCTCTATATACATCAATGTCTCAACATTCATCAATGATATGTCAGTGTTCATCAATGATTCATCGATATATTTACAGACAATATATATTCATCGACCGAAGTCTTAACAAGAATCGTCCAAACACCCGATTTTTAGTTATGAAAAGCGTATCTCGTATTTCAACCCCTCCCGTCTGCAACATTTCTACCCCCTTCCCAATCCCGTCCAATATGTCTCAGAGTATTTCTCCATCCAGCAAAACAAACGAGAGTCTAATACATATAATATTTGCGCGGAATCGCGCGATCGTGTCCACACGTGGTGGATGTTTCAGGGGGGTTGTTTCTGGACGCCGTCGACGGAACACGGTTCCCGGGGACATTATCGGTTTCGCATCAAGCTTATTCCGCTTCCGTCGGTTTCCAACGGGCTCTCGTACACGTGTACACGTTTCAGTTTATCCGATAAAGCCGGCTCTCGACGGCGTCTCCGTCTCGACGCGGACTGTAAAGTCACCGCGTCGTAACGTTAGCCGGTCGTCGCTCCGCAGGGAAAGGAGATTTTTATTTCGCCGTAGCCAGGGACGAGTTTACGCGGTGTAAAAGGGGCTGAAATGGTTGTATTTAAGCGAACCGGAAGGAGGAGGGCGGGGGAGGAGGAGGTTGAAGGTCGGTGTCGTACGCGTACTTTTACGACCCCCTGTCCGACGGATACGGCTCGGTAACGGAGCCCTCGAAACACGACGAGGGGCTACTTATTCAATATCGTATACGCTCGTCCGTGTTTGCACTCGCGAATTATATTCCGCTTTTCACGACGCGATAAAACACGCGACCATAGTGGGGGTGAACGCTGCGAACCCGACCACCTTCTGTCGCTACGGACACGTTTGCACCCCTGCCGCGACGAGAGGGTCGTCTTTATCCGATACCCCGGCTTATCTTGCTCCCCCGTGATTCTGCGTGGGCGGACAAGGTGAGGGTTACAAACGGTATCCCTGCGACCTGCCTTGACGTCACGAGTAAATAAAGACAACCACCTTTCAGTTATCGACATTTATTATTAGGACGAACCTCGAATCGTCGGTGGTCAGTTAAAAATACAGGCCCCGGTTGCAAAATACTGCAACTACCACGATCGATTATTTATACGTCTAAATTTAACCAGATTCTTCCTGGACGCTTTGAGTCAGACTAGCTCCAATATACTTATTTTTCTGTTCAATCTCATGGGACCTCTACAAACTCTTCTTCTTTCCCGATCGAATTTCTGCGAATAATCAATTGTTCAGCCCTGCTGAAAATATGTACGAACCCTGTTGCATCTGTTCTATTGAATGTATTGTTGTTTTTTTGTTATGTGTACGTTTGCTCATGTTGAATTATTTCGTAAATTTATATGAAGTTTTTTTTTTAAATAAATTCTTCGAAAATACTGTCTTAAAAATTATCTTAACTAACTAATTAAGATAAATAAGATGATTGAATATATATATATATTTAATTGTTTATATTCTTTAAGTCATCTGGTATGAGTGACCACGCGAACCAATATGATCCTACCACTGAAAATACGAGTGAGCCGATACGCCAATTCCTGGGTTGTAAATAGTACGTTCCTCGATGCGTCTCGCGATCGTTTCGTCGAGTCGCTAGGCTAACGACGGGCTGAAAAATAATTTTCAAGTGGGCACGGGCGAGTTTCGGGTTAGTGGATCTCGAGGAGGATGGTTCTTGCGAGCGAACGAAACAACGGCGAATCTCGTCCCTAGCCGGAGGCAGTGAAATACTGCGGCGAGGCTCGGAAGCGGAGCGGAGATAGCCGGTCTGAAGGGACAAGAAGAAGGATTCATAAAACAAGGGAGCCAGGCGAGGGCGACATATTGCTGCGCGTGGCATGTATTATGCATGAACAGGCCAGGCCTAGTCTCAGCTACTTCGACTCCTTTCCGCCCTCGAACCGATGCGCTCTCGTTCCTCGCTCTAAACGCCAGTCTATTATTAGTGCTCGAAATGACGTAAAGTAATTGAAAATTATTCTTTTCAATGTTGCGTACGGTCTTGTTGCAGCCAGGTCAAGGCATTGCAATATTAGCCGGTTTGGGTGAGCACCGTCCAATTAACTGTCCACTATAACCCGGACGGGTACCATCATAAAATTATAACCGAATTTTCCCTCGAGCTTTAAACGCGTTTAACGAGTTCATCAATTTCTGAACAACAGTATTTTATGCCACCGGAATCAAGCTAATTATTTGTGAGCAGAAGCGTGTAGAAAGTAATCGAACTTATTTTGATTAAAAAAGTATGCTGTTTTATGATATGGTCATTTAAATATTTATTATGCACCAACATTAATAATGAACATAGGTTGCTCGTTGTTGATGATGAACATTGAATGTTCGTTGTTGATGATGGACATTAAATGTTCGTTGCTGATGACGATCATTAAATGTTAATTACTTATGACGAATATTAAATATTCGTTGTTGATGATGAATATTAAATGTTCATTGTCGATGATGAATTTTGAATGTTGGTTATTTATGGTGAACAGTGAATGTTCGTTGTTGATGACGAACATTGAATGTTCGTTGTTGATGATGGACATTAAATGTTCGTTGCTGATGATGATCATTACATGTTGATTATTTATGGTGAATATTAAATGTTCGTTGTTGATGATGAATATTGAATGTTCGTTGTCGATGACGAACATTGAACGTTCAGAAACAGGAATTAACTTCCTACCAACCTAATAATCCCGGAAAAATTTGTCCGTGATCATCGAATGGCAGCCGATCGAACGAGTTATCTCGCGGCTGCAAAGTCCACGGAACGTCGAGCAAAGCACGGCAAATTGTCACTCGTAACGGGCGAAACACTTTCATTTAGCAAACTTGTCCGGCTAATTGAAGAAGCTCAGCACCGGAAATCAACGCCCGTCGAGCACTGACGCTGTGTTCCCGTGGCAATTTGCGAAATTTCTGTTCTGTTACTTTCGACGGTATCTCACCGCGGCACGATCTAAATAAACCGTGGAGCCAGATACTCGACTCGTCTGCGAACGTTCCTCTTTTCATCGTTTCCCGTTCCTCGTCTCGGTCCAAATTTCTGTCACAGAGAGCAGCGACGTCGTCGACGACGGCTGAATTATGCCACTTTCGTCGCGGATGTCCGCCATGTTCCTCGCGGTAATTTTTCCAGATTCGCGGACGTTCGCGTTCGTCTCTTTTCGGACACGGATATGGTTCATTCGAGTTATTTTTTTGCAAACAACAGCGATATAATGTCGGAAAATCGCAACTTTTTCATGACGGACCAGACTGCAACTACAAAACGGCAGGAAATGTTTGCAACAGTTCTATGGACCATGAAATTTGCTATTAATTTGTATCACTGTCAAAGTAAAATTCATATTTATGTAGCAAATGGCAGCGTAGGATCAAACAAGTGCTCCCTGATTTTTTGTGAAACCGAAAACGACAACCGGGCGATATATCGAGGAATAAATAGCGATCCGAAGGTGAAGGCAGAGACGAGATAAGAACAGGAGGAGGCGACGGTTCGCTCGCAAAATCCGTTTTGCACTCACCGATCCCTTCCGTCGACCGTTAGCCTTCTAGCTCAAGAAAATTTATGGCAAATTGTTTTAACCGTCGGCGTGGCAGCACCTGGTGCACGAAATATACCCGTGGAAGCAGACTCGCGGCAGATTTCGCGAAGATACCGATCTTCGCCGCCGTGTTCTTTTTGCGTCCCGATACGAGCAGAAACTCGGACTATCTGGCGGGTGTCTTCTTTTCACAAAGGGAGACGCGCACCTGGTATATTCACGGGCGAAAACTGCGCCCAGAACACGGTCGATACGTCGGACAATTACGAAGGAACAGCTTAATCCTATTAACAGGGTCCGCGAAATTATTATCGTCGTAAAGTTCGCGCTAGACGAGCGTCGCAGAGAAAGCCTTAGCGCGGAAAATCCCGGGAAGAAATGAAGAAAAGCCTGGCCGCGCTGGGACAAATACTTTGCTGTCTGGTCACAGGAAAGAGGACCGTACGTTTCGCCACTTTATTACGAGGCTTACGTCGAGTTTCCTACCTATTAACTGCCGCGAACAGAGGGACGAGGGGGAGCGGAGGGGCCTAAGATGAGGAGACCAGAAGAGAGTTCGCGTACGCCTTGAACTTTTTTCGTTCTAGCACCGTGTCTTGAAGTTGCTAGAACCAAGAGTGGCTGCAACGAGGAGCAAGAAAAATAAATTGTGTGCTTGCTCGCCGCGAGCGTCGCCCGACAGGCTTTTTCTTTATTGTGGATAGAAACGGCACTGCTTATTTACGCTCTTTCGGTATTTGGACGCTAGGGGATTAGGAAATTTTCGGATATGAACGATCGGAGATTCAGAAATTTAGGAATTTACGGATTCAGGGATTGAGGATCGTAGAAATTCAAGGTCTGGGAATTTGAGATCGGAGATAGAGAAATTTGGGGATTTCGAGATTCACTTGAGGGTTTGGTGGTTTAGGGATTTAGGAATTTGGAGATCCTGAGATTTGGGATTGTAGATATTTGGGAATTTGGAGATTTAGGGATTTACTTGGAGATCGTAAAGTTTGGGATTGTAGGCATATGGGAATTTGGGGATCTTGATATTTGGGAATGTAGACATTTGGGGATTTTTAAATTTATGGATTTAGGAATTTGGAGACCTAGGGATTCAGAAATGTAGAATATTTGGAATCTAGAAATTTATGAATTTAAGGACTTGGTAATCTTGTGATCTGGAAATGTAAAAATTCAGAAACTTGAGAATTCGAAGACTTACAAATCTTTTAGGTTTTTTAGAATATTGGTGTTTGAGAAATTCATGGATTAGCAAATGTTGAGATTGAAGAAAATCGTCAACCTCGCAATTCAAGAATTTACAAACGACTCGGAAACACGAGAATTCGGTAATCCAAAAATCTCGAGTGTTCGCATTAAAAAAATCTCTAACTTAACCCAAGAACCTTCGCGTTCCGCTACATCCTGACAATTTGTCCGCAACTCCGATCGCGCCCTTAAAAGTTCCACTCGAAAAAAAAACCGCAAGCGGAGGGAGCGTTGTTATTCCTTTTTCCCGTTCACCTGTACATAAATCGAAACAACGAGCACGTTTTTAAACGTCGTCGAGTACGGGACAAATAATTATAATTCGCGTAACGTCCGCGAGTAATTAATGTTCGTGGAAAATTCGAAACGAATGAAAGTTGAAACAACGAGCCTCGACTCGGTCAACATACTGGACGAGGTTATGGTCCCGCGCGCGCTCACACACGCTCGCAACACGTACACGCACGCCCGCAACGCGTACAAACGCCTGCAATACTCACACACGCTCACATACACTGACACACGCTCGCGTATACTCACACACGCTGGCAACACGTACACACACGCTCGCAATACTCACATACGCTGGGAACACGTGCACACACGCTAGCGATACTCACACACGCTCGTAGTACGCACACACGTTCGCGACACGTATTTACCTGCAGCAAGCGGCGCAATGTATCTTCGAACGGCATTTTTAATTACGTCGAAACGCGACAGGATGCGCGGAGTTAATAGCGAGGCGTTCGCGGCTCATTATTTCTGGAACGAGGCGCAAACTTCATTGTCGTCGAAACGACGAGGCGATCCGCTGCCGAGGTGAGCATTGTGCGACCGCCACGACGGCGAGATCGTCGCCGCCGTTTCAATTGCCGAGACAAAAAGCTGGATTCCTCGAGAGTCTGCGGAATGTAAAGCTCTGCGAGCGGCACGCCGAACGGAGAAAATTGAAACGCTCGGAGGTCCTCGAATGACAAAGATTCTCGAAGAAATTGGAGCAGAAAGTGACGCAGGTATTAAGCCAGCGGGGACAAAGCGTGTTTAGCCTGCATGAAGATGGAGAAGAAAAAGAACCGACCATTTTCCTGCTTTCTCTCTCTTCTAGCTTTCTCTCTCTCTCTCTCTCTCTGTTTCTCTCAACAAAAGCGTGCGCGTACACCCGAAACGACAACTCGGTCGTTAGACCAACAGCTTTCGAGTATTACGTGGAATTCGCGCAACGACACGAAGAAATTTATTCGGTCGACTAAACCGACGTTAAAGGTTGATTTATAACACTTAAGAGGATAAGAAAGAAGGAGGTGGAGCGGGTGGACGCGTGCTAGTGCTAACAAGGAATGAAAAATGGTTTCGAGAAGGGGGAGATCGCGAGGTGAGGGTTGTTTGGACACGCTCCATTAGCCGCGTGACCGTATCGCGAAAAAAGAACCGTGTTGTTCGCGTACACGGTGGTTTGCAAATTTTTAAGGGGGTGCCTTTAGATTAAGCGAGGAAGGGTGCTTTCTGATTCGTTGTTGGGTCGCTCGCTGATTTTGCGTGGGTCGTTAACTGATTCTCGATGAATCGTCGGATTTTTGTTGGGTCATATTTAATATCGCGTTGATAGAATTTTGGATTTTTGGCAGTTCAGGAAATTTATTGTGTAACGTCATGTAGAGTAAGTTGTTGGTGTCGATGTTGTATTTCGCTGATTTACGAAGTCCGCGAAAAATTCGATACAGTTGCAATTTTTATGGTTGAGGATCATAGAATTACAAGTTTTATTATTACAAGGTTAGGATCACAGAATTGAAATTTTTATAGTTGAAGATCGTGGAATTACAATTTTAAAAATTTGGGATCATAGAATTGCAATTTTTGTAGTCTGGAATCACAGAATCATTGTACTTTGATATAGAATTATGGTAGTTTCTCATATCAGTTTTATGCTTTGGTAGGTTTCTGACATCTTTCATTCTAGAACAGAGACAAATGAAGACAAATTTTGCAACTTCGAGACCTCGATATTTAACAATCTCGATACCCGAGATTATTGGACCTTTTAAGTCATTTTATCGCGTGTCGAACATATCCGTCCCTACTGTGACAAAAAATTGAAAATCAAGTAGCACTGAAAATATACTCATCCCAAACTCGACAACTCGCCCAAGTTCTCCCTAATTCACCGTAACTGGCGTCGATGCACCTTGATACACCGTAATGTATCCTAATGAACCGCGCATGAAACGTGCATCCTCAATATGTATTTATGACCCCTGGCAAAACGAAGTAAACGTGCAAACAGTGAGATTGTACCGCGACAGAGGCATCCGTATGCATACGTACGCGTACATATTACCTCGAGAATTTCGTGGCTTATAAGGGAGAAATGGAAGCCCTGCACAAGTGTGTCTCGACTCGAAATGTACCCTTCGAGGGTTCTACCGACCGCAGAATATTAATACATTTTCTGGTCTCTTCCGCGTCTCGTTCAACGGAGGTTTTTCCGTGTCTGCCCTTTGCCCGTGTACGCCATTTCGAAATTTGCGTTCTCTTTCGTTCCGCGACGAGGTTTGTGATAAAAGGAACACGGTGAATTACTGGGGGACCAGAATCCAAGATCTCTGGTTGGATGGGGTTGACGCGTGCCTCTCGATGCAGAAGGGCGAAGTAAATTTGAAAGGAAATTCAAATTTTCTTGTTGCTTCTCGCGTTGCATTCCAAATTATATCAGACTATGTATTCTAAGAATCGAAATGAACGTGGATCTTCGATAGGTTACACGTGTGTTACATATACATTGTGTTATTATATGTGTATAGTGTGTATTGGTCATTCAAAGTCTTGAAATTTGTGGGTTATGTTGAATCACTCTTTGCAAATAAAAATTGTGACGAGCCAGAAAATAAATATTAGGATATCCCATAATTTTCTTCCCTTTTTGATCGCAATGGGCACTTGTTATTGTTTCAGGTTGGTTTGTTGCATTAAATATGATCCATTTTGTTATATCACTCTTTTGCGTCCCCCCAGCAAGATCGTTATTTTCCTTTAATAAAATTATTACGGGTTTCTTGTAAATTATGGATGTTGCTATTTATACATACAGTACAATGTATATACAACTTAGCAAGTGTAATTGGTTAAGTTAGTTAAGTTATGTTTAGTGAATCATTTATTGTGCCATCGTGTATATAATTAGTGTATGTATAAATAGCCTCATCCGCAAATTGTTCCTCGAAATACGTTTTTTGTAGTCCCAGAAAATAAAGAAACTTGCAGGACACCCTGATATTAATGAATTTACGTACGTATCAAACCGAGACATGATTTCATCTATGTATTTTGCGCGGAACATTCGTGAAAATGGTCGGTGTCAGGTGATTCGCGTTGCGCGCGTTTATCGTCCGTTTCTATCGCGTTCTTCCCGCATAACTCGCGAGTCATGCAAGAAAACCGGGGAACAGGAATATGCAATAAAGCCAGGGAAGGCGGCGGAACGAAAAAAAACATTCTCCAGACTGAAATGACATTCCGATAGGATTCTTCGTCGAGCGAACGTTCCACTCTTGTTTCATTCTCTGCTCTCTTCTCCTTTTTTTTTTCACTTTTTCCACCTACCTGGTTCGTCCCTCCTGTTGTTCTCTTATCCTCGCTTCAACGGACTCTAGCTGTTCCCCTCCATTATCTCTTCGCCCTTCTGGTCGGTTTTAGCCGCGGCGCAGTTGGCACAACCCCATGCAAATGAAATTACCGCCCCACTTTTCCAACAGCACGGAGATCATCGGCCTGGTTGCTCGTCGGTATCGTCTCTTTCGTTCTCTGCCAACAGAATCCGTCACGTGTGTTGTGGCACACCTGCCCACCTACACTCGTACACCTATGATGTACACTCCTTCGCAAGAGCATTTTGACGATTGTTCGCTCAAAGTGTCTATATACAAACTGTTTATGGATCTTACAAATTATCTATGGATCTTTCAAATTGTCTATAGACCTTTCAAATTGTCTATGGATCTTTCAAATTGTTTATGGATCTTACAAATTGTCTATGGATTTTTCAAATTGTCTATGGATCTCTCAAATTGTCTATGGATCTTTCAAATTGTCTATGGATCTTTCAAATTGTCTATGAATCTTTCAAATTGTTTATGGATCTTTCAAATTGTTTATGGATCTTACAAATTGTCTATGGATTTTTCAAATTGTCTATGGATCTTTCAAATTGTCTATGGATCTTTCAAATTGTCTATGGATCTTTCAAATTGTCTATGGATCTTTCAAATTGTCTATGGATTTTTCAAATTGTCTATGGATCTTTCAAATTGTCTGTAGACCTTCCAAATTGTTTATAGACCTTTCAAATTGTTTATTGAACTTTCTAGTTATTTATGCATCTGTAAAATTGTTTGTGAACCTTTCAAGTTTTTTATGGATTTTTCAAATTGTTTATTGATCTTTCTAGTTGTTATTCATCTGTCGAATTGTGTATGGACCTTTCAAATGGTTTATGAATCATTCGAATTATTTACATATCTTTCAAATTGTTCATAGATCAAATTTGTCTGAGATCGAGATGTATTAGATGTTTTCACGCGTTGATCTCTACGTATTGCATTCGTAACACATTCGATCCCTTATCATCATTATTGGATCCCTAAAAGTAAGCCCCTGTATCAGGAAGGATCTTTTTACACATCGTATCCCTAGACATTGAAGAATCCTTACAAACATTCGATCTCTAATGCATTGAATCCTTAAACGTTTTTCCATTCTTATACGATGGATCCCTTAACACACGCTTTTCGTCCCTTCGTGTTGGACCGCCTCTTTACGCGTTGAAACCCTATTGCGTTGAATTACCTACGTGTTGAATCCCTATTGCGTTGGGTTACTTATGGCGTTGCGAATCCACATTGCGGTGGATTATTACACGTTGGGATCTCTACGCGTTGAAATCCCTATTGCGCTGCATTCTCTACGAGCTGAAAATTCTTATTTACTAGCGTTGAATTCCTATACGTAGAACCTACACACGCGTTAAGAATCTCGGTCGTATTTAACACGTCCACTGTCCCTCTGAGGCACCTGAAAATTTTATTAAATAGTATTTTCACGATTAATGAATCTTACCAATGATGTTCACAATATTTTGTTTTATTTATTGTTCATAGGTCCAAGTAATTAATACGAATGTTTCTAATTAGGTAAATGAATAAATTCTTACTACATATATGATTAATTTCAGTGTAAAGTTAAGCGTCACCCATATATGGACGACGTGGCAGTCAGACTGTTAAAATGCATTCTCAAAACGCCACATTAGATTCTAACTACGTATTGATACCTATAACGCGTTCTATCACTAACATATATCACATGTATGCATCACTAACATATATCACATATATGTACAGGTATGAATGTACATCACTGTCATGCATATATGACATATAGATATGTGTATACGTATTACATACATGTATAGGTATACACAGACAACAATTCCTAACTCAACAATGTAACATATCGGAAGTTTTGTGTATCTTAACTCAACTAGACTTACCACCAGCGAGAAACAGTGTCCGGTAAAGACATCTCGCGGCCGTTGTTCGAACGCGAAATGTTCGCGAAACATTGACACTCATCTTCCATCCGAAGCTTTCTCTTCATTAGCTTACTGGAGCCGGTCGCCGGTAAAAAAAGAATGACAGTCGATTTAGAGACGGGACGCGCCCCGTTTCCAGCGAGGTCGTCAATTATAAAACAGTCCGTGGTAAAAGTCGAGCGTGGGACATTCGTGCGTTAACAGGCGGAGACACGAACGAAGTTGGAATACTTTCGCGTATGACTGTAGGCACACACGACCGACAAACTCACACAAAGAGGTAAAAGCTTAACGCATCAAATGGAAACACGTATTTGCTCTTCGCCTGTCGCGTGCAAACAGCCACGCGTGAACGTGCCTGTAATACTCGCACGACCGATTTGCCGCGATCTCTCTGCCATTTCTCTATGGCCCCCTGTTCCGCATGCTGCGAGTTTCCACGAGTTTCCCGACGTTCAATTCGTCTCTCGCTTTTGCACCCCCGTACGATGTCGGTCGGCCACCTTGTGATCTGATTAACTCTTGACGACTACGACGGATCAACCTCCGCGAGCTAACTTTGAATCGGCGATTTGATCGTGGACCGATCCTTGTGAAACGTTTCGGAATACTCGGAAATTTTTAGATTTACAAATTTTGGGTTGCGAATCTCATACTCGCGAATCACTGAATACCTCAATTTCTTAAATTAAGTTTCTTCCACATCCACATTTTAGACTTCCAAAACGTCCGAACCTCTGAATACCTGCATTTCCCGAATTCGTGCTGGGTTACATTGTTCAGATTTGCCTCATATACAAGATATTATCTATGGTCTGGGAGAAACTTCTTTGTGAAGAATAGTTAACTTTAGACCAGTGGTAAATATCCCAGTTTTCAACAAGGTTGTTGGTAATGGTCTAAGAATCCGACACATTTGCAAAGAGCCATAAAATAATTATTTAACGATAAGAAACTTGGGACTGAGGTCCACATTCTCAAGAAGGTTTCTCCATTTCTAAATTCTCATTGGAATCTTAAACGTTTGGATATTTCAAGACTTGAAAATGGGGAAATTTAAAAGTTTTTGAATTTCAACGTGTATAAATTTTGGCATCTGAAAACTAGGGCGAATTTGAATCTGTAAATGTATAAATTCAATAATACGGATGTTGAGGAATGTATTTGAGTATTTACAAACTTCCAAAAACTTGAAAATTTACAAATACACATGCAAGTGTCTCGACTGCAAATTTACAGACATTTCGATACTGTCAAAATGTTAATTTCGATATAAATTTGAAAAACTAGCCCTTAAAATTCTCCCACCCCTTGAGTATCCTACATCAAAACGAAGCTTACGTTACACGAAAATGTACCTACTCGTGATCGAATACCTGCGAATCCAAGAATCGCGGATACAGATATCGCGCAAAATATACAATCTGCGTAATACTAATCGCGGGTAATACAATGGTACATGTATTAAAATTCCGCACCGTCAGTAATTACCGGGTTCCATTGTTAAGAAAGACCAACAGCCGGGCAAGAACGGATTCCGGTTAACGCGACGTAGCCTGCAGGCTCCCTCGGGTTTCGCCGAAGTATCGCGCCGCATTTTAGCGTTAATTTGAGACGGACAGGATCGTGGGTCGGCCATTGTTTGCTCTATCGTAGGTCGGGGAAGAAGCTTTGGGAACGAAGGTGGCCATCTGTGTCGTGGTAACGTTGGTCCGGTCTATTCTGAATGGCGCGAGTTGCCTCAAGGGTCGCAGTCTCTATTACGACAAAATAGTCTTTGTGGACCTTGTCAGCAGATCGAAACGCGCAGATCAACCCTCTACAATATAACCGGTCTCGATTCCGTTTCCCATTACCTACCAACGTCGAATTTCCCTAGCCGATCTCTCTACCGAGCTGATGTTACTCAACAATTTTCTTATTCCTTGTAAGAAAGTTACGTTTCATAAAAATCCAGAAACAAGCCACAGCTTCAAACCACTAATTCTATTTGTATATACTTTTCTTTCGTTTACCATGTTGTGTTATAGGTGTATAAATATTTTGATCTATTAAAATTAGGATGTGGCTATATATACATACAGTATGTGTACACAGTTGACTACTTATACATACAGTATGTATGCACAATTGGCTATTTATACATACGATATGTATACAAGTTAGCACATTTAGTCAGTTAAGTTAGTTAGGTAAATTATGTTAAGTGAATCGTTTATTTTGTCATTTGAATAATTGTGTGCACATACTGTATGTGTAAATACCCAATTGTGTATACACATTGTATATGTACATAGTCAATTGTGTACACATACTATATGTATACATGCTGACCACATAAATAGCCACATCCTTAAAATTAAGATTGTGCTGGCACTGACAGAATGAAACAACACATATAATATAAGGATTGCAAGTGTTTCTCATTTTACAACCTCTTCGAATAGAATTTACTTTTGTCCAGGTTAAAATAATATTCTATTTCACACTCGTGTTTAATTTATTCTAAATCAGTTGCAGTTGAATAGGTACAAAAGAATTAATTTACAAGAAAGAATGCCTACATGCGTGTTGATTTTTCGTTGACTTAAACGTACACGTACGTATAAGTATTCTTGAGGATATACAGAAGTATAACACATTACCTTAACGATGTCAAGTAGATAAGTACCAACATAAATATGAGGTGCAATCAATTTCCCTGCGTCCGTAATAATGAAAAATCGTATTTCAAATTCAAATTACAACTCGCGACCCCGATCCGTCGTGCGGGAGTATCCTCGACGATATTTTTCTTCGTTACATATAAAAGGCACGGGAAAAATCGTTTAAATGAGAAACAACGAGGTCGACGATCCATTTGTAATAAGCTTTAACCCGGTTCGGTATCAAAGAACCGTTTCACGAATTCTCGTTGACTAAATAGGAACGCGGCCGCGCTGATCCTTTAATGGACAGGATCCCCAGTTCGCGATTAAGCCACTGTATAATATACGAACGCGTATCCCCGTTGCTCTCCCGTGGGAACGTTGAACAGCCTGCTCTCCTATTTGTCTGCTCTAATCGTGACTGATGCGGAAGCGAGTGCGCGTCTCTTTTCAACGCGCAGCTTCACCTTAAATCGCTGGAAACTTTAATAAACCGGGAACTTATTATCGATAATCGTTCCGCTGCTCGAGGTTAACAAGCTTGCCGACGACCGTGTCAATCGATCCTCCAATAACCCGGAAATCAACTCCTCGTTCTTGCGAAATATCCGTTTCAGGCATTCTCCGAATAAGTTGGACGAGGTTCGTTCGCGATCGATCGAATTCGTATCCCGTAAAATGCCTCTGTTTCTTCCTTTTCTCGTGTTCGATTTCATGAATAGCGACCTGAGGAAAGTGAATCGTGTTACCGGAAGGCAATTGCCTTCGCGAGCATTGTTATCGATACCATGATTGGCCGTGATATACAACCGTGACACGTGGGTGGTTATCGTTTTGGTAATTGTGTGATTTGGGGGAGTTACGATTACTGCAGTTTTCGATCCTGCTTTTATCGAGGATGAAATTGGATTATTCGTATATTCTATTCTTTAGATTCGTATACCACTTTTTCGGGTTTGATTACTGCGTATTTATTCTTTAATCGCTCACCCCTCACTCAAGAAAACATTTGTAACGACGTTCATTAGATGTTTGTGACATAGGAATGTCTCGTACAAGAATCCTTAGAGATTCAACAGATAATAGTATAATAACAATATAGATCAAGCCTGTATGGATCCATCCAACACCCATCATCAACAAAACATTTGTACCGACATTCATCAGATGTTTCTTCCATGAGAATGAATTATCCCAACATACCGAAGTAATCCAACTGCACCCAGGACAAGAAAATAAATCGATAAAGGCGCTCGGTAATAAGAAGAAGCATAAAGATCTCTTCGAGCTGCGTCCGTAGAACTCCGACGATCACGAAGAATCCAACATCGACCCCACATCCCGTCTAATGAAGCAGCTTTGTCCGGCATCGAGGAACGTACAGAAGGTATCGAGGAGCGTACAGAAGGTTTCGAGAATTCCTGCGTTAGAGATTGGCAGGCTGGTTCGGTGAACGATTAGGTGCTCGTTCGTAGACAAGCTCCCACGGATTAAGAGGGTAGGTATCGCCGGTAACAAGATTATCCCGGAGAAGAAGCACGAGCTGTGGCACGGCCGGAGGGTGAACGGGAGGAGACCGGGTTCGAACGTGGTGGACTGCCACGGATGAGTGTTGCCGAGGAGGGTGGAACCCGCGTGCTCTACTTGAAGCCTTATCCGTCTAGGTAACTGGCGTAGAAACGAACGCTGATCTCGTTACCGTCTGAAAAACACACAGGAAAATCCAGCCGGTGTGGCACGACGCGACCGTCTCGCTCTTCAAGTACCAAAGTCAACTAACTCGCTTGCCAAGCGACCGAGATCGATCCTACGGAATTTATTCCTGTCTTCTCTTCGTACACGTCCTTTCTTGCCTGTTCATGGACAAACCAAATTTCCCCGTCCGGAATTGTTAACATTGCGAATACAGTCTACTTTGTTAGCACGAACCTTACTCGCGTGGACGATGAACAATTTTTGCAACAACGGTGAATCAAATAGTCCTGTTGGGTCTACCAGAAAGTTCTGTCCGATAATTTCGAATTTAAAATATATGTGCATGATCTCTTGAGCCGTATATGACTGTGTCTCTTCATGACTGCATTTTTTTACAAATGTGTACTCTTCGAAATTAATTTATCTCGCGCTTTCGACACGGACCAATCCGTTTCGTTCTTCATATGGATTACGATTCCATGGTTTATATATTTGTTATATTTAGTGACCATATTTTTGCAATTAACGTATTTTCTGTAAACAAACACAATCTCTTACAATTCGAGAATGTCTGCTTTGGTTTTGATGAATATTGCAGTAAACGTTACAGACGTAATTGCAAACCATATATTCGGTAGAAACCGTTTTACGATCGAATAGAGATACTGGGGAGCTTTTCAATTATTTGCGTTTGAAGTTTTCATTTAGCTTTACACAAAATGTATAGCACAATATTTGGAGCAAATATTTGTTATGGCAGAGCAACGCGCTTGATTTGTAATATGTCGGACCGGGTTTCAAATCTACCAAACACTTTTAATCTCTTTTTTCAGTTTTATTTTCGACCATGCGCGTTTATTTGTAGTATCATATGAGAGACGCGTTATAAAACACGAAATAACTTGTTTAAAAATAATGTACAACCAAAATGTCAAACTCATTTAACCCCTCTAAATATTGTAACCTTTACGATGGTGCGAAATTTAATGAACATGACATTTATGTTGTTTCGCACCTATGAACGTATAATATAATTCATTTTTATAAAACAGTTTACCTGTTAGTACACCTGTAGCATCGAGAAGTGACTTTTATGTGCTACAATAACCTCTTCGGTCCAAAATTCAGTAGTTGTGTGCGCCGTTTCGCGTGTTCTCTTCGTTACAACGAAAATCTGGTTTGAAAGGGTTAAGAACGTTCATAACATCCAAACCATAGTTATTAATTCAACGTAAGCGTTTTTATAACAAGTATCGAAACTCGTACGACATAATAAATGTTGCATAAAAGACTCTTTCGAATTAAATTCTTGCACCGCACTCAGCAAAATTGATTCAAATTTTCGAGTTCACTTTTCGTGCAACCTCGCAAGTAACGAATGCAAGAAAGAAAAGTGAGATATTGAAACAAACAGGATTCGAACCGTGATATTTCGTCCCACAAATCAACCACGTTACTGCGATGCCAAAGCATTCCTCTGGCGGGTTTTGACATAAATTTTGCTCAACGCTCGCGGAGAACTTCGAAAGCAAATAAGTCAAAAACTTTTGAGTATATAGCTTCGTATGGAGAGAACGGTGATTTGTGAAGAACGTGTTCCTTGCAAGTTGAGCGTGTTAAGGCAACGGACATCGAACGCTCTCGTTGTGCCGGAAAACCATGCTCCTATCAAAGATAAATAAATAGATGTTACACGAGATTGAATGGACTCCGTGGAAAATAACGACGTCGAAGTTTCGGTTTCGTCGACGATGTTTTATTTTCCCGCGGCTAGACGGTTTTTCGGAATTTTTAGCGGCTTAAACGCGCCGGCCGCTTCCGGCGGACGCTTTTATCCCGCGGCTACATAATTTACCCGCGCCTCTCGATTCAGCTCAAAATTCTTCGAGTGGATTAGCGCGGCACGCTTTATAGACCGTCGGTATTAAAAGGAAATTCGAAGAGAGAGCAAAAAATTTCATTTTCCTTTCCATTTTCTCTCGCTAATCTGATTTAACGGCTGCCTCGTTATCATTTTTATGGTCCACCTTTGTTCGACCGTGGGTCGGCCATTTCGGGAACGCGAACGCCTCTTGGACGAGCTCTCTATCGATACTCGCCTCGAAATATCCTTCTACGACGAGAAACTTCCATACCAAACGAGAGTACAAACTTTCTGCCCCGCGACTCCGAAACTCCATATCAGAAGGGTCTTCGGCTGACCTCGAATCGCTATCGAAACTTCCAATCGACCTCTCACCCCCCCAACGGCGAAGAATTTGCATGCTGTCGACAACTTTTTCCCTTCGTGAAAGGAGACTGATCCCGTCTTCATGAAATGGAGGACTCAAGACAGTAGCCACGGGCGTTCAGCGCCATCGAAGACAAATTTTTGACGCCTTGTTTGACTTTGGACAAGTTTCTTGCTCAGAAAAAGCCTGCTGTTATCGGCAGATACCACGGACTCGGTGTTGGGTGCTTTGTTGACTTTGTTTCTTTAATATTCCTCGTGTTTCGTTTCGACTCCGGTCCCGATCGTTTGATAAAAGTTGGGAAGCTTTTCCCTTTCTGCTGTTTCATCGTTGCTTAGCGGAAAATACGGAGAATATGTAGGTTTCGCAAGATATTTGGTAAAAGTGTTGTTTAAAAGTATTAGCATTTTCATTGGTATAACTTGGGGTATACTGAGCTGAGTGATAGCATTAATGTTGAACAGTATAGGAGCGACTTCGAAAATTTGGAAACAAATTTTGGTATTTGTATGTTTCGAATTTGGGGATTTTGAGGTTTGGAAACGGGGGATACGGATATGTAAGAATTTGGAAATGTAGGGAATTTGAAACGTGGTTATTGAAGATTTGATCATTTGGAAATTGACAAATTTTGTAATTTTTGGAATTTGAAAAATTTGTGGAATTTGAGAAATTTGAAGAATTTGTGGAATTTGAGAAATTTGAAGAATTTGTGGAATTTAAGAATTAAAAATTTGCAAATGTATAAAAATTCAAAATGCAGATTGTAGTGTCTAGAAACGTAGATATTTGAGGACGTAAGAACTTGTAAGACTTAGATATTAAACGTGGTAGCGGAAAATGTAAAAATGTGCAAATCCCGGTAATTGGGAATGCGAAGAATTTAAAAATGTGGAAAATCTGTGAATTTGCAATTTCAAAACTTCGTGTGTCCGACAACCGGAACAGAATAAAGTTGAAAAAGTTTTGAAACGTAAATTGAGAATTTGTTCCAGCACGATGAGGATTAAAGCGTTAACAGTTCCTCCTCGTGTAACATTCAATGGAGAAGAGAGATTTATTCGACGTTTCCCGTTTATACGTCTTTTCGCGGAGTTTTCGCGTTCCATCAGATTATAATTTCATTGAAACCGCTGCTCGAGATGCAACATCGTCGCGACGTTCGTTTTACTCGTCAACGTTTACAGAAAGTCCGTAACACGAGCCACGACTGGCCGGAAAATTCAATAAAATCTTTCGCGTTTTGCGACTACGTTTCATTCCGCCGGAAAATTATGAAATGCTTCGTGAATATATACAAAGATTTTCCCTCTATGAAATTTTCCCGCAATCATTGCATATTTAACGAGATATTCGCAGCGAAATCTCTGTCTAAGCGAACATTACAATTTAGACTATACTTGCTGGTTTAATTGACGATAAATTTCAGGGATTACATAAACGTGCGTGTATGATTTTAAATAACTGCAGTTTTGTTAAATTAAAGAATGTATATGACATTTGGGAGTTGGGGGATGTAGAAGTCTGGGACCCTTTTCTGAGTCTCAGACCACTAGTGGTGTATTTGGGGGTTGGGGGGATTAGAAGTCTGAAACTCTCTTCTGAGTCTCAGACGACTGTGTGGTGCATTTGGGGGGGTTGGGGGATTCAGGAGTCAGGGGCGCTCATTAGTGTTGTGTAGCCTTTTGGGTGGTTGCAGAAATGTGTATAACCTTTGGGGGATTGTCAGGATGTATAAGTGTGTACCATTCAGGGTTTGGAGTACTCCGTTGTGTGTAGGGAATTGACCTAGATGGAAGCTTCCATGGGTGGGGAATTCCTACCTAAGTGGGGCATAGTACATAGGGGAGTTGTTGTATCTTCAGTGATGTAGTCATGTTATCATCGGTATTCAGTGGTAGAATATTCTCCTCCGTAGAGGTTTTGAATTTGGGAGGCTTAGGGGTGCGTGCGGGTACGAGACCATCTTGCAAACCCCTAACATAAAAAATATGGGCATTGCATCGCTCTCTGCGTCACCGGTTGCAACCGTTCTACGCTGAGCGTCGCCGACGTTTTGCTGTCGCGGTCGCGTATTAATAGTCGCGGGAGCCGATTATCATTGCGAGAAATGCAATTTCGCGGGTGGCCACCTGGCGGTTGAGACGTTGAGTTCGCGACCCGCGGACCCCGCGAAGAAATGACCCCCCCATGGGGAAGGAGATCCCCCGAGGCACCACGAAGGAATGACCCCCACCACCGGGAGGAGGAGATCCTTCGAGACACAGGGAAGCTCGCTCGCCGAGATATGTAACCCGATCCGCGTATCCGCGAGATAATACCAACGCAAACGTGAAACTTTTTTATTTTTCACTTTTATGGAATCAAACTTTCACCGATGGATTTTTCACGTTTTTCTGATTACAACGAGCCCAAACACGGTGTAATTTGGACTATATTTACCGCGCTAATTGACGATGGAAGTAACGAGCGAACACGAGAGACATTGAGATTACGGTAATCGATAAAGATCAAACCTGTTGAATTGTTTACAATGCTAATGTGTGACCGACTTTTATATTTTCTGTTCCTGTATACGGACACCTTTTTTCATTTTTAATACTTGTTACTTCTATGTCGATTGAGTATATATAATATATTTTCTTACGTTTATTATTTCAGATAAATTAAAAATATATTTCTTACACACGCTACATTATTGCAATACATTTTAATGGAGACTCATTTCGTCATTTATGTTGTGAATTAATTAAGAAGTTGTAGGTAAAAGAAATTAAGGAGTGCGAAGGGTTGAAAATTAGAAATTCAGAAATTTAGTCGTTTGTGAATTCAAAAATATGAAAAATTGATACGGAAATGTAAACGCTAAATTTTTAAGTGAAAGAGGAATCCATCGTAGATGCGGGTAACAATAAATTGATAAGATAGAGCGATTAGATAATTTATCAGAAATTTAGAGATTTGATCATTTGGAAATTGGAGTTTGGAAATTACGTAAGTGCCAAATTTTCAACTTGATGAGCAAGGCATTGCGAATGTGTGCGACGATAAATTGATAAGATAGAGCGATAAGTTAATTTGTTCGTTTTAATTCGAAGAATAGTTGAACGCGGATCGTAGTACGGATGGCACGCCTGTTTCAAAGCAGCATTCCCGTTTTCACGGGTGAGCGTCCCGACAGTTTGTTGGCTATCGAAAAAGTGGAGGCACGAGGCAGCGTGAAAGGACAATTATAACGGTCGAAAGAGTCGCTTCGGGGACGCCCACCGGTTTGCCCTTTTCCGATTTTCCCAGCGACGATCGACCAATAAAACTTCGATCGAGTTGTCTGTGTTGGTCCCGGCGACGCGGCTGCATCCGACAAGCACGGGTCTCTTTGCTTTCGTATCCTGCGCGCGACAATCGGACGCAAGAATTTAATTAACAACGTAACAGTTAATTTCCTCGGGATTTCGATCGAGCCAACGGAATACGAAACAGCCCGATCGAACAACACCGGGGCGGTTCGTTGTATTTCGGTAAACATTCGCCGTCGTTGTTGACCACGGTTAATATACTGCATTACCCCCTCGAGCATGCGTGTTGACACGCGTGCGCGCTTGTACGTACGTGTACGACCTTCGACGTACGCGCACAAGCGCGACGTGTGTCTGGTCTCGTGTAAATACGAAAGGCGTGTGTCGGCCTTAGGCCATTTATAGGTGAGATCGAGAGTGTTACTTCGTCTCTACTTCTCCCTTTATGCCCCCATAACCCTGCCATAATTACGATACTGGCTTAGGCGGCCGTAAAGGCGGCGGGGCGGGTAACACGAGCAACAAGGGTGCTCCTATCCGCACGGTGACAAATATCGACGATAAAACCGGCTACGATACGATCCTATAATGCTCTCTGCAGAATCGCGCAATTATCGTCAGCCAGCCAGTATCGCTTCATAAATTCGAACCAAGAAACACCCGGAGTTCACCGACTCGAACGCTTTCTCTGTACTTGACCTTTTACTGCTTCGTGCTCGCCATTCTGGTTAACCATTAATGCACAAACTTCTGCATTCGCAACGTTTTACTATGCTTTTTGTGGTCACTGATTTGCATTCCGCCTGTCAGCCTTTGGTTACCCCTTGAACTATAACTCCCTACGACATTTCTAACTTTCTATACTTCTTCGGATAATCGGAACACGTCGTCTGTTTTAAAATTATCGATCACCCAATTCCGATCGATGCATAGTCGCTGAAATTTTGAGACGTTCTCGTAATTTTACAAATAACAGTGTATTATCGAAACTCGTGTACAACGATAATGCGAACGCGTGGGTGTCGATCCGATGTTGTTCGGGTATTACGTTGTTGAGCACGCCTCTTATCTAGATCCAAACGAATGCACGAATAGTAAATTATTCGGCCGACGATCAACGTTGGAAGCGATAGTCTGGTGTATTTGCTCGAGAAAGTATTCAGGAGCGAATTATAATTAACCATAGCAGAGCGTTGTATAATCGTCAAGCGCGAAACGTCAGTGATATATCATAAACCGTGAATTATTAGCGCAGCTAGTACCAAGTCGGTAAATTAACACGCAACGCAGTTATCATTTTATTGAATTATTCATACCAGAGAACGATACCGAAGTGCTTTTGCTCTCGTGGCTGAAACGCGATATTTAATGGAGAGACGTCTTTAACAAATTTATCTAACTATGTATGCGCGATTATTCGATCTCGTGTCGCTTCGCGAATGTCTAGTTTCAACAGTCACAATTGTAACGTTGTTTATTCGTGATACCTTTTTAGGTACTCGGGTTATGTTTGAGATTAAAGCGATTATATTAAGTAAGTATGTAAAATAAGTTGGTTCATTGAACTCGCTTTGACTGGGTAGCAGTTATTTGGTGTGACAGGGTTGCGTGTTAAGTAGATCAAGTAAAGTAGATATGTATTTCTGGACGAAGTGCACGTTTTTTCTTGATTAGTACTTATAATGTATGCCTTTGATTTTGAAGCAGATAATACAGAGAGTTGGAAATTTTCAAGTTTTCAAGTATTCTGATCCATAAATCATTGAATTGTTGAACTCGGAAATTAAATATCCGAAATTACTATGTCATACACTTCTAAGGCTCGTATGTTGAAACCTCCAAATTTCTGAGACCCAAACTCGTGAGATCTTCGAATTTAAAAATCACGAATTTCTAAACGTCGAATTCGATGAATTATTTCATTTTATGATTACAATTATAATTTCTATATTTCCAACTCCTCCAATTCATACATCCCAACATTCACAAATTTCTGAGTATCGAATTCCTGAAACAAGTTCCAAGATTCCCAAATTCTTAAATATTGAAATTCTCAAATTTCTATACTCCAAGATTCTCCAATTTCTAAGTGTTAAATTGCTGAAATCTCCAAATCCCAAGATTCCCAACTTTCGGAATATCGAAGTCCCAAGATTTCTAAATATCAAGTTGCTGTAATGTCCAAATCCCAAAATCCTGAAATTTCCGAGTACCAAACACCTCAAATTCCCAAACCCCCGAATTCCCAAATTCCTAAATATCGAAATTTCCCGAATGTCCGAACCCAAAGATTCTCAAATGCCTAGATATCCAGCTGCATAAATACCTAAATGTCGAGCCGCTCAAATTTTCTTATTCTCCCCCTTGCAAAAACAACCAAACATACCACAGAGTACATTCTCGCGATGACTCGACGTAAATTGCTGCGAAATAACGGCGTGAAGCGGACACGAGACCGTCCAAACATACCACGACAGAAAAAATACTTATCATTCACTTACACGTAACGAGATGTCCTCCGATACACGCGAGAAGATGGATGACGAGACGAGAGCGTTTGACAGACACTCGAAAGGTTATCGGGATCGAATCTTCGGAGACGTTCCGTTATCCGTATGGCATCTGGGTCGAAACAGCTTAGGCGATCGAAGACGTAAGGATCCGTTGTCGAAAGGATGGCCCGGACGAAATAAAAGAGCACTTCTCCTTAATGATTCGGAGACTCGTCCATTAAAATCCTGCTTACTCACCGAGTACTTCGCCATTGTTCTAATTAGTCACGAATTCTTCGAGAACCCCTTGTCCTATCTCTCTCTCTCCCTCTCTCTCTCTCTTTTTAATCTTTTCTGTCGTCCCTGAGCGGACGTTCGCGAACCAGGATACCCCGGGCCAATTATTTTTCTCCTCTCCGTCTAATAGCCCGGCGAGCAAATTGCTGCGAATTAAAGGTATCATAATCCGGACGAAGTCGAGTCACTCGAGCAGTCTTCGAGGAACTTAAACGGCCGGAATGTAGCTTTCTTCTTCAGGAATCGTGACACCGAAAGGAGTCTCGAGAGTTGCGTCGATGGCGAAGGCGAGAATCAACGAGTTTACCCTCGTTTTGCTTTCTTGCTCGGTTACCTCGTCGAGATTTTTCGTTCCGCGCGGTTTTTTTTTTGCCCCTCCATTGCGACGCGACGCCGCCCGTTAAATCCCTATCTAAGTAGTTTCTCGCCGGAGCATTCCGTTCCCGCAAATGTCTCTATTGTTGACTTGGAAAAGAGGAAAGGAAAAGTGGAGTCGGACGATGAAAGATACTCGTGATTTCTTTAACGATGTTACGGTTTATTTTTCGCGAGTTTATAGGATAGGCACTTGTATCTTCGATGGTATCGAAGGGCGGGGAACTCGTGATGGAGTGGGTGAAGAGGTGTTTTTCCAAAAATGAAAGCTCCCTGGAAAAAAATCCTGGACATGTTAATGACCGTAACAGAAGCTCAAGGATCACCTCGACTCACGCGCGACTCTAAGCTTTTACTACTAATCAAACGTGCTGATCGACTGGTAACAAAAGGGCAAGTAATGGACCCTTGGCTGTTTACTGCTGCAATTGTAAACTTTCACTGTTCTAAAACGGTCAAGAATACAAGTTACGTTTTAGATCTACGTTACAAATTTCCGGAATCCTGAATTCTCCAAATCAAAAGATCCTCATATTCTCTCAGTCCCTTATTATCAAAAATCCTGTAAATTCCAAATCTACCGACTACTAAATTTTCCAAAGACTGAATTCGTCGAATCCCAAAGTCCCCAAGGACCAAACTTTAAAAATCCCTGAAACTCGAAATCTGCCAAACTTCGAATTTTCCCAATACTGAATTTTCCAAATCCCAAATTTCGCAAATCTTGTATTCTCCACATCCCAAATTTCTCATATTCTGAATTCTCCAAATCCCAAATTTCGCAAATTCGGAATTCTCCGAATCCCGAATTCCTCAAAGTCCGAGTTTCTCCAAATCTTTTCAGAAATCCATAATCTTCCGATACAATAAGTTATGCTTTAGGTCTATCGTTCCTTTTACCTTTACATCCGTGTTGCATTTCCACTGCGCGGGCCGATATTCCGTCGTGTCGTTAAAGTCCTCTTTGTAACAGGAACTTACGAGATCGGTCCTCGGCTTATGATGCCAGTTACGCCCCCGACAGGGAGGCTAACCGACTGCCTATCAAGTATCTTTTAACTATTTTCGTAAATGGATTTACGCGTGGAACGACGCGTTATCACGATATCGGAAGTGATTGCCCGACATCCCCTGTCGTTCTCCGCCTACCCCTCCTCGTTCCTGTCGTTTTATTTAGGATACTGTTTCAGAACAGCACGGTAATGTGATCTTCTAGTTACGAGCTCCTTATAGCTTGCCATACTTTTACGAATACGCTGATGTCTTTCTTAGTGATAAGTAACGAGACCGTCGTCCAAGAATCGCTGGAAATACTCTGTGGTTTTTTTTGGTTCTGATGAATTTTATTTACCGTCTCGCTATTTCTGTTGTTCGTGTTTTAAGCCTTTCGATGGATTTTTACCGGTAGCAGACGATAACTCTGAAACTTTTGGGTTGAAAGGTTTGATGAATTTTTTCGAAGTTATTTCTCTATTATTAATTGCTGCCGTTAGCTGCTTCATATATGGGACACTGTATATTTAGTTAAAAAATACCTATACCAAATTGCTGTATTAAACGAAGTGGTTACATCGTCATTATGGTTGGATATATTCAGGGGTGAGAGAGGGACAATCTTTTATAGAAAAAACAATCACAACAGGTACCATGAAACCGCGTTAATCTTTTATTTAACTGTAATTGAATATATTGAAAACGACAGCTACATTAATAGCATTAAACACACGATTCCAGAAATTGGGAAAGTTAGCGATACAAAAGTCGATTCAGCTGTTAAAGAGTTGAAGTAAAGTAATGGATACTGAAATACCGTACGGTACCCAAGGGGTATCCATGAAAGGAACGAACAACCGAGCCAAGTCAACGTAAAAATATTACACGAGGTTACAATTACGTTGGCGTTGAACGAGAATTGAAAGAGACGCTTAAAAAGCGACAGAGAGAATAGGAATACACGGTGGTAACGATGCTCCGGCATGAAAAGGAGCATCAGAAGGAACGAGTTGGCGTGTCGAAAATTCGCGAAAGTCGCGTCCTCCGCGTCTGGTGACACCTGGAAACAAAACGGCAGCCATAGTGGTCGCGTGACAGCTCGCGGATATTAAATTGCGGGGCAAAGAATCGCGGGGAAAATAAGAGTATAGAGTGGCAGTCGTGGGACTTCCGTCATAATTCAGGACGAACGTTTCACGCATCGGAAGTTTTCAATGCGCGACGTAAATAACTTGTAACGCGTCGGTCTGTGTTCATACTTCCGGCAACGTTCCCGTTGCCCTCTTACATCTCCATGTTTTTTATCGACGCGTCACGCACTCAACGTATCGAATTTGTGGAAACTCGGTATCGATTTTCCAACTTGAATATCGCGTTGGTTTAACGTCGCGCGACCATGGCGCGGCGATACCTTTATGCGATTGGTATCGATCCGGGACGCTCGGGGATTACGAAAATAAATTCCCCAAGAAATCTCGAGACACCTGCGATTCTATTACGGGGCTGCTGTATAAGTTATTCAAATCAGCTGGGGATGAATTAGTAATGAGGGTACCATATAGGGTCGTTTCTAATTTCGGTGTTTGGGGGTTTGCGCGGGAAGGTGGGAATACTGCGAATTACATAACTCTTCGTTAACGCGGGTGATTCAAAGATCGTGGATTTTCGGATTATTGAATTTCTAAATTTTTGTATCGCCAAATTTTCGAATTTTATTTACTTCTAGTTCTCTGAATCCCTGGTTCTCAAATTTTTTGATTTCCACATTTACAAATTGTCAATTTTCCGAATTTCTAAATATTCAAATTCCTAAATTCCTAAATTCCCAAATTCTCGAGCTTGCAAATTCCTAAATTCTCAAATTTCTGAATTCTCCAATTCCCAAATCCCTAGATTCCCAAATTCTTACATTCCCAAGTTCATACATTGCCGAATTTCTACGTTCCCAAATTCTTATATTCCCAAATGCCTACGTTCCCAAAATTCTTAAATTCCCAAATCCCTACATTCCCAAAATTCTTAAATTCCCAAATTTCTACATTCCCCTAAATTCCCAAATAAAATTCTGAGTACCCGGACTGTCGAATTCTTGCATATCCGATGCGAATGACTCGCCGTTCATTATAATCCAATCGAAAAGCGTACCGAGAGAGAATTCCTATCGAGCATATATCGAACGAAAAAAATTCGTGGTACCCGCGAACGATTCGAACGCGTGAAAAATCGTTTTCGTTGAATCGCGAAATAACGCGCGTCAAGGGTGAGAAGGGCGAAGGGTAGGGAAATAAGGTAAAAAATCGGCGCGGTTAACGCGAGCGTAGAGGAGAATGTATGAGAAAAAAGCTGTTCGGTAACTGCGGCGTGCACGCACCGCTTCGAGGGTGAAAAAGCACGACGATAGAGGTGGTACGTGGCGTTAACGTAACTACGAGGGTGGAATTACAAGGGGGTTAATCAACGTGCACACACACTGGCTTTGCCTTTCGAGTCCAGGGGTTGTAAATGCGCCCCGCTAGTCCACCGTGGACTTTATGCTCGTGGAAAATAGAGAGAATTCCGAAGTAGAAGGAACGGGAAGGGTGAAAGAGAAAGAGAGAGAGGAAGAAAAGAGGGCCAAGGGAAGTATGGGGGAGGGTCGGGGATGGTGGAAAGAAAGAGACGGGCGTAGATTTTACGAGGTGGACGCGCCACTTGTCTACGAGCTCGCGGCGTTCCTCGTAAATTTATCTCGAGATCTTTCTTTTTCCCCTTCCCGACCCGCTGTCGGCCTCCATCCCTCGTCTTTTCGTTTTTTTTTTTTTATAATTTACTGCTAGCCAGTCGCGGCCACGGGAATACTTATGCCTCGTATTTCCTTATAACGCGACGGTAACGCGGTGCTCCGATGCAACCGCGCGTAATTAAAAATGTAATCGTATCCGAGGCGCGAGTTGACGAATTTATACGCGCGTGCCCCGGATTTCTAGCTCCGATATCGTTTCGGTCGATTAAATACGAACTTTCGGAATGAAATTGGCCTAGTGGACGAATTTGGTGACTTCGGTGACAGAAAAACAGAAACTGCAGCGACCGACAACCATAACAACTTTCCCGATACCGTATCAAGGCCTTATAAAGAAAATTGCAAAAGAAGACTGGAACAGAGTCTGGACCATAGCAAAAGAACAAAAATACACGACGTAATACAATATTTCTGCCAACCAGTCTCAATCTGCAATTTAAACAGGAAAGAAAAATCTATAATGTCTCGACTAAGGTCCGGTCGTACCAAAATAACACATGAACATTTAATAAAAAATCGGATCAACCCTATTGAGGGTACTACCCCACCCAAACTCTTACAGTAGATCACATTCTATGATAGATTTTATGTAGATACATGCTAAAAGACAAAAATGCAAAACAGAACCAGACATGGCTCTTGCAATCACGAACTATATATGATAGATTACAGTGTACATACAATTCCTGAAAGAAACAACAAAATTCAGTACACACGTCGCGTAATGGATGCGATATAAAACACTTATGAGGAAGAAGAAGAAATAGAAAATATAGGAATTATTCTAGAATTTGAAGTTTCGTAGAAGTTCGATTCACACTAGAATTATTAAGTCATTTAAATGACCCTTTCACAAGTTTCATACCTCGTATTACAATTTTAATGGCATTTTTCTTGTAATCTATATCAATTTTCATGAATACAAAGAACGAGTATAAATTAATTTATAATTAATAAATTTATGTTTCATAATCTATGTTTCACTGTTTAATTTCCACAATTTATGTTCCATGGAAGTCTGTTAATTTTGCAAAGTCATTCGTAATTTCAGAATAAGCGTGCATTACACGTTGGTGGTGTTAAAAATGCGAACGGTAGTCGCGACGTGACGAATTTATACGCGCGACGAATTCCCGGGACGCCGATATCGTTCCGAACAATTAAAAGCGTATTTTCGAAATCGAACAGGGGCGATGGCGGCGCAGCAGCTGACGTAGCGAATAACAATCATTCGCTTTAATGTGCCGGTTAATTAATTATTGAGCATTTTATGCGATAGCCCGGACACGGGCGAATAGTTACATCGTGGCTCGATATTACCGTCGATGCAATTAACTATTTCCGATAAGTACAGACGGCGCGGTAAGAGCCGGCGAACTGCTCCGCTGCCAGCCGGTAATTAATTAGCTCGAATTAATGTAGTTCAACGTTCTCGCGGTTCACCACGGTGATATTTCAATATTTCAACCGCGACATCGCTGAACCGCTTTTTCTCCTCGATTAACCCACCGGCTCTGACTTACGCCGCATTTATCGAACGGGAACAAAAAACGAGGAGAATTGAACGTCCGACGAAAGAAAAGAAAGCGATAAATACTTAATCCTTTTACTGCCACCTCCATCTTGCCGTGAACCATTTTTTACGATCGCACGTTACTATAACTCTTCTCTATTACTTCTCCTTCTCGCGGAACAAAATATCATTACGATCACTTTGTACGGCGCGAGCCGTAAAACCCCTTATTTCATACACTCGCGTACTTTACGTTCAACCCTTCCTTGATACAGACATTCGAGATTTGATATAGTGTAATGATATATGTAGGAAGAAATCGAAGAATACATTGGTTATTATATATACACGTATACATACATCTGCGCATGTCTATATTTATACTCTCTGTATTTTAAAACCAATGTATTCTTCAATTTCTCACTAGATATATATACAAAAAATTTGGGCAGAAAATATGTAATTTTGGAAACGCAGCAATACAAACTTGGACAAATATAAATACTGTATAATATAGGAACTTAGAAAATAACAGAATACATACACATTCATAGAGAAACATAGGAAACTATGACGACACAAATTAGGTATAAAAATTGTGAACATACAGAAACTTGTAACAAAGAAACGAGGAAATAGACAGAATTCGATA
Organism: Coelioxys conoideus; assembly: GCA_947623535.1. Taxonomy (NCBI): domain Eukaryota; kingdom Metazoa; phylum Arthropoda; class Insecta; order Hymenoptera; family Megachilidae; genus Coelioxys; species Coelioxys conoideus. The sequence goes on from OX392459.1 coordinate 12,583,360, forward strand.
CATATTTTTGTTAGACGCGAACGATAAAGTTACGAAGAAATATATGGAATAATTAATAACTCGTCCAGGAACGTAAGAAAAATATGATCTTCGTATAGATTTTTTGTTACGATAGGTATAGTGTGATTTTATTATCGCGATATTTTATTACGCGTAAGGAACAGAATATAAATGGCCATAGAGGTCATAAATCGATGTGATACGGTTGTTCCATCTTACGTGTACCGAGGGGAAGCAACTCTCGCGAAACTCAGTCCCGTCGCTAATTTCAGTCGCCGGTATATTAATTAACGAGCACGCTACGTTTTCCATTTGCATATCGCTCATATTTTATTTACAACGGGGCGCCCTCGCGCGATACCGTCGCAATTTCAGGTGCACGCATAATTCTCCATAATGTGAGAAGTTCGTTTTTCTCGCAGACACCGTTAAAAGAGACTTACGCGTAGCTGAGATGATTACCGCCCAAGTTATTTAGGTATTCCGGCATGATTAGTATCGCGATGCAATTTACGACCACAGACGCCAAAGATGGCCGTGCTAACTTTACTTCGGGATACTTCTTGGTACCTTTACTTGACGCCGTAACTCTCGCTCGTCGTTGCAATTATCGCAGCCATTTTGTAACTATGTTCGTTAAATTAGAAATGTGTGTGGTAGTATGTGCAAACTGGTAGTAAAGCTTGTAATTTTTATACCCCTTTCAAACACTTGATTCGTGTACATAAAATGGCTGCATGTTCAATAGCAAATATCAGTTCTCTAGTAGTTAGTTAGCACTAGAAGTACCGGCAGTAAATGCATGCTTACTTCAAAACTGAAAATAAAGTAGAAAAAGAAATAAATAAATATTGCAGCGTCACCTAACACATACAGCCATTCATTAGCTCAATAAAACGTGACAGACATTTTGACAAAAGGATGGCAATAAAATTTTGTAATAAAAAATGCCAAACCCGAAAACAGTCATTTTGACTGGTTGGTAGTTCTAATGTTAGTCTAGTAGATTTCTGGGAGCAACATGTTTTGATACATTTTGCCCATAACATTTTGATAAATCAAAATTACTTTGCTACTTCTGTCACTACTCATCAAACGTATTTGATAACTACAGAAAAAATACTTTCTTTTTAAGTTGAACCTCGACAAATTGTTTTGAGAGAAGACCCAATGGCACTTAGAGTCAACAATTGGCACATCTGTTTCTACGGTGACTAAAAAATGAGTATAAATTTTGACACGGAAGAGTGTCAACTTCGACACGAGTGTTTGAAGAATTTTTCTTGGCAAAAATTTATTTCGCGCGAGTGGAAGTAAAAGCAAAGTGCTATCGACGCTGCTCCCCTAATTTGCGAAACATCTTCCTCTCCCGTTTTCGCGATCGTGGGTAGAATTATTTATTTAACGATCGCGTTCGCGAGTGTTCGACGCTCGCATTTTATTTTCACGAGCGTGTTCGAGCGTAAGACGCGTTCGTATTTGAAAAACGGTCGAATCGAGCCCGAAACGCCCGAAGGAGCTCTATCGTCGCCTGAGGGCATACAAGGAGCTTCGGCACCGCATAACCATCGATCGATCGAAACGAATAAGCGTTTCGTGACCGGCCACGAGAAAACTCGTCGGTCTTGTTGCCTCTTTTTGCCGGCTGGACGTTCGCCAGCAAATCTCCTCTGCAATTTCTTTGGTGGACCGGGCCGAAGACACAAAGTCCGTAAGTCAATTATAAGGTGGGAAATGGCCGAGTTCTTGCAATAACTGAACGATATAAAGGGAACACTGGCTTCGTGACGTAGTTATCGAAGATTCCCGGGGGACGAGGGGGACGATACTCGCGGCCGGAAGTATTGTCTTCGGGAATCGATGCTCTTTTCAAATGTCTCCGCTGACCGATACTGCGACGGCTTTCATTAAACCCTGGAAAAAGGAGCAACAACGTGAAATGTTCTTTTGAGCAGCGACAATCTGAGCTCCACTTTCATTTTGCTACAAGTACTTTGTATCGGTCTTGCAAGTATTATTTCATGATGTGCCCTTCCTTTGTTTCGGTCTATGAAATTCTGTGTGGATGTTTAGTTGAAACGTAGTTGCTTATTTTACTTTATAAATATTTAGTACCCGTCCCTCATTTGTGCTCCTCTTTTGTTTGAATCATTTGTGCATTTAATATTACGTACACTGATGTGTGTATTATGACATACATGCACACGTGTAATATTACATGCACGAATGTATTATGACATACATATGTACATGTAATATTACATTCACGAATATGTGTAGTGTTACATGTAAGTTGGTTGAAGCGTAGCTGCACAATTGTAGATCTCGGTCACGATTGATTTGGCTAGACTGTTTTAGGGTCGAATCGATGATATCGATATGTCGTTGGGTTGCATCTATGTACATATATTGTACAATTTCTTGGCATTGATAATGGAGTGAACAGTTATATACGCGAGAGTCAACTATGAACCGAATGCAAATTCTGTGCTACTTTAGTCGAATAGTTTTCTACTTTTGATTTACGTCGCTGTCATTGCCAGAATTTGGAGATTTATGAATTTAGAATTTTATATTCCGAACATAGGAATATATGTTATAATAGGAATGTATATTAGGAATTTATTTCAGAACTTGGCACTTTAAGAATTTAAAAAGTTAAGAACTTGAGAACTCGAGAACTTGAGAACTCGAGAACTTGAGAATTTACAAGATGAGAAATTTTGACATATAAGAAATGACAAGCCCCAAAATTCCGGAGTTCGAGAAATGTCGAAACGTACGAACCATGAGATTCCAGAATGTAAAAACGTAAGAATTGAAAAATTATAAAATCCAAAAACATAAAAGTTCAGAAACTTTACCAATTCGGTAACCCCGATATTTCCAAGTATGAAACCGAAGAAAATGTTTGTAAGTAATTTGAGGTGCCCCATGTAGCTACCACGTAATCGATGTACCTAACAGAAACCACATAGATTTCTCGAGCAAGCACGTCCTTGGCTGAAAAATCGATAGTCTGCAAACCTACCCATGTTGAGCCCGAAAGTCCTAAAAATAAAGTCGCGGTGTCCAATATATCCTTCGTAGCCGTAAGCCGTCTAGTTGGCGTTAAAATGAAGAACGACAGGTCGAACAGAATGTGCGGGAGAAACGTTTGGCCCTGGTTCCATCGATTCCGTGGTAACAGGAACGTCCGCCGAAATATCAGAAAGCTGGTTCTTGGCTGGTGGCTGTCGGTTACCGCGGCTTCCGTTGGCGATTCGCCAACGATACGATTGCGACGATTTCCAGGATCGTCGAAACTCAACGGCGGCCTTCCTCGAGGCCGTTAAGGGTAAAGGGCCGGCGTGAAAAGCGGGCTGGATCAATTAAAAGACGCGAAGGCGAAATTTACGGGCCCGGCGAGACGGGGAAAGAAATTGGTAACGGTGGAAGAGAAGGGTTGGCAAGCGCGAAGAACTAAACGACTAGCAGCTAATATCGTGAGAAATACTGTTATTGCCTCTAATATTTCGCGAAAACTTCCAGCACCGAATGCGGCCTTGGAAAATCTCCTTATTCCCTCGTCCCGACTTCCAGTGGCAAAAGGATTGCGAACGATACCGTCCACGTCGCACCTCGTTCCACCTTTAATGCGTTGCTCAACGTTTTCCCAACGGGAAAACAGACAATTCGCCTCGGATTAAACGGAATAGAACGCTGCTGGAAAATTGCGTTGTATCGCCCGGATACTCGAACGGATTCGGGCTGACTTCGTAAAACTGCTCCTCTACATGATACTGCGTCTGATCGTTTATCGATCGAATCGGTCATCGAAGCTGCTCGTTTCTTTACGAAGTCGAGATCATTTTTTAAAATGATAGTAGGAGAATCAGAATCATTGTGTCGGTCGTCATTGTGGATGTAGTTCAACATCGTACGATTGTTTGACAATCGAGTTTATCTAAAGTGTCATCGAACTTGTTTATTCCTGTGCGAAGACGAGATCATTTTTTTTTTTTAAATGATATTAGGAGAATCGTAATCTTTTTGTCGATCGTCATCACGAATTTATAATAGTTCAACATCGTGAGATGATTTATTGATCGAGTTTATCCAACCTGTCATCGAACTTGTTTATTTCTGTACGAAGACGATATCGTTTTTTAAAATGATAGTAGTTGAATCACAATGGTTTTGTCAGTCGTCGTCGCGAATTTAGTTCAATGTCGTTTTTATGGAAATTTTGCAATTTTCTGCTACCTATTAAAATAAATGAAATTTTCAACATCAGATTTGATTAATTTGAAATGTAACGACAAGGCATTGCGAATATCGGATGTAAAAAGTGACACGAAAGCGTCCTGAATGTGTTAGCGTAATGGAATAACTAATAATAAGAGAAACGAAGGCCAAAGAAAGTTGGATGTAGCGTTAATATTGCGTTAGTTTCCTGAGTTAGCACGTGAAAAGTTTAAATTGGAAAATGATACGGTCGTAGCCTGAATAATTGCGATTGTACCGTGCCGTGTAACGCGCATTCATTTTCCGTTCGGCATTTAACATGTCAATGTAGTCGGGTAATTATAAGTAGCGTTAACATTATATCAATCACCCAGGGACATTGAATTGAAAACCGAAACCACCGAATGTTCGACAATGCAAACAATATCGTACCTCGATTGCTATATTATCGGGCTCCTTTCATTTCGGCAATCAATATGCTAATACCGTCTTGCATTCGCGATGATGACGAAATAAATTTGACTATTAAGTAGTTTTTGTTGTAAAATTCACCGATTAAATAGTTTTTGTTGTAACATTATTGAATGGGATATAGAAAGTAAGCGAAGTTTTCGCTATCTGGATTATCAAAGTTAACTCCCTTTGAGGCTTCCGGATTTGAACCGTGTCTACTTTGAAAATTTTGCGAACGTTTCGGTCCGACGAAACTGGCGGGAGCTCCGGAAAATCCTCAAAGTAGACGGCTTGAACTGGGAAAACCTCAAACGGAGTTAGCGTGTTAATAAATTGTTAAAGTTCATCTTCCGATGTAAGCCAATTCCGGATGCGTTTCTTCCGTTCCGCAGATTTCAAAGGGAATCGTTCACGGTGCAATCTTAGAAACTGCATGTGGCCTAACGTGGCATCTTTTACTTGGGGAAATGATCGTCCTACTTGTATCTTTTTGAAGACAGTGTCTGCGATATAATTATTGGCATTTAGGAATATGGAGTATAGGAGTCTGGAAATATTAGAGTTTTTGGGGAGATACTGAGATTTAGAGATACAACAATTTGGAGATATCAGTGTTGAAAAAGTAGGTACCTGGAAATACAGAAAATCGAGGATAAATATGTATCATTCTGAGGAATTGATGATGTAGGAATTTGTGGACGTTGGAGTCTGAAAATACTATTCTAGAATTTGAAAATACAGGTATCTGAAGATATAGGGAATTAAGAATATAAGAAGTTCAGAATGTAGAGATCTGGAAATGCAGAGATTCGGAAATATAGATACATGGAAATATAGGGAGTTGGATATCTAGAGATTGGAGCATGGAACTTGGAGAGGCGAGGATTTTGCATGTAAAGATCTGGAGATATAGAGACATCTGGGATATGGGCATCTAAAGATATAGGGTTCTAAAGATAAGAGCATCTGAGAACGTAGAGGTCTCGAAATATAAGTGTTATAGATGTAAGATTAAGATAAAGGTATCTAGAAACGTAGAGACCTCGAAATATTCGTATCTGAGAATATAATAATCCGAGGATCTAGTAAATTTACCAATCTAACGATTGAGCATCCTGGAAATCCAAATATGTAACAATTGGAAAAAGAACATCTATGTCTAGAGATTCAAATATCTAAAAATTGTAAAACGAAGATCCAAGTATAGAAATTCGAATATCTAAAAATTGAAAAAAAAAATGAAAATGTAGAATTCGAAGGAGCGAAGGACTTCAGGAAGCTTAACAGCACCTCCGACTAAGAATGTTCCGAATTTTCGCCGTCACAATCGATGTAACACGAAAATGTAGTCGACATACGTAGACGTGGCCACGTAGAGAGCCTCGTAGCCAAGTTTTCGAATTCGATTCGGCGAAGAAGGAAGTCTGGCACGAACAAATTTTATCCAACATTTTTGGCTTTCTTTCCTACGTAAAGTTTGCACATGTAGCACCGGTTACACGATATCCTTCCATATATTTTAGAACGTGTTCTTGTCAAGCCGGTTCGAATCTTCGCGAGCGACCCACTATTCCAGCGCACCGTTTCGAAGCTGTTCTTAACTTACTTTTTCCAATAAACGTGTTCCCGTTTCCGTAATACTTTCGACGTTCTCCGCGACGCTCGCTAAGGCGATATTTTTACACGCGCCAGTTCGAGCGTGCCGACGCTATGTGTGCCGTTTCTGGTCAACAACCAATATCGCGCCAGATATCCGTTATTGCCGTTAATATTTCCAAGGGAGTTCAAGCGGCGACGATCTCCGGCTGGCCGGGAAAATTTTCGTGCGACTGGTTCCTCGCAAACAGACCCATCCAACCACTGATATTGACAGAATTCCGACAAATTTTCTCTGGGAACTTCCATCGTGAAATTCACGGACTTGAGGGTTTCAAGATTTGGGGATTTGGAAATTTGGAGATTTGGAGATTTGGAGTTTTGGAGTTTTGGAGATTTGGAGATTTGGAAATTTGGAGATTTGGAGATTGGAAGACGAAGATTTCAATATTTCAAAATTTTGAAGATTAGAAGATTTGAAGATTTGAAGATTAGAAGATTTGGTGATTCGGAGATTTGGAGATTTGGACATTTGGACATTTGAAAATTTTAAGATTTTAAGAATTGAAGATTTAGAGATTTCAAAATTTGGAAGATTTGGAGACTTGGGGTTTGGAGATTTCAAATTACAAATTTAAGGACCTCACTGTAAAAAGCGATTTACCCCGTGAAAAAATGCAGCACCTGAGCATAGTCTTTCGAAAGAGCGTCGTAGCTGTTCTAATCGTTCGCCGCCCGGAACGATTCAATTACCGGCGCGACCGTGCGTGTGCGTGTGTGCACACACTCGCGCAACAGGACTGTCAGAACGTAGCAGCGATCCGCATTTAATACGTAACGCAACACCGTGTTAAAGTAGCGTGTACGACGGGATAATCAAAGCTCGGTGTACCTCGTGGGCTGTAATCCGGGATAGTTTCTTACTCGATACAGCGTGCGGCACGATCCCGCTGTAATCCTGTAATCCAACGGCTCCGGAGTCTATTACGTTCTCTTTACATAATCTATATACGATCCGTGCGGCGTTCGCGCACGAGGAATAAGTTGGCCCGTATAATAAACGAGTCTGCCGGTGTACACGCGTGTGCACACGATACGCGTTACATGTTTATACGGTCGTTCGCGGAACGACTGCACTTACGAAACGACAGAAATTATTTCGCGAAATTGATCTTCGCTTCCTCGGGGCAGCGCGATAAGTCCGCCGTACGGGAGCAACGGAGTCAATAAAAACGGCGTGTCGTAAACGTAACACCGTAGGAAAAAGTCGGCTTGGCCCCCGTAGTTAAAAGGATTAAGTCCGGATACCTTGGCCGAGAGAAGGACGACGATTCAACCCACGGGTAAAAATTTCACCGGGCATCGGTGCAATATCGGTTTTACGGGTGAACGGTAAAACCGAAAGATGCGTCTAAGCTCGTCGTACGTGCCGTACGTGATGCTTGACGAGAGTAAAGAGTTTGAGGCACGTGAGAAAGAGAACTATAACCGTATCCCGCTTGTTGCGGCCATCAAACCAGCTTTTCGGGTGATACGCTTCCTCATTGGCGTAATTGCGCTTCTGAAAAAATCGTAAACGTTGTTCGCAGCTTATCACGATACAGCATACATCATAGACTCATTCTCAATCAATTTTGATTCCCGGTTTCTTATTCATCCTGTGCTTCGTACCTTTTCTTGGTTATATTCTCCCTTAACACTTTGACTGATCATGTGAGCCATGTATGGGTGACACTCAAATTTCTACAAACATTTAACAGTTACATTATTCTAAATTTCTTCACTTGTCTAACTGAAAATAGTCGCATTTGTTACTTCAAACTATGGAAGTAAATATAAGGAAGTATTGTGAAAATATTTGGTAAGATTTCTATTAGATGAGATGGCGAACGTGAGTCGCTGTTCGAGTGCGAAGGGTGAAATATCTGAAAAATTCATCGCGTGTATCATATATCAGCGTCAAAGTGTTGTTCAGGGTCGCTGAAGGCAATTAGTCGCTATTTTATACGAAGAACATGATCGGATACTTTAGATAGGAATGTTTGGACAAGTTCGAATTTCAAATTGATATGCCACGAGTGTTATTTCGTGCTTTATTTGCGTCATGTCCGTATATCTATTTCGAAATCGATCGCCGTATTAACAATCGATCAGCCATTTTATATCGAGTACATGACCAGAGACTTTGGGTAACTATATTCGGAGAGGTTCAAATTTCAAATTTATATACCACAAGTTCTATTTCGTGCTCTATTTGCGTCATGTTCGTATATCTATCTCGAAATCGATCGCCGTATTAACAATCGATCAGCCATTTTATATCGAGTACACGAACTCTTCGGGTAACTATATTCGTACAGGTTCAAATTTCAACCCGATACACCACGAGTTCTATTTTGTGGTCCATTTACGTTCCCAAACGGTATGGAACTTCGTGAATATTTAAATAAATCAGTCGCTGTTTCATTCACCGATCAATCGACCGTTTTACTTTAGGAACACCGGCGCAGATTTTACGTTTCTATAAAAGTCCGTGCATCGAAGTATTTCGTGGTTTATTTACGTGATCGAATCGCGCGAGATTTTACGTGTATCGAGATCGACACGTCGGGACCTAATATTTGAGCGGTTAAAGGGTCGCTGATCAATAATCCCGAAACTGGTCGCGGTTTTCGATTCCCACACAAGATGGTTTCGTGCTCGGAGCGCAATTCCGGAGCTTTATCGAACGTCCGTGGTCGCGGACCTCCATTTTCAGATCGTGACCGGTTCACGGCGTATCGTGTTGGCACATGTACTTGAAACGGCACCCAGCTATTTCGTACGAGCAGCTTCTGGTCGTGCTTTCGATCGCCGTTTTTCACCTAAGACCCCAGACACCATAAATCAGCTCGCCTTTAACTTTTCATGTCGCGAAATCCCCTAGTACTTTTCTCGTGTCGTGTATTAGCTGCCCTCGTGCTTCTATCTCGTCCGTTCTTTCTTCTCTTACGCTTTCGCGTTCGTTCTACGTAACTGTTGCCTTTAAAAATTAAACCGGAGAATTATCTTCGTTATCTCGCTCGTAAACATGTCCAACCGTGTTTATTCTACTTTCGCTGCGGCATTTAATGATTTAATACCCACGGTGCTCCTGTTGCTCATAAGTATGTCCGACCATGTACTTAAAGTTTCACTGTCGCTGTCAATGATTTAATACGTACAGTGATCCCGTTGCTCATAAGTATGTCCGACCATGTACGTACAATTTCACTGTCGCAGTCAATGATCTAATACATAAAGTTATCCTGTTGTTCATAATTATGTCCAACCATGTACGTACAATTTCACTGTCGCAGTCACTGTTTTGATAGGTACAATTATCCTGTTGTTCATAAGTATGTCCGACTATGTATGTACACTTTCACTGTCGATGTATCACTGCATAGGTGATCTAGATTATAGACACGTCTGGCCACATATGTCAAATTTCACTGTGACAATAAATGCATTAGCACATACGGTAACCCTGTTAATTGCTAGCATGTCTGACTATATACGTAAACTTTCACTGTCGATGTATCACTGCATAGGTAATCTTCTTGATTATAGACATGTCTGGCCACATATGTCAAATTCCACTGTGACAGTAAATGCATTAGCACATGCGGTACCCTGTTAATTGCTAGTATGTCTGACTGTATAAGAGCAATTGCCCCGTGTTCGCCGCGTGTAACTCACTGTTACTTTTAATAATGTTAACAAGTCTGTTTTTGAACCTAATTTTCGCAGTTAACTGTGTGTAGGTCTCATTAACGTCATACGAACAAATCAATCGACACTGACATCCCGTAATATCACGCATGATGTTCCAATTCTACGTAAGTGGTAGAAGCGTTGTAATATTTATTCTTTAGCCAAAAAATTATATAAATATATTTATTAATACAAATACCGCATAGTAGTCCGTACAATGCAAACTGAAATAGTAAATTAAATGAAACCAAGAAGGAAAAGGTGATTTCTTACGTATGTGTGAAATCGTTGCAATTTCCAACAAGCAATAGTGAAGACATATAATGTCCACATAGTATGTGGTAGTATGTCCACATGTAATGTTCACATAGTGAACATTGAAGAGGAGAAAATAATTTGTCGAAAAGATCAGATGAATTGGTAAAATTACGCAATGCAAGTAAAATCGTCGGAAAGTCGATGATCCTCGCGACGATTCCCTGGAGGAAGTCTTCGACATACTTTCGAAACGAGTTGCCAAAAGTTGGCGAGCCTCGTTGGCCGAAATCGGGCCGCGTGGAATTACGAGCAGTGGTTTGGTGGCCGAAAGGGATCGCCACCGAGCTGGGGAAAAAAATGATGACCAAACTTGGGTTATTACCGGGCCACCGAGTTTAATCTAAATGCGAATCTAACGAGGACGAGGCTCGTCCGCGTGACGGTGTTGTACACTTGAAACTGCTCAACTTTAGCCGCGTTGTGTTACCGCTCTTCAACCACGGTTTCTGTCTCGTCGTTAACCTGCACAATCGTTTCTGATAACCGTGCGACCTTTCGAACTTTCCAGACTGTCCTTCGATCGAATTAATAACCGCAACTTTTGCGCCGTTTCTGCCGTTCGCGGTCCGAATCAATTCGCTTCCCACTGGACCTTGTGCGGATTTCGGCAGTTTTCACGTTCGGGAACATGTGAATGTGGTCATTTAGAAACTTGGGAGCGTAGAAATTTTGGAAGTCTGAAATTCGGGAGTTGGAAATTTGGAAATTTTCGAACTCAGATATTTAGGTACGTGGAAAGTTTAGAACTTGGAAGTTTCGAAATTTCGACACTTAGAAGTTTGGGAACTTGGGAATGTAGAAATTCGCGAACCTAGGAAGCTTAGAAATTCAGAAATTTATGAATGTGGAAATTTGGAAATTTGAGAACTTGAAATATCAGAAGTATGGAAATCTGGGAACTAGGAAATTTGGAAATTTGGAAATTAAAAAATTTTTTAATTTAGAAATTTGAGAACTTGAGAATTTAGACGTATGGAAACTTGTGAATTTGGGAATTTGGGAACTTGACAATTTGGAAATTGGGGAACTTGGAAATTCAGAAATTCGTAGACTTGAAAATTTCTGAGTCTTGTAATTAAAAATAATGTGAGAAATTAAAAGAATTTGGCATACCACGAGAAACACGCGAATGTTTCACTGAACGATACGAAAGAAATCAACGACGTGCCGCAGCGAGTTATCGTTAATTATGCGTGCTGCAGTCCGTCCTTGAAATATCGATTTGCAACTACGAGTACTTCGAACGGTTCCAAGATGGCGGTGACGGGAACGAAGCAAGCCAGAAGACGGAGCCAAATTAGATTATCTCCGTCCTGGATTCAAGAATATCCCTCGCCTCACTGTTTTCTTCGTTCTTAAGAAAGCACCGAATTTCTGAAGTACCTCGAAACCTAGTCGGACGGTATGGTCCTTGCATACATTTGCATAATTCGTTCTAATAGTGATCGAGGGTAATCCTTAAAAAACTCTCTTCCTTCTCAAAGATAGTCTCGCTTGATCGCGGAAGAAAAGATACGTCTTTCCTGCATATAAATACCTGTCATATTTATTGAATTTCGTTCTACAATTTGTTCGTTAAAATTGAATTTCTTTCAAGAGATATCTATTACATTTTATAAATTATATAAATATTTGATTAGATTATATAAATTATACAGTGTAAATCAAAATTATGTGAACACTAACAGACAGCATTTACACGGAGTTTTGTATGATCTGACCACCAGTACGATTAATGCACTCAAACTAACATTAAACAGTACAATTTAGTACCAGAACATACATTTCTGGGAAAATGTTGGATATCCCACCATTTGTTCTATCCTTGAGTTTTCCGAGAAAACGAAACAAAATTAAGATTCAAATAATTTTGACCCACCCTGTATACACAGATATACAATATTTATATATCTGTATTTGGAAATTAAAAATTTGAGAACTTAAAATTTTAGAAGTATGAAAACCTGGGAATTTGGAAATTTCGAAATTTAAAAATACTTCATCAAATAACATTCGGTCATTGTCATTTTTTTAATATTGCGAACGAGTCGCAGCACCCCGTTCGAAAACAAAAAAAAACTAACACGAGGAAAGATAACGCATCGGAAACGCGTACGTTCGTCGATTCACGCTCGGTATCGATTGATCGGCCCGAAAGTCGAACGTTGGTTGTCGGCCGACAGTGTCATCGGGCCGATCTTAATTCGAGCGGAATCGATCGATTCGATTGGAATTATCTGGTACTCGGAATCCAGGAGAAACAACGCCTCAGATAAGGGAGCCATTTAGATCGATAGCTCGAGCTGGCGTTACCTCGACGTATGGCTTTGCGCCAGGACTCGGTCACTCGTGTTTTGTTGCAGTCTCTTTTTTTTTTATTTATTTTTGCGCCCCTGTCGGAGTTAGCCGGCGCACTCGTTTCTCGCCCACACACGTATCCGTGGCGTTTTTCCCTCGCCACAGCATCCTGTGCCGAACAACCGGCGTTTCGTGGCTATTTTTACGAACCGCCCTCGAATCGAACCGGTGACGAAGCACCTGTCGTCGTCACGAAGGAAGCCGTTTTGTCAAAGCCCTCTCGACAGCCTCTCTATTGAATTCCCACCGCCGAAATTCCTTACCCGAGGGCTTTCACGGACCCTGTGTCGCTTCTCGAAACACGGGATACGTTGTTTCGATGCCCGCCGAGATATCGACTGGGGACCTCGTCGTAGATCGCGCTGTTTCTTCGGAAAATTCAATTCTCCGCGATTCCCTTTTCTTCCTAGCTTTCAATTAGTCTTCGCTTTCTTTGATCTCGCGCTGTTTCGTCTCGGATCGACCGAAAATACACCCCTTGCTTTGCTTTTCTTCGGCGAGATAAAGCTGTAAGCTTTATTCTTGTGAACGTGTATCATAAACACATTCATGCAAGATCTATCTAATTATCCATGAGACCGAAACTGCAAGGAGATCGAATTAGTCCTGTTCAAAATATTTTCGATCATTTATACCACTGTGATTAGTTTGATTGCCTCAAGGAAAATGTTTTCAATTAATAATTTCATTCACAATATCCCTATTGAGATTTACAAACAATTAATAAAAAAGCACTTTCGTTATAATTTAAACAGTGAACATTTCTTTTCAGCAAAATAAATGAAAGTAGTGAAAAGTCTTTACAGTATTTGCTCAAATCCATAAATTATCCACATTTAACCATAAAATTGATCAAGTCTCAATAATTGTATTTAACCATAAAATCGATAAAATCTTAATAATTTTATGTAACCATAAAATTGTTCGAATCTTAATAATTCTATTTAACCATACAAATCATCGAGTCTTAAGAATTGTATTCAACTATAAATTCGATCAAGTCTCCATAATTCTACTTAACCATAAAATTGTCCACGTGTTAATAATTTCATTTGACCATAAAGTCAGTAGCCTTTCAACAATTCACGACACTATGCACAACCAATTTATAATGTGCAGCATAAAATCCCAACAAAATAAGGGATGGGTGTACGCATAAACTCGGACCACTCTCCGAGATGGAAGACCGTGATCAACACCCGAAGCGTGGAAGTATACGTCCTAATTGCCCTAACAACAAGAAACTGTTAGTAGGGGGGAATAAATCGGGGTAGCTGAAATTCACGGCACTATCTGGCGATGAAATTGTATAGTCGGGTTGGCGGAGATCCTTACAGGAAGAGGTTGCCGCGAATGCGAGGATACGCGAACGCGTCTGACTAAGCACCGACCGTTTTCACTTAAACGTACGAGCGAGACGAGGGCACGGTTAAAGCACCGTTGGTGGTTTATGGCTCGTGTAAAGTAGAGACGCCCAATGAATATGAATAAGTGTCCGCGTAATTCGCGGGGAGTCTATTTACGAGGCGGCGTCAGGTGTCTCCCGTTACTTCCTGCGTTCAGCCGTTTTAGCTTTCAGTTTCCTCGCGGTTCACCGTCGACGCGGCTACTTTACCCGATTGCTGTTTGCCGACGCGTTAACGAAGAGTAAATGCTTTCAGCGGCCAGGAATCGCTCGATTTCTTGGGACTGTCTGCTTGTGCAACCGTTGAAAACCGACGCGGTTGCAGGATACAGCGATACTTCACTGGGTCGATATGAATTCGTGGAATCGAAGGGAACAGCGTTAATTAGTTCGGGGTTGGGAGATTTTTAGATGACGGGGGATTTGAGGATTTGTGGATGTGGAGATTTCGGGATTTTGAGATTCGAGAGTTTGAGTGATTTGGAGAATGCGAGGATTTGGAGATTTGAAGATTTCTGCATTTAGAAATTTCGGAATTTTTACATTTGGGGGTTTGAGTGATTTGGAAATGCAAGGATTTGGAGATTTCGGAATTTTTACATTTGGGGGTTTGAGTGATTCGAGAATGCGAGGATTTGAGAATTTCCGAATTTGGAAATTTCGGAATTTTTAGATTTTAGAGTTTGAGCGATTTGGCAATCTAGATGTTCGGAGATTCGTAGATTTGCGGATTTGAAGATTTTGGAGTGTCGAGATTCGAAGGTTTGAGTGATTTATAAATATGAGGATTTGGAGAGTTAGCAATTTTTAGATCTGGCGGTTGAGGAATTTTAGAAATTTGTGGAGTTGGAGATGTGGAAATTTCAAATTCATGATTTCAAGATGTCAGAATTTCGGGATTTTGTTGTTTATGTACTTTTGGAGTTTGGAATTTCAGTTCTTAAGCTGTGGAACTTTAGAATTTTCAAATTTTCAGGCTTTCATAGTTCTAAACTTTTAGAATATACAATTTTTGAACCATTGGGAAACATTGCAATTTTATAATATTTAGAAAAAATTTGAAATTCTGCTTAAATAACACGTTACAACACTGGTTCTACGACAGATTATTACTTTCATTTTAATTTTCACATATTGTTTCTAAGCAACTCAATTTTAAATCCCATTACAATTAACCCAAAAATAAATACCGCCGCAAAATAGTATTAATCTAAATTTTCGTTACCGAAGGATATGATATCGTGTCCCTCCCGTTCATATCAGAAGGGGAAAAGAAAAATGTAATAAATCGCACAATAGTTCCCTACATCGACGGAACGTATATCATCGACGAGCGAGGGTCAAGACATTGTCGACTATCGATTGCAATTATCCGCGGTAATAACAGCTCGCTTGGCATGCAATTTTCTTTCCAAGTCGTAGTATCACGCTCGATAAGGTGGCGATAAGCGAACAAGCACGAGTCTCGACCTTCTAATCTAACAGAAGACTTTATTGGTCCACTCGTGGTGAATGTTCGACGGTATCGAGTAGACAGATAACACCGTGTCGAAGGGGGTGGTATATGTTGACGAGTGCTGACAGAAATGCGGGGCGCGGAGGTTACAAAATCTTCGACAAAATCATGCGATATGCAGAAATTTACTAATTCAAAACGTTAAACACTCACGAGCCTCGAAATTTACATACTCGAAACAGAGAACATAAAAATTTGTGGTTTTAGAAATTGAAATCTTTGCGAATCGGTGATTAGAGAATTTCGATGTCTGTGAACTAAAAAATTTATTTTATCATGTACTTAAAGATGAGGAATGTAAATATTTGTAAAATGAACATTGAAAAATTTATAAATCATACAAATCGTCCTATTGTCTCACACTCACCCTTTGATTTAATTCCACAATTTTAAATGAATATACACAGAATATACATGAATGTACAATTTTAAATGTTTGTACATAGCGAAACAAACAATATTGGCGATCAATAATAAAACAGATAATAATTTCAAAAAATTAATCACACTCTTCAATTAGAAAATTGTGCAATTTCTATTTGCACTTGAGAGGCGACTCACATTCACCCTCTGATTTAATGCCACAATTTTAAATGTTTATGCATAGCGAAACAGACCATATTGGCGATCAATAACAAAAAAATAATAATTTCAACAAAATTAATCACACTCTTCAGTTAGAAACTTTTACAATTGCCATTATCCAACAATAAAAATGCTTTCGTGTGCAAAGGTTCAATAATAAGGTTATCCAGTTCACCCCAATCCGTTAAACTCAAGAAATGATGTCACCAGCGATTGACCTCGTCGCAAGTGTCCGAAAAAAAATCGAATAAAACACAAACGAAGCGGCCGATGTCGTATAATTTTGCGAGGGAGTGTAGTTAGGGGGGTGGGTATGGCGGGTGTAATAGCGTTTAAGGGTTGCGTGCGGCGCCGTAGGTGAACGGCGCCAGGGCGTCTACGCGCCAACGAGACGACCGTTTGCAAAGTACGCGTGGTTCGATCGTACTCGCTTGTTTCTCAATGTCTTTCGAGAAAAAAGTAGGCATAAGCGTCTCGTTTGCGAGGGCCAATCTGCCTAACCGTCGAACTTGCCGTCGCCCCGAGACGCTTTCGCGAGCGTCGAGCGGGAAAAGGGCGGAAAGGCCAATCGCCCTCCAACGAGATTGTTCGTAGCTTGTTCGACGAAAATGAACCGAGGGGGAAAAACGGAACCTCTTGTTCCCTGATTCCTGCTTTTTTCTTCTCTATCTCTTTCTCTCTCTTTTTCTCGGTCTTCTTCGCTCTTTTTATCCCCGTTGTCGCGTCGACCTGGGACCCTTTCGTTGTCTCCCGAACGGATTTCGATGGCCATCGAAACGTTTCGATTTTTCCGAATATTTTCACGGGCTCCCCTTTCGTTTTTTCTTCCGTCCCGCGGTGCTGGCTGCGATAGTCTTTCAACCAACGGCATTTCATTACGGGCTGAGTGGAATGAATATGATTTGTTTTTTTTTTTCGATCGAAGAGGACCCGCGAGAGATTTCTTACCTTTAACGATCTTTCGTGCGGGTTCGAACATTTTCGGATTTAGGCGAAAACTACGATTTTTGGGATTTGGGAATTTTGGATTTTAAAAATCCGAGCGATTTCAGATTTTGTGAGCGAGGGAGTTGCGAGTTTGAAGATTTCTGGGGTTTTGAAGATTCAAATACTTGAGAATTCATCCATTTTCAATTTGAAAATAGGTGATTTAGAAATTTGGAAATAGTTTACTTTAGAGACATAATGAACTAGTACTTCGAAGGGTAATCAATTTTGGAATCCGAAAGTTTAGAATTTTCGTTTCGTGCAAATTTGGGAAATTCAAAAACTTGAACAAACTAGAAGTCTGACAATTTTCAAATTCCCTTACAATCTTCACGAAAACCAAAAACGAGTGACAAACTTCTCTCGTTCAAAAAAGTGCGTATACCTCACCCAAATGTACTACACCCACGTATGCGCTCTCGAAAGAGATATAATTCTCGAACAGCGACCCTCTTTGAACTATTTACTTTTGTCCCCGGTTCCCCTCGTACGAACGAGCCAGCGCATCGATACAATTCAATTTAATCACGTTACCCAGTTACAGCGTCGTTTTGAGAGCGGAATGGTCTCTTCTCGGTTTGGTTACATGGAAAAGTAACGACGGCAATCGACAATTCGAGCGGAATGGAAATTCACGGTACGGCGAGAAAGAGAGAAAGAGAGAGAGAGAGCCGGGTAAAATGGGTGACGGGGGAAAAAGCGGCGTCAGACACCATTACCTGAAAAATCTTGACCTTTTCGGAAGGGCCGCCAGCATTTTCGGCTGGCTGTAAAACTTAATGGCCGCTTTTGAAATTGCCCCGGCCTTTTTTCGCCGTAACGAGACACGGTACTTGGTTCTTCGCACCCCATTCTCTATGGTCTCCCGTGCGAGAGACATTTAAGACCGTAACTCCATTGTTATGGGGGTAAAGGGAAAAGCTGGAGCGCGAGGTGGTGCGGGTAACAGCATCGGCCCCCACGCTCCCGGGCATAATCGCAACACTGGGCTCGAATAAACGTTGAATTCCGTGAAAGGGTGACCATGGGGCGAAAATCACTTTATTCCTTTGCCCGTGAACAATCTTATCGCGGTGAACCGTGAACGGAAAGAATGAAACGCGCGATGCCGAACGACGTCAGCCTGGTTATTTTCTATTATGCGCCGCGTAATAATGGCCGCGCCTCACAGAGAGAATGCATCGAAAATTTACTTCGCTTTTCCCTATCTTCGTTCGAGGAATTGGAGCTTGAAGATTTTACGAAGCGAATGTCGCGTAGGCACGAACTTAATTAAACGTCATACTTCGCGTAATTTAATTGAACGTCGTATCCGAAACGTTTTCATTACGTTTCGCGGTTAAAATTGTAATTGCGTCGGACAATTATGAAATCAAATTCGTCGAACAGAAAGAGATTAAATTATAATCCAGAATCAAAGACCGTCAATAAAAATTGGTGCACCTCGAAGAGTAGTACTATTAAATGTCCAGTGTAAATTCGTCGTTATTAAAGAAGTCCAGAAGCTTTCGTTTCCTAATCTCGTTTCGCGTTCGTAACTCGTATCGTCGTACTGTAAAGGGTTGAATTATAACGTCGGAGCGTCGACCTTAAGCAAAAATTGATTCGCGCTGCGTCACCCTGATAAAGAATGAGTGTCTTGTTCGATCCCGAGAGTACTCGACGGACTCGGGCAATCGTCTCCGGTACTTATGAGATACGTGACCCCCGCAGTTCCGAATGGCTAAGGAACGTGGCAGAGGAGGTTGCTCCGCGCCCATGAAAGTTAATATTCCATGGAAAGGACTTACGTAAGGACGTGGACGGAAAGGGAGGGACGTGGATGAAAGGGGATGGAAAAAAAAGGAAGGTGCTCGCTGGTGGTAAAGAGGCCCCTTCACCCCTTAGACTTCACCTAGACTCTCGGCCGAGGAATCGATAGGGTGACTCATCGAGGGGCGGTGACGGAGTTTCCTCCCTCCTTTCCATCCCCCTGTACTCCCCGTTCGCCCTTCCCACGCCCTTCTCCATCTCTCACCCCCTCGTAGCGTCTTGCTTCCGGTTCTAACGCCGAAAGCGTGTCCAAACTTTCAAACTCCCTGTTCGGCCCTCGTTTTCCCTTCTTCCTCGTCGCGGAGGACCTCTCCCAGTTCGCCAGCGAAATAACGAAATGCACTCGGAGGCTTTGCGATCTCTGTTCCCGGAATTCGCTGACTCGGTCGTTACTTGAAAAGTTGCGTCCTTCTAAAACGGGACACCCCACTTCCGCCCGTTTTCTTGCTTCGAGTCATTGCAGCCGCACTGCAGTCTTCCAGTTACGGCGAATAAAGTTCGCGAATAAAGATAGCTCCGTTTGAATCGCCGCTACCTTCCAAACGGCTCTTTCTTCTTTTTTTCCCCCCTTTAACTCTTATCTTCGTCTTGGAAAATGGCTACCGATAGATGCCGAACAACGCTCCGTCCTCGACTTCGTAATTTCGTGCACTCTTGACGAACTTCAAGTGTTACAACATTAACCCCTTCACATGATTCTTGCGAGTTGGATATGAACTTTGAATATGGCTGTATTCAAAATTTTAGTAAGATATATCACGTTTAAACAGCGAGTGCGTCAGAAGTTAGACTCGTCAAAATATGGCAAGGGGTTAAGGTGGTCAAAGAAAAGTAAAATGTCAAGACCGTGTTGCATTTAGTGGTCCTCGCTCGTGCGAATTGCGGTTAGACTCAAATTCAACCGTATTAAAAATATTAAAATACAGTTTACCGTATTCGAACTGCGAGTGCGCCATGAATGTAGCTGTTCATTATAGCGAAAAGTTAATAGTTGCGTGTATTCGCATCGTATCGTTACTTTGCTGTCATTATCGTTTCGCGGAATAATGTAACATAAGTTGGAACGAACTCTTCGAAAAGATTCAGCTCGCGTGGAATTTTCTGCAGAAATATTTCTCGACTTGTAGTATTCCTGATTGTTTCTTTTGCCAAGCAACGAAATTGTTCGCGTTCGGAGGTGCCATTATTTCGAACAAAATGGAGATTTCCCGTATTTCCAAACGGCAGTATCGGAAACGGGGGAGCGGAATGTTGTCTCAAATAGGTATTACTTATTTCAATTTCAAACGGTGTTTCCTCGAGACGAAATAACGAGAGGCGTGTAGCAGCTGCGACTGCACTCGCATGCACCTATAACGAGCATGCGGCAAAACGATCGGTCGCCAGCCAATTTGTGGCACACGGATGACCCATCCCGGTGCTGCTGACTCATCCCGTGTCCCTACTGAATTAACGAAATCTTCGGGAATCGACAGGATGCCGGAAATAACGCGCCAGTCGGACGTTCCCCACAGATAACTTTTCGCCGTTACCCGAAATAATTAATTGCACGGAGATTACGGGGTAGATTTATCTTTTTGAGGCGTTCGACGAACGGCGAGTTAATGGATGCCGAACGAGCGTGTGCTATCAACGCGAACGATTTCGCGGATCCTCCCTTTTTATTGCCACGGGTTTTGTCCGCATTTTCTTACTAACGATAGCTCCTTAAACTCTGCCTCGAACTTCTTGTTGCTTCTTCGCGTGAAAAGTTGCAAGCTTCCTCGAACTTCTTCCGTGCGAAATATCAGGGTACACGAAGCTTGCAACGGTGAGTGGAGTTTAATGGGACTCTGCGCAGTCAAATTGCTCGTACATCAAGAATTTTTACTGAATTTATTTTACTTGTTACACCGTTTCGCTAATTCTGTTATACGGCTGTTAGGCTATTACACTTTTATAATACTATTTCTATTATTCTACTTTTTCGCTGAAATATTACATCCGCTGTTCCACTTTTCTGCTACGATACTACTTTTAGTGTTTCACTATTCCATTATTTTACTGTTCCACTTTTTTACTACAATAGTACTTTTACTATTTCACTATTCCTCTATTCCACTATTTCACTTTTTCACTATTTCATTATTTCACTGTTTCACTATTCCACTAACCTACTACGATACTACCTCTGTTATTCACTATTTTACTAAATTATTGCATCTACTGTTTCACTTTTCTACTACAATACTACTTTTACTATTTCGCTATTTCACTCTATCACTATATGATTATACAATTATACTTTTATCGACTTGCTGCCAGTGCAAATTACTATTCCACCCGTTCTTTATACTATTATTTCACGGTCTAAACGTACGGTCACAATATGGCCACCATTGCACGAATCAACGTCGTTCATCTTTCGACTTCTTCATCTATCATACTCATACTTTTTAAATTTTTTACTCAAATGCTCCTAAAGCTTTTGTCCTGAAACACACATCTTTGTTCCGAAGGAGCAGCATCTTCGAAAAATAGCTAGAAACTCGATTTGTTAATCACTCTATGCTCTTAAGCAGCCCTCTGGGTGTGTGTAACGAACACGCGGATCACCTCACGGTCGAATTCCACCCTCGTGCTGATTCATTCGATCTTTCACGATCGCCGAATTTCACGATAATTGTGAGCCCCAGTCCGTGGACGAATTAACGTGATCGTTCTTTTTCGATGTGCACCCGCGACCTTGCCGTTTCTCCGTCGATCATTCGACGCGTCGGGTCGTGAAATCATCGACGACGGACAAGATCCTCGACGGATCGAGTGTCTGGTAGAAGGAGAGCTTTGGTTACCCTTTTGTTCGGAAAACGGGCGTACGAACTCGAGTCGCGTCAGTCGATGGTCGGCAAAAGTGGTGGAGGGTCGCGACAAACGTCGAATTAGCCGAAAGAGGCGTCGTCAAAGGATCGCCTGTGCAACTTTCGTTCGATCGACTAATTACCATCGCTTCTCGATCGCTCCATTGTTTCCCGAAATCTGTCCGTACGCTATATACTGGCTGAAATATTCGCGATCGTGAACACCGATCGGTGTGACCCGTTAAAACGCACGTCGAAGGTCACAGGTTAAAACGCTCTGCCAGAAATGGTCAGAGGATATGATCCAGCCAGAGGTCAGATATTGAGACGGTTGCCATATCACGGTTGCATGTGAAACGCAAAACCTGCAACACGGCCGTAGACATTTATTGAATAAACGAGAACGAAATATTATCCCAAAGATTTTACCGTATCCTTCGACATACGACTTCGAGGTCTACGCCGGAAGTCTCAAGTGCTAGTTTATATAGTATCAAGTACAACGACGTTAAGTGCAGAAGTGTTACGCGTGACTATAATCTGTTTTTCCATCGTATCGTGTTAAAGAACATTGCGAACTTGTTGAAAGGTCCGTAAGTACGAGAGGCATCCATGAATATCGGTATAGTTCGATCGAGAGCAAATTGCCGCGTCCCTTTGACCGAAACAAGTGCTAGTTGTCGAAGAAGAGAAAGCTCGCGGTTGAATCAATACCGGGGACAGGAAATAGGTAGAGACGGGAAGAAATAGGAGTGTCAAGGATAGAAGACGGAAAAGGAAGAAAGGAAGGAAGGAAGGGACAAAAGGAGGCCAAGGAGATTCGTCTTAGACACCCACACACAGACACACGCACGCGTTCTTGCTGCTCTTCGGCTATGTACACGCGGGCGTGCATTTACACCGTCTACGTGGCAATAGGGTGCCGATAAGTGCACGAAGCTTCTTGCCCGACGTTTTACGATAATCGAGCGAGATTTTTTAACAAAATGTCCGCGTCAGCATGGATGCATTCTGTCGATTTCTCTACAACGTTCTGCTAGCGACTGTGGTCTTGGTCAGGAGCATCAGTGAGTAGAGCCGCAAGGGCCATTTAATAATCTCGGTGTTCTCTTTCGCTAGAACGCTTGAAAACTCGTTTTCTATACGCTTCTCAACTTTCAACCTCTTACGATCGGCCCGGCCAATGTTTTTAATCCTCTTACTATAGACGGCAGTCCGCTTTAGAGGATTCTTCGCTGTGTCTCTGCTGACGAGGTCGTCCACGCGATTGATTCGTCCGCGTCTTCGTCTTATTTCGCCATTAACTACGCTTTCGTTCATTTGTTTTTACATTGAAACGTCACCGGCGTCTTCACCGATCGATTTTACCGCCGCGTTCGAAATTCGAGCACGGGTTTTTGTCAGTATCGTCGATTATCGATCTTGTTGAACCTCGTGGATTTTTTTGGGGGGAAAGAATTTGGAGAAAAATGTTTGGAGAGTATGTTCCTTTATGGAAGAGGATGGTGTAGGGACAGAATGCAGGAGGGAGAGGTTTATGTGCGCGGGAATTTCTTATTTTTTGTGAATTTGTATACTGACAAATTTACACACTGAAGTTCCTATGTAGATTTTCCGACTAATTCAATTTACAAATTCTCCACTTGAGACACCAACTAATTTAACCTCTCACCCCTAGCTCACCGTGCTTCTTATAGCCGATCATTATCATCGGTGCAAAATTATAAACACAGCCTACGAGATTCTATAATTTACACAATTTTCTCACGCTTTGCATCCATACTCAACAGCTACATATAATTTTCGATTTTTACTCGTCAACAGTCTCTTCACTCTGAAATCCATAGCACGCGTAAAACGAGCCTCCATAATATGTACTACATGAATGATACTACATATACCACCGCAATCGCTTAACACTAAAACTACCAAGACTGTCAAATGGCTGTTTCACAAGTTCCTTATTTCAGGATACAACATTACTGTTGTATCATTCGGGTTATATATGTATATGCCTATGTCTATGTATATTCATATACAACAATATGTGTATTTATATACATATGTATATTTATGTGCAGATGTGTATTCATATATATTCATATGCATATGTGTATTCATATGTATATGTGTACTCATGTAGAACATTATTCAGGATACATTTTTATGACGATTTTCTTGTAATCCGTGTCACTTTTCATAAATACCGAGAATGAATATATACATTAATTTATGTTTAATCGTTTGTCCGCTTATTTTTCCGCGTCATTTCATAATATGCTCATGTAAAATAAGCATTCTACGCCGGTAGTTTTAGTGTCGGATCTTCGAAAACAACGCTAACGCGATGTCTATCATCGAATGTTGCAGAAAACGGTCTGCTCTCTTTCGAGAATCCCAACTACCACCTGGATCCGGCACGTCTGGACGATGCCCTGAACAGCAACGAGAACGGCAGTTCGCTGTACGACGAATTATATCAAGAGCTAGTTGGAAATGGCGGCAGAGGCGGCGAAGTAACAGGCGGCGATAGCGGGGGTGGCGGCACGAGGGTTCAAGCACGTCGAACATACGCCACGTTGGATCTGGGCAGCATGGGAGTGGACGTCACTCAGGGTCCTCTCACGCAAGATTCAGTGACGGATGATGCGGCTGACAACACGGACAACCATAACCTAGGGTGAGTCGAGATGCTCGTTCTGACGGTGGATATTAAACGGATCACGTTGTCTCAGCGAGATGAACGACGTGACTGCGATTCGATTCTTGCCGCTGGTGCAACGTCTTTCCTCGCGTTATATGCGTCGGATACGCGACACGAATAACGAACGATCACAATTTCGATCGTGGCTACGGGTAATTGAGCTTACACGGGATCAACGTGCGCTTTTGATATCGATTCGAAAGGGTTGCTGACCTTGGAAATGTCATTTGCGAGATGATTTTAGGTATTTGTGAGATACTTAGGAGAATAGGTGTCTTTTCTAAGGGTTGAGGATCCTGGGATGTTCACGTTGTACTCGAAGGTGTTTTTTCTGTTGTTAGTTGGTCGATTTAAAAATTTTTGGGGTTACATCGCGTAGAGATCTATCGTGTGGAATTCCGATATGTAGAATTCGAACGCGTGAAATTTCCATTAATAAAATTTTCAACGGATAGTGTTTCAGCGTGTAGAATTCCAAAGGGTAGAGTTCCAAGGCATAGAATTCCTGTGTGTGGTGTTCCATTTCGTTGAGTTGTAATATGTAGAATTCCAATTTATAGAGTTTCAGTACGTAGGATTTCGACACATTGAATTCCAGCGCGTAGAATTCCAACGCATAGAATTTCAGCGCGTGAAGTTCCATTGCGTTGACTTCCAACACGCAGAATTTCAGCGCGTAGAGTTCCAACGCATTGAATTCCAGCGCGTGGAGTTCCATTGTGTTGAGTACCAACGCGCAGGATTTCACCGCGTAGAGTTCCACTATGCTGACTTTCAACGCGTAGAATTCCAGCGCATGAAGTTCCATTGTGTTGAGTTCCAACGCGTACAATTTCAGATCGTAGAATTCGAGCGCGTGGAGTTCCATTATGTTGCGTTCCAACGCGTAGAATTCCAGCGAATAGAGTTCCAACGTGTGAAATTCCCATTAAGATAATTTAAACTCGTGGAGTTCCAACGTGAAAAATATCTACGCGCAGAATTCCAACGCATGCAATTTCTCCATGTAGATTTCCATCGCATAGGATCTCAATACATGAAATTCCAACACGTAAAATTGCAACGAGTGTAGTACCAGCACGTAGTATTCCAATAGCGGGACAAGACAGTGCATGACGATATGTGCCTATCGTTCCGACGTTTCACTCGTCTATCAAACATCGCATCCACATAAAAGAGTACACGATCTTCGACCACATTTCGTATTCTACCACCGATCGACTGTCTATCGGCCGTAATTGTCCAGGTATCTCAAGAAACCTATTCTCAATTAAGATTCATAATTACCGCATGGCAAAAAGCCCTCACTGTTTAAAGAGCGCCACGACGTTAAAATACCAATGTCGATCAAAGAACGGCTTTCATCGATCGTCCATTGAACTCGTTCGCCGCTAAACTTTCGAGATACTAATTGCTCGAGGTCGATGCTTCGTCCCCGGGTTTCACGAGGGTGTTTCGTCTATTCTGTTCGTCGGTTCTGCGGGCATTTAACCAACCGGGTTGCACTGAATTTCGGTTGAGCCCGAAGGAAATGGTGGCCAAAGAAGGAGGTAACGAGGGGTGAGGAGAACGGCGAAACGGCCAAGAAGAAGCCACCTTTCACGACGGGAAAAAAGTATGCAGCCCTCTGTGCCAGACGTCGACCGTTTCCTTAATTGCATTTTTATGCTCGCCCGGATTTCCGGCCGGCAAAGAAGACGAAGCTGCTCCAGAAAGGGTGGAACTCCGCGAGACGACCAGAAGAGAGCAGTTTATTATCCTGCAGGAAAATGTTGGCATCGCGGCTGTCCATTAACGTGTATCGCGATCAAATGTGCCACGGATAATACTTTCTTTTCTGTCTCGTTGTACTTAACTTATTCGTACGGTAATAATTAGATTTTCGACAGTAAATGTATGTATTATGCGTGTAAATTTTAATCGTTCGTTGATACTGGATCAATGGTGCTCCATTTTATTACGTGCACTTTCAGCTTTTGTCGGCTTTATGATTTTATAGTTTTCATTGTATCAGGAATACAATTTTCATCGTTATAACGATACGATTTTCACGACAATGTCAAGATATGATTTTCACTGTGACAACGATACAATTGCCACTGTGTCAGGGATACAATTTTTATCTGATAACAATACAATTTTCACTATATCAAGATATGATTTTCTCTGTGTCAACGACACAATTTTCACTTTGTCACTGACACTATTTTCATTCTTTAAATGATACGATTTTCATCATGTCAATAATACAATTTTCACTCTGTCGATGATTGTCATTGTATCAACGAAATGATTTTCATTCTATCAATGATACGATTTTCACTCTATCAGTGCTATGATTTTCATTTTATCAATTATATAATTTTCATTGTATCAACGAAACGATTTTCATCGTGTCAGCGATAGCACTTTTCTTGCATCAATTACAGATACGTCCATTTCAATTTATGCACCGATCGACACATAATTATGGATAAATGTCGTAAACAGAAAGAATGACTAGCGTCCGAGGGAGATGCAAGAATACCTTGAATTAGGTGAAGACAGGGTTGATCGAAACGAAAGTACGTCGTCTCGAAAGAGACGTAAACGATGCCGGCCTATCTTGCCAGAACATTTCGAAGATCCCGTTTGCGAGATTAACGAGCCAGAATGGGATTTCGGTAATTCCGAGCATCGTCGACACAAAAGATCCTCTCCGGATGAAGGAACTTAACGCGTGAATCAAGAGGGAGGGACTCGAAGTAGCAAGGAAAATTCCGACCCGTTGAACAATCAGAGACCAAACTCGTGTAACTTTGAATCGCTCTCTTGAAGTTGTCCCGTCCACCCTTACACTCAGCTTATTTTCCTTCTTGCAGCGAACTTTTCATTCGCCAAAGAACACGAACGCTCGATCAAACTTTCGTTCGAACTTCAAAAAAACAACGTCGCGACGATCGATTCTTTGTTCGTTCCAGTTTTGCGTCACGGAGTAGCCAATGAAAATGACGTGGACGATTCAACAGTCGAACCTCCATTCGTGGAGTTGCAGTGTGGGAAATTCATAACATGAAATCACACACATATTCGTGCGTTTCGATGATTAATAGTTTACCGCGTCAAATTGCAATTAACCCTTTGCACTCGAAAAGTTATTTTATTTTCGATCAATTTTATTATAGACAATTTTCATAATATTCTGCACTGGTTTATCGATAAGCTTTAATATATTTTAAAAAATTTTTTATACTTTGTTCTGTTAAATGTTTCAACTAAAATTAAGGATAGATTTATGTATGAATTCATACGTCGCCCGTATGTGGGTAACATGTGACTCAAAGTATTAATACATCAATTTTAAAGAAGCATTTCTTAACTAAATCTTTAGTGTTGCACATACAATGTATAATCATAATGAAGCAGCTAACAGTCGCAATTAATAGTGGAGGGATAATAATTTTTAAAAAATTGATCAAACCTTTCAACCACAAATTTTTACTTGCTATTTGCTGCCAGTAAAACTACCTTCGAGTACAAAGGGTTAATGCATGAATTTCAACGCGTGGTAATTTGAAAAAAAATATCTCACACGATTCGATGAACTCGTCAACATCATCTGACACGATTTATATTCGTCCCCGTAATCATCGTCCACTTTATTCGCAGGATATTTTTATGCGTCTGCCTTTAAACATGAGCCAGGGATCTCGAAAGCCTTCCAGACAAAATTTTCTTTATTCGGCCCGGCAGGAATATCCTCGAATGCCTACTGTTCGACCCGCGTAGCTGAGGAACGAGCGGGAAAATCGGTTTCCAGTTGCGAGATCGGTGAATAGACCCAGATATCGGTTCTCGTTCTAACGCAATATAAGGTCCAGCCACGTGGAGCCGTTGATAAAAGTTCCAGTCGGACTTCATCGGGCCACCGCATAAAATTTCAATAAATCCGGACCCGTGAAAAGGGGCTCGGACAGAAGGAACGAATGGACAATGCTACATGCCAGTTCGAACTTATTCCAGGCTGTTACATGGGCTCCGAGAGGCCCCTACTTATTTGTTCCTACGATCGAAATTCACCTCTTCTAGTTCGGACACTCTCATCTTTGTCCCTCGAATCTTACCATCGAACTTTGATATACGATCTTTGATATACGCGGTGCAACTCTCTCGCGCCGAATCTCACATATTTGGGCTGCTCGTTATACGGCCGCATTCGTCTAATGGCGATTTATGAGCGATTACAACTCTGTGTGTTGCGTTGCTATGTGTTGTAACTGCACGCGTTAATTCGAGAGTGTTGGAAATCTATGTTGTGTATTATCGCTGGATTGGACTCTGCAAGTTGTATCACTATGCGTTGAAATTTTTTTCCTTATGTTAGTGTTGTGTTACCACATGTTGGAACGCTACGCTGTTACCACGTATTGAAACTTTACGCGTTGTGTGATCACATGTTGAAATTCTACACGTTATATCGCTGCGCGTTGCGTTATCACGCGCTGGAACTCGAAGCGTTGCATTACCAAGCTTTGGAATTCTACGCGTTGTATCACCACGCAATTGGAACTCCACGCGTTGAAAATCTACACATTATGTTACCACGTGTTGCGTTATCAGGAGTTGGAACTCGAAGCGTTGCATTATCAATCTTTGGAACTCTACGCGTTGTGTTACCACGTATTAGTACTCCACGCGTTGAAATTCCACACATTGTGTTACCAATCGTTGCGTTATCAGGCGTTGAAACTCGAAGCGTTGCTTTACCAAGCTTTGGAACTCTACGCGTTGTATTACCACGTGTTAGAATTGTACGTATTACATTACCACACGTTCGAACTCTATATGCTGTATTGCTATACGTTGTAACTCCACACGTCGTGTTACTATGTATTGAAATTCTACACGACATGTTATGAATCGCTAGAACTCTGCGCATTGCGTTGTGTAAATGGTGCACACAATACCACTCATCGAATTCGTGTATCAAATCCCTCTAAACACTATATATTAAAGTTCCACGCCCAGCAAATCGTTCCAGGATCACATTCTACATCCCCGTGCATGACCATAAAACGATAGTCCGCCGTACACGATTTAGTAGAACGTAGGCCATCAGTTTTGGACAAAAGCACGTACCAAACACAAGTGTACATGTTTAGCATCGACACGTTCGAGCGTTATCAATCTAGTAGAATGGTATCGAGATTTGCATGTCTGCTCGTCGCCGGAGTGGAACAGCAAGTTAACGAAGCCATCAGCGAACGACAATCCGTTGCAGTTGATCGAATTTTCCGGTCGAAGCAGAGTGGAAAAGCGAATTTCCGTGCCTGCAGGCCTGGTCGCTTTCATCGGCGCTGTAACGTTAACTCGATTTACGTGGATGCGCCTGAAACGTACGCAACGTTATGTTATTAGGCACTTGACGTGCCCGACTAATTCTATGGTGCTCCATGCCGTGGCTGCGACGTACTCGCGCTTCCGGAATATCGGTAATCTAATAGCACGCTCGATTATTCGGCAATCGGTCGAGGTAATTGCAGCTCCTTGCAATCTTTTCGTCATCGACGTCGTTCGGTTAAACTTCGTTTACGATATTACAGACAGGTGGTTAACGCTTACCTCTTAGATTTTGTATGGGTTCAGAATTCAGATGATTTTTTACAGGTTTAGAGTTCAGAAGATTTTTTATTGGTTCAGAGTTTAGAAGATTTTTTATAAGTTCAGAGTTCAGAAGATTTTTTATTGGTTCAGAATTTAGAAGATTTTTTATAAGTTCAGAATTTAGAAGATTTTGTATAGGTTTAGAGTTTAGAAGATTTTGTACAGGTTTAATTTTCAACCTTTTTTATAGGTTTATATTTTTATAAATATAATTATATTGATATTTGCTGATGGAAAAATGCTAAGAAGGGCTGGTGTTAGCGCACGGTGTACACGATTATCTCCAAATGTATTTTTGAATACTTATTTGGGTGACAATTGCCATCTTTTTCTGGAAACCACGAGCATCTAACACGGGTGTTCTCTAGCTCCGTGTCTAGCGAAACGTTAGACACAAAGGGTGTCACAGAAACTGGAGGATTCATCTCGCAGTTTCTTAAGGTGATTCGATTTCGAAGTTCGCCGACGTAAACTGCTGTACGCTTGTCTTCTCTTTACAGTCTTCAGGAATTGGGTTCGCTATCTGATATCTCGGTAGCTCCGGTTTCGCGCGGGGATTTGTAGGACAAGAGGCTTGTCCTAAATAATTACCCTTTCAAGGGTTTCTAGTTTAATGCTGTAGAACATCCTTCTTAGGATAAAGAAATCGATTAGATGTTTATCGGATTGTGTTCTACGAAGACTTGCTGAGTCAGATATTTTGCGATTGTCTCCTTCATGTGTGATCACACTGAAAATGTGTGAATACACATGACATTGTTTAGACATTATATTAAATTTTATCTGACACAAATTTTGGGAATTGCTCTTTATATTTATATACGATAAAAATTGTCCAAAATACTGAAAAGGCTGAAACGATTGTTTAAAGATATTTATTTCCAGATAATAGACAGATACTTGAATTTTATTTATATGCATTGGTGTACAGATCACACGGATGTACATTGATGTACATCAGATATACATAGATTAATAATGTTATTAGAAATGTATTTAAAGAATGCACTCCAAAATGATGAGAAAACATAAAAAATTAGTGAAGACAATTTAGTTGACAAATTTATTTCAAAATAGTAGACAGACTCAACTCTTTAGATGTGTGTATAAATATGATAGTAAAAAGGTATTCAAAGTTAGTCTCCTATTTATTTGAACTTGTAACGAGAAGTTTGCTGGATAAATTCGGGGGATTTAGTGAAATTAACCGGTAAAAATGTGTCGAAGAGCGTTCCTAGCAATTCCTAGGGCTCGAAGCGATATTGTCAATTGCCGAGGAAAGAACGCGTGGGTCGAACGAAGAAATGAGAGTATCCTGGACACGAGACGTTCCGATATTTCGTTTCGTTCTCGGTTCTCCGGTTGGATATTAGACGATAATCCTCCGAAGAAGGAAAATCGAGGGACGGCGGAGCAATGATCGCCCGGGTCACAGATTGAACCCAATCTAAACTTGCGACAAACTTTGCTCTTACTTCGCGTTATCTCTCATTCTTCTGTCGAATCTCTCCGCCTACAATCCTTAACCTTGTCCCGTTTTGACAGACTTACGACGCCGGACGATCGATCCGAGCGCGAGAATATTTTCGCCGACATTTTGTGCCGGGGAGGGGGATGAAAAATTAACGGCATAATTCACGGGGACGCGACCCGAAATCACAAAAGACCATCCCCGGTTCCTTTGGAACAAGACGCGAGACAAGAAATAAGAAGACGAGGCAGAGGTTTGCTCGAACGATCAAAGTACAAATCAACTCGAAAGATACCGCCGGTATCAATTAACGATCGTCCGTCTTTGATATCTGTCTCGTGGGCTTCCACCGGGTCTTCTTCTTTAACGAGCTCGTTTTCTCCCGGCGACGAAGAGATGGACGTTCGTGAAACTCGAGACAATCGTAGACAGCCAGTCGCAGGCACGTTGGGCTTCCCTGGGGAAAATGGCGGCGGTTGGAACCGGACGATGCTTGTTGGTTTCTAGTTAGTGCATATTTTAATTCCTTAAGTTCGAATGTGGAGATTTTCGCGGCTGGGGATTGGAAAATTTTCAGGTTTGGGAATTTGTGGATTTCAAAATTTGCAGGTTTCAAAATTTGTAGATTTCAAAATTTTTAGGTTTAGATATTTATGGATTTGACAATTTGCAGATTTCAAAATTTGCAGGTTTGGGAATTTGTAGATTTGACAATTTGCAGGTTTTAAAATTTTTCAGATTTCAAAATTCGCAGGTTTCAAAATTTGCATATTTCAAAATTTGCAGGTATCCAAATTTGCATGTTTCAACATTTGCAGGTTTGAGAATTTTTGGATTTGCCAATTTGCAGATTTGAAAATTTGCAGGTATTCAAACTTGCAGATTTGAAAATTTACAGATATCCAAATTGGCAGATTTCAAAACTTCCAGAGTACAAATTTTACAGATTTTACAGTGTTTAAACTGTAATGCTACAAATTTTCAATGTCGAGTGATACTTATATGTGAAAGTTAGACTGCATACAACCCCCTCAAATTACAAACAGCGAGGCGAGACAGCCGATGCGAGGATGAGACTGATTGCTCGTGAAAAGGATGGAAAATATGAGTCATCCTGGAAATGTATATCGACATTGAAGGAAAGTAGGAAGCCAGAGACGCGATGGACGGATAGTCGACGTGCTTAATATGTCGGCATTATTCTTCGTCCAGTGGAAACTGGCTCGTGACGGCCATAGTGGTAGCGGTAAGAACAGGCTAGACAGAGATAGATTAACGCGATCCGCATCAATCTCCATCGGAGTTGAAGGGCCGTCTTCCGTCTAGGAAACCATCAGCATCGCCGTTCGTATTCACTTACGACTATTCACCGTTATTATGCATCATTCTGCGCTTGTTTTTTGGGCTCAATCATCTCATCGCCCGACTTCCGGACCTTTGTGCCGGCAATTCGGGCCAATTACTTTCTAGTGGCTTTCGATACCAAACATCCGATTTCTTTCGTTCTAATTGAATTTTTGTTGCTCTTCTTTTTCGTCGTAATTTCCTGGACAATTTTAGAATAATTTTTTTTATATAATTTTGGGATAAATTCTGGGATAATTTGGAACACAATTCTAGAAGGATTTAGTGGACGATTTTTAGGATTATTAGGAGGATTCTGAAATAATCTGAAGGATCATGTTGGGATAATTTTTAAGATCACTTGAAGGATAACTTTTTAGGATGAGTTGAAGGACAATGTTGGGATAAATTTTGAAATAATTTGGAGGATGATTTTGGAACAATTTTTAAAATCATTTTTAAGGTAATTTTTCAGGATAATTTAGAGGAGAATGTTAAGATAAATTTTTAAATAATTGGGAGAATACTTTTGAGATAAGTAATAAGATAATTGTTACGATAATTTGACGAAGAACTTTAAGATAAATTTCGGTGTAATTTGGAGTTCAATTTTAAGATAACTGTTGGAATAATTTTTAGAATACTTTGAAGAAGAGTGCTCTTATAAATTTTGCAATAGCTTATAAGGCGATTTTAGAATAATTTGTGGGGTAGCTTGAAGAAGAATGTCAGGCTGAAATGCGAAATACTTTTCGGAAAAATTTCGAAACAATTCAGAGAAGAGTGTCAAACGACAACTGCAGCATAATTTCTCGGATAATCCGTATTATATGTAGTTTAAAATGAAGGTTCCCTCGGTACAGTAAATAATTCGTCGAAAATATAGGTCGATAAAATGAATATTACGGCGACCCCGAATAACCGTCGAATAATCTCGTGTCACCGAGCATGCTGGAAAATAAAAAGCGAACGTACAACGGGGTTAACACGAGAGGTAAAAATCACTTCACGCGTCTGACAGCCTTTCAACCCCTATGTTCGCCGAGGATTATCACCCAGTTTATCGAATGGCATCAACCACATTGTTGAACCCTTCTCCGTTGGATGCCGGTGTACAGAAAAGATTCCGGCGATATCCTGAACCCCCGACCACCACCCCCTCACCCCCTTTTCATTCCTCGTCCGCGAAAGATCGCAACGGCCATGATCCTCGGTCCCGTTTCCGCGGCTTTCGTTTTTATTATCCCTCCGTTCTATTATGCATCGCCATACGCGAGGGCGGACGGTTTTCAAGGACAAGGACGAACGACGCGCGAAAGCTATCGCCCGCTGGCAGGATGTGTCCCGATAAAGTCGTCGACTTGGATCGTAGGCATTCAGGAAGCGTGAAACTCATAAGGAACGACGACGTCCTCCTCGTCGTCGGTTGGGTGCGAATTGCGGGTCATCTTGTACAATATCGACCCTTCTAGGTCGTTTCGAGACCTCCTCGCCCCCGTTCGCCTCTTATCTGCGGTATCCTGTCGACAATACGTCCCCGGGACATTAAGAGCCTCCAGCGATCCCGGTATTATCCTCGTTATATTTTATATCGACTTCCAAACAGCACGGTATCTCGTATGCTTTACAAGAGAAGCGTAGGATGAAGTTTTTTTTCGGACGATCCTCGCCGGGAGACGTAAGTCACCTCGACAGCACCCTCCGGAGCACTCGAAGCCGAAAGGCACACGGCCGTGCGAACGAACGGACCATTTTCGAGGGTTTCCGCGAGGGATGAAGAGGAAAAAAAAGAGGGAAGAGGCAGGAGTGGCGGAACTCGCACCTCGCAAGGATAGGTATCTTAACGATCGTGTCTGAGGCGGGATACATTGGGCGTGAAATAAGGCGCCTTTGTTAGGGCAGCTTTTCTTTAGAGCCACCACCGACCCACCCTCCCCCGCCACGAGTGGCATCCGCCTTTAGTTTTGTACGTTGCCACCCTCGCAAACCGCGGCCAACGTCGGGATCACCGAAGAGGGTCGGCTGTCTTTGACGCTTCGTAGTTTCGCCGGGGCTGCAGCACGGAAAAGGATCGGTGAAAACTACTTTCTTGAGATGGTTGCATCGTTCCAACATCCCTGCGGGATCGAGAACTATCGCTCGTTGCTCGGAATATTCCGGCTGTGTCACTTTGTCGAATGCAGCCGTTAAAGGATTCGTTCTTGATCGATGCATTGCCATCCATTCGTTGCTGGTGTCGATGACGAAATGGCGGATGTTTTTGGTTCGTTGTTGTTCGATCGCGGAGTCGAGTTTATCTGTCAATTATCGTCTGATAGAAAATAATTTCTACTGACATGCATTGATGTTTCCCTGTGACGGGTACAGACATTTTCTATTAATCTACACTGGCGTTATCTACTGACATATATCGATGTGTTCTACTGACATGCAGTGGCTTTTTCTGCTGTAATGTACTTACAATTTTCTGCTGACGTGCACTGACATTTTCTACTGACATGAACATTCAGTCGTCCGTTTTCTATGAACACATTTTTTAGTATCATTGATTCAACGAAAAGTAACCTGTTCGATACAAGCTTTATGAACAACATTGATATTCTTGAAAAAAAGAATAAAACGCATTAAATACTTCAAGAACAAGATGTTATGAAGACTTTCGACTAAAATTGACAATTGATTTTAACGAAGTTGTATTCTAATATGAACAGCTTTTATGAAGAAAATTTATTTCCCGTGATGAAGGATAAAATATGTTAAGTGCCTCGAGAGTATGGCGTTAAGAAAATCTGGGAAAATTGACGTGACTTTAAGGAAGTTATATTTTAATAAAAGCACCCTTTCTGAGGAACGTTCTTGCAGTAAAGAATAAAATAAATTCTTCGAGAGTTAAACCTTATGAAGATTTTATACCAGAATGATAAATTTCCTACATTTTCCACATCAGGTTTTAACCAAAAATTATGTTACTCTTCACTTGTACCACAATTTGTCTGCCTAACCATCACATATGAGTCTAATCATATCAGTCTAACAGTCACATATGAGTCCAATCATATCAGTCCAACAGTCACATATGAGTCTAATCATATCAGTCTAACAGTCACATATGAGTCTAATCATATCAGTTTAACAGTCGCATATGAGTCTATGTTGATTATGCAATGAATCATCAAAATATCATGAATTTTGATCGACGGCGAAGTCTCCGAAATTCAGGTTATATTTTTAATGGAGCTGAGAACATTTTCTGGTTGCTGTCTTAACCTTGAACCTAAATCCAGACACTGATAGACGCGTGATATCGTATGCACTCCGTACGCTCGTCACAGTATCTTCAAGCCCGTCACGTGCCATCGTCCCCCGGTATACAGGGGGTGGAAATTTATGATAGGCTGCCACCGGGCGTCCTAGCATCCACATAATCCCTTTACCTGCATCGTACGCCTCGCTTTCTTTTTCTACCGCTGAAAATTTCGCCACGGTGATATTGTCGTCGATCACGCGCCGACGTGCAACCCGATCGGAATAAAGAACGCGAGGAAGCTGGGTCGAAAATAAACTGGAGCAACCCTTCGACTAAAAATCTTCCACGGATATCTACGAATAATCTTACTCCGTGACACGTGCATGCGATATTCTTCTCCGTAGTAGTATTGGTCGATGCATGGCTAGACAGAGAATATGCAGAGAAAGCAAGTGCTCACTTTCTGAATGAAATAAATTCTAAGATTCCTGCATTAAGAATTTAAGATTCTACATTTTTATATCCCGAGTTTTGAAATTTTTTAATTCGCAAATTCCTAAACCCCAGTTGTCACACTCTACATTTTCTATATACCGAATTCCTAAATTAGCGACCCTACAATCACCATTTCCAAACTTGGCAATTTCCAAATCCTCGATTCTCAAATTTCGAATTTCTAAATCCCCGATTCCCAAATTTCCATTCTCCAAAATAGTCAACCTCGTAATCTCATAATTACAGATCCCCGATTCTCTGGTCCCTGGATCCGCAGTCCGTAACTATTCAAATTCTCGAATCTGAAATAAAAGAACTTCCGAACCTCTCGATATTTCCGTTGCGCCGAGGCTGATAATTCTGACAATAATCACGCGCACGAAACGCAATAAACGCGGAGTGGTCATGGAACGCGTACAATAGTGTTATTTGAAAGAGCAACAACCAAGCCAGGGTAAATGACACATTGTTCGCATATTGCGCACACATTCATCGGATACTCGGCGGACGTGTCTCGCGAGTAGAACGCTCGTGTACGCTCGCGAGTGGGCCGAGCTTACGCGACCGTAATGTCGAACGCTTAAATAATGCAACGAATGCATGCAGAAACCGCGCATACGCGGTTCCCCGTCAACCGCGTTCCCCGATAAAACTTGCACGAACCGTCCGCGGATCGAACTTTTATCGCGGCTTATCGATTATCTGCCATCCGAGTAATTGGATGATTTCTCTGTTCGGGACGTTGATGCCCGGCCCGTTGAACCTCCACGAAATTGAACCACCCTCTTTCCTCCGTTTTTTTTTTTTGCACACCCCCACCCCAACTCCAAATGCGACAAAACCGTGCCACCGGATCGTTTTGATGCTCTTAAATCAAATCGACCGACACTTTTGTCGGATTTCTCCTCGTCGTACGATCGTAATCGCTCGGAAATCATTTGCCGGATTGATGATGCATCAGCTCGTGAGGAAAAATAAAACGTTACTCTTTTGTTCCGTTGGAAATTCCCGATCAGAGCGAGAGCCTGGTAATGGTAGTTCGAGGAGGCACTAATCGATCTGCGGAATACCGGAGTGGTTATTATGTGTTCGATATCCAGGTCGAACAGAGGCGTTTTTAGAGACTGTGAATCGCGTTCTTGGATTATGCTGCCGTTCATTGATTCGGTCGCGATTAAAATGTGCACCGTAAATTAATTTCTGATAAGATTTTATTCAACGAGAGACACGTTCTGTTTGTTCCTTATTGTAATGAAGGTTCTTTAACACTAAATGACGGATCTTAAATTTCTTGTTTTAAATTACGGAAATTAGTGAGGAGTTTCTGTCAAAATACAAAGTTATCCTTCGTCGAAGAAAAGAATCGTTGCTTACGCTAGCTTGCGAACTGTTCATTATTTACTTATTTTTATACCTTAATTTCAATTTGAATATAAATAGTCTTCGATCGTCCGTAAATCAAGTGTTAAGACACACCTTGCTCTTAGAATTATTTTGTTTCGTGCATTTTATTTCTTTCGTTAGAAGAAAACTGAAAGTTCTCGTCCCATTTTCACGAAAGACATTTTGCGTCTTGGATACGAAGCTTCTTGCGTTTGTTTTAAAGAGGCTATAATGCGTCGCAGTATAGACACTCTCCTCTCGTCTGGTTTTAGCAGTAACATCGCAAGAACGTGGTGACATTACGCCCATTGTTCTTCGGCGCCGTTTCATAGAGCAGATATCGAACCGCGATACAATTTCTGCAACGCGTTCACAGCTTGCTTTTGTACGTCATAGGTAGGCGTCACTGTGGCACCAGGTATCAATGTACACACATTCGTTCCACGCCCATGAAGATAAACGCGACTTCACGGTGCACTGAATGCAACCAGTGTTCTCGATACGCGGTCCTCAAAGCGTGTACGCCACCTATGTGTTCCGCACGCGTGATGTTTTTCCAATCAGATTTAATCTTGCCGTTGAATAAAATGGCTCGCGGAAAGCGAAAGAGGAGGAACGCGAAAGTGTCGTCGCACGTTATCGCAGTGGTAGAATTTATTCCGCTTTGACCTGGTTCGAATTTTCGAATTTCGAGATTTCAGAACTCCGGAACTCTGGGGATATAGATTTCGGTATAGGAAATTTGGGGTTTTCTAATCTTGGGACTTCGGAGATATAGGGAATTGTGGTTTTCCAATTTTGGGTCTTTGGGGATATAGAAAATCGAGGTTTCATAATTTTTAAAAATTTGGGGATATAGGAAATTGGAGTTTCCCAATTTTGGGGAATTGGGGTTTTCCAATTTTCGGGCTTTGGGGATATAGAAAATTGGAGTTTTCCAATTTTGGAACTTTGGGGATATAAGGAATTGGGGTTTTCCAATTTTGGGACTTTGGGGATATAGGAAATTGGGGTTTTCCAATTTTGGGACTATCGGAATTTAGGAAATTGGGGTTTTCCAATTTTGGCACTTTGAGAATATAGGAAATTGGGGTTTTCTAATTTTGAAAAATTTGGGGATTTAGAAAATTGTGGTTTCGCAATTTTCGAAAATTGGCGTTTTCCAATTTTTGGACTTTGAAGATATGGGAAATTGGGGTTTTGTAATTTTATGACTTTGTGGATATAGCATTTCGTAGTTTTCTAATTTTTGGACTTTGAGGATAAAGGAAAGTGGAGTTTTATCATTTTGGGACTTCGGAATTTTCGGTCTTTAGAATTATGTAACTTTGGAGATATAGATCTTTGAAGCTCTCCAATGTCATAACTTTACAATATTTTTACCTGTGGGAGAGTACCACTTGGAGATTTTTTCCTTTTAGAACTTGAAGTCTCCCTCAACTCCAGAATCTTAGACTACGGCAAGAACGAACTAGTCAAACGCATCGTCCACGGTTTTCCTGATGTTCCCAATCCTTGCATTACGTTCGTAAAGGAGACACCCGAATTTTCGTGACTGAAAAATTGTCAATAAATAACCGAAATTTCCATAGAACGTTAGAGTTGAAAGAGCCGGTAGAAACGAGTAGGGGCATGCAACGTAGACGGATTTGGCTCGATATCGATCCAGTCTGAAAAAGCAGCACTCGAGGCTGGTCGCGCGCGCGTTCACGCACGAGGAGACACGCTCGCCGGTCGTCTGTAAATTTCAATCCACGATTTCCATTCTAACGAGAGGTCGGCAACGGGCTCCGATCGTGGCACAACCGGCCCGAGAACCTTTCAATTTCATGCAAATCGTCAGGCATCGTTGCAAGAGGCAGCACAAACACGGCACGACGTCGTTGAGCGTGCGAGCGCCGGTTGCTTGTTATTAAAATGCTTACACCGGCCGAGGGTCTCTGAAACACACCGGATATTGCGGATTTTTCGAGCCACCGACCGCCGTTCACGAAAATCTCTCTACCCCGCCCTTTTTTTTCCTCTCCCTCTCTCTCTCTCTTTCCGTCTTATGAAAAGCCCGCCTCCATTTGCCTTCGCCGATAAAAGGGAACCGACCCCGCGTTCTCCCTGGGTTTGCAGAATTTTCTGCCCATGGGAGGATGTTCCGAACGCGCATCCGCCACGTAACAATCGTTTCTTTGTTGCGGTAATACACAATACCGGGAAATTTCGTTCGTGTTATTCTTAATCCGTTTTATTTCGTCCGGGAAATCATGCTACGCTGTTCGCAGAAAAATTAACGTCGCTGTCTCGTGTCGTGACACTTTCTTTTATTCCTGTTGTCGCGCTGCTTTTTATTCTTGTTTTTCGTGTTTTGTTGTATTCGAGACTCTGATATGTTTTTGGTTTTAATGACGGCCGAGGGAAATTCAAATTGTGTTGCCCCTTCGGACCGGATTTTGTACGAGTTCGAGGGATCACTTTAAGTCAATAATAGCATGATCAATATTAACGAAACTCAATCTGATAACATATCGTGAAAATAAATTTTATTACGTGTCTTTGAATTCGTAACAACATATGTGTCGTTCACGTTATAACGTACACGATGATTGAATATTATAAACGAAAAATTCTAAATTCCCAGTAAAAAAAAGACTATAATAATGGTACTGCAAATATCAAAATATATTCTGTCAGTAAGAACCTAATAATAAATTACAAAGTCGTATTTCGAAGTCTGCTATATAGGTACCATAAATATTAAAAAAAGTTGTGGAGCCTTATTTAGCAATCTGCTATATGGATTCCATAAATATTATAATAAATTGCAGATTCCTAGTATGATCTAATACTACCATGTAATACTAACAATAAGTTGTAGAGTCCTACTATAAATATAATACTAAATTGTCTGCTTATTACGTTGAGATACCATTATATCTGTCCCGCGATTCGTTTCCCGTTTCAGGAAAAATTATCAATATACTTCTTCAATTTCGTTAAAACACTCTAGAGGTTAATTTGTCCCTCGGATTTCTCTAATTGATCAAATTGTATAAACGATTTTGGACGAGCAAACGCGTTCAACCAGTATCGTACGTTATAGGGGCGGGTTGATATCGATCTGACAATTTGGTTGGGTCTCAAAAGGACGAAATTATATTGGGGTTGGCGAAGTTTCGTTATTCCAGGGCGGCAATAAATACTGACCTATTTTATGCAAATTGCTGGTTACAGGCGCGAAACTGACTGCCTCCCTTCAGGCCCGTATAAACGCGCTTCCGACGCCCGTTATTAAAGCCCTTATAGCACGGTGTAGTTCTACCAAAAAGAAGCATCTCGTCGAGGATGAGCGGACCGGAGAGAAAAAGAGACGGGAAAGGGAGATAGAATTGTAACGACTAGAAATAAAGGGAGTAAAGTAGGAATTTTATGCGGAACACAGCGAACCTTCCTCCATTTACATTCCATACATTCGGAATCGTGCTGTAGATTGCTGTACAAAATATCGCAGCCAGTTTGGTCGTCTTGAACGTTTGAGAAATATCCGCTTCGATAGTCATCTTCTAATTATACTCAATTTGTACTTCACACAGGTATTCGTTCCAGGTGGTTACACCTTTGTCTGGCATAACACGTATCTCTTCTACTGAACATCAATGGGATAAGATAAGTTCGAATCTAAATTCGGAGGGTTAGCGATGCGAACATTGGGTAGTTGCGGATTCAGAGTTTGGAGATGAAAAGAATTTTTAGGAATTTTGGAATTTAGTAGTTTGAGATCTTTGGAATTTCGAAGTTTAGGACTTTGAGGGTTTTGGTGTTTGGGGAGGCAGGAATTTGGACA
Organism: Coelioxys conoideus; assembly: GCA_947623535.1. NCBI lineage: Eukaryota > Metazoa > Arthropoda > Insecta > Hymenoptera > Megachilidae > Coelioxys > Coelioxys conoideus. The sequence continues at coordinate 12,625,308 of OX392459.1, forward strand.
TTTTGGAATTTGATAAATCTAAGGATTTGGAAGTTTGGAAGTATGGGAATTAAGGAATTTGGGAATATAGAAATTTAGGGTTTTAGGAATTTTATGAATTTATTTGAGAGTTTAAGAGTTTCGGATTTAGAAGTTTGGGGATTCGATAGTTTGAGAATATAGAAATTCGAAAATAAAGGGATAACAGGAATTATAAGGAATATCGAAATTTGAGGTTTTAGGAATTCGATGAATTTAAGTTTCTGTGAATTCAGGATTTTGGAGACAGGAATTCGGGGGCATAGAAAGACAATTTAAAAATTTCAGAATTTAGCAATTTATCAATACAGGAGTTCGAAAATACATAAACCCGGTTGCGTCCAAATTTAGCAACATAAGAATTAAAAAATTCACAGACTTGTCCGTTTAGCAATTTTAAAATACAGGAATCCCTGAATTTAGTAATACGAAAATCTAAAGAATCCGACAATTTGAAAACTCGAAGATTTGAGAATTCGAAAGATTGAGTACCGCGATAAATCGCGTTGCAACGCCAGTTATTAAGAAGGTGACATTCAATTTTCTCGTAACTGCGACGAAGTGATTGTTCGCCATAGTAATCGATTTCTTTGTTATCGCGACAAGATTTACAACGAACCCGTTCATCATCGAGTTTTCGCAATTTCCCCGGGCGCGGACATTATCGACAAGGCACTGTAATTCGATAAACAGGTCCCGAGGAACGTAACTGCGCGAATATCGTTAGTTTTTTTCTTCCCGCGAGGATAACAGGAGACCGGTCGTTCCTGGCCGCGAAAGAAAACGCGGATAACGAGAATTTAAACGCGGCCGAATGAGCCGACGCTCGTACCCGTTCCCGTATAATGCGATTTATCGGCGTTTTGCGCACTGCGGCGAAAATTGGCGATGAATACGAAAGGAGGCGTGCAGGAAGAAGGGAGGCGATCGGCAGGAAGGAAAATGGCCGGGATGGATGCCACGGCTTAACGGGAGAGCGTTTAGTTCGCCTCGTTTCACCAGCCTGTTCGAAACCAATTGCTACCGTCGTTTGCCCGAATCGTTTTGATGCTCTGTAATCGTTTAATAAGTCGACGGACATCGCATCTGATAACGAATCGCTATTCCGTGCGACGTCGTTCACTGTTTGTGTTATTGAACGATACAGGATACACGCGTTTCGTTATTCAACGACCTGGTTTCCATCGAAATCCTGAAAATTTCAGGTCGCTCAACTTTAACCCTCGATTTACAGACGTTTCATGACTACTTATACTTAAATTGAAACTAATTAAAATAAATAGATTGCGATGAATACGTAAAGTGGCTTATACAATGATTCTGTATCTCGATGATCGTTAACATACACTTAGGGAAAAGCTCAATAATTTTCATAATTGAAATATGTGTATTAATATATGTATAAATATGTGTATATTAATATGTGTATTAATATGTGTATAAATATGTGTATATTAATATGTGTATTAATATATACACATGTATATTCATATAATATATTCATATGTGTATTATGTTTTATTTGTTCACGCTTAACCTCAAAGTAGCCATACATTATACTTCGGTAATTTCAGCGTCAAACACCGACCAACAATTTCGTTTTTCGCGCAATCGATTATTTCTCGCAATTTATTATTTAGATTATTTGTTTTGTGCAATCAAGAAATTCCCGAATTCGGAAATTCAGCAACTGACCGACCGTGAGTGCGATCGCCCCGTATCCGCCATTCCCTGCACGTCCCGCCATTTTCTTCGGAACCGGGGCAAAGAAACGGAAGCCGAATCCTCGCTGCGTGGTAACGAGGTATTAACACGATCCTTCGAATTAAACAATGAACCGTTGGGCAATTAAAACTTGCCGAAGTTCGAACTTCGGAGACAGAAGCCGGGAAAGTTTGCCGGCCGGACGTTAAACGGTACCACGGGAAAATAATTATTCGCATCGGCCGTTATCTCGTGGCGTTTACACGGCGTGCCAGGAACGCCGATAAGATGCCACGCTGCGGTATTCACTAGCTGCAACTTCGTCGTGGCCATTATCGGCATTAACGGGCAAATTCGACGATAGCCCCCGAAGCCGAGTGCAACTGCAATTAAGGCCGTCGGAGGAGGACCGATTCGTGCCAAGTGCATCCTTCGCAACGTTCTTGGTCCTTTCTTCGCGTGGTGCACCCTCCATCTTGCTCGTTTAATCGACGAACGAAGGGGAAGGAGTAGCAAATGCGACTCACCTCCTGCACGTGTGAGCGTATGTGAGACTCATCGACAGGTATCGGCTCTCGGCTGGCACGTGCGAAGTACTTCGGAAACTTGCGGACATCGAACGGATTCGATACACCTCTATTTCCGGACTAATGAGACCCTGTACTGCCTTCTCTGTGACACGGTTTCACGGTACGCAACAGTTTTCCCCCGGGACAATTTATATAAGAAGGAAAAAGTAAGATCGAGTCTCCTCAACTCTTACAGATTCTACCATTTGTACCTGATGGTTGACATTGTCAATAACATAATGGTTAATAACATTGATTTGTATTATCAATGTTATGGAATTGATGTTGCACGATTTTAAATCGACTACAATTAAATGAGAGAATGAAAAAAGATGGTACCACGCGATGTTGACGACGATATGCACATGTGTCGGCGTTTAATTAACCTTTTGAACCCGAAATGATTTTTGTTATTATCAAGTGGGGTCTCGGAAACTTTCTAATTGAAGAGTTTAATTTTTTTATGTTATTATTTTCTATCATTAATTGCCACTGTTACCATTTTTACTGTCTTTATTTCTATTAGTGCCATGGGCTGATATGTATATCGGCTCGAGCATAGACCATAATTGAAATCGTGATAAGTCAATACATTTGTAATATATGGTAAATAGTTTTAGTATAATTCGATAGAGTGTATTCTGTACCTCATCGTTGATGTATTCTTTTATTTTTAATATGTTTTATGAACGATTTTATAAATCTCGGAATTTGTCATATTCTCGACGCGCATGTGTTTACACATCGATGTATCATAATACAATATGAACAATTAATTCATTTAATAAAAATTGTATCCTAGTATTTTCATATTGTTTTTTGTACAACCAAATTTTGGTGGCACTAAGGTGATTAAATATCCCGTACATATAAATTAAAAATTTTAAAGATATTTAAATAGTAATGAAAAAATAATATTGATTCACATTGTTTTGTTGTATCAAATGGCAAATGTTAGTCGCCGTTCGGAGGGTTAAATTCAACCCAGTTCGGACGGAATTTATCGCAGTTTTAAACGTACACGTACGCGTCGGTCAACGAGGTTAGAACGCCGTAAAGTTTGCAGACAAACATGGACGTTTTGCCTATCGATCGGCAAACCGCTGAAACGTCAGTCAGCCGGTTCATAGGGAATTCCGTGCAGACTGGCGCGAGCTGATCGGAAATTTCGCGAAGCCTGCGAAAGAATCGAGGATGGTCCCGAATCGGCTTTGGTCACACGTTGGCATAGTTTCCACGTCGTGTACAGAATGCACGGGGACAGAGTGATCCTTCCAACGCCGGTATGTTTCCCCGGACACGTTATTTCGCCGTACAAAACCGACCGGCTCATTGACATTCTGCCAACGGTGCCCGATTGTACCATTGCTCGTACTACTTCCTCTCACGGTTCCGTATCGACCATCGCATTGTACCGACTCAATTAACGACGCCATAAATGATTCATACCGATATATTACACGGAACGGAAATTACGGGAATGGAATTGCCGCGTGTTCCGCGACCGTCTGCCCCTCCGGCGAAATAAATTTACCAGGAAAGTTCCAGCTAATGACGCAGAGGCCGCGGTGAAATCGCACGGATGCATCGATTTGCATCGACGCCTGCTTTTTTTTTCCTTCTTTCTTTTTCGATCCCGCGCGTTATCCGCCATGAATCACAATCGGACGATATCGTTCCTGCGTGTTCCGTTTGTTACATTCATTCGCTTTTATTACCGGTTTCTTTACTATCTTCGCTCTGTCACCGGGTATGACGCATTCGTACGCGTTATTCACCCCCTTTATTAACTCCTCTGGGTGATCGAGTGGATAACAATTCCGCATGTAATAAAATAAAACATTTCTTCTTAAACGCATCCGTATCGTGCTGAACATGTTGCAAGTAATTTTAAACGCTGGACAAATTCAATTTGATACAAATAATCTTGAACTGTGGACAAATTTGTTCGTCCAATCTAGGACTGTTTATCGGCTACTTACCTCTTTGAATGCGAAATCGTTGTGTATCGAAAGAACAATGTATACAGAACATTTTTGAGTAGTAACAAAAGAGTGATTGAAGGTTTATACATAATGATGAGAGAATGTACTAACGTGTACATATTATAATGGAAAAAGGTTCTAACATTTACACATAATCATGAAGGAATGGACTAAGATTACATGTACTAACAAATGAACGGTCTAAGATTCACATATAATGACGAAAGAATGATTTAATGTTTATATACAATGATGAAATAATGATCTAAGATTTACATATAATGATGAAAAAATAATTTAATATCTACATCCCATAAAGAAGGAATGATTTAATATTTGCATGTAATGATGAAGGAACGATCGAACATTTACAAATAGCGAAAATAATAACGATCCAGAATGTTTGCAAATGATGATAAAAGTACGATCTAAGCATTAACGAGCGCAGACACGGCGTGGGAAGATCGGATGGGCAGAAAATTTAATCGTTTAACGTTAGATCGAAAGGTTAGAGCGCAAACGCGGAATGAAATTTCCGAAAAGCAAAGTCAACGTCTGGTTTCCTCGAAGGAAAGGGTATCGGCGAAGATGTAGCCATTCGAAGGCCGAACGTGTCTCGACGAAATGTTTCGGGTAAGACGCGCGTCTTGCACACGCGTGCACACATCGCCGAAACCCCGAGCCGTCCATTGGCATTCACCGGACCACGGCAAATTTCATTTATATGCTAACTCGAAGCCACACGCGCCCGTCCCTGTTTCCACCTCGAGATCCCCGATGAAACGTGTCAGCCGCGCCCTAACACGCTTTCCGGCGAACTACTTAGGAGAACGCTCCTCGGGATCTTCACCTGGCTCGTAGCAATAATTGATCCGTCTCCGCTTTCTCGTCTTTCGTCGCCGATAAATTATTTCCATCGTGGACGGAAAATATGACTCCGCGGACACCGTGGTTCGCGTTATTAAACCCTCCACACCGACGCACGATTCTCATGCAGCTACAAAATGGCCATACCCGACGAGCATCGCTGTAACTTCTTAATTTCTTACATAGTAGAACACTCTACTTGTAGGAAACTGTCTCACGCGTTTTAGCGTGATATGCATTCGGAAAGGGAAACGCTTATATATTTGGTTCACGATTAGATCTTGTTTATGAGCAGGTCGACCATTTTGTCTGACTAGTAAGATCTCCCACCGCGATAATGTACACGAGATACAAGCACATACTGTTACATAGACTAATATATGAAATAAAAGTAACAATACTAGGATAAATGTGTATTTATGATGCATATAATATATGTATTTATCTAGATAAATATACATACATTAAACTATATGTGTGTATATATTTATTTATCCTGATAAATATAAATACATTAAATTATATATGTGCATAAATTATATTTATTCGTCGAGATGTGCACGTATTAAATTATATGCGTGTATAAATTATACTTATTTATCTAGATAAATATTGTACATATAATATTTTTTGGTGAGATATCAAATATAAGAGTAGGTACAAAATCAAACATATATGAAATTACCTGAGAAACTTAATATTAACTTACCAATATATCTAGCCCTTCTGGACTGTTAAAACATACTCAATCTCCTTATACAAATATAGTATCGAAATATGTACCGTGTCGAATGTCGAAGTTATTTAAGTGTTCATCACGAGGCGAAGTTTACGCTTATAGTCTCCATCGAAGGTGGAGATTCAACTCATCGAATGATGGTTCTCGCGGGAAATTCAAAATTCCCAGGCGGTTTGGCGCGGCTGTGGTCGCCTCGTTGGCCGGCTTAATCGCGACGTAATTAACGCCGTGCGATAATTGGGCGGGGCACGGTGCAGCCACGGGAGGACGTCGTTATAGCGTCGGGACGGTAGCGTTGTGTCCTTAAGCGCGATAATTCGTCCTGACGCGGTCGTCGTCCTGAGACGACGTCGTGCAACGAACGTCGCCGTATAACGAACGAGCGCGAGTCGACCGAGCACGGATCGTTAGCGGCGCCGACTCGTTAATTGAGAGTTAAATTTCTGTTCTTTGCGGTCTTTGTTTACGCGGAGGGGAAAAAAGGAACGCGCGGCACGCGTCAAAGCTCGCCAAAACGATCGCTTTGTTCCGAGGCCTCTATGCGTTAATTAAAGTGATTAGGTGATTTCGTTTCGCGATTATGCGACGGTCGTTGACTGTGTCGAGTGCTGACATTCTTTGGAGATTATAGAATGTTTGCACGCTGTTGGGTCGTTGTTTGCACGATAGTTGCATCGGACTTTTTCGCGCGCATTGAGATCGAGAAATGTGGGGATTTAGAGACTTGAGAATATCGGCAATTTGGGAACCTGGGGATGCAGAAACTTTGGATTATTCGAATTTGGAAGTGCAGGAATCTCGGGACTTGTAATAATTAAGAATTTGAGAATTTAGGGAATTTGACAATTTTTAGGATTTGAGAATTTAAGAATTTCGGAAATTGAGAATATGGGAAATTTAGGAATTTCGGAAATTAAAGAATTTGGGGAATTTGAGAATTTGGGAAATTTGAGAATTTGGGAAATTTGAGTATTTGGGAAATTGAGAATTTGCGAAATTTGGGAATTTGACAATTTGACAATTTAAGGATTTGGGAAATTTAGGAATATGGAAAATTTGGGAAGTTGGAAATTTGAGAATTTCGGAAGTTTTGGAAATTAAGAATTTGGGAAATTTAGGAAGTGATTTTTGAATTTGAATTCAATTCACATTATCAAACAAAAAAACTTGCAAATTTGAATATTTCAGAAAGTGTAATGTTACGTCAAGAATTGAAAATTGAAATGATGATAAAATGATTGAAAATTCCGCCCGCGAGACCAATGTCCATGACTTTCAAGGACCACTTAATGTTTCACGAACGTCAGCGTCGAAGTTGCACCATCGCGGCAATAATCCTATTCTCGTCTGCAGTCCTTTTTCTTTTTTTACAAATTTACGCGTTGCTTCGCGGAATAATGCAACGTGCGCATGGCGAAAGGGGCGTACTAAAACGGAATAAGAAACGTGGAATGAATGAAGACAGTTTGGTGTATCATACGGGACACGCGTCACGTCGTAAACTTTTCTTCGGCGTCGTTCGCTCCTCCCCTACGCTACTCATCTTCGCGAAACGTTCCTGAAAGATAGGTGGCGAAAAAAGAGAAAGGAAAGGAGTTCTCTACGGAGCCAAAGCAGCGTGTTGACGCGTGTTACGCGAACAAATACCTTCGGGGTAACATAACATCTCGTGCGATGCCCTCGTGACAAAGAGCGGCTACATGAGCAGAAAAATGAACCAGGTTCCCAAAGAAATTTTGTGCATTTTAATTCGCCTTTTAACTAATTTCTGGGAGAAGCTTTTGCAAATATAGACAACTAGTTGCATTACATGCGTGACACATGTGGAGTACATGCAGTGATGTCTCTGTTAAAAGTACGACGCTATGAGGGCTTTTTATAGTAAAAACGTGGAAGATTATTGTTTCTCCCGGTTGATTTTACCCTATTTTGGCTTCAAAGGACTAGTTTAGAGGAGAAGTCGGCAGAGCTTGAAAAACTTGGCAATTTCCGGAGACAAAAATCAGCGGTGCGTGAGCGACATCGTAAAGTCCCGTGATCCGCATACTGTCCGCTCGAACGGAAACACGAAGGGACGTTTCGTACGTTTTCACCTGCAAAATTAACTGCCTCCATTTTTCTACCGTGTCACGTGGACGGCCGAGTGAAATCCCCAGATTTCACCCTTGTATTCCCAAATACCTATATACTCTCGATCTTCATATCCACAAATCCCTACATCCCCAAATTACTGTATTCCCAGATTCCTATGTCCCCAGATGCCTGTACCTCCGCAATTAATAATTTCCCAGATTTCTACATCCCCACGTCCTTACAACTCCAAATTCATCTATTCTTGCATCAAAAATTACTAAATTTCTAATTTCTTCTAATTTCTAAATTTCTAATATCTTCTAATTTCTAAATTTCTATAATTCTATAACATTCACCCCTATGTTTTTGTATGAAGTAAAATAAGATTAACGCAACCGGGACGAAAGATGGACTGAATGTGCGAAACGGTGTATTTCAAAGTAATAACATGGGACACAAAAGGATGAGCGGTGGAGTAAAACGACTCCATCAGAAATCTAGGACCGTCTATCGTACATAAAACCTTCCTCTCCGACGTGGACAAAAAAAAACTCGTAAAGTTTACGAGACGATTTTGCAATTTCGAAGCGAGACAGCCTTCCAGATTGTACGGTCGATTTGCTGCGGCTTTGCGTCTCGAAATTTCGACGGTAAAAAATTTTCCGAACAGACTCGTTCCTTCGTAATCCAACGGGTGCAGGGTATGCATACGAAAGATGCACACCGGAGATACAACGAAATTCCCGTTCCGAACAAAATATGCAAACATCTGTGCATCGTATCTTACGAAAATACAATGGTTGGCTAATAATCAGATGAACGGATAATCATAGACTTTCGTCCGTGAAATAACCAATTTCCGATAAACGATCGTAAATTTTTAAGACCGGGAATGAAAGTTAAAATCAGTCGGTAGAAAGGGACATTGTTGATTTTATCGCGATTAACGAGGGTCGGCATTTGCGTAAGTCTTTTACTAATTTATTAATTAGTTTACTCATCTACTAATTTAAAAGTTTGCTGCTTCGTATTCGTTAATTTAACTAAGTTTCGAACTTGGAGAATTTGTATTGCTGAAATCTGAGACGTTGATATCTTGGGAACTTTATGTTCTTAAAGGAGAAAGTTTGTGAATTTCTGAATCTTTATATTACTAGATTGCTGTACCCCTAGATGGCTACTATATTCTCAAAATTTTTATATCCCCAAATTTCTATACCTCTATACTGAAAATTCCAATATCGCCGAATCTAGGAACCATTATTGCAAATTCCCACATCCCCAAGTCCCCACATCCCCAAATTCTAATCTCCCCAAGTCGCCATATCCACAAGTCCCCGCATCCTCAAATCCCTACATCCCCAAATTCCTGTATCCCCGAGTCCCCACATCCCCGAGTCCCAATATCCCCAAGTCCCCATATCCCCAAATCCTCATATTCCAGACCCGTATATTTCCAAATTCCTCTATATCCGGAAATTGCTATATCCCTGACCCCTATATCCTAAATCTCTATACCCCAAATCCCTAAATCCCAGATCTGTATACCCCAAATTCCTGTACACCCAAAATCTGTGTACGTTCCAGATTCATAGGTATACCAATGTGCGTACGTCTCGGATCCCTATGCGTCCACATATCTCAAATCCGTATATCCGCCTCTCGCACCGACCAATTTCTCTCGTGCAGGTTGAAAAGCGTGATTTCTCGCGCGGGCGTAATCGTCGATCGTCTGGCGGGACGGAAGCGGAAAATAAAGTGGCGGCTGAAAGCGCAGGGCGAGGTTCGAGCCGCGTGCAGGTAAATGCATACAGACAGCACAGGTTGATAGCGGGTGACCCGTGCACGATGGTAGGGAGTTGATCGAGGGCCAACGAACCCTTCTTACCCTTTGACCCTTTCGTGCACCCCCCTGGTGGTAGTCACGACGAGGAGGATCCTCTCGACCGGAAGTGCTTTGCAATGCAAGTCGGTGCCACGAGTGCGCAGAGGTCTTTGTAGCGAGGTGCAGCACGAGGCTGGCAACGAAGTGCATCGAGGAATCGATCGGCGGTGCGAAAATCGAGAGGTCGAGCGATGCGAGAGGCGGCTGCGACGCGACGCGACGCTTTTTTTCATCGGGTCCACGTTTAAATGGAGTCGCGTCGGGTCGATGTGAACGCCGTACAGCGACCACGATGCCGCGGAACGAAAACCCTAGAAACCCGGGAAGTCACCGACGTACACCCGGTCGCGCTTCCTTCGACCTTTCAATTTTCATCCTGAAACAGAGTCAGCTTCTGAAAAGCCGCGAACGGAGCCGGCTCATTGAACGTCTCTCCGCCTTTTACGTTACCGAGCCTTTCAGCGAATTATTTTTCTCGCCGCGATCGATACTCCATCAGACAGACTTCCGTCGCGCGAATTCGCATCTCGCGAATTATTTTTAACTCGTGGACAGTGGTTCGAAACCGAGCGCGGTTCGCCAGACAATCCGAGAAGGTCTGAGTGCTTGTATCGTGAAACCGCGACCGTGGTAAAAAAGGAAACTATGAATAAATATTCAACCCTCGTCCGCCCTCTTCTTTCGCCGTTTCGAGGAGCGAGGAGGACCGCCACGTTCGAGTGGACCCTCGACACGAGCCACCGGAACGTGTTTCCTTTTTCTTGCTCGCGAGCTCGTTCTGCCCATCCCGCGAGGATCGTAACGTTGTCTTATACCTTGCCTTGGTCACCCTCCAACCTTGTCTTCGTTTCCTTCTTCCTCCCTTGTTTTCTCTGTGTTGTTCGCCCGTTTGGTAGCTGACTCGATGAACGGGAGCCGTGACACGAAACGAAACGCACGAAAAGGGAATTACCGAGAACGCGGAGTCGGTGGTACCTTTGAAAATCGTATTATTTCCGACGGAAACACGCCGCTCTTGGACGCTACGTGAAAAGTGGCCAGGTCGATAAGACGTGACAACCTGGATATACCGTGTCGTGTCCTTGTACCGTTTTATCTCTTCTAATTTCAAGTTCTACCTTGAGGGGTATCATGGTGTCTCCAAAACCTGATTAACTCTTTTGCTGTCTTGTACTTGCGCTGTCTACTTGTGTCTTAGGTTATTTGTGATACGCAATTGGGTATTTAATTATCTTGCGAAGTTGAGTAATTATTTATAGTATGCAACTGGGTAATTATTTATGTTGCGCAATTGAGTAATTATTTGTAATATGCAATTGGGCAGTTATTCATCATATACAATTAGTTAATGATTTATCATATGTAATTGAGTAATCATTTATTATATGTAATTGGGTAATTCTTTATCGCATGCAATTAGCTATATGTTTATCATATGCAATTGGGTAATTATTTATCACATGCAATTAGATATATGTCTATCATATGCAATTGAATAATTATTTATCATGTGCAGTAAAGTGATTGTTTACCATATGCAATTGGGTATTTGTTTATCATATGCAATTGGATAATTGTTTATTATACATGAGAGTGAAGAGAAATTAATTAGAACAAGATGACTATTGATGCTCCCGATATATTGCATAAACCGTGCCGGTTGAGTGACACCGCCGTAAAACAGACGACGCATATAACGAGATAATTGGATGATCAGAAAAGGACGGACAAATTTAGTTGACCCGGTTTAAGTGGCTCGCTTCGAAAATCCATATCGCGAACTATTTGAAGAGTGTCGACCAATATGGCGCGCGTCCATAATGATGGACAGAAATTACGGGACGGAAGGAGATTAAATGCAACACGATCCCGTAGCACTGCTCCAACGAAGACGATAAATTAAATCCGGGAGTTAAGCGCAGACTCGCGTGAGCAATGAAATTGCTGAACCGGAAGTTATCGCGGCTCAAAGCGGCATGGCCCGCTGGATCTCCTGAAATTTCGTTATCGCAGTGACCGAGGGAACAAAAGAGAGAAAGAGAAAGAGAGAGAGGGAGAGAGCGAACGGGATGACATGGAAATGGTTTAACATCGTTTATCGCGTGTCAAGAAGCGGAACGCTTCCGAATCGCTTTGATTCTCGCGTCGAGTCGCCTCGGTTCGTTAACCGTTCGACGAGTAAAAATATCCACGACGTTCCTCGTCGACCTACATTTTCCATACGCTGCACATCGATCCACTGATCAATATTGTATCTTCTTCGGCAAAGAAATTATCAGTTGCTCCGATAGAACTACGGAAAGTATGTTCTCTCGTATGTAACTTCGTGAATTTTATCCTCGCCGAGACGAGCTCGCTCGTCGTTCAATTTATAATAGCACGTTGACGAGTTTCAGTAACAGCAGAGCTCAAGTTTAGCTAGATACTTATAGGTGTCGATACATAATAGTTGTTGAAAAGCAAACGTATGTTGGAAGATTTAATCTTTCTTACTGCGAAAGTGGGCCACGTGCTTACTCGTCGTTCAATTTATAATAGCGCCTTGACGAGTTTCAAAATTTGAGAACTTGGGAAATTCTGGAAGTTGGAAATTTGAGAAGTTGTGAAATTTGGGAATTTGAGAAATTTTAGTATTTGGAAAATTGAGAATTTGCGGAATTTGACAATTTGACAATTTAAGGATTTGAGAATGTGAGAATTTAAGAATTTGGGAAATTTGGGAAGTTGGGAATTTGAGAATTTGAGGAATTTCGGAATTGGACAATTTTCAGGATTGAGAATTTAAGAATTTGGGAAATTTGCGTATTTGGGAAATTGAGAATTTTTGAATTTAAGGATTTGAGAATTTGAGAATTTAAGAATTTAGGAAATTTGAGTATTTGGAAAATTAAGGATTTGCGAAATTTGGGAATTTAAGGTTTTGAGAATTTGAGAATCTAAGAATTTGGGAAGTTGGGAATTTGAGAATTTTGAGAATGCGGGCCACGTGCTTACTCGTCGTTCAATTTATAATAGCACGTTGACGAGTTTCAATAACAGCGCATTACAAGTTTCGGTAAGTATGTACAGGTGTCGATACATAATACTTGTTGAAAAGCAAACGCATGCTGGAAGATTTAATGTCTTTCTCACTGCGAAAGCGGTCCACGTGCGTTTAGTTGGGGCGCTTTTCTGTTCGCGAGGGATGTTTTCGAGGCCAAAGGGGCAATAAATAGTTGTCAGGGGCCATGGTGTCGTTGATGTCTTCGCGGCCAACGTTTTGCCGAGAAGGCATTCCTTGTTCCGTCCGTGGACGTGGAAATACACCTCAGAAAAAACGAAATAACCGATAGTAGTCCTTTTTCATAATATCACACCCTGTCGGTCCTACTTCCTGATTTTTTTCACGCAGGATATTAGTATCTGTCACGAATTGGATCAATACACTGAAGTTTATCTACTTTTTACTTACAATTCGGTAGAACAATTTCCCTTGGCCATAAAATCCCTCAAATAAAATACATCTTATTTTAAAGCAAATATTTTAAAATATTTAAAACTAATTATTTTAAAACATATGAGAATTAAAAGATACATATCTGTTGATATATTAGTGTGTCCCATCAGTTTCTTCCGTTTCTAATATGAAATACAAACGAACTTCAAGAAATATGTTACAAATTGGAACCAATTATTTTAGAAAGTGGAAATAATCAGATTTCCTGAGAGGTGGCAGATGGTGATAAAATACTGCATACATATTCAATGCGACGAATCAGCCGTGAACAATAAATATTATGTACTTATTTCGTTTCAAAAAAGGAAGAAGGTTACTTACTTACTTACATTCTAATATATCGCCACCTAAGAGCGCTATGAAGCTACACAGCGAAACGATATCAACCGAGCCCCTTCTGATATATCATCGAACAGCGAAGTTTGTGAAGAGGGTCGAGCCTGTTCCAGAGGTGTCGATGATCTTCTAGGTTGATTAGAAATTCTGTCGCGAGACCTGCTCGAAGACTTGGGGGTATTGGCCGTCCTTATCGAGTTTGCCACCAGAGTTATCGAGTCTCGTAGACTAATTAAGTTGAGCACTTGGGAATTATGAGACATGCATTTAACGTGTGGACTATGCTCATTAATATTACACGAACACTTTGTTTGCAAATCCAATGATTCTAGTACTCGAGGCTTGGGGTTACTAACACATCTAGGTACTCTGTAGGATCACTTAGATGCTTTCACTCTGCAGGGTCTTCAGTATCAAAATTTCTTGATTTCAAAACTATCACGCGTTCGGGAACTTGTAAGTTTTGGAACTTTCAGATGCACGAGCTGTAAAGGCCTGAAGCTCACAAATTTTCTATGCATCAAGTTTCTAGCTTCTGGTGTTTCCTATCTTAAGTTTCGAATTCTCCAAATATCTACTTTCCCAAGTTTCAAATTAGTCAAGGTCCCTATCTCTCGAGTTCTGGATCTTCCACATCTTCAGTCTTTGAAGTTCACAGATCCAAGTTCAAAATCTCCCAAACATTCATATTCCAAATTCTAGATCTCACAAATTTTCAATCTCCTAAGTTCCCATCTGTCAAGTTCTAAATCTCACAAATTTGTAATCTCATAAGTTCCAAGTCACCCAAGTCCACAATCTCTCAACATCTCAACTTTACAAATACCCCACCTCTCAATCTTCAATCTCCCAAACGTCCAAATCCTCAAAGTTCAAACCTCCGAAGTTCCCATCTCCCAAGTACCCAATCACCGAAATTCCCATCTCCCAAGTTCCAAATCACCGGAAAGTCTGCAACTCCCCAAGTTCCGAATCTCCCAACCTCCCAATCCCCCAAATACACCGTCTCGCAACCCCCGAATGCCCCTAATATCGCATCACCCAACCTCCCGATCATTCGAATATCCAATCTCCCAAGTTCGCGACTCAGAAATATCCCAAGTTTCCACATTCACTAGGCGTTCAACGCGTTAAAACATTCTCCCTGTATGCGAACGTTGAACGAAATGGCGACAAGTGACCGTCGAATCGACCGTGACAGCCCGGTTTCCGGCGAGGTGTCGTTGAATAAACGCGGGAATTAAAGAGAGTGGCTATCAATTACAAAGTCGGCGGAAATCAAGGTGAATATCACGGCGAAACGTCGCTATCCGGGGGGTGGGGTGTTTGGCGAAGTCGAAGGGGTGTGTGGTGACGAATGAATCCATAAAACTCCGCCTCCCTGCACGATAACGCCACCGTGGCTCCGATAGAATCTGCAATTATGTTTACGAAACGTTCCAGCTATGTTACGCGTTACGTTCACGGTGCTTAACCGCGGAAACTATGCTCTTTACAGTCGGCTTCTTTCGTTCATAACTTTTACGAGGAGGATCGTGCGAAATGGCTGTGTCTCGCATACAATCTGCCCTTCGTACGTGATCGAAATCACGGTTGTTGCACTCTATATGTTCGCGCTTTATTGTATACGCATTTCTTGATTTTCGCACGGTCTCGTCCTGGAAAACCTAACACGCGAACTTACTCGATTTTCCATGGTCTACATTATGTACATCGGAAATTTTTAACAAACTTGTTTTAGACGAATCGTGACTTGACTAAGGTCATGAATATTCGCATAAAATCAACCGGTATTTTTTAAACGTGACATATCATGATTTAATTTAAAAAAAAGTACTACCTATAATATGTAATAATTGTATAGGGTGCAAGGTACCAATTGTCTGATTTAATTCAACAGTTAATAAAACACGAATAAAATCGAACGAGAAATGAATAGAATAATTGTTGGATGACTTTATTTATTTCGTGCGTTAAATTATGTGTTAATAAACCGTTTAACTGTTTTGCCACACTACATTGCTGATAACAAACAGAACTGATTAGAACATGAATCTGAGGGTTGTTCCCGATGAGTCATGCACGTGGGTGTACACCCCGTTTCGTGCACCTCTGTTTCCCCATGCAATAACCTCTTTTCATATAGCCGTTCAATTTCATTGGCAAACGAGCCCGCCACTGTAATCGATTCCACGACGAAAACGATTGTGAAACGAAACGATCGAACAGCAATCGACGGCTGCGACAACGAACGGGCGAGCAAGTTGCATTCTCCTCGGCGTCGCGGATCGAAAGAATAAGAAAAAGGTGATACAGGAGGGGCGAAACTGTTGCTCGATTATCGATATTTCTTCCCGGACATATTGTTTCGGCAACAATGTTGTTATCGCGACAGCAAGATTGCCGCTCGTCGACGAACCGTTGCTTTATCGCCGGTAATTTTACAACGGGCACAATAACAATTCTCTCCCCGGGAAAGAATATCGGGAGAGAACGATTTCTTGCCTGGCAAGCTAGCCGGTTTCTCCCCAGGGAACAAACATGGGTTTGTCCCGCGTTATTATCAGTTCGTCATCTTTGTCTCAAACGTTGCCAACGAGCTGCGCCCTTCCCCTCTTCCCGGTTTCCGTCTTCGCAGACATTGCGGCGGCTGAATGAGGGTGGAACAACCCCTTGCCGAGAATGTCGACGATGAGACATTTTGATCATTTCGGCCGAATATTCCTAGATTTCTATGTGTCTGTCTCGAGACTATATGTGAAGATGTGAAGCACCTGGGTAATTACACAGGTAGTTTGGGATTTGTTCTTACATCCCTGTATCATTTTTAATTGCTATATTTTTTTTAATTTCTATACTTCTACTTCCTTGAATTACAATTTCTTCAGATTACTCTCCCACCATATTCCATTCTTCTGGGTACCTATATTGATTTTTATATTTCAAGATTTCCACATATGATAATTAGTATATACACGAATTCCTATTTCTCTCGAGTCATTACACTCTCAAATTTTTCTTTCACCTGTCTCTGTATTTTGACACACCTATACTATATTGATAGTTTGGGAACTTGGGTATTTTAGAATCTCTATACTCCGGTCTCCCTATGTTCTTATATCCCATGTCACTTATATCTATGCATGCACATGTCTCTAAATGTATGCATCCCTGCATCCCCGTAGCTCTATGTATCTGTATTCTTATATTCCTATATCTACATATCCTGGTCAACCTATATCATCAAATCCCCATAGACTTGTATCCCTATATCATTAAATACCCGTATCCCTTTGTCCCTATACCATCAAGTCCCCGTATCCTTGTATCCCTGTGTCCCTATATCATCAAATCCCCGTATTCTCGTGTCCCTATATCCTCAAATCCCCGTACCTCTTTGTCCCTAGATCCTACGAACAAAGAGCCGAGCCCCCGCTGCTCCCATCTTTTCAGCTATTCTAGCGGACAAACGAGGGTGCAACAACCCCTTGGTGCCAGAATACGTAGACGGCTCAGCACTTTGGTCACGTGAACGGGAGAATGCAGCCAGCTTATTCGGGGATGCGAGAATATATCTGTGATCGAGAGAATGCACTCGATAAAGCTCGAGGGGATCCAGTGGTACTCTATTGATTGGGCTGCGGCATTTCTCTGTCGAATTCTGTGTCCTCTAATCTCCGGATCCATTGCGTGCACGCGTGCTTCCGTGCATTCGAAAGGAATCCGTTAATTTAATAAATCGTGGAGGGAACAATGGATTAGACAGACCGATGGATAGAGCACGAATTCGTCGATTCGGTTTCTGGATTTTGGTTAGCCGTTGATGTTCGGGCGATTAATATTGAAAGACGCGACGAAAGTGTAACGAAGCCATTTTGTTTTCGTTCGGTGCAAGGAACCAATCGCGAACGATCGTCGTACAGTATCGTTGAAGGTCTTAATCGATGCTTTCGTCGTCAGGAAAACGTGATCGAGACACGTGTTTTGCGTATATTGATTAGATTAGATGCTAATATATTGATTAGATTAACAACCGGTCGACATTTCTGTGGCTACCGTATTAATCCGTTAAACGGATAATTGGGGACAGTGAACGAGGATGTATTTCGTTTTTAGTTTCCACGTAACGAACGCGTGATACGCGGTAAGTCCGTTAACCATATTTTTCACGGGGGGTAACACATATTGCCATTATTTCTACATCGATTCGAAAAGATTATGAAGCTTCCGCCGCTGGTGTTGATTTCGCGGATTTATCGTCGTCACGTGCAGTTTCGCGCTATTGATCCCGTCAGCGACGCACCACAAACGAGGGTTCAATGAACAAGATAAAAGTTATTCCGCTACGATTGAAATATGCGTGTAAACAGCATTGATCAGGGGACGCCATTCTTCCGTGGATTTCCGGACGCGTATCCATCTTGATCGTTGTTTTTCGTGTTATTTTCGTTGTTTCGCGTCGGGAAATATTTAATCCGCCCTGGTTCGGGTAATGGATTCAATAGTGATACCCGATGAATAAATAACGATCCCGATATTTTTATTTTATTTCTCGCGTTCACCATGTCGTTTCTCATTTCCCGACGATCTTTGTTTTCGTTCGATCATTTCGTGATGTGTCACGGCGTCCCTGCAATTTCTATCGGAATATTGTCATTTCGCTGGCAAATAATTAATCGAGTCACGTGTCGTATAAAGATCATTCCTACGTCCCCAAGTTCTCAGATTGCTAGCTTCTTAGATCGCTGCATCCACATTCTGAACTTTGTCGATTTCAAGATTCCTGGATTTGTAGATTTCTGGATATCTAGATCCCCAGACATCTAGATTTTTACATTTTTAGATTTTTAGATTTTTAGATTTCTAGATTTCTAGATTTCTAGATTTCTAGATTTCTAGATTTCTAGATTTCTAGATTTCTAGATTTCTAGATTTCTAGATTTCTAGATTTCTAGATTTCTAGATTTCTAGATTTCTAGATTTAGATATTTAGATTTTTAGGTCTTTAGATTTTTAGATTTTTAGTTTTTTAGATTTTTAGATTTTTAGATTTTTAGATTTTTAGATTTTTAAATGACTAGACCCCTAGATCTGAAACTTCTTAGATCTCAAGATTCCTAGATACCAAGATTCCTAGATCGCAAGACATAAATTAATCCTAGATCCAAATTTACCTAGATTCCCAAATCGTTCTACAACCATATACTTAATTATACCAAATCAAAAGAATAGTTACAAAAAACCGTACATCCAGTGAAAGTTTAAAAAACTCATAACATAACTCGGCTGATTACCTGAAAATCATCCCCGAATTCTGAAGCTTCCTAGAACCAGTTCACCCGCATACAACCAATAGGTACACTAGAACTTCACATTCATCTAACTGGCAGCGTTGTGCGAAGGTGTACAAAGGTTTCGGCAAATAGAAACACATTACTTTCCGTCCGTTGTTCGTTCCTGTAAAAGCCGGTTGATCGCAGGGTGAATATATCAGCCGGCAGTCTTGTTTCTTGCGTAAACAAGTCGTTTCTGCTGTCGGCAACTTCCACCTTATCTACTCAATTAGACAAACTACTTCTTCGTCGGCAAACATCGTTGTGAAAACGCCTGTTCGTCTTTCCTCGCTTTATTCAGCCGGTTTCCGCTCTGCTTCGCCCTCTCGCCGCGTGTGTGTACGTGTGCGTGCGTGCCAGACGAAACTTTCGAATTTACTTTGTCGAGTTCTCGCGAGATGCCCTCGTTGGGGGGCAACCGACACAGCCACTTGCTCGCGTTTATTAAGAGCAACCTGAAAAGTTCCGAGAAAGTAGGGGAAATGGAAGCCTCGAAATCGTTGCTTCCGTTTTGCTGATAACGCACATTTTTCAATACCGAAACATACACATTATCAACAATTAACGACGAAATCACATTCGTGACACGTCATTGTACGGCTGATGGTCATTAACCAGTCTGGTAACTTCAATTAAATTAATTATCCCATGAAAATACAAAATGAAGGAGATATCGAGTGCTCTTGATATGGAATTAATAATATACACTGACAGACTAAAAGACGAAGACAAAAAAAATCAGCTATCTATGTCTTTAACCATCTGCACTCGAAAGGCTACTCACATTCGCCATTTGACTTAATGCAACAATTTTAAATAACTCTTAATTCGTAATTAATGATGACAAATAATAATTTGAACAAAATTCATTATACTTTTCAATGAGAAAGTTTTATCTGTCTGACCATGTACGTCTATTTCACTGCGACAGTCAACACATTAATTCCAGTAAAAATTGAACTGATCGTTCAGGTATGATAAATGTGAACGTGTAATTACTTATCCCAGACATCGATTGTTTATTTTACGAGATAGATATGACTACTGCGATAACTTTTAATAAATCATTGTAGAATAATCAAGTGTTCTGTGTCAGATTTTCTTTGAAAGCTTGGTTTCGGACTCCACAAACCATCCTTGTTTGTGCTCCGCGACTTTTATGACCCTTTACGGTCTCCGGCTCGCTCGTTTCCTATGGCAATTCGTTTCTATTATAGTGTCCGGGCTGGGATCGCGATTAAAAGCCTCGATGAACAAGCTACAAACTCGGGGCGTTAAACGGCTCGGAGCTCCAAGGATTACGCGTTTTCGTCGTTCAGCGATCCCGCTTCTCCGCGTAGATTACGCTATCGAGATCGGAGTAATTTAAAATTCGCGTGATCCTGACTAATGTCACCGACCCGGCCTGTAACGAGCACGCACGGCTACCTTTCGAGAAGCACAGCCACACATTGTAGAAGAAGGAAACGAAAAGCAAGCTTCTCGTCTTGCTTCGAAATACTTCGCGTAGATTAGAGATCGCGTGCTGGTACACCACGTGAAGTTCGTGAAGCCAGTAAAAAAGTTGACCCCGCAATAAAATTTGTGATTGTAATTCTCGTGGAAAATGTGGAAGTTGCAAATTCGTGGATTTGTAAAGTTGGGATTTGAATGTTCGAGCTTTCTGAGATTTTAGGAATTTGTGATTTCATGAATGCGAAGATTTGCGAATTTGGGGAGCTACCTCAACTCGTCAACAAATTAACAATTTCTACGATGTAACAACCAACCCTAACCGCGATAGAAGAAGCGAAGTGACAGTAACCCGAATCAGGACTGAACAAACCAAACGAACTTACTCGTACATACTAGAAAACAGTTCTCCCTAAAGGCGTGAGACATACAACATAACAATAACTATCAGACTCATAATTTTGATATGCAGAAGGTATAACCATGCAAGAAGAATATTAAATATCAAAAACCACCTTACTCAATCAACCGCATCAACATCATACTAAGACACGTTACTAGAATTTCATAAAGTATAGGATTTCTCAGCAAATTATAAAAAGATCCTGTAAAATCATCCACTTCCGACAATAACCTTATTTGTCTATTTGGGGTTTCCAGACTTGTCTGTTTGTGTCTTGAAATTAAGGTAGTTAACAAGTTTCAAACTGGCAACTTTCAGTATCCGTAAAGCTGAAAATTTGAGACAATTTATACCGACAGGTTCAAAAGTTGGACAATCCGTTTGCACTTTTCGCGTGAATCGGGCGGGACATTGGTGACTAATCGCGCCCCCAGTTCCACATAAATTAGCGGAGGGTCGGCGCGACGTTACGTCCGACCGTATACATGAATTTCCACTGTGGCAATCGATATCTAAGGGCATTCCGGCGGCAGGCGTAATCCGGATGCCAGTTCGCGAACCGTTTCGCATTCCTCGTAAGGGAAATTCCAAGAAACGCGGTAAAGAAACGGTCACGGGTCATTCGCGAGTGAAAAATACATCGCGGTCCACCTGCGGCGACCGCAAGGCGCCAGTAGTATGGACACGCGATGGTACGGCAGAATGACGTCATGGCCCGCGGTCGAATTCAGCCGAGGTTCCACGAAGTCGTCCGAAATGTGCCGCTCGGTTCGCGAACGCCGCTCAGTCTGTCGTGGGCCGTCGCAGGGTCGTGTCGTGCACGCGCCGCGTTTTCCGCCCCTCGTAGTCCTCTCTTTTCTTTTTTCCGCCCCCCGCGTATCGAACGAGACCGGTCTCGATGAATCGTTCGCGCGAGCCACTGACGATCGTCCATCGGCTCGATCCGGCAATCGGGTGCCGGTGAAACGCGAACACGGTCAATCGGGCGCGTTAATAACGCGGCGAGCGTTGTTCGAAATTACACAGGTTCCAGCGACGGCGGCAGCGGTCTCTCCCTGGCCGAATTCGGAGGAGGAGAGTATTGATTGCACGATTCTAAATGAATAACAATCCCGGTTCGGTGGAAGTCGAACTTGTGCCGCGGCTACCGTCGCACGCCGATCTCCGTGGCAGCTGACTGTAAGTGCACCGAATGTTCGCCTCGAAAGTTCATTGACCCGCGTATGCGATATGACGAGCTGCACCGTCCCCGCCTCCACCCCCGCCGTCCCTGTCAGTCACCCCGCTTCTTTATCCGAACCGTGTGAGTCGGCGACGCCGAAGCGTCTGGAAACGAGTGGCGGCCGGTAATCGAAGTTTCAAGCCGCCGGAAGAAATATTGATTCGTTCCACTGGCGCGAACAGACGTTACTGGATCTACCTACTTGCACCGACGCTTTCGTTTCGTATCGCCACCGATAACCTTCGGCGTCTTACTGCGCATTGTGCCCGTCCCACCAGATGGTCGCGGACGCGTCCCACTGGTTGCATAATCGCGCGAATATTACTACATACTGTGCACGTTGCGGAAGATTAGTTGCGGACGGAATGCGGCTCCTGGTATATAACCGCGGTATCTACGTCCTTCTGACACGATTATGCACGTGCGTTTCGCGTATATCGCTCGCTCGGCTGCCGAAATACCTCCACATTCAGATTCTTTTGAACATATTCAAAATAGACAGTAAAATATGTAGACGCTATTATATTACGTTTATGCGCTATATAATAAAATTAAATGCTTTTACATAGCTATTATATAGCCTGCTGCTGAGGGTGGACAAACGACCAAGTTAAAATTAAACTATTTCATTGCTTATACAAAATTTAAGAGCACTGACAAAGTCGTTTGTTACCTAACGGTTCGACATTCACAAAATAATAAACCTGCTCACGAAAATCATGCTAAGTGAAAAATAGTTTAAGAATATAATTTGCACATTGTAAAGAGCAGCAAAGATCAGGTGTGGATTATTCATGAATTTTCTAAAATTAAAATCAAGCCCAATGGCTTTATGATTCTATGAATGCGCAATAGCGTTTATTCTAATTATAATTATAATTATACAGCGTTAGACTACGTGAAAATATTTAAATGAAGAAAGTAAATAGCATCTTCGTTTCGGAGATTTTGCTGCTTTCTGGAACGATTAGAAATACGTGACTACAAATTTTTGAGTCTCGTGATTAATTTTGTGCGACAAGACTTTCCACGCGAAAGTGGAACACGAGCTTCGAAATTGCCGCGAACGTGTATCGATCGACTTCGACGCTCGTCGACGCTGATCGATATCGTCGTCGACGAGATGGTGCAATCGACGACGATGCGTCCTCCGACGCACACGCTTCGCTTGTCGGAGTGCGTGTGTCGGATGCGTGGCGCAAATTCTTGTTGCAGGCTCACGTTTTGCTTAACATCGCATGAAATGGATGGCGCGGCGGAAAATAGTTATCGAACAGCACTTTGTTGACCCGCGACCATTGTTACCGATGTTATTTTATTTGATCGCTGTCGGTCGTCGAACCGTACCCTCCCGCATCGATAATTTCCCGAAACACCCCGCAACCAGTTTGTTGAAGCAAGCTTTTGCGTTCGACGGAATTGAAAATCAAAAATAAATCGTTCCCTTTGGTAACCGGACGAAAGGAGTACATTTCTCGAAACTTTGTAAAGGAACCTTGTATCGAGAAGCACCCGCGCTTTCATCTCGAAGGAAATACTATTCGGAGAAAAAGATAGGATTCTTTCGAGTGCTTTCAGTTATTTAATACTCGCTGCGATGGTACGCCTTCGAAGTTTTGCTTTGGAGCTGTACGGAAAAAAGAGAGAGGCACGCGATAATTTAATTTTCATTCCAAGTCTGAGGATCGGTGTGGAACGGTTAGGGTTGGGGGTTGAGATTGCAGAACCCGGTGCAAATATAGATAAGATGATTGTATTGAACTCTTAGATCAATATTATTTCCATTAGATAGTATTGGAGTTAGTTAGAAAGCATTGAATTTTTGAATTTTCAAATTTGCCAAGTGCGGTCGATGCCTAATCGGCACTGTGATACTCATAATATGCCGGTACAACGTAGCCAACGCAAAACCGAATCGAATGGCTACATCTCCGGATTTTTCAACTTTACAACCCCCCGAATTTCCAAGGTTCCAGATTATAAACTTCCCGAATTTTCCAAGGTCCAAATATCTAAATTAAAAAATTTACGACCCCTGATTTTCTCAGGTTCCAAATTGCTAAATTTTTAAATTTACAACTCCCCGAATTTGCTAGGGTCCAGATTGTAAAATGCCCGAATTTACAACTTCCCGAATTCTCCAAGGTCCAAATTTCTAAATTAAAAAATTTACAACCCCGAATTTCTCAGGTTGCAAAGTACTAAATTTTGAAGCTTACGATCCCCGAATTTTCCAGCTACCAAATTACCGTGTTTAATGATTCACAACTTCCCGAATTATGCAGGTTGAAAATTACAAAATTTCCGAGCTCGAAACCCCCAGAATTTGTCTGATTCCATATTTCCGAATCGCAGGCTTCCACGAAGCAGAAAGTCGACGCGAGTGGCCCATTTGGCCGGCGTTAAGCCAAGTGCCAGCAACGGTGTCGAATTAACGAACGGTGAACTGGTTAAAGCGATCGCTAAATAGTAAAATGGTGGTACAGGGGGCCTGGCGTCGATAAAATTTAAAGGGGCGTCCGGCTCGCCGCTCGAGCGATCTTTCGTGCGAGTTAAGCAACGTTACTCGAGGCTGGTGTTCCTCTATTTAACGTTAGGGGCGGTCGTCAAAGTTGCGCCGAGTTTACCGCTTCCCCGGAAGCTTGGCCGACTGAAAAGAGTCTGGGGTGGGAGTATTCGAGGGGTGGATAGAAAGAATAGGGAGGGGGTGGTGGCCAAGCTAGGAGTAGACTAAAGGGGGTGGTCGATAAAAGCTACCCTCGCGTGGCTGCGTTATTACGTATAAAACAGGGATTGCGCTGTCGATGACTGACTGCACTTCGCAACTCGCGTGCACGCGCTTAGCAACGCTCTCGATCTCGCGCGCGTTTCGCTCCCGCTCGATAATAATGATCGAACCGATTAAGTCTTATCGGAACAACGAATCGCCGCGGGCGAATTTCGCGTTGCGTCGTTGTTATGCGAATATCGATCCGCGTTAACGGGAACCGCGATCCCGTTGCAGCCTTTTCTTACGACGCAGTCCTTAACACGCTCGATGAGGGCGCTCTTTTCCTCCTAAATTAAATCTACCGACTATTCGAGCAGGATTCGTTAACGCGTCGACGTTGCCTCAAAAATTAGCGTAGTTAGCCGTGGATATTTTTAAACGCTTAATTGACACGTATTTCTTTACCGCGTTTGGCTGGCGGGTCAACAGCTGGTCATTCGTTTTCTTTTACATGCTTCTGTCGAATACTTGGATGCTGACTGTGTACGAGTTTTGGAAAAATTAAATTACTTCGTGATGGAGACATTGATTAGAGACTTCCTTTTTTGAAAGCTGAAGTTAAGTTCCACTTTTCTGACTGAGAGCTGAAGGGACCACTAGCAAGATACTCTGTCGACTATCGAGTTAGATAACTTGAAACAGGCACTGAAATTTTAACTAATTAATGTTTTAATCTTCGACGGTAGCATCACACACATGTTGTATTAGCGGCCATTAAAATGATAAGCATATCTTGAAAGTATCTTTGTGATGCACCTAATTGATTCAATAACAATTAAAAAATGAGACATCTCTCAAAAACGTTCTTTTAAGATGAAAAAAAAAGTAGCTAAGACATGCATAAAAAGTAGAGTACGAATATTTGTGGTTATCTCTTTCATGCAAACTCTTTGTAAAAATCGCATGTACGTATTTCTCAACGTAGCAGCAGGAAAATAAGAGAGCTGCATCAACTTTCTCCGTTCTTTCGCGAAATCCGTTTGCCACTTAAACCCAAGACATCCAAAACGGAGCGCAGAGCAATCGGGATTCCCTGCCGAAACGCAAACAGCAAGGATTTATCTAACCCAGTTCAGGAATTACTCGTCGCAGAGTATATATCCGTCGGTCGGGTTAAATTGTTAATGGTGTCGGCCATTCCGTGCGACTTTTAAACAGAGAAAACGTTATTAAACTTTCTGCAGTTACCCGGCGATCATAAAGCCACGTACACGAATCGATATCGTATAAATTTATGCACCCCTTAACCTAATTACCGAACTGGCTCTTTGGCCGACCACGCTAGCTCGCGTTTCTTCCCCCAAAAGTGAACACCATGAACGATATTTCACTCGATTACTCGAACCCCTCGGCTTCGGCATCATTCGAAAGAGCGGAACAGTCGGATCGTGTAAGCAGAGCGAGTCATCAATCGGGAATACGAATATTCAATTAATCCGTTTTCGAAACGGGATGAGGGCTCGACGGCGATGAAAACGAAGGGAGTAAAGAGTTTTTTCAGATGGAAACCCGTCGTGGGGAACCGGGACACGCTAGCTCGGGCCACTTCGCCATTTCCCCCGCGGTTTTTTCTTTTTTTTTTTCGCGACAATCGTTAATTAAAGCCGAATGTCCTCCAGGGCACTTGCACTTGCACTTGGGATCGTGGCTGGTCGATCCCGGTTGGCCCTTCTTCCCCTCGTTTCGTGCGCGTTCAATACCTCGTTAATCGTGGTTCGCCGCCGGTGAAATGGATTTTATGAGGCCGCGATTCGAGTATAATCGGTTTCAAAGGATCTATAAATAGTGGTCGCGTGGCGTCTCGGCCAAATAAATTTCGCGCTCTCCCGCTGCCAGTGGCACGTGACGTTTCGAAATCGACGATATTATTTTTGTATCGACGAGGTACAACGTGCTCGCTCGTGTCCGTTGCCGCGGCGATCAATTAACGCGTTTATTGCAACGTGGAGATGTTAATACGTTCGAATCGTTTTGGTACGAAAGTTCACCAGCTTCGATTCATTCTGCTATGAAATTTGTTAGCGTGGTTGGATAATGTATGGAAGTTATTCAGACCGAAAGGCCCTTAATTAAAAATACTTGTACCACAAATTCGACGTTGAGCGAGTAATACGATAAAACGGAATTGAACAAAATTCATATTTAGACATTCGAATGTCTGGATCTATGCAACGTAACCTCAATAGAGGTTTATAATGCTTAAATAAAAAAAATGCTGGATCTTGATGTCCCTAGACCCGAATATCTCTAACATCAAAATAACATCGATGTCTTAAAATTCCGATCTCTTGAGAGCCTAATAGCCTTGTGTAGTAATGTCCCCGCTCACTAATATCCCTAGATCTCAACATCTCTACATCTCACTGTAGATGTACTGTCACAATGTCCTGATGTCGCAAGATATCTATATCCCTATATTTTAATGTTCACAATCCGATATTTCTTGATCCCTACATCTCTATTGGCAATATATCTAAATGGCAATATATCTACGTCCAAACTTAAGGTTGCAGTATCTTTATGTCAAGTTTGGTGAAATACCCGGTATATTCCTAGACACCGGTGAATTCAGTACTCCTATATCCAAATACCCGTATTCAAAAATGCTTCAGATATTCCAACATCGCAAAAACTCGATATCCCTATACGTCGCTAAAAGTTTTCTTAATTTCTCCGCGAATAATATCGCTCTCCACGGCGAAGGCGTGCAAACGCGGCGGAGGCCATTTAAGCGAAAATTGTCGGGGATGTAATTGTACGAGACCGAAATGCCCACTGTTTATTTAATTTCGGCTTTTATTATTATTAAAAAAGTTTCGTTATTTCCTTTCTCCCGCGGCGTCATAATTATTCGAGTAAATTGGATTCGCAGCGACGGTTACCGTTAACTGCAGCCAACAGCGACCGTGTGGAACAAGCATCGAATGTTTTCGCCAATTACCACCCGGCTCATTTTACTCGACGAAAAATCGCCTTGTTGTATCCGGAAGCTTTGAACAACCTGCAATTTCTGCGCGGCTTGATGAGGATTTCGTTGTCGTCGTCGTCGTCGTCGTCGTCGTCGTTGTTGTTGATGTTTGCGAAGTACTCGCGAAAGTGGCGAGCAAGCCGTAATCGTATTTCATTGCAAGACTGCACTTCAACGCGCTTTCATATCAGTCGGCCTACTCTCTGTGATCATCGAGAGACAGAGAGAGAAAGAGATAGAGATAGAGATAGAGAGAGAGAGAGAGAGAGAGAGAGAGAGAGAGAGAGAGAGAAAGAGAGACGCTCGATACACATGGAGTCTCACTAAAATTAGAATCCACTTCGCTTGTCTGATCCTTCTCATCCTTTTTCCTTTTCGGCCGCCTTTCCGCTGTATTCCCTAGCTGCCTAATCATCTCCCTCGCTCTCCTTTGATCGTCTCCTCTCTCTCCTTCTCCCTCTCTCTCTCTCACCCGTCTTCTCCAACGGCTGTGTAAAATTCATGCGCAAGTAAACGCGTGTTTCTTTTTTTGCCGTGCCCGTGAAGATTTCAGAGAATCAAATCGTCTCCTCAAAATTGTTTTCTCTTCCGCCGGATAAATTCCTTTTTCATTTCGTTGCTTCAGTCAGTTTGATACAAATGATATCCATTTAACATTCCTCCGTTTGCAGCTTCATGCAGCGATACGTTGGGAAACAATTTTCTCGAGTACTCTCGTTTTACTACCCTAGCCGTTACCTAACCTTTTCTGTGTTCTTGCTCTTTACAGTGTTCCGTGCATGCGAGGGGCTAACAGTCGTTGCACTTAATTCCCGTTACATGAAAGAGAAGATTAAACCGATAGAAAATTTTCTTCGTTCGTTTTACTATTTGTCGAACGACGAACAAACTCACCTGTGCCAGTTGCTCCTTCCGCCAACACATATGTACATATTCCATCGTTGCGCGATACTTTAAATAATTTTATTCGAACTTGATCATTCGAAATATACTCGAACTTGTTCATAGAAAAGTCAAGATGAATTGTACCCAAACTTACGCATAAATGAAAATGTTCAAACTGAATCGTATTTGAACTTATTCGTAGAGAAAAGTATTGAAACCAAATGAAATGTAATGGCAGTGAATCTCATAATGGATCCAATATGGTTTTCGCGATTTAGGTATATGTAAACACGTGACGCGTTGAATTAGCACAAGAGCCCCTGTAATTCGATACGGTTTCCCGATGCCTAATGCAATGAATTCGAACAAAGAAAAGCAAGCAATTACCAGCTCTCAGGAATAATTCTATTTGGTCTTAGTCTTGGAATCCACTTTGCTCGTCTAATCCAGCTCCAACCACCCCTTGTCGTTTCCTATCCTATCCCCCATTTCTATTCACTCGCTATTCCTATTCTTGCTGGAATGCAACTTAGCTGGAGTACACAGTCGGAGGATTAACGTGCCTCCATTGCGTGCACGCACGAATAGAATCGAATAGGATTTCAACGAATCGCGTGGAATTTCTCAATTCCGTCTCGCACGATACACGAAGAAACACGTGTGGAAAAATATGATCGCGCGTACATGACGTACGTGTGTGTAGTTTGGCGAACGATCGATTCAAATTCAATCTCGATGATGCAGCCTCGTTAAACGGAGACAATCTCGCGAAGCTGTTTCGTTAATTGGATAGCAGGTCCAAGCGTCGCCCCGTTAATCCCTCGAATCAATTATGAACGCGCTGCTGCACGTATTTGTTGCAATGTGTTCGACGAGGATTGATGTCCAGACTCATTAACGACGCTCGCTCGAATTTGGAAATTTGAGGAGTTGAAAATTTGGATAACAGGAAATTCGATAAGTTGAGAGTCTGGAGAATTTTAAACTTGTGAAGTTGGAAATTCCAAGAGTTGAAATTTGGAAAAGGTAGAAATTGTAGGAGTTGAGAATTTGGAGAGCAGGAAATTCGATAAGCTGAGAATTAGGAGAGTTTTAATACTCGTGGAGTCGAAAATTTGGAAAGTTGGAATTTTGAGGAGTTTACAATTTAGCGAGAAGAAAATTCGTGATGGTGAACATTTGTAGCGTTGTAAACCTGTGAAGTTGGAAATTTAAGGAGTTGAAAATTTTCTAAGTTGGAAATTTTGAGAGTTGAAATTTGGAAAGCAGGAAATTTGAAAAGTTGAGAATTTGTCAAGCTGAAAACTTAGAGAGTTACAGTTAGAAACTTCTCCTTATATTTATTCCACACATTGACAATAAAATTTGAAGCAATGAAATTGGTATTCGATACATTACACAAAGTACTTGTCTACATAGAACATAGTTGTCTTTCGTAATATCCAGTAATAAATTCCGTCCAAGATACTAAACGCGTTCGATACGTCGAATCCATCGTCGAGAATTTCTGAAAACCGGACCCAGAGGCGCAGTGCCTTCATTTCCATGTAACACTGAGAAATTACAGATGTCGCAGACATGTCCGCGTGCAAACGCGCCCAGCCTTCATAAATCCTCGAAATGGAATCTTCTAGCTCATGGTACGCTACTCTCCGCGACGTTCCAGATCCTTTTTCTTCCTTTCGGAGATCCTTTCTCTTCCCAGGTAATGCCTGTACTACGTAATCGGTGATCCAAGGAAGTTGCGAGCTTGATAAGTCCGGCCGCGTCTCACTTTGAAAAAGCTTTTCCGATTCCAAGGAAAGGGGACAGACGCGTTTCCTGCTGGAGGATATCACGAACAGGAGAAAGAGTAATGCTGGAAAAAGTCCTGTCGGAATATCCAGCCGGGACGAGATTATCGGGCTAAACTGAAATCCGGAACGGGGACGGGACCAACTGTCCGACGATCTCTGTTCCCGATCCTGCTTCCGGTCTCTCCTGCCTTCCCCTCTTTCCTTGTTTGTTCGAACGACTTAACGCCCAAACGAATAACAACCTGCTTGAGGAACCGTGTTGGTTCTTGCTTAAGAAACTCTGTTGTATTTCGATTGTGGCGTTGTGGGACTGTTCTGTACTTCAGTTGTGGGACTGTCTTTTACTTAAGTTGAGGAACTGTATTTTTCTTCGGTTGAGAAACTGTACTATACTTCAATTAAGTGACTGTATTCTACTTCAGTTGGAAGTCCGTACTTTACTTCATTTGAGTATTTTACTTCAGTTTAAGGAACTATTCTATACTTCAGTTAAGGGACTGTATTCTACTTCAATTGAGGGACTATTCCGTACTTCGATTCATCTCCCTGTTGCGATCATTAACTTTTCCGCTTAACGTTGTTAAATACAACTGTGAACGTGAACGATTGTGACAGTAGATATACAAAACACCCTCTTCTGTATTTACAGAATGTCTTGCTTTCGTATACACCCTCTGCCATGCAGAATATACAAAACGTCTCGGTTAATTTACGCATCTAGATTAAACATTATTTTCTATGGATGTTTATAGTAGCTCGAATATTTCGGTATTAAAGTCCGACGGTCCAGAGTGGTTCAGTGAACTGTTAAAAGGTCGTCTGCGTCGAATAGACGAATATACTTGGTGCTGGAAGTGCGAGTCTTAAAAGGATATATTTTTAGCAAGCCAGACGCCGCGAAACACTTCGATAGAGTAACCAGTCCAGTTTTATCGCGGCCTGAAAGCAACCGACTCAAGAGCCGCTACTAAAACCTTCACGGATTGTTGATTAGTTCGATGAATTTTAACAAAAATTAAATCGTGTGGGGAAATATGGAAATCTACTGTTCGTAGATTTCGGCACAAGGCATCTGCTCTACGTGACAATGAATTTCATTAAAGCATGCCACTGTGCGAGTGTCGATACCAAAGTCTTCACTGATCAGATTACTAAATTTTTATAGAAATCAAGTCCAGAAAATATGGAAATGTGACTTCGTAAATTTGGACACGCGCATCTGCTCTACTCGATAAATCTCATTAAAACATCCAATATCGAGTTTCCAAGATGGCTGTCGAAACGTTCATGTACCCATAACCGATCCCGTGTCCACAGGAAAAAATCATTCGATCCTCCATCGAAACAGCTCGAACCACGGAGCACAGTTTCGGAAATGTGCTTAACGAGGCCAGGGGCGGAAGTATGGCCGATGCCCTTGAAGGATAATCACGAAAAACGATACACAAAGCTGGAGCGTCGTGTTTCACGTACAAGTTCGAGTCGCGGAGTCTAAGTGCGAAAAGTTCCGCGGCACCGGCCATAAACTTTTATTATTGGCGTCGCTAAATCGAGCATTCTTTCTCGTCACGGAATCCAACACGTAGCAGCCGGTTAATAAACTTTTGAGCGTGAAACCTCGGCCCTGGCACGCCCACCCTCCGCCGCGTCGCTTTACGAGCGTTTTCCTCCTTCCTTTTTTTTTCTTTTTCTTTTACGAGATTCTGGAACTCGCCGGTGCACCCCCTGTCATTCCGGCCCTAACACCTTTCCTTGTCCCTTTGTGCGCGGCGAGACGAGATTTTCAT
This sequence comes from Coelioxys conoideus, assembly GCA_947623535.1. Classification (NCBI taxonomy): domain Eukaryota; kingdom Metazoa; phylum Arthropoda; class Insecta; order Hymenoptera; family Megachilidae; genus Coelioxys; species Coelioxys conoideus. Next base: position 12,657,596 of record OX392459.1, read on the forward strand.
TCGACTCGCGTTAAAAGTACCGATCAAAAAGGAATCGAGCACGCGTTGCCGAACGTCCGCAGCAGACGGATTGATTTCATCGATTTTATTGCGTTTTCTCCTTTTGTTTGCGTTTTTACGACGTGTCTTTCCGCAACGAGAAATTCGAAATATTTTCCCTCAAATATTTATTAGGTCGAGTCATAAGTAACTTCCGCTTGTTGTCACACATTTATTTCGCTCTCATTTAGTAACGAAATTATATTAATTTATTGGGTCTGGGAAAAAGTTCGTGGCGTTTTGTTAGTAAAATTCAACTGTTTTTCTTATTTTGCGAAAATTATTTTATTTAAACCAAATATTCTCCATTATTATTTACCATTTTTCAGGTAGCGACACGATGTCAGATAAACTTCTATTTCCAGATCGAAATTTTATAAACCAATGTCTAACTGCCTTATCAGTTAGTTGCCTTTCATCATATACATTGCATATTTGCGTAAATTCCCAAAGCACTACATGACGCAAATGTATTTTTTGACTGTCCATTTCAGAGATCAAGAAAAACAATTTAAAGTAACGTGCATCACACAAAACACTTGATAAAGGATTAACTGAATCTTCGTGGATAGTGAAACAAAAAATTCGTTGTCCCAGTAACTCATAGCGGATAGATACGAATAATGGATTCTACTCATCGAAAGTTACTTATGACTCGACCTACTAGTTTTGGGCTTCTCGCTGTTGATTCGTTGATCGTTTCTACTTTTTTTTTCATCGTCGGTAAACATTGCGGAAGGGAAGGAATCATGAAGAGCAACGTTGCGATCGGGATGAACATCGACGACGCGCATTCGAACGATATCCTATAATTGAACGTTTCACCGTTCGGATTTTCACGGATATTGTTTGATGCTCCGGTACGATAGTGGCCATTTTCCAACGACGCGGACGATATTTCGTTGCAAATCGCAACGTTATCCGGAAACAGGATAGCTCGTACTCGACAAGTTCGAACAGCGCCGACTGCAGACGAACGTCGTTATCCTTCTATCTGCGTTCGCGTAATATCACCCCCGGCCGCGGCAACAGGGGGGTGGAAATAAATGACGAGAGAACATAATCGGCCGTCGCGTTTAACTGCGATGCATACAAAAGTACGGCCCGTATGAATTATCCGTTATAGCACACAATTACATACACGTTATGACACAATGAGAAATATGCTTTCAACAACAATTTGAGAGACATCGAAACTTATGCGAAAAATACCTCATTATCAAGTTCTGAATATCTCACGAGTCACTGATTATTATAACTAACTTATATTATTTAGTGCTATAAACAGTACCGTACGCGATTTATTATTATTGCATACATTATAAAAGTAACTTGGTTTCAACCCCTTCATACTCGAATTTTTCTTCGTTTAAGAACAAATTATTTTATACTAAAATTAACTTCATTCGGGGGAATGAAAGTAACAATATACTTTTTACAAAAATATTTATTAATTTATTTACGATTTGTAAATGTACATTTTAATGGACATATGGTCCTCGCGCAAAATTTGTAACATTAATATGTGATAAAATACAGCACGAAAAGTATTATGTACATTACTTCTTGTATGTATAATTTCAGAAAGTATTAACATTATGTTTATCTAGAAATGCATCCAACTTTCCACTGGGAATATTCAAAACCACTTAGCGACAACATTCCATAATTATCAAAATGACTCTGTTCTCATTTTTCAGAAGTATAATAATTTGAACGAACGTCTGTATTATGTTTTTCTACAAATGCATCCAACTTCTCATCATAAATATTTAAACCCGCTTAGCGACAAGGTTTTAAGAATTATCGAAATGAGCCTGCCTTTGTTTTTATAAGAATAATAATTTGAACGAATGTTCGTTTTATATTTTTCTACAAATGCATTCAACTTTCCACATTGAAAACCACTTAGCGATAACATTTTAAAAATTATCGAAATGACTGTGTTTTCGTTTTTATAAGAATAATATTTTTAACGAACGTTCGTGCTACGTGTATCTAAAACGTCATCCAACTTTTTACCGTGAATGTTCCAAACCACTTAGCGATAACATATCAAAAATGATCAAAGTGTCTGTACCTCGTTTTTGTACGTATAAAATTTGAATTTTATCAAATATCAAATTTGAACGAACGTTCGTCTCAAGGCTTTTTAAGGATTGTTGCTTCGAATATTTAAAATTTGAAGTCTATGAATATACAAAATTAGTTTAGAGCAGATTTAGGATAGTTTCGAGGGTGCGTCCAATGTTCGAAACATAATGCAATGAAGGGTTCGCTCGAAGATCGCGAGTAGCAATAGAATCCTCGGCTCGGAAAGGGACAATTGTACGTTCTGCGAAGTTGCTCCTTAACCGAGGACAATTCGTGCACCTGTTGTTATCTGCAAGCACGAGGCGAGAGCCACCATTACCATCAGAATAGCCAACGTTCGTTGGATGTTAATGGAAAACGGACGCGTTAGAAACGTTACAACCCGCTCGCAGAAAATCGTTGTCACCCTCGTTACGTAGATCGTAAACTCCTCGAACCTTGAACGATCTGAACGTTCACGATCGAACGTGACGCGATTCCGCTCGTTATCTTATTTACGGCTCTTTCGATCGTTGAGTGTGTAACAATCGATTATTCGTCGATTAAACGCGGAACGTATGAGCGAGAATCAAAAATTGGGAAGTTGGGGTTGTGGAGATATGAGAATACGGGGGCATAGAGGTACGAACACTTGGAACATTGTAAAATTTGGAAATTCGACGATATGCAGATTCGGGAATTTGGCGGTATGTAAATTTGGAAACGTGGCAAAATGCAAATTTGAAAATTTAAGAAGCCGAGGATTTGATGATCCAGAGATGTAGGAATTCGAAGATTTGGCAGTTTGGGTGTACGGGGTTCCTTCGGATTTTGGAAACTAAGTCCTTGAACACTTAGAAATTTCAAAACCTGAAATTTGAAAAATTTAAACATTTCTGAACATGAATATTAGAAAATTTGCACCTCTGGCACTCACAGATGTCGATATTTCTCATTTTATAAACTAAAATATTTAGTAACCTAGCATCCTGAAAATTCATGAATTCGAGCAGCTTAGAAACGCGAAAATTTTCAAATGTACAGAAGTTGAACTGTCCATGTTGCCTTTGAAAAGTCTATAAATAATACAAACTTGTCTATAGCAACCTAGTAATTGATCAGATAAACTTCCCCTTGTGGAGTAAACGCGAACAGTGTCTGCCACATTTACTGTATTTAAACGAAGGGTACACCTTGGTTGGTTGAAAATGAACCAAATTTCGAAGTTTATTCCCGAGAATTTCCAAGTAAACAAGTGACGCTTCGCATACGAGACAAGACACGGCACTGTTCTAAGTAAGTATTATCGTCGGTGGGTTGGCTAGCTGGTACAAGAAGGGTGGCTAGTTAGGTCTTGTCGAACCGACGGCGTATTCCCTCGGGCCTTTGCGCCCTTCGTGAGGGTTTCAGGGCCGTACACAGTGAACTGAGGTAATTAAGTTTCGGGCCGGGTGGAAGGAACGCCATGAAGTTCGGGGAACACGCTCTTGGTTTCTCTGTAGACACCGTCTGCTTTCAGATTAAATTCTATAAATATCGTGTTGTGTCAGAGGAGCCGCGGCGTGAATTTAGATCCCCCTCCCCAGGAGCAACAATTTCGCGAGTTTGTTCGAAACGAAACCAATTAACGGCCAGTTGTCCGATTCGGCGAACCTCTGATGCTATGATTACCCTCGAGCGATATTACGACCGTAGCTATCGAACTTTTCGAGATCGACAGCGTTTTTATTTTCAACTCTTCGGTTTTTCGGTTTATGAATTTTTTATTTTTCCCATTTTTTCGTTTTTCAATTTCTCGGTCAACAAATTTTCAAACATTGAAACTTTAGGGTCTCTGATTCTCTGATTCAAAAACTTGTTTCTTTTCGCTGTTCAAAAATCTTGTAATTCTTTGTAATTTCAATATATTATAAAAATTTGAAAGTGTTTAAATAAAAAAATTCAGAGTAGCATCATGTTAAAATGTACAACCCTTGAAATTCAAGCGTTCAATTTACAAATTGACTTGGAACATCGATAATCCATATGTTATTCATTTTTCATGGGCATGTTAAGAGGTTAAGTGACCGGCGGTAGTTAAAATAAATCAATTTCACTGAGCCACCCGCAAACCACCCTTAACGCGATTACTCTATTAAGAAGGGAACGCGCGGCGTGCTATCGAAGGTAAAACAAACACAAAATTCCGTCGAACGGATGAAATTTGTATTCGAATGGGAGGAAGGTAACAGAATGTAGGACAAGCGACGATCGGTTTTTCTTTCGGCGGAAACCGCGAGGCGAAGATAAGACAGACGCTTTGGAAGCGTAGCTAAACGACAGCGGTGTCGAGCTTCTAAACCGTGGTAGTAGGGGTCGTTCGAAATGGAATGGGGGGGTGTAGGGGTTGGAGATAGGGTGTCAGGGGTGAACGAAATGGACGAGGGACGGCGTGGGACGCAGAGGGGCTGCTGGTAGTGTGTATTGATCGAGCTAGGAGAAGAGCACCCCCGACTCTACTGTACTCCGTACGAACGCCCACGTACGCGCGTTCTTTCGCTCGTATACGATTCTTTCTTCTTATATATCGTCCTTTTCCATTTTAGCCTCGTCCGCCCTTCGCTCGTTGTTCCGTGTACGCACCCCCGTGACACTCCGATACCAACCTCCCCGTTTGCTCCTTTGCCATCCGCGAATTTCACCCTGTAATGTGACCGCCTGACAACCCAGATCGCACTTACGTTTCATTCTACTCCTCCTAACGGGATAATTAATTACCACCGAAATTAATTGAACGCGACAGAGAAATATAGCCAGTGCTATTTTTTAAGCTGTTACGTGTTTCACTTATTTTTGATAGTATTACTTTTTTTATTTAATTCTGAGGTATTACTTACTTCACTTATTTTTGAAGGTATCACTTTTTTCACTTATTTTCGAAGGTATTACTTTTTTTATTTATTTTTGAGGTATTACTTATTTCACTTATTTTTGAAGGTATTACTTATTTCACTTAGTTTGGAAGATATTACTTATTTTACTTATTTTTTAAGGAATTACTTGCACTTGTTAAAAAGTGTTTGTACGAAAGTGTCGGTTAGTATAGACTGAAATACGGTTACAAATTATCTAAAATTATATTTAAATTTATTTGAGTTGATACTTATATTGCAATGTATATTTAAATTTATAATTATGTTGGAATTTATACTTATATTTAAATTTGCACTTATATTACACCTTACATTTAAATTTATAGTTATGTTAGAATTTATACTTAAATTGATCGATTTTAATTGTTTATATAGTTAGTTAATGAATAGAAAGTTACACTAAAAAGTAAGTGGAGATTTAGTTCTAATTTTGATTAACAGGAAGCTCTTTCTGTAATGTTGCGACGTGGTGTTGTTCATTTGTGTTCAATTATGGGATGCAAATAGGCGAGGGTACAGGTATCAAAAATTAAATGTACAGATGTCTGTAGTGACTACTGCTAATATGTGGACAACCGTCATCGATTGATGATCGATGTAACAGTTGATTATCGATATCAAGAAGCGATACGAAATGGTTAATCATTGTCGATACCCAACGTGTCTAATAGAAACTGTGTATACCATAATGATGGTTGCGGTAGACAGAGGAGTTGCGGGTGTAATTTACGGTTTAGCCAGGTGCGTCGGAAGTTGCTCACCTTACTACCTAATTGGGTTTAATTACACCTCACTGAAAGTTACGACGACGAGCGCGTGTCCATATATCGGGTGGGTTACAATTAGCTGATTCCACCTACCACGACAATCAAATTCTTATTACGTGACTCACTATGATTCCTAATTATTATCCCCATTTCCCTTGATAATTGAAACGCTAATTATTAAGAATATGATTTATTCGGGTTCAAATTTATTTTCGTTACCCGGATACTAAGTTGTCTGAAAATCTGAAGTCGGTATGACACGAAATTTTTGTCGTTCAAAAATTGCCTCAAAATCGCAAAATTACAAGATTTCAAAATCCTATAATTTCAAAGTTACAAAATTCTAAAGTTTCAAAGTATCAGACTTTCAAAATTCCAATTGTCCAAGAGCCTACAGTCTCAACATTTCATTTTTTTTTTGGATATGCAGATACTGAGTTACAACATCTGGAAGTCCCTAAGTCCAGAACTCCAATATTTGCAAAATTTAAATTTTCCATAATCGCTAAACCTTAGAATTCCAAAATTGTAGAATTCCAGTTATTCACAGTGATAAAATTCAAAAATTCCAATTTCCCTAAGTCCCAAAATTAAAGAAATACAAAATCTCGAAGTTCTTAAATCCAAAGACCCCGAAACTGCAAAACTCCAACTCCTCCAAGTGTCAAAAATTCCAACGTTTCAAAATCTCGAAGCCTCAAAATCTCAAAAATGTCGATTCTCCAAGTCCTCAAAATCATGAAATTTCACAATTTCAATTTTTCATCATGACATCGTCCCAAAATGCCTAAACTATCCTTCCTCCTCGTACTCGTCTCTCCCTAAGTTCACCACCGTCTCTCCCTGAGATCTCCTCACCCAAATCGTTTCCACATTCTCCCTAGCACCCCACAGCCCCAAATAGATCGATTTACAGTTAGATTCCTATATTTTGGTGTATCACGGTGTATGAATCATGCGAGGATTTTAATCGCGCACCCTCGGCCGAGCACGTCGTTCATCCGTTTGCGAACACTTCTTGGGTCGTTAGCGAGTATCTAGGGGGTGATCGTGGGCAAAGCAAATAGACCAACTAATCGATCGTCAAGCCAGTCCCTTAACGTGTCTCTGACTCTCGCTTTGATTGCTAAGCTTGCGATTGGAAGCACAAATCTGGTCTTTGAAATTTCCGTTTACGGGGTAATGAACGTACTTGCGCGTGCAATTAAACCCTTTGAGACCGGGTGTCGAGATATTCCAGACATTGGCGTTCCATCCTCCTGGTATCGCTGCATTTTCGGACCCGATAATTCTATTTACTTTAACCTAAACACGGTGTGCATTCGCTTCATTCTGATCGAAGCATTTAATTCGCTTCATGCGTGTACATCCTTGTATAATAGTTTCGAATTACCTAAAGATTCTAATAAGAAATAGACCGTATTCGATGTTTGCATTTCATGAAATTTCTTGCCTGTTTTATGAAGATATAATACTTTTAAGAAATTCTTCATTAGATATTTATTCTTATGAATTTATTGAGAGATTCTTATGGAGAGGAATTCTCTGTTGATGTGCATATGAATTCCTATAACTCCATACGAAAGACAATTTAAAAGAAATTGGTATAAAAATCGATTAGGAAACTTTTGTTCGCGATTGTATAGTGGACGATTATGCATCGTTTGTACAATAAACGATAAAATAATTAGATGCGTTCGATTTTTGTTTTCTTCGCATAGGAAGAGTAAACAATCGTGTTCTTGTACATGAATTCGAAATCTGATAGCGAGCGTGTTAAGTTGCCCAAACGTCCGATGGTACTCGTAACAAAGAAAATATTATCGGGCTATGAAGCCAACGTACGTTCGCTCCCACATTATTTTTCTAACTTCAGAAATAATATCTCGTGTCCGCGGTTTCTCGGTGCCGTGCTTTCGAGGAACACCGTGCGAGAAAGAACTTTTCTACGAGCACGAAGGAAAAGGAAACTAAATATTGACGCTCTCGGGAGCCACACAATGTTTTTAGTGCCACTTGAACTACACGAACCGCATTTCCGTGACCTGCACTCGTGCGAACCACGACTCGAGAACATAATAAGAGACCCGGAATGGAATCTGAACGCGTGAAACGTCTCGTGGAAGTTGACGACTAGTTACCGGATGAATATCAGTCGTCGCGGTTGAAATTACTTAACACGTGCCATGTATGTGCACATATGTGCACATAGGTGCGAGCTTCCTTTGGATTAACTAAAGATTTTACTGGAACTCTCGCCAGGATACGATGTTTCCTATTTGTCGGCTTTATTTCTTACTTGGAGTTTCTTTGTTTCGTTACATTTCGATGTTTTGAAGTAGGCAAGTTTCAAAAATTACGACTTTTTGAACTGCGAAGTTCACGAGCTTTCAAACTGCAGATCAAGTTCCAGCATCTTTCGAGGTCTCTGTAGCTCAAATTCGGAATCTATCGACTTCCAAATCTCTCAATGTGTTTAACTTTCAAATCCTGAATATTTTAAGTAACAAATTCGAGGTACCCTTTTGCCAAGATACGAATCTCTCATGTCCCAAATTCTAGAACACTGAAGGTTCCAATCTCCCAAGTTCCAAGTGTCTCCAATTCTAAAACTCTGAAGGTTTCAATCGCCCAAGTTCCAAGTGTCTCCAATTCCAAATTTGTCAGCGTCCCAATCTCTCAAACTCCATACTCTTCAAGGTTCTTATCTCCCAGATTCTTAGTCACTTAAGGTCCAAATCTTCCAAGAGCCCCATCTCTCAAAGTTCCAAGTTTCTCAAATTCTAAAACTCCGAAGGTTCCAATCTCCCAAGTTCCAAGTGCCTCAAAGTTCCTATCTCTCAAATTGCACATTTCCCAGCATACAAATCTCCCAAACTCCAAAACCCTCAGGCCCTTATCTCCAAGATTCTTAGCCTCCTAAGGTCCAAATCTCTCAAATTCCAAACTCCGAAGTTCCCAGTCCCCCAAGTTCCAAACATCCCAAGCTTCCTATACCCCAATCATCCCAAACCCTCTTTCCAAATGTTCCACTCGCCGAATATCCCAAAACTCCCCAAAACAGTTCTATTATACCGAACCAGAAATTCGGTAGCGTGCGTCCTACGTCGCCGTTTCGGAAGCAACAAAAACGTAATCTAGGATAATCCGCGAACTGCAGCGTCCCGACACGGTGTCCGTGACAATATGCAAGAATCGTTGTATCAAAATGGCCGTCCATTAGCGGGAATCGAGCGATCGGCGGACAATCGGACGAGCGTACAATCGGACAGCACGAAAGTTGTCGCATCGACGATAATCGATAGAGAATTGTCGCGATTCGGTATATCGGGATTTAATCGATCGGCATCCACGCGTTCCGGCCGCATTTATGCACAATATCATCCTGCCGACAACTTCTGGCGAATATCCAAGCGTCTGGCTCGTGCCTTTGCTAACCTACATACTCGCTCGAAACGGTGTTATTAAGCGTTGGCCACTGGACCGCGCAAAACACACCACACTTCCTTCTTTCTTCGTTCACGGCACCGTTTCCGGTTCTCTCTTTAACCCGTTCACGCTGGTGGTTTCTTGTTCTCGTCTGTGCGCCACGCGTCCAAAGAAGTCTCTTTCTTGCGAAACGAAAACAGACGAGATTAAACGTCGCTACTCGTCTCGCGCCGAGAGAAAGAGCCTCTTTGTGAGACACGCGGCTCAAAGCGAGCTGAAACGAGCTAACATTTTTATAACGGGCGACCGAGGATCGAAAAAACAATTTCACCGAATGCTCGTTACTTACGCGGGAATTTAAGGACGGTTTAACGACGTCGACAAATTGGGTTCTTTGGCCGGTTGAATTTTCTAATTTTCAACGAGCGTTTCGTTTGAACGACGAGGAACTCTGAGTGACAGTTTGCAATTTATCGGGAACTATGTTAATAGACTGTGTTAATTAAGATGTTAATTAAGATGCAAGTTACTGACGGATTTAATATCGTAGAGAACAATTATTGATACCACGAATTTATTTTATAATATGTCATGGAAAATGAATTAATTTTATTAACATCGATATTGCATTAATTTCGTAGATAGGTTAAATCCTTGTATCAATATTAATTATTAGTTATTGCCCTGGACTGATTATTGTTGAGGATGAATTGCACGAGGTAGCATATAACGACGGTGTAAATTGTGAATTTATAAATTGAATGAATGTATTGATGAATGGAATGAATTGATAGAATTAATATATAAATTGTAATTGAACGAACGAATTGCATGAATATATAAATTGTAATTGATCGAATGAATTGAATGGATATATAAGCTGTAATTGAATGAATTGAATGAATATATAAATTGTAATTGAACGAATGAATTGAATGAATGAATTGTTGCTAACGCTGTTTACGTTTCGCTAAGAGATCAATATGAATATCGATCATTAGTGATCTGTAGCGTGAACAGTGTAATTATCGTTTGTCATGGAGTTCCGTGGTCATCGTGATGTATCATCCCTTTAGTCCTCATCGGGAGAAATTTAATATTGAGGCGACGAAGCCCAGACAGTTCGGGTCATCTGAAAATATGGTTCAGCCGAGAGAAGAGGGATAAGTGTCATTCGAAGGCAAGCACCGTGTCTGAATAAAGGATCGAGTTTCATGCTGTCAAAGGGGATCGGGAGTAACCCGGAATAATCCATCTTCGATTTTTTCTTGCATCTTCATACGCGGTGAATTAATAACTTATTGGCTTCCGGTGGCGACCTTCATTCTGTTCTGCGGTGACTGATATTTTTTATATCGTAATTGCATTTAATGCTTTATTATTATGTTAATAACCCTCCAAATCTTGATTAGTGAAATTTTGGTAATTCTTCTGATACGCCAAATCGCAAATTTTCCAGTTTCCAATTTTTCATAGTATTCTGACGTTCTAGATTCTTAATTTCTCAAATTTTTTATATTTTCAAATTTTATAATCATCAGATTTCTATGTTTTTTGAGTTATAGATCCTCTCATTTTTAGACATCCATGTTCCTGGATTTGTGCATCCTTAGATACCCAAATCCCTAGGTTTCCAAATCCATACGTACACAGGTTCTTATGTTAAAAAATTCCTACACTCGAGAATACCTAGATTCCTATACCTCTAAATTCATGAGTCTCATGATCCTCACATACCTATTTCCTCAAGTTCCTGCGCCCCAAAATACATAGATTCCCATATCTCTAAATCCATGAACCCCAAGATCCCCACATACCTATTTTCCGAACTTTCTACACCCCTAATACCTAGATCCCCAGATCCCTAAATTTCTGAATCCTAAGATACCCACATACTTATTTACCCGAGTATCTTCACCCCTAAATACCTAGATTCCTATATCCCTAAATCCTAGAATCCGATAATCCCCACACACCTATGCCCCCAAGTTCTTACGCTCCAAATTGTCAAATGCAGATTCGAATCTAAAGTAGATTCAAATCGTAGATCCCCAAATCTGTAGATCCTTAATTGTAAATTAAGAATTCTACTATGAATAAGAGCCGATCCTGCGACGAACATCAAATTTTGAACCCAACGTTTCCGAATCCTGAAAATCCTCAAAAATCGTCTGACCGGATCGCCCCGTGCCTGGTTCCTTTTGCCTAGGGAAGTGTTGCTGTTGTCCGTGGGTCATTAACAGCCGCACGATACCCGTTGCGTTATAAATTTCGCAAAGCCCGAGCAGGTTCAACGGCGAAACTTAACTGACCGTCGCGACCAAGGCAACGTACACCGCAGAAATTACACGGCTGCAAGGAAGTGCCATTTTAATTAACGATCAGGGAACGGAGCCAGGCACCGACGCGGTTAGTACAGGGTCGCTAACCATGTCGAAGTAATTAAGGGATTAGCCGAGCGGTTTGCTGACTAACGCCGACTCGCCTCTCTTGAGCGTCGTTCGTGCCCGTCTTCTTCGACGTCTCGTTCGTGTTCGAAACGGGCAACTTTTAATCCCGGATCGCTTCCGAAACTGCTTCTCCCGCGATCGCGTGTAGGAAATTGAACGACGAAGCTGATCGCTTTCATCATACCTCAAACCCCCCATTTTTATTATTTCTCGTTAATTCGTCGCTTTGCCCACAATGAAGATCGTCCGGCTTTACCTCTTCAACAACTAGCCACACACGTGAACAGTCTCGTTTATTCGACACTTTGTCCACATCGAAGATCGTCCGGCTTTACTTCTTCAACAACTAGCCACACATGTGGACGTTCTTGTTTGTTTGACGCTTTGCAAACATCGAAGAACATCCGTCTTTACTTCTTCAACAACTAGCCAGACATGTGGACATTCTACTTTTCTACACCTTTCCTTGTACTTGTTAATGATGCTTTTGCAAGTTTCATTTGTTTCAGATTTGAAATTAAGTGCATAGTACGATTATAGTCTCTACATTTTTTTCTTGTACATATTAATGATACTCTTGCGAGTATCGTTTTGCTTGTACTTGTTACTTCGACATACTCTGGCCACACATGTGGACATTTTACTTTTCTACACTTTTTCTTGCACATATTAATGATGCTCTTGCGAGTATCGTTTTCCTTGCACTTGTTACTTCAATATACACTTGCCACATATGTGGACTGTCTTCATTTCTGTACTTTTTCTTGTACATATTAATGATGCTCTTGCGAGTTTCATTTGTTTTGGGTATGAAATAAGTGCGGACTACGATTATGTTCAAATTGAAAGGAAATCGTCCGTGGAGTGATTTATTAATTCACATACCTGAAAATTTGTATATTTGTCTGATTTTTATACAAGAAATTACGAACGACAACTGACAGCTAGAACTTTCTGAATGCATTTTATCGGCACACACTGCGACGCGCGCGTGTAAAGTACAAAACTATTAATAACTCGATTAAATCCGCATCGGTGTACAACGTGTATAATGTGAAGGGTTGTCGAAACATCTGCTTGTGAATGTCAACGTATAAATGAAACAACAAGAAGACGTATGTTTTCGAAACTCGAATAGCCATAAATTCCATAAATCCTGCATTCGTTGCGTGACCACGTACAATAACACCGGCGTAATCAATTACCATTAACGATATTAGCAACTGTGAACGACGTGATATGTATCTAATGTCTAATGAGCCAATTACTCGATGATGGATGATTGAATTCGATTGTATATTCGGTAACGTGGTGATTCAGGTACGGCAGCGAGGGTGTTGCGGAGTCCGCCCTCGTCGACGACACCCTCAACGGAAATCCTCGATCTTCGCCGTCGTCTTCTTCGATTCTGCCTCCCCTTCAGTCAGGATCGACTTCGGACACGATCGACGCCGAAAATCTAACCGGTTCGAGAAAGTACGTACGATAGAGCCTCGTCGTACCCTCTCCCCTAGATCGCTGCACCGTTTCTATCGAAACGATTGTTGCTTCACTGTTTGTTTAATGTTGTTGTTGTTGTTGTTATTGTTGTAATTATTGCTGCTGCTACCGCTGCTCTTGATCCAACCGTATTACGCATTGACATACCCGACGGCTAACTCGTTCCGTAATCTCTAGCTGTTATCGCTTTTGTAGGCTCCTCATCCTCGTTTGCAATTTTTATCGTAGGAAAATGGCTGCCATGTCGCGTGGTAGTCGGGGTCCGACACGTACGAGTATCATCCTGGTATATCGGTGTTAGGGTGTCCTATGCGAGTCGCAAACTTCGAGACAAGGATCATTGCAAACTTTTTTAGTGCGAAACGCTGCGAATTTATGATTTAGTACTTCACGAAATTTCGGTGTTTTCTCAGCCGAGAGTTTCAAAATTCTAAAGTTTCGGACACGGGAAGGTAATATTCGGAAATTAACCAAGTTACAACTTAAGCGTTACAGTCTCGAGATTTCAAAATTGCAGAATTTTTGATATATGAAGTACCAGACTTCCGTGGTTGCATAATTACAAACATCTAACGTTCCAAACTTACATTGTTGCAGAATTATTATTATCTAATGTAAACTTCCAATTGTGCAACATTTTTAATATCTAGCGTCCTAGATTGACAGTGTAGCAAAATTGCAAGATCCCGAGCTCCAACTTCCAATGTTGCCCAGTCTTAAAAGGGCTCAAACTTCCAGAGCTCCAATGTATTAGTGAAAGACACTAAAACTCAAAATCCCCAAGTCTCAATGTACCAAAGTCTCAAAGTCCCAACCTATCAACGTTCCACGATTCACAAATCCAAAACCTCCGAATTCCCAAATCACCCAAATTCCTAAATCTTCAAATTCACAAACTTCCCAAAACTCCCAATCTCCAAATGTCTCAATGACTTAATGTCTCGAAGTGTCAAAGTTCCAAAGACTCAAAGTCCCAACCTGTCAACATTCCACAATTCACAAATCCAAAAATTCCGAATTCCCAAACTTCCCAAAACTCCCGATCTCCCACTGTGTCAATGTCTCGAAGTCTCAAAGTTCCAAAATCTTCAAATTCCAATATCCCAAAAATTCGAATGTCCCTTTCTTCCCAAAGTATCCATTCGACAAGTCCGACGTTCCAAAAATTCCCATCGCATGATTCAAATTTCCCAAAACTGCAATGTTCCAAAGTCCCTGTCGCATAGGACACCCCGTACACCCACGAATACACGTACACGAACGAGATGTAGAACGTCCTCGGTCTAAATGGCCCGATGTTCGACATGCCGGCGTTAATTAATTGCCGAGCGATAAAAGTTGCTTAAAATACATCGTGCGTGTAGAATCGCGGAGTCGTATCGATCGTGAGAATCGCGCCGATGCTTTCCTGCAGCGATGTTCATTTTCCTATTTTGATTCGGTGCTGAATGTTTATAGAAGGACGCGCCGGCAATATGTCCTGATGACGCGCAATCGAATCGACGACGCTATTTGTCTCTGTCGATGTTAGCCACGCGATCGATAAAACTTTACGAGCCAGCCAATGGCCAATTACGCGAGAATCGATTCATCAGGCTGTACGTGTCGAAGTCGATAAGTAAATGTTAACGACCATGATCGATCTGTAATGGGGGCACCAGTCGATCCATGATATTCGACGACGCGATAGATCGTGGTTCATTTGCAAAATTGATTCGACCTTGCGAGCAAAACGGTGTCAAGGTAGAAAGTAGAAAGCTTTGAAGATGTCGTTCGTGGCTTCGCGATTTGCTCGTTCTCGACCCTTGTTCGGATTTTTTAAAGCTCGACCCTTTGCGCTCGAAAAAATTTTTACTGCAAATAGCGAGTGTGAAACTTTCTTGTTGAAGAATTTGGTGAATTTTGTTGAAAACATTATTGTTTCGTCATTAATCGACAATATTGTTTCGCCATGTTCAAACATCGCGTGTATGATACTGCGAATTTAGTTAGAAGTTATTTGTTTAAAATTGTTGCTTTAAATGAAATGGTAAATGCGAGTCGCCTCTCGAGTGCAAATGGTTAACTTAATAGATGTTTTATTTTTTAATTAAATAAGTTGGAAATTTGAAGATTTGGGAATTTGTAGATTTAACGTTTCGGAAACACGAACTTCCATATTTTCATACTGGTGAAATTTGCATCGTTACGTTTAAAAGTTTCACGAAATAACACGGAATTGCTTAAATTCTCGTATAATCGCATCGACGCGCGGTAAAGCGTGTTTAGTTCAACCCCAAAAGTCATTAATTATGCACCGACACAATTCGGAGCACAGGCAGTGATTAATTTAAATAAATTCGTTGTTTCATGATGTTTCATTAAAACTCCACAAAAGAGGACCATTAACTTTAAATTTTTATCAAAAGAACGAATAAATATACAAAATAAATACAGACCATCACCATTCACTGGCCCTACGAATGCTATGTGTCCCGTAGTTGCATAACGTTGCAAATATTTTAAATAAACTAATACACTAGAAATGTCCACAATGTCCACTTTTTTCAATCACCAATCATTTCTCTCATTTTGATACGTTCCTGCAAATTTAAACAAATACACAATATAAAAAGAAATTTTCTCGTTATTATTTTCTTCTTAATATTCAAAGCTGTAAATTGTTGACAAAGAAATGGAGATAATTAAAGAAATAGAAGTAGACTAGTAATCCTTGCAACGAGGGGTAAACTTTTAATGCATCCCTGCCCAAAGATCCCAGGAAGGGTTAACGAATGTAATGTTTTTCCATATGTATTGATTATTGTTATATAGAGAATATTGCAGTGTTTCTTCGCTTTTTGACCTGACAATTCCGTGCATTACAGTTATTGCGAGAAAGCGGATAACGAAACGACAGACATGGGCGGCGTTCCTCACGTAGAGGGTGGACTGAATAGCGAGCTATACGCGGTTCCTGTGAAACGAAGGCAACCGAAGGACCAGAAGAACAATGCGACCCTGCAGAACAATACCCAGGAGAAGCCGTCGGAAGTGGATACGAACGAGTGCGAGGATAAAGATGAGAATCTACCGCCCGGATGGCAAAAACACGAGGGTGGGTGTCCAAGAATTCGCGGGCCAACCAATTGTACGAGACAGATCGATAAACCATTAGCGACGTAACATAATAGACGTGGCCAGTGAAATTTAATGAACCATGCCGTTTGCCCCTTTTTTTTATTTCAGACGAGAACGGACCTTATTACTGGCACGTCAAAAGCGGCAATATTCAGAGAGAGCCACCCGAGGCGCTTCCACACTCCAAGAGGGAGTCTCGCAGGAGCCTTATCAAAGATAATGATAGCGTGAGTGAAATTCTCATGGTCGATATTGCGGTTTTATTGGCGTTCGGTACAGAATTTTCAGGGGGCTACGTCTTCGTTGCAGATAAACAATTTCCACACTTTGACCGGCATGGTGAACACGGTGACCCGCAGCAACACAAGCTCGGCTTTGGATCAGGAGCTGGAGAACAAGAGGAAAGTGGAGTTAGCTCTCAAGTAAGATAAATTGATTGTTTTTACGACCTCGAAATTCATGAATTTTCTGGTTGTCAATCTACAATAATTTCGAATTCCCAAATTTTTTATTTGCAAACTCCCATAATCTTAATTTTCCATATTCTTCTCAATCCCAAAATTTTCAAATTTTCTGCTTTCCGAATCCCTTACCTCCAAATTGTCTCACATTCGCAAATTCTCGAACCTCCTGATTTCCAACTCTTCAAACCCTCAAATTCTCGCCTCCCAATTTTCCCAAACTATCACTCCCAAATTTTCGGATTATCGATGTATCTGCAATCCCGTACATGATTGTTTCAGACGAAGAAGCTACCCCGCTCGAGCAGACTCAGAAGGC
This sequence comes from Coelioxys conoideus, assembly GCA_947623535.1. Classification (NCBI taxonomy): domain Eukaryota; kingdom Metazoa; phylum Arthropoda; class Insecta; order Hymenoptera; family Megachilidae; genus Coelioxys; species Coelioxys conoideus. The sequence continues at coordinate 12,674,666 of OX392459.1, forward strand.
AGAGACAAACCGATCCGTTTCGCCGTGCGTTCCCTCGGCTGGACAGAGATCGCTGAGGAGGATCTGACACCCGAAAGAAGCAGCAAAGCGGTGAACAAGTGCATCGTGGACTTGTCTCTCGGCAGAAACGATCTTCTGGACGTGGTTGGTCGATGGGGTGACGTTAGTATCAATTTTGTCAACGATACTAGCCGTGAAATGCACGCGACTCACGCCGATTTTCGAACGTTCCAGGGTAAAGACTTGTTTATGGATCTGGACGAGGGTGCTTTGAAGCTGATAGACCCGGAGAATCTAACCGTGCTCAACACACAACCGATTCACACGGTCAGGGTGTGGGGCGTTGGTAGAGACCACTGCCGGTAAGTGGATCTTTGAATTTTTAAACCGCACTAAATTGAACCGCTTTAATAACCCGTTTACGATTCTTTTCATGTAACCTCTGTCGGATGTCTCGTGTGCAGCGAAAGGTAACAAGCGTTGCTGCAGTACAATGTTTACTCTACATAGTTTACGATGTTAAATGGGTTAATGGGATTTCTTTATCAGGGACTTCGCTTATGTGGCAAGAGACCGATCGACCCGGAAGCACATGTGCCATGTGTTCCGTTGCGACATACCGGCACGCACGATTGCCAACACGCTTCGCGATATTTGCAAGAAGATCATGATCGAACGATCGCAGCATCAGAATCTGGCGAAACCGGTCGACATTAATGGAAGAACGAGCCTCGCTACCAGACCTACCAATCTGCCTACTGAGCATCGACGATTTCATAGAAACGGACAAGCACTAATCAGTAAGTAGATTACTTACTATTGATACGATTAAGTCTTATCTCGGAATAAATGTCCATTAATACTTGTCGAATACTATAAACGCTGAGGACAACTCGTTGCGAGTGTTGTATACGACGAGTTATCGCTCGTAACGAGTACAGAACTCGTATACCACATGTGGACACATCGCGTGTGACGAATGTTACATATGAGGAATATGTACGTGGCGATTTCCACGCACGACGAATTCCACTCGTAGCAAATAATACAAATGGCAAATACCACATGTATATGTTCTCGTGTTCCCACAAATAATATCATAAATGTACAATCAATGTTTAGAGTCTTCGAAAATATTAAACAAACGCTATTTCCAGCACAATCTTTCCCGACGCCAATGGAGGAGCCGAAGAAAGTATTGCGGGCACAGTATCTTGGATCCATGCAAGTTTCCCAAGCGACTGGAATGGAAGTTTTGAACGACGCGATAGATCACATCGTATCCAACACCCCTATTAATCAATGGCGAAACGTGAACGTTGCCGTGGCACCCAGCATGATTTCTATCCTCACACCGAACGTAAGTGCATATCCGAGCGTGTCCTCTTGTTGACGAAACAACGAACCGTATCGATGATCTTGTTGCTTCAGGAGGAGAAACTAATCACCGAGTGTCGAGTACGTTATCTGTCGTTCCTCGGTATCGGTCGCAACGTGAAACAATGCGCGTTTATAATGCACACCGCGCAAGATCTCTTCATCGCACACGTCTTCAATTGCGAGCCTAGCAGCGGAGCCCTTTGCAAAACCATCGAAGCTGCTTGCAAGGTAATTCACCCCTGAAGAATACGCGAACCTTTCGACACGGTACTCTCGCTCGAAATTTGTTCGATCGTGCCCAAAGTATTAAATCGAACGTGTTCGAAATATTAACCAGTTAACTGCGTTCGACGTGTGTACACATCGGTTCAAAGCTTCATTCCGATACATTAACCCTTTATACTCTTGAATTTCTTTTACCTAACAGCTCTTAAATTAACTTTCAAAATAGATCAAGCAATGTTATTTAATAGAATGTATCGTAATAATGCAGGATGCATAACGAATATACTTTTAATTTATTATAAGTAGTGGACAAATGAAAATATGTACATTCAACAAATCAATTTATCTGCATTACGTATACGACACAAAAGTGCGATGTTGAGACAGGCTCGACATAGGAGTGATAAGGCTTAATAAATTATTAATTGTTTGTCGAATAAAAATGTGACTTTTCCTCATTTGTCTTTATTTTCTTAATATAATTGATGATAGAAGCATGTATCCTGTGTTCATTGCGTGTACTCGTTATCAATTAATTTCAGATATTTTAATAAATGTATTTGTGAATCTAAATTCCGCAGTTAACCGATTAAATCGAACACGTTCGATGTATCCCGCGAAAGGTAGAAGGTGTATTAAGCTAAACGTATTTCTGCTAGCTGAGGTACCAGAAATGCTTAGACGCACATCCTCAAGGCTTCAGAAACGCCAGCAGTCTGAACACCCCCAGCGGAAAAGGTCTTGGCGCCACCCTGAAGTCGTTGGTCGGTTCACTGACTGGACGTAGAAATAAGCAGGGTGAGTCCTGAGACGAGGCTCTCTCGCTGCAGGTAAATGATCACGCTCAGCCGTTAAAGTACGAAAATAATGAGACCCGCGACAGGGATCTAGCAAAAATGACGCGCGAACGCGTACCACGAACAAAACGAACAACGCGATCATCGAATAGGCGAACTACTATGTTGTAGTTGACAGGTTCGCTCGTTCCTTCGCAGGAACTGTGGCCGCTGCCTGCTGAGCGAGAGGTGATCAGACACAGACATCTGCAATCGCCGCTGACCTTGAAATACTTTAGCGGATCGCCGCCAAGCGCGTCCCTCAGGTCGCTACTTTCGCCGTCTCTGGACAACAGGCGTATACAGTTAGCCCGTTGGGAGAGCAACCCTTAAATATGGAAATAATTACCAGCCGCAGTTCAAGCCAAGTAAGAGAGAGAGAAGCACGGAGGAACGCGAACAGGAATTATATTCGTACGTTTAACGACTGAATCGTGAATTCTGCAGAGTGCTATAACTAATTAACCACAGCTATAGTGGACTACGCTTACGTGTGTCGATATGATGTTATGTATGTTACACGCAGTGTCCGATAACAGAAAACAAAAAAAATAAAATAAAATCATTCTCAGATTAAAATAAGCTCGACGAACGAGCGTATCGAGTTCGTGGATCGACGTCGCGACAAATTCTCTTTTAGATTCGAGTCGGCGCGAACGACGCTGATGACCTTGAAACGAGAGAATCCGCCTCGAACACACGGAACCCCCTTTTAGTCCCGCAAACGGGGTACCAGGGGGCATCGTAGTAAAAACGCATCCCGCATACGCGACGACGTAGCAATGAGCGAGTTTGTATATACGTACGGGACGGTAATTTATCGCGGTAAATTTAGTTGAATTCGCCGGATCGGACGGGAGTCTAGAAGAGGAATGAAAGGGGACACGATCGTACGAGTGAGTGAGGGAGTGTGTGATATGTAGCGTTCTAGCGTATCCACGAGGCATTCGACGATTTAAACGATCGACGACGGAGCTATAGAGAGCTTAAATGTATTACTTACATGCGTATTCTCGGGTGTACAGATTAGGGAAGCGAGACGAGGATGACCAGACCACACGAACTTCTAAACACGTGATCACGAGTAATTATTATAGGAGAGACACGCATAGAGAGATAACCACGCGACGATACACTATTATAGTTACACGCGCTGAATATACAGACACACAGACACGATGACACACGAACAGGCAGGTAACAGGGAGTTTATTTTTTAAACCAAGTAGAAGAACTTGCACCTTGTGAAGCGAGAAGACGACACGGCTAGCGCTGTACGCGACCGTCCTTTTAAATCCACGGGGAATAAGCAGACCGAGACGAACGTATCGAGCCACCTTACCGATCTTGACACTCGCGATGAACGGTACACGCGTGTTGTCGTACGCACAATCGCTGTGCGTTAACGCAATCGCCTACGCAAACACAGTCATTCTCTGTTGTGCCGAATCATTATCGTCGCCACGGACAGTTTCGATGATCACGAATATCAAGAATCGCGGAAACCGTCAGCGACTCGTCCAGAGTGTTCGATCAAACGTCACGATCTAACTTTCTACGTTTTGCACGCGTGTTCACGGTATAGCGAAACGTACGCGTACATGAAGTATATTTACTCCGCAGACTTCGTCATTAATCGCACGTGCACAGCATCGATCGCACCGTCACACGGTAGAGTTAGGGCGAGATCGAGTCCCGTCGAGTTTATACGTCGAGACGTAACGATCCAGAACGCCGGATCCATCCAGCCGTGGGTGCAGCTGGCTGGACGATCGTTGACGATGCCTAACGTCGATCAGTAGATTAGAATGCGTGGCGCCGTCGTGTGCCGTTTTCCTTACCGTTCATTTTCTACCGATAGCTATTAGGCTGTTCACCGAATATCCGACAAAACAACGGCAGCGAATTGTACAGAGATGAAAGCGAATGATATTTCGTCCCACGATCCCTCCTGATTATTTTCGTACGATAGCCTCGCGATTAGACTACCTGACGATGTAGTGAACCGACGTCGCACACATGCTGTTCACCGGCGAGATCGATAAACGAGGATGCATGCGACCCGTTTTTAGTCGAATCGATGTTTCCCGCGTTTTCGCTTGTTCGTGCATGCGCTTCACGATCCGCTGTTCACGTATTAACCCCTTGTGCTACGATTTATTCAGCAAGTGCGTCAGACATAACGAACTATTAATTGCTATAACATTAAAGTGATTAAATAAAGTTCGAATGTCAAGACTGTTTCCCATTTAGTGATCCTTGGATGCGCAAATTACAATTAGACCGAAGTTGAACGTTCAACCGTATTCAAAATATTAACAATGTCTACCAGATTTGAACATCAAGTGCGTCACGGGTGTATCTCGTAATTGTAGGGCAAGGGGTTAAACCGAGCTTGTGGAGACTGATTGATTCAGGATGATCACGACGTTACCTTCATCACGGACGAGCTATACTTTGTTTCATTTTTATCTGTGTATCTTAGCTGCTAACTGCAATTTGAAAATTACTCGTTTCGCAGCGTATGTTGAATAAAGTATCAAATATGTTAATGACAGAATGACCGCTCGATAATTGACTGACAGTAACTAATTGTTCGGACAAAAATAATTCCTGTCACGAACTGTCAAATTAGGATTATCAAACTTTTATGGGGCTAAAACTGGAAGGTTCGAAAATTCTATAAATCCCCCGCTGGTCTAACGATATCGCATTTACTTGGCAGCTAGTTATCGAGCAGTCGGTGTAATTGAACTCATCCCCGACGTCCATGACACTCGATTGTCTCAAATACCAAACCCCGTGTCTCGAATATCAGATCCAAGCGAATGCAGCAACGAACAAGCGAAAAATGGCGGCCCAATTGTGTAGAACGTAGCAGGGAATCAGAAAGACGAAACGAGATGATCGTTGATCTAAAAATAATGCGTGCACTGTCAGCAAGAATTGCCCGGGGCGACGAGGGAAATATTTATTGTTGCTCGCAGGGCATCGTCCGTCGAGGACGGTCATCGCGTCGTGGGAGCCATCGTCATTGCGAAAGATACAAAGTTGTGCGGGACCCAGAACGAAGAAATATTTCTAATGTAGCGTTTAAATAAGACGGCTGGCAAGGTAGGAGGAAAGGCTTGCGTGAAGTTAGCGTGAGTGTACGTGTGCGTGGTTACATAGACTGCATGATTACCGAGGGTTGCCTCTCGCGACAAATATTTATCTAGATCAGAGGATGCGTAAACGGAGAATAGAACCGCGATGATGGATCATTATTTGTACATAAATTACGACGATCACCCGCCTTTCACCGTGACAGGGAGAAAGTTACGCCTATATTGGGCTAAATGTTTAATCGATAGGGTAACCCCTGCAGGATCCGTGCATTCATAGGGATTCTTTTGGATATTTATGGACGTAGCCAAATTGGAAATCGGAAGGGACGAAGTTTAAGTTCGGCCGAATTTCATTGTATCGCTTTACATGGGTTTTTGATTGATTTTTATGAAAAGAGTAGTAATTATTAAAATTAGAATATGGAAAAATGGGAAATTTGAAAATTAGAATGTGGAAATTTGATCGAATCGTCAGGATTCGATTAAAACAAGACAATTTTTATGAATTCCCGGTTTATAAATCGCTGCACCTTCGTATTTTCATTTTTGAATCTTTTAACTAATTTTTTGAATCTGAGTTTTTGAATCTTGAGTCGTTTGTTAAATGGTTAACGATATTAAATTTTTCCTCGTCGAAAATGGGGTGAAAACTAGTTTTGGGTACTTAACGGGTAGCTTTGGCTACGTCCATGCGTTCCCTTTCGACTTTCACGCCGCTTCGACCTTATTTTCCGTCTCACCCGTGTGCATCATGTTGCGTTCCTTCCATTTGCCCGTCGAATCGACGGGTAGACTCGTCACGAACAATAAACGAAAGGAAACGTCGCGCGACGAGGCCTCCCCTGCGACCCGCAACTCGAATCTCCGACCCCGAAATTTTACACGAACGAACCAGCGACGAATTTCTTCTGCTATCGATATGTCGTTGACACGGTTTCATTGCTTTGGTATTCATATATATATGTATATATAATAAATATAATATATATATGAGTATATAAATATAAATAAATATAAATATAAATAAATGAATGAATAAATGAATATATATATAGTTGTTGAATTTGTATTTGCCGTGACGATATAGAGCGAAATCGAGGGTGGTGCGAGACAGCCTCGAGTGCGCGACGACAAAATGTGGTGTGGATGTAAATAATTATTATTAATTATACGCTCGTAATAGAAAATTAAGAGACTAAAAACGAAAAAGGGCGACGATTGAACAGTACGGAGGTCGAGGACGCGTCGTTGCACGATCGTTGCGCGATCAAACGAGAAAATACACGCGATTCAGATAACCCGTACACGCGAAAAATTACATACACGCATACGACAGAGAGAGAACATGTACACGCGCATGTGCACACACACAAACAGAGACACATACACGATACACGCGTTCACGTAAAAAGAAAATCGCGCGTAGCTTTACTGTCTCCTTAAATGTAGGTGTTGAAACGTCGCCGGACGAAGTGCGAGAATCGACGAAGAGCACCCCCGCCGAGAGGGTCGAAAGAGGAAGTGGAGGAGGGTGAAGGAGAAGGGAAGCCACTTTGTAAACTGGACTAATAGAATAGTGCAAACCTAACTTATATTTAACTGTGACATGTAATATCCTTAACGAAAGCGAAAAACGAAAAAAAATGCGATCTACTGATAGAAAGAGTTGTTCTTGCACAAACACGAATGCTTCATTGATAATTATAGTGTCTCTCTCTTTCTCTCTTTCTCTATCTCTCTATCTTCAGGAGTACATACCTCTCTGTACCTTATGGCAATTCAATAATTATACCGACGCAGCATATGTTTCGGCATCGAAGACGAAATAAAATAAATGAAATTGTGGAACGCTGTTAACGCGCCGCGAACGATTCTCGTCATCGTTTTCATTCGACCTCATCGTTCAAAGCGATCGATCAACGGAAAACACGCACCGATCATTGTTAATCATTTATTAATTATCGTCACGATCATTATCGTCGCGTTGATACGGAGAAACGAGAACGAGTGTCGAGAACTCGTCGTCTGCTCGAATAATGTTACTAGCTAAATGATCCTCATCGTCGAACAGTCGAAATGACGATACGGGAAGAGGAAATCGTGTTCGGTCGATTTTCTCGACAAAACACGGTCATGGGCACATGGTGGCCACTCAAGGTTGCTAATGTACGAATCCCTTCATTATTTATTTCCCTGAATTTCGAGTTTATAGATTTTCGAATATTCCGCTAGAAATTTTCAGATTTCCAAGGTGTCGAACTTCTAATTTCCAAATTTTCCACATTTTAATTTTCAAATTTCTGTATTTCCAATTTTCCAAATTTCCAAATTTCTTCATTCTAATTTCCAATTTTCCACATTTCCAACTTCTAGTTTTAAAATTTCCAAATTCTAATTTTCAAATTTCTGTATTTCCAAACTTCCACATTCCCAGCTTCTAATTTTCAAATGTCCGTATTTCCAAACTTCTAATTTCCAAATTTCCGTATTTCCAAACTTCCGAATCCAAAAACGGCTGACTTCATGGACGTCCACGATATGCCCATCACCGACGAAGACGATGAAGAGCGATCAACGTATTTGTCGACGTGACACGCGAAACAAGAAGGCCAACGAGATTCGATTTCGCGTTTTGATCTGAATTTCTCATCGAAATGGAATCTCGCTTGTATCCCGCGGCCGAAACAAGTTGCTACCTATGAGGAGAGAAATGAACGAGGCGTTTTGTAATATTCGACGTCCGTGTGTCGTTTTAGAAGAGCGTACGAAAGGACAAAGCACTTTGTATGCACCCAACACCCTCCCTCTCTCCCATTTGTTCATGCCCATTTATATCGCGTAGTCGGACCGGTCGATAATTATAACGGACGTGAAAATACTATTATATATATATACGTATATATACATATTATATATATATAAATATATATATAAAAGCGATAAGAATGAAACTACTGTAACTACACCTGCCTCTTGTGAATAAATGCCTATTTGTTTCTTTTCAATCGCGTTTTCATATTAAGTCTGTGACTTTTAAATAAGAAATATTTAGATCTGAAATTATTTTCTATTCACCTTGAGCATTGATAATATGTTCGAATAAAGCGGTTGTAGGTAATTATAGAATTTTCGTAGATACTTGGTAGTGTTGTTATTTATGTAGTATTATTGCTTAATTAATGGAAAAAATCAATATTTCATGAGGTAAAATATTTTTAATTTAGTTCCGTTAGTTCCACTCTCTCGCCGCTAGATGGCTAGACATTTTTAGGTCCATAAAACTCCATTTTTTCAATTTTCGTTTCTAACGCCTTTAACAATTTGTAACAGCATAATATCAATGCCATTGAGATAATAGAGGATTATATTGACCCCAGAATTGTTAAAAAATCACTCATTTTTAAGAAAAACGCAATTTTGTATCTCAGCAACGTCGACATTCATCGCTAGATGGCGCTGCATGTACCATTTTTGAATCTTCTTATCAAATAGTGAATTATTTCGACTTAACAGACGATAATATTACTAGCAAAGCAACAAGAATTAGTTTCAGAACGTTTTAGAAGCATTAATTAGTCGCCACAATCTATAAATATGAAATTTGTGTCCGAAATTTTGTTGCATTAATTTCCACCTTCCACCGCTAGGCATTTTGTTGCCCATTAAATTCGATTTATTAAATTTTCGAATATGAAGCTCGCAAACTAGTATGAAGCTACTTTTCTGACATTCTTGTGATCCTAGAACATTTTACAAACGCGAAAAGGACGTAAAATTCCCTATTTCACGAAATATTGCAAGTTTTTTCTTTTTATAGTTTCTCGTTTGACCGGTAGATGGAGCCAGTTGTATTGTCGTTCGATACTCTGTTAAAATGTATACATATATGTACATAAATCATACTGCTATAATAATGCCACCGGAAGTGGAGGATGAAGCTATTTCCCTCTTTACAATAGAAAAATTACTGTAGTGACACTATCGTAAATATGGGCATGGGTATACAATCAAACAAACGTGTAAAAATAAGGCTTGCACAATATTTTCAGCTTATTACATTGATTACTTTACAACATCATTTCAGCTACTGTACAAATGAAGGAGTTACAGCGTTTTGATTTAGAATTTTAAGGACGATGACAGAAAATAATCAAGCTTGCAGCTGAACGAGAGAGAAAGAATGTTCCCAAAAATCAGACTCCGATAACTACATATTGTATACTAAAAATACGTTTTTTCGCATCATTGTGCAACTTGTAAGAAGTCGGAAATTGTTAATTATGTGACCAGAACAGGGCTAAGAGTTACAATAAATAAACTTGGGTTCTTCTGCACAAGTCCATGTGCATTTTTAAATTTCAGCGTAAATATTAATTTTGTAGACAATTTATCGTTCAAGGGCAAAGTTGATCATCTTCCATCAGCTTCCTTCATCATAACAACGATAGAATATCCGTATCACAATCAACGATAAAGAAATGTCCTCCCTCGAAAATCTAACGCGTATTTATCTACGAGTTTATCACAAAGATTTTATTTACAACCGTGAAGAAACAGATTCAAACTGTTTAGGCCGCGTAATTTCGTTTTGTCCCGTGCAGGAGCAACGAGGAAATCGGCTAATTCCGCTTAAACGAGTCGTCGTGAATCGCAACGACTCGAAACACGTCGATACTCAGGAGAAGGCGTCCGCGATGATCGTTTCGAACGTGGTAACGAGCCGTTCTGCAATTACCGCAATAACACGCCTTCCCCGAAACGTTCACCGTCGAGCAAACACTTCAGCCCCCGGTTTCTTTCCTCGATGTTCAAACATTACGAGGAAACGTCGTTTCGTTGTGTCGGTTTCGAGCGCGTTCAAGCACGCCACATATTCCGCAACTTACTCAAGGTGAGATTAAAAACGAAGATACCTATTGTCGGGAATCCTTCTTCGAGAAAGTCTTAGTTCCGCGCCACGAAAATATGCAAAGGAAGATCGTGATCTCGTCGGCGAAACGAGATTTTTCGTCGGACCTGCATACACGAGCGGCTTGGAAAGTAGAGCGGACGACAAATTTACGACTCGTCTGTTCCACTAGCGTCGTGGAAAGTGATGCACGCAGAACGATTTATGGCGAATACGTCGCTGAAATTCGTATCAGCCTCGTGGATTCACGAATTATAAAATTTATCGGGTACCCGAAATGTCTCGGGGCGGAAAATATCGGACGATCTCCGTTAGGGACCCTAGACACACAGACTCCTCAGAATTCTCACCATCTTGTTGATTCTCACAAAAACAACGCTTGTAAAGTAATCTTACAATTTACGTTCGCAAATTCACACTCGAAGACTTTGTTTCGACGCTCAACCAGTTAACTGCGGAATTTCGTTTCGTGAAACAAACTCGTTAAAATTATTACAATCAATCAATCAGGGGTATATGCAACGAATACAGTAGAAATGTTAATACTATGTATATATGTATAATATGTACTGTACTATATACAATATGTTAATACTATAAGTTGCACGGAGAAAGTAAAAAAAAACGACGAAAAATTGCACTTTTATTCGATGAACAATAAATAATTTATTAACCGTTGTCACTTTTATATCGAGGCTTGACGTCGCACTTTTGGGTCGTACCCGTAATTCAGATAAATAGATTTGTTAAACATATATATATTTATTTATTTATTTACTACTTGTAATAAATTAAAAATATGCTCATTACTCATTCTGCATTATTGCAATACATTTTAATGAAAAACCTTTCTGGACCTGTTTTGTGAATCAGTGAAGAAGCTGGTAGGTAAAAGAAATTCAATGATACAAATGGTTAATGTTCACCCTTCAAGAGATTTTAGCAGATAGCAACATTAAAACTTGGTGAAGAAATTCGATGAATTCTTTCGATATAATTGTTTCTCTATTATTATTTCCTCCTATTAACTGTTTCATTATGTTTATACATTATGCGTGTAACGTTATAAATTTGGTTATAAAATATTCATTTCGAGTTGCTTTATTAAACGAGTGTCAGTCACCTTTGCAGTGAAAAGGGTTAATAGTATCGAAATAAAGTTTTGAACCGGCGCATATATACGTCCAACGCAGTTAACCGATTAAAACGCCTCTTCAGAGGGGATAGTCGGGGGTACACGGTATAAGTTGTGTATATCTAAGTTCACCCGAGTGTACACAGGGTCATCGAAGGTCCATACGTCTGTGATATCCGTCCATCGTTTCCGGACACTTTCCGACATGTCGGATACCCGTTAATCCTGCGTTAGTCTCTCGGATATTTACAACGAGGCAGTTGGTCCCAGTTACACCGACATCGCTAATAAACGCGATGTGTCCCATCTCGATCGCAGTCTTCATCTCTCACCGTGCACCGGTGTCTCTTCGCTTCCGTTTCGCGCAACGAATCCCGCGCGAACAGTCATTTTCGTCAAAACAGCCCGAACATCTTCCTGGACGAGCCGGTGCTCCTCTTCTTCCTCGCCGGCGCCACGATTTCCGTGTTATCGCCGTTCGTCGCAGCGATATGATTCGCGACGGGCATCAGTTTGCTGCGCACCTGCTCGTCCAGCAACGATTGCATGTCCATCTGCCATTGTTCGAGCTGTTGGCTCAGTTCGACCTTCTGCTGTATCGCCTCGATCAGTTGGCTGTTGGCCTGCAGCACGTCTATCCTGGTCTTAGCCAGATCCACCTCGACCCGGTTCTTCCTGGCGACCGCCTGGTCCCTGACCTTGTAAGCCTGCGACAGGATCTCATCCTTGGTCAACTGAGAGTGGTCCATGTCGTTGCGTGCCCTGTCCCTTTCCTCTTTGACGCCTCGCAATTCGGCCTCGCACACGCTCAGCTTGCTCGTTGTGTCGAGAAGAGCCTCCCCGCGTCTCTTCAGCTCGTCCTGCGTCTGCTTCAGCTGGTCCTTCGTGTTGTCCAGCTCTTCGCGAACCTTGTGCAGCTCCACGGCCAGACCCAGCTCGCCGGGTGCCCCTCTGCCCGACAGCGTCAGGTTGTACACCTCTTCCACCAGGTCCAACAGAGCTCCGGGACAATTCGCCTGCGATCAGAAGAAAATATTAACGCGTTATGAGAAGGGCAGATAAAAATATCTGTCTCGGGAACTGCTGTCTATTAGCGGGCCAGGTATTTTGTCCTATTTGAATGTACTTATTATCTACAAACCAGGAATTGGCGTATCGAGTCATTCGTATTTTCAGTGGTAGGATCTTATTGATTCGGGTGGTCATGTATACCAGTTAACTCCGAGAACATAAACAGTCGGCAGTTGGCGATCCTCAATCGGCATCAAGTTCGAAAGATTCACGGTGATAATAGGGGTACTTATGTTTAATTTCAACCTTCTCACTGTACTTTAAAAGCGGGGCAAAGCACTTTTACTCTATCGGTTTACAATGAACAATGAACTTCTCGCCCTAGTAATGAAGCAATAAATTTGATAAAATTTTAACGAAAACTATTGAAAAGCTTACGTCAAAGTGTATATTAAGCCTTATCGAGATAAACCTCTATAAACTAGTTCGTGTATCAATCATTTACTTACTTTTACATTTCATTTTCAATTTAGATAAGCGGTCACTAAACGTAAATCTATCGTTACCGATATTCGTAACACGGTCTACGAGTGAACGTAAGTTGTCGAATCTTCAAGGTCAACCCTATACCAGATTAACTATCACGGAATGAGAACGCTACCGATAAATCAAACACGTCACACGACAAGCATACTCCATAAATATACACACAGTGTGTATAACGCTTATCTCGGAAGCACCAATCGCGATCGATTACTTATCGAATGATCGACTTCGGTGCGATCTGTGAAGTATACGCAACGTTTCGCGTATGCTCAAGAGGCCTGCTTCGAACCGCAAGCGGAAACCGGAAGCGGATGGATAAAGGAGAGGGGTGTAGAGGGTCCTTACCGAGTTGGGGAGAGTCTCCTGTCCGTCGTTGTCCGTCACTTCCGCGGTGTTGTTCACGATCACGAGCATGGACTCGTCGCAGTCGCTTTGTAGGCCCGAGTCGTCCTCCCCTCGCCTAAGATGAACGCAAAGTTCCTTCAACCGCTTCACTGCCCTCGCCACCTCGGCCCTAAGGTCCTCCTGCTCTCCCAACGAACTTCCGCTCTCCTCGCACTCCATCTCGGCCTGCAAGGACCTCGGTGGTCTCTGTATGGAGCCGGATCTTCCCCTCCTTTCCGCCTCGATGACCGCCAACGTCGCGGCCAACTCGTCTCTGCGAAATTTCATTGACGAACGATTAAAACCGATCACCCTGCGACCAACTCCTTCATCGCTCGACTGAGTAAACCGAGACCGAGGTGAATCGGTGTTTGCTTAACGCTCGCTAACAGACAATGAAGCAATCTACGCGGGTATCGAGATAAAAACACGGTTACCAGCGAGATGGTGGAAAATCGATTGCGAACACGTGACTGTAGTTTTATTACGTTTCGTTCAACTCGATCGCGGCCATGCGAGTAAACGCGAGTGTTTCACGTTCGCTAATATTCTTTGCGTGGGTGTGAGTGAAACTTGAGGTAAAATGTGGATTCAGATTGTCGTGACGAAGGGATACGCGGTGATAGGTACAATTGTAATATATGAATATGAAATGTGGCTATGGATATTACATGTGTGATGTGGGATCGATTCGTTAGTGAGTTCCCAAGTTCGCAAAGTCCCAATTTTTCCGGTTCTAGGGTTCAGAACTCTCTTCGAACCTCCTCAGTGCCGAGGACAAATTTCTGCATTTATTAGTTCACTGGTTTTTAGGTTTGAAAGTTACAAAGTCGAAAAATTTGAGTGTTTCGATATTGGGGCATTCCGCTGTTTCAACGTCTTCAGATACCTACGTTCTAAACTTAAGAGTTAGCTTCGAGGATGTAAAAGTTGGTTTCCTCGAAGTTGCCATTGGGTACGATACCAGCACGTAGCATTATCAGGAACGAGGATGCATTACCAAAAAATCTGAAGCGAGCAGAATATTCGAATGATCGTACCTCTCTCGTTCAGCCAGTTTCGCCCTGTGTTCTGCTTCGTGACCGAGCCGCTCCAAGGCCGCTGCTCTCTCTTCGGCTTCTTCGAGGGCCGCGATCGCCCTCGTCCTCTCCTCTCGCAGCTCCAAGGACCTCCTCTCTAATTCTGTTCTTTGCGCGGACACAAGCTGCACCTGGAATGTCATGCCCGAGCTTAAACGGCTTACGATTTCCTCGATTCGACTTCTCTTCGGTAAACACTTTTCGCCGATCAGCAGATATTACGCTCGAATCGCGCGTTCTCGAGCGGACGTTGAAAACCGCGCGAGTCTTTGTGGTCGTGGTATAGTCTTTGTGGATTCGTTCGAACGAGTAGTCCGCGTGCACCCACGATTCCGCGGGAAAATGATACGCAGAATTTCATACGCAATTATTCTAGTTTCTTAAACGTTACGTTTCTCCCCTTTTCCTCGGCGTCCTTGTAACGGATACAAAGAAACGCAGCTAGACTTTCGTTTCGTTTCATTACTAAAGAATTCATGGTTATTTCACGGTCGCCTCTCGTTCCCATTCTCGTAGATACGACAAGAGAACCGGAAAGTTAGAAACTACAAACGCTCATTGGCGAATATATGTACGTATGTACGTGTCTACCACACTCGAGCAATCCGCTTTCATAATTTCTTTCGGTCGCGGCGTTGGGCAAAAAAAAAAAGGAAGAAAGAACGCCGATTGAATCACGTTCCCGATGGAACGATCGAGGTCGTGTCCCATAATGTTCGTGATATAATCGATAACATTGACGTAACGCGCGAGACGATGTAACGAAAGGAATTCGTGCGTGAAGAGCGTTTCCTGAAATTTGAGAACTCGGTACACGATGTAAGGAGAGAACAAAGGGCGTGCAGGATCGAAGGACGGGCAAGTTAAGTCGATCGTCGAGGGTCACCAGTGTCTCGTTCGCTGGAAACTTGTCTCGTTCGTTCGGAACTTGTCTCGTATACTATCGTCCGAGGATTCTGACCACTCGCGGTATGCTGAAACATCGATACTTCCGAGCGAAACCAGCATTCGATGAAACGCAATTCTTTCTTTTATATACGTATATTCCGATTTGAATTAATTCGAGGCCTTTCGAATTCGATGTGCTGCAGAGTCCCTGCTATTCTGTTCTATAGGATTTTATAGGCTTCTATGGGGTTCTGTTTAGGGAGGCTATTCAATTCAATGCGATGCATGTCTTTGAAAAAATTGGAAAAATTGTTTAAATTAGCAAACTCAATGAAATCAACGAAATCAACGAAATCGACAAAATCAACAAAAGCAACAAAAGCAACAAAATCAATAAAATCAATAAAATCAACAAGATCAACAAAGTTAACAACATCCAAAAATTAATAGAATCAACAAAGTCAACAAAATCAGAAAGTTGAATAAAATCAACAAAATTAACCAAATGAAAATAAAATAAAAAAGATCAACAACTTTAAAAAAATTAACAAATTTAACAAAATTTTAGGAATTAAAAAATTTTTTGAATTTAAAAGGACTAACTTGAAATATATAATAAATTGGAAACCTAGAAGTTTGAAATATATAATAAATTGGAAACCTAGAAGTTTGTTACTATGAATTTCACAACCCGAGGTGGATTTAAGAATTGAGTCATTTGGAAATTTAAGAATACGAGAATTCTCATATATTACAATTTAAGCAGGATTATAAATTATAATTTCAGAACGATTCAGGAATGACTGAAATTTAAAAACATCAACTCGTTCGTAACGAACCTGTTAATGCCTGCAATGTACGTCGCATAAAAGCACTCCAAACCTTCTACGTTGCTATAATAAGTGACAATAATACCAAAGAATTATCCATCTCGTTCTTCACCACTATTACATCGCTATAGTTCATTATCACGTGGCTATTATCACTCGACCCACAGAAGTCTAAAATACCACCACCATAAGACTCGAAAATCGAACATACGCTCTATATTATATATGACACGCTATATCGCGTGTGGCTACAGCTTCCAACATCTGCCGAACGCTTATATCTATCCATCAAACACGCGATATCGCGTGTTAACGAGCAAAAAAAAAAAAAAAAAAACGAAAACTACAATGATTTTATGGAGTAATATCACAATTACGAAAATCACAATGATTCGGTCGGCGAACGATTATGAGATCGCAAACGGAAATCGTTAATTTACCTCGTCCCTGAGAATCTCCAGGCTACTGACGTGATCCTGGAGCGTGGTATTTCTGAGGGCACACTTTTCCCTGAGCACCTTGACCTCGATGAGCAGCTGTTCTTCCTGTTTCGCTGCTTCTCTCAGCTGATCGGCAAGCCTCGCGTTCTGAGCCGTGAGCTCGGTAACCAAAGTCGCCTGATCTCGTTCAGCGCGTCTCGCTCGTTCATTTTGCTCCTCCAACTGGCTCCTCAGCGTCTCCACGTCGGTTTGCAGCTCCAAAGTTCGTGCTTCGTTCTCGCCCTTGACTTCCTCCAGCCTTCTCCGAAGCAGGTGCCTCTCTTGTTCCAGACTCTGTGACAACAACCAACAATCGGGAACGTTAAGAGCATTACAACTGATCGATCAAAGCCAATTTGGTGTCGCGTGCACGTTAGGCTGTCGTGTCGCATGCTACGACACGTGTGGACGTATGTGTCACACATATTTCTGCAATATTTAGGGATACATGTACAGTGCCGCCATGTATGATATGTAGGATATGTATAAATATGTAAGACCTCGTAACGAGTTCATAGAGGACAACCCGTTTTCTCGTTTTTAAGTTCGCTTCTGAGAGAAACGCAGTTGCTTAAAATTTAGGATGGGATTATTTATGCATACAGTATCTACACGATTATTAAAATGGCATAATGAACGATTCACTTAACATAATTTAACTTACTTAACTAACTAAACCTGCTAATTTGTATGCATACTGTATGTACAAATAACAAATTGTGTATACTTGATGTATATATAAATAGCCAAATCTTAAAATTTAAATAAAAGTCTCAGCTCTCGAACTTAATAATCTGTGAGACTGTAACTGCCTGTAATCTTTGTAACTGCCTTAATTCATCCATAAGGTTGTTCGATGACATTCATCTTTGTTTCTGTTTAAATTGCTGCTTAAAATATATTCTTATATTATGTAGAAACATCGATTAAGAATATTGGTGTTTGCTGAATCGACAGCGAAAACAAATGACCACTTTATCCAAAAATATCGCAGTGATCGAACGTCACAGACGAGCACTACTTGTTCACGATTCGTGAAAGTCGATGATCGAATCGGTTAGGTTAAAAGAACATCTCGATGACGGTACGTCAGCGAGCACCAAAAGGAATAAAAAGGCGGAATACGAACTGCGACGGTGATTCACCAAGGCGTTGTTTACAAAATTACCACTCTCGAATCGGTTGGTTACATTCGACCTCGAAACGCGCGGATCGACCTAACGAAGGCTAACGCGAGAGTCCCTGACTGGAATATCAAAAAACGGGATTCGATCGTGCGTTTCCTTTCTCGAAATTCGTGGCTGGTTTCGACGTTGGTCGACGAATATTAAAACGATTCGACCGACCCATGAACGATACCCGGTTACTTCTGAGAGACTCACGATCGACGAACAAGATGGAGACCTCACGAGAGTTCGGTGAAAGGACAATGTACCGATGTTTCGTAACAATGTAAAATATAACAGCCTCAGAGCGGACGAATGATGAAATCTTTCTTCTGTTTTGAGTCACTGAGAAACGGGTATGAGTGGAAATTTAAGTAGCAGATACGTATTGAGTTGGTCAGTCGATCGAATCGAAGAAACTTATCGTTGATTATTCGTGCAATTTTACAGATCCGCATTCAGGTTGAGAGAAAGGAAATTAGTGACGTAATATTGCCGGTTACAACAACGTCGCCCTCCTCTGATTTCGGAGCAATCAACTTTGATATTTTGATGCTCGACGAAGTGTAGCAACGATTTAACCGGGTCTCTAAAATAAAGGATGGTCCACGATTTAGCTCGAGAGCTGTAGAATATAGGCAACGAGGGTACTTCAGGTATTTTGGTGTTAGAAATTTTTACATTTTCGAGGTCATAAGTTTTCGAATCATCGGACTCCCACATTTCTTGATTTCTAAATCAAGTTGCGAAATTTTTTAATTCACAAATCCTCTAGCTTTCAAATTTCTAAACTCATCGATTCCCAAGCTTTCGAATTTCTAAACTCGTAAATTCTCAACTTATCAAATTTATAAATTCACAAAATCTCTATATTCGAAATTCCTAAATTTACAAATTCTCGAGTTTTAAAATGTCTAAGTTCACAAATTCCCTAGTATCGTAATTTTTAAATTTACGAATTTTCTAGCTTTCAAATGTCTAAATTCACAAATTCTCTAGCTTCGAAATTTCTAAATTAACAAATTTTCAACTTTCCAAATCTCCAACAACATAATATTTGAAAATTTCCAGGTCCCCAAATTCTCAAATTTCAAAAACTCCCAGTTCGATCTACAAAAACAACATTCGATATCCCTGTTCAAAAATATTTTTAACAGATTCTAAAATTTCTACCAAAAGGAATTCCCAGATATCAATCTGTAAATGTGCACCCAGATGTATATCGCTATAAAATCGATACTAATCAATCCTTAAAATCAGCCGATGATCGATCAATTTATTTTCGTAGCATTTTCCGTGATTATAAAATGAACGACCCAGGAGTCCAAAGAAAAACGACTGTGGAACACGATTGTATCTATCGATTGCCTCATTGAAAATCGTGAAAAGGCCTGAAAGACGAGATGAAAGGGTCGACAGGCAAAAAGCGGGCAATTTTAATGCGGTTACATTGGTGCAATCTCGGGATACGATTCCGCGGTGGAAATCGCGATGCATGGCCGAGTGATCGAATGAAAAGGCGGCTATAATGCGGGCATGTGCACACAAACAATCGCACGGTTCGATGTCGGTGGAGTTTATCGAGCTAGAAGGTAAGTACATGTATACGGCCTTGGTCTCCCGTGGTTACACATCGACCGATCGTGAACGAGAAGCCAAAGGTTCTCGAAAAGTTCACCAACGGTTCGCCGATCCCTTCGAGATCGCCGACGGCCATTACGATCGTTGCCCTAACCTCGAAACGATTACACGTTATTACGCGAACTTATGGGAATAACGCAGCGTACAGGATGGAGAAGAATTAACTTCGCCGAACTTCGTTGCTTCGAATAATTTATGGACGATGATTATTTACAACCCGGTTTGCTCGAGGTAAACGGAAAAATTAGCAAGATAAATAGTTCCACGAATTTGTGTTGGTCGACGACGCAGTTGTACGCCTTTCGCGATCAATGTACGATATCAATATTTGAGGAGTCTCGCAATTATCGTCGATTCAACGTCGTCAATGTTTCAGTACTTGTATATCGGTAAGCACGAAATATTCACGTCGAATATTGATATTTTTTGAAGTCTCCATTACTCCCTGTACATTGTCATTTTATCGAGGTAATTCATACATGAAGTCTAGGGAACATTCGTGTAAATTGATTATTGTTATCCACTGACAATGAGCATATCCGATGGATCGCGATAAGAACATGTTTGACCATGTATGAGGACATAATTATTATTCGCGTATAACATACTGATCTAATTGTGAAGATGCACTAATTATCATGAGAATATAATTATTATTCATGTATAAGAGCAGGTTTAAATATATATTTAATTATTATAAGAACATAATTATTATACACGTACAAGGACACGTTTAACAACTATAAAGATATATTTAACTGTTACAAGGACACGCGGAACTTCTATAAGAACGTCCTCGAGTATTATAAAACTTAATACTTAACCATCGGGTGTCTCGATAAAATACACGCAGTACTTGGATACGTTCGATAAGAAGGAGAATTTACCGGACGGTGGAATGCAGCAAGAAGGATAAATTGACACAAATTATCCGGCAAGAACGGGGATGTGGAGGATCGTGGACGGAAACTAGGAAGACAAACGGATGCGCGATGTATGGGATCGACAAGAAACCCGTGCACAGGCTTTTTCAATAAAGTAACAGAGCCGGAGGCAACTAACGGAGAACCATGAGTCACAGGGCTTCGTCCAGCTCCGTTGTTCCGATTGTGGTGGTTTCACCATCGATGACGCTAAACGTTCACCCACGCTCGCGTTCTCCAGAAAACAGTGTCCATTTCATTTTGTAGACGCTGTCGAAAGTCCTCCTCGCGACATTTGCATGACTATGTGTTCAAAATCATCGATTGATCGAATCAGCTCATTGACAATTCTTATGTCAGTCGATATTGGATTTAAACGATGATCGATCGATATTGATTTTGAACTACATTCTATCGATATTAAATTAGAACTATATTTAATCAATATCCAGTTAGAACTACATTTAATCAATTTGAAGTTAGAACTACATTTAATCGATTTTAAGTTAGAGCTACATTTAATTGATATTAAGTTTGAACTACATTCGATCGATGTTCAATAAAAACATATAATAGATGTCAAGTTAGAATTACATTTAATGAATAATAAGTGAAAACTACATTCGAACGAAAATAAATTAAAATTACAGTCAATCGACGTTCAGTTAATGAGGCTATGTATTCATACAGTATGTACATATACAACTGGCTATTTATGTATATGGTATGTGTACACAATTATTAAAATGGCATAATAAACGATTCACTTAACATAACAAAGTAACAGAACTAACTAAACTTGCTAACTTGTATACATACTGTATGTATAAATAGCCACATCCTTACATCAAAACTTGATCGATAGAATAAAACTTCGTCCAACATCAAATTCCCAAATGCATCGTGATATTCACATAACCTTTGAACTATCATCGAAGAAAATGTTAATGCAGATAAAATTGCATGCCGGGAATGTTCTCTTGTTGATCATAAAAGTCATTGACGACAGTAAAGAGCAACTAGATACCATCATTTAACAGAAAGGTGTGAATAAAAATAAGAACGTAAGAACGGACACAGATGCCATCATCCTTCACTTCGCGATAAAATGTATTATATAATTAAAAGTTATGAAGTAACGATGCAATTAATTCTTCTCATCGCGAAGCTAATACCGATCGCTGATAACATCGCGATGTTTAAGCTCGATTAAGCTGGAAACCATCGTTATTAATACCTCGCGCAGTGAGTCATCGATAGACTGCCATTAAACTTGCATGTCCCTTTGTAAACCTGAGCATCTGTTGCTTTCGGCTAATCCCGTCGTTCAATTATGATCAAGTTGCGTACACGTATCCGTGAAACAAACCGTTCGTCGCAGATAATTGCGGATAACCGTCGATCGCTGCTAAAGCGTGCTCGTGACAAGGTATGAACGTTGCTTGACTCACGGATCCTGTTTGATGTTCGAGACCCGTCCATTTCTTGCCACTTTCGACATCCATTTCGATGTCGTTAACGACCCACCGTGACGAAAGTCTTCCATCGAGAGGAAAAATTAGTTGAAGGAGAAACGCGCTGCACGTATCTCTGTTACACGTAATTTGGGGTCTACGTAGATTCACAGCGATGATCTTGATTCGGCCAGGAAGGAAATGTGGTTGTTATTCTGGAATTTTGGACTTGGGGAATTGGGGGAATGGGGGGATGTGGGGGACTCGGGGACTTGGGGATTTGAGTTTTGGGATTTTCGAGGTTTGGAAGATTTGGATTTTTCGAATTTTTGAAGTTTTCAATTTTGGAAATTTGGGTCGTTGAAATTTTAGTATTTGGAAAGTTCGGAACTTTGGAAGTTTCAGAGTTTGGAATTTTTGAAGGTTCGAAAGCTTGGAACTTAGGAACCTTGGGACTTTGGGGAGTTTGGGGACTTTGGGAGCTCAAGATTTTGGTATATGGAATTTTAGAGAGTGTGAGCTTCGGGACTTTGGAAATTTGCAAAGTAGGGTCGTTGAAATTTTGGTATTTGGAAAGTTCGGAATTTTTGAAGTTTCAGAGTTTGGTATTTCTGAAGGTTTGAAAGCTTGGAACTTAGGAACCTTGGAACTTTGGGGAGTTTGGGGACTTTGGGAGCTCAAGACTTTCGAATTTTGGAATTTTAGAGAGTTTGAGCTTCGGGATTTTGAAAATTTTCAAAGAGCATACTATAGAAAACCTAGAAATCTTTCAACCTATGAAGTTTAAATATTTAGAACCGTACAATCGTAGGTGTTTGGAGTTTTTAAATTGTACAAGGTCGAAACACCTAACCGTTTGCTGTTCAAAGTAAGCCCTAGCGGTTCCTCCACTCCTGCCAACAAACGAATACAACCTCCACAGCTTCGTATCACCGAAGTAACAGGATACAACGGTACCAACAGAACAATCGTTTCGATGCAACTGGGTCATTCGAGCAAACGAACCTCAAATAAATCGATTTCCCCGACAAGAAGTTTCGAACGTAAATCGACGATTTTCCCATCCGTTAGCAATGTTTTTCTGGTCATCGAAAATGAAAGTATAGTGGACAAGAAGATTATTCTAATTATACGGCTGGAACGCAGGCAATACATCTTCCGGCACAGTTTAACGGACTTCTAATTTAATGGCTGAGCTCCTGTCGCTTTCTGCTCGAAGAAACAGACATCCGGTCGGTAGAAAGGGAAATAACCGAAACGAGGAAGCAGAGTGAACAGCGACTGGTACGAATGGCCATGGATCTTCGATTTATCGTGGTCTTGTCTCGACCACGTGGCCACCACTCTAACCAGATCAGCCTATTAGTTCCTGCCACGTGACCCCGTCGATAAAGATTTAAGTCCTTACTTTATATATGTACAAGTACCATTAGACGTTCAAGGTTAATTTACGAGTCCCGGACCTTGACTTAGAGTCTGTTAGATTTGTATTCCACGTGGGAATAAAGAGTGCTCAGAATTATAAAAAAAGAATTAACAAAGTGAACTATAATGTGTCTCAACGAAACAAGAATTTGTGGAAAAATTGATGGTACCTCTAAAGATGAAACCTGTATTATAATTTATCTGTCACAAGTAGGACAAAGACTTATCGTGGTAATTTCTTAAGTGCATATAAAGTACATTTATCTTACCCAAGAAATTCTTGAATTTCGATTTGAATGCAATAATTGATAATGAATCAACGTGTTTCGACATGGAACACGAGATACATGGAGAAATGAGTTTGAAACGATAGACTTCGTTGAATGATTAGCCGATTACGAAAAAGGAAAAGTGAGTCATATTTTCAACGTTGCACGCGCGTTTCCTTCGCGGATAAAAAAGCACAACAATTTTTGTACCATGTCTAACGTTGTTATACGGTACGACGGCTAAGACCTTCTCGAAAATCTGTTTCCTGTAACGAAAGATCCTTCGTTTCTCTGTTCATTGATCCTTGCACGTCGTTAAATAAAAGGCAAGCACCGAAGCAACCGCACGATAAAATTGTGCAACGCGAGCACTGTGAAATCTCCTGAACGGTTAATTAACGTTTCCTAATGATAAATTTGATATGCCTTTTATTAAGACAGCTGATTGGTGCAGCGAAAATAACGTTGCCTAATATAGTACAATTATACTGGCATGAATTATGCTCGGAGTTAATCCTCGCGGGTCTAATTACATAATAATCAGCAGTTACTCGAAATGAGTGTATCACTCTCGCAGTATGCTCATTGATATAGATTATAATTATTTGCTGCCATAATTGGATTATTTTACGACTGTAGGACTAAGTACAATAAATGACGGGACATCGAATATCTTTGGGCTAGATTACTGGATATTAAATCAATTTTTCACGCTTATGGGTTTTATTTGCATGTTCCTTGCACACGTGTGGTTCCTTATGTACCTTCTTGCTCGTGCGGAGTTATGGTAACATACGAACGTGTTTTGCATTAGCACTCAACGCATTAACTTACGAACAGAAATATCAGAGAACAGATTACTATTTTTCTCCTTAAAATTCCAATGTGCATAATAAAAAATATTTTTCCTCGATAACTGTTATCCTAGCGCAAAGATAACACGATTTTATCGTATCAATATGAACGGAAGGAAAAAATTACTTTTACAGGTGATAGAACGCATGCAGCAATAGTGAGTCACGCGTTGTCAAATATCGCGCACGTGCAACGTGGATAACGAGAAAAATATTCGCGATAATTGCAGGTGAATTAGCATTGCAGTTCGCACCGACGTCTGTGCATACGTGTGTAATTACGTATGTGCACATACGAGGTAGACTTTCGGTGCGAGCAACAATCGTTGCGTCGTTTTTAGCTCACTTTTCCCCGAGAAGAGGATGATTATGCGAGGCGAGCCTACTCTCATGTAGGCAGAAAAAGGAAAAGGAGCATAAGCACGGGTCGTAATCGAGCGGCAATGGCCCGTGACGAGCCCAGCAATGATCGCATACTATCGCAACACAGGCCATCCGCGTGTTGCGCACTCGACTTTAAGCCTTAACTAGGAACTGCACAGAAAAACCGATGATGATTTTGATACTTGCTGTTCTCGAAATTCTCTAATAATATTACCGTTCAAAATTTTCCATCTCTTTTCGATTATGTCACGTTTCAGAAACTTTCATTACTTCTAACGAGTACAGTGAACTCTGATTGTATTGTTATAAACGAGGCTGTAGAAGTTCCTGTTAACATCTGTACCATATATGTAACACGTGTGACACATACGCATCCTCCTACATTTCCACATTTTTATTTTCTTAGATCATACCTGTGACTCAAAATCTCAAAATCTTATGACGTTTAGTATATTCGGATTGCTAGATTTCTAAATCCTCCTATATCATTTCCTTATCCCTAGATATTATTCCCAAGATCTTCAATATACCAACATCGATAGATCCCCCATATCTCTATACATATATTCATACTCTCTTCTTCCCTTCTCCCGATATCCTTATAACCCTAATCATTTATGAACAAACGCGAAACCCGTGCGCTTGCGTAACCGGTCGCGCCCGACCAGCCAAGCGGAGTAATTTAAATAATAAATTAAAAAATATTAATTACACGAACGACTTGATTTACCAGTCGCAACGGTAACAAAAATGACGGGGTCTATAATTAGCCAATATCTCGTTGATCATCTCGTCGATAGGTGGAAGACGTTTGACGAAATCGGCATTATCTCATTGGCCAGGTGGTGAACGCTATTATTTGATACGCGCATGAGCATTAACCGAGAACTAAGCAAAGGAAACCCGTGACGATCGGTGTTAACCGTTGTGTAATTTCTGCTGGCCTATTACGGTCGGAATATCGGTTCATCTGGAAAAGGGAGGCTAATTGGATCGAAGCTCGGCTCTGGTTCGATTGCATTTGATTATCGAACGAGGAGCCGTTTCTGGCTTCTCGATGGAGCCTCTCCTGATTTTCAGATTAAACATCATTTCCCTCATAAAGGGAGTACAATATCGTAAGTTCTTTGTGATTCGTCCTTGCTCTCTGATTCGTCGCATATTGGCGTAAGATTATTATTAAAACGAAATTAATAAAGATTACTATTAGACCGCACAGCGCATTATTGTATTAAGGGAACCGAAAAGTAATGTCGCTTCTACGAATGCTGATATTCTTTTTTCAGAAATTTTGCTCAAAAATCAATTGATTTTTATCAATTCGGCATAGAAAATTTGTACAATAGAGGGAAAAAGGTTGCTGATAACAAGAGTGATTACATCATTGATTAAAAATAAAAATGTACTAAGAATTTATCTGTTTGACTTGACTGCAAAAAAACGACATTACTTTCCGCTCCCCCTAATATTGAAGAAGGAGAAACATACATGTTGAAATTTAGCTGCCTCTGTTCTGTGTTGTATTTTCCTTCCCGATTACAACTACAAATTTTGCAGACGTATGATGACAATATGTTATCGTTCTCGTAATAAAATGTAGTCGTAAATGAAACCATGAAAACCGGGGTTAGTAATTTCGAAGTAATCAATGATACTGGAGTGTTACATTATAGTAGTACGGTAAGCTGCGTGTGTAGGTCATAGTTTCGTGAAACAATACGCCATGTAATTGACGCGGTGAACGCATTTGCGCAGCTGTGACAAGTCGAACAAGTGTCACAATTACCTTTCATCGATATTCGATACGCGTGGCTCCGGTATTGTACTACGTAATTACGGTAGGTGCACAATGCACCGAATAACGGAGTAACCAACTTCGATATCACGTTATCGTTTTACGTAAGCGACAGCCTAACTCGATTCTAACCCGTAAGCTAGAAACGGAGCCGTTTAAGAGAGCGAACATTCAGCGCGCTGTGACGTATCGTAGTAAAAATCGTGGAGCAATTACAACCGAACGTGGGCAGGCGAAACTTGCCAGAAAACAAGGCCAGACGTATGAAACGGACTGCAGTGGTTTAATATCGACGCAGTTCGTTAGGTAGCTATATAATGCGATTTAACGCGTAGCGATATTACGGGTGGCGTTATTGCAGGTAGCTGTACAACGCGCGACTAATGTAATGCGTTGTAAATAAAACACGTGCCAAGTATCACGAGCGACAAATAGGACATGTGGAAAATGTTACGAGTGGCGGATATAATATACGTCGAATACCACACCTAAAAGATAAAATATACGCCGAATACCACGTGTGTTATTACAACGTGTGTCAAACTTCGCGCGTGCCAATTATGATATATGCCAAGTAGGCGCGACAAATACAACGCGTTGATATACGACACGTGCTAAATACCACGCGTTGACATACTATATGTGCCGAATACCGCGCGTGACAAACACAACGCGTTGATATACTATATGTGCCGAATAAAACGCGTGACAAATACAACGCGTTGATATACTATATGTGCCAAATACCACGCGTGACAAATAAAACGCGTTGATATACTATATGTGCCAAATACTACGCGTGACAAATACAACGCGTTGATATACGAGATGTGTCAAATGCTACGCGCGCAGAATACAACGCGTACGAGATACGAGATGTGAATAAGTCCACACGTGCCAACGCATTGATGTATGGGATGTGTCGAATGCCACGTGTGCAAAGTACAACGCGTTGATAAACGAGATATGCCGAATACCATGCATTCCAAACACAACACATGGCAAATACCAGCCAAACCGGGTACAACACATGTGAAATACCGCGCGCGCCGAATACAACGAATTGACATACGGGGTATGCCGAATACCACACGTGCCAAATACAACATATGCCAGATATTACTCGTACCAGATAGAACACATGTCAAGTACTAGTCAGACCAAATACAACACATGTCATATACCACGCGTGGCAATAATTCTTGACAATACAATGCTTAACACTAAAACTACCTAAGGGGTCAAATGACCCTTTTACAAATTTCCTACTTCAAACGACAAAATTTATTAAGATGTTGTTCTTGATATCTGTGCTGATTGTCATCAAGACAAAGAATCAATGAGTGTGTTCAGTTATGTTTCATCGTTGGTTCATTTATTTTCCAACTTCGTGTTTAACTTCAAAATAATTGTGCACTTATATGTCTGTGGTTTTAGTGTTAACGACTCGGCGTTATAATGCAGTAAATAGAGATAAAAACGCATTGCAATATGAGGCATAGTAACGCGAAACAATGTGCCAGATGGCAGCGTGAACTCGAGAACAAGACGGTACATCGTCGTTAACGTCGGGACGAAGGCAGAACCGTTATTAACTAATTACCGACAGAAACTCGTTAAAATGAATCGATGTAAAAAGCGAGAACGCGAGATACACCGATGTAATTTGTTATCGAAACTCGTTCAAGGCGCGTTGTAACGCAACGAGGATACGAATGGGGTAAAACAGCGTTTGCGGCTAGAAAACAAGGTCGCCGATTGTATCTGCAGAATTCGCGAAAGTAGGATCCGCGTAAACGATTAACAAGATTACCGTCCGATTAGCACAATGCAAAAGTTAGCCGGTGTCGTAATCGCGGCAGCGACAGTTGCTTCGGTGGTCACTATTGTTGTTTACAAAACTAAATGTGACTCACCAACAATTAAAACGCTGTTGGGTAACAACGGGTTTGCGGTGTCTGCACCTTTCGAAATGTATCAAGGCTACCGTGATGCGATTCGATCGTGCAGGTAAGTACATACATATTTGCACAAGGTGTTATCTTATCGTACGATTAACATCGACTGCTCGAAACGTTCGGAGATTTTTTTATGAAAATAACACCGCCTCTGCGTTTAACCTACCAACTGTAATTTCATTTCATTTCACGTTTTATTATGTTATTATATTACTGTGCAGACTGTATCGCTGTAGTAGTAAGTATACTATTATACTGCTTAATGTCTTACAGTGGATTTCACTTTTTGTAGCACACTGAATGAGTAATCTGTTCGTATCTGCGTATTAATATGTCCCAAGATTTCAAATTCCTGGATTCTTAAATTAATGGGTCTATGCATGCCCATGTCCCATATGTGGATATATGTACTTACTGTATATATGTATAACTTGTATGTGTGTATGTGTATCGTCTATATTCTTAAACTGATAAATACAGGTATCTCTATGTCCAACATTCCCTACATTTCTACATCCTTCCCTATATCGTTCTATCTGCATATTCCTATATCCTAGATGTATCTTCATGGCTCTATATCCACATATCATTATACCCGAATAACCTCGTATACCTATACTTTTGTGTAAATGTACACAAAGTAAAAAGGAGCAGAGGTAAGCAGTATGGTAACCGCATCGATGAAAAATAAGTTAATCCGCATAATAGTGTTCCATATTAGGTGCGTCTATTTCTACCGTGACGGTCAACGTGTTTTAATTAAGACAGAGTCATTAACGGGTCACGCTCTTGTTTCTGGTCGATCGGAGACTCGAAACGACGGTATGGAATATCATCGTAGAAGAAGACGCGAGACGACACCTGACGCTGCTTGATTTCTCTAAACTGCTGCCCGAGAAATCTGCTATCGCGGATAAATCGATCACCAAAGTGGAACGAAAACGAGCGAGATACTCATGGTGAAAATCATGAAAAGTTTCTACGCCCGTGTAGAAGTTTCTACGATCAAGGACATTTTCGAGCGAAGCGATATTCCTCGTGGGAAACGAGGAAACGATCGCCACGCGGCCGAGAAAAATCACTAGATTGTTTTACAATGCTCCCTTAAGCGGTAAACCGCGTCTCGAGAAGACGAGCGTACCGATCTCCCGTTTCAAATCGACATTCGACACCGACACAGGTGAGAGTGCACGCGCTTTATGCACGCACCATGGCCGTGCAAGTGTTTCATACGAGAACGTAGGAAAAACCGTGTCGACTACGAAATTTTCCCGGCTACGAAGTTCACAGGCGTACGAGCACAATTGAATTAACCTATCGTGAAAAAAGCGAGCCGATCCGGCACAAAGGGGACAATTAACCATTTCGTTCCCATACCGTAATTATGCAGCGTTTAAATTATGAAATACGGTATCAGCGTCGGGTATTTCTTTATATTCGGACAGCAAATGTCCAAGTGAAACTCGATTCTTCGCTTTTTATGTCGCTGGAATCTATATTATTTAATTCTTCAATTTTTGAAATTTCTTTGCTTTGAAATTTACAAACATTCAAAGTGCCAACTTCTCAAATTCCCAAATGTCTGTGTTACTAAAGCCATAAAATCTAAAGTTCATAAATCATGGAATTTGCAAATACCCAAATTTTCATGTCACTAAAGTCCTATATTCTCGAAATTCTGAACTCCCCAGTACCTAAATCATCATACCCACAAATCTTCAAATTTTCAAGTCACCAAAATCCTAAATCCCAAATTTTCAAAACCCCAAAGTGTCAAGTCCCAAAATTCCTAAATCTCCAAATTCCCAAGTTACCAAATCCCTAAATCCCCGAAATCACAAATCCCGAAATTTCTAAATCTCTGCACTCTCAAATCCCCAAACTCTCGAGTCACCAAAATCCCTAATCCCCGAATTTCCAAAACCCCAAAATGTCAAGCCCCGAAATTCCTAAATCTCAAAATGCCCAAGTTACCAAATCCCTAAATCCCCGAAATCACAAATTCCGGAATTTCTAAATCTCTGCATTCTCAAATCCCCAAACTCTCGAGTCACCAAAGTCCTAACTCTCAAAATCCCTAAATCCTCGAATCCCCAAAACCCCAAATTCGCAAATCCCGAAATTCCTAAATTTCTCTCCGAGTTCCCGAATCCCCAAATTTCCATAAAAAATGTTGTCGACAGATTTTTGCAAAAAAACCATGTTCACCCAGTGGATTTCATTTACGAGTAAAGTTTTCAAGCCGAAAGGCTCGTCCATCTGTTTAATTACTGCACAGACGCGGTACTCGTTAAAATTTTACGGTACAGTTGCAAGAGGTCTCGCGCGGGTTCATCGTCGATTCAGTTTCACTGCAGCTCCTCTATTTTTCAGGGAAATCATTTGTGTAGCCACGCGTCCGTTCCAACGAGGATGCTCAGCCTGTACAAGCGGCAGGTAAGAAACCCGAAGAACAATGGAGAGAGATAACGAACGAGGTGCAACAAGATCGAAAACGAACGCACCAGAAGCGTTTCCGTCTAACGGTACGAAACGTTGCGCTAACTGGCTTATTTCGTGACAATCCGCGCTGAACTTGTTCCATCCACGTTGTTCTTTCCGCTCTTTTAATTTTATCTACCCGGAGGGTGTTTCTACGAACGGTTATCTCCTTCTGCGCGACCAATCGCGGCTGATTTGAACCCTCGACAATCTCTAACGGACTGTAACGTCGGAAATTTATGATCCAGCGCGTATAAACACGCTCGGTTTGCACGAGGAACAAAATACTGGTAAAAAGTGACTAAAAGATTCAGTCTAACGGTGTCGAAGACGATTCCCGAGAAATTTTGTTCTCGATCGATAGCGTGAGACCCGTTTGGCAACGATCAAGTCCTTTCCGGTTCACGAAGATTTAATATCAGAACGACTGACCCGATTGCAGCCACGTTTACGACAGTTTTTTCTTAGATTTTTTAGCCAATTTCTCGTCTCGTGGGTCGCGGGTTTATGGAGATGTACCGTTGACTCTCGTTATATCGCCATTTTTATCGAGACTCGCCACAACTCGAACCATCTTCCGTCAGAGAAAAAGGCTAATATCCTTCGACTACTGCGCCGTAGATTATTACGCGTTCGATTGCTGTATGCTGAATTACTATGCGTTGAATAACTACTCGTTGGATTACTACACGTTGTATTACCACCCCTTTGGATAATTGCATATTGGAGTACCACGCGTTGAATTACTACCCGTTGGATAAATGCATATTGGATTACCGCGCGTTGAATTACCACCCGTTGGATAATTATATATTGGAGTACCACGCGTTGAATTACCACCTATTTGATAATTGCGCATTGGATTACCACGCGTTGAATTACCACCCATTGGATAATTACATATTGGAGTACCACGCGTTGAATTACTACCCGTTGGATAATTGCGCATTGGATTACCACGCGTTGAATTACCACCCGTTGGATAATTACATATTGGAGTACCACGCGTTGAATTACCACCTATTGGATAATTGCGCATTGGATTACCACGCGTTGAATTACCACCCATTGGATAATTACATATTGGAGTACCACGCGTTGAATTACTACCCGTTGGATAATTGCATATTGGATTACCACGCGTTGAATTACCACCCGTTGGATAATTACATATTGGAGTACCACGCGTTGAATTACTACCCGTTGGATAAATGCATATTTGATTACCGCGCGTTGAATTACCACCCGTTGGATAATTACATATTGGAGTGCCACGCGTTGAATTACCACCCGTTGAATAATTGCATATTGGATTACTACGCGTTGATTTACCACCCGTTGGATAATTTCATATTGGTTCACTACGCGTTCAATTACCACTCGTTGGATAATTTCATATTAAATTACCACGCGCTGAATTACCACCCGTTAGATAATCGCAAATTGAATTAATACTCATTGAATTACCACGTGGTATTCACCATTTCACCACGCGTTTTATAAATATGCACATACCCTGATGATTTAATTATAGGTTGAAGACGTTCTCCATAGCAGCATTAACAAATTGCGCCTCTCGAAACAAATGAACAAAATAAACGGGTTCCAAATGACCCTGTACCGCATACCATTGGTTAGATAATAAAGTGCACTTACGACGTGCGAACTCGTCAACGTTTCGTTCAGTGCGCTTGTAAGTAAACAAGCCGAGGAAAGAGGGTGGAACATAGTTAACGGTATGCTTTTTCGAGGATTTCCGGTCTGTTTTGTCTTAATCTTTACCTGAAATCGTTGGCTCGTTCCATGACAATTAATCTTACGTATCTGGGAAACGCCATTGCAAGTCAAGATTTATTACACGAGCATTTATTTCTCATCGTGAAAATTGATAACCTCAGGTTGAATTTATAAAATGAAGACGATGCACGGCTCTGACATATCCTTTGTATTCGATTTAACTGTTTGTTACATCATACATATTCACTTTCGTGCACCTCCTTTTATACAAATAACTTGATTATTGCATAAGTTCCCTTAGTTTCTTGTGGAAGGGACTGTTATTTCACAAGGAATTCTCATTAGAACTTATCAATGTATTATGATAGTTAGCGCTGAATCATATTATCAATAGATAATTATGCTTCTTATCTAATGCGTCGGTTTACTGATGGCAGTTTAATTGCAGTCGCTATTTATTTCTTAATTATTTGGTTACATTTCATTACAGTAATTTTATTAGTACTCAGTGCGTTAGATAAAAGTTTGAGTAAATTTCCTTATCTCAATTTCATATTTCAAAAATTTCCAAATCTCCAAATTCCCAAATTCTCAAATCTTCAATTCCTATATTCCCATTCTCCAATCCCAAAATTCTTAAATCTCCAAATTTTCAAATCCACAAATTTCCAAATTTCCAAATTCTCAAATCTTCAATTCCTATATTCTCAATTCTCAAATCCCAAAATTCTCAAATTTCCAACTTCTCAAATGCCCCAAATTCTTAAATCTTCAATTCCTATATTCCCAATTGTCAAATTTCCAAATTTTCAGATCCCCAAATTCCCAAATTCCCAAATTCCCAAATTCTCAAATCTTAAATTCCTATGTTCCCAATTCTTAAATCCCAAAATTCTCAAATTTCCAAATTTTCAAATCTCCAAATTTCAAAATTCTCAAATCTTCAATTCCCACATGCCCATTTTCCAAATCTCCAAATTCCCAAGTTCTCAATTCCGGAAATTTCCAGATTACTATAAATACCGAGCAACAACTTGAATCCCCATATCCGCGAACGACATGATTCAACCGCGCAACGTAATCCAATTACATAAAATCATTCGTCTCTGATCCGACGAGAAATTCAAAGGAGTCACTCGATCCATTTAGGATGCCGTGGGAAAGTGCGAATCGCAGTTAGGACCGAAGGTTCCGCTTCTACGGCGCGGGGCTTCAAGAAAGTAACTGCAGACACCGCGGTTAACCGATTATAAGGGAGATCAAAACTGTACGCCTTCCCTTTTAAATACTTATCGCATTTCCTTCGAGATTTTATACTTTGGGCACACAACGTAAAATAAGTCGATGCTTTTCACGTTCCTATTTCTCGAATAGATTAACACCGGTATGGTTGCCCGGTCACGGTCGGACACCCGGGACGTTTCTTTGTTCAAAAGACCCCCAGAGAAATTCGCTTTTAACAAAAAGACCCTCCTTTCGGTTAAACACCGAGATCGTGAGAAAACAAGGTAGACAAGTACTGAATTTACGCGACAGGTAGATCAAGTATTATTTTAAAATTACACGTTTTTTCTGTCATCGCGGTATATCAGAGGTGGTATCAAAGAGGGTCATTGCTTTAATGATTGCTTTGATCGTTGTTTCATGTCGAGAACATTTATGAAGCATTTTGGGTAATCGTTTCTGTCGAACTTCACACTTTAAATTCATATAAACACAGGTACTATTTTGAGATAATTTTGTTTCATCGCATCGTGACTCCCATTCAATAAACAACGATCATACTTCCGTTTTCGTGGCAACGTTTGGTATAAAAATGGGAGCTCCAAAAATACCTATCCAAACATCGTGTTAACACCTACGACGAGATATTCTACGAAAAAGCCAGATGGTCAACGTACGATAAACAGCGCCGAAAAAGAAAGTTTCCAAACTTGTTTTCATCCATAAAGATTTTTTCATATCGTTCTTAAACTTTATACAGCAGTCATGTATTTCTACCAGTTGTGTTACATTTCCATGTATCATTAAATGTACGAATGAGAGTTCAACAAACAGTGGTTGAGAAGTAACAGAACAGGTTATGTTTAAGATACCAAAATGGTGGCGGGCAGATACCATGAAAGGTCAAAATAT
Source organism: Coelioxys conoideus (assembly GCA_947623535.1). Taxonomy (NCBI): domain Eukaryota; kingdom Metazoa; phylum Arthropoda; class Insecta; order Hymenoptera; family Megachilidae; genus Coelioxys; species Coelioxys conoideus. Next base: position 12,709,698 of record OX392459.1, read on the forward strand.
CAAAATGGTGGCGGATAGATACCTGGAAAGGCTAGCTTTAGAAGTCCAAAATATTGGTAACCAAATAATACATGAAATTAAATTGAGAATACCAAAACTGCGAATTAAATTCGGTATACGAGAACGGTGAATTAAATTCAAAATAACAAAGTGGTAAATTAAATTCTCAACACCAAAATGGGGAATTAAATTCGAAATACTGTAGTGAATTAAATTCTGAACACGAAAATGGTAAATTAATTTTGGAGCACCAAAACTGCGAATTAAGTTCGGAATACGAGAATGGTGAATTAAGTTCAAAATATTAAAATAGTGAATTAAATTCGAAATATCAAAGTTGTAAATTAAATTCTGAACACTAAAATGTTGAATTAAATTCGAAATACCGTAGTGTGTAAATTAAATTCTGAACGCCAAAATGGTGAGTTAAATTTGTAACGCCAAAAACGGCGAATTAAATACGGAATAGCAAAGTGATGAATTAAACTCGGAATACCGAGACGGTGAATCGCATTGGAAGTACCAAAAAAGTGGCAAGAAAAATCGAACTTTCCCAACGAAGAAGGATGGGCGAGCAAGAAAAGTTTCCAAGCGTGAAGCGACGCGTGCAACGCAAACAAAAATGATTATAGGTGTCCGTGATCAGGCTACGATGTGCCTAACGGGCAATTTGAATTTTCGATCGAAGGAATAACGAAGCGAGAATCAAACAGCGAGCGTAATTCACGCGCTCGAGATGTTCCCAGGTCGCCAGCTACGAACAACTCGTGGAATCTCGGCTTTCTAGATCTCCTCCGTTGTGCCAGCCGTGTTAAGCGGGCTTTTTATTGCCGACACGGTGCCGCGATTATTCCGCTGCCGCTTTCAGACCGTCAATTATACAATAACGAGAAGTTAAGTTAGCGGCTCGATTTTCATTGCTACACTCTGACCCACTTCTTTTCTTTTTTTTTCTTTTCATTCTTCGTCGACGACACGGTGAACGGCGTATCAAAGGCCACGCGAAATCGACACGGTGATCACTTGGGACCGTGACATTCGATCATTTTCGCGATCATTGTGTGCACGGTATTGTTCGAACAAAATTGAAATTTCGTGTAAATTGATCGATTTTATGGAAATGAGATGAATGGATACACAAGAATGTCCTTCGTGAAGTTCCATGATTTTCTTCGTCGGAAGATCTTATTTTGTGCCTATCTATTTATTTATTTCTATATTGCTGTCTAAAATGAACGGAGTTCAATAGCTTGATGCAGAGAATAATTCATATTGAATGCACGATATTGTCCGAACAAAATTGAAATTTCGTGTAAATTGATCGATTTTATGGAAATGAGATGAATGGATACACAAGAATGTACTTCGTGAAGTTCTATGATTTTCTTGGTCGGAAGACTTTATTTATTTTATTCGTATTTATTTATTCCTACACTGCTGTCTCGATTGAACGGAGTTCAACAACTTTATGCAGATAATAATTCATATTGAATGCGCGGTATTGTTCGATCTCCTTCGAACAAAATTGAAATATCGTGTTAATTGATCGGTGGTTTTATGGAAATGTGATAAATGAATGTTCAACAATAAAATTCGTGAAGTTCCATGATACTCTTGGTCGGAAAACCTTATTTATTTTATTCGTATTTATTTATTCCTACATTGCTGTCTCGATTGAACGGAATTCAATAACTTTATGCAGAGAATAATTCTACATGCAGAATTTCAAGTTCTCACGGATGAAAAATTGACTGACCTGGAAGAACCACTGTCCCAAACGAACAATGTATAATATATTGTTAATATTGTTGAATGTAGGAGGGAACTGGCGTATTTTCGACACCTAAATATCATCGGTGTGCTGGGAATACCAACGAACATGCTGTCCCTCTCCACCGCGCCGTCCCTTTTATCCTAAATTCTATTGTCTACCAGTTCAAGCTTTCCCTTCTGTTTTATGTCACCTAAACGTGCCTCTCTAACAATTTCCGTTAGGCTCAGGATTTCTCAAGGACCCACGAAACGACTGTCCTTCTACGTTTTAATTTATCGTTCCTCTTTGTACCTCTTCCTACAAATTAGCCAAAGACTTTTGCAGTCTCACACCCTTATCCTCGAGAACAATCAGTTTCTTTCCTTCAACGAAGTTTTGTTCGAAGTAAGAAACGATTGAAGAAATCTTCAACAAAGACTTTTTTTGTGAGCACCGTTTTTTAGTCAGATTCTATCCACACCTTGCCAAACGAAGATTATTCTCTTTGAGTTAGAGTTAGATTAAGGATTAACCTTGTAGATCGTTGCGTAATGAACGCTTTATTGTCTGTACCTCGAATTGATCTTGATTTCAGGAACAAACGCGATTCAATGAAAGTTGAAATGTATTTTGGTTTCGTTCGAAAGGATACGCTGTTTGTGAACTGAATATCGGTTAGTGCAGTCGATACAGTTTATGAATAAATTAACGGGACAACCACTATTACATCAATAATGCATACAGCTGTTCTGAGATCTAAGTAACTATGTTAGAGCACTATATTCCCTATCTATTTTATCGTACATCAAAATTAATTGAGATGTTAGCAACAAGTGCTAAAACGCGCACCGTCTCGCGAACGAATCAACAACAAATAGTGAAGTTTCTTAAAATTTATGACGCATTGTTTGACCAACCATAAAGCCCATTTACAAGAACAGTGATTACCTCACCGGCTCGAATTTCGAGGTGTACTTTACGTTTTCATCGGCATTCCATGACTAAACGACGCGATTTCTACACCCGCGCGAAACGCCAGGTTCCGCAATTAAAATTCCTACGCCACGATTGACCGCGAACGAATTGGTAATAAGTTACGAAAACGTAATTCGATTCCGACAATATTTCGTAACGAAACACGTCGACCTACCCGAAGGATACGCGTAACGCTCGATATGTTTATCCGCCGATCGATTATGCATAATTAAGAACATGGCGCGCGTAAGAAATCGGAGTGACACGCGCGTTGTCGTTGCAGCCGCGGCGAAAATCGATCTATCGAGGAAACGGACGCGAAATGCTTTCTACCGGTTTTACATAAGCGAATTTTTAACGATACGCGGCACGTGCGATAACGTCGGATACGCTGTCCGTAAAAGTAACACGGTCGTAATTAAAGTTAGCCGGAAATGCAATATAACCGGCGCACGGTCAATAGGAAAAACACGAGTGCCACGTATTTTCATCGGATGCGTCCTCTTTGCAATTATTACACGCACGTTGTAGCGTGGTGTTCGCACGAGTTAAAACGCGATCGTGCGTCGATTATGATCGGGTTCCGATCGTTGTGAAAGTGAAATTGTACTTAGCACCGATGAAAGTAAACAAGATAAATAAGGTGGAAAGAATTGGTGCACGAACGAACAGTTTCGCATAGATTCTAGGGAAAATGCATTCTAACGTGGTTGGCTAGAATGAACGTTCGTCCATGTTTGTTACAAGAAAAAGGGTGAATACAATTGTGTGTTTGTTGAAGAATTTTTTTATTCGAGACAGTTTCTTCGAATTACAGACATTTTACAAGAAGACATTTTACAGGTAGAGTATATAAAGGGAAAAAGAACGCATCAAAATTTAATGAAATGATATTAGGGGCTCATTTCTGATGACACAATGGCACATTAAATTATGTAGACAGTGAAATATAAGTACAGTGACATGGATTGACATAATTCAATACCGCCGTGCATTAAATAATAGCGATACGCTAAACAACATGTGTTTGTAGTAGCATCGATTAGACGTTGCATTCTAATTGAAAGACGGTGGGTGTACGAAGAACGGAGACATCGTGGAGAACACAGTGTTTTATTCGTTTCGAGAATTCGAACATTTCCGCGGAACCGACGAGAAGAATAATTATATCCGGAAGCGAGGCGGAAGACACGTAGGTTTGTTTGAAAGAAAGCACACCCGTTCCTGTAATGGGCATCGTTAAACCATAAAGAGGATCATAGAGACCGTAGAATCGTTACTACACCGTGTCGGCTTTGCTTTCGTAGTGGTAGCTAGTGCGCTTCACTGTACCTTTACAATTCACTCCCTACACGTATCAGAAATTCGTCCGGATCGTCCGCGACGTACGATAGTTGGATTTTAACATCTGGAGATCACAATTCTCTGGTCCTGTTTCTTTGAAACGGTGAAACTCGCGGTCACTGTATATATACGTGTAATTCTACGCGATATAGCGTACATAAAGATAGTACTATTCATTTCGATCGACTAATAGTTCGATTAGTAGTTCGATTCAATTCACGATGTTTAATTCTATGTGATTCGTGCGAACGACTATTCAATTCCACGATGTTCAATTCCATATCGCCCGATTCTACGATATTCAATTCCATAGCATTAATTCCACGATATTCAATTCCATAGCGTTCGATTCCACGATTTTCAATTCCACAACATTCAATTCCATAGCGCTCGATTCCAACATATTCAATTCCATATCATTAATTTCATGATATTCAATTCCATGACATTCAATTCCACAATATTCGATTCCATAGCATTCAATTCCATGATATTCAATGCCATAGCTTCCGATTCCACGAGATTCAATTCCATAGTATTCAATCGCATGATATTCAATTCCGTGCTATTCAATTCCAAGAAATTGAATTCCGCGCAGTTAGTTTCTACGTTATCCAAATTCGACGCGAGTCGAATGCACTATAATAACGAGCTACACTCGTGACGCACCAGCAGTTCAAATACGATAAACCATGCTTATATTTTTAGTTCGATTTAATGTTCAATTTCGTTTCTATTGAAACTTGCACAGTTGAAGATCACGAAATGTAAAACAGTCTTGGCATTCGAATTTTCTTTAACCATCTTAATGTTGTAGCAATGAATAGTTCCTTGTGTCCGACACATTTGCCGAACGAATCGTAGTGCAAGTGGTTAACCTGCTTCGGATCACGTTGAATTGACTCGAGGAGAATGAATATCCCGACGAATAGCGTCGTATAGCGTAAAATCGAGTGACGTGAAATTGGACCACGTGGAATCTAATGACGTGGAACCGGTCGAATTGTACGGCGCGGAAGCGAACCACACGAAATGAGACACGGTAAAATTAAATCGCCCGGAGTTTGAATCGGATCGAATCGATCGGAACGAGACTCGCGGCGGACTCGATTCAGCAAAGTGTAAAGTATCCCGCTGATCCGAATCCAGGTTTACAAGCGTGAATCGCGCCATGCGTAAGCCAACATTGTAATCGAAGACAAAGGAGTAGAACACAGTGGCAGACAGCCGTGTTCGTCGGAGGTCAAAAATACGGTGACAGGCAAAACGCGGAAAGATAGCAGAAGAAGCGGGTACGAGGACAGGCAGAGCGTGGTGCCGGGCATTGTCTTTGACGTTACGTTGCCTAAGTGACTTGTTTCCACGCTTTCGTGGCTCTCCGCTGCCTTCGTGGGCTCGTTGCACGTTGGATAAGACGAGGAGGCACCGTCCGGCGATCCCTGGAAAACCGATAACTTTCCTTCTCGGGATATCCGCGCGACGGTAAGCCGGAAAAATTGACATTGTTACGTGGTCGAAAACGCGTTCGTTTATTTTACGCTCTCCGACGCGTTGTTATGTTCGCATATCGATTGCGCACAGTCGTGCCATCGTACTTACTCGCGTGCTAGCCTCCTCTGCGGGAAAATTTCGCTCGAAATTCACCGCGATTGGATGCCCCAGAAAATGATGGTCCTCCCACAAATTATTTACATTTATAAAATTTTAATTTAAAACAGTTTTTAAATTTTATTTTATTTTTTTCTTCATTAAATGTTAGTTTTTTTTTTATTTTAATTTCTTTTTAAATTTGGTTTTAATTTCTTTTTAAATTTAGTTTTAAAACTAAACTCTATTTTAGATTTCTTCTTAAATTTAAATTAAATTTAAAAAAAATTTTTTTTTAATTTGATTTTAATTTCTTAAAAATTGAATTGTGATTTTTTCGAAATTTAATTTTAATTTTTTTTTGTATTATATTTTTATAAATACGTAACACGAGATGGTAATTCAATGATTCGGTTAGCATGTTGATTCGAAACGCCACGATTTTCCGAACGGTGTGACTAATCGCTTAACGAGTCCGCGTTAACCCTAGATTTACTGACGTTTCATGACTACAATATATTTAACGCTGCAACTACCAACCGATCAAGATGTCCAGTTTCGCGTTTCGTCGTTTTATATTACAAGATTTTGTTGCCGCTCTATCACCGAAATGTTTGTCATGTTTTATTCAGTTAATGAATGGTTGTACATGTTATATGTGTATATGCGATGCTGTATTTTGTTTACATATTTTTCTACTTTATTTTCAATTTTGAAGGCAGTATGCATTTAATACCGGTACATTGGAACTGAACTATAAAAGTAAATAAATAATGGGTAATACGTAAAGTGACTTACACAATGATTCTTTATCTCGATGAACGTTAATATACACTTTCACAAAAGCTAGTCTATAATTTTCATGATTGAAAATGAGAAATGTAAGATCCACAATTTTTACGGGTTCCGTAAATCCAGCGTTAACGAAAGTTTCACGAAACTATGTATTACGTTGGTCCGCGTGGGTACTGACGTAAGAAAATGACTCTAGTAAGCGATAAAATTAACGACGTTGAAATTCCTAATTACGGTAAAGACGTATTCGCTCGGCTTCGGGAGCGTTCGTTACAGTCGTTTTACAAATGCGGTAACCGTAACTTTCGACCGTCGCGGTACCAAGCATTTGTCTTATGCCGAGCGGCGATAAAAGAGTCGAGAAACTTTTCGAGGGTAATTGTTTACACTTTTCGCTCCTGTGGCGTCGTATGATAAATTAAAAATATATTTGTTATTGCAGTACATTTTAGTGAAAATCCACTTCTTGATCTAACTTGTAAATTAATTAAAGAGTTGTAGGTAAAAAAAATTAAGGAGTGCAAAGCGTTAACTCCTTACTATACAATTTATTTTTTTGGTGGATTAGTCAGAACTATTTACATCTACAATATTAATACGAACAAAGAAATTTATATTCATTGATCCCTCATTATGTAAATTATAATTGTATATCGAATTTACAAGCGTCTTGATAATTTTAGTAAGGTTTATTACGTTTAATCTACAAATCGTTACGAATCAGGCTCGTCAAATTATGACAAGGGGTTAAACAAAGTGTACAAAGGGTAAAATGATTCTGGAAGTTGTTCATAAACGTTCTTACCTCCAACTTGGACGAATACTCTTCGGCAAGGGCCTCGCTTTGCCTGGTCAACTCCTGGTTTCTCTCCAGGAGCGCTTTACCTAACTCCGCGGCCAACACAAGATCTTTATCACGTTTTTTCAAAAGTTCAACCGGATCCTCGAGGTCCTCCTGATCCAGGGAATTTCCACGCGTCTGAAGATCGGAGATCATGTCCTCCAGAGCGTACGGCTCCGTTTGGCCGTCCTTTTTCGGCAGCATCGTGTCTCGATCGTTTCGCGTCGCACGATTATCGCTCGAATGTCGCGTGTACAGCCTACGCGTGACCTTTACCGTCGTTAATGACACCAGGTGGTCGAGCAACCGCGCATTGGCATCGTTCGTAACGTTCGTTCGAATCAAAACAAAAAAAAAAGTACTCTAGTCAACGTGGACGCGTTGACAGAACGTGCAACGTCGATTCATTGGGTCGATATTCATGTTGCGATCGATTTACGCGGAGAAACGTGTACACATCAACAAGGTCCCGCCTTTTGTCGAAGCGGGTCGAGAATCGATTCGAGAATATATCGATCACGCGACAGATAACACGAAATACACACTTGTCTCTTTGTAATCAAAGCAAACGTTGATAACCCGTCTCCTTGGGTCCGAGTTGAAAAATCGGTTCGTAAAACGCGACGGAATAATTGACCGATCGATAATCCATGAATGAGTCACGCGGTTCACCTTCGAATATCGTCGATAAATTGTTGTAGCCGGGCGACAATAAAACACGAACGCTTCGGTTTTTCTTTCTGCTTGCCTCGTGCGCGTAACATCGGAAACAGGTTTCACGATCGTCAACGGGTCTCTCACGCTACCGAAAACGATCGGCTGCGATCACGCTCGCCGGCATAATTTTCTTCGTCAAGTGTATTCTCGCCGTAGTGTTCGATCGTTCGATACATCGTGCCGCGATCGATTCGCGAAGTCGACGGGACCGCCGGTATCGTGCAGTTAACGCGTTAGCGTCGATCGATATCGTATCGTAACATCGATCGAACATCGATGCGATTCATATCTGTCCACGCGCTGGAAACGAGGGTAAACTGTTACGGGATTAATTCCGTTCTGCTCCGTTTCCACGTTACGAGGCGCGCGAACGCGCGGACACCGACGGATTCTTCCTTTTACGATAGAAAGTCAACAATCTTCGGCTCACAAAACCACCAACATTCATTCGAACATAACCCCTCTACCTTGCTCTTTGTTCGTGATCGTTTCCACGCACGCGAACCTGCTGCACCGTAAAACAGCGATCGCTATCGTCGCACTCCACTGTCGAAATTGTCTAATTCCGTTCGACGATCGAGCGAATTGTATCAACGCGCGTCGTACACGATGTACCGATCGGGAAACGATACGATCCTCGTAACGCAACGTACTCGTTACGGTTGACGTTCATAATTACGCGCGTCGTATTTGACACTTCGTGTTCGACGGTTTTTGACGAAACGTTTGTACGCTTCCGACTTATCGCTGATCCTTGCCGATAACGAATTCCACGATTCGACGGTTTCTTTGTTCGGTGAATTTCGGCTGGTGCACTCTCGGGCTCACTGTATGCCATAAACACACGGGAAAGGGACGCGGACACGCGAGGCGACCAACTCGCCGCACCGTGGTCGGCCAGGTAGTGACTCACTAGCCGCCAGTAGAAAATAAATATTACGGAATCGTGTGCTGTACTTCCCAGCCAGGTAGAGATTCTCCCACCTTCGAGACTCGGGCTGAAAGTAATTTGTTCTGCGTCGAGTCTTGTTCCGCTACGAAAACGTTCACTGAGACTCCGCGAATTCGATCCGATGCAATTATAGCGATCACGATCTATCGAATCTGCCGGAAAATTTTCCGGTCACATTATCTCTGTCGAGTAAGGCGATGTTCGCGTCACGACGCTGGCACGTAACCGCGTCTTTTTTGAACGACAATCATTGTGGAACACTCAGCAAAACTATAAAAATATGATGCGGACGGTTTTACGTATTCATGCACACGCGACACAATCGACCTGTCGACCTTCCCCTCTGAAGGCATACTAACCTCTCCCTTGTCGGTACCCACCACCACCCAAGCGTTCTCTCCCACCACCTGACCCACCTGGTCGAACCACCACCTGACTCGATCTCACGAAATCGATGGATCGTGTTTAATGCACGATCCCACCGCGTTTGTCCCTTAAACTTTTAAACTCCGTTCGATTCTTTATTATGTACGCGTATAGAAAAGAAACATAATATTGCTGATCGAATAATCGATGTATTCGAACAGCGATGGAGTTCGAGTTTCAACGTCGAGTTTCAATTATTCGAATATTCGAGATTTCAAACAGCTTGAAATGCATAACAAATGTTGATACCGTAATTTGGATACGCGAAATGTTTGAATGCTAAATCGTACCTTTTGAATATTCAAAGCGAATACCGAGCGCAGGAGTTATGTATATGTAGAATATGTAACGTATGCCATGGATATAACAAAATATATTGCCTGGATCTTACCGAGTTAGAAAATACGTTCCATGCGAAATGACTCACGATCAGATAGTTTCACTATAATTCCGACGTGAAATCGAACGGATACATAAAATAAAACATCATGCGAAAAGAAAACTTGCATATTATCCCCGTACTATGTGTATCCAATAATATCCGTACGTCATGCAATAACAAATAATACGATGAGACACTTCGATTATATATGTACTTATTAATCATAATCTAATTACGAAATGAAATTACTTTATAAAATCGTTATCTGATTAATCGTAAATTACAGCGGAATATAAACCTCATTAAGTGCTCCAAATAGCAATGTATAATATCATACGTGTAATAAAACCATAACCAATGAAATTACATATATGCGGATATCCGTGTTATCATTAAACAAGATGCACCATCTAGTGGCCTTCCGACCAACTTGATTTATCAGTATGTCATTCGGATGAACGTTTCCGATCCATTTTCAATTACCGTTATCCGTACCGATGACAAAAATGACATTTTCGCGATTTTAGCGATTAATCGTCCCTGTTCGTGTCGCGAACAATTCGCAGGATGACGTGAAATCAAAATCCTCGTACACTCCTGAAAGGGTGCTTGGCAACCGGAAGCACCAACAAGAACAACGGTGTCTCACGTACAGCTGGCAGAGCTATACAGGGTGGCAGATGTCTTTCTCAAATGTCGCCGTTGAACATCATCGAGAAACACGTCTGGAAAGTGTTTTCCTCCCCTCCGTGGGTCCTCAACATCATCGACGTGGACAACGAGGAAGATACAGGCAAAATCGTTGACAACACTCGGATTCCTCTTTGATCCGTCGAATGTTAACTTTCCAATAAATGTTTGACAAATTGTGAGTCGCAATAACCTGTATGCTCGGGCACCAATTGAAATAAACAATCTTACGCAACAGGTAGCGAATAAATTTTAGTTACTTGCTATAATAAATCATTTGACACGTGTAATTTGTTATCGTTACGAACGTAGATATTTGTCTACATTTTCTGTTAAAATATTGCTTCGCGTCAGTGAACGCGCGGCGATACTACACGTGATGTACTAACTCGGAGCATTACAAATTTAACGCGTTGCGAATTCTACTCTCTACAAATTCAATGTATCGGAAATTCAACGTGTTACAGATTCGACGCGCCGCAAATTTTACGCACAGCAAATTTTACGCATTGGAAGTTCAACGCGATACAAATTTAATGTCTCACAAAATTCAATGCGGAAAATTTTTCGCATAGCAAATTCAACGTGACAAATTTCACACGTATCAATTTCAACGTTTTGCAAATTTAACGTATTGCAGATTCAACGCGCTGCAAATTTTACGCACAGCAAATTCGACGCGCTCCAAATCCGGCGCATCGTGAATTCGACGTTTTGCAAATACAACGCGTAGCAAATTCAACGTGTGTGGCGATACAACTCGTCACGAATTCGACACGTAGCGAACACCACGCGTTGCAATCTGATTCGTGGGAGTGTACCACGTGAAAATACAACACGTAATAAATACAACGCACGGAAGTAAAACAACTGGTAAAAGTATTAGGGGGACCGGAAGGTAATGTCGTTTCTGCCCATGCCGATATTCGTTTGCTATTTATCAGCTCATTGCGTACTTCAAAGGCGGCATAGAAAGTATCTACAATAGATGGCAAAATGTTGATAACGAAGGTGGTTATATTATAGACTAAAAATAAAAATGTGTTAAAAATTTATCTGTTTGACTTTAATGCAAAAAATCGATATTACTTTTCGATCCCCCTAATAGAACGCGTAGCATTTTGACGCACAAAGCAGCACGATAACATAAATATACCAAAACAAGAAATATTTCTGTAAATAATGAGATTTTGTAAGATTACAGTTAGAAAAGTTACAGCCTAAAAATGGCGCGGAGAGCGCGGCACACGCCGGACGAGGCAGAGCTCGAGATGATGGCACAAGCGGAGCTCTCGAGGCTAAGGAGACAGTACAGGGTAATGGAGAACTACCGTGGTGCCTGTACCGAGGATGCAAAATTACAGCTCCGTAATCAATTGAACATAATCGACCGTTTGGAATACGAGAAGTCGGAGCTTCTGCTCCATATTAAAACAGCCAGCTCGAAAACGTTTGCACGTAAGGATCAGGAGATGGAGGAGCTTTTGAAGTGTCTCTTGAAGACACAGGAAAAGTACGACGAGATGCTACGGACGGAGAAACAGGAGATAACAGAACTCGATAAACATATTTTCAAGGTTTGCCAAAAATTCGATGTTGAATATAGAGATACGCGTGTTAAATACAGGAGTTACCGTGTATTTTCAGTTAACGAGGGAAGTGATAAACTTGAAGTCGAAAATACGAACGGATGCACAGTTGAAGGAGATAGCTGTAAGGCAAGTAAATGTGATTTCTATGTTGGAGAATCGATTGGAAGTGGCGACAAAAAGATTCAACGTCGTGATTGCTGAAAACGCGAAACTCCGTGAGGAAATCGAGGCGTTGCTCAAGGAAAGGATGCAATTCACGACGCTCTGGAACAAGCTGATTAATCAGTTGAACACCGGAAAGCAAATTATCAACGATTTGATTGAACAAGCGACCATCGCGTACAATCAAAGGGACGAGGAACTGAACAAGATGCAAGCTCTTCGTGAAAGGTAAATAAGGTATTTGCTCCGTTCGATCGAAACGTAACTAGTCACGAATAGTAAAAATCTTGGAGAGTTAATGTTGCAATAAGATGAAATCACGAAACCGTGTCCCGCGATTTTCACAGAACGATGTCGGGAAAGTTGAAACGATCGGATCGTTGTCCCCGTAATTTTATTATTTTTTATCCTCTCGGTCGAATTAGAAACACGGAACGGAGAGCAACGGCGCGTGTTAACAGCCTCCTCGATCTTATTATCCAATATTTTATTTGACCGCTCGCTAATCCGCTTGCACTTTCTTCGCTTCCGCGAAAGACGCGATCGTGCGGATAAAAGTTAATGTAAATATCTAAATGTCTTTGCTCGCTTCCAGAGGGATAAGGGATCTGAAGACGCACGTGTCGGAGATGTGTGAACTACAACGGACCCTGGACAACGAGATGAAACTGCAAGAATTCCTCGGGGTGAAGGGACAGTTCCGCGAAATGTCTGATTTGAACGCGAAACGGGCTGCCGAGAAGAAAGCGATGATAGAGGAGAAACAGAAAAAAATTGCTTCTTACAAACAGATTTTAGAGATGATCAAAGAATTTACCGGTACTCGTTTAGCTTCTTTGTCTCGTTGATCGCGGATCAGCAATTAATTGCATCGAATTATCAGGTCAAGAGGAGATCGACAAACTTACGGCGCATTTTATTAAGCAAGAGGAAGAAAACTTTGCCTTGTTCAGTTACGTGAACGAATTGAACGACGAACTGGACGCGCTCCAGGCAAGGATGGCTCAGTTGAATACAGCTATAGAGGAGGCACGTTTTCAATTCGAACAAAGTGGTCAACAGCACACCGAGACGTTGGAGAAGCTCAAGAAAGAACTCGAAGATCAAACCACTCTTGCTGATACGGCCGAAGAAAGTCTGACACAGGTGATGCTTCGTTAATCTCATCGAATATCGAAAACCTATAAAATCAGATTCTCAGATTAAGAAGGCTACTTTCTCAGAAATTATTTCTTCCTTTTTAACCTTCGAACAATGCCTTGACGTTACTGTAATCGGGAATTAGAATCCGAAATCGAATTAATCCGTCGTTAAAATCATCTTTGTCCCGCTCGTTTGTGTCTGTTCCAGTGCGACGACGTAATGGAAAAGTTACTGAAAGGAATAGATTCCCTGTTCAAAGCGATTCGTTGCGACAACTCGCCGATTCTGGAATTACTAGGAGACAACGATCAGATAACAACGAGCAACGTCATGTTGTATCTAGGAATTATCGAGAAACGTATAACGCAAATGTTCCACAAAGTTTATTGGATAGACAAAGCCACAAAAGCGCAACATCTCCGACTGGACGAAGAAAAGAGACCTATGTTGAAAGTGCCCGCCATTGAATACGTTGCTCCTACCCAACCTTGTGCCCTGTAAGTCCTTGTTTCCACGTATTCCCATCCTCTATGTCCCTACGTCGCATAACACTTATCATATTCCTTTTATTTTTCAATTCTTCTTCTCCAATGTCTCTTCTATGGTACCCTAATTACTCCTCATAAGACTGTTATTTAGAATATCTACCTCCACTGACCTTGACATATATATTGTCAGGATCATTCCCCTAAGTGACTTGAACGATCACCGTCATCTTTTGTTAATTACCGGTATATCCTCTATCCGGCGTATTAACAGTCGTTTTGTTTACAATTATCTTCCTAACGATCGTACCCTAATGAAAAATTTCTCAGATGCGTCGAGAAAGCAGAATTCCAAATCGTATCCGAAGGTCTGGAACAACCATTGACACGCGATGAAGCCACTAAAAAGTTGAAGGAAAGGCTGCGAGAAGACTATTCAGAACTTCTGCATAACATATCAGGCTGTCATTTACCGGCAGCTAGAAAAGTTATACAAAAACGATATCAGTAAATGAAGGACGCGCAAGCCGAATGCAAGAATCGTCGACATTTACGAGGAACAAGATTATTTCTTTGATTAAACGATAACGTTCATTTTCTTACGGCCCGTAATATATTTTTAGCAGAAGGGTATCTCTCGTGTGATTCATAAAATATTAACTGTAATCTGCCTATAACCATCGTTTTAATATCTATCATTTTAAGACAGTGGCATAGCATTTATCAGTATTTACTTTATTACTTTGCGATAAAATATATTTATTTACAAACAATCTGAAATTGTTTTAAGTGTTCCGTGCTTAGTTTTTTGGTGCATGCTTTCTCGCGATCTTGATGAGCCGTTTTAATTCGAGGATCGTCCGTTTGATTTCGTTCAGCTGCTGCTCGGCGTCGTTTTTGCCCACGATAACGGGAACACCCTTTCTTTTGCAGATCTGTTGATACAGATTCCAGCAACACATTTTCACCTGAGTGTACTCTAAATTTTTCGCCGCGGCGGTCACTTTTATCTTGGAAACGATCGTCTCCCATTTACGCGCACGCATCTCCGACTTGTCTCGTTGCGCTTGTAGTTGCGCTAATGTGTTATTCAGTCCCATAAACTTCTGGGTCTTTGATTCCGTCATGTGATACTGTAACGAAACGTGTCGTAACGTAATCAGGAGGCGAAAGACTGAATAAATTTTACACTCCGTAAAGGCACTTACCAGTTCCGTACCCCGTTCCTCTAATATTTGAAGATTCTTATCCTGGTGCTCAGATAATATCGCACGTGCCTCCATTAATGTTTCGTAACGATTAAAAATTTCTGCGATGGACTGGAACTCTCCTGTATCGTTTATAACTTTGTCTAAGTAGTTCTGGTATTTCCTACAGTCCTCCACGTGTTTCTTCATTTTGTCACGAACTTCCTTTATCCGACTTATCTTTTTGTTCAGATCGTCGATCTGAAACGTGCATTCGATGACTTATTAGGGACCCGAGTTTGCAAATTCGGACCTTTAAAGATCCGGTGATCGGAGAAATCGAGAATTCGATGTAGCAACTTGCGGATTGTGAAATTTTGCGAATTCGGTAATGTGGAAATTTGAAGAACTTTACTTCTTCCCGCCGCTTCGCTTGACGTTCGCGTTCCTCTCTGATCTTCATCACGGCGCGCTCGCGTTTTTCCTGATTTTCCCTGACGAATCTATTGAATCTTATAAACGATTCACGCAATATCGATTCCTGCACTCTCATCTGCTCCCACTGTTCGTCCATGAGTTTTCGCTTTTTCTCCTGTTCGGCCCATTTTTTGCGTAATTTCTCCTCGACTTTTGTTAACTCACTACGAGCCCTGACTGCTTCTAACGCTGGATAAACTCTTGGCTTATCCCACTCGGGATACTTTCTATCGTAGAAAACAGATTTCGTATTACAAAGCGCCTTTCAGAGTGCCAGTTTACTCGCGAACGAAATGATAAAAAAAAGAAAAACACGAGAACCGAGCGCACAACATTTTTCATACAGGACCCTTTACATCGATTTTCCGAATTCTTACCGAACTGAAAATAAAAGAACGTGCACGGTGTATTTTTGCAATGTGTCGTATATTGATTGTAATAACGAATTATTTTTACGTTACTTAATATTGCGATCTTCTTGCTTGGACAAGAGATATTCCACGACAGCTTTTTGCGAGTTTGTCGTTACAGGTGCTCTTTGGACAAAATGTTTCATTCCTTTATGTTCCGTCGTCATCTCTACTGTTACAAATTAATATTCGTAGTCGATATTCAATAAATTTTTAATAAAACACTAAACGATCTAATTGACTGTGAAGTATTGATCAAACGATTTGAAATGCAGGTATGCTTTCTTCGCGACAAAAAGTCCCTAGGTTCTTAGGAATAAAATATGATATCGTTCGCATAAGCGCAAGAAATACAAAAGGCGGGTAAATACATATAAAAGAACCATATCTAAAATAACTAATCATATTTTATTTATTTTACATTTTTACAAGAAGGCAATAACAACAATATGAAAAATCGGCGTACGTTATAAGAAAAGTAGACGATAGATATTTTTTCATATATCCTATAAAGTTTAGGAATGAACTTCTTGGCCCAATAGTGAAAGTTGCTTAAGTAATTGTTTCGCGTTAATAAATGTCGTTGAACCGTATGTGATTCGTTTATTAAAACCAGCTCCACTTTTTTGTTTTACATAGTCCACTAGATTCTGATATTCTATGTAATTTCCACCGCCAACAATAAATACAATTACGTCTTGGAATGTGGGTCGATTCTTTGGCATCTGTTCGGTATGCTTCAATTGCTTCGGATCTAAGTAACAATAATCGTCCGTTTGAGACGATTGTCTTGATTCCATTAATTCGTCAACGATTTTCGTGACTGGCAAATTATGCTTTTTAACAACTAAATTCTTCACTCCTTCCATTACAAAAGAAGATCCTTGATTCATAAGCTTTGAAAACATACTGACTGTCTTGGTTCCACCACCCTCATAATTGTTTTGAATTTCTGTTATTCTGGTATAACTTCTCAATCGTTTTATGTATACTAAAGGATTCAAATCACATCCAGCAGCAGTCAATGCTGCTTCAAGTTTGTTATAATCTGCATCTGACATATTGGTACATAGGTAATATATTATAGCAAGCCGTAATTTATCTTCTGGTGTACCGCAATCTGGATCACTTATTGTTTCTAATATGCTTCTATCTAATGTTTGCTTGCTCATTATTTTCTCTTCTAGTTCAAAGAATGTATCTAATCTACGAGATTTTATGAAATTTAAAATACCTGTTGCAATTGATGTATGCATATCTATCAATCGCTTCATTTCTAAAAGTTGTGGCAGAGAGTTTACAGCATTCGTCAAACGTGCTGTGTTATTGGAAACCATTGATAATGCTACTTCGCTCTCATTATCAATACCCATAGAAGATTTGAGTTTTTTAACATCTTCTTCAAATGTACGATACTGTTCTAACTCTTCTTGTATAGCTTCAGCCACTCTGGGGAATGGACTGCCTTTATGTTGACACCAAAATCTATCTTTATTGTCTAGCTCATAAGCTCGTGTTTTTGAACGGGTTCCACCTGCAGGAGATCTTCCCACATTTTCCTCTACGACCAACCTATTTAGAGCCATTTCTAATACATCGTGTGCTAATGCTTGATATGTCCATGTATGATGTAATGGTGTAGCCATATCTATGTTACGATCCAATATTATAAGAAGCGGTCTCTGAAAACTATAATGACCAGTTGATTCACTCTCAAATAAATTATTTCTTGTGTCCCATACATTTTCTCTCAGTTTCTTGTCTATCATCTTAGCAACCATTTCAGCCGCATTTCCTCTTGGACATCTTATAATTGGAACAGTTCCCAATGTGACAAATACAGAGAACAAGCAATCAACTATAATATCCATTACAGATTCCATTTCTGTATCTTTTACTTCACCCCGATTAATTGCATGATACGATATTACATCACTATTTTGATGTCTAAGAATAAACAGATCATCTTCCAAAGAAATGAAATTTAAATACTGATCAAATACTTTGTGAATATTTGACACAACACCTCCAAGTATTGCAGCAGCTGCTAAATCTTCCATTTTTTGTCGAGTTATTGGGGAGATAAAATTTAAATGGTAAATATCATATAAACCACTTTGTAAATCCTGCCCGATCCTGCCAAGATTTTCATCTGTTGGTGCACAAAAGTAAATTGCTGGTACTTCAGGAATAGAATCTCTGTCAGAATGTAACTGCATGTGTAGTGTAATGCCAAGATCTCTCAGTTCTTTTACAGATATTAACGGTGAAATGATATCTTGTCCAAGTCGGTCGTAAATTAAAACTTTCCATACCGGTACTGCTTCTTCTAATTTCTGTTCCGGTTGATTTAAATTTAACATCTGTTTTAGGGCATTTATTTGCCTGTCACGTAAACTCATCATGGTTAACTCGTTTTATAAAATTCCACTTCTATGTACAAATCTCTTATAAAAAGTACGTACTTCTACTTAAATCTGAAGTTTTTATAAAATTAGTTTATGTAATTTTAAGACTACATACAGAAATAAACAATTAAAAATGTCATATCTCAAATACATATGTCAACATTCGATTTTTAACTGTGAATTGTCAAAAATGGTGCATATACTACATTCATCGAAAGAACATACTGTCTCGCACAACACGACCAACTTCAGTTAGTGCTTTACCATAGATAAAGCTCAATGGGGTCAAAACCAATATATTGTCAACTTATAAATGTAATATTCCCCGCATAGATGTAAATATTAACCTCATATTTTGGAAGGTGCTCCTCGAAAGTTGTGTATATTTATTTTTTATACTATATAAAGCTCAACTCACATAATTAAACCAACTGCGCATTAATACTACAACTTGAAAGGGTTCAAAATTTTTTATGATTCTTATTGGTAACATTGGCCGGCAGCAAAATGGCGACCTCCTTTTGCTGGGAAAGTAAAATCACAGAAAAGTTCGATGTTAATATAAGGCTATCGTGCGTGACATGTAAATAATAAATAAAATTTCAATTATATAGCATTAAAAGAATTATTTTAACGTTCAATACAAAACATACATTGAATATTCGATGAGTTTTCGGTGATACGTTTCTGACAGCGTGTCCACAATGGCCGATGACTCTACTTCTCTGCCAAAAAGGCGTCAATTGGTAAACAAACTAAAGATAACTTTGTAATTGAACACTAAATGCAGTTGTCCTGTATGAAATTTTTCATTAAATTTACATGAAACTTTTCTATTTACCATGAATTTCATTATAGCGGGAAAGAACTAGAAAGTTGTACACAGATGACTGGGCCATAGGTGATGAAGAAATCGAGGGTCGTAGAACTTTTCAACTGGATGAAAAAATTGAATGCGAAAGATACAACCTAAATAATTTCAGTGGATTATTCCGTGAAATGAATGGTTCTGAATTAACTCTAGGGTTCCTACAGAAACACGGACTCAGTATACCATTGCTCTTCAAAGATAAATCCGGATTGGGTTTGCGAGTTCCCAGTTCAAATTTTACAGTTAATGATGTGAGAACGTGTGTTGGTATGTTTATAATAAAAATAAATTTTGTTATATGCTTATGTTATAATTAAAGATATATTATTTGACATGATTTATTTTTAAAAGAAGCATGTACTATATGTGTGTTTAGGTTCAAAAAGAGTATTAGATGTAATGGATGTTAATACACAAAAGAATGAAGATATGACAATGAAAGAATGGCAAAAGTATTATGAAGATCCAAACAAAGAACGGTTATTGAATGTAATTTCTTTAGAATTCAGCCATACCAAGTTAGAAAACTATGTACAGTCTCCTGCATTGGTACGACAAGTTGATTGGGTCGATGTTGTATGGCCAAGGCATCTTAAAGAAGCACAAGTAGAATCTACCAATCTTTTGGAAGACATGATGTATCCAAAAGTGCAAAAGTATTGCCTGATGTCTGTGAAAGGTTGTTACACAGACTTCCATGTTGACTTTGGTGGAACTAGTGTGTGGTACCATATCCTAAGGGGTGGTAAAATATTTTGGCTTATCCCTCCTACAGAAAAAAATTTGTCTCTTTATCAAGAATGGGTACTAAGTGGCAAACAATCTGACGTTTTCTTTGGAGACATGGTAGACAGATGCGGGAGAATAAGTTTAACAGCTGGCATGACTCTGTTTATTCCAACTGGTTGGATTCATGCTGTATATACTCCTCAAGATTCTTTAGTGTTTGGTGGAAATTTTTTACATAGCTTTGGTATTGAAAAACAACTGAAAGTTGCACAAGTAGAGGAACACACAAAGGTTCCACAAAAATTCAGATATCCATTTTTCACTGAAATGTTATGGTATGGTGATACATACATTCAAATATAAGTTTTCCATTATCCTTGGATTATGAACGTATTTCTTTTATTAATAGGTACGTCTTGGAGAGGTACGTCCACGTTCTGCTTGGCAGAAGTCATTTAGACATTTCCGAATCGCACCGTCAACATTCAGTTCCACAACACCATCAGCACTTACACCTGACACCGTTCGAATTACATGGTTTAAAAGCAATAGTTATGTATTTACACTCATTACCTTCTACTAAAAAGAATGTGCCTGAGCTGATTCGCGATCCCGTCGCCTTAATTCATGATGTTCGATGTCTGGTAGAACAACATCGACACGATAATCCGGACGCAGCAGTAACAGGAAATCCTGTATTACCACCTCCACCTCCGTTAACTATCGCTGAAAGGGTAAGCGAAAATTTCACATATTTATAATAGAATATCTTTATTTATCATTTAACTG
The DNA here is from genome assembly GCA_947623535.1 of Coelioxys conoideus. Classification (NCBI taxonomy): domain Eukaryota; kingdom Metazoa; phylum Arthropoda; class Insecta; order Hymenoptera; family Megachilidae; genus Coelioxys; species Coelioxys conoideus. Next base: position 12,730,413 of record OX392459.1, read on the forward strand.
ATTAACAGGAACGTCTAAGGGTAACTAAAAAAAGTTTTGCAAAGATACAGAGGCATCACTCGCAAGAGAAGTCTGAAAGAGCTTTCCCACGGCGAAGGCGTACCAGGTGTAAAAAGTGTGAAGCATGTACAAGGACTGACTGCGGGGAATGCATGTACTGTCAGGATATGGTGAAATTCGGTGGGAGCGGTCGTGCCAAACAGACGTGCTTGATGAGACAATGTTTGAGGCCTATGCTTCCGGTCACAGCAGCTTGTAAAGTTTGCCGATTAGACGGTTGGGGACAACCACCTGCACCATTAATGGGTATGTACTTTTTCGTTATTGTGTGGACTGTATAATGTGATAATAAGGACAGATATTTTAACTTGCAATCTCTGATCCAGGGAAACCAACGCCAACAGCTCCGTCGAGTTTGTTAGAATGTTCGATATGTTTTGACATTGTACATCCCGCGTGCATAGGATTGGATCCCCAAACAATAACCGTTAGCGACGATTTACCGAATAGTTGGGAATGTCCCGAATGTTGTGAAAGCGGTCGAAATTTAGATTGTAGGCCACGTCAACCTAAGGCTCGTGCTCGAAAACTTTCTGTATCTAGTGCAGCTTCATCCGCACCCACTACAGATTCTGAAAGGGCTACCACACCAAGTAAACGTTCAAGATCCGATCCCAGCGATGTAAGTCCCCAAATGGAATCTGAAACGGTCTAAGAATACGAAATATTCATGGTTTCTATACAAAAAATTCCAGGCATGGAATGACAGAGAACCGGCTGAAGGTGAACAGCGAACAGCTTTGCGTACACAATTAGCTGTACAATTAACTGGTTCAAGTAGTAAGTCATTGAAGAGGCCCCACGTGGTGGTTAGGCCTGTTCCACTTCCGCCTGTTCAAAGACCAGGGCCTGATTTTAATGGACAATCTGTAGCATATGACAAAACAGCATTACTTGCTATTTTTAGATTTTTAAATGCAAAGGACCTGGCGAATTGTGCCTTGGTTTGCCGTACATGGGCCAGATATAGCATAGATCCTAGCTTGTGGAGAAAATTGGACATGTCTCATTCTCATCTGACAGCTTTGCATTTAACTGGTATTATACGCCGTCAACCGGAAAATCTGTCTCTTGACTGGACAAATGTAACTAAAAGACAATTAGCCTGGCTGTTAAGTAGATTACCGCAGCTTAGAACATTATCTGTACAAGGTTGTTCGTGGGCTGGAGTCTGTGCTTTGAGAACTTGCACTTGCCCGCCGCTTACAACTTTAGACCTCAGTCACGTATCGGGACTGAATGATTCGAGTTTAAGGGAGGTCCTTAGTCCACCTACGGATTCGAGACCCGGTCTAATTGATAAAACTTCAAGATTGAAGCATCTTAAAAATTTATCTTTGGCTGGATGTGATATAACTGACGTAGCTTTAAGATATATAGTTCAACATTTACCTTATCTGGAGACGTTGGATCTCTCTTCTTGCGGTAGAGTTACTGACGCCGGTGTAGCCCAATTGGCGACTCCACCGGCGCAAGCAGTAACCAATCTAGCATCACTGAATCTGGCAAACTGTAGATTACTTACGGAAACGACGTTAGATCATTTGGCAAGATGCAAAGTGCTTAAACGTTTGGATCTCAGACACACGACTCAAGTTTCGACTCAGTCTGTAATTAAGTTTGCTGCGAAAAGTATTCATAATTTACATGTGACTGACGTTAAGCTAGTGGAAGAAAAAAAGTTTAAAGTCGAAGTTAAAGTTACGTGAAAGAAAATGTATTTGGTTATGAGGATTTTCGGCAAGTGCAATTTGGTTACTTTCTAAAACCAAGAACAATTACGCCGAATTTCGTTTAACGATTTATTTATTGTCATGAAAATCCATCAGCACTGTATCGCATCTTCATAACATAAAAAAGTGGACCTGACTAGTATAGGATTTCTATTCGATAACCTTCAGTTTTATCGATGTCACTACGCGGTCTGAGCAACAAAATACTTCGATTCGAATTAACCAAGGATTACTTTATTTTTGCTTATTTTAACGTCTTCCTTTATGTCTGAAAAACTCCGTACACGTTTCAAAGATATTTTAAGATATTAAATTCCAACGAATACAGGATATTAAATAAGTAATGCGAATTCGAAGAATGTTACTTAACAATTCACAACTTCAAAGCTGCGCTAGTTGCGATTGTTCACATTTCTTATTTGAAATTACGAGCACTCAAATTTTCAGGGTTATGTTTAGTTTCGATCAATCGCGTAACGAAATAGACCGTTACTCGTTTAATATTCAGTATTCTATTAGAAAGGTGATGGACAGTGATGGGCTTACAAGCACCGGTATGCACGTTGCATGCGCTGATAAAACGAAATTTGGGAATTTGCGAATTTGAAGGTTTGGAAATTTGAGAATTTGAAAGTTTAGAAATGTAGGAACTTACGAATTTAAAAATTTAATGATATTCAAGTTTCAAATTTTCAAATTGACTAATTGACTACTCATCGGTGCCCACCAGTGCAAGCCACTTGCATACTGTGCTCTGTGCCCTCGCGAGCGCAATTGTCCGTCACCATGTTCACGGATATCAAATACATTAATATAGAAGTTTTTACTATCGTACCGAAAGCAAGCGTACAGTATTTGTTTTGCAATTCTATACGAACGTAGGAATACGAATGCGGGTAAAAAGAGATAAATGTTGACGTCTGTAGTCTTACGAAGAATTCAGAGACGTAGCATATCGACGCTACCGCCTATATATATTAATAAAAAAAGAAGAAAGAGGTATATTTATTTGTATGTGTGATTGGATAAGTTTCCAACTGACTTCGTTAAGTCGCAAAAATGAAGCAAACTGTTGACCACGTAAACTCATTACTCTAATTATAAAGACGGAAGCGCGCAATGAAACATATTCGACTATACCATTTCATAATATTAGATAGGTACGTTAACATTACGCTGAAAACGTGTATATTATATTAATGTTTTAATTATTGACCTAAGCTACGTTCAACGCAAAGTGTTTTTTTTTTTTTTTACATAAACGAATGTACATACGACAATTTTTTTTTTTTTTTAATTTTTTTGTCCTATAAATCAGACTTTTCAGTTTCATTTCATTGACGTAAACAATACGTGCGTAATTCGTGAGCGATAATAATACCGAGCAATAAGAAATTAAGTACTTGCACTTTAAATCTTTACCGTTAGCTCATAAATTCGTTGTACAGTTAAAGTATCACATATTGTTTATATTATATCCGTGAAAATACATTGTTTAGATGGATACGAATTATTCACGCTAAAAGTTCATCGTATTGTTTCAATTTAGCTCGCAGTGCAATGGTTTTCATACTCGATATCGATATTTGTCATGAATTCATTTTTATAATTAAATCATGTATTAGAAGCACTAAGCTTCTAATGATGTTCTAATTCTAAACTATGACACTATACTACTGTATAAAGTATGTAACCCACAGAGAACAATAGTGATATTCTGATTTTCAAATATAATTTTAAATTTTAACGATAGCGTTATCATCACTACCCATTCATTTTCGCAATTTCGCTGTTCCTTTTTTAATGTTGTAATTTATACGTTAACATAATGTAAAAAGTGAATAAAGCTTATTTAAAAAAGAACGATGTAACTGTAAAAAGAAAATTTTGTATATTAACAATAGGAACTAATAAATATGTATAATATGCAAATAAAGTGTTATGCGTCGCTAATGCAGTTGGAGGAGGAATAAGGCTAGGGATTTTTTTCGTACAGTATGCGTAAAACTTTCCTTTACCGCTTTGAACGATAAAATAGTTATTTCTGATTTTTGTCACGTAGTGATTTGTGTTATTGCGTATTTTAAAATACGTACTGCGTATTGTAAAACACCGGTACTACCTCATCATCGATTAATTTCAGTAATAAGCATGTGAGTTTTGTGTTGATTTTTCGATTGTAATAACCTATCAGAAACTGTCATTGACTAAATTATTCGTCTTTATTAAAAAATAAATTTACAAGGTAATAGCAAAAAAAGCATATTAATTATCTTTTATATAAACGTTTCTTACATCTGCAAAGAATGTTACGTCGGATAAATTAATAACTTATATAGAAAATTAACATGTTAAAACTTCTTTTGTCTTTTGTTCTGATCGATAGACACGTTTTGATGTTTTCTCGACAGTTCGTTGCGCATGCAGATTATTTACCATAGATACTGTAGAAAACAAAGTATCGCGTACGTTAAACGGTAGTAAAGAAGTGGCTGTTCTGTATTCTGCATTTGACTTGAACGAAAATTCTGTTTTGAGTGTAAAATCCTCTACAAAAGGCGTTTAGGTGAGTGTGCGTGTATTAGTTTCGTGTCTGTTCTTTTCAGACATAAAATTTTCTATATTTTCATATGTAATACTTATATGTGCATGTATACAATTGTCCATAATAATATTTAAATTGTTCTTTACATTAGCTTAACCTAATTCCGCTAAAACAGAGTCAAGATCCTCTTGTAAAGTAAGGCTTTCTTCTCGTTGCTTTGCTAAATCATCTTTCAGTCTATCAACTTGCGCTTTAAGTAAATAGTTACCCTTCTTTAATGCAGCTAAACGTCCTTCATGCCTTTTGGCTTTTTTCTGCGAGGAAAAAAATATAAAGGCCTTTCAATTAAGCAGATCATTAAGTATACCATAGATCTTTGCAAAATATTTTGAGTACTTACCTGTAATGAATTTCTTTGTCCTTCCAAAGAATCATCTTCGTCTTCTGTCTCTGTTTCTTCTTCTTCCTCTGATTCCTCAGACTCAGATTCTTCTTCAGACTCTGTTTCTTCCTCCTCCTCTTCTTCTTCATCTTCTGCATCAGCTTCTCCTTCTGACATTAACTTTGCCATTTTATCAACTTCTTTTTGTAAGTGCTTGAATTTCTTTTTCTCTTCTTTCAATAATTTTTGTTGCTGTTTAATTTGATCTTTTAAGGCGTGTCTTTCTTTTCTGGCATTAACTGCTTTATCTCTGTTCAATAAAAATATTATTTTCTAACTTGTATAGGATCTTAGAACATCGGTACTTACTTGGAAGTCTTTATTTTTGTAGTCAGAAGTTTCATTTCCCTTTGTAGCCGTTTCTCAGATGCTTTTGGATCTTTTTCATCTTCTTCCTCGGAACTCTCTTCCTCCTCTTCCTCCTCTTCGCTTTCGCTTGGCTCTTTCTTGTCTATACTTTTTTGTGAAGCAATTTTTGCTACGTCTTTTGCACTTGGACAACCAGCCAGTGCCATTCCTGAAACAGTGTACCATACTGCTTCGTCGTAATCATCCGCTAGCTCAATAACTGGCACAGGCTCAAGCTCTTGCTCTATTTCCCCAAAGCATTTGATAAAGAAGCAGAATTAATATAAGCATAAGCATTTGGAATATTATTTAATAACGGATCAAGGATGTTTATGTTCAAGAATGTGTTCAATGTTTCATTAAAACTTTGAGTTTCCATGAACTTTGGGAGGTACTCAAAGCGTTAAAAGACTGTTTGGTAAACGTTTACAAACAGAGGGAACCACATGCAGCGTTAAATTACGCACGAATACTGTTTTATGCTCGCCCACGTTATTGCATCTTTTTACGAATAAATTAAGTAACAGGAAAACCGTGATCGTACCGGCTTTCATGCGTCTCTCCAAATTCGCATACATTCTCCTCATTTCTTCGAGTTCGTTCTTGAATTTGTCTCTCTCGTCCGCGACGCTGATGTATTCCTTCTCGAATTTCTCAGCATCCTTTCTGGCCTGTTGTATTTCCTGTTTCAACGACGTCGTGAGTGCCTCGTCGTATTTCTTGTGCTCCTGCAAGCTCTTCTTGGATCTCTCGCGTTCCACCTCAGCCTCGAGATTCAAAATCCTCGCCTGCAACAGGAGTAGTCAAAACAAAAAAAAAAGGAGAATTAATCGCTCATCCGGGGTTTACGGAACTTGCGAAAAATTGCAAATCAAATTGTACTTGTAGTCTCTTGTTCTCCCTTTCCAACGCTTCCTTGTTTCTAAGCTCCAGAGCAAGCATTTGCTTGGTACTTTGCAAATCGTCCCTCACCGCATCGATATCGTCCATATCGTCCGAGATCGAGTCATCAGTGGGCTCCTCGGCTTTCTGCATTTGTTCCTCTATCGTCAATTGCCTTCGAAATTTCCTCAGCCCTTGCAGCATCGGTTTCGACCGGTCATTCGTCTGCACTCTCTTTAGCGCTACACCCTGCTGAATCTGCTTCAGCAGTTGGTTATGCATGTTCGATTTTTCGGATTCGAACACAAAGTGTGCCTTCCCTAGTTAGAAACACCGAATCAGTACAACTAACAAACACACCAGCCCGGAATGCAATGCACAATTCAACGCTTATTGTAAATATTCTTGAACGAACACTTCGTTCAATTCTGTTCGGGTCCTTGGCGTTTCATGCAACTTCAGGTTTGGGTCATTCGGCCGAACAGGACAACTTTGACCTTCCTTTAATCAAGAATTACATTGTAATTGATCGATTCTCCGGATCGGAGAGCAACGTTTAATTTTCGGTTAGAAAGTGCGATCAACAATCACAATTTAATACTCAATTAAAAATTATTTATCCGATGCGGAAAGTCTGGAATCACACGATCCAGTTCGATGAACAACACAAATGATCGATTAACGGGAAATGGGGAAACGGGACCAGGTGGATTTGACGATAAAACTCCACGAAATACGAAAACAGTTAATTCAACGATTATAATATTATTCAGCAACAAAAACTAGAGGGTTCCCTTGCGGGAGAACAGGGACAAAACAATACTACGTGTTCTACAAACAGCTCATATCACAGTCCAGAAACAAAGGCTGTCCGAATCGGGGCTCATTAACAATTCAACTAATTACACTTTTCGATACAGGCGGCCCGTTCGAATCAACATTCGCCAGAGGGTGAAAGGGGTATTAAAAAGGGGTCTCATGAACAAAACAAAGGGGGTGTAGTAAACGGCTAAAATCGACGAACACGATGCAACCGGTTCTCCCTAAGAGAATCTCCCAAGGGGAATCGAAGTAGTAGGATCGAGGTTCGATCGACGATCACCTGCTGGGTCAGCTGTGACCTTGTTCACCCTCTCGATCAGGGGTGCACTCCTGTCGTTGCATTTCACGTGTTTCAAACGTCTGCCACTTTCGACCTCCTTCATCATGCACGCCCAATCCGGACGTTTCCTCGGTCTTTGCTTCAGCATTTCCAACTTTTGTTGTTGTGTTTGACTGAGCGGCGGAAGGTCCTTCAGGATCGTTCGACCTGGAGGTGGCGGAGGTGGCCGTGGTGGTGGCGGTGGTGGAATCGCTGCTCTCGACGAGCTTTTCGATAACGTTGGTGCACCTGTTTGCAAGAAAATTTACTTTTGAGCGAACGCCGAAAGATTTCGCTCTCGTGTGTACATGTTTGTTGGAAGAGGACCTGGGGGTAAGTAGATTATTGGTACGGTGGGGTTTCGTTATGTGGCCTTCGACGGGGTTGTGTAAGCGGAAATATGGTCGAGAGGGAAAGTTACATCTCTTCGTTCTTAGTTCGATAATTTTTACGTTCATAAATTTTTTATTCGAACACTTTTGCATTTCTAAATTTTTAACTCGATCATATTTGAATTTCTAAACTTTTAATTCGAACATTTTTACACTCGTAAATTCTTCATTTGAACCTCTCCACGTTTCGAAATTCTTAATTCGAATATTTTTACACTCGTAAATTTTTAATTCGAACATTTTTACACTCGTAAATTCTTAATTCGAACATTTTTACATTCCTAAATTCTTAACTTCAACCTTTCCACGTTTCCAAATTCTTAAACTCAAAAACATTAAATTTCTAAATCCACAATGATAATCACCCTGCTATGCGGTAGTCCATAGTTGGCACCCGCGTGTCATATGAGGGGAGCCACATAACGGAACTTCAGAATACTTCAACCCGAGTTCGAACAATGTATCAAAGTAAAAATTGTGTTAACTTCTGAGTTGCAACATTTCTCGTTTGTCATAGCGAAGAGACAGTGGTTAGGGTAGAATGTTCTTAGTACTTGAAGTACCAAATTTAGTGAAAAGGGTGACGATTGTTTCTCTGTTTTTTTAGGAAACAACGGGAGCATTCGAAGGGATTAAACGAGCAGATCGGGATGATGGTGTTACCTGTGGTGCTCTCGCTCTTGGAGAGTGGTATCGTGTCACCCCGAGATCGAGACCTCTCGATTCGAACCTGTCGTTCGAGCTGTGGCCTCGAAATTGGCTCTTGTCGTCCATTCTCGCGGAGCTTCGTCGGTGCTGGTTGACTGGTCGCATTCTTTTCGCTTTTAGGCTGCGACGGGATTATCGTGATCTTGCTCTGTTTACGGGGCTGGGCTTCCGTCGATGGCTTCGCTTCCGTTTTTGGTACACTCTAAAAAAAAAAAAACGACAATTCGTTCAGATCAGAAACGCGCCACGTTGACTTCTCTTCGCACTTTTCACACACACTGTTTACGCAATACCGTGTACGATTCGTTGCTGCTATAGAAAATCGTGTTCCTCGTGCTAGTAACGTTCGATTCGAACACTATCGCGTTATGGTTCATGGTCAACGTTTACTTCTTCGGCAATCGAGACTACTAGATTAGGCATCTTAATTCTACCCGATGCGACTGCCTGTACGATCAATCCCTTCCGAGAACAGTTAGATGTATCGTGAAAATTGATTGTGTAAAAAGTAGAAGGGAAAAAAGGTGTACACCCCCACTTAGGTTCTTCTGTACTAAAGAAAGAAAGTCTCGAGGATTCTGTTGGCAAGTGTCGATGTTCGGTCGTCTTTAAATAATCTAAATCGCACTTCCCTCTCGATCGTTTACCGAGCCGCATAACTTTATTGGTATGGTAACAGCGTTTCTTCCCCCTTTGCTGAATATCATCGATGTTCTGTTACAATATTGCCTATCTACGCAAATATTGCATGTCCGCATTTAATATTCTCGAGAACGGATTTATAGACCTTTTGATACTTTATAGTACTTCTGCAATGTATTTATTATCTTCTGTATACATATAATGAAATCGTAAATTAATCGTTTATCGCATTGTCTCGTAAATATGTCGTATCAAATAATGCAACATGCAATTCTTGTATCTTGTCCAACATGAATGAATTGCATGTCGTAGACATATTTCTTTATTGGAAATAAATCGAAAACGTTTCTTTTCATTTACTATTTTTGCAAACGTGTTACATTTGTGTAGTGCGTCATCGATAAGACGGAATTTGAATGAAGTTTTAGAGAAGTATCGTAGGTTTATGTGTGGGTTAGCGTAACGTAGAGGTAGCAGGATGTTTGGCGTGGAATTTTGCAAATTCGATGTAACTTATCGGCAAATTTGCGCGAAAGCGTAGTATAAACTCGTTAAGAAACTGGCGGAAGACGCAGCTGGCAAGACATTTGAAATAGAAACGCGTGTTCTTTAAATAATCGTGACCCAGAGGCTTATATGCGAGGACCCGTGAGGCTAGCCTTCTCTCTGATCCCTGTCGTATCGAGAAAGTGAGATTAATTTACGTTACTCTCAAAATATTTGTTTACAGTCGTCCAATTTAATAACTTCGTTTTGATCGTTTCAAATCGTGTCATGTTTCGCACGATTATTCATACTGATTTTGTCGATCGAGTAACAATTTTTAAGCATATCTATTGATTGAAAAATTCGTGATAATTTTTTATTTCTGTCAATTTTTTAATTAATATAACGAAAGTTATCCTTCACATCAAGTACAAGTTATTGAAAGTTTCAGCAAATTCTGTAAATAAATTTCTTTGTGAAATTGGTTCCTCATTTTTATTTTATACTTTTTTACGACTACAACAGTATCTGACTCAAGATACTGTGATTTTATGACTGCTCATAAATATTGGTTGAAAGTTTTGTTACTACAAATTTTTATTTTTGTAATATTAATAAAGTTGTATTAGTAAATGTCTTTATGAAGCTAAATTGTCACAATTGTTCAAGAATTATCAAAAATTAACTTCGAATAAAAAGTAACATTGATTTATTCGTTGTTTGAAATTTGAAATATAGAAAAAAAAGACATAAATTTTGATAGTTATTTGTTCTGCACTTTTTCGGAAAGATAAAAAAAATACATTTGAGCGATGCAAAAAAATCTCTTGAAAAATGAACCAAACACAATTATTTCAAATAAATGACATTTCTTCTCAAATAACGATCGAACGGATAATAAATTTCGGCCGAACGTGGGATACCATTTTATTCGTTATTTGAACAGCGCCCAACGCTGGAACGAATAAAGTGATATTTTTGGAATTTTCCTGGATTTCGTGCTTGTTGGAAAACTTTCAACCATAAATTCTCTTCTGCGTCGTGTTAGATCGATTCCAAAGTGTAAGTCTCTCGTAAATCGCGAACAAACTCGTCGATGATCTAACAGCGTGCGACAGTTGTAAACAATTGCTTGACGCGAACGCTCATGACGTAGCCACGTGTCTTCGAAGCTTTGAACCGCATGTTTTTCGCTTTTTCCCCAGATCGGTAATTCCACGTGGCCCGTAGCCAAAATATCGAAAGTATGCGTTTCCAAGGCATTGACGTAACTTAGATTTTTCTTGGGGGTGGTTTAGGCTCCCCAGCTTCGCTAACGATGTCAACGCCCCGCGTTTAGATGACTTGACAAATTTCGGAATTAGAAAATTAGTGATTCGGGAATTAAATACTTGACAATCAGGGGTTTGGAGATTTAGGAATCTAGGAATTAGGCGATTTGGGAATAGGGAATTTCGGAATTTGGAGTTTAGAAATTTCGGGATTTGAGAATTTAGAAATTTCGGGATTTGGATATTTAGAACTTTGAGGATTTAGGAATTGGAAATTTATAAATTTGGAGATTTAGGAGTTGGGGATTTGAGAATTTGGGAAATTGAAAATTTAGATATTTAGGAATTTGGACTTTTAGAAATTTGGGGTTTAGGAATTGGAAATTTAGAAATTTGGGGATTTGAGAACTTGGGAAATTGAAAATTGGGATATTTAAGAATTTGGAAATTTAGGGCTTGCAAATTTGGAAATTTGGGAATGTAGAAATTGAGGATTCGGGAATATAAGAATCTGGAATTTTGAAAATTAGGTATTCGACATTTGAAAATTTGATAATTATAGATTTAGAAATTTGAGGATTTAACAATTTTTATAATTCAAACATTCAGATCTCTGAAAAGTATCAAAATTGTAACTTTGAAAGTCCTAAAAACTTTCAATGTCCAATATATTTGTTAAGTGCCTAGATCGGAACCATACCTGATTCAATGTTAATCGATACATGTGAGTGAAACAAAGGAAACAAACAAACCTGCGAGCAAAATTACATTAGATTGGCAGCTAAGGTCACAATTTTTCGGATAATTTGCTCAGACATTAGTCAAATTCTATTATATAGTTGAGAAGCAAAATTAGGTGCCAGCTAATTATATTTCAAAAACACATTAAGGATGAGTTAAGTGTCACGAAGTTATGAATCAAGTTCCTCGGAACGCAAAGATCAAATCATCATATTTTCTAATAATAATTATACAAGTAGTAATTCGAATGCAACGCCCTTGTAAATTTCATCTTGTCGAAATGTTTATAACGCGAACTTGTTACACGACACCCACACGGGGTTATTAATAGCGGAGTCCGGTGACTTTGAAACCTAATATCTGAATGGAAAAAGTCTGCAGATTGTGGGCATCGTTCTTCGCATGTTCGCGTTTCCAGTAGAACAAGCACGTATCAAATCGGACAACGTGTCTTCGTTACCCTGCAAATTCTACCGAATCGAAGAAAAATCGATAAATTACCATTCACTTCAACATCTTAAAAATGAACACACATTGTACCTCATAACGCAATTACAATCAAAATTCAATACTCTCGTTTCTCAAATACAACTACTTCGACAAATTATCATGATATTTGCGATATCTAACATTTTCATTCAATTACGTGATTATAGCAAATGACGCTGATCTCCAGAAGAGTCAACAGCCAACATTTGAGTTTCGTGTCACCCTGCTGAATGACGTACGAACTTTCGAACGTGTTTGTCACATATTTTAGCTAAAATTACTCGAATGATTACGAATGATTTTGACGAATATTTAAAAAGTTGTCTAACTAGAAAGAGTCAAATATTAACACTAAAACTACCGACGTACAATTCCCAATTATTTTGATGTTAAAAACGAAGTGGAAAAATAAATGAACAAAGGATGAAACATAATCGAATACAGCTATTCTTCATCTTGAATGACAATCAGCACAGATATCAAGAAACCCATCCTAACAAATTTTGTCATTTGAAGTAGGAAATTCGTAGATGGATCATTTGACCCCTTTGGTAGTTTTAGTGTTAAGATAATAGTTGTAAAAATATTAAGATAATTGGATTAATAATTGGGAAGAGTATTTCACGATTCGAAGATGGTGTCTCGAAAGAAAATACTCACTTTGAGCGTAACTTGGGTGAACGCAGGCGGTTCTTCGGTCTTGGATTTGGAGTCTCTTCTGGAGTTGAGGGTCCAGGGCGCAGTTGGCATAGGCAGAGGGTTCGGACCATCCTTGACCCATGGCGGCCTGAAGGTGGTCCTCTGCGGTGGTTGACCACCGGCACCGGGCATTCTTCTTTGTTACTGTCCACAGGCTTCTTTCTTACTCTTGTTCTCGACCGTTCGTATCGAATTCCGCGCGTCTCGCCGACACTTCGGGGTCCTCCGGGGATACTAAACAACGACCCGTGGATCCTCTCGAGGACGTGCACGATACGCCACTGACGGACTTCCTGGACGATGAGAACGTGATAGGTGGGAGACGATCGGTTCGGTTTTACGTGGGTGAGCCACGACCCACTTCTCTCTCTCGGGACGTTTTCACACTCGGGAAATCTTCCGGATTGCGTGGTGGACGCGGCTCGTCGATCCCGTTACAACAACCGTGGATCTCCCTTTCGATGGGATACGGGAGCGATCTTCCCCAGGAATTATCGTACGGCGAAGTGGTTGAGAATTTTTGGGAGTCTGGGAAAGATTGAGACCTGGACCACACATCAGGGCCACGACTGCACCTCCCTAACCGTATGATATTTTCGTCCACGTGACGTCACGGAGAGACGCAAGCTCGAAATAGAAAACGGTCCTCTTCTTCTAGGATGTTCTCGATTCAAACGCCTCTTCTTCTTCTTCTTCTTCTTCTTCTTCTTCTTCTTCTTCGTGATCCTACCTATGTATCCACCACGTCTTGTTTACGATGCATCCGTATGGCGATCGACACGAAGGTCGATCGATCTTCAGGGCCACTCGATCACATTACTCGAATTTACTCCCTTGTGGGAACTGTTCTTGATACTTTGATGGTCGTGAACTTCGATGTGTTCTTCGTCCTTTTGTTATACATTATGCTCGATGACTTGTACATTGCTTAGAAAAAGAGCGAAAGGGGATGAAATCAGCAGGTTGACTACCGCATGCATGTATGTATGCATCACCATATATGTAAATTTTTGTAAAAATTCATTATCAATTCTATATAATTACCGGTATACTGTTATACTGTTGATCAGTATGAAGATTAATCGATTTTCAAGGGTATCCAGTCATGTTACCCGAAATCTTTTTTCATACGGGAACTGTCTTGAACTGTTTTTAATACGTCGACGATGATGAGCTTGTAATATATGTTCCTTATACTTGTATTTGCTTGTTGTTATTATAAATCATGTTCCTCGAAACCTTCTTCATGTGAGAACCGTTCTGAATTGTTTCTAATACGTTGACTATCATGAACTCCATGAGATGTATGATCTTTATAATTCTATTTGCTTTTTGTTATTATGAGTCATGTTAGTCAAAACCCTTTTTATGAGAGAACCGTTCTGAATTGTTTCTAATACGTTGACCACCGTGAACTACATAAGATACATGTTCTTTCTACTCCTATTTGCTTTTGGTTATTATAAATCGGTAAATTGAAATTGGTAACTGATACACAATACATAAGTGCACTGAATGGTGATGAAACATAGTCGTTGATTATTATGTTCACACATTCGTACATCTTGAGGATATAGGACTTAATCATGTATTTGAAATAACCATGTACTCGATCAAACAACACCAATGTATCAATGCAATAAAGACGAATATCAAACCCTGTTGTCGAAACGTTCATTCGAATATACTGAATACTCATGTTTGCATTTAAAATCATTAAATGCCTATTTCATCAGAACTTAATCATGTATTTGAAATAATGATGACTTAACTTGATCAAACAGCATTATTGTATCAATACAATAAAGACGAATATCGAACCCTGTTGTCGTAACGTTCATTCAAAAATACTCAATAATTCATGTTCACACATAAAATCATTGAATCTCTATTTCATCAGATCAAAATCGTTTCAAGAGATCATCGGGGCTTGTCGTGTTAAAGGGTGGGCAGATTCCGTGAGCGGCAGTACCAGCTAGCAGCCCAAAGGCACAACGAGGAGTACGTCAAGTACGATTATTATCAGCAAATCTCGAGATACTTCGAGCGTCAGTGCGAGATCGCGAGGCAATACGATTCGTGGAATTCCAGGGGCGTAGATCCCAAGGGAAAGTTAGCCAAGGCGAAGAAAGCAGAGCGACTGTTGCTGAGACGAAACAAACTACGACGTCTGCTGCAGGAGGAGGATGAATCATACAGAAAAGAATTAGAGGAACGGAAAAGGCTAAAAAACCGTACCGAGGTGCCTTCGTTGGAGCAGTTGAAGCAGACATTGAAAGAGAAACGAGCGGAGCAGAGTTTATATTTGCCTAAGACCTGCCGAAGATATCAGTCGTACTTCGTCTGTCCAAAAGTGCCCGACACCACTCGTTCCAGCACCCTCAGGGACACCAATCTTCAATATTGGCGCGTCTGCAGGGACTCGACTAATCTAATTCGCCCGGCCGGATATTCTCGTCACAGTAGTCCTGGTATGAGCGAGAGCAGCGACAAGAAATCGCAGGAACAACAGAACGCAGAAAAGAGACACGAGGTTCTTCGACGTTCGTCGTTCAGCAACGAACTCATCAGACCTAACTCCAGATACTCGGCTCGATACGCACGCAGAAGCCTGGAGAACACGAACGTGAGGAGCGACGATTTCACCGATTACGGACCGAACAGGATATCCAGCAGAACCTCGTTGGGTCTGACCAGCGACAGATATTCGCCGAACAGCGACGTACCGTCCCGCAGGAACAACAAGGAGAACGCATCGAGCACCCCGGAGTCCCGAGTGACCAGAAGAACCATGATGGACGAGCAGGAAACGACCATGAACGATCAGGCTCATCAGGAGGAGAGTCCTCATCGACGATTTGAGGAGAACGATCATACGGATCAAAATGAATCGAATAAAAGTATGGACGGTGGACCGGAGACACCGACGAAGGAACCGTATCATCAGGAACGGGACCAACAGGACAAATACAACTCCAAGGAGGATGATAACGTCGAGCAAGACGTGAAGAAGACGGACAATCAGCAATTCGAGGTGGAGAAAAGCATGCCTTGGTTGCGTATGGATCCCAACGACAAGAATCTATCGAAACAGATGTTTCTCTATTTGACTCACAACGAGTTGAAGAACAAGATCGAGGATTTGTCGGTGAGAGAGTCGCACGCGTGCAAGAAACAGTGCTGGGACGAGGCGCTTCGTTTGAGGGATATGAGAAACAGACTGGAACTGCTACGCGAGAAGAAGTTGTACAGCATCGATAATCTTGATTTGGACGACGAGACGAAGAAGTTGGGATTGATTAATATCGATAAGAGGGAGAACGAGCTTGCTCAGCGCGAGGATGCTTGCACGGATTCGACCATGTATAGGTAACTACAATTTTTTTATCTCTATTATTATTACTTATTAACACTAGAACTATCAACCAGTCAAAATATCTGTCATGTTTTAATGACCTAATGAATGGTTGTATATGTTAGATGATGCTGCAATATTTATTTATTTGTTTTTCTACTTCATTTTCAATTCTAAAGTATGCATTTAATGCTGGTATTTCTAGTGTTAATTTTATGAATGGAGTAGTTGTGTTTTGGGTGGATATTCCAGATGTTGGAAGCGAATTTGTGTAATATATATCGTGATTTGAAGTAGACTCCTTATATTGCCACTGTCGTGTGGATTTTCATTCTGGTGACGCTTGCTGAATATTTTAACGCACGGGGATTCATGAAAACAACCATATATAGATGAGGGAAAATGATTTTCTCGGGTGTAATGTAATAGCGTGATGTATTGCCACATGTGGTACTTTTACGCGTCATACTTCAACATATTGTATCACAACGTGCTATATCGCCTCTCGAATTCGCTATATGTTGCATTTTGCTATCAATGTATATCACACGTTGTATTCGATAAACAGTATATTAACCACGCGTTGTATTAATCATGCATTATATTCACCATACGTATTCACCACGTATGTTATAAGAGAAATCTTTTTAGACTACCCCTACACCCAATATATATTAAATTCCATCAATTCACCACTTTCTCAGCCCCATTCGTGGCAATTATAATAGAAATTTATTATACCACAAGAGGCCAAAAAGTACTCGTCACGTACTTTTTTTATCTCCGGAAGAACGCTTTTAGAGGGTGAAACAGCCCTCTAAAAATAACAAGTGTAAAGTAATGACTCCACGTAGCTACGAATTCTACCACTCAACGCGTTCTACTTTGATTCGATACAATATTAGTCGCAGTCGAATTAAATCGATGCATACGTATTGTTATTAATTGAGTATATCGTTCGTTGTTATGTTTATCGAACGATTAAATTGATTGCAATCTCGACACTTGGCCATGAGCGATACTAAGGGTCTAGGACGAACAGCACATCATGCATCTCGAATTAGTCGAACTTTGTCGATGTTGCAACTAAAAATCGTGAGTCATTCACGTCTCTCGGTATATACTACACTCTTACGTGCATTGAGCGATATGTAAATGCTTGCCAAAACGTTCGTCACCCTGCAACGCTCCACATTCGTTTCTTGATAGATCACAAATAGGATGGACATGTAGAATCGAGTCTCTAAAAATGATGGTAATGCATGCGTGAAAAAAGTTGGGTGTTCAGTTGATGTCTGAACAGTTCTGGCGAATTCTCAAGTTTGCATATATTCGTACACGTAAATCTGCAAATTTGTGGATTTCTAAATTCTCGAATTTTCAGAAGACCAAATTTTACAATTTTCAATCTCCAAATTTTTTAAGTTCCAAAATTCCCAATTCCACAATTTCCAATTCCCAAATTTTGTAATTTCCAAAATTCGGAATTCTACAATTTCCATTTCCTAAATTTTGTAATTTCCAAAATTCCGAATTCTACAATTTCCAATTCCCAAATTCTGTAATTTCCAAAATTCCGAATTCTACAATTTCCAATCCCTAAGTTTTGTAATTTCCATAATTCCGAATTCTACAATTTCCAGTCCCTAAATTTTGTAATTTCCAAAATTCCGAATTCTACAATTTCCAATCCCTAAGTTTTGTAATTTCCATAATTCCGAATTCTACAATTTCCAATCCCTAAATTTTGTAATTTCCAAAATTTCAAATTCTACAATTTTCAATCCCCAAATTCTGTAATTTCCAAAACTCCGAATCTCCACCTTCCCAAATTTCCAAGAGCTTTTCCAAGAGATATGGGTTTCACGCAAATTTGTAACTTTTTCAGCGAGGATGCGAAGGAGCTGTGGAAGAAGTGGGTTATCGAGGACGAAAGATCGGTGATCGAGATAGCCCGAGCACAGAGGGAAAAGTTGATGAGCGGCTTGGAGAAGGAATGGCAGAATCTCGCGATCCGCGATAAAGAACAAATTACTCAATCGTATCATACCGTGATGGGCGGATCCGCTTTGCAAGAAGCTCATAATCTCATGGCGTCGAAAATGAAATCCCCTGCTAATTCGATGAAATAAGCCGTATATTGCCGTTTCGTTCGTTTACAGGCCTGATTATACGGTGCCAAGCTTGATAATAGTTTGCGTTTGCATTTTTGTACCGAACAATTTTTGTCGTCGTCGGCGCTATTTGCTGTCAGATGCGTCTCGATTAAATTATTAACGTATTCCAGTCATTTTATAATTTAGATAGGACGTAAAGTCTAATGCAATTAAAGTGCGTATTTTGTTCTAATGAACAAGTAATATCGAAGCCGTTCCATGTCAATAGTACAATATTTTGTACACCGATTATTGAGATGATCGAACGTGTAATTGAATAGAAATTACACGAATATTTGACGCTTGCAAAGGCTGTAATCGATCGATGAAATTATTGTTTATTTTTATTTCTCATTTTGCTCGTGCTCTTGTCGTATTTATACCGACGATATCGTGGTATCTATGCCTATTATATGAGCTTCGTTGTATTTGCAAGACGTTCGGATATCATACGATCGTTTAAAACAATATTTTGATAACGAGATTGCTGTATGTTGGATTATTGAATAAATAAAGAGCTTACCGTAGATGTGATTTTTATTCATACGATTTACAAATTGATGAAACGAGAATGTGTATTTTCCCACGCGTTTTGAATACGGTACCATTGGCTCCATCTCGTGAAATGCGATGAAAACAGTAATACCGAAATTATTGAGTACCTTTAGATGGCGCCAAAGGTGTCGTTTTTGAAATTGCGCGTTACTATGAAATGAAAAGAATTGTGAAAATAAAAATTGAGCAACGTATTCAGTCCGTTAAATAAATCGAGATGCATATAGTACCACAGAAATTTATATCTAATGACAAGTTTGCTCCGCAATTTCATTCTATGTCGGTAAAACGTGTAAATATTTCTGACTGAACTCGCAAGATAGCGCAACGTGGCTGAACAACTCGTTCCTGAAAAATGGCGCGTAGCAATAGTGTTCGTAATATCCAAATCGCGTTCATTTATAATTACATATATTATTAACGCGCACTCAAACAAAAATGTACATTAACCGCATTCGGGAAGAATGATCATTTATGAAGTAAATGTACTTCACCAAACAGCGATAACCCGTAAAACGGCGAATTTTGAAATAAAATCGCTTCCGACGTTTGAAAGAACGCGCAAACATTTATTAGATCGAAACTTACGATTAGTATATTCGCGCGAATAATGTATAACAATGTTGATTGCTCGGACAAAAAATTATTGATCCTCTGTATTAAACACTGATAACATAATTTACCGTCATTTTCAGTAGCGGACAGATTCAATTCGCAATCTAAGATCACGACGATCGTTTAATTTTTCTTACAGGGAGATCGCGGAACATATGGTTGTCATAAAGTCGATTCGAGGAGTGTTCGCTTTTTTTCGTGCAGCGTGCGTGATTAGTCACGAGTCAAAGCCAGCAAATCGAGGGTGGCAACGTTAGCGCTTTATTGTTGTTTCTATTCGGAACTCTTAATTAACGGGTCTTGGGTTTCTTCGTTCCGAAGAAGACGCGAAAGAATTTCCAAGGAATCCGCGGTAGCTTAGGCTAGGTGGTCGCCATTAATCCTCGGGCATACCCGGTGACAACGACCAAATTAGTCGGCCGATCCGTCAAAAAGAACATTTCCGTGGTAGGCGTGCATTATATCCGCCAGCCACATGCTATTTCGCGCGCACGCGCGATCATTTTCGTGCTCCACGATCGGAATATTTATTTATACACGCGCGCTAATTTCACCGTTAATACGAAAATGATTTTTGTTAATATTTGCACCGACATTTTCAACGAACCCCATACATTAAATATCCGCAATAAATTCGCAATATTTTCCCGAGGCTTCGACTTTTGCTATCTTGTTTAACACTAAAACTACCAAAGGAGTCAAATGACCCTTGTACAAATTTCCTACATCAAATGACAAAATTTATTAAGCTACCCTTAATTAGATTTATGCTGATTGTCGTCAAGATAAAGAATCTATAAGTGTATTCATTTATGTTTCATCGTTTCTTCATTTATCTTTCAACTTCATTTTTTAACATCAAAATAATTGTGCATTATATGTCGGTAGTTTTAGTGTTAACACATTCTGTTTCCAATACGATACGTGTATCATTATGTTATACAATTCTTGTACTTTATGTCTACTTCAATCAATACATCAATTCAAGTATTATTATTGAATACAATGTTTGCTTATCGTTTATTATCGACATCATTAGAAATATATTTTTTCACTATATGCCTGAGAAAACAATTTTTTATCGTTATATGAACTATCTTTTACTAGATTGTATAATATGTAACGTTTTTATAAATAAAGTTAGACGAATTAAGTGTAGTGTTCTTTGACACGACGCGCAATGTAAGTACGAGTAGAAAAAAGAATGAAATTGTGGGATTAAAGTTAACACGCGAATAAGGCTTAGGCGAATGTGGTATCCGTAACAGCCGTGGAAGATATTGGCGATATTTTTCAGCGGGTCATCGGTCTCGAATTTTCGCGTTAACGTTTAAATCACTCCCACACTGTACATGCGGAGAACAGCAGAGAAGGGGAAGGGAAAGAAATATAGTTTGTAATACGTGCATCGTGCGTGCAATGGCCCGTGAAAGCTGACTGTCTGCTCGGCACCCGGGAGAAGAGGGATGCAGCCACGCCAGCTATGTTAATTAAACGCGTTTCTAGCCCCCGCATAGGAAATCAGAGAAAAAAGGAGATGAGACAAGCGGTGCTCGAGGAGATGGGCCAACGTGAAAGAGGGTGCCGGCTAATAACACGTCCCGTACGACGAACGCACGCCACACGCCCGTCTTCTTCTTCTTCTTCTGCTTCTTATTCATCCTCTTCCTCCACCTACTTCACTTTCTCCGTCTTCTTCTTCTTCGATGTCACTCTTCTCTTTTATCTTCGCTACTCGATCCAGTCCCGTGTACTACCACGCGAGAACTTTTCGAATTTAACCCCTTTCTGCATGATTTTTAGAAATAGCTGGAAAAAATACATATTGTTAGTTTTGGTGTTAGTCAAAAATGATGTGAAATGATTTTGATGTTGGTCAAGAAAAGTTAGCAGATTTCGAAAAATCATTTTTCTCGCTGCACAAGCCGCTAGCATGTCAGGAATATGATTCACTTCTGATCTAACATGCACGAAAAGATTGTTAACTTTCGAACCACAAAATACCTGTTTTCGTGGTTTGGCTCAGATATGAACCATCGTGCAGTAAGGGATTAACATTTTACAAAGGACATGTTAACGATGGACGTAGAAAATCGAACGATAAATTAATGTAACCCACGTTTTAATAAAGGATTTACGGAGAATTGTATAATAACCATTTACTTTTGAATTAAAATGAAAGTAAAAAAGAAAATAAAGTATGATACGTAAACCGACTAATAAAATGATGCTTTGAATAAGAAATGCGTTTTGAGTCATTTTGGCTAGTTCCATAAATCTGGTGTTAACGTAACAGTTTATACTCCTATTTGATCATGTGTAATGTTTTTCTCTCGGTTCCACTTCGTTACACGTTTTCATCTCCCTTCGTCTTCTTCTTTCGGGAGTCTTCTTCGGTACTCTTCATTTATTTTCGTTCTTCGTTCATTTTCTTTATATCCTGGATGTAGAACAAATTGTTTCGAAAAGCTGATAAAAGTGAAGTTTATGAATCGAACGAGGATCCTGCAATTTTGTCGTGAATTCGACAACCATTTTGTTAGCGTTAACATTTGTTTCGCGAAGACTAAAAATACAACGGACACGAAGAGTAAAATGTCGCTTTGAATAATATATATTAATGTAGCTTCTTATCGAACTTTCGTGCCGTTGAATTTTCAAGTATGGAACCGCAAATCCTGGAAGTTCGTGAAATTACTGGAGAATTTCT
Organism: Coelioxys conoideus; assembly: GCA_947623535.1. Taxonomy (NCBI): domain Eukaryota; kingdom Metazoa; phylum Arthropoda; class Insecta; order Hymenoptera; family Megachilidae; genus Coelioxys; species Coelioxys conoideus. Next base: position 12,752,383 of record OX392459.1, read on the forward strand.
CGAGCCTAAACACGTTCTTATTCCCATTTGTTTTTGCCCGCGTATCAGGGCAAAGGGGATGCGATCAACGTTCAAGGCCGACGCGAAACTTTGCGATAACGAAACGAATAAATTTTCGACGAGAACTCACGGCCGTACAAAGTTTCCCTACGAAGATTTATCATCTTTGGTCTCGCCAACGATTCTTCTACTTATATGCTAAACAACCCCGTGGTATATCGAACGCGTACCGTACTGAAGTATAAAAGACAAATAAATATCGAATTATCGATTCGCCGATTTTCATATAAGAATAAAATACACAGAAAATGCGTCGAACATAAAAGAATTAAAATTTCGATGTAACTTTAGGATAATAAGTGTAATTTTAGCTGCTTATGCCTTTGATGTGTCAATCTTGGTTGTTAATACTGTTTATGTCCTCTGTTAATTTTATCTAATCATTTATAGAATGTATCAACTTTTTTTGTTAACACTATTTGTGTCGTTATAATATTTGTTTTGTTAACACTATTTTGTCAATTTTATGTTTTCATGTCATTTATGTAACATGTCAATTTTCACCTAATTGTAGGCAGATAATAACAATACACTGAATTGGCAACAAATGTGATGTTATAATAAAATACTTTGAACAATTGTAAACATTGTAGTTTTTGTATGACGAGTAGCAAAAAGTTACAGAAAACTGTGAGTTATGAAAATGGAAGGAATCTTGTTGAACGATTACAAGGAATTTCGTTCGGTTTTATCTTTAATTCGTGGTGGTTTAACGAAACTAGGTGCGTGGCACACGATGTTGTTCTCTGCCTACTGATTTCATCGGACTCGTTTATCGTATTCAATTATCGGTTCGGTAACGCGATTAAAATCTGCCGCCACTATGACACCGTAAACACCAATTATAATATATTATTTTATTTAACGTTTATTTAATACAGCGGCAATAATCGCGATTTACCGGCCTTGCATTTTACGATCGAGTGTCCTCATAGAGCATATAACGAACTTTCAAAACCTGGTTTTATATCGACATTTGGTCTCCGTTCGTTTCGTTTCGGCAAAGAAGCATTTTCGTTATTTATTCACGCTGAATTTACCCTTGAAATTATGTTCACGCGTTACGGCGGATTTTGTGCATTGACGTAACTCATTGGCGGCCTGGGTAAGTTTGTCATGTTGGACATCTTCAAGTGTCTAAATCACAGAATTTCGTACCAATTTATACGACAAATTTCCGAATTTCTCAAGAACCACATTTCCTAAATTCGAAATCTTATAACTCTCAATTTTGAAATTCCCAAATATTCACAATCTCAACTTTCATAAATTTCTATATATTTGAATTTTGCAGTTCGCAAGTCCTTGTATTTTCAAATCCGTGAATATCCAACTCTCCGAATTTCCAAATTTCTTAGGAACCATATTTTCTACTTCTCAAACCCCAACACTTTCAATTTTCAAATTTTCAGACTACAAATCACTGAGTTCCTCTACGCCCACAAATTTTCTGCACACCCAACTTCTTAATTTCTCAAGTTTTTAATTTCCCAAATTCCCAAATCCCCAAATTCCTAAATTTCCTAATTTCAAAATTCCTAAATCCCCAAAGTTCTAAATATTCAAATTCCTAAATATCTAAATTCCCAATTTCCCAAATTCTCAAATTTCCAAATCTTCGAATTCCGAAACACACGAATTATCGAAACCAGGGATTCTTTTCCCCGGCAAAAATCCTAGTTACGCCAATGACTCGATACACAATGTTCGATTCTGAACGCTTTCATCGCGCCTCGTTCCACCCGAAATCGTGTTTAAAGTGACCCAAATTGCGATCGAAATTTCTTCGATACCGAAACATTATGTGGCACAATTTGCAAACCGATCCTCTCCGTGGCTCATTTTTTCTAGCGAATCGATACTTATTTGCAGCTGGCTTGTCTTCCTGTCGAGTACTTCTTTCTTGGAAGCGTTTGTGGTCCAAGAAAGGTGAAAAACGAGGATCGTTCGATTAGCAAGTACGAGTGTTCGTTTGACAGAGGGAAGATGGGGGCGGTGGTGCAAAGCGTTAGGTTATGTTAGAGAGTTAGATTCGAACGCGCGGCTAATCTGTCGACGACAGAGAATTTTCCCCGATGATTAAGTGCTTGTCAGACATATGCCGTCTTCGTCGCTTTCCTGCACGACCAGCCACGTGGTCCGTGTCTGCGTTTCCGTGAAATCTATATAACAACCCCTCGAGCCACTCGTACACGTACACGTGCTATTGGCTCACTAATTTGTCGCTGGTGTAACTTTAGACGACTAAACCACCTTTTTTCCCCCAGATCCGTTTTCGCGTTAGCGTTAAACCGGAACGGTTGTAATTTCCGTGTTACTTCAAAGAACGCGGACATTTGGGTTCACGCGTTCACGTTCCAACGATTTTGGAACTTTTCAGACACCGATACGTCGAGACTTTCGTATTTTGGAATTTTGAGGTTCTCGCTCCTTTGAGACGTTGCGATTTGGGAATTTTGAAATTTTATAGGGTTCAAATATCGAAGTTTGGTACTTTTAGATTTTGGGATCTTGGTATGTTGGGATTGTTAAATTTCTGAATTTTTGATTGGAAGATTGGAATTTTTGTTGAGCGGAAGTTTGGATGATCGGAATTTTGGTGGAGAAGAGTTTTCGGAAGATTTGAGTTTTGGTAAGACAGATTTTTGGTAGATTGGAATTTGGTAGAGTAGAATTCTGGAAGATTGGAATTTTGGAATATTGCTTTGCCACTTTATGACATTGGATTCTTGGGATTTTGCCACGCAGGGGTTTCAGTACTACAGAACATCGGGGCTTTGAAAATTTGTAATTCTGGAATTTTGGAACTTTGGAATGTTTGAAACTTTGGAACTTTGGAACTTTGGAACTTTGGAATATTTGGAACTTTGGAACTTTGGAACTTTGGAACTTTGGAATTTTGGAACTTTGGAATATTTGAAACTTTGGAATTTTGGAACTTTGAAACTTTTAGAATCTTTTCGTCTTCAGTACTTAAATGAAATAATGCACCCAGTCCTAACGTGACTTACGATATCCAAACTAGGTTTTTGCCCATAAAATATTAGAAATCCATATTCTTTCCCTAAATTCACCCTAGTCTTACAAATTTTCTCTAAATCTCCATACTATTCCATTCCACATAAAAACAACAATTATTCGAATATACGACAATTCTTCAAACTGATATTCAAACAAATCGTATTGAACTCTTCTTCTTAACTCAATCATCATCAAAACCAAATATTAGTCAATTACTAATAAACTAATTTTACAAACGAAACGATGCAACGAGCTACAAAGTGTTAATCCTAAATACAGTATTAAAAATAGAACGAATTCCAAAAATATGAATTTGTTGTGAACACGTTAATTTTCACCGTCGTCGCGGCAAACGAGCTTAAGCTGTTTTCGACCAACAGATAAATATTCCTGTTTTTCGCACGACGCGTTAGTAAAAAAACGTAGAAGAGAATGTTTCTTTTTGTCTTCTGCCTCGAAACGATTTTCTCACGGCATTCACGGTCAGATAATTAAAGCGTGTCTTTGAGGACGGAACGGACGGGAATGGAAATGCGTTCAACGTGATTTTCGCGAAACAGTTTGCGGTCTGCATTAGTTCACTGGTCCTTTTTGAGTCTCAAATGAGCCGGCAACGGTACCCTTTCTTTTCATCTTGTTCGTTATTATTTAGAACGTCGTTGGTAGATCAACTGTGCTCGTTGCGATTATTTTCCGATGACCGAGTTCGTTATTAATTATAACGACCGGATTATTAATGATACTTCGTTATTGCGTATCATACAGTCAATTCGCTGTCATTTTTGACAAATTTCGAGCTTCGAATTAATATAGCGTGCGTAAATACCGGGTTGTGACACTTTTTTGTCGTTGTGTAGCAAATCGTGTTAGATTTTAAATATTTTATCTATTATAAAGAACCAGCCATTTTGTATGCAGTTATTAAAGAAATTTTAACACAATCGTCTTAATTCAAGTTGAAGTTTTAAATCGACACATCACAAGAGTCGCTTTATGACACTTTTATGTCATCAATCCATGTTAAATTTTCGACGTTTCTGTCGTTCATCATTCGACGTTTGATCATCGATATCATTTGCTTTATTGTTTGCCATCACCGATAATCAATCAGTTTATACCAAGAATGTCAATCAAACCTTTCATGCAGACAGATGCACTGAACTTTCAGTTTCAATTGATGTAACGTAAGTGTTACTTTGTGCTACCTCTATGTACTAAAACCTTGTCGTACTTTTAATAATTCAAAATGAAAATCAGTCGGTCATTCATCCTTAAACTTAAAATTGATACAAGACGTTAGTATGTACGTAACTTTTATGTCGTGAAACTCGTCAGACTTCGGATATATCGAAATTGTTCATTGAATATGTAACAGGGCGAGTTTATCACGATAATCGAGCGCCCACACGGTGACAGATTTTCTTTTTCGTAACGACAGGAAAGGGGAATTCGCGTCGTTTTTTCTTCGTATGATCATCTCGGGGACCGTGTGTAATTACAACCCTACGAACATAGGGGACATTAATTGCAGGCCCGTGGATTATGATTAATTGCCGCATCGATAATGATTCATTGTCGCGTCTAACGATACTTTGCCGGTAACATCTTTCTTAATAAAGAGCCTATAATTACGCGATCGAAGAACGGTGACCCACGATTTCGTGAGTCCTTTCAATTTTCAGATAAAAGGATCCCTGTCGTACAGAGTCTGGCTGAATTATCCTGACCGGCACGAGAGGAACGTTCGATTAAACCGAGCGTTCGCTGTTACATAATTTTCTAACAACATAAATTGTGAGGTGGCCGTATCTAAAATTCCCGATCGGGATATTCAGCGAAACCCCTGCGGGAAACTCGCAAACTTCTCGTTCGATATTAATGAAAAACATGAATTACGTTTGTATAGAAGTTTGGCGTTTCGGAAAACCTACGCCGTGTATGGGTGTTTAAGACGTCATCTAGAATTTACGAATAGTCGATAGAGCAGTCGATAATGTAGCCGATACCACGGCGAAAACAAAGTTTCGCGATGGAAGCGTGTGGACTCGTTAAAATTTCACTTGCTCGCGATTAATTTGTAAATTCGAACTCTCATCTTGATATCGTGGGTTGTTGGTTTAATTAAAGTTAATTGTAATTTATGTTTTTCCTCAAATCGATCGCAAGTTTTGGAAGTCTCACATTTTTAACTTCGAAAATCCTCAGTTTCAGAATTCACTTTTCGAACAATTAAATTTGTATATTCCCAAATTTTTTTCTGACCTCTGAAGTTCGCAAGTTTTATAAAACTTCAGATGGGTAAATCTCTATATTCCTAAATCTCTAAATCATAGAATTTCTAAATTTTCGAGGTCCAAAATTTTTAGATCCTCAAATCTCCAAGTTCTCGTACTTCGAACTTTTCTAATTTCAAACCTTTTTTCAAACAGCTCATTTTTTTGATCCATCAATTACCAAATCCTGAAATCTCCAAGTTTTCAAATCTTCAAATCCTGAAATCTCCAAGTTCCCATATTTTCAATTTTTCGAATTCCCAACCCTTTTCCAAACAGCTAGATCTCAGGACCCCTAAATTACCGAACACTCAAATCAAGTTTCCAAACGTTCAAATCCTCGTACCTCGAAGTTTCGAAATTCCTACATACTCCGATTCCAAATCCGTACCCCTACACCTAAATCCTCGAATCTCCGAATTCCCGAATACCAAATCTACAAAGCCTAAGATATGCATCCAATTTTCCGAGGCACATCAAAATCTATTAGCAAATTAATGATATTTCTTGCGGCGACGTGTACGCGAATTAGTAACAAACGATCAAAGCGCTAATTAAATGCAAGGCGAATCGATCGCGATAGAATAACAGATATCACAGTGTCACGTTCGATCATGCTCGCGAACCTAACCCTCGCGAATGTTATATCTAAAAATTCCGCAGAAGCTCGATCGTATGCCGATCGAAAGGAAAATATATTTATAAAATTCATGGCAGACGTCTGTCCCGGTTAATCGGTTTCCCGAGGACGTTGATCAATTTCGCGCAGAAAGAGAGACGCGCCCTTCTAAACTTCCCGATTCTTCACCCTCCGTTCCCTCTGTTCTCACTCTGGCCTTGCTCCTCCCGTTCCACGGCTTTCGTCCCTTCTTTTCGTGCCGCCGAAAAAATGCCCCTTTAGGGCAGGACTCCGGTAGCTTCCGTCGTTCCGAGATGCTCTTCCCGCCTCCGTTTCGCGTCGATCCCTCCACCTCCGCCTCTCCTTTTCCACTCTCTGCTCTTTCTGTTAAAGACACGCAAAAGTGAGGCTGCTCTTCGTTCTGTCTCTCCGAAACCACGCGGTTCTCTGTACCGGTCCTCTTGTATACAATAACGCGCAAAAGTTTCTCGATACATGCGTTCGCGTTTCGTACTGGAGGGGCTTGCATGTTGCGAAAGATTGTTCGGTTTTGGGTGGTAGATTTTCAGATTTGTGGAGAGAAATTTGTGAAACAAATTCGCAAAATTCTTCCGAGAAACTACCCTTCATTATTCGAACGATTGCTGTTTTGTCAATTCTGATACGAACTTACGAAACATCCAATGTCTAATTGTACATCTAAATTGAGAATGAACTATAAAAATAAGTAAACAGTGGGTAATACATAAACCAGTTTACAGAAAGATTCTTTATCTCGATGAAGGTTGACATGCATTTTGACATAAGATTTCTAATAATTTTCGTGATTAAAAATAAGAAATCTAAGATCCGTCATTTTGACGAGTTCCGTAAATCTAGTGTTAAAGAGATTCGGTAAAAGGAAAAAGGAACCCGCACGGGATTAACGCGCGTATGCAAACTTTTGGCCGTTATTGTATTAAAGAGGCGACATAAAAAGGAGAGGAAGGGGAGAGGAAATAAGGAGAGGCAAATGGTATAACGCACGTAAATACGGATGCAACGTTGCGCACGTATGCAAGCGGCTTTTCTTCTCTCGCTCTCGAGGCTGTTATGTAGAAAAATAAGTACATGGAGCCACCTAGGCACCCAGCTCGAAGAACAGAGGGAGATACGAAGAAAAAGGGACGATCGTTGGACGAAAGGAGAAGGGACGAGACACGGACGCAAAGTCCTGCACTCTCAGCCCGTTCACCACCTCTCTTTTCCTCTATCAATGTCCTCTCTCCTCTCCTCTCTTCGCTATCGGTGTGTTCACATGTACCTACGTGTTTCATGTTAGTGGCCCCGTACGCTCGTCTTCGCCGGCCGGCTCTGTCTGCGTACACGTACATTAGGTACCTGCGCGTATATATAGGTACCTATCTATAGGTACCAAATGGTAAATGAGAGGGTAGACGCGAGGTCCGGACGCCCGCAGCTAGCGGCGACCCAAAGCTTCGTCTACCGCGGGGCTGTATGTGCCACCACACGTACCGGGTGATCCCAAAATATACGCTAATTTTTTTTCACGGTTAATATCGGACGTTCTTCATTATTTTTCAACGGGAGAAAATTTCATCCGGTGTATTTTGTGCCAGTGAACTCGACGCTAACCAGCGGCGGTTCCGGAGACACGTTTGATTCGTCAAGATTTTCGGTCTTTAACACTTTTCAAGTCTCGAGTTTTTAGTTTTATACATTTTCGATATCGTCACGATTTCAATTTTATGAACTTTCTGAATCGGCAGATTTTTGAGTTTTCATGTTTGCGATATTATCAAGTTTTTAATTTTATACGTTTTCGATGTCGTCATGTCTTCAATTTTATGAATTTTCGATGTTGCATTTTTAATTTTATGAACTTTCTGTATCGGCTGATTTTCGAGTTTTCATGTTTGCGATTCATCAAGTTTTTAATTTTATACATTTTCGATGTCATCACGTTTTTAATTTTATGAACTTTCTGTGTCGGTAGATTTTCGAGTTTTTATGTTTGCGATATCATCGGATTTCAATTTTATAAATTTTCGATGTCGTCATGTCTTCAATTTGAACATTCTCAAATTTCGAAATTTCCAAACATACGAAAGCTCACACCTACACTCTAATTAAATGATTTATTATATAAATCTAATTAAATTCCATGTTTAAATTAGTTCATGATAATTGTAACATTTATCTATTATGTAACTCCCTCCTCCTATATTTTCTGTTAACAAATTCGCTATTAAAATTCGTTAAAAAATTTATCCACTTCGAATTACTTTTTTCATTCGACAACAACGATAATCCAATATGATTTTAGACTATTTTAAATCTCCCTATATTATACCATTTATAAGATTAGATGATCAAATTTAGTATTATCCGCATTAAAGCACGCAAATTAATTGATTATAACCCCCCACACTCGCGATTCTTGTAATTTGAACGCTTTAACGAATTGCGTCAAGTATTTGTCACTAGATTGCACGAATTTTCACGTCATTATTCTTTATTATATTTAATATTCGCTCTGTAATATTAAATTTACCACGAGCAAGATCGGAATAAAAATCTAGCGAAAAATATTACGCGATTTCCACGCATAAAAATTTTTTTAATCATCCCTTTGTCCCCCCATTAAATATCCATTAAATTGTATCTATACATCGAAACGAATGCGTTGAACGTATGGCAAAGGACCACTCCCTTTATACGAACGCGAAACTATTCGAATATAAGTTATTTGCCCGGCGTAAATGATTTTCATCGTGAACGGTAGGGAAAAGGGAGACAGAAAAATGTTGTAAAGTCAATTCGTGCATCGCAGTCAGAGATGAAAAATTTTCTATATCGCGGACTATTATCGTTGCTTTAACCGTATTCAACCGGTGCGCTTTTTCAATCGCGCCGCCGGCTGTTGAGTGCATTTTGTTCGCAAATCGGAATGGAACAGTGGGCGAGGGACAAAGGGGGTGAAAAAATTGCTACGGTTGCACGAAATTTCATATTTTCCCGCCCCGTTCACGATGGACGATAATTCAGGAGCAGACCGAATGGTGGATCGCGTGATAACGCGAACGCGATAACGCTACGAAAATAAAGTTCCGACTGTGACTATCTTACGAAGAGAAAAAAAAACACCCTCGATGAAAATTATATCGATTCATTATTTATCCTGTTAATGATTTTATCTCGATGGAAAAATTTGTTGTTTGCCATTGTCTCAATTAAACGTCGAAAATATTATTAAATTGAAATCATTCGATATTTGTTAAACGCACTGAGTCTCTTCGAGAATAGCGAGATATTTTAGGGATGCTATTTTTTCAACAAGATATATTTCTTCTCTCGTATTTCTATTATTGTTTCTTCACTGTTACGTACTGTTTATTTCATTGTAGTTCTTCAATGCATATCGTCCGTTATAATTTACTATCGATTCGAAACGAATAGAATGTGATTGCGTATCGAAATTTGACCATGTTCTGGTTTTGAGAAAGTTTCTGAAGAGGTCAACACCCTCGAGTTTTCATGGCATTTCGGTTGCCACGCGTGAAATGTAACGTCGGATCATAACTAGTCCGGTAAAGTGGTTCGCGATTCGTTTTTATTGATGCCGATATTTGCGAAGTCGTATATTTGATCAGAAGCCCCAGAAAATCTCTCCTAGTGACATTACGCACGTGCAAGTTACGCCGGAGCTTTTCCCGTACGACGGTTTAAAACCGAAGAAATCTGATCGATCGATTTCAATGCTATAAAATCACTTTACCGTTTCGAATCGATTAACTGTTTTTACTGCCTTTCGTTTCGAAGTTGATAAATATTCTGTCCATCCGTGAACGTTTATATGAATATTAAATTTAATACACTCGTATCGGCCATTTTTGCATGATTTTATCTTTTTGTCGTTTTTGTAAACGTTATACCTCACAATTTTGTAGTTATCGACAGTTGATTATAAACTTTACAGGTTATAATTATAACTCGCAGTAACTTGTTATAAATTACATCTTTTTATTTGCAAACTATGTAATTTTTTACCGTTTGTATATAAATGTTCGTTTTCAATTTCAAACACTCGACAATCATTTGATGACTTGATTTCGAACATAATAATTAATCGATTTAAATATATACAGTATATGTAACATACATAAAGCACATAGTATATGTGACATACATGAAGTACGTAATATATGTACATGCCATGTGCATGATAATATACGGATTATGGAGGATCTGTTCCCTGACCAAGTTTTATTTCTCTATCTCTTTTTAATCGCGGTAATATCAGTGACAGTGAAAGTGTTGTAATTCTATTGATTGCTTTGATAATCAATTAAGTGCAGCTAATTATGAAAATTGCACACCCGTTGGGCCCCTTTCCACTCGCAACGAATCAGGTACTTAGATAGTAACGATGACTCGAATCCTTCTCGGATCCTAGCACCGCATCGGCAGGACGTTGGCGATTAGAAAGATCCTTTTTCTCGTACTTGAAACTGACGGTGCGGTGATTAGCGGAATCTCATCGCCGCGGTGTTCACCTCACTCGGCGTTCCCGCACGTGCAATCATGATTTCACATTCTCAGTTATTCCCGCGATGCTGACTTCACCCTTTGACGTTCCAGAATCCGAAACAATTAACGGCGAATAATAACGAATGGCATGCGAAAAACTACGAAACGGCCATCATGATTTGTACTCCACGTTCGGGCATCGACTTTGTGCTTCTCATAAAAAAATTCGTCGAAATTTATCAAAAATTTGGGAAATTGATACATTTTTATTCTCGCTGGGTCAGTGATGGTCGATGTAATTTTTTGGGAAAGGAAATCGTTAAAAATTTGAGACCGTGTTCACGAAATTTGGGGTGTTAATAAAAGTATGTCCATGTAATTGTTTGAGGGAGCTGTAAAAGTATGTTGCTAATGCAACTTTTTGTGAAAAATAATTGTTATAAATTCGTGGAAAGTTTATATATGTACGGTGATAGCAAAAGTATATTGCTGATGCACTTTGTTCGGAAAATAGTTATTAAAAATTTATGAAAATCTTGCATATTTATGGCGTTGCGATAAAGTGTCTTTACCTTCATTTTATAACAGTTGTTAATGCAAAATAATTGTAGACACAAATAATTTTTAGACATTCGTACAAAATTACAGTGTCGCAGTATGATATTTACAAGAAGCCTAATTACCTTTCTAGGTAAAGTTCAGAACTCGCGCATAAAATGGACAAAATTGTAAACAATTTTTGGAAAAATTGAAACCGGTCGTACACGATGCACATCCTTTGTGATTTCGATCGAAAATACCGGAATAAAACTTATCAAGTCCTGATACGAGTTTTCATCATTGATAACAATCGCGCTTTAATTGTATTTCCATCCCGTTATCGATTGTCAATGCAATAACAGTTTGACGGAGAATAATCGCTAAAAATTCCCGGAAAATCGTAAATTTCTGTTCACCGCGTTATTTGTTTTCGTAATTATGAAATCATTTCCCGTACATCCATATTATCGTGCATAGGTAATTCCTAATTTATAAAACGTACTATCGCAACAAACGTAATATCAAAGGACCGATTCGAAGAATGATACCAAAAATATTTTAATTATGATACACAATATTTTAATTATAATACACGATTCGCTGGAAACTAACAGAGAAATAAATACGCTGACTGTGATTTAACTTCATCGATCGTACGCAAATGGCGGACGCGACAAAACGTTACGGTAAGGAATATTTGTCGAACATTGCGGGGTTCAACAGAATGGTGTTGTGATACACGATTTACGGGAAATCTAATATTCCATGGAACGTTGTTCGCTAACACCGAAGGCTACCGGGATCCGAACACCTGTTATCAGCGGTTCCGCACTATTCGACATTACACGGTCCTCCGTTATCAAACACTCGGCTCGTAACCAGACACGGCGTTTTAAATCCGAAATGGAAAATGGTCTACGCGTAATTTAAACCGCGAAGCCCTTCGCCGCGCTATGCAAAAACGTGCAACGAAACGTGCAACCGGCTCGTCCTTTAAACATCGGCGCATTACTCTTTCACGGCGTTCGGCGACGAAACGCATAGAAATCGAGCCAAAAAGCGAGCCTCGGGCCGCGTAAACAGGGGATAGTGACCGTTGCTTGTTCGAAACCGTGCAATCCGTCTCTGTAAATAAAAATTCACCCTCTTGCATTATATATCCATCCCGCTGGCAAATAATTGTTCGATCGATTACGCTAACGTTCAAGAAACCAATTAAACGGGCGTAGTGTCAAAACTGCTCGTGCGAGTCGCTGAAAAATGTTTAGATATTTATTGCGAGCTGTTTTCGTTGACGTTTTACCGTTTTGAAAATTTTCTACGCTGCTCAAATTTTTACAGCATGTTGCGGCGAAGAAGCGACGTTTTCTTTCGTACAAACTTTTCGTGTTTGCTCAAAGTCATGTTTAAACGGTTTTACTTGTGTAGACTTTTTGTTAAATGTTTTACGAATTGCTATTCGGCGATGAAAAATTCGTGTTCGTTTTTTCACTGATTTATTAAGTTACGTTAGATTAAATTGTTAGGTTATGTCAACACAGGTAAGGTAGATTAGTTTAGGATAAGTTAAGTTGGGATAGAATAGACTAGGATATATTAGGTTAGGTTAGATTAGACTAGGCTATATTAGGTTAGAGGAAATTAGGTTACCCTTGTTTGGATCGTATTAGATTCCATGATCAGATTAAATTACGTTATAATTGTATTAGGAGTTTACCAAAATTTCAGTTATTTTCACACCGTGTACATTTATGCATTTTGTAACATATCGAGGTCCGTAAACTGTGCATAAATCGTGTTGCGCATCGTAGATTATTATTTATTAAACTTTAATGTATCAGAAATTTATGTATACATTTGCTTAATTATTCTTATACAAATTTCGCAACTACTTCCTGCATCGATGTTTATTATACGCCGATCAAGTGACGAATATCTATTAAATCAATTTTTGTTTCCATGCGAATTAAAGATGTAATTGTATCAATACACGTGATTGTCATTTTGTATATTTATTAACAGATATTTGTATAATTAAGAGAGACACGTTACAAATTTCCTGAATATACCTAAACGTCTATTCACACTCCGACGGTCGAGAGTTTCGCATTCCCCTAAGTGACCAGTTTATGTCTACGTACCAGGGGTGCGTTGCATCCCCGCGGAATATGACATTTGACCCATTCTCTTATAATATCGCACCGCACTAACACGCATTCAAACAAACCTCGTATTTTCATCGCGATTAAATCTTACCTTCAAACTGTAATCTGTCTAATCAAGAGTCTCAACGAAAATAATATCCAACATTTCAACCCTCTCTATTTGCCACGTCATGATCTCAATATTTAATTGCCTTCTATTGACGCGATGATCGAAAGAATCACTGGTTAACACTAGAACTACCAACCAGTCAAAAATGACTGGTTTCGGATTTGGCACTTTTTATAAGAAAATTTTATTGTTGTCCTTTTGTCAAAATGTCTGCCATGTTTTATTGAGCCAATGAATGGTTGTATATGTTAGGTGATTCTTCAATATTTCTTTACTTATTTTTCTACTTTATTTTCAGTTTTGAAGTAAGCATGCATTTAATGTCGGTACTTCCCAGTGTTAAGGGATCAATGTGGAAACTCAGCAACCCTGTTCGAGAAGTAAACATATAAATATCCGAATCAGGTTGACACGCGACATCGCACTCTCCCGATCTCTCGCACTGTCAAGTGTTACTGCACTCTCGAACTCTCGTCTTCCATTTTCGAGCGTAGAAAAAGGAACGAGTGGAGGACCCGTCGATGGTCAGACACGTCGGCGAAGTTTGTTCGTCGCGGGTAATTTTCGTCGGGACACCCGGTACAGAACGACCCGTGTTCCCGTCCACGAACACAGTCGAGCCAGGCCGCGGACTATATCGGTGTAAGAACGGTCGGTCGATGGGATGAGAGAGAGAGAATCGTCGTCCGGACCTCGCGTTTACCCACCGAGTTGATAGGTTGTTCGAGCGAGAGAGCCGGCACGAGTTGCGGAGCGACGGTGACGGCGAAATACGAGGGTGCGAGCGAGAACGGGGAACGGGGATGCCCGGCGATAGACAGAGAGGCGCGGAGAACGCGAACGAACGAAGACCGAGGGAAGGAGAGAGGCCGTTCGAGCAACGAGATAGAATTAGAAGAAGACGAAACGCGGCCGTTGCTTGCCTCGCCGTTGCGCTGTTTCGAGGGTTGATGCGAGCAGGAACGAGCGAGAAATCGACGAAGAGGAACGGAGATGTCACGAAAGAGAGGAGAGAGAGAGAGAGAGAGGGTCTCTCTCTCGACGGCTGCCGAGCGTGTGTATATGTATATATGCAAGAGAGGCAGGAGGTGGAGCGAATAAGAGAGAACCGTGTTTCGTTTCGTTCGGCTCCGGCTTTGCCTCGGCTTTCGTTCGGCACGAAAACCAGAAGGGTGGAGAGGATGAGGTGGTACGCGCTCCGAAGAAAGAGAAGAAAACGAACGGAGGGATGGGCCACGTAGAAATCGTCCTACCGTACCCTGCTACTACCTGCGATCCTGCGGTGAATCCGCCTTCCAGGATCCCTTCCTTCCTTCCTTCCTTCCTTCCTGACGCGCTTCTTCCTTCTTTGCATTCCCCTTTTCCGCGCGATTCTCCTTCTGTTTTTACCCCGCGACGCTTTGCGTCTCTATTCCCGTTTGCCTTCGCCTCGTACGCGCCCCTTTTTCTTCGCTCTCGATCACGCTCGCTGCCATGGTGGTCAAAACCGATCGCCGACGCTTTCCAATTTAATGCGATCGAGTAATTAAACGGAGGAACGGAAATCTTTAGGCGATACCGAATCATTGTTCCCTCGCGTTATGCACCGCGGTGACTTTGGACACGAGTCACTTCGATGGGAAGAACTTTTCTCGCTTCGGTTGGAAATTGTTTTATTTCTTCGGGAAGACCTTCGCACGATCCCTACTCGTTTCTCTATTTGATATTGGAGAGTGTATGTATCTCACAAAATAGGGAAAGGAACATTTGATTCGCTCGTTAATTACTTTCAATGTGCCTCATAACTGCAGTGAGGTACAAAAGTATTCGTACACTTGGAATATATGATAGAAATCAAGACTAATATAACTAAAATATTTTATAAAATAAAAATAAATAAACATGAATATTTTATAGAATATTTTCAGTTAAATATATACTTAATAATACAGAACATATAGTTGTTTTCGTGCTTACATTCCAAGTGTCCGAATAATTTCGTCCCTCACTGTAATTCCGGCAGAAATAATTTTTGTGTACGACGTGACAGATTCGAGAGCCATTTCTGCGTTGTTATGTGAACGTAACAACCCTCGTGGGACAATATCCCTGATAACATAAGATAGCATCAATGTACATACATTAATGACGCACACGGTCTAAAATTATAACGATTCGTCGTGTATTATTTATCGAAGCAACGCGAACAGTGAAGTTTCCGATCGAACGCAAGTAACATAACTCGTTAGATTTAATATATTCCACGCGTTATTTATCGAGAGCCTTTCATAAATTTGTGTATCTAATTTTAGTACCTACACCGTAGCAGTTTCGTGGGTCCGGGTCACGACTGACCCGGCCACCGTTCCTCGACGATCAACATTAATCACCGTGAGCGTCTAGAAACCGTACACACCCACTCCACGGTTAATAATTGTTATTATAATGCGTCTTAATACGCATACTCGTTTTCTCCGCGGCAGCCGACGCGTTGAATTGAAAAAGAAACCGCGACGACGACGACGACGAGAGGACAACTCGCAGAAAGCGGATCACCGTGTCTCAAGTAGAAGCGGATCGTCTGACAACAGACAAAACTCTGAGACAGGTGCGAGTAGAAGCGAGTATGGAACACGGCCAAAAAAGGCACCGGCGAATAAACTTTTGCTCCGCTCGTCGGAGATGAAAGTTTATATCGTGCACGTAGAGGATCACCGATTACGGCGTTGGTTAGTTGTAATATAATCTTTATTTATAGTTTCCCGCAATGAGAATATTGTTCTACTTTTTGTAGCAATTTGCATACATATTGGTCGCGTCGTGCGACTACGCGTTAGATCGCCACGCGGTGAATTTTCTACCCGCTGAATTTGACGCTCGATATATCTCCGCGCGTTGTACCATCACGCATCGAATTCGATACATACACTTTCACGCGTAGTATTCATGTATTGAATTCTCTGCGTGTTGTACTTTTACGCGTTGTACTCGCCGTGTGTTGTATTCCCACGCGTTCAGTCCGATCCACGTTGATTTTCACATGTGATATTTGAAACGCGCTGTATTTTCGCACTTTGAGTTGATCACGCATGGAGTTTGTAACACTCTGTATTTCTACGCGTTGAGTTTGATACACGTTGATTTCCACATGTAATATTTGCAACGCGCTGTATTTTCACACTTTGAGTTGATGACGCGAGGTGATTGTAACCTCCTGTATTTCTACGCGTTGAGTTCGAGGCACGTTGATTTTCGCATGTGATATTTGCAACCCGCTGTAGTTTCACACTTTGAGGTGATGACGCACGGTGTTTGTAACACTCTGTATTTCTACGCGTTGAGTTCGATGCATGTTGATTTCCACATGTGATATTTGCAACGCGCTGTATTTTCACACTTTGAGTTGATGACGCGAGGTGATTGTAACCTCCTGTATTTCTACGCGTTGAGTTCGAGGCACGTTGATTTTCGCATGTGATATTTGCAACCCGCTGTAGTTTCACACTTTGAGGTGATGACGCACGGTGTTTGCAACACCCTGTATTTTTGCGTGTTGAGTTCGGTACGTGTTGTACTTCCACGCGTTGTATCTCCACGTGTTGAATTTTGTACTCGTTGTATTTCTATGTGTTGAGTTCGGGGCGCGTTGTATGCCACTCGTTGTATTTCCATGCGTCGAATTCGATACGAGTTGTATTTCTATGCGTTGAGTTCGGCGCGCGTTGTTCTTTTTACGCATTGAGTTCGCTACTCGATGTATTTTGACGCGTTCTGTTCTCTCCGCGTTGTGTTCTCTACCTACTGTATTTCCACGCGTAGAATTTCCATCGCATTACATTTATACCACGTACTTGCTACGCACTATAAATCTACGCGTTGTATCCCGACGTTGCGTTACCACGAGTTATATTGCTACTATTAACCAGACCTACTATGTATTCTAAGATCAAAGCTATCCTCGCTCCTACCTAACCAAACCAACGAACATGAATCAAACTGAATATTATTCACACCACCACCAATTGTGCTGAACTACTGTACCCACAAAAGTTACGGCACCCAAAAAAATTACTGTAATCACACAAATTACTGTACGACCCAAAAACGATCAAAACTCGAATAAGGTAGCTAAATATCTAAAATAGGCGCACTTCCCTCGAACGAAAATCAGATGGTTCTCGATGGCTTTGATACAGGTAAACGAATATCGTCCCGCGAGTATTCGAGGACAAGATTGTCCGTTGTTCTCCAAGTGAAATCACCCGAGGGTAAGGTGTTTCGCACCGGACGAGATTTCAAAGGACCCGGTATGCCAGGATGAAAAAGCGCTACGGTGCAAAGCCGTAAGCGAGGCGAACAGTGGATGAAGAAAACGCGGCAGAGACGATGCGACAGCTTCAACGCGGATTTCAATCTCGAAAAAACGGATATCCCCGGCTTCGCGGCTGGAATTTAAAAGCTTCGAGCTATGGGAACCGGGGCAAAAGGAAAATGACGATAAGGGTTGACGCAAAGAATGCCTAAGAAGAATCTTCTCGCGTACGGTATTCAATTTTCGGCAACGGATATGCGAATTTCAAGTTTCGAATTTAAAATCCCGATCTTTATCCTTCGCTTGTTTATTATAGCATTGTTCGTCCCCATATTCACGACTTTTAGCATTTAGTTAACTCGCAGACTTGTTTGATGAAGAATATAAAATGAAAATTTTCTTATAAGATAATATCTATATATGTATATACATATATTGTATATTATATGTATACATATATATATATATGTTACCAATATTTATATTACATAGATGGTTATCGAAAGCACATGTTGAAGCTTCTGTTCGTGGTTCAATAATTTTAGCCAGACTAATAATATATGTATATACACATATGCATATAATATGTGTACATACATCATTACACTATATGTACATATAATAATATTTCGAACTAAAAAGTATTATCTAGTAGAATTGAACTATATATATATATATATATATATATATATATATATATATATATAATTCTTTATTATATTCTATATAAGATAATTCTCCTATAAAATAACATGAATATAAGATGTTATCTCGCAGACTCGACTAACGAAGAACACAAGATGCAAAATTATGAGAATATAAGAACTGATAAAGACATTACGCGTTTAAAATACACTACAGTTTAAAAATCATATTCGGAACGGGCTAAATACATAAAATCGCTCAGTATGCTATATTCAAAGAGGAATTTACGACGCCTAAAATTCAGCTCGTTATTTGTCGACCGATCTTTTCGCCGCTTTCATTAATTCCCCTAAACGGCGTAGAGACAGTTTTCCGTATCTTCGGGCGTCGATAGCATCGAACGAGTGTCGTATGCAGAATTTTTAACACGGTGCCCGTCGTAAAACCGAGGGAATATAATCGACGACAATTTCCGTGTTGTCGATCCTAATCGAGGGGTACGCGGCATCCGCAACGACGATCGCGTCCGCCGATCGGCAAACGACAGCGACGTCGTCGACTAATTTTTAGGCAATTAACGAATACCGGATAACGACGAGCGCAGAATTCGATAGGATTCCGTGGTCGACCAGGAATATCGCGGTATCTCGGCATCCACGGAGGCTGCGGTGTCCCGCGGCTTTTACCTTTCGAACTCGGTGGTCCGACCTGCGGCTAACGATTATCATTATCGCCTCGCCGCCTTTAACTTCCCGAACGACCGTCTTACGCAATCCTTGAAATTGGCGTTGAACGAACACGGCACGACGGCGAGAAAAAAAAGGGGAGCGAGCCTAAGCCCGTGGAGCAACAGGAAGATCGGCCGCAAGGAATACCGTGGACGTTTTACGGTGATCCGTTTTACCATTTTTCTTCCACATTTTTGTCGACCACCCCTCCATAAAACGACCGACCTTTTGATTGCCGGACACGCGCGAACTTTTAACATCGCCTAACGCGTTGATTGCCGTGGTCACTTGGCCTCGTAATTGCGAGATTCCGAAAATTTGTTGCATTTTTATTGGTTAATTTTCGGAAAGAATTATAGATATTTTAATGCTCGGACGAGGATTTTACACAATTCTTTAATCGTTGGACGAGGGTTGGAGACAATTTTTTTAACTCTTAGAAAAGAATTGTAAATAATTTTGTCAATATTTAGACCAGGATTGGAGACAATTTTTTTAACACTTAAGAAAGAATTATATATAGTTTTGTTAATGCTTAGACGAAGAATTTAGACAATTTGATAACGCATTGAAAAGAATTATAGATAATCTTGTTAATATTTAGACGAGGATTGGAGACAATTTTTTAACGCTGAGGAAAGAATTATAAATAATTTTGTTAATATTTAGACGACGATTGAAGACAATTTTTTTAACACTTAGAAAAGAATTATATATAGTTTTGTTAATACTTACACAAGGATTGTAGACAATTTGATAACGCATAGAAAAGAATTATAGATAATCTTGTTAATACTTAGACGAGGATTGGGGACAATTTTCTTAACACTTAGAAAAGTACCATATACACTTTTGTTAATACTTAGATGAGGATTATGCGCAATTTTATTAATACTTAGATAAGAATTATAGATGATCTTGATAATACTTAGACGAGGATTATAAACAAATTATTAGCGCTTAGACAAAAATTGTTTGGAAAAATTGCACTTAGAGGAAGTCTTGTTACGTATGGCTGTACTCATAGTCTTCCCTTACGATTTTCTCGCTGTCCCAGTACGATACCCGGTGTTTCGTGAAAACCCGATAATTCTGAGCACGATCGACCCGTCACATCGCGGCCATAACTCGCGGGGAGGCATCACGTATTCAAATGTCGGTAATAGCGGCGTATAAAAGAGATGATATTTTATTTTGTGCCGATGTAAATAGTATCGGTCGGTGGGCGATGAATTTTTCAGATAAATCACGGTGTAGAGCCGAGATGCAGGCTCGCATAGCGTTCGATAAGACCGACGTTATTTGCTTTCCACGACGGCTAGAGCTTCGTCATCGCCGGCAACCGACGATCCCCGGGCTTTCAAAGCCACGGTTACGACGTACGGCGAGGAACGATCGAGGGCGTTTTGATCGTTTCGAACAACCTTCCCTCGGCTCCGTTTTATTCCCTTGTCCCTTGGCTCCCTTCTTCGCGTTCCTGCGTGTCGTACGTGCGTACGAATTCGATTTCACGCGATTCCGTTTGATCGGCTGCCACGTACAAACTGTTCCCGAACCGAGACACACACCTTTCCGAGCGGACCCAAAAATAGAAAAAAAAAAGAAGAAGAAACAACGACGAGACAATTAACCGACGCGCGAATTTCGGTCTCGGATCGTTCTCGCCGTACGAAAACGAGCAGAACGAAGCGGGGATAGAAACCTTCGCGAGGAGACGGACGGAATCTTACGGGCGAACTGTTTCAGTTTGCTCGACGAGAGGCTCTTCGCGAACGGATCTATTCCTTACCGTTAACGGGATGCTGCTGTATCTAATTCGAAAGTTAAATTGTACTGTCCAAACGGACGAACGCGCCATCATTCCGGGGAAACAACGTTGCGCAGTTTATGCTTCTTTTCGATTGAAATTGCGGAAGGATTCTTCGATTTCGGGAGGTCGGTTTCGAGATTTGTGGAGAAAAATTTGTGAAACAAATTCGCGAAATTTTTTCGAGAAACCATCCTTCACTGTTCGAACGATTGCTGTTTTGCCAATTCTGATACGAACTTACGAAACATGCAAAGTTTTGATTGAAGGATCACAAGAACATTTTTCTGGAACATTTATATGCATTCTATATGTACGACAATAATTATTAACACTGAAACTACCGACGTATAATGTACAATTATTTTGAAGTTAAAAATGAAGTTGAAAAATAAATGGACAAACGATGAAACATATATGAATACAGTTATTGATTCTTTGCCTTGGTGGCAATGAGCATTGATGTCAAGAAAAAATTTTGTCGTTTTAAATAGGAAATTAGTGAAAAGGTCATTTGACCCCTTTGGTAGTTGTAGTGTTACAGTCCCTGGCCATTGAATTAATTAATTTCATTTCTCACTCTCATGTGAAAATTTCACTTTTATGGCTGTAACAGTATGTGATATATGGAAAATTGTCTTAGGCCATTTATTACTGAACACGCTGATAATGATGTGTATATAACATATATTTAGGAAAATAATGAAGATAGAGAGCATATGATCAAGCAATGTATGCGGAGTGTACATTGTATCATTATTGCTGTCATCAAAGCAGAGGATGGAAATACAAGACATTAACAGATGTTATCAATATTATGTACAGTAGTAGTGCATTATGTCGATAGTTAATAAATTATATCGCTACAATTTCAACAACACTTTCAATTTCACGGAAAACACAAAAAATGCTTAAAATTTGTGGTGGTCCCATTTCAATGGCCAGGCACTGTACAACCCAACAACTCGAAAGTACATATTTTTACTGTTGAAGAATTTGACGAATTTCTTCGAAATCATTATTATTTTGCTATTAATCGATAATATTGTCTGTGTCACCGTGTTCAAACATCGCGTGTATAATACTATCAATTTACAAATTATTTATTTAATATTTACAAGTTATTTGCTTCATTATTAATCGACAATATTGTCTGTTTCGCTGCGTTCAAACATCGCGTGTATATTATAAATTTATTTAGAAGTTATTTATTTAAAATTGTTGCGTTAAATCAAACGACGAATGTGATCAAAATAAATCAAACGGCGACCAGCGAGTGGAAAGGGTGACTATCGGATGTGATCGATATCATCGAGGAAAAATATCGATTACTGGATCCTCCTTAAGCGTGGACTTATCGAACAATATTCGCATAATATACGAACACATACGTTTTCATCGTAGGATAAATGATTAAGGATGGTCGACATTTATGCAAACGGTAATCGTGTCTTCCGTTTGGCGCAGGGTAGGTACCCGGTGTTGCATAAATCCGAGACGCTTGTTTGAAGCCCGAAAGGCGTGGCAGGATAATAACGTTAAATATTATTCTTGGCTCAAAGCACCGCGTCGATTTGCAACGTGGTTGCCAAAGCAGGTAGACGATACAGGAAGAGCCGTTGAATATTTACAGAATTTCTCTTTGATTTAAACGCGAACAGGTTAATTTAAAATTTCGCGGAAAATTATAATAAGAGCCGAGGCGCGTTCGCGATTAATTCTTTTCGCCGGAGAAAATTGTTGATTTTCCCGGTATGCCTGGGAAAATCGTTTCCGCTTTTCCGTTCGCCGCGGCGCGGGTATCGTTGATATTTAAACGACGCCAGAAAATATGCTCGCCGTGGAGATTACACGGGGAATGCATCGGCGGGAAGGCAGCTACGAAATGCGGCAAAGAGACGGGGAAAAAATTGGAGAAAAAGAAGACGCATACGGAGAACGCGTAAAAATCTGTTCGAACGACGTGGTGACATTGATCCCGGCGATTCCAAACACCGGTTGTCGCGCGCGTTGTAACTCGAACGAGAGTCGAGCAATTATCCGATCTTATCGCGGATCGATTCCGTGTCTTTTCTCTCCGCGATTCTATCGCCCCGCGATCGAATTAATTAACGAACGTTTCTCGCCTATCGGCACGATCCTATCGTTTAGAATATAAAATGTGCCACAATGTACATGATATCCTCGTCGAGCATAATTGTACGCGTAATGACTTAACTCTTTGATCGGAATCGGTGTGCCATTATGTGCAACGATCGCGGATGCGCTCTTTGCACGCGCGTTTAATAGACCGCGGATGTTTGTAATTCCATCGTGTTTAACGATCGCGTTACAGTCCCGGGATCTCGGGATTTAGAGATGCGTTAGGAATTTTTGAACTTTCGGTTGTTCTCTGAAAACTTTTCTCAAGGTTTTAGGAACCGGTACTTTGGCAATCGAAGATGATTTAGATTTCGGGATGTTATAATTTCTTTATTTTGGGATCTCGGGTCTCGGTAATTTCGGATCCTTGGACTTCGGACGTGAATGATAAATTTTGGGAATCTTGGAATTGCAATTTCTGGTTTTCGAGATTTTACCATTTTGAAAATTTGGAGACTTAGGTCTATGATCGTGAAATCTAGAAACGACAGAATTTGGTTCTTGAAACTTCACGATTTTAGTAATTGTCGCTACTATGTCGAACGTGGTCTAAGAATATATAAAATACATAAATATAGAGAATATAAAAATGTATAAGAATATATATATTTTTTAAATTTCTTTACAACTTATGATAAATTAAAAATATATTTGTTACGTACCCTGCAATACATTTTATTAAAAATTCATTTCTCGATCTTTTTTGTAAATTAAAGAGTTGGTAGGTAAAAGAAATTCAAGAGTGCGATGGATGAACACTAGATTTACGAAACCCGTAAAAATGGCGGAGCTTAGATTTCTCATCTTAAACAACGAAAATCAATAAGAAGCTTTAAAAATATAAATGAACCTCCATCGAAACGAAGAATCATTGTATTAATTGATTTACGTATTATTTCTTTTTGTAGTATACTTTCAATTTAAACATAAATGTTCAGTAATAGTCGGTAAATTTAGAATTTTGGCCGTCCGCAAGTTCCATTCTATCTTAAAACCTTTAAAAGTGAATAAATTATAAAATGCAAGTATTCCAAAGTTGCAGAGTACGAAATTCGAAAAAGATCGTGATTTCATCCGAGATGACGATGTCGCCGCCTTAAAATATGAACTTACAAGGTCTTCTCGATTGTACCTGTCGAGCTATTTGCCCCGGTTATTCACGCCGAACCAAACAATTAATTGCTACGATAAACGCGTACGAGGTTCTGCTCCGTAGAAACAATCGAAAATTGTAGGCACGAACGTTTCCGAAGCGGTATAAATCGTTCAGGATTATTAATAACCGGCTGGCCGGTCTCGGCGTAGCGCGTTGCTTCTGCAGCGTTCGGAAGCGGAGCTTTTGGCAGGTACAAAGCCACGTTTTATGCGGTTACATGCGGCTCGTTTCGTACGTATTAAATAACGTTGAACGTTGTAATATCGTTGAAATAATTAAAACGGCGCGGTGGGCCGATACGTACGCGGAAAAATAAATCGGACCCGCCGATTTCGAGCATTTCGAAACGGGGCAGCCAATACGCGAATTATCGGATGCGCCGTTTTCTAATTATTACATAAATTAATACCGCTAACGATCGATTTGTCAGCGATATCGTTGCATGTTACGCTCGCGATTATTTATCGGCAGAAAGGAGGATAAAAAAAAAAATATATAATCCTGTCGCTACTGATCGATGTTGACAACGCGCAATGAAACAACGATGGATGTACCGGCGTACATACATAAACACGAGTATACATTATCTTTCTCTTGATTGATCGATTAAAATCTCGCCCATGTGACTGACCGTATAAATATTCCATTTAGAGCTGGTAATGAATGTAGCTCGCAGAAGCTCGCAGGCGGCCGTGATATTTCAATTAAAAGCACCCCTCGAGAGCTACGAAGTCGGAAAACCGAAGTTTCTTGCCACGGTAATCCGTGAAAAATCATCCGCCCGTCGCGCTTTTTACACGTACGCGATTATCATAATTACGACGTTCCGCGGGGAAAACAAATTGACCACGATCATTATCGCCCTTCACGATCGCCCAGAAGACGATGCTCGTCGTGCACGTCGACACGCGCGCGTACTCATACGATTCGCTGTCGTGTGTGGGATTCGCGAAACCTATATGTGAATCGGTCTTAAGTTTCGGCAAGGTCGAGACGAAGTCCCGGAGAGGTTCAAATTGTGACACGCGTTGTTCCGAGATGCTATTTCGAACCTTTTTAGTTTTGCGATTTTTTAATTTTGGGAGTTTAGACTTTTAGGAGATCCAGAATTTTTGGACATTGGGATTCTTGAAGTTTAGAAGTTTTTAATTAGACAACTTTAGCACTTTGAAGTTTTCGAAGTTTCGGATTTTTGATTATCGGAATTTCAGCATTTCAAAATTTTTGCGAATTTCGGAATTTAGCACTTTGGGACTTAATTTAGGACTAAAACTTTGGGATTTTAGAACTTTAAAATTATGAAAATTTGAGAAATTACATCATTATGAAATGGTATCATTAATAAATCTGGATCCATAATATACTCAAAATCCTATAATTTATACTATACAATTTTGAAAAATCTAAGCTTTGGAGCGTTGAAGTTCAAATGTATTAAAATATTGAATTCAAAGTCTCTGAAGTCTTAGGATCTTAAAGTTAAAAAATTCTAAATTGTTTGATTGTCAAAATGTTAGTGTCAAATGTTCCAAATGTCCTAAATGTCCTAAATATCATAAATCTCCCAAACGTCCTAAATGTCCAAACTGATATAAATGCTCTAAATATCTCAAATTCCCCAAAAATCTGAAAATTCAAAAATCCCAAAATATCAAAAGTATCCAAAAGTGTAACTAAGTCTGTATCCGCAGTATCTGGAATTATTCTTCCAGAACCCGTGGAACCACGAAATCGCTGGAAAAGGTCCGTGAAAGAGTCGAATATACGAAACTGTGGAATCGATATCCGAAAGGATGGCCCGGCAATTCGTTTCCAGCGGGGAATCATCGATTTATTTTCCGCAGGAAACGTGCCTAACCGGCATGCTGCTTTAATTATTCCAACGAGACGGCAACAAGTGCATTAAACGTTATTTAATCTATCTCAAAACGCGGCACGTACGTATCCACGGCCACATAAAATATCGCTTTGTAACTGCCAAAGGCTTGGCACTCGAAACGAGGAGGGCGTTAATGATCGTGACCAATTTGTTTTCTGCATGAAACGTTTTCCCGCGGCGACTGCTCGATTCGAATTCTTTTTTTTCCTTTGTTTCTCCCGTTGCGTCGTATTGTTCCGCGCCATCGATTCTACGCGTTCGCGACGATCTTTCAGCGTACGTGCACACAAAATTATTTATGAAACATCGTTCGCACGGTACAAAAGTGTCCGTTGCATTAGGGATTAATTATTCGACCACAAAAGATTCGACGAAAACGAGATTCACTTTCGACCGAAAATTGTAAAACGTACAACTTACAAATTAAATTAAGTTAATACTAAAACTACCAACCAATTAAAATGAGTGGTTTCGGGTTTGGCATTTTTTATTACAAAATTTTATTGCTGTCCTTTTGTCAAAATGTCTGTCATGTTTTAATAAGCTAATGAATATGGATTGTATATGTTAGGTGATGCTGCAATATTGATTTATTTTTCTACTTTATTTCCAGCTTTGAAGTAAGCATGCATTTATGTACTTCTAATATTAAATTAAAATAGAACCGTGCAACTGATAATGAACGAAGAACTTTCACTGACAAATGAAAAATTGTTACGAAACAAAGAACAAAAGTGTCAGACTAGTTACGGAAGAATAATAGTATATTGTATAATGTACATTTCAACTATCATCATCGCTGTTCTCGATCGATTAAAGACTCAATATAATTCGTGGAAAGATCTGCACACGCGTTGGACGCGTAATTGCTATTTTTTTTTATCTCGAACGAACGTAAGATGGCGAAGAAATGTTAGGGTGATCACGGATGACACTCGGACAACTTTTTCTCGGGACCTTGACGCACGTGGACAGGAGCTACCATGAATTCCGGATGCGTTTCAGAACGAGTGGGACGACACACCTAAGGAGTCGTTTCGATCCTAATCTCGAGACCATCTGAAGCCTCTCGTCTTATTCGGATGCTTTAAATGTATCCTGGTTCAACGATCACGTGGGCAGGATTTATGCGTGTACCTTAGGCATGAGTTTCACCGTGAATACATTGCATACAAAATATCGTGCGTTTCGTCGCAGAAATTCTCGTAAATTACCGCGCGTCGTTCAGATAATAAATTGCTCCCTGAACGATTAAAAACGCGTCGCGCTTTTATCCCAGGATAATTACCAACTACCGTAGCGTTTTCGATTATCGGAACACAAGGTGCAGACCGGCTACGTACGCGGTTCGTTACGATGCGTGTCTTGAATGAAATCTTTGAAATACTTCGCGCGTCGCTGATTCTCTCGAGGAAAACGAACAAAAAATCTCCAGAATCTTCATTCAGTTTTCGAATCTAAATACCGCGGCTGCGTCTTTAAAAATCACGCGTCTTGTAAGACTTTCTACGTTGCGAGTAACCTTACAGCTTTCGAAATTACACTCAGGAATCTAGGAACATAGTAACACGAGAATGCAGAGATTCGAGCGATACACGGATCTGGGGAATTTAGAGGAGTGTAAGCTGTTAGCTTATAGAAACATCGGTATTTAGGGATATCGAAGTATTTAGGGATTTTCAGATGTACAGATATTCGGCTCTAAGTATAATCGGATCACCTCGGATCTATATTTAGAGCTACTGTACGTGGGTCTCTCTGTTATAATATTCTGAAATTATAATATTAATATGTTAATATTTTAGTACGGAATATACTTCTATATTCTTAATGATATATATCCTTATACAATGATGTATATTCCTAAGGATATGGGAGACTCAGGATACTTGGGTCTATGGGTGCATGTAGGAATCTAGGGACATCTGGATCTACGGGTACTATGATCTAGTGAATTTATAATCTCGGAATAGTAGGATCTGAGGATGTTGAGAACTCAATATTTAGGATCTCAGAATTGTACGATCTTGGAATGTTATAATTTGGTAAAACTCTGTGAATATTTGGGTATGACGATATTCAGCTCATGAGATCCCCGATTTTAAAAATATTCGATCGAGGTAAGTTCAAGACTAGGGACATTCTAATCCAGGTGTTTATGAATTTAAAAATATTCGCACCTAGTAACATGAAGTTGTATTCGATATGTGATATACACCATATCAGCAATTAGATTTCACAAAAGAATTCAGAGAAAGCAATTTCCAGTAATTTGTCATACCTGCAATCGAAAAAGGTTCGAGTCTAAAGACGTTCTGATCCGCTGTATATTAATTTCAAGATATTTTCATCTAGTGGACATAGGGACCTCTGAATCAATGAACTTATATTCGACACATTATATCACCATATCAACCGTTCGATGTTACAAAAGAATTCAGAGAGAGCAATTTCCAGTAATTTGTCGTATCAGCGATCGGTTTCGCGGCAATATAACGGAGAACTACTGTTATACAGTATGCAGAGAGGGGAATTGGCAATATCGGCTAGACTAGCAGCAACAGCAACGTGTACGTGCAGGGATCAGGCCTGGAAAAGGCAGGAAAGCAAGGAGTCAGGCGTCGGTTAACTGCAACTCCGTTGCACGCTGCGCCCGTCACTTCTGCATAAGTCGATTACGTCTCGCGGGATCACGATCGCGAATATTTTTCCGTCAAGCCGTCGTGGCAGCGTGAAAAACTCGGCCCGGCCAACTATCCTGACTGAGCTACTCGTTATCTACCAGGTGTATCTTTCAATATACGCGCGAACCGTGTTGTAATAAGCATTACAAGCGTTACTTCCTCGAAACGTTCGATAACGCAACAAAAGTATTAGTCGTTTATCGGCGGACTATCTTTACGGGTGCCGACACCTACGAGCGTAACGAGAAATTATTTGCATCCCGATTTGTACAACGGGGATATCCGTGTCCATCTAACGAGGGAACATATCCAGTCCGGACACATCGATGAAACTAATGTGAGATATAGTTTTGAAAATATATTTGATACGCATATTTTTTTCTATGGTGATCGTGCGTTTTAATGGGGCCATAATTGGTCGTAACATGTGGGATTGAAAGTATGGTTCTTCGAATACTTTGGCAACCAGAAGATATAGCACCGTTTTATATTGATGTATATGTAGCAAATACTTCATGGTAGTTAGCTTTATGACGCAGAGTTCCATTGGATTTTCAACGCACTGTAAAAATTTATGACGAACTTCACTAAAAGAAGACCGAATAGTTTTCATACCATAACGTGGCAACGAATCATGGATACAATAAGAATTCTTAAATCACAAAGAAAATTCTTTGAGTAATAAGAAAATACTCGAGACTAAATTAATGTTTAACAAAAAAAATTGCATAGAAATATAACATTTTTTAAATATTACTTAAATAGATCATGTTTTTCGCAAACTTCCTTTACATTTGGTTCCATCATTAAACAACACACAACTTAAGAAATAAATTATGGTATTACGCGTTCTGCCAAGATATTCAAAAAAACATACTTGCAACTTCGCGGCACATTACCACCCCTTTTAATAAGTTTCGTCGAAATCAATGTGTCTGGGTTGGACATGTTCCCTCGTAAGATAAAACTACTTTATCGACGTCGTCGTCGAGCTAATGTAGAATCAATTAAATCGAGTGCAACGATAAAGAGTGTAATCTTATCGCCGGTGGCTCGCAAGTTCTTGAAATTGTTACGACGCTACCGCGTGTACGACACTCTCGTTCACACGGATTCATTAAGATAAGCAAGTATTTTTCCCGGGATCGGCACGAAACCAGTATCGGTGACGCATTTTGTATCTACCGGTGAATGGAATGCCAAGTGACGATTCGTCGTGGAGAAATTATACTGGGTGGTCGACGTCGAACCTCTTGCCCGTTTGAAAGCATATAATTTCGTATCCGTTGTCCGTGGAGAAAGAATCATTGGGACTAAAATGAATGGTAGCCTCGCCGATTCGTTCGGGAAACGTTTGCTATTCCCTCGGAACATCCTAACAGCTTGCGATCAATATCCGATACCTTTTCTGCTAATTTTTTAACGCAATCGAATTTCTCATTAGCAGAACAACCGCTGAACGATAAAAATCATTAAAACATTGTTAAAAATCGAATATTGTATCTCTTGTGATTTCTAAGTTAACCCTTTCTACTCGAAAGCTTCTTCATCGTTCGCAAACAGCAACTGTAAAAGTTTCTATTTGAGTTTGATGAATTTTTTTGAAATAATTGTTATTTCACTATTAATCGACAATATTGTTTGTTTTACTATGTTCAAACATCAGGTATATAATACAATGAATTTAATTAAAAGTTATTTATTCAAAATTGTGTACCTCGTTACTATAGCACACATAATTAATTTCTTTTACCTACCAGCTCCTTAAGTAATTTGCACAATAGTAAAAAAATTCTTGAAAATCACGTAGCTATTCAAGATCCCAAGTACGTATAACCCCTTAAGTCGTTTACGATATTCGGCGCTATAACGCGCGGCGATACGACGAACGCTCGTATCCCGTGCCTCCTGTACGGAACTGTAGAGATGGCGTCACTCGAATCGTACGATCGTATTGCAGAAAACAGACACGATCGCGGAAGGACAGCTGACAATGAGCAAAAGTCTATCGTCGACGGTGGTAGTAATGCACGGTGTGTTACGTCCACGGGTCACCGGCGACGTACCACGATAAAAAGTCGGTTTTCGTTCCTTTCTCCCTCTCGTCGATTTGCCTCGAGTCAAAAGTTACGAACGGGCTGACGGACAGGTGACGCAGACGGATGCCGCTCATTTGTCTCGCTTCGGAGATGAGCGACGAGAAGAACGAGAGAAAAGGTGTGCTATGTTCGCCGTAGCGTAACAGAGCGCGATATACGAAGGTGCTCGGAGCGAAGAATCGGGACGGAGAAGGACGGAAGATTTTTTGGGCAAAGAAGACTCCCCGTCGCGTTCGGCTTCCCGCTGGCAGCGGTCAATTTGCTGCTCCTTTTTTTTCCCTTTCTTTCTCTTTTTCTTTCATTACGCCAAAACTCTCGACCGCGAGGTATCTCTGTTTCCACCTCTCCTTTCCGCGCCGTCCCCGTGTATTTTCACTCCGTGCGTCTTTCTTCCTGGCCACGAATTTCCTCGGATTTTTTCCAAATGCCGCGATACCACCCGGAATCGATCGTAATCCCGACTCCGCGTGAAACTAGGTTTATCCGTGAAGATACCGCTCGATTAAACCCATGCATTCGGCAAATGCGTCAAACGTTACGAAGTATTAGGTGCTACGAATATAAGATGACTAAAGAAAGTCCGAATGTCGAGAAGTCCATAACTAATACCGCTCTTATTGTAATAATTGGTAGTATATGAACAGACATGTCCATAGTAACAGAAATATTCTGATACTGAAGATAGTGAAAATTACAGAAAAATAATGCGAAGTAATATGAACTTCGTAAACTTCGCCTCTGTTAATTCGTTCCGTACAATATACTTTTCGCACAAAGATTACGATTTGATAAAATTTCGCAAAATTCCGTTCCACTTGTCACCCTGTCACTGTTAGGGGCACGTGGACCGGGCATACGTAAAGGAATATATGTTCTAATTGTTCCAACAAATTAATACTAACATTCTCCATTCTTTGCTCACGATCATCGATAAATCGCGTGCGATCGACTAACGTAAAATCGCGCCAAGTAACGGGTTAGATCCTCGTTCGTTCCAGTCGTTCCTCGTGCAAGGACGCGTCCGTAGAGTCGGCGACGCACGGTACATACCGTTTTCGAGTTTCAATTATCAATGTGTTCGGCTCGTCAGAGCAGTTCCCTGCCTGAACCGACCTTAACGTTGGTAAACGGTGAACGATGATTCCTCCGTGAGCATTCGTTGCCACTCCCATGGTTGTTCCAGATTCCGCAGTCGATAATTGACTTTCTTCGTGGATCGAACTGCTTCGATCGCAGCGGCATTTCCCGCGGGAGGCTTCCCGTGTCGGCCAGAAACCGCGAGGGATTTCGATACGCGGCATCGTTGGTGAAAATCGGCCCTCCGTTGTTCTTGTTACGCGAATGAGAAAGAATCGCAGCGACGCACGGAACGAGATTCTAACGGCGCGATAAGCTATGAAACTTCTCCTGCCTTTTAAAAAAGACCGTGGACCATAATGTCCTTAATCCGGGAATGAGAAACCGTTTCCCTGCAGTTTCACTCCGCCTCCTCCTCTTCTGCTTCTTCTTCTTCTTCTTCTTCTTAAATTTCTTTTCTTCCATGCGAAACGACACGGCCGAACTTTCGTCCTCATTATTGCAGTACGCCGGAAGGAACGGTTCTCTTTATTATCGCCACCTTTTCAAAAGATTCCCTAATGGCGTCTCGTCTCGCCGATAACAGTCTGGCGGGCGTTTCGTTTGTTTCGGGAACTTCTTCTTCCTTGCACGAAAAGAATGGAAATCTCGCGGAATCCCGGAAAAGGGAACGATCGTTCGTTCACGGACGACGGGGAGATCGATGCAACCGAATCTCGAGTCGTTTGATTTTTCGCCGCGCCACGAATCTTCGTTCGGGGCCTGCGAATACGCCGTTTGATAAATAGCCGCGCCATTTATCGGACCGCTTAAATCGAAATCTTATCTCGACTATCGAGCAGTTCACATCGATGCCCGATATTGTTCGATTCACTACGCTGCCTTCGACGTTGCAAGCATTCTCCATATCTTTCCTCTCGTTTCGATATCGTCAGGGCCTAGGTACGAACGAGGTGAGGTCTGCCCTTAACACATCCGCTGTCGTGAATTCACGTATTTTCAATTTCTGTTCCTGGTTATCACTGACGTAAATTCACGTCATATTAATACGTTTGTATTAATTCAACTGACTGGTGAATTGACATCAATTTAAATTGTACTCCTAATTGTCGTTGACGTAAATTCACGCGAATATAATGCTAAATAAATTCAGCATAACAATATCAAGCGACCTAGGTGTGTTATCTACATATAAAGCAGGTATACAAATTAAAAAAGTGTACGAACTACAAAAATGTACAGGTATACAAATTATAACAGAACAAAAAAAAAACTTTTTATTTTAAACGCATAATTACAACATCGAAACTTGGAAATCTGGAAATGTGCAAATATTTATAACTTTTTTATGCCGTGTAACATATTCACACGCACGTCGACAACACATATTTTGAAAAATACTACATCCACCACGTCCATTGGGTCTGCGCACGTTTAGCCAAAATTTGACACGGTATCACGATGTGACACGTGGTTCGTGCTTGTCACGAGAATTTTTAATAATTCCCACGTTGATCGTGGTTGTCGAAACAACGAGAAACGTTCGATACACGGTATGTGTGCGCTATTACGTTAGCTCACGTTTCGCTTTCCTTCTTCGCGCGATCAACGCGACTACTCGCACGTGAAATCGTCCCGGGTATATAGTTGCGGCTCCACGGTGGCAATATAAAAAGGAGCGTGCGTATCTGCAGCCATCTCCTCGCGTTATTTCTGCTATTATGTTTACTCACACTTATTCTTCGACGGCCGATCCGTACACGTGGTTACACCGCGAAGTAGGCGTTACGAGCAATCCCGTTTTCTCGAATACACACACCGTGTTCGTCCGCGACCAGGAAACTCGTCTCGATCGTCTTCGAAACGGGTTCTCGATTCTCCTCGGTTCGTAAAGATCCTTCCCTTCCATATATCTATCGCCGTCCACCACGGACCACCTCTTATCGATTTCTTCGATTTCAAGCTACGCGACTGGCGGTCTTCTATTTGCGTAACCACGGAAAATGGATTCCCTATTGCTCCCCGGTTTTATTAGCGACCGGATCGCTCGTAATTAGTCGATGAAACAGATTAACGGCTCGGGATTCTCATTACGCGTTCACGGCATCGTTCGTGGTAAATGCGCGACGCGAACGTTTTC
Source organism: Coelioxys conoideus (assembly GCA_947623535.1). Lineage (NCBI taxonomy): Eukaryota > Metazoa > Arthropoda > Insecta > Hymenoptera > Megachilidae > Coelioxys > Coelioxys conoideus. The sequence continues at coordinate 12,786,348 of OX392459.1, forward strand.
ATGCACCCTGGAACGCGGCCCTTTGACGAACTTCCATTTCGCACTGTCGCGTGATTAAATCTCGAAAAATTATGATCGTCTAACCGTTCGCGATCGAACGGCGACTCACCTTCGTCGTTTGGTCCGATACATCAGTTTGAATGAATATTTTCCAACTAATTCTATAGCGTTGTACGCGCAAAGTTTAACCCCCTGTACTATAACGACGAACTATACTCATGACGCACTCGCAGTTCAAATATGGTGAACCTCGTTTATATTTTTAATACGCTCGAATGTTCAATTTCGGTATAATTGAAATTTGCGCAGTTGAGGATCGCGAAGTGCAAGAGGGTCTTGAAACTTGAACTTTCTTTATTCATCGTAATGTTATTAATTTACAAAAGAAAATAAATAAAGCGTGACACGTAAACTGACTTATACAATGATCCTTTATCCCGACAAAAGTTAATATACATTTTGGTAAAAGCTTCTGGATAGATTTTGACATTTAAAATAACAAATGTATCACGAGTCATTTTGGCTCGTTCAGTAAATCTACTGTTAAAACACTATTTTAGGTTATGCCGAAATATTTTCGTTTCAACTTATAATCGCTGTTATCATATGTGGTGCCCGTTATCAACATCTAGCGAGATTTGAATGCGATGTGATTTCGGAGACCTGCACGGTATTGGCAAGTTTTCCCAAAATGGGGATCGATGGCGGTAGCGATCGCCGAAAAAATGACAAATCCCCGATAACCGCGATCACCACACCTCCCCCGTCTGGCAGTTCTCGTCTTTCTGCGTTTTTCTCGTGTTTCACGTCCTTCGGTCCAGCGGCGGTGCCTTCGGTCCAAGCCGACGAAGAAGAAGACCGTGGCGGCGGTCTCGTCTTTCTCCCGGTTCCCGTCCCGCTTCAATCCACCCTCGGCCGCGTATCCCGTTCTCTCTTTTTCTCGCTGGGCCAAAGACTTATGGATATCCATAGCAACGAAGTCAAAGCCATTAATAACTCCGGTGGGAACGCCCATCCTCATCTCGTGCCTTTTCTTTTAAAGTCGAGCGTGTGCAACAAACGTTCGTCTCACGTGAACGCGCGTTCACCGTCTCCCTCTCCCTCTCTCTCTCTCTCTTTCTCTCTTTATCCCGGCGGAGCGCACGTCCGCGTGAAACGGAGAGTAAAACAGAAACAGAAAGAAAGGGAAATATAGGGAGAACGAGGGGGTTGGGAAGCGCGAGAGGGAGAAGGATCGACGCCGATGATGGGACCGGGCGAAAGAGAAGAGGAGGAGAACAGGAACGGAACAGATAAAGAGAGAGAGAGAGGAGGCGCGGAACAGGTAGATACGCACCGCGGAATATATTGGAATACCTGAGAAATTTAGTGGCGGGGCACTAAATTTCACTGCCGTGACTTTGCAGGAGGCGATGCTCGCTGCAGGGTGAGAGCCACCGGGCGAAAAATGCCCCTTCTACTATCGTGTGTACCTCTCTCTCTTTCTCCTTTTTTCTCTCTCTCTCGCTCTCTCTCTCTTCATCCTCGCCCCGGTTTTCTTTTGCTCACGTGGCGCTCTCCTTCGTACGGCCAACGAAAGAACGATCTCTACGAGACTCGTGCATTTTTTCGCTAATTACGTAGTTTACGGTCCACGAACTGGTAAATGAAAGGCGACCCGATGGCATAAATCATTGCCAGTTTATGCCATTTTTGTAGTTCGCGCCGCTGCTCCGGTTTCCACGCGTCCTGCTACCAGAACTGGAAGTTCTTGTAACCTCCGGCCAGACGAAACCTTCTCGTCGGGAAATGGTCGTTCGAGTTTCCCAGATTTTTTTTCGCGTGTCGTTTAAATTCTTCACGTTGGTGGTGCGTGAACATTACATACAAATCGTGGATTATTGTTAACCCGTTCGCTGCTGGTCGAATTTGGATCGTTTTGCACTGGGTGAAAATGTATGTAAATGCAATTCTTGGAAACGATTGAAAGTCGTTACAATTCTTCATAGAGATCAGAGAGAATACAAAGATTTATTCTTATTGACCGTGGACTTCCACGTAGGTAGAATCTTGAATATTGCGCGATGAGGTTAACCCTTTGTACCCGAACGACACACGTTCGCCATTTGTCCTAATAGGACAACTTAAATGAATATTCTTTAACTACATCTAAAGTCCTATACGTGTCACTTTTGAACACAGTGAAACTTTCAACAGCGACAATTAATAATGAAAAACAATAATTTCCACGAAATCGATGAAACATTTCAGTCGTCGAGATACCACTTGCTGAAAAATACGTTCGAGCGCAAAGGGTTAAATGTACAACATTTTGTATACATAACTTCGTTTCGAACAAATTATTTCTTTTTAATATCAATGAACCAGTTGACCGAACAGTTTCGATTCATTAATTAACTAGCTATTCGATTAGCTCGTTATGACAAATAAATTATTTCCTCGAATAACACAGAGAACGTTCGTTCGTCATCGAAGAAATGTGTTCCATCGAAAATTGAAAGTCACGTACCTTTACTGCCGCGTAATTAACCCCGATACATCTATACGAAAATGAATTCTACATTTCCCTTTATTATTAGAGTTTCTTTGATCGTTGATTTGCGAGACGAGAATATCGTTCCGTCAAGCTGCCACCGACGTTTTTACCCTACGTTCTATTTCACCGTCACGGCATGATCTCGACGGGGCGGAGGAGGAGGAGGAACGAAAGAAAAACGAGGAAAAGCCGGCGAGCACGGGTGCGGAGAGGGTTGGAAAAAGGAACGAAGTAATCAACAGGGCAGAGTGAAAGGGCAGCGCCGTAAGTACGGAAACGACGAGTCGACGGTGTCGAGGAAACGAATTTTCATGGAAGCATTTTCGCTCGCTTCGAAATGAAAGTGGCGAGGAAGCACAGGAGGTGGAGGAACGTGGGCGTGCTTGCACTCGATTACGCGTTCGATAGACGTTGATTATCGACAAAACACGTCGCTTCGACAGCCCCTGACGATGACGAGCGATCGCCGGCACAAATGTGCGTTTACGTATTTCACGCGGCCGACGATGCGTGCGGCGCCGTGCGACTTCGACGATAAATAAAATCGCGTCCCAATTCCGCGTAGGCTATTTTCATCTTCGATCGGGTATTATGCGAAAAAAATTCCGTGTGTGTCCTGCTGCGCGGAGAACTGGGTCGTCGAGAGCTGGCCCCTCGTTCTTAACGATGATCGCATTTTTGACCTAATTACTGTAATATCGCGCCGCTTATCGACGATTGTCGGAAAACGTTCGAGCCGTCCGGCATTTTGATTTATACGCGAAATGGGAGATGAGAGGTTAGAAAGGTATTTGACTTTCAGCTTTATGTCGCTATTATACCGATGCATGTTGCTTAGGCTCGTGTTAGAACGACATGAGGTGGATCACTGTACGTTTTAGTCGTCACGTGACAGATCACTATGAGATAGATCATCACACGTTGTTTTTGGTACGTGTTAGATCATCACATGTTGTGTTGGTACGCGGTAGATCTCTACGCACTATATTTACCACGCATTGTATTTACTACGTGTTACATTTCCACGCGTTGAATATATATTACGCTTTAGTAACAACTCATACTAACTAAAACTCAACAACCACCAATCTATCGATGAATATTTTAAAAGCCCCACAGAAATATAGAATCCCTCATAATGTAAGCACATATCTCTCATATGTAGGAACCTACTTGTCCTACATTAAAAAAGCTTTTTAAAAAACATCAAACATAAAATTATGTAACATCTTTTTCTTTGAAAGAACTTTGTTTTAAGATGATCGAACATAGAATTATTATAACAAAATGCCGTCTTTAGCCGGAAACCTAGTATCATCGAGCGCTTCGATGACATTAATCATCGATGAAGCTCGTCATTTCAAAAGACAGCTTCGATGACAAACGCGAACATGGGTGCAGTATTCGTCGTAGGGGGTCGAGCCACGGTGACGCGCGTATCTTTCTTTTTTATGGGGTGTCAGGACGTCTTGTCGTTGTAATCATTGCCTGGTATGGGACTCTTCGGACAGGTGCACAGTTCTACCCTGTACGCTACTTCGCTCGTTTCGCTCGTGTTCGTTTTGTTCCTCTCGTTCTCGTTCATTCTTAAATATCCCGCATAAACTATCCGGCTTGACGTTTGTGACTCCGATAGGAACTGGAAGCTTCGAGTCTCATCGAAACTCGCCGGCTACTCGAGACTCTCCAGATACCGCTTCTCGATTACGGCCAGGTGAATGAAAATATTTAATTGAATGAAAAAGCGGAGTGTTTAAGGACCGAGGGGAACCACATAACGAAGTTCTATGGAGTTTTAAAAATTCGCAAATCGGCGGGGCGAAGAATTAGGGAGTTCTGCAATTAGATTTACGATGAATTAGGGAATACAAGAATAAAATTGAGATTTCGTCGCACGATCGATCCGTGAACGGTCACCCAAACACGGTCAATTATCGCCGATCATCGGAGTGCAAAAACGAAGCCGCGATCGTTGCTGAGAAAATCCGAAGACCCGATTCCCAGAAATCTCTCGCTGTACGATCTCACTTATCGGTTAATACGATTCCGGCTTGTCGCTGCGGGCCACCGCTTCAAAACGCTCGTCTCCTCTCGCGATCGGCGAGCCGAGCCGGTAGAAAAAAGAGCATCATCGCGCACTCGCGTAATACTCTCTCCGTCGGTTCCGAGCCGCAATTCCGATTTCATTAAAAAATGGAGATGGAGCTTCCAGGTGTAGAAACAGAGGGAAAAGAAAGAAAGAAAGAAAGAAAGGTGGGTCGAGAACGATAGAGGAGCAAACCGGGAGGGGCAGAAGGGGGGGCGGGAGTGAGTCCTAGGAGGCAGCGTGTGTCGTGTGGCGTGGCCTATCGTGTGTGAAGGTAGCCGGTCGTCGTCGAAAGAGCCCGCAGAAGAAGAAGAAGAGGGCTCAGAGGCCAACTGATCATCGCATGCATTTAAATTGGTTCATTAAAGCCCCACGGTCCACCCCTCTCTGCCCCTCTTCTGGTCGACTAACCCCCTCCTCGATACCCCTCTCGTTCCCTCGTCATGGCCAGCCTCCGACTCGCCACCGGACGACCCTATGGAAACCCACAACACACGCTTCTCTTTTGCGTATCCGGCCACGACTCCCTCTCTCTCTCTCTCTCCCCCTCTCACTCTATCTCTCTTTCTCTCTCGCTGTGTTTCTCTCCGCGTTCGCCGACTGCAACCACCCGAACTACGGGTGCATCCTACTTATCACACCGACCTAACCCGCGACTAGTTGGCGCAACCGTACGTGTTAAATCGTCTATGCAATTACCGCGACTGACCTTCTTTCTCTGCTACGTTGCGTTCGCAGATTCTTCGACACGACACACCTCGATCGCTGCTCAACTGGGGTTACGCCTCGGTTTACCTATTCCGGATACTTAGGGCGCTCACTAGGGTGAATATTTAAGTACACCGATTTGGACGTGGTGCTAGGGTAGCCGGACTGGTACATGGATTCGATGTTTCTATTATGTTCAATGTAGTATCCTCGTTCGAGTCTTCTGCTATGTTCAACTAGTATCTGGATTCGGGATTGCTATTATATCTAATTAGTATATGGATTCGGGTTTTCTATTATGTCCAATTAGTACCTGTCTTTGGGTTCTCTATTACGTTCAGCTAGTACCTGAATTCCAGGTTTCTATCATATCTAAGTGATTAGTCAGGTTGGGACCACTTTCGTGTTATCAATTAATTATTATATTTGAAGCTTTTTATGTCGTCAATCTTTATCGAGTATAAATGAAGCTTTCTGTATCGTCAATTTTGATCAAGTTTGAAATTTTTGAAATCATTTGTAAAGTTTGTTAATAATTATTGTTGCACATATAGAATGCATATAAATGTTCCAGTAAAGTTTATCAAAAATTATTGTTATACATATAGAATGCATGTAAATGTTACAGAAATCTTTCAATTAAAACTTTGGGTGTTTCGTAAGTTTGTATCAGAATTAACAAGAAGTGGTGATTCGAACAGTCAAGGGTAGTTTCCATCAAGAATTTTACAAATTTTTCTCCCGGTAATTTTTAAATTGTCCGACGATCCCTCATCGATTCCTGTTGATCGTTTGGAGTCTTTAGGTTTCTCCCGTGTCCGACGCGGTTTCGGTGTTTGAAAATCACATGGAACGATGTTCGATGCCCCGCCTGATACGTCGGCACCAGAAAAGATGTTCCGCGGTACGTGGTAAATCGTTGCTGCAATTACGATGTCTACGGACGTCCCTCGAATACCTAATTCCAATGTTCCTTGTACGAACGTATAAGTACGATCATACTTTTCTCTATTTCGATAAGATTTATCCGTTAGAAAGACTTCGTGGGATACACCAGGGTCAAAACCAACATGGCGCATCGGTAAGATTTCTCCTTTTATTGTAAACAAAATCATTAAAATAGAAATCCTTATTTCTCTTTTTTCGTTGAAACTATGTTTCATGAAACGTAAGCCTCGCGTTGAAATAAGAAAATTGCAAATTTTCATGATTTATGAATCAGAAAAATGTTGTGATTTTTATTGAACCCAAAGCTCTTTTTCGTTTCACGTTCTTCGATCGTCCAAAATATTTTTAAGTACATTCACGGTTTCATGTATTAACATATCTTTTAAAATTATTTCCCTTAGTCAGTGTTTCACACATTTCCCTTATTCAGCGTTTTAAACATTTCTCTTATTCAGCGTTTTGAACATTTCTCTTATTCAGCGTTTCAAGCATTTCCCTCAATCAGCGTTTCAAACAATTCCCTTAATCAGCATTTTAGACATTTTCTTCGTTCGGTGTCTCAAATAATGTTCTTCGCCCGATACTTTCAACGTTCCCGTCGTCTCGTGTTCCTTTTTAATTTCGTCCGTGATTGTTCCCAAATCATAGACGACTACAACGGCCCGATAAATAATTGAAATGAAATTTATCGCCGGGCAGAAGTATTATAATTTCAATAACGCGAGATAAAACGTAACAGCTCCCCTGAAATCGTATTGCAAAGTTAAATCGTTGTTTCGTGGCGCAGTCTATATATCGTGTAACGTTCCGCACGGTCGAACATTTCTCGTATTCGTACTCGATTTTCGGTACGGACGTCGACGATGTAAAAATTGCACGGCCAGATTTATTTTTGCGTGTTTGCAATCTGGCAATCTACGATCGAAAGGTTAACGCACCCCTGCCGCACGTCTGATTACCTACTGGAAATGTGCGTGCGTGCATCACGCCCGGACACGTGTGTTTTCCACGCGTGTGCACAAACGCGCACACGTGGCCGTCGTTGGTAAATTTTTTAGCGGCCCATCGGTTCAAGCCTGGATCCATAAGGTGCAAATCGAATTGCCTGTTTCTGGCGTGAAACGCGACGATTCGTCCCGCGAACGGTAACCACCCGTCCTGTTTTATTTCTAATAAATTCAGTATCGATGATCACGCTAATAACGAAACAATAAACATTGCCGCGCACCTCTGCCCGCGTAATTAATCGTCTTCGTTGGTTGTCTTCGCCCGTGAACGTCATTCGGGACCTGCTCGATTAATTATTTATTTATTAACGAGTATTTATACACGAATTTATAATTATCCACGAGTTAAACGTAATCGTTCGTTTTGTCAATCGGCAGGTTACGGTTATTTACTTGCGAACGGACAGGTTATAATTATTTATTTGTATACGGGATATAATTATTCAGGATAATGAGGGGCAGATATCTCTGGTTATAATTTACAAAGGGGAATTATTTTTAGTTGTTATAGCTCTAAATTAGGGTGGAAGCACGAAAATGAAATTATTCACCGACACGTCTTCTTAGGAAGGTTCGCTTTACGTTTCTATCGATAAAATAACGAGTGTCCGTCGCGTATCGATGAAGTAAAGAAAGCCTCGGTTACGTGTCGACCAAATAACGATCTTATTTGTTGTACAAACATGGTGAACTCGTTTCGCAAAAATGTTGGCAAATATAGGTTGTACGTGAAAAAACGGTACAAGAGTTCAGACACATCCTCTAGTCGGTCAACGATTCGCCGATGCAATTTGTTAAAGGTGGTTAAGGACGGCAGTTCTTGTACGTCCCTGCCTCTAGCCCGGTCCGTTGCTTCCCCATTAAGATTCCATGGGGATCGGCAAGGAACTTCGGCTTCTTCTTCTTATATACGCACCGGTAGGATACACATGCATGAAATGGGGTTTAGATGCTTCTTCGACGACGATTACACCTGAATTGATTCCTTCGATCCGACCAAGGTCGGACATAATTCGAGCGAATTAGCATCGATTCGTTCGATCGGTTCGGATCCGCGACTTCCGAATCGATGTGTCGTACTTTCAGATCGTATTTAAAAATCAACATTTTTAATCTAACGTATGTGAACTTAACGCGATCGGAACTAACGTATCTAAAAAACGTATGTGGATTTAACATCCCTGATTCTAACATATGTGATTCTACATATGTGTATCTATCACGCCTGATACTACCATATTTGAGTCTAACATATCTGAATTCAACATATATGAATCTAACACATCTGAATCTAACATATGCAATTCCACACGTATATATCTAACATGTGTGATTCCACATGTGTATCTAACATATGTGATTCTACATACGTGTATCTAACATACGTGAATCTCCTATATCTTGTCATTAAATTATCGTAGTTTAATCGCAAAGTGTGGATGTCGCGAAAGCGAGACTTCGTGTAATAAAAAATCATTAAAAAATGTTTGTATTCAAATTTTTCAAAAGTCGATATACGGAGTGTGAGCGCGCGAACACACGGAAAACCGAGGTGATCGGAATGAACGCGTAAACTGTCAATTATAATCAATTATCGAATCTACATCGGAGCAGGCCTTGGTCCCGGTCGTTTCATTTTACGAAACAGATATTTCACGGAACAATAATGATAGCTGCGGGACGTGATGCATGTTTCTCGCGCGATTACGAACGAATGATAGATAATAGATTTACCCCCTGCGAAGATTTCATCATCACGATCATCATCATCGGGGTCCATCGGTACCGTACGTCTAACACCTTCCAACGTCGACTACCTCACAATGCGATAAATTGAATTTCCCGTAACTCGATAATGTTATCATTATTCGCGCGTAAGTATGACGAATGACACGATCCACCGCTTCGGGGCCCACTAACATCATTTTGTCCGAATATTAGCATAAGCCGTCCGATGTTTTTCCGTACGGGAGGGCAAATATCCGCGCACCTGGCCGACGTATGTTCGTTCCAATGATTTATAGAAACTGACGCGAACGATACAGAAAATTTGCTTCGTAGACGGTTCCGCGTTAATTCGTTCGTTTAACGGATCCCGATGTCAATGAATCAAAGCCGACACAGTTTCTCCGGCGTGTTGCCGGTCATCGATCGACGAATTCGGGACTAATGTACGCGAATTACCCGGCGACCTTGACTGCGCTACTGCAACAGTGCAATTCCGACGGAATTAACTTCGATGAAGAGGCAAACGCGCTTCCTCTTATTCCGCACGGTTCGACGAACGACGAAGAGAAGCCGAACACCGACATTTACTCCTATCAATCTTACGATGCAATATGCAATATGCTGTCGTAAATTACTTTAGCAGTTACTTCGCGGTGACCTTTGCTTTCTCGATGAATTTCCTGCTTTCGCGTAATCGTCCCTTCTGTAACTTCGTCTTCGCGATCTTCGACAACCGGGTCAATGTTTCCTGCTCGCTTCAACCCTCGGGCTCCATAATCGACTATTCGTTCCTACATCGACGCTGCGAATTTCGTTCGAAATCCCGAAGATATTTGAATACCTGCTTTCGTTGAAAATTATGCAATGCTACGATGTTACGTAATATGCAATGAAATATGTTAGGTAGCAACGATGTTCGTTTAGTAGCTTCACAGGTTGATCACGGTGACAACAGACGTTTTTTATGAGACAAATTGAAAGCTTAATTGATTCTGACACGAGTACGTTTTAGAATTTAGATATATGTTTATAATGTATATTATTGTGCATCATTATAATGTATATTTATATGTACATTTAATGTATGTTATATGTATATAATATATGTATATGTATGTACAATTCATGCGCACATATTTACAATCCACCATGGATAGATATCTTATAATATATAGATATTCATCCGACATAACTGATGAACATATGTTACATATATGTGATATTCACATCAAATATAAGCATATAATATAATAATTATCATAGCTTTATCATTAATTGCCACTATTAGCCGTTTCATTATGTTCACACGTCATGTGTGCAACACCATAAATTTATTTAAAAAAAGTACCTATTCAAACTTGCTGTATTAAACAAGATAGTGAGCACGAGTCACCTTTCGCGTGCAAGAAGGACTAAACGTTAAATATCTCCGTAACGAACATCGATAAAGATGGCGAAACACGGGTTAGGTTCAGCGTAGATCCGAAGAAGGTCGATCAACATCGGTGATCGAACAACAACGAAAAGAAACGCGATAATCTGCGCTCGCTATAAATCTGAACTGCCTACAAGCAGATCCGCCCTAACGACATGCAAGCAAATAGCATCGAGCGTGTAAGGTGTCACGTCACAAAACGATCGCGGGACAGTAGGTGGTTATCCCATAGAGCGGAAGAAGACGGAACGGATTGGGGAGGAAAGTTTTCGAAAGAGACAGGCGCGTGACCCGTGTGGTGTGCAGCCGTGTGCCGTCGGGGGCTGTCCGTCATGGCAAGCCCCAGTAGTTACCGTCACGCGGTCGTCCCTGCAATCATCCACGGATCCACCACCACCACCAACGCCTCCACCACCACCACCCCCAGTCGCTATCGCTCTCTTCTCTTCCTCCCTATTGTAGCCAACCCCCTGACTAATCCCGTTCCCTTTTCAGAGTGACGGTTGCACGTATAGGTGAGCACGCGATGCACGACGTTTGCACCGAACAGCACGTGGGAAACACGAAGTGTGCATGTTCGTTCTTTCTCCCTCTTCTCGTTGCGTTCCTCCTTCATCGAACTCCCTTTTCGCGACCCTCGTTGCGTCGCTTTTTCTCCGTCGTGCGAGTTCTGCGCGGCTCTTCCATGCACGAGGGCAAAACATCAACGATCAAGCTAACCACCCTAAGCGAACACGGACCACCCCTAAGCACGAGGAACTAGGAGAAGCGTGTAACTGCCGCGAGCTGGCCAAGTGTCGGATCGGGGGTGGATGCGTGCACGGGACAGGACGCATTCCTGGTACGCGTAGGGGTTTGATACACGCCGCAGGAATGGTCTTACGGTGTTTGTCGATGGCCCTTCGCTAACTTCCACCCTTCGTGGGCCGCGCGTTGAGTGCGTTCTCAGGGTGGTCCTGTGTGTTTGGTTTCGGACGGAGGATCGACGCGGATCCCGAAGACATCCAGTCAAGTGGGTGGTTTCTTGATTAAATTCTAATTAAAATGATGCCTTTTTTTTTGCGTTATACAAACACGAATGTTAGTCTCGAAGTTACAAACTCTTCAAGGTGAAAACGTTACCATTCGACGTTGTTAGGAAAAGTAACATCAAAGAAATTATGATATACACTTTCTATTTTTGATAATAACATTAAAGTTACATAATCTTCAAGTTGTAACATAAATGTTGCCATTCAACATTGTCAGCAAGATAAACACCATAGAAATTATGATATACACTTTCTGTTTTTGATAAGAACATTAAATGCATCCCTTTCAGCTAAAAGCACATAGGTCTCATCCCCCTTAAGGACACTGACACATATTTGGACGATTAGTGTTTCAAATTAAGCAACCAATAGCTGTATACATGGATATTATCATCTCCCGTGCATTGTTTCTGAGCTGCTAAGGATGTAGAATAAAGAAAATGTAATTACACAAAGGATTGCATAATTTCTTTCCTTAAAAAGAAATTCGTTTGAAGTAGTTTATGTAAGGTCTACCATCCAGAGAGATAAAACTCGACAAAATTCTGCGCCAACAAAATATAATTACATACAAAATTAAAGCTTAAAGGTAAAGAAAGTATGAACAAAATTGTACACTAACGACAACGTTCAAATAAAATCAAGGATTTTAAGAAACAATCGAAGAATACATTTTGAACGAATTAAACTAAATGGAAGAATTTTAAGATACAATCAAAGAATAGACTTCGATCGAACTAAACTAAAATTGACGATTTTAAGATACAATCTAAGGATACATTTTGATCGAACAATAAAACACGCGTACAACCTTCAAACAAAGAAGGACACGATCTTTTAGAGTGACGCGAACGTTTCATTGTTTACACGCGAACAAGTAGCCGGCGCGAATCTCTTTTACGTGACATCTCGAATCGAAGTCAGCCATTTTCGTGTCGGCAGGATTCCGCGGGCTTAATAAAGTAGTCGTAGCCAACAAGTGGGCGCACTCGATTCGCAGTCAGAATTCCTTGGTCGAGCGAACAATCAATTGACTCGTTTGATTCCCTTCGATATCGACGAGCAACGCGCTCTCAATTATCGCAACAGCCTGTTCACGGAGTTGCACTTGCCGCGGTGCTCCGGGCCAACGAAAATATTAGTAAACGTTCTCGGATCGGTTTGCGGCCGGCGATAGAACGCGAGCGAGCGAGCGAGACGGAGATTTTTGTGGGCCGAGGGACGGGCAGGTTAAAGGGGGTTCCACGGGGAACCCCTGCCGCGCAGTTTTGTACCAGAAGAGGCCCTACGCCCGAAAGGGGAACCCCCGTAGTGATAATTAGGGGGCCAAGCGAGTGTTTCTGGCCTTCGTGAAGGTCCTTGAAGTTTCGCCGCCCTGATCTCGAAAAAACGGATCGCCAGTCATCGTGTTTCACCATCACCTACGTTCTTCTTCTACCACCGCCACCCCTGGCCATCTCACGGAGGGGCAGAGAGGGTGGAACCGACGCGGGAACATCAATTTTTCAGTGCCTCGTCCGACGTATGCCTCCTCTCCTCCCTTCCACCTTCGTTTCGTGGGATTTCCTAGGTCATGGCTCTGTCATCTGGTGGCCGACGGCTCCGCTTCTTCTTTCTTCTTGCTTTAAAGACCCTTCTCGGTGGTTTCTCTGACCGGGCGCGGCACACGCCGAATAGCCCTTCACCGCCACACTCGACACACCCTTCTTGCTCCACCATCTGTCTTCATTCGCGAGTATCGACAGTCTGCGGTAATTTTCCTGCTTCCCGGATGTAAGAGACGCCTTCGTACGAACAGCACCCACCAGACGGGGATGGGGGGATGAAATTCCCGGACTCACGCTTTGTACCGCGATGCGTTCCCTTACGCGACAATTAACTCGTAACCAAAATTAGAACGCGGTGCACCATCATTTTTCTGACCTCGTAAATTCAAAAATTTGGATAATTTTGTTGGGTGGATCGGCAAAAGCAGTAGACACGTTATTGGGTTCGATTAAATGTAATATATTCGAACTGATATTTTAAACCTTACACTTCTGAATCGCTTTACCTTGTGTTTGCTCGAGACAGTCTCATATCCGTTTGATTTGTTTACGTCTTTATGTCTCGGTTGCGGATGCTGTGCTTCAAAACGTAGGTGTGTATGATCAAGCTAAATTTAATCGATACTTAACAAATTTATTTATCCTTAACCCGCGTCAATTTTCACCCGGGATCCAACCGTGTCTCTCACCCCCGTATGCGAGACTAACTGAGATATCTCGTAAATTTCTTCGCGACAAATAGAGTTGTATCCCAGATAACGTTGCCGGAACGTCGATGCCAAAATTCGAGGGCAAAATAATCACGTATTTTACGAGTACCAGCGAACTGTTTAATTTCGAGGGTGCTACGGAGGTTTGAAAGTGCGTTCGTGTATGATTTGGATGGTAAACACTCGCCTGGTATCGGATAGGGGGATTTAGTTCGAGTTCGTCGCTTCCCCCAAAGATATCTAAACCTTCGCGAGATTCTTTGGTACACAAAATAATTCTACTCGCATCGACGATTCTGCGATGCGCGATTTCTTAACCCTTTGTGCTATAATAAAGAGATACATTCGTGACAAGCTCGCAATTCAAATACAGCAAACATTGTTTATATTTTTAATATGATTGAAGGTTCCATTTTATTATAATTTGCACGGTCGTAGATCACCAAATGCAAAGTAATCTTGACATCCGAACTTTCTTTAGTCAGCTTGATGTTGCAGCAATTAATAGTTGGGCAAAATTGACGCACTTGCCAAACGAATAATAGCACAAGAGAAACTACATATTCAATAATTTGTTTCTCAAATCCACATGGTATTTAAAATGGTATGTGCTTGATGAAACCATCAAAACTTTACAAAGACGAGTAATTTTTCATGCCAGAACAGGATTGTATTATCATCATTTATCCATTTTCACCTTATATTAGGATAATCACAAAAATTTGCGCAAAAATATAATTTTAGTAATCAAACGATCGAGTACGCGAATAGGAGGTGTTAACATTTTGTGTGCCATTTTTCATACAGTTTGTTCGCGATGTAAATTTATTGGCTCCGAATTAAAGACAAGCAATAGGAGGTTCCTCAACCGAAAGAAAGCTTCGTCGATGTTATCCCTACCTTCCAGCCATTCTGGACGTCCTCGTTCGTTCCAGCTGCTCGAACAGACGCGGCTGCGTTTCCGCGAACGCGATTATTCTTCCTGCTACGAAGGCGGCCACCGTTGACTGGAACTAATGGCACAGAACGGTGAAATCGGTTCATCGGTTCGACGGCGTGGTAAGTTAGCCATCTTGAATCATGTGTCGATGACGTTCCCGCGAACTTGCGCGCTATTTTCACATACGGATGAAACTGAATCGAAGATCGTTCAGATAACGCACTGCAACAGCGAATGATCGAGGGGAAACAACCTGAACTCGTATTGGTACCTGTACGAAGACGTATATCCATTCTGTACACGGTATAAGTATGAACATTCTGTACGAAGTATGTATAAATATGTCCATCCTGTACAAGTATAAGTATATCCATTCTATCCGAAGTATAAGTATATATGTCCATTTTGTGCGAAGTACAAGTATGTCTATTCCGTGCGAAGCTATAACCATGCAATAAATAACCAGTATGGGAATACAAAGATGTAAAGAGATGCGAAGGTAAGAGCATATAGAGATATGACATATAGGATACATATAGGATGCAGGGATCTGGAGACACAGCGAGCTGAGAATATGGAGATCGTGGATTGTAAAGATCTGGACACACATTGAGATTAAGAAAAATAGGGGTTTAGATATGTAAGGCGAATCGGAAAAATAAGAACCTGAGGATGTAGAGATCTAGGAATATAGATATCTGAGAGCCTTGGGACCTAACAACGTAAGTGTCTAAGAATATAGGGATCTAGGATCGTGAGTACCTAAGAGTATAGAGATCTAGGAACGTGAGTACCTAGGAGTATAAGAATCTAGGAATCAGGTTACTTAAGAGCATAGAGATCTAGGAATCAGGTTACTTAAGAGCATAGGGATCTAGGAACGTGAGTATCTAAGAGTATGAGGATCTTTGAACATAGGGATCTAAGAATGGATCTAGAAACAACGGAACCCATTGTCCAGAAATATAGCGATCCATAAATACAAGGATCTAAAAATTCGAGGATCCAGTGACTCAGAAGCCTGAGAACATAAAAATATAATAATGTCCACATTCAGTTACTATAATACTATTTCAAGAGCTTCAACGTCGGCGGATCTCGAAAGATACAAAAGATGAGATTTACAGCCCATCAGCGACCAAAAGCGTTTCCACGGTGAAACAGGTGGATCCGTCATTGGGATTCGTCGGGGAGTCTGTCGCGTGGATTTCGTCGAGGATCCCTTTTTCGGTTTCGTAACACCCGGTGCGTATCGTGTAGTCGGTGACCGACAAACGAGCGTAAAACTCGTCGTCGGGACAATACGGAACGCGGTGCGTGTGCCGCATTTCGGTGGAACCGCCTCTGTCGGCTTGGCCCGTGTAGGTAAGTGTATATCATTTGTGCGCAACAGTGGTTTTCGGAACGTGCATTATGGGGCGTAGAAGGCAACGCCGGGTTTCTACGTCGTCGGCCCCCGTTGCACGCATGAATCAGGTTAATCAAGTGGAACTGTCTGCCGGTTATTGCAAAGGGTGCAGAAAGACAGGATGGCTGCGTGAGCGACGGACAGCACCTACGCGATGGCGTGCAGGTGCCACGATTCCTTCCTTCATCTGTTATTTCCTTCGGATCACACGATAAAACTGTCTACCGTTATATCGATCACGGTTGACCCTTCAACTATGTGGATCCGCTAATTTTATTTCGGGGGTCCGGTATACAGCGATACGGAAACACACAGACAAGTGCGAGGCACACGGATACGGTGATATGGGTGCAGGATATAGGAACATGTGGATACAGGAATATGAAGATATAGGGACACCAGGATACAGAAGTATGAAAATATAGGATGTTTCAGGAGATAGGGATATGCAAACAGAAATATGGAGAAATAGGGAGATGTAGGAATGTGGACATACGCGTATATGGGACTACATACTCATATACAACACTACAAAAAATATTTATTCAAATTTTTCTGTTATATCAAGTGGTAAATCTGAGTAGCCGTTCAAGTGCAAAGGGTTAAGGTATTTAGATAGGTATTTGGTATGTGAATCATAGAAATCTAGCAAATCTGCATTCAAAGTATTTGCGCCCCAAGGATCAGTGGTATACCTAAGATTTTAATTAAAGTTGCATTAAAAAATACACTAAATCATCATACAAGTATAATATACACTTTGTCATATTACATATCATCATGCAAGTGTATATATAATATACTTTGTCACCATACATGTCATCATACATATATATATATATAGTTTATCCTCATAGAATTCATCATACAAGTATGCACATACTTGGTCATCATACGCGTCAGCGTAAATATTGCTACTCATTCTTCGGGTACTCCAGCATTGTTGAAGTAGATCGAAATACGGTTACGTGCATAGTCGTGTGCGATCCGCGCTTATGAGCAGCGATCTCGCGACAAAATTCAGCCCCCGGTTCTTTCGGTATGGGCCAGTCGAAGCTGAAAGTTTGGAAATTCGTGGGGGGGACGATCAGTCACCAGTCGGTGAGATAAATCTGACTCATAAGTTACCGGGGAGCTCCCGTAGGCCAAGGAGTGGCCGTATCTGCAAGGATACCGACGCGACAGAGGAAAAGAGAGGAGAAGAGCACGAGGGCTTCGATGTAGCCCGTATCAAGATCTCTTTGCATCTCTGCTAGGCGGTGGACGACGACGGGGTGTGGGCGAGAGTGGGCTACGGGGGTGCTTATCTCCGCGTTATTCCCGAAGGGCGAACCCCGTCAGCCTGGGACCCGCCAGATAACGTTCCCCCGTTCCGTGCTACACCCCTGTCCTATACTGGGTGTCGAAGTCGTCCAATTGACTGTGCGCTTTTGCGTTACGTGAAAAACGAACTGCGGATTCTAGCCGGCTATTTTTTTTTCCTTTCTTTTTTCGTTTGTTCGTTTAAATATCAAAAGTTTGACGGGAAAGAACGACGAAACAACGGTCCCGAAAGAGACAATTATTGTCGATGCTAATGCCATTGTGCTCCGAGAGTTCCGTTTTACAGAAGCCAGTCGCCGTGAAAAACGTCACTCTTCCTTCGATACACGGCTCTGTTGAAATGGTCTCCGCTCACCGGCGTACGACCGAGCGACTGTTAGGCATTCGCGAGTTTAGAAATTTAGAAATTTCTCGATATCGGACTCTGTAATTTTCTAAACACGCTGCGTGAGGTATTTAAGGTGTTCTAGTTACGCGCCCCTCGCTTTGGGGAAGGTCAGTGTATATTTTCAGCCGGTCTACCCTGTTAAGTACCAAGAACTTAATAAACTCGTAATTTCCCCTAGAATTCTCTTTCATAGAAATTGAAGAAGACGTAAAACTAATCCAGAAGTTATACGAAATCTTTCTGGGACCTAACCTAAGAATTTAAAATCTCGAAATAGTTTCGTGTAACCCCAAAAAAATTGTCTAAAACTTCTCGGTGCGTCCTCCGAAATCTCGCTTGTTCCCGAAATTTCAGGTATTCCTCCGAACCCCCGATAATTAATGAACTTAAACTCGTAAGCAAAAATATTTTCGTTCCGGTGGATGATCGGAAGACCGTGACGCGGTCGAAGAATTTTTCAGAAATCATTAACCCCTGGCAGCACACCCAGTATAGGATGATCGAGTTTCACTTCTGTACCGAGCTCCTCGGTACTGTCGGGGGTAAGATAAGCCACCTTCTCCGTCTCTTTTTCTCGCGGGCCTAAGAGGGGTGGCTGCGAGGCGGACGAAAGGGGGTGGTTAACGGAGAAAGTGTGTGCAGAGACACAGAGAGTCGAGTAGGGTGGCCGGTCGTTCGTGAAATAAGCTCCGCAGGGTTTCGGTGGTCGCGCTTTGGGGCGGCTTAGGGGCGCCTACACACTCGCCTGGAACGACTGACTGCCGTAACTTCCCCCCCCTTTCCACCCCCTCGACCTTCCTTCTAACTTCGCCAAAAATACACCCTGAAAGGGCACCCGCGATCCCAGCTGCCGATGATGTTTCCACATGGATACCCGCGAGGCTCGCGTGTTTTCGACGTTACCTCGATGATTTCGGCTACTCCCTGCCACCCTTCTTCTTCTTCGTCAACCCTGCATTGCCCTTTTCTCGCTACTTTCCTTCGACCGTGTCGAACTCGCTCTTCGACGAATTTTTTATCTAATGTGTCGAGCACGGATTTTGTGACCGTTTGTCATTCGTAGCACTCGTTGCAGAAATTTTATCACCCTGCGATTATACACTTTGTCACCCCTTTCTGTTACTCTAAAAACTCCCCGTGATGTTTTAGAATTCACCGTTTTCACTTCTGACTCTTTTAACTTCTACAATGTGTTAAATGTTTTAAATATAATGCTAAATAAATTTGGCACAAGTGGTATATTATTTTCATATGTACAAATTATATACATTCGTTTGTTCTAAACAACACACGATTGCTATTTCAAAACGAACTTTACAATTTTTATCCAAATTTTGCTGCAACCAGCTTCAGAATTTCATTACTTCCGCCGGTTATACTCTGTAATGGAAACGAAAATAATTGCCGAAATGTGTTAAAAAGAATGATTATTTACACAGATATTTTGTAAAACGAAAGAAGCTTTCGATCACCCAGCAATCATATCGTTGCGTCTCGATTTTGTGCACCTCGAGCGGATGTTACAGGTTGCATGGTGGTGTCGGCCCCGAAATAAATTCGTTCTCGGAAGAAGATCATTTCCCGGGCAACATTGATGGATACGAAAAAGTGTGTCGACCTAGTGGTCGCACGAGACCCGTTTCACGTATCGATTATACGCCGGCGAAGATTTCTGGCCGATATACACGTGCACGGTAGCAGCACCTCGGGCCCCGTAGGATCACCATAAGTGGTCCTCAACGAGACATTCAGGGGCCCGCTACGCTGCGGGGGTCCAGGACACCAGATACGCATCGAACACCCACTCCTTCGACACCAAAGTCGAATTTCCAGCAAGCACGAGGAACTTGTCGTCGTGGTGGCGACAAGGTGTGGTTCCAGGGAGTCCTGGAGAGGCTGCTGGGATCTCGCTGCGTGTATGCGGTGGCCGGACCGCTCTACCTAAGCGGTTTCCGGCTTTTTTCGATTTATAATCGACGAACGATTACCGGAGGTAGCGTACTGGGGCTGGACCTGGCCGCCTACCGTTGAGGCCTTTCGCCCCGAGGGGATGTTCGATTATTACCCGTTCCACGGCGTAGGCCCCTCCAACGATCATCATCGCGGATCAGACATCGTCTGCTAAATTAGCACCTCTTACGTATCAAGGACAGACGAGCGAGGGAAAATTGAGGATCTCGAGTATCCAGGAAGTGCGTCGATGCGATTTCGATCGCTCTCTTGTCGATATTCCTTTGTGTACTTTGATCAAGGTTTCACTGTCGATCCGCTATATCGCCTCAGGCATTGCGTTTCTGAGGTGATAGGCCACTGATATAGTGATAATTCACATTTACGCTAGCTATGGGTCATTCTTCATTTACAAAATTTGATAACGCCATTAATGTAAATTTTTTACAGCATTTTGTTTAATAATATCGAGGGTAAAATTCAAGTAAGTATCCCTAGACCGCTAGATTCCTAGTTCTCTAGGCTTCTATGGTGTAGGTTCTATAGCGTAGGTTCCTATAGTTTCTGGGTTCTAGTGAACCACAGGGTTCCCTAGACCCCTGGTTTACTAGATTTTCACTTTGCTAGGTCTTTAGCATTCCACATTCGCAAGTTCCTAATATGCATAATGTCTCTAGTATCCCTAGATTTCCCATATCTACATATTCCTAAACTTCAGATCCTTACAAATCCCTAATATTCGTAAATTTCTATATCCGATAATTCCCACGAGTAAGTATCCCTGGGTGCTCAGTACATACCCCAGATTTCCAATATCCCTTCATTCCGATATCCTAGATACCCTAACGCCCCTATATTTCAATAAGTGCTCCAAGATTCCCAATAAAGATCTCTAGACCCTCGGTAAATATTTCAACATCTCCAATAAATATCCTTGCGTCGTCAATGAATATTTCTAGATCCCAATATTATTATTCTTGCATTGCCGATTCTTAAGTATCCTCGAAACAGCTATACATCAATTTGTAACTCTGTACTGCTGGATCCCCAGATCCATGCGTCTCTACATCCCTATGACCGACTATACACAATAAGTATATCCCTATATGTATATCCCTAACTGATCTGTATCCTACGCTGTATCCCTAAAGCCATAATTAAAAATTAAAGAAAAATATTGCAGGGAGATTGAATAACGTTTCGAAGGAATTTCGTCCGAAATTACAAGACGGACATCGATGTTTGTTCCTTTTTACACCGTTGTTCGATGAACAAGACAATTCTCCGATGTTGGCAAGGTGTGGTTTCACCGACATAACTGCCATATAAACGCCACACGGTATCGGACGTAAGTGGTTTCCGGCTTTTTCGGTTTATAATCGGCCAACGATTACCGAAGTAGCGTCCTGGGGCCGGTCCCTGGGTGCCTACTGTTGGACTCCCACCCCTCCCTGCCCCCCGTGTATCGGTTCAGGCCCGACGGGGGTGTACGATTAGAGGTGTAGCTTTCCTATACAGGACCCTTCAGCGATCGCCAGATACGAACACGAACCACCAACGCTCACCTGATTCTTTATCTTTGTTGTGGAACGACGACACTTCCGACAGGTTGCTCCCTAACAAATCGAGGACGATCAAAGAGAAATATTACCAAGGTGTGTCACGAAACTTGCTATTATTCATCGCGTATACGGATAGCTTCTCTGCACTTGTCTATCGTTGGATGCAACGATGTTAAAACTGCTCTTTGTACTCCGGTTTGACAAGTTTCGCTTCACGATTCCGTCGGTCATTCGGTAACAGACTCGTGGAGGTATTTTCGGCGGAAATTCTGGGACGAGGATACCATGATCATAAATTTCACGAAATCCGTGTCTCGAGATTTTGTTGGACTTTTGTATCCACGAGGAGGTCGTTGACGAGGTTAGGTTGGTACAGAATGGAATCATAACACCGATTTGCAAATTTGGACAATACTCTCAATATTTCAATTTTTATATCAGACTCCGAGGTTCTCAAATTTTTAATTCCTCACATACTGCAATCCCCAATTTCTAAATTTTACAATTTGACTAGTTCTCACAATTTATAAATTTTCAAGTTTCTAAATTCGCAAATCTTCCCAGGATGTCAAATTCTCAGATTCGTACATCGCCAAATTTTCCGAAACTCCTCATTCTCCAAATTAAAACCTCGAATCCATAAGTCGCTTAATATGCGAATCCAGAAAATTGCAAACACCAGAACTTTCTAATCCTCGAATTACCAAATGTCCAAGCAGCAGCCATGCTTCCGAGCAAGCAATATCTATAAAGAATTAGCAACAACATTACCAACAACGATAAAAACGTGATATATCACTTTGAAATGTCCTGTATCGGCTTCTAACCGCGTCCACCGTCGGTTAGCCGTGTAGGTGTATGCTCGGATAGAAAGCGGTGGGGGTAAAGGTCGGGGGAGGGTGGTTTAATCACGGGGGCTATCACAATCCCTAAGTGGGCTTCCTGCCCGCTTCGGAATTATAGATAATGTCAGATAATAATAACACACCCTGTAGGGGCAGGCCCCGGAGCCCACCAGAGGCAATAAGTATAAGGTAACTCAAAGAAGAAGAAGAAGAAGAAGAAGAAGACGAACACGAGGAGGCAGAAGGGGAAAAAGAGAGGAAGGGGAAAAGAGGCGAAGGTGGCAGTGGTGGTGGTGATGGCGTTGGTGGTGGTGGTGGTATTAGTAGGAGGATAAGTATAGGCTGCGAGAAGGCAAGTGGGTTGAGGTGGACGAAAGAGAAACGAGAAGAAAGAGGTACCGGAGACTTCGCTTCTTCAGGGTTAGCCTTCTGGTAGAAAGCTGGGAGTCAGGAGTCGGGCCCAGCAGTCTGGGGGCCCCATACGTGCCGGGCCATGGGGTCATCCGGGACCCCCGTTTCCCAGCCTCACTCCCCCCTGCACCCTTTCGGCACGACTTTTTCTTCCTCTCGTTCCGTACACCTCTCGCGACCCCACCTTTCCAACTGCAACGCGGGATATCGCATAACATACTCCCTCGACGGACCACGTCCGTTTCTTTTGTTTTCCTTACCTTCGTACCCCCTTCGACACTCGCTCCTCTTCGTTCCTCCTCTCCTTTTATATTCGTTGCATACGAGTTTGCCGGTCGTCTCTCGCGTATTGCCCGGGTAACAGATTCGTCGAACCTCGAGGAAAACCTGGACCAGAGACGAGTACTATTTTCCTTCGAAGTCGCGTACACCCTCCCAAAAAAGTCCATAACGCGTAGCAAAGTGGGCGATATGATATTCACCCTTTAACAGGCATTTTTCACGGACACCTGTCTCGTTCCTTCCCGACGAACGAGCACCCGTCACGTCGTTACGCTAAACGAGTTATAATTCTGAAAGAAACAACCCCACGAGCACACCCCCTACGGTGACCCCGCTCACCCTGTTCGCGCGCGTGCCTTCGTCCAGGGAAGCGTCGCGACGCTTTGTATCCCGCGGAGAGACGGGACAACGAGATCGCGTGGGGTTGGACAGATGGGGGGCGTATCACCCCGTGGACGCCTCCGTGTGTCTGTACAACGGTTTTCCACCCCCTTACACGCATCGTAAGTGCCTCTATGACCACCGCCGGTGTCTTCGTTGCCCGCCGATTCGTTTTGTGCCCCGTAAACACCGCCCATCTGTAGGGGAGCCGCTAAAGAGAAAAATTACAGTTATAACCGGTGGACCGTGTCGCTCTGGGTAATTGTCGATCGAGTCGATGTTACGTTCGCAAGGGGGGTCCGCGTAATGTCTATTGGGTGTTATTGCATCGCGACCGGAGTCCGCGACAATAAAGATTGCTTTATAGCGTGTTAATATGGACGCACTTTTGACAAACACCGGTGTTCGTTGGTTGTGCGTCGAGCTGGTGTTTCGAATGACACGATCGAACGCGACGATCGCAGGACCATTTTGTAATATTAGTCCCGCTGCGATCTTGGTAAAATCTTCCTGATATGTTCCGATCCTACATCTGAGAACTTCCTAGAAATTGTAGAAGACGTAGAGGTTGCACGAAACTTCGCTAGAATTCCCCAGAATTTACTTTCGTATAAATTGTAGAATACATAAAATTGATCTCGAGGTTACATCAAAACCTCGCTGGAATTCCTTAGAACTTTCTTTCGTATAAATTGTAGAATGCATAGAATTGATCTCGAAGTTACATCAAAACCTCGCTGGAATTCCCAAAAATTTCCCATCATAGAAATTGTAGAAAACGAATCGATCCCAGTTCAATTGATCTCAAGTTCACCTCCCTGGAGCCTTACCTAAGAATCTAAAATCTCGAAACAGTTTTGTAAAATCTTCCAGTTCTCTAGAGTTTCTCAAAGCGTTCTCTTGAATCTATCTCGCCTCTGTCCGTTTCAAGAATTCTTTAGAACCTCCCATAATTTTGCTAGCATCTATAGAAACGCGTGAATCGAAATTTCGATAGGAGAACCTAAAGTTTGCAGCTAGTTCCGAGTTCGAAGATCGTGTTCGAAGTGGATTTACAATATCGAAATGCCAGCAGCCGGGACGCGTTGATGGAATATTTTTCCAGCGGCGACGGTAAAACTGTGTACGAAACTCTGGCAAACTATGTTAATCCCCCTATAAGACCCGCTAACACAATTAGGAGAACACGAAACGCAATTATCCTGCGACGCGGAATCAACCCCGTGGCGTAGCATCCTGGAATTACGAATCGACGGAACAGAAGCGACAGGGAAAATCAACCGAGAGAGAGAATGTGCATCCGCGACCGGCAATCTAAGACGATCATGCGCGATGTATACACCGGCAAAAAGTTGCACGATATTTCGCCGGCGTACGTGAAACATAACGTGCTCGACAATTCTCCGACGAATACGAATATCAACGCGTACAGTATTTACGCGGAACCGTACAAATAAATGGACGACCAACATTGAAATTGCTCGACGCGATATCAAATTATTTGACATCAAAGTTAAACGAACTGGTCCGAAACGAAATATCCATTGTATCCACGTTAAAATTAAAAATGGAAAACGGTGGGAAGGGTCATTGGCGAGACTTGTGTTCCTGTCTGGAACGAGCTGGACCACCTACGGTTTTATGGTTGTTTCAATGTTTCCTGGTGGATATGGTTACGGGTCTTGGATATTTTTGTATTTGGGACTTTGCGAGATTGAGAATGTAGAACGTTCGATTTTTCGCAAAGAGGCGTTTGGATGTTCGATAGTTGTGATATTTAGTCACGAAGGAATTTGGGAATTTGGGGTCTAGAGATTTAGAAATTTGGAGGACTGGAAAGTTTGCGAACATTTAGAAATCTCGAAATTCGAGTTTCAGGGAATTCCAGGATCGAGAATTTGGTTTTTTAGGGATGTTGACATTTGGGGTTTAAAAAATATAAGCAATCAGACATTGGGGGTTTGGGAAATCTGCACTTTCAGAAATTAAGGGTTAAATATCTTAACCTTGCGAAAATTAATAGTTTAGGAATTTGGGCTTTGAAGAATTTAAGAATTGAGAATTTGTGAATTTATAAATTTGGTGATATTGGAATTTGGAATTGAAAAAATTTAATCATTTAAAAATGATGGTGTTTAAAAATTTAATCTTGTGGAAATTGTGAGCTTAGGAATTGAGGGTTTAGAAATTTATAAATATGACAAATCCTGGTTAGAAATTTGAATTTTCCGATGCATAAAAATTTGGGATTATACATTTCAGCATACAAAAATGGTAAAATTTTTTATTAAAAATGTGAGCCTCCAAAAATATTAAAATTTTGGTTCACAAATTTGAGCTTCCAGAAATTTACAAATATCGGGCTAGTAATTTAGATTAGAAATAACTTTCAAAACTTCGATTTAACAATTTCAGCTTGTGCGAGCTAGCACTTCGGAAACTTGTGAAGTCAAATATAAAATATATCGTGTTTAAATTAGTAATTAAGCCTTCACACAAATTGAAGGTTTAAGAAACCAACAATTCGGAATTTCGACAGTCGGAACTACAGAAACCGGTTCCGAAAGACAAGAAAATTCATATCCCCGAAAATGCCCAAATAACACGAGCAATATATTCTCCGTGGCAGGCACACCCCTCGTGCCACTCGAATCGATTGATCAAACGAAAAACGCGGACCATGAACGTTGACGTTACGGTTATACGAACGTTAACCAAGAAATCAGCGAGCCTCAAAAAAGGGACAAAGAAATCGAGTGGAAAAATAAAAGCGTGTAGTGATGTTACCGTGTCTACAGGGAAAATCGTTTACATGTAGCAAACTGAAATCACCTTCGGAGGGTCTGACGGTGATTTTCGACTACCTATCGAAAGCCCTAAAGGCATCGGGTCCGCTCGTAGAATCGCGTCGTCATCGTCGATCGACCGTAATAGTACCTGTTGTTAATAAAAACACGAGGTCAAACGTGCCGTAACATCATCAGCGAGGGAGGGAGCATGGGGGATGGGGTTTGGAAGCGGAGTGTGATTTCACTGGAGTGTACTCTGTCATGCGCCAGGTGCCAGAGAATTCTCGTGTCCATGGGGTGGAACAGAGAGGGTGGTGCTGATTGCGCCGCTAGAACTTCCCCGGCCGAGATATAAATTCTAGTTTGACCCTCTAAAGTCTCGGTTACCTTTCATCCCCGTGTTCCTCCACGTAAAATTCGGCCATCGGCATTTCGCGATACACGCGATGACTAAGGAAAATTAGCAATAAAAATACCGATGTATAATGTAAAATTATTGTGTAGTTCAGAACGAAGTTGAAAAGTAAATGAACAAACGGCGAAGCATAAATTGATACACTTATTAATTCTTTATCTTGATTTCAAATTTTGTAATTTGGGATAGGAAATTTGTAAAATGACCGTCTCCTATATCGGTTCTTTTCGTTCACGTCTTTCGTCGGACAAATATTTGCACTCCGTTGTGGTTAAATGATCTATAAATAATTATATCAAATACACTAATCGATGTCTACTTATTATTCATACTATAACAAATGATCTTAAATATGCATTTGAAGTAAGTTGTCTTCCTTTGATCTTCTGCATAAAGTACTGTCTGTCATCATATTGAAATTTCAATAATCCTAAAATCCATAAATTTGATAAAATAAATACGTGTCTACCTCTGTGTAAAAATTTAATTAATCTCTTTGCGAAACTGTAAACGAATCAGCTTTTTAAAAAATTTACTTCCTTAACACGTTGACTGCCACATGGGAGAAATTGAAAATTGCATTAGGTAGAATTTTCATTTCTAACTTTTACCAAATATTTTTACGATACTTTGTTATACTTATTTTTCACAGTTCCAAGTAACTGATGCAAATATCTTTAGTTAGAAAGTTGAACAAATTTTGTATAATATGGCTGTTAAATCTGTGTAGAAATTTGAGTGTCACCCGTATACGGACAAAGTGTTAACAATAAACTTTCTTAAATTACCTTCTCAATTGACAATTGAGAGGGTGGTATTACCCGACCGTAATTTGGTGTAAAATCAAATGCAATAAAAAAAAATAACGTAATGATTTCTTAGTACATAAAAGAAGTATTATAATTGTAGTCTACGATTGATAAGTCCCATCCAGAGTTTAAATCACGATTCAGGTCGCGAGGGTGGTTAAGGGTAAATCGCGATCGAGTCAAGTGGGGTGAGACTCCGGTCACCGCCACTTGTAGCTAGGTATCGAGGTGTGCAAGCTGGTTATTTTCGAGGCTGGTTCACCCTAGCGATATTAAGGTTCGTTTTACAGCCTCACCCCGCGGTATTCGACTCCGACCCTTTCGTCTCTTGGATCGGAGTCCCGCACCCCTAAACTGGTGGGCCACACCAGCCCACGAATCGAGACGTTGCCTGCCACGCAGGACTTAAGAAAGAAATATGAACGGAGATATTTTATGAATGCGTCCGGACCATGGAAAAAAAGGAGCCGGAGAACCGTGACTGCTCCCGTACGGTTTAAACGGGAATGCATTATTAAAGAGAGCGATATGTAAACAGGATCGCGCACAACTGCTGCCCCGAATAAATAATTCCTGACAGCGAAGTTTAGGGGTGGTTGATGGTCGAATTGACCTTACAACTCGAAGAAACTACTTGTCACTTTTTGGTTCATTCATAGGGACAATAATGGAAGAGGACAAGGAGAAGGTTTGTTTGGGGGGATCGGAGGATCGGGATAAAAATTTGGGGCGGAATTACGCATCGATTGTCATCGATTTTGAGAGGTGTAAGGGACAAAGGAATGCGGAGGTAGTTAGAAATTTTTTGATTTTTAAATTAATAACTTCGAATGTGAATGTTCTTGGTTTTTTAATCTTAAGATATTTGTATTTAGAGAATTTCTAAATTCGCAAATATGTAAATCTTTAAATTCCTTACCTCTCAAATTGTTAAATCTTCACATTCCCAGATTCCAAGATTCCCAAATTCTCAAATTCTCAAATTCTCAAATTTCCAAATTCAGAAATTCTAAAATTTAAAAAATCCCAAATTCTCAAATTCTCAAATTCTCAAATTCCCAAATTCCCAAATTCTCAAATTTCCAAATTTCAAAATCCCAATTCCCCAAATCTTCAAATCCCCAAATCTCCAAATCCCCAAATTCTGATATTCCGAAACTTACAGTTCCCCAGAACTCAAATTCCTCAATTCCCAAATTTTTAATTTTCCAAATTTCCAACATAGCGAATCACCAAACTCACACATCCGCAAATCTCTAAACCCCCAAATTCTCGAACCTCGAATCCTCAAATTCTGAAATTCGCAGATCCCGAAACCTTGAACCCCCAACCATCGAATACACGAAATTTCGAACTTCATTAATTCCAACCCCCGAGAACCACCTCAAAAACGAAAGTGCCCTGAGTCCCCCTTTTCCCAAATTGCACCCCCCGCCCCCAAAAACCGTATCCACCTCCGCAACGTGCATAAACGTCCATCAAAATTTTGCCACCTGTTCGCGATGCTACATAATTGCGACCTGTTATTAGCCAGGTAATTCTGCTATTCATGTTCGGACGGTAGCGATCGTAGGGGGAGGGGACGAAGGTCTAGGGTGGAGATCTAGGGAGAGCGGTGGCCGGTCGAGATTGCGTGCGTTTACAAAGCAAATGGCTTGAAAATAACCGAGCTGTGTGCCCCGTGGGCTCCGCGGGGAGAAAGGCTTTCGACGGGCATAAGAGGGTGGCCGAGGAACGAGGACAACCAGATCGAAAGTGGGATGGAGACACGTTGTAGGATAGGGTGCGGGAAGGGGTTTGAAAACCACCCACCGATGGCAGAGAATCGAGAAGAGAACCGTAAGGAGCGAGAGAAATCGTGCGACAAAACGAGATGGAAGGCACAGAGGGGGTCAGGAAGGGGTGGTATAATCGATGCGGACATGTGCAGTTCCCTCGGGGGTAGCAACCCCTAACTCGCCAAACCTATTTATACAACAATACCCGGTACAACCCCCCATAAACCAGGCTGACGGTGGACCGCCGTGGCTGCTGTTGCTGTTGCTGCACACCCCGCCAACCCTCTCTGACTGCCTTCGGTTTATAATCAACCCCTCTTTCTCTTTCACGGCTCCTAACCCCTCGACGATGCATGAACAGTTTATCTTGGGGCCCGCGCGACGAGGACTGGTATTTTAAATAGCAAATACTTATCTCGTTGCCGGGACGGGGTGGAAGTACCGATAAGCAGGTCGAGAGGGTAGATATGCACGCGCGACAACGCGTTGGGAAAAAACATAAGAACGAGAGGACGGGATCCTTCTCGGTTTCTTTCTTGTCGAATATTAAAAGCAACCAATCGCATTCTCTGATTACTTGAAAGAGCTACGTCGTTCCGATCTGGAAACCGAAGTTGCTTAGTTACTACCTCTGCCTAATTTTCTTGGAATTTCCAGTAGACACTGCTTTAACTTTATTTGCTATATATGCTGTTATTACTTCATCGAGTATTAGGGAATTTACTAAGTACCAGATAATGGTAAAAAATTCTAAAGTCTTTTAATCTCAAAACTTCAAACATTTCGGTATTCCTGGGTTCTCAGATCGTCAATTCTCAAGTAATAAACTTCTAAAGTTTTAAGATTTCAATCATCCTCAAGTATCTAAATTTCGAACGCCCCTAAATGAATAAAATCGGAAGGTCAAAAATATTTAACATCCCAAACTACAAATTCCAAAGTCTCAGAATTTCGAACATTTCAATGTCCCAAAGTTTCAAAGTTCCCAGAGACCAAAATTCTGAATGTCTCAAAATCCTCAAGTTTTAAAGTCTCAAAATTCCAAATGTTTCAAAGTTGACAATCTACGTCCGAAAATTGTAAATGATCCAAAAATCATTTCTTAACTTTGAACGATCGATTACCCGAATTTCAACGTCCCTAGGTACCAAAATTCCAAACGTCCTGAGTCCCTAGGTTTCGAAGTTCACCGCTAACAAACGTTCCACAATCCCGAATTTCTCAAGTTGAATGTCTTCAAATCGCCAAAATTCCAAAGTGTTTAACCGTGGAAATTTCCGAGCCCTCGAAACGCTCCAATAAACTGTCCGATGCCGGTTAATCGCGACGAAGAAGATGACGCGAAACGTGCTCACAGCGGTTCGGTTACGGAAAGTTTGCAAATTCGTCGCGTTCGAGATCCGCAATACGTAACGACAGCCCCTATCATTTAATGCCGCACTCACCGTATAACGTATGTATACTTAACACGCGAAATAAAGCGATCCACGCACGACGACGACGTCGTTATTTACATACGCGCGTCGTCGAGTGGCTCGGTAATAAGAACACGCCGTAAGAACTTCCGTTCGGAACGGACACGCTTATAGACAGGCGTGCGTGTGTGCACGTGATTCAACGGATCACCTCGTACAATCCGTAACAATTATCATAAGTATATTTTATGCATATCGCGTTCTTAACGGATATAAATTCGGAAACGTATGGAACCGACGCTTTTTCCACTGACATACTGAAATTCGTAAGGCCGTATTCCCGAGCTAATCGAGATCCCCGGATAAAAAGAAACGAAGACGAGAAAGAAAGAAACACGACCCGATCGGTGTTACACGACCAGTACCCGTAAGACTGGACCAGCTGAGGCACGAGTAATCCGGATTTCGGATTAGCCTAAGCCAGCCTGAACACCAGGAGGTCGTTCTGGACACTTCTGTCGTGTCTGTCCGGTTGAAGCCAGACGAAAATAAGTCGGTCTACGCGCCACGAAAAGACACGTTTCATCCCGAGCGTGTCGCTCCCGATCGGTGACAACGTCCCTTACACATTCCCATTGTCCCGTCCCGATATTCCTCCTCGAATTCGCGCGCTTCCAGGAACACTCGCCTCGCGGAACAATCGAAACGGACGCGAGACGATCGTCCAACGCCGCCATCTTTACGGAAGAAATATAACAATTAACACTTTGCGCTCGAAAGGTGACTCGCATTCATCATTTTGTTTAACACCAGGTTTACGGCACCCGTCGAATTAATGGATCTTAGATTCTTTATTTTCAATTACGAAAATTATTAAAAAGCTTACGTCAAAATGCATGTTAACGTTCATCGAGGCAAGGAATAGTTCTATAAACTGATATGCGTATTGATCATTATTTATTTATTTTTATAGTTCATTCTCAACTTAGACTACTTGGAAATTTAGGGTTGTGACAATGTGGAGACTGGAAGATTCGGAGATGTGGGAATTTGAGGAATTAGAAATGTAGAATTTTGCAATTTGAGGATTCAGGAATTTAGGAATCTGAAAATTTTGCGATTCTGGCCTACAATTCACAAATTTAAGAACCCAGGGACCTGGTATATGGGAATTTGAAAACGTCGAAGTTTGAAGGTGTAAAGGTCGGTGTTCCCAAATTTGAAAATCTTAGAACTGATAATTATGCATTCAGAGATTCGGCAACGTGGTATAAAAACTTTGATAATTTTTTCCCTTAAGAAATAAGAACTTCGTGAATTTGCACGATCCGATGCTTGAAAATCTTAAAACTTCAGTACCTTATTCGGAAACATAAAAACTTGATGATACAAAAATCCACAACGTTACAGTTCCAGAACCTTGGACAAAGTTTCGAATCTCCGATTTGTAGCTTCCGAAATTCCAAAAATCCTCGAGACTCAATTCGAAAAGGTACAAATGAAAAATTCTGGAAAGCATGATTTCGACAGTGGGAAGATTTATAACCGAAAGCAATTTCACGAGAAAATAGCAGCGATCAGACGGCAAGGGCTAAGGGTTAATTGGTAGCTTCGGTACGTTAATTCGAGGCAGTGACGAGCGTTAGGGTTGGAACGTGCGTAGCAGGGTGTGATTTTGTAATGTCTCCTTATATAATGATGGAAGAAGGACACGTAGGGTATGCGGGACAGGGGTTTGTTTCCCGACACGTGCTCGGGCACGTGAGTATTCGAAACGCTTTCGACTGTGACACGTAACAACCCCTGCGTCTTAGGTCTCCCTCTCTCTAACGTGTCTCACCCTCGAACGTATCTTTTTACGAGAAAAATTCGACTGTCTATATTGTACACGGCATTATGTTCTCGGACAAAATCGATGGATTATCGACGAAATCCGATATAGCGAAACGTTATGAAATGATAACGAAACGAAGACGGTAATGAAATCCGAGATTCGGAAAGGATATTGTCCATCTAGTGGATTTTAACACATTCTCGATTTTCAAGTTCTGTTCCTGGTTACTGCTGATGCGAAGTAAAGTGACTTTAAACTCCATTTCTGACTGCCACTGTCGTGAATGCATGTCCTGCAATTTTTGTTTCTGAATGCTGCAACATTAGGTTCTTTCGATGCTAAATGAATTCGGCACAATAATAACGAGTGATCTATTATCTACCTACAAAGCAAGTGTACAAATTATAACTTACAAATTCAAACAACACTCAATTGCGACATTGATATTTCAAAACAAATTTTATCATTTTTATCCTTGTTTTAAGGATACAAGTTTGCAGCGACCCTCTTCAGGGTTTCATAATTTTCGTCGGTACCAGAAACGGAAAAAATTTGCCGGTCTCGAATGTGTTAACATGATTGTTCCCAGCAGGATAATTTATTAGTGTCCGACATACCTGATCGAAGGGCGAGTTGCGTAAGAATTTCGTCGTACCGGAATACTGTTCTTTACGTCAACGGGGGTTGATAGGGTGAATACCGACCCGCTGGGACGGTTTGTCTCTGCACGAGTCCCGCGGGACCCTCGTGGTAGATCCTGGGGGCGCGGAGGCGGACACGCATCTGTCGAGTCTCCCGATGGATCTTCTACCAGAGATCCATCCGGACACGCATTACACGCTACAACGACGCCCTTCGCCCTGCGAAATCGTTGTTACAATGTACACACCGTCGACGAGTTCGCTATTCCGTCCGGCTCATTCCGACATCGACTCGGTCAACAATCGACCATCCACTTTTATACCTCGCATCGCTTCCAGAATTTATCGATCACCGAATTACGTTTCCAAATTGGCAGATCTAACACTCTCGATTTTATACAATCGAGACATTCTACGTTTGTACCTTTCACGTTTAATCGATTTTTTGAACCTCTGAATTTCTCGAGTTGATAATTTTGTGGCTCATTTGCATGATTATCAAATTCTTTTTTTTATAGGTCGAATTATAGAATTTCCTGTTTCTTCAATTTTGGTTACCAAAAATTGCCAATTTTCTAAATTCGTAATTGCGAATATTTTCAATTTTGCAAGGTTACAAGTATCTTAACTACTAATTTTGTTGTCCTCTTATTTTCCGAATACCTGATTTCCCAAACTTCTTATTCTCTGAATATTTCGTTTCCAAATATCTTCCGGTTTTTTGATTTTTCAAACTCTATCACAAATTTCTAATTTCTTAAATTTCTCATGTTCTCCATCTCTCAAAGTTCAACTTTTCAATTTTCAATCTCTGACAGTCAAACTCTCAAATTCTCAATCTCTCAAAGTCCAACTCTCAAATTTTCAATCTCTAAAAGTCCAACTTTTAAATTCCCAATCTCTCAAAGTCAAATTCTCAAATTCCCAACCTGACTGTCACCAAATCCTCATATCCAAAATACACAATTTCTCAAATGCATCATCCCAAATATACCATCATTCAGCGTTTCCCAAATTTTACATTGTCCACGTCCGCATTTCAGGTAAATAAAATCCTTGACAATCCGGCCGAACAAAATACGCGATGAGAATTCGTGGTTGATCGGAGACATGAATATCCCTAGAAGCAGCCTGGTAACGCGAACGACGGATTCAATATTTAAAAGATGCCGGTAGCGGGTCACAGGGCACGTTTTCGCGCCACTGAAAAATAGACAACCACCTTGGGAGAGGAGCACACGGTAAACTGTGACAACGTGCCACGATCCTCTCTGTGCTCGTACTTAAGAGACACCGCTCGTATGTTGCGAGGTCGCGGGGGGTCGACGACGTGTGTGTACACACGTTACTACGTGGAAACACACGGGGATGTAGCACAGCATCGTTTCAGTCCCCAGTGGGACTGTCATGGGATACAGAAACGGCGCCCCGAAGAACCGTACCGACCCCCGGAGGGCAGAAACACATCAAAATCGAATTCACCAGATGTCCAGGAAAACGAATCTACCGTCCCTTTCCTGCTAGGAAACGACGTTGCACCGGATAACGACGTTAGGGCACCAGAAGAACCCCCCAGGCGCAGATGCGTTTGCGAACCGCGATTTAGAGGGCAAAAGGATTCGTTGCTCTCGATCTCGATGGTCTCAGGTGCTTGTCCCGTTGGGAACGAAAGTAACCCTGATTTTAGCGGGGATGAAAATGTTACCGATCCCATTCTAACTGCGTGTCGATTCGCAAGTGCGATATTCATTTATCAGAGCCAACGTTCGTTAACACTTTGACTGCCATGTCACCCATATATGGATGACACTCGAATTTCTACATAGATATATTATTTAAAATTTGTTCACTTTTGTAGCTGAAAATACTCCCATCAGCTACTTGAAACTATGGAAAATAAACATACCAAGGTATCGTGGAAATATTTAATAAAATTTGTTAAAAATTAAAATACCACCCAACGCAATTTTCAATCGTTTTCGTGCGGCAGTCAACTTGTTAATGTACGTTTGATGTTTGTTAACATTTTTTCAATTATCCCATCATGCTTGTGAGAGTGATGGAAAAATTGTTTTAGTCCTACCTTTTTACATTGCATATAAATGGTCAAAAATAATTTATATAAAATTGAGTAAGTGTCACTTACCCTTGCGACGAAACTCGAAGAATCTTCCAAGAACGCGTTGTTTTTCGTCCACAACCTCGAAATCAAAGGGAACGAAAGTAAAAAGGGGTTGGTAATAATTGCGACACAACTGTACGTATACGGAAATACGAGGTGGTTTATTATAATAATATTTATAATCATTATGCATCGCGGCGGCGTGTCTCCTTCTCTCTTGTGACGATTGCAATGCAGTTACAATTACAAACACGATTCAGTGATGTAGAATCCAACCAACGAACGTTTGATCGTGCGCTCTCATTCGCAACGGAAATAAGATAAAGAAGGACAGATTTATTTACATCGATCGCCGCCTTAACAGTTACAGGTTACACATTCCTATTTATATTTATACTTTAATGATAATTAGTACAACGTTGTTAAGTGTAATTACGCATGTGTTCCTCTGTGTCACCTGTATACGAGTAACTGTTTCGCGGTGTTTCTTGTGTTAGGTTCACGTTGCACGTACACGCGTTTCCGTTCGAGAATTTGGAGTGTACGTCGTTCTTTTAAATAAACAATATTCATCGTAATTGTGACGGAGATTCGTTAAAAATATTGCACTTACGCGTGACTTCGTATGAATATCCCTCTACGATCGTGCAAGAGGGTTGATCACCCGACAAAATCCGGGTTCAAAAGATACCGCAATTCCGAAAATTTATTTCTGCACTACGAGAGTACTATGTTCGATGAAAATTTTCAGCGAAAACACGCGCGAGTAGTATAGAAAATATTTTCTCTCTAATTCTTCCCGGGGAACAGATATGGCTGCCGAAAGTATACCGTCGCGTTGGACGGTAGCCATATTAGTTTCTGCAAAGAGAAATTGCGTATACTACTCGTACGAGTGTTCATTTTGATCGAAGAAAGTATTTCGGGTACTCGGGAAATAATTCTCGATAACGGAATACATTTTAACACTAGAATTACCAACCAGTCAAAATGACTGACTTCGGGTTTGACATTTTGTGTGATAAAATTTTGTAGCTGACCTTTTGTCAAAATATCTGTCATGTTTTATTGAGCTAATGAATTGTTGTATATGTTAAGAGACGCTGCAATATTAATTTATTTATTTTTCTACTTCATTTTCAATTCTAAAGTAAGTATGCATGTAATTGACGGTATTTCTAGTGTTAAAACGTTCAAGATGCACTCCGTACGAGGGAGACATCTTTTTAAAACCATAAAATGCTCCAAACTGTTGAACAGTTGCGTAGAAAAACGTACAAACAACGTGCGATTGTGTAGGTGTCTCGGTTGTATAGAACAGCAGATATCTACAGGATGTTCCTTAAAGTAACGTCGAAAATTAATCAACAGGGAGGGTATAATATTACACGATAGGACATTCGAAATTTTATACACAATAATATTAATAATAATATTCAATAACTCGTAATAATAATAATAATAATAATAATAATAATAATAATAATAATAATAATAATGAGAATAATAATAAAATAGTAACTTCGATGTTAACCGACCGGCATAATAATTAATAATAGAGAATAATGTTAATAATGGACAATGATAACCGTGAAAAAAAAGTAAAGAAACGACGTTAAACGATCGATCGTTTTATCTTACAGAAACGAAAACATACAGGATCGAAAAGATGCCGACTTCGCGAGGTGCCTCGCCCCTCTTTTTGGTCGCTGACAGAGAAATCTCGAACCGTAACAAAGTCGAACGGCTTCGCCATCGGTTGCGAGCGATCGATTTTTCTCGGAACCATCGACTCGACTCGCTTTTGTGGCCCGATGGAAAAGCAACGAAATACGAAAACGAACGATAATTAAAACTCGTACTACCAGGCCAGACCTTCGCTCTGCATCTGGTGCGGCTCCAGGAACCCACCCCCGCCTCCACCGCCACCTGGACCACCGCCGTTTCCGCCGGCACTGGGATTACCCTGTGCTCCACCTGAGAAATATCAAACCCGTTCGTTCCATTTAAACGGTAACTCGAAAAGATCCCAGAAACTGTGGGATCAAAAATAAAATTTACATCCGAAAAATAGATCGGAAAACACCCTCGTATTTGAGACGGATTTCTTTTTCGGAGTGTAACGAGGTACTGGAATTAATTCTGATCGGGTGAGAATGGGTTACTATCGGGGTTGGAGCAGGGTGTCGATGTTCTGAGAATACATACTGCGATTAGGCGGATTTAGATTTGGAGACATTGAACGTGGCTGACATGTAGCGTGTTTAACCCCTTAGGAACTTAATGCGTGGATGACGTTTGGGTCTATTCGGACCTCCAGATTTAGGGGATTCTTATTTCGTATTGATAATCAAAATTAAATATTGTTGAACATTTTTTTATTTTCGATTACGGCGAGGAGCACTTCGATATTTTCTAAGTTTTTTAATTTTTCGAATTTTCTTATTTGCCTGTGTTTCAGTTTGTAAATTATTTGAAATTCATCAATCTGTAAACTTCCAAATTCCCATATCCCTACGTTATCAAATTTCTAAAATTGTAAATGTCCAAAAGCTGGAATTTCTAAATTTTCAAAGTCCCAAATTTACAAAAATGCTTGAATTCCCAAAATGTCAAACTTTGAAGTCTCTAAAATATTACAATACGTAAATTTTTGCAATTTCTGAATCTTAAATTTCTTAAGTTCCCAGATCTCTAATTCTGAATTCTAAAATCTGCGGATCCCAAAATTTCCACCTCCCAGTTTCCCGAATCCCCGAATCTGTCCCCGAATTCCCCAATCCCTTCGAAAATTCCCCGAACCAGATAGCCGCTATGTAGATCGCCACGCGTTACAGCGCCACGTGGCAGCCGTTATAACTCACGCGTGTCTCCGCGTAATCTCATTTTTCTCGTACCGTCGTACCAAATATTTATTAGCGTAACAGCCGCCATAAATCTGGCGCGTAACACGTTCAACGTCCACAAACGTAAACGAAGCCTTTATAGAAAGAAACACCGTTCCCGACACCCAATATATTAAAAGCGTATTATAGAAATACAACATTAAAGAGCAAAAGAACGAGAGACTAGTGAATCCAACCTTTTTCAAAAGGACCTGGTCGTACCTGAAGGTGCTAGGAACTCGGGACTACCGCCAGGAGGTGCAGGGGGCCCCTGTCCAGGAGGGCCCGTGAGAAATTCCGGAGGGCCACCTCCCGCACCCGGAGGTGGATATTCCCCTGTCACCGCCACTGCGGCTGCCATACCCGCTAAACTCGCCGGGTCCAAACCTGTCAGAAACAGATTACGTACTATTCAGAGAGGATCGTATCCGACCAGCTATCTCCGAACCCGGCTGTCATAATTATCGCGACCTACCTACCCGCTACGATGTTTATTATAGGCGCTATAGAATTTCGAGACACGGCCGGTGCCGATTTCGGGAACCACGATTGGGAAACGTCTGCGCGTTACGAAACTCGTAATTCCGTTTCGACTCGCTTTGGCGGAAAACTACTCGAGTATGGTGCACCATTTTGTTTCGCGTTGTATTTACGGAACCGATCGCGACAGACGTCACTCGTTCATCGATTTGTACGATTAAGCTTTATTCGATTTAACCCTTTGCGCTCGAGAGGCTGACAGTCGCCATTTTGAGTCGATGTAACGATTTTATATTAATAACTTCTAACTAAACTTGTAAGTTTATACGAGTGATGATTGGACATAGTGAAACAATGTTGGCGATTAATAATAGAGAATCATATTTATTTTTAAAAAATATAATATTTGCTTTAAGGGATATAATATGTATTTCGAAAAAATCATTTATGGAAATAATATTTATTTAAAAAAAATTCTTTAAACTTGTCAAGTAGAAAGTTTTACAGTTGCTATTTGCCAACAATAGATTGCTTTAGAGTGCAAAGGGTTGACGAATTAACTTGTACTCGTCCGAGAAAGATTTTATTTTTTGAATTTTATGAACAACTCTTAATACTGTGCTAAAATTGAAAATACCGATAATGAACATTTATACTGTATAAGTACGTGTGCTTTTTCGAATAGGTACTGGATTGACTTGTACTCGATTTGAATGATTGACTTGAACTCGTCTGAGAACAATTTTATGAACAACTTTAAATTCTGTAGTAAAATTGGAAGTACCAATAATGAATATTTATGCTGTTTAGAATGAGTGTAGAAGAATACACTTTTTGGGACAGGTACTCTGGCAAAGGGTATAGAAAGTAATGATTGAAACACTTACCAGGATTACCGGGTCCGCTGAAGGGCGGTCCATGAGGATGAGGAGGTTGATGAGCACCGAAGAATTCATGGTGAAACGCCATGGGTCCGCCGTAACCAAAATCGAATTTTTCCGCGCTGAAATATGGAAAACCAGGCGGCGGTCCGTCTTCGCCGCCCAGTGCACCGGGATTCAGGTTCAATGGGAAACCCCTCATTTTTCTGGAGCCACCGAAGAACGGGCTCCTGCCCATCGACGT
This sequence comes from Coelioxys conoideus, assembly GCA_947623535.1. Classification (NCBI taxonomy): domain Eukaryota; kingdom Metazoa; phylum Arthropoda; class Insecta; order Hymenoptera; family Megachilidae; genus Coelioxys; species Coelioxys conoideus. The sequence continues at coordinate 12,825,867 of OX392459.1, forward strand.
CAGTTGTTTTAACCTACGCTCCTTGCTCCTTTTATTTTGAAACCAGACCTGCAACCAGACGATTCGACCGACTGCTTTTTTATTGAATTTATTGATTTCAGAAAATGTCGCTGTGCCAGCCAGTTTGTTTTAACGATTTAGTGTCTGTATATTTTATTCGACCGTATGCATAATGCATTCTTCGCTGACTCTTTTTAATCCATCATACCATAGAGAATGCATAAAATGTATCGGATATATGTATAGAATGCATCAAGTGCAATAAATACACGAAACGAATCGAGCGAAACGTATGCATAAAACGCATCGAATGCAGTAAATCCATCGAGTGCACTAAATGCATGAACTTCTTCGAATGTCCGGCATGTAACGAATGCACTAAATGCACCAAATGTATCAAACATACCGTATGCACTGAATACAATGAACGCACTAAATACGTTACATATATCGAATGCACTAAATGCATCAACTGCTTTATACGTACAACATGTACCATATGAATTAAATGCACCAAATGCGTAGGAATACGCTGAATGCAATGAATACACTAGTTACATTAAATGCACCAAATTTATGACATGTGAAATGCATCAAATTCATCAAATTCGTCAAATTCGTCAAATTCGTCAAATTCATCAAATTCATCAAATTCATCAAATTCATCAAATTCATCAAATTCATCAAATTCGTCAAATTCGTCAAATTCATCAAATTCATCAAATTCGTCAAATTCGTCAAATTCATCAAATTCATCAAATTCGTCAAACTTATTAGATTCATCAAATTCATCAAATTCATCAAATTCATCAAATTCATCAAATTCATCAAATTCATCAAATTCATCAAATTCATCAAATTCATCAAATTCATCAAATTCATCAAATTCATCAAATTCATCAAATTCATCAAATTCATCAAATTCGTCAAATTCGTCAAATTCATCAAATTCATCAAATTCGTCAAATTCGTCAAATTCTTCAAATTCGTCAAATTCGTCAAATTCGTCAAATTCATCAAATTCATCAAATTCATCAAATTCATCAAATTCATCAAATTCATCAAATTTGTCAAACGTATCAAATGTATCTAATGTATCTAATATATTAAATATATTAAATATATTAAATGTGTGAAATGTGTGAAGTGTATTATAGAGGCAATATAGTAGAAAATAAAGAAAACTGAAGGTATGAACCTGTATCACTCTCATGGGTAATCCAGTCTCTTTCGCTAACTGTTCCCTGATGTGCCTGGTGGGCTTCGGAGTCGACGAAAATGCGGACTTGAGAATCTCCAACTGTTTCGCCTTTATGGTCGTTCTTGGACCTCGCCTCTTCGAGCCGGCGCCCCCATCGCCGCTACCACCTCCCGCACCGCCGTCCGGACTTTTGTTCTCCGTTTGGCTATCCCTCGTCTCGGGATCTCCATCCAGGGAACCTTCGAACAGACCAAACAAAACCCGTTTAATAATCGATTATCGACGTTCGGCTCGAGCGAACACTTGTTCCGTGAGAAACAAGTGCGATCGCATCGAGTTACCGATTATAGCTGAACCATCCCGCCTCTAGGATGTACCTAGAAGAGTTTGTATTCATGCTAGGAACAATTCGAGAGAGTTGAGAGAAATCCGTAGGGAACTACTGAAATAGCAATGGTTTAAATAGACGACTAGTGAAATTTGGAGAAATTTGGACGAACTGAGAGAGTTTAGATAGAGAGTGAGGCAAGATTTACGTAAAATCTAAATTGAGAATTTGGGGGAATTTAAGGAATGCTTGAGTAGGAGGCTAGGAAGAATTTAGGGACAATGTAAATTGAGGGTTCAGGAAAATTTAGAGTCAATCCAAGGGGGTTGGAAAGTTTAAATACGGGGTGGGGCAACTTAGATGGGAACTTGGGGAGATTGTAGAGCGAGCAGAGAAGAACTTGGAAAAATTTGACGTTTGAAGAGGATTATAAAGACCTAGAGTGATCTATTCATGCATACTCGGTTTCTCAATGTAAATATTTGTCACCATCGACTCCGGTGTGCACCCTACTGCCCGTGAGATACTCGGTGAACATTTGTCCACTAGGTGTCCGCAAAATTTTGTACAAAATAACTGTTTAAACCGCGATCACGTTACCCGCGCAGCAAGGGTGAAATCTGCCTTTTCATCGGCTACCACCACCATAAACAATAAGCTTTTTCGACGAACGTCGTTCTAAGCAACAAAGCTTTCCATAATGCACGTATCTCGGAATCTTGATCGGTCGGATCGTGGTAACAACAATCGTAGCCAATCCCCCGGAAGCGATGCGAAACCCCCATCGGATTATCGTGGCTGCTCCGCGCTCGAAAGCTACACTCTATAACGCGTTCGTGTGCGTGTGCACACGCACGACGTGTAACGCGGGTAGACAGGCACACGTATAGACAGAATAGAAGGCCAACTCTTCACGATAATCTATATATACCCGGGGAGGTCTTAACCACGGGACAAAGAAAATGTTTGGACAGTGTCACACCGCACTACGGGGGCCACCCTTCGCGAAAGCCACCCCTCTTCACCCCCTCCTTGCCGTGACACGGAAGATGGTTGTACCGGGTATATAGCGTGCCTCGAGAGAGGTAAAATCGAGGGGTGATCGTTACGGTGTACACGATAAAAGAGCAGAGGCGAATAATAGACTGGGAAGACCTGACGTGCTTAGTAATTCGCAGTGACGGCACCAGGTCAAGCCACCGAATTTCCTACCCCTCGTTCGAGGGTTTCACGAAAGGACAAGATTGCGCGCGATTAAGTCGTTAGTCCGTCTCGGTCAATTGTCCTTTGCAAATCGAATTCGTGACTAATTCTGTCATAAAATGAAACCAATTGTTTAGATACCCGTCTGGAGAACAAACCACCCCGCGTGCAAACGCTTAGGATGTGGTAGTCAAACTTTAACATCGATTATTTCGAATATTCGTAAACATTGTCATTCACTGTTTCGAACGTGGATAGTAATTTGTATTATCTTGTAAAGGTACATGAAAATCGAGGATTATCCATTTGTACCCTCTTGACACATTCAGTTTGACATATGAATTTCGGTAACAAATATTTCTTATGTAGAGTAGTTGTTCTAGCGTAAATTAGTTTAGATTGTAACATATATAGATATGACAAACACATTCGAGCTTAGGTGGAAAAATTGTTTGCTAGATTTATTGAAACTGCCGATCTAAAGAGTGAAACTGAAACTGATGGGATTTAACATGAATTTAGGATGGTGCTTCGTTATGGAGGTATAGTTAACACAAAGTCAGAAGAACGGTGTAAAAGATCTACGTTTTAAAGGAGGACGAATAAATTATTATTCATTGTGAAGTATGAATAATAGTATGGTTGAGAGAGGTGATAAATAAAATGGATTTGGGACTTACCTTGATCCTCGGAGTCTTCCTGCTTGCAAGAATCACTTCCAAGAGGTAGATCTCCAGAATGGCCGACCGTTTGATCACCAGGACCACCTGGACCCAGATTATGGGGTCCCAGGTGAGCACCTCCGACACCGGTATGGTGATGGTGACCACTACCGTCCTCGTCCTCGTCTTCCGAACCTGAACCCATCAACGAGTCTCCTCCTGTCGACAGGTTGGACGATTCTGCTCGTGAACGATTCGAATCGTATGTTTTAATCATTTCGGTCGTCGAATCATTGATTTTGAAAAGAGTAACAGTCACTTTTCTATTCAATGATTTGTGTCGGTTATGAAGTAGTAGATTTTGGAATGAGATTCGATGATTTTTCAAGTCGATGCCAGATTCGTTACCATTCGTGTAGCCTAATTACCTTCAGATTCACATTATATTGACATTATAGATTTAAAAGTTTTTTCATTCTAGAATTCTCGTACTTCGCGTTTCTTGATTATTAAATTTCCAAATTCTCAAATTCTCAAATTTCTAAATTTCCATATTACCACATTTCCAAATTTCCAAATTTCCAAATTCTCAAATTCTCAAATTTCCAAATTTCCAAATTTCCATATTACCACATTTCCAAATTTCCAAATTTCCAATTTCTCAAATTCTCAAGTTCTCAAATTTCCAAATTTCCAAATTTCCAAATTCTCACATTTCCAAATCCTCGGGATACTAAATTATTTAGATTCCAAACACTCAAATTTCCATGTTTCGACGCTAAATTTCAAAGTTTTGGAACTTCCAAATATCCAAATACTCAGATTTTCAAATCCTTCATATTCCAATTTTTCCCAAATTCCCGAATCTCAGTTTTCCGAATCCTAAAATTTCCAAACACACAAGATTTCAAACTTCCAAATCAACGAAACTCCACATTTCCTAACTACCAACTTCAGAAACATCTTCATCTCAAACAATCCGAATGCCAAATTTCCAAACCCCGAAATCCCAAGCTCCTCAACCTGACACTCTCAAATCCCGAATCCGCAAATTCGAATTACCATAGGAATCATTCTAAAAATTCCACCCCAGCAGAATAAATTCGGACGCGTAGCTCCGAAGAGGAATAAAAACGCCCATCAAAACGTTCGAGATTTTCCATTTTTTTTTCTCGAAATGTATTCGGGGGTTAGGTGGGCAGAAGAGGCGAAAGAGAGGGAGATCACGGTCCGACGCGTTCGACGCCCGAGATTTCACGGAGTCAGGATCGCTCGAAAAAAAAAAAACCCGAGGGGTTCCGGGGGTGGGTTTTTCACGGGGGTTCACCCCGACTGAACGGCAAGCTGTGAAAACACCGTGCATGTAACCGACCGTCAGCCACCGGCCGAACGATGAAGAGAGAGAGAGAGAGAGAGAGTCGCCGCAAAGAGAGAAAAGGCAGAGAACGAGAGATAGAGGGAGCAAGGGCAACAGCTCGGTTTCACGAGGGCCACGCTGATGTGTAAGCCGTGAAACGAAAACCGAAAGGTCGTTAGGCAGGGGCAAACCTTTTGTCGCTTCGATGCCGACGACGTCGAAACCGCAAAACGTCCGACAACTCTTCTTCTTCGTTTTCTTCTTCGGGCCACGCGGTGCCCTCTTCTTCCAGACGCTGATTTCGCGCGCGTCGGACCGTCGTAATCGCTTCGACGTCACGACGATTCGACCGACGATTATTAGTCGACGCTTTCGATCATTCGAAACCCTACCGACGCATGCATCGAAATTCTTTGCTGTTTTCACCCCCTCGTTACGACGAAATCACAAATTTCTCTGTGTTTGTTCTATAATGTTTGCTCTATGTACCAACGTTTATTTACTGCACGGGTTGCCACTACTATTTCACTAATTAAAGTTATAGTACTTTATTCATAGTAAATAATAAAATAATTGTTTATAATCAACAAAATAATACGTTTAATATATATGTATTATTACATATGCATATGTACATGTATTATTAATATATTATGTGATATTATACATACAGATATGTAATACATATAATTCATTATATAATTCATTATACAATTATGCATTATACATATGTACATAACATGTCATAATATAATAGAATACATATAATATTTCTTGTCATTAATAAAATGATGTGTCTTGTTGGGTCAAAATGAGAAACATTCTATTGCAAAACAATTATACAGTTCGTTTCAAAAGAAGACAAAAGGTAGCCAACAAAAATTAGATAAAAAAGGAACTCCGTATAGAGTAGTAATCCGTAGTCTAGTTATCTATGCATTTCCAATTTACCTTTATAATCTCACTAAATCGTATTAATAACTATCGTAAATTATAACTCTTACAATGTACTGGAACTTGTTACAATATTTTGCTACTGTACAATATTTAAATATAATCGAACATCTAAAGAGTCCTCCGCCATGTCTGCATTAAAAAAATACAAACACGTAGTTTAAGAAAAATTCATTAAAGAATTGAACATCCATTAAAAAAGATTTCTCCCGCAAAGACCTTCCTTAAATAATTCCATGTAAAGGAAAAACTGCAAGTATGCATAACTTCGAGGGTACCTTCAACCCCCGTGGAGGGTGACTATACAAAAACCGAGGACTATTATATCCTATTGTTCTATAAACCTGCAGGTTTGCGGTGCGCCTCACGATTATTAACGAAAAGGTTGAGGTAATTAAGGTTCGAGCCGATCGAGGAACAAACGATCGGTTTACGAAGCAACACGGTTGTTATCGATCCGTTCGGAAGAGCAAGAAGGAGTGAAAAAAAAATATGTGTGCGCACAAGGGGACGACGATTACCTGTTTCGATGATCAAACATCATGACGTCTGGATGTTTCGACGCGTTTCCGACATTAATCTCTATCACCGTGCGGCCATTTGTCAGTTGTCGAATTCGCGGTGATCGTCTGCGGCGCACGTGAAAAGCGCAGCAATTACGCGGCCCGCGCGTCGATTAATCAGCAACGTTTATCGATAACTTTTCGAGTCTTTTGTCGGTGAATGCGCGAAATTACGGCGCGAAACGCGCGGCTCGGTCGCGGGAAATGACGATTTTTCGAGAAAAAAAAATCGTAATGAACGCGCACGCATCCCGCGACACACGCTTCCAGAAGCGAATAACCGTAATCACGTTTAATTGCTAATTTCGTACGGAACATCGACAAATTTACTCGTCCCGTTGATAAATTATGTTCTATTTACTATAGCGGATATTCGTTGCTTTGTACGGCAGTGTGTGACGTTGATGGACGCAATTTTACAACGAAATTTTGTAATTCTACCCTCGCCATGTACCGTGCCCGCCACCTCGACCACCGTTTTTATTATGTCATCCCGTCGTAATCTATAATTACTGAATTTCGGACATAGCGAAATTCGAAAATTTGTAAATACGGCAATTTGAGAATTTGCCAATTCCTGGATGTAGACGTTTGAAAATTTGTGAATGTACGAATATAAAAATCTGTGAATTTGCGAACGTAGCTATTCACAAACCTGAGAATTTGAGAATTTCCGAAAATCATAAAAGTCAACAACATATGAACTTCCGAAAGTTTGGAAATTCGGTAAATTGTAATTTTCCAAATTACGGAACCCAAATCTGTACCACAACATACGTAAAACATTCCAAACCCCATTTAATTTAAAAGACCATTTCCTAATCCCAACCCGATCGCCTCGGTTCTTCAAACAGAGTCCGAAACTGATTCCGAAGTACAGATTCCTAACAAATAGACCTCGAACAACGGCCCATTTCACGCGGTGAAACTACCAACTGCATTGTCGAACGTGGGACTAGAAAATTACGAAGGTTTTAAATTCTGGCATAGCGATGGAAGAGAATCGATCGATATCGTCCCACGAGCACCGCAAATCCGATTCGAACGAACGAACGAATGAAATGAAACGGACAAGGCGATTGTTATATCTGTTAGCGGTGGATAACGAGGTACAATGACACTTGTAACTCACCATGATGACCGTGCACGTGATGCGTGTCCGGCAACGGCTTGCCCGACAGGTAGTCCTGCTTGCAGACGAACTTGTTGTCGTCCAGGACGTAGAGCTCCTCTCCGGTGCTCATCTGCTTCCGACATACCAGGCAGGTGAAGCAATTCAAGTGGAAAACCTTGTCCCTTGCCTTCCTCACGAGGTCCTGAGGGCTTATCCCTTGGAGGCAACCGCTGCATTTCGTTCCGTATCGCCTGCAACACCCCAACGATACACCCTGAATTTCGCGTAGCTAACCGATTTTTGCTTTCATTTTACGATTTCCGGTATCGCCGTCGTTCGAGGACTCGGACCGTTTCCGGGATCCTTAGGACTTCGGAAATACGCGAAATTTGGAGAATTTCGGGAATACGGGGGTTTAGGGAATTCGGAGAATCTGGGAACTGGAGGTCCGGAGCTTCGGAGAATTTGGATATTTGGGAAAATCGACGGTGTACGGGAATTTGGGAAACATGGTGGATTTGGGGATTTATGAAGTTCGAAAAATTTGGAGATGGAAATTAGGAAATTACAAGAATTTGTGGATTTGGAAAATTTCAGGAATACCACGATTTGGGGAATTCGGAGAATCTAGGAACTGGAGGTCCGGAGCTTTGGAGGATCTGGATATTTGCGAAAATCGGGGGAGTACGAGAATTTGGGAATTTCGAGGTTTCGGGATATTCAGATATTTGTGGAATACGATGAATTTGGGCATTTCTGATGTTTGGAGAATTTGGAGATTCGCGAAAATCGAGGGATTGCGAGAATTCGGCAGTTTCGAGAATTTGAGACATAGAGAGATTTGTGAAACATGGTGGATTCGGGGATTTATGGAGTTTGCAAAATTTGGAGAATCCGAGGATTTGACTGATTTACAGAATTTTAAATTGGGAAATTATTGTACAATCTGTGGACTTGGACAATTTTTTTACATTTGCGAATTCATAGAATCTGAGAATTTGTAAAGTTTGAAGAACTTCGAGAATGTGCGACTGTTTGAATGTTTTAACTTCTAAAGTTTTTGAAGCGGAGATACGTAAAATTATATTTCACGTATGGCGAAAAAATGGTGAAGACGTAAATATACCGGATGTCGAGCGAGTTCAATAAACTTCCAGGTGGAGCATTGCATAACTATATAGTAATACCATCGGGGAGAACGTGAATCGCGACCCGTAAAATTCACTTTTCTGTCATTAATACTCGCTCGTTTCTTTCGTTTTTTTCTTATTTTCGGTCATAAATTCGCGGACGAGTCGATGCCTCTCGAACGAAACGAAAAGGAAAGTCAATGTTACAGGACGACGACGTTTATTGAGCAGGGAACTTACAAGTCCTGTCATTAAGCCGCGCGACTCGCGAACGTCGATAAAAGAAATATGACGCTTTTAAACAGATAGGACTTTAACGTACCGATAGGGCATAAAAAGTTAAAACCCTTCGGTGCCGTAAAGGCGACTGCTGGTTACAAGCTTGTTCAATATTTTTCAGTCTTTTTCGCCTCGGTTTACTACGTCCTACTTGTTAATTTCATATCAGTCGTTTATTATTTTCTATTTTGGTTCGTTCGAGACGCGAACGATCAAACCGGGGGAAATAAAATATGTACCAGTGTGTAATTCGCTAATTTTTTCTTCTTTTTGAACGGGTTAAAAATACGCGTCAACTTCGAAATATTTTTAATATACACCACTTAAATTTTTATTCATCCATAACTGTGCTTGTCAACATTCACGCTATCGTTTTTCTACTCCAACAAATAAATGCTATTAAACAATAAATCATGTTGTATACGTACATTGAATAATATTTTCCAGTATACGTTTACCAGTATAAAGAATAATATGCATAGTTGCAAGAATTAAAATATAAATATTTGACCGTCATAGTTAAGAACAACCTAAGAAATCAATCAGTTTCAAACCTCGATAGATCAATCAATTTCAATCCACCTCACCATGTGTTCCTACTGCTGAGCTACATTTAGCGCTCACTTGAAATAAAATACAAAGTTGATTTCGCTGCAACCACGTACCGAATTCGGTAAAAAAATATATCATTTACTATGTACAACTATAAGAGGTATTCAACCAGTTTGCAACTAAATAAGTTAACAGATGTATTCAACCAGTTGGCAACTGAATAAGTTAAAAGAGGTATCGAACCAGTTTGCAACCGCGATACAGTAGACTTGCGGAGCAACATTCAAGATCTGTTTAAGACGAAAAACTGTTTAAAAAAAAAAGAATCGCAAATCGATTAGAAATACGTGTTAAATTCGGTCAGGAAAAACGAACAATTTTATCAAGTAGCGGATAAAAGAAATATTTACGAAGTTTGTAAGGACGTAGCAACGTATCTGGCCAGATGTTGCAGTTATAGGAGTTCGAGTTAATAAATCCGAGCGAAACGATTCGTCCGATCATCTCGCGGCCATATTATTACGGAAGCATCGGAGCCGCATACTTGCCAGCTAGTAATTCCGATTGCTTTAATTACAGGAATCACGCGATTAATTATAGCAATTACCGGAATCCCTTAGGGCTGCCGCCTTTCGAAAGTAAATATATCTCAATCGATGGCCGCCTGCTGCTCCTCTCTGTCGTTGCACTTCCGACGAGAGAGCGTTGCATTCAAATTCCCCGTGGATGTCTGTCGCGGAATTTTCCTGTCGCTTTTCCACCTATATAGCCGCACCTATACGCATATATAATACACAGATATCGGTTGACCCGATTCGCGACCCTCGCCAGCTGCTACCATTTTATTGCTATCGCGTTTCCCGACGGAAACTCGCGTCCAACGTGACCGGCGACCCACATTGCTCTAATATCGCCGATTCTTATTCGACGCGAATCGAATCACGAAGAAAACTATACGTTTGACGGGCGCGAACGAACGGTTACGGATCACCAATCGCCCAGATACTTCAGATACACGAAGCGAGTTTCCACTGATTTATTTACGGATTCGATCGCTCGCGGGAATTTTTGGATCTTTTAGCCACCGAGAGTTCGACAATTTTGTGCGTTGGAAATTTGAATAAAGAATTCGTGAATTTGGGATTTAAGAATTTAAAGATTGCGTTTGCGGTTGAAAATTTGGAGATGCGCGAGTTGTAAGCCCTTGGTGTTTTGAAATTTGAGAATTCGGGGTTTAAAGGGCTGGAGAATTGAACATCAAGTTTGCACATTTTGTTAGTAAATTCAAAATCTGTAAATATAGAGATTTTGGAATTAGAGTAACTTAAGAAGTTCAGCAACTAAAAAATTAGAAAAATTGGTCATTTATACATTAGTAATGTATATGTATAGGGAGTTGGATATTTGAACATCGGGTTTGCAAACTTTGTTCATAAATTTACAGTCTGTGAACATAAAGATTTCGGAATTGAGTAATTTAACAATTTCGGGTTCTGACAAATTAAAAAACCTGGTAATTTGCGCATCTATCACGTGCCACCTATGTCCCCCACCCAACAACCACGACCACCCATCACTAATTAACCCTCCTCCAACCAATTCATATGAAAAAATAAAAAGCAATCACGCTTCGTGTCCAACCAAGTTATTTACCCTTCCGACGACACCTGAACCGATAAAAGGGTGCATCGCAACTGTAGATCGGCCATAGAAACGAAACTCCCGTACGATAACGATCATCAAAATGGACCACCGCCATTTTGTATGCTCAGAAAAGGTAACAAGGAGCGAACACTGCAAATTACAAGTATTATTCTCGTTTATCGATCGACACGGTCATCTATAACTATTACGCCGCGGACTTACGCGAACCATCCTATAATCAACCGGCACACTTTTTCAAAGTATTCATCAAGCTGTCCAAATTAGCAGTCCTAAGCTCAGTTCCCTAACAATCTTCTCACGGAAGCAGAAGCCGTAGATATTTCTTGACCAACGGTCATTACGCTGCCAGAGTTTCGCTTTCTCCCTCTTCAACGTTTCTATCCTCCTCTCGCTCGCTCCCCTTCGCTCGTGCAATCCCTTTCGTCTAATTACAGGAATTATTTAATTAATTATAGCAATTAGCGGGCCCGTGTCAACTTCCACGAATGCATACGTCACTGTACCGGTGGTTACTCTTTTTTTTTTTCTCGCCCCCGGTACCCGCGGCTCGGAAGACGCGCGTCCGATTTCTTTTTTATTTTTTATTTTATTTCTTTCTCTCTCTCTCTCTCTCTCAACACCGGGTTTCTTTTTCTTTTGGGGCTCGCGCGAGGGGCAGCAGCCCGGCTCCTTCCTCGTGGAAGAAAAAGAAACGGAGGCTGGCCGTAAAAATCATTAATAGAAAGGCTTACGCGGTGCTTTCGTGGCTCGTTCGTGTGTGAGAAAGCGGACCCGGGGGGCAATCAGAGGGCAGAAGAAGGGGGTGTGGGCCCCGTTAAAGAGGAGAGCGTAAAGAGCCTGGAATTCTGGCGTGTAGCAAGAAATATAGGACAGCCGGGTCTGGATAAAAAAAAAGGGGGTGGAACCCGGCTACGATTTGCCACGGACCCTACAGTTTATGTATGTGGTGCGTGCTCTCGGTTTCACGGGGTCCCGTGGACGGCCCCGAACCACTATACTTTCCTAGACCCACCGGTCGCGATCACCATTTTCTTCCTTTCAAAAAATCTCCAAACTCTTCACCAACTTCGAGCGATATCTACTTCCGATACGCGAGTTAAAGTCGAGATTACGTCGCTCGACATCGACGTGTTCGTATAAAAATCTGTGTTCGTATAAATAAGTCAGATAAATATCTAGATATATGTATATAATAGATATACAATATAACAGATAAATATCGTTGAATTCTTCCCCTGATGACCAATAAAGAAAAAGGAAAAAAAAACGATACATTGGTTGAATATATAATTTGATTTGTTCACTGCTTATAATAATTTAAAATAATATTTGTTACGCACCCTGCGCAATATATTTCGTTGAAAATCCATTTCTTGATCTATTTTGTAAATTAATTAATTAATGAGCTGGAAGGTAAAAGAAATGAAGCCTTTGCGTTATAATAACGAGCAACCCTCGTGACGCACACCCAGTTTAAATCTAATTGTAAATCTAATTGTAATTTTCACAGTCGGGGATCATCAGATGCGAAACACTCTTAACATTCTAACTATCCTTAGTCACCATAATGTAACAGTGAAAAGACGATACATATGACGCATTTGCCAAATAAATCGTAGTGCAAGTTAACCCCTTGCCCTACAACTACGAGCTACACTCGTGACGCACTCACTGTTCAAAAATGGAAGAGATTGTTAATATTTTTGATACGGTTGAATGTTCAACTTCGATCTAATTCTAATTTGCACATCCGAGGATCAAAATGGGAAACAGTCTTGACATTCGAACCGAATTTCTATCGTTACAAGAAACGGAATAAAATCCGTGAATTATGGAGGATGCTCTCTGCATCACGCCTTGACCTATTACACGGAAAACGTAATTAGGGACCAATTCATTATTTCAGTGTAAACTTTCGTGCGACGCGGGCACCGCGACCGCCTCGTTGCGTAGAGCATGCGCGTCCCGCACGGATTACGCGGCGATAAAGGGAATAAACAACCGCGATGTTGCTCGTAAGGCGGGAGTCTAATTACGGGAATCCAATTAGCAGCGTAAGCTCGGGCGCTTCCGTGCTCGTTCGATTCGCTATTTCGCCCGATGCCTCGGAGCCATCGTGCAAGAAGTCAAGGTGACGACACGTTTCGTACACCGAACCGTTCGCCGATTTCTCGCGGTAATATCGCCCTGTAAGATCGTAACGCGAACGGATCGGCCGGTTATCGGGACGAGTTTCGGCCCGAGCGCCGATTAATTCGTGAAATATCGTCGATTACGGTCAACAGAGGGTTGAAGGCATGCTTACGAAACGATTCATAACAGTTATGCTAATGCACGGACGAAGACGCGCGGCACCGCGACACGCCGTTTGCATAAAATACCGGGAGCCGCGATCAACAAACGAATTTGGACCATTCCTTTTCATCTTCCACTTCTTATTCCTCCTCTTCTCGTTCGTTAAACTTATACTCCTTCTGTTATTGAACTTTCGCGCGGTCGCCGATCGTCGCTTTCTTAAAGTCCGCTCGTTATTCGACGGATAAGGAACGCTCGCGAAACGGTTCTTAAACGATTCACGCCCGAACACGACCGTGTCGAAAAAGATCGACCTATCGTCTAACAAAAGGGTCGATTAACGGAGAACGAAAGAAAAATCGCCTACGCGCTCTCCATTGGATCGTAATCGTTCCGGTATCTGACTTCGGGTCAGACCTTGACTACGGAATTTGACAATCGGAGAAACTACTGGGATTTAGAAGGCACACCTTGACATTATTATACTTTTGATACTTAATAGTTCTAACAAAATGCTGTTACGCGTATTATACTTAATATTTTGTAACAAGGTGTTATTATACTTATTATGCACAATATTTTATAAACAAGCTTTATTATATATATGTATTATGCTCAATATTTTGTAACAGTGTGTTATTATATTTATTATGCTCAATATTTTGTAACAAAGTGTTGGTATATTTATTATGTTCAATATTTTGTGGCAAAGTGTGATTATATTTATTATGCTCAATATTTTGTAACAAAGAGTTATCATACTCGTTATGCTCAATAATATGCACAAAAGCGTTGTTATATTTATTATGCTCAATATTTTGTAGCAAAATGTTATATCACCAAGTGTTGTTATATTTATTATGTTGAATAATATGCACCAAAGTGTTGTTATATTTATTATGCTGAATATTTTGTAACAAAATATGACTACACCTATTATACTTATTATTTAGTAACAAAGTATTATACACAACTTAAAAATCTCAGTCTATAACTCGTGCGATTCGTGAGAGTCAGAAATACGAAGATCAGCGAAACAAAAAACACGCGTACCCGTAAATTCGAGAATACAAGAAGTAAATTCTCGAGCACGCAAATTAAATAACATGCTCGATCGATTAATTATTCGCACGGCGGTAATTGCGTCAAGCAACCGAACAGTCCCGGGGCTCGAATTTTCAGCAAAAGGAACGAAATAGCGTACGTAGCGAACGAGAGTCTCGTGTGTGTGTGACGCAAGAGCACCACGGTGGTTGGCAAAAACGTAGCCCGTGCAACCACTCATCGCGATTCTATGTACATATGTAGCATTGCCGAACCTTCCTGGAAGGGAAACAACTCGTGGCCACTCTCGGTCGCTCGTTTCTCCTTGTTTCTCTGTCTGTCGGGCCGCGCCGGCCCCGTCACGCCCAACAAACTTCTCCTACGGTTCGTAGCGGGCGTCACGCCGCATTTATAATGTTTCCACGTTCGAGTTTCGACGGGTCTACTCACGAGGAGGCCAGCACCGCGGGTGGAAAGCAAGGACAATGGGCGCTCTCGTCGGCGCCCTTTCGGGCCCGCACGAGGAAAGCAGCGCCGATCTATGATTGCCTTCGATCGTTTCGCTTTGATTTCCAACCGGGGACCAGCCAGCTTCTTGCGTCTGGCTCGGAGTGTTGCACCGTCGGCACTCGAACTTGTCTCGTCTACCACGGAGAAAGGCTACGCAACTCTAACGGTAGACGATCGAAATGACTCATGAGATAACGCTCCTAATTAATCCCAACTTTCTAACGATCCGATCGTACGATACAGTTTGATCTACCAATTAACCCTGTGGGGACCGTAATCACCCGCGGAGAACGACGCTGTTCTTTTGGGGTGGACTGCGACGGTACCTACAGATACACGTTGTTTCGCCATGTTCTATTGCTATATGTTGTTCGTTACAACGCGTTGTACTGCTGCATGTCGTGCTACCACGTGTTCTATTGCTACATGTTTAGGTACAATACGTTCGGTTGCTATATGTTGTGGTACGACGCGGTGTATTACTACACCTTGTGGCATATACCACACCGTGGCATACATATACCGCGCCGTTGTATTCACTTCGCGTTGTATTTCCTCCGTGATATATTCCCACATATTGTATTTAGTACTTGATAGATTACTATGCGTTGTATTTCCATGCGTAAAGGTTCCACGCGTTGTATTCGCCTCGCGTTGTACTCGCTATGCACTTTAATCACCACGATTTGTATTCGCGACACTCGGTATTCGCTACGTATTCAACCTCCACGTTTTATGGCATCACGCGTTGTACTCGCCATGTGTCGTATTTGCCACGCGCTGTTATTTGCTACGTGTCATAATGCCACGCGTTGAACTCGCCACGTACTACATTTGCTATGCGTTGTATTTCCACGCGTTGTACTCGCTAAGCGCTGCATTCGCGACGCGTTGTATTCGCCACGAACCGCAGTTGCTATACGTTGTATTTTGACGCGTTATATTCGCTAAGCGCCATATTCGCCACGCGTTGTATTTCCAAGTGTCATATCACCATGCGTTGTATTTCCAAGTGTTATATCACCATGTGTTGTACTCCTCACGTGCTGTATTTGCATGCGTTGCATTCTCACACGCGTCATAGCACTATGCATTACATTTCGTGCGTGTTGTATTTCAATGTATGGAATCTCGCCAAATTATATCTGTTACACATTTCATTCACTGCACACGATATCCCGACGCGCTGTATTTGATATATTGCATTTAGTACGAACTGCATTGGCTCCGGGTTGCATCTCAACTCAAGTTCCTCACGCGTTGTATTCCTCGCACATGGTATCTCGAATCAACATCACGCGTTGTGTCTCGACTAGTATGTCCATTCATTTTATCCCGTCGCGTTACACCGTGCAACATCGCATCGTCGTGTACCATATCCACACACCCCACAACGTTACATCTCGAACCGTTGTTTCGCAACGGGTCGCACAAATCCTTGCCCGACCAAGCCCAATTCCAATTCGCCCCGACACCACTAGAAAACCCACTATATTTCACACGTCGCCGCTCGAAAACAAGTACATCCACCGTGTATACAGCAATATAAAACGGGCCATATAGAATCGGTTGCGACAACGCTGTCGCAGCATGATTTATTCGCCAGCGTCGTAACCATTTCTTGGCGTACGAAGTACAACACCTACTACAGAGCGTCATCATTAATAATTCCAACGGACTTGGTAACGATGTAACTGCATTCTCCACGTAATTCGGTGAATATTCCCGCGGCAATTTACAACTCGATAGGATAGAGAGAGAGAGAGAGAGAGGTGGAGAGAGGAGAGAAGTTCGAGAAGGAATCTCGAAACTCGCGGACGGTCTCGAAACAAGCTCGACAGTTAAGCGGAGCATTCTAAGAGCCGTTGGCTTCGGTGACGCGGCATCCACGTCCCCCTAGCATCGGAGTTAATGTTTTCATCGGCGTATTTCGACGACCCGGTGGACCATATTTTAAGGTAATAATTTTCACGGCGGGTACACACCCGGGCCATCGACCGCAAGATACGGCAGTCGAGGCGGCGCTGAAACGGGGACATCGGTCCTTTTGATCCTGGTCCCTTTCGGGCCCCCATGGCCCATTATCGACCTTTAAGGACCTTGCTGCGACTCGTAGAGCCGGTTACCATAACCGCGTACCGTTCTTTTCGCTCCGATACCTCGGACCTCCCGGAGGTGTTACAGTATTCCTGGCAGCGATTCGCTCAACGAAATGGAGGGACGACGTTTCGATTCGAGAAAACGACATCGATAGATTCGTCGCGTTCGACTCGTGGGAATCGATTCACCTTCCGTCCACTGTCTTCCATGGATTCGACACTTCGTTCGATTCGTCTCGCTCGATGAACATCGATTTTAATACTCAAAGATCGGCGGCGATACCTAATTCGTTCAGTCTTCTCTTATTCGATTTTTTTTTTATTTGTACTCTCGTTTAATTGGAATCGGCGAACACGACGGTGGATGGACGGTCATGGGCGAATTTAGTGCCCGTACGGCCCACGGGTAACTGTGCATATCGTGTTTGTATTCGCCGAAGAGACACGCACACATTTTTAATTTTTATACCGCGAATTTGCACTTTGAGAACACAGAAAGATTGAGAATTGAAGGGTTTGGAAATTTGTAAAACTTGAGAACTTGCGAACTTGAAAGTTTGCGATCGAAATTTGAGAATGATCGATAATTTTAGAATATGAGAATGTAGGAATTTAGGAAATTAGAGATTTGGAAATGCGGGAGTATACTAGCTCTGTATCATAAAAATTTCAAGGGCCCAAATCCTAATAACAATTAAAGTTAATTTATTTAATAACAAAATTAAGTAATTAATAATGATAATTATGTAATTAAAAATAATATAATTAATAATAATAATAATTAAATAATTAAAGAGTACAAGAATAGAAAATTATCAGATCCGAAAATTAAAAAGCACAAAAATAGAAAATTGAGAAAATTAAGAAGTATAATGTCGAAATTGTAACATTCAGTGGTGAACGTTTGGTCGTGCATGCACTCAGCAGCATTTTGGCCGGACTGATCGAGAACACGGATAATTTGCGGATCGAAGTTTGTCCGCGCGTCGAGTAACGGTGATAAAGAGGATAATGTTAATTAACGGGACGGGCGAGAGTTATTTTTGACCCCGAAAGCTTTTCTACGTCGTTCGAGCGTGGCCACTTCTCGCGCTCGTCTTACATCTAATGAATTTTTCATCGGGATGAAATGCAAAGTGGCTCGTAAAGTATACAACACGTTCGTTATACACTCGTCCGTACAAGTATCAAAGGGCCCCCCTTTTAAACGCCTTCCCCTACCAACTTTCTGCTTGTACACGGTCCTTAGTTATAAAGGAGATCGTTCATCGCTTCCAGAAGTCACGAAACAGAAACGTCTCTCTGGCAACCGGAAAGGTAAACGATTTTATTCGCCATCGTGAACCACGCCAACCCTTTTCCCTGAAATTAACAGCTTTTCAGTCCGTTCGAGTTTTCTATCTCCACTTTTTCATTGATTATTATTTAATTTTACCTACTGGCTAAAATACATAGAAAATCGCACTTTTTGTTTAACTTTAATTTGAAATCGATTGATCTTTAATCATTGTCGATCGATATCGATTATGAAGGAAATAAGTTACGAACAAGTATACTGTTGATTATGTTTTTGTAACAGAATGTTATTATATTTATTGTACTTAATATTTTGAAACTGAATATTATTATAATTAGTATACTTAATATTTTGTAAGAAAGTCTTATTATATATTCTTGACGCCTACTCACTTGCCTGAAACGAAGTTTCAAAAATTTCCTAAACGTCTATTGATCGATTAAAGATCAATTCGATTTCGCTAATACGTATCGAATTCGATTCCATTGTTAACAATAATCGAACGAGTCTTCCAATTGTTCGACATTTATTACGTCCGTGATTTGCACTGTCTTCGTATTACTCGGTTCGTTACGTGTTAATTAATAAAAAGAGGAACTGAAAGAGTACAAAATTTTTGATATCCGAATTGCTCGTCGTTTCAAATACCGAATTATCTAAATCAGCCAAACTACATGGGCACTTCGGTAATTAAAAATATTCACGCTGTCCAAAATGATCGTCGAGAATATTCGACAATTTCAAACAATTAAAAGATATTAATTTCTGAAGGAATCAATTGTTCGAAATGTAAATGCGAATAATTGGAGAGTGAGTATCAGAAACTGTGATTTTAATACATCGGAATATTCAAATTTCTTATTTTCGCGGAAAGTGACATTGTAACACATCGGAATATTCAAATTTCATATTTTCCCGCGGAAAGTGATATTGTAACACATCGGAATATTCAAATTTCGTATTTTCTCGCGGAAACTGACTTTGTAATACATCTAAATAACCTATTTTGTATTTTCCCCTGGAAAATGGAATTGCAACACATCGAAATAACCAAATTTCGTATCTTCACTGACATCGTAACACATCGGAGTAACCAAATTTCGAATTTTCCTGCGCAAATGTCAAGGTCTACGCGAGAAATAGCGATTAGAGCTATTGTATCATCAGCAGGACGAAAAGTTTCCACGAAAACGATCCACAGTTCTTAAGGCCGTTGATAACGCCGGACACTTTGAAAACTCCGGTCACGCGCGTTCCTTCTCTCTTTTTTCTTTTTTTTTATCACGCGATTTATTCGCAACGACTGCACGCTGCCTAGCCAGTCGGACTCGACCTGGGACCATCAATTTTCGCTACACTATAAATATTCGATACGAAGTCCGTAAATCAACGTTCGCAACAACGCTTTACGACGTGACTGACGTTCCTCCACTCCTCTAAAGATCCAGCTTTTTATTTCGCTTTTCGAACAGCAAGAAGCGCACTCGATCGTTTCGAGATTAGTTCCGTCTACTGTTTTATCCCGGTTTTTCTTTTCTTCTCGTTTCGGTACGAACTACAAGATTCTTCGTGGATACACGTTCGCGACCGGTGGTCCTGTGATCTTCGCGAGCACAACGTGCAACGTTTTCTTTCCGCGTGCTTTTTTCTTTCCGCCAAGTTGCTCCATTAATTAAAGTCCCGTTTCTTGCGTGATTTATGCTAAAACGCTCGATGCTTAAGGGCACAGTTGCTCGCGGAAGACCAAAACCTTTACGTTTCGCTATTATTTCGCGAGTTTTCTCTCGCCCGGTGAAATCGCCCGAAAATATAACGGAGCTGAACAATTATTTCCACCTAACTGAGTTTTTAACGAAGCCGTATTTTATCGTTTCAAACGGTACGTCAAAAGTTCTCGTCGATGGCCGCTGAAACCCTGAACAGAGGTTCAAAGGTAGACACGAAACAGTTTTTTATAATTATCTCGTTATCCCTCGGTTCTACGACAAAAAGGGTTATTACGAAATTTGTAGCTTAGGAAATGTTCTACAAAAAACGTTGTACTACATGTTTTTGTAGACGCGGCCATTCCCGAGATAATATCGTGCGAATTTGTAATCGAGGATATTAGGTCGTTACGTGTAAACGCGGGAAAATGGTTACCTCTACGAAAAAAAAAAACTCGTAAAACATTTTTTGTTGAGAATTTACAGGGCTATACATTACGTAATAACCGTTTCTACTGTAGAACCGACAGGAAACGAGATATTCATGACTGACAGTTTTTTTTTTTACCTCCAATCCTATGTAAAATTCTATCAAGGGTCTACATCGAGATCTACTTTCGATATATTGCTCAAGAGAAAGATGAAATAGAGTACTGATACAACGTAACTGATACATTGTTTAAAATAAGGACGAAAAAGATATACCTGGTATGTTGTTTAAAATAAAGTCGGAATAAGATATACCTAATATGTTGTATAAAATAAAGACGAAATAAGATAAATTTAATATGTTGTTTAAAATAAAGCAAAGTAAAATATATCGCTCAAAGGTGAAGATAAATAAAATGTATTGTTAAAGAAAGGTTGAAATAAAAAATATTCGATATACTGTTTTAAATAAGGAGGAAATGAAATACACTTGATACATTGTTCAAAATAAGGACAAAATAAAATACACTTGATATATTGTTTAAAATAAAGACAAAATAAAATATATCGTTCAATGGAAAAACAAGATGAAATATATTTTTCAAAAAAGAAGACAAAATAAAAGATATTCGATATATCGTCTCAAATAAGGATGAAATAAAATGCACTTAATATATTGTATAAAATAAGGACAAAATAAAATATATCGTTCAATGGAAAAACAAGATGAAATATATTTTTCAAAAAAGAAGGCGAAATAAAAGATATTTGATATATCGTCTCAAATAAGGATGAAATAAAATGCACTTAATATATTGTATAAAACAAGGACAAAATAAAATATATCATTGAATGGAGAAACAAAATAAAATGTATTGTTAAAAAAAAGACGAGATAAAGGATATTCGATATATTGTTTAAAGAAAAACAAGATAAAGGATGTTTGATTATTGTGTAAAATAAAGACGAAAGAGAACAATTCGGCTGAAAAATGCTAATGTCCCAGAAATCGATGACGAATCGAATAGCGATAGCGCCACCGTTCAGTCAACGAAATGATTGATCTAATCCGGCGATCTCTACTCGAAAGTAAAATCGTGTTGGGCTTGTCTCGGAAAATGTCAAGGCCTCCCTTCCATTCGTGAAACTCTCTTTTTGTCGCACTCGAACAACTATCCTTTGACGCGCGCAGAAAGAAATACGGGGCAAAGATATCGACCAACAAATGTCGCGACGATTGTCTGCTAATTCATCGATCATAAATCTCACGATTTCCTTACGTGTTGACGAGCGAAACTGGTTGTGCCACGACTGTTTATCTAATTATGCAAACGGGAAACAGTTACGCGTTGCGCCGATTATGCGCGTTTCCCTGCTCGTTTTAATTCATTAGAAAACAAACGAAACCCACTGTCTGCCGTCTCTATCGATGTTCCATGTCGTATCGATCGATTTTATTTGCTAATAATCGAACGATAAGAAGACAACTACCGTGCAACGCGAGACGAGGAGACTCGAAACGAGTACCCGCATGTTGGTTGGAACGGTGGGAACCAATGACTCAACATGTGCGTCTTGTGCGTAAGCGATATAATCAGGGGGGTTATAGAAAATAATTAATTAGAACAGAATGATGATATTTACTTCTTCATAAAGTCCATGTTGTACAATGATTTCAATTGCAGAAACGTTGTTTTCCATAAAACCTAATCTTTCTTAACACTAGAACTACCAACCAGTCAAAATGACTGGTTTCGGGTTTCACATTTTATATCATAAAATTTTGTGGCCGAACTTTTGTCAAAATATCTGTCATGTTTTATTGAGCTAATGAGTGGTTGTATATGTTAGATGCCGCTGCATTTTCAATTCTAAAGTAAGTATGCATTTAATGACGTTATTTCTAGTGTTAAATCTAGTGGACGAATTCGGTTTCGACGCTTCGGTTGGTTATTAAGTGTACTTTTAATTTGTACCAAAATATTTTATCAGGAAATCAGTAACATTTTCTTAAGAAACGTTTTATTAGGAAATGTTTTATTAATGTCAGAAATCCGGAACGCGACTCTAATATTTTATACAATAATTCCTGTCTTGATCGGAGTCGAGTAAATCGAAAGATAAGAGTGAAACGATGAGTACAAGTACCTGAAAAAGTCCTCCCTGCAGAAGAGTTTCGCCTCCCTGGAGAAACACTTGTCCTGTAACGTGGTTCTGCAATCGAAACAGCGGACGCACTCGACGTGCCATGCTCGGTCCAAAACATTCAGCAGGTACTGATCCATAATTGGTTTCTCGCATCCTGCACATGACAGGAGCATCGCCAAACCTCGTCTCCCTGCTTCGAAAAGAAAGAGCATCGGTGAATACGACGGCAGCTCACATGCGAGCGAGTTGTGTGCTTCGTTCATCTCCAATGATTTAACCCTTCCGTTGGTAAGGGCGACCATAATCGATCTGCGAATATTCTGAATACTACTGTGGTCCGAAACCGTAACGTTCGAAACGCCATTTACGCATTTCTTTTAAACATTTTTTTGGTATTTCTTGCACATCTTGCATCGATGATTAAACGAGAGTTCGGTCATTTGATAATTTCTAAATTTCCGCACTTGTCGATTTGTAAATTAAATAATTTGTAAATTGGATAATTTGTGATTCGCGAATTTGTGTATTCGATAATTTCTAAATTTTCACATTTGAGGATTTGTAAATTAAATAATTTGTAAATTGAAGGGTTTGTAAACTACGTGATTCGCGAGTTTGTGCATTTGACAATTTCTAAATTTCCCTATTTGAATATTCGGGAATTAAACAACTTATAATTTGGAAAATTTGTAAATCAAGTGATTAGCGAGTTTGCGTACTTGATAATTTCTAAACGTCCACATTTGAAGATTCGTAAATTAAATCACTTACAAAATTGGCAAATTTGTAAATCGATCAATTTACAATTTTATGCATTCGATAATTTCTAAATTTCCACAACTGATGTTTCGTAAATTGAAAAAATTATAAGTCGAGTGATTTACAATTTTGCGGATTTTTATCTTGAAACATTCTCGAATTTGAGAGTTCAGGAATGTTTAAACGAGAGGTAATAAACAAGGTACGAGTGTTAAAAATGAAACATTAATAAGCGCAAAGATACGAAATGTTAATAATAAATAATTTCGCCGCGCATTCCATTGACTTTCCGCGCCCAGCGAATTTATGTCGGTGGCGAAATGAGTTTGGAAAATATCGGTCCAAGCAAAAACGTCGAGCGTAGAGAAAAGTTGATGAAACGCGGGTGCGATCTGACGAGGCGTTTTAATTTCAAACACGGACTCGACACGGTGCGAAAAAACGAACCGGCGGAAAACATGGAAAATTTCTACAGCCATCCGATCGTGTCGTATTTTCAAATCGCCTTATTTTTATTTCGCAGGCTGGTTTCGCGAATGGGAAGAAAAAAATATCGAGCGTATAACGCGTCGATTATTTCATCTTCCGTTAATGTTGACAGTAAATTATATAAACGATATCGTATAATATACATTAAACCGATGAAAAACATTATACCGTCGTTTAACTAGGAAAACCAGTACCGATGTTCATCGTACCATTAATTAATTACGCTCGACTATACTTGTAGCGCGATAATCATAGTTACGCTGTAATTAGAGAACAGTTAAAGACACAAGCAACACGTGTTCGATTACATCGGAACGTACTTCATTGTCGATTACATTCAAAGTCGTCGGAAAATCGGTTGCACTTGTCGTGTCAGAGCACGTGCATAACGAACCAACGATTGTATAGTAACTTTTTTGTTAATTACGACGCTTTGATTGCCGTGCAGGCTAAGGTACACTATTGAATGCAACTCAAGCGTGAACGCAGAAGTTTAGACGCCGTGCTACTTCTTCGTCGATATTGTCATACTTGGGGAAAAAAAGTGTTATACTGAAACAACGGCGATGAGTTTTAAACATCGATACATTGTACATATACGATACTTGGAATATCAGTGCGTTTTGTTGCCGCGCGTTGGATATCGGCTCGTTGGATATTGACGCGCTGAATATCGGCCCGTTGGATACTGACGCGTTGAATATCGGCGCGTTGTAGTATTACACGTCTCAAACCGGCCCGTTACATATCGACGCGTTAGATTATCCACGGGTTGTATATCGACGTGTTAGATATCGACGCGTTGAATATTGGCGCGTTGCATATCGGCGCGTTGGTTACCGATGCGTTGTGTATCGACGCGTTAGATAGCAACACGTTAGATATCGATGCGTTAGACACCGATGAGTTGGTTAACCATCCGTTGTGTATCAACAAACTAGATATCGACGCATTGAATATGGACGTGTAAGATATTGACGCGTTGAATGTCGATGTGTAGGATACCGACGCGTTGGATATCGTCGCACTGGATATCGACGCGTTGGATATCGGCGCGTTAGATATCGACGCGTTGAATATTGGCGCGTTGCATACCGATGCGTTGAGTATCGACGGGTTGAATATCGGCCCGTTGGATATTGACGTGTTGAATTTCGGCGCGTTGTAGTATTACACGTCTCAAACCGGCGCGTTACATATCGACGCGTTGGATATCCACGGGTTGTATATCGACGTGTTAGATATCGACGCGTTGAATATTGGCGCGTTGCATATCGGCGCGTTGGTTACCGATGCGTTGTGTATCGACGCGTTAGATAGCAACACGTTGGATATCGATGCGTTAGACATCGGTGAGTTGGTTAACCATCCGTTGTGTATCAACAAAACTAGATATCGACGCATTGAATATGGACGTGTAAGATATTGACGCGTTGAATGTCGACGTGTAGGATACCGACGCGTTGGATATCGTCGCACTGGATATCGACGCGTTGGATATCGGCGCGTTGAATTTCTACACATTGGATATCGACACGTACTACCACCACACGTTGAATATCGCATCATAGTATCACCACGTGTTGAATATCGACGCGTTGTGGCACCACACGTTGAAAATCAACGCGTTGTATTTCCTCGGGATATCAACCCACTGTATATCATCGCATTATACCATCACACATTTCGAATCAATGCGTCGAATATCGCCAACGTCGAATGTATCGACAAATTGGAAGAAAATTTCTTTCTATACAACCCGATACATTACAATCCTGAAGATTTCATCGTTCCCACGACCCGTCGGTGGCTAAATAACGGACATCTACTGTACATATAAATATTAAAGAAAGACGCAAAGGAGATAATTGAGTAAACGAGAGGTTAAGTAGAAGATGCTCAAAATTCAGCCATACCGTTTAACACGTGACTGTCACAGTGAAAGTGAACGCACGTAGTCAGACACAGTGAAACTTTAATTACCTATTAACACGTTGTCTATCACAGTGAAATTTGATATTTGAAGTAAGACATATTCAACTCTAATTAAGTTCGCATTTAAACATCTAATTTATTATCCCGTATTAATTAAATGTAATTGCGACGGCATTCAACGCGTTTTCTTCTCCCTTTTATCGAATATTACTCTATTATCGTTAATTCATAAATTGTAATTACAATTACAGGCGAATAATACACAGGAATAAAATAACAGGTAACAGAAACTAATCACATCGAATCGACGCATCAAACTCATTATCAACGGCAAATTAAAAAGAAAGTAAAATGAATCACGTACAGACTATTGATCCAGATAATTAATCATCTATAATAATCCATATGATGATGCTCGAAATACTCCGAAAAATCTTGTCGATCCACGATGAATGTACTGATCGTCTTTATGGTCTCGCGATTGTTTGTCAATGGCCATCAAAGCGTATACGCGCGTATTTCGTCGAGTATACTCGACGATTCGTTTGTTAATTAACATTCACGGAGGAGATTGCCCTTTATTACTCGATTCGTGTCGGTCGTCTCTCTCCCGCGCTCTATTTCTCCATTTATTTCTAAATCGTTCTCCTCTCTCGACCTCTGACTTCTTTTTTCGCCATTATAAACCCTGTAGGGTTCACTCCTCTCTTTTTTCCGCGGTTTCCACCAATGGGCGGAGTTCCAACCCTGCCGGCAGGGTTGTCAACCTAGCAACCCTTCTCCCACCCTTCAAGTCTGACCTTGCGCATCTCATCTCCCTCCGTTTCGCGGGAGGGCGAGAAAAAAAAGGAGAAACACGAGTCGTACCGAGCCAACCACCCCGCGGTTACCTCGAGATTTAAATCGTTCCAACGCGAAATCGACTTACGAGTAATTTCCACGGTGAAATTGGGTTCCCAGGAAGAATTTTCTGTTTTACGCGAACGGGAAAACCGGCACTGTTACGTTCGCCAACACTATGACAACCCTTGACTGGACACGATTTGAAATAACGCGATCTACTGCGTTGACGGGTTGTCATGTTGTACTACATCGCATTGTTGCTCTTCTTACACTATTTTGCGACTGTGACAAACGTATCGAACAGTTCGTATATGTCGGACAATTATGTTTCTATTAAATTTAGGAGTGTTTTTAATAATTGATGAGACTTGGATAAATTGATGATAAAAGTCGATGACTTTCTTTCTTGAAAATATTGCATTTTGAATGAACAAAAATATGAAATCTCATTAGTTGTCTAATTTGATATTAATAACGTTGCACCCCTAAGTTACATCGACACGGACAGCATTCAAAATTGAAATCAAAAAGCTGCATATCCTTCTGTAAATTTACAATAAGCTATTTAGTTACAGTACCGTGACAATGCCGTTTTACGTTTAAAAAATTGTCTACTTACAAATGACATAGAATCAAATCAATTCTGGCACATATAAATAATTTATATTAATACATTTCGAATTTACAATATTCAATTATAACAAAAATTTTTAAGTACAAATCAAATACTCTAAAACATGTACATAATACTTTCAAACGATAATATACACTTTCGAAAAATTTAAAGCATCTTCATTGCAGAAAGTAAAAAATAGCAAACGTTCAATGAGCTGATCTGCAACCCTCAGGATCGAACATGATACCAAGATAAAAGACGTTATCAATCCCCGCGTGAAATCTCCTCTAAGTACGAACTCGAGGTTGAGTTAATTATTTTTGGCACACAAACGTGAAATCGCATGAGCATCGAAACCATCAAACGGCATCCTGCATCGCGGTGTTAGGATTAATCGACGAACGACCAACTAGCTATCCCGCGAACGCGAAAGTGTAGAACATCTGTCAGAAATACATTCCCTGATAATCCAGCCAACCTTCCTGCTTGTTAAGTCAGATATCACGGGGCGATTTCACGGCTTGAATCTGGCGAAAAAAGGAAAAAGGCGACAGCCGGGAGAGAAAGATTTCCTGGAATCGTCCAAACCAGATCAGGATTAAGCGTACGTGATACGAGAACCCTTGGACGGGCAAACCGAATACGGGACTCGATTAATCTAATTCTTTTCTATCAACCGTGTGACGCGTGCCACCTTTTGCCGCCGTCATTTTATCTCGTACGTGCACCGGTATGACATACACCCACGTATGCGGTCGTTTTCTACCGATTAAAATTTCTACGTATAACCTGTTCGATTTTACAACGTTCTAATCTTTAACGAAAGGTCGCGTTAAGACTGCGAACTTAAACTGAAATATCCATTGCCATAGTTAACGATTTCTCTGAGGGGGACAAACTTTATATTTTCTATGTACTGTATAGACACGCGTAGAATAGCCACGTGTTGGTAATAGTTACATGGTACATTGCCACGTTATCTACGTATGATGTACAGATATATGCTACATCACCACGTGTGGAATTGCTGCGTGTAGGTATTGCCACAAGTTAGATCGCCATGTGTAGGTATAACAATGCGTTAGATTACCACGCGTTAGATCGCCTCGTATAGGTATTACTACGCGTTATATCGCCACGTAAAGGTCTTGCTACGCGTTACATTACCACGCGTTAGATCGCCACGTATAGGTATTGCTACACGTTAGGTCACCACGCGTCAGATCGCCACGTAAAGGTATTGCTACGCGTTAGATCACCACGCGTTAGATTACCACGCGTTAGATCACCACGTGTAGGTACTGCCACGCGTTAGATCACCATGCGTTAGCTCGCCACGTATAGGTATTGCTACGCGTTAGGTCGCCACGTATAGGTATTGCTACGCGTTAGGTCGCCACGTATAGGTATTGCTACGCGTTAGATCACCACGCGTTAGATTACCACGCGTTAGATCACCACGTGTAGGTACTGCCACGCGTTAGATCCCCACGTATAAGTATTGCTACGCGTTAGATCACCATGCGTTAGCTCGCCACGTATAGGTATTGCTACGCGTTAGGTCGCCACGTATAGGTATTGCTACGCGTTAGTTTACCACGCGTTAGATCACCATGTATAGATCTTCGTGTGTAGATATAACTACTCGTTGCATTGCCACGCGTTAGATCACCAAGCATAAGTATAACTGCGGGTTAGATCGACACACGTTAAATCTCCATGTGTGGGTATAGCTACGGGTTGCATCGCCATGCGTTAAATCGTCACACATAGGAATTTCGCGCGCAGATATAACTATGCGTTAGATCTCCGAATGTGGGTATAACTACGCGTTGTATTACCACGCGTTACATCGCCATGCGTTGGCACTGCTACACGTTAAATCGCCACGCGTTAGATCGTCACTGGTATGTAAACGTTGCATAGGCACGCGTTAAATCACCACGCGTAGCTATGCATTCATTAGATCACCACACATTAGATCCCCAAGCGTTGTAATTGCTAGACGTTACTTTCCACGCGTTAAATCACCAAGCGTTACATTGCCACGTGAAAGTTTACATTGTATTCGTCACGTATCGAATTTGCAGCGCATTATATTCGCCACACGTTATATCGCCAATGATTGAACACCTACTATTTTACAGCACGCCTAACATTTTATATTGACCTGCCACGGTAACGACCATAAGTTGATCCATGATTTAAGTCCGGATTAAAATCCGCAATGTAGAAATTTCAGAAACAACCCTAAGTAATAATGTGCAAGTACAATTACTTTAATTTGGGATATCTGTTTATCACAGGTGCGATATTGGACTTTTTTTGGTCCGAACAATAAATTTCCAGACAATTGTACGATACAAACGAAAATGTATCGTGCGGCGAAAATCATGTGGCGTGCGAAAATTTGTGCGTCAATACAGTGTACCAATGTCGAGACCGAAGGGTTAATTGGTTCTATAATTAATACAAGACAACGAGCAATCCTCACGGTGAATTGGTAATCGATAGGTAGGATTGCGGGTGGACGTAAATCCACGAAGTCAAGTGTGATCCGATATGTTCAGTGTCAATATTTTTCTTCGAGCCACCCTGTGGAATATGGTAATACGCCCTCCCTCGAAAACCCTTCCGCGGTTTAAGTACGCGCGCTATCCGCGGCGTGGTCTTAAAAGAATAAAGAACAAAGAATGTACCATATAATGGAATACCGAAAGCGAAGGGATACGATGAAATTTTAATTCGCATAATTTTTTATTGCCTTTCCCTCTCGTTTTGCAAATTTTAAGCCGCTCCGTTTACACATACATCATTCTTTCATTTTACACAAGATTTTAGATGTATAATCCTTGTCACTGCCTCTTCACATACGTGTATTTATGTACGAATGTACACGCGTTCGAATTAGAACGGTCTAAAATTTATAATCACAGAAGTTATTGAATTTGTTCGATTTCGAATGTAAAAACAAAAGAAATTGTCGTATCTCCAGAAGTTCCAGGATTGTACATTTTATAATCAACAAACTAGAAATTTTACGGAGTTGAACATTTCGTGGGAAAGTTTGAAAATTTAGAAACTCTCTAGTTACTTAATCCCCCAAGTAAGTGGTCCACCCCCTATACCTGCTCTTCTTCTAAAGAAACCTATATACCACCCAGATAATATGTGCTTCGTATATATGGGTCACAACTGACCCACCTCTACCATTCCATAGTTAATTCACCCCTCTTGTGGGTTGATGAACGAAAAAAGGGTGTAAAATTAGGGCACATTAAGTAGTCACCGAGAAATGACCATTTTTAATCGATCACGTCTTATAAACAACACTTTCATTAACGTGTATCTACAAAGTATCTTACCGTCGCTAGAATCCGATACGAACACGGAATCAAGCCCCTCGTGCACTAATTTTTAATTACACGATCAAAATTCCAGTAGGTTTTTTGCGTGAGTTACTCGGTTCCTCAGAAATAACTACTAGTTTACAGTTTTTTTAAGTTTGTATCGCTTCAGCACGTATTACAGAATCAAGAAACGTAGAAATTATTACCCTCAATATTTTCTGAACAATGAGAGGTAGATAAAAAATTGTCAAACAAAAATTGCGCGATAAAAAATGGACTATAATATGTCACAATAAATTTTGTAGACGGAGTCGCATTGAACTATCTTCTTTCTAGCTCTCATGATTTACGATTTAGCAGATATTTGGGACACGATGAGTAAAAGATAAAAATTTAGTCAATGAAGAAAAATTAATTTCTATAAATATACGCGGCCAGCATACGCGAGAGGGTAAAAATCCATTATTGCTTTTCAATTAAGATTCCGACTAACTAAATGTTTTTGGCATAAATCATCTTCTTGCATACAACTTGAAAATAATTTCCGCATCGGCAACTACGAAAAACTTTATAGAGATACGAGTGGACGTTAGATTTCGAAGTCTACACTTCGGTTTTTTCGGTCCGGTATTATTTTACAAGAAGAACAGCGGTGAAAAGGTGTTGGATAATAATCCCGCGTGCATTTCCATCCACGAAGATTACGATTTCCTCGAATCGGTCGTTCGTCACGCACAATGACGCGTATTTCGACGAATGTTCAACCCCGTCCGAAAGAAATTTATCCTCGTTAGATTCGAACCGCGGGATAATCCATCAACGCGGATAAAAATACCCGCGTTCCTATGACATCCAAATTACAGTACGATCAATCACGATAAGCGAACGGAACGGTGTTTCTACCGGCCATAAAAAAAAAAGAATCTTTTCAGGAGGAACCGTTTCTCTCGATTCCCATCGCGAAAAATTCAACCTATGTACTTGCGAGAGAGAAAACCGTGCAACCGTCTCCTATTTCGACGACGCGAACTTTAAACTTTCGTCGATGATTGTAAAAAAAACATTGTTTACAGCCAAAGGTATAATAAAATGTTGCGCGTACGGAGTCTCGATTTAGCAGGTTAATAAATAATCACCGTCGGGAGGATGATGCTTGTACAACGCATAAAATCGCAGATTATACAACGCGAAAGAAACATACTCGCAACATTTCGTTACACAGCTTTTCTTCCAAACTCGAGGACCAATAAGACGAACCGCGAACGCTCATCTCCAAGCATCATCCCTGTTTATTGCTCATCGCTCTCTAATCCAATTAAACGGTATAGATAACGCTCTCAACCCTAGGACAGAATGAACCCTTTCGCTAAAGGAGATTTTAACGCGAAACGCTATTCCGTGCGTTTGTAACAATGACACACACTCTTCGATAAATAGCATAACTTTTCATTACGAAACAACAAGATGGACAATATGCTGATAGAAAATTTGTGGATGTATCAGAGACGTGTTCAAAGATTTTTGTTGAAAGCTCGGAAACGACAATAACAGATACTTGGTAAATTTAATTGTATACTTAGAAATATTTACAGTACAGGACGGACAAGTTTCTTGAGAGTTTATGGACTCCGATAATAATGATTCCGCGTCAACAATTATATAATTAAAAATATTACAAGTTGCATCGTACCGAACACTGGTCGTTTCACATTTTCTAGCCTTTCCACCATTCTTTTCTTCGAGAAACGGAAGATTTCTTTGTCGTACGATTACTGATCGACAATAATGAATATTCGTTACAATAAAACACCACAGTATCTTTCAGTTCATAGGATGACTGATAAATGTTGTAATAAAGATTTCGAATGTAATGCCCGAATGTAATGGATCACCCGAAAAAGGGTAATCATTCGAAGATGAACACGGAGGAGGTTAATCATTCGAAGATGAACGCAGAAGAGGGTTAAATCGTTCGAAATGTATCGTAAGTAATAAAGGGTATTAAAAAAGATGTACTTACCAATGTTACAGGCTTGGGTGACGGGCAGGGGTGCGCAGCAAGGCCCGCCGAGGGTCGCAACCCTTATTCGGGGGGTACCAACCCCCCCGGGGCCCCCTCCCCCGCCCCCAGCGCCCCCGTAGCCCTCCACCTCCCCAGCCGCGACAGCGGCCACCCCTGTCCCCACTCCCTCGCCGGGCCCGGGACCACCACCAGGCCCACCTTCCACGGGCCCGTATCGGCCGAACGGTCCCGAGGGCCCCAGTGCACCCACTTTTACTGCGGTGTTATCCCAACGGCCGTTAAATCGCACTTCTCACACTACCCCCCTCGTCTGCCAGTTTTTCTCTTTTCCTTGCCAGCACGCACTCGATGTTTCGACGAATCGGCTCCGTTACCCCGAGTCTAACGTCGATCTTGTCCGTGATCACTTATCGAGAATGTATCGTTCGCTAAATGATTCATGAAACGATCGTCTGTCGGTTCAGATCGGATTCTGGTAACTAGATCGTTCCGAGTATCTCGTAATGTTCTGCGACGAAGTCACTGTACCGGTAAGCTAGCCGATCGTACACGCGCACCGTTTTTCATCCCTCGTGTATCTCTCAGCTGACGGGCCGGTACCGCCGGCACATTGGCACCACTGGTTAAGATCGTCCCTAGGATCTAAACAGTCCGCGGTGGATCGTGGCGGCGATCGGACCGGTATCGCGGCGAATCCCTGTGACGCGACCTGCGCGTCCGCGCGACGGCCAGCATCAAGAATCCCCGTGAGCTCGTTACATTCGCGGGGAAACGTTTTCGTGCGAGCGAGCAACGTTACTGCCGATCGTCGCCGGTGTTCGCGTGTCGATTTCCCGTGATGGTCGCGCCGGATATGCGTAAACGGCGGTGAACGAAAGAAAAATCGGTCGAACAACGAATCGGATGGTTTAATCGGCGACACGGAACGAACAACGCGGCAAACCGAGCATGCTCGGCTCGAGTTCGCCAGCCAACTGGCTGCACCTGTGACAGCCGCGAGGGCCCCCCTCTACCTCGACGAGCCGTCGCGCGCCTCGCTGAAACGGGCTACGCCCATTGGCCACGACCACGGCGCGGGACCTTCCGCGCCTCTCACCGATTGGACGAGCGGCGCCCGCTCGGGCGTAACCAACCCCGTGCGCCGGCAGACATGGCCGTAGAATGGCTGCGGCTCTCTCGGCGGCGTACGGGACGCTTCTGTCGTTGCTACTGCTTCTGCTGCTTCTGCCGGCGTGTTGTTGCTCGAAATAGCCTGCCGCCTGATTCTCCTCGTCTCTGACGAGCCGCTATCGATCCCTGTTCGGCGTATACCGACGAGAAGAGTGCCTCGCGAAATGCCACAGGTTTCACGAGAATCTTTGCCTCTCTCGCGCCCGCGAAATACAACTCGGCCTCCTCTTCCCCTCCTCTTTTATTCTCTCTTCGTGCGGCGCATCAACGTCGCTCTCTCTCTGTTTCGCGGTCCGTCTTCATCGTGTTGTTTTCCCTCTTTGTCCCGTGTCCGTGCAGTTCACCGGATCCTTCTCGCGACGACCGAGCCACCGCTCTTTTTATCCGTCCCGTTTCTTCCCGACGGACGTTCTTCGATCATCTTTCTCGCTCGCACCGTTATTCGCACCGATAGCACACGTAAAGTATCCCCTGCGCTGGTGTGTGCGTACGCGCCCTCTGTTCGACTCGCGGGACATAACCTTATCGCGAGGCTCGTTTTGTGACGGAGGCGTGTACCGAGGCGACGCGTTGCTTTCTATCGATTAAAGACCTCTCCGCGTTAATGTTCGATGGTTTAAAGGACCGATGCGTTGTTGGCTAGCTGTTTCTTTCGTTCGGTGACTAACCGCTGTCGGTATTGTTCTAGGAAGACGATGCATAGTTATTGTTTGTGTGAGCCGGTTCGATCGCGATTGACAAGTTGCGTTTTCTGACGTACAACGGACCTCGAGGTCTGTTCCTTACTGTAAACAACGCCGGCGGATTTGCGCACAGACGCCGGAGCCAATCTCCGCACCTTTCTACGATAAATTTATCTTACAATCTCGCTGACGATGTATCGCTGTTATTTCTTTATCGGCGAATGTAATGAAATTTGGACAGTGTACGCGTTCGACTTTATTTAATCAAGGACATTCGAGACAGTTGTACTTCAGGATATTATTATCTGCAGCTTGCGATATCTACGAAATATTGGTTCGTAGAAATCTTGAGATCCAGTAACAATTAAAATCTTGAAAGGCGGATATTGGAACTATTTAAAATCTAGAAATATTAGAAAGTTATGTTCTAAGGATACTTAAAGAGTATCGGGAACTGGATATGTCACAATGCAGGGTTGTTGAAATCTGGAGATAATAGGGACTGGGAGAAATATGTTACATGGTTACCACAAAAGTAACACGACTGCAAAAAATACAAGTATTTTTCAAAAGAAACGAAAAATTATTGTTGTACATAATCAAACACTGTCAAACTTACGTAAAATAATCGAACACTGTGTGTACGTATTTTCATATTAAAATACTTTTAAACGATACGGTGCTGTATCGCATTAATCATAATTAGTCAAGGAGCGTTTGTACATTTTCATAATGTTATCGTCAAAATTGCTTTTTCTAAATTGTATCACTTTCCTTGCAAGTGTTCGGTTCAAGATATAACACGTGTTTCACTTTAGCGTAGATAAGTAATACAAATATATGCGACTGCAAAAATTTCTAACGCACGGAGTCCCGTAAAAATAAAGTCCGTCGGTAATAAAGAGGCACTCATTTTCGAACTAACGCGATGTATCGAATGATCGCGAACGTGTTACGTAAGATTTGATCCTGATCCTGTTAGAAATTCCACAGGACTTACAACGTAATCCGAAACGCGTGTCACAAAAAAATGTTACGGTTGTCCGCGTGCCGCCATAATTAGCAGTAAACAAGTGGCCTCTATAAATTATATCACGGTGGACTGGTTAAGCTTATTACGAGGGTCGGCCATAGACTACTGAAAAGCTGTCAAGATTATTATAGGGTCCCGTGAAAAATCGACCGCCACTTAAATGTGTCAATTCGTAACGGGGCGCCTGGGTATAGTCCTTTATTATCCTTTCCTCTCCCTTTTTTTTCGTAAGTAATAATCATATACTTTTACAACGCCCTGTATATTTTAATTCGTACGATTTTAACAATTGGAACATTGGCAACGGAATAATAATACAATTTTATGATTTTATAATTTCGTTACTGTTAGAGACACTTATATTTCGTTCTCGATGTATCAAAATTTAATAGTAGTCAAAACGATTAGCTACAACTTTCTTATTTCAAATAGCAAAATTACGATGCTTTTATGAAACTGTAGGTACGTATAATTATTTTCATAAAACTGAAGAGTGATTGTACGAGCCGCTTCGCGTTTCGATATTTATTTATTTTTCTATTTTATTTCCGATTTAAAAATAAGTGCCGGTAGTTCCACTCTTAAGGACAATTTATTTACAAAAATTTGTAATCGCGGCTTATTAAACGTTATCCACGGTAAACGGAATTATTAATCCTCTTCGAATTTTATTCCGAGATTTCGCTCATTCACGCTGTAACGCTACTATAAAAGTAAACTACGACTCGCGTGATCACCTACGACCGATCGTATGTTACTGCCGATATCAAAATACTTCTCCTTCAATGCATCCCGTTATTACCGTGCCATAAATCCAACGTCGACGACGTATACGTGAAATTTCGTAATCGCGTGAATCCTCAAACCTCGAATTCCTTGCACGTTTTATTGGCGGCTCGAGCATGCAGTAAATTGTATTACGCTAATTCCTCAAGAGGCAGTATAATACGGTAATACGCAATAACTGTACGGGAATTAATTAACGAGGAATTAATGCCACTTCGCAAATCAACTTCTACTTAACTCCTAAATATTTTGTTTATAATACCTTTGACGGATACTTCGGAGCAAAAATCTTATTTATAAACGAAATAATGTGTATAACGTGAATGTATTATCTACTTGGACGCCGAGGTGATTCCAAAGGCCCGAAGTATATTTTGTAATTGATTTTATTAAAACAAGAGTACAATAACAGGCATGAAAATTTGATAAAGTAAAAGTATTGACAGAACGTTACGCTGACGTACGATATAAATTAATTCTTTTACGATCTTGTTATTCTTGCGAAGGATAAACGTCTCCCACCATCCTGTTTGGATCAACAGGAGGAACAGGGAGGGGCACTTGACCCCTCTCCAAAAAAGAAAACTTTCCTTTGTCCTACCCTAAACGTTATCGTGCTCTAGCACTTGTTTAAGGTGGGTCCGGATCGCCTCGTTTTATTTGAAAAAATTTTGGAATTTGGAACTTTAACAAATTTAGCATTTTGGGAATTTGTAAGTTCGACAATTTAGCATTTTAGGAGTTTGTAAATTTGCGAATTTTCAAAGGCGTAAAACTTATGTACCGGACCTTGTAAACTCCAACGACAACAAAAATTTATATTCGACACGGTATTCGTCTTACAAGACCACGAGGTTAGTCCCATGAACAAAGAAATACGATCAGTTTTTCTTGTTGACTGACGTGGCGATTGTACTTGCGACGAAAAAATATATGTCACAGATATGACAGGCTATTCGTTCCTACGCAATGTCGAGCCATTGTTCTGCGGCTAGCTCGTCCGGCTCGACAAGACGATAAATGGGAAAAATAAACGTAGCCTACGAGTTTATGACCTTCCGTATACGGTAATTATTATTGGTTTTCCATCAGACTCGTTTAGTTCATTCAAGCTTTCACGATCAAGTGATAAACTTACGAACTGATACTTCAAACTCTCGATTTCACCAATTTCGAGATTTTTTAGTTTCTAGATTCTCAGAATTTCAAATTCGCAAATTACCAAATACCAACAATTTTAACTACACCGATGTGTGAAACAGAATATACTAAAAGTACGTACGTTTCGAGATCCATGATAAATTGACATTTTCGCTGCGGCTGACTACATACTGAACTATTCTACTTCATTTACTCTAGTTTCGTAATACGGTACTACTGAACTACGATTGTAGGTGTATACATGCAAATAAACGGAGATAATACTCGATAGACACATGCGTGCAAAGTCGGAAAGGTGTGTGCGCTATTTTATTTTACATTACAATTAATAAAATGAAGCTTATGTCTGCTTTGATTACCACAAACGATCTATGGCATTCGAAATCAGCATGAATAAAAATTTAAAGCATTTTATTATTAACTACAAATAATTATTGTTTCAGAATGTATATCTAATATACATTATTCTTTAATATTAAGGTAACAGTATTTAACATGTACAATGTAACAAAATGTACATAACTTTCAACTGCTCTATTACTACTTCAAATATGTTGAATATAATAAATAGCAATACTTTCATGTTTTTTTTGTAAACTTATTAAGCTCCAGATATATTTTTGGTAAAGCCTACATCTTTGTATATATATATTTCAAAGTAGTGGTCATTTAGGATAATATCCTATCCACTTTCTGTATGTCATATTCATTGCTTCTTCCACTGCAGTATCTATAGGGTGTATTATAAAAGGTATGGATATTAGGCCAACAATTGTGGGAATCCATCGATTTTTTAAGGCCACATTTCTCTTTTGTACATATTGAACAGCACTGCAGATTCTATTAATTGTAAAACCAGGTATGATCACAGACGCGAATGACTGCCACAATAAGGTGTCAGTCATAGAAATGAGAACATTTTTTGTTGCATTTGGGTTAATATTGTCCTGAAATATAATATATCTATTATGAATTACATAACTTTGACACCAAACAATTTCATTTACATTCAACTTACACGATAAGTATTTAAACCTTTATCAATTGTATCTGCAAGGACATATCCAGAGGCTACAACGTAACTGGACCATACAATTGACCTTGGGATTATAGACCTGAAAGCTTCTCCAACCTCATTTGCATATCCTATATAAAGATAGAAAAATAATTATTATTTTGTATTGCAATATTGATTATTTACATGGTTTTGTGCAGGTATATAAAAATTCATGGAATTGATACATGAATTGTAACGTGTTTGAACATATACAGTAGTCTTTACAGGAAACTGCAGCAAATCTATTTAAAATAATATAAAACAAATTGATTATAACATAAGTTACAGGCATCAATTCAGCAAGCAAGTAATTGAAAATCAAATAAATCAATGAAAATTTAGATAACAGCATTTGATAACCTGTCCTTTATTACCCAGATATCTGACAGGCGTGTCACGATATATGTCCACCTTTCCTTGTGCTTCCTTCATAATAAAATCTTGGCTTTTTTAAATATA
Organism: Coelioxys conoideus; assembly: GCA_947623535.1. NCBI lineage: Eukaryota > Metazoa > Arthropoda > Insecta > Hymenoptera > Megachilidae > Coelioxys > Coelioxys conoideus. Next base: position 12,864,767 of record OX392459.1, read on the forward strand.
TTCTGTATTGGAAGACATAACCTAACTTAACGTGCTGAAAGCATATTTGAACTGGTCAACTATTGGCACGCTCTGATTCGTACAAAAAAGATATAAATTATATTTTTACTGATTAAATATAAATCCAATGAATTATTTAAAGTAAAAAAACAATCGTTTTAATTGAATTATAAAGTGGAATGTAAAAAGGGGCAACCCTTTAAATATAAGCAAGTATGGCGCTCAATCCAATTATCTGGTTGTACAACATAACCTTGCAATGTTCTTTCAATCAAAGAAATTTTATCCTAAATTTTGAAGAGACAACACACTCTTCGAGAAGTATGACAGGACCGTGATATTCGTAAGTGAAATAGATCGTAATTGTCGTTCAAAATGATAGATCTCGATTTGATTAGAGAATACTTTAGTATGCAAGTTAACGAAATAATTTGTTGGTGGTGGTATTACATTAAAGAAATTTCATGGCAATTGTTAATAGCTATTGTCGCGTACGTTTGCGTTTGTATTTTTCTCTATTCGATCTTGAAGAAAGTTAGCCACACAGCGTGGCAGCTTCCAGGTCCACCTGCCAGAATATTGTTAGTTACGGCTCATCCTGATGATGAAGTCATGTTCTTTGGACCACTGTTATATTGGATCACAAAATCAAAGACTAGCAAAATTTATTTATTGTGTCTTAGCAATGGTATGTAAAAAGTATAACTCCTTAGTAAAGCAAGTATTGGATTTATAAGTAGCATACGTCAGTAATTATTCTTGTAGGTGGAGACAAAAGAAGAAAAGGAGAATTATGGGATTGTGCAAGAATATTAGGAATTCCAGCAGCTAATGTGACTATAGTAATGTGAGAAATTATTGCATTTACTTAATCCATAAAACAAGTCATCATTTATTTGAATATGATCAAAAACTATCCTTTTAATCTTCTATCTTAGTTCAATAAATACATGTATAGGAGCACAGAGTTACCTGATGATCAAAATGTACAATGGCCAACAGAGGTAGTGGCAGAATGTATTTTACAACACGTAGAATGTTATAAAATTAATGCAGTAGTAACATTTGATAAGTATGGCATAAGCCGACACAAGAATCATATCTCCCTGTATTATGCCATAGCTGCATTATGTATAGAGAAAAAAGTACCACACTGTTAGTATTTCTTATGTTCATAATACAATCAAGATTAACGGAATACTGATTTAATCTCTTTGCAGATTGTAAACTATATGTCTTAGAATCTGTGAATATAATTAGAAAATATATGCAACTTATAGATTTACCAATTAGTCTATTATGTGCTTCATACTGGTATTTAGTGACATATGATCAAAGGAAAGTCATAAAAGTGAGTAATTAATGGTTTTCTTCATTTAATTGAAATACAGAACTGTAAATACAAAACTTTTGGAACTCTGTTTTTTTATCTCATAGAATGCCATGACTGCCCACAAGTCGCAATACGTGTGGTTTCGGAAGTTGTATATGATTTTTTCGCGATATACATTCATTAATACTTTGCAAGAAGTAAGTGCTCTTGATTTGGAGTTGGATCTCCAATTTGATGATGAGTAAGTCATGTTTAATCATGAATTTGTACAAATTGTAATTAATTGTACATAATCAAACCCGACTTTTATCTACCGATGTATAATAAAATTTAGTTGAATTTCGAAAGTACTTTTAACACTTTCGATGCCGGTCGAAACGGCCAGCACCGACTTTGTTACAGTATTTTTAAAAATTACACGTGCGGATCGAATAGAAAGTATTTTTTATTTGATCTTACAAGAATATACAAATATTTAAAAACAATAATATAGAACAAACTTAATAATAAATCCACTTTTCTTATACAGTTACATTCCCGTAACTTCGTATAAATGAAATTTAATGTCCGATTTGATATGTATTTATGGAATGTGCGTAATACAGTATCTTTTTTAAACTTATCATACAATCAAAAATAGCCGGAATTACGAAGTAATTTGAGCAATTATGAAATTATTGCAAGTTGAACTTGTTACATAATTTTAAGTATATTTATGTTAAGCTTCGTCTCCCAATAGTAACACGTAATATATGTGATCATTTTCTTTTCCATATATATATAAGTTTAAATTGCATAAATTTGGCACAGTTATGTCTTGTGCATTAAAAATACAATCTGAACTAATTTGCTATTGTCTTCTCTGATAATTAACATTACAGTTTAATCTCTTCAGGTAATTGTACAAGAGCAATAGATCTATAATATATAATACTTAATTTATTCATACTGGAAGAAAATGTAATCGTTCAAACCGCAGTTTGTGAATATATTTTTTAATACAAGTGTAATAATCGGCAAATAAAAAATATAACAAAAATCAATCTTTCTTTCTTCACTTTCCCTCCAGCATGATTACCTCATTCTAACTTGGAAAAAAAACTGCGTTTTCATCAAACAAATTTTCGTATCAATACGAATAGCACTTAACAATATAATTTGTATTTATAAACAGTCTTATAAACACATCGTTAATCGAAATTTTAACATGAAGTAATACTTTTAGTGCATATGTATATTCTGTACCTAATTCACATAGATGAATAATAAGTATATATATATATATATGTATATTTTTATATACCAATCAATTTAAAAAGAATACTCTGTGCGTTTCTATATTTTAAACCTTCGCGTATATTCACTATACATTTGCGTTCAAAATAAAATATTCTATCTTCATATAAATATAAATTATGGAATGTTCTCGTGTATGTATTGAACTTTAACGATATAAATTGAAATTTCACTTACTTCTAATTACTTGATCAATTTGTGACGTTCAAACAAAATAAATGCTTACAAGACAGTCGCAGAAAATGGACGGCATGAAATGTTCCCGCAAGATCCTCGGTCAGTAAACTACTGTAATGATAACTGATTAGTAGAATACTGAGTTTAGGTACGTAGAGAAGAACAACACCAAAATCTCATCAATCCTGTAGAGAAGAGATTCTCGTATACAGGAATGTTGATTATAAAGGATTCATCGCGAAGATCTCGCGGGCCGTATCCTAGAACCTGTCCTTAGAACGATGTGAACTTAAAGTTCCCATACCGGGTTGAGGAGAGTCTGGGTCTCCTGGATCTTGCAAATACTGAAGTTCCTGTAATTCTTGGAATTTCTCGTGATCTCTTATATGTGCGTAATTAGCAGACAGACACATTAAGTAATGTATCAAACTTAAAACCACCAACATTGTAGCTACTGTGGCCAAAATGAACATCACCTCAGCTTTTTCAACAAAATCTTTACAGAACAATTTCACTTCTTGTGGTCCGCATACTTTCATGTCTTCTATTCTTGTATTATTTGGGAATATGAAACCTGTGATAATTAGATTATTAATAAAATTACATTTTTCCACCTACAATTTAAAGAAACTTACTAAATTGAGTGAAATCAATGCACTGATCAAGAGACTGAACTCTGGGATTGCTGCATAATCCCCAGAATATAGTGAAAATCCATGTAATTATAACCAAGAATGCAAAGATTATAAGCCAACCTAGTTGAAGTATATACGTGATTGTCATAAACTGAAAAACATAACATATACTGTATTGTTTTGTTTTTCTTCTAGAAGTGTGTGATAATAGAAATACATACAACAGCACAAGAAATACGTCCACCAACTCTGGATCTCCATGCTTTGTATACTTTATGTCTAGTAGCTCCAGTTGCTAGACAACCAACACATAGTATCATAAAACCTAAAGCTGCCATACAAGCACCAAGTGTTGCAAAAGTTAGCTGGACAGCTTCTAACCACCCAAGTCGTATATGAAATACCTTACAGATAAATAATTTTTAGTAAACATTTGAAATATACAATGTACAGGATGTCCCAACATTACAAGCATTGCAATGAATTTACAAAACCTTACCTGATCCATCATTAAAGATCCCAATGTAACACCTCTGTACATTGTACCACAAAATATACCAACTCCTAAACAACACATTATAGTTGCAATAAGAGTTGCGTATGGCACTCTGGCCATACAATCATTGCACACATTTCCTGAAAAATGTAAACATTGTTTCTATAAATGAAAATGTCCTTAAGATTTGTCACTGGGCTGTGTTAAATTATATATATTTTCAAGAACTATAAACTTACTACAAGACCGATTTTCAAATTCAAGATCATGAAGACTTCTCTCAGAAAATCTATCAACACTAATACTACTCTCAAATCGTCTACGTAATGGTAAACTATCAATTATGTCTTGTTGATTTCTCATCTTTAACTATAAGTGACTTAAACACCTGTTCGAACGAGGCGTGAAACGATGACTGAACCAATGAATGAGTAATCTCGTATATAATATATATATAGATAAGATTGCGATGTGTATCGCGCGCGGTTTTCTACGATATCTAATTCCGAGTAAGAAGGGTTTGAATTGAATAAAAAAACGTCTTTTACAACTAAAACATTCTCTCAAGTATATAAGGTCTGCTTACCCATGTTTCGAGTTTATTGTTGTTCAGGGTTAGAATAGATACAAATGGACACTGTCCGTAGCTGACTGAGAAAATAATGTTAGAATACCCTCACTTATTGTTGCAATTGAATGTCGCTCTGCTGTATTAGTGAATAACATCCCACATCCCACACACTTCTCTTAATTGTACATCCGCACGTCATACCACTCATTTATGAAGACCTCATTTGTTGAAGACCCTACGAGTCTTCTGACAAACTGTTGCAGATATTGATTTTTAGAAATACAGATGATTTCGTGTTTTATGTATGGAACTTGAAAGAACACACTGAAGCAAAATGTAGTGAATGTTGTTTGTGACCGTTTAGTTTTCGATATTTTTAATTCTACAAAATTGTTTCTGTTTTTCAATGACCCTTTAAAACGAATCAAGATGGCGACGGGAGGTAAAAGTGAATGGGACGTTGGCCTAATACAACTTTACAGATAATTAGAGGGAATGCTGGAACGTAGTAAATCAAGTTCAGTGTTTTCCCCACAAAATTGGCTGAAACTTTAATTTGGGTTTCAATAACAATTCCAAAACTTTAAATTCGCAAATATTAAAGATTTAAAGGCCCATTTAATTAAAATTCACACATAAACACATGACAATATTAAAATATATATTTTTTATTATACTTAAAAAGTCCATCATGTTGTAAGTAGGTAATACAATATAGTTTATAAATCTATAAAAATAATTATGTTTTTACTATAATTATACTATATTAAATCTATATTTTATACAAAATATTCAATTCCCTAAATATATAATATAATTACGACTACCGGATATTCTTGTGCTTCGGCTGAACAAGATATTTAATAACTACGGGTAGATGACGCAATTTTTCCTTAACAATATGTGGTACTTCTGAATTTTGTTGATAATTTTGATTATATTTTGTAACTATACCATTATTACTCTCGTAAACTATACCACCACCGTACGTTTGAGGACTTACCTAAAAATATCACATAAATTTAATCAAGATATTCTCGCTGCATCAAAAACAACTACTTACAGTTAAAGCGGAACCATCCTTATAATCAACGCGAATATCTCCTGAAGATAACTGCGTCGCAGTACCTATACCTGGGATCATTATCTTATACGTATTATTGTTTAAATTTCTTATAGAATTCATTTTTCGCGACCGCGATGCCACCGTTGAAATGACGGAACTAGCATCAAAAGATGGCATCTGAAACACCAAACCATAGATTGCATTTTGCAAGTAACATATATGAACATTTTTCTTCAAGACATTATTACGTACCACGGGCGTACTGTTCGTAGTGTGTGAAATATTTTCTTTTCCTTGCAAGCAAGGAGAATCATTTAAGGCCGTGCTAGGCCTACGTCCAATTATAACAGGGAAACAAGAATGCCCAGTAGCCGCTTCTAGAGACGTTAACGTAGATTCGAGCAATAAGCACCGCTGATAGCACTCCGAATAATGTTCATAATATTCATCGAAATGTGGCGGAAATTCACCTTCTACATAAGTAGGACCGTCACTTCTTTCAGATATTTTTACACTGCCGTCAACCCGCACAACCTGCAGCAACGATCAAACTCACCTATTGCTGACCATCAATACTTCTATATAAACCATAATAATTATTTTACCTTTACTCCATTATAGAAATGTACTTCGCAATCCGGATGTGGTCCGTTTTCCATAAAGAGACATTTTGATCGTTGCGTATATAGCGTTAATTTTGGTGTTTTAGCTCTAACAAGTTTTATAAAACGTGAAGCATATACGTATTTCCTATGATGACGTAGTGGTAAATTTTCATAAGAATAAATACTGTCTGCACCACGAGATGGTAAGGGCGGTGGTTGATTACCCACTTCCGTTGAAGCAACTGGTTTATACAGAATAACTCTTATACCGTCACCCGATATACGGCACACTTCGCTTATTTTTTCCTACGACCGGTAAACAGTTACATTACAAAGATTCATTACATTTTTAATTTTTTATACATACCACACCATTTCGACGTTTAATAAATTCAATGCACACTTCTCCATTATCTAATATAGTAAGGATCGCATTTTTCGTTCTATGTCTAGTAGGTTGAAGTCTCTCTGAACATAAAGGCGGGACTTGTAATTTTCCCCCGTCTTCAGTATTCTCAAAACAGTGCTCAGTCTTTTCCTTTTTTCTATATTTCTCTTTCTTCTGTTTTTCAGTCTCATCATACGCGTCGCAAGTACTATATTCATTCTGTGAAAACACCCTACTTTGGGGCGGTGGTGGTATTCCTGCCAATACGGAATTCTCTTTTGCGCGGTAATCGACACAATTTGCCTTGTATACATTTGTCTTTGTAATGGGTTCAGACAAAGCTTCGCTCCTTGCACTGATCATGGGTCCATATCCGTTCGACATTATAGGCATCGTTGACATTCGTTCCTCCGACTTGGAACGCATTCTCGGTCGTCCGTAAGAGGACAATGTTCTTCCGACCCCTGAATCGAGCATACCATCCACTAATAACCCTTTACCCATACCATTTTTCTCCTAATTATATAAACATTCAATAGAATTTAAGGATCAATTCGCATAAAACATACATTTGTGTAAATATTACTTACATGCATCAATTTATTCCTTTCTAAATTAATTATAAATGGATGTTTCGGAATGTCACGCAAACGAATTCTGTCTTTCGGATTTTTTTTTAATAACTTATCAATGAGATCTTTAGCATTGTCTGACAAATGAGCCGGCATTACGTAATCAGCCATCACAACGCGCGTTAGAGTACTCTTAACAGCATCAGTATCAAATGGTGGCTTGCCAACCAATAAGGTATATAACATACACCCTAAACTCCATACATCTGCTTCCAAACCATGTGATGATCTTGTTGCTATCTGTAGTGATATATGGACGAATATGTTCAAGTATCTACACCAATATTTTGCACAAACTGTTTACATAAATTATTTAACAAACCTCAGGTGATATATAATTAGGAGTACCACACATTGTTAAATGTTTTTCATCAGGCCTTGTCAATTGAGTAGCCAACCCAAAATCTGCTATTTTCTATAAATTAAAATGTGTTTAATGTTTGTAATTCATTCATTGCACTAGGAAGGTTTCTAATGCATTCATTTTCCTTACCACTTGCATATCTCTACTTAGAAGTAAATTAGACAAGGACATATCTCTATGTAGTATTTGGTGTGAATGTAAATATAATAATCCTTGTACTACTTGTCTAATAATACGACCAGCTGAAAGTAGAGAACTTTGTGCAATATATGTGAAATTATAATTTATTTTAACACTTATATTATAGATACCTTGCTCTTCAGGTAATGCATTAGAGCCTTGCAATTTGAGAAAACGTTGTAGCTCTCCATTGTGACACAACTCCAATACCAAATAAACATAATTGGCATCTTCAAAAAATGTATATAATTCAAGTACTGCTGGATGTTTTAATCTGGAATGTATTGCTACTTCTTGACGCACTCTACCCACCATTCCAGCAGCTTGCATCAACTTTTTGTCGATCTGGGGAGATATTAATATACATACAAAAATCACATATAATTAATGGGAGGAAATTTGGATGACGCGTCGGTATTTAACCTAAAACGAACGAATTACCATTTTGATCGCAACTTCCATGCCACTGCGAAGACATTTTGCTCGATATACACTAGCAAAGCCGCCCTTTCCGAGTAAATTTAATACTTCGTAATCCTACAATTAAAAGTATTTAAATCAAATGATCCAATAAAACGATGAGCGTACAAATTTAAAAAGCTAACCTCTATCTGTTCACCGAAACCTCCGGATAGCGGTGGCATTTCCAGTAGCCAGGGGATAAAACAATAGGACGGTTTCAATCACCCTGGTCACTAAATTGCACTTTTCCAATGCATAAAATTACGTCGAAATGATATATATTTAGGAAATATATCAATAAATTTGTAAACAGAGATGACATGGCGCACCCGCCATATATAAACTTTCATACATTTCTTATTATGATAGATGGCACTCGCAACAATAATAGTTGAATGTTTATTAACCTGATTACGATAGAAATTGTAAACTATAGTTATCAATAATATACGGCGTATTCAAATTACACGAATCGAATATTCAACGCTGACTAGACCTTTCATTCATTTATTGAAATCAAACATTTGTGCATTTATATATGTAAGTCTCAAATAAATAACATCAAAACATATTTTTTTCATTACGATCTAGTTTTAATCAACAGAAAATAATACGAAAGTAGTACGAGAGCTTTCGAACGTTCTGAATGATATAAAAGAAAAATGCATTATAACAGATTGTGAGCTCTCAAATAAGAACCAAATTTTTATAAATTTAAACATTTTTTCACAACTGTAATTTACTCTAAATATCTACAATTACAAATTACAAATAATATACAGCACAATTTTTACATTATGCATTTGGATTGAATGTTAATGTTTTAGCGAGAATGGATGAAATATCGAAATGCGGCATAATTTTTTTTTGTTATTAGTATGCAATTATTCTACAATATAAATATTTTGATATCTAGGTAATATAATAAATACCTTACATTAATGTTTTTAGCCATTAGTTTCACTTTCGGTACATAAGGAAATAAACGATATAATTATACACATATTAGATGTTTAATTTATGAGTTATTTGTGGCACAAGACTTATTCATGTCGCGTCTTAAACTATTGACCTACTGACTTAAACCACCATACATAAAAAGTATGCAACTTTTTTTCTTACCAGGTCAATCATCAAAAATAACACAACTACAATTAATAATTTAGTGATGTTCAGTACTTTCGCTAAAAACTTTAATGTTACATTAAAGTAAGGTATTGTTTGGAGTATTCATAGGCATAGAGTTCTGGCATCGTTGTGCTGGAGGTTGATAAATGGGCTGTGAACTTCGTTGCTGAGTACGTTTCTTATTATAACCACCACTTTTATTCGACGGAACAACACCATTTCCGCCTCTGCGAAATTCCATTCCTGCTATAAAAATTTTTGTGAATTACGTAAGTTCTTATTTATTTTAAGAACTGAAGAAATATTTATCTTTTATTAATTTTTACCAGTTATATGATTTTGTGATTGATCATAACGAAGTTGTCTATTATTAAACCGCTGATCCAACTGCTTTTGATCCAACGCGTAATCTTGAGCAACTTGATGCTAATGTAATTAAAACGAAATATTTATCACCTGTTATACATAACAACAATAAAATTAAGATCATTTTACCTACGTCATTTGTTAAAGGTAAACAATCGACTTGTAGCACTTCTTCATAGTTTTCAAATCCTTTGAACTGAACGACACATGTCCTATCTGATACACCGGTTACTTTTGCAGTGTAATACTATATGTTAAATATATTAATTAAAATAAGTATAAAGAACAATATAATGTTTTAACGCGGCCATAGATATATTACTTTACCCTGTTATCTTCCCAGTATTTGGCTAGACATTTGTCACCTACTCGCCATACCCAAGTACTGCCAACAGAAACATTCGCATTTTGATTGTTACTGTATTGATTTGGACCTCTTTGGCCGTTGGGTCCAATAGTCCCTTTACCACCAGAATTGTCATTCGGTTGAAATCTGTTCAGTTGGTTTTTGTAATTTTTATCAGTTGTACTCGGGGGGTAAGTTCTATGTGTTCCATCTTCTTGTGCTCGATTATGCCTACCGTAAGAAGCATCGTAAGTTTGCCTATTCCTGGCATCAAGCTCATGATGATTATAATTCCTGCTGGTACCGAAACTTTTTCCCTGTTGATCTGGTGGAGCTTTATAGTAATTACTAGCATTGGTAATATTTGTTCCGTCTGTACGCGCGTGTAAACCGGAAGTTCGGGAATCGTTTGATTGAGATTTCTGATACGTTTTAATTCCAGTATCTTGTTGAGAATGAGTATGGCTGTCTTGATTTCGTTGGAATCTCGGCGGCTTATTTTGTTGAGAATGGTTTCCTCCATTGTACTGAGAAAATTGTGAAGTTGCAATGCTATTAAAATTTGATTTTTTACTGCTCCTGTTTTCATCCGAATGCCTTGGAGGTACTTGATATCCGCGTCCACCCTTTTGGGGTCTGTTAGAACGTTTTTAATTATTGTTTTAATTACGACACTCGACTGTAATACAAAAATATACCTTCCACTTTTTCCACCCGGTCCGTCGATATTTTTAGACTCGATTCTATCGTGATTGTTTTCTGTACTTTGTGTATAACTATTTTGGGATGGAATACTTGTTTCGACAGATTCAGACTGCAAAGGTAATTTGTCTTCAAGGAAATCAAAAAGAGATATTTTTCCACTACTCGGTTTACTTTCTTCAGATTTCTTTTCGAACCGTTTACTTCGTGGTTCACGCGGTTCTCGAGATTCTTTAAACGTACTGAAATTATTAAAAGCATTGATAAAAAAGATTGTTAATGTTCAACTTGTTCAAGTAGCAATCAACAGATATACCTATGTTTACTGTCTGCTCTTGTCAAACTTTTCAAAGCTTTGTCAATGTTATTCCGATTGACTTTTAATGCATATTCTGCCTGTTCTACAGAAAATCCTTGGTCTACTATTTTTTGTACACTGTAATCTAAAAGCTGTGAAGTAAATATATGAATATAAAAAACCGCAAAATAGTCATGATCACTTTAAAGTCCAACTTTTTACAAATCTTTAATGTAATGTACCTGTTTGTTTCCACCACCAAAGACTTTTTTGCTCCCTTGCTTAGCAGCTTCTGCTATAGCATCCTTACGTTGAGCTTCAAACTCAGCATTTTCTTTACTAGCTTTTTCTTTCTCTGCTAAAGCTTTAAAATTTTTATCGTGTTCAGAAACTTTTATAATTTTTTTTCCAAATGGTATCCATGGTGGTGGTCCACCTTCTTCTGTGGACCTTGCTCTTGTATGCAATGCCAATTTCTGTTACAAAAGGAGATTTGAATTCCATGTATGTTAACACATTCAAAGTCAGCAGTTTTGAGACAAGATTCTTAACCAAACACAGTAGTCAATGTGTTAAAACTAAATTAGGTAACCTACTTTGTTTAGTTCCCATTTCTCCACAAGATTTGTCACTTTTCCTCCAAGTACTTGTGCTATTTGCGATGGTCTAAGTAAGATAATTCCATGAGATGTTGGTAAACTACCCAACCCAAGCAATATTTTTGTACCAGGAGGAGTATTTAAACTACAATATTAGTTCCATTAATCGTGCTTGCTTTTTATATAAATGATATAAGCATTTGATTTTTACCTCAAAAATGAAATGTGTTCAACTTCCACAGCTTGATAATTATTTTTACCATCTGTTAAAAACAATTTTAATAAACGTGGAGCTGCACGTGATTCCTCATTGTTTTTGGGTGCAGCAACATTACGTAATTTTTGTATTTGCAACACAATATTACCCTGATTAATATCTCCAAGACCACTACCAATTTCTCTTAAATCGAGCTATATAAAAAGTAAGGAAATAAAAGTATATTATCATTCCTAGAAGCCAAAATTTAATATACTTACATCCAATAATCGTTTAACGATCTTTTGTAAGTCAGTGATATTTCCAGAATCACTCGCAATAGTATAACCATGGTCTGTAATATACCTATTTAAAACGTTTATAAGTTCATTCATGTATCCAAATTTAGAAAGATATTTTGTTTTTTTTTTTAACAAACATCACCATGCAATAGTTTCTATACGCACCACCCCTTATCCTTTAACTTTTCCATAATATCCACAGTCATTTTGTTTTTTGAGCCAAATTTTTCCAAAGAAACAATCGGTTCAGTTTGCCAACTGTATTAGGAGAAATTTTATGAACGTTACATGCATGTATTCAACTTGTACATAAACATGTGTCAGCTGACGTGTAAACCAATAGGAAATATGTTTTTGAAAAATCGACAACTACAAAACCAAAATCGAATGTTTTCGCAGGTATTGAACACCGTTTATTATACGGTTTGATGCCACCTGCTTCTTCGATGTAACGAACAAAAGGAACCGCGCCTATGGAACCTCCAATTTTCTGCCACCATCTTGAACATTTATTCTACCGTGATTTTAAGATCGATATATCGGTACTGTGCAAGAAATACGTCACTATCGATACATCGCTTGTTGTTTAAATATTGGCATCGTCGTTACTTTAATAATTAGCACTAAATTAGCGATTTTTATGCAATCATTCAGCATTTCACATACACAATTGTCGATTGTCACTTATATGCCCATTTTACTAACACATTATACCCATACATAATTTTATATCTCTTTCCGTTGTTTATTTACTTATAAAACATTTCCAAGAGATACGATCTTAAAGAAAACAATTCAGCAGACGATATATTTTCACAAAATTAAAATATATTTCCGTCTGAAAATGCGTACAATCACGCGAGAGGTTATGTAATAATATAAATTTTCAAAGTAATTGTATTTAATATCCGTTAAGTCAAACTAATAATGCAGTTGAGACGTGAAAAGAAATCGCAGAAAACAACTCGAATAGTTGATTGGCACAATTGCATGTACTGGATCGTTATTTAAGAATGATAGTGGAAAATGATTGCGTGAGCAGAAAATAGGTCACGTTTTACGCATCAAGTTCTAAAATCATGTTTCAGCGAATTGTAAGAGTAACGTTCTTCGAATCCTTGAGATTCCATCGATTGTATAGCCGTTATTCCTACATACATAAATTAAACACGTTCATATGCAAATTTTTATGATAATAAAAATGTTCGAATCAGAAAAATGATGATACAAAATGTATAAATTGTGTGTACTTGAAACGTCAAAAAAACGGTGCAGAAACATGTAAACCAATTACGGTGGGCAAGTTTCACGAGAGGTCACTATCACCGACAACCTCTATAGCAATGAAGTATAAAAAAGTCATTAACTGCTGATCGGTCCAATTTGAGCTGACGATTATTGCTCGGGTGGAGCACCGTTTGAACAACGATGGAATTAGATCAGATAGAGACTAACTTAGGAGATGACGGAAGCATACAGGCACGATTAAGAACAAGACCCGCCCATATTGTTTTACTAACAATTTATAATTAATCGTTGAAATGAAAGTACAAAATTTAAATATAACCTTATCGTGACGAAGGTGGGTTAGTCCGAATATAAATAACACTGGAGGACATTTATGTTTTGCCGCGAAATGAAGTTATCATTCGCACGCATTAATTAAATTGTCCATTATGTACAAGATACATCATTTGTTACCGCTACTTATAAACATTAACATGAATTACGAAATGGGTAATAAAAAAGAACCTGTTTTTGTCTACCACGAATTACAAATATTTATTCACATTTACACACACGTGTATTCACATATGCACCCGTCGTGAGTTGTTTAAACACGCATTATATCACCATACATTGTATATCCATGACTTATACTACGCACTGTACACATACACCTTGTATTACTTATGTAAGATTGTGTTACTACGCGTTATATCGCAGCCCGTTGAATTATCACCACGCGTTTTATTTCCACATATTCTACTTTCTGCACGAAATCATTTTACTGTATGAAGGATAATTTTTGTGTAACCTAATATGCATATAGTCATCTCCAAAAATTTCCCTCTGTAACTCCATTCATGGCAATATAACAAAAATCTACTGTATATCGTTCGATTGAATAACAAAAGTTAGCAAGCTGTTATAAAAACTGTGATACGCTATTTTTATTATATTATTAATATTTTCTGTTTCGATATGTTTTTTAAACGCACGACCATATCTGCCGTGGCAGTTGATACATCAAACGAGGGGTGAGGCACAGATAAAAAGGTGCACGAAATATAGCGAATATCGACCAATTGAAATAAATGAAACGTCTACATCGATATGCGGACTAGTTGGCGACAACGGAGACCTTACTCATTGTCAGATTAGTGTCCCATATAAAAGTATCTACATACTTGATATCTAGTAGCGACACAAGGGTACTTTATCTGGCACGATACAAGAATACGAGATGTACTCTCGGTGCATATATTTTACACGCAATGACTAGAGACGCCGTGTACAATCTGGTGCAATGTTGACTTTCTTCAAATTGCTAGAAATTTAGTGGAAAGCGCATTCCAATGGCTTCAATTTTGGGTCGCGTAACGTGAAAACTTGGAAACTTCAAGATTTCTAAATTCTTCGTTTTCTAACACAAATTGACAAATTATCAGGTTCTCGAATTTTCAAAATTAGCAAATTTCAAAATCTGTAAATTTCGAACCCTTTAAATTACGAATTTCTTAAATTTATAATATCCACAAATTCCATATTACACAAACTTCAAAATCCCCCAATTCCAACTCCCCAAATTCCAAATTCTCTGAATTTTGAAATCCCCAAATTCCCCAAATATCACATTACCCGAATTTCGAAATCCCCAAATTACAAATTTCCTAAATTCAAAATTCCCCACATTCCAACACCCCAAATTTCGAAATCCCAAGTTCCGAGATTTCGAAATAAAAAAAAAAATGAAAGTATTGAAAAATGGTAAATTTCTAAATGTTAGACAGGGGGTAGCAGATATTGCCCGGCGTTGTACCCCACTTTCGGTAGCTCTCCCCCTACGAGGATGGATTCTCCGCACGTCCGATGGTACAATGGGTACACGCAGCACATAGAAGCGAAGACTGCGTTGTGTACACACAGGTACAGTATGGTAAACGATGACTCGCGGTAGAAAAGGGAGATTCGAATAAGAACATAGAGTGAGAGGGGGGTAAATGAAGAAGGACGGAGCAGTTAAGAAATGACGAGGAGGGAAATAATATGTGAAAGAGAGGGAGATAATCAAGGAGACCGAGCAACACGGAAAGCGTTGTACCAGAGCGAGCGAGAGAGAGAGAGAAGGGAGAAACAGGGGGAGAGCGAAAGAGAGAACTCGAGTCGGTTTTACCATTTCAGTTTCACTCAGACCCGGCCTGAAATCGCGCGTGTCCACAACGATACTCGAGTCGCAGCTTCGTGCCCGAATTTTCGCTGCCGATTAACCGAAATCGCGAAACAAAAGCGGTCAGTGATTTTCGTCGTATTAACGAGCAACAGTTTAGACGAGTGTTACGCGAAACGGTGTCACGTTTCATCGACGAAAGAAATTGTTTATCTCACACTCGCTACCGTTGGCCAGAACGAAATAGGGTGCTCGGCATACGACACGATGTGAGTAGAAACCCTTTAACGACTTTCCCCGTTAATGTATGCGTTCCCAACGTACCGCACGTATTGCAACGGTGGTACAGGGCGACCGACCTGTAATCGGTTCAAAATTTTCGATCTATCCGATGGAAGCCTCGAGATTCCACACCGTTGCAAATTTATCGATAACCGTCATTCACGAATTGCACGGATCGTGCTGCTCATCCGTTTTTTTCGCGGACAAAGGACCACGAACGTTAATTCACGAGAGTGAATCGGTAAGGAAGTGCCATTAGACGAAATCTACGGGGCTCCATAGTTTGTGGATTAAATGACGCCTACGACGGTGAAGCATGGTGAAAATATTTGCACTGACTCTCCAGTCGAATTTTCGGTTTCGACATACGGCGCGCGAGCGGGATTACGATTTCGATTGCGATCGATCGATCGAAATGTTTAAAAAATGCGTTCTTGCGACGACGCATGCGCACTGCGTTGACAATCGCGAAAAGTATGTCTACGGGTATTGAAAAAATACGGGGAAGATGAATGCGGTCGTAAATCTTGTCCAGAGATTTTCCAGCATCCATATTGTTGCGAACCGTACGATTGCAGTGACTGTTTTACCTTGCGCGTTGTAAATACGTTGTCTGCCATAGCGGAGTACGATCTCGTGCAGTATGGCACGATTTACATAACTGCGATTATTTAGGCTACGATTGATTCCGGTTTTAATTTCACGTGGTTGTCGGGGACGCGATTTTAACGATGCATGTCATTTCGCTACAGGTTGTATGACAAAGTATTCCGCACGTTGCATAGCCATAATTCGCGTTGTATTAACCACTTTGCACGTATATTTTCATACGCGTTATTTTTACACTGCGTTATATTCGCCACGTGTTATCTTTGCTACGTGCTAGATTTCCTAAGTGTTGTATTCGTCACGCGTTCTATCTTACACGGGTTGTTTTCGTTACGCTTCGCGTCCCTACGCGTTGTATTTGCTATGGGCTGTATTCGTCACTCGTTGTATTTTTAGAGATTATGCTCGAGTTGTATGCGGTACGGATTATATTCGTCATGCGTTGTGTTCGTTATACGTTATATTTGGCACTGGTTGTATTCGTGTCGCGTTGTATTCTTCACACGTTACATCTGGCACGGTTTTTTTTCAATTCGCGTTGCTTTCTTGTATGCTGTATTTGCGACGGTTTGTACTCGTCACACGTTGTATTTTTGCTCATTATATTCAGAACGGGTTGTATTTTCTATGCGTTGTATTCACCACAAATTGTATTTGCTACGCGTTGTGTTCACCTCAAGTTGTTTCGTATGGTATTCATCGCGCGTTGTATTCGTCGTGCGTTGTATACACCACACGTTGTATGCCACATGCACCGCATTAGCAAGCGTTGTATATTCACCTGTTGTATCGTGAACGCGAACCATCAAACGTGAACCAGCAATATTAAAAGAGAAAGTTTCACCGTCGATTCATCATAGCAACGCTGTAATCTTGCCCACGGCAATATAACGAGGGTCAACGGTAACATTGCAATGCACCTTACGCATATCGTCCGAAACATAATGTCTGCATCGATAACAAGTAAAATTCTTGTCACATTAACATCTTGAATGCCATCCTAAAACAGTTTTAATTTCTCTCAGGAAGTAGTTGTATTTCCGATAATTTTTATAATATTCCAATGTCCATAATTTCCATAATATTCTATTCTGATTTATTCGATAAGCTTTGATGTTTTTATAAGAAATTTTTATACCTTGTTATGTTGAATGTTTCAACTAAAATTAGCGATAGATTTATGTGTGAATTCATACGTCACCCGTATGTGGGTGACATGGCACTGAAAGTGTTAACATAGATCTTGGTACATTATTGCAACGTAGTAAATCAACCGGTGAACGTATGACTCAGAAATGCAACATGGAAACAAAACGTATCTAAATTGACATCATCGTGTGTACCTGCATCATCGACGCGTAGTAAGACGCCCATTTTACGTCGTGCACTCACGGCATCACGGGGATCGTTTTCTCCGGAGACGGCGACATTTACCAAGCACCGTTTGCTAAACGTCTAGTCTGTTGAATTATGCCGGGAGAACGAACATAACGGGCAGAGAATCAACGCTGGAACCTTGATAAAACGTTCCGATGCTTTACCAAGCGACATTTTTTGCAAGCTTTATCCAATCGACGATGAGGACATCGTTAAAAATATATTTCTTTGTTAAAAACACACATTACGACGACGACTTCTTCACTTCGATACGATTAATAAAATTAGAATAATCAGTAAGCTATCAATTAAGTACCAATCTAGTAATTAAACAATTATTAAAGAGCGGACGAACTTGGAAAAGTGAAAGCATAAGAATCCGTATAATTCGACGTTAATGAAATATAAAATCAGGTTGAAAATCCGTCAGCTTATATTTCAAAACGGATTATCGGTGACTTCGTAATTAATGTTAATTACATTGATTAATAACGCGAAACTAATTCCAACGTGTCCGACCACCTCACGTCCACTTCCCCTGCGGCAGTGTGTTTATGGGTTACAGTGTCACGTAAAAACTATTGAACTCGTCGAATCCAATTAAATCCAGGTTAAATATAGAGGTAGACGTTTCGTTCGTGTCGTCTGCACCGATCGATATCGATTAACGTGACAGTGAAAATATTATTTCGTAGCTGCGACACGATCGAACGTTGAAATGGTACTTCGTAACACGACGAAGTGTAACCTTACGTAGGAAAGTTGCCGAATAAGAGGACGAAAAACGCACGAAACGAAGAAAAAGCCAAAGGGACGGATCCTTTCAGTTGGTCGAAAGTTACGTTGGAACCGAGGTCGTCTGGTTTTATGGTATACATGCTCCGTATTATACATTACGATCACCGGGCACCGGTTATGATGACGCTCGCTGCGTCTACCATTACAGACTCTTTCTTCTCGATTTCACTCGTTAACACGTTAACTGCAATTGGGGGTCATCGGCGACCGGCACCGCCAACACGCTATGCTTCGCAGAATAATATTCAGATATTCGATATAGGTTAACATTCGAACACCTTTTCGATGTTCTTAGCTCACCTGTCTATCTCGGGATGTGTATACTTTCAAGTATACACGATATTGATCATAATTTCCCTAGACCATAATATTCTTAGACCTCAATATTTGTGGACTTCAGTCTTGTCATGTGCCAATATCCCTAGACACCTGTACTCATAGTTCCCCATACCCACACCTCCCAGCATGTCTACATTCTAACAGTACTAGATTCTAGTATTCCTAGATTTCAATATCCCGATTTCAGTATCCCTAACTCTTTAATACGGATATTAATATTTATGTATCGATATTGATATTTATGTATTATTGATAATATTAATAGAATATCGATAATATTTATATATCATTGATAGTATTAATAGAATATCGATAATATTTAAATATCATTGATAATATTATTAATATTTACAACATCTTCAGATATAAGATCCCAAAACTTCTTAGATCAATAATACCCGTGACTCGCAAATATTCCTAGACCTTGAAATCCCAGAATTCCCGGAATCGCCGTACTCGCAACACGGCTAGTATTCGTTACGGGCTACGGTATCGCCAATACGAATGGAATTCATCGAACAAGATAATTGCAGACGAGCCGTTGATCATCGTCGAACATTATCCACGAGCGTCTATCGAGACGAGACAAAATAGAAAGTGCGTCGTTTCGTTAGACCGTGGGTAATAAGGCCGTTAACGACGTTCGCGAGAGTGATCGATAAGTAGAAGTTGCCCGGACACGTTCGCAATTACCACGGAGAAAAGGTAGCGCACGTTGCCCTAATTAAAGTTCTTTATACACGACGTTAGGTAGCTACTGTTACGTGTTAGAAGGGCGAAGGAAGCGTTAATGATGACGTCACCGTGTTGCAGGTCCCGTCGGTCCCGTTTTATTATTTTTACGTTTTTTTTCTTTTTCTTTTTTTTTCTCATCGTCCGTGGATTACTTAATACGAAGGGAGCAGCTCACTTTCTCTCTCCAGTAACGTGCCTTTAAGCCGGCATGCCGGTGCGTGACCGAGTCTCCACTGAACTTCTACAGATTGTTGCAAAACCAGTGTATCAACATCGCAATACCATTACGAAGAGAACATAACGTTATGCAACGTTAACACACTTACACCGTTGTTTACCTGTTGCGTGTTTAAGCGACGAGTTTAGAGTTGTCGGGGTTATTAGTGATTGACATCGAGGACTTAACTTTTATAGCTTGGGACCATGTAATGGCACATCCAACTTTCGTACGCCCTGTGCATTGCAATTTGTAAAATTGTGTAGGAGGATCGTTTACTGTTCGAGAAACTTTGATGATCACCGATCGAGTTTGGAACGGACGCACCGGGTGCGTCATATGCTAGATACTTGATGTTACGTACAAGTACTACTGTTGTATTTTTGTGTCTTATATATTTTGGTATATTTTTGATATTATAGTCGTCATTTGATATATTGTTATTTGTTGGATTTCTTCAGGGTGTTTTTCTATGCATTATTATTTTCTGGGTTGTAAAACGCGTTGTATTTATATGTGTCGTATTGCTATGTGTTGTAATTCGGCGGGTTGTAATTCTACAGGGGTTGAATTTCCACGCGTTGTAATTCTATGGGGGTTGAAATTCCAAGCGTTGTAGTCGCCATGTGTTGTATTTCCGCGCGTTGTAAATCTACGAGTTGCATTACCACGCGTTGTAATTCTATTGTGTTTGTTTTTCACGCGTTGTAGTCGCCATGCGTTGATTCTCTACGCGTTGTGTTTCCACAAGCTGTAATTACCACGCGTTGTATTTCCATAAGATGTAATTGCTACGCGTTGTATTTCCACAAGGTGTAATTGCTACGCGTTGTATTTCCACAAGGTGTAATTGCTACGCATTGTATTTCCACAAGCTGTAATTGTTACGCGTTGTATTTCCGCAAGGTGTAATTGTTACGCGTTGTAATTCTACAGGAGTTGTACATCCACGCGTTGTAATCATAATACCTCGTATTTCTACGCGAGGTACACTATTGTGTGTATGTATCCTATTTGCCACGCGTTGTATTTACCTCGTGTTATATTACCACGCGTCGTATACGTCACACGTTGTAATCACCGAATTATTCGCCGCTCACCGACTATCCACTAAACCCATTTAAACACACAAAAAAGCCGTTTGTCAAATCCAGTAAATTTTTAATTCCCCCAATTACATCCTCTTGTTATACTCCCCGTGGTAATATAACGAGCTACCATAAATAAAGAATGCTGTACACCCTCGCAAGAATTGAATAACGGCCAAAGGTCATCGGTCGCTAACACGAAAGGCTTATCATGGCCAAAATCGCGAGTGGTGAAACGTCAGCTTTTGTCACGATTATGGCGGTGTATAGTATTAGAATGTTTTTCCATGGTGACGAGGGAAATCGATAGCCAGCACCACGTATGGGCAATGTCACGCGAACCTGATACACTTACTCTTTTTCCCAACACAATAAGCGTGCAGTAATTATGATGTAAGTTCGGGTAATCAAAAATAATGAACAACACGCGTCGTAATTGAAACGATCGACCTTCGTTTGGAACACGAAAGTATAGTGCTTGTTGCATGGATTCATTTTTGTTATTACCGGATGAAACTACGTGGAGGACTCTCGAAGATCATGAAATAGATTCATACGAACCTAGTATAATTTCTGTAGCAGTATTTTTCACGAATAAAAACTGTTGGATATACAAATATTGTCTTTCATACTTAAACGTGACCTCCATTATCTGGCAGTATATACTATGAACAATGGCGATCAAAAGTATATTTTACTCATGTGCGAAATTCATTAAGAAAATGAATAAAAAATTTAGCTCAGTATTCAGACAATAATTCGATAGTTCAAATTTGTTAACACTAGAAATACCAACATTAAATGCATACTTACTTTAGAATTGAAAATGAAGTAGAAAAATAAGTAAATATTGCAGCATCACCTAACATATACAACCATTCATTAGTTCAATAATACATGACAGATATTTTGACAAAAGGTCGGCCACAAAATTTTATTACATAAAATGTCAAACCCGAAACCAGTCATTTTGACTGGTTAGTAGTACTAGTGTTAACTCGCAATGGATATTGGAATTCACGCTTTACGTCGTAATTATTTCACAAGCGACCACCATTGTCTTCTCTTCCTCTACTAATTACGTCACTCGCGTAACAGATTACCTTCAATCTTGATGTAATCGTTGCTCGTAAATATCCATTCGAAGCACGCGAAATAGGAAAAGAACAACGAACAAATAATTAAACAAATAATTCGATAAATTGAATTCCGACAACGTTTCCACAAGGAGATACAAATCGAGTAGGAAGCTGATGGTCGTCATCGAGAAACGAAGGTCGAAACAGCGCCAGGATGTCGTTGTCGTTGTTCCGCGCAAACAACGTAATTCTTTTCCCTGTCACGATGTATCTCTCGCTCGACTTTTCTTAATTTAGGTCAAACCAGTCGAGGAAAATTGTACGAGATAACGCGAGGACAATTGAATAATGCGAAATTGAGACATCGTGATATTTTTCAAATGAAACGCGGAGTCGCTGCGGGACATCCATCTTTTTCTGCCTCGAACTTCATTCTTTTCGACTCCTCGCGTTTCCTAATCACTCGAGGTGACCTACATATGTCCCTCGTGCAACGATCATGGTACGCCTCCGTCCACTAAGGTCGTCGTTCATGATGGCCGACAGGTGTAAAACTAATTGGTCCCATAAGGATCGAAAGTTCGCCTCCTTCGGTAGATCCACGCGCTCAATGGTCACGACATGCAAAGTGAATCGATCGCGTTTCTTACGTCACGTAGATCCGTGAGTTAGTTAACAGTAAGAACGCGCGTCGATGATTCACGTAATAATAAACGCTTCCATGCTTACTCATCGTCCACGATGATCTTGAAACATTGTCGAAGAGTCCGCGTGATCCGTTTAATGGAGGCTGTCCTTATCCCCGGATCTCTGTCCTTCCGGCGGAAGGATCTGGGTCACAGCATATTTCATAAATACGTAAATCCTTTCGGAATCGAGGTTGACAGAGTCGTTTGTTTGATCGCGCACGT
The DNA here is from genome assembly GCA_947623535.1 of Coelioxys conoideus. Taxonomy (NCBI): domain Eukaryota; kingdom Metazoa; phylum Arthropoda; class Insecta; order Hymenoptera; family Megachilidae; genus Coelioxys; species Coelioxys conoideus. The sequence goes on from OX392459.1 coordinate 12,887,735, forward strand.
TGATTGTTAACCCCTTGCGTTGTAACGACGAGCTACACACGCGACGCACTCGCTGATCAAATATTTTTGAATTTTTCTTTTGAAAAAAAAAATTTTCGGTGTTAATAGGTAATATATGAACAGATTTGTCTATACAAAAAGATAACGATGCGGACGTTTCTGAAAAATAATGAGATTATACTGTTCTTAATTGACTGGTATATCCATAATGCGATATAGGGAGTGCCATGATATAATTGATCAATACGTGGCCATTTTTACATGTGGCAATATAGCGCGTGGGATCTCCATACGTGGCGATATAACGCGCGGTAATTCTACAAGTAATAATTCGTCATGTCAACAATGCAACACGTGGTAATTCGACACGTCGGCAATGTAACGCGTGGTAATTCCACACGTAGTAATTCGACACGTTGGCAATGTAACGCGTGGTAATTCTATGCGTCGGCAATATAGCGCGAGGTAACTTCATAAGCTGCGATATAACGCGTGGTAACTCTACAAGTAATAATTCGTCATGTCAGCAATGCAACACGTGGTAATTCGACACGTCGGCAATGTAACGCGTGGTAATTCCACACGTAGTAATTCGACACGTTGGCAATGTAACGTGTGGTAATTCTATGCGTCGGCAATATAGCGCGAGGTAACTTCATAAGCTACGATATAACGCGTGGTAATTCTACAAGTAATAATTCGTCACGTCGGCAATGTAACACGTAGTAATTCGACACGTCGGCAATGTAACGCGTGGTAATTCCACACGTAGTAATTCGACACGTTGGCAATGTAATGCGTGGTAATTCTATCCATCGGCAATATAGCGTGTGGTAACTTCATAAGCGGCTATCATTTTTTTAGTATTTCACTATTTTTTGTTATTGTTTTGCTCTTCCGAAAAATAAATGATTAATCGCGACGACTCGCAAAGGTCTCATTGTTTCGTAGAAAAGATTTCGCGGTCGTGTGTGGAAATAGAAGGAAAAATCTCGGAAAATAACACGCGGAGGTGGATAAAAGTTCACGGGTCATTTCGCATTATCCACGACAGTCTTCATAAAAGTTGGATACCCAACGGGTCTTCGAATTACTGGAATATCGTACGAGATACGTATCGATTGGGTTTCTGCCGTTGGCACGTCAACGGTTCGTCAAAACTCGAAGAATATTTCGTGGTCGATCAAAGAGCACATTTAGACCGAACGTGAATCGATATCAGAAATTAAAAATGACGCGGTAATGGCGTAATCACGATTCAATTGCTAGTGAGAATGTAGGTCGGCGGAAGGAAAAAATTGAGGACGATCACGAGCATCACGGAATCATGAAAGAATCTTCTGGTGGTCGTGACGTCAGCGCGGAAATAATTACTAAACGTCTGGTCGCCTTTAAGAATGACAATGACGAGGATTACGCGAACGCCCGATCCTTCTACGGACTTGGAATTGTCGTTGCACTTGCAAAACAACATTCCGACGCTTTCTAAATATTGTCCGATTTCGGAGGTGCGTTGTGTCGCCTTCAAAACCATTTATCTAATCGCTGGTCTGCAGGGTCACGCGTTGCAAACGAGTCTCGAGGAAAAATTATGGGAGTATCAATGAAAAGAGAAAAAGTTTATGGGTTGTTATCGCGTTTATGTATGGTAGCAATTATCTTGTAAGCGTGTCGTAAGTCTATACTTATTTACGGTTTCTTAGTGGTTTTTCTTTATTTGCAGCTCGAGTGAACAACGAAAATGGGATACGGGACGGAAATGGACAGCTGCGGACGCTGTATGAAGTATTCCTTGTTCTTCGTCAACTTCGTCATTTTTGTAAGCGCTTTTTTTTTTGTTGATATTTTGTATACGAGTCATTAGCGTCACTTTTATTCATTAAGATTTTGTTTGAAAATACGAAATTCCAGGATTTCCACATTTCTCACAGTTTCCAATTCCGTAAATTTCTAGAAAAAAATTCCGTAAATTTCGACTTTCGAAATACTAATGTTATTGCCCAAATTATCATTTTGGTGAACCCCCAAATTCTCAACATTCCAAATTTTCGAACTCCCCATATTTCCAAATTTCCAAATTTTCAAATTCCCAAATTCCCAAATTCCTAAATTCCCAAATCTCCAAATTTTCAAAACCCTAAATTCCCAAATTCTCAAATCCCCAAATTTCCAAATCCCAAATCCCCAAATTCCAAAATCCCCAAATTCACAAATTGCCAAATTTCCAAATTCCCAAATATCCAAATTTCTGTATCCCCAAACTTTCAAATCCCGAATTTATAATACGGAATAATTGGAATCTCCCAAAAATATACATATATTTATTTGACAATTCGCATCTCGATTGTAACATCTAACGTACAAATACATTTTCAGATCGGCGGTGTTGCAATAGTTGGATTAGCAACGTGGGCCCTGTTGGATAAAGTTCCATGGATAGGTGAACTAGTTGGGAACGATCTGCTAACAGGTGCTATTTACGTGTTGTTGGCTGGTGGTGTACTCGTAGCCATCATCTCGTTCTTCGGTTGCATCGGTGCATCTCGCGAAGTGAAATGCATGCTTCTCACGGTAAAATATTTATTATACCCGCCGTTGGGAATCGATCGATAGTTCGATCGGCATTCGAACGAACGTGCATGGATACGAAATTATGATTGCAGTACTTCATCATCGTGTTCCTGTTGTTCGTGACAATGTTAATTGGCGGAGTGCTCGCGTACGTGTTCCGTGAAAAGCTGGTGCAAAGCCTTGAAAGGGAGATGAGCAGTTCGATGAGAGTTTATGATAGTCGTAAATCCGTCAGGGACGCATGGGACACCACGCAATCCACTGTGAGTACAACTGGGACCGTAATATGTAGAGATCTAGGCACTCGGGGAATGTGGAATTTAGGGATTGGGGAATTTAGAGAAATTTGGGCATTTGGAAATGTGGAGTTTATAGGATTGGAGGATTTACTCCAATCTAAAGGAATTTGAGGAACTTAGAGACTTGGATTTGGAGGATTTGGGAATTTAGAGATTAGTATTGGAGGATTTGGAAATGAGGAATTCGGTATTGTGGAACTGTGGAATTTGGGAATTTGAGAATTCGGGAATGTGGGATTCGAAATTATTGAATTTGGGGACATAAAGATTTGGGAATGTGAGAATTCGGGGACGCGGGAGTTGGGGATATGATAATTTGGGAATGTGAAAATTTCATAAATATGGAACTGGGCGATATGAGAATTTGAGAATGTCAAAATTTCATAAACGTCGAACTGGGGGATATGGGAATTTGGGAGTGTGAGAATTCGGGAATGTGGAACTGATGGATATGAGAATTTGGGAATGTTAGAATTCGGAAACGTGTAATTTGGGGATATGAAAATTTGAGAATGCGAGAATTCGGAAACGTAATTTGGGGATATGAAAGTTTGACAACGCGAGAATTCGGAATTGTGGAATTCATAAATGTGATGAGTCGGAAATGTGAAATTTTAGAATATGAAAATTCGGCACTAACGTGCCCAACTTACGTACCCTACTTCGAATATGCACTCGTCAGGCTACTAAACATATCATCGCAGCGGAGTGCAGTGGAAAAAAAAATCGCTCGAAGCGATACAAAATTTCCCGCTATTAATTATATATAATTTCGAGAAGGTTCTCAGTCTGACTTGACACGCGATTTTCTTTTTGCGTTTCGATTTCAGCTCCACTGCTGCGGTGTAAACGGTTGGAGAGACTGGGGAACTCAGGGACTGAACGTGCCACAAAGTTGTTGTCGCGAGATACAACCTAACCAGGTAAACATTAATTTTCTTAACGAGCTCGTTCTTCGGATACGTGCGGCACAACCGTTGACGAGTCGGTGCATACATAATTGCTGTAATTAGTGATCTGCGCTACTCTCGTCGTGCACGGACCTCGTCTGCAACCAGTGTCTAGCGTTATTACCTTCATGGGATTCAATTATGTTTCAAGTGCTCACGAGAAAAATGAATTTGTCTGGGACAAAAGAAGGCTTACATCTAATTTGCGTCTGCTTCCATAATTCATGAACGGAACATCCACGGACAAAAGTATCCACGTTCTATATTTATGTCGTGTAAATCACGAGCGGGTACTTTCACGCGAGATCGAGTACGCGAAAACGATTTGAAAACTGACTTTCCTTCGGACCGTTTTTCGTTTAATTAATCACAAAGACGATATACCTACTGCCGGTTTAACAGATTTCGAATTGTATCGACCGTTGATAATCGTGCTACATGTGCCACGAACGACTTTCGAGACAACGTTGTAACAGCGTGTTGTTCATTCGTAACAACGGAAGAAGATGACAATTCTATATACTATGAAACATTCGTGTTCGTAGAGGTATTGCAGTATAATGGAACAATGGAGGAGTAATAACGTGGCAGTAATCCAATGATACAGGCACGGTATCACGTGTCCACGCGTGACCAATAATACCGCTTTTCTCATTACGTGTAATAAGGTATAATTGTCTCGTGACTCGAATCCGACTGAAATCATTCGTGAATCTGGCCGAAACAATCAGTAACGGACCGACAAACGATTCCATTGAAATTTCGAAAGCCTCGCGATCGATCGATTACGTCCAGAAAAGCATCCGCTCCGTGGCAATCTCTTAATCGACCTCGAAGTTGTTTCGCCTCTCACGCTTTCACCCGGCGCCGCTCGACTTTCTCAAGCCGAATTGTTTCCGCACGTTGGCCTCATCGATCTTTATTTCGCAGAGATTCAACTGCAGCGCTGGACCGGACACGGTGAATCCCTCGAACGCCTATCTGGTCGGTTGCATCAACGGAACGCAGATTTACATGCAGAAGCACGCAACGATCATGGGTGGCGCTGGAATTGCTGTCGCGTGTCTGATGGTGGGACTTTCTCTTTTCCATTTGCATTTTAATCGAACCTGCCTTCTATGAAAATTCATTAAGAAACGCGTTACATTCGTAGAAACACTTTTCCTTTTACGCGCGGTTGTCAAATGCTGCGATCTAGGTCGATGGAAAATCGATCATTATCCAAAGTACAATGGCTACAGTTCATAGTTTGAGATTATACCATTTTTAATTGACTGGTATATCCATAATGCGATCTACAGAATGCCACGATATAATTGATCAATACGTGGTAACTTTACGTGTGGCAATATAGCGCGTGGGATCTCAATACGTGGTGATATAATGCGGTGGTGGTAACTGCACATAGAGTAATTCTACGTGTGGCAATATAACGCGTCGTAATTTCCTAAACGGCTATATAACGCGAGGTAATTCCATACGTAATAATTGGACACGTCGGCAATATAACGCGCGGTAATACTACCCCTTGGAAATACAGCGCGTGGTAATTTTATACGCGGCGACATAACGCGTGGCAATTCTATAAGTAGTAATTCGACACGTCGGCAATATAACGCGTGGCAATTCTATAAGTAGTAATTCAACACGTCGGCAATATAACGCGTGGTAATTCTATGCGTCGGCAATACAACGCGTGGCAATTCCACATGTAGTAATTCTACACGTCGGCAATATAGCACGTGGTAACTTCATAAGTGGCGATATAACGCGTAGTAATTCCACACGTAGTAATTCGACACGTCGGCACTATAACGAGTGGTAATTCCATGAGTTGGCAATATAGCGCGTAGTAACTCCATAAGCGGTGATATAACCTGTGGTAATTTCTCGCGTGGCGATATATGGTATAGTAATTCGTTCAGTTACAATATAACGCGTGGTATTTCATCATGTTGCGATACACCGCGTGATAATTGATTATGCGGCGATATAATATGCGGTACTTCAACGCGTGATAATTCATAGCGTGGAGATATAACTCGCTGCAATAAATCACATAGTATAAATCTAGCAAAAACGAGATAGCAATTATTACAAAATGATCTCAAACTTTGTGCCAAGTACTGTAGAAACGTGGCTATAAGGTTCAATTATTAATTGAAAAACGAAGAGACTCGATTATCCATTCTAACGTGTAATAATTTTGTAATGTTGCAGTTCTTCGGCATGATATTCGCTTGCGCGCTCTTCAAGATGATAGAATGAACACAAGAGAGTTGTGTGCTGTAAAGGCAGCTTCGTTCTTCAGCGTCGTGTTAACGAAGAAGAAGCGTACATGTCAGCCGTCCTCGAGCGACTCATGAATTCATAATCATCGTCATTTGAGCGTGCCCAAGCTGAAGTACGAAAATCAAAATGCATCTTCACGCGCATCTACTTTCCAATGTACAGAATTCACCATTTTTTTTGTTACGCTTAGAGTTACTTCGATCGTATGTACGTCTTACGACCTTTGACTTTATTTTTCTTTTGTAATTTATAAGTAACATTTTGAGTATTCTAATTACATAGCGTATTACGTGTAATTTTTATGGTAACGCAGTTATGTACCTTATACGTGTATCGAATAAAAACAACGTGTACAAAGTTCACCGAAATTGTGTTCGCATTTCATCACGACTCTTCGCTCAATTTTACACATTCAACTTATCTTTATACGTTCAACTTGTAGTTAAATTTAAATCGTTAGCGTTAAAGGAAACGAAACGACAGACCTTTCACGAAACTAATTCGAGCTTTCTCTTCTAAATCCGAACACTTTCGCTACGCTGTCGCGAAGTTCGTCGAATTTTCCTTCGCGAATTTTACCGAAGGACGTTCGATCGGGTTTGTTAATTTTGTTAGCGGGTCGTGCATGCATCAGGGCGTTTTCCCTTTCACGATCCCTGTTCAAACATTCCCCCTCGCATTCAACGTATCCCGTCCATTCAACGACGAAACAGAAATCCATGCAATAATTCTCGTTGAACGATTCGCGTGTCTGTACACACAGCGCGATACACCGTCGAAATAAACTCGACAAACAAATCGATAATAATCCAAAGATATAATTACCGAGATGATACATCTTTCGAAGTAAGAATTCGATCGAGTCGATTATCACTTCAAATACCAGTTTCGCAATTTTTTAAAATTCGTCTACTGTGCATCTAATGTATATACAGCGTCTGCGGTGTTCATTATAGTTGCAGCTACAATTATTCGAGAAAGAAACGAAAGAGAACCGGTCCCATTTTCCTCGTTTTCTCCATCGCGGCTTGTGTTTCGTTGGAAACGGGGGAAAAAAAAGTCGAGTAACGTGGCTACAATCTTCGGTAATGAGAGAACGTACAGAGCTTTTGTTTCGGAAACAGCCGGTACGTTCGCGAATCTCCGATAGAAAGACACCCATGGATCGTTCCGAGTCCCATAGAAACCGTGTCGCGCGTCGATATCCCGTCTGGTCATTGTACACCGGAAGGAAGAAATTTCTGTCCGAATAATACGCCGGTTTTTTGATCGTTCGTACAGACTCGAACATCGTTAATCGTTAATCGAATTACGTTCACGTTACCGCTCATATCGGATGCACGAAGCGTGTAACACTCGATCGAACCGATGACGTTTCAATAACGTATATCCAGAATTCACTTTCTGTTCCCGGTGATCAATTATCGAATCCAAATTAAACCCGTGGCGTGAATGATAAATGAAACGAAGTCGATGCGGGACAGACGTTGATAGACAGTGCGTAGAAGTTCGGGTAAACTCGAAACCATATACGAAATCGGACGCGGTGTATTAGCGGAAGGAGCGAAGTTTAGAATTTCAAAGTCTGCGTTTCCAATAAGCGACTGGCTGCTCTATGTTTGCCTACAGCTTATTCACCCCTTTGTTGTCAGGCTGTGCGCCTCCTTGCATTAAAGCACGACGGGTTCCCGTAATACAGGCGTCTCGCCAAAATAAACCTTCGTCGCACTCTATCAGCCGTCTTTTTATTTTCCGTTTAATTATCGAACGACGGTACAGTCACTCGCGAAAACTCGTGCGATCGCTTAACGCGCAAAAATCTAGAAAAACATTTTTAACTTCTTCTCGCATATATTTAATTTTAGACAAGTTATATATATGGACTCGAATTATATGGCCATGGGTTGTGTTTGTAACGTGCTGTATTTCTATCGTTTATATTCACACGCGTTGTACTTTCTACGTGTTGTATACGTCACGCGTTGTATTTTCAGTGATGTATGCATCACACGTTGTATAGTCATTTGTTGGATATGTGACAAGTTGTGCTTTCAATGTTGTATCACACGTTGTACTTTCAATGTTGTATCGCACATTGTATACGTCACACGTTGTACATTCAATGTTGTATACATCACTAATTATATTTGTCATATGTTGTATTTGTCGCCTATTATATAAGACCGCGTTTAATCACCGACCCCCTATATCACCCATTTCGAAAATCTCCCCGTCAAACAGTTTCTCCCCTGACTATATAACGAGAGTCTCAATCTAAAAATTCGAATACAATGAATCTCAAATTCCTCCCAAAAGCGAATAAAACATTTCTCATCGCGAAACATTTACAAGCGATTTTCCGCAACCATTTTACGAGACACTTCACGGTAGAAACGTGTCTCTGTTCGCGTATTAAAACATTCACGAGGACACATGCGCAGGGATGAGAATTTCTGTCAAATTTTTCATGACTCCAGGGCAAGTCGTACAGTCCTAAAAAAAAGAATTTGGTGCACCATAGACATCGCGTACAATCCCATAGGAAATTCTTAGAGTCAGTTCTGTTATTTTGATCGAGCAACCTCGATGTCGTATTCAATGAAGATACGAGAGTTTTTTCTCGAGATGCGTCGACAAACTAGGGATAAATGCGTCTATAGCGTAATTCTAATTATTCCGTGTCGAGACTCCCTGCTAGACAGTGTGAGTTCGTAATTTCCCATTCGTGTATCATGGCCGTTGTGCGACTCGACACGTCCTTGCTTCCCTTTAGGTTTATTCACCCCAACATGCGTCAGCCTACGCGTGTCTTTGCGCACAGGCGTGACTGGCTGCCATTCTGAAGGCGTTCCAACGACCCGTGCGTGTCGTACGCTTTTCCAACCAACCATCGCCGATAATCTTTCACCTTTTCGCCCTGTTTTTCCGGGTAATCAATTCGAAGCAAGCAATTGCTATCTTTCATCGCGATGAATTATACCATTGCCATGATTTCGGTTCCTTTGTAGTCAAACTTACAGGCGTTATGTTCTTAAAGCGAGTCATCGCGAATCTATTTACATAGATTTTTTAATTTACAGAATTTCGAATCTACTAATTCAATATTTGAAGATTCCAAGTTCACGAGTTAGAAATTTCTCCAAATTTTCAAATTCCATATTCACAAATTCCACATTTCTGAATTCTATATCTTCCAGTTCCACATTCTTCAATTCCAAATTTCTGAATTTGAGATTTTCGAATTCCGTATTCATGATCTCTATGTTTTCGAATTACACATTCCCGCATTCCAAATCTTCGAATGTCACATTTTCGAATTCTACATTGACGACTTCTATATTTTCGAATTTCATATTCTGGAATACCACCTTCCCAAGTTCCACATTCTCAAATTCCACATTTTCAATTCCATATTTCCCAATTTCTTTTTATTCCCAAGTTCCATGTTCTCAAGTTCAACATTCTAAAGTTCTACAGTTTCAATTTCCATTTCCCCAAATTCCGCGTTCCCAAATTCTTTATTCCCAAATCACACATTCCGAAGTTCCGCGTATCTGAATTCCACATTCTCAATCTTACACATTTCTAAATTCTGCATTTTCGAATTCCTTATTCCCAAATTTCACGTTTGAATTCCAATGTGGAATTCCACATTCCTGAGTTCCCAAATTTCAATAATATCAAATTCCCAAATCTCTGAATTCTCAAATTTTCGATTTTCGAATTTCACGGATTCCCCAAACTGCTTTCGCCGGTACGGACGCCGATATCGTTAAGCAGCGCTGAAAATCGGAACGAAATTCCTCTGTCGGACGACGGGGTCTTCGTTTTTTTCAATTTGAACGCGACTTTCACCACGATTTTCTGCAGCGGCATTATTTGCCCCTCCGGTTCGGGCACACGTCGGCCCCCATACTTACACACGATTCACGACATGTTTTCACGCTGTTTCGCCGTTCTAGGTATATACGCAAAATGGTCGTCGGTGTGAAATCGTGTCGTAATCCCACGCGTGCGTGCGTGTGTGATACACGCTTGCGCTTATTCTCTTTCTTCACCGAATAAGCTCATATGCCGTGTGCGATTCCCGCGCGTATGCCACAAAGAAGGCCCCTCTCGGACAATGACAAATGAATCGCAACACGCTACTCGTCGATAATGCTACTCGTCCTGAGATCTCCTCGGATACCCACGTGTACAGGCTGTCCCATAATTAATACCCCTTTCGTAGTCGTATCATTACGACACGTCAGCTGATAGAACATACATGTGGTACATGTCATTCATTACACGTATCATATTTTGAAGACATTTATATTCGTTTATTATATTTAAAAGTCCTTTATATTTATTTATTTTATTTAGAAGATCTTTTATTATATTTATTCTATGTGGAGGACCTTTATATTTATTTATTATACTTAGAAGACCTTAACATTTATTTATTACGTTTAAAAGACCTTTCTACTTATTTATTGAATATAGAAGATTTTTATATTTATTTGTAATATTTACAAGACCTTTTTAATTATTTATTGTATAGTTGAAACACAAAAATTGTTTATCAACTTTTTGAAGTTATAAGGTAAAATAGCGAAGACATTGTCATTGTCGATTTTATAACTTGTTTATCCTAGCAGCTTTACCTTACCACAAGATCATTTGGACGACTCGTTAAACTTGTTTTTTTGCTGTACTTTCATACATCGAGATAGTGAAATAGCATTTCATTCGCGAAATGAATGATTCAACTGTGAATTTTAATATATTGAAAGTGAAAATTTGCTCTGAAATGATAATGAAAGTCTCCCAGTACCCCATCGCCTATTGTTTGGTATTTGTATCGAGTACAATAATACTGTGAGACACCCTGTACACCACGGTATTTCCCTCGATTCTTTCTCGCGTTTCTTGCACACCGTCCCACGCCAGGACAATTGAAAATCGTTCGAACGATTGAAATCGAGAATGATGCCGCTTCTCGTCCGTTCCCTGATCTATCTCAATCTTTACCCGCTATTTGTTCCGTTGCGAAACACCGGGATAAATCTTTAACGAGCGATTTGCTTTTCGTGCTGCACTCTCGATCCGCGTGCATTACATGTGCAAATTACTTGCGCGATGACAGAAATTGCTCCGGGTATTAAGTGGGTGTGATATATCGCCGTATTACGTCTCGATGTTTGTTTTGTAATTTGTCTAATTCAATTTTCGTTCTATCGATCGATCGAAGACGATGGAACAACAACGGCACGTTTAATTTAACTAATTTGTTTCACAACGAAACCTGTGCATGGTTTTTGTACATATGTACATATTATACATATGTATATGAAGGCGTGTACTCGCAAAATCATTATATCGTTGAATTCCTTTATTTCTAGATTTCTATATCCTTTGATTGCGACGTCCATCTATATCCCCAGACTCCAGTATCACTAGATATCTTAATTTGTAAATTAATATCATTTAATATCCCTAGTACTATTGGTCGACGAAATAAATATCCTTAGCACCCAACATTCTTGTATCCCAATCCTCCTAGAACTCAATCTTCCTAGATCCGAATATTTCAATGTTATACCTCTACATCTTAAATTCCAACATTCCTACATTAAAATACCGAATCCCTAGATTTTAATGTTCTTAGATCTAATGAACATCAATCCCATAATCCGGAATAAATCCTTCAATCATTTAATCTCCATATTCTCTAGATACTCTCTAAAATATCCCCAAATTCTCTAGAACACTCCTAGGCCCCAAGAAAGAGCCCCACATCTATTTGTAGATACCAATATCCCCAAATCCCATATTCGCAGACGCCACTGAATATCCCCAGATCAAAATAGATATTTCATCGCGTATTTCATCTCGCAAAAAAATACATTACACGATGTACGAATACATATTTTTTCGTTTAACTTCAAACTGCGAGTTTCGCGACGAGATCCCCGCTAAATGGAGAAGAAAAAAAAATTGAATTTTAGCAGAGCGAGGATTTTTCGTTGTTTCAAGCTGCCCTTTTTTTCTTTATTGGCACACTTTCCGCCCTGCTGACGTCGGACTTGCCCCGACAGAGAGGGAACGCGAGAAAAAACGAGAGAAAGAGAGTGGGAAAGAGAGAGAGAGAGAGAGAGAGCGAGAGAGGGACGTCGGATGCAAGGGAAATAGAGAGTAGACGAGAGATATCTACGTATTGATTTCGTCTCGAGCATTAAATTCGAATAGGCCGGAACCGAGGGAATCGTCCAGGTGAAACGGCGAACTACGGAGCCACTTCAGCCGGTGTTCCGTTGCAAATTAAATTGTACTCGAACTCGGGACGTAACTACGAGTAGGCCAATGCAATTGGCTGCAGACCGAACTATTATGCAACCTAATATCGTCGCGTTTGCATCATGTACCTAGCCATTGTTGGCGGCGCGACATTTTCCTAAACGCCCGATACTACTGAATATCCACAACGTAACACAGTTAACCGTGACAATAGTCCATGTATTCCTGCAACTTCATGCTAACATCCTTCAAAATTTATATATTTAATGTTCGTACTTCGTTGCAACTTCTCTATTCCTTTTGCAATGTATGCAGGCACATGTGGACATGTATTGCGAGCTGCAATGTATCATCAATTTGGTTAATGTATTGCATACTATACATATGTATATATTTTGTAATATAATGTATACTATGTATAATATGAAGGATACGTATAATATGTACAACATGTATATGTATCATTTGAAGAATGTGTGTAAGGTGCACATGTGTAAAATATAGACACGTGTACAATATGTACCATTTAAAGAATGTGTGTAATGTGCACGTGTGTAAAATATAGACAACGTGTATAATATGTACCATTTGAAGAATGTGTGTAAGGTGCACATGTGTATAATATGTGCAACATGTATATGTTATTTAATGCGTAATATGTGACATATGTAACGTAATGCATAATACGTGTAATATGTAATGCAATGCATAAAACGAGTAATGTGTAATTCGATGTATCTAATGTATAACACGTAATGTAACGTGCAACGTGTGTCATATGTAATGGAATGCATAATCCGCGTAATACGCAATGCAATTTATAATATGTATAATATGTAATTTAACGTGTAATACGTATCGAGTATGTTAATGCTGCAGCGTTCGTATCGGTTATCAGTACGTGCACACATGTACCATTCGGTGTGAAGGTTGTTCTTGGATAAGGACGAATGAAATTGCTTCGATCGCGGTATAAAACGAAAGGTATTTCGTGGCAAAAACAGAAGAAACCCGGAGAGAGAGAGAGAAAAGTTCGTAAACGGATCGAGTCTGGCCGATCGAAACGAAGAACATTAAATTACACTAATGATGATAACATTTAATACACCGTGACCATGGCGAGGCCGCTTTCGGTCATGCTTTATTTGACGTGTCAATTAATCAACCGAGTTACGGGAACGTTTTTTCAGCCCCGGGTTCTTCTCAAATATTTGCGTTTCACCGTTATTCACCGCGAAAAATGGCCAAGCTGCAATGGGAGTGATTCACTCGGCCGAATTCACGTGGAAAAAGTGCATCCACGAGGTATATATGTATAGAGAAGGGGTCCGGTGGTGCATTCTCGTTTCCGAAGACGAACAAGAAATCTCACGGGGCTAAAAGTGGAGCAGCAAAGAGATTTCCCGTGCAGCACGGTCTTAGCCTTCGGGTGGAGGGTGGAAAGAGAAATAGAATGCGACGAGGAATTAAATAGAAAAGCAAGTAATAACGAAAAGTTCTCAGGATATTCCTGACCTCGCCGCTTCGACTTCGTTGCTACGCGAAATCAAGATGATGTTGCAATCGGGGGAGAATCGTCCGTTGAACGAACCTGAGTGCGTGGATTTATTCTACCGATGTGGATCGGTTCGTTTCATAAATATGGACACTTTTCTTTTGGGCTTTTTCTTTTCCCGAATATTCATATTCCTGAATCCTCACATTCCCAAATTTTCATATCTCCAAATTGCATAATTCAGAATTCTCGAACTCCCAAATTTTCATACCCCCAAATTACACATTTCCGAATTCTAACATTCCCAAATTCTCATATCACCCAGTTCGACATTCCCGAATTCTCACACTCCCAAATTCTCATATCTCCCGGTTCCACATTTACGAAATTTTCACAAACCGTAATTCTCATGTACCCAGCTTCCACATTCCCGAATTCTTCCGTACCCAAATTCCATAATTCAGAATCCCACATTTTCGAATTCTCACACTCCCAAATTTTCACATTAAAAAATTCTCATATCACTAATTTCCACATTCCCAAAACCTCACGTCCCTAAATTCCACAATTCCGAATCATACATTCCTGAATTCTCAAATTCCCTTATTCCACATTTGCAAATACCAGATTCCTAAATTCCCAAATCCTCCAAATCCAAGTCTCTAAGTTCCCAAATTCTGATATTTCCAAATCTCCGAATCCCCACATTTCCAGCCCCTACAATTCCCAAATTTCCCACTTCTCTTGTGAAATTTTGATCAACCAATATTTTAGTTCAAAATTTGAACAGTTAATTTAACCGATGAATAGGTCACAACAATCTGCAAAATTATCTTACGTTCAAATCTATTAAGCTTCCTGTTCCTAAACAAGCAAACGTCGAGAGTGTCGCAAACGCTTTATCAGCGTTCGAGTACTATAGTCCGAGGTGCGTTTTAATTCCGTGTAAAATGTCGATAGATTTTCAGTATCCGCGGCTGAGAAGTGTACGGAGGCAGTCGGTTCGATCGAGCCAGACGATTCCTTCCTCTGTTCCCTTTTTCGAATACAAAGCACGTGTGTTGAACTTTAATAACGTTCTTGTAGGCGCCTGTCGCGATTACAGCATCAGGATAGCGAAACCACGCAAATATATTTTCCTCTCGGCGTATCTGCCGTCAATCGCGTAATCGGTTATAAAACGATCCGCCTTTTTCCTTTGCCACCTCACCTGTATAGTAATCTCACGGAACGTGAGCGAACGCTCTGCAAAGCACACACACACACACACACGATCGTCGAATCGGTGAATCGATCTTGCAAGGTTGCAATTATCCAGATCTATTATTCGATGTATTTATTCAAGATGAATCGGTCTGCACCGAATCCGCGGCAATATTTCACGAGAATTTTTCCGTTCGTTGTAATCGTAACTCGTGAATCATGATCATAATTCCTTTGTCAGAGAGTGGACCAGAGATACTCTTAAAATTTTGTGAAATATCGGGTCTATCGCAAAGTTCTGTCCGATAATTTCGTTTCAAGTTTGAACATGTATGCGCATGCTGTTTTAATTCACATATGGCCGTGTCTTTTTATAACTGCATTTATACGCATTAACTGTTGTTAATTTCAAAGGCCTCTGCATTTATACACATATGCATTTGTACATTTGTACACATGTTCATAAATACATTTGTACACATGTATATTTATGCATGTACACATTTGTGCACATGTGCATTCTTACATCTACACATTTGAACACATGTGTACGAATGAGTGTATACATTCAAGCATACAGTATATCAATTCATTTATTGTGTATCGATTCGATATAAATTCATTAAATGTTTTTAAAAAGTGCATCGCTTTCACCATCTTCATAAACGGTAGAGACAACTTTCCGGTAGACCTAATGTTTCTTGAAACAATAATTGCATTCAAAGGTTGAGCTCGAAACTCGTCGCAGTGCGATCGAGGGTTTAATCGAGATTTATAGTAACAGTTGCGATTGTGCATTTGAACAAATCGGCATAAAACAGCGATAAAAGGTGTACATTTATATTTTCGTTTCCTTTCTTGCGTCGGGAAGCAGCCGCAGACAACGAAGACGCTGGAAGCTGGTTTAAATGCAGCTTCTTAATGCACCGGTCTTCTTTCTGCGCTATGATTATGCTTTTCTACTCGTCTCGTTCGTTATCTTAGCAGACTTCGCGAAACTCTATCGAGAGAGCTCTTTGCTCGAACAATCCATCCTGGAAATTCCGTGTTTGCAGAGGCTCTGCGCTTCCGCTGATTATTTTCGGTCCGGGTAACTCAGGATCTTGATGAAATTAATATACATATTATGATTCTGTATCTCCTGTTCAGCGATAGACAGATTTTACGAGAGACTGTCCAGTTGTCTTCTCTTTTAGTGTACTGTCGGCTACGATGCGGACTTTTTTTCAACGTTTATGCGAAATCGACAATTTTTCAACCTGCGTACGACCACATTTTGGAATTTCTTTTGTAGAATTCTAAGTTTCTGAGTTTTAAATATTTTCATGGTTTCGACTGTCTACGTTCATAAATGTTGAAAGTTTTTAGATTTTATGTTCGTGAATTCTTGAATACTTTTTTTCTAGTTATTCTTCTAAAACTTCTAATTCTTCTGATTCTTCTTCTAGAACTTCCAATTCTTCTAATTGATTTTCTAAAACTTCTGATTCTTCTAATTGTTCTTCCAGAACCTCTAATTCTTCTCTTAAAACTTCTAGTTCTTCTCGCCATCTATTGTACAAATTTTCCATACCCTCTTTGAAGTACACAATTAGCCGATAAATAGCAAACGAATATCGCTATGCGCAGAAACGACATTCTTTTCCGGTCCCCCTAATATTTTCAAATCGGAAAATCCGAAGGTCGGTAAATCGCGACGTAAAGATTAACACTAGAAGTACCGGCATTAAATTCATGCTTACTTCAAAACTGAAAACAAAGTAAAAAAAAAATAATTAAATAAATATTGCAGCATCACCTAACATATACAACCATTCATTAGCTCAATAAAATATGACAGACATTTTGACAAAAGGACGGCAATAAAATTTAGTAATTAAAAATGCTAGACTCGAAACCAGCCATTTTGACTGGTTGGTAGTTCTAGTGTTAACCCTTTGCGGTCGAACGGCAACTATCACTCGCCATTTGAGTGCAACAATTTTTAATAAATAATTTTTAACTACATATATAGTATTATGCACGTGACGTTTGAACACAGTGAAACAGACAATATTGGAAATTAATAATAAAAATATGATTATTTCAAAGAAGTTGTATCAAACTTTTTAAGCAGGAAGTTTTACAGTTACTGTTTGCTGATAGTAAAAATACTCTCGACCGCAAAGTGTTAACTCGAAACGATGTGATCGGTCGGTCGTCGCGTGCACCGTGGTCCACCATGCGAAATCCACCATGTGAACGGGACTTAAGGTCGATTTCCATGAGGCCGTTATGAACGCGGCAGCCATAGCCGGGCAGACGGTTTGTTCTGTCAATCCCCACCATCGTGGTGGCTACCGGGCTCCTCCGCTGCACCGCCACCACCTTCTTCGCCGTCACCACCGCCACAATCCACCACCACCACCATCGCCAGCCACTACCATGGAAACCGACGAATGCGCATTCTGACTTCAGTTCAACCGACGGTTTCAACCTGCCAGGTCGTGCAGGTGTTGGCACACGGGTCGTCGCCGTCCATCGTACCGATATCCGTGGCCAGAGAGTTCCCCCGGGATACGCGCTCGCGAGTACGCGAATCTTCCAGATTCGTGACGCGAGAATCGTCACACCCTTTGGCGAAGAGGGTCAAGACCCGGACCGGGTCGGCGAGTGTTAAAAAAAAAAAAAAAAAACAAAAGAAGAGCCGTGCTGCCGAAGGAGGGCTGCGATTTATGGAACCGCCACCCCATGGATAGTAACATGTCGACCGCCTTCATGCACCGGTATGGGAAACTTTAAGATCGATAAACTCGGGCAAGCCGGCGAAGGCTACGCCGCGTCGAGCCCGGTTACCTTTTGTCTCCCGACAGAAAAAAAAAAAGAAAGAGAAACACATTGTCGAAATCGTCCGGGCCGGTTCGATCGATCGGTTTGTTGCTATGCAGCTCGGCTTCCCGGCCAAAGGGTTCGACGTGGTGTCCTCCGACGAAGTGTTCTAACCGCGTTCCGTTCTTCCACCACCGACTTCTATCGCGATCGGTATCGATCTCGCGGCTCGTCGATGTTCGAACGCGATCGTGGTCGAAGAACGGGGCGCGTTCGAGAGGGAAAATTGTGCGCCTTCGCACGGGGCGGCTGCTGTTTGCACGCAGGGCGTTGTGCCCGCCGCCACGACCTAATCGAATCTTTCAATTTCTCTACGACGAGAAAATTGCCGGTCTGTTTCGCGTACGTGATCGATAAGCCACCCGTTTGCAAGGTGCACCGCGGGTAGCTCTAACCGTTTATCATACAGCTCCTAACAATAATATTTGTTGCCACGGCGATGGAAAGCGATCGCGTTATTACAGGTGGACGGATTAGCGAGCTCGTCTGGGCGAGATCTTATTTTTTCCGATGGTTTTATGTTGTGACGGTGGATATGGAAGTGGGATGTATGTTAGTGAGGAGCAGGGTGAGCGCCCGACAATGGGCAACGGTGAGCACGGTGGGTGTTGTGATGATTCATGCGGTTTTAGAAGCCGGGGATGTAGAGGACGTGGAAGTTTACGAAATGTAGGAAACTGGGAATATGGATATTCGGGAAATTGCGGAGTTCGGGCGCACTGTAACACTGACAATTTAGGTATTCGATGAATTTGGGGATTACGGATTGCGGGTGTCTGAACAGTCTGGAGTTTGGGTAGCCCGAAAATTTTGAAAAAATTCAAAAATACATTGGAATGTAATAGGTGAAATTAGATACGTGAAAACTTGTGAAATTTGGAGAATGGAAAATTAAAAATTGTCCTAATTTAGGAATTTGCTGAAACAGGAATTTATATGTGTGAATAATTGCAAAATTTGTAGGTTGGAGGACTGAAAATATGTAAAAAGAATTTGTTGATATTCACAATTTAGATACGTAAAAACACGGAAATTTGGAGAATGTAACGAATATATATACATAAAAATTTATAAAATTTTAAGCCCTTTGAATCTCGACATTTCGAAAATGTAGAACGTGAAACGTGAAAATTCATAAATGGAAAATGTATAATTCGAAAGTGTGCGAATCCAAGAATTTCGTATTACGCATCAGCATACTGAAATCGGTAGATCGCGTACGCGAGTAGAAATAAATAAAATTTTCAATTATCGATATAACGAGCAATGGTAAAAATGGCGGTACAACGATGTCGTCGGTTTCTGCAACAGCTATTCGACACCGATCGAGAAGGCATTTCAAAACGTTTCTACGAACGAGAACGCGTGCCATTAATTCCGAGACTCTTTCTAGACGGCATTCTATTAACCTGTATTTTCATGAGCGCGTCACCTGTTCAGTTCCACGCAGAACGACACGATGTCGAATCGGACCAGCCCGCTTTCCTTGAACCTGCGGATACCGCAGCCATTGACCGCGGCATATTCCTACGCTCCGTAACGAAAGGACCTAAGTGCGGTCATTCTCTATTCCTCTTCTCTCTCTTTCTCTCTCTCTCCATCGGACTCCCCCTTCTTCCTCCCCATACGCCCGGTGCTTCTCTCTTTTTTTCTCTCATAACCCCGTCGTGTCTATCTGCGCCCATGGTGTCCCTAACTCATTCGAATATCGCAGCGACGACCTCGGTTTATCGAGGGCCGCCTAAAACCACTATAAATAACGCTGGCGAAACGTATGTCTCTTATCGATTGCATTTTTCACAAAAGTCTAAATACCAGATTTCTTTCGGTTTTTTTTTATAATATATAAATTCGTATTATCGATCGAGGTATATTTGGAGACTCGGACAACGCGTTTTTACTTTATGAATCTACGAATTTTTAAATTCTTGAATCTCCAAATCTACGGAACCCCAAATTCTTGAATTCCAAAATTTCTAACATCCCAAATTATCAAATCCCCAAATCTACAAACTCTCAAATTCTCAAATCCCTAAATCTCCAAACTCCCAAATTCCTAAATTCCCAAATCCCCAAATTCCTAAATTTCTATATCCCACATCCTCAAATCCCCAAATGCACAAATTCTTAAATTTTCGAATCCCCGAATTCTTAAATTTCCAACCCCTAAATCACCAAATCTCCAAATTCCTAAATTTCCAAATCCCCAAGTCCCTAAATTTCTAAATTTCCAAATCCCCAAATTCCTAAATTTCCATATCCCAAAATCTCCAAATACTCAAATCTCCAAAATCCTAAAATTCTCAAATTTCCAAATCTTCGAATCCCCAGAACCGCAAAAATCTAAACTTTCCCCTTTTTTTTTTAAATGTTTTTTCCGACATAAACTCGCGTCGTGTCTTATCATTCAAATTATTTCCCCAATAAAAAATAACCAACTAAATTTCGCTGAACAAAAACAACGAAGTAAAATAAATGTCGTTAAACAAAAATAACAGAATAAAATAAGTTTCGTTATCACAGAACGCGTCGACTATTTCGTAATTCTGCGAACGATGCACGTTAAAGAACGCGAGCTAAGGTACAGATAAATAAGCGTGAATCGCGTGGTTCGTGCTACGAGCACTGGGAACGGGAGAAACGTAATACAGGTACCAGGAGGAATATTTTATCAATAGGACGCGTGTGCGAACGGTACGCTCCTTGGTTCCGGTCGATAAGCAGCTTAGTCATTCCGCATTAATTTCAGCCACGTTACCCTCGGTATCTTTGACCCCTCTACAACCGGCGCAGAGTGCATCCCCGTGTTAGGAAATGGTTCTTGTCCCCTGTAAACCGTCTGCCGGATGACTCACAATCGATACATCTCTCGGGATCACCGGTGATTCGCGATCGAAAAATCGCGTCAGTCTTAGCAGATCGTTCCGTATCACGAACAGATAGTAAAGGCTACGATCATAAATCCCGATACGCGACCAGATGGTATTTCCAGGCTGGATACGCGCCTGGAAAGATCGCATTGGCGTAGCTAGGATTCCTACACGGGGAGGGGCAGGTCCCTAGATTTATTAACGACGTCGACGTTTCGCAACTAACACGATCGAAGCGTCGCTGGAAATTCGATGATTCGCAACTTCGAATATTTGGCAATTTGAAACTTGAGAAATTTGAAGAATTTCTGAATATTTGAGGATTGTCGTAATATGGGAACATACGCTGGTGCATTGGCGTAACTAGGATTCTTTTACAGGGAGGGGCAGGTCCTTAGATTTATTAATACCATCGTTGTTCTGCTATAGACCCGATGAAAAAATTACGGAAAAGAGGATTCGTAACTTTGATCATTTGGCAATTTAACTCTTAGAAACTTGTAGAATTTCAGAATGTTTAGTGGTTTTTGTTCTAATCCGCAGACATCGTTGCGTATCACGAACGGATGGTAAAGGCTACGATCATAATTCCTGATACACAATCAACGGTATTTCCAAGGTGGATGCGAGCTGGTGCATTGGCGTAACTAGGATTATTGTGCAGGGAGGGGCAGCTCCCTAGATTTAAAACGATGTCGACGTTTCGCAATAGGCTCGATCGAAGGATTACAGAAAATTTGATGATTCGCAACTTTGAATATTTGGCAATTGGAAGCTTGAGAAATTGCAGATTTTTAGAATGTGGGGATTCAGTCTGGAAGTTTTCAGAATATGGGGATTAAGTTTGGAAGTGTAGAGAATATTTGGGGATATTTGATATAATCTCGGATCATTGTTCCGTATCACGAACAGGTAGTGATGGCTATGATCATAATGTCCCATACATGATCAATGATACTTTCAAGCTGAATACAAGCTAGTTCATTGGCGTAATTAGGACTCTTCTACAGGGAGGGGCATGTCCCTAGACCTATACCATCCTTGTTCTGCAATAGATCAAACGATTGCTTGAAATTTGAAAATTCGGAACTTCGAACATTTGGAAATTCCAAACACGAAAAATTGTACAATTCCAGAGTATCTAGGGATATGCGTTATAATCTGGGGACATCGTTCCCTATCAGAAACAGATAATAATAGGGACATGATTATATATGATGGATATTTATCGAGGTCTACAGATATTGTTCGAAGTCTAACTTGATCTAGGAGTATTAGGAAACAAGTACAATACAAAATGTCTTCGGAACAGTACAAAATTTCGATTGCACAGTTTTCTCGCCAATGCACACTTTTCCCGTAACAAACTCACCGGTGCATCGACGGCAGAAATTTTTCCACTAGACTCGCTTACGATGGATCGTCGTACTGGAACGCGTCCGACCAGCCAGCTAATTTCTTAACGTCCTTGCGGTCCCAGGAAGTAACGTTCGAGAGGGTTTGTCTTAGCGTACGTTGCTCCGTGTTCAGTGTCTCGAATATGGTGCTCATGTATGATTCATTAGCCGGGATCTCGGATGTAGGCCGCGGCCGTTGCTGAACGTAGCACGCCTGTAAAGCCCGTTTGAACTCTCTATTGTCATCGAAAAAGTAACTGTTCAAACGGATCACTGCCATAGAATCGTTCGTTTTTCTCGGTACATAAGTCACCGAAGACGGCCGCGTTGTATCGCGGTGGATGTCAACGTCCACGGAATTCGAGGCGACACACGATCGCCAGGCGGATACCCGTGAAACGAAAGTCGATAAATTCCACGTAATCCCGTTTTCTATGGACACCTCGTTCCGTTCATATCGAGCATCTACTTTTTTCCCTTGAAATACCATCGCATCGTCCGTATCGGTCAGCCGGATCGCGCTTAGACCCGTTGCATGTTGCATGTCCAGTTGCTACGATGATGATATGAAATAGCCGAATCCGAATCTTTGCTCATGAATCGAGTATGATTTGGAACGATTTTGTACGATTCGTGAACCGAATCGACGAGTGGATGAATCCAAACGCGTCTGGATCTACTGCGGGTCTCGTCGCATTGATGTTTCTACTTCCACAGTGGAAAAGGACATGCAAGACGTACTATCTACAACCCAGGATTTGGCGTATAGACTCGTCGTATTTTCATTGGTAGGATCTTTTTGACTCGCGTGGTCATATACACCAATTAACTCAAAGAATGTAAACAATCGGCAAATCGTCGATTGACATCAAGTTCGAAGGATTCACAGTGAGGATAGACGTACTTCTTATGTTCTCTCGACACTGTTATAAAACGTTGTGAAGAAAAAAAATAGCGTGGAACATATGAAAATGGTCATTCAAATCAAACGGTGATCAAGTGAGCCACTTGATTCTTTCACTAGACGAGGATCAATATTTAGATCATGATTAATTCAATTTATTGTTAATATTATACATTATAATATAATACATTTATAATAATTTTATTACAAATATATATTATTGTAAATTGTTATTATAATTATAAAATTATAAATTACAATGATAATTATGAAAATAAATTTATTCTTTATATTATAATTATTAAAAGATGACATCCGCGAAAGTCTAGTGGTGCGTTGAGCCAGAGATTTGAATAAATACCGATAGCCCGCTTAGTTAACTTGTACATTTTATGATAAAAAAACGCTAAAATTTCATAAAAGAACGTGACTGTTGGAACAATATGTAACAGAAGGAAGCGTCAGAGAGGAAGATGAAGCGAACAAAACTGTTCGGGCAAACAAAGTTGAACGTTCGAGACGGTATCCGCGGTGAACATTGTTTAACTGGAGCAACCGGCGAAAAAAGAAAAAGAGGGAACGAGAATACCGCGTCGACCGGTCGTCCTCTCTACTTTTCCAAGATAAGCGTGACACTTGGCGAGTCTGTCGTAGGAATAAGGCCATAGCCGAGGTCGTATTAGGCCGATGCGTTGCTGCGAGCGTGTTCGCAAGCGATGCAACCGCGATGCTTCGCGATAGGTGGCCGCGCGCGATAAGGCCGTATCGTCGTGGCTCGTTGTTGCAACCGGCGTTACGTTTTACCTGTATCCGTGACAGGGAGCCAGGGACGCGAATCCGGTAACAGAGAGCTGCAAAGTGAAACTCGCCGAAGGTTTCCTATAGGGTTACACGGCCAATCCATGAGAGAGTGTCTGCCCTGTCTGCCCCCTTTATGCCCGCACCGAAACGAGTTTTACTCGTCGGACGATATCGGTTACCGCCGTGCCGAGCGTTTATTACACGCATGGAACCCGGAAGATCGATCGATCGGAAGTGGTCCACGAAACGTTGTCGTGTCTCGCGACCCTTTCACGAAAAATCACCGTTTCTCTAAGGCGGGAACTCCATAAGTCCTCTAAATTCTTAATTCCAAAAATTCTCGAAGTTTCAAATTTTTAATTCCCCAAATTGTCAAATCACCAAATTCTTAATTCCCCAAATTCTCAAATCCCTAAATTCTTAATTCCCCTATTTCTCAAATCTCCAAATTCTTAATTCCCCGAATTCTCCTATCTCCAAATTCTTAATTCCCCAAATTCTCAAACCCCCCAAATTCTCAAACCCCCAAATTCTTAATTCCCCAAATTCTCAAACCCCCAAATTCTCAAATCCCCAAATTCTCAAATCCCCAAATTCTTAATTCCCCAAATTCTCAAATCCCCAAATTCTCAAAACCCCAATCCCTACATTCTCAATTCTCAAAACCGCCATATGCCTATTTCTAATCCCCAAATCCTCAAATCTCCAAAGCAAGAATTCCCCAGGTCTCTAGGATTTTCTAACTACTCCGTGGGGCTTTTAAGTTTCTCCCTAGGATTTTCTAGAATATTCTAGAACCTCCACAATTCTCTCGAGGATTCGAACTATTAAAATATCAAAACTCGTGCAACTCGGTGTATCGAGACTCCAATGGGAAATAACCGATGCGAATGTACTATGATCATAAAAATACCATAAAACGATGGTAGCACGAGCAATTTATCGGCCGAGGAGTTTCTTTCGTACGATTCCATATTTAGCGTGAACAAAAGTCGGTGATCGAAATTGATCAATACACTTTCTACATCGGCCGTAAATGGTTTATTCGTAGGCACGTTAACGAACAATCAAGCGATTGATTTAATCGCATCGTATCTCGTTGGCGAATTAAGATCAATCGCGCTGAAACTGGAGACCCAGTGATTCTAAACGCGATATAAACTCCGCAGGAACGAGCTACGCAATTAATTACTGTCGCCTATTTATGAGAATCAGGATCGATGTTACATGCACCACTTCCGTCCGATCGATCTTCCGGGTTCCACGTAAGTAGCGGCCGAGGCTCGATTCACCGGTATTCCATAACGACCGACTAGTAAAACGAGTTTCGATTCGATACGACGCAAAACCGAGTAACTGCTATGCGATCTCTCTCTCTCTTTCTTTCCCCGGATAAACAACATTATTGAAAAAGGCATGTTCCGCGAGAGCCGCTTCTTCTCTCATTCATATGTCTGCTACGATCATTCATAAAATGGCTCGATAGTTGTAACCCCTTGGTAATTACGAATACGCCGACATCTTTGTCGAACCTTTGGAAACATTAGAAAAACAGGAAACACGAACTGTTGTGTGGAAATTATACTACTTTATCGATTTGCTTGTTAGCTGGCTTAATAATATGGCAAAGAGCGGATGCTACGAAACGTTACTGGATTTCAAGTTTGCTAATCTTACGATTTCAGAATTATCCGTTCGACAGTTTATATGCATACTAATTCTTGAATACTCGTGTCTGCGAGCTGACAAGTTTTCGTTGTCGCAAATTTTTGAAACTATAAAACTGATCAATTTATTAATTCGCTAAGGTACTAAGGTAGTAATGCTCGAAATCTCTGCATTTATGAAACCCTATGCCTACGAATACAAGAATTCACGAATTCACAAATACTTAAATCTCCAAATCCCTAAACACCCAAATCCCAAATTCCCAAATTCTTAAATGTCCAAATCCCAAAATCCTCAAATTCTTCCATTCCCAAATTCCCAATTCTCACATCCCCAAATTCATAATTCCCCAAATTCGTAATTCCCCAAATTCATAATTCCCCAAATTCGTAATTCCCCAAATTCTCAAATTCCCAAATTCTTAATTCCCCAAATTCTCAAATCCCCAAATTCTCACTTTCAAATTCTCACATTCCCAAATTCTTAAAACCATAATCCCTACATTTGCAATTCTCACACCCTCAATACTTCAATCCCCCATTCCCAAATCCCCAAATTCCTAAATCTCCAATGTCTCCAAATCTCCAAAATCTCCAAATCTCCAAATCTCCAAATCTCCAAATCTCCAAATCTCCAATTCCCCATATCTCCATATCTCCAAATCTGAAATCTCCAATTTCTCAAATGTCTAAATTTCCGGATCATCGGGTTCCCGAATACCCAAATGCAATCGTGAGCGAACGCTCGACGGACAATGGAGGGTCTCGACTCGTTTTAGAGAAACGATATTGGTTACGGGCATTTACCGCAGGAACCCGGAAGATCGATCGAGAGGAAGTCATTCACGAGTATAAAACCCACTTGCCCCTCTTTCCTTTCTTTCTTCTTTTTTTTTCCATAAGCGTTTTTACCGCCACTTCGGAACTCCTCGGGCTAGCCGCGACTATGGCAGAGAGAAGCCTCGGTGCTCGTTTTCGAGGAATTGATTAATCGCAACCGTTTCAGCCTTTCGTTCCTTTCTAAAACGACGCTCTCACCGTCACCGAGCTAGTCTTCTCGTTATACTGTTCAAGATTCGATGACGCTCTTAAGAAACTAATCGATTATAAAACAAGTCATCGTACGCATCGAGTGACATACGGCGTCCGCACGCGAGGTTAAATGATCCATCAATTTTTATGAACGCTGTTCATCGATCCCGCGATGAAATGATCGAGTTGCTCCTTAATCGTCGATTGATTAGCATTTATTAATAATCGAGGTTAATTTATTTCTTCATGCTGCGAGATGCTCCACTTTTTTTTACTTTATGATATTGACTCTTCTAGGTTTCGTTATTATGTGGTTCCAAGTTTCGGTAGTCTGGAACCTTGCGACCTTGCAAACGTGTGATTTTCGGACGTCGGACGTTCTATAAGATATACAGCGATGTACAAAAGTGGGGGTACAAGTGAGCCAAAAATGAAGGCAACAATATCACGCAGAAGCTTGAAATAACATGAAATTCACGCGACTGCAAGAAATTGCCTGTGCAAAGCATGTGTACACTTAATTATATAAAAATACGAATACTTTTGTGTCTCAATATATATTGAGGGATAAAATATATCTCAATGTATATTTTAGAGAGGGTTAAAACTACCAGCTAGTTCCATCAATTATATATTTTAGTACAGTCACATCTTCTCCGTTAAAAATTCTGAAATTCGAAGCGCAAAGCATCAAATCTCAGCTCGCCACATCTTTTTCAGCCGCGTCAAGTTTTTCCTCACACACGAGGAACATATGTAGGGCATCGTTTCTTCATTCTTTTCTCCGGCCTGGATCGCACTAATCCATTTCCCCTTTTCGTTCGCGCGAACGCAAGAATATCTGCGTTTCCGTTTGGTATCTCTATCGATATCCCATTCGATCACGATTCGACGCGTTTTACTCCAGCGGTTTCCGTTACGATGCTTTGTATCTCGTTGCGTTGTATTTCAGGGCATTACATGTCGACGCGTTGTATTTTGGCGCGTTGTATTTCGGCGTGTTGTATCTCGGCGCGCTGTATCTCGGCGTGTTGTATCTCGACAAGTTGAATTTCGACGCGTTGTATTTTGGTGTGTTGTATTTCGGCGAGTTGTATTTTGGCTCGTTTTTGTTTTGACGCGTGGTATTTCGGCGCGTTGTATTACGACGAATTTTTGTTTTGACGCGTGGTATTTTGGCGCGTTGCATTGCAATGCGTCGTATTTCGGCGCGCTCTATCTCGGCGTGTTGTATCTCGACGAGTAGAATTTTGACGCGTTGTATCTCGGCGCGTTGTATTTTGGGGTGTTGGATTTCGGCGCGTTGTTGTTTGGGTGAGTTGTATTTCGGCGCGTTTTTGTTTTGACGCGTGGTATTTCGGCGCGTTGCATTGCAATGCGTTGTATCTCGGCGCGCTCTATCTCGGCGTGTTGTATCTCGACGAGTAGAATTTTGACGCGTTGTATCTCGGCGCGTTGGATTTCGGCGCGTTGTTGTTTGGGTGAGTTGTATTTCGGCGCGTTTTTGTTTTGACGCGTGGTAATTCGGCGCGTTGCATTGCAATGCGTTGTATCTCGGCGCGTTGTATTGCGACGAATTTTTGTTTTGACGCGTGGTATTTCGGCGCGTTGCATTGCAATGCGTTGTATTTCGACGCGTTGTATTTGATTGCGTTGTATTTCGGCGCTTTGTATGTCCATGAGTGGTATTTCGGCGCGTTGTTGTTTCGACGAATTTTTGTTTTGGCGCGTGGTATTTCGGCGCGTTGCATTGCAATGCGTTGTATTTCGACGCGTTGTATTTGATTGCGTTGTATTTCGGCGCTTTGTATGTCCATGAGTGGTATTTCGGCGCATTGTTGTTTCGACGAGTTGTATTTCCGCGCGTTGTTGTTTTGTCGCGTAGTATTTCATTCTTTTCCCCTTTCCGTACGCGCGAAAGCAAGAAAATCCGCGTTTGCGTTTGGAATCTCGATCGATATCCAATTCGGTGTTTCCGGCAAATCGCTCTCGGCATTCCATTAAAAGCAACGCGATCTCGATACCGGTCGAACGACGAAAAAAGAAACTTCCACGATAAAAAGAGGACGAGTAGCAGCGTAGTTTTCTGCGATTCTCGACGGAGGCAAAAAGATCTGTGGTATCGGTAAGGAAGCATCGTCTCCCCTTGTGCCTCTCTCATTATCGTCTTCTCCAATGCATGACGCTATGGTTTAATGCACTGCTATTGCCGTGTATCGTACACGCGGCCGCGAGTATAATCACTGTACCCGATGCATAATCCTGTGCTCCTCCCTTTGTCGTCGTACTGCTCGAAATACCCGGGTACTTGAATCGATGAATGTTAATCCGCTTCGTAGAACGCACGGAGACGCGGTTTTCGGTTATTTCGCCGATCGATTGCGATGACAATGCGTCATTCATTAGGATAAACGGCGGTGCAGGTGACACGGACGCTGTCGTAGACGGCTATATCGATAGGCGGATTAAATCGACGGGAAAGGTAAACATCTCGTAACTGCGCGTAGGCAATATATCGAGGTGCGGATTCAACGCGGAGGTGCTAGTCGGGGAAAATCTAAGTTATGAGACGGTACTGAATGCGTATTATAGGAATGCACTAACTCGAATGCACCGAGTACGACATTTCAGTTTTACTTTTTTCCTTTTCAAAGTTTGCCTGGAAACTTTAACATTCAAAAATTCCATAATAAAATAATTTCGATGTCCGAAAGTTCTACGGTCGCGAAAACTCGCAGGTTTTACACTTCATAATCTCAAAGTTGAGAAGTAATGAAATTTTGGTAGTCGCAAAGATAAACAAATTTTTGGAATTTAAATAACTCCAAGGCTCCAAAATTGCAACAATTCTTTGGTCTCACAATTCAAAGGCTGCAATGTTCCTAACATTCTTAACAATGTTCCTAAATTCCAAAAGTTTGAAAGTTGCAAACCAATAAAGAATAAATAATTCCAAGATTGCAAAATTTTTTTGAAATCAAACTTCAAAGGTTTCAAAGCTTCAATATTACAAAAGTCCTCGAGTCCTACATTCCAAAAATTCCATAAGCTTCAATGTCCCAAACTAATAAAGTTTAAAAAATTCCAGGTTCTTCGAATGCTTCATAGTTACAAACTAATTCAAAACTAAATTCAAAATCAGAATTCGAAAATTGCAAAACCCCCGAACCGCAAATACGGAAAACGAAAGTATTTCGCGCGCATAGTCATCGATCGAGGATCGATCGGGATTTGCAACCGCGAGAAGATGCCCGTTCCCTTAAAAATCACTAGGTTCGCTGCGTGGCAAGAGGAACACGGGTCGGTAGATTAGCAAGATGCAATTTAATGCAATAACAACGTTCGCGGTCGGCCTCGGTACACGCGTATCGTTGGCATAAAACAAACGAACGAGGGCCCGCTGACAGTTCGTAAGTCATTATTTAAAGCCTGCGTATAATTATACGGGAGCGCGATACGAGTTTTCGCCACGGAGTTAGGAAAAGAAGTCACTATACCAAGGAAAGGTATTTAAATTGGCTTAGTATAAAGATACACCTCGTCGGCCTTTAAGAACTTGCCGCGCGATTATCTCGAGCGCTCTTGATGCGCGAGCGAGTATCGGTATGCGCGTACCGAGACATCGTGTTATTCGATCGAAACATTCCCTTCCAGACATTCGGAACCGAATGCCGATAATCGTTATATCCAGATGCGAATCAAATCTTTCTACGGCGAAAACGGCCGACGAACAACGCCGACTAATTATCCTTTATTTGCGCCATCGGTTTTATACGCGACGCGTGCTCGCGTGAATCTACCTTTTGTCGGAAATAGGTAAAAGCGTCGATTAGATTCATTTTCTAACTGTACCTCTGTACGAATGACTAATTTCGATGTTGTTAATTTTCAAACTATTCATGTTCGAATTGTTCCTTTCCAAATCACTGAACTATAAACTCCTCGCGTTAAAATGGCTAAATTGCACGTTATCAATTTTTAACACTAGATTTACGAACGTTTAATGGCCACTTAAATCACAAATAAAAATGAACTATAAAAATAAGTAAACAGTGAGTGATACATAAACTAGTTTATAGAAAGATTCTTCATCTCGATGGAGGTTTACATGCACTTTGACACAAGCTTTTTAATAATTTTAGTAATTAAAAATAGGAAATCTAATATTCGGCATTTTTACGGGTTCCGTGAATCTAGTGTCAATGACAAATTCTTACAGTACTAATATGCATACCACTAATGCCCAAAGTACTCATATCCAAACTACTAATGCCCAAAGTATTCGTATCCAAGTTACTAATGCCTAAAGTACTCGTATCCAAATCACTAATGCCCAAAGTACTGGTATCCAAAATGCTAATCCCCAAAGTACTCGTCCACAAAGTACTAATCCCCAAATTACTAATGACCAAAGTACTCGTATCCAAGTTACTAGTGTCTAAAGTACTCCTATCAAACTTACTAAAGCCCGAAGTACTCGTATCTAAATCGCTGCACCATAAATTGCCAAATTTCAAACGCTCCAAATCGCCGAGCAGATTGCCAATCACGAAAGCAGACGCCGTTCACCATCGGACCATTTACTTCGTACCATTACCTACCCCACAGTAATAATCCGACGATAGATTTCCCTCTTTTTTCGAACGGAACGAGCCGATCTCTCGAGCAGTTGGTATCAGACCTAACATAAACGATCATCAGAAGTTTATCGCTCGCAATTACGACAGATGCAACTCTCGCTTTTCCCGGATGGATGACAATAATGATTCGCGTGTACCTCATCGCGGATCGAACGATGCAGCTCTTTCGACGGCCAGCAACGAAAGTTCCAGTGAAAGTTTATAGTTTACTATCGCAAATTGCAAAGACCAGCTGCAATTTCACTTTTATTTACGCCGCTCAGGTGACCGCAAAATAAGACCTCGGAAAAACCGACGCGAATTTTTACCACGATCGGATATCGAAAGTGTACATAGACGAACGTTTCGAGAGTTTACAAGCAACAGGCTCGTTTTATGAATAGCATGATCCCCTAAGCCGGATTACCGATAGTGCCGATTTCTACTCGAGGCGGATCCACGAGATTTCAGGATTTCGTGCTGATTCCTACGAACGAGTTTATCTGTGCTTATCGTGAGCAAATAGTGTTTCAAGGACGCCTTTCTCCTTCGTAACTATATATTCGTTTTCGTCGGATTTGTAAGATTTACAAGACTGGAATTAGAAGCAGTTGATTGAGTACGTCGTTTTATTAATCCAATCGTATTTTATCTAATAAACTTCTAGTATTAAATATTTGATTGATAGTAAATGAACGACTGCGAATAAATCTGTTAATAGCGCGCTTTTATTATTGGTGAAAACGGCTACTGTTGCCACATTACCGCGCGTTTTATTGCCATTCCCCATATGTCGATGAAGTATACATACTTATATCGATGTGTTGTATAGTAACTCCTATAACGTTGCATTTTCACGCGGTATGTTCGAATGCGTTGCATTTCAGCGAGTTGTACCTGGATGCAGTGTATTGTTGCACTTCGGCGCGTTGTATTCCAGCACGTTATATGCCGATGCGTTGTATTTCGACGAGTTCTGTTTTGCCGCGTTGTATCTTGGCGCATTGTATTTCGACGAGTTGAATTTCGGCGCGTTGTATCTCGGCGTGTTGAATTTCGGCGCGTTGTATTTCGGCGCGTTGTATTTCAGCGCGTTGTATTTCGACGAGTTGTATTTCTTCGCGTTGTATTTCGACGAGTTGAATTTCGGCGCATTGTATCTCGGCGCGTTGTATTTCAGCGCGTTGTATTTCGACGAGTTGTATTTCTTCGCGTTGTATTTCGGCGAGTTGAATTTCGGCGCGTTGTATCTCGACGCGTTGAATTTCGGCGTGTTATATTTCGGCGCGTTGTATCTCGGCGCGTTGTATTTCGGCGTGTTGTATTTCGGTGCGTTGAATTTCGGCGCGTTGTGTTCCGGCGTGTCGTATTTCGACGAGTTGTATTTCAACGAGTTGTATTTTGTCGCGTTGTATTTCGACGAGCTGTATTTTGTTGCGTTGTATTTCGACACATCGTATTTCGGCGCGTTGTATTTCCGAGTCTTACTTTACGCTAAGTTGTTTTCCACGCATTGCATACCGATACGTATCAATTACATATCAAGGCGTTTTACATCGATCCACTCTACATAAACGCGTTTTATACCGAAGCGTTGGATATCGAGGCGTCGTACATATATCGCCCCACATTACACCGCCTTGTCGGTACTAAGGAACACCTGTGCTCGATTCTCACAGCAAAACGTTGCATCCAGTACAATTCTGGGATTCTTGTTACGAATCCTTTGCCCGACGCTTTTCTACCGCGAATCTTTTCCGACAATTGTGTCGCTACTTGTGCAACGGTCCATTGTCTCGGTTCTCAGTTAATGACAACGCGAGCAAGACGGTAATAGCGGTATGTAGCGTGCCGCGATGAGCGTTGGACAAGATTAATCGCAACACGCTCGCTCATCTACAAAACGATCCACGTATGCAGTCTAGTTCACGTCCTGTCGTTTGAATCACGCAATCGAAATGCTTCCCAATATCAAGAATTCCGAGAGCGAGTTTCAAGGCTCGCATCGAGGTCGATCACCCCATTTGTTTACAATTACCTACTCAAGGCTGAACCACTTACTCGACAACACAGTGGTGGCACGACAAAAACAACAGAGCCGTGCACACTTTTTAACCTGTGTATTCGTATCGTTTCTTCGCGCGTAAAAGTCGAACGATAAATGGTGGAAAATCTTTCTTGGAAAGTATCTACGAAACGTCTAATAAAGAATTCATAAATTTTAATTCATGGCCGGTAAATACGTTCGTGCAATTTCTAGTCGCAAGTGAAACGCTTAGTCGATAGTTGAACCATTAAGACGAACGATAAATATTGCGAATATTTCAGACGTTGCAAAATAAGCACTTAGAACGTGCAGCGTAACGTCGCTTCGCGTGAAAACTTTACTCATGACTTTCCCATGAAAACGCGTAGATTTTCGTGAAACTACGCGTTCTTTGATTATAAATGTTTAATGTACAACTTTTTTTTTCTTGACTCACCCTTTCGATGATACTTTCACGTCGGCTTCGCGATGGTTGATTCTCGTACACGTGAGCACATCGTCGAGTCTTGTCTCCTTTCCGACGAACCTTTCGTATCCATTAATAAGACTCTTCTTTCGCGAATCGTATCCTCTTTGTTCGTAGCACTCCAACGAAGAACACAATTTGTCTCACTTGTACCGGCATCGCGGTTTCGAACGCACATAACCTGCACGCATCGATCGAAACAAAATCCCGTGTAACGCGATCGAAGAAACGCGTGTACGAAGAAATTGTAAAGACCACGTTGTCCTTGTATGCGTTTCAATGTCAATTGGGACGTGGAAACTCGAGACACGTTCATGATCGTTATCGTTTCATTACCACACACACAAACCCCGACACGTAACAGAATATTGAGCAATTGTTTCGCGAACGACAATTAAACGAACGGCGGTCAAGATGCAACTGCCAGATGATCGCTGTGC
This sequence comes from Coelioxys conoideus, assembly GCA_947623535.1. Classification (NCBI taxonomy): domain Eukaryota; kingdom Metazoa; phylum Arthropoda; class Insecta; order Hymenoptera; family Megachilidae; genus Coelioxys; species Coelioxys conoideus. The sequence continues at coordinate 12,921,935 of OX392459.1, forward strand.
GCATGCGTGGCAGCCATTAGAAATTTTGAACTCGCCTGTGCATTGACTCGATTCTTTTAATTAAATCCACGAAACTAACACGCAATTTCGAATTGCGATATTGCATACGTGTATTTAGAAATGCACGGTAAACGAAGAACCATACATTATTTAACTATTGCACAAACGACGAATTAAATAAAACTTGCTCAAACAGCGACTGCTGAATATTGCGATGCGCACGCGCAATAGATAATCAGAATTTTAAATTTATGCACACATTATACACGAGTCCTATTATTTTGAACGAAACACAGAAAATAAGGGAATAATTTCCGATTGTAATAAAGCGCGATTACAAATGTTCGATCGAAAAAGATGCATAATTGTTTTGTGAATAATAAATTCATGACGTCACGATGAGCATGCGCGGCAAAAGTAAAAAATTTTAAACTTACGGAGATATTGTTTCCGATAGTGTATTTAAAATGCATCGAAGCGAAAGATAATTTTCAAGAAAAAGTACATCCTTCGTGATCCGATTACGTGTGTTCCATTAATAGGCGTTAAATAGTGGAAATATCACGGCAACAGCGATCGGTTGAGCTCGACATTCGGAAACTCAGGTGCGTGAGAAAATTCACGCTACCTTCGCGGGCGACCCAAGAGAATATCGGCGAGAGATATGACTTGGATGGAAGAAGACGAAGAAGAAGGTTGCATAATTAGGGATTGCGATGCCGGTTACGTGGTGGCTAACCTCTCGTGGAAATGAAGCAAATACGTGGCGCCCCTCCTTTTCTATCGTCCTTTCTATACGCGTTTTTTTCCCCCGCTCAGTATCAGCAATTCCCAAGCGAATACCACTGGAATTTTTTGCATTTCACTTTTTCTCCCCGACGAGATCGAGGTACCCGTCATACTCACGTACAATAAAGTTGTTAATACTTCAATCTCTGTTAGCATTTCTTCGCTTCTTGCTTCGTAGGAACGTGTGGGCAATTCAGTTGTTTTCCTATATCGAAGCACGGAGAACCCGTCGATGACCCAGATAGCCACGAGCGGAGGAGTAATCATCGAGTAATTGAATTCGCTATGCCGAACGTCGAATTCGCCCGTCGTGCAACGCATCGCGAAAGAAAACTCTCTCGTACTTTTGTTTTCCTTCCTGGCTGGATCCGTTATCGCATTATCGAACAATCAGCCGGTATAAACGAGACGAGGTAAACGTGCGCGAATGCACGTAAGAACAGACAACACCTCGACGGTAATTTATCCGCTGGTTGAAGCAACGCGAGTGCGAGCACTTGTGTCATGGGAAAGGTCATTTAAAAATGTTAGCCGGCTCGATACGTCGGCACAAGGCAACATTAGCCAAGCAGAATTTAGTCGTTAGGATGTGGCAAGCTGTCAGTTGTTTCATCAACGGGCTAATCTGGCGATGATAACACACGATACGTCGCTTTCGCGTTACCTCATCGAGGATGAGCAAAATCGCTCCAAATAGAAAGCCGCGTTTTATTGCGGGCCGACTTCTCATGGTTTCTTTGTCTTCTATCGCGGCTACGGAAAGAAAAAAATGGGGCGATATTATTGCAGCCAGTTTGAAGACCTTTGGTAATTAAAGGAACGGAAAAGGAGGTCGACAGTCGCACGGTTCGCTGAATTTACCGAAGTGGATTGCCAGCGTTTTCGTGGTAATCTAACGACGGCAAAGGTCGGCTCACACCTTTTCCTTCCATGCCCGGCCTGTTTATGATCCATGAGTGTAAACACTCGTGTTCTCCTTTACAAACGAGGGCCGATGTGTGGTCGCGATCTTTACGTGTCAATGACGTTGTGCATTACCATTGAAAGCACGACCGATCATTATACGTTTCACGGTACCTGTTTTAATCTGGTAAGAGAAGGAACAGTAGTTTGGAACACCGGTTGTTCGATTAATGAGAACGAATCGGTTGACGTGGCTGCAATGAATTTCAAAGGAACACGAGGTTGCGTCAGGATAATCGGCTCGGTGGTCGTTAGAACGGGCTAAATCGCTGTTGGACAAATCAGTCATCGATCTCACCGAATTCAGTAATTCGGGGACCATCGGATTCGGGTTTCCGAACATTTTGGAGAACCTCAAAAATTTGGGAAGGTAGAAATTTTCGTGGACACGGGCACTTTCAAATTTTTTAATCGAAAAACTGAAAAATTATCGACGCATTCCCATCGATGTACCAAGTCACGATATCGAATGAAATTCTTAGGATTGCATATTACGCCCGACGATTATAACGAATAGGAATCGTTGCGCTTCAAGCGTTACGTTACGTAACTTCTTCAAGTAGGTGCATATCGACCCAACAGGGTTACGTGTATACATTCTAGCCCGAAGAGGTTGGATTAACGAATTGACGCCTGGAACTTTCCTTTCCTTATAAGACACTGCGGAGAAAACGGAGTTGGCTGTGCTTAAATTAAGATCCCTTAACCATTAGACGTAAAAGGAGACTCTAGTTCCCGTTCATTTTATAACATTGCTAGGGATCACTTCCAGTTGGTTATTCAATCTCTTGGTAAACACTTCTTACTGAGCAACTGTGGCCTGTTGCTCCGATAAAACGTAATAGGCGATACATGTTTGTCGCGTATATCCATTGACAAATTACTCAGTAGAGTACGGAGTAATTGATGATTTGGGAATCTGGATATTCGGGGTGGGAGATTTGAATGGAATTTCGAGAATTCCGTCGAAATTGGAAATTCGCGGACATGTATATCCATTGATAGAATAACCATGATTTTTGTTCATAATTTTCAATCAAGTAGAACGAGAGATTAAAACAGAAAAATTATTTTTACCCCGTAATTATCCCCGTAGTTTTGATAAGGGATTAACACTCTACAAAAAGGATGTCTTTGGACAACTGTATGAATGATGTTTATAAAGGCTTGAAGGCCATGATTAACCGGTTATACCTCTTTTAAAATTATTAAATTCATATCATTCATCCCCCAAAATCGAAGGTAACCGGTTCATCCCCCTAATTCATTCTTACCAAAGGAATCCATCGGAGGAATTTATATCAACTGGACGATGTTGTTGGTCGAAGGACACGATCGATCGAGCCTTATCAACACTCATTCTGCATGTCAGACAAAGCGGTAGAACGGCCATTGGCAGTTTGATCGAGGGATTCGAAGGCGTCCGAACGATCGATCATGATAATGTATCGATCATGGATCTCTCTCTTTCTCGCGATCGAAGAATGGAATGCGCGGGTCGTTTTGTTTCCGCGATTCTTTTGAAACGCGAACGATTTACAGAGCTCGTTACCGGTTTCTTTTCATCGTTGTCGTGGCAAGAGATGAAACGCCGTGGAGAACCAGAATATTGGTTCGCCGTGTTTGCGGTGAACGGTAACGGTGATCATCCGACGATCGTAAAGTTTTCAGTTCGTCCCTAGGCCTACGATTATGGCCTCTAATGCCGCGCAATACCGATAGAATGGTAAATAATTTCTTTCGCGTGTCTAACGGGAACGTTTCGCCGATAATTTTCGCGAGACTTCCTTTCGGGACGGTTGCCCCGGCTCACCGTTCGAAACTTCATCAAATGCAAATGTATTCGGACGTCGGGGCAAATATTTCCTCGTTAGGCTTCGAGCTTCGTTCTTCAGCAATTTGTGCTTGTTACGCGAAAAGCGTATCTGTAGCGTTCGAGTGGCTTTCGAAGGCCGATCCGAGTGGCTCGTTAACAGAACCACTTTTGTTGTTTCGTTCCGCGTTCCAGAAACGACATGTTTCAACGGTGAAGAACGGTGATTAAGATGCGAGTTATTGTTACTGTCACGTTGCTCTAATGAACCAATCATTCTTCATAGCTCCTCTATTACATTTCGGTAATCACATTTTCATTTCGCCCATTTTTGCTTTCGATATCCGAATATGTACCCCGATGCTTTATTTCTGAACGTATCTTCGACTTATACATGTATTCTACATATATGTATGTATAACAATAATTTATTATACTTTATATGTATAATACTTCATTTATGAACGTGTCTTCGACTTATACATATATGTATGTATCCTATAATGCTTTGTTTCTGAATGTGTGTTCGACTCATACATGTATATGTATCCTATAATGCTTCATTTCTGAAGGTGTCTTCGACTTATGTATCGAGCTAAAAGAATTCTCGCGAAACTTTCTATCACGTTTGAATAGTGTGAAACAATGAGAAAGAAACGTTGTACGTTCAAATTAGAATAAAGCAACGAGAATCGATTTCCCCTTGTATATTGAGAAACAGACCGACGCAATTTATACGCGCTGATGCGCATAAATCAATGCCTGCGTTTTTAGGCGGCTCAACTTCTTTAACTTTCTCGACTATTATATAAAAATACAATAAGAGGTATTCGAGTCGGTTTTAATTTGCCACAATCTGTTTGCGAATATCTGCGTTTTGAGAGTAGCCGGCGTCGAGTATATACAAAATCGGCCGTGAAAATGTCTATGCGTATTGATATATGTTTTGAGGACAGTTGGGTTCAAATACGAACGAAATCGGGCGTGACAATGTCCACATGTATCGATATATGCTTTCAGGTCAGTTGGATTCAAATACGAACGAAATCAGGCGTGACAATGTTCATACGTATCGATATCTGTTTGTATGATATATGCACATACGTGTATGCACATGCATATATGTATGCATGTAAGTATTATGTGCACGTTTGTACGTATGGATAGTTGAATGCATATTCGCATGTATGTTACGTATGTATGTATGTATGAATATTTGAACGTATGTACATACGTATGTATGAATAGTTGAATGCATGTACGTATGTCTGTATGAATATTTGAATACATTTGCGTCTGCGAATATATATGGACATACGTTGTACGTATGTGTATACATATGTCGTCGTCAACTTCGTCCTATATCTTTTTAATGGCTCAAAATGTTTCAAACTTGGCTATATAAGAAAAGTATCCCTATACAAAGCACGATATCAGCCAATTTTAACAAAAATCGAGATGTTACGGTTCAAAAATACATGATTTAAAAAAGTTCAGCAACCTCACTGGTGTTTTCTTCTTCTTGTCGAAGAGAATCACTGGCGGTGCAACGCGAGCATCAATTCGACCGGTGTAACTGACCACTCGTGTCCTTTTTGGACTTATGAAACGGAAGATTCACTTTCACGCGATGGAAAGTGAGACGCGTTACGACGGTAGATCATATCTCCGCCTTAATTTTCGTTACGCGATTCGTGTTGAATAATTAAATGGAAAAACCAAGCGGGCTCGATGTCAAAACAACGAATTACGCGATCCGGCTACCTCGCGTGAAAGTGAGCCATCGTACATTTTTGGTCACATAGATACAGACGATGGTTGGCCCGCCGTTATTAATCTTCCAGTTAACCCAGCTGGATGACCCGACATTTATTTTTATTGTGTCGGAAAGAGTCATATGTATCTAGATAAGATCCAGCCGGACTAGAGAACTGGACCTAGAAAAGCAATAAATCTTTCAACTGGATTCTATCAATGGCAATTCTTTCTTTTTTTTTTTGTTGCTTCAAGTATCGATATACGGATCGTTGATCGTTGACATACGGTGGCTTCCTATAAAAGTATCAACGAGCAGTAGCCGAGCAAGAAACGTGTGAGCACCTCTCGAAGTGGGCGATGTGTGTCAGCGGGTCAGTGACACCCATTAAGCGGCCACAAACTTCGATATTTAGCCGTCTGGTTATCGACCTTGTAACGTCCACCTAATTGGAGTGCAACCGAACCGTGAATCGCGATAGTTCTTATCGATTTAATATCGCCTGTCAATTAGAGCTAATTTTCTTACGGGTACAACTTTCTCCAAGGCTGAAGATTTTTTGAACAACCGCGCGAGTTTCTACGAGTCGCGATCGATTTTACAAAACAAGATGTCCGTTACGAATTTACATATAATTTCGAATACGTTGAGTATAACCCACGCGTGTCTGCTCCCGTAAAACATATGGCGTACGGCGGTTCGCAGAACGACAGGACGCAGCTGGTACCTGCGACTTTTCAAGTTAATGACATATCATTAGAGACTGGCGTTAAACGCGTTCGTTAGACATCGGCGTATCGATGTTTCTGGCTGATCGACACGATAGGGAGAACAAAAATCGTGTCGTTTAATTGCATGCGTTCAATTTTCACGTGTAATCGACATATCTGGCGCGGCCGCGCTAATTGAACTCGTTTTGTTTGCAGTCGAGAACGACGCTTTCTAAATCAGCGCAGATCTGCAATGGACACTTGGTTTTGAGCAATGTTCATGTTTCTAAATTATAAAATTACCGAATATAACAAGATATCAAGTTTCTAAATACCAGGTTACCAAATTCAAAAGTTTCCAAATTCCATGTGAACTAATTCCTGAATTTCCAAATTCTGCATTAACAAATTCCTAAGTTTTCAAATTCTAAATTGTCAAATTCCATGACAACAAAATCCTAAATTTCCAAATTCCATATTAACAAATTCCTAAATTTCCAAATTCCATATTAACAAATTCCTAAATTTCCAAATTCTACATTAACAAATTCCTAAATTTCCAAATTCTAAATTGACAAATTCCATATTAACAAATTCATAAGTTTCCAAATTCCAAAGTTTTCAAATTCCCAATCAAGAAATTCCTCCGTGTCCGAATTCTAAACTTTCCAAATCTATAATTAACAAATTTGAAAGAAAGCGTAAAAGTTTGGGAATTAGTGGAGTATGATCGCCAAGTTATCCACAAAACCACAAACGAACACTGCCGTAACGCTTTCTATCGTTATACGTGCTCTCTCTCGTATCGCTATCGGACAATTGTCCCTATCAGCATTTTTACCGAGCAACAAAGTTTTTCTCTTCCTCCCGGTGAAAGTTGGAACACAAACCGAGGTTTTGTCCGATTTTAACGAGCACCGAAGAGACGATCCAGTATAATCGTTATTATTCGAGATTCCTTTATTCAGTTCGATGTATTAACAGCCGGTGTGCTTCGATACGCTCGATGCATTTCTGGTGGCCTGTGGAAATTAATTATACGGAACTACAGTTATGCACAGAATATGTGTCAGAATGTGGTTCGATATTTTTAACGCCCCGCTATAATTGTAGAACGAAATATTTTATGAACGTCGATCTTCTTAGCGTTGTACCTTAACCTTCTCTACAGGGTGTCCCAAAAGTGTTGAAGGAGTCGGAAATGGGAGGTAGGTGGGATCATTCTGAACAACTTTTTCATTTGCGAAAATGTCGTATGGGGCTTCATTTTTAAATTATTAACGAAAAACACCGACTAATCAGAGCGCGAGAATCGACCCCACCTACCTCCCATTTCCGGCTCCTTCAACACTTTTGGGACACTCTGTATATTTCTATTGATTATTCTCATCGGTGCTTACAAACGATTAGGTACACGAGTGTTCACTTTCAAAATGAAACAAAACGCGTAAAGGATACAATTTACGTGTTATTGTATCGTGGTAGAAATAAAGGTGACGCCGATTGCTCGTGGAAAACTCAAAATGGCGCACTAACACGATCGACCGAAAGGCTAACAATGGTTTAAAATTTGACGGTTGTTAAATCCTCTAAATGCATTCCATTAACCGGGTTTCTTATTATATCCAGTTTGAACTTCTACTCCCTACGTTCCTTAAAGTCACGAAGCCGAATGAACAATGATCCAGTGAACTTTAGATCGTTCGCTATCACACTTTTCAACGCGCTCCCTCTTCGTGGTAGCCGGCGTGCATCCAATAAACGAGAATATTGGAAATATCTCAAGGCCAACGTCGGTCGTTCAATATCGAGTTAATGGCAAATAAAAGGACGCGAAGGAAACTTGATTACAGTAATTCGATTCTCTGATCAGCGATATCCGGTTTATCGACTTTACCGACGGTTCCAGGCGCTATATAATTTTTCACTCATCTCCGGCCGTGAGTTGCCAAAAAAAAAAAAACATTTTTGTTGTATTATTAACAACGCGTGAATCAGCGAATTTTTAACACCCATTTAACGCCGTGACATTGTGTCAATATCTCCTTTTCTCTTTATCCTTAAGTCCGCGATCTTATAAATTATCACTCCATTTATCAGTATTTTAATTCTTTTACTACTTACTAGTAATCGCAATTAAGGCAACTAAATAAGTTTAAAACGCGAGGCACATTTTGCATTTGACGATCCTCGATTATGCAGATTACGATTAGAATTGAACCCAAAAATTCTAAATCACGAGCGTGACACGAGATTGCAGGGCAAACGATTAAGGATCGTCCACGATTTCGGAAGATGTTAATCGGAAATACGTCGTTCCAGGCGAGAATCACGAACGAAATTGCGACACTGTATCGCGGATCAACGACCCCGTTGCGATAGATCGATCGGAGGCGCGAATTCTCGAGATTGGTCGCGCGTGAAGAGAAGAAACGCGAAACACGCCCGCGATTCTAAATCGTTGCCCTTTTCTTTCCTCCGTTGGCCTGGCATCGTGTCGGCCCGATCGTATTCCCCGAGGCTTCGAGTTAAGCCGGCAATTCGGCCGTAACGAAAATGAATTTTACCGCGTTGGAAATTGTAACGCGACGCGTGATTCACGGTAACAGGTTCCCGGCTAAACGACCGCAATTTCGTGCTGTACGCACTTCGCGATATCAATTACCCCGTTCCACGACGACACGGTAATATTGCCCATCGACAATTAACTTGTACAATCGAACCAACTTAGGAATTAGTTGCACCCGTACCCCCATCCTCTTCTCGAGACAATTTATTAAACTCGTTTGCAGTAAATCCAACTTTTACTGCTTCTTACGCCGGCCAAGTAATTGTGGAGTGGAAATAAGAGACCGACAAAAATGATGTTTACGGGAAAGCCGCAGTACACGCGGATCGAAGCGTTGTTATTATTTGTCACTAAGTTTTTACTTGTTTTCTGTGTAACTTCGAGCTGTCTTAATCTAGCCTTATCATTGATCCGCTAATTTATTATTCATCAGTAGTTTTTACATATTTTCTGAGTAACTTCAAGCTGTCTTAAGCTAGTGTTATCATTGATCTGCTAATTTATTGTTCATCACTGTTTTCACATTTCTTTTGAGTAACTTTAAGCTGTCTTAATATAGCATTATAATTGATTTGCTAATTTATTGTTCATAACTATTTTGACATATTTTCTGAGTAATTTTTTAAGCTGTCTTAATCTAATGTTATCATTGATCTGCTAATTTATTGTTCGTCACTATTTTGACATATTTTTGAGTAAATTATTAAGGTGTTTTAATCTCATGTTATCATTGATCTGCTAATTTATTGTTCACAACTGCTTTGACATATTTTTTGAGTAATATTTTAAGCTGTGTTAATATAGTGTTATCATTGATTTGCTAATTTATTATTCATCACTGATTTGACATATTTTTTGTCATTTTTTAAGCTGTCTGAATATGGTGTTATCATTGACCTGCTAATTTATTATTCATCACTGCTTCGACATATTTTTGAGTAATTTTTTAAGCGGACTTAAAAATAAAATTTTAGTCGAAAATCTGTTGTATTTCCGGGCATATAGAAATAAATTCGACGAATGAAGCATTGTCCGATTCCTTAATTAAACGTACAACAGTGCTCCCTTATTAGCCAGCACAAAAGACGCGTAAACTACGTATATTTAAACGGAAGAACTTAATGTTTAGCGTTGAATCAGGTTCGTTATTCCCGCAGTAATATATTCTTCCTCGATTGGCTTTGTTCTGGCGTTCTTTTTGCCCATTAATCCTTTTCGATGCGTTTTACCCACGCCGGCGAAAGAGAAACCAGAAAAACCTGTAATATGCAATTTTTCTGAAATACAAGCTCACTCGATCTTCCCATTAATTTGCCGTCCGCGGTTAATTACACGCGCGCACGAGAGATACGAGCATCGAATGTATTCATCGCGAAACCGAAGATGAAACGGCTACGAATTTCTTGTAGTCGTGATTGGCCGACCGCTGCTACGCGAAACGTCAATTAAAAGAATATTATCGTCGAGTATCGGCCCTGTAAGTACTTTCGACGACGTTCTATATTGTTCTTACATAACAGATCACTCGACTCCGATGGAACACCGATATCGGTTTTCATTGTCAGCTAACGAGCAAATTTCGTGGTTTGATAAACTTTCGATGTGCCTATTTATACATACAGTATATGCAAACAATTGGATATTGATACATACAGTATCTGTATGCAACTGGTTATTTGTACATACAGTGCGAGTACGCAATTATTAAAATGGCTGAGTAAACGATTCACTTAATAGAACTTAATTAGGGAACTTAACTAACTAAACTTACTAACTTGCATGAATATTATAGGTTGTAAACAGCTAGTTGTATATACATATTGTATGTATAAATAGTCAATTGCCTGTACACACTGTATATACAAATAATAAATTGTATATACATACTGCATGTATAAATAGTCAAATCCGTAAACTTTAGACCACGACTAGTTTCGATACACCGAGATCAATTTGTCGTGGCATAATCCTGTCATCACGATGACCTGTGTCACGATTATTCGACACAATCGTATTCTTCGCTCGATTAGCAGCAAAAGGAAATCTTGAAATTATTTATCGCGGATTTGTCGTTAAGAACAAATGTTGCTCGTGTACAGTGGGAAAATATTTTGTATAACTGTGGATCGCTCATTAATTTTAACGAGGCACTGTCTCGGGTAATTAAATTCAATTAGATAAATAATTATTGGAGATACGAATACGATGAAATCAGGAAACCTTAATTAAAGCATTTAACTTTAACGATTAATTTGACTCGAAAGGGAAACGATTTATTTCGGTCTTTTAACTTTTGGTTGCGATGTTAATTAGCGTTAAGATCTGACGTTCAAACTTTCGGATGTATTTATCACATACTTTCGTAATTGTATAAATACTTATCGCTTCCCGTACCGTTTCTAATTTTCTCCGCGAATATTGTAAATGACTGTCTGTTCGAAATAGCTTACATGACTTGATCGATCAAACGATCGATGAAGTTACCAGATGCATTAATTTGATCCCTGTCGAGTTTAATTATAAGTTTAATTGAATTTAGAATATTACTGACGAGATGTTTAAAAAAATAATAATTTCAAAAGTGTTCATCAAACTTTTTAATTAGAGAGATTTACTATTACCATCTCTGCCAATAATACATATTTCGAATGCAAATGGTTAACATTGTTTCCACTGAACTCACGTCGACTCAGATGCACAACCTAAATCGCTAAAGTTCAATTCTCAAATATCGAAAAATTTCCACATATCGTACACTATATCCTTCCTATCTAAACCTCATTTCACATTCACAATTATCCTCATCATTCACGTGCCACGTGTTGATCAGCAGTTTATAAAGGCTAAAAAATTACAAACATATTGAAATAGGAAACGTGAACATATCCACAACGTGCACGGCGCAATAAATTATGATTTTTCGTCGAATATATAGTTCATAACGCGAACCGTGCAATTATCCGATCGCTCAGTAATTAATTACCGTCATCGCTGCACGTTTTCCTAATAATTTACGCGTCTCGAAAGGTATCGATGCAGGATGTTTCGCATCGTCCCGTCGAAATCCGCGTTCGTTCTTTTTCACGATCTCCTTGGAATTCCATAAAAATGAAATCATCGTGGTTTTGCAGCAAAATCGTGACCCGACTGTTATTTATGTGCTCGCGATCTAATACGAAACGAGAAACGGGACCCGATGGAACGGGAATACTCAGGGCGTGTCTTTCCGTGTTCTCTGCAGCTTGCATCCACTTTCTCTGCATTGTTAGCGAGCTGGACGTTCCGGGCATCCCTGTTGCGAGTAATATGAAAGCCTGAACTCGCAGCGATCATACGTGAAACCCGTGTCACGGATCGGCCACGATGGGAAAAAGTGAACGATTTATAAACGAGCCGATTAATTCGATGTTCGCTTTCTTGGACTCCGAGGGAACACGACGGATCTCACTTTCTTGCGTGAAATTACGCTCTTTGCACGCGAATCACGAGTCCTCGAGGTCCGTGGACCAAGTTCTTTTCATGGAAGTGCAGGGATTCGGGGATTTAGGGGTTTTCAAGTGTAGGATTTCGGAGATTTAGTGATTTGGGTATTTAGGGACTTGGGGATTTAGGAATTTGGGGATTTGGGGACTTTGAGATTTAGGAATTCGGGGTTTTAGGGATTTGGAGAATTAGAAATTTGGCGATTTAGGGACTTGGAGATTTTGGAATTCGGGGATTTGGGGACTTTGAGATTTAGGAATTCGGGGTTTTAGGGATTTGGAGATTTTGGAATTTGGGGATTTGGGGACTTTGAGATTTAGGAATTCGGGGTTTTAGGGATTTGGAGAATTAGAAATTTGGCGATTTAGGGATTTGGAGATTTTGGAATTTGGGGATTTGGGGACTTTGAGATTTAGGAATTCGGGGTTTTAGGGATTTGGAGAATTAGAAATTTGGCGATTTAGGGATTTGGAGATTTTGGAATTTGGGGTTTTAGGGATTGGGGTATGTAGGGATTAGGGTATTTAGGGATTTGGAGATTTTGGAATTTGGGGTTTAGGGATTTGGAGAGTTAGGAATATGGGGATATAGGGATTTGGGCATTTAGGAATTTGGAGATTTGGGAATTTGGGGTTTTAGGGATTTCGATGTCGAGAATTTTGGATGTATAGTAATTCGATAATTTATGGTTGCGATCGTTCGGAATTTTGGAACTGTAGGAACTCGAGGATTTATACATTTGTAAGTATACAAATGCCGTGCCGTAAGGATTTGGTGCCTTAGAATTTTGGAAGTTTCAAGATTTGGTGATTTAGGAATTTTTGAATGTAGAAATTTGGAAATTTCAGACCTCGGTGATTGGAAATGTAAGAATTCTGAAATCGTGGAATTTCCGAATTTGTTGTCCATTTGACAAGCATTAATAATGTTCCACCGGAATGGAGCAACGCGCGTTCATTCTTAATAGCCTGCAATTATGACGACAGCGTCTCGCATAAATTACATTTAATTTCCAATTCCGTAATACATCGGACATCGTTAATATCGCATGATTATTTAGTGATTAATTAAATTAGATATTAATTATCGTGAAAGTTCAAAATTAATTGCCTATTAATCGTGGCTAATTAACTGATACAGTCAAAGGAACGATATCTCAAATAATGATGTTTTGAAGGAAGTATTTCCGACATTATTTGAATGAACTATCTGCTTCCGTTGTTTAATAGACAATCTATTAATTACATCGAAACGTTATCCATAAAAAGAGAACAGTTAGATTCGTGCATTTGGTTTTATACTGTTCGTAGTGTCGAGGAACGAACTTAACCCAGACCCAAGACCCTTTACACGTCCCGCAATTATCATAAAGCGTGAACGGAATCTTGATTCGATAATTCAAGGGTCCTGTTATACTTCATTACGTTTACGCTCGCACGAATGATCGGTATTCGACTGCTACGTGCTCCGAGAGCATTGTAATTGTCTCGCCGATACATTTGTTTGATACAAGCGATACGATGAATGCGAATCACGGGTATACACCTTTTTTTATTACACCGAACGACACTTCATTCTTTTCTTTGTTTTCGAACTTTCTCTACATTCTTCTTAGATTACGAATCCTCAAACTATACAAACATCTCTCAGGTTTACTTTCGAAAATGGTCATTTTCTATGATTCACACAATTTGTGAGTCTCTAAGATGGATTTTTGACTACCAAAATTTGAGTACCAAACATCTAAAATTGTACAATTCTAAAGTATTAGAATTGCCTCTGGTTGTGATAGTAGAAGCTCAAAACTTTCAAGGTTCCAAAATTTGTAAGTCTTGAAATAGTTAATAATGTTAAAAATCCCAAACTTCAAAAATTACGAAATCCCAAACAAATTTCCTACATTTCTAATACTGGCAGTCCCAAACTTCGACAAACTCAAAATTCCAAAGTTTCGCCATCACAAAATCCTGAAATTCAAAAATCCCAAAAGTACCAAAATTCGGAAATCCCGAAGTTACAAAATTCCAAAGTCCCAGAATCTCGTGATCCTAAAATACCAAAATCTCAAAAGTAAAAAAATTCAAAAATCTCGAAACGTCAAACTTTCAAAGTTGCAAAATCTCGTGATCCAAAAATATCAAAATCCCGAAAGTACCAAAATTCCGAAATCTTGAAATTCTAAAATTCCAAAGTCCCAGAATCTTGTGACCCCAAAAGTACCAAAATTCCAAAGTCCCAGAATCTGCGAATCCCAAAACACCAAAGTCCCAAACCTGCCAAAACCCCAATCTTCCAAAACCTTGAAACCTCGAATCCCCTATACCCCTATGCTCCACCTAGACACTCCGACCCGAAACGACGGTGTGCGACGCAAGTAGCCGAGAAAAATGGCGACGATTCGTTCCGCGGAAACGTTCGACATTCATCGGCCATAACTCGCGCGTGACGATTCGAACGCATCGAAACTGCTAGGTTGCCTCACGCGGTTTATTACTGCAACCAAGGTAGGCGCTCGCGCATTAAGAAACAAAATAATTCCGTCGAAACGGCTAACGATTATCGTCGCAACGACTCGACGTTCCCCGCTTTCCCTCCAAAAGCAGCCACGACGATAAAAACACCGTCCGGTCTTCCCCGTTGCACGATTATTACTTCGTCACCTTTGGACTACGTGGTCTCCCCGTTGTATCGTTAACATAAAATGTGAACGGAATACTGGATTCTGACGCGAATACACGCGATAATGGGCCAATACGCGAGCTCTTTGACAAGTTGTTCGGGTCCTTTCAGATAGAAGCGGCTACCAATATCGGTCTGAAAGGCGTGGAAGAGGTTCGTGACAGCCGTAACACTTTCGTGGGTCGATCGTTAAATACCGATAGCGACGACAGTAACGGTATGTCCGTTTATATCGATGGCCTGGCTTCTTGTACCGCGAACCTCTTTGACAATCTAAGCGCGTCCGTTGCTCTCGAGATTACATAAGAGATTGCGTGCCGTTCATGAAAACCTTTCTTTCCCGTCGATTGCAGTTCGATCCCCGAGACCTTGCTTATCGTGCCACTTATCGATACCGGCTGTTGTCGATTGATAAAAATGTCCTTAATAGAAAAGCACGTGTGCAGATTGAATCTCGTGCAAGACGCGTCAGAGAAACTCGACACGATTCTATAACATAAAAGTATCGCTAAATGGCGATTGTTGTACATCAATTTAGAGCTTCAATCTTATTGAAAACTACTACGTACAAGATTCTTCGATAGTCTCCATACAAACTGCCTGGGTACCGATTGTGACAATCTCCGATCTCGAGTGCTGTATTCACTTAACTTCACTCGATGACATAAGAGTATCTCTAAATTGCACTTGTGCTACATAAATTTCACGCTCATAATTCGATAACACTCTCAGTTAACGTTTCATTAATATTCTGTAACACAATCATTTTATGTCCAGAATATCGATTATTCCCACAGTCATCTTCATCGAACCTGAAGCTCGAAATGTAGCACAAGCGTTATTCGATGACGCTTTTATGTCATCGAGTCATGTCGGACCTCCCACGTGCCCAAAATGACGTCGTTCTAATTCCTTACATCCCCAAATTCTCATATATCAAAATCTTCGCAACCCCAAATTGTCACATTCCAAAATTCTCATATCCCAAAATCCTCACATCCCTAAATCCTCGCATTCCCAAATTCTCACACCCCTCAATCGTCATATTCCCAAATCCTCACACCCCCAAATCTTCACATTCCCAAATTCTCACATTTTTCAATCTTCTCAAGCTCCACATTCTCACTTTCCCAAATTCTCATATCCCATATTATCACATACCTAAATCCTTACATCCCCAAATTCTTATATACCCAAATCTCCACAACCCGCTATCGTTACATTCCAAAATTCTCACATATCTAATTCCTTACATGCCCAAATTCTCATATATCCAAATCTTCGCAATCCCAAATCGTCATGTTCCAAAATTCGCATAAGATTCGCCATTCGATGACGCTTTTATGTCATCGATTCTTGTCAGACCTCCCACGTGCCCAAAATGGCGTCGTTCGAACGTCGTCGCACGACAAAAGGTATAAGTAAAACAAAAGCTCGCGCTTCGAGGTAGAAAAAGCGCGAAGCTTAGGGATCGTTAGATGAACGCTTTTTTCGTGAGTGGTTCTCACGAAAGGAGGACACACGGTCGCGTTTACCGAGCTGTCGAGCAACGGCGCCAAGCAGCAGTCGTTGAAAAGCTGCTTCTAGCCGGACTATTTTCCAACGCGTCCACGAAGACTGCCACTTGAACAAAACAGCCGGGACCGTCTTAAGAAGACGTCGCGAGGAACACGTTAAAAATACGTTAACAGCTCGTAACAAGTAGCCGTCGTGTCAGTGATCCCTGAACGGGAAATCTCGGGCGAGATCGCCTGTAGGTGTCGTTGTCGACAGGTATTTCACCCGAGAAAACGAGGATGTCTCTTTTTATAACATCCTCGCGCTACTTTTCTCTTATCTGAGGCTGATCGACGAATCAAGGGACCCGTCTTTCAACGTCGAACACGCGGGGAACACGGGTAGAAACGCGGACGATTATATCTTAAATCGAAACTTGACTACGTTTCAGGAACATTTATCATTATAGCCCCGATAAGGAAATTTGTAATTTTGTCTATAATTGCGAATAGGAACACGCCGTGGAACACCGTGATTATGTCGTAAATGGTAGTTCGGAATTTAACGCGAATAGAAAGTTTCTGGCCTTCGACGGTCTGGGACTCAATACCCCGAAATCTGTTAGTATACCAAGGTGCATATGATTGTAGGAATTCCCTTGTATGAGAAACGATATGGAAGGAATAGTAAACTACTATTTTCACAAATATCGAAGTTTTTGAAGATTAAAGATTAATGAATATTTAATATTTGAAGTTTATATCCGGAGGTTATATCAAATACTCGAATGGCTGAATCAGTAATTTGTACATTGTAAATTCTCGCATGTCTAAGTTGTCATATGTATAAGTCTTCACATAGCCAAATGTTTATTTCGAATCTTCATATCCGCAAATTCTCATATCCCCAAATTTTTATATCCCCAAATCCTTACATACCCAAATTCTCATATATCCAAATCTTCACAACCCCAAATCCTTACATCCCCAAATTCTTATATATCCAAATCTTCACAACATCAAATCATCACATTCCCAAATTATAATATTTCCAAATCCTCGCATTCCAAAATTCTCACACCCCTAAATCGTCATATTCCCAAATTCTCACATCTCCAAATCCTCACATCCCCAAACCCCCTCATCGTCAAACTCACATATCCCTAAACCCTCACATACCCCAATCCATGCATCCCCAAATTCTCGTATCTCCAAACCCTCAACGTATGCATTCCTAAATTCGTCCCGATCCAAATTACCAAAAGTCGTTGCACAAATTTCCAAATCCTGAAAAATCAAAAATTTTCAAAATCGACACGCGAAAATCCCGCCGTGTTATTAACGCCACAGACGGAAGAGACTTAATCCACGTCCGGCCAGGTATCCCAGAAGAACCGAAGGCCCACGGTCGAGGATCTAATTACATTACGTTCGTTCGGTCGGAAAAACCCGGAGACACGAGGTATATAGGTGGAAAACGAGGAAAGAGGCAAAGGCAGCCGCTCATAGGAAACGGCAGACGATGGAATTTCCTTTTGCCTTCAGTACGAACGTTCGACGAGCAAAAGAAACGAAGGCACGAAGCCGAGTCTCGTAGAAGACGTCGGGCCCTCCGGCGAGGCGGAGTCATTTTAAACTAGTGTCTCGTTCTTTCTAATGACTGTCATTTACCTGGGTGTCATCCTCGTGTCCTGCAACGTCCGACAATCTACGACGGCCCTTCATACCGCACGTAATCTTTTCAATGTCCGACGCAAGATGGATTCCCGACGTCATTAGGGAACATAAAGTGTGTCTCTCTTTCCTTGTTCGTTCGCTTCCATGTAACCTCCTCCTTTTGCCACGG
The DNA here is from genome assembly GCA_947623535.1 of Coelioxys conoideus. Lineage (NCBI taxonomy): Eukaryota > Metazoa > Arthropoda > Insecta > Hymenoptera > Megachilidae > Coelioxys > Coelioxys conoideus. The sequence continues at coordinate 12,940,039 of OX392459.1, forward strand.
TGTCTTTTCCGTCTGCCTGCTGGAATTTGCCTCGACTCCTCCGCTTCTGTCAGCCTCGTTCTCTTCTTAGCAGGCAATGGTACCGCCAGGTGTTGCCATTTATTTCCCGGCCAGATGGAAAAACTTACCCGCGCACCTACAAAGCTACCGTGCTCCATTATTCGCTCGATTATCACATTTTTCATCGACAATTATTCGCGGAGAACGGCTACGTCGAACTCGTCACGTTGTTATACTTTCTTAGTGTTTGTTCGCATGGATCTTCCGTGCGCTACGACTCGAGTTTCCGAGACGCGATTGTAGGCTTCTAGATTCTTTCTAGATTATAACGACGTTCCTAGATCGGGATTTTCATTATTTGATGGATGGAGAGATAATATAGAATATAATCATTTTTTCGGGGTATACTTGTTTGAAATTTATTATTTTCAGAACTCCTAAAGAATGGGAGTACGATATTTCAAAATATTGCAGCTCAAATATTTGAAGATTTCAGAGTAGTAAATTCTGATATTCCTAGATATGAATGATTTAGAATCCGATTTTGCTACATTAGTATGTATCTGCTAGATCTTATAAGCCATACGGCCCCAAAGTCGCAAAGTCCTGCAATCTCAAAATCTCAAATTTTAAAAATTGCAAACCAGGTATCCCACAATTCCATATCACAAATTCTATATCCCATCACTTCATATCCCAGGATCCTATATCCCACAATTCCATATCTCGAATCTCATACCCCACAGTTCCATATTCCATACCCACAAATCCTATATCCCACTATTCCGTATTCCAAATTTCTAGAACCCAAGTTCTAAATATCCCAAACACCGATTCCCAAAATCCTACAACTTCATATGCCAAATTCCAACAATCCCAAGTTCCATATATCTTAAACACCCGAATCCCCAAAATACCACAATTTCGTACCCCATATCCCATATCCCAAAAAATCCAAATCCTAGAAATCCCAAACCCCGAAAGTCCCAAAAATCCCAAATCCCAAAAGTCCCAAATTTCAGAAATCCCAAAAGTCCCAAATCCCCAAAAACTCCAAAATTCCAGAAATCCCAACCACCCGAATCCCCAAAATCCTGAAGTTCCGAAACTTCGAATTCCCTAAGCTGTGCCTACCCGCGCTACGATATCTCCTTGGAGACCTGTAGGGTTAATTAATCGATTAGAAGTAAAATCGAGAGTAAACGGCGATCGATCGTTAAGGTTTAAACCGCGAGCATCGTCGCCACCCCTCGATAGGTATTCGAGTCGCATGATCGTCTCGCCGCAGGTATGCAAGTTAATGCACGTACGGCGTACGGTATATCATATTCGAGCGATACACGTGTAAACGCATCCTGACTGACACGGGAATCGAAACTTTCCACCGTTCGCTGAATACGACCGCACGATGTTCGGCTGTAAATGTAATTGTCGTTATTAGCGTGCCGTGCGCTCTGTCTCGTGTGATTTCGCGGAACGCGCAACGCACGGGAATAAAACCGTGAAAGTAATGTTGCCAGTTTTACGTAACGAAAAGAGGACGTTCATTAAAGTCGGTTGTATTCGGAATAAAATAATAACGCGATTGCATACACGAGCTCGTGAATTCGTCCGATTAAATGAATCGTGCTCCATTCCCGTTCGGTTCACCGATGATAACGTTCGCCAGACAATATACTATTTAATGAACCACCCGCTCTACCGGTTCAATGATAACTCGCTTTTATTGCGATTTAAGCGCTTATCGATTTTACTCCCCGATTACGAGCTCGGAGCAATTGCTTCTCCCAAATAGTGGAATTAAATTTACACATTTTCGTGCTGATAAATTGTTAAATTATCAATTCTTAGATATCTATATCCCCAAATTCCTATACCCCCAAATTCCTATATCCCAAAATTCCTATAGCCCCGAATTCCAATACCCCCAAATTCCTACAGCCCCAATTACTATATTTCCGAATTCCTATATCCCCAAATTCCTATATTCCGAATTCCTATAACCCCGAAATTCTATATCCCTAAAATGCTATATCCCCAAATTTCTATGCCCCAAAATTCCTACAGCCCCAATTCCTATATTCCGAATTCCTATAAACCCGAATTTCTATATCCCCAAATTCCGCTGCCCCCGAATTCCTACATCACCAATTCCTATATTCCCAAATTTCTGTACCCCCAAATCCCTATATCTCCCGACCCTCACGTCGCCAAATCCCGACATTCAAAAAATCATACGTCTCAAGTTCCTAGGTTCCACACGTATCACCAGCAACCATTCAATACAACCTCGACCATGTCGAACGTAAATTATTACAAATTGCGATAGGTCCGGTGGTTCGTCCGGCGCGCCCAGTGCCGGCATCGTCCCATCGGCCGGTGGAGGTCCTGGTAATCCCACGGGAGGCGGAAGGATGGCCGTGATAGGTGTCACCAGGAACGTGAGGCTCAGAAGGCGCGGAGCGTCCGGATTCGGTTTTTCCCTGAGAGGGGGCAGAGAATACGCGGCCGGGTTCTACGTGAGCGACGTGCAACCAGGAAGCGAGGCACATAGAAACGGATTAAGGGTAAATGCCTGGTTCTAACTCCGTAGCGATCCAACCGGTTCATTCGATACGCATTAAACGATACGAATCGATGCCGCGATTGCGAAACCGTCGGCCAGCTTTCTGCTCCATTTCGTACGCGGCGTCTTTCGTTGGTTTCACTTTGTGAGCTTTTTTTCTTCTGCCGGCAGGTCGGCGATCAGATCATTAGGGTGAACGGGTATCCGGTGGAGGATGCTGTCCACCAGGAAGTCGCGCTGCTAGCGAAGAATCAGCAGGTGCTCGTCCTCAAGATACGAAGTAATTAACCCACTCTTTCTCACTCTTGAAAACAAGCTTCTTGCGCGTTGATCATGCGAACTAATTCCGCCGTTGTTTCTTACAGGCGTGGGAATGATACCTGTGAAAGAGTAAGCATCGTTAAACGTGGAACTCTTAAAACCATCCTCGTTTCACGATTTCCTTCGACGTTCGACGATCTCGCGTGATCGTTTATTTTTTCAACGTTCGACGACCTTGTATCGCTGCGGCTGAAACTATCGCGAACAAATGTTTCTCGAAAAAATTTGCAATTTAATTAGAAGATGGAAGAATCTCGTTGAAATCGACGACGAAAACTATTTTATATATTTGCGCTTGTTAAACTTCTTGCATCGAATCTTAAGTATCTTGCGTTTCGGTATGGGCAAAGTTTATGCAATACAATCGGTGATAATTTCTTCGGTTTTAGCACGAGACACGTTGCAAGTTGTACTTCAAGTTTTATATTTATTTATATATATATATGTATATATATAAAAGTAGTAACAAGTTACAGTAGGTAGAGCGTTTCCTCGTTTATAAAGGAACTTTATGGTTCGCGCAGCAATCCAAACGATCCGGTCACCTGGCACATGGTACAACAACAACAGCAACAGCTACAGTACAACGAAACTGGTTTGGGTGCTGTGCCGAGCACTGAAGTCAGAATTCGAATTCTTGTCGGAGAGAAGGGCCGTTTAGGTTGCGGAGTTTGCAGAGGCATCGTACCCGGCCTCACCGTTCAGGTTAACCATCATTTACATTCTACGTTCATTAATTAACCAGACGTTAAACTATGCTTCCACTGCGAGCGTTTACTGACAAATAGGCTCGCGATGTTTCTCAGAATGTATGCGGTGTAACCAGGGCCGTATTCACGCCTTTCCGAACCCTGCGTAAATCGACAATCTCTTCATATAAATAAAAACAAGAATTATTTAAAACTTTATATAAATGTGATTAAACACTGTCTAAACTTCATATAAATAAGACCACGGACCCTATAAACGTTGTATAAATAAAATTACAGACTGTCTAAACTTCATAAAAATGAGACTACAGACTGTATAAACTTTATATAAATAAAATCACAGACTGTATAAACTTTATATAAATAAAATCACAGACTGTCTAAACTTCATATAAATGAGACTACGGACCGTATAAACTTTATATAAATAAAATTAAAGAGTGTTTAAACTCCACATAAATGAGACTACAGACTGTATAAACTTTATATAAATAAAATTACAGACTGTCGTATAAATAAGATTAAGGACTGTCTAAAGACGAAAAAACTGTAACTGTTAGATAAAGAATAAACTGTGACTTTTGATTCATATTAACAGATATCTATCACAGTTTTAGATTACAAAGAAGAAACATAAAATGCTAATAAGCAATCAAGAGGTACTAAATACAATGTTTTTTGACTATAAACACTAACTAATAGTCTCTAATATCTAATATCGCTTTATTGAAAATAAATCGACGATGCATACCTCTGTGCAGTCCCTCTTCTCAACGAGTTCTAGGTATACATATAATTTTCCTGTCAATAAACGAGAACCAAAATATGGCCAGGCTCCCACGAATAAAATTAATCGATCGAGTTTGTCAGGAAACGATTTGTCGCTAAACGCTCGAGTAGCCGTTAAACGGCTAATGGCGATAAGTTCTGAGAAAATTAACCGAGAGAAAATGTATTTAGGGCACAAGAGACGACGGGCCAGCCAGAGCAGCTGGCTTGAAAGCGGGCGACGTGATAATTTGGTGCAACGGACAGAGACTAACCGATCTTCCGTTCGAACGTGCCATCGAGGTAATGAGAAGTTCAGCCATTCTGGACCTAATAGTGCAACGACCCACGCCAAATCACCTTTACGACTGCCCGGAGCCATTGTGGACCCGTGGCTCGAGCGGCTACGACTCTGAAACGTCGAGTATGGCTGCGGCCAGTCCACAGCCTCCGCAGAATTCTTCCTACTCGCCGCAGCATCATCAGGATCCCAGAATGCATCATCGATATCCACGAGATGACGTCTGCAACAGAAACGGAAGGTCAGTAAGTGGAACTATACCGGTTCGATTCCGATCATTATACATAACACGTGTTCATACATATATCGTGGTATAATTCAGTGGTTATATGTATGTCTAGGTACCACATAGTCATATATCAGAAATTGAATGGTCGTATTTCTACGTAGAATATAGTCACATGTCTAGACAGCACATGATTATGTACCACAAATTGGATAATCATATTTCTAGATAGCATATGGTCATATATCTAGTCAGCATAAACTCATATGTCTAGGTAGCGCATACTTATGCATCATAAATTGAATAGTCATAGTTCTACATAGCAAATGGACATATGTATATATAGCTAGTAGTCATATGTCCAGATAGTACATATTTATGTATTGAAAATGGAGTAGTCATATTTCCAAACAGCACATACTCACATGTCCGGATAGCATGTAGTCATATGTCTACATAACACATATCAGTACGTGTAGATGTGTATCTGTTTACGAGATTACATATAACATAGAGAGTATTAAAACGAAAACGAATAGTTAGAATTAACGTGAAGGGGTCGTATATTTTGGCGCGAAATCAGGCAAAATGACTATACATCGAGTTCGCGGTTTACGATGCCGGATACATATCTATCTCGTTAGCGACCGTTATCATGTAGCATCGGTGAATTTACACCGGGAGAAAGTCGTTCTATTAATAGAACATTTCGCGATAACAATCACGATACTCAGCCACGACGACGAATTCCTATCTGCCACATAAAACGTTCATCCTGTTGTTAACCTCGGTCCTGGCCGCCTCCCGTTTCCTCGCGACCCTCCTTTAATTCGAATTAGAAAGCACCGTGAACCACGTGTGCTTCGTGAACAATTAGACTGAAACACGTGTTTGCCAATATTTCAGGATCTGCTGTCCGCTCGCTTTGTCCACCAGCAGTTGCAGTTCCTCGGAGTGGCCCAATACCGATCAGGTAAATGTCGAGTTATAAAGCATGAAACGTAATTGGGTCGATTAAGACTTTTTGCGTTTTCATCCTTTCACTACATCGCGAGATTCACGAAATGTAGAATGGAAGAATAAATATTAAAAATTTGCTATAATACAAAGAAAAAAACAAATGTAAGGCAATTGAAGGTGACGAGTTACATGTTCGCAGGGCCAAGAGTGGACACGAAAACCAAATAACACCACCGTGATTCGCATAAATCAGAACCAGAATCAAAACCATAGGTTTATGGGAGGACCAGGTCGCCCGAATTCGCGCGACGCTTACGAGGATGACATCGACAACGAGCCACTTTACGATCCCGTGGCACCTAGGATCGATTACGAGGTCCACGATTTCGATGCCAATCCACGTGATGAGGCAAATCGTCGTTTGGCATATCGACGGGACAATAACAGGCAGCAGGATGTCATTTATGACGGTCCTGCCGACGATATTCCACCGTATCACCCACCCAAAGTAAGTCCACATTATTTTCTACTTAGGTGATCTTCCACTAAAACGTAGACACAAATAACGTTCTAGAATTCAATAAATAAAAACTTATCATACAATCGTAACTATGTCTAGCATTAAATTTTACATCCATTGTATCTATTGTCAAATCATTTCAATTTCATAAGTGAACACAATTTGATATAATTATCATGCAATTATAACTACATTTATCGTATAATTTAATAAAAAACAATAATTTCATATGATTTATGATGTAATTATATTTATACCCATCATATTATTTAATAAATGAGAATGTTTTCATATAAATTATCACATAATTATAATCATATTCATAATATAATTTAATAAATGACAATATCTTCATATAAATTATAATTATAATTATATCTGTGATATGTTAATGAACGTATACTGACGTCAAATAATCAGTAAAAGTTAATAAAAGAGGTGAGACTGACATTATGTCACCCATTTCGCAATCACAGCAGTTCAAAATGGCCGCCGTTGCCATCAATGTCAATTTTATGTTCCTGCTATTATTCTGAAATTTAATGTTGGTACTTAAAATGTGTCGCACAAAACATACCGTGTGTATGAATGAAATAGTTTGAGATAAGAAAGTTTACGAAACAAAGTAGAAAGGAATTCTTCTTGTTAATTGATAATTACAGAATGCTCGAAGCGCGCTTTCTAACTCCGAGCCCTCTCATAACCGTTGAGCTATTAGATCGAATTAGCGTGATTTACCTAATTACGTAGCGAAACGATGATATTTCTATATAGACAGAGGAGACTGAGCTTCCTTGTTTGATCTTGTTCCAGGAAAACGGTACGCAAGAAGGAGAAAGGAAAACAGTGACGACAGTGGAGGTTCATCAATCAGTATGCCCACCTGCACCACCGCCACCGCTTCCTTATAAATGGCCCGCAGGTTTGTTAATTAATTTTACTGACACATCAATTAAAACGGAGATTAGATCTACGAAGTGTGGAAAAGAAGACGTAGGATATCTTACGTACTTACGGAATGTACGTATCGCGACATTTGAAATATGCAAAGTCACTAATTTACACGAGTTCAAATATTAAAAGATACATGGTTTCTAATTTTTATGGTTGAAACCACACATTCTGAGATTCTAAAATTTTTCTATAAATTTCGAAATTCTCGAGGATATAAATCTGTAAATTACCTAAAATGCGAATTTCGTATGTCTAAATTGTTTGTGTGTCAAATACTGCGAGGTTGTGGTGCCTGAATTGTCATAATCCAATTCTCATAATTGATTTTAAATTGTCATAATGTAGTAATCAAATCATCGGACCTCCAAATTTCAAAGTTTACAAATTTTCACATCATCAAATTTCCAATTCCTTGAAAGCCCAAATTTTTAATCATCAAATCTTCAATTCTTAAATAACCTAAATTCCATAAAGTCCCTACATTCCCAAAATTTGCAAAATTTGAAATTGGAAGTGTCCAAATACTACAGCTTCCAAGATCACATCTCCCTAGCGTTTCATATTTCTAAATTCCCAACATTCCAAGTCTCTAAATTCCCAACATTCCAAGTCTCTAAATTTCCAAAATCTCCAATTCCGAAATTCCCAATTCTCAAAACTCTTATATTTCTATGCTTTCAATCTTACGAGTCCCTAAATGATCAAATCCTCAAATTCTCAAGCACCCGAATATCCGAATTCTTATATTACTGGATTACCAACGCTGCAAGTCCTCAAACTTCAAATTTCTTTCATCTCCGAATTCTTATGTTCCTAGATTCCCAACATTGCAAAACCCCAAATATCCAAATCCTCGAGTTTCGAATCTCCCGAATCTCCGAATTCTTATGTTTCTAGACTCCCAAATGTTCGAATTCACTAATCCTGAAATCCTTAAATTTCCAAGCTCCCACACATCCGACTCCCTAAATTACCAAGTTCCCGAATCCCGAAATGGCGAAACGCCCGAAAATGTCACTGCTCGATCGACCCAACGTTACCCGTAAATCTAGCATATCAGATCCTACCACGAACCATCGAATTGTCCCCATATATCGATATACCGCGAAACGATCGAGAAGCAACGCGAATACGTCGAGTTTCGACATTACACCGGCGACATCGGCGAAATATCCATACGTTTTCGATAAAACGCGACACTGTTTCACAGAAACGAAGCCAATGAACGCCATGGGTATGCAAATGGGCAGCACGATGTCGATGGGTAGCACGGGCTCGACGGAGACCGAGTCGAGCCTCGAATCGTCGTGCAGCAAAGACTCGGCATCGACGTCGTCGTCGTTGTCGACGTCATCCTGCGAGCCTCCGTCGACGGTCTCGTACGGTTCGATGACCGCCACATCGACCGGGACCAATAAAACCAATGACACATCGACCACCGCGCACCCAACGTCCCGCAATTGCGCCACAAGGACATCGCCGATCGCCTGCACCGACCTAAGCACCGCCATAACGCAAGAATTGCAGAGGCGGGCGCAGCAGGTACGATCATCCTTTTCTTTTTTTTTTTTTTTTTTTTTCTCTTTTATGAAACCGAGTAATACGCTGATCCACGCACCGCGTGTGTATCGCGTTACTCGGTTTGCTCGCGAGCATTACTGGTTGCGTTACTGGAATGCCGATTTTTCAACCGCCCCGATCGATCCTCGCCGACCAGATTCTACGATTCCTTTCGCCTTCTACGTTCTTGCTGAGGACGTTTATCGTCCGCCGTTTAGGTACAGTCCGCCCAATCGTGGGTAAAGACTTCTGGTTCGAATTCGATTACTTTGTTCGTTGTTCGAGTCTGTTTGAAATTATTGTTAGTGAAAGAAATGTTATTTTAACCCTTTGCGTTTCAATGGTGACGCACGTCACCACATTGTTTAACCAGTTAAGTGTATTTAACGACTATATCCGTCATGGAGATGAGGCAGCATTTTTTGTCACGAGTATCCTCCTAAATCATAGCTCACTGATTCACCAAATAAGTCAATATTAGTAATAAAATTATCTATTTTATAAAATAGAGCCATCTTTTACGTAGTCGTTTACGTAGAATCTTCCCAAAATGTGTATAGATATCGATGGTATCGATTTAATCGCATTGTTTATTGTAGTTTGCAACATCATTGAGATACATTCATCGATAGATTGTTCACTTTTCAAGAAAAGAATGAGTTTACAATATGTATCTTGTAATGTTTATTGCCACAATGTTAAACTTAATATCTGTTTTACTTTTATCTTTATAAGTAGACACAGTAATTGTGATTCGGAATAACAAATTCTTAGAAAATGGTGAATCGTATTGATTGTCTCCCTTTGGCACAAGATAACTCGTCGTTATCTGCGAAGATAACGTTGTCCTTTATAGTACGTTTATTTTTAAACATAACTAATGCAATGGTCAATTATTGGAAGATCCCGTTCATAATTTCAGAAACTGTTATCGTGTATTATCGCATGTGACGTAGGAAACGATGCTCCTTCGTGTTAAGGATGACTAAGTCGATCAGTGTTTCACGAGCCACTGTATTGTCGATAGGTCGATACAACAGTATTACGGATATTTGCGATTTACAGAGGAGCATGAATAACGCCGCTAAGACGGAAGCCGGTAACAGGGAGAAGACCATGGAGCCACGGAAACCACAAAATCCGGAAGCGTTGAGGGCACAGGAACAGAAAGTCACGCATGACAAGGTACATACGATCTAAGATTTCATCGGTAACTTATAATTCTATTACCCTATACGCTCGTGTCTGTACATAAATTTAGATTTAGAGAGTTTGGTAGCAATTCGGGGATTTGTGTAAGAAATTTGAGGATTTGGGTATTTGGCGATTTAGAGATTTGAATATCTCGGTATTTAGGTGTTTGAGAGTTTGGAGATTTTGGGATACGAGGCTTTGGAGATTCAGAGATTTGAGAGTTAGGGATTTTGGAGTTTGGGTACTTGTGTATTTGATGCTTCAGGGATTCGAGAATTTTGGTACTTGGAAGTGTAGGGATTTGGTAATTTGGGTATTTAGGGATTTAGAAATTTGGGAATTTAGGTGGTTGAGAGTATGGAGATTTTGGGATTTGAGGATTTGGAGATTCAGAGATTTGAGGAGGTAGGGATTTTGGAATTTGGGTACCTGGATATTTGGGAATTTGGGAAATTGGAAATTTGGGAATTTTGACATTTGGATGCTTAGGGATTTAGGGATTTGAGGGCTTTAGAATTTTGGAATTTGGCTAATTCAGAACTTAAGGGTTTGTGAATTTGGATATTTGAGGATTTAGGAACGTAGGATATTGGGGATTAGGGGATTTGGACATTTGTATTCTTAGGGATTTAAGGTATTTTGGGGTTTAGGAATTTGAGAATTTGTGTATTTAAGGCTTTAAGGATTCGAGAATTTTGGTACTTGGGAGTGTAAGAATCTGGTAATTTGGGTATTTAGAGTTTTAGAGATTTGAGAATTTGGAGATCTGGATGTTCGCAAGTTTTGAGATTTGAAAATACAAATTTAGCTAAAATAAAAATTTAACAACACAAAAACTTCACACCAAGAACTAGAAATCTTAAGAATTTAATAATTTGAAAATTTAACAACTTGCTAAATTGTCAATTTAAAACTTTGTTACAATAAAAATCTGATCCTCAAGAAATTTTAGAACCAGATTTCAAACTCGAAAACATTGAGACTTGACAATCAAAAAATGCGATAATCTCAAAGTGTGAAAATGCGACAACTTAAAAAACATGAGAAAAATTTTGCTGGGAAAGATCTGTTCGCGAACAACGAAAAAAATCCATGCTGAATGTGAGAAATGGAGTAAAGGATATCCTCAATAAATCACAATCACGACTTTTTCCATATATCACCCATACGTTCGCAGCATGCGAGTTAATTCAACTCTCTGACCCTCCAATTAAACCCGATTACACGCATCGACTTGATTGCACATTTAATGCGATTATACACGCACAAAGGACGCGAATCATTCTTCCCTTAACGTGAGAACCAGATGTTGTTATCAACAACACCCACTCGATCTCTCCCGCGCTATCTCGAACACTTGTTCGTATCGGTCGTGTAAAAGGTTCATTCGCTTCCGACGCCCCTTAATTGCCCGTGTAATTAATTGTCCATTACGTTGTACATCGACTTAATAGCAATGGACGTTCGATCGTTAATGAAAAAGAAAAAAAAGAAACTGATACTCGCTTTTACTCGTGCAATTTTCTAACGAACGCAAAACGTGGTATATGCAAAAACGAAAAGAGATAATGGACGTCGTTAAAGACACGCGGTCGTTGAAACTGTATGAGGCAATAACGAGTAGAGAGTAGATCTAATTAAAAATTATTGCACGATGTTGCGAGCTATCGAAGTTTCGTTGATGAACGCCCGAAACACGCATTCACAGGCGCGATGCTCGCTACACTTCAGTTTATAACCGAACGCGGATAAAGCGAGTTGCACACTCGCTATTTTGACGTGCGATATTCTTTTTGTATGTACTTTCATTTTGCAACACCGCTCGAGACAAGTGAAATTGTACCGGTTACTATACTAGTTTTGCGCGGTGCTTTTTTGTACGTGGAACTCATTTTATGCGGTATAAAATATCTCTGTTCTCGCGATACACTTTGCGCGAGAAGTCGTTGGCAATTTATTTTTGTGTTTGCAAAATTTCGCGATTCGCGATATTTGTAGAAATTGTAAGCTCTACGAACTCGAATTCGGAAAATCTAGAGGAGTCGAAAATTATTAAAATAGTCAAGTTTTATAAATTTTAAAATACTGAAGTTGCTGAACTTCAAAACTTCATAATCTTCAAATTTCTAAATTTCTAAAATTACAAACTTTTCAGATTTTATGTTTTCGTATACACAAATTTTTATATTGACAAATTGCAACATTACCAAGTGCTTAAAAACCCAGATCCCTGAAGTTTACAAATCCTGAAGTTTTCAAATTTCTAAATCATCATATCACTAAATTCACAGATCTCTAAATTCCCAAATCCCAAAATACCCAAACCCCAAAATTTGCAAATCTGAAAATTCTTAAATTCCCAAATCCCAAACCCAAAAATTTGCAAATCTCAAAAATCCCAAACCTCAAAATTCCCAAATCCCAAAACTCCCAAATCTACAAATCCCCAAACCCCAAAATTCCTAAATCCCAAAATTCGCAAATCCCAAAATTCCCCAACCTAAAAATTCCGAAATGCCAAAAATCCGAAACCCCAAAATTCCTAAATCCCAAGACTTGAAAATTCCAAAACTCTCAAATCCCAAAACTCCCAAACCCCAAAATTCCCAAAGCCCAAAACTCCCAAATCCCCAAATCACCAAACCCCAAAATTCGTAAATCCCAAGATTTCCAAATCCTAAAACTCTCAAATCCCAAAATTCCCAAATCTCGAAATCTTAAAATCCTCGAACCCCATAATTCCCAAACGTCTAAATTCCAGATTCCCAGTTCTCCAACTCCTCGAACTATCAAATCGCATGTATTCAAATTCTTTGAATCAACAAATCGGTGTACACGGTAGTGACGACGATTTTAAAGAAACAAAATAAAGCACGTTTTAAATTGTTTGCAGTTGATGGAAGAATTCAAGCGTGCTCACCGAAAGATGTTCAACTCTACTCAGCAAAAAGTTCATTTTTCAGATCAGACACCGGAGCAGGTAAGAGAATGATAAGCTTATCTTTATGATAAATTAGCGTTCCTTTCGTATGCTACGGTACGTGATTCTTTCTCGATGTTTTTCTGAAGTATACTCGGTACTTATCCACGCCTCCATTTTCAACAATTTAGTTCTACTTGGTGCACCATGTAATCGTTACGAGCAACAGTGTTCTACATTTCTTAAATATGTTCGAATACTTTTCAGCAAACCGAAAATATTTACTCCGAAAATAGATGGACAGAAAAGATAATTTTGCATTGTACAGCTACATAACTTTTGAAACTATTCAAACATCAATTAAAATTGTTATTCTATAAATTTAAAGTATTTTATCAAACTGAATGAATATATCGGTTTAACATCGTATTTAATTAGTTGAAACCAAAGCCACACATTTTTTAACCAAATTTACTACTCGCTTTTAACGAAATCAAATTCTTATCCATTTCAAATACAATTGTCCACATTTCGTTGTATTCATACTAAATTTTTACGAGACATAAGTTATAGAACATTTGGTACTCGAACTTCTAAACTTGTTAAAAAGATACTAAATCACTGCTAATCCAACTATCTGAACCGAAGATTACAATTCTATTTCTATATGAGAATTTTCCGAGCAATTCGGCAATAACAATGATCTAATCACGAAGCTTTCGTGATCTAACAAAGTGTACCGAGGCTGTTTGTTACGCGATAAGGATCCATCTTGCGATAACTCATCGCGAACAAACGCGACTCCTCGTAAAGATATTCGGATCGTGCGCCCAGGACATTCGGCGTACATTAATCTCCATTTTGTATACTTTCACCTTTCTTCGTGCAACGAGAAGACGTTTACCATCATCTAATTATGGAAAATATCCCTCGCGTAGGTAAAATTCCTCGGACGCGATCGCGGAGGGCGATGCTCGGAGAAAAGCGGAAACTAGGGATAACCGTCGAGCGTCTAATTAAAAATCTTATTAGCACCACGTGGAATTGAATTCGCAAACGAGAGAGAAAGAAACGATGAAGGATATAAAGAGAAAAAGGGAAACATATCGCGAGCGAACAAGCTGCTTGGCAACCGAGACAAATTAAATATTGATATAAAAGAGAGAAAAGAAAAGAAGAGAAAAAGAAAGGTGGGGGAAAATATAAAGGCAAATACGATCGCGTTGGGTTCGTTCGCTTCGACAAAATAACCCGGCCACGGTTTCTTACGACGGCAATTACACAACCATCGGGAAGATCCGCCAATGTAAACTCGAAAGATAAAGACTCGAAATTACAAAGCTTCGGAACAGTCATTGTCTGACGCTCGAAAGGAACTGAACTCGCGAGCGCAACACGGTGCTCAGCTGCGGCTCAATTTATGTACCAGCTATACGTTTGTTAACCGTAACATACAGTAGCGGACAAAAGTTTAAGAGTAAATGGAAAAAATAAATAATTGACTTACTATTCATAAAAACTATAAAGTGTTCTACTTTCGGCGTTAATTAATTAGACATTTATTTATACACTTATAGAAAAAAAAAAAAGTCATTTTGATATTTTGCTCAGTAGCGAAATTAGAAAAAAAGGAACGAAGTTCATATAGTAGTACAAATTAAATCATCGTCTTAAACTTCTGTCCGCTATTCTAAGTGCGTATCTTTCTGCATGGTTCGCGCGATGAGATGATATTCTTACGTTTCGCGATCGCGTGCGTTTTTTCTTCTCTTGTTTCGGTGAAACGTCTAATCGATAGACGTTTTGCGAAGATGGTGCATAATTCGTATGTGTGAATTGATGTTTTGAAGAGATTTAGTGGGTTCGATAAATTTAAATTGATATTTTGGAAACGAATTTTGACACCATTTATAGGAAAGTATGTTAAGGATTTGGAAAACGGTGAACGTTTAATAACGTAAGTTATTTTATTCGGTGGTGTTTTTGGAGCTTTTGAGAATGGCGATTCTCTGAGATGCACTCGGTCGCGATTCCGTCAAATTTCATCGAAACCATTAAACATTCCCATTTGAATCGCGTGTTCGATCGAAACACAACTACCTAATTAAGGCGATCAACGTTAACGATACAACAACGACGGAATCGAGCATCAAAGACTTTCTAAATCGAATCTACCTACCGGGTTATTCCCCCGAACGATTTCATTAATTAACGATCTGCCAATCGCGGGATTATCGTTCCAGTCGAAACGTTTTCTTTTTTCGATTAACGTTTATTGCTCTTCGGAGAAAACGTCCAAAACCCAAGGTTCCTTAATGCTCATATTTCTAATTGGGAGTTCTCCAAACGCATAAATCCTGAAATATTCCTATTCCTAAGTTAGCAATTTTCCAAATTCCTAGATCTTGAAATATTGCAATTCCCAAGTTAGCAATTTTCCAAATCCCTACATCCTGAAATACTGCAATTCCCAAGTCAGCAATTTTCCAAATTCCTATATCTTGAAATATTGCAATTTTCCAAATCCCCATATCCTAAAAAATATTGCAATTCTCCAAATCCCTA
Organism: Coelioxys conoideus; assembly: GCA_947623535.1. Taxonomy (NCBI): domain Eukaryota; kingdom Metazoa; phylum Arthropoda; class Insecta; order Hymenoptera; family Megachilidae; genus Coelioxys; species Coelioxys conoideus. The sequence continues at coordinate 12,955,604 of OX392459.1, forward strand.
GGTCCTGAAATACTGCTATTCCCAAGATAGCAATTTCCCAAATGCCTAGATCCTGAAATATTGCACTTTCCAAGTTAGCAATTTTGCAAATCCCTACATCCTGAAACATTGCAGTACCTAAGCTACCAATTTTATTTTCAAAATCCCGAAAATTTCCGATTTAGCAATTCCCCAAATCTCAAAATATCCGATCTGATGATTCCCCAACTCCCAGTATCGCTCAAGAAAACTGCCCAAATAAGATGTATTCAACAATATCAAATTTTCCAAATCCCCCGACCTTGAAATGCTATAATTCCCAAACTACCACCTATCTAAATCCCTACATCCTGAAGTACAGCAATTCTCGAACTAGCAATTTTCTACATCTCTAGATAATAAAATATTATTCCGATCGAAACGTTTTCTTTGTTCGATTAACGTTCGACCGAAAAAAGAACTCGTGCGTATTCGAAGATACACGTATAAACGCAGACACGGTCCCGTTCGTTACGTAATCGAGTTATCGGACGGCAATCGAACGTATTTATTAGACTGTTCGGTAATTTATCAATCATCGTCGTAGCTGGCGCGAGTACGTGCGTCGTCCGCTTCCTCCACGGTCTCTTCCCTATCCGACCGCATCTTACGATTTGCGGCAAAAGTGCAAAATAATAGAGTTTATGTAACGGCTCGAGGAGCTCGTGACTGTTTTCAGTCGGCTCGAGACCGCGGCTCGCGATCGGTTTCAAGGTGGTCATCCGCGAGATAATACCGCGAAACAACCTGCGCTGCGATTAAATAAAAAGCGCGATTATCGTCGTACGACCGCAAGAGAACCCATCACGGATCAGTGGGATACAGTGACGCGAGAATTAGGCGAACAACGACGACCATCGAGCGGTGACATTTTTACTTTTCTGCAGCGTTTCGCGGCTTATCATTAGCGACGTTGTGTCCGGTAATTAACCGGCTCGAGGTGACTTTGCGATAATTACGCTGCGTTACGCGTCGCCGCCGAAAAGGAAAGTTAATCGAAAAAAAATGGTGGCGTATTGAAACGTCGAAGCCATGAACGAGCTAAGAAACGGAGGTGAAAAGAAGAGGAGCGGTGTGCTGTTTACTATTACGACTTACAATGTTAGTTTCTAAATTTTGTGACATCGATTTAATGCAATTGAGGATCATTGATGTAGAGAGGAACATTGATTTACGCGTTGTGGATAAGATAATTAGTGGCTGTTGATGGTATCTATGTTGCTATAACGCGTTGACGATTACATATTGGTGCGACGGGATTAACCTGAGTTTTATTATTCAATCGCGATTTTATGATTTATTGCTACATCTTGGAATTTTTGACTTTTAATTATTCAGAAATCTATCGAGATCGAAAGGACTAATCTTTTAACTGTGCGAGTTTTCGAATTTGCAGACTTAGTCGTTTATAAGTTCATTTGTGATTTAACAACGGATCTACAATTTCAATGAATTCAATAATGAATTTATGATTTCGATGAATTCAATAATGAATCTATAATTTCGATGAATTCAACAAAAAATTTATATAATGTCAATGAATTCAATAATGAATCTATGATTTCGATGAATTCAACAATGAATATATAATTTCGATGAATTCAATAATGAATTTATAATTTCACTGTATATACGTAGACACAGTTTTTCTTTTCATTAGTTCATTTATTTCTCACGCTACAACACAAAGTTAAATCGAGTGAAAACGTAAATAGACATGTCTTACTTTATTTAATAAATACACTTGCAGTTACTATGTGACTAGGTTAATCGCAGCAGGTCATTCTATATTTAATCACCAGACTGCGAATGTTCACGCATTTACAATATAAAGACTTTACCTGATTTAACGACCGAAAGTCTTTACCAGATTTGACGATCTAAAGTCTTCACGAGATTTGACGATCTAAAGTCTTTACCAGAGTTGACGATTTAAATTCTTCAAGAGACTTGAAGATCTAAAATCTTCACTAGATTCGACGATCTAAAGTCTTTACCAGATTTAACGATCTAAAGTCTTCACGAGATTTGACGATCTAAAGTCTTTACCAGAGTTGACGATTTAAATTCTTCAAGAGACTTGAAGATCTAAAATCTTCACGAGATTTGACGATCTAAAGTCTTTACCAGAGTTGACGATTTAAATTCTTCAAGAGACTTGAAGATCTAAAATCTTCACTAGATTCGACGATCTAAAGTCTTTACCAGATTCGACGATCTAAAGTCTTCACTAGATTTGACGATCTAAAGTCTTTACCAGAGTTGACGATTTAAATTCTTCAAGAGACTTGAAGATCTAAAATCTTCACGAGATTTGACGATCTAAAGTCTTTACCAGATTTGACGATCTAAAGTCTTTACCAGATTCGACGATCTAAAGTCTTCACTAGATTTGACGATCTAAAGTCTTTACCAGAGTTGACGATTTAAATTCTTCAAGAGACTTGAAGATCTAAAATCTTCACTAGATTCGACGATCTAAAGTCTTTACCAGATTCGACGATCTAAAGTCTTCACTAGATTTGACGATCTAAAGTCACCATAAAAATTAACGATCTTCGAACGTTGTCACCAGGAACAGGAGAAAAGGGTGTTGAACACAACAGCAAGCGCTCCGACAACCGTTCCACCGGCACCTCCGGCGCCTCCAGCACCACCGGCACCGCCAGCTCCGCCGGCACCTCCACTTCCGCTTCCTTCAAAAGGCAAAACCAACGAGGACTCCGTGGAGATGCAGAGCATCGAGTCCTTCAAGTTGAAAGAAGCTAACCCGGTGATCCCGAAACCGCCGCCGACCTATTTCCCGATACAGAATTCCGCGCCGACGTCAAACGGAAGTCCCCGACACACCGTGACCGGAAACAAGCCGCAGGTGAACGGCAAGGAATCGAATCCCGCGACTGAAACTTCGAAGACGTCGACTCCTCCAGCTCCACCGAACCCGCAGAACTTGAAACCCACCACCGGAAAGGTGGCCATCAGGATAGGGGCGTACGAGGGCGAAGCTAAACAACCTTCCAAGTTGGACTTCCTGTCGCAGCAATCGCGCTCCGAGAGAAACGGAAACGACGAACTGCCGAACGTGCCGGTGGTCTCCAGGCTGCAGAACGAGCTGGCTGCCACGTTGCAGAGATCGAATTTAAGAAAAAAGACTGAAGGGGTGAGTTCGATACGTCGCATTGTTTCGGTAAACGGGACGCGTTGGCGGAATATAACGGAATCGTAGAAACGAAGCGAAAGTGTGTTACTGCAGATATGCGGAGGTTCCTATCGCTCGTAGATAACGTACACAGGGTTTCGTAACGTTGCGGAATACATTTGTTCGAAGAACAAAGGCTTTAGGAATACATATTTATTTTTGTTCTATGAAATGCTACATTACTCAATTTTTAATTTCTACATACAAAAATTTAGAAATTTAGCGACTTTCGATCAGAGATTTTTTTAATTTACACAATTACAAGTATCCATTTTTCTAAATCTTCCAAGACTGAAGTCTCAAATTTTTCTGTGAACAAATTCCTAAATTAGTGAATGATGGAAATTCTCGAGTCAACGATTTTTCGAATCCCTGAATTCTTAAAAACTCAAATTTCTAGTTAACGTTTGCCCAAATCCCTGATTTCCCGCATGCACAAATTCCTAATTAGCAGTTCTCCAAATCCCTAGATCTTGAAATACTACAATTCCCAAGCTAGTAATTTTCGGAATCCCTAAAATTTCCGACTTACACTTCAAATCTTAAAATATCCGAATTAATTAATCTCCAAATTCCCAAAGTTCCAATACTGTTCAAGAAAACTGTTCAAACTCAGCGACGAAATCAAATGTTGTATTCGACAATATGAAATTGTCACGACAATAATCGTGTGCTTTATTTGATTTCAGGAAGCACAATCATCGATAAAGCCGATTCCCGAAAACAACCCGGTGTCGAGCAACGAAACAACGAATCCAGAGCCAGGGAAATCGTCTCAAAGCAACGTCGAGAAGCTCGCGTCCGCGTTGAACAACAAAGTCACCATAAAAGTGAATCCGGAAAATAATAATAATCGATAAGAAGTTAGCTACCGTTTAAGCCGAATGTACCGATTAGGAGTCCACCATGTACCTCTGCCACTTTGTACATTTTTGCACGTTCTTTGAACCTACATCGATTTTATTCTAGATGAAAGACCGCTCCCCCTATTGGTGAGCTTCTTTTTTACGTCTTTTACCTGTACGTCTTTTTTTATATGTTATTTATTACCGTATTATAGCGTGTAAGGAGTTAAAAAAAAGGCTAAACACCCTCAATTAACCGAGACAACGCACTACGAAACCTTTTACCACCGTAGAACACGTTGTCTTTAAAGCTTAGTCCCCTCCGTCGCCGACTATGTACGAGTCGTCGTGCTCGACGGAGGCATCGAACTGAAAAATAAACACGATTGTATGTAATAAACATTGCTCGTTTTTTATTCTCTATCCCTTGTTAGTATCAACTATCGTCGCTTCCTTGCCTGCAATGTAGGTTTCTAAATACCTAAATTTCAAAATCAGAAATTTCCAAGTACCTGAATTTCAAAATCCCGAATTTTCAAGAACCTGAATTTCTGAACCCCGAAATTCCAAGTATAGAACGTCAATATTCCGAACTTCCGAGTACCTAAATTTCAAAATTCCGAACTTCCAAGTACCTGAATTTAAAAATCCCAACTTCCAAGTACCTAAATTTCTAAACTCCGATTTTCCAAGTACCTGAATTTAAAAATTCCAAGTTTCCAACTACCAAAATTTCAAATTCCAAGATCTAAAACTTGAAAACGTCTCAGACTTTCAGGTACCTAAATCTCAAAATTCAGCACCTCCGAAATTCCAAATTTCCAAAACTTCGAACTACGGAATGTGCAATCTTCTAAAACCTCCTCCACCCCGATTTCTCCAAAAAACCTAGACTCGCGCTCGAGTGTACCAGTAATTCACTATTATTTCAGAATACTTCGCTCCTCAACAACCACATTCAAGTCTAACCAAACTGCAAGAACATTGCAAATTGCTAAACGCCCTCTGTCATGCCTCGGAAACGTGAACTATTTGTCGAATACATTCGACTCGCATATTAACCTCTCCTCAACAAACCGGTTGCGCAAATCGGTCGTTTCAAAGTGTTGCAAAAATTCTCCAGTCACGTCGAATCTTTTAGATGATTCGTTCAAACGATCCCGGTATTTTGTTAACCAAAAATCGTGCCCCATCCGTGCAACCAACGGGCAGTCGTCTCGTGAAAAAATGATGAATCGCGAAATGGAGGAGAACAGAATTCAAAGACTGTTGTCCTCCGAGTACACCGATTTCTCTGATACCATCATCGTGGAGTCATCTTTTGCCGAGACAACCAGAAGCGGCCGAGGAATCCGTCAGGTTTCGCTTGGTCTCACGTCCACCAAGTTGATCGTGGCCGCGGACGTTTTCAGAAAGGACTCGGACTTCTTTTGTCCTCGTGATCTGGACCCGAGCATCGAGAGTTTCGAGCTGATATCGGTGTATCCTTTGCAGTACGTTACCATCAGCGTCTTCAGCAGGAGACGTCGCAAAACTTTAAAGGCAAGGTAGACGTTTAATAAAAAAGGCGACTGCTCGATATATACAGACAATTCTTCCTTCGAAATGTTCGTTTGTGTTATAAAAAGGGTCATTCGTATGAGAGACTATTCTATACACCATGATTATTCATTATTAAAATACGCAAAAATGTTGTCACAGAATAATACAAATTGACGACGCTTCTACTAACTCATCCACTTTCTCTTAACCCTAAAACTATCGACGTATAATGCCCATTTACTTTGGTGCCAAAAATGAAGTTGACGAATAAATTATTCTTGATGAGAATCAGTACAGATTTCAAGAAAGCCATCATAACAAATTTTGTCCTTTGAAATAGGAAATTTGTAAAACGGTGACCCCTTTGGTAGTTCTAGTGTTAAGAGAAGCCTATCCACATCGAGGCTCATCAACGTAATTGAATGTAATGTAATTAGATTCGTCGATGGAAGGACGACTTATTATGAGCTGGCCGGTATTCAGAGAAGAAGACTTCTTTGGAAGAAATGGTGCGAACAGGTCGACCATTTGCTCTCAAGAGCAGCGGATGGAAGTTCATTGTCGGAAACCACGGCTGCGAGCTCGTCGAGCAGTTCAACGCTGTACGTCCTGTCATCGGAGATCGAGATCCGAAGAGAAAAAGAAGGAAAACGGACAAAATGCAGGTGGTAAAAGTATTCTCCACCTACGAGATCATATGTTATAGAATTTATTTCGAACACAGAGTGTGGGCACATTACGGCGGAGCAGGTGACCAGGTGCCACCAACGTGGACCAGAAAGGACTTGTACCTGGGTCCTTCGTACAACGAGTTGTCCAATGGTCACTATAAACCGGTCCCCGTGCGATTCGCTGGAGCTAGTCTCGAGGTCATCCGGGACGAATTAGTGGATTTATCTCCAAATAGAACGGGGAAAGCCTGCAGAAGTTGGCCCACCTGCAGATGCTCCAAAGACAAGCGCCAGAACGGCGGACTCTGCGACGTGCTCTTCATCAGGGATCACAGTCGCAAATATTACAACGCGAAGTTCTCCGTGGCCTGTCAGAGTTGTCCTTGCAGTCGTCTGCAAGACAGACTCTTGGACGAGAAACGAAATGTCTGGTACAACGAGCAAACGTTGCAAGACTCGTCGACGAAGAAAGTCGAGGAACTGCCGAGTCCCAGAAAGTATCTGACGCAGAGGATATCCCGTTTCGGGTTCGGAGTACCGGAGAAATGTCACTCGGGTTTGGTCCTGGGACCCACGCGCAGGGATCGATTATCCTACGAGGCTGCCAGGTCCAACGAGAAGAGCCTGATGAATCAGTACGTTCTCATGGAGAGCGGCGTGAGAGTCTGGGAAGGCGAAGAGAAAGGTCGGTGCAGGTCCTCGAAACGTTTCAGACACTTCAGAAGATACGGTCTTTGCACGGCGGCTCACTTCCTTTATGCACTCGGCCCGTGGTCCGTGCAACCTGGAGAGAGGACTCTTCTTCAAGGTCGCAGATCGTTCAGTCTGATCACCGTTCGTAGACAACCCGTTGACTCGGAACTGAGACTTCCTGTATCGCGTAGACAACTCGCGACCAGTGTTTCTCATACTGCTCTGCAGTTGGGCAAGTCCGTCACCACCACTGCCAAGGGTCGAGTGATACTCTTCTGGACACCGGATTATTGGTACAGACCCAGACCCGCTGCTGCTGCTTACAGGTAGTTGATCACGGGTATTCGTTTGTTGCGAGTATCTGTTACTTTCTGTCAGGTTTTAAGATAGTTGAACACAGATATCGAGGTGCTCGTCAACGAGCTACCTACAGTATAGTAACTGAATGACATTCACTCACCCTCGTAGTATTCGTTATTTGACCAATGACAGTATACATTCGCTATTTTAGAAATAACAGTATAAATTCACTATTTTGCAAATGACAATATAAATTCGCTATTTTACAAGCAACGGTATACATTAGCTATTTTACAAATAATTAACAATACGAATGTCGATTCGACACTGTTCAGCTTCTATAAAATTAAGTGAACAAGTTACGCAGCAACAAGTGGATACCCGTTTTGACGAAAACACAAGTACAAACTGAAACTAGGTCTTACTAATCGTCTCGCAACAGGGAACTGAGGCAACACTTGAATCACCTGAGAGTTTTTCGACAAGAGAAAGAACGGCCGATGAAACGCAAGCTGTTTTCCAGGAAGAAAAAGCATCAATGCGAAGAGGAGTCCACAGTCAGCGCCAGCGAAGAGAGACCAAGTCTTCTAGGACGAATCTTTTCGGCCCATGGATCCTCCAGTAAGAAGAAGATAGTTCAAGTCGAAGAAACAAGTGCAACTATACAACTAAGAAGATTGCTAAGAATGGATTTCAGAATAACGATCTGGGATATAGATAGTACTACACTGGCCACGCAGTTGACCCTCATAGATCGTGATCTTTTCGTTCGAATTCCCTCGGAAGAGATCGAGATCTTGGTCTTTCAAAGACATTCCAGAAACGCTCCCAATTTGGCAGCCTGGGTGGCATTCAGTCATCGTGTATCTTGTCTAACCGTTAGCGAGATTCTGGCGATAAAGAAGTTGGCAATGAGGAGTCGAATCATCGCGAGATTCATCAATGCCGCTAACAAGTGTTTCGTCATGAGAAATTTTCACTCGTGCAGGTCTATTTTGGCTGGGTTGCAAGCACCTCCTGTCTATAGGTTACGAAGCAGCTGGTCCTATTTACGAAATCATCATGCTAACAGGTAAGTTGTCGCCGAAAATCGCTGATAATCTATCGTAGTAGTAATCTACGCGAAGTTAATACAAGGCGTGGTGATACGAGTACATATTTGGACACGTTGCAAATTACAAGTGTGGCGATACAACGCGTGCCAAAATTAACACTGACTATCTAATGTGTGACGATACAACGCGTGACTATCTAACGTGTGGCGATGCAATGCATGACAATATAACAATTGACGATACAACGAGTAAGAATTTGGACGTGCAGCAAATTTAACGTGTAGTGATACAACGCATAGTAATGCAATATTTAGCGAACTTAACACGTGTTAGTCTAACACATAGCGATACAACGCATAGCAAGTCTAATACGTGGTAATCTAACACATGGTAATAAAACGCGTGAAAATTTATCACCCAACCTAACGCATGGCGATACAACGCATGGCAATCTATATACATTTATCACGAAAATAACCCTAACATTTGCCTTCTCTCTACAGGTATGAAATGATGGAACGGCTGTGCAAGATTTACAGAAATCCCTGCAGCTCCGTATATCGCCGGGCATGGACAAAAACAGAAAGAAACGCGCCTTCTATGCCGTACGTCGGTGATCTTCTGTCGAGAGTTCTTGGTCTAAATAATCGAGAATCCCAACGCAACGATTCATATCGTAAGAAAAATGCAACCGGTCGCTGCGATTTCGATCGTTTCGTCCACGCAAAGTCGGCGAACGTCAATAAAGATGCATCGTGTCTGAAAAGTAATCAGGATTTAGAACAGAAACAGGGATTCAGTAAGCGTATACTTGAATCCGTTTTGACTAAAATAAAAGGGGAGCACAAAACGATTTACGAGGAGAAAACGGATTTATTGTGGACATCGAGGGAACAGGATTTAGCGTGGAAATACTTTTACCGTTGGAACAATATTGTTCTTCGACGCAAGGCTTGTCTGGAGGAAGAGGAGAAGCTGAGGAACATGGATCCGAGGATAAAAAGAGTCCTGGATGTTGTATGTTGGTTGCTGGATTGTCAGAGACGAGCTTCTGGATTCGATTTTCCGGGACACTCGTTCACCCGCGAGTTTCTATTAAAAAGCAGATACAAAGAGGATCGTGAGAACTTCTTTATTAGCATGAAACTTGAACCACCGATGATAACTTGATGGAGAATATTAAAATAGAAAAGGAATGGTATGACAGAAGCGAACGACAAATAAATAATGTTTCTGCAAAAGTATGCACCAGATGGCGGCGAAACTTGTGCGAGGGTGTGAAACATTTATAAACAGTATTTGTCATATGTTTTTCAATTAACAAAAAATTAGTTATAGTAAAATGTTGTCGACACCGGCAATCGAATAATGTATAAACCTCTTATAAATCGTTAACGCGTCGATCTTTGTAATTGTCATAAGTTCGCCGCCATTGTTCGAGATCGAGGTAGAATTGTTACTTCGTAAAAAACTGGAAGAAAGATATTGTACTCGAAGAGCCTCGTTAACGATAATCGTTAAGTCTTCCATAGAAATGTTCAGGTTTCTCAACGCAACTTAGGTACTCTTCGAACAGTCCGTCGCCATTGTTAATCTCGTCGTCGTCGATCAGGGGTATGCTGTATTCTGTAGCACAACAGATTAAAAAAAAAAATGACATTATAGACAGATGAGGAAATAAAAGAGATGTAGAAGAGTTGTAGAAATTAATTAAATTTATATATGTATATAAAGAAAGAGAGAAAAAGAGATTTATATATATATACACATTTTATATACATAGAGCGCTTTCTGGCACAGTGTATCTACATATGCTTCCTTTGTACTTACATATTTATATCAATGTTTTTAATAAAAATTTCCGATCCACTTATACACTCAAGCTTAATCGAACAATCCTGACAATGATAACAATTGTAACCAGATAACATCAAATTTTTCATCATCATTTTATTCCGAACATAGTTATATATATATATGTATGTATATGTTATGTATATATTTAGTATACGTATTTCAAGCATAATGCATACAATTGTTGCTATACATATGCACACACATTGTCTCGTTTAACACATCTCCATTCAGTCGTTAAAAATCAAACGCGAGTGTTCATGATGGGCGGAAGAGTGAATCTCGAACGGAAAGATCCATGTCAAATTGTTGACTAGATAACAACGCAATCGTCGTATTTACAATAATAAAATATACAGTCGAAAATCGAAGGAAATTAATAGGAGGGATTAATGGGAGGAGAGAAACATGATCGAGTAACGGGGAACAAGTGGGAACAAACTTTCACTGGCACTGGTTGTTTCGTGTATATCGATCGATCGCGATCGTTGGAACATCAACATTTAGCTTTACTTAACACGTTGAACCGTATGACGAAAATAGTTATCTTAGATCTACTATGGCACACCATCAGTACTGCTTTTCGCGAATGGGACACTTGCACTGGGCACACTCATTAGGGATTTTTCGTTTATCGGGGATTCGAAGATGTGAGGACAATTTGGGGGTTTGGGAATCTTCACTCCGGAAGTTTGAACATTTAGGGATTTCACACATCGAAAATTTGAGGATTCAGGGATTTCACACTTCGGAAATTTGAAAATTTATGGATTCAGGGAACTGGAGATTCTAAACCTAGAAATTTGGAAAATTTGGGGATTCACAGAATTCAGGATTCTGGATCTTGAAATTTGGAAAATTTAGGGATTCACAGAATTCGGGATTCTGGACCTTGAAATTTGGAAAATTTAGGGATTCACAGAATTCAGGATTCTGGATCTTGAAATTTGGAAAATTTAGGGATTCACAGAATTCAGGATTCTGGACCTCGAAATTTGGAAAATTTAGGGATTCACAGAATTCAGGATTCTGGACCCTGAAATTTGGAAAATTTAAGGATTCACAGAATTCAGGATACTGGACCTTGAAATTTGGAAAATTTAGGGATTCAGAGAATTCACAATTCGAGACTTCGGAACTTAGAAAAGTTGGGAATCTCGGAATTTGAGAATGCGGAAATGTGGAAATTCGAGAATTCGAAAAGTTTCGAATCTGAGAATTTGGAAAATAAGGGATTTGAAAATGTCAGAGTGTGACTTGGAACAGTGAAACTTCGAAATGCTGGAATTGTAGAATTTGGGATTGATTTGGGTATTAAACTTGTCTTAGATACAATTAAACTTGCGTTAGATGTTAATGATTGAAAGTTAATAATACAGGTAAAATTTTCCATCTTTCGCAGAGTTTATACAATTGCATACATCGTCAACGTGCTAAGAACATAAGAAAATATAGACTATTGTAACTATGATTTTCATCGACGTGTATACAAATTTCACCATCATCCTCGACAGAATAAAATTGTATCACTTTATATATTGCCGTTTAGGTAAAAATGAATCTTTCCATCTATCGTCATTTAACTTTAAACTCTATATCGTTTCTATTATGTTCAACATAATAAAAACCAAGTCCCTGTTGAGCCGTGAAATAATGAAAAGAAAAGAGACATTAAATCTAGAGATATCTGGCTGCCATCGATGACTTCCTAAATTTCGAACTAATCGTATAATAAGATAAAATGCGCTCATCACAAATGCACGATCAGCATTTCGTGTCGCCACGAAGATTACAATATGAGGTTTCACAAGACGAGGTCCGAAGTTATACGATTAAATACAATACAATAAATCTCGTAGAGTATCAAAAAGAATTATCTAAGGTACCGTTAAAATTCTCTGTGTTCATTCGCGCGTGATCCTAGGAATTCAAAATAGATAAATACTTCTTGAAAAATTGTCGTTTTTGATAGTCTTTCTAATACTATTTGTTGCGAGGCCCATCGTCTATCGCGGAAAACTGTACGTTTCGCTGTTTCACGCATTCGCGTAACTAGGACCTTCGTTCAAAGTGGACCAGGCACCCTTCATAGTAAATTTCGAGGATCAACATCGGAAAAATACAATTACTGAGAATTTAGTCATCGAGAAATTTTCGAACTTGGGCGTTAGGAGATTCAGAAATTCTGCGTGTTGGAAATGGGAGAATTCGAATTACAAATTTAGGGAGATTGGGAATTTGGGATGTGTGAATTTGGGGATTTCGGAATTGGGGGTTTGAGAATTGGGGTATTTGGGAATTAGTAAATTGAGAATTTGGGGATTTGGGAATTGGTAAATTGAGAATTTGGGAATTTGGGAATTGGTAAATTGAGAATTTGGGGATTTTGGGAATTGGGGATTTGGGAATTGGGGGATTTGGGAATTGGCAAATTAAGAATTTGGGAATTTTGGAATTTGGGGATTTGGGAATTGGTAAATTGAGAATTTGGGGATTTGGGAATTGGCAAAATGAGAATTTGGGATTTTGAGAATTGGGGAATTGGGGAATTGAGGATTTGGGAAGTGGGGGATTTGGGAATTGGCAAATTGAGAGTTTGGTATTTTTGGAATTGGGGATTTGGGGATTTGGGAATTTGGAAATTTGGAAATTGGGAATTTGAGAATTTGGAAATTGAAAATTGGAGAATTTGAGTATTTCAATTCTTGAAAATTTGGGACTTCAAGGATAAAAAAACACGAGGCTATGGCAATTTAGAAAATTGGGAATATAGGAACATAGGTGATATGGAAATTTAAAAATCTAGGAAATTGTAAAATCTCTGAATTTAAAAATCAAGATATGTGATAATACACTGTGACAAGTTTGCAAATTCGATATGACAGAGAGTATAGGTTCATCCTGGCCCCCCTTATAGTTACGCCAATGCTTTTTCATGTACATAGATATTCCTATTACCGTCGAAACATTGAGTCAGTCGTTGAAACGTAGACAGGCGTTACGTATGGCATTTTGCGAGACCATATTCCCAAATACCTATTTTGTTTTTTTGTTTTTTTTATATATCATTTGTTCGTTCGTTCGAATAAAAGTATCTATTATGTATAATGTACATCCGTATAGTTGTTTAGTTACATTAAGATCACATGCCGCCAGGTTTCGGAAGATTTGTATCGTAAGCTCTGATCACGTCCGTCTGGGTCACCGATCCTCCTTCCTCTTGAGAGAATGCAAATCCATCTGCATGGTGTAGCATGCGCAATAATAAAGAGCGCAACCTATTAATCTCCGCTGTTACAACATTAAGTGGTCAGCATGCATGCACTATCTACAGGGTTAGGTGTTAGAACGCTCTATCAGTCTATCGACTACGTTTCTACCGTTAGGAGGATTATTTCAACAGTATTCTACGTTAAGGGATTAATATCTCGATGTTAGACTTTGGAAGAAAGAGTTAACCTTCTGCACTCGAAATATGTTCACGACCTTTTTGTGAAATATTTCCTTCTTTGATCATCGAATAATACATATATGTATATCGTAAAATATTTAATCTTTTGATCATCGAATAGTTGAAATTCTAAATAAGAGCTCGAAGAGTTGAAATTCTAAATTAAAGTTAAAGAGTCACAAGTTTCATAGATCTCCAAGTGTGAAACTTTCAAATCGACAATGATACAATATGCTAAGATCACAGAGTTTTTCCCTACGTCCAAATTTCCATTGATACTATAGTAAAAGTAAAGTAAAAGATTTTTCTTGAGTCTCAGATACCAAGTTCCCAAAGCTCGAAAGTCTCGGATGCATCAAATTCAAAAGTCCCCGAATCACGAAATTGCATAACTCTATAAACCAACAAAGTCCGAAAGTCTAAAAGAATCCCTGCATCCCGAAATCTCGAGCAAACTAATCGAATATCACCTAAGTTATCAAATATTCATAAACCACGTCCTACCCGCCGTTCGAGTGCAAAGAGTTAGAGAAACCTCAAGATCCCCGTGTCACATATAGCCTAACGGTATAACCGTACAAGCGTATGTACACAGTTCGAAAAAAAGCGTAAGTTATTAAAACAGTGAGCGTGCAGAGAATCGTGAAGAATAATCAGCTCGATCGAAGAACTTTCTACCGAATCGTATATAGGCGAAAGCCGTGAAATAAATGAAGCGCGTGCTCTTTGATCGCTGATGTGCCCTTACATTAAGAGGTTAAAACAAAAAAAGTATGTACCGAACGACGGAGCATAAATCGTACAAAGGAACCGTACAAAAGTTCTTCCATGTTAATCATTCTGTTATTTCTCGGCTGGTTGACCGTCGCGATACTACAGATAAAACAACTTACGTGATAGCTCCACCTCGACATTAACTCTGGAGGCGGCGTTCGATCGCCTGGTGAAAACGCTTTTTACGTTTTTCAGTAGCCGAGCCGTCTCCGTCAATCTGCAAAGCCGCGCATTCAAACAAAAATTCGTTTTAGAAACACTCGTCTGGACAGCGGTCGTCCTCGTCCTTATCTAACTCAAAATTTCCTCGACAACTTTCTGATCGACGATCGAAGATCTATCCGATGGTTACTTCTCTATGGTGATGCATGCGGTGCACTGAACGTTAACCATAAACGGTGCTCGTCTTTCTGATTCACGCCCTACCAATGTTTTTCCGACGAACGTAATCGAAAATTGTATCACAACATTATTCTACATCCCCCGGTTCAGATACAAATCAGCCCAGATTTGTAAAAATTGCCGCGATATTGACCTTGATCTTCAAGATCAAATTTGTTACTATCTTATAGTACCCAAAAAGATCAAAGTGTTAAAGAAACCGAATGTTGAAACTCGATTTCCTTGGAAAATGATCCTGAACACCTTCATCGATTAGGAGGTGTAGAATAACACTATGGTGGACTGTATTTCCTACACATTTTAATTTATCTCAAGAATCACTAATTGAACATTAAACTTAAATCTCCTCTAAAGTTTTCGGACCGTCTAAAAATTTATTATCAACATAATTCGCTTCGGTTGCAAACCCTTTCGTTACGAATTATGAGTATCTAGAGATATTAAGTATCTAGAGACACTAAGTATCTAGAGATATTTTAAGTATCTAGACACTCTAAGCATCTGAAGAAAATTTTCGTCGAAAGATCTCCTACACAGAAAGACTATATTGTGTTTGAAACATATGTGATTGAATAACACAGTGAGAGTGATTTACTCATACCGCTGTGCTGTTGCAAGCGAAACGTCGAACGATCATGCGACTCGATTAATTAGCGGTGCTTTCGCCTGTAAATGTTACGATTAACAGGAGCACTGTGAGTTACCAACTACTGGGGGTACTTACACCTCGCGAGGTCGACGATGGCATGCACAGGCCTTCACGGGATACCGCGAATAAAACATACCAGAAAACCGCATTAACAAACAGCACTTGATACTGGACACGTATGTAAATCAACAAGACAATTAATTCAATCTCAGTGTAATTAGTTGCGATGTTCCTGATCGCGTATTTAGTTCTACGCACGGATAAAATTAATGTGCAACAGTAAGGTTAGATAATATGCATGGTATCGTTAAAGAAAGCTCTGACTTCTTGTACTACTCTTCACGCACACGAAACATTCATTACTTAATAAAACTTCTAAACAGAATGATAATATAAAATGTTAGATGAGATATATTATAGATGAAAGTAACATCTTCTGAGTCAGTGATGGACAACCCGATGCACGATCAAGCAAGAGCCAATTCTCAAATGACTGAAGTTGAAAATTTGCAATCTTGACAGGCATCCGATCTGTCCATCACTGAGTAATTGATGTTATTCGAAATGAACGAGTTACTATGTTAAACGAATTACGCGAGTCTCTCCTTCGTTACTTGCTACTTAAACTTCTAGACTGATGCTAAATCTACTAGGTGGGAAGAGAAGAAAACATTATTTATCTCGTTTATATACAAATGTATAATAGACTTTGTACTACACATGTACAAAACAACGTAGTCTCCGATACATATAATACTCGACATTGTACAAAAATAGTTAACAGGTACAACATTGGAAGCTAAACGATTAATTCAAACGGGATTAAGGACTGTAAGATATCGGAATGCTTACGGATTCCACATTGGACAGGAGTTTGTTGAAAGTCTTTAGGAACATGGAACATGGAATGATGTAGACGAAAAGTATTCTGTATGATGAGTGAACCATAAATCACGCGCCGCGAACGTTAGTGGGAAGATTCTGATCTTGGTTCGCCTTCTTGGCGACCAGACCGAGGCCCAACACCAAATTAACCATCGCCTCCTCGAACTTGACTTCGACTTCCTGTTGCAATTTTTATATGTCCACTCAATCGATATGTTTTAAATATTAAACGTAGCATTCTTTGTTAGAAATTATCAAACGAAAAATATTTAAAAAAATGATTGCTTTTTTAACAAAAAAAATCAACTACTACGAAAGCAAGTCATAAATATAACTTTCACCAAGGCCGAGACAATATATCGCTGTATGCATGCACCTATGTATGATTGATTAGTCGATGTTCAATTTTAAATACTATGAAAATCAATTATTGTATGCTGGTAAAAAGGCGTTCATGAAGACTCGATTTAATCGATCTTCATTTTCACAATATCGACACTGACCAAGCCATGCATATTGAACATTAAAAGAAAGAACTTCTTCCAGATTAATCTACCAATATTTCATGCAGTGTGTACACCATCTTGATATCGGCAAATTTATAACACGGGAGAAATACTATTAGTACTTTATCGGCATAAATTACTAAGAACATTTCTCGTTATTCGAAATCACGCGCATTGAACAGCTTAATTGAGTTAACTTAATGTTAAAAAATGATGTTAAATGTAACAATACTTACGAGCTTCTGTAATCATGGCTGTTAAATATGTCTCCGGGATCAGATTTTCTAATTTCATTTTCCCTGGCTGCCGCGGTTACAGACTTCCATATTGTATTTTTTACTCTGTAATAAAAATCAATTCGTGCACGTTATTACGACTGTTGTGCCGATTATTCTCTACCGATATCTATACGGAAATATAACTTACGCTTTCACTGTAACGTCCAGGAGCAGTACCGCTGATGGTATAAGTACCAAAGCCAGCCAAAATGCGGGTGACGAAAACAACATCCTATCATTACCTAACATTACAGCTCCCACATTCAAAGCCGGCCAGAAATTGCTGAAATTCGTCAAAATGGTTTTGTTGGTTCTCATAATGTGGATATAAGTGCAAGTATATTATGAAAATTACCTATAAATCAGAATAAATAAGAACCAAAGAGCAATAGATCCCCACGTTGCTACATGGGTAACCCACGTCCAAGAATTTATTATTAAACCTGCCTTTCCGCATACAGTCACTACAACATACTGTTAACAAATCTAGATATAATGATATTTCTAATAGAAGTATATCAATCGTGGAATAATTAAAACGTACAGTATACACAAAATTCCCTAGCATTATATATCCACCGTCTCTACCGTTTGACCAGATGACGCCTTCTTTTAGGACCATCAACGACAACCAATAGAGAAGAGACGAATGTACTAAAGCATTTGCGATCCAAATCCAAAATACCTGTATAAACAATTCTGTGTAAAACATAATGTTATAAGCATTGGCGTAACTAGGTACGGTCTAGGGTGGGCCTGACCCATCCCAGACGAAAATCTTAGTTACGGCAATGATTACAGGTGCAGTTTTATTAGGAAACAAAATATTATTAAGATCACCTTAATATTAAACGATGATTCGCCGGTATTTTTTGTTGCATACAATGCAGGATGGGCTAAATGAGTCTCTGCGGAACATACTTTATCAAAAAGTCCCATCGCTAATGGAGGTGCTGCCGTAAATACCTAAAGTTACGATGTACCCCTATTATATCTTGTAACATTTTAAATTTTCATTGTAATTTATACGTAATGGCTCTATTACTTACAACATTATAGAGACCTATAGACCATCGTTCAAAAAGAATTTGTCCGGACCAGCCGGAGGAAATAGCGAACCACAATTCAATAACGTAGAGGCAGATATTTTTGTAAAACGAATATAATATTAATTTACACATTCTACTATAGTTCCAAGAACCATGAACAAATAATAAACGTTTCAGAAATCGAAACTGCGCTATAGAATAGTCTGAAGCGCAAGCTGCCTGAAGGCCTTCCACGCCCGAAATTCCTAAACATAAATGACACGCCTTAATAGTATATATTCTTCTTCCTAGCATTAGAAATAAAAACCTAGTAAACTTACCAACACCAATATGAGCTTTCTGAATCATGGCTACATCATTTGCGCCATCGCCAATTGCGAGTGTGACGGCTTTCTTATTACTTGTAATTAAATCGACAACCTGGAAAAATATTCTGTTAGTGAACTGTGTTGTTCTCCTTCGAGAAACTAAAATATTGGGATTTAGTGTACCTCTGCCTTTTGCATTGGTGAAACTCTACAACAAATAACAACTTTACAAGACGAACATAAGTCCAGAAAATCCATTCTAATATCACAGGATAATGCGAAGTCTAATGTATTCCCATCTATGATGAGAGCTACATCGTTTTGACATTTTAAATCAATCCCAAAATCAAGACAACGTTGTATTATAACCTCTCTAGTTTTCTGTAAATGTAGAATGTTATTCTATAAAACATCCATATGCATTTATTACGGACAAAAGTAGTAGTATTCGTCTGCCTTACATCTAAAGATAATTCATTAATAATATACAATGGCATTCCGTGAGTAATCAATTTACAAGAGTAGCCAATATTGATAGCAGTTTCCTGCTTATCGCCAGTTAATACCCATACGTTAATATCAGCTTGTAGAAGAGACTGTATCGTTTCTGGTACCTAAATAATCACAAGTATTACAATTATGCGAAACATAAACACGAAAATATGTATAAATTCACTCACTTGATCTTGTAATTGATCTTCGATAGCAGTCGCTCCTAATAACCTTAATTTTGTTTCGATAAGATTCGCGGCATTTTCGATCATACTTTCACGATTTGCTAAACTAATTGTTGCATTGTGATAAGTTTCTCGCCACCACTGATAAATGAAAAGTTTCATGACATACCAAATAAAGCGTGATAAGATGGATGTAAGTATTGCATACCTGATATAAAGTGTCAGGTATATCAGCAACAGCGAAACAAAGTGTTCTTAGACCTTCAGTTGCAAACGTTTCCAAATGTTCCAAGGTTACATTACGAAAGTCGCTCGAACCATCCTGTTCGGGATCATTACCTTCTACAGAAGGTGGAGATAATCTTTCGTAAATAACAGAGTCTGCTCCTTTACAAAAAAGTTTGATCTTTCCGTCTGGCGTTTTAACAATTACCGACATTCTTTTCCTAGCTGACGTAAATTCTATTACATTTAATATTTCGTATCGAAGCCTTTCGCCCAGAGCTATTACTTCCACATAACTAGGCGTTCTAGTATCGAACACGTAATTAAATTTGCGTGCTCCATCTACTAATGCCCTTTCATCTGTTTATGAATGAACAATGTATGTAGATAAATAAGTTTGAATCCGTATTTCAGTAAGAAAGAAAACTATATATAAATTACCAGGAGATGCAGCGTGATAAATGATAGTATCATCTATTTTTTCGGGAATAACAGTATGGCATACTGAGAGCATTATCATAAACTCATGGAGTATCTTTGCATGATACGCGGCTTTTTTATCAGCAGGACTAGAAGAATCTTGTGCTGATCTTCCTTCGATAATGTCCTTAATTAATTCGCTATTACTACTACTGCCACCTTCGTTCTCGTTTACAGGATCTGGCAAACTATAAAACGTCACTGTTTACTAAAAAAATAATGAAAACAAACGAAAGTAAAAAGATCGTATGTTTTAACAAACTTACTCATACATCTTCCCACCAATTGAACATCTTTTGAATTCCATCACATTTTTTGTTAAAGTTCCAGTTTTATCAGTAAAAACATAATTAACCATACCAAGTTCTTCATTGAGGTTACTTGTACGAGCCATTGCAGGAGTATCAGTTTCTGCATGGTACATTTCAATATCCATATTAATAAACGTAGCTTGAACAAATCTTACAACTTCCAATGTAACTTGCAACGAAATAGGAATTAAATTGTTGAATAAAATAATAAATGTTAAAAGGTTAAAAGCAAAATTTTTAGTCATTTCCTCTGAAACAAATAGAGATTATTCACTTTTGCGATCGCGTCTTGCGAAAACATAAAGGTCAATGAGTTACCTTGTAAACCTAAGTACCACAATCCATCACTATTACTTTTCGTCCATATAACATTACATACTGCAGACAGAAGGCACAATAAAAGAAGTATAAAGAACAACATGAGTATTTGTGTATTGGTCAGTCGGTCCAATGTAGACCTTTTGAGAGGCGCAGTTGTAGTATTGTTCTGCATAAGTTTTGTATCATGCCCTGTATAGATTACTACACCAAATACCCAACGTGTATTCCTTAGCATTGCTCCACGAAGCAACACTTGATCAGGTCCCAAAGCTACGCTTCTAAAGAACATATACTCATATTACTTAAATGTATTTCAAATCATTTAATTTAAATGTTTACAGAAAATAACCATACTGTTTATTGGTTTCCCTTAATACTCCATGAAACTCGTACAGATGCCTGTTTGGTGGCTCGCATTGAATATTTGCACGAAAGTTCATTAATTCTGTAGTATCCAAGAGACTGGCAGTGTCAGGATGGGCTTGTCGTATCTTCAAGTTTGTTTCTCCATCCAAATTGGCAGTCTCTATAAAAGACATACCCTGTGGCTCCGATGATGATAATAAAATCAAGTCAGCAGGGAAAAAATTGTTGTTACGGACCTATGTGTACCAAACAAATTGATTTCAGCAGGAATGCAATAAACAGTGGCAATTATCATATTGATGATCTTGATGAAAACAAGGCCTAACCTTAACTACATCACCAACAGCAATGTGCCGCCACTGAATCCACTGCCAATGTCCATCTCTCAAAACCTCTACCTCACGCATATTTATCTCATCATCAGCCCTGTGCCTTTTCTGTAACAAATAATACCACTCAAACATCTTGTATGAAATAAGATACAACTGCAGTAAAAAAATACCTACAATATCTTCAACTATTTCTTTCAATGCAGACACACTAAGAATAAAAATTAATGGAACCAAAGTTGTATATCGACCTGTCGGTGATACATCCGGTATTTGCTAAAATTAGAGGCAGAAATTAGAATCAGAGAAATATTAACATGGATGTACTTGTAAATTTTATGAATACCTGCATGAGGGCGATGAACAGGAAGAAGCAATTACTATATCGACGAAATTGTTCAAAAAGGAACATAGGTATAAACGAAAGAAAAGAGTACTTTGCGGTTGTAATGTGATTATTCTTATATTTCGCGGGCTGGTGAGGGGCATTTATGAAAACCACTCTTTCTTCGCTGCTATCATGTTGCGATGACCGCCGATCATCACCTTGGGATCCACCATTTTCTGCTCTTATAGGACCAACTATAATAAACACAATATGCAAGACTTTCGTATAATCCTAATAATTTTTGTTATAATTTACGATGTTAAATAACATATATATTTTTATAAAATTAGTCGAGAAGATTCCAGGGGGATTACAAAAGGGTATTCATGTAGAGCGAACCGGCTGGTGGAGGGTGCAGTTCATGAACTTTCAAACTTGCAAACTGTTAAATCAAGTTTATAACGTTTATAGTTTGCAAACTGTCAACTGCCGCGTGGAATGGTCCTTTGTGAGATTACAAAAAATATCTTGTTACAGAAACTAGTAAGATTTAGTATAAAATTTATTTATTCGATTGGTCACGGTTTCACAACCCGGTTTGGGCCGGCCCAACTCATATTTTTTTAATAAGCGACTCGAAAAGTGTTTTTTATCTTATTACGCTAGCGATCACGTGGTACTTTAATCGTGTTACGTTTTCGTAATATGTTGACTTACGATTTTGAGCGTACAAATAAAGATGAACACGAGCTCTGAGTTCGTTGAACCATTGTATCACCTTCGTGCCCGCTACTTCCATATTGTTGTTTGTTAGATGAAATGTCTTTCACATCACTTCCCTTCGGCAATAGGACTCAAATGTAACACGCGATAAGATAGCATAACAGTACAACTTATCATCACGTATGGATTAATATCGAATCGCTAATGTAAATAATTCAAGGTTATAAAATCAGAAATTCCATTTGTCTGTGGTATTATATTTATTCACAGAAAAAACGTCGTCAACTCGATGATCTGACTGTGAGGAAAAACTTGCTCACTGTACTATGTTATTCAAAGAAAACGTCGAACTGACTTGCGCTATCATCTTGGAGGTTATAGCTGCATATCTAAAGAGGAATTTTATAAAAAATTCTTATCGCGGTCAATACACAGACCGATAGGAACCGACATAAATGCCGGTAACATCAGAAGAATATAATTCCCGATTCGATGTATACGTTCTTGTACAATAATCAATCGCGTTCAAATCAATTGCATTTACGAGCATTAATTATAACAATGTACAGAAAATGTACAAAATAATCAACAGAATTTGTTATACGTTGTGATAATTAAACTTTGGATCTTGACTTTAAACGTTTGCACTTTTTGTTAATCATAATTTCAATGGAACTATTATGTCAAAGTATCAAAGTTTGAAATATATCGAGGTGTGATTTTAAGTATACGCCTTTTTTTTGAATGAGTAAAATTATAGGGTAGGAGGCAAAAATTTCCAAATAATCAAAGCGTGAAATTTATAAATTTGAAAATTTACCAACTGAAAGGGTGGTGGGTCCCTCGCCCCAACTTAATTTATTCTAAGTAAACCAATGTATCATGCTCACCACCGAACATGTGAGTTACACATTGTTACCAATCCCACGTACCTAATATTTCAAATTACATTACAGAAAACAAACATTGTGAAACATCGAAACAGTACGTAGGTATTAGATAGCTATTCTTTGATACTGTCACGTATCATATCGCGGGATGCGTGTACACGGAATGTTTAAGCTGATAGATCCCATAGTTTCTCCGCACCAATCATTCGATAATTACTTCCGGCGATACATTATCCATTCGTACGTCACCGTTACTAAACAGTTGTGTAACAAGTATGCAGAAATCGGAGGTGCAAAAGAGTTCGTTCTTTTTTTTCTTTGCAAACAAGAACTATCAGATTAAACGGGGTCAAGATAACCGTGAGGCAACAGTAAACAAATTTACACTAGAAGTTGTCTGTCTAATTCACTGTCGACCAAATAGCGACGATCGAAATTAATTCACTGACTCAGTCCGACATTTCTCGATCGTCCTCGAGAATCTCGTTAATTCGACGCGAAACGATGATAATATGCACGAGTAACATTTTGCGGAAACCTGTGCGTTGTTTGACAGTTAACATACACCGACAGGACACTTTTCTGTACGAGATAACGATCGGTTAAACAAACTACGTATCTGCGTCATCGTGCCGGAAGAAGGCTCGTGCTTGACGCCACACCCCTACCATACTCGGCATAAAACGTGAGTACGCGTAACACAGCAGACCGTATTAATCTGTGGGTAACGTTATTAAACCGAAACCGTGTCTAATTCACGAAGGTACGCCAGTGAAAAATATCCATGACCACATTACGCTTGCAAATTTCCTCGTCAGACTGACTGTAGTACGTAGGTGGCACTAGCCATCAGCTACTTCTTTACCGAGGTATATATGGTTCGATAGGTCGTCAACGTTTCACGAATAATCTTTCGCGCTCCATTTATATCCGTGAGTTTCGAGAATAAATGAAAAACAAAAAGTAGGATTTTTTGTTATCGTTTGACGAACGATTGAGAACATACACGCTTCGAACGCTACAAATGTACAGTTTAGTAACGGGTGCCGGGTCAATCGTAACCTAGACCTACGATGCATGTACATACAGCGACGGATCGACCAAAATGGAGCACTCCAAGTTTTGAACGTCACACTTGCGCAGTTGCGAGAAACCGATATCCAAACGAATATTTTATCGTTTCAGACAATTCAGGAAATTATAAGCGTAACGTAAATTTGCTGGTGGAATTAAAATACGAGGACGTCTTAAAATATTTATAGAGCGAAGATATTTTTGAACATCTAAAAATATTCGGGTATATTTCGGGACGTCTAGAAAAAATTTCTGAATCTCTGGATATATCTTCGGGTATTAAAAGATGTTGAAAAGTATGTGCTACTATGTACGAATATATATTAAGACACTTAGGTTATTCTAGATGAACCTTGAGATATCTAAGGACATCTAGGGATGTATACATTTATACGGTACAGGAAAAAGAAACACGGATAAAAGTGAAAAATCAGGGGGTTGAAAATGTGAATCGTCAGGTAATAGTTAATCGTTCAGCGATCGAGTGATATTTACGAGAAAAACACTGGTTCCCAATGGCTCGATACGACAGTGTATTCGGGAGGAGGGGTTGTGCGCAAAATGCGACAGCATTGTGCACACGTGCAGTTCAAAATTATGGGGTTAAAAACTTAAATCCTCTTGCTGTAGAGAGGGTGGAAGTCTAGGATGAAATCTGAAGTATTTACAATCGGAAAAAGGCAGACTCCGAAATTATACGACAGTGCTTTGGGGTGGTTTGTACAAAAGATGGGATAGCACTGGACGCGTACGATTTAAAATTATGGGGTTGAATACTCGAACCCTCTGATGGTAGATCGACAGTCTGCGGTGCACTATTATAGACTTACAATGGAATCTGGGGAATTTAGAATCGAGAAAGGAAGAGTTCTGAATTGGTTTGATACGGCAGTGCTTTGGGGTGGTTTGTACAAAAAATGCGTCAGCACTGCACACGCGTGTAATTTAAAATTATGGGGTTAAAAATTTGAATCTTCTCAAGGTAGTTTGACAGTCTATGATGGAAATTGGTGAATTTACAATCGGGAAAGGAAGGGTTCCGAAATGGTTTAATACGGCAGTGTTTTTGGGGGGGATTGTGCGCAAAATGCGACAGCACTGCACACGTGTTGGGCTGAAAACGCATGCGCTCGGCATCTGCAACAAGTTGGCGTCAGCACCGTGCTATACTCGATCGGCACTCGCCGGGAATACAGGAACGCGCAAGTTAAGGTTGCATCAATAAACAACCTTGCCACGAGTAGACTGCGGGCCAAGGACAGTTCCGGCTGGGGTGAGAGCTAAAGGGGGTGGTATAGCACCGCACGAACGATATCAGACCTCATTGGAAAATCCGCTCATGCCGCTTTGATGGAAACATAACGATGCATTCGCGTAGCCACGAGGATATATCAGATCAAATAAACTATTTTGCGGACGTATAAAAATACACGTGGAATCGGATGATCGCCTACTGTATTATCGATCTTGTACCTTCGACGCGAACAATATCGAGCATTTGAATTAGAACATTAGGCACTCCGATACGTTTCCAGATATTCCAGCACCGTACAAAGTTATGTGCTCGACCTTCGTCATTACGGATGCGCAACCGAGACTATAAACCTTATCGATGCATATCGTTTTCGCGTACATTTTTATGAGTGTCGAACACACGTGTATCCTCTACGATCGTCCATCGTATAGCACAAAAACAATCTCAATGTTTCCGACCTATGGACGTTTAACAATTACTCTACAGCATTTTCGATTTATTCATTTATTTTGTATTCGATGTACAGTTCGTTATCCAAATCGACCAGCGAATATGATAGAATTCAGATAAAAAACACTTTTCGTGCAGGCAGATAGATTCGTTTTGGAAAATTGAAATATCGATTTTGTTTTTATATAGACCATGATTTTAATTAGTTGTTTGTCTATGTAGACAAACTATGATCTTAGTTAGTTAGCTTGTCTATGTAGACATACTATCATTTCAGTTAGTCAGTTTGTCTATGTAGACTACCTATGATTTTTGTTAGTAGGTTTCTTTATGTAGACAGATTATGACTTTAGTCAGTTTGTTTGTCTATATAAACAAATCATGATTTTAGTTAGTCAATTTGTCTATGTAGACAAACGACGAAATATTATTAATGAGAACTCACCTTCAGAAGCGGTCTCGCCGATCGCAGCCTCCTGGAGTTCGATATGTTCACGATTCCGACGTCCACTGGCCAGAGGATCGATCCGCAGGCCGATATTGTCTACGTTATCGATATTCCCTAGATCGATGGGGCTACCGATAATGTATGGGCCGGTTTGTTCTCGTGGTCCATCGTTCGCTCGGACGGACGCAGGTGAGAAACTGTTACGAACACCACTGTTTTGAGATGGCGTACCGTCCATATGAGGTATGGAGGAAAGATCCGGAGGTGTGAATGGACGTAACGAGCCAGGACTGGGAACCCGGGGGCTCCCCCTGGCAGTTGGTTGCATTGAATGCAGCGGGGCCTAAATTAATCGGAATACATTAATGTAGGTTACATTTCACAATGTTTGGAATACACAATTTTTTAACGCTAAAACTGCCAACCGATCAGAATGACCAGTTTCAGATTCGACATTCTATATCACAAAATTTTGTTGACATCCTCTTGTCAAAACGTCTGTCACATTTGAGTTAACGAATGGTTACTTATCTAAGGTGATACTGTAATATTTATTTATGTATTTTTCTACTTTATTTTCAATTTTATAGTAAGTATGCATTTAATGCACTAGAAGTGCCAAGAATGAAACTCATAGTGTTAACATATCAATTGCCACGTCATCCACATATGGATGACGCTTAAATTTCCATAGGTATCAATTATGCAATTAGTACAAATTTGTTCGTTTACCTAATTGGAGACATTCGTATTAATTACTTGTACCCATGAATAATAAATAAAACAAAATATTGTGAACGTATACGGTAAGATTTATTATTCATAAAAATACTATTTAATAACATTTTCAACTGTCTCAGTGATATTAATAAAGTTTGCGCAGGAATCTCTCCCGAATTTCAAGGAGGCTAGGTATCGGAGAAATGTTACTACAGGCTCCGCTATAGTTGCGCGAAGTTTAGATCAAATCACTGTCTGGGAAGTCGGATTTCCCGTCGTTACAAGTGTCTCTGTTCTGTATTTCTCGAGCATCATAACTCGTAGGCGTCTATCATTACTAATTCCGAAGATTACATTGACCTTTCGTTATTCCTGCTCGTTATCGACACAGTAGTCCCTCAAATATCGGCGTTTGCGTTCGAATCACGAAATTGAACCTGCCGATTTCGTTCAATTCGCAAATTAAACCGATCGATTTCGCTCAATTCACAAATTAAATCAACCGATTTTATTCGATTTGTGAATCGAACCAGCCGATTTCACACAATTTAAAAATTAAATCAGCCGATTTTATTTGATTTGTAGATCGAACCAGCCGATTTCACTCGATTTGCTGTCGCGCGTGGCAATTATACATTAATGCAACAGATAAAGCTTTCGAAACGACACGAGCTCATTACGTGTCGCGTTTACAGGAGCACTAAAATATGACAGTTTATTACTAGAACACGTAGAAACATAAAGAAACGATGATATAACGGGCGAAGTTAAGAATACACGATTTCGTACACGGACCTACATGTTTTACGGGAGCTTCATGAGCAAACGTTTACGAACAATTTCGAGCTGCACGAGTCATGGTCTATTTAATGGCGCTCCTTTGTATGCGATGAATCACGGATTAGGCACCGTTGAATTAAATACGTGAACGAAACGATAAAAGCAACCACCCTCGCGAGGAAAAAAGAATCGAGAAGAATATTTTTCTTCATACATATTTTAAAAGTATCCGGACTCTATGGATTGAACGATATCGTTTAAAGTATCGGCAAATATTGATACTATGGGCGTGCACGGGTTACAATTTACGACCCAAGCACCGCGACAATTAACGATTACGTTACCGACCGAGATCATAACGCATCGCGAATTTTATGCGTCGTTGATATTTTATGTATCGGTGACTACGCGACGATTTATCCAGCTCGTCGCGGAAAACCGGCTCATACAGAAACTAATGGAATTTGGATGATTTAGGAATTTGGAGATTTAGGAATTTGGAGATTTAGGAATTTGGAGATTTAGGAATTTGGAGATTTAGGGATTTGGAGATTTAGGAATTTGGAGATTTAGGAATTTGGAGATTTAGGAATTTGGAGATTTAGGAATTTCGAGATTTAGGAATTTCGAGATTTAGGAATTTCGAGATTTAGGAATTTGGAGATTTAGGAATTTGGAGATTTAGGAATTTCGAGATTTAGGAATTTCGAGATTTAGGAATTTCGAGATTTAGGAATTTGGAGATTTAGGTATTTGGAGATACAGAAATTTGGTGATTTAGGAATTTTGAAATATAGCAATTTGGAAATTAAAATATTTGGAGATATAGGAATTTGGAGATATAAGCATTTGGACATATAGGAATTTGGAGATATAGACATTTGGAAATTAAAAAATTTGGAGATTTAGGAATTTGGAGATATAGAAATTTGGAGATTAATGAATTTTAAAATATAGCAATTTGGAAATAAAAAGATTTGGAGATATAGGTGATATATAAGTTGCTAGGACAATTAACGATTACGTTACTAACCACGATCATAACGCATCGCGAATTTTATGCGTCGGCGGTGTCGATATTTTATGTATCGGTGACTTCGCAACGATTTATCCAGCTCGCCGCGGAAAACCGGCGCATACAGAAGCTAATGGAAACAAACGAAGCATCGGTGCCGCGTTAAATAGAGAGGAACTCTATTCGAAAGAAACGAGAACAAAATGATTGTTCGAATACTGAACGTTAATAAATCAACTGTCACTGCACCCGCACGGATGATTGTCTGCAACTTCGCGTAAAATTTCCCTTGACACGGATACTAACTGTCTCTCGAGTTCTATTTCCGTTTGAGCCGAGGTGTGGTTCGTCGCTAGACGAAATTCGAACGTCATATTTCCGATTGGCGATTTAGGAAATACTCCATCGACGCACGGAATACTATTCGAGGTTCGAAATTCTTCGTTCTGTTCTTTTCATTGAGCATCGTTCTGTCGCGTCGATTGTAGAATAAATATTGCGTGTTCCGAGAACTGTGGAGATTATGGATCGATACTGTGGGGATCATGGATCGATATCGTAGACTCTCATTATATTGCCACTTTCAGACGGATTTTCATACATACCGGCGATGTTCTCAGTTATGGGTACGACATTAAGATGTGTTATTACCCGTTGTTTTGTGATACATTGTATCGCAACGCATTGTGGTATGTCGCGTTGTTTTAGGGCACTTTGTGTACCTACACCTTGTATTTAAACGCGTTGTTTTGTACACCGACGTCTTGCATTGCAACATGTTGTATCGCTACGTTTGTTTCGTATCCTGTCACTTTGTTTTGTGATACTTTGTATCGCAACGTGTTGTATTATAGCGCGTTGTTCTACGACGCTTTGTGCACCAAAACATTACATCAAAACGCGTTATTTTGCAATTATCTTTGAATCCCGATGTCTTGCATCGCAACGCGTTGTGATACACGTTGTTTAGCGACAATGTATACCGCGATATGTTGTATCACGATCCTTTATATACAGACAGCTTGCATCGAATCGTGTTGTATTACTATTTGTTGTTCTCTAACGCTTTGTATCGCGATGCCTTGTATTACCACGCGTCGTTTAATGATGATTTATACCGCGATATGGTGTATGACGAAGCTTTGTACACCTTGCATCGAAACGCGTTGTATTACTTTCCGTCGTACTCTACCGCCTATCGGAAAGCTTTGTCTGCGTTGTTTCGCTTGGTATCACGACGTTTTATGCATAAACGTATTATACAAAACGTTTTTCTATGTACAGACGTTATGTATACCAACGCTTCGCATCAAAACGTAGTACCGCAACGAGCTGATTCACGATAGTTTGTATCTCAACGTATTGTATTACTATGCATTGTTCTGCTCCGTGTCGTTCCAAGAGTCACAACCGGAATCTCTTATAATTAAAATAAAACACTGTTTTCAATAGCGTGACTATTACATCATTAACGAGGTAGTAATATCACCGCGCGATATATGAAATGTTCGAATCGGATCGTCGATAAATACAACAAACGTCCGTTCTCGCCGCGTTATTAGAATTTATGAATATCGAGCACACGAGTACATGCACGAGCGACTTCTCGCGATAGTTTATGGTCGCTAGAGAGTGGAAGCTGCAACGATTTAAACGAAATGCTACTCACGACTTTCAGCCGAGTAGGCCAAGGCGGATTTCTAGTAGCCGTCTTCGATCCGTTTATGATTCCTGTTGTTGAAACTTATTATCGCGTTATCGTTTCTTAACTGACACGTACACGCGAACGTATGCACTCCATTCCTGCGCTTGAAATTACTTAGCGACGTTATCTATCTTGCGACGAGGCTCGCTCGTCGGCCAACAAATCGTATTTCCGCGGAAAAGAAAACTTTACAACGCGATATATCACAGTCCCGCTGTATCACCGATTTCACGCTGTCCAACAAATTTTCCAACTCTTTTTCGACGTTCAGATATCGACTGATTATTATAGCGTTTCTTGCGCCGATTACGAATCTGCAATCCGCTTCTTCTCCGGAAGGCATAAAAATCGGGCACCGTTTTATTCAGAAAAGTCTTCTGGTAAAAACAATATTTTAGTATGTTTTGTAGTTATTCCGCGAAATTGGTTTGGATTTCGAAAATGTGTTCTTTTTTGCACGGTCGAATTTCTCAAAAAATGCTGGAGAAAAACGGATTACAGATCCGTAGTCGGCATAAGGAACGCTATAATAATCCGTGATAATTTTAGAACGCTTGGCTGCTGTGTTATTCGCGATTCAGTAGTAAACACGAGCCACTGATCGGACGAGCCTAGAAACCATCGTGTTTTCTGAAACAGAGGCGAATTTACGAAGAAAGTTACGGAGTTAGGCGAGTAATTTTAGTTGACACTAATTTCGTAGGTCTAGGTCAAGATTGACCATCGTCTAGTAAACGGGTTCACTAACAGCGTCGTGTGCCATAAATATGATAGCACCATTCATATCAATTAATTCCGTAAATGATAGTCGATAGCGAACGCGTTAACGGGTTGTATAGCTATGTTACCACTATGTGTCTATTATACAGCGAAACAGGTACCAGAAACTTTTGTTTCGAGAGAAACACTGTTTACTCGGAATCGAGATAAAAATGACGAAATAAGTTATCGACTGTTATGAAATATGTACTGTCGTTTTAAGGTTTACAGAGAACACTTTTGTTGAAGCTACGCATTGTTCGTAGAACGACAACGATAATATTACTCAACTACAAAGATATATGTATATATACGAAGGTGAAGATATATAAAGATGTCAGATAATATCGTACGAGATTATCGTAACGGGTCTAATTAGTTAATGGTTCTCAGAAAAATTCGATAAAAACACTATTGACTTCGACATCGGATGTTAACAGCGAAATGTTACGTCGGTGTATTAAAGATGTACTTATTTAATCACTTGAATATACTTAACCCCCTGTATACTCGACGATAATTTGATGAGCACGGTTCGTGACGCACTCGCGGTTTATATGCCATAAATCGTACTAAAAATTTGAATACGCTTATATGTAAATTTCATGTCCAATTATAATGTGCATAATCGATGATCATCGAATATAAGATACGAATAATATTTTTAATTTTCTTTGTTCGCATTGATATTGTTGCTGTGAACAGTTATTTCTGACTGATGCAACAAACAATAATATATCAATTATTTATTTCAAATCAAATATATTGCAAGGGGTTAAATTACTAAAATCTAGTATACACTTTAATTGGAGACACTGACGCAAACTGGAAGGAATCGATTACAGGAATCGAAGAAACAACAAGCAGAATCGATAACGAAAACTTTCATTGAATTTTCCGAAACTTCGAACGCACGCAACTTGTTTAAATGTTCATTAAATGATATAAATGACGACATAAAACTTCATTAAACGATTCGTTCGTTAAAGTGCAAACGACTTTTTTTCCGAGTTGTTACCGTGCATATATTTGCATCGTTCAGATTCTATTAATAGTAATCAAAGAGATAATCGCGGAATTAGAACCAAAAGTCGTACCAACATAATTTCGATTTGTGATTTAAATCATTTTACGAACTCGTTGCACCGCATAATCTGTTTCAACTTTTCTCTGTCGCTTCTAGTGCTCACTAAACTCTAATATAAACTGTGTTAATTCCGGTATAAACTTTCCGACATTATCTCTCGCGAGGCAACATTGGAATTCTCGGGGTTCAAAGTACCCCAGTTAGAACACAAGCGTGAAACGAAAATTCTGACACTACGGAAGTTTGGAAATTGTAAATGCGTGGACTTTCGGAAGTGACGAAGATTGGAGGAAATTTCGACTTCCAAGGATTCGAGCAAATTTCGATATTCAAAGATTGGAAGAAAATTCGACTTTCAAGAATTCCAGCGAATTTCGATTTCCAAGGATTTGAGCTAATTTCGACTTTCAAAGATTCGAGTAAATTTCGATTTCCAAGGATTCGAACAAATTTCAACTACCACAGGATTAAAGAAAATTTCAACTACCAAGGATTAAAGCAAATTTCAACTGCCAAGGATTAAAGCAAATTTCGACGTCCAAAGATTCGAGTAAATTTCAATTTCCAAAGATTTGAGCAAATTTCAACTACCAAAGGAATAAAGCAAATTTCAACTACCAAGGATTAAAGCAAATTTCGACGTCGAAAGATTACAGCAAATTTCGATTTCCAAGGATTCGAACAAATATCAACTACCAAAGGAATAAAGCAAATTTCAACTACCAAGGATTAAAGCAAATTTCGACGTCGAAAGATTCGAGCAAATTTCGACGTCGAAAGATTCGAACAAATATCAACTACCAAGGAATAAAGCAAATTTCAACTACCAAGGATTAAAGCAAATTTCGACGTCGAAAGATTCGAGCAAATTTCGATTTCCAAGGATTCGAACAAATTTCAACTACCAAAGGAATAAAGCAAATTTCAACTACCAAGGATTAAAGCAAATTTCGACGTCGAAAGATTCGAACAAATATCAACTACCAAGGAATAAAGCAAATTTCAACTACCAAGGATTAAAGCAAATTTCGACGTTGAAAGATTCGAGCATATTTCGACTTTCAAATATTCGAGCAACCTTCAAAAACTGGAAGACCTGACACCAAAAGTCTAAAAATCCCGAAGCAAAGTTTCAAATACCGAAACAAAACTCCTTGGATCCCGGACATCCAAAGTTTCGAAGTTCCAAAGCGTAATTCGAGGATCGAGGCGATCGTTCAAAAAACACGAAGATTCCACAAACATTAAACAATCCCGAAGGAGATCGCCTTGGTGCGATCAATCCCCGTAAAACTGTCACTCCAGATAAAATCGTCCCTGTAGTCTAGACCGGTATTAAAAAATTTCACGAATCCGATAAGGTTCACGCGACACCCACTATAGTTTCTGTTTCACTGAATCAATGGTGGCTCCTCTCGGCTCGGTGTCTCGGTAAAATGCAAATCGCGTACCATTGCAGTCCTCTTTGAGCCTTCGGGCGATCGACTGTGTTATCGCGTCGTTGAAAACCGTGGAAAAAGTGCACTGAAGAAAATTAACGAACAACGAGCGACGGATTTCGTAACTGTGCACCACGAAGACACACTGTGTTGTCTCGACGACAACGACGACGACAGTTATAACGGTAATTAAATCGTGATCGGTTTGCGGAACGTTGACGGTGGTTCTGGTCGAGCAGGCAACTCGGAAAATGCTCAACGGGCGCACGAGCCTAGTTTGTTCATGGTGATTTTGATTTTTCCCGGTGTTCCTACGGCCAGCACGCGTGCACGTGTACTGTCTCTTTGTCTCCGTTCCTGGACGCGGGTTTCCATGTCGACGAGACGACGTATACTATTACCTGACAGACGCGACGGCTCCTCCTCTCTCACACTCTACCTTCATACAGAAACACCACCTACGATCATTTGCGCGTTCTACTTGCTCCCACGAACTTGGCCATCGTTCACTACGACGAATTAGACCATCGGATCGTTTCCATCACCGCGTGACACCTCGATCGTAAACGAATCACTCGCCGCTAATTATTTCATTGATGTGGGTGGAAGTTATTTTCTCGTTTCGAGCAGGTCAGAAATTCGTACCAGGAATATACTGTAACGAGCGCGATCGTATGGTTTTTATGATGTTTCGGGATTTGGGAATTTTGGTGGACAGAGGGGACAGAAGCGCGAATATCGGGGAGTCTACGGTGTTGGCTGTTGGTTCGGACATTTGAAAAGTTGGGAATTTAGTGCAGTTGAGAATCTAGGAATTGGGAAATTTAGGAAATTGGCATTTTAGGAATTATAAATTTCGTGATATAGGAATTTTGAGATATAGGCATTTGGAAATATAGGAATTTGGAGATATAGGAATTTGGAGATATAGGAATTTGGAGACTTATGAATTTTTAAATATAGCAATTTGTAAATTAAAAAATTTGGAGATATAGAACTTTGGATATTTAGGAATTTGGAGATTTAAGGATTTTGAAATATAGGAATTTGGAGATTTAGAAAATTGCAAATATAGGAATTTGGTGATTTAGGAAGTTGGGAATGTGCCAATTTAGAAATTGAAGAATTTGGAAGAATTTGTCATGCTGCTACGCCACTGCAATAATTGAGCCCAAATAATAGTAATTAACGGTATACAGTATCAACTCGTTATTTCAAGTTCTCAAGAAATTCGAGTGTACTCGAGCTTCCAATCGCTCCAAATTTCGCTCCAGCCCTTCTCGATCCTTAAAAGTTCATCGAATTTATTTATTCATATTTATTCAGATTTACTGACTGCATATAAACAAGTACCACCTTGACTACCCTATGTGTATCTGCCGATCGGATAAGCCGAGATTAAACTTCGTCCATTCCATCGAATTAGACCTTGTTGCAAATGTTGATTTTGTTGTTGCATACATAATGCACAAAGTTACGTACATAGTCATGAGTATACAACGCGAACGTACGCGCGAGCGAAGCGAAGGT
Organism: Coelioxys conoideus; assembly: GCA_947623535.1. Taxonomy (NCBI): domain Eukaryota; kingdom Metazoa; phylum Arthropoda; class Insecta; order Hymenoptera; family Megachilidae; genus Coelioxys; species Coelioxys conoideus. The sequence goes on from OX392459.1 coordinate 12,990,995, forward strand.
TACACGAAGTTTCGGAGTTGTTTTTACTAAAAACATTGTCTACACAAAAATAAATATGTCGCGCGATCTTCGTGACCATCGCGATTAGATTGTAATAATGGGAAAGGCATTCGTATCATCAAAAAGAATCAGTTCTCTAAATAATTCGAACGATTAAAATCACGCTACGCGCGATACGAAACAGTGCCATCGCGACAGAAACAAAGACCGTAAAAGGAGGACGGAATAAACATTAACTTAAACAACACTATTTATTAGCAAAACCCGAGGTACAGAAAGATAGCAAAGGACAATATTGGTACAGCTAATTGTGCGCCATAGCATCACGATAGAAACGCGAAATTATCGGATTAAACAATTTACGAAGCTTTCGTTCCGAACGAACGTCCTGTTGCAACTTTAACCAATCCGGCGGAACCGAAAGATAATAACAGAGAACGGAATTCTGGAAAATATTTATAATGGAAATAAATCGATCGTCGAACGTTATAGGAACGAATTGATCACGAGGTTCATCGTAGAATAATTGAATTTTATCGATTTTCAGATATAGGACCGTACGCTCTCGTCACGGAGCATGAAAATACAGTTTCTTTGAAAATCGATATCATCAAGGATCGCCCTTTAACGGATATGGGTTGCTAGGACTCGGTAAAGGGCGTTACACTCTCCATAGCTATCCGTAGAAATGTCAATCCTCCAGAGTGCTTTCGTGTACATCGATTTTCCCGCGAAATAACTACACGATATGTCCTTCTGTCCTCGTGTCTCTATGAGACGACAAACGCGTGTATACATGTACAATATCACGAGAGCAACGTGGGCTGACTTTAGGTAAAGGTATACATACGCGAAGAGAGAACACTCCTATCGTTTGTCTCGAGAGAATTCGGTATACACCTAGGGAGAACTTGGGAATAATTTCAGGAGCGATAACGCAGGGTCTAGAGAAGTTTGGGACACCTAGGGAGAACCTGAGGATAATTTGGGGAGAGATAACGTAGGACTTCGATGGCTTCGAGACATCTAGGGGAGAGATGGGGAATATTGTTAGGATTTTGACATTTCAAAATTTTTGAACTTGGGGTTTTTAGCTTAGGGTCTTTCGAGTTTGGGGATCTTGGAATTTTTTTCATTTTTTTAACTTTAGGATTTTAGGATTTTGGAATTTTTGGATTTTACAATTTTACAATTATAGAATTTTGGAATTGTAGGATGTTGTACTTCGGAATTTGGGAACTTTCAAATTTTAGAAACTTACAAATATTTAATTTTGTTGTTTTTAAGCTTTAATGATAAAAAATTCTCTTATTACAAAAGTTTGTTATCCCGATCCCAAAATCCCACAATTGCAAACTACCAAAACTCCGAAGTCCCAAAAATCTCAAGTTACCAAACACATGAGTCTTGCCCTTATAAAACCATTCTAGGAATTTCTATACAAGAACCTACATTGCATTTAAACGTACAATGCTAAAAAATGCTACAACTAGAAATACAAGTCGCTAGCAACGAGTCGTTTCAATATTTCAAATATTTTTAATCGTTAGAGAACGATTTTCCCGATATCGTTTTAATTCGCTCTATGAAAACGAAAGCTGATTTTGTTGAAGGCGCGGCGTTACGTGTACGGTATCGACAGATCAACATGATTGCCGATCGCAAACACGAAACCCAGTACAGTACACCATAAACACGTACGTATATATACGGTCACCTATACATTTTCGTGCACGCACCCATAAAAATAATGGATGAAGGGCCGCTCCTGTTTGTTACACTATTCTTTCCACTTATCTGCTTTCATTCCAGATTCGAGACTCATGGTTGCGCCCATGTACCAATTACACGGGTCACGCGATTTTTTTTGTTCACGAATCGTCTTCTATAATAGCGTCCACATATTTCTTTTTAAGACAATGGTCATAATTGTAGATCGAGTATACAATAAACTTATTAAGTTCCGATAGATTGTATTCTATCTCTTTCTGAAAGCGCTTTCATTCAGGAATATTATAACACCAATGGTACACCTAATCTAACCTAACACGAAACACCGACAAATTTTTGAAATCGACGTATCTGAAATTTGATATTTTGCGAAGTTCTTTATGCGAAAACAGGAGACGCAAAATGTGACGAGCGCGGATAACGAGGTTCGGATTTAGGAACATACGATGCCGATGAATTACACTTTAATCACGCGTGCAGGCAAACTTCCAAATCACGTTTTTGTAATTGGCACTGTCTGAGAATCTCATAGTTGTCAACGCGAACATGTATCTACAAATTGCGATGAAACAGGTTGCCTTTGAAAACATCTGTTGTGAGCACGTGATCGAAACGGGCGCTCGTTCTTTCGCGAATATCGAACAACCTGTTGGCGCAACGTAAGAGCGATTTTAATCCTGGCAAAAGGTATACTCGCGACAATAATACAACTTCTGTCGAGTCGTTTGAGAATGCAACGTAGCACGCAGTTTCTCGTTATTATCCTCCCTTTTATGAAAATCATATCGCAAATATTCCGACGACACGTTTTTTTTAATATACTGCGAAGTACAGCGACATCGAAATGTAACTATTAAAAAGTGCACGTTGCAGTACAAAGGGGAATTTCGTTTATCAAGTTGAAACGTCGCTTCGAATATAAAATTGAAAATGAAAGACGGGGTCTATTCGGACGATGCAAATAGTTCGTGATATTATCGTTTGGCAGAAGAATTCATAGCACGGTGATCCACAAACAAAACAACTTTACGGTCGAGACTGGAATTTCTGCCAAGGTGATTTTTACAACGCCGACACGAATTCGCGAATACGATGCGTGACGCAACGACACTGGTCCCAGCTATTCGTAGAAATCTGGATACATATTGGATATGATCAAAAACCGAATCATACAACCGGTCTTAATTAAATTTCGCGTAAATGCTCCGACAAAGAACATTCGCGATTGATTTCAACGTTTCTGCGAACACCGACGCGCTAGATATGAAAAGCCCGGGCAAAGCCGGGCAGTTTAACCCACTAACCCTTCTATAAAATTAGGACAACGCGAAGCTGGCCAACGTTCAACGACACATGCCGCTCACGTGAGCGAGAAATCTTTCTTCTGTGTTTACATGTTACGCGATTTACCGCCACGCGTTCTCTTCCTACACGCTTTATCGCCACGCATTTTATTTCAACGAATCGTATTGTTTTTTTCGTTGCATTTTTACAGGTCGTATCATCACGCATTATATCTCCACGAGTTGTATATCCACAGATTTTATTCCCACGCGTTATATTGCCACGCGCTATTCGACGAATTATATCTTTATACACTGTATTTTAATACGTTGTGTTCACAACAGATTTTACACTTACGCGTTATATCGCCACGTGTTATATTGCCGGATGCTCTTGCACGTATCATATCTGTACACACTGTATTTTAATGTATTATATTTCCACGATTTTAGTTTCTATGTATTATATCGCCAACCATAACATCTTTACGCGTTGTTTCTACACACTGTATCGCCGCACGTTGTATTTCCATTGTACTTTACCGCATTGTATCCCCACCTTCTGTCACTATGCGTTGTTTCGTCATACGTGGTATTTCCGTGCGTTGTATTACAAATTGCATGTACGAACATACCATAAATAACGTTAAATATATCCATTAATCGTCCGAATTGTTAGAATTCAGTCGACGTTTGCAACGAACTTACGAACACTGTTCTTGAATAGCTGCGAAAAGTACACTTAGGGTTGTAATGATTCTCCACGAAATCAATCTCCCAAAATGAACGGTTCGCATGTCGCGTGAAGATTAATTATATTTTCGTGATTCGTAAGGGCAATAGTTAAATGGATGATAGACCGTATCGACCCTACTATTTACTATTAACACGCTAGCCACATTATCGATCATCTCTGGTGAAATTATAACAAGGCCACGAGTACATATTGTTGAATGAAAGAAACAATACGAGATCGACTTTTACATGTTAGAATGTGTATACCGGGTGTTCGTACGACGCGTACTCGTTAAAACGTAATTATTACGCGTCAGAAAGAAACGACAACGCGAAGACATTGCAGATAGTAAGACAGGTTATAGTGATCGATGCATTATGCAACAAGTAGCCAAGCTTAAGTGCAACGTTCAGCCTATTCCCGCGAAAGTTCCATAAATATAGGTGAGAAGACCGTAAGTGGTATCATCGACGATCATAGTTAATATGACGCATAAATAAAATAATTCTCGCGTGCGTGTAACTTTGTCCTTGTATAATCGTTGAACTTAATTAAAGACGATGAACGTACGCACGGTGAATGCAAAGTATCAAGAACCACGAGGAATGAAATATAGATTTGTATCGAATTAATGAATCGGAACATTTCAGACCTTCACCGACTTAAATTCTTAAAAACTGATTTCCAGCTGTCAATTCGCTTAATTGCGATACATTATTTCCCAAGTTCCAAAATTCCAAAGTCCTAATCAAATATTTCCATGTCCCAAAGGTTATAGTGACCTTTAAGCTATACACCTTCGTCTGGTTTCATTGACACTGAATACTACAGAACATCAACTCAATGAAACGTAAAAACGGTAAGACGTTCGATATCGAGCTTATGGATATTAATACCATATCGATCATTTTTCTAAACCAAATACATTTTTAAATCGTAGAAACTAGTATAAATTAATATCGCATACGGTTTGCCATATATGTCCATATCCGTTCTACATACTTGGTATTGCGAAAGAAAATCCATGTTAGGCGATGACAAGTAATTAGCATAAAAAATGTTTAACATGACTTAAACTAGTGCGCAAAATCTGAATGAAATAGTTAATAAACAACTGTAATTCTTATTCCGCCGATACATAAAGAAATATTTGTTACATATGGTTGTATAGCATCAATTTGTATGGCGTATATTTATGTTGTGCCCATCTTTTGTTCAGAGTGAATGTCAAATGTGATCGTGTATATAACCTCTAATATTTTGCACAGATATGTAAGGAATTACATGAAAGGATTATACTTACAGGTACTAAACCGTGTGTCCGTATCAACTATACTGCCGTACGCATGTTGCCATCTTGTCAGCATTTCACAGCGTCAGAAGATAAATCCAAGTAAACCGTGAAAAAATTCCACGGCATGCATGTACACACGAAACGTAACCACTGTGGTACACACCCGTTCCGCACCCGGGTAGTGATTGACAAAAGGACGAACAGTTCAGCACTCAGCTCGGCAGGAATATATAGCATCTGAGCACATTCAAACCGATCATCAATAACGACTCAAGGATCCTTGAGCTCGCTTTCGGTCTTTCACTCTTTCTTTCTTTTTGAAACGCTTTAGAGACCTGCACGAATCGGTGGCTCGTAAGCTATACTTTGAGGAAACGCAAGCCGCGTATGCGACACTATCGAGATCTACGTCGTCTGTCATAGGCGCTGCCTAGGATTCTAAAGACTAGATGTAAAGCGCGTAGAAGTAGCGTACATGTGACGGAATCGGTTATTTATTATTAACCCCTCGAGCCATGGGCGCGAAACAGCGTCCCTCTGCAAGTATCATGGTGCGATGCGCTCAGATTAACTTCTGCTAAGATTGCAAGATGTCGCCAGGTCTCAATATGAGCGCTACCTGTGAAAAATTGACACATTTTTGTAACTAACTTGTACACGCGAGCGCAAATCTAACTTCCCTAGGGAAAATAGTAGTCAAGTGGATCCCACTACCTGCTGTGACATCAGAGTACTGGCATGCATTACACCGATTCATAGAAATCGATAATAAAATTTCCTCAAATAAGCGATTGCTTTTCAAAACAAGTTGCATTAATTTGTAACGACAAATGAGGGATAATTTATTGTAAATTAATTCCCAATGTTGTTCCTAATTATATTCCCAAAAATTTCTGTTTAAATTAAGTTAAAATAATAAAGGAAAATAACGTCATTTTAATGTGCTAGAAACGCCAACCAGAAGCACTATAACCATCTAGCGATGAAAAGCGAAAACCAGTGCGCTAAATTTTGAATAAAATTTCTGTATTTATTAATATTTCCAATTTGCTAGTCTTATAAAATATTTTAATCTGAGTTAGTGTTCCTACTTGAAACATACTATGGTCTAATAAATTGAAAAAGTCTATACACACTTAAATTGCAACCGTTGATAAGAGGGAATTCTGGAACTACTATGTCGATTGTACAAAAATCTCGAATACTCTCTGCGTCTTTAGCTATGGTTCAGATCGTTGGATATTAATTCTTATATAGTTACTCTCTATATACTACTTTGTTTATGATGATATTTTGAGATGTGGATATGTACTTGTCAAACAGACAGTAAAAAGTTCAAATAACTATGGATGGAAATCAAACGAACGTCAGTGATCCTCAGTTTATTTCATTCCAAGATTTTCCTTCAATAAATCATGGAGGAAATATTGGACAAGCACAGTTAAATATTAATGCTTCTACTCACCAAGGTTTTAATAACCTACCTAATGACGCCACTGGAATCGGCATTATCGAGGATCTTCAAGGAATGCCCGACAAAACTGAAGGTTTACTTTACTATTAAATAGATATTAGAATTACTTTTACTATCATTATGTTTTAGGTGTAGAAAATATTAAATATTCATACACCTTTCCAGAACCATATTTTGTTCTCTTTTAGCCACATCACCACCCAACTTTTGGACTATAGAATATTACCAGAAATTTTTCAACGTAAATACAAAAGATGTAGTGGAACGAATTAAGAGGTCCATGTTTCCTCATGGAAGCGACAACTATTTGATATCGCATATAAGACCAAACCCAGATTTGTATGGCCCATTTTGGATCTGTGTCACGTTGGTATTTTCCATAGCTGTAAGCGGAAACGTGGCTAACTACTTGCAAACAGCTAATTCAAATAAGTATATGTGGAGGTACGAATTTCACATTGTCTCCAGAGCTGCAACTTGCATATTTTTATATGCATGGTTGCTTCCATTGACATTATGGGGTGCACTGAAATGGACCACTAGTCCAAGGGATACAGAAGAAGAATTAATCGAGGTTTGATACATTACTCTATCTTCCTAAAAGGTATCATACTCTATTTTTAAAAACAAATGTGTATTTTAGTCACACTCTACACCTGGTCTGTTGGAACTATTATGTCTTTATGGTTATTCTTTAGCCATCTATGTCCCAATAGCATTTCTATGGACAATACAAATTGAATGGCTTCAGTGGAGTTTAGTTGTAGTAGCAACTTTATTATCTGGTGGAGTATTACTAAGATCTTTGTTGCCTATAATAGAAGGTACCATCTATTGACAAGTTAAAATTCTTGCAGCAATAAGAACACACTAATACAGGAAATTAATTAATTTTCAGGGAGGTACAGATTAATATATATCATCATAATTCTTGGAATGCATGTCTTAACAGCAGGGTTTATGCTATATCTCTTTCATGTGCCGTCAAATAATGATACTGTCACTGTAGAGAAATTGCTGACAGTGACTATGAATGCCAAGTCCATTAATGAGAATGCATCTTTAGCACATAGTAACTGAGAGAATTGAGTGGTATGAACGCACATGTCCGCTGATTAATTCCGTCTTCGTGCATGTAGAACTAGCATTTATACTATACCTGTGAACGAAAAAAGAAAATAAATAATAACTGAAATTTGTGGAAACTTTGAGGCACTAGTGTTTATTAAAAACATTTCAGTCGGCCCGTATCAATTAATGTATTATATATACATATATATATATATATATATAAATGTATATGTATATATATAATAATAATAATAATAATAATAATAATAATAATAATAATAATAATAATAATAATTCCTGTGTTAGGGCAATATAGAAGGCCAAGAAGGTGTCTGGTTGATTTATTTTCACAGCCCCCATTTTTAATAATAAGGGACGCGTTTACATATCAACGCAACACATATCATTTACAATCATACGAACCTTCATGTTGTACACAGTAATTGTTATTAGTAATTGTAATACAATAGACAGTAATTGTTATTAGTTGTCGTTAATACAATCGTACGTGATTCATTAATATTTTCTTCTATCCTTCCGTTTACAATTAACCAATACGACAAAAGGCAACATTCACTTTGTAACGGTATCGTCGTTACGTTAATTATTATCATCGCTCTATCGGTACATGTATGTATACCATGACAGTTGTAATTTTTATTACGAAAAGAATGCGACGACGACGCGTGTTATCAAATAAGCTTAGCCAATTGATATACGATCGTTTCACTCCGATATTCATTTTCAAGCCTCGCGAATAAACCTCCATTCGTTACAAACGTACAGATCTCGTGTGTAGCCTCGTTTGCCAGTTAAAAAGTCGTCTCGTAATCGAACAGTCCTTCGAGCGATTTGTAAAAGGTGTAGCACGACAGAGTAATATTTAGCATACGTTTCGAGGTCTACGAAAAGTCTTCCATGTTACAAGCCCTGTCGATGTGAGCGTGTTTTGTGTGTACAAAATAGAAAAAAAGAAGTTCGAGCAGAGCTTGACTCTTTCTTTTTGTGTGGAAGAATCAAGTGTCTCTTGTAGCCTGTACTGTCCAAAGCTTCTTTGCTATAAAGGGAAACATTCATGAAAAACTTTTTATCCTCGAGCATAAAAATTGTACCGTCCTACTGAACCCGGATGAATGGTTGATCAAAACATAATGCGTTCCATTATTACGTGCGGTCACAAAGCAGTAACTATGATCATAAGCTTGTATATTCATGAATAGACGTTTGATACGGACGAAAAATGTATTCAAACAAAATGTACAAAGTATTCGAACAAAGTAGAAGAAAGATAATGAGGGAAATCCCCTGGCACCGTTTAGCGCGTGCGCAATTGGAATTTCACTCTCACTCGGCACAACTTTAAACAGAATCACTCTGTTTTCTCTTTCCAAACAATTTTCATATTACTTCTTCCGACGATAATATGGATTTTTATGCTCGAGAGATACATAATCATTGGATTGCGACGAAACAGGCATGGATATTACGTTCTGAAAATGACGTCGATTCTTAGTATTGTAAAAACGATTGGTATTTTATTACATCGTTTGGACATTGATATTTATGAGGATACAAGCTACCAGAAATATGTTCTCTGTTCGAGTGTGAGCCCCCGCACCGATTAAGTGTGCAAAACGTTTCGACGATCACGGTATCGTCTCGTCGGAACGATTTCTAATTTACCAGCTAAAGAGAGCTCACAACGACTTGGTCCAACGTGTTTACAAGATATTACAGTCAAAGATTATGAATAGGCAGGAGCAATAATAACGAATAATAAAATCTACGACAGTCTACCGAGTTACTTGTTTTTCTGTTCTCAACGTTACACGCAGCGCTACTTTGCTTCGTATCGTTATTATTCTTTTTTTTTTTTGTTAAATGTTAATTTTAAATCATGTTCCTCGACGCGTTCGCGCGAACGTAACGGCGCGTTCAACGAATCGAGAAACAGTCTCGTAAATGTTTTTTGCTTTACTTATTACCGTTGTTATTTACAGTAAGATGTGTGTCATCGGGCGTATTTATCGTTATTATTATTATTATTATTAATATAATGTACAGTTTTCTCTCTTCTATTTCTTACGTGCAAACACGCATATTTACTATTACAGAGGCATACATGGAAGCATCGTGAACGGTGAACCGCACACGGGACGCTTTTTAAATATTACACACACAAATAATAATAATAATGTTTACCCTGGTTTTATCAATTATTACAAGTATACGTATTTATACATATATATTTATGTAACAATGTTCATAAATGTCGTACTCTTTATACAATCGTTGACTATTATTTTCTACCGTGTTACGCGATATTGCAATAATTTCAGGTTGATTATTCAGTCGCATACTTAGACAGTACGTGAATGTTTAAAAGCAAGGATTTGAAAAATTAAAAAAACGTAATTAACATGTTGACTGCCGCGAGGATCAATTCAGTCAAATAATTAATATAATGGTCTAGAATGTTATTGGAATCACGCTGTTTAAGAGTGCAATTACTCCATGGTAATCTGAATAAATTTATAATTATCTACAATAGCTATTCGAATCATTGTATTACAAATATTATTATTTATTTTATGGCAGCCAACATGTTAACCAATATAAATGATATTGAATTCCCTAATCAGTTTTTTCTTTTTAAATAAATAATTGATTTCTATAAAACCCGATGACTGACACGTTTGTTCGCACGTGGCAAATTTTGTATCGCGCATGAATATAAATTCATAATGGAAGCTTGATAAAAATCCTAAAAATTTTCATGCGACGTTTAATTATAGAAAATTCACTGGGTATAATTCAATACTTTTCCAACAGGTTCGAAAATATCTGTTACATTCTTTTGACGATCCAAAGAATATTTTTTCTTGTTAAATAAAATTTAACAGAGAATTTGTTAAGAACGCGCGAGCGAACGTGTGAGTCTGTGTAACTAAAAAAAAAGCACAGAATATATAAATGACACGGGAAAACTTTTTTGTTACTAGTCATTTGTATTTGAATTGTTGCATAAATTCGAAATACTTTCGTGTCGAGGCAATTTTCGTCGATCGAAGAGAAACGATCATAGTATCGCGACAGATAGAAGCTTGTGTGTATTTAAAAAATTCATCTATTCGACTTGAAACGCTACACCTAATGTTTGTAATTATCGTTTACACGGATATTTAGAACGCGTTTCGTAATGAAAAACAGTCCTGTTTCATAGCGTATTTTGCGAGGAACTTCTACTTTTGTTGTACTATCTAGGTGAACGATACACACTTTCGAGAAATGAAACAGACGAGAATGAACAAAGAGAAATGAAACATCTTTCCCTAACGAGTTTCTTAGATCTCCTAAGAACATCAACGATTTCTAACATCGAACAAACACAGAAGTAATTGCATGTTCTGTGACAAAATTGTTCGAAAAAAAAAAAAGAAAAAGGTATTGAATGCCCATAAACTAAAGAGTAAAAACTAGCCCACTAACCCTCCGCTTCTAAGACGACACACAAAAATCGTTTTTCTCCTAAAAAAAAAATCTGATCGTCGATTATCCTTTTTCTATCGTCGTCGAATCTCTTTCGTTTACTCGAGTTTCCGTATTGAAATCGTTTCCCGCGTTCGCAACGAAAAAGAACGGCAATCGTAATAAATAAATAAATAAAATTGAAACCGGTCTTACCATAGCATTCTGAAAGATAACTATTATCCATTTGGTCGGTCACTTAGGACAGATATTTTATCCTTATCGTCTAACGATTGAAAAAACTACGAGAAACTTACGCCGAAGAGTACACAACAATTTTGTATCGTACAAGAAGTGTTAAATTTGTTTGTTCGCTGTTTAGTCTGCGATAAATCTCCTTTTCTCTCTATTATTCTATTCTATCGTACACACGAATTACGATTCTAAACATATCTAGTTAAGAACTTCGTAAAAATCTGCGGCTATATACACGGGTGAAACTGTTTCGTGAATAGTATCGCGTTAACGCTAGAACAACCGATGTTGAACGCATACTTATGATTTTAAATTAAATGTAAATTCAAACAAACGAAAGACAGTATAACTTTCAATTCACAAATTCTCGAATTTGTTGAACTTCCAAATGGCAGATGTTCCGAACTTTCAAATGCAAATTTTCAAGTTTTCGATTCACGGTTTCGTCGAATTTCGGAATTGTCAGATTTCCAAATTTTCAACTTTCGTATTTTCGGAATTCCCAAATATCCGAATGCTCGATTTCCAAATTTTCAGTTTCTCGAATCTCCGAATTACAAATTCCCAGATTTGCAAACACTCGATGCTCGAGTTGTCAAAGTTCCAAGTTCCGAAATTGCGAAATCCCCGTGCGAGGGGTGTAAAAATAAAAAAAAAAAGTCGAAAATTCGTCGCTCGGTTATTCCAGTGTTAATAAAAGAGTGACGGAGGAGAGAAGAAACAGGTGTGGAAACAGGGTTTTTAATATTGTCTCGTCTGTTCGACAGAATTCATATCGGAGTTCGCTGAATTCGATGCAAAGTTATAAAAAAGGGACGTTTCTTGTTTTTCTTTTTTTCATTTACTTTAAACGGCTCTTTTGATCAGTGTTCCACGTTGATCGATTCGTTTGATCGATCGAACGGTTGCTTTGATATATAAACAGGTACTTCGATTACACGTGCGTGATCGATAGTTCTATCTTGAATGTTCGTATCTTTTTGTAGAAAAACAAAAAAAAAAAAAAACAAAAACTTGGAATGACGCGAATCGATTGGGGACACGCGTGGAAAGTGGGTGCGTTCGAAGCGAGAAAACAAAAATAGGAATTTGACAAACGAGAAATTATAATACAACCGTAACACAGCGAACTCTGTTCAAAAAAGGTGTCCGAGCGAAAACACGGACACATCTGTATTTATTAACCATTTAAAACACAGTGATGCCTGTATCGCTCTACGTGTGCCTCTCTTTTTTTTCCATCGTTAGCATCAAACGTTCAATTCACATCTTTCTTTTTTTTTAATCATTTTCGATCATCTTTCCAGGCTGCATAGCAATATCTCGAATACATTAACGCAATATCTCGATCACCTTAAGCATTAGTCTTTAGTGTTTGATTATTATACTACAGTAATATACAGAAAATCGTGGTTCTCGGCTCGGTGACCTGCTCGTCCATCGTTTTCTTTTCATTTCACCGAAACCCTCGAACGAAACGTCGTTTTTAATTTCGTCGCTGGACCAGCAGCTCGCCGAGGTTATCGAATAATATTCAATAATTACATATACGCTAATTATATAATCGGCCCGTGTATATTAAAATATAAATATCAAATAGACTTCTTGCCCCCAGGATATAATATGTGCACCTAAATGGCGGCGCGCGACTTAAAAATCGAGAAACGTACGTTCAAGTAAGTCGTCAGCGATTTAATTTAGACATTTGCGCTTTCGTCGAACAGATTCGAAGCTCGCTATCATCGCGATCAACGAGTTTCTTTTTTTTTTTGCAGAAAATATCTTACGATTTCGATTTCGATAATGGTCTCTTTGTACTGCCACGTGATGTATCACCGTTTGCACTGTACCCACACATTCCATCGTTACAAGTTTTTATCTCACTCAACATACCAACTTCAATTTTCCGCCTCTACGGAGACACCAGTGGCAATATAACGAGGGTCTACTGCAAACTTACATTAAAATTATAAACTGTCACGATCGAGGGAAAATTACTATAACATTTCACATACAATTTGTACATGCACTAAAAATATGCGCAAGATATCTCTTATGATTACAATTAATCATTCTTCTGTTCTCGAGATTATAATCAATTTACCAATTCATGTCATCGGGTTGATCGTATACGCAAAATTACTAGATGCACTCAAACATCGAACGAATTTGATTTTTAGAGCCAAGAGATTAGAGAATTAGATTTCTAACACGGATTTCGAGGAAAAAAATATCTGATCATTTTTGCGACGGTAACGAGCCACGTAGCTGAGAATTTTTGGTTGTTCAAAAGACAATGTCGTATCGGACACTTTGTCACGATCGATGATTGCATCGATCGAGTATAACGAGTTTTGGGACCGGTTGTATTTCATGTAAATCGTGTCATTTCGGGACAGTCGGGTCGTCCACAATTTAAAGCCTATGTACTTTTGATTTGTTTGTTGATTGATTTCTCGTCGTCGTGTCTTTCCATGGAAGCGTTTCTTTTTTTTATTGTCGTGTATACAAAAGCCAAACTGACAAGACTCGCGGAGCTCGATAAAGATACAACCTCGATCGCAACGCAGCGTTTTTTAACCTCGCTAATTCTTACTCGTTCGACGACCGAATCTCTAACGTCCGACGACGACACTTTGACATTTCGTAGTAGAATTATTATTATATTTCGTATACGTGCGCAAACTATTTCCGAGACCAAACTAAACCTACGCTTTGTACTCTGGTCGACCTCTGAAATAATTCGTCGCACGCTCAAGCAATGAATATTTTCAATTTCTTTCTCCCTTTTCTTGTTTCTTTTTCATGTTTTTTTTTTGTTTTTGTTTTGTTGTTGTTTTAATTACACGGTATGTATAGATGTATATATATAATATGTATAGAGAGAAATAGAGAGACGTGGTGTTCAACGGGATAACCGTGCGAGGAGAACGTTGAAAAAGTACGAATTGGTCGAACGAAAATGTAGAAAAATCCAGTATGGATATTAAGGCACGCTCTACCGCTAAATCAACCGATCGTTGCCGAATTTTTCTACGATTATTTTTTTCTTGTTACCGGATATACACGCACAGTGTATACTCTTTTAATGAAATTATCGGTTCTCGTGGTTTACGGGAATAGTGAAGGTAAAACGAACGATAATATCGCGTTCACGGTTATCGGTTGAACACCATCTTCATCTGACGACTCCTCGACTGTGCGCCACCGGGCGCAGCCTGAGAGTTTTAATACTTTGAGACAGACAGACTTCCTGCGAAAGCTTAAAAAACAAACGAAAAGAAACACTCCTCTTCGTTCTTTTGTTCTATATACGCTAAATACCGCCGTTTAGAAACTTCGTCCTTAACGATTGCTCGCGATGGGCGATCGATTTTATCGGGGTCGCTATGTTGCTGGATGTACGAAGAGATCACGATGCATTCGTATTGTAGCCACATTCAAATTTCTTTCGATACAAATTGCTATAAATGTTATTGAAACGAGTACCGATGTCTAATAAAGGGCATTCGGTGTTCCTCGACGTCATATTTGATTTAGGTAAGTTAACGAGTTGGTGGTGATTGCAAAAATACTGCTATGATTACGATTATTTCAGTGAAATCGAAATTTTTATGTTCTCAAATTTCCAAGTTTCTGAATTTTTCAATGTCAACTCCAATTTTCGAGCGTTCAAATTTTCAAATCTTCAAATTTCAACTTCTCAAATTTTCGAATAGATTCTTAAATCCCTCGATTTCAATACTCTGTGATTTTTAAATTTACAAATTCTTGAATCATCAGATTCTCGATGCTTAAATTCTCCAATTTTCAAACTTTTGAATCATCAAATTCTCTAATTCTCCAATTTTCAAACTTTTGAATCATCAAATTCTCTAATTTTCAAATTGTCCAATCTTCAAATTCTTCTATCACCAAATTGTTAAATCATCAAATTCTCCAATTTTCAAATTCTTGAATCATCAAATACTCGAACCTTCCAATTCTCGAAACCGCGATTTTCGACAAAGATAAAGAAACTCGTGGCCAAATTCGAATGCACGTGTCGATGATAATTTACACATTTATACAGCTGTTACATCCACACGAGTAAAGAAGTTTTGGCAAACATTAATGTTAATCGACGGCACGAACGCGCTTATCATCTCAACGTGTGTGTATACGTGTGTTACGTGTAATGAGTGTAACTATATTATATACATATATATCGATGGTAATGTAACAATCGCGATAAGGCAATGCTTGATGAAAATTCATCGCGGAAACACGCTACGAAAATATAGGAAATTTAGAAGAAGAAAAGGAGATTCTGACTGAAATCGTTACGACGATCGTTTCGAAAGATTTTTAGAACCAGCCATTCTTCTTTCGAACAAAGACCTTCTTTCGATCAACGAAAAGAGAAAAAAAGAAAAGAACGAACATATACGTTCTATCACTGTCATTGTGGAAGATTGAAACGAACCTGTACACATGCTCTATGCAAAGCTTTCATAAAAAAAAGAGAACATCAAACACTTTGACGGTCACATAATTTTATAGAGTCCACACTCGTAATTTTACAATCGCCCCTCTGTCTAAAATAACGCTATCGATAAATTTATATTTCACAGAGCTACGTTATTCGTTAATATTTCTCGTAGTATAATTCGTAACACCGTGAACAGAGTGAAAAATAATCAGTACTTGGATGATGACCATCAAAGTGTCAACCCTCGGGGTATGCTGGGTCAAACGTGGCCTAACACGGGTCCTCGAGCGAATTCATCGAATATTTCTGGCTTTCGAAATTATATCGGCCTATAATAATCGAAAGGAAAATTTATGATATCACATAAGTCATTAATTTTTATGTACAACGTTAATATAATTAAAAGTGGGTCCTGAATGACGCAGCATCCATCGTACGGGGGTTGAAATAGTCGATTCTAGGTTAATCAATAAATCAGTGTTTCGTGTTAATCACGATGGTTAACGATTATTAATAATAATAGTATAAATGACGCTACCACTATCATATTACAATTAAAATACACAAAAGACAAACATTCAACATACGGTATATAAATGTACAGTATTAGCCATTATAGTGAATAGACTCGAAATCTGCGACATCAAGTTTCCGGCTTATCCATACGATCGTAGAAAACTCTATATTACTAGAATAGTTTTTAAATAGACCTGTTTTCTTCTCTACGTGTCTTATATTCATTTTCTCTGTATTTTCTTTGAACGCGTTTCGCCGTGAACGACGCGAAAACATTTTTCATTAACCTTTCATCCGAGAGGCAGAAATCTAAACTAACAAGAAGGATAATATTAATACTTGCGGTGTTTTGAGAATTATTAATTACTCGAGAAAGAAGATTAGCTCGCATTTACTACATTAGAGTGATATCCAAATTGAACGGTGCTTGGAAATATATAGGGAGTAAATTTAGTGACTCGAAGAAGGTCAACATTGTTGATATTAATATTAGTATAGTAGAATTTTCGTTACATCGCCACCTGTTACACTAATGGTGCTTCTCGTTATGGAACAACGGAGTGCACTAAGATGTCGGAAATATCGAAGCAATGTATTGCCTAATTGCAAGAGTTTCGGGCAGCTACGACCCCATCGGTGGCGATATAAAGAAACTATACAGGTATTAATATTATTTTAATGGCGTCGATCCACAGCGAACGCGTTACCGGGAAAAAGTATTTCTTGAAACTCCCCAAATCGTATTAAACGTTTCGAAGACGACGAAGAAACGACCTGGTAGAAAAACTTGTCCTACTTCGAAAGTTTCTACGAAAGGATCGATCGAGTCCCTAAGCGAAGATCGCGAAGAAACGCAAAGAATCGGGGAAAAAAAATATTTGATAAATCGTACGAACATCGAAACACGAAATTTCCTACTTTCATCCACAGCGAAGACTATCGTTCATCTAACGCCAAAGCCTTGGTTAATTATCGATCTAAAAAATTCCTTCACCCAATAAAGACGAGAAATGTCGTTAACGATAACTATAATAACAACGTCTAACCAGTGATGTGTTTGTGTGTTAATCCATTTAACATTTCACACGAGTTGGCTGTCCCCTTTCGAAGCTACAATTAGACCCTTAATATTAGCATTATGCATAAAGATCGACAAACTTTTATAATACAAGTACTACCGTTAATATTATTCTGCGACATATTACCATAGTATAATAGTGAACATTTAAGAACATCGAAGAACAGTCAGATAGGTGAATCGTCGATTCTATCCTAATTTTTCTTTCTTTTTTCCTGGTTTTCTTTTTCTCTGTTATCCACGTTTCTGCTCTTGCTTTCTTAATCGGACATCATTTACTCGTAGCGACGAAAAAAGATAACGAGGTATCGTTACGCGAATGATATTCGTAAAAACAACTCGATTACTATGATTCCCGGACATTCACCAGACACTTTGACGACCAATGCCGCGTAATTATTCTTTAAGTCTATTTCTACTGTACTGTAGCAATTGTCGATTGCGATTTAAAAATTAGTAAATTTTACGGTGTATAATTAGTGGAAACCTCCAAATGTAATACTAACGTGTAGGCTCCCGTTTATATATTTAAATAGAGTCATTCAATTTCATGAACGACACATTTCGTAAAACTAAAGATCGTCAAAGTGTTGATCTCCGAATGGCGAAACTGGGTCTCGTTGACCCAACGTATGCTTCAATACGGTCGATCAACTGATAGAAGAAAAAAAAAAATTGTCAGTCTCGTTACATGAATTTTGCACTATTTCTTTAGACATTATTTTTCCAGCGGAGATCAGTTCGTTCGGAGATTTCAATGCTCGATGTTAGTCGATGCAAGTACTACTTTCTCGTAGCTTTGGGCCACGATCGATCTCAGCACCGCCATTCGACGATTGAATCGTTAACGCTTAACACTTTCGGTACCAACCGTGTAATGATACACGTTTCGTTAAGATGGCAACGTAAGCAATTGCTATCCTGGACCGGAACCTGTTAAACGTCGCGATTCATTCGTTCCTCGAGTTTGCAGCGAACGCGTTAATTGATTACTCTACGTGTGAGCAAAATTCTACAATTTCAGGACAATCTCTCTTTCTTTTTTTTTAAATCGATGTAAATGCGGTCCGATCTCTGCGAACAACCCTCATCGACGATTTCGATTTCAATACCAATTAACGTAAGAATACAGACGTTTCTTTTTAAGAACTTACAAAGCACAATTACGATATCAATCCTCTAGTAGTAACTCCAAAAATATGTTCTCTCCTATATATATATATATATATATATATATGTATATATATATTTATTATAACTACCGCTATCTATTTCCTCGCAAAAAAGTCAGTTACTTTGTTTGTTACAATGATATAATGTATATATATATAATATATATATATAATATAATTTCATATGAACTATTCATACAACGCGATGAACATTAAATCCTAAATTCACGAAGAAACGTAATTCTATCCGTGGATGTCCCTTTGATTCCTTTTTCCCTTTCATGTTCTTTGTCCCGTCCCATTTCTGGTTATTTTAACGCGAACAGCTGTCTTCAACATCCCCATTCGTAGTTTCGGGCATTCTTCAAGGGAACGAAGCATCGGCTTACAAAAATGTGTTCCTAGTCGAACAATTTTGTGCGAGATGATGCTTTCGTCCCAATTAGAAGAACACCGTACAGGATCGATCGTTTAAGAGATTCCACGCTAAATAAAATTCGCTATTGGACACAATCTCGTTAACATTTTAGGCACTACACCTAGACACTAAGAAATCACTCACCCCTAACCCTTTATCCTAGCCCTGATGCGGTTAAGAAACCTATGTACAAATTTAAAAACGATTCAAACGATCGTGTATCTATCTAGCTTCGAGCGTGTAGATACGGGGGTGTCGTGTCATCCGAAAAGAAGTGATAACACTGTTACGCTCGCGGCTCATAATTTCGATCGATTTCTATCCGTGAATGGTGTACCAAGTGTTTATGATTCTCGTGATGTTCGCGATGAAATGCGGGTAAAATCGTACGGCGGGATTCCCGAGGAAAATTATTCGCTATTCGTCGCGAGAGAATTGTTCACGCTCGCGAGCTACCGATTTCCCACACTCGCGAATCTCCGAATTCCTATATCGTCGACTTTCTGCGTTTCCAAATTTCCGAACTGCGAGTTCCTAACTCTGTGGAGTTCCACGGTTCTCGAATTTCCAACTCAGAAAATGTCAGATGTCCGAATTCCGAAATTTTCGAGTCCGACGTTCACACTATCGGCGAAACCGGAAAATCGGTGAATCCTCGTCGGAAGATCGCGCTGCACCCTCGGGATTTCCACCGTACGAAACAAGAAGAAAGCTGTAAAATTCGAATGAACGTGGAGCAGCTGAAGTAACGCAGTGTCGCTTCAAATGACGATCGTACGACAGCGAATAACGAAATTTCCAAAGAACTGTTCACGTCAAAATTGGAAACATCGGGCCTTTCGGAAAAACCATACAAAGGATAACGCACGTATATCGACACTATATAATTAATAAAATATCACAACTAGAACCATCATCGTTACGATTACGGTATGCTTTTCTTCCTCTCTGAACCTTCGGTGTTTTTTTATATACTCGCGTTACAGCATGTATTACAACATGTTACCACACGTATCCGTCGATCGTACAAAGCGAAACGTGTTCTTTTTTTACCATTTTTGTCCCCCTTCAAAAAATAATAACGACTGAGGAGTTAGTTAAATATATGTATATGTATATATGTATACATGACTGTGAGCTTGTACTGACTGACGATTCCATCGAGAAACTATAATTAAGGAGAAACAGAATTAACGTATAACCGCGTGCGTAATAGTATACATTCTCTATATCATAAATCGATAAGCATTTTTTTTTTTTTAATATTAGTAGTAATGACATCGATCACGATATTCTAAGAGTTAAAGAGAGTAAATCCGTGCTCCGAGCGAGCAGCTAAATAAAAACAAAAAAAAAACTCTACACCCAAATACTTTGTGTTTTTACTCCTCGTACATCGATAACAACGTGAAACTAATTAAAATAACAATATACACCTACGATAATATACATACACATATATATATATATCAGCAGTTAATCCGAACACGGTTCGACAATTACAGTCTTAATGCGCTAAAATGTTACAATGAAATAAGAGGTTAATAAATGTTACAATATCGTCAGTCAAGACCAGCTCTTTGGATGAAAACCCGACGAACCTGACTGAAAAGCTTTTCTCTTCTCTCGCGACCGTCTAACCACGCAAACGAACGATACAGATGCGAAAATGAAGCATGATATGACTATAATATGCGTATGATCGTCACGTGTAATACATACAATCTATACGTGGTGTTGTTTGTGCATCATGTACGAGTTCGAAGAAGAAAAAAGAAAGGTGAACTAATGCTTTTTATAATACATTACACGCGCATCTAACGGTTTAGTCCCTTTATGTGGAACGCGAAATCTAAGGATATGACTTTTTTTTATCTCACGACTTACGAGAAGAGATGGTAGGGTAATGTTTTTTTTTTCCTCTACGCGATTAAATTTCTACATGGCTTACATGGAAGCATACGTAATATATATGTACATGTATAGGCGCGCAAACGTGCTTGTGTTAATTATAATATATATATATGTATATCGTATTCGTGAACGTGTATCGTTGATATTAACACGCAACACTTACGTTGATTGTAATTTCATTTTGTTTTACTGCAATCATCGTTAAATACGTGTATCAAAGTGGCGGTCCTATTTTCTTCCTTTTTCTCGTTTGCAGTAATTACAAATTGAGTGAGTGTAATATGATTAATCGTTAAACAGGCACATCGACTTGGTTACACATTTTTACTTTTCTTTTTCTATCGTGCAAAGAAGGATCACCGAGGCCAATTTGCAGTTATTCTTTTAGACGGGCTGCGGCAATTTGGTACGATTAAAACAGGGAAACGAGACTTTCGGTGAACGTTTTCGGACAACGAAGAAAGTATCATAGTTCCATTTTTCAACACCTTACCGACTGGAAGATTATTTACGTTTTATATTTCGTAATTTAATGTAGAACTTGTAGCGTCTGTAGGCATTTGAGTTTTAATGTACAGCTGCGTGCAAAGATGGCTTCGAATGTGGGAGGGGCTAACGAAAGCTCGACTAGAGCCGAACTATGGCGATGTGAACCGAATCGAACACTATGGTGCAACGTAGGCTACCAACTGGCTAAGAATATAGGGGAAAGAATAACCTACCACCTTCGATCAATTTTACGAAGTTAATCATATAAACCCGAAGATTTCAAAATTCGTATGTTGTTCAATTTCCAAATAAAAAATTAATCTGATAATAAAACGATGAATTTACATAAAGTAACAGCGAGCAAGGTGTTAAAAGTGCACCCGTTTAAATATTGAAAATTTAATATCAATTGAAATTATTGAACTGGCAGCACCGTCGTATCTATTAAAAAGACGTTTCTTTGTGATTATAGTAACGTACCTAAAAATTCACTTGTATCATTCATTACATACCGCACATGCATTCGTTTCACTTTCTCTCTCTCTTTTGCTCAATCACACGGTCTCGTTCTACGTGTAAAATACTCCTAATTAAACTCTGGACATGGATCACTCTAATCAACATACCACGGCTGACATCCCGTACGTTTATCATACAGCTATGTATATAAAATAATTAGCAAAACAATGCCTAAGCGTCATTCCATTTAAAAAAACCCCACGTCAGCACGCGGGAGAGAAACCTTTCAATTAATTTTTCTTAGTGTTTCTTTCGAAAGTGTTGCGAGTCGAAGAATGGCGCGTGCAATCCACTCCTCGGTGTTGTCGAACATCGAAAAAGGTAATAGGAAGATAGATACCCCCGGATGATTATGTACAAAATCGACGTTCATGCATATCTACATCGAATGCAGTACGAAGAGACAGTGGAAACTTCTTTTTACACCGACGTGGACAAAGTGCGCGAAGGAAGAACGTAACTCCACGATAATAAACGAAAAGGAAATTGCTAGAAAAAAAGAACTTCGCACCAGAATCGAATACATGAAAGTATCGCGCGCGTGTGTGTGTGTGTGTGTGTGTGTGTGAGTGAGTATATGTGCAATTCGACATCGTAACATTTGCAATGAAGGCTTCATATTCTCTTTCTTTTATAATCGTGTCTGTACAGACATCGAATCTAAACGAATTTTTCGAAATCCTACCCTCCTTGCTGTTGATCATGCTAATTATACATATAAACCACAGATTTGTGCAATGTACGCGAACAAAGTATACTCTCGAACACTACAACTGCCGATGAAATGCAAAACACTTTAAACGAATTGAATGAAAGGATGAAACTCTACTTGAAACGGATTCTAATCAGAGAATGTGGTACCTACGAAAGAATCTGCGAACTGCCTAATAAAATTATCTTAAAATCAGTGATGCCTAATTGCAATAATAATAATAATAGTAATAGTAGTAGTAGTAGTAGTAATAGTAATGATAATAATTAATAGTAATTACGATGACGACAATAAGAATCGCTTAATAAAAATAAATAGTGTTGAGGCTGCTGCGAGTAGGCACAGCTTTTGTCAATAACGAGAATTACACATGTTCCAATCAAAATGGACATCAACATCGAAATCTCAAACTCCAAACGGTATGGGTGCTCGAGTACATCACCCATTCATGCTTAAGACAACACGAAACGAACCATCCCTATCACTAATAAAACTTCGAACACATTTAAAAATTTCTTCAATGGTAAATTTCAAAACTGTCTGTATGTGTGTTTCTATGTAATATGTTGAGTGTGTATATGTACTTATGTGTATACATATACGGAACGGGAATCACCATCGACGATGGTCCACTTCACAGAAGAGAACGCTCTTGATATCTGTCAACGGGCATCGGTACACGCTCGCGAACAAAAATCCAGTCGGTCGAAATTCAAAGAGCAAAAAAAAAAAATTATCACGAATTCTACCTGGTCGAGGATTAATTTGTTAACGAGCATTCAAGAACGTGTGTGCATGATACGCGTCCGAGACGTATCATTTACAATAAGAAATGCAAACTTATTCCCGTTACGTAAAAGCTCGAAAATGAAAAAAATTGAAACTCATCGATACAACTGTTGCACACCGAAGTACAGAACAGTTTTGTCGAATCATCGACACACATCGATCGTTTGTTCGATTTCGTCCGCGTAAAACGTCGCGTTGTAGCGACGAGATCGCGGCATCTTCGTATGTGTGTGTGTGTGTGTTCGTAAAAATTTCTTGGCGCGACATTATTCTCTCTTCCAAAAGCTTATGCGCAAAACGTCGAGCGTATATCATTATATATATATACGTATATATATATAATAATGCATAATATCGTCGTCACCTATTATTATCGACATAATATGCGCCGTCTAAGTCGAATAAAATCGTTTACATCGACCGTGTATATCACCAAACAACATTTGGACAAACAAATAATACAAAATACAAATTCATCGAAGCGAACAGTTGTTCTCGTACGAAGGAGAGACGACCAGAGAAACACGGTCAAACTTTCTCCGCGTCGTTCTCCTTTTATCTCTCGATTTTTGCGCTCTCGTTTCCGGCTCGCGTGATCGAACGAAACGGAAACAAGGAGAGTCTCGTTTTCGCCATCGAAACTACGGCGCTAGCACCCCACCCAACCTACTGTTCGCATTTTCCTCCATCGAAACGAAACAACGATTCTCTGCGTGCGGGCAGTTCGAAGGGGACAATCGCGCAGCTTTAAGGACGGATTGTCGGAGAAGTTTAAGTCGACAGAAACGACTCTTCATCGTGTTTCAAGAACTCGATCATATACACACGCACACATACACGGATCGAGCCTTCATTTTCAGTCGTATCAATTTTGTAGTAGGCGATCAGCGTTTTCACTGTGTTTCTTATTTTCTTTTTTCCCATAGTTGATAATAAAACAGCGTCGCGGTATCGTCCCCTTCGTTCACGGATAAAAAGAACGTACGTAAACTGAACCATCCTTGAATTCGAGCGAATGTTTCGCGCCCCGATTTCTTTCCGTTTCGTTCGCTCGCGTTAAGTCGGCACGCGCAATGGGAAAAACAGAGAAACAAATTGCATCGAGGCGAATCTATTATAGCGGCTTTGTTTTTGCACGGCGCTTTGAGCTTCTTCTGAAAAACCAGACAGACAGGGGAATAATTTATTTTTGTTTCTTTTCTTTCGTTTACTCGGTGAACCACAAACCGGAAGGTTGATATTGATGTTTGGCCGGCGAAAGTGGGGCCAATCCGTATACGGCTGTTGGCTGCATATGTGCAGGCAGTGGATGCGCTGCATGACTTGCCAGCAACGGCCTGGCCGAGCTGTGATGAGCTGGTGGTGGCAACGCTCGACTAGAATCATACAACGTTAATGGAGACGAGCTGTAAAAAACGGGATGATGAACGTTAGAAAGTCTCCGTAAAGCTCTAGAAAAAAAAAAAAATATTGGAAAAATGAGAAACGTTTGATTCAGAAAATTATTTCTTCGTTCCACACGCATTCGACTTTACAAGGAACAATATAGAATATATATGTACGTAACAGAAACAATAAATAACTTTTTTTTTTACACAGAACAATCGTCTGTTTAGGTTCACGAAACGTTGGTGCAATTTTTAAACAAATTAGCGGATCTACTGTCTTATACGTAATATTGAAACACGAGGTATCGAGCAAAGATTTCTAGTTCTCCCTAGGGGAATCTTGGAATACTCTATACTGTACATACCTGGGGTATCCATAAGTAATCAATCGTTTCAATGTTTAATACACGTGCAAATAAAATTTCTCTTTTATTGTTCCATAATCATTTACACACTTATTAGATTTAAGTTTCGGTTTATTTCTTATCAAAATGTGCTGACCGTAACACAATGTGGATCGTATTTAGTGTATCACTCGATTCAAACAACATCCGACTAATACATAAGTTAGTTGCTTTAGGTAAAAAAATATATATATATATACATATAGATAAATAATAATTTAGATACTTATTAGTTTTAAGTTTCGATTCGTTTCTTATTAAAATGTACTGACTATAGCTTCATATGTATCATAATTAATGTATCACTCTATTCAAACAAAATCCGACTAACAGCTAAATTAGTTGCATTAATAATTGCGTTATACCAGTGAAATTGAAATAACGTGTAATAACAGATGTATCATAAAGGTTAGCAGTAATTTTCTTTCGTAACAACGGAGTCTTATTCATTTCTAAAAAATAATAAATCCACGATTAACAATGTACAATATACGTCGAAGCACTAAGAAACTTAATTCGATACTAATCGACGACTTATGGATATCCCTAACACCGTGAAACTACGAAACGTTCAAATCTACCGACTACACACACCGTTTACGTCTCGTGAAAGAAAAGAAAACAGCTATCGTCCGACGAAAAATAAAAATTTATCATACGTCCTACAACGTTACATGCCATCGACAAACTAGTGAGAAACGAAGTTGCATAGGAACGCACTAAATGTAACTGGCAACGATTCTCTACGGTACAACAACGATAACAAGATAACAAACAATACGATGATAAACTATCGCTAGAACGAAAATATAATAAATGGTACACACATGCATGCATCAACTAGGTGTCTAGGTACCCACCCGGGTGTGAATCCCTGATAGGTGGGCACTTGTTGCTGCTGGATAGCAGTGGGAGCCTGAGAAGGAGCGGCTGTTACATACACCGGGGGTGGCACGGCATGGGCTCTTGAACGCACATGGGCGTACTCCTGGTACAGGGGTTGTCCCAGGTGCTGGGCACTTCCTATTACAGGCCCCCCTGCAGGACTTCTGCCCCCGCCACCGCCCCCAGGACTCAAGTGGGCCGGATGCCCATGATGACTGTGGGTATGACCCGGATGGGCTGCCGTACCCACCACTTGGCTCTGCCTACAAAACCCAAAACAAAATCCATCCCTTCGTTATGCAATCTCCATGCGCCTGTTTACTTACTGTAAGAAGTCTCTCTAAGAGGATAGAGACCAAACCGACAGAATCGACCGGATCTCCTACGCGGATGAGATCCTTTCGCTATCGACCATTTGCGTTGCCACTTTATCCGCCAAACTTATCAACTAATCAATTATTATCCATCTACTACTATGTCTACTTTGTGACAGCGCAAACGGTCATGTATAATATAGAAATTCATGCTACGTTTACTTGCCCGAATATATATCCCGTCTCGTTTGGTCGTTTCTCGTTCGAAGAGAAAACTTACATGCATTAACCACGTGCATACGATCGTCGCGTTTCTCTGTCTCTTATCGTCGCGAGAGTTTTTCATCTAAGTCTAGTGGGACGATAATACCGCATGCTTCGTGTACGTGTCGATCGAATCGGTAACATGCAACGCGATATGCTCACCTATACTGATGAACAGTATTCGCCACCGCCCATTTCTGATGGTCTCTCGAATGAGCAGCAGGTGGTTGAACGTATTCGTGTTTGTACTCGGCTCTCTTTCCAGGCCACGATACCCGCTTGTCCGTGCCGGTCGTGTACACGATGTGCTGCTCTTGAAGGTGCGGATGCGCGCTACTCGTGGTCACATACTGCAAGAAGTAGTCATGCATGTCATAGGCATCATCCTAGAAAAACATTGCCAAAAGGAATGATTACTAAAAACGGGGACTCTAAGGGAACAAAGCGTCTGACCAAATATTTTTCTCCCTACACATGGAACGTACGGAAGAAAAAAACAAGATACCACGAATTGATATTCGAATTAATTGATCTTTAACCTGATAGGTCGGTGGCTCTTTGCAGGCTGGCGCGTGACACGGATGAGGAGCGAGGTACTCGACGCCGGGCTCTGGTTTTGTCGCAACGTTCACCATATTGCACTCGGATTGTACTTTTGCCAATAGCCGCTTCTTTTGTGACTGCGAAGAATATCCGGAGCTGCTACTGCAATCGACAAGAAGCCTAATGTCACTCACAAATGTCATATGGTACACTGTCATCGGATGTGGACGACATAAGAACATATTCAATTAGGACTATCAAATGATCCAAACATCCTAGATTCCAAAAGTATTAAATCGCCATGTTCTTATATTCTTAATTCATATATCACTAATTCCACAATCCCACTACCTCGAACGCAAAAAGTATTTCGACCGGTTTTCAATCTCCCAGATGTATTATTAAAACGAATTAATCGTTTTAATCGTCGACTTAATTACCTGCTGACGTGATGCTGTTGTTGGGGCTCATGTTTAATTAACTGCGTGGTTTGTTGATGCTGAGGATGTTGCGGCAAATGTTGGTACAAATGAGTATGCGCTCGGCCTGGACTAGCTTCACCGTCGCTATCACCGACGGTTACACAACTGATGATGTTTTTCCGCTGTGCCCTCTGCGACGTGCTATGCGTCGTAACGTGCCCGTTGGTATGAGGCTGAGTGGTCGAATGGGTTTGTTGGATCGGTTGAACGACGCGTGGCGTTGATTGCGTACTGAAATGAATAACGAACAGTGTCAGTCGTACGGGGAACAAAGTGTGACGATCTTTTTTTTTCCCACAGAACTCCTAACACAGATTGCACAGGACGTGAAAAAAATGGCAATCGAACGCTTTCGAATCGTTCGTACATTTGAAACGCAGCATGTGCGATCGTTTTGTCCTGTGAAATTTTTCCCCCACAAGCTCGAAGCACTCGGTAAACGCATATAGTCGAAATTATCGGTTATTTCGTTACAAGCATTGTGTTAGATGCGATATTCTTTAGTGATCGTTAACCATTCAATATTATACTAGTGCGTTAGATTACGTGTTACTGCATTGCAATTAATGTACCTTCGAATGACTTCCTCGCGGACTGGACGTCCATCGCCAGACAGGCGAGTTGCCAAATTTTGACAGGCTCCGCATTGGCGATCTTCACAGCTGTCAATGATATTCATGCATGATTCAACTACTTTCTATTCTACTAATAAATTACTAATAAGTACGAACTACGTAAACGTAAAACTCATTGGCTGCGAGACTACTTTGTACAAAATGATACCGATCTGTACGCGGGTACACTGTGTGAACCGTGTTTCTTCGTATGTTCGCGTACGCAGCTACGCTAACTTTATTCTCACGAAGCAACTGAACAATAAATATTAACTGAACCTCACAAATTCAACTTAGAACGTAATGATCGCGTCAAACGAGTCTCGTTAAAAAAATTGCGAGCAGTATTTTCATCTAACTACTTTCTGACGGTACCAGTTCCAAATGATCGTCTTACGACAACTTACCATTTACCCGGTATCTCGTCTTCGCTATCGCTAATCGTGATAACCGAAACGGCCGGCGACGGGGTATCGTGGATGGTGATGGTCTGCTGTCTACCCGACGTAACTTGATGATGCTCTACGTTATGACTGCTGCTGTGTTTGCTGCTGTGATGATGCTGCTGCATGGGTGGCTGTTGCCAATGACCACTCGTAGGCGAATGCCGTCTCATGTTGCTAGGCGGTGTACTTTCCTTCACCCTCTTCTTCACGGGACTCAGTTGTTGGGTCTCCTTCTTATGCTCGTGCCTGTGCTGAGACTGCTGAGGCACCGTCACGTGATGCTGATGGTGTTTCGTCACGCTTCGCTTGCCCCAACTTTGCGAAGGATGTTCAACGAGGGCACTAGTATTGTAGACTTCCGTGACAGGGAATACTGGCCGCTGATCCTTCCCAAAACGAGGGAAATTAGTTAAAAATCGACTCGTTTCAAACGCGAGAACTACGAGGACCGGGAATCTTAACCCTCTATGATTTATTCGGCAAAAACGTTAGACAGAACTATTAATTGCTACAACATTAGGATGCCTATAGAAAGTTCGAGTGTCAGGAGTGTTTCCCGTCTAGTGAGCGATACGCAGATTACAATTAGACTGAATTTGAACATTCAACTGTATTAACGCGTTCCGTGCCAAGTTGTTCGATAAGACGGGGATTCAGATTAGGTACGATGGATGATGAAGGAGTGGGATATCGTCTGGGTTTGATTCCCGAGCTCACTATTCATCGTGCAACCGCTCGTACCTGCAGGATAGCAGAACTGTCAACGATAAGAGGTCTCCCCCAATCTCCAGCATCGCTCAACAATGGCTGCTGTATGGCCGCGTGTTGCGGTGGCAACTGCTGCCAGGATGGTACGATGGCAGCCATTTGACGACTTCCACCAGGCCAAGAAGTTTGTACAGCGTTCTACGGTTCAAGGATTGAGTCAGAACTTTTTCATTTCCTAATATGTTCGATTTGGACTTACCGTTAATAGCATTTGACGTCCAGTTTCTACCATCGATACCGGTACCGCCGCGTACTGTTGCTGAGCAGCCGCAGCTGCCGCGGCAACAGCTTGCTGCGATATAATCGATGGTTGAATCTGTAGCGGACCTTGTTGCGCTTGAGGTGGCTGCAACAGAAAGTCGAAATATAAACGATCAAGAACTATTATAGGATGCATTGAATCACAATGATAATAAGTGTATTTACTTGAGCAACGACTACGTGTTTTGCAGGACTTGGCATCGTCTGGTAACTGGGTGGATGACAAAGCAAACCAGGCACCAACTGATGCGGAAAATCGTGCACTCCACTTCGTCCGCTATTCGATCCGCTAGACGAGCTGCTGTACTGAGTAGCGCGACGACTGCTGTTACTGTATATTTGATACTGAAAGAAAGGAAAATGCTATATAAAAGAAACTCTCGGTATGTAAACATTCACGATAGGAACAATTTCAGAAAAAAAGGATGGAAACTCGAATTTTCGTTCGATGTACGACATCGACTGTACTATTATGTTAAAGGAGATTGCCTATGTACCAGATTGTCATATCCCGTTTGGGCAGTGCGATGTTCCCTGACCAAACGCTGTACTTGATTGGTCAATTGGTTGTTAAAGGTGAAAGTAACGGCACTGCCATTCGTCGTCGGCACAAAGTTAGCTACCAACGATGTTGGCGGAGGTGGCTGAGGCGCTGGAGGAGCTTGGTGATGAGCTGGGCTCGCAGTGAAATCGCCTGCCCGTCGACAAACCTCCATCATTTGGACGGAAGCCTTAACATTGTTACAGTGTGCATAATCGACTAAATGAGCCAGCGTAACAAAGGCATGGTTCAGAGCCTCCCCGGGTGTTATGCGGCGCTCCTACAACCAAATTGCGGGATGAACAAAGAGACATCTTTTTCGACGCAAAAGTATAGGGATCATCCTTCGATCACCTTGTACGATTACAGCATCAATTAGATATTACTACCTGGTCCATTGTGAGCATCCTCTTCAAGAGGTCAATGAACTCTCTTCTATCCGCTTTTTCAGCCAAAAGTTGACCACCCTCAAAATCAGTCGGAACATTCACTTGACCAATATCGTCCAAACAGTTAAAAATATACTTTCTTGCCTCCTTAGATTTGATGCCCGTTTCAGCCTCGTGCTCTTCAGGTGTTTTCAATCGCCAAAATGGATATGTACCTGTAAGTGGACGGGAGATTAGCATTTATTCAATCGTGGAAACCTGTAGACCTTGATCGTGTCACGATTACTTACTGTCCATGTCTCTGTAAAAGAATTTGGTTGTTTTACTGGCATTATTTAACATGTGTTCCGTTGGTAGGCCTTGAGTCTGACTTATATATCGAATCTGATCGTATTCTGAACTACCAGGATACAGAGGCCATCCTAAAAACAGTTCTGCAACCACACAGCCGAGCGACCACATATCTATCGCTTCACAATATGGAAGTCCAAGTATAATTTCAGGTGCACGGTAGTATCGCGATTGCAAATACGTGTTGCAGACAGCTTTGGAGACGTGGGAGGCTGACCCGAAATCAATAACCTTGACACGATAAGGTTGACGTACCGGATCTACCAGCATGATGTTTTCTGGCTTAAGATCCGCGTGAATCAACCCGAGTTGCTGTGAACATTCAATCAATCCGGTTCGGTGAATCGCCCATACGACGCTACATAAACAATTACGTTAAACACGAACTTACCTTCAGTTTCAAAAGAGCGGTGAGGACTTGTTGAAGGATAGGTCGGATGTATTTGAGCGGTAGGGGTGAAAATTTGTTCTGTTTCAGAAAATCATACAGATTCTGTTCTAGCATCTCGAAGACCAAACACGTGTGGGATTTGTGCTGGAAGCACTCGTAAGCGCGCACAAAGTTGAACTCATCCGCGTTTTCCTGACTGAGTCGAGACAGGATGGAGACCTGTTCAAAATTAGGATTGTATTTAATCGGTTGCCAATGAATGATTAGTAATTAATGCTACTTTCGTGCGTGGTGATCCTACATGTGATAGTCTAACACATGGTGATCCTATATGTGATAATTTAACACATGGTGATTCTACGGATAGTAGTATCCGTACTCGTGATAATTCCACACGTAACATTAACCCTATTCATGATGATCCTACACGTAACACTAATTCCACATATGGTGATTCTACGCATAATAGTAATGCCATACGTGGTAATCTTACGAGTGGTAACTGTACAGGTATTAGTTCTCCGCGTGATAATGTAATGTATAGTGATTCTACGCGTGATAATCTAATGTGTAGTGATTCTACGCGTGGTAATCTAATGTGTAGTGGTTCAACGGGTGATAATCTAATGTGTAGTGATTCTACGCGCGGTACACTCAAGCGTAGTGATCTTAACGCGTGGTAATATAATGTTCAATGATCCTACGCGAGCCGAATATTACGCGTGATAATTCCACGCACGATAACTTAGTATGTGGTGATCCTACGCATGGCAATCTACCGCGCAATGAACCTACACGCATTTATCCAACCACACGTGGACAGAACATGTAGCAAAATAACGAGCGGCCATTATTCGTTACACCGCTTACCTCAATCTGCCCTTGGCGCGCATACGATGGATGGTTCTTTAGAATTTTGATGGCCACTATCTCGTTGGTTCCTTTTTTCCAGCATTTTACGACCTGCGTATACAACGAACGAGAACACAATTGAGTTTCAGGTAAGAATAAGAATCCCGCGTTACAATAACACCGAGCGATGAAAGTTCCGTACCTGTCCAAAAGTCCCTCTGCCCAAAAACTCGAGGACCTCGTACTGATTAGTCATAGAGTATAAAACTTCGTGCTGGACCAATTGGTAATCTCCATCGCCCTGGGGGTTGCTGCCACCGCCTCCATTGGCAGCGTTGGTCACCTGTTTGCTGTGCGCCGTCATGCCTGTCTGCTTGTGTTGCTGTTGTTGCTGCTGCTGCTGTTGTTGTTGCTGCTGCTGCTGTTGCTGCTGTTGTTGTTGCAGCTGTTGTTGCTGTTGCGTATGGTGCTGCGACACTACAGTACTGCCCACTGCGTTCGTCGCGTTGGCGGAGTGGACTGCCAGGCCGTCACCATTACCCTCCCTCGACCAAGTTTTTCTCTGTAGGAGGAATACACCTTATACAAAAATTTTTGGACGTTAAGATATCGTAAGGTACGCCTCGATAGCTTTTATTTTGGCTTGGGAAGGGAAACGACGAGCACAGGAGAAGCGATTTGCCAACTTCACGAGGGGATGATCAACAACCACGCCGTTCCTCGGCTCCGTCGAAGTGGGGTGCATGACGGGCGTAAAGTGTTGCTGAAAGTTAGTCGGACACACGGGTGCATACGTTGCTTGAACATTAGTCGATCACACGGGTGCATACGTTGCTGAAAGTTAGTTCAACACGCGTTCGTGAGAATTAACAGAGTACGCATACCGTGCGCCACAAGATGAGCTCCAGGCTTTTTCAGACACATGACTGTCTTTTTTATGTACTAATTTTGTCGGACAGGCTGATACCTGCAACCAATTATCCGTTCCCGTCAGAAACATTGCGAGGAACACGTTTTTGCTTCGATCAATGAGAGCTGCATTTTGAATATTCTCCATAGAATACTCTTGAGTATTCTCCATATATATTAAGGCATCCCATAAGTTCCTTCCTTTTTTTTTTATAAAATATTTTGCAAGTAATCCTTTATAATTTTAGAAAGAAGAAATAATGAGGTTTCCTGAGGGGTGAAAGAAAATGATAGATCAGAAGAATTGATATTTAACACTAGAACCGCCAACCAGTCAAAATGACTGGTTTCGGGTTTGACATTTTATGTCATAAAATTTTGTGGCCGACCTTTTGTCAAAATACCTGTCATGTTTCATTGAACTAATGATTGTGTATGTTAGATGACGCTGCAATATTCATTTATTAATTTTTCTACTTCATTTTGAATTATAAAGTAAGTATGCATTTAATGACGGTATTTCTAGTGTTAATACAACAAATTAACCTAAAATAACAAACATTGTATATTCATTTAGTATCGAGAAAGGAAGAAATTTATGAGATAACTTAATATTATTGAGTATTCTGCATTTTATTAAGTATTCTCTATAGTCAAAGCTCATCCTGGTGCGCGCGGAGTATACACCATGTAGAAACTCCATGTACCTAAAAATTATTTGATGCGTAAAAGCACGTAGTTGAGTACCGGATGCGATTTCGAGCATGCATCGTCGATTAGTGGAAGTACGTTGCTGTAAATTTATCGAACACCCGTTGCACAGGATTTATCGAGCGAACGTTGATGAAAATTCGTTGAACACGCGGATGTGCCGCGAAAATAGCACTTGGACGTTGCAGAGGAGGAACGTAATAGCGAAAGAGGAGCACAGAAGAAACGAGGAACGTTTCCGTGAAGCACAGTGCCCGCTATCGATCCTCGTTTCGGCGAAAATCCTTGGCATGAAATTTTTCGCAGGTATTAAGGGTATCGCTTACGGAAGTGCATCGCGGCGAACAGTATGCAATATGAAATAGAAGCCTTGAAGGTAATCGATACGCAACTACGCCATACGGAAAAGTCACCTGGCGAACGACCTGTTCATCGTGTGTGCACGTCGGAACCAATCGTTTCGATCCGCGATTAATTCCCGGAACATCGATTCGTCGAACGATCAAAAGAGTATTTTCGTAGAGGAATTTCCCTTTGTCTTCGTCTTCGTGCAAATTTTGACTTCGTCGTTTCGTTCGAGTTTCGATCGACGACCACGATGACCTTTTCGACGAAAGATACGCGTCATTGTCAGCAATCGAGAATGTTATATCGTAACGAGCGCGGAAACGAACGAGAGAATCGGAAAAAACGAGCGAAGACAAATAAGAGTATTACAGAGAATGACCATAATGATGGATGCTGCAAATAGGGTAATTTCTGTTACCCAGGAATAAGTAATCATAAAGGACAGAAGATATATTTTCTGTGTAGAGCTGATACAGGGTATTGTTAGGTTCTCTACGATTTCTGGAAGATATTCGTAACTTTTGTAGGTACTTTCTAACTTTCTGCAGGATCTTTATAACTACTGCAGTATCTTTTGTAACTCCTGGAGAACCTGTATAACTTCTGGAGGATCACTATGGCTACTACACAGCTTTCTCTAAATTTTCCATAGGTTTCAGAACGTCTACCAAAATTGTATAAGAAAAAATCTCTTCCTTGGACTCTTGAAATACTTTCTCAAAATTTTCCATTGTTTTCACAGCTGCTACCAAAATTTTTCAAAACAAATCTCTTCCTCGAACTCTTGATATATTATCCCAAAATTTTCCATGGTTTTCACAGCTTCTATCAAATCTTTTTCAGAACGAATCTCTTCCTTGGACTCTTGATATGTTATCCCAAAGTTTTCCCTAGGCTCTGCATATTGTTCAACCCTTTCTAACTCTCCCTTAGGTCTTATACTTCCCCTAGATTCTTTCAGGATTCGCCCATAAACAGAAACGAACGGTGGGAAACCTTCGCTATTTCCTTTAACCTGCGCAGAAGCTTAGATCGCGTCCAGGTGGATGCAGAAACAGGGACATATTCGAAACGTCAGTATCGAGGAACCCGGATTCGTTAGCAGCAGCGAAACCCGACGTACCCTCGAAAAAACGGC
Organism: Coelioxys conoideus; assembly: GCA_947623535.1. NCBI lineage: Eukaryota > Metazoa > Arthropoda > Insecta > Hymenoptera > Megachilidae > Coelioxys > Coelioxys conoideus. Next base: position 13,026,384 of record OX392459.1, read on the forward strand.
AAAGAAACGGCCGACAAACGATACAAAGGGGACAAGAAGCACCTGGAAGGGTACAATCCTTAGGATTTGGGCGCTGAATGTACCCTAAAAATCTCCGAACGCGATACTTGTTCGAAAAATGTATTGAGACGCATCGTGGAAGAAAGAGCTCTCTGAAGTCCGTCGTTATTCGCAAGATTTAATGTCCGTATCGACGGGGTTCCTTGAAATTATTCGTTTCTGAACATTCGACACGCTGACACATTCAACAATGATTTGTATTTCGTTGTAAATGCTATTCGACATGGAAGAATTTTATACGATTGATATTAACCCTTTGCCGTACTTTGACGAGTCTGGTTTGTGATTCACTCACAGCTCAAATATATCGAACATCGCTGAAATTTTTAATACTTTGCAACTAGAATATAATTTTGCAATCATAATTCGTGTAGACAACGACCGCTGAATATACAATTCTCGGAATATTTTAAATTTTTTCGTTTAAATGTTATAGTCGTGGATAGATTGTGTCTGACGCGTTTGACAAATAAATGGTGCGTCAAGGGGTTTAAAAAACGCTACGTGTACGATCATGCAGGGCACGCGATACTTATTTGACATGCTTCGAACTTGCGTCACTCGTAATAGGCGATGATACTCAATTTGCGCAAAACAATGCCGTCAGTCGATAAGGCGCTAAGAAGATTAGGTACAGATATTGACAAGGTTAGCTCGAATGATTGTATCAATCGTCGTGCAATCGATCGGTGTTCGAATTTTCAACCAGCAACGTTTGCTCGAACCAAAATTGTATGAAATGTTTCATATGCAACGAATGAATGTTGTTCAACAAGAGAATACAGCTGGGTACTTTGTGGGTGCTGTCGGAAAGATCTTGGTATCTCTAGCATTTTATCCCTAGACTTCTATATTCTTAGATTCGTGCTACTACTGAATCCCTGTAATCCTGGGTTGCTATGTCTTTGGATCCTGATATTTTAGGATTTCTGTAACTCTAGATTCTGGTACCTTTAGATTTTCTGGGATAGGACTTCTATGTCCACAGATCTCTACACTTGCTGGTTCCTGAAACCCTAGATCTCTATATAACTAAAATCATTGTACCAATTACTAACACTCTACACTTCCTAGATCCTAAAACCCCAGATCTCGATATCCCCAAGATCTCTGCACTTCTAGCACCCCTAAGACCTTCAAGTCCCTACATCCCGTATCCCAGGATCTCTAAACATCAATATCCCCACATATGCCTCCAACCCCGTATCCCTAAATTTCTAATAATTAACGATAGAGCTAGCGATACGCGGTGCTCAAGTATATGGTACAGTATCGCGAGCGAGACACGCGATATCGAGTGAGAGACAAGGGACGTCTCAATGTCGGTATATCGCAAGAAACTGCATTTGTTCGTCTACGGCACATAAAATAAACTATCCAGATAAGAATTAATGGAGCTGGCTGGCCCGTCTATCTGAGACGCTCATCTCGAAGCGTTATATGTTGTGCGGCAAGAAAAACGAGGAGAGAGAAGTTGACTTTCCTGAACGCGATGCGATCGGCCGGGTTAGAAAGAGGAAGAAACGTTATCGGTTAGAGTAGATCGCAGGAAGTGGCACCAACCTTCTGGCCACAGCGTTGGTACGTGTCTAAGAGCTTGATCGTCGAGGCTCGTACCAGGGTCTGTTGGTTCGGGCTACTCTTCTGCAGCGCATTATTGTTGTGCAGCGAGCTAAACGCGGTATTAGCACCGTTCACGGAGTACCGTTGTTGCAGACCGGTATTGTCTAATTGGTAGTCGCCGGTCGATTGGACCAATGCGTGCTGGATCACCGGCTGACTCACGTTGTACTCCAACTTGCGTTTCTTGCTGTGATGGTGAACGGTGTTGTTACTGCTGCTGCTGCTGCTGCTGCTGCTGCCGTTGACGCTACTCGTCTGCTGTGTTTGGATGAACATGTCACACATTCCCTGCAATCACAAAACGGGGATACTCATTAATCCAGATAGTTTCGGCAGCTACGTCGCCGCCATTTTGGTACCGCTTTTGTCATAGACTACGGCTACGGTGCAAATCGAACATTCGTACACGATAACAATACCATATTCTCTTTTGATAACCGAGGTTGGAAATGTTTTTCAATCGGGATTCACCTTCTGGGGTATACAGGGTGATTCAAAAACAAAAGCATCCATTTTCCATGGCAAACGAACTGCAAACTTTAGTTGCTCCACAAAGTAGGTTTCGCCTTTGGAGATGTAGAGGGTGATTCATAAGAGGCGTGCACTTCGATAGCAAATTGTGATAAATGAGGTTGAAAATGTATTTCAATTGGAATTCACCTTCTGGGGTATACAGGGTGATTCAAAAACAAAAGCATCCATTTTCCATGGCAAACGAACTGCAAACTTTAGTTGCTCCACAAAGTAGGTTTCGCCTTTGGAGATGTAGAGGGTGATTCATAAGAGGCGTGCACTTCGATAGCAAATTGTGATAAATGAGGTTGAAAATGTATTTCAATTGGAATTCACCTTCTGGGGTATACAGTGTGATTCAAAAACAAAAGCATCCCTTTGCCATGGCAAACGAACTGCAAACTTTAGTTGCTCCACAAAGTAGGTTTCGCCTTTGGAGATGTAGAAGGTGATTCATAAGAGGCGTGCACTTCGATAGCAAATTGTGATAAATGAGGTTGAAAATGTATTTCAATTGGAATTCACCTTCTGGGGTATACAGGGTGATTCAAAAACAAAAGCATCCCTTTGCCATGGCAAACGAACTGCAAACTTTAGTTGCTCCACAAAGTAGGTTTCGCCTTTGGAGATGTAGAGGGTGATTCATAAAAGGTATACACTTCCAAATTGGGGAATTGTTTAATCACATTGTCGGATGTACTTCTTACGATGCATAAACGACTTGGACAAGATGTGCATACATAAATTGTTTAGCATTTTGCGACCATAAAATTCATCTTTCGGAAATAGGGCTAGTTCGAGAGGATAGATAGAATCGTTTGAACAAAATCAAGCAGAAACTTTCACAAGCGCTAGATTCGCTACACGTACACGCAAGTTGGCCGATTCTGATTTAGAAATTAGGTTTGGATACGTGACAATGTATGACAGCGATCCACAAACTGTATCTATACTGTTCCTATACAGAGTTTCCAAATTACTTGAAACCGTCCGAGCGATCGTGCCAAACGATTATGTCCAAGTGTGTACCGGGCTTAAGGAACGGTTTTGGTCGAGCGGTAAACAACGGAAAAATAGAAGCAAACTAAAAATAAACAGAAATAAAAATGGCAAAGCGAGGAGAGAGAACGGCGAACGAGAAATTCGTGGTTATACATTCGCGAACATATACATTTTTTTCTGTTCTTTTTTTTTTGTTTAACGTCGGATACGGAGCAGCGGGGTGTATCCTGCTGGGAGGAGAGGAGGGGGCGAGGCCGGTTCGTGTCTTGTCATTCTGATTTAGGCGAACCAGGAGAAACCGAAAAGAATCCGCGGTGGTTCGCCGGTTGCGGCCAGGAAACCACGCGACACATAAAAAGTACGAAAGCACAACTAAACACCGACGACACACGACTATGAATATTTTAGTGTCTCGTTCACGTACATGTGGCTTTGTATGGTTCCACGCTGATTCGGGCCAGCGGCTCTCAAAAGGCATCTACCGACCGAATATCAGGTTTCCGCGTGATGACAGTGTCGCGTCCAAGTTAGCTGCAACAGGGCAAAGATTTTTCGGTTGGTTTTCGATTATCATCCCCGAACGGAACGCCGCCGACGAATTTAGACAGTCTCCTGCTGCATTTCTAACCCCTCAACGGTCTCGCTTTTGCACAGACAACTTCGTTGCTTATCGCCGTTTTTACGAGATCTCGTTGTCGAACGGCGATTCAACCCTTCGAACTCGAAACACGCTTTACTTTTTGCAAATAACGACTGTAAAAACTTTGTGATTAAAAGGTTTGATCAATTTTGTTGAAATTATTATTTTTTTTTTTATTATTGGTTGCCGATATTGTTTCACCGTGTTCAAACGTCTGGCGCATAATGCTACAAGTGTAGTTTTCAAATCATGAAATCGCTTAAAAATCATTTTACTATAATATTTATATTATTCGTAAAATTTCATTAAGAGTTGCTTGTTAAAAATTGTTGCATTAATTCAAGTGGCGGGTGAGAGGTGCCGCTCGAGATAAAGGGTTAACTCGTTAGGGATTACATTTTATTTTGGGTTGAACAAGTGTTGGTGATCAACATCATAAATTCTCCAATTTGAAACTCGTGAACTTCGAAGATTCGCAAATTTCTAAGAGCACAAAAGTCTAAATTTCTACTTTCAGGTCAATGTCTAAATCTACATATTTCAACATATAAATATACAATTTAAAATATGTATATATACATAAATTCTGGTTGAATTATTCATAATATTCATATAAATGGAGCATCTTTTTATTTTATTTTCATTTATCTCCATATCAGACGAAATACTTATTATGTATACCTACATGTATAATATAAACGCCTGAATCAGTAAATTTCAATATAATATAAAATATAAATGTCTAAATCTACAAATTTCAACATACAAAAAGAAAACTTTAAATGTATATGTATAAAATATAAATATAATATAAGCGTCTGAATGTAAAAATTCCATGAACCCCTGATTTCCAATTCAATCGGTTGAAACGCATTACTTTACAAGGAACGGCAATATACGTCGTCGTCCATCATGATTCAAGGAAATTCGACGACCAAATTTTCCATGGCAATGTTATGAATTAAAATTAGCAGATACGGCGTACGAAAGTCGATAGAAAGTTAATCTCCGGAGCGTAAAGTTGCAATTTGCGAAATTTAACTTTCGATAAGATAAGGTCGTTACTTTATCCTTATCGATCGCTTAACAAAAAATAAGGAAAAAAAAAAACTGCACGCGCGTAATCGGCGTGAAGTACACGCACTATCGGTGTTGTGACCATAAGTTTCGGGATACGATTTTGATTTTGTATTTTTTTTTTTTTTGTTTCGTGGAAAATTTCCACGATTTTTATTCGATTTCACCCACGTGTCGTTCCGAGTGTCGATGCTTGTTCCTTTTTCTCTCTCTCTTTTCCAAGCAGCTTCGTTCATCCGCATGCACGACGTACCCTAATTATAGTGCCGTTTGTCAGAAATAGTGTTGCTCCGTATTATGAACGATCTACGGTACCGCATGTACAGTTACGTTTACGTGTTAAAATCTCGAACGACCGGTGAAAGATAGTTCTATTAAACCACAATAATTTAACCCTTTAAAATCGATCACCTTTGATCCAAAAACTCGTTCGTTTATCCAACTGTTACCGTTGTACTTTTATCGAAACAACGTTATCTCTTCGTCGATCGATCGACAAGTTATGCAACACGCAGAAATTATGTTCTTTCGTCAATATTAATATTCTTATTTTCATAATTACGAGGAATACAAAGTACAAGCTTCGCGCCGCGATAAAAAAAGCGAAATTAACAACTTAACCGATGAAATGTTCAGTGAATGAAATCAGTCGCTGACAAAATTATTTTCGCGAAAAAAACGGCTGGCCAGTTGGAACAAATATTTTGCGCCGCGTTTCCACGTATTTTTCTGTAAAAATTTCGAACCGTTTTTCGAAAAAACTAGGGGGGTTACGTCGCGATACCCGCGCGTCAAAAGTACGAAGCAAGGTAAACTTGCTGGTCGTCCAGCACGAAAACGGTTTCTCGTAAAAGGAAAGTTCGTATAACCTTTTTTCTAGAAAATTTCGTAAGCTATAAATTTCGTAATAACTGTCTCTGTCGAGGAACCGATAGGTAACGAGATATTCGCGATTAACTGCGTCTCGTCCACTTTCTATAGTCCGTTAACATTTTTAACACTGAAACTACCAACCAGTCAAAATAACTGGTTTCGGGTTTGGCATTTTTTACTACAAAATTTTATCGTCGTCCTTTTGTCAAAATGTCTGTCATGTTTTATTGACCTAATGAATGGTTGCATATATTAGGTGATGCTGCAATATTTATTTATTTATTTTTCTACTTTATTTTCAGCTTTGAAGTAAGCATACATTTAATGCCGGTACTTCTAGCGTTAACGGGGGTCACTCGCAAAAATACTAGCTGCTAAATATTTCGCGTTCTCTCGTGCAATTTTCATGGAACACCTGTTTCGATAAAAGTGTAAACAATTTCGCTCGAGCAACTCTCTTCTAGGGATTTTCGTCGCCGGTAAACGAAGATGACACCAGTAAACGAAGATGCCGCCGAAGGAAATAGGGACAGAATCGCGTCGTCCAAAATCCGTGATCGTAAAAAGTTCCGTTGCTCGGGGTTCAATCTCCAGATTGCACGATTCACGGAATCGTGACACAGTAATCGATACCGTACCGACGAAAAGCCGGGATCCGCGAGCGAAAAGTCATTCGAGATACGTCGTAATAAAAGGAACAACTTTACGTAATAGTTTCGAAGCGGGTAGAGATACAGCGGATCAAACGGAGTTTCGGTTTACTCGCGACTGGTCGACCTTTATTATCGTGTCGTTGTGCGACTGTCTGCTACGGCGTTCAGCAACGGATATAAAACGGTCGAGGGACGAGCGTTAAAAAAGTTAAGCGACGAGAGTAAAGAAGGTTAAGCAACGGGAGTAAAAAAAGGTTAAGCAACGAGAGTAAAAAAAAAAAGAGGTGAAGCAACGACGAGGGAGAGAAAAAGAAAGGAACTAGCATCGCTGACGGTAACGGGAAATCTGATGTACATACGCCGTCTCGTCTCGACGATAAACGCAAAACGCACGAGGGCAAACTTTGCAATGCAAAGTCGCGTGGTCGGTGACGCTCGACGCTGATCTCTTGAGTTATCTGCAAACGACTCGTTTAATCGTTTTGGAGCCGCCAATAACGAGAGTGTGTCGCTACCGAGGCGCCCAGTGGCAAATAAACAGGCTAGACTCAAAAGTACCGACCATTTCGTCTACTTCGAAAACATCGGCTATACGAAAAATTTAAATTGTAAACTTACCACCGGTGTACTATGTACTTTGCGCATATCGTTAACCCCTGTATGATGAATCGCGTAATGCGGCTTTTTAAAGATTTTAATTAACGCCGGGGAGACGCCTACCACCGGTGTCTCTTGGGTTCTGACGGTCATGGAAACTTGGAAGTTTCTACATTTGTTAGTTTTCGAGTTCTGCAATTTTTTAATTCGCAAATACACGGATTTCTAAATTTTCAAATACTCAAGCATCCACATATCTGAATTTTCAAATTCTCAGAAACACACATTCCTAAATTTCCAAATTTTGAAATCGCAAAATTCTGAATCACAAAAATTCTCAAATTTCAAATATCTAAATTACCAAATTCTCACACCCCAAGTTTTCAGATTGCAAATTTCTAAATTATTCGATTCACACATCCCAAATTCTCAAACCCCAAGTTCTCAAATTTCAAATTTCTAAATTACCAAATTCTCAAATTTCAAAATTCTAAAGCACCGAATTTTCAAACCTCAAATTTCTGAATTACCGAATTCTCAAAAGCCAAGTTCTGAGATCTCAAACGTCTAAATTAACGAATTCTCAAACCCCAAAGTCTCAAACAGCAAAATCCAAAATCACCAAATTTTCAAATTTTCAAATTCCTAAACCTCTCTCGGATCTCAAATTTCAAAATCACCACACTCTCGACAGCTAAATTCTCAAATCACAAATTTCTAATTCTAAATCACGAAATTCTCAAACTTCGAATTCTCATATCCCAAATTTCTAAATCACCAAATTCTCAAACCGGATCTCCAATTAGCCAAACTATCAAACATTCGAGTCCTCGTAGTCCCGAATAACTTCCCAAATCCCCAAGTTTCGCAACTCCGAAGTCCTCGAATTACCCGTAAATTTTGCAACTTTCCAAATCCCGAGGCTGCTGAAATTTGCAAGCGTCCAAACAGTCGAATTGAATTTAAAACCCTGGTGTTCTCGAATTCCAATGAACGTCCCTCGGGAGAAATCAGAGCCGCTGCCGAGTATACAGCTGATCTCATCGGCAATACGCTCCGGATCGCGTGAAACAGTTCACGTGTTCTGCTCGCATGCTGACTCAAACCGACGGATAGATAAGCGGGAAGCCCAAAATCGAGCCAAGCTTTTTTCCCTCGTCGGAAAAGTTCACTACGGAGTATGAATCGACGATGAGTCACGAAGAAATTGTGAAAATCGATTCGTTTCCACGGCCGAAGGTCCATAGCGAGACATTTATCGTACGTATTTCCTTGCGACGTTTAGAACCGTATCGGAATGATACAAACCACGAAAGTATCGAGCTGACGGTATAGTAACGTTCATAATACATCATCTCCGTCTATAGCATAGTACGTCCATAGCGCTTGAACTGTTCGATATATTGCTTACATCGAAAAACGTAAAACGTGTAAATAATAGCAGTCACTAATGGCTGTAGTTAACGTGACAAAAAAAAATAAATAACTATCGATAATAATTAGGCGAGCAAAGGTATACTAAAGTCGTCCACGTGCGGCAACGTATCGAGATCATAAATGTCCACCGTTACGTTTTATATTGCATTTGTACCGCGATCGCAAGTACAGTTCGTCCACAAATTGGATGATCACGAGTTAGATTTCGTTTGTACCGTATCACGTGAAACGGCGATGTTTAACAATCGTAGGAACAGGATAATGATAAGATCGAATGTTATCTAAAATGCGGCTTTGGTGGATGCAACATGTCTCGAATGTAATCGATCCAAAAAAAGTCTATAATCTTCTTTATCTGTGCAGTAATTCCGATCGCAAATACGATAAAATTATGGAAACCACGAAGCTCCGATGTCGAGCTCCGATTCTCAAAACTTTCGGTGTAACCGAACCTAACGTAACCTAACATCAATGGACGAGGCAAATATACGTCTTTCGATACAAAATCGAATGAAATTCCGTTGACGTAGCTTTTGCGCTAATTGTAAGAAAAATGGTACACTCGATTACTGGCGAATCGAGCTTTAATCGAGCGCACGCATCACACGACGCAAGCTTCCTGCGTGACAATTTCACCCCGATTGATTTCTTCTGAACTCTTCGCGACGCAATTCCGTCGTCGGAATATTTTGAAACTCGTCAGTCATTTTCTTTCTCTTTTCACCGACGCTTTTCTTCGCGTTCGTCGACGTAATTTGGTAGAGGCCATGCTGGCCTTGGTCCTTTCTAAATGTGGCAATTTAACGCATAGTCATACGACGCAGGACGATAGAACGCCCGGTAGTATAACGCACTTTAATTTTCTCTTCCACGACCGATTTTATATCTATGTTATATTCATACCGATTTTCATATTTATATTATATTTGTACCGATTCTCATATTTATATTATAGTCATATTGATTTTCATATTTATATTATATTCATGTTGATTTTCATATTTATATTTACTTACATGGAAAAAATATTTCTCCGTCCGAGTTCATATAAAAGATTTTACTGTCAAGTATACTTTATGTTGTACATACATCCTCGATCCAGAAATTTACATAGGGTAATATATAACGTACTTCTGTTCCCCGGCGGTAAACGTTGTTAGAAAAAGAAATAAATGTCTTTACTCTCGTTGAATTCGAGCGAGCCACAGATTTTCGCAGGCAGACATTTCCACACCGTAGCTGCCGCGCGCTCTCGTGGAAAGAAGGCAACCCGATTCGGTCCGCGTAAACTTTAAAACGAAAATATCTCAAGAACAAAAGCCCATTCCGAGGAAACCCTACGACGGTTTTGTAACGCTGCATGCGTACTACGGGTTGCATGTAAACGTATATCGTCGTCCGAAAAGCGATTTCCATATTCGTAACCGCAGCGAAACGTCGATCACGCCAACGTTTGTAACGCGTGTGCACGTTCCGATTGGGATGTCGAATAGCTGATACGAGGTATCGTTTAGCCGGCGTGTCCGATTATAATTTTTACGCAAATAAACAACAACCGCGAGCCACACGGAACGTTTGTTCGGCATTACCATACGGAACATTATGTAAGAGCGCGGCTTGTTCGAGGAACAAAGGCTTTACAGGGACTCGCAGAAACCGAGTCGGCCAGGCCCCGATTGTTAAGATTACCGCACAATAAATACATTATACACGTTTCGACGGGCCTTCGTTTCCCTCCCGTAAAATTCCACGTTTCCTTCGACGATACAGCCGAGAACCGAAGATAACGTTAACCTCGGCCACGGAAATTTCCACCTACAACACGCCCGAAACTTTTCTTGCCCGCGTGTCCCTTCTTCCTTTTCGTGAACGCGACGAAAATGTACGGCCCGACGATGTTTACTCGTACAAATCGAGCCCGATGTTTGCCTAGAACGTTTCGCCGTACGAAGGCCAGCCACGCATTGTGTTCGTCTTTGAATTTTCGTGCCGGCGATGCCAGTTTCAAAACTGCACGGCCGGAAACTGCAGATTCATCTACATGGAATAGTCAGGGGAACGAGCGCCACGGATTCGTGGCAGACAATGCTTAGATAAAGATCGACGAACTGAAAAGGCGAATTCTACGCGAATGATAAACGATTTGGTTAGCTTGTTTTGTCATCTTCCGTTCGAGGAATTCATGCGCGATGCCGTGTATCGAGTGGCAAATGTAACGAGCTAGTGTACTATGAATTTGCCATAGTATAAATAAACTGGTCGAGTTATGTGCAGAACGTATCCTCGTATCAAATCAGGTAGGAACAAAGGATCCATTTGTGTGTTGACTGCCACGGCGATGATTGATACGTGTTTTCAATTTTGCATTTTTGAGCACGGTTGACTTTTGCTATAATGCCAGTAACGGCGCTGTGAGAATGGAAAGTTCGCGATATAGTACGTTGGAAGGTAGACTAAGATGTAGAACGCATGGTGATATGAGGCGTGGAATTAGGACGCGTGACAATACAATGCGTGAAGTTTAATATGTGCAGAGATACAACGCACGAAGTTTGACATACAGTGATACAACGCGTGGAATTAAAAAAGGTGGAATTAGAACGGGTGACGATACAACGCGTGACGTTACAAAATATATAATTACAACATTCGACGATACTACGCGCGGAGTTGAAGAATGAATACAATGTAAATGTAAAATGTAATCAAATTCGAGATACAACGCAGAGAATTACAAAATAACAATGTGCGGACATAACAATGTACCGAATAACAACGCGTGATATTACTACACGCGACGATACCGCGCGTGGAGTTAGAACGCATGGCGATACGGCGCGTTCGATTACAACGTATACAGTTAAAAGACGTGGAATTAAATGACGAGGAAATGAAATGCGCAGCGTTTCAACTAGTAATTCTTAGTATAGTTGCACTTTATACTTCTAAAATGTAGTACGATCGAGTCTCTTTCGCCTAATTCGTGTTGTTCGTTCGATGAAACATCGCAACAACATTCTATAGTATTTATATACTATCGACCAAACAACGTAACGCACGTTTAATGGATTCCATATTCGTGTCTCACTAACTAGTTACTTGGGACTAGTGGACTTGTAAATGCACACGATTACCAGGTCAAGCTAAAATGATCATACAAGAAGGATAAAGACTCCGATTTAATAAGTGAACGGTAGATTAACGTTCGAACGGTACAAGGAAAAACCTGGGCAAAGCTTTCACCGGAAAACAAAAATATTTTCATGGAGACAGTCGGTAGAGATCATTCTTTCACTTTAATCGAGGCTGTCTTATTATAAATCGATTTCTAAGAATAACTATTTTGTTTATTAGCTCTTATAATATACAGATCACTTGATTTTTATTTATAATTCGAGTCAACATCAAATTCTGTCTTCGTACGCTTATTTTTATTGCTATATTCCTCTTACACGACGTACAAGGTGCGTCATCGGTTAAATTGTTTAGCGTGGGACGCATATGTTGCGTCACTGGTTAAAATTTATAGCGCAGAACGCACCAAATGCGTCACCAACTCAGAGATAGTATCGCACAAAATAATAACTGCGAGGTGGAGTTCTATTCGGAGAAATTCTAACATTTGTATTTACCGCGATATAAATCAGACGTTTTATACTAATTTTTAATACATAAGCAACATTATGCAATACGGTGTCGAAGGATTATGCAGCACCTTTTTATTTTCACAGATAATACGATCTTGCATTATAATGTACAAACTGGTCGTGAATATAAATCGAGGCAATCGATCACTTATAGTAATGAAACGTTAAATACTTTTCGACGTCAAAGGAAATTCATTATTAGATAGAAAAAATGAATGAAGGAAGGGCGCGCGTTGGTGGGCGAACGAGACGGCGCATGCGCGATAAAAAAGGAAGGCGTTCAAAAATGCGGCATCGGATATATACGCGACGTGTCCTTCTGAAAAAGACCGCACGTGTCGAGTCAGAAACCGAAGGCTCCTCGACGAAAAGGCTGTTCGAAAGGCCACATTCTACGAAGCAACGTAAACGAAACGGCATAAAAATGTTTCCCGATCGCGGCCGTCGCTTCCGATCGTTCCGCGTTTTGCCAACAGACAGACGCTGGCCGATAATTAGAAAACGATAATCAAACGGGGAAAATATGGAGCACCGATCGATCTGCAGATGAATCGAGACTGTGACGGGGACAGGGAACGGATGAAACTAATTGGATTTTGAATCAGAGTTCCACGAGAAAAAGATTCGATTCGACGATTATTTTTTTCCCACCTTAAAATCGCCTTTCCCCGCTGTGCTCAATCGACGAGGGTTTTTCTCAACTATTTCTATACTTTTTATCACCGACCGTTCGACTTTTCCAATTCTGGTTAAACAATTCATAAGCAAATTCTTTAACTTCGTTGTGTAATAGTTACAATAGCGAAGGTGATACGCAATAAACTTGTGTCCCGAAGTTTCGGAGTTCGAATCCTCTCTACGGTTTACAACAAATTTTTTTTAAATATTATTTTACACTTTTTATACTGTTTTGAACGTTGATAATGAAGCGTTAAAAATCTTTGTAAATAATGTGCATTACTACGCGGATCTGCTGGTGTTTACTCCAAATTCAGTATGAAAAGTGTAATTAAAGTCAACAACAGCGCAGCTGGTGTTTCCCCTGACAGTTTCGCGGGTAATGTCATAATGCTTATTATGAAATACGGAATACGATTCCTTCGACGAAACGGAAGCGAAAAATATCGTTCCTGTGACGAAAAATGCAAACGAGCGCGTGTTTGTAAATGATCAGAGCGTATAACACGCCGGATGGAAAGTTTCCACGCTAACTTGCACACGTCACACGAGACCAACGGAATCGACGAATAATCTCAGCAGAAATCTTCAATATGTGCGACGATCGACGTAAAACGCCGTGACGAGCAAAAATCGGGACACGAAGACGTTTCAACGACGCGACTATCAGCGTACGTTGACGCCGTTACTTGGCCGACAGATGTTTCGTCTCCGGCGTCGGGTCTTGGAACGCAGAAACTTTTCCATTCCGTCGGCACAAGTTAATTCGCGTTGCAACGAACATCGTAAATGCAACGCGTCGACGTAATTGCGAAAATCAGGCCCGAAACAAAGATTACAGTTACAGACATTCGAAAAGGAACAAGAGTTGTTTATCGAGTTCGAACGCGCACGCACACACTCGTCGTGGTTCGTCGCAGCTAACGCGTACCTAGCTTTGGAGGTTATGTTCATCGTCTCGACTCTTTTTCGCAACAGATGTTTTCGTTTTCGGGTACAATCACACAATTTTACGCGTGTTCGTTGAATCGACGCTAAATAGTGTCGCTGGAGGGAAAAACTGGAACTGTCAGAGCACCAATGTGGATAAATTACAATAACGTAAAGTCCAGCGATTGTTTCGAGCAAACGCACGGTTGCACGATCGAAGAACACATTTGCGTAACAAACGTTTTAACATGCTTATGCTTTTTAGCGAGAAACTGATGTTAGTCGGGTAATTGTAAATGTCTATTGGTACATTTCTGTAAGATTTATTTAATCCATTAATTCCCAGCGGAAGATAGAATCAGACAGGGAATTAAGTAAATATACAATCACTGTAATTAAGAATACAATTCAATGTTTGCTTTTTTGTAACGTGAAAGGCTACGATATAACGATGTACAGGAACAACAAAATGAGATAAGGTGTATAATCAAGCGAGTATAACAGATGCTAATGGTTTAAACTGGTAGTTTGTTAGAATGGACACTTTATATTTCCCACTTTTCATTACAACAAAAGCACGATCAAGAATTACCAACTTAAACAAATTCCCAACGGGCATTTACAATTACCCCACCTGACTGTAGAGGAGTACGCGAGACGGTGGAGTCTAGGATCGTCGAAAGGAGAGGACAGCGTATGACACGCGAGCGTAGTCGTATCTCCGGCAACCTGTCAACCGCAAAAGTCCTGGGGAAAAAATTCAAGAAGGCGTCGTTTGTCCACTGCGAGCAAAGGGGGAAGGAATCGGTTAGAAAGAACGAAACGAAGACAAAACGGGATGACGTTGTGAAATGAAAATAGCGAAAAAGAGAAACGTACCTCTCGTTTCTTGGCCAGTGTCTCTCTCTTCAGGGACGGGCCCGACGATCACGTAGCAGCATGTTCCGTTTATTCCCGGGTTGTCTTTTGCCCGTCTGGTTTGTCGGTCTCTCGTTAGCGACACACAGCCATCTTGCGTAGTGCCTGGCCTGGCTCGGTCGCTTTCGGTACGATGGCCTCCGTAGGAGCGACGAAGAGGGCAGTCGCGTTGAACAGAGGGACAAGAGAGAGGGAGAAAGAGGGAACGAGACGGGACAGCAGGAGAGAGAGAGAAGGAGAACCACGGCCCCGCCGAAGTGCGTGTTCCACCAACACACACGCGCATACACACCGAAGTAGCAGCAGCAACGCCACACCGCCACCACCACCACCGCCACGACCACCACACCACCAGCACCACTACTACCAACACCGCCACTGCCACCGACGTGGAGGCACTGCACCTCTCTCACAGTTTTTGCCACTTTTTCGCACGGCCCTCGCCCACCTTTATCACGTACATATTCCGTGGAGCAGCCAGCGTTCACGCACACCTACTTCTCGCGACGGACGCGACGTTATTTACACGCTCGACGATGTCTGCCAACGACTCGAACGGTCATACCTCCTCTCTCGTTTCGTTTCGTCGTTAACGTTGCGCCACCGTCGCTCCTGCTGCTGCTCCCGTTGCCGCTAATCCACTACTGACTGGCCGTACCTGCCGTTCCAGCACGCACGACCGCGATCGGGGGATCGCTCGGGCTCGACTGTCGCACGACGGGATTGCTTCGGCTATCTTCGGGACGACTCGGCGCTCTACGCTCACTTTCCGCGCAGGGCCGACTATATCGTGGGCGCAAAGGGCGCCCCGTCCCCGTTTCCTCGAGAATGACTCATGTGCCGGACTCTGACGTATGCG
Organism: Coelioxys conoideus; assembly: GCA_947623535.1. Lineage (NCBI taxonomy): Eukaryota > Metazoa > Arthropoda > Insecta > Hymenoptera > Megachilidae > Coelioxys > Coelioxys conoideus. Next base: position 13,041,891 of record OX392459.1, read on the forward strand.
CTCAGCCGCCGACGCTTAAGAAACCATCGTGGCCTCTTTATTCTATGTATCTGCGAGACATATGGACGAACCGTCGCGTGAAAAATAGTATATTTTATCGCGTACGCGCGTGCAGGAACTTGTTTTCGAATAAGGGTAAGAACAAATCGCTGTCTTGCTCTCGATCTTACACCATCGCGCTTTCAAAATTCTACGAAAGCGTCTACATTCTTCGAACGCGTAATTCGTAATTTTGCCTGAGAAATCTATTGCGATCGCATAGGTACCTTTCGTGTTTTGTTTCTTCGTGCCCATTAAACTTTCGACACGATCGTTTCGTACTGGAATCGCGCTGACGTCGTTAAACGACGCGATACGCTAATGATCGTTCGGCATCCCGAGCGATTTGCGAAATTTTGTTTTCTTTCGTGGATGTTCTTGGAATCGCGGCGCATGCGCGGTGACGCACCGAGCGGGTTCGAATGTTCGTTAATGTTGTAAGGCACATCGAAATAAAACAACGTATTTCGTGCATTCGTTTTCACCATCGATTTCTCGTGCGACCGTGCGCCACGGTAGGCCGATTTTCGACGAAAAAACACGAGGCAACGGTGTGCACGGGTGGTCGAAGCGGCGATTTGTGGCCGCCGTAGCGAGACCACGGAAACGAATAAAATTTCAAACGATCCGACCGTTTCGCCGCGGCATCGCGGTGCCACGATCGACGCCAACAAAGAGAAACGCGCCTAACGATTAATTGATAATCTAATCGAGTCATAACCGACGATTAAAGGTCGAGTGCCTGTTTTCTTTTTTGTACGAGGTACGCACAATCATTTTTCGCGACGATGAAACATCGGCGTGCGCTTTATCGGAACTGACTTCGAAGTTTCGTAAAAAACGAGCGTCGTTCAAACGCACTTGACGTGTAACGTACGAAGGATTGAACGCACGTTCGATCGAAAGAAGGACACGACGCGAGGATCCAACCGTGCGTCGTGGAGGGCGATATCTTAATGGCTACTTCGTTGGAGTAAGGCAGTATTAATAACTGCTGGTGGCTGTCTTTTTGTAAATCGCAAAAATAGAGCCCCCGGGCCGCCCCCTGTGCGGGACGAGCGCCTATGCTCTCAAAACTAACTCGTTAGCAGCGAAACTGGACCCGCTATTAATAATAATCTTATCGATAAATATCAAAAAGACAAAAATGTCGTAACATACAAATCGACGAATCGGTCTAACTCGGTGCACAAATGTGTCATTTGAGTGTAATTTCTTATTTGAAACTAGATTAGATCATATCGAAAGTTTATGCAGGACTTGAATGATAAAATCGCGCATTACGTTCTGTCTCGTAATCAGTCACTCCCATTAGACTCAACGATACCTTAACTATATTACCAATATATCGTTGATTATCGATAATTATGGTTCCGGTATCTCCGGACCCGGTTACGAACTACGAGATTGTCCGACAATTTGCACGACCGTTCCTCGTGCGGTCGGGAAAGTAGGCAATAACGTGCGAAAAATTTCGACTCGTAGATTAGATGATAATCCGTCTGCACGCGAGCCGAGTGAAACCGGATCTTTTCAAGTCAATCGCCATTTAAAGACACAACCGTACGTTTTCTACCGCAATCCCGTCAAAAGATCGACGTACAGCCACCGTCGCTAATCATCGATGGAAACACGGAGAGATCGAAATTGCTTTCGAATTTGGAATAGAAATTTGGAGGGAGAAATCGTTGCGATACGATGTTCGATGTTCATACTTAATCGATGTAATATCTGTGCGGTGCACCGTCGTGCACGGAGCATCGAACGTCACGATCCCATTAGAGGCCACCCGTTCTAATCACGTACCTGGTGGCACGTGACGTCATTGGCCATTAGAGGATAGCGGTTCTTGAGCAAGTCACAATTTTATAATTCGAATCAGAAATTTCCCGCGCGACAATGCTTTACGGCATGCTCAAGGTAGACTTCCTTCGAGAGTAGGGTGAGACTTTTGCCGCTCGCCTTCGGTTTCGAGACGTCGGAAACTCGAAGACTCTCGAACCCTCGAATAGCCAAATTCTGAAATTTCTAAATTTGTTTTTCGATGGAAAATTTCAATTTGTTTTACTCTAGGTCGACAACTCGAAATAAAGTACAAATAAGCGAAATCGTATCCGATATATACGAAAAGTCAAAGTTTCTTTCTGCAACGTCCGAGACACCGAACACACTCGCTCTTATCAAGATGAACATGAGTTTTGTTTTTTTTCCATTTTTAGGCGACGGAGAAAGTTGGTACGGGTTCGCAGAGCAAAAACAATTCTTTTCAGCGAGGTTTAGTCATCGGCAAGAACTTTGTAAATAAACTCATAAAATCGCGTTTGCAAATGGGCGTTCAAACGGAGAAACCCCCCTTGAATTATGGCCTCGGTATACCGCGTCTGCGATTATACGCCCCTTTTCTCCCCACCCTGCGACGTCCCTGCTGCGCCTCGACCCACCCCACTCCACCACTTTGTTGTGCACCCTACTTAAAATCCCTCAACGGTTCCACGGGAAGTACCTTCGAAAATGGACAAAGAGAAAGAGGGGTCCAGGAGCCTGCGGGCGGCCGTTTTTCGTACGAAAATTCACGCGCTCCCGTCTGACCTGGAAACGCAATGAACGGCATTCGGCCCGTTATTCTCCTTTCTCGGACCGGCACCGTCGGCCACGATGTTTCCGAGAAAATTACAGTGTCTCGGTATTATACGCGCAGCCGTTCATCCAAAAGGGAACTGGTCGTCTAGACGACGCTTTTCGGCTTCTACTTTTTCCCAATGCGACACGCGACACGGAGCACGGTAATTCGATCGCCGAGAAAATCCTGCGAAACTCAGGCCACGGATTAGAAAGTTCACAATCACGAAAAAATGAACTCGGTATAGACACGCCGGTGTTCATTGTTTTCTTTACTTTTACGTTATGACGTTACGGGATATCAAATAGTATGCAACCCTTAATTTAACGAACCACACCGACGAACACGTGGTCATTCGCTTCTATTCTAACTCAACGACCAATGGCTGTATGAAAAACAAATTATCATTTTTTGTACATTGCGAATACTTTTAATTTTTTTAATTAATTGCTGAAAGGATTTATTTAATTAATAAGTATTTAATATTTAATAATTGTTAACTGAATTCATTTAATTAATTATTAAAAGTGTAAGATAAACGAAATACTATTACGTAAAAGGTGAAATCACTTTCCTGTTAACCTTAAAAAAATCATCCCTAAAGATGCACCATTTTGTGGTACCAATACAGTCAGTTACCAATCTAGTCCAGAACCAATATAATGACTTTCCAATCGTCTTGTTGCTTGTTATTCCGACGAAGACTTCAATGCAGCATCTTGGTGGAGAGTTTAATTTGTACGTACCGGAGTGCATTTTGATGATCACGCCGAAGAAAATGAGAATCATCGTTTATTTATGTGCACGGGTCGAGGCGCCTCGTGTGGCCCCGGCAGCCATGCACTTTTTCCTCTGCCAAAAACGATGTCTTCGCGCTTCTGTCATCATCGATATTAGCCCCCAAAGTCACCTAGTGTGTCGCCGATCCTCCACCACCACGATGCATGCTCGGCACCGACAAGATTTTCCACGTGTCACTGGGTCACTGCACTTGCGGCGTCGCGCGAGAACGTGAATACAGATCGCTCTCTAAATATCAGAGTACCCACGACTCCGTACTCACCGGTCTTCTCTAAATTTTCGTCAGGAACGCACCGGACATCGAACAATTTTTTTTGTCGAAATTTGACCCACTTGTGTTTCGATGTTCACCGCGGGCAACGTGTACACTACTGTTATCTAAACTTCAACGTGTACACTTCGTTGACTTCTTTAACGGGTGAGGAGCACCATGGCGGAAAACATCTACCATTCGGAGCCATTTCTTTCATTTTGTAGAACCAAGGATACGGATTTTTGAATTTCCAAGTTTGCCAATGTGCGAATGCGCAAAATTGTTGAACTACCAGATAGCTGAATTGACAAAGTGACAAATTCTCGAAGCATAGAATCTTCGAATTCCTTGAAGTCGAAATTCTTTAACTTTCAAAGGATCACCATAGTGGAGGATCTCTTCCATTTTTTCCTCCATTTTGAAAAATCGAGTATTCAAACTTCTGGACTTTTAAACTTCCAGGTTTTCGAGTGTACAAGTGTGCAAAATTTCTAAACTGCCAGATAGCTAAATTGACAAAATGACAAATTCTCGAAGAACAGAATGTTCGAATTCCTTGAGATAGAAATTCTTGAACTCTCAAACCTCGAAATCCCAAACCTGATCCTCGAATCCCGAATTTGGTAATCTCCCAATGATCCGAATGTTCGAGTCTCTAAATCTCTGAATCCCCGAGTCTACAGATCCCATAAATCTGCAAACCCTCGAATCCCTAAATCCCCCGACCCTGAAACCTCCAACTCCACAAATTCCCAACTCTCGAAAGTCCCAATCTTCCGTATCCCCGAAGTAAAAAGCATAGTACAGCGAGGTAGCCATTTTTTCTAGGGAAACCGGGTGGCGGCCAGCGTGCAGCTCGTTTTCGAACGAATCCCGGACAGTTATGATTTTCTCGAGAGGCATCGTTTCGAAAATAAAAAAAAAGGGGAGAATCATTTCTGCCGAAGGTGATCCATCTCTGTTCCCTCCTGTTCGCGTTGGCCGGCCGTTCCTTCTCTTTCGTGCAATACGAAACGAGTTTCCAACGATTCAATGCCTCGGTCTTGCAAATGTGAAAGTACATTACTGCGGGCTCTGAAAGTCGTTTTGCTCGAAGGTTTACCTCTCGAGCGGCCCTGGACCGTTCACCGAGAAAAGAATCGCGAAGTGAGGACGAGACGAGCGCGGTGAAAAGTCGCCGTGGAATACCAGGATCCCCGACAAATCGTCGACCAAGGGGAAATCGTGGTTGCGTTTCGAATGAAAGCGCTTTTCCACTGTGTTTTGCCGCGGGTATAACCGGCTCTAATGGCCGGCCACCGATAGATTAATCCTCCGGTGGTTGTAAATTTCGATTTTCATTCGAAAACGTCAGGTAAAAATCCTTTCTCGTTACCGGGGACACGAGAAATTTATTGGACCTGCGACCTCCCCCCGGAAAAGGTTTAGATATTGCTCGTCGAACGAGCAAAATAATAAAATAATATTCTCGGGGAGCACGGTCGAAGAAATTAATATTGTCGGAGCTCGGGTCGAGACTCGAGTCATGCGACCCGTGAAAAACATCGTCGTAAATTTTTCGGGCCCTCTATGCACGGCATTGTATGAAGATATGGGTGCTTGGCTAATTTGTAATTTATTTATTTCGCCCTGCACAATCTTGGGATCGGCCCTGTCCATTGTTCGTTAGGACCATCGGTGTAATTAGATAGGGACAATGGCACTTTGGGTTCGACAAAATACGAATTACGGTCCTATACACGCAGCCTGATCAACTGAGGACGCTTTGTACTCGGAATTTAGAAATTGTTAATGTTACAAATATTCGAGCACCGAAATACACGTACAATACAATGCGAGTCACGATCTTCTACATTTACAAATTGTCAAATTCCTACATCTCTATTGTATACCCGAATTTCAAGATCCCTGAATCCCTAAATACTGAAATCTTCATTTTCAAATTACACATTTTTAAATATTCAATTCACCGACTAAGTTTTGAACAATTTTGAAGTTTGTCAAATTTTCAAATTACAAATTTGTATCAAATCTTCAATTCATCAATTGAAGGTTAAAGAATTTTTAAGTTTCCAATTATCCAATTACAATATCAATATATTTCGATTATGTATATTATCAATTATGTTTATTTTATTGATATTAATTTATCAATTGAGATTAATTGATGATTAAGTCATCGATTTGCTGATTTCCAATATTTCTGCCATAGATATCGCTAACGAAGCTAGAAAACGCCACAATAACGCTGTTCGTTCGAAAAACGCGGACCATTTCAAAAAGTCGATCCATTTCGAAAATTCCCACGCTCCGTAGTCTAACACCGCGAATTTTTCAATTTCCTTCCGCGTTACGGTCTCGTTCTTATTCCAGCATGTCGACGAAACCAATTTCACGGACATCTCGCGACGCTCCGGGAGGAAAATTCTGTTCACTCGACGAATCAAAAGAAAATCGATTGGTCGCCCGCTCTATTTTCTCTCCCCCCAAAAAAAATACAACCATCGGTCGACCACGCCGGCTCCATTCTCTCCTAAAATAGAGAACTCATCGATTCCGATCGCGTATACCAAGACCTTGTTATGCGTCTGCTTGAAACGTAAACATTTGCATTTGAAGAAAGACGAAATGCGCTCGACGCTATCGCGGCGTTTCGACTAAACACGATTTGATTGCGATTACCTGCTCGAATCGACCTCGACGATTTTTTCCGTCATCCAACAGCGTCATGGGTTCTCGAGGAAAAATACTCGCACGTCGAAAATACACCAGGTGTATGCATAAGTTTTTTCCTTTTTTTATTGGTATAGAAGACACGTAATTTTCAAGGGTGCAGACATTATTATAGATCCTAGAAAGTTTAGAATACCTATCGAAGGTTCAACATAACAGCAATAAAAGACCAAGGAACTTCGTTTAATGATTTTGCCAATTACTGTTGAGTTTGAGTTAGGTTATCGTCCAATAACTCCTGCAATTGTTCGTTTTCTCACTTATGTGGTCTACCAGAGCGTTCACTGTCTTTTACATTGAAATCGCCACTTTTAAATTATCGAAACCACGTCTCGCATGTTCTTATCGATGGAGCGTGTTCACCGTATGTTTCTACCAGCAAACGATGACTTTCAACAGCCTTTTTCTTTTGATGGAATAAGAAAAGCAACGCGTGTCGCAAATGTTCTTTTTCGGGCATAAAATTCGGCATGATCACTGAATGATAAAACAAAGACACTAGATTTTGGCCGACTCAACTTGTACGTGCTTGTCGTTTAATGTCGGACGAACATAATGACGTATGATTCGAATTAATACGCTGCGTACTTTTCGCTCGAGCCATCTCTTAGTTCAACCGGAAAAAACTTATGCATACGACTGGTACTACATACGCGGTGAAAACACGAGTCCCGAAGTCACGCGCTGAAAGTATCACGGTGGAAAACTCGAAATCACGTTCCCGCGACGGCAAAGAGAAAGAAGACACGTGAATAGAAATTTCTATGGCTGTCAAGATTAACGTCGTTCGGGAATAAGGCGGGACACGAAATCCGATTGATCCGGACGAGACGAGACGTCTCGGTGCCAGGCTCGTCGCGTGGATTCGATTAGAAACTGATCGATCGATTTGCCGAACGATAGGCGTACTGTCAGTTGCAAGCGCGCGAAAATTAATCCTTCACGCTCGGAAGCCGGCGTATTTCCGTCTTGGGATCCGCTCGTTCGTCGATGTAACGCGTTCCGGGCATACTTATCGCAACCGCAAGTTTTATTTGCATCGATATTCGCGTTCGTGTTAACACTAAAACTACCAAAGGCGTCAAATGACACTTTTCCAAATTTCGTACTTCAAACGACAAAATTTGTTAAGATGGTTTCCTTGACGTCTGTGCTGATTGTCATCAAGAGAAAGAATCAATAAGTGTGTTCATGTATGTCTCATCGTTTGTTCATTTATTTTTCAACTTCATTTTGAACTTCAAAATAATTGTGCATCATAAGTCGGTACTATTAGTGTTAATAATAATTGCACTGAAATTTACGATCAGATCTTCGCGTTTCGTAATTGTAGTTATCAGATTATAATGTAACGAACATTTGTTTTGCGCCCACGACCCTGGACTCCACCGTGTTTATCGCCTTTCATGTGGCAGAAACATATTTTCATTTTTATCCGTGAACGGTGACTCGCTAAAAACGAATGTACACTGCGGTCGTTTTTAATTATCATTTTTTCGTCGTTATTTGTTCTTTGAACACGGTATTCTTTGTAGCTATTCAGCGATTAATATGTTGTACTTTACAATGTTTGTTATATAGTTAATCCTTTGCATTCGAAAGTATTTTTACTGTTAGCAACTTTAACACTTTTTAGTTGGAAAGTTTGAAGAATTCTTCCGAAGTAATTATTTCTTTATTATTAACCGCTGTTATAACGACTATTACCTGTTTCAGACGTTCATTTTATACATCATAATATAATGTTTATACACCATATGTGCAACACTATAGGTTCAGTGAAAAAATACCTATTCTAAATTGCTGAATTAAACAAAATGGTTAGTGTGAGTCACCTTTTGAGTACAAAGGGTTGAAACCTTAAAACAGTTGAAATGTTAAAAAATAAACTTCCGTAGAAATAATACATTAACAATAAATCATAATAAAAAAGAATAATAATATATAATAGAGAATAATAAAGAATACAATTATATAACAGATAACAATAAAGAAAAATACTATATAATAGATAAAAATAAAGAGTAAAGCGCTAAATTGAACGCATCGATACCGGTTATATAGTTCGATTGATAAAGTCAACAGTCAACCAGCCACGATAGAAGCGCCGTGATATTAAATACAACCGGAAATGATTCTTACAACCTCGATCGAGTTAACCCCGCTTCAAGTCCGAGCATCCCCTATTTCATAGCCGGATGAAGAATGATTTTCATCGTATCGCGTTTTAATCCATCTTCATGAAGGCGGCTGACAACGATTCGACGATGAACGAGCAGTAACTTCGTATTATCGCGGCAATTGATAACAATTTGTATCCCGGCGTCTTCCGTGAACGCACGAAGCATCGACGAAACGAGTCGAGTCCTTTCGTCCTCGAGTTCGAAGGATTCGAGTTGGAGCTCGATTCGCGGAAGGAAACGAAACGGGAAGACCTATTTTCCCGTTTCGAAGTCGAACCAATGCGATCTGACACGCCGGACGCGCCTCCGCCGGTCGATACCGGGTTAATCGCGTTAAGGGACAAGCATATAATTTTATTACGGATAAAACTGACGCGAATTCGCCGACTCGAGTCGCTTCCGGATTCGTGGACGTCGGATTTGCGATGCTCGCCAATCTAACGGGCCTCGCACTTCGTACGGAAATGACGTTTATCAGTTTCCTCGAGACTTCTGATATGCGCCAGTAATTACTCGGCTGCTCAACACGAAATTATTCCGTCGTCGAAATCGTCGTCGTTCGAAAGAAGTTTCGAATTCTGTCGAATCCTTCGATCAACCTCGTCCCTCGATTCTCCATGAAATAATTAACGGTTCGAGCCTCCAGAAAACGATGTCCATCGACGAGTTCAACATCGAACGTACAGTCAAAAAAATCATTCTTCATATGGCAGTATTGGACCGGATGTTATAGTCGCAAGTAAAGGTGCGCGAAAGGGAGTCACGGAAACGGTGACCCTGCTTGACCGAGTCGACCGCCATCTTGAAGTCGGCCGTGTGCGCTACACGTACCATTTATCTGTTGTGCTTTATAACAAGTCACGATATGTTCTTTTGCTCGCAACCTGGAGTGATGGTTGCACAGTAGATACACGACTTAACACCACCACGATGGGACGAACCCGTTCAAACATTCGGTAGAGATCGATTTCTAATATGTACCCTACAAAATAGATTCTCGAAAGCGTATTCGAACGTCTACATGAAAGTTGTGTCCGATAATCTCGTTTTAAGTTTGAACATGTATAGCATGCTCTTCTGTGTCGTATATGGTTATGTCTGTTCATAACTGCATTTATACACACGTGCCCTTCGAAATTAACTGCACTAAAGATATACTGTGTCATTGTTTAGCTGGACACGACCCTGAAAACTTGTTCATATATTGATAAAGTTCATTCGCGACAATCGTACATCGACTCATTGATTGTATACTAATCGTGTATCAATTCATTAAATGCATTAAAAATTGAATCACTTTCTTTCTCTTTATAAACGGATTGTTGTGTGAGACATTTGACGATTTCAACTTTTAGGAAAAAACAAAAATGTCGAAAATAAAAATGGTGAAAAATTTAAAGATTTTTATCGCACGATCACCAGACATCGTTAACGTTCGATTTATCATTCCGTTCGTGCCCGTGCCCTTCGACCCCGATGAAAAGTCATCCTGCCATTTAACCTACGCTTTTCTTCGTCCCTTCCGACGAATCGCATAACCGGTTGTTGGTCACCGGTTGGTTTCCGTCTTTCTCGCGATAGCGTTCGGCCCGCTTTCTTTTCGACCGGTTCCACGCTATCCAGGATTTTCTCGTGCCTTTTTTAGTCCTTCCGGCGTCCGTCTGCGTAAAGGATTAGCAAAGGCTGGAACGACGACGAGGCTGAGATTACAGCGGGGAATCGGGGGATTCCCCAAAGCCGCTAATGCTCTCTTTGGCCCGGTTGCTCTTCGTTGACGATAAACACTCGGTGCGTGGATATCGTTCTGAACGGGCAATTAACGGGGAATTTATGCCGTTCAGGATTTACGAAAGTGGCAATAAAGAAATAGAACGGATATAGATATGAATACCGTATGGAAGTAAGAACGTTCTTGGATTTAGGGTGGATATTAATAAATTTATATATTCAAAGGCTACAAGCTTCGAGCATTTTAAAATGTTTAAATGTCTGAGCGTCGAAACTTTCCGGATTAAATAGGTTCGACGATTTGAAACTCTGAATTGAAAGTCTGAGATCTTGAAGAAGTAAATTTCAGATATTTAAAAAGTTTAAAGTTCCAAAGTTCTAAAGTTCAAAAATTCCCAAATTTTTACGTTTTCCAATTCCTACGTTCCCAAATTGTTATTTTCTCAAAATTCTACATTTACAAATTACTACGTTCCCAAATTCCAATTTTCCAAAATTGCTATGTTTCCACATTCTTACCGCTCTAAATTACTACGTTTCCAAATTTCAACAATTTCCAAATTCCTACGTTCTTAAATTCCTGCATTTCCAAATTGCTACCTCCCCAAATTTCTCCACTCTTAAATTCTTTCATTCCCAATTTACTACTTTCCCAAATTCGTACATTTTCAAATTCCTATTTTCCCAAATTGCTACGTTCCCAAATTCTCCTATTGTGAAATTCTTCCATCCCTAAATCGCTACGGTCCCAAAATCCCATAGCCCCGCTAAAATTAAGAACCATTAATCAAGGCACGAGCGAAGCGGGTACAAAAACTACCTGCAGGCCTAAGTATTATACCTAACGACCTAACTCAAGCGAGAACCACTCGAGATTTCCTGCTTTGGAACAGCGTATAGTTAGGAAATCGTGGTGTACGTGTTAGTTGGCAAACTCGTGCACGTGCACTCGGCTGTAGGTGCGCCCATAGAATCGATTATCGATTCGGATGTAAATAGGAACGAATGATAAATTTATCGGTGGATAGAGGCTCCGCTTCGCCATTTACCAACTTTCGATTCTCCTAATTTCCACAAATATTTTCGCCGTTTCATCGAGTCCAACCCTTCCCGCGAGCTCATCCTGATCCCTCCACGCTTTCTATAAAAAAGATTTGTCGTCCGCGGATAAAAGTTTAGGGGTCGATCGACGAAATTCGTGAAAATCATTCGGACTCCGTCGCGATTATCGTTCCGTGCGATTATTCCCTCGCACAGTTCCTTGAATCTTTTTATAAAGTAATCGATACTGCTAAACGAATGTGTCGCGAACGAAACTGAGGTCCTTGAAGGAAACTATAGACAGGTACGCGTATAACGGGGCCTCGACGAAGATAAAACCGTGATGTATCGAATGTTCGTTTCAACGAATAAACTACATCGTTCGACGTTTCTCGTTGCAACGAGTGCAAACAGAAGCAACGAAGTTCAAACATAATTCAATCAGGGAACCCTGTCGCGTTTGTGTTCGATCCTGCAATGTTTTTCGTACAAACTCGAAACTTCCATGTTTTCTTACAATTTGTAATCGCTTTATGAAGCATTTTACAGCGTCGCTGCTTAATTCATAGATCGAACGTTTAGTTTGACGAGTCTAAATTATTTTATAAGCGGAATTTTTATATTTTTCAATTTTGTATTGGCGCGCTAATGGAAAATTGTCCTCGTGGCATCATCTGACGGCGAGGGATGAAATCAGCGAAACAGAAAATTGCGATTTTTGGCAAAATGGGGCATTTTTTTACCTCTGTGGCCACTGTAGAATTTTCTATAATGATTATTTATTTCGAACAACGTTTAAATAATATAGTTGGATCGTTAATAACGATAATCCAGAAAATAGCTTTTGATGGACAATGAAACGCTATGGCCATCTAGCGGCGAAAGATGAAGTTAACGAAACAGAAAATTTAGATTTTTGGCAAAATGGGACATTTTCAGACCTTTCTGGCCACTGTAGGACGCTCTGTAATTAATATTTAATACAAATACACTTAAAATAATTTAGTTGGATCGTTAATAACGATAATTGAAAAAATAGCTTTTGATGGACACTGAAACGCTATAGCCATCTAGCGGTGGAAGGGTGGTACTAATGAAATTAAATTTCATGTATCTTTTGAAATATAAAATATTTCCCTATGCGAATAGTAAATATACATATAACATTCTGATTGTCTCACACACAGTGCATCGAAAACGATAAAAATGGAAATCGATATTATTTATTTTAGAACGTTGTCGCTGATAAATGTTTTGAGAATAACACTGTCAGCGCCATATAGCTACGATTTGCAAAACTATGTACGAAGCGACAAGTTTTTAATTACCGAATGAAGCCAGTTACAACATTTGTATATCGTAATTGTTATTGTTTTTCAAGCGAGAAATACATTCTTGTCGCGTTAATAGTCGTACAGAACCGAATTAGAATGCTGTATATGCAGTAAATGGTTGACAAAGTCAAATATTACGGGAAAATTTTTCAGATTTAGTTCCAAGGGTCCACCGCTAGATGGCTATAGCATTTGTGTGCCCGTTGACAGCACTTTTTTCAATTATCTTTATTAATCAGCTAAATAAAGTATAATTATATCGTACGGCTCACGTTTTAATCGTAGAGCGATTTTCGATCTCTATCAGGGTTTAAAAGTTGCTAATTTCCTGAAAAAACGCGATTTTCGTTTTCGTTAATTTCGAAGTCCGCCGTAAGATGGCGCTAGTGACATCTTTTTCAGAACCCGCGTCGATACGAAATTCCGTGTTACGTTTTTTCGCGTAAAAAAGCTCGAATTTACAGCACAAATTTGTAGAAATTCATTGGAGCGAACCTTGTGATGAATCCTAGCATAGCGAGTACCTTAATTTGCATCTATCCTGTTGCGATAGTCGAATAACCGTGGATAATAAAAAAAAGTACCATTTTAAAAGAAATAGGGATATTTAAAAAGGTAACATTTTAAAGGAGAGGATATTTAAAAAGGTATTATTTTTAAAAAATAAGGATATTTAAAAAGGTATCATTTCAAATGTAATACGGATACTGAAAACGGTACCATTTTAAAGGTAATTTAAATATCATTTAAAAGGGTACTTACTAACTCGTGGGCGATTAAAATAAGGGAATATTGTTTCAAATCGACGATCCAATTTGCGACGGAATGTTTCCTGGCAGGAAATTAATTTATAAACTGCTCCATAGACGCCGCATCGCGAGTTTCCTCTTTGACACGCTTTCGTAATTTTTATTGCGCGTGTTGCACGCGTGAAAGTGCAGAAAAGCACAGGTGAACCGTGTACACGGGGGAGTTCTTCCGCTTTTAGCAATCGTAAAGTGCAGGTGCACGCGGTTGCACAATGAACAATGCACGGTGCGGCTCACACGAATGCCGTACTTGTAACGGTCGAGCTCGGCCACGAAATCATTTCTTTCGCGCTCAAAAAAAAAAAACAACGAACGAAAAGACAAAATACGAATGATATATAATTGTTGCACGAAGAAGATTCGTTCGTTGGTTGAATTTTTATGAGATACCGAATTTTTCAACGCTCCTTGACAGCCAATCGATTAATAATTCTTCGATAACGACAACTTGCCACTGAAAAATGGTCGAAAGATTGCGACGTTTAACTCGATGTTTTTTTATTAATTCGATTAAATTTCTGTGACGTTCGATATAGATTTATTTTGATTTCTGCGAATTTATTTGCAGGTACATCGAAATACAACCGATTGAATTGCACGCCTTAATTTATTCCCATAGGGGACAGTATCGCGCAAAATGCATGTGACCAAAATGAACCATGTTTCGGGTCGGTAGAGATCGATGTATATTTAACGCCACGGTTTGGTGAACCCGCCATTAATTGCTATGGGTTGACGACTAGATACACGACAGGGGTTAAATTGCTTGAAACAATCACGGAATATTTGAATATCAACCTTTCGCGGTTCGGTACTTCTCTATGGGAAATCCAGTCTGTCAATCTTCGTGGTTTTTTTTTAATTAGGACATCGAACGTAACGAGGGCTACCTGTGCCTTCGATTAGGGTTATGGAAAAGATCCACAGACAATTTTTTATGCTACCATTCGTCATCACTGTATAGTGATTTGGATGTCGTCTGAAGATCCAAATTACGAAAAATCTGAATCTCTTTAGTTTTGATAGGAACATAAACATAATACAGAAGTGGATGCAGAAGTTGTATGGAAAGATAATGATACTAATTTGGCTCGATGCAAATTTGGCCCGGTGCCAATTTACCTCTGCTAATCAGTCTCAGGGCTAATCTAGAATATTTGAGAAATTCGAAGATTTGCATAATTAAATTCTCACCATCAATTCCATATTAATTGCATTATTTCCTTCCATATTAATTATTGTATTATTTTTCTTCATATTAATTATCGTCTTACATACCATCGTATTAATTGGTGTATTATTTTCCTTCATATTAATTAGTGTATTATATACTTTCATAATAATAGTGCGCTATATCCTCCGGTATTAATTATCGTATCATTGTACTTCGCGACTAATGATTGTATTATTATTAAGCGTTGATCATTCTATTCTTATTCGCGGTACAATGTGCGTACGCGTTAAATAATAGAGAAAAAAAGGAGACCGCAAAGTAATGAAAAATTCATGCGTGTACGTGTGGGCTTGAAACTCGAATATTTCCATGGGGGAGAGTGCAGAGGGTAAAAAGGATATTCAGAGACACGACGGGCGTTGTTTCCCATGAAGCCAACGAAGCGCGGACGAAGGAGAGAATCGATCGCGCGTGCAAAGTTTAAATTTCGTGAATTCGATAGCTCGATCGGGTATCGAGAACGCGTGCATCGTCACGTGGACCATATGGTTCACGTGCCCCCAGCATGGAAGTAATGGGTCACGATTACACAAAGAAGACCCTGACGAGGAGGATGAACGCGTCGTCACGTTCCTCAAAAATTTTGCAAAATATTCCACGATATTATTTTTATTACCGGACCAGTCTTTGGTCGTATCGTTGATAAAGATCGGCACAAAACTCGACAGAAAAATGTCATCATCGACCATTATCGCAGAAAACGTCGACGTTTCGAGGAAACGGCTTCGGTGGTTCTTTGGAAGAGAAATAAGTGAACATCCGAAACCTTTTGTCGACAAGGAAGACACGTGCCTATCGATTGTGGCTTAATCCGGAAGCGAATATCAAAGGAAACATTTTCAAAGGATTCCCTCGAACGTTTCCTGTCGGATAGCCACACGTTTCCCTACAAAAATGTCCTCCAGTTCAAAAATTATTATTATGTATAATTATTTTTGTATCGAACCTCGGATTCGATCCTCGAAAACTCGCAACCCCCACGAGTAGCGAACACGAAATTAAAATACCGAACGAGCGTCTACTTTGTAATTACAAAGAGTATAATTCGTGGCAAGGATCCGAAGAGCGAATTATTCAAATTACCAGGAGAAGAAGGTACAAAACCGTTGTTCGCAGTTTTCACACGAAAATTATAAAGGGAACGGTCCCGCAGGGGTGGTTCGGTTCATGGAACATGAAGTTCACGCGTGAAAACGAGCCTCCAGTTTTACAATTTTTGCAGGTGTCGTCCGTGTACGAGAGAAAATGCAATTTCGTTCAATTTATTCGCTTCGTGGCCAGCTATTGTCTTATGCTAATCCCACGCGCTGCGAAGTAGGGCCCAGCAAATTTAGTTAAAGCCGGAGTTAATGTCCGAGTAATTGCACGCACTACCGTGTAAGAGGAATTGACCCTCTCTGTGCACGCGTGTATGTGCACTGTTAATACATTTGGATGGTTCGGTAAGGCGAACGCTGCGAAAGTTCGAAAATTTGCAGATTCACTATTTGTGCGAATCTCTAATTTTTAATTCTGAAATGTTCAAGTTTCTGGTTCGCGGATTCGCAACCTTTCTTCACTTTCAAATTTGTAAATCTCTAAATTTTTGTAGTTCCTGTTTATTTAATTTCCAATTTATAAAATCTTTCAATTTCCAATTTCCAAATTCCTGAGTCCTCTAATTTTCCAATTTCCGAATTTCTCAATTTTCTAATTTTCCGATTTTCCAATTTCCAAATATCTCAATTCTCTAATTTGCAATTTCAAAATTTTTCAATTCTCCAATTTTCCGATTCCCTAATTTTTGATTTCCCTAATTTTCGAAGTAGCTTTGTCAGAAACTGATGCAAAATCTGTCGCCAGCGGAATGTTCGAAAATCATAAACAGAGGGTTATTCATTTCTCGTACCAGATATTTGCAAAAGTTATAATAAATAAATCGTGGCTGATCAAGTAGAATTAAATAAATATATCCATTTTTAAACATGTACTATATGTTGGCCTCTAAACATAAATTATTCTAGGCAGGTCATGAAGAGTATGAAAAATAAATTTCAAACTGGGACAGCATAAACTTAGAAAGTTTCACAAGATTGAAAAAATTACCTTCCTCCCAAAATCAAATATCCATTTTAATAATGTGCATTTTAATAATGTACATGTAAACGATAGTCGTCGATACAGGAAATTGTCGTCACGCAACAAACAATCGTATCCGTTCATCCCCTACGTCCACGTGTACGTTTCGAGTTCCATTGTGGGTAACCACTCGTCCATAAACGTCTGCGAAGGTCCAGAAAAAGGGTTGCCAATCATCGAAAAGTGTCTTTGCCAGATGGTCGATCGAGCAATATCGATCCGGTGGATCGATTTGCTTGAGATTTATTCGCGATTGCGATCGTTCAATGGATCGTGCCGTTGAATGATGATGGACAGATAAAGTTGAAAGGGGTTGCTGCTGTATCAAGCAGATGTATCGATATCGTTCAATGAACCGTTTCAAACTGTTGCAAGTTTGATATTCGTTGGGGAATTATTTTTTAATGTACGATGACGATGTTATTTTTGTATGTAATTACGAAGAGTCTTTAGAGTGGGGGAGGTACGGGATTTTTCGTTCCAGATTCAAAGTTTTATTAAAGGGATTAAAACAGATACGAAAAGGTTTCATTTGCGAGAATTTAGTTTGATACGGTTCAACTTTGGGAAATACAATTCGGTGCAATTATATTTGACAAGTCTTGATTTAGTATGTTTCAAGTCGACGTTGTTTTACTTGGAACATTTTAAAGAAGACTTGGAAAATTTATAAAAAAGACACCCGAAAGCAAAATAAATAAGTAAATGCTTTAAAACTCCGTTTTTGTTGCATATTTTTTTACATCCCTCTACTTTCGAACATTCACCATTCGCACACACTTTTAGGAACCAATTATGTGCGTAAGTCGAGGGTCCACCGTACATTCTAAACGAAAATGTATGAAAAACACGTCCATAAGGTCGACGATGCTCTTAACACGAACATGAAACTTCAACCTGGATTTCGTATAACGGACAATCCCAAACTAGTCCTCGTTACTGCTTCCAGCTTAACGATTAAAGTGATCTTTCAACTAACAAGAGTTGTACGGTACAATTTTCCGTGAGTCATCAATGGCTGCCAGCGTGCTCGCAACAAAAGGTAACCTATCCTAAACACGCGTACAGTCGCAAATGGCTATCCCTTTTTTGTTCGAACGATTTGTAAACATCCAACGGCGAGACGCCTGCACCCTAATGAACACCCCCGTGAAGCAGTGGTTTCTGGTCGAATTTGGAAAATTGCCGGAACGAGAATTACAATGGGCGAGGGTCGTGTGTCCAGGAACAGGACACAGTCAGATCATTCTGCTGGCCGGTTTCCACGCTATTATTTCGAAACGGGCAGGCCGTGTCGTTTATTGCGGGACAAACAAGCAGAATCGAAAGAACGGTCACTCTGCTTTCGTAATAGAGACCTGATCTGTTAGCAGAATCGTTACGGGGGACCAAGAAAAGGACAGCTGACATTTGGAATCGAATTTGGATCGGGTCAACTATGACAGTTTGTCGGTCGTGGGGATATTTAGCGGACATCGAAGAATTTACGAAATATTTCGTTTCGCGATATTCGCTATTTCGTTAATGCACGCGATATAAGCATACATATATGTATATATGATTGAAATCGCCATATGTATCTACTGATATGTCACGAGGAATTTTTTTCTCGACGACGTCTCGTTTCTTTTTGAAACACAAGAAATGTAGTCAGGAGCCAGTGTGTTGTTATAAGGAAGTTAAGGAAATGAAGAACGTACATACGGACATTTAAATCGTTGATTTTTAAGGACTCATTAAATTAATTAAGGAAAGTGCAGCAATTCGGAGAGCTAAAGATTTTTAAATCTAGATACTTGAATATAGGGAAATTTATATACTTAAACATCTACGAGTTTGATAATTCTACAACACGAAAAGCAGATCATCTACACATTAAAAAATTGTTAAATCCACACACTTGTCGTTGTCCGAACGAGCACACATTGTATCAAGTTGCACCTGTGTTCGAGCCAGGCGTACCTTGGTCTCCTTGTCTTCCGACGATATTTATCAATACTCAACGGAGTTAAAGAAACCGCGTAATAATGTATCAATTAACGCGAAACAATAAGATTATCGATCGGATGCGTCATCGACCAGTTATCGACATTCCCGGTCGATAAACGGCTCGATAATATTGGCGAAACGTCGGTGGCCAACGGTGAAAGAAGAAAAATCGGACGAAACCGTGAATTAGGCAGCTGCCTAGGAATAATGGCTGGTCAGAAAGGAAGCGAAGGGTTGCACGCGTTTAATACACGGTTAATACGGATTGTCGTGGGCGCGTGCAACCACATCCTGTGCAATTTTTGTCACGCTCGTCCAGGCTCTTTATTTTTTCGTTCGTGCATTCCCTTCGTATCGCGCGCAGGGGGTATTTAATCGAAAAATCGTGATCGCTCACGAGCCACAGAAATCAAAGGGCCGTTGAGTCGGAGGTATTATGTTGGCCACCGATAATCACTACACGCACGACGTCCGTGAACAGAATAGGTATCCTGGATACAACAGAAACGAAGAATCATGGTGGACACAAACGGTGAACGTCGGTTGCCGATCGATATCCGTACGCCATCTTGTTTCCTTCGTTGCTTATCGTTACGAAGACCCGTCGTTAATTAAGATCTTTTGTAAATCGAAACGAACGTTTCAGGATACTTCAAAGATTATTTGTGCCGAATATTTGAAAGATTTCTCGTGCTGAATATTTGAACCAGTATTCGTGCTGAATATTCAAACGATTCTTACTACCGTGAATGCAATTAGCCTCCGATCACCTATGTAATTATCTATTGAACTGTGTTTAACTCTAGCGATTAGATTGTATTATCGAAATTTGCTTAGATTACAAAGAAAATCACTGTGAAATGTATTTGCCGTGCGACCACGTAAAACACAGCTTTTCAAGGGTTAACATCGATATTAGATCGTGAATCTGGCATTCACGAATTCAATTCAAGAATGGAAATACGATGTTCTTGTATTGAATTAATTCAACTTGTGTAAAATACGATTGAGAATTCGACATTGACGTACGCTCAGCTACTGCAATTCGTTATTATAATCTTACTAATAATGTTTTCCCTAGCGATGTAAATTAAAAAGACCAGTGAAGGTTAGAGTAGTCGGTAGTTTTAACAAATTCGCTTAAATTTTGCGAATAGTTAAAATCTCTGAGCGTACAGCTTTGGTAAGCTGTCTCTCGGAGCATCGTTATCTACTACTATTGATTTTCATATTGCAACAAGGTTCGCAATAAACGTCAGATAATTTTGCTCGGCTTATTGATCGGTCGGTATCGAAGAGCCGTAAAAGTCGAGGGTCGTTGTGCGTTCGATCAGTCAAGTTCCATAATACGATCGATCGAATGTAACAACATTCGATCATTGACAAATACCAAGCTTATTTATCCGAAAAATGTAATTGCGTGTGTACTCCGTATGTATTATAAATCATGTGTGTACTATGTATGTACCATGCATGCACATGTACTATGTACGAATACAACTTTTGCGTTTAATACGATTTAATATGAATAATTACAGATTCGTCGCATTAATCTCCTGTTGTGAAAAAATAATTATTTTCAAAATTTAATTAATACGTTTTGTTTAGACTTCAAGTATGTGAATAAAAAATTTCATCAGCTTCGATTAAAGGAATCTCTTATGTATAAGTTATAATTATGTTATAGACGATTTAGTTACGAGTGATTAAATTACAAATGATTAAGATAACAGTGATTAAATATAAATTATAACTTAATTATGCTATTAATATAAATTTAATGTGATCGTTATTGCGCACACGATGTAATATCTACCGATACGAGATTACGGTTTCCTTCGGTTTCTATCTGTAGGGACTTACCGATCAAAAAGTATTTATAATACGAGACCAAAACGTATTATAAAAATTCGGTATCGTTACGCTAGATCAGAGATATACCAGCGTTATCTCCTCCTATTTTAAAGCAAACGATAACGTGAAAAATATAGTCGAGAGTAGGGATACGTAATCTCGTCGTTTTATATCGGCAACTTCGAACACCTTCCGTCATTTTTCGTGTTTTTCTATCGTGAATAGTGGAATATCTCTTGGATCTCGAGACAGGGCGATTAGCATTCTCTCATCCGAGCACGATCGTGAGGGAAACATGACGCGAAAACACGTGCAGCTTTTGGTGTTCGCTGGTTTCCTGACAATCGGTGAGTTCGTATCGCGATTTCTTCGCGAGTGATTATTCTCGAACGAGGAAATTTTTTCGAATCGATTCACACCCCTTTGATGAAAAATGCTCGCTCCGCCGTCGAACCTCGAAACCACGTTCTGTGAACGATCGGGTTCGTAACAGAAATATTGCAAAAAATAATGAGAATGTGCACGGCCAAATTTGTAACATTAATTTATTGTGTATCCGGTTCGGCGGAGACATTGTCGCGAAATAATTTGTTTCGGAAACGTGTCATAGTTTGAAATAGATATCTAGTTGCAAATATAAATAGTCGCGAAAGAATGCAACAAGCGATTTCGATCTTCTCGGTTGTTTCAATGTGAATAAAAATTTGTAAGTGGCATTTCATTGTTCCGCGTTAATACCGTGCGGATGATTAATCGATCAAAGTCGAGTTTCGATGGAATTCTGCGATTCTCGTTCGATGCCGATCAAATGCAACACGGATAATGCTAACCGGTTGAGCGATCACGATGAAAGATGGAATCTGGCGCGCTGTGCTTTGTTTCGCTGAAAATTCCCTCGCAAAAGTTACTAGAATCCCATCGCAAATCATACGATATAAATTTCAAGATCGTATCCATCATTTCGATGTCCTACGTAACGATCTGATTATTAATTAAATTCAAATAAGAATGCGAATGTTTCAGCGTCGTGCAGCAGCGTTCATAATCCGATACAAATAATAGAAACGAACGAAAATGATTTGATGCAACGAATAAATACCGCTGATGTACCAATATCGAAGGACGATTTCCGATACAATGTTCCTAACAAGAAAAATGTACCGTGCATGTTGGCAAATATGGACATAAAAATTTCAGTGCCGTATAAAGTGGAGACAGAGGTAAAAATCTTGATACAAGATTTCCAATTGTTATTAAATTTCGATTAAGTTAGCTGGTTAAATAACGAAGGTAAAATTGTAAATAATGTATTACAATTAAGTATAAAGGAATAAGCGGTTTATTTACACGAATATAAAAAAATTTCATTTCGTTTGCAGACCAAAAACGCAATTTTAACGGTCCCGATTAATAAACAACCAACCGGTACTTGTTCCGATGTAAAGTCCGAAATGATATTCACATGGCGAGAAGACAAGGACAAGGATAGCAAAAATAACGTTGTTACATTTACATTTATCAATGACCATACTGATTTCTCGCTGTTCTCCATCACGGCTTATATTTATATGGACACCGAGAATTTTGCCGGATCAACAGGTGACACAATTTATGTACACGCTATTGTTTCGTTTCCGTTAATACGTACATATGTACCAGTAACGGGCTGACTAATTGCCCACCGAAGAGCTCGAGGGCATCGGTGTGCACGATGCGTGCACGGTAGCGATAAGGTGTTGAACGGAGATATCGACGGAGATATTCTTTCTGTAATATTTGACATTCGAAATTTTCGAATTTCGATGTTTGGTATATTGGGAATTTGGAAATTTAGAGACTCGGGAATTGAGAATTTCGGAGATTCAGGAATTGAGAAATTTGGAGATTTGAACATTTGGGAATTTAGGAATTTACAAATTCAGGAATGTGGGGATATGGAAATTGAGAAATGTAGGAATTAGGGAATTAGGAAATTCGAGAATTTGGGATTTGGAAATCTGGGAATTCGAGAATTTACAAATTGAGGAATTTGGGGATTTGGAAATTTGAAAATTTGTTAATTTAGAAATTTGGGAATGTGGGAATTGGGGAATTTAGGAATATAGAAATTAGAGAATTTGGAAAAATTAGGAAACTGGAAAATTCACAAAGCTAGAAGTACAAAAATCTTGAAATATCGAAATTCGGAATTGTTAGAATTTAAAAGTTTAAGAATTTGGTAATTTTGAAAGTTGATAATGTTGTATATTGTGTAACGTTAATTTTTTCGACCCTAGTAAAGTTATTTAAAAAAAAATGTTTATCAGCTAGAAACAAAATCTTTCCTAATTAATATTCTTATGTTAAATTAGAAAAGAGGAAGGACATGACCTTGTTCTCGGGCAATGATCTTCGTTTGTTCGTTGCATCGGCGAAAAATGGTCTACACAAGTGCGATAAAGAAATTAAACGGAAAGTCGAGACTGCTGAATTTACTATAAGCAATGTTGCTTTAATTGCATTCAACAAGGACAATGATCTTTCTACGCGTAAAGGTAAAATGATCGTTGAAATTATATCGATTCAAGGCCGGCTGAAATGTTCGTAGTATAAATAAAAAATAAAACAACAAAATAATATGAATTGATTAAATAAAATTGAAAAGACGACTTCGCATCTTCGTTTCAACTTCATCTACGTAAAACTGATCGGTTCATTTGTCGTTAAACATTTCAGCCCAACCCTTTTACATTGGTGTCGCATAAGCGTGTTAAAATTAATAAAAATACGAAATTTTTAGAACAACAATGCTCCGACCAAACGAAGGGCACTAAAACGTTTCCTTATTCCTTGGTGGACGATGTAACAAAGGTGACTTGTACTTTGGCAAAAATGAACATTTCTTTGACAATACCATATTCTACGAAGGACTCAGGGGCAAGTATTATTAATTCCATGCTAATGTATCAGTCCACTGTATTTCACTATTTTTTTAATTCATGTCATTGACGTAATTAATCAAGCGTTAGATTACTGTGCGATATATTTCCACGCGTGAAGTTAACACGTGTTGTATTCCCATGCATTCGATTACCATGCGTTACGCTGCCATACGTTAAATTTCTACCCGTTCAATCGTCAAGCGTTAAATTGCCATTCATAGAATATCACCACGCATTAGATTAACACGTGTTGTATCACCACGCGTTACAAGGTAATAGATCATGCTTTTGTGTCACGTCATATCTTCTAAACTAATGATTTTCTTACATAAATAGATTAATACTGTCTTGTAAAGAATATGAAGGAGCATCAGCTGATGCAATAAAAGATATATTATTCCATTTAAAAAAACATTAATGACCTTCATATCTCCTTTTCACGTACACCTACGAAAAAAATATACCATCAGAATGTGTGCCTGTCAAAATCATTCAACTTCATCCGAAACATTTGCTATGAGTAATAATAATGACGCAAATATAGATGGCAAAATGCGGTGAACCACCCTGTATGTTAGATGATGCTGCAATATTTATTTATTTATTTTCTACTTCAGTTTCAGTTTTGAAGTAAGCATGCATTTAATGCCGGTACTTCTAGTGCTAATTACGTCAATGATTCGAAATTGAATAGAAACAAACCTCATTCCCAATTTTAACTTCACAAACACTTTCGACCGTAGGTTAAACATGGTATCATAAGCGTTAAGGACAGCGGCACGGCAAAAGGAATATGCGGCACGACACAATCGTATATGAACCTAACTTGGTCAGAATCGTCGAAAGAGCAAACGTTTGCAGCCGACAGTACGGAGAACTATATTACATTTAGTTTCGTGAAGAACAAAGAATCAACCTACGTTAACGGCATAAGCTTTGACGTCTATGCGGACAACAAGAATTTCCCCGATGCTGCGGGTACGTGCATGAAAATCGAACGATAATCAATTTCTCTTTCAGAAATGGAAATAAGTATTGGTAACAATATATTTGAGCAAATGATTAGAACCCTATTATCAAAAACAATTTTCTCACGCACGCGCATGTTGCTTTGAATACAGAGACGAGATTAAGTGGCCAAACACCACTCATCTTTCAGGAGTTAACCACGCCTGAAAATGGATTGTATAGTTGCGCGAACAAAACTATCGATATTAATAATGTCGTCATGAACATTAGCAACGTGCTGTTGATCGCATTCGATGCACAAAAGGACTTCGCGGAGAAAACAGGTACGGTATTTTCGCCACGCTGTTCTCATTTCTGGATGAAATTCTTCTTTTAACCCTTTGCACTCGAAGGTGTTTTTACTGGTAGCAAATAGTAACGCTAACACCTTTTGATTAAAAAATTTGATGAACTTTTTCGAAATTATTATTCTTCTATTATTAGAGACACGGAGATAGACCGAGTTGTTTTCCAGCTAATTGTGACGTCAGTTTTCGAGCCTCCATAGTTCTGAAGAGCTCATTTAAATTTTTTCGTATTATATAACAAATTGACGAAGTCTGAAAAAATATTTGATAGTAGCTCAATCATTTGTAAATAAAACCAACAAAAATTTAGGTCGATCGGACGCATAGTTTCTGAGAAAAAAATTCGTGAGCGAAGTCTATTTTCGCAAAAATGGACAAAAACTGCAAATTTTGAAGGCTTGTAATTTCTTAAAAAATTCGAAATGAGCAATACAATGACTTAAACCCCCCATAATTTCACATAGACTATAACATATTTTGATTAAAACAAAATCGCAGATGGTGAGGTCAAAAAGTGATGCACCTGCACTCGAGGGGCGTCAGCACATTCGCCATTTGATCGAATGCAACAATTTTAAATGAATAAATTCTAACTAAATTTATACTATATTTTTATCATATAATTTATAGTATATAGTAGAAACGGCCTACAAAAATAATAATTTGGAAAAAATTCATCAAACTGTTCAACCAGAATGTTTCGCAGTCGTTATTTGCCAGCAGTAAAAGTGCTTTCCAATGCAGAGGGTTACACGATAATATGTGCTGCTTAAGAATCTCTATTACAAGTTGATTCACAAATTACCGTAAATATGAAAGAAGATTATTGATCCGAATGCTTCGTCAAAAAGTCGTCGCGAGCTTAGTAAAACAAAAGATGCTACAAATTTTCCAGTGGTGGACTGTAAATCGGAACTCAGCCCTAGTGAGAAAGATTTTAAGTACACTGTAAAGAACTCGAACAACGTGTCTTGTATTTTGGCAAACATGGATATCACGATGAAAGTACAATACGAGCAAAAAGATAATAAGGTAAGGTATCGAGGTGTATAATTGACGTGCGCGAAACTTGAAATTAACTGATTTTTGTGACGTACAAAGACGTGCTGTGTACGCACCACAAGATGAGCACTAGAAATTCAAAGAAACGTATCCATTTTCTTCGTTTTTCGAACGACTAATGTAACCAATCGTGCGACCCAATAACGAACAAAGAATATCGTGTTTCTGATTGTTAGAACGGGACCGGAACTATAACTCTACCATCCACGGCCAGTGCCACCGGAATGTGTGATCATTTGATGTCGACATTAAATTTAGAATGGCCCAGCGATACCGCAACGAGGTCAATTACGTTTTACATCGCTCGAAATTCGAGTACCTTCTTTGTGTATCAGGCAGAAGCCTATATTACATTGAACGAAGACAAATTTCCTGACGCCATTAGTACGTATATGCGTGCAGAAATTACACGTATAAACGATGCGTTCATGTTCTTCGCGATGTACAATGTTCCTAGTACATTTCAGACCAGAACAAAGAGGTATACAGCATGACCACGTCGTTCGAAAATTTGTTCGCTGCTGACGCGAACAATGGACTATACAAATGCACGGAGCAGCATCACACGGTATCAATGACGAACGGTGTCGAGATGGACATAACCAACGTGGCGATCATTGCGTTCAACGAGGATGATGACCTTTCTACGAGAGAGAGTAAGATGTTTCACAAATTGACGAAACTCATCCCTCCGCTTTACGATAAGTCGCCGATAAGATCGTTGTAGATAACTGTAGTTATCGTTGAAGAAAAGAAAAGATCGAAAAGATCGTTATAGCGAACTATCTTGACCAAAGATTCACAGAATTTTGTTTCACACACAGAATTTTGTACATATACAGAATTTACTTCGACGTGAATTATTTAGCGAATCGTTCGATTTAATTTTTATCAATTAAATCGTCACTTTTGTTGCATTTCCAACAGCTTTTCCTTCACAATTCGTGTTTCGTAATTAAAACGATCATTAATTTAGCATTGATTTGTCATATACAGAATTTCGATCGCGTTAGCTCCGACATTTCAGTCGGTTTGATCGGTTTTGTCTACGTTTAGCTCAGAGTTGTTCCAAAGAACCAGACATCTCGTCTTCGTCGTCTACAACGTCTACAACGAGTTTAGCACCTCCAACAGACCCACCGACCGAACCACCGGCACCGGCACCAGCACCCGAACCGGACCCATCCGTAAAGAAATTCGTGTACTACGTGGTGAATGAAGGATCAGATGTGGCTTGTTTATTGGCAAACATGACGGTCTCGTTGCAAATAACTTACGACAAGGCCGATTCGGGGGTAAGTATCCACGAGTCATACAATACTGTGTTATAATTGTTATTATTACAATTATGTACCGTGTTAATTATCGTGATAGCGACATTGTCGTTTGTTGTTTGTTTCAGACGAATACAAAGACCTTGACCGTACCACCCTCACCTACAACCAAAGTAGGTGGCAGCTGCGAGAACGCAACATCTACGATGAAATTGACTTGGCAAGAAAAGACTGATGCCACTTTTGACACGACCGATACCCAAAACGTTGTTACACTCACTTTTCAGAAGGACAAGTCGACATTTTCCCTTCACTCGATAAGCGTTAGTTGGTATCTGGACGAAAAGAATTTCCCTGATGCAAAATTAGGTACGAATTCGAGTTTTAATAAGCGGCGTCGGTATACAAAATTTTTTAATTTGAACATTTGGTACTTGAGAATTTGTATATTGCGGCATTTCGTATTCGAGATTTTTTAGTTTGGACCATTTGGTATCTGAAAATTTGTTGCTTCGAACATTTCGTACTCGAAAATTTGCAAATTCGGGTACTGGGTATTTGAAAATTTGTAGATTCGGACAATTAGTATTTTAAATCTGTGGATTCGAACATTTGGTATTTGCAAATTCGTCGATTCGAACACTTTGTGTCTGTAAATTTGTAAATGTGATATATCCATGATGCTAAATTACAATTTTTCCAAATATCTAAGTTTGCGAATGAGTTTAAATTTCCAAATTTCGTGTTTCAGTAAAAAAGCGAGCCGTGGCAAATGCGAAGGATGCGAATGTATTTACTGCTTCTGCGGATAAACTTTACAAGTGCGCTCCTAAGACCACGGCAAAAGTTGAATCCGTCGATGTGGCTATCAGCGATCTGATACTGATCGCGTTCAATAGCGAAAAGAAGGTTCCAACGAGAACGGGTAAAATGAGTTTCCGCAAATAAGTTTTAAAATGTTAATACAATATCGACTGGTCATTCGCGTTTTTATTTGAACGATTTGCAATTTTTAGTGGAGGATTGCGTTCCCGAAGAGCCGGAGAGTGATGTTGGTGCAATCGTCGGTGGCATTATAGGAGGCCTTATTCTTCTCGGTTTGTTAGTATATGGGTTCATGTGGTACAGGAAGAGAAGAATGACATAATCAAAAAAGACTTATATATTATACGTACTCCTGTGAATGTGTTGTGAATAAATTATGACAATTTGTATACAATACGGCGTCGTTTAAATTCTTGCAGTATGATTTCTCTTATACGTGATTAATATCACAAACTTACTATGATTAAATTTGCAATTTTACAAACGCCAAAAGTACATACGACGATTTTCTGCTTTATTAACAATTATATAATCATTTCGTTTGATATTATTATCGTGAGTACTTTTTTCATCAAAATAAATTGTACAATTGTAAATGACGAATAAATAAGTAAATGTTTTAAAATTTGAAGCCAGGTGCTCGGCCCCAGCTTGTCTATTTTCAACAATGTTGGCTATTGTTTCATTTTTCCTATCGACCATTGTTCTACTGTCGCGTTTTTGTCACACGCGTGTGTGTACGTAGCGTATGTGTACGGTCGCATATGGTGCTAGGAAACTATTCATTAATTAGCCCATTTTACGAAACAATTCGATGCATCGACCACCCTTTTGGTTCTGTCACGGTTACGCCCACCCCAATTATCTTGTTTACCTGGTAAACTTGTATGCACTTTCCTGCGAACGGAAATCGATTTAAATGCAAAAATCGCGAATTTCGCGAGCAACTTTGTTCGCTCGAAAATAGGAAATAATGAATATGTATTCGTATTTTATTTTTTCGATACTCGGTGATGGGACTAAGAGCGGATTCTTGTTATTTCATAATGGTCGTTTGCGTTGAGGAGTGAAGGGTTGCTTTCATAAAGAAATACAAGTGCTTCTGCAAAGTTCAAATTGTAAAAAATTTCCAAATTCCAAAATCTTTCCAAAGTTTTTTAAGCTTTCAAGTTCCCACAAAAATGTAAAATATCTGCAGATTCCAAAGTTGAAAACTTGAAAAATCTCAAAATGCCAAAGTTGAAAAATTCAGAACTCTAAAAATGTCAATGTTGAGAAATTCCCAAAGATGAAAAATTCGAAAATGGCAAAATTGAAAAATCTGAAAATGGCGAAGTTGAAAAATTGAAAAATCTAAACATGTCAAAGTTGAAAAATTCCAAAATCAGAAAATGCCAAAGTTGAAAAATTCGAAAACCTAGACATCCCAAAATTGAAAAGTAACAAAATTCGAGCTTTGGTAAGCGGTATTTCTTTGCGATCCACTCTCCCATTTTTTGATGCGTACATCGCCGGAAAAAGATCGTATTTCATGGCGATTCCGGTTGAAATATTATCAAAGATTGGACACACCCCCTATTTAGCACCTGGATATCATATCACGAACAGCAGATGCCGTCATAAAATCCCCGATAATCAGCGTTAATTTGCCTGCAAGAATATTTACGATCATCGTGCATGCATCAAACATAATTCCTGTTTATCGTGGGAACCGGGCAATTACTAGAAAAAATCTATTAGCTCTCTTTGCTAGAAAATGTCTCGAATTCGTTCGAGCTACGCACCCTCGCAAATACATCGACGGCCACTTCCGTTTTTCCCACATTCATCAACCGGCTACGGATCGTCGATTTTTTTTTATAGAACCAAAGGTAATTACGTATCGAGAAAAACTGTTATGCATCTGGACAGTGTGGAAATGGTAACGATGGTACTATTTTTATTTAATATTTTCAAGTTGACGGCAATATAAAAATCGACAGTCATCGGTTTAAAAGAATTTAAATGGCCAATGGGTCCTGCAAATTCTTCGAAATCACTTACCTGGGACGTTCAAATTCTGAGAAATCAATGAAAGCTTAACTGTTTATTCCGAACAAAAACGAGATTTATGAACTGGTAAGACTTCAATGGGATGGGTCGAAGGTACATGGTTGAATTTAAAGGGCAGTGCTCTTCAATTTAAATCTCTCAACAATCCCTAACGCAAGTAACATTCGGGTGCTGGGTGGAAATCTGGGTAGAAAAACAAAATGGTAGAAAATTATCGTACCGTAGCATATCATTTTTATTTTAATTACTTTCTCGCTTAAAAAGCACCTAAAATTTCTTAAATTTCTTAAATTACGTTCTAAAATTACACTTTGCAATTTAGCTACGACAAAAGGCACAATTATATTATTGATCGAACAGTTTCAGGAGTCTGCACGCGTTTTCCCGCCTTTTTTCCGGAGCGTCCGCGTCGCGACAGCTTTTCGAGCGTCGCGTAAAATCTTTTGAAAGCGTACAAAATTTATCAGACGGTGTACCTGGCTACCTTAAAACGCGTCAGCTGTTCGAGGGTCGTCTCTTTAAAGTTTAAAGGTCTTGGAAACCCTATTATGCACCTCGTTCCTCGAGCCAGGGCCTCTTTTACGATGTCCTGCCGATCGTAAGCTGCGGAAAATACCTAAGCAGCACCTTTTGCTCGAAGACGGCTAGGCAAGTTCATGGGAAAATAGGGTGGGACGATTTTTCCCGGGTCCTTTAGTAGTCTGGCAAGTGTTCCTTTCAATTGCATTGTCCCGATGTACGGTGCACGAACCAGTATTGTGTGAGCTTCGATCGCTATCCCCGAACTTATCGCAAACCCTTGGCCTTTAATAACATTGCAAATTATTTATTTAGTCTAAGTCCAGTACTCCAGCCCTAAAGTCCCTAGATCCCAAACTATCGAACTCCCAATATCCCTAAAACTCCATATCTCTAGATTCCTATATCACCAAATCAGATTCCCAAATTATTAGATCTCCAGATCCGCAAATCTCCAGATTCGAATATCAACTTGTCGACCTATTCTAAAATATCCTTGAAAATTTACGATAACGAGGACTCATCCCCCATATTTCATCCAGGGAAACCATATTTGCGCTCGATTGTACGCTGTAATTACCTTAAGATGAATATACAACATCCATCAACAATTTGACATTGAAATTGAAACAGTGAATCGAATCGACTGAATTTGAATCGCGTACAGATATAAACGTTTTACGTGCAGATAACAAATTTTGTCGCATCGATGGAAATCATTTCGAGAGTATAATGAATGGGACAAGCTGGACGGTTGGACACGATAATGGTGAAATTTTGGATTCGTATCCAGTTTCGACTCACGTCGACAGACGGTGTTCGGATATCGATAAATCTTCAAGGTCCAAAAGAAGCAGGCACGCGTGCCAGAAGGATCTGCCACGTGGCTACATCTTCCTTCCAAGAAACGATTTGTGTTTTAACCGAAACTGTTCGTCGGCCAGGATCCCTTTTCCTAGGACTTCCATAAACTACGGAATGGTCGGCTCTTTTTTTTACAGGGATGCACTGTTGCCTGTGAAAATTCGGTATTTAACTCTGCCGCTCTTTAACGCGTGCACGAGTCGGTTCATAAAATTGAACACTTTCGACGGGAAGTTCATGTGCTAAATACGTAACATATCATTTCACATTTTACTTTCATGCGGTTATTCGTTTGAATTAAACACAAGCTTCAGTTAGAACGATCAATTTAATTTGATGGGTTTATTTCGCATCTTTTGTGAATGTTGCATTAGATTATATTGTAACATTATCAGATACATCATTTGCTATAAAGCAACCAGCTATTTTATATATGCAGCCATTTTGATCAAGCTCAAAGCTTCGAGTTTACATAGCATTAGTGCTCCTTTGCGAAACTTTTATGCAATAAACTTATTTCAGATGTTAATACATAAATGCATGAATTTTAGTCTGATGAACTAAGGCTATTAAACGTTAATTATATATAATTAAACGTTCAGGTAGTCACTCTTATGGAGCCTCAAGTTTCAAATTCACACAACACGATCGTTACTTAATGAAATTTCTCTGTCATCAAATTGCCATGAACTCTAAATTAATAATCCAATAAAAGTTACCTAAATAGTCGTTCATACGTTTTGGACAACCAAAATCGAAGTATTATCACAGTATGCAGAATATCAAATATACAGGTAAGAAGATAAATACTTCTATAAAACGATCGAGGATTTACGTCGAAGATCATCCTGTAAAAATCGTACCATGACGTGGAAGTGTCCGTTTAGGCGCAAAAAAACAGATCGAAATGCGTTAACCGACAGTTTTGGAGCTTCCAGTTCTTCCTCTTCTTTCTTCGTCTTGGGACAGCAACGTTGGCAAGACGTTTTGAAAGTATGAGGGCGCAGATGGGATTATGTTTAATGAAGTTTGGCCCAGGTTGCACCTGCCACTTTCGAGGTATCTCGGACCAACGGCCGTTACACTGCCTCGAGCACGCTTTAAGAAATTGGCGGGAACCTTGTTCCCAGGCATCCCCGAAATTCAACGATTTCTTCCTCCGCTTCCGTTATCCGTCACATCGTCGTGTTCTCCCTTTTCCGTCTTATTAATCATATTAACACCTTGACGATCGGTATCGCGCACCTACCCGTATCTCCTTCATTTTGTCCTTGCGGCACGAGCCATCAAACAATTGCTGATACAATGAACAAATGTTAATGATGTATGATGAAAAAATTTTAACGAAGTATAATGAACAAATGTTAACGGTGTACGATGAAAAAGTTGTAATAAATTATAATGGAAAAATATGAACGATGTACCATGAGAAAATGTTAACGAAGTATAATGAAAAAATGTGAACAGAACGATCGAACGACGAAGAGATTAACGCGATCGAATTATTTTCTATATACACATAGATCATCCTCGTGCAGACGTTCACAAATGTGTCGTTTTTTCTTCCGTTCAACGGATGTGTCCTTCCTGTTTCTTGTTGGACCGACGAAACACGAGAACCCGTCTAATGTCAGATCGACGGAAGTTCAGTCAACGATTTAATTGCCATCGACATCTGGCTGTAACGTGACATTCAATAACCACATCGTGTACAGCCAGGAGGGAATCCTCCCCGCGACAAACACAATAACCAACGGAGAAATGTTCTACGCTCGTTGATTCTTTGGGATCTTTTGGGATCGAACAATTTGGGAGTGAGTGCAGAATTTTGGGATATAGGAATTTTAACGGTTTGAACAATTGAAAGATATTGGAGGGCTTTGAGATTTGGGGATATACGAATATGGGAATTTTGGAATTTGTGGATCTGAAAATTGGGGGATGTAAAGACTTGGGGAGGTAGAGGTTTGGGAAGCTAGTAAGTTGAGGAGCTAAAGATTTCAAGACTTAAAGATTTTGGAGGATTTGGGAATTGGTAAATTGAGAATTTGGGGATTTGAGAATTGGCAAATTGAGCATTTGAGATTTTGGGAATTGGGGATTGGGCAATATGGGATTGGGGAATTGGGAAATTTGGGATTTGGAGATTTGTGGATCTACAAAAATAGGAGTCTAAGGAGTTGAAAGTTTAGAGAAATTGGGGACCAATAAATTAGGAAATATAGGTATTGGGTAGCTAGAGATGCGCAGAGCTAGGGACTTTGAGAAATATAAAGGTTTCTTAGTCTAGGAACTAGGAAGCACAAAATTTAAAAATCTATAAATATAAAAAAGTTTCAAGTTTCCGCACGAATCTCACATGATTTTCACCACATAAATGCAACCCAGTATGAATTGTTTTCATTTATTTCTGCAATTTGCTCTAAACGTCACAAGATAGTTTCGACCATTCAAATATAGGGTCCTTTATTCGAACAAACGAAACGGACCCGTTTAAAGGCAAATATAATTTGATGGTTAACGAACTGGAATTTTCATCGGTCCGTTATTCGCGTGCTGTATGACACGCAGGATCTGAAAGTTCGAAAATAGTAACAGGCCCGAGGGCTGCCATCCGTCAAGCAACGTGAAAGGTTCTGCTCCTGTTTGCGGCGATTTAATTACCGTCGGCATCTGGCGATCCTGCGTTTCCTGACCCAGCTTCTTCTCTCCCTTCGCTCCTTCTTCTTCTTTCATCCACCCACGCGAGCCCCAACCGCTAACGTTACCGCATCCTTAAAAAATACGCCGATAAAATTCGAGACTTTTTCCAACCAGTTCCTGTCGAGTCACCGTTCCCATTTCACAAACAATAATTTACCAATTTTTACAAAACCAATTTCATTGTAATCGCCTAATCTCATTTGGTCCACTCCAGATAGCTCAAATCATTC
The DNA here is from genome assembly GCA_947623535.1 of Coelioxys conoideus. Taxonomy (NCBI): domain Eukaryota; kingdom Metazoa; phylum Arthropoda; class Insecta; order Hymenoptera; family Megachilidae; genus Coelioxys; species Coelioxys conoideus. The sequence goes on from OX392459.1 coordinate 13,076,393, forward strand.
AATGCCAATAATGGCTTCATCATTGTAACAAAATTATTGCTTTTAATAATCCAATTTTAATAAACTCATATTTTAAAATATAAATATAACAATATTTTACTATATATATTTTGATATGTACCTATTCTTTTTTATACATATTTTATATATATTGTATATATTTTTATATCAATTTTTGTATTTATTTTTATACTCTTATATCTTTTTTTTATTTATTTTTATATTTTTATATATATGTATTTTTGTATTTTTACATATACTTTATACATTTTATATATTTAAAAATATATAAATAGTATTTTAAAAGTAGCTTTGGTTCTTGCAGAACTAATTTCTTGAAATTGTTCAGTAAACGTTGTTCGACCCTTACGATAATAACTTGACACACTTTCGCGCGATCTTATATGCATAATAACATTCGGTTTGAAAGGGAGCAGGTGTTATATGTCGATAAAGTGTTAAAAAATCGCGAAAGACAGAAAGTATGCCGGGCAACGCGGCACGTAAGGGCTCTGTTTCCAAGGAGAACAGCTGTTCCACCCCCTCCGGGGCGTCTTTTCGGGAGATCTGCTGGTATTCGGTCTATCTGAAGGAACTATCATGCGGAGGAGGTTTCGAGAGGGCACCGTTGAAGGTACGGGCAGCTGGATGGGCAAAGACTCGAAAAACTTTCCGTCACGCCTTCCGTCCGCCATTGTTCGTATCTAATGCCGCTCTCGTTCACCCTAAAAAAAAGAATCTCTATACACGATCGAGTGTTTCGTTTCGCGGCGAAACGTAACTGCCTCTCGTTTCTCGCAGAATCGTCAGAATTCACTTCGAATTTTATGCTCGCTCTTGTGTCCTCCATAAGTTTCATGCAAACCGCGTGTACTTTTTACGAGGTCCGCCGAGGGCAAAGGGTTAATAAAGCGTGCTTAAATATACATTTATCAAGCGGTGGTCTCGCTTTCGCACGAAAAGCTAATTTAGGGTAGCGAACACGGGATGACAGGAACAACTATCAGCAAGAGAGACGAACATCCTGTGTTAAATGTTCTCGCTGTTCCCCTTCTGTCTCTCCGTTTGGTTACACGCTTTCCAGAACCAATTGCACGCGACGGCTCTCGTTGGATATTTTATTTAAACGAAGGAAAATAATAGTCGGACGTGGCAAAATTTATATCGCGTGTAGTTACGGAAGGACGATTGCGACTTTGAGGAAATTCGTGAAAAAGAAGTTTTAAGAAGCTGAGCGAATTTCATGGTGAAAGTTCAGGGTGCATACAAAGGTTTAGGGTTATATGGAACGTGCGTCCTGCGGGTTTTTAAATGGTAGCGTAAGTTATGCGTCGCTGTAGCACGAGCAGCAACGTCAACAGCATCGTCGTCACAGCATTTTTCCTTCAACGGTTCAACCTTTCTGGTTGGCGTGTGCCTCGATTCCCGCTGTCCTCGGATTCCAAATTTTTAAGAGCATCTGCATCCCAAACAGCTGGGACATACGCCACCCCCTTCGTCACTTAACCACGTCGTGGTCTGTGACTGATACACAAACAAGGAATTTCCATCTGGCAGAGGAAGCTGGACCGTTAACGAAATCGTTTCGTACGATTCAGGTAGTGGAGCCAGAAAGGATTACGATCAGAAAGATGCATTTATCGAAAATGCTTTGAAATTTGCATGGTCACCCTGAGCAACTGGCAGGGCGTGGCGCACGAACGGGAACGTGCCGGTCAGATATGGGCACTACTTACTCAATTTTTCATTTTTAAATGCCTGGACTTACAGGTTTTCAAATTTACTCGTTTACGAATTCTTAAATTCCTCGATTTCATCATTTTGAAATGATTAATCTGCCAAATCCACTTGTGCCAAGTTGTTAAATTTTTGAATTATCATATTTATAAATCTTGAAATTCCCTTAGTCCTGAATTACCAACATTCTAATTTCCCTAATTCACAAATTTCTAAAACTTCACATTTTCAGATTCCTATACCTCTAAATTTTCAAATCTCCAAATCCCCAAATTCCCAATTTCCAAAATTCCCAAATTCCCAAATTCGCAAATCCCACATTCCCCAATTCCCAAATCCCCAAATCCCCAATCCCACAATTTCCAAATCCTAAATTCCCAAATTCCCCAATTCCCCAATTCCCAAATTCCCAAATTCTCAAACTCTCCAATCTCTATACCCCCAATTCTCATATTCTCAAATCCCTGCACCCAAAATTCTCCAATTCGCATACCCCAAATTCTCAAATCCACAATTTCCCAAACCTCAAATCTCTAAATTCCAAAATCCCTAAATCCCCAAATTCCCAAATCTCAAAATTCCGTAGATCTCGAGTCCCAAAAATTCCAAATCCGAAGCCCGAAAACTCGAAAAATTGAGTTCCTCGAGTATCCCTATCACCTCGTCGCAGTGCACAGTGCTCGGTAGTGTCCATTAGTGCCCGTCAGTGCCCGTCAGCATCTCGGGGGGCATTTAATCTGCCCATTAATGGTATAGACTACGAGGGGGGCGGGCAATGGAAGAACCACGTGCTCCGTAGCCGGACAGATGACCAAACATGTTGGAATAGATCGAATTTCGTTGTAAAGACGCACTTACATACGGAACCCACGCGAGGGATTCTGTTTGTTTTCGGCTTCCTTGACGGGCGAACGTGCACGTGGAAAGGCAGCTTTGTTTTCTTACGCTCTCTCCAGGATACCTGAGTGCACAGGTGATTGCCAACACGTCCTTCTTTGTTCGATCTTTATCCCCCTCGTCCTTTTCTTCATCCACCAGGAACTGCATTCGATAACATTCTGCAAATGCTTCCAGGTACACGATGGGGAGCTGCACCGAACATCCACGTAGATGATGATGTACATGACGCAAATGATGATGATAGATCGTGGTCATAATAATGATTACCTAGGTAATATCCGGCGATCACGATGTAAATGATGATATAAACGATGTACGTATAAATAACCATGTAAATGATGCAGCTAATGAGGTGAACAGCGTAGATGATGTTCCATCAGACGTTCTGGCCTTCTGAATACGAGTGTCCGTGATAACAACGAAATTTTGATTTCACCTCGAACAATGAACTACCGTTTTAACGTTTCGTAGACGATCGAGAAATTTGACTACGGGAGATTCATGAAAGAAGCTATTCGCTGAATGAAAGTTTCCTTTTCTTTATTTCGTCTCGAGCATATGCTGCCAGCTGCTCGGTCAACGATTAAAGGATTGAGTCTCTCCGAAATTGTCAAATTCCATTATTCGCCATTTCTACGCAGCGAGACAGCTGTTCGCCGTTTTTCTCTTGAATTCGTGCGCTCTTCTACGATTTCCGATTTGTAGGTTAGAAACGAACGCTCGTCGAACGTTCTCGCATTAAAAAATACGAATCTCGTGTCTCAAAATGTCACCTTTCAGTTTACTAAACCGTTTCGTACAGAAATTTGTATGCTTCAGTCGAATGTACATTCGATGGATACGAGTCATGATTGACCCGGCATCGCCATTTTAGAGTTAAACGCATTATCTATTAGATCGTTCAGAAGCGTGGAAAATGGTCGAGGCATAATCGTCTTGGTTTCGGGGTATTGAAATCGACGGTATTAACTACATCCTGGTGCAGAACCCCTGCGGATCGGTTTCTCTCTAATTTTCGACCACGCACTGACGTCAATGCGTTCCCCGTGTGTTCCGGTCTGGCTAGCCGGGACCGGAAGCAACGGACTCGTTGGGGAGCGCGGTGCCTTCAAACTGAAAATCCCCCACGGATATCGATGTTCCCGCGTTTAAACGACCAAAGGAAGTGGATATTCCCCGGAGGACCCGACAGTTGCTCTCGGAAAATGATGCTGAAGAACTGACACCTGCATCGTGCTCACATTCTGTGCACCATCTATTATTCCCTCTCTGTATGATCAAGTCCAGACTCAACAAAATTTGCATGATCAAATCCAGATTAAATGAAATTTTGTATGATCACGTCCAGATTAAACAAAATTTGTATGTTTAAATCAGTTTACGATTTATCAGTAGCAAATGACATTAAGATTGAGTACTAAAAAAAACTATTTGCATATAACAATTTAACCTTTGAGTGGTCAAATCGATAATTAAAGTTGCAGATTGTTTTTAATTGTTATTTTTTATACCGGTCTACGCTGTTGCTTCAAAATCATTCGGTATTATCTGCCCATCAAAAGACAGGTCTTCCTTGAAGAAATTAGGTCAGCGCTGATTACTACCTCTTGAAGACAATTTGTAAGGAAGATTTGTAATCGGTTTCATCGAAAAATACATCTGTGGTTCGGTTTTGGGAAATTAAAGTGTATACGGTGTCACGTACACGCAACATAGAGCGTGAAAGAGTTAATTGAGTAATTGCCAAGTAAATCTGACAAGTTCGTCGAGCATTCACGTCGGTTGTACCAATAGAAGTTGGGTGTATCGCAATTAAGAAAAAATCGAAAGCGAAAGTAAGCCATTTGCGTTTCCATAAGAATCCATCCCGTATACAATTAAACGTTCCTCTACCTACTTAATTAAACACATTCCTCGGACTTTGGATGCGGCTATATGCTTGGAATTACAGGTGAAATCGTACATACGTGTACAGGATACATCGAGATGTGGAAATAAACAATGTTTCTTCGAAGTAAAAGTTACCCACGTAAACTGCCTACTTAAGCGATCAACGTGTTAACTGTACGTATAATCCTCGGTCAGTAGACTAGAAAGCGATAGTGCTTATCCATTTTAATTGCGAGCAATAAGTAACGCGTTAGGACACGCAACGGGTATCTTGTCGTCGTAATCCTCCGATTGCTATGTGATAAAGATGGCCGCGTTGTATACGTATCCAGTTCGCTGAAATGTTGCAAGAAATCTGCTAAAGCAATCACAGAGCTCGGTAATAATCGTTACGCCGGCTGACCATCGTGATCACGATGTTCACCTGTCCATGCCTCTACACACACACACACACACACACACACGACAGCCCTGCCCGCATCATCGACGGTGTACGGTGTTTTTCAGCTCGGTTTCTGTAACGGTCGAATTTACCCCCATCGCTTGGAAACCGTGATACAAACGAAACACGTTCGAGTCCTTGAGTCGTGATCGATCCACTTACCAAGTTTCGCTCCGTTTCATCGTCGCGATTGCAACATTGCGCGACGTAATTGTTCGTACGAGTAATTTGCAATACGACCGATCGTTACCGACGATTTATAACTCGATGATCAAGTAACGGACGCCTGTAACACCTGGATCACGAAGCACAATTACTCTCGAACGGCGATTACTCTTTGTTTTATTCGAAATCTGAGACACATCGGTGTGTCACTTTATTTGCTTCAAACCAAATTTCATCTTTCCTTATAAAATCGTTCGTTGTAAACAATTTTAATAGGTTTACTGTATACAATTTATTTGCTTCGTATCAAATTTTATCTTCCCTCATAAAATTTTTAGTTAAAAATAATTTTAACCGGAAATACTGTATACAATTTATTTGCTCCATATCAAATTCTACCATCACTTATAAAATTTTTCATTGGAAACAATTATAATGAGGTTATTATATACAATTTATTTGCTTCAAATCAAATTTTATCTTTCCTTATGCAATTTTTTATTGAAAACAATTTTGACAAGATGATTGTATATATTTTTTCTGTTTCAAATTAAATTTTATCTTCCCTTATAAAATTTTTCATTGAAATCCGTTTTAACGGATTCATTATTGAAACAGCAAGGTGATTCTGGAAATTAACAGGAACTAGGGACACGGTATAGAAACGAGCCAACTAGCTTTCAATGAGACATCAGACGCGAGACCTTGCCCTAAACTAAAATATTGACCTTGAACGATTTCGCTGGCTGACATTCACAATACCCCATAGAAAACACGAACCCCTATCCCGTTGCGTATCGCAATATAATTTACGTATCCGAATCCAGTATCGCGATCCCCGCGCGTTTCGCCAAGACGTAGGTTAAAACGGAAATGACGATAGTCGGGTATAAATACGATCATGACTTAACGGTTGCATTGTTTCAAGAAAAAAAAAGGAGCCGTTCGCGAAAGGAAAAGGAATTGCAAGGTTCGCGGCGGTCAATTTTCAGCGCGAAACTCGTTCTTACGTTGCCTCTCCCTCCTTAAGTCTGGTCCACCTGCTCTCGGACGATCGTTTTTTCCTTTCTTTTCGTCGCAGAACACCGGACTTCCCGCGAAAATACACACAAAGATTGAACGCCTCTCGAATCTGTGAGTCGGTAATTCGAAATAATTGCGATCCCCAAACACCTGTACCCTAACGAAACCTTTCGTGTACGTCCCCTTCTGAGCGACCCTTCGACCGGACTCGCAAGAAGGTTCCAGCGCGTTTGCTAGTCCCTCGCGATGTTAGAAACGCCTGTTCGTTTAACGAACGAACGAAGGAAGATTCGTGGAAACGGGACGTGGAAACGCGTAGAACGATTTTCGGCGAAATAAAGCGCGGGTCCGTTCGAACGGCGAGGAACAGCGGCCGCGATCGTGATCGCTCTATACGACGTGCTACTTAGAAAAAATAAAAGGTAAGCTTTATGGCGCGAGTTTCTTCCCTTCTCTGGCCAAAATCGTTTAGCATAATCCGTTGGACGGTTCGTGGAGCGAGGGAGAGACAGCGACGACGGGACGAGAAGCGAAACGTGGTCGGTTAGTTAGAAGAGGTTAGGGACAGTTGGCGGGAATGGGACAGCTATACGGTAAGTGCGCGCCATTTTTACCGCGCATCCGCGTTCGCGCACCAATCAGATTTGAACTTGAAAGGACGGATGGTGGGATGGCGAACCTCGTGGCTTCGGTAAACGGCGGACTCGGAGCAAGCTTCATCGTCTTCGAGTGGCGAGCAGAACGAGTCTGGCCGTCGAACGGTGAGGACCAAAGTTATCCGGTTCAGTTTGCGTGTCTTTGTGAGAGGGAGCGTCGCCTGTTCGGGGAAACCTGACAGAAAAGTCGAAGGAAATCGATCGGAGTAACCTCGGGACGAGCCGTCGAGGATCCCTGTGCACGCGGAAGCGAAGAAAAACGTCACGTCGAGCATTCTTTTTTCCCATTCGAGGACCGGATCGAGGAAGAGTCGAGGCGATTTCTCAGCACCGATTCGGCTCTGTCTCGAAATCAGTCGAAACATAAGAAGTTCTCGAGATGCTGGCAGCTTCGATCTGTCGCGAAGTTCACTTCACGGTGTTGTCCAGTTCGACCATGGCCTCGCGCGTACCACGTTGCCTGTTCGGCAAGCCGAACTCGAGAGAAACCGTGGAAATGCTGCAGGAGGCCCTAGACACCGAGAGGAGCAAGTTCGCTAAACGTTGGGGCGTCGATCCGCGTTCCGAGGACAAGGAGAACAATTACCAGAGAAAGTGCAACGACAAGTACGAACAGTCGCCGAAGAAACGGAGCAACCCGTACTCAAGACAGACGAATATCCATGGTGAGTAGTACACGCCTTTCGATAACGTGACTGGGCCTAACGTCGAAAATCTTTGGTATTTCCCGTGTCGGGAGATAATGGAGCCGGTGGCTTCTTGGACGCACGTGATGCATCGGGTGTGACTCAGCACTACTTACGGGACTCGGTACCGCGCCACTTCTACGAATTTCCCATAAATGGTAGCAACTTACGAATAGTGTACGTAACGAATTAACCAGGAAGTAGTCGACGAACTTGGTTCGCTCGTTGACCGAATTTATTCGTTTTCGAGTGGTAAAAATTATAAATCGTCGACCGTGTAGTTTTTTCGGGAGAATTTTATCGGGCGGGTCGAATTGAATCGAATAAAAGTATAGCGTGGCGGCGAAGTGTATCCGCAAAGGTTTTTGGCGGGAAAGCGGCCAAGTACGGCGAGGGAAGGGAAGGTGCAGCGCGCATGCGCAGAGCCGGTCGCGTGGCTCCGACCTGTTTTCTTCTAGTCTAGCCTCGCTCCTCCTCGCCTCTTCCGCCTTCCCTCTTCCTACCGCTTCCAGCTTCTGGTTTTACGCGGCTGTCCAGAAACTTTCGACCCTCCGCTCCCGGCCACTATCGCTTTCCAAAATTACAAACCTAACATGGTAGTCGGGGATCCGCCTTTTTTCTCTCTCCCCCTCTTTCTCTGTCTTTCTCCTTCTCTCCATCTCTCTCTCTTTCGTGCGTCCCGCCGGCTTCGAACGTCTATCTCGAACGGTCCGGGTCCAAGTTTGTTGGATCAATTCGCGCGAAACGAGTTTCTCGAGCGTATTTGCCGAGACGTCGACGTCGAAACGCTCGATTCGGCATAAATACGAGGGCGGCTCGCGACGAGGTAGAAAGGTATCCGAAGTGTATCCTCGCAGGTCGCCCAGTGAATCACGCCGTGTGTGAGTCACCGGCTTGTTTGAAGGCGGACGAAATATCCGAAGGGTCCTCTGACTCATCGAAGGGCTTCAGTTTTCGGGACGGACGAACTTCGCGATCGCATTCCATGAATTTCTTCGGGGCCAACGTGTCCGCGCGGGACCACACGTACGCACTCGCCATGCACCCTGACTATCGCCCCCTGCACTATTGGATATCGTTTTTGGAGGCCATGTGCACGCTTTGTCGGCGATCGTTCGGGTACAATAACACGAGCTTTCGTTCAATTCTTGCATGATTAATGATCGTTCGTGAAATACCGAATTCCCGTTGTCAACCCCTTGGACTCCCATTGCCGATGCATGACTCGTTCGAATCTTTTTATCGTCATTACGATTTGAACTTGGTACTTGTTTAAAGTACGTACTTGCTATGTTTCTGATGTATTCTGTGATGCTCGAGACCCATTAGATCTTTACTTCGAAGCAAGCCCCAATTATTGTTAATGTTAACCCTTAACGAATGACGTCATACTGGTGGCATACTGTGATATTTTATGAAATAAAAAAAAAAAAGAATATATAAGTAATTGTTTACCTCTTTCTCTTACACTTTCTATTTTGAATAAATACATTGTAAATCTATAAAAAATAAATTCATAATCATATATAAATTTATACGTTACATACATACGTCCATTCATTTATTTGAATCACCATTATTTTTCTGTAATTTTTACTTCACTTTTGTATGGACATATCTGTTCATTTTAGCGTTAAACCCACAAATAAGACTCGCGTGCCCCCCAAAAGTTCATAGGGCGACAGAATTGAGACCTCGCACACTCGGCCCGGTCATGCTCGAGCTGTGTTAAACGAAACCGTTTACTCGCATACCTTGTTAGAGTTTGTTCTCGGAGGAGAAGCGTACGAAAAGTCAACGATGCGAGACGCTGTAACAAGCCTTCTTTTTGACCGACACCTGTTAACCCCTTCTACGACGCTAGAACGAAATCGACTTTTCCCACGATTAAATCAAACTCCCGTACACGCGATACTGACAACGGGACCTTTGGAAGGTCGTATGCCACCTGTCGCAATAAGGGTACTCCTCGCATCTGCATTTGCTCTATCTATTCTTTAAAACTCGAGTCTGCACCCTTTAATCTTCCGCATTTACATACTTCAGTATATCACGAGGTTCAGCATTTCACATCAGAACAGTATCATATAATTGCATTTAAGTCACGTTGATTTAGAAATTTACCCCTTCTTGTTAATAATGTTAACATTCGAATCTTTAGAATCTTGTCTTAGAATCTTTGGAATCTTTGTTCTTTAACATTGCATTTCTTAATTTCTCTCGTCTACAGCTCCTTAATCAATTTACAAAATAGATAAGAAATTGGGATAACGTAGGGCGCGTAAAAAATACATTTTTAATTTATTGTTAGTAGTAAACAGATTTATAACAGAATTATTTATATGATCCAAGAGAAACGCGACGGCCACATATGACTGATTAGGATTAACGCTAGAGGTACCAGCAACGAATACGCACTTACTTTAAAATTGAAAATCAAGTAGAGTAATAAATAAATACTACAGCATCACCTAACATATACAAACATTCATTAGTTCGATAAAACACGACAGACATTTTGACAAAAAGCAACAAATTTTTGTACATAGACGTTGAATTTTGATACCTAAGTGCCCGGTAGCCCATACGGGTGTTAAGTACCAATGGACATGTAATTGTAGAGTTCACATTAGTACGTGGTCTAAGATTTTCAATCGTATCCAGAGTCGAATTAAGAGAATGTGAGAATCTGTATCCCGAATGAACCCCGATGCATTCGGAACAGAACGAAGGTGGATTCAGGTTGTTGTTGCGTGTGCTCTTTAAAGCCTCGAAAATAGACTGACCTCCTTTTAAGGAATCCACGGTTGGAAATCCTCCAGTTCGATTGAAAAACGTCCGTGAGGGAAGAAAGAGAGGAAAGTGGGTGTAGTTTCACGAGTGGAGCCACGGACAAAGGTAATCTCGATCTTTGTTCACGAATCTCGTCTCGAGACATAGACAGGTAGAGGTTGGAGCGTAGTTTTCTGGATACTAGACCGTGCGAGGAAACAGATGTTGACAGACGAAATCCCCGACACGGAATCCAACCCACGGGGAAGAAACCAGAGGACGTTGGTTAAGGTAGCTCGGTTTCGCGCGCCATATGGCGAACCAGCGCGAAAAAGGGAGAACCCGAGAAAAAGGATCGTTGCGTCCTCGACATATGGCCTCGATCCTTCCTACGATTTGTCCGGAACGTTCTGCACTTGTCGCTATCGAAGGACCCTTCACTTTTTATTTTCATCCTGACGAATTAACTCGGTATCGCGCAGTCAACGAATCGAAAGTCTCTTAACGCGTACTTCGATAAAGATGCGTTCATAATTTACTTTTGTTCATGCATCAGAAGTTCAATAAACTTGCATCCAATTCTGACACTGAAACACCAAAGGTGTTAAATGACCGTTTTACAAATTTTCCACTTTAAATGACAAAATTTGCTGGGATGATTTTCCTACAGTATGCATGTTCATTTTGAAATTAAAACTGAAGTTACAAAGCAGATAAACGAACGATGAAACATAAATTAATGATCACATTAATTCTTTATCTCGATGAAAATAAACAGGAATTTCACAAAATCTACCTTAGTATACTTTGTAACTTAAACTTAGAATCTTGTTAAATGGCCATTTTGGCCTCTTTGGAAGGTTTAGCGTTAAAAACTATGACGAAGAATATTAACGTGTGCATCGATTTATGTTACATCGTTGATTTATTTTTCAACTTTTATTTAGAAAGTTCGAGGTTTCAAATTTGCTTACTTAGCTCGCTATTGCGATAGAGATAGCAACGATTGCAATAGTTCGCGATAGCGAAGTCCACAATGAGACTCGCGTTGCCAGCTTCGCCAAATAAGAACAAATAATGACCGTATTGTCGATAATCATTTCTGTTTCACTTGATCTCTTGTTCTTTCAATCTGGATCGCTACTTTCGGTTTTGTTACAAAAAAAAAAAACGAAAGAAAGAAAAAGAAGCCGAACAATGTAAACAAGAAGTTGCCAGCGTGATACCATTAACGCGGAATCGCACCTGCCTAGTCGGAGAAAGGGACGAGAGATCGAGTAAAAAGGGAAACAGCAAGGGCGCTCAGGTGACTACCTGATCAAAAATAGGTTGTCCACAAGACGTTTTGTTCGTTCGCGGCTTTTGTTGTGGAAATTTTCGTGCTTCACGCGTGGTGTATTCCCCGTGCACGGTTTTACGCTACGTTGCAATAAGCTGACGACCCTACTCGATTCTGTGACAAAAGTATCTCGTCGATGATACTTTCACGACACTGAAAATGTTGTTCCACGGTCTCTGAGTCGAATATGTTTATTACTTGCGCAAATTTTCTTTTTTCTTCCCTTTGGAGAACAAAATCGATCTCGCGGAATGAAGTTTAGAGAAAGATTTGACACAATTTGAAATCTTGTTAACAATATTTCTCCTGATATTATTGTAATTTTTTAATTTTAAAGGGAAGGTAATATTATTTAAATTTATTAAAATAAAATTCTAATTAGTACAAAATACATTTCCCCATATCTCCTGATATTACGTTAACATTAGATACACGGAACGAGACAAAATGTCTCACGATACATTTCTTATTTTCAATTACAAAAACTATCAAAAAGCTTGTATCAAAATGTGTGCTAATTTTTGTCAAGATACAGGATCATCGTAGAGTATCATACTTTATTTGTTTTCATTTTTGCCTCAGTTTCAATTTAAAAATAAATTGTCATTACGCGTCCGTAAATCTGCTGTTGATAAAAAAGGTTATTCTACGGTCTCTTGGTAAAAGTCTATTTTTTGCGCGAGTGCTCTTTTTTCTTCCGGGAAGAACGAAATCGATTTCGTGAAGAGTCGATTCAAAGTCCCGCCAACAATGTTGATCCCGATTTAGCGTTTCGTTAATAAGATCTCCTTGAACCTTGAATGTACCTTAACACGTGTACCGTTCTAAACAGTGTACCGTTTCTTGTGTTGCAGATTATTGGCGAGCTCGAAAGGTGTGCGACGCGAATAAAAAACCACTCGCCACGTCGATGGACTCGTCGAAGCAACAGAACGAAAACTCATCGAAATCAACGAAGACGACGATGAAATCATCGAAGAAGGCGGCGCAGAACTGAAGAAAAAAAAGATCTCCTGGCCGCTTCGCTGTTCCGAATTCTGTATATTTATTGTCGCCGCTTGTAAATTATCGTCGACCAATGTCCTTCATTAGAGCGTTATCAATCGCGAATTGTTAACTATAATATTATTATCTGTACATATCGCAACAAATTAATTTATGGAGGTTTGGACGGGCTCACTGATGCGACCGACGAGCGTTAGGTGTCAATTTTTTAATATTATTCTCTTGCTTATCGAGGAGAGGGTGGCAAAAAAATTTCGCTTATTTTCAACCCTCTCGTCGCGAACGACGCGCACACGCGTCCCAACGAGGCAATAAGATATAGTGATCTTCCATGAAATTATTTATTAATCATTAAACGGTCGTAGAGGGGTTGCTTTGTAGCATGGGTGAGCCGTCGAAAGCCTGAATCGATGCTTCCTTGAGCGAAGCAACAATTGCAGCACCTCCAAAGAATAATCGAATAATACAGGTGAAACTCCACGCTGTTTAATCTCGTCTTCCGAGAGGGAATGGAGAAAGTCCTAATGTATATCTGACCGTTTAGAATTATGAAAAAAAAAACGTCTAGTCATTTAGTTATTTAAGTGGAAATTTAATAAACGATCGTGCTTTCATACTATCCACTGTGTCCTCGATTACCAGCACCCTGTTACGGTTTATGTTCCTTCAACTTTCTTCTGCATATAAATATTGTATATATACAGTGTCCTTAATTTTCAATCCTTGTCAGTGTACCTTACAGGTATGATACTTCTTTTGTCTGTTTTAATGAGAAAATTAACGTTGGAAACAATCTTTAAAATGTCAACATACGTAGACACAACGTAGATGCATGTTTCATGTACTCATTATAATTTAGACTTTCGTAAAAACAGACCGGTAACGTTTACAAGAAACCCTGTAGAATATCCTATATCGCCAACGAACAATTTTAGATAAATGACCGATGAATATTTTTACCAAGTACAATGTTACATCGTGAATATGATATAATGTAAACTGAACAGTTTCTGGTAGCATTGCCACGGTAGCAAATTGAAGAACGAAATAGTATCCTTAATAGCTTTTGTTATACCGTGTCATATAGCACATCTGTAGCAGACAACTAGAAGTTCGTGTTTCATTAATTCGCCACGCTTAAACGTTCGACGCGCAAAAGCCGAGAGGAATAGTTGAAAATTAGACAGCTGAGTAATATGGATGCCGTTTTGTAACGTACATTTCGTAACATCCACCTGGAATCGTTCCATGGTGGTCCGTAGCACGCGTGTGGCGTAAACTATAGGGTGGAACCGAAAAATAATAATTCCAACATGGCTGTTTCCTGTTCTACTAACGCGTTCGTTAGAAATGGCCGCCGACCATAATAAAAACGATTAAGGATACTTTCAATTTATCGACTTTATTTCGACTCCATGTAGCGCTGTACTGCGAGTTATCGAAGTCCAGATGTTTACGTAAGAATATTATAATTATTAGCAAATTCTTAGTAACGTTTCATGCTTTCGAGTATTCGGTTGCGTTAAATCTCCAACGTCACCGGTGATCTTTGTATTAGTCAACGTTAGTTACCTCGTCGTTACTTGTAACATTCTTTTTATCGATAGCTCTAAAAGCGATTGAAATAAAACGAAACTGAAAAGATCATTTTTCTCGAGGTTTTCGTCATTCACCATCGTCCACATCGACTTAACCGACGACACGAAACAAAGAAGATAATGAAGAAGCAGATTTTTTTTTGGTACACCCTGTGTAAAACGCGTGTCCAGGCATTTACTTATCTTTGAAGTGGCTGGAACATGGGGGTGGTTGAGCACGGTATACATATACGGTTAATTATAATGCGTGATGCACCGCAGGGTCTTCTACCATGGGGGGAATTGTACGAAGGGAAGCAGCTGGTTCATGGTTTTAATGGCTGTCATCCTAGCTGGTCATTTCGATAATGGAAACCAATACGGCCGGTCTACCGGGGCCTGATACGAACAAATATTTTCTACCGGCTGTGCTTTCAATGTTACACGATTCACGCGGATCCAGTTTTAATATTTAACATCGAAATCAAAGAGTTAGTCATCGTTTAACACTCAATAAGCGCACGGAATATTAAGAGGGAAGGTTCGGGTTCCCGTTTCGAAGTATAATTGGAAACCTAAAACAGGACGTGATCTCATCGCGTTATTGTATCCAGGATCGTTAAGGACCTGGTCGTTGCGATATCCAATTACCCGAGAAAAGAGAGAAGTTTCGGCCGTAGAATAAAACGGAGAAGAAAATGGCGACGAGTTACGACACACACGTAGCCAATTCGGGAAAAATTCGGGGACCAAAGGTGAGGAAAATGTACATTACAAAAACGACAAGCTATTACTAAATCCCTATTTTCTTAGCCTTTTGTATGAAAATTGGAAGTTTTTGTGTGAAATTGGAAATTTATTTATCGAATCGCAAAACGAGTGTCGGTGTGTATTTAATTGATTGACTTAATCATGGCAGTAGTTTTCTTCGGAATTACACCCGATCACAACGAACTTCCGATTTTGATGGATCATCGTCCGGTCCATCGATCAAACTTCTTTTCTTTCACGAAACCAAGATTGATCGATCGCTTCTTGCGCGACGATCGGTTCATTAACGATCATTTAGGGCTGTTCCACGATTTTTTTCTGTTAACCCCGTACGCGATACACGATCCGCAGTTCAGATCTTTTTCGACATTCGATATCACAATTAAACATTTACCCGTTTCAACTCGAATTCTAATGTTATTTTATATACGACTCTCTTTGCGAATTCATACTCTGTTCGTTTAAACGCGATTCAAGCCTACTGTATCGATAAACGCGTTAATTACCATCTCAAAAAGCAAAAGAGAACGCGTAACCGTTGTAACTAACGGAAAAAAATGAAAGTTATCGTTGAAGAATGGTCGCAAGGTGTCCTGGCGTATGTAACTGCTGCAGCAATAAATCATATCGAGTGCTCAGAAAAAGACCGAGCGCTTTAAATATTTTCACCGTACACGTCTGGCCGGCAGGAACAAGGAGCATAATCGAAATAGCGATAAATCACGATGATTCCAATGATTATCAACAATAGACTAACGAACTTGCCGAGTGGCATTTCATTTTCCAACGGTAGCGCCCTTATGGTCTCCATATTAACTAATACCTTGTAAACACGGGTCACGAGGGGGACCAACTGGCTACTCTAATTAAAGGACATTCATATCGAATGGACCTTTCAACCCTTTTTCATTCGGGTTCACGGAAACTGGTCCGGATAACGGTTCGACTGGACACGCGAGCATCATTTATCATTTTCTGTCTCCGTTTTCACTAAACATTCATTGTCAGATTCGATTCAAGAACACAAAACGTTAACGTTTTTCGGTCGTTGTTACTTAAATACTGTATTCCGGTTGGTGACACGAGAAATTTCAAAATTGTGTCGATCTTTGATATCTACGAGAGTAGATAGCATAGTAGATAATAGAAGAAGTACATAGTAGAAGAGAGAGTTTTTTTTTATTCATTCTATCATGAATATTGTATTTTGATTGGTAACACCAGAAATCATGTGTATTAGATCGTTGCTTTCTCCAATCTTTCGAAATTGTGTCGATCTTTGATATTTACGAGAGTAGATAGCCTAGTAGATAATAGCAGAAGTAGATAGGAGATGAGAGAGTATTAAATGATAGAGTGGACAATTTATAAGTCACCATAGAAAACAGAGGTTCGAATTTTCATGTTTTTAAAGGAACAGAGAGATGAATTTTTTCAGTTTTTAAAAGAGCAGAAAGCCGAAGGTCTTAAGTTTTTAAAGGGACATAAAGAACTAAAAGTCCAAAGTTTTTGAAAGAATGGAGCGCTGGAAATTTTTAATTTAAAAAAACGGAAGAGTTGAAGGTCTTAAGTTTTTAAAAAACAGTGTTGAAGGTCTTAAGTTTTTAAAAAACCAGGGAGTTGAAGGTCTTAAATGTTTAAAGGAAACTGCTAGCCTAAGACCCATACGTTGCAAGCATATTTATTTTTTGCATGCATTAAAGGACATTTTTATGAACTTACGCTCCAGCGTGTGGTTCCAGGGTAGATGTCCCACGGTAATCTCTACTTCGATTCCCCTGTTCGATGGACCAAGACTTACCGCAAAAACTGACCAACCGTATTGAACCATCGACCATCGTCTTTCGTTCTATCTCTCACGGTGGGCCCATTGTGGGAATCTTTGTTGCGAACTCGATTATTGCACCTGTTTACGACTCTCTTCTGCAACACGTTCCAGGAAGAGTTTCTCATCTAACCTGAACTCTTTAAGACAATTGTGTTCATCTTTCTCGTGCTCACTTGTCGATTAGTATCGTTATTAGACTGTTGACAGGGTACAATTGACCGCCACACGGATACAGTTGAAAATTGCATTAGGTATTTTTACGTATTTACTAGTATTTATTTATGTGTTATTTATTATTTGTTAGGTATTATACATTTGTTCGATTATTTAGGTATTAAGTATTTTCATTTTTAATAAACCTTACCAAATATTTTCAAAATATTTTGTCTTATTTATGCTCCATAGTTTCAAGTAGCTAATGTTCCGAGCATTTTCAGTTAGACAAATGAAAAAATTTTGAATAACTTAGTTGTTCAATCTGTATAGAAATTTGAGTTACCAATATATGGGTAACATGGCAGTCTTAAAAACTATCAAGAAGCTTTTATCAAAATCTACATTAACTTTTGCCAATAAACGATCGTATACAAGCCAATTTACGTATCAATTTCCGTATTCATTTTCTTTTCAACTTCAGTTATAATGTAAAAATAAATGGTTATTACACGCCCGTAAATCTATCGTCAAATTATCGGAGTGCCAGATTTTAGACTTCTACCATTTTAGATCGTTACAGCGTCGAATTACCGCGATCATAAAATTTTAACGTTCCAATCTGAAAATTATAGAATAACAGAGTCGGAGTATTAACGCGTTAAACCGCTAACGCTGAAATTATAGCGTTAGATTGTGTCACGTCTCCGCGCATAAAAGAACGAAACTAGTTTAGTTAACTCGACGTACCGAGATGATTCTAACTCGCTTGACCCAAATTAAGTAGCAACGGACCAACAGCGGGTCTAACGCGTTACGTCCAATTAATTATATTCTGTTGGCTCGCGATACTCCGTGTCCCGTGTCGTGTTCGCGCCACGATACACGGAATTATTCCCTCGTGCTTTATCGATCGCGTGCGAAAGTCGTCCCATTAACGACAAGTGTATCTTGTCCGTGAAAACAGAACATAGCGTACGGAATAAGATAAAAAGGATATAAACAGGCGGTACAACGCTTTGCTAGGAGGCGAGGTTTCCGAAGGGGGGCCCTTGTTGGCAGGATGCCTCGCCTAGATCCTGTCTGGAGGCCGAAGATAGGTCCTTCGAACCGTGAAATCACTTCCAGTCTGAATATAAAGAGCGAAAAAACGTGTGTTGTCCGTTTCTGTTTCCCTCGTTACGTACCACTGCCTTCGAAACTGCCTCGCGAGTCGTTCAACGCCTGCTGCTCTTCTTCCCTTTCTGCATCAACGTTTTCGAGTGCACTGCGCCCTACGATTCGCCCTAACACGAGCCCATAATTACGGATGGTCTCGGTCAAACTTTAAAAAAGAATTGGAGTTCATCAGTTACTTCGCACAGCATTATTCTAACAACACTATTTCGATGTCATTTTTACGATATTGTCAAGAATGGACCATTAGACAGTGGTTGTTACTTCAATAATATAGGGAATTCATGTAGTGTTAACAAATTTTGGACGGGTAGCCAAACAGACCACACTGATATAGTAAACTTGTTGAATCTGAACAAAAAGTACTAGATAACTCTTTCAGTTTTGTATGTGGACAGATAGAATAAAAGTACCTTGCCCATTTTTAAAATAAGTACATTTAAATATTCACTTAATTATGAATGTGCTCTAAGTCGAAAATTACTTATACGATCTTGAGGATTATTGTGAATTGATAGATAAGTCTAGAAGAAGAAATACATTTTCGGTAAAACGAATGTCGTAGTCGGATTTTATTAGATAGACAAATTAACCCTTTACACTCGGATGTATTTTTACTGGTACTAGATAGTAAGTCAAAAAATTGATGGTTGAATAATTTGACAAGTTCTTTCAAATTTCTCATCTCTCTATTATTAATTGCAACTGTCAGTCGCGTCGTTATGTTTATACATCCTATATGCAACTCTATATTAGTTAAAGCACGTTGACCGCCACGCTGGCGCAGTTGAAAATTTGACTTGGTAGTATTTTTATGATTAATAGATCTTGCCAAATATATTCGCAATATTTTGTTTCATTTATTATTCATAGGTCCAAACAATGCGAGTGTTTTCAATTAGATAAACGGACGAACTCTTACTAAACAGACGATTGTATCATGTGGAAATTGAAGCGTCATATGTGGATGACGTGACAGTCAAAATGTTAAACACATCGTGTATTACGCGATAGCATGAAATTCGTCTAGAAAGTACCTTGTACATCGAGCTTGCGACACGAGGCGAACGATTAGCACTTAATATTCAAAGTCGGATACGACCCCGATGCGTATTATCGTTCGAAAGCGAGCCAACCTCGGTCGGTTTTCGATGGCTCGTCCGAAAGTGCATCCACTTTAAGATAAGTGGTCGCGAAATGGTACGATTCGACTAAGAGATAGAAGCGTTTTAAATTTATCGCGAAACGGCGGGATGTTGTTACGCCAGTTCCGTTAATGCATCTCGCGGCCTCTTAAACCTTTCTTGATACGAATGACGTATGCACGCGTTCCTCGAATACGGACAGTGATTTACAAATGTGTCCACGCACGTTCTCCAAAACTACCGACTTCAAGGATATAAAATTTCTAACGATCGCTTGATTTGATACTGTGAGTTCGTATCTTGCAAATCTTCAAGTTTGCGAATTTATTTACAAATTCTTATTTCATTTTTCGAACTCGTTCAATAGTTACAACATATGAAATAAGCGTGAAAATTGATCTTGGAATTTAGACTGTATATCAAATCAATTCTGCAAAAGTCACATTATTTTTCTGCTGAAATCATAATAATTGCCTTGCCCGTCAAATAGTTACAATATATGAAATAAACATAAAAATTGATCTAAAAATTTAGAATGTATACCGAATCCCTTCTGCAAAAGTCACATTATTTTTCTGCTGAAATTATAACAATTTCCTCGCCCGTCAAATAGTTGCAACATATGAAATAAACCTAAAAATTGATCTAAAAATTTAGAATGTATACCGAATCCCTTCTGCAAAAGTCACATTATGTTTCTGCTGAAATTATAACAATTTCCTCGCCCGTCAAATAGTTGCAACATATGAAATAAACCTAAAAATTGATCAATAAATTGAGAATGTGCATCGAATCCATTTTGCAAAACTGTCATTTTTCTGCGAATATAATCGAGGAGTTCGATAACACGTGGTAAAGAATCCACCCCGATATATTTCCTCCCCGACCATTTGTTAGGGGGACAGCAGTTGAGACTTCCTTCGATTCTTTTTTATCGAGCACTGTAAAAAAAAATTGTGAACGGTGAAACGTACGACTTCTCGTTCCCGAAGCGACACCGGCTGTTCCTCGACATTTTCGAGTGACTCCCTCTTTTTCCGGAAATAGACTTCCTTCCCGTAGGTTAAATCCCGGCGCAGCACACGGTCACGCGTGTTTCTGCGTACGGTCCATGCACGACTTCGTGAGTCTCCACATGGGCGTGCAAGAGGGATACACGTTGTTTCGCTTATAAATAGATACACGTAAATGGATTTGAGCGTATGGTAGGAATGCAGTTCGATGCACGCAAGGCGCCTCAAAACGTAGAAGCGCTGCGGGCGTTCTGCACCTCGTAAAGTAGCCAAAGAAGCTTCAGTTATTGCGGTAAAGTTGCGCGGAACGGTACAACGTCGCGAAAAGCCTCTTTGGCGGACGCAGAAAGTGCCGGCGTGTCCTACAGATCGTCGACATGCTGGCTGCCAGACGGAGGTGAGATAACGTTTATTGCTCGAACGCTTTGTTAAACCTTCGATTCCGACATTTTGCAAACGAAACGAAGATTGCGTCCCGTTGAAATAGCGAAGCAACGCGGTGAAGCACGAAGAATCGTAATAACTATGATCAAACGAATATAATGAATTATGAATTGGGGGTTGAAGGTCGCATATTTCAGAATTCGTGGATCACTGTATTTCTACATATTTAGATCTTATCAGATCCGCACGTACATTTTCTACATTTCAAATGCATGTGATCCTAGATCATTATGTACCCGGGTTGATATATTCTCAGGGTCCTATACTTCCAGATGTTCACATGGCCTAGATACGTATGTTTTCATACGTCCATATGACCCAGATCCGTACATTTACAAATTTCGAAATCCTCAATTCCTTGGGTCCACAAATTTGGTTGTCACAACATTTCATAATTCTCAAATTTTTTAATTTCCGAGTTGTATCATTTTCAGATCTCCGTATCCCTTAATCGCTACATCCAGGAATCAATAGATTACCAAATTCCAATATCCTCAAGTTTTTGCATTCGTAATTGCATTCGAAATTTCTATATCCTCAAATACCGCTATCCCTAAATTCCTACAACCCCGAATCGCTACATCCTCGAATCTCCGAACCCCCATATTCCTACACCCCCAAATCTCTGCATCTACAGTTTCACACGTCCCTACATTTCTGCACCCCTATCCTCACATCCAAATATCGATCCTCTCAAATCCCTACACCCCCGAATTCCTATATCCTCCACTTCCTGACATTCCCCCGAATCTCTACATCTGCGCTCTTGCATCTTCAGATCCCTATAGACCTACATGAGTATACCTAAAATTGCTGTGACCCTCGTAACGAATAAAAAGCAATAAAACGTGAAACGCGCAAATAAGGAATCGAAATAAGGTAGCAAATAAATGATCAAGTCGCAATTGAACGTCGAATGAGCGAACAAGGGATTGAAATAAAGTAGCAAATCAATGATTAAGTTGCAATTGAACGTCGAATGAGCGAACAAGGGATTGAAATGAACGATTGAGTTGTAATTGAACGTGGAACGCGTTAATGCTAATATCCGAGTACCGTTTATCCCAAACGATAAGAAACATCCCCCTGGAATAGCGTAGACCCTGGGCGTGTTGCGGTCGTTCCTGCATCCGGTAACTCACGGTAGATGATCGCACTTGGTGACTAGCGTTTCATACGGGATTTAACAGTGTAACGTTACATCGTTGGTTTGGCCTTTCCTGTGCTCCTCGAGTTCACAAGCCGAGTCTTGGATTTCTCTTGCGTACGAAAGGCGAGGTTATTGTGCGAGGGTTTTAAATTCCGGACAGGTTGAATGCACCCACAGCGCCCGGGGAGACACCTTTCCCCTTTATTCTAGCGATATATCTTTTCACGAAAACAGTATCCAACGGGGCTTGTCATTGTGGGTAGAACAATATGTACGCGCCCATCGACGAGTTCCCGTATTGAATTTCTTAATCGCGCTACCCTGATAAGTATCGTTGTTTTATCGCGCTAAATTGAATGTCGAGACTGAAAATTGAATGTCGAGACTGAAAATTGAATGTCGAGACTGAAAATTGAATGTCGAGACTCAAAATTAAATTTTGAGATTGAAAATTGAATATCGAGATTGAAAACTGAATGGTGAGATTGAAGATTGAAAATCAAGATTGAAATAAAAAATTGACAAACAAAAATAATTGAATATCGAGATTGAAAATTGAATATCGAGGTCAAAAATTGAATGTTGAGATTGAAGATTGAATATCAAAATTGATATAAAAAATTGAAAAAAAAAAAATAATTGAATATCGAGATTGAAAATTAAATTATGAGGTTGAAAATTGAATGATGAGATTGAAGATTGAAATCAATTGATTAAAGTATTTTATCGGTGAAAAAAATTTTGTTGAGCGGAGGTAAGAAGAATAATGATTTCGGTATCGTAGATTGACTCATAGGGTGACTCTGAGTGGGTTAGCATAATTTCTCCCGAGCGAAGAAATTAATGGTTGTCTTCATCGTTTTGCGAATTTGCAAAACGACAAAATCGAAAGCAATAATTTTTCAGCCTTCGAACCGTCAACACGTCGTCGTAATCGAAGTTATCGTAATTTACGACATAATTGGCGCCTCAGATTCACAAGCATTGGTGAGTTCGCGTTTAAGGGATGATAAAGGAATTCGACGAAATCGACTAGCGGCGGGTGAATTTCGTTTGGTCACGATTTACGAACGGTCAACAAACGTTCGTGGGTGTGCAAGGAGTGAAAAAGTGGTCGGAGAGACCATCGTAAAATTTGCAAAATTCACGACTTCCTTCATACGTTTGCGTATATCCAGCGACGGAAAAACGTCGTCGCAGAAGAGTGTCGTTTGTTAGGTGACACGATACGTGGGCAGCGAACAACGTCACTGACCTGCCTCAAATGGACGAACGAGGCGCGAACACGAAATAAATAGTAGATAGAAATCCGCAGCTGCGTCCGCGACCTACGTGAATCTATTTTCGTCCGTGAAATCGCCGGAAAACTCGAGCACCCGTGTACATTCGCCGTAACATTTAACCTATTTTCGTGTTACCATCGAATCGCATAAACCTTCGAGCGAAACAGAAAACAAGGGATTCCGGTTTAAATGCCAAAAAAAAAAACAATAGATACGTGCCACGAGTTCAATTTGTGACACACGCGAGGACGGTCGCACTTTCGCTCTCTCTGACAGAAGGTTAACCTTTATTCTATGCCGCATACATTATACTTGACGAATGCACGAAGCTAAGGGAAAGCAAGGACTTCCGCACATTCTAATACTACTACTAATAAATCCGACGCAAATATTCAATTTGTGACACGTGCGAATATCTTTATCCTTTCGCTATCTGAGAGAGGGTTATCATACGTTCATGTTGCAGAAAGTATTACTTGATGGGTACACTATAGTAAGAGAAGAAAGTTTTTGTTTATAATATTCACGAATAAACTCATCCTGTCAGTCTCGCCAAAACGGGGTTATCCTATGTTTGCTTTATATTGCAGAAAATTATACTTGATGGATATACTAAAGTACAAGATGGCAATGGTATCGTCTAATTTTATTAACAAAAATAATATATATCAGTTGAAAGTTTTTGTTTATAATATTCACGAGTAAAGTTACCCTGGCAGTCTCGCCAAAACGGGGTTATCCTATGTTTGAATTATGTTGCAGAAAATTATACTTGATGGATATACTAAAGTACAAGATGGCAATGGTATTGTCTAATTTTATTAGCAAAAATAATATATATCAGTTGAAAGTTTTTGTTTATAATATTCACGAGTAAAGTTACCCTGGCAGTCTCGCCAAAACGGGGTTATCCTATGTTTGAATTAT
The DNA here is from genome assembly GCA_947623535.1 of Coelioxys conoideus. Lineage (NCBI taxonomy): Eukaryota > Metazoa > Arthropoda > Insecta > Hymenoptera > Megachilidae > Coelioxys > Coelioxys conoideus. The sequence goes on from OX392459.1 coordinate 13,100,475, forward strand.
GTTGCAGAAAATTATACTTGATGGATATACTAAAGTACAAGATGGCAATGGTATTGTCTAATTTTATTAGCAAAAATAATATATATCAGTTGAAAGTTTTTGTTTATAATATTCACGAGTAAAGTTACCCTGGCAGTCTCGCCAAAACGGGGTTATCCTATGTTTGAATTATGTTGCAGAAAATTATACTTGGTGGATATACTGAAGTAAAAGATGACAATGGTATCGTCTTATTTTATTAGCAAAAATAATATATATCAGTTGAAAGTTTTTGTTTATAATATTCACGAATAAAGTCACCCCATCAGCCTCGCCGAAAAAGGGTTAACCTATGTCCGATCTATGCTTCACAAAATCCCGCTCGATGGAAACACGTTTGCTCATTTTCTATTTCTTTGTGCAAGTCCGGCAGACAAGTCAAACAAACCTAGTCCCCCAATCTACCGAGTCATCCGTAGAAAAAAAAAGGGAAATAAATGCAACGAACCCCATCCATTAGAGAGCAGACTGTTCAGGGTTTGGTGACACCCTTAAAATCACTCCCTGCTCGTGCGTGGCCGGTTCGTTTTTAAACGTCCGTGGGTAGAAACGACGGGGAGAGCCCGTTCGAATCCAAACGTCCTCCAGAATGTTTCCTGTCGGACGTTTTCATCCGACCGACGTGTTTCCACGGGCGAAAAGTCACGAGGAGGAGAACGAGCGTCGTCTCACGTGCGGCCAATCTGTCTCCCCGGCATCGTGCTAGGGCGGGACATTTATAGAAACCCGGCGCAGACATACGGCACGAAAAAAAGAATAACGAGAATGATGATTGAAAAAAAAGGGAATCAGTGCTGATCCGTGGAACTCGACGAAAAAAAGGACACCGATTCGGGTTTTATTGGACGCCATTTGCATGGGGGTTTGATACGCGTTATAGTCGCGCGATGTATCACCATATGATCGAAGTCTCAAAAAAGATGTCGAATTTTTTCATTTTTAAGCACTGAGATGTTTAAATTTCGACATTGCCAAATTTGTAATTTTTGGCATCCTGCGTAGTTAAATTCTCAGATTGTTCTTAGATTCCCTAATTGTCAAATTCATTGATTTGTGAATTTCTAAATTTTCAATATTCTCAGTTTTCAAATTCTCAAATCTCTACGTTCCTAAATTTTAGATCTACCAACTCCATTAATTCTAAATTTCACAAAATTTTTAAATCCTCGAATTTTTGAATTCCCAAATTCCTAAATTCTCAAACCCTCCCCACTTTCCAGGTTCCCAAATTTCTAAATTCCCAACTTCTCAAATTTCTAAAATACAAAATTACAACTTCTCAGATCACATAACTCAAAATCCCCAAATGTCTAATCTCTCGAATTTGCGAATCCTGAAATTCCTAAATTGCCAACCTCGCAAATTTCCAACAGTTCAGGTCCCCGAATTTCGAAGGCATCTTTCTAAAAAATCCTCAAACTAGGAATTGCCCACATTCCCAAACCGTCGAATTTCTCAACCCCGAATTTTCAATTTGTAACGGACGAACCCCCAGAATGTAAATCGTTATCCTTCAGCTTCGAGTCATTAAATCGTGTCCAATTGTCTTCGGGACAGGTAAAGTAATTAAAATTCTGTTCTGCCCTTAGTCCAAGAATGGATTCCGTTTAAATGCAGGAAATTCCGAATGTCAACCCCTGGTCGCAATGAAACAAACCGGGAAGACAGTTTCACCCTTCCTTTCGTTCCTGTATTTACTGGCCACTTTCTTTAATACGAGTTTCCTGGTCGAACGAAGCGTGACCGAGGTGATTTCTTTTCGCGAGAATATATTTCAAGGTCCGTGGATACACGCAGGAAGCGACAGTTGGCACGGAAGATTTTAGCATATGTCGAAATTTACACGTGCATCGACGATTGCTCCCGAGGAATGAATGAATATGCATTCCATTCATGGCAACCGTGGAATTTGTTGTATTCTTCACGAACTTCTTCCTCGATATCGTTTCTTAACATTGAAACTACCAAAGGGGTCAAGTGACCCTTTCACAAATTTCCTACTTCGAGAAAAACGAGAAAATTTGTTAAGATGATTTTCTTGACAACTGTGCTGATTGTCATCGAGACAAAGAATCAATAAGTGTATTCGTTTATGTTTCATCGTTTGTTCATTTACAACTTCATTTTTAACCTCAAAATAATTGTGTGTTACATATATATATATATATATATATATATATATATATATATTCAATAACTCGAGTCAACATAAATCAACAATTTTAATACAAATTGACTATTTACAAAATCGTTGCAACGTTCTTTGAAACAAGATACGATAGATTATTAATTTGGATAATGTTGCAATTAATTTTAAGAAAATTTACGCGTTCCTTCGATAATCGGTAACCGGGAATTAAAGTTTAAACAATTGTAATCGATGCGCCAACCGTGTTTGCTCAAGTGAATTTAGTCAACGAAATAATCGTGATGCATGTTCGTCAGGATAAGCATCATCGTTTCGTCGTAAACACGATGACCGCACAAATATTGAACAGAATCCATTGTTTGATAATATTAAACAAGGTTAAAACGAATTGACGATAAGGCACAATACACTCGAACGGTACTGAAAAAGCTATGCAATTAATGCGACTGCGATAACAAACCGAGTTAAGGACGTGTTCAAGGTAAATGCGACTTTGTTATCCGCACGACGTATAATCACGACGTATAATAATCTCGATGCACTCGCGGAACCATATCTTGCTCGTTAACCTTCGTACCTTGCGCTAAAAATTAATATTTTCATTCAGATTCTGCAAATTTGTGGGTATCTTTTATTCGCGTCACAATTGGGGATTCGAGGATTTGGAAATTTAAGAATTTCGGGATGGAGAGATTGGGAGATGTAGGAAATTGAGAATTCAGAGATTCGGAAATTTCGGGGTTGAAATTGTTTGAGGATTGGAGATTTGAGAATTTGGGGATTTTCGAATTTGGAGGTTTTTTGATTTCGGCAATTGGTAATTTCAATATTCAAAAATTCTTGAAGATTCAGAAACAGAAATTTGGGGGGTTGAGAATTCGGCAATTTGAGAAATTTGGGGAATTGAGATTTTGTAAGTTTGCAAACTTTGGGAATTTCAGATTTCGGCAATTGGCGGCATCAATATTCAGAAATTAAGAAGTTTCAAGATTTGGAAATTTGGGGAACTTGAGGATTCGAGAATTAAGAAATTTACAAATTTAAATGTTATAGACGTCCGTAATTATTTTCAACATTTAAAAATTCGGAAACGTGAGGAAGTTTGAAATTTGAGAATTAGGAAATATGACAATTTAAAGGTTATAGATTACGGCAAAAATTAATTTCAATATATGGAAACCCAAAAGTTTTAAGACTTGGTAATTTGAGAATTCGTGAGTTCGCAATCCAGAAACTCGAAAATGAGCAATGTGCCCCAAAGTATTAATCGATACACGTACATTAGCTCGGTTCAAGAAGATAAATCGTGCTAAAACTTTCATAGTGCGTTATAAGAGCGATACGTTAGTTACTTTCGATAACCTTGGACCATATATCCCGCGGTTGCGAAATCGACAAGGTGCGAATTCGACGGAAAAAAAGAATTTGACGTAATCCAGCTGGAACTAATTCGAACGGGAGTGTCGGGGCTTAGCGAGAAAAAGAAATATGCGTTTACAGTTGTTCTTCTTCTTTTTTTGGTTGGTAACGGTTCGATAGTCTAGCGTTAATATTAATCAGCCACGCTCGACAACCACGGCACGTTCATTCCGATCACACGCGCAAAACGTTTGACAACACATTGTGAACATTGCAAACTTTAACCTGGACGCTTTCCAAACGGACAACTTCCATGTATAGATTGATCAAGGATTTTTCTACGCGAGTTTAGATTTCTCGGTCTGAAAGTTGGCTAGGTCGCAACATACAAAGTGATCTACCGACGATTTAACCCTTAAAATAGTCCCTCGATTTTTCGTTTCAACCTCGGAAACCCAACGAAACGATCTTGTCTCGTCGATCGTAGAGAAAATTGATTCGAGACTTTTGTTTTTCACGAAATAAAGAATACGCGTTTAGCGTCGTTGTAACGAGCCAGATAAAAAGGTGTCACGATCTTGTCCCATAAAATGTAAAGACGAAATTAAATCAGGATGGATCGAGGTAAGAAATCAAATAGAAAATGTACGAGACACGGGATGCTACCAGAAGCTTGTTCTCGGCTGCAACTCTTTTTTTACGACCGTCGCAAGAATTCTCCGGAGAGTAGCCACATATGTGAGAATTTCCGAACATTCCATTTCCCGTCGTTCTAGATACAACTCTCACGGTAACGTTTCAGTTTTTCTCGCTGGCAAATATATATGTACATATATGTATCATCGATCGAGACAACCTCTTATTATTCTAAAAATATTGATCGATCGCCAGTCGATTATCGGTTTCATTGTTCGAGGATTGTTCGATGACTCAGTTCAACGACATCGACGGATAACATCGAATTACATTCATCGAACGATTAATCGTTACACTCAGTGATTCCTTGGAAACGGATATCAGATAATTTCCAATACCTTTTCATCTTTCCTAATAATTTTGTCGACAATCGGTCAAAACTTCATAGACAGAAATATTGAGTACTGTATTTAAAATTTGAATATTCACGGTTTGACCCCTTTATTGTGGAAAAATTCAATGTGAAATGAATCATGAGATTATACTCATATGTTCAAATATTATATTAATTATACTCGGAAAATTGAAGAAGATCAAGGTACCTCGAAAAACGAGAGGATTTAATATAAAACACAAAAATTATTTATAGTAGAAAGTTAACATATGTTCTTGTTAGATGATGATATACTCTCAAGTATAAAAATGTTCACCCAGAATTTTTATTCGTACAATGTGAATTGTAATCCACTCAATTTGACAGTAGAACTCCAAAATTGATAAAATGGCCGGTTTATGAGTTCCTTATTTTAAATTACAAAATTTTTTAACACACTTTTCTTGTCATTCGTGCTGCTTTTTATCGAGACTAATTGAAATATCCAACTATGTTTCATGATTCGATTATTCATTTCGAATCATGCGTGTATTACACACTGGGTACAATGCCAATAAAAATCAATAATAAACAAAAATTGAAGATGCTAAATTCAATATTATATACGTGCAATTATCGCAAAGAAAATTCTTCCTCCTCAAACAAGAAAGCTTCGACGGTATCGATGATTCACAACGATTGGAAGATCCAGGAAGTTGCTACATTTTTTCCCTCCCGTTTAACTAGAACGTTATCGATTCGCGGAAGAACGTGCGGTTTTCTATGAACGGATGTCATCAGCCGGAATGACAACAAGTGTTACGCTCCGGGATAAACGAGTGTACAATGAAGCATTCGTTTAATGGATATTTGCGCATGCGTCCATTGCTCTCGAGTAATAGGCTGCAAGCAAAATCTAGGCTAGTCAGCTGCACCTGGGATGCAACTGACTATTCTGTCTTTCCGCCAGTCGCGGTGTAAACGTTGCACCAGCTGCAACACGCGATTCTCTCGTTCGTCGTCGCGCTTTTCTTTATTTTTATCTTCCATCCTGTGAGCACGAGCTGGTCGACAGAATTCCTCCTTTGACATTGTATCATTCCTACGCAACAGGTGAACGATCTTACATTTTATTCTAACACCTCGTACCGTCAATGTTTCGAATACCATGACGATTATATTTACACTGTCAACATTCCCAGGCTCTCGATTTTTATTTTTGATAGTAGCATCTCGTGAACATTGAAATGTTAATGTTATATATCACGTCTTGTGAGGTATACGTTCGGTTAACCCTTTGCACTTGCAGATATTTTTATCGATAATAGATAGCGACTGCAAAATATTTTGGTTAATAGGTTTAATGAATTCTTTCGAAGTTATTAGGTTTCTATTAGGTTGTCCCATAAGTTTCTTCCCTCTTTGATAAAATATAAAAACGCATTTCGAGGAATATTTTGCAAGTAATCAAGGAGTACATAATATTTATTGAGGAATGAAAAAAGGGCGATACAGTAGAACACCTTATATTTAATGCAACAAATATTGAACAATAAATATTGTGTATACATTTCTACTAGCAGAGGAAAGAATTTACGGGACAACCTAATATTATTACTTGCCACTATCAGTTGCTTCATTATCGTACGCGCAACACTAAAGATTTTGTTCAATAATACCTATTTTAAATTGCTGTATCGAACACAGTTGTCAGTATGAGTCACCTTTCGGCATAGAGTTAATTCGAAAGTACTGTCGAAAATTTGTATCTGTAGGATACAAGGTGTTCTGTAAAATACAATTTTAAGTCTGGATGGGGTTGATAAACTCTTGAACGGGTAAAGGGTGAATTGTGACGGGAATACCATTTTATAGGGTGAGATGCCTGTACTATTTTAACTTTCCAATGAAGTGCTTCTATTCCTAAGAAAGCATTGTTATCGATACGTTTAATTGAATAACGAGGTTCAATCTTGGAAGATTACGGAGGTGTTTTCAAGCATCACCTACTACTTGGTCACGTGTACCCCAAGACTCATAACGCTTAAAGGTTAACCCGTTCGCACACCGTGGGACAGAAACTGTATTGAGAAGTTCGGTTCAATATGGTATAATGGAATTATACCATTAACATCCAGCGGAGGTCATCGACATCGTTACAGCTAGAATTTTCGCCCGGGATGGAGTGTACCAATTTCATCGACATCGTTAACGACCACATGGCAACCGTTTGCAAATATCGGGGCACCGTCACAATCGTAAAACGTAATCGGAGATTTCGAAACTGCATTCTGATGTCAATCGAGCGAAGTGTCGTGCGTGAAAGTCAAACTAAACTCGTTCCAGGCCTCGTAGCCTCGAGCGATTCGCGCACGGGCGAATTCCATGCGTGCGACACAACAGAAACGTAGAACTATGTATAACGACGAGATGACAACGAGACGCGATCGCGGGTTGGTTGCAATATCGTTTGAAATATCGAAGTGTCGAATATCGATACTCGTGCGAATGCGCATTGTCCGGGTGTCTCTGGTGCGCGCGTGTGCGCGCGCATTAAAATACCCCCTAGTAGTATGCCGCGAGTCCGCACCACACCCCCGACGAAAACGATGCTATACTATCGATCGCGTTGCTATTCGAGACCGTGGACAAGTTTTTGCCAGCTGACAGTGCAACGTCGCTAAAATGCCGCTCCACTGAATCGTAATTATTAATCGTGCGTGCGGGCATAATCTGTGATACGCTTTCGTTCGCGAATTATCTGGGAAGATACTCTTATCGGGCTCGGTGTGTGCACGATGAAGGTCACGCCGAAGATGTGAGTGCTATCAGACGATTAGACTGTACGACGTTTGCATGTTTGCCAGTGTGAATCTTCGCCGGCGAATACGCGGTGATTACCGTATTCCTTCCTCAAAGGAATTAGTCCACATTCGCTGAAAGGTGATGGATATCGTATCTTGCCCTCGAACTCGAACGTTCAAGGTGTTATGCTCTTTCTTCGTGTATATATAATTTTACACGGTACGTATGTAACATATAAATTAACGCGGTAAATATGTACCATATAATTTAACACGTTACATATGTACCATATGATTTAACATGTGGCAAGGAATATTTGCGATAGGGGTTGTTGACGCATAGGCTGACTGTGGGTCATAAGGTGCACTTCTGAGATCATTCAGAAGTTACAAGACGATTTTTTCATTGTTCGATCAAATTTTAGAATTTTTTAATTCGAGAAGTTGCGAATTTTGAAACTTGAAAGTTTGAACCTAACCTTATACATAGTGTACAAATATACTCTATTGTGTCTAATTATACCCTATGGATAAGATACAATTCTATGGTTCATGTTTAGTATCCAAGGACTGGATATCATGTTATTAGTAATCAGTTCCGTAAGTACTTATGCAGTTAGCCTAGTTGATTAGACAACGAACTCCGCAAAAAGAGACCTTGTGGAGTTTCAACGACGTTACCAACAACGTTTGCGAATAATTAACATTTAATTGGCTGACTGACGCACGGTCCAATTGAATTAACATCTTCGCCGGAAATTAAGATTCGCGCACGTTCGCCGGGAGAGAAAAATAAATGAAAATAATCGTGATATTAATAAGGATAATCGGGTACGAAGTCGCGTATCGTGAAAATTGCATCCAACGTCCAGAACGAACGATCTAACGATTAACCTACTTTCTCCGTATCGTTTCGAAGAGTATGATCTTGGAAGAAGTTAACTTTAGATTCTATTTTTGTTATTCGCACCTGCTCTATTTTTATACGGTAACTTTGTAAACACGCGGAGGATCGCGAAGCGTGTTAAATGAAAATTAACACCTGCTCGTCTGCCCAGGTAATTATTCAGTATCGCTTAAGCATGCTCGAGGTTTATTTGATAGTAGCGAAAGTTCTGATACGAAACCAGTTTGTGATCGCGTATGGAAACAAATCGTGTTGGTGACACAACCTAGTACCGCTAACTTTTGCATCATGAAAACACCGTACAGTAGCCTTGCCAGACGTCGTTGCAATTTCATTGGAACTCTGGAAAACGTGAACCTATATTACCAGAAACGAATCACAATGTCCCTCCGTTACGCGATCCCGTTGTAAACGCCCGTTTTTCTTCATTACACCTCGGTATGTCCAACGGGTTGATTTATAGAGAAGAAATGGGTCGCTGCGAAGATTTCTCGGGGCAATCAACTTTGTATAGATCGGTTAAGTACGGTGATAACGAGCGCGATAATTGATTACCGTTTAGCTTGCAGTCGGTCAAACATAACCGCAGCAAACATCTAAATTTATCCGGTGATTTGTATCTTTCTCTCTTCTACCTTCCCGTTTGAAAATTTGTTGAAGCTATTTTTAACTACATTGCATATTCTACGTATTTCAACCTTTTCATTTTTAACTTCTTTAGAAGCGAAAAATTGTTACGTCCGTTTGACTCATTTTTTTCTGTTCGTTTAATTGTAAGACTTCCGTTAAACCGTTCCGAGAAACGGTGAGAACTGGACAATGCCTGAAAAGGTAGAAATCACAAAAGTTTGACAAGGCAGTGTCGTATTTAATTCGGCGAAAGAAAGAAAGATTACAGGGCTATTGGCGATTGAGGATTTGACAATATCACTGAACGTTCATCTCCTCTATACGTGGAATAATAACTATTATCCGGTATGCGGCCGTACATTCATGCAGGAAGTGATATGCATTCCAATACATCCGCTCAACGGCACATTGGCCGAGAGTGCTGCGGGTTTCTCTTTCGCTATCTCTCTTTTTCTTTTGCTGTCACTCGCGACTAGACTCGCGCACTCCACATTGCAGTAACTCGTTCGGAGCATATCACATTGTTTACAAACCATAAAGAATCATTGGCGTAACTTGGATTTCTGTCTTGGGTGCAGCACCCTAACCTTGCTTACGATGCCACCAATCCGATATGCTCGAATGGCTTTCCGAAATTCAGGGATTTAGAAATTTGTGAACTGAGGTTTTGGACATTCGAGATTTGGATTTTGGGAATTGGAGATTTGGGAATTGGGGATTTGCGAAGTGGAAATATGGGAAGTGGGGATTTAGAAATTTGGGAAGTTGGGAATTCGGGGATTTTGAAGATTTGGGAAGCTGGAAATTTGGAGCCTTGGAAATTTGGGGTGCTGAAAATTTGTGGAATTAGTCATTTGGAGACCTGAAAATTTGGGACGCTGGAAATTTGGACTGCTGAAAATTTGGGGAATTGGGAGTTTGGAGACCTGAAAATTTGGAGCCTTGTTAATTTGGGATGCTGAAAATTTAGGGATTTGGGAATTTGGGAATTTGGGAATTTGGGAATTTGGGGATTTGGAGATTTGGGAATTGGGGATTTAGGAATTGGGGATTTGCGAATTCCTGATTTGTGAATAGGGAATTAGGGATTTGAGTGTTCGGAGTGTTCAGGCCTTGGAAATTTGAGAACAGATTATTTTGGAATTGCAGAGTCGTAAATTTGGGATTTTCAGAATTTTGAATTTGAGGATTAGGAAAATTGGAAATTTGGAATTTTGAAAATTTGACAATTTAACAATTCGGAAAAGAAATGATTGGAAAACGTCGATATTGTACAATCCAACAGTTGTTACTTCCGAACCCGGTGCCACCCCAGTTTCCACCTAGTTACGCCAATGGAGACTGCTTTCTATGAAGACAGTACTGTATGCTAAACCGCGCACAACACCCAGCTAATGAATTATTTCGTTACTTTAAAAGGACAATTATTTAAAGAACGCGAAATTTGGCTTTGCGTAGGGCTCGGCTCACTTTACAGTATCCAAACGTCGACATGCAAGAGACAAGAAGAGGTCACAGTGCGCGAAGAAAATTGTTCCAAGATGATGAGGACGACGAGGGTGAATCAGGACGAAATTCAGGTGTCGAGGACAACATCGCAAACTGTTTCTACGAGGAGGCTCGAGAAAACCGGAAGAACGTAATTATCCTTACCAAACTTTTCTAAAGCGATGGGATTAATGAAACTACATAGCGAAATATATTTTAACACGATTGTCTCTATTACGTACATAGAGAAGACTATGTTCGGTTTTGTTGTAAGTGATATTCTGATATTTATCTCCAGATAAAAATACTAGTTATTTTGTACTTTTATTTTATTACTTAAAAATATTAAAATTAAAAATACCACTCGTGCAACAAGAATTGTTGCATCGGAGTGAACAAAGCGTCACAAGGATTTTGACTCGAAACGTTTAAAAAAATGATTAATCGTTTGTCCCTAGTTCGAATGTCACTCGTGTTTCTTTGTTCGCAGGCTAAAGAGAGATGGAACTTCGATTTCGAGAAGGAGGAACCACTACCTGGTCGTTACCTGTGGGTGAAGCTTGACGAACACGGAAATGAAATCAGTACACCTTTAGAGTCGAGCAATCGGGTAGAAAATTTGCGAACGATGCAGGAAGAGGATACGCAGGATGACGACGTTACGATGGAGGAACACTCGGAGGACAGAGATGGCGAAAACATGACTGACAGCACGTGAGGCACGTTACGTGACATCCTTTGTCGTGGAACAAAAAAAAAAAAAAAAGAAAAAACGAGAATTTACTCATTCGATCGAAATAGGGGGGACATTTTAGTGAAATTAGCTTTGCAAATCGACAATTGTGAATCGAGAATAGAAGTTAACGAATGGTTAATCGAGGGGTTAATTGTTAATCGAAGGCTTATCCATTAGCCTGTTATTAGGCGTCTAGTCAGACCGAACGATATCGAATGTACGCAGTGCTAGTAAACCAAAGGGACTATATTGTTTTTTTTTTATAACGCGAAAACGAGAAAGTAATGACTGCCAACGGCAATTCGATAATCTACAAAATCGTGATATTTGTTATCGTATTATTTATGAATAGTTTTTTTTTATCATTTTTACAACGACTATTTAATTTGATAACGTATTAGTGTATTTATTCGAAGAGTGTGCAATACACGCGAACGGCTAACGAATGATATTATAACGCAAATAAATTATGCGTGGCGACTTTGTACTTTACTATTATTTTTCTTTTTATAAACGAACGAAGTAATATATTTATCTATCAATTTATAAATCAATGGTTGGTGTTACGTTCTTTCACTCCCGGCTTACTTCGATGATATAAAACAGCTACAATTATAAGATTCATACAGACCAATTGGATATACTCGAGCATATGGCTCGAGAATGCACGACCTAATTTCTAGGCACCAGAATGACGCATCTGTTGGATGCATCTTATGGGACGAAGTGTATATACTTCGCTTGGTACAAAATGTCTGTACGCATGTAAGTACCAAAAAAAACACCCAGAAATGACAATTCAATTATCATGAAACATTCCTAAACTTTTAAATCCCAATCCTCCAAATCACAAATTCCCAATTTTCTAAGTTTCTCAATTTCTAAATTCCCAACTTCCAAATTTCCAATTCCCTAAATTTCTAAATTCTCAATTTTTCAAATTTACAATTTTCTAAATTTCTAAATTCCCAATTTGCAAATTTCCAATTCTCTAAATTTCTAAATTCCCAATTTCCAATCTGGGGAATTTCTAATCCCACACACTTCTAAATCGCCAATTTCCAAATTTCTAATCTCCCAAATTTCTAAACCCCAAATACCAAAATTTTCCGACTACCAATTTACCGACTTTCTAAAACCCCGATTTTCCAACCTTCGCGCCCGATGCTCGGCGATATAACGCGTGGCCTCCTAGGTCAACCGTCTCAGACAGAAACCCAAATTACGTAAATGCTCACACGTTCTGTAATTACATACACGATCGCACTAAGCTACCATTTAACTTCTTTTGCTTCTCTTCGAGAACCAATCTCGGCCGATTCCACGAGTATCACGATTTCTTAAAATTAATCTCAAGTTCTCGTGAGCAGGCAGCTCATGCACCTGGCATCGCTTCTGAAGAATCGTTGATTCGTCTTTCCTTTTTATTTCTTTTTTTTTTTATTTTTCTCTTTCTTCGCATTGCTCGCACTATGGAAGCTGCTGGCCACGACGATGGTGGTGTACCCCATTGCCAGAAATTGCACTTCCGTTCCGCGAATTCCCACGGAAGTGGGCACAATCGCGACTACGACAAAAGATATTTGGCGTACAACGTGCACCAGCTTCATTGTTCCACCGAACCATTGAACCTTTCCGACTTGACAAACTTTCTTCTTTGATGAACGTCCTTAATCAGAGATTCTGAAGGTCAGAACTTCTATCGATTATACGAGTCATTTCGTTACGTGTTTACTCGAATGTTCACAAAATCCAAGTATCGATAACAATATTATCAATTATTGATGATAATATTATCAATTATCGATGACAATATCATCAATTATTTATGATAATGATATTATCAATTTTTATATGACATTATTGATAATAAACATGGTACAAACATTGGCCCATTTTTAATCTGGAAGAAAAATTACATACAAACGATAATATATTTTCGTGATTTCAATTTTCACATATTACTTTCTGCATCCTCATCTTTTATTTTATTTTGATCTACTCTATTAAAGGCACAAATTAAAAAATCAGTAATTCTGCAATATACGAAAAGTGACACAATCGAATACCATCGTAGAGAAGTTGAAAACAACGATGGTGGAAGGTGCGCAGAATTCGTGATCATCAAACTGTCGAGTGAAATAAAACAGCTGATCATCTTTTTGGGTAAAGAATGTATCCCGTGGAACGTAAACGAACCGTGACATAAACCCGCGAGATGGTCTAATGGTAACCGCGATCCCGGTCGCCTTGAGTCCGACAAAAAGGTGACTCGTCACCGTTGCATTTTCATTTTATAGCGGCGTGCACGCGACGAGATAGTATAAAACCGACGATAAACACGGATTTGATAGCGAAAATTCTACGAACGATGAAACAGGTGACTCCGGTCGTTGGTAAACACGCGGACGCAGATGCAGCCACGCGTCTTCCGGCCGTCTCTTCTATTCAGGTCGTACAAACACGGGTTTCCTTGATAAATAATCTAGGACGGCTCATCATCGCGTAGATGCAAGCAGGGGGGAGATGACGTTATATAGAAGGAAACGGTGTTTATTTATCCGTCCTTCGTCCACGACAAGCCATGAGAGAACACCTGTGCAACGAAATACCTTGCTAAACGGGTACCTACACCTAACCGCAGATGAAAGAGAGACGACGGCACCAGTCTCTGCAAAAAGGATTGTTTTACGCGACTCATTCGCTCGTTCTCCCCTTCATTGAGATGCATCCGGTGCCACCCTCACCACTTCCTGAATATTGCGTGGGATTTTCATTTCCCACAACACGTTTGGCCCACACCTCCCATGAGAATCTCTTTCTTTACCTCGTCATCTTTCTACGATTGTTTTCTCGATTCTAATTATTCAACTATGATCCGTAAAAAATGTCGGCCATCTCTATGAACAATTCTGGGTAACTAGATCTACCGATTCCCAGATTGCTGAATTCCCACATTCTCCATGTTCTAAATCTCTAAACCACAAAATTTCTAATTATTCGAATTCCCATATTCCTGAATACCTTCATTCTCCAATTTGCAAACTTCTAAATTGTTCAATTCCTAACATCCTAAATGTTCGAACCACAAGATAAAATTTCTACAAAACCTTATTGCCGAGTTTCTAAATTCCTCAACTCCAAAATTTTCCAATTCATATAAAAATGCATTAGCTACATGGAAAACTTTTCTATGCCCTTTACCCGAATTACGAATTATCCTGTAATCCCTACTTAAAAGTTTAAGCGAAAGAATAAAAGAAAAAATTGTTATCTCAAGCCCACCAAATTCAAACGTTTGAAACTTTCGCGCGCACGCACGGTGGCGCCATTTGGTCAGCCATACTGTGCTGAACGAATACGAACACTCACACTGTTTAACGTTACGTGGCGAATGAGCTCTCTGATTGGTCGTGACGTTCGTCTGCGTACAGTTCGCTCGGCGCGAGTTATCTCGTGCACGATAGAAAACCATTTCCCTGTTGCCTTTTACAGAAGGCACATAAACGATTCAGGCCACGAGAACAGCTACGAGGTAAATTGAAAATTATCATTGAAAAGTGTCGATTCGCCTTGTTGATCTCGTATCCTTCCCTAACGCAAACAGCTGCAGCTCGAGGAGCATCAATTGCAAGACATATAAAATTTAATAAATCAAATTTAATAAATCAAAATTATTGGCTGAAACAAATTTTCGTCGTATAAATAATTTAAGAATGTGAATTGTAGCATGATGAGAGATATAGAGGATCAACGTATTACAATAACTTCAATTGTGTACAAATACGGTATACAGTAAATAAGGATGCAAGTTGGTCCGTCTGGTTTTGTGCATTTCACCTTACCAAATTATGAATACAAGATAAGATTTTGCATTCAGGTTTTGGATGAAACGGAGCAATCTAATTGCAACCAACGATGTTCGAGTGCAATAGCTTATATCAGTTAAAATAAATGTTGACGATAATCCGAATAATATGCAAATAAATTCACCGTGCGTAACGCATTGCCGTGCAAACATAGAAATCCGACGAATAAACGCACGTACTAGTGTCCGTGATAAGATTACAGCCGTTGTTTTGAAAGTTGGACTTGTTTATTTCTCGCCCCTTTGTAAACACGCTACTTGTTTTACTTTCTTTCCTCCGTTTTAGTAATTATTCGTTCACGCGAATGCAACCTCAATTCATCAATCTCCGAAGAAAAGAACGTAGATGTAAAAACACCCAAATATAAAAACATTAGGTACTCGACGATCGACGGTGCATTTCTTGCCAGGCACCATAAGTACCAGATTCGCAAGATGCAGAGACATGATCGTTACGAAAGGAGAATTTTTCACGGAACCTCAGCCTCGAGTTACAGTCAGATAAACGGAGTTGCTGAATTTGACGCGAAGGGATAAGCATGAAAAAAAAGAGGAAATGCGTGGTGCTACCTCTAACTTCTCGGTAGCGCGTTCAACGCGGAGAAGCAGAGCTGGAAGATACCCAGCACAGAGGTTGGCATACTGGGACGCGTCCAATGGTTACGATCAGCATTCTGCTCGTTTATGTTGCCGTGGAAGGGGCCAATAACTGTACAACCATTTCAGGCGTACGTATTTTCAAAGCTCCGAGTGTTGCGCTCGAGTCGAACAGACTGTAGTGTGCAAATGGCGGTTATTTCGTTTCTTCGCAGCGAGGGAAAAGGGGTGACGGCCGAACGGGAGCCGAGAATGACCGAAAAGGGCCGAGCCGGCCGGAGGCTTGGTCGCTTGCAGCGAGAGGCGCACGCTTCAGTCGCTAGAGAGCGCTTTAACCGTACGGAAGGTGTCTTCGCGCAACTCCGTGGGTTGCAGAGCACGCACGCACCTCGTCAGCGTTAACGTAACTGCGCAATCGTATACGACCTTCCGCCGAACTTGGAACCACGCGCGTGTCTTGACAGTCGTGTGTTTGGCGGGAATCGCGATACGGTTTTCGTTTCGATCGTACGCGGTATCGAACTCGTTCCAGTGGCTCCCCACCGTGTTCGCGGACAGCATATTGGTGCTTTCGGGCCGTGTGCAATAACGTTTACCGTGAAATATTATTTTCTGTGCCGATCTCGAGTGTGATACATGTTTGTGCATCATCAAACACGGACTCGTGATCATCGTGAAGGCAAAGGACCGCCAAGCGAACGGTTTTGAATCCTGAAAAACAACGTCGTAATCTTAGCGGGAACACACATCGAAACACACGCTTGGAGACTCACGCGCAAGTGCGTGCGACGTTGCCGGATCGTTCTTCCCGCGGGCTATGGCGATCAATTCGTGAAGAAAACAAAAAGATCCACCGAAAGGAAATTCCGACGCACGATCATTGACAGTTACTTAAACATTGGTAACCGTGAAACTATGTACCGGACCGTGAGAAAACGGGAGATATTTATCGCCTCTGTTTTGCTATCTTGTCTCTCGCTCCGTGGTGCGCAATAGCGTATACACCGTGTTGCCAAACTTTCCGTTTTCGTCGTGCACGCTCATCGATGGTGTGTATACCCCGTTCCGAGATATATCCGCCGATTCACGGATGTGTGCCGTGAAAAATCATCGTCGCAAAGTGTCGGTCGCGTCCGTGAGCGAGTCAACGAGTAACGTAGTCGCGAGGCGACGCTGAGAAGCACGGCCATTCGAAATTCGGTGGGTCGCGCCACGACAACGTTGCCACGTTTTCGCGAGCCGCGAGTATTTCAACGTTCTACGGACGATTCCAGGAAGAATCATCTCCGTAAACGGGACGGTGCGTAAAAAGGACGATTTTGAACGCGTGTTTCGTGCGAACCGGTGTGACACGGATCGTCAACAGAAAACGTAACGAGACAAGCCGAACGAAGCTTCGACTTTGGCCGAGAGGAAAGGGAAGCTGTTTTGCCGGTGAACAAAACAGAGTGGTTAGTTATTGGTAACTGCGAGGAGGACGGCGACGTTGCCGACGTGAAAAGACTAACGAAATATGAGCGCACGGGTGTTGAATCCGGTGATGATGACGGAAATGAGTAGGAATCTAGGTGGAGGACGAACGGTGCCTAGCAGAGCAGCCCTTGCCCGTGTTCGAAGGGACCTTTTCGGACCCGTCGATCACGCCGCGGCTCGTGCATTGGCAGAACGGGAACTTCGCGCTCAATCGGTGCTCGACGCCGAGAGATGGGGATTCGACTTTCACTTGGAGATACCTAGAGCTAACTCGAGGTACGAGTGGGAGCTGGTCACGTCGCAGGACGTGGTGCCTGAACCCTATGCCCTACGAGGTATGCCCTACTTAAGGAAACATGCGCCCAGCACGCCTAGAAAGGTACGGGATTCCTCGCCCACCACGAGAATTCTCCGTAAAGAATCTCCGAAGACACCGATCCTCCAGAAAACGGAAAGAACGCCACCTCAGGAACCCAGAGTACCGCAAATCGGAGAAGTCACCATGAACGACATGTTCGACTTTGACCCGGACAAAAAGATGTACATTGTTGAACCAACTACCCCTGTTTTACCTACGAGGAAACAGTCCACCATTACCGGTAAGCGACTTTTATTTTTCTTTTATCTTTTTAACGGAGACATTAGATCCATACACATTCGTCAGTATCCCGAGTTTGTATCGTAAATGCAATACTGTCAATATTTCGGTACCGCGCGGACTCTAAATTTCTTAATTTCTTAATTTCTAGTCGCCGTACTCGAAAATTTTCTAACCTGCACCACATACGCGTCGTAACAAGTATTAGGTTATTCGGAATGTGATTTCGTTTTCGGCTTGTTTGTGAAAAAGTTAATATGGAAACTGAAAAGCAGTATTGTTGGAATATTTTACTTTTCTAAAAATGCTGTTCAAAGAGGAAAAATGTATCGGACGAAAATTTTCTCATTTTCATAAAGAAAAAAAAAAAAAAACGAAATTACTTTCCGAACCTAATAAATTATACATATAAAGTATAAAACGAAACAGTGTAAATATTGTATCAAACATTTATTACCATCGTCGAAAGGGTTTCATCATTTTTCTCGAGCATAGAAAATTCTAGTAAAAAAGGGTTAACGAGAAAGACCAACTGCTTCCTCGTGAATGAACGGCTTGTTTTCAAGTTGAACCGGTTGCTCTCCGTATCGATAAGTGTTTTCCATGTTTCTTCTACTATTCCCTTTTTCAGCGTTGTAATTTTACTACATTCGACACAATGGCTTTCTCTGTTACGTTCTTGCTTCCTTGCATCCGAGGACGAAAAGAAACGAGATGCCCACGATATCATGGTTGTATACTTTTTTTTTCTCGGCCAGTAAAAACGCTAATCTGTTCATTATATCGCGCGTAATGTTACGCAATACTTCGCAAACACGAGATTTCCTGAATTATTCCGCTCGATCGACGCGCGCATTGTCGAAATTGTCTGGCATTATTTATACGGGAAGCATATACCCTAGGTCATTCTAATTCGCCGACCGGCAAGGTCGTTGCAATTTATGTAATTACGTAAGCACCCGATAAAAAGAATGAATTGAACCCATCCTCTTATCGAATTATACTCTCGTCGTTTTTGTATTTCTAGAAAATATCTTCGCTAATCTTGATCATTATCGGGTTACATTTCTAACAAGTAGACGGGTTACCCCGAACAATAAAAATATTCCTACCGCAGATAAACTATCGCGCTATCGTCCTAATTGATGACGAAGTGCGAAATAAAATACGACTGCAAATGTGTTTTTTACATTTTCATACGACACGGATAAGAATCTCTCGATAATTCAACACAATCGTGCGTAAACAAGGATGACATAACGATAAATATTATTCGTAATTCATCTGTCGATTGCCCGAACATTTAGGAATATTCGAGCTACACGTACGAATACAAAATTTTGTTCGCTATTAAAGGATATTTCATTCGTTACTCGGCCATATTTAACCCTACATCCGATGATCGATTAAGTTGGCTTTTTGCAAATTGCGGAAGTCCTCAAACGGTGAACCCCAGATAAACACTAGGATCGCCTCTGTGTTCAAGTATATATATTTTCTTCGTCATGACCGAAAATATTCACGACGAAGGGATGTTGTTTCCATCGTTGTCTCCTGACGCGAGATTTTTCGTGTCCCGCACAAATCTCGCGTAATCGGCCATCTTGTTCGTGCTTACACCTCACAGTCTATTTCCCTCCATTTTTTCGCCTATTTATTATTCGGCTGTGCACACCACCCACGCGTCGCGACTATTTCTGGACGTGACTCCTCGTGTGTCTCGCATGCGTGCATCTTACACGCGTGTAAACACATTTTGCGTCATTGGGGCACGCGACGCCGGTTTTGTTTATTCGTCGAGTTTTCTTGTCGCGAACCACGGAGTCGATTGCGCCGTACGCAACGAATGCATGAGCAATTAGGAAAAAAACCGACAGCGACAAGGGACGATTAGTGTTGCTCGTTATATGTACCACTATCTGCCCGGTATCGAAACAAGTATCGTGTAATCGATTTTTGCAGAAACACAAGAAGCGATATTTTTACAGTTACGCTATTATCGATGCCAAGAATCGATATCTTCTAATTCTTTCAACGGAAATGACTATACCGTTATAAATGAGAAAAACAAGTACCGATACGAGTACTTTTGTCGATACCAAATAGATATTGCAATCGACGTGCAATACGGTTATCCCTAACCTTAACGATCTAAGAAAATGTAAGACTTAACACGTTCGTCGCCACGTCACCCAAATATGGGTGACGCTCTTTTTCATCAAGTTAAATAAGACTTTAAGTTGGGGTTTTCAAAAAGGAATTTAATGGAATAAGAATTAAAATATTTATGTAAAATATATAACATAAAAATATTGAAATACAAAAATAAATATATGTATGTATATTCATATAAATATGAATTTTGACCCGGCAAGAAACTCAGCCTAATCATGTTGGGCGACGAACATGTTAAAATTGTGAGACTTCGATAATCATTCGGTAGCGTAAACAGAGCGAGTTAAAAGTATTAATTAGAAACACGATATTTGTTATAACTACTTAATTGAAAGTCGGCTGACGCGTTCAATTAGCGTTGTATCTTGAACGCTCGCCCCGCACAGGTAATAGATTCGGTCACGTGCTGCGCGTGACTGTAACCGTTATTATTTGACGATAATATCGTACGATAGGCTCGCTGTTCGATTAACCGGATCGATACTCCAGACGCGTTTCGATCTCTCGATACGCGGGGGCCGTTTCGACAAATTCTCCCTGTCCAACTAGTTTCTGCTATATACATGAGAACGGACACGCGTGTAACGTACTCTCGATTCAACCGTGAGTACGATGGGGGCGCCGACTGATTTTCCTAACGTACGTTATTAATGAGCCACGCGGTCAGCTGTACAGTCCATATGGGGTTGGCTTGCACCCCCGTACGTTTTCTCTTCCGTGCACCCCTCGGGATCGCATCGGCTTTTGTTCACGCGTGCGCCTCCTGCGAGTTATACGCATGGGGGTATCAGCTGTGCTCACAATCGTGTGCATCCCTCAAACAGTGGGGTGGACGGCCTTTACGGATCGGTATTTAAAATCGTGATTGCTCCACGCGACGATTTTTACCCGCATATTGCTCAAGCTACCGAATACCTAACGTATACGCGAACGACGAATTGGCAACGCTTCTGCGAACTTTTGTTACACAACGATGTATTGTTTTTTTTTCTGTCCGTTACTAATGACACCGGCAACTCCGTTTCGTGTTAACGATATCGGTGCTCGATACGTGGTTGTTTCGAAACCGTGAACGAAGCAAAGACACTCAATTGAATATTAACTCTCATACACGTTATCCGTTATCTCAGCAAGTCGTTAAGAACATTGTGTAGTTTGAACTGAGAGACATTAAACCTGTAATTTTTACTGATTGGTAGTCAGTGTTAATGTCAAATAAAAAGATAGACGTTTTTCTGCGAACGTATCTACCCTTTTTATACCCTCGGATTTTTTAATTAATCCAAGACGTTTATTTAAAAAGGTGCCGTATGAATTGTAAGATTACATGCGAAAGAGACGCGATCAATAGGAGTATACAAAATTGTGAAGTAAGAAACGTGGAGCACCGGTGGTCGAGCTTCGTGGTAATTGATGCGTTGAAATTGAATTTCCCGGCGTGGCGGTCTTGTCGCGCATGCGCATACGCGAGTAACAATAAGCGCGCACCGTCGAGATGCTTGATTTCTGTCGAATTTTGTACAATTCTAGGTAATACCAAAATTAATCGTTCTTCAGAATTATAACACGCATTTCTCGCAAATCGAAGGAAACGTATCCAAAGTTGTTTAGCTTCATCGTAGTTCATTGTAAATCGTTAGTGAGTTAGTAGTTCATTGTAAATCGTTTTCAAAATTCGTCGAAACAAGTCGTTGCCTCTAACTTGAGTTAAGATCACGCGGGAAAGTTGGGTGTAGTCCAGTGACCGACGCCAAAGAGAAAAACGATAAACATCAATAAAAGTTGACTAGAAATCCCTCGATGGCGGAGAATTAATGAAAAGCTGCGTCACGAGATCAGAAGAGGGTTTACGATCGTCGACGCAGCTGTTCCCCCGCAATCTCCATAATTTCTGTCGCGTGGCATCGCGTCGATCGTGCTTAGAAAAGGCAGAGGGGTCGCGGACGCAGGGAAATCGAACAGATGCGCCGAATTTTCCCCGTGGAAATTCGCCAAATGTTCCCGAAAAGGGGTTGACGTTACGTGGAGGGGAAACTCGCCGGTTTTTGTTGCTCGTCCGACGTCGAATATACCGAAGCGACATGAGTCATGATTACGAGTATCAGACCGTCGCAGACTGTGTTTTCGTGCACGCTTCCTACATATATCGTGACTCATTAAAGGCTCGAAAACAACGTTCGCGTACAGGGGAAACAGAATTGCATGCATCTCCGGCGTACCACCTTTTTCTCTCTTCCGTTCTGGCACGCTTTAAGCCCCTAACGAACTTAGCGATGATTCGGCCCTATCTTATCGTTGTACCGCCGATATAATTAACGGACACCGTGAGTCGATTATTATTATTATATTCGCGGGGTTATCGTTCAGGCGATTTCCCGCGCAAGGTCGTATACCGTATTGCATACGATTAAAATAACGTGCGGATTTAAAACCGTTTCGAAGACGTGTAAACACGCTCGCACGATGTTTCTACATAGTTTTTTTTTTGCAAAACGGCCGGGATATTGTTAGTTAAGGTAACTTGCCGATCTGTATGAAGATGCTGAATTTTTCACTGGGCACAGATGGCGTAGGTACCGATACATTTACAGTAATTTCTCTTTTAAATTCAATACGCTCCGAACGAATACTTTTGCATATACGCTGTTTGTTGCATTAATGTCTGACATTGAAGAAACCAATGACCGCCGATCTTCTGGCTCGATTGTTTTTTCCGTGTGCATTCTTTAGTTAGACTCATTCACTTTATTTCGAAACATCGTAGGACATTTTTTGAATTAAATAAAATTGCATATAAGGTCACGTATATTTGTACATATTATTTTTGTAACTCGGATAAAGTAACACAACGTATTATCTGTTCAGCTAACGCATGATACGATACCCATAAATTGGTGCATTAAATTACCGACTCGCCAAACGAATGATTAATATACGTCGATTTCTATTATTCACCGACGTGTTTCATCAATTTATCACGAAAATTCTTCTAATATTGACAAAGCGACGCGTCCCGTGTTCGCTGCGATTACGGTATCGTGCGAATTTAGCAATTAAATTCAATCGCCCAGACGAAGATAACAAGGTCGAAAAATAACCGGTACCTGTGTATGTGGCCCACGTATATACATGTTTTTTTTTCGTTTGTGTGTGCTTACAGACTACATGAAGAGTCGTAAACGTAGCCTAAACGGTAGCGCGAAGAGCATGATAGAGCCGCCGGAGAAGATCGCCCGCAACGCGGGTCAAATACGTAGCTAAGAGCCTCGAAGTTTCCTCCTTCAGCCTCGACGTCTTCTACCATCAAGTTCGGACCGGAAACGCGACGCATCGCTGCCAGGAGGAACGGGGAAGGACGTAGAAAAAAAAGAAGCTCTGTGGCAGAGGAAGAAACGCGCTAGGTCCGTTGGCTGTGCCATTCACGTTTAGATTTATCCACCGTGTACTATGGCGGGAAATTTAAAAGAAGTAACGAGAACGCATGATTAAACAAATAACGTTTTTCGTTCGACGCTCTCGTAATCGTGGTACGGAAATTACAAAGCGGCAACAACACACCGATAACAACCACCAGATACGATGGACAAACGAGACAATGGTATTTCGTGGTTGTTGCTGATATTTTCTTTTCTTTTTTTTTCTTTGTTTTTTTTTTTTTTTTATATATACGTACGTGTAATTCATCGTGTCCGTATCTCTTGCATTAGGATAGAGAGAATAACGTTTAGGATATGAACGGGCTGTCTCACGGTTTTCCGTAAGGACGAGATAGATCGTTGTATAAATGTTGGATGCAAATATTTCGTTACGAGATCGTACGTTGAAATCGAGAGATGAAAAAATTTGGAGAGGATTGATTTGACTTTGAAAGGATCGGTGTTAGTTTTTTGTGATTTCGTAACGAGACGTTTATAGCCGCACTTTGTACCTCTTCTTGTTCTTATTTATTCTGTCGGGGGAAACCTGGGACATCTTGGATATACAGGGTGCGAGGTAATCGGTGATGATGCTTGGAAAAATTAGTCGAACGGATGCAAGCATTGGTGTAACTAGGATTTTCGGTAATGTGACTTTCTGGTAATGTCTACATTTGTTATAAATTCACGCCTTATGCTGGTCCCTACCTAGTTACGCCATCGCGTAAGAAAAGACTATGATACTTTGTACGTGGCTTTCTGTCCGATAGCAACCGGGAATAATTACAATATTTTTCAGACTTCTTAATGTTCTTTTTACTTTTAAAAGACATCTTTTATTTTTCGATCGACGCAAATTTTAAAAATTAATTACTCCAAGAAGGAAGCCTCGTACGAACAATTTTCGACCGATATTTTCAGGCAGAATTGTCGCATTCTCGTTCGAGACGACTCACCCTGTATATTATGCGAAAAAGAGAGCGAAATCGATTAATGTAATATATTGTTCGTTCGACAATGAAACGAAGCAAGGATGAATGTGGTCGTAGCACACAATACATAGTTAAGAGCGTAAGGAGACAAGAAATATATAAATATATTTTAGGATACTTGTAGATTTTAAGGAAGATATTAGGCAGTAAGCGTAAGCGCAGTTTCTGTTCGAGTTTGGTCTACGAATTTTTTTCGAATGTATAAGATATTCAAATTCCGCGAATCTTCAATGATCTTTCATCTTCGTTGGTGATTCGCGGACGTACGCTGTAAAGAATATCGAAAATTATACGAATTTCGCGGTAGTTTCGATTGACCGTGTCCTTGAAACGGTCGCGAAATTTTGTACATTAATTTTTACTGCAAAAACAAAAGACCAGCCTCGAGAACGATTAACGGGGAAAAAAGATATGATTTAGATTACAGCTCGTTACCCATGTTTAAGCATTGATCTCCTGTACGACATTAAGAAAGTACAGCCGATGCCAAATCACTCCCCCCGCGATTTTTCTTGTTCTTACACCTTCGAAGAATGAACCTGTATCGTATTTGGCTCTCCTTCATCCACCGCCCCCATCTTTCTCATTTTCTTCCTCTTTTCATTTTCCTTTGAATTGTTAACCTTCGTGCGAGTAACCAGATACCCGTATCCTTACAAACATACTTTTCAAAGTAAGATTCCTTGAAATTTTAGGTTTGCAGAGTAGTAATTTTAAGTATCGAAGCTTCGTGGGTACTTGAGTAACCGTTATAAATTTTCTGCGTTTCTGAAGTTCAAAAATCTTGATTTTTTCCAGTTTTCGTATCCCCAAATTCCAAAGTCCCCGGTTCTCTAATTTTTTTATCTTTACATTTCCGAATTTCTAGAACTGTAAAATCTCAAATTTTGTAATTTTGGTACCTTCAAATTCCAAAATACCCGGTTCTCAAATTTTCGATTTTTTACATTTCCGAATTTCCAGAATTCTAAAATCTCAAATTTTCAAGTAACCGAAGTTCCCAAATTCCATAATTCTCGGCTCTTAATTTTCGAAACGTCCGGTTAAGTATCGAGGTATCCATATTGCCTGCACGAGGTTCAGCGCTATCCATTAAATCTTAACACTTTGGTAGTCGATGCCACGTATGATTTTTAACTAAATTTCGGCGTTAAAGTGTCGCTATGTAAATTACGAAAACTTTGAATATCAATTTTATCGGCAATATTTCGTACGTACAAAGAGCGACATAAAAAATGTGAACAAAGAGTACGCGAGACCGTCAAAGTGTTAAGCAGTATCCGAAAAGCCGAGGCATCTCGAGGATCGCAAAATTCGAAATCAACTTCGTAGAGGATATCAGGATCATTATTTATATCGCCAGCAATGAATTTCCGAGAAATTATTGTATATATATTTGTAAATGTGTAAATCGCGGAACGCGATCCTCGCGCGGCTTTTCAACATGGATCTTTTTTCGCGTCCGTTTATTTCCATGCATCTCGTTTCCTTTTTAAACGTTTCTTTTTTTTTACGATCAGACTTATAGGCATATTGAATGGCAATTGCGTGAGAGTGAACCGTTCAAAGTTCTCCGTGGCACGCGGAACAAGCAGATTTATCTTCGTTCGTTTCGAAATTCGCGCGCATCACGGTAAACCGGAAGCAATCGATGCATTATTTACTAGTACAAATCGTACGCGTTGCCCCCGGAGCTCTTCGGACGGTTGCCAGTGAAATTACGCGAAATCCCGAACGATCACGTATACTTTATTTTTTTATTAACAACGAAAGCACAGAATTTTTCGCCGAACGAACCAAAACCTTCTTGTTCGTCGCGATGCGTTTAAATGTAAAATGTATAATTGTATATCTTAAATGGTATAATGATTTTATTAATGGTAGCTGATTTATTACAACATTTTTTTTTTTTCTTTTTGTTTACGATATTTTGGTCGAAGGCCATACACCTCTTGAAGTACCCAAACCTCCCCCCACCCTTAACGAAACACCTCTGTTTTTCCCGGATTTCCGTTCACTCTTTTCTCTTTTTCTCATCCCCCCACTCCCTTTTACAATGAGATTATCATTCAGAAATACGACTGGTGGTTACAAGCTATTTTTTTTTCGTCGTTCACACGGCCGAAGTGTGCTATTAATGATTGGGTCGATGGTATTTTTATGGTCGTTTCTTTGTAGCAGTTATTCGCGATTTTAAACGGTCATCGAGGAACCTTTTTAACGCTCGCGTACATAGTAACATTGGCCAATTTATTCTCTTTGTATAGACACTCAACGGTGTACGATATTTTCTCCAAATTTCGACGTTAGACTTATTTATCTGTATGTAGATTCCAAACGTTGAGACGTGTCCATATTTTAGTCGCGATCGCTTGTAAAACTATGTATAGTCATCTTTATCTTAAAAGCATATTTCGCAACAATAAAAAGTGAATCACGCGAAGGTGATTAAAAAGGTTCTGAAAACATCCTGATAAAAAGCCAGATTGAAACAAGAGACTGTCTCGAACGGTCGGTGTAAAATGTCAAATTTTTTAATTCAATGAAACGCGACGATCAACGGCAAACCAGTGGAAGAAAATTGCATTATCGTCTTAAAGTGTGTGAAACCAAAAAAAAAAAAATAATAATAATAATAAAATAAAAAAGAAGGAAGATGGAAAATCGAACGACTATAGAATCTCGTTAGATCTGAAAGGATCAGAGCACAGTCTGCCATCGGGGAAGCAAACGAAAGGGAAGCAAAACAAAAGGAAAAAAATAGTAAAAGATAATAATTCTTTACGTCTATGTAACCCTGTGATGTATTAGTATGATCTCAGTAAACGTAACTTAGCGTGTACTTCTTATTTGTAATAAGTATATTAGATGTGTATGTGCGTTCCCAAACGTGACGTAAAGCCTCGGTAAGATAAACAGAAAAAATAATAACGAAAAAGAAGAAAAAAAAAGAAGAGTATGAAAGGGTCGTATACGTGGAGGATGATAGTCTGTGCGAGTGAATGTCGAAGAAATAAATGGAAGCAGAAAATACACCACCCAGTGCCTCACTTCCGGTTGGTATTTGCGTAAGAAAAATTTTATGTGTAACGACAATATATAAATATAAATATTATTATATATAAACCGTAATCGTAAGAGAGTCTAAAGAACTAACCTACATAAGTGAATGCCTATGTTTATTAAAAAAACGAATTATCTATAAAAGAAAAAAAATGGAATGAATATTTGTATCTCTTTTTTTTATTTTTGTCGACCCAGCACCTCCTCTATATACACAGCTATATCCGTATTTTGATCCGTTTCGTAATTGCATTCGATTACAATTTTATTTCCTTATTTCCGGTTTAATTACACTCTTTTTCTGCTACCTGTGATTCGAACACTGTGTAAATGTTTCAGCAACGTAATATTTGGTATCAACGATTTTGTTAAGTAATTTTTTGTCTTATAATTACTGGGAATATCGGATACATTAATATATTGAGGGTAAAAAATGTAAAGATCTAAGGGTACAGGAATCTAGAGATACGAGTACTTGAGGATATAGAAATCTGAAAATATAGTAACATTAAAAATTAAATTAGAATTAGAAATTAAACTATAAAAATAGTTAGATTTTAGGGATGTAGAAATATGGAAATCTAGGGGTTTAGTAATTTAAATAGGTATCCGGTAATGTAAGAATTTAGGAATATTGAAATTCGGTACTATAAGCATTTGGGGAATTTAGAATCTAGAGATTCAGGTAATTTAGTAATTGAGAAATCTAGAAATTTAGGTGTTTGAAGAAGTAAGAATACAGTTCTAATATATTTCCAATTCCAAAAGTTTCCTACTCCTACAGCCCCCATCAGTGGCCATATAACGAGAGTCCATTGTCCCTCGAGTTACTTGTAATTGCACGTCCCAAAAGGAATGATATTCAGAAACTTAAATACAAATTGATTGTAGTCGTGATATACTTCGCATAAAAATTGGTTTCGTGCGAGGGGCATAATAATTGTAGTTGGTCACGTTACTATCCTCCTTAATGTGTATATCCTCTTGTTACAGAAACAAAAACACGACCTTAATCCTTTGAATCCTACCGCAATTTTCCGCCCTTTTAAAGAGAGAAAAAGAGGGACGAGTGTGGAGAATCTGTTTGTTGAGAAAAATTGAGACAGGTGCAGGTGCAACGGAAGCTGTGTACGCAAAAGAAGGCGTACTCGAGGCCGACCCGAGAAGAAGGCAGGTGTTCTCGGCGTGTATTTACCATTTGGTAAGTGACATTTTGACTTTATTCTTGATTCTTTTTGTAACCGACCGCATTGAAATGCACGTTCGTCATCCGCGCGTCTCGTTGTCTCGACTGCGAAAACAGGAAAATATTGACGAGGATTTTAATTTCAATGGAGATGTTTACATACACAAACGACATTTTAAATATCGATTGTACCTTGCGTTGCACTCGAGACTATCTTATTTGTAGCTGAACTTATCGAGATTTCTTTAATCGCCTCGTATCAATATTTTGCGAGTACCGTGAAATTTAAATGTCGTAGAATTAGTATAAATATTAAACGACTGCCCGTGAATACGAAATGCAAGCAATATAGTCGTCTATCGCGATTTTGCAAGTAAATGGTCGTCCGGCAAAGGATGATGATACAAGGTCTGTGCATCTTGAATACAAAGTACGTGCAGGTTCGGTTATACGTTCTCTTGATTGCATTTTTAATTCGCACGAAATGTAGTGTTCTATTAAAAAAATTCACGATCGATTATCAGCAATGGGTGCACGAGACAAAAATGAAGAATGCATACAATTGATGCAACATCGTCCCAGTTTAAAAATTTGTTGAATAGTCTTGTACCCACTGAAAATCGAGGTCAAGCAATTATGCAAGAATTTCTCTGGTGAATCAGACACTTTCTTTAGCCGGCTACAATCAGTCATGGATATGTTTTCGAATAATTAATGTATTCATCGGGTTTTTTTTTTATAATAACAGGAATATTCTGAATCGCGAAATATTAATAGCAGAGTTATTATATTTCGTTGTTTTTGGATTTATAGCCACGTTGCTTTTGAGATCGACTGTATTTCAAACTGCACCGCACGTGTCTTTCTGCAATCTGTGCTTTTTTGAATATTTATCAGTATACACACGGTCTCAGTCATCGAGAGGTGCATATAAAACATCTTCTGTTAGCCATGGCACAATACGCTTTTGTATTTTACCGCAGATGAATTTTATTCGTTTTCATTCAAATCGCGTTTCATCTCGTATACCTCATTTAGTTACACACGAGTGCAGCGTGGATCCTCCTTTCTTTTTATCGTGTTTTTGGAAGGTCAAATATGTAATCCTGAAAATTTGCACATTTTCAAATTGTCGAACTTTTAAGTTTCTAAATTTTTTAAGATCCAAAATTCCTATTTCGCAAATTTCCAAATTCACAATTGTCCATATTCAGAAATTTTCAAATTCACAATTTCCCATATTCACTACTGTTCAAATACCAATTCTTCAAACTTTCAAATCTACAAATTTCCAATTTCTCAATATTCAAGTTTCCAAATTTCTAACTAAATTTCCAAGCTCCGTAATTGTCAAGTCTTCAAATTTCCAGCGTCCCAAATTTTCGGCACCCCAAATTTCTAGCGTCCCAAATTTTCATATGTCCAAATTTCCAATTCCCCAAATTTTCAACATTCCAAATTTCCAAGTCTCCACATTTCCAGTGTCCGAAATTTTCAGGTTCCCAAATTATCCAGTCTCCAAATTTCCAGCTCCCCAAATCTTAAATCTCCGAATTCCCAAATTTCCAAATCTCCAAATTGCGAATTCGCTAAATTTCCAAATTGAAAAACACAAATTTTGTAAATCTCTTGATTCCACTCGCCGCTGTATTTACCAACACCGATAGTTAAACGTCACGAAAATTAGAAATCCAGAAACACGAATTTTCGGTGCAGAATTTGATTGCAGGTTGCAATTTTCGAAATGGTTTTAATACGAATCGATACGTTCGTCCGTCAGGCTCCTTTTCCCGTAACCCGTGTCCTTGTTGTGCCTCGACGTATAAACACGCACGTTCACTATAGTTATGCTTCTATGCAATCTCTGTTGCTAGGCGCACCTCGGCCCACCAACAGTATTTTTAGACGATACGCTTACATTTCGACGTTCATTCTTGAATGAGAGTTCTCTGCTCGTAGATTCTCCGGTACGATTGGTAAATTTTTCGAATGCCAATATCTGACGTATTATTTAAAAAAAAGAGAGGAAAACATTCGAGGAATAATATTATAGTTGCGCAATATAAAACATACTTTGTTATTTTGACGCTGTCGTGATTTCACCATTCGAATTTGCCAATGTTATTTTATACTGTTTGTGTTGAATGTATTATTCGTGGATAAATTATACAAAATGTTGTGTTACAAAAACATATAATATGTAGAAAGTTTTAATAATTTTTTCAAACATATACTACGAACGCGAGTTATTCGTGTAATCAAATAAGTTAATAACTTATATTTTTGTATAATTTGATTCCGTGTTGAAGAAAGTCTCACGAATGAAAGCCGGAAGTGACCTCGATTTTGTTATCGACTCGTTACCGTGTGAATCGTTGTATGGAAAAGCGAACAATCTCCTCGCAAATATTTTAATATTTATTTTAATCAACTTGTTTAACTAAAATGGATTCAAATTTTATTTACGTTTTAAAATATGCGTTATAGTTGTTAAATATTTCAAAGAGATATCTAGTAATTGTTAAAAATAATTTGAACATACATTATTCGATTAATTGAAGTAAAATAAATTTAGAACGACCAATAGAGAATTTTAAGCAAAGAGAAAATATGTATATTGGATTTAGCACAAAATTTCTTTGTAATTTTGCGACAGTAGCGACAGTTGGTGGTCGAGGAAGGAACTAGCAATGTCGGTAACTAGGCCCAATGGTAGGAGATTATCGATTCACAACAAACCCAGATTCAAATTTACATAAAATTACGTAAACTCACGGTAACTTCTTCCTTGTGTGAAGTGTTGAAATATCGTATTCAGGTACGTGCCATTTCGGACACAGGACTGGACCCCAGAAAATTAATTCTATTTTTTTTTTTTTTTTATATAACAAATTGTAATGTTCAACATTTTTCGAAAATTGTCGTAGTAAACTACAGAAACGATATTAAACTATTTCTGGTAATAGTCGCAATTCTATAAACCGTACATTTGTTTAATATAGTCGCACTTGTTGCACGGATAACGGGAAATATTACGCCATCTCGTAAAAGAGATTCAATCAAACTTCAGCCGCTTGGTAAACCGGAAGTCGACAGCGCTGTGCCATCCTGATACCATTTGCCTCCGATTAGAACCGATAGTCCACTTCCTCGTTAGAGAATATTAAAAGTATACTATGAAAACGGGAAATCGCGTCGACAATTGTCAACATGATTTAAATAATTGACACTTCTGATCTCGGCTCTTACTCGATAAATCGCCTTAAAATATCGGAAGACAGAAATTCGATTCAACGAAAAAGTACATCACTGATAATAAATATTTTACAATTTTTCCTGGATCGATTTTCTTTCTCAAAATTTGCTTTCTTCGAGTTTCTAAAGTAACCATAACATTTATTTTAATTCGGGTGGACCTCGTACGAACATTCGGGTACAAAGTGAGTAGGAGAGCATTAGCAGACCTGGTGGCTATAATAACAACTTTTAACCCCAATTTATCTACAGCTCGATGGGTTTCATTTTTAAAATTATAACCTCAAAAATAATTTCAATAAATCTCTTAAAAAAATTGAAGAGCTTCAATTTATGGAAAAAATAAAATCGAGGAAACTTAGCAGTAGTAGGTGGGTGGATAACTACAACAGTTTCCAACCCCAGTACGTTCACATTTTATTTCCCTCGTCGAAATCCCCGGCTACTGTAAATTTCGGCAGCAACGTAGTTTCACGAATCCTCCGATGAAGAAACGAAGAAGGCTGTACGGGGGTTGTGTCAGCAGTAGATACAGTTCGTTATTGGAAGCGGTTGTTTTGCATTATTTTCGTACAACGACTTCCTGAAGAAGAGTGTTCATCGGGTTTCGTCTCTTACAAATTGCGCTACGGGTGCAACGTACCTGTTGTTTACCACATAGCGGGTTCAAAGCCCGGTCAGTGCAACGGTCCTCCACCTTCCCTGCTCATCTTTCTTTCCCCACCATCGTCGAGGATCATCCCATCCCCTACCGTCAGCCTCTTCGAGTAAGGACAAAGCGGTAGTTGGCTGTGGTTCGAAGACTTCGAGGATGCGCAAGACGAGGAGCTCGCCTGTGTGTCTCTTTATAAAATACACGCTCGTTGTTGGTGCTTTTGGTCCCTCCGTTTCGTTTCCACCTAACTGACCGGAGCGGATCTTTTATTCCTCGTCATCTTTCCTTCATGTTCGAACGCTTCGTCGATGGAATCCAGGTTAATTGCCGCGACGTCGAGAAGTTCCGTGCACGTTTACTTTCACGTTGGTACGGGTGACGAATTGTTTGTAAACATTTGCAATGATGGAAGTACACGGTATCGGGTATAGTATTATCTACCGTGTGGACACGACACACACGCAACGCGTGCTGGAAGGGAAGAAAATTCGAAGTTCGTGATGGAGGGTGCGAAGAAGGAACGGGGTGGATGGTGTGGTAAACCGAGAAGAACAGGCCCACCGGTCCCAAAAGGGACCCCGTAGTACGGCGTAGTACTCCAGTGGGATCAGGGTTCAAAGCCCGGTCAACACCATGTCCATGGTTCTTCTCCCACTCTCCTTCTTTTCTCTCTCCACGATTTTTCTCCCTTCTTCTTCTACTTCTCCCTTCTCCTATCTCCGTTGGTACATACGTGTGTGCGTGTACCTTTTCTCGGTTATTTCACGACTAACACACACTCCCGCTAAGCATCACTGTGTGGACCTTCTCTGGCTCCCCGTTGCTGTCTCTTTCTTCTCTGTTTGGCCGCGGTGATTCACCATCGACCGAAGAGATAAGAGGCCAATGAAAGGAAACCGTA
Organism: Coelioxys conoideus; assembly: GCA_947623535.1. Lineage (NCBI taxonomy): Eukaryota > Metazoa > Arthropoda > Insecta > Hymenoptera > Megachilidae > Coelioxys > Coelioxys conoideus. The sequence continues at coordinate 13,133,775 of OX392459.1, forward strand.
GAGGGCAGCACCGGAGGATCACTGTGTACGTGCTCCACTTGCTGCTGCAGGGAAAGGTGATATCGGGTAACGAAGACGAAAAATCACGAATTGCTTCCTTGCCTTCTGTTTATACCGTTTCTCGTTTAACGCGACGTTTAATCTGGGACAGGAAGGCTGAAGCGAGGTTAAATTTGCGTCGCGAGATGCGTTCCGCGATGCGGAATACGAATCTTCCTGTTATTTTGATCGATCGGTACACTTTTTACTCGAAATATCGACGTAACTTATTGGAGCTCCCCGAATTTTTGACTCACAACCTACTGTGGGTGGATTGCAATATTTGATATTTCAAATACTCTTTATTTATTTGGATTGTAATATTTGATGTTTCAAATATCATTTATTTATTTGGATTGTAATATTTGAGGTTTCAAATATTATTTATTTACTTGTAGCGCAATATTTAATATTTCAAATATAACTTATTTGTTTCGAGTGTAATATTTTATATTTCAAATACAATATCTCGTGTTTGTGTTAGGTTATAATACATGGTATAAAAAACATTTTTTTCCTCCAATCGAATTCTTGTTTAGCTTTGCATTAAAAAGAGTACATAAAAATATGGCTATTAATCAAAATGTTAGGCGTGTACGAAGTCGTACTTACGTACATTGAGGCTATTGTATCGCAGATATATTCACAGTAGCCGTCAAAATAAATACATACAGCGGTAAATAGTAATTCAGAGTCAACAGGTTGTAAAGTAGCTTTGTATTTATGTAGTTTCTTATTCAATTCGGTCGAAAAGCTTAATAACTTATGGCATCCACGACTCTGGATGACTGAAGGATTAATATAGACAAAACCGAACGATGCACGGGGTGGATCCGTGATGCAACACCTGACACACCACGTGCGTCGATTGATGACTCCCCTCGTGCATCCAATATTTTCATATCATAGTAATCGGTAACGCATCATGCGCGTATCTTAAAGAAAGTATCTTTATGCACATAGAGATTGACATAAAGCAAGAAATAAATATCAGTATAGCACAGTAAGTGTTAATTTGGAAACCTAAAGAAATAGAGATCTAGAAATTTAGAAATCTAAACAGTTGGAGATCTAAAAATTTAGAAATCAGGAAAAGATGTCTCCTTAACCGTTTGTATTCCTAAACACATTTACTACTGGCAAATAGCAACTGTAAAACTTTCCAATTGGAAAGTGTGATGAACTTTTTCGAAATTATTACTTTTTTATTCCCTACCAATATTGCCCGTTCCACCATGTTCGAACACCGCTGCATCACTATAAATTTGCTTAAAAATTATTTATTTAAAATTGTTGCATCGAATCGTAACGGCGAATATGAGTCGTGTCTGGAGTGCAAAGGGTTAGTACGTACACACGTGTTTCACAGTGATGGCGCGCATAAAAGAGATCGCGATAATCATGATCAATGACGAACGGTTCTCGCTGTCGAAATAAGACAATGATTCACGGAATTTCGTAAAATAAAAATTTAGAAAAGCTGGTTACACTTGCGTCGGCAACGGACATCAATCATTCGAGTTTCCTGCACGCTAGCATAATTGGTACGTGCCGGTAAAACTTATCGTTCCCGTATGCACATGCAGGCAGTCATCGGGGGGGTTAAGTTTCACCCTTCTAACGATCGTTGGATAGTGACGGTAATAACGGTAATTAGCATTTTGTGCCGCAAAAATCTCCGTTTGTCGTTCGCGCGGCATGTAAAGACATTACTTCGTTGTAATATTTGATATCCGGCGATAACGACGCCACAGAAAACAGTTTTTCACCGTGACCGAGGAATTAAATTGTCGTCGAGATATATCTGTAGCGGATATTCCCCTAGAAACGAAACCGGATCAATCGCGATTCCCGCGAAATTCAAACGATATTAACTCCAGGGAATGAGAACCGAAGATAATTTACAATTCGAGTTATTTTAATAATTTTTTTAACGATTCGTTGTGTTCGAGGATTATTATAGGGATATTATTATAAATAAAAATATTTTCGTAATTTTCTTGTTTGATCGCGGCTCGTTTAAATGGGAAAAAAATATAATTACAGCGAAGGGATTAAACGAAAAGCCAATATTCATCGAGCGAGTTTTAAAATAAAATAAACGTGAGCATAGCCAATAGTTAGAGTGTAATTTCGAGGAAAAATGAAAATGGCCCGATGAAAAGTACGCGAGCGCGACTCGTGTCTCGTAAAATAAAATTTTGATGAGTCATTAAGGATATGTATGTAGTTCGCGGCGCAATTACGATCATCGTTTTATTGGAGCTACTCTAAAATCAATTGATGCTAATTTGCGAGCCAGCCTGTCTGTAGGAATATTGGCACGGTTCACTGCAAAGGATAATCGTATGCACGTAGTACGGTGCGTACTATAGCAACGTCCTTGAGCGTAAGCGATCTGTTTACGAAAGAGACGTCGACCCCTTTTCTACTTGCATCCATTATGGAGCCTTATCAAAGGGGAAAAGTCCCATATGTTACGTATGTTACGATTATTTCTTACGTGTTTAATCTCGACGCATCGGTACGCTCCTCACCATTTTTCAACATTAACGATGCAAATACAAACGCGTTTAAATAACTCAAATTTTTCACTCTTACGACATTTTTCGTCATGATTATCCGTAATACGTATAACTGTTAAATGTTAAAACATTACGCTTTATGCATTTCGAATCTATTAAATTTTAGCTCGATTATATGCCATCATATTATTGAAAAGTCGTATAAGTTCAGAAAAAAAAGTTAAACGAAAATTTGTTCCTCGGTAAACGGGTTAACAGAGCGCATTTTTCTAGGACAATGACTAGTACATCGACAGAATTTTAATAAATTAATTGCTTTATTACTAGAGCGAGAAGAACACTTAATTAATATGGTTCTCGTTGTATGGAAATTTTTCGTAATAATAGTATATGAATAAATACCTATATGAAGAATATAAACAGATGTGTATATGAAATATGTGCACAATGGTATTATGAAAGTAGCATGAAGTATATAAACAGTAATAGTTGGTAGTATATAAACAGAACACAAAAATATAATGAAGTGAAAATTGCAGAAAAACAATGGGGTTTGAAATGTGTCAATACATATGTGAATGTAATGTATGGATTAGTGTACATTTATAAATATATTTTTTACAGACTTACAATGTATTTCTACAAAATAGAAAGTATAAGAAAAACTTAAACGACTACTTACACATTTTCTTCCCTTTTTTTTTTTTTTTGATTCGTAATGCCACAATCTTTCAAAGGTTTAACTTTTAAGGCTTAAATTTTCGAAAACCACTGGGTCATACTCGTTGCGTGAAATTCCCATTATTGTTAAGTCCAGGACACGCGCACTCGGTCTGGATAAAAATGCCAGCCACGATATAGAACCAAAGCATCCTCCAGATACGGCGTTATAGCGAGAGGGTCCATTCACTGTCGATATCGTGGAAACGTGAGCGCGGAGAGATTGCGGCGTAGAATTGAAATTCGCAATTTTAGCGGTACCAACGCGAAATTGGTCGTAAGATGGCGGAAAAAAGGGAAGATTGTCGGTTCGGAAGGCAGGAAGCGTAAAATAACGTTGAGAAAAGGTTCGGCCTTCTGCGAAGCGTTTACTTCGAGTTTTATTAATGCAGAAAGCGAGCATCTTGACTGGTTGCAACGTGCTCAAGCAATTGTAGTTTCTCTCCGGTGAATTGCATTCCGAGAAGCAATTTTCTGCCGAGAGTTTCCCCCGCTCGATTCACGGCCGCTTTCTTTAAAACCCCTTTGTTCTATGCGAAAAAATTGATACGAAATCGGTTTGTCGCGACGCGATTCGCGATTTACGATATTTGCTCACCCCCGACCATAAAATTATTTCCTTATCTGAATGCACCGTGGGATGGAAGATTTTAAGGCGTAGGCTCCGGGCAGGGACACACAATGTGGAGATCCGTTCAGGCCAACCACGAATAAAGAAGAAAAGGGTTCCCTCGACGTTCTACTATGTTGACTTCCACGTAACCTGTCCCCTCATTTTCGTCAATGGCATCGAAATCGTCTTTTTCCCCTATTCTCCGACGTGCTCCAAGTTCAAAACCGGATTGGTCGGGTAGCAATACGGAAATTCCTGGGTTTAAGAATTTCTAACTAAGCTCGGTTCCACTGGATTGTATGTCTATCCTAGTTGATCCCCGTTTTAAAATGTCCACCTTTGCTTTTACTTTGTTCCTTCGTTTTCTTTTCGATATTTTAATCTTTAACGAGTCCGTGTCCGTCTCACAGGTGTCTGTTTTGCATAAACGTGCTGGATAACGGTACAACCCAAAGCGTGTATACACTTTAAACTTCGAGGATTTGAATTTAATTAACATTTGTTGGGTCTCGTGAAAATATCTTTTTTGCCTCGTTATTATCTACACACTATATCCTTTGAATCGGGAAGTTTAAAAGTATTTAATATTTCTTGCGAGATTCATGACATCTACGGATGATCAATTTTGTTGTAAGAATAAGAAAGTTATGGAATATTCGGGAAATAATGTATCGTTGGATCGGTTGCTGGGTCTAAAACGACCCTGGTCGACCATACGGGAGAGGCAGTCCTTTGTTCTAGAATTATGCTCGTCAAATTGATGCGTATGTTGGAAATTTTTATGACCCTCTTAGCGTGTTATCTTAAGCCGAAAAGATCGACAAAAGTTTTCCAGTTTGGTGTAAAGTGTAGCCACAAAGTGGCACTCAATTTGGACCCGCACGAAAGTTTTTGTTGCGTGCAACCCTACCATCGTAGGTCGATGACCGTAAAATGACCTGCATCGTAGCTGGTATTCTCGAATCACCCCACACAGTGCTACAAAGTTACTATTCCCGCTGCCGAGTCCATTACCCGAAGAAATTGCACTTGATGATGGTAAACGGTTCTCACGAGCTAACAAATACCTCCTCGGACGGGCGTTTTTGAAAAATGTTGATAAATCGCTGCCGCTGTAACTATGCGGAGTTTAGGGAGAATCTGGTCCCACTCTTACAATTTTGTATGAATTTACGTTGTGGACGAGAGCGTGGTTCATATACTTTGTATTGGAAATTGAGAATTTTCTGTGGTGGAAATTTGGAAGGTTTCAAGTTGTCTCTTTCAGTTGTTTAATTTTAAAAATCTTCAAATTCGCGGATCACTAATTTTGGAATTTGCAACTGTCAGTGCATCAATTTTCAAATCATGCAATTCGTTAATCTGTAAAAACTATAAGTTCCAGAGCTCCAACCCTAGTCTTCCAAACCATAATTTTGTAACTTTCAATTCTTAAATCCCTAGTTTATCACTTTTCAATTCTCACATCCCAGTTTTTCAATTTTCAATTCCCAAAAACCAAGTTTTCCAAATTTCAATTCTCAAATCCCTAGTTTTCCAATTTCCAGTTCTGAAAATCCTAATTTTTCAATGCTCAAATCCCTAGTTTTCCAATTTCCAGTTCTGAAAATCCTCATTTTTCGATTCTCAAATTCCTAGTTTCCCAATTTTCAATTCTCAAAATCCTAATTTTCCAACATTCAATTTTTAAATTCCTAGTTTGCCAACTTTCAACTCTCAAATCCCTAGTCTTCCAGTTTTCAATTCTCAAATCCAAAAGTCTCCAACCCCCACTTTCGAGGTCTCTAAATCCCAAGAGTCCCTCAACATTTTACACCGAATACACCCTGAATGCTACTTTTTCCGCGGCACGTGTGCCTCAACTTCCTCGAACCTGATGTATACAATTTCTATAATGGTCATAAACAAGCCCGTTGCAATTGCTCTAATGAACTACGAGTTCCTCACGGTGATACCGCTAAACCGTTCATCTCGCAGCTTCCTGGATCATCAGACCGATCGAAACGATTCGTAATTTCTCGTTTCAACGATTTCTATCGTCGTGTTTCGAATTGACAGGCGCGTTCGAGACGTAAGATACCGTGAGAGTATGAACCATCTTACAACGAATATGACCAATTGGACGATGAGTTCAATTCGGTTTCTTGCTCGAGTTCCAAGCTCTTGTACGACGATATGATGCCCCTTTCTTCTTTCCCTCGGAGCATCTCCGCGAATTGCCGGATCGCTCTTCGTGGCTAGCTTTCCACATCGCGGACGAGAGCAATTTCTGCTACAAAAGTCACTCTCTGCCTGGCAATTACGGTTTCTTACCAGGGGCCTCGGTACCGCTTACGGCTCTACGCCCCTTTACTTCCCGTATCTCTGATTCTATGTGAGCGTCGGAGAGAAGTTTCTCGCCTCCGGAAGTTCATCAGCGAAACGCTTGTCTTTGTTGTTGCTGCGTCCACCTCGTTCGATCGCTACTGCTGATTATGATTTACGGTTAACTCGATCCGAAACTGGACTTAACAATTGTATTCTATTCTGTACGGGGCTATGATTGTCTTAGACCTCGAATTAAATTCAAGACTCACTCATCTTTTTAACTGTACTCTTGTTCACATATTTATCTTCGTGTTCATCCATCGTATACATTTTCGTGTATCTTCATAATCACATGTTTCGTATATCCTCATACCTGTACATATTCATCTTCATATATTTTTATATACTTTCATATGCATACGTGTCATATATCCTCATATTTTTGTATATTCATCTTGATATATTTTGATGTGTCTTCATATTCATACATGACATATATCCTCATATCTAGATCTTCATCTTTATATATTTTTATGTATCTTCATAGTCATACGTTTCATATATCCTCATACCTATACATATATATTCATCTTCATATATTTTTATATATTTTCATATGCATACATGTCATATATCCCCACATTTGTGAAAATAATGTTATATGAGAATATTAGAATGTCACACGTGTATATTGATGCTTATATATCTTAACTTTATGTACAATAGCATTGTTGTTCATTTTTATTTTAATACCGTACGTATCAAAATTTATTTCCGCCCTAATTCACCGTAAGTGAAGAAATTCTTTTCAGCGTGAAGTTTAATAACGCATCAGAGCTCGATGCACCTGTGGCGTATGTAGATGCGATGTGCATTAAACGCGCGTACATCAGCCTCGAGCTGTATCCTCTTCGTCCTCCATTCTCATCGTTGCCACCAAACAATCACCATGATCGTGGAGGTTGGCGAAAAAATTCCTGATTAACGAGTAGCTGAATCGATCGCGATGTACATCGTTTTTCGCTATCTTTCTTTCGCATCTCACGATCGGTCAAACGATGTACTCAATTCTGTGCATTCGATTTCTGATACGATTAATCCCTATTTCAATTAAAGAACAATTCGTTAAATTCGTTCATTAAATCATTGACCGATGTTCAAAGACGCATCACACGTTGCTACATGATCATCGCAGGAATGTAAATCATAGAGTCGATAAAGCAAGATAAATCGCAAACCTCGGGCAAACTATTAACGAATAGGCAATTAATCAAGAAATAATCGCTGGACAAGTGGTAGTAATTTTTCTAACGATCCACCTCAGTGTCCTGCTCCTTCGTCAGATTTATCTGGCTGTCCGTGAAAACGAGCGCAGCTGATCATCTCGAGCATTTCGATTTGCCCTCGGCTAAAGGCTCGATCTGTATCGCCAGATACAGATTAGACTTTGTCTAATGGAACAATTTGAATAAATGTTTTCTAGCTGAATCCGTGATGTTTGTTTGAACAAACATGTGATGTTTGAACAAAGTGAAATGGGCAACGATGGAAATTAATAATAGAAACCTTACAGAAGCAGAAAAATGCTTTCGTGCAAAGGGTTAATCGATCAAAGCTGCATTTTCTCGGGGAGCAGCCAGGGAACAATTATGTTCGTGCTGTCGTTCGATTCGACATCGAAGTACAAATTTGCACCGTGACTAAAGTATAAACTAGTAAGACAGTGAGGATAAGAATGACGACAATAATAACACGTTTCTTGGCAAACAATTGTGGCCGTAGGTTCCAGGAACAGCGGGTACCGTGGTCGGTTCTCGTCCGTCATGTAAAATGTACAACTGGTCGGTCTTTTATCCGTTGTCGCGCTTGATCGCCGCAAAAACATGCACTTCCTCTTCGCGCAAAGCGTTTAATCGTAGATCTTCCTGTACAACCAGTCGCGTCAGTCGGTCGGTGCCGTTTCCTTTCGGAGAATAGCGAGACGAAACCGCAGTTGTTTAATGGCGCTGACCATTACCCGGGTACGGGGTGGTTTTTTCGGTGTATCAGATTGAATCTGGGAAAATACCGAGACATTAGGTACGTGGCCGCAAGAAACGCGGGAAACTAACAGAACCGTATGGATTGTCTGATGACACCGACCATCTCCTCCTTCTTACCAATTTCCAGCGTCGTTAAGCGTTCGAAACGAAAACGACGAAGAGCAAGAAAAGTCGTAGGAACGATGACGACGGATATTAGGCGAAAATAACGGATCGGTTTAATTTGCATGGTGATTCTGCTGCATCATCCGCACGGAGACTGTTACCGTCTCGTCTGATGTCACCCGAGACCCTCTCTGTACTCTGAGCAGCACACTTCTAGGTTTACACTCGCCGACACTGTTGTTGCTAGGGGAGTCCTCTTACGTTTTTCATATAATCGTAATCAATACAACGCTCGCAGCTAAACCGCACTCGATACCCTCTCGCTTCTGATCCCCGCTGCAAATCCCGCGGCTCGTGCTTCGCTCGAGTACTGATTGATACTATCAGATTGTACTGATATTATAAAATGTGGATCATGTTGTAGCAGCGAAACTGGGATCACATGAGAAACGGACACTTTTAGTGATATTGACACCAACGTCTGTTGTACTAATATTATAAAATGTGGATCATGTTGTAGCAGCGGAACTGGGATCAGATGCGAAACGGACACTTTTATTGATATTCACACCAACGTCTGTTGTACTAATATTGTAAAATGCGGATCATGTTGTAGCGAAACTGGGATCACATCCGCACGTGTTCCCACATGCGACGTCCACATTAGGTATTCTTATGTCCCCACGTCCAAAGATTCCTATACCCTAGATCACTACATTTTAACATTCTTACAATTCTAGATCTTCACATTCGTGCAACTTGTAATTTCTACGTCACTGTACCCCAATGTCTTGTCCGTTGTACAACCTAGTAGCTCTCTACCCATCGATTGCTACATATGTATATACAAATGTATACATGCATACATCTACATATATACATATGTCTACGTATACATGCCTACATATATATGTCTACATGTACATGTAAATTTCAACATGTATATCAAATTCTGATAGCTCCAGATCCCTATGCCTGTACACATGTATAATACATGTATACATACATATGCCTACATATACATGTAGATTACAACATGTATGTCAAATTCTGATAGCTACCTTTATTCATATATTTTTATGTCCTTATCCCTAAATTCCTAAACATCAAACGTATGGCATTGTAGATGTAGCTAAAATATATTTCTTCGAATTTGTCCATTAGACTGAATGACAAATGTGTGTCTGTGTTCAAGCGCAAAAAGGGTTAACCCTTTGCACTCGAAAGATGATTCACATTCACCACTTTGTTTAATGCGACAATTTGAAATAGGCATTTTTTAACTAAATCTGTAGTGTTGCACATATGATCTACAAACATAATGAAACAGCTAATAGTAGCAATTAATATTCCAGAAGTAATAACTTCAAAATAATTCAACTTTTCGTAATTCTAACTTTCGCTAAAACTCGAGGTGCTGGTTCGAAACGAAATCCGAAGTGTTAAATCATCGAACGAGCAAGAAGGTAATGTTCAGAGAGAACCAATAATCGAAAGAAGTTCTGTTTGATTCAAACATAAGGCCGGGAGCAAATACTGGTAGCACGGGGTGAAATGAATTGGCACCGATGGCGTGTGGATCGAATCGATTTCCCTCGCTCCATTAAAAGCCTTAAATTCGTCGGGTATTTCTGCACGAAATCGCGTCTTGATAAAGACGAGAAAAAGCGGCGGCGAACGGCCAGGTCCGCAGATGAAAAACGAGAATGGTTCGCGGAGAATCGCGTCGCGGAACGGAGCAAGGACAAGGAGAAAACGTCGTTGAAATATTAAGGCGAATTCTCGTGGTTCTTGGACTTGACATTCTGTAACGACATATTTTTGTATTATCGCTCCTCTCTCGTCTCCGCTCCAGTTCGTTTCAGGTCAAGTTTCAAGGATTCCATTTGTGTTTCACGCTCGCTCTTTGTTCGTCACCGATCTTTTTGCCTTGCCGGCATTAAACTTGATTTATTTATTTAGTTGTCCCGCGACGAAATCGTCTCGAGACGATCGATCCAGCGCCACGGATTTTCCGTGCGCTTTAGAATCCGTTTCTTTCGTAGCCGACTTGCATTCCATTTGCCCTGGTTCTCTCGATCTATTTTCGATTTCTCTATTTTTATCCTCTGCAACGGATCCGCCGGACCGGTCGATCACGAATTTACGATTCCCGCGATTCTTTGAAGTCACGAATCGAACCGTGAGCGAACCACGACATCTGTTCGGCTTCGGATGCCTTCTGCGCGCGTGTCGCCCCGAGAAATTTATTTTTTTCGCGTCCGTTGAATCGCTGCCAACGGCATTAATGAATCTTAACTGTCTGTCAGCTGTCGACGAGATTACTGGCCCGTGATAAATCCGTTCGTATCTTTGCAGAAAATAGACGCGAATCGACTTTGAACGGGCAACGCTGTTGTCCTTACTTCTATTTACAGCTAGCGTTAATTGTTCATCCGCGCTGTTACAATGCTAATGGAGTGTTTCAATCGAACGCCCGAAACAAAAATAAATTTTCTTTACTTCGTATACATCCGTCATTTGTGTCGTGACAAATTATCGTACTTGTCTGATCAAATATGTATACATTCATCTACAATGCTTATAATAATATAATTATAATTCTATCGCTATAATTAATATTGTAATTATTGTAATATTATTATGTAAGTATTATAATATTAATATATTGATATATTTATAATTATGAAGTATAAGTATAATTATTTTATATTATATGTGTATATATGTGTATTATAATTATATCAATATATAAATTAATTTTCCAAAATTAATTAGTAATAATTATTATTGTTTTATAAAATTAATTTTATGAATCTATAAAATGTACCTAATAAGTGTCCTGTGTATATACTTATTAGAAATCACAGTTTATAGAAAAGATAAAAAATATTGAAAAAAAACGAAAAATGTATGGCGAGACCTTCGATGTCTACAACGTGGTAGCGTGTTTCACGGTGTTAATTGAACCCGTTTATAAAAAGCGAGGAAACTTCTCGGCGACGTTGAATTTCAACGCGATTTCTGCGAGACCACGAGGCAATGATATCAGCACACCCTCGCCTGTCGAACTAAAACGTAAACAGGCTGAACAACATCGACGAGAGACACGAGAGTGTACAGTGTAAGTACACAATCAGTCTCGCCAAATGTGGCCGCGAATGGCAGCGTACGTACTCGCATGAACAAGCCGTGGCTCGCTTTTGTAGCTTTTACGACGTGTAAATCACAAAACGTGAGATGCCAAAGATCCCCTCGTACACGACCGCGCTATTAACGTGTCCCCGATGGTTTTACGACGCACATGGGCCGCTCTTTTTAGCCCTCGATACTCCCAAACGAACAACCACAATTTTTCGTATCAATTTATATGTCATACGTGTCCACCTCGATGAGGAAAGTTCCGCGAAACGCAGCTGCACCGTAAAATACAATTAAAGTCGCGAAAATGGTAACACGAGTCGCGTTTCGATTGTAGTTTCGCTTATAGGCTGGAATTTATATAGAAATGAGCGTATGTTTATAGAGACATATCGGGAAATTTAATTTTTGCGGTTGGCTCTTGGTATATTCCTTTTTTTATATGGATTTTTAAGAATATCGAGAGTTTCGTTGTGGGACATGGGGTTTGTCGGAGGTTTGATTGCAATGTAGTCGGTTACCACACGTTATCACATATTAGATCATCATTCGTATAGTAACGTGTTTAGATTGCCATGCGAGGAATATCAACTCAACAGGTCGTCACATGTGGAGTGACAAAGCGTTAGATCTTAACAAGTCGGAACGCTACGCATGGAACAGTAACGCGTTAGATAGTCACACGTTGAGTCTCCACACATGGTATAGAAACGCGTTAGATCGCCACGTGTGGAGTAGCAGCGTGTTGGATTTTTATGCGTGAAATAGCAGCGCGTTAGATTGCCACGCATGGTACTTACTGTAACGCGTTAGATCGTCGTTCGGTGAATCTCCACGCATGGTGTGGCAACGCGTTAGATCGTCGTGTGTGGATTAACAGCGCGTTAGATCGCCACGCAAGGTACAGTAACGCGTTAGGTCGCCACACATTGAATTTCGACGCGCAGAATAGCAACGCGATAAATCACCACATGTGGTATATCAACGCATTGGATCGGCACGCGCAGGATTGCAACGCCATAGATCGCCACGCTTTGAATAGCAACGTGTTAGATTGCCATGCGTAGTATAGTAACGCAATGAAACGCCACGAGTCATATAGCAACGCGTTAGATCGCCATGTGTGTAACAACAGCGCGTTGGATATCCACATGTGAATTAGCAACTCGTTAGATCGTCCTTCGTGGTGTAACAACGCTTTGGTTATCCATGCATGAATTTACAACGCGTTAGATCGCCGTGTGTGTAACAACAGTGCGATAGATGTCCATGCGTGATTTTGCACCGCGTTAGATTGTCACACGGTGAATTGCAACGCGTTGCATCGCCATGCATAATGTCATCACACAAACTTCACGATTCTCAATTTCGTAATCCAGTATTTTACTAATTAAAATAGCTGAAAATTTGCAAATTTAGAAATTGGAAGTTGAAAAGATAAAAAGTTTCGACGAAAATCAAATGTACGATGAAAATACAGACATCGCGCTTCGAATGGTCGAGGAACAGCGTTTATATCGGGCTTCTACAAAATGAAATCAATTCCATGAAGCGAGCCTGTTTTTTACATTGGCCACGAAATTAATACGGAGCATGTCGAATATCAGCGCCAACTGGTCGATCGAAACGGGTCGATTTAAATTGCCTAATTGTAAGTTCCACCCGTTGGTCGTCTTCTGGGTGGAGCCGTTCGGTAGTTGTGTTGGCCCGCGGTAGCCGTTGCGCGTAATAGCATTCGGAAGGAGGAGTACAGAAGCAAAAGGAGAACGGTAAGAGAGAGAAACAGAGCAAAGGAATCGAGCGGGTAGAAAGAAAAAACGAAACGGATGAACGGGCATCGGTAGGACGAGAGGCTTACAAGAGGTATACACATCAGAACAGATTAAAATCGTTGAATCTTTCTCCATCTATGGGCCTCGTTCGTCGAAATTGCAACCACCTGTGGGTTACTTTCGTTCGATCATCGTTTTCTTGCGTCTATTCAATCTCTTCGGATTGTACCCTTCGAGGGTGCACGAATTACAAATACCGGATTCAATATCTGAGACTGTACTAACCTTTTGCACTCCAACATATTTTGGTAGCAGAATCTCTGTAACTTTTTAGTTGGAAGGTTTGAGGAATTCGAAGTTATTATTTCTCTGTTGTTAATTTCTACTATCAGCTGCTTTATTATGTTTATACATCATACATGCAACGCTATAGACTTACAATTAGTTAAAATACCTATTCTTGATTTACTTCCTTTTCTGCTTCAGTTTTAATTTAAAAATAAATATTCATTACACGTTCGTAAATCTAGCTAACCCTCCGAAATTCATCCCTGCAGTCACCTGTATCCTTCATTCAAAATTAACCGATTGACAGCAGAATTTAGTCTGAAAAATAAATATATTAAAATTATTAAAACCAACCAATGACGGGCATACGCGACGAGCATAGAGCAAATGCTCTTATTATAAATCATACAAAAGAAGTAAAAAAAAAACGATGAAAAATTACATTTTAATTCGATAAACGACTAATAATTTATAAACGTTAATAGCATCGAAATGAAGTTTTGTTGCGTGTCCTCATTGAACTCAGTTACCTGGTTAAAATTTTGAGAAAACACAAGTATGCATACAGGTTTGTGGATTAGAGAAAAAAGTACAATTCAAAAAAGAGTTTATCCCGTTGCTCATACGAAGATGATCGTCGTACCATAATGACGTTGACCACAGGAAAATGGTGTCCCCCGAAGAGTTGGCCATCGTGAAAGATAAACGAATAACTGTCAGCTATTGGCGTGATATCGCACCGTGTCCATTTCCGAGTAACAACGGCCTATATACAACGAGAATATTCGACGGAGGGAACATAGATCGTCCATTTGCAAGGATGAACGCGACGGAGAGGTCGAAATCACCGCGAAGGAGTTTCGGCTACCGGTTGAAGAAGGAGGACCTTGACATCCGGTGATTATCAGGCTGTGTCCGTACCTGAGCCGTACAGGATGATGTCAAAGCGGTACCGTGGCTCAGGTATACACACACGGCGTTATGTGGCACACAAGCGAAACCGGTGCACATTATGCCTCGGCGCACACGTGCGCCAACAACGCTGAAAAGTCGAATGCGCACGCCGTGGGTACTATGTCTTGTGTTGCTCGGCGTGTACTGTACGTTACTACACTCCACACGAGGACTCGAAGAGATGGAGAGCCAGCAGGAGGACAAGAGAGGGCAGGAGGAGTGCCCGTGGTTTTGCCCCTTTTGCCAGTTCTGCCCTTTTTTTTCCTCCTCTTCTTCATATTTTTTTTGTTTTTCTTTGTTCTTCCTCTCTCTTCTTTCCACTTCCACCACCTCCGGAGATCTCCTCTGCCACGATCCAGGGACGTAGCGACCGAATGTCCAGTTAACAGACGTTTACGATTGTTTCGGTTCATCGACTCCTACCTTTCGAATACCCTCGAGTGAATCTCGAAGTGTTGTATCGATTACGGCTGCTGCTGTTGCCCCTTTGTGCTACTCGAGTGCCACCTGATTCGATTAGAACTAATTCGGGTGGTTACCGATTTGGTTCGAATTGATTTTGGCTCGTTTAATTAGAGTGTCGCGAATTGGTTACGAGCTGGTTACTCGTTTGGTAACTAGAGCGATTGTCGTTGTTCGTCGGTTGTTAATGTAGCTTTCGTATTTGTGCGGTATTTCTAACATCGACACGGTGGAACATCCAGGAACTTAAGACTGGGTTAATTGGTCGGTGTAACTGAATTTTCCCCGGGAGAAAGGTCAGCCTTGAAGAGCATCGGGAGGCAGCTGATCGATCGAGTTACTAGGAAGACTGGTATTGCGGTTAACAACATGGTCGATTGATGACAGTAAACCGTACACATTAACCATACACACTGTTTCGTAATCGTTTAATTTTTATTAACTCTTGTTTGTAATGATTGCGACAATCCCGGGGTCACTCGCGGATTCAAATTTGGAAGCGCTCATTCGAGATGTGGAAATTTGGAGACTGGTACTTCGAAAATTTTTTAATTGAAAAATAGAGTTGTTTGGAATCTAACAATTTAGAATTTAAGAATTTGGAGACACGAAAGTTTAGTAATCTGTAAGTTAACAAATTTAAGAATTCGGAATTAGGAACAAAAATTGTGAAAATTGAAGGTTGGCAAATTTACCTATTTAAACGCTTGAAATGGGAGGTAAGCAATGATTGGCTCATCCATCCGCTTACTGAAAGAAACCTACGTTACACCCGAGTATACTATAATCTCGATAAGGTAAATGATTCTATTGTTCGACGTATAAGAACATAGTCGACTTTATCGACACATGCAACATGTATAGATTTCAAGTAAGAGACCGATCATGGGATGTTAGTCCCTCCAAGTTTTTAAGTAAATCAATTTTTAAATTCACCATTAACAAAATACGAACTAGTTATTAATCAAAATTGGTACAATTCTGCATAATCCTATAAACAAAAACGTACATTACTGTATGTTAAGACTAGAACTACCAACCAGGCAAAATGACTGGTTTCGGGTTTGACAATTTATGTCATAAAATTTTGTCGCCAACCATTTGCCAAAATATCTGTCATGTTTTATTGAGCTAATGAATAGTTGTATATGTTAGATGATGCTGCAATATTTATTTATTTATTTTTCTACTTCATTTTCAACTCTAAAGTAAGTATGTGTTTAATGTTGGTATTTGTACCGTTAATGTACATTAATTGCATTATGTTAACATTAAGAAGTTATCATAAAGATGACTTCAGAAACAGTGTATCTCATAAATAAAGTTAATAGTTAGCGATTACATTAATAGTTACTGTAAGACATTAATAGATACGGTAAGTATCGTCTACAAATGTATACTACGTTCGTGAGCACATTAAATAATCATTGAAAAAGTAAATAAAATACGGTTACCCAGAATGCATTAAAGCATTGAGCAATAGATCACGTTATCTGTCATTTTCGATAGAATAAAACAGTTGTTCGTCGAAGTGGAAACACGATGCTGGTGTATACATTTACCATAATCTGTCTATTGAGAACGTGAAAAAGAAGCATGTACATCTTTCCGTCGTTAAGATCCCGATACCCCATGAGTAGCTCTATCCACCTTAACAGAATTTCAATAAGATCCCCCTTCTGTCGTAATCCATAGGACACGTATGAGGCACAAAAGTTTCCACCTTACATCCCTGAGGTCCCCCTGTTCGTTTGGCTGGTCTCTTCTTCTTCTTCTTCTTGCAGCCCTCTTCGCTCCCTTCTGCGTTCGCCACGAAGGGTCGGTTTTTTCTTCTTTTTCCACCACGGTTGTTCCGTCCGTTTTGTTCGTTTTGCACGGCGTCACGGCTACTTTTGTTGCGCCTCTCTTTCTTTCTTCTTTTTCCTCTCCTTCTCCTTTCCACCCTCTATTCCGGCTATCCTCGACGTTCTTCGTCTCCGTTGTTCGCGCAGCCCTCGAAACGACTCTCCTCCATTATCGGGAACGGGATGAACTGAGACGGAGCCAGAAAAGAAGAGGAACGAATCATTCTTTCCTTCTTTTTATATCGACTCCTTCTCTCCGCTTCTTCTCCTCTTTCCACTCTTCTGCGAGCACCGGTTGTTCCTTTTGTTTCCAGCGAGTAAGTGAGTCAGTGCGAGAGCGAGGAGAACACGGGAGACAGAGAGAGAAAGAGGGAGAGAGGAGAGAACCGGTGATGGTCGACGAGAGAGAAGAGACAGTGAAGCGTGTCTCGACACGCGAGATGCAGGATCAAATTCGACCCTTAGATCCGGATCCACCAAAAGTCCCGATCTCTTGGATCATTCTCGATGCGGACGTTTCTTACCCCTTTCGTTTTTTTATCGATTTGCCATCGCCGTGCGATTTTTCTTTTTCCGATCGTTTCGATTGGTTTATTCCGTTCGTGCCACCGGAATGTTTCGGCGAGAGACTCGATCGAATATTTTTTGCCGCTTATCGAAATAATTGACACCTTTAATGAACCCGATTAAATAATGTACGCGATCGGTGCAGGGAAGTGGCCATTTGGATGTTGCAATGCGTGTCTCACCCTTGCACACGCTGCGTGCTTCGATATAAATATTTAACGGAGCGGCTCCAATGCATATCAAACGCGTATAAAGAGCACACAGCGATCTGCTTATACACATATCGTTCGTTGTACGCTTTGATAGTGCGAGATTGTAACGGTGCCGAGATAGGTCGGGTGGTTATACGTATAACGCGATGTGGTAACACGTGGGATACTATTCCGCGGTGATATAACGCGCGGTGAACGCGATGCGTGGAGTATACAGCGCCTGAATTCGATGTATGGTGAATTCGACACATGCTGAACTCCATACATAGCATATTCGATGCATGGTGAACTCTACACATGGTGAATTCGACACATGCTGAACTCCATGCATGGCAAATTCAATGTGTTGTGA
This sequence comes from Coelioxys conoideus, assembly GCA_947623535.1. Classification (NCBI taxonomy): domain Eukaryota; kingdom Metazoa; phylum Arthropoda; class Insecta; order Hymenoptera; family Megachilidae; genus Coelioxys; species Coelioxys conoideus. The sequence goes on from OX392459.1 coordinate 13,151,718, forward strand.
ATTCGACACATGTCGAACTCTATGCATGACAAATTCGAGGTATGGTGAATTCAACTCGCGCTGAATTCCGCGCGTAGTAAATTCAATGTATGGTCAATTCTAACCGTGTTAATCTATACGTGTTGTTGTAGATTTGATCCATACTGAATTCTATACATGGTAAATTTGACGCGTGAATACAACGCGTGGTGGATTCGATCCATACTGAATTCTACATGTGATAAATTCTGTACACGGTAAATTCGATGCGTGAATACAACGCGTGATTGATTCGATCCACGCTGAATTCGACGCGTACCGATTTCGAGTTGCACTAAATTCTACACACGTGGAATTCGATGAGCCATAAATTCTGCAAGTAGCGAATGCGACGCGTGACAAATACAACCCGTGAAAATGACTACACACGGTGACATAACTCTAAGTAAATACATCGCCATATAACGCGTGGTGAATACAACGTGCGACGATACAGCGCGTGGTGAATACAATAGCCAGCTATGCGCGTTGACATAACTCGAGATAAATACAACGCCTTAGCTGTATAACGCGTGGTGAATACAACACCCAACTACACAATGCGCGATGAATAAAACCGCGTGGCCATACAACGTGATCATCATCGGCAAACGTTACCCCCGAACAGATAAAATCTACGAAGGGTACAGCAATCTGTTCGCAATAACGACGGGATTCAATCTTGTCCAGTTTTCAACAAACTCATTAATTCATGATGCATCGATCGTGCGACGATTATGGCGTTAAAACGGCGCGTAAACGAGCTCGGTATGTGGAAGGACTTAATCGGTAGCTTGTTATACGCGTCGTTGTAGTCGCCGGCTATTTAACACGATGCCGCCCTCTTAATACGGACGTTGGGTTCGAGTTCGATGAAGTTGTAAGTATCGGGATAGAGTCTCGTAGATAGCGTAGCAGACCAAAGGGAATAAGAAGAATCGGAATGTAAGCGAAGGGCCACTTATTGAACATGCATGTACCTATCTCTCTCCGTACGCGGATTCACCGTGAACAGATAGTACCCGTAATTCAGCCGGGCTCATTAATGTCATCGATACCGACCGTGTAATGCGGCTACGATCTTCTCTATTGGCAATGAATGTTCGTCGGGTGCCTACAGTGATGTCATTCAGAACGAAACCGAGGAAACCTCTATGCATATTGCTCTTGTAACAACCTACCTCTTCCTTGTCACCCCGTTTCCTCCGATATTTCATCCCCTGTTTTTGTTCTTGCGTACGAGATCGTTAAATATGAAGCATAATAGAAATAAACAGTGATACAATGTAACGTATGGAGCGATAAATAAGTGCGATAGAATGTGAAATGGATCGATGAACAGAATGTAAACTACATTCTTGTTTTCGCGATTGAATTTTGACCTTTTCTATAATCCTGCAGAAACGGGTCGATCGATAGAATTAATGAAGATACGACGAGCAGAGAGCTGGAGTCTTTCGGACTAACCTAACCACGCTGCGAAATTTGGCGCCAAATGAGAGATAATAAATGTCAATGTTTTCGTGTCGACATTTGTCAAACTTCACGCTTAACGACCCAATATTTATACCCGTCCGGGTCCCTTGTTTTTCGTCCATGAAAAAAATACTTCACGAATCATTATGATTCCCGAGTTAGGCACATTCGTTACCGCCGTTGATTGCGTATCATTTCGGACAAACTGCTGCATGCGAGCGTGACGCAGCGGGGTCAACACTCAATCGGTGTACAACGGGAGCTGAATGTGCACCGGGAACACAAACGAGAGACAAAAAGCTACGGGATAAAAGAAGAAGCACACTGGTGCTGCGCGAGATACGAGAGGAGAGACGGGGCGAAGACGAAAGGCAAAGTGGGCTGGAATATTTCTACGGCGTAAGAGGAAAATTGATGGCACGATCGCGAATGGGCTCTTGTTGCTCTCTTACCAGAGCAAAACCCACCCTGACGAATCTCCGCTTCCATTTTTTCTCTTTTTAGTCCGCGATTAAAATTATGGACGCAGCTTTCGAGAGGGCTGAGACGCAGGACACGGTAGTCTTGCGCGGGGAAAATTGCGATAGGAACTTGGGGATCTGGGGATATGGACATTTAAGGATTACGAGATTTAGGAATTCGGAGATTTGGAGATGGCGGATTTAGGGATTTTCAGATATAGGGATTTGGAAATGGGAATTTGGGAATTTGGGAATTTGAGAATTTGGGAATTTGAGAATTTGAGACTTTGAGAATTTGGAAATTTGGAAATTTGGAAATTTAGGAATTTAGGAATTTAGGAATTTAGGAATTTAGGAATTTAGGAATTTAGGAATTTGGGAATTTGGGAATTTAGGAATATGGGAATTTGGAATTTTAGAAGTTTGGGAAGTTGTCATGTTGGGACTTTAGGAATTCGAAAATTTGGGAATTTGTGTACTTGGGAATTCAAAGAATTCAGCATTTGAGAATGCAAAAGCTTAACAATCCCACAACTTCCAAATGTCCACATTCCCCCGATTCACAAATTTCCAACTCCCCAAACTCCAAAACCTCAAATTACAGATTTTCAAATTGTCAACCAGTGCATTCGTGTATAATAAATATAATATTCCGGTAGTACAAGTACATAAAACCCTCAAACATTGGCAAAATATGTTGGTCATCGAGTGTGGCCATCGCCACGAAGGGATCTCTATCGCGTTCGCAACAACTTGACGATTACTGTATTGTTGATTTTCCGCACGCGTTGATGCATCGATCAATGATTCATTAACGCCATCCGAGGTGTATCGTGTCCGAAGGCACTTGCATACAATCGATCTCTCCATAAGCCATCGATGGAAAAGCACAATACCATCGGACGAAGATAAAGTGTTCTCATGGGAAGTTACGAAACAACGTGGGCAGCGACAGTAGAAAATGGCGTGGGTCGTGACGGGTTGAGACCAGGTGGAACGTGTTTAAACAAGATACGGCCAGATAAGACATCACCGAAGCTCTCTGTACTGGAGATACTCGCCGGAGACACTAAATGACCAATGTCCAAAAAATCGATAGAAAAAAAAAATTAACACAAACAGATAAGTAAGATAAGTAGCCCGAATATATAAGATTTAAAAAAAAAAGAGAACATTTCTTCAGAGAATCATGCATGGACGTTTAAGTCCTCTGTCCGATACATGAGTCACGATTTCATTACATTCATTCGTGAACGGACCCATTGAGAGATCTAGAACCTAGACTCTATGACGTTCACGGGTGACGAAATCAGACCACATCGTAAGCACGCCATTGTGATTGGTTCCGTTCGGGGATCGAATCCGTGGATCGTGACAGAAAGAAAGCCACGGTTTCGCGTTAACATTGCCTTTGTGCCCTTCAAATTGTCACATAAATTATGTCCGTCGATTGTCCATCAGAATTTTTTTTAACCATCGTGCCGACACGGCCGAAAGGATTATTACTTACAGGAGAAAATGTCGGAAAACAGAGCCGACCATATAAGAGTGTGTAGGTTAACACTTAACTGTAGGTTAAAAATGAAGATGAAAAATACATGAATAAGTGATGCAACATAAATGAAAACACTTACTGTAACCGGCGTAATAAAGTGACCATCCTATTGCAACCAATACAGAATATCTTTAAACTGATGTCTGTAATAAAGAAAGATACATAAAATATAAAGTATAACGTTAAAATAAAGTTTAAACTCTTAAGATGACGGTAAACCTTTCAAAAAACCCTGATATTAGGATCTTTTTTCATTAAAAACATTAATTTTGAGCTATTCCATATGCGATATAGAGTGGTCACTTTATTATGCCGGTCACTGTATATATTCTTTATTTTGATGACAATCAGCATAAATCTCAAGGAGGCCAGCTTAACAAATTTTTTCATTCGAAGTAAGAAATTTGTAGAGGGGTCATTTGACCCCTTTTTGGTGTTAAAAATTTGAAGATTCGCGAAAGGTTTCCAGAAATTCGAGCCCAAAGGAATTATTTCACTAAGACGTCCCAACCGGTGCCCGAACTCATCACCTAAACCCTAAGCGTTAAAGATCAGCCAGAGTTCCGCGAGGACGGTGGCTGGCAAAAAATGTCCGGAGCCGTCTCGTCCGGAATTAGCGAAAAAGTCCGTGCCGGTGATTAGGTGGACCCCTTTAAAGACGATCGAATTACACGGTCGCGCTGAATTCCCCGTACGGGACGATTTGTAGCAGTAATCCAGGCTTACCGTTCCTGGTGCTTGGATGCGCTTTAATATGATTTAAACCTACCACCGTGTTGGCTACCGTGTTACGATCGTGAGGCTGTGTGCTACAGCCGTCTTCGTACACGTTGCCTCCAGTCGAAGTCCTTGAGAGACGAGTGGCCCGGGATCGAGACGCGATGAAGCGGGACAACGATACACACGCGTGCGTACACGCAAGAAAGTGGCGCGTAAAATACGTAGGCGAGGAGGTACCGGTTTTTTTCCCGTGCCCGCTACCGCTGTTCCTCTTTGAATTTTAAATCTTCCTTGCTACCGAATGCAATTAAGCCGCATTCAACTGGCGGTCGAAAAAAATATTCGAATTCGTCCCATTAAGCCACCTCGCCGCTTTCGTCGCTCGCCCGTTTATTTACCTATCGATTACGCGCGAACGTGCAACTTATGCCGATTGCAACCTCCTTTTGAAGTTTCTTCTTTGTTGTGTTCGTTATCGTTACGCGTTCAACCGCGATGTCGTACGTTTTCACCACTTTTTGCTGCACCGACAATGCTCGATAAATACCAACTTTGACTCCGTTAATTCTAGAAATTTTCGGAACGATTTCGTTGGATCTAATTCAACTAATTTAGCTTGATATAACGTGGCTACGCAACGGTGGGGGTACCCTGAGTACCGAACGTAGAATCTCCTTGCTCGTAGAGAGAAATATGGAGAAATAGAGCGAGCTACGGAACATTTCTTGTTTTAGTTAAAGGAAGTCTTAGTCGCTGAAGACGGCGAATGAAGAAGGAGGCAAAAAGTATCGCTTTGAGGTAGCCGGCACATTGTGCCGACAGAGGAACGGGGCGACGTACGAACGTGATACTTCACTGCAGTCCGCGCCTCGGCAAAAGTGACAAGGCCTCGGCAATTATAACGGGTGGCACAAAAAAAAATGGCGCCTCGTCCACTCTGAGTGTATATGTGCGCCTCTTGCTCTGTCTTCCCCACCCGTACACGTTTCGTCCTGTGCGTGTTCGGACAAGCTTCTCGACGTGCAACATTATCCGCGGAGCCTTTCTCCGTGGAGATCTTGGACGTTCCCCACGATCTTGATGATCACCATAAAATATTAAATCTCGACAATTTCGTCGATACCACGTTCCTCATTATCGCGGTCCGTAAACTGTTTATTATACCCGTTTCCGTCAGCGAATGCACGACATAAACTGTTATATCGCGGCATAAAGATGGTATTATTGAAATTTGAGAGCCGCGTTAAATCGAGGGTTTAAATTAATAATCACAAATAGTAAGATAATGCCAGGTTCGTGACTATGGTCGTGCGTACGATTACCGATCAATTTTATCTTCCCTTCGTGTATGAACGAAATAACTTAACAATGTTCTATCTTGTAACCAGCCACGATTCGTTTTTTCTAATTATACATTGCCGAGCGTTTGTATTTTGGAAGGTCGAGAATTTACTGTTAACTTTGCTGCTAATTTTATGCTGGTACACCGTTCAGATAATTGATAAGAATATGTTTTATGAAAACATGTTCTCTGCGCGTTTTCGAAACGGTACTGTCTGCGTCATCTAACGGTGAGCGGCTACATTTACGAAACAGAAAATTTCCCTTTTTTGCAAGGCGAGCGATAATTATGCTTCAGTGCTATAAGTAGCGTGTTCTGCGATTAAAATATAACTTAAAAAATCGCATCATAACGATCTGGAATGGTTACAATTGAAAATTAAAGGAAATTGCACTGATACGGAAATCGAAGTACTATAGCCATCTAGCAGTGGACTGGCAGAACTACCGAAACTTTGCCCCACATTTTATATAATGTTTTACATCCACAAATTGTTAATATTTGTAACACGTTTTGATAATATGCACTTAACAATCTCATTAAAATATATTTAAGGACCTTTAAAATATTTGTGCGCATATCAGTAACTTTATCTTTAATTCCTGCTACTAATAGCGCTCTGATATGAAACCTATCCCGGTCGAAACAGTAGGACATTACACGAAAATGATAAAGGACCGTTAAAAAATCGAGTTACAGAGCTCGATTGTTGATAACATTTTTTGCTAATAAACCAACGCGTTAAAGGCAAATTTTTTGTAAACATGACATTTTGAAACTAAGGGACAAACAAGTGAAGCGTTCAATTTAATATGTGCTTTGTAGTCTGACCTTTAAAGTTTAAACTAATAGGTGGAGAGTGTATTGTTCCTGTAAGTTAACGTGTAAGGATAATCGAATAGGTAAATTTCGCATAAATGATTCGATGTTATCGTAAAAAATTAAGTAATTATATTTTGTGCTTTTTTATGATGGTTTTAAATAATTTTTGTACGTGTGTGTTAAATAATATTTAATCTGTACGTGTATTTTATATCTGCTCGTATGCACGTTACATTGGTTTACATATTTTTCGCGCCACTTGGCGCTGTACGCTTGTTCAAAGGATAATTTTATTTTTAATTTATTAAATGTTGCTTATACTATAAAAGTAGACTGAAATAGTAAAAAATAATGTACATATAAAAGCAAACAGTTATTTTATTATAATGGACCATATAACAAAGCGTCAAAAGATTGATGAGGACTCGATCGTTAATGATATTGCATCATCTCTTAGTAAGTTTCTTTAAATGAACAGTATTATGTATTTTCTAATTGTATGTAAGCATTTTTATCAAATTTACTCGAATATAAGCAATATTTGATACTTTTTTTTTATCTTTTCTTTGCAATTGAAAGTGAGGTTATGTAGCACATCCATCTTTACAAACACCTGTTGCATTGGATGTTAAAAGTTAATGTTTGTATTTATTGTTTAATACTGGATAATTTTTTAGGGGAGCTATCCACATCTATTACATCCATAAGTCAACGTTACAGCGGTTTGTTAAAGGTTAATAAAGCAGTGGTGTTGTACATGCAAAATGCCAAGACCAGCCAGGCATCCCCTGTCGATGAAATAGAAAATAGTTTGAAAGAAACAACGATTGGAAAGGAGTAATAAATATATGTGTACATATTGCGTGTAATATTTTGTAGTCATACTTTATATCTTAAATAATTGTATTTCCTCATATCACAAAGTCTTTTGATATATATAAAAATACATTCACTTATATCCTGTAATGTTGAATTAATACTATCATATAAATACTATAATTACATATTTCATATTGTAATTAAATGGCACACAGGTAGAGGTTTGAATCGTAAACATGTTCCTTTAAATAGCTGTCTTTATGAGTCTTGTGATTTATTGTACAAATATTCCTTATTTGTATTCCGGGTCTTTTTTGGGCTTTCTTCTAGGATCCGTTGCATCTAATGCGATTATTACAGGCGGTACATTGTCTGTCCTTTGTGTTTGACCAAATCCATAATCAGCACCCTTGGTGGCTGGAAACCAATTCATGGAGAGCGGTACTTGTCTGCATCTAAATTACATTTTTTACAGTAATCAACTATTAAAACCACCTTAGAAACGTTAAAATTTGTAAAACATAAAAACTTGCATGCTTTTAATAAAACATATGGTATATATTAATGGAGCAATATGTTTGAAGAAAGCTACATATTGCTTCAGCTGTTTGGGTTTGTGATGTTTTCGCAGAAGCAGAGATAATGGTATAAAGAAATGGAGGAGATTTCTTCAAGCGCTATAGTAAAATTTTGTGCCATTAAGGAACTGTTTGCAAACAATTAGTATTTCATTCTGTTAAAATTTGTACGTACAATTTGTAAACCAAAAATAAAAAAACTAGTACAAGTAAATTCATGATAGGAAGCGTATGGCTTACAAGATATCTAAGAAAGTAGGGTGCAGTGAGAGAAGAGAGGTGTGTTATTCCTCTAGTAGTGCTCCTATTGATTCCGCTCACACCTGCACGTGTTCTGGTCGAAGTAAAAGCCAGTGGAACATTCTTGCTCTTCCCTGCAGAAACAGGTACAAAGTTCTGGATTCCAGATCTTCGTCTCGCTGCTCTTGTAACACTTCTCCTCTTCGTCGATGTTGTTGCACATGCACCTGCATTCCTCCGGAATGTATAATTGTTTCTCGTTGCAGTGCTGAGGAAACCAATGTTGAATCTCTTATTTCGATTTCGAACTAACGCAAATATTATTTCATGCAAACAATTTTCTTTTCGTTAGTCCATCATGTTAATTTCGCGTGATGCGTGAGTCGTCCAGGAACGAATTATGTCATTTAGTGGATATGTTTTGGGAATTTTAGAGATTAGGGTTTTAATGATTTCGGGGGGTTTTAGTCGTTTAGAATTTGAGGGGTTTCGGGAATTTAGGATCTTAGGGGTTTTGAGAGTTTTGGACTTTAGGGAATTTAGGAATTCAGCGAGTTGGAGGTTTTAGAGAATTTGGAACTTTGTGAGTATAGGATCCTAGGAGCTGAGAGTTTGTGAATTTGGAACTTCGGGACTTTGTGAGTTTGGGATTTTGAGAATTCGAGATTCGAAATTCCGAAACTTCGGTATCCACTTTGAGACTTAAAAATTTCTGAACTTCGGGGTTTTCTAAGCACGGGATCTTGCAAGTTTGAAACATCGAATTTTCGGAGCAATGAGACTATGCGACTTGTCAGTTTTGGGAATATTTTTGGTATTGTGGAGAATGGAAAATTTCTATAACACTAATTCTTTCCATGATGCCCCAAGCACCTATTTATTTTGCTTAATGGTCAATTCAGCCCTGACGTCGTCGATTACGAAAACAGTTATCTGTACGTCGCCCCAGTTTGAAATCTTATCCGGCCAAGGTGAGTCCCGATAGACTCACTCACCTAGATTTCAAAGAAGTTCAATATTCAAGTTTCAAAGTCACAGCGAATGGTGCTTCGAAAACTTTCGAAGAGAGAGAATCAAAGTACAAAAATGTTGCAACAGAATCTACTTGAACGGACTCGGATTGTTCATCTATATCGCATGAGCATGTCATTCGAACGACTCTTCGAGGAACTGAAGACCATATGCATTCACGCAAGAAAACTGCACCGCGATGTGATAGCATTTGCAGTCCACGTAAGTTCGTAGACCGACTTATACCGAGCTGTGCCGGTTTAAGAAGGAAGCTCCCAATTATCGACTGTCCTCAAATTACCTCCTCCTTAATTTTGCAGCCGCACTCGCATTTCGTGTGCTCCTCCAGTGGCACGATTCGTTTGCCTCTGTAGGCCAATCCAGTTGATTCGATCGCCGTTACGATCACCTTGAAAGTACAATTAAGATTTAGATTTCACCGTGATCCACTCTCGTTGCATATCAACGATTTATCTGATCTATTACTCGATTTAGGGGGTCCAAAAGAAGTACCTCGAAATTTCTGGTGTCCATCGCGATCGGTTGACAGGAGAACAACGAGTGGTTGCAACAACCACCGCATCTCTTGACCCTGGTGCAAGAGGGGAAATAAAAGGTGGACGGGTCGTTGTCTTGTTTCAGAGGAACTGTTTGTAATTCCGGCATACACGTGGCTGCAGTCGGTTTTTCAGCATTCGAGCGTTCTCCGGCCTCCCCCATTCTACCTGCGAAAACAAGGACGTTACGTATAAGAAATCCTCGAAATCACTTAGAATTAGTCAGAGAATTTCCATTTTTCTCCTCCTAGACGACACGTATATTTTCACCGTGGTTTCTGCGGCTTCTGTGGTTTCTCGTTACTAAATATGCGGATACCGGTTTCGATAATGAACCTCTTACGAAAGTTTGAATATTTCGTGTGCTCGGACACACTCGTAGCGATGCGTTGATTATGATCTTAGCTGTGATTGTAGATTCGTTATGCTAACCCTTTGCACTCCATGGACGACTCACATTAGTCTGATAGAACAATTTGAATGAACATTTTTTAGCTAAATCTATAGTGTAACTTTTGTGCCCTCTTGTGGTTTGCGGCTTAGGTAGATACCTAGTTCCTTTTCATGACCCTGGTTGTCCACAAATTGTGGTTTTATAAATTCTGCAATAACAGGCGTACATTAGACCTGCTTATCTTGTCGTACGCTATCAAAAGAGTCTACCATGATCTTCGCTACTTTATCAGAACCGGAACAATGTTTATTCAAAATCTGAAAGACTTTCAAACACTTTCGAAGATGCATCTGTATTCATACTAATAGATAATTTAGAATAGATAATTTATTCTACAATTTGTTTGAAGTGTTACGACTTGTTTAAAGTTTTGCAATTTGTTTAAAGTCTTAGAATTTGTTTCATGTCTTAGAATTTGTTTCATGTCTTAGAATTTGTTTGAAGTTCTACAACTTGTTTGGAGTTTTACAACTTGTTTGAAGTTTTTACAATTTATTTGAAGTTGTACAACTTGTTTGAATTTTTACAACTCCATTCCACATGCAGTGTTTCACGACCCTATTGCGCTATAATGGTTTTATATCCTCTAGGTAGAACAATGGACGAACGTATGCAGGCTATATCATTCGCGAACAGTTACTTCGCTCTGGTGGACGGTCTAGCATCCGGTTTGGAGAACCACCTGTCCGAGGACGTGGTGCTCGTTTGGTTCGGTAGAACGGTTAAGGGCAGAAGAAACGTGACCACGTTCATAGAAGCCCACAAAGTGAACACCAGACACATATTTTCGCAAATAGTGCCGGTTGCCGGTATCGCTTACAAGAGAAAACAATCAAACCGGTGAGATAACGATCGTATCCGACCATTAAAGATAGTAATTTAAGCTATTATCGATTATCTTACTCGACAACCATCGAGTCAATCATTCAATCCAGAAAATTGACACAACAACCACACAAATCATATAAGTTTTACAAATTTTCTATTTAAAATAACAAAGTTTATTAAGATGGTCTTCTTGAAATCAGTACGGATTCTCATCAAGATGAAGAATTAATAAACGCATTCATTTATGTTTCACCGTTCGTTCATCTATTTATCAATTTCATTTATAACTTCAAAGTAATTGTGCATCCTGCGTGGGTAGTTTTAGCGTTGAACGATAACGATAACAAATTTTCTTGCGCAGAAAAAAATGTCACTCGTATCGAAGCAAGAACATCGAAGAGCAATCGAACGATATCGAGTCGTGCGATAAAGTCGACGAAATATTGAACGACGAAAGATTTGTTGAAGAGCCGGAAGTGCCGCCGAAACGCGGTATCACCAAGGATATTAATCAGAACGAGATCGATATGAAGGTGGACAGCGAAATGGATGACATGACGTACGATCTGTGCGAGGGAGATCTCAGTAATCTTTTCAAGCTCGAGATCGCGTCGACCAACATAGAAGAGATCGAGCAAAGCATTAATAGGATAAAATTGGAAGAGGAAATGGCACCAACTATCAAAGCCGTCAAGAGAGAGTACGGTCAAGGAGATGGTCCCGATATCGTCGAAACCAGCGAAATAAAATACGTGGAAGCTAACGGGGAGATCGAATTCTGCAAAAAGTTTTGGAAGCGTGGTGAGATGCTAATTAGCATAAATAAAAATATTTTTATCGTACAGATGAGTTGGTTGTTTTAGGCATTATTCGTTGGTGGACTTTATTCAGGTTTTACAATTTTGGTTCATTTTTATTGAAGTTCTTTAACCCATTTGCTGCCACGATCCCCAAATGGGGATTTGAATATACATTTTTCATTTATCACTTGCAACAACGTTGTATTAAATAAAATGTCTATTCGGTACATGCTTACATTCTGATTGTTAAAATTACTTTATGCTTCGATGTCGTCCAAATTGTAAAAGTATTTGATACATAAATTGCCAACCCACGCGGTGGAGTTGAAATAAAAATTTGGCAACTAATGGGTTTATTCAGGTTATTCGGATTCTTTAATTTAGCAGTGAGGGGAGTTGAAGATTTGGGGTACAGAGATTATGAGGAGTTAGATATTTGGGGAGGTGGGAATTTGGGGAATGGAGAGTTTAGAGAGACGTGAATTTGGACGATAGGAAATTTGGGGAGGTGGAAATTTGCGGAGTTGGAAATTTGGGGAGGTGGTCATTTGGGAAACTGGAAAATTGAAGAATAGGTAATTTGGGGAGTTAGAAAATTGTTGAGTTGGAAATTTAGGAAGGTGGTAATTTGGGATACTGGAAAATTGGTGAGTTGAATATTTGGGGAGTTTCGAATTTAAAGAATAATGAATTTGAGGAGTTGGAAATTTGAAAACTTAGTAATGTGGAGAGTCAAGAATTCGGGGAGTTAGGAATTTGAGAAATGTTTGTAATTTGGAAATTTAGAATTTCGAAGAGTTCGAAATTCGGTTAACCATAAACATGGAAATGTAGTAATTCGGAGAATAGGGAACTTAGGGATACACAAATGTTAAATCCTGTATCTCTTTTCCGATCATTTCCAAACTTCAAACAACCTCGATCCAATTAAACCGGTGAATCTGATAAATCCCCCGCAATACATCAAAATTATTCCACCTCTAACGAAAGATTTTAACCAACTCTACCGCTTCGAATCTGTCATAAATATTAAAACCACGAATAGTTCACCGAGGCGGAACGCATTAGCATAAAAAGCGTAATAGAAACCTCGTTTGATTCGATTACACAGATACCTGGAACGCGTATATCACAGCCACGTCCAACATTCACACTTGGAGGCGAGCATGTAAATTGCAAATCGCGTATACCGTTTCGTGCGAACTGCCAGCCACGGAAACGTCTCGCAGCACCGGAAACGTCGCTGCTCGCTATGGACAGTCGAAAACTAGATTACCCAGTTTGGAGGAGATCAACGAGATCAGCAACAGATTGGTGCCTAACGGAGACCATTTCGGCGGATTCTTGAAGGAGATCGACTTTTTCGAGGATCGTAAAGGATTTTTGAAAAGTTTCGGAGCCGAGGTCATGTCGAAAGGTCCTGACACGCCGTTATTTGTCCCTCAGTACCAGAGAAACAGACTCGTGTTCAATAAACCCCGCGTGAAAAGTACCGATCAGAGAAACGACAGTCAGAAACGATTTATCTTCAATTATGAGATTCATTTGATCATATATGAAGGTACCAACAAGTGCAGGATGAACCTTTTGCGCGAATTCGAGAAAACCAGAATTTAGAACGTAACGATATTAAATTTAATTTTCTTTTTTTTTTTTTATATTTATTTAGATATCCTGTTCGAAACCTATTTTCTCGGGAATAAATTATAGTTAGAATATATTTTTTTTTGAGCTTAGAAATTTCTTTTTTTTAGTTCGAAATTATCGTTTCGTCGGACTGTCCTTTCGTGATATTTCAAAGTTTTGCGTTTGTAAGGTACAGTGATTGAGTATTACAAGCCAGTTAAGTATTATTTTTTCTTTAGATTTCAATTTTGATACTGTATGGTACGTTAAGACGTACCGTAGTTGCGAGATAATCTTATCATCGTACTCAGTCTTGTTTACTAGCAATAATTTGTTCGTTAAACATCGAAAGAGTTATTAAGTGCAGCTGGTACTTGCGCTATCGTAAAATACTTGCTCTGTGACGCAGTATTTCGTTCCTTATTTCGTTACTGTACAATGGTACACCGAATTGTTATGTTATCGTGAGAAAATGATCTCGGTTATCTTGTAGCTCGAATAAAGTGCGATCAACAGGACCATGCTGTTTGTTTTTCACGGACCACTATCTCAACCGGTTTTTCTTACTAATAAGTATCTTTATAGATTCATAATGATGTTCTTGACAGTGATGTAACTATGTACTGATTAGGGTAGGGCTGGTTCTTTCTGAATTGTGCACTTATCCTTTTCATACATGGTTATGAAATATGGAAAGGGTGCAGAGTGTAGGATAATATTTATATGGGGTGAAATTAATAATTTGTTCATTTCACAAATTTAAGTGTCGATAAATTTTCGAATTGCCAGAATGTCGACTTCATAAATTTTCAAACTTCTAAATTCCTAACTACCCCAATTTTTCAAACTTCCAAATTCTCAACCCACCAAATTTTCAAACTTTCAAGTTTCCCACCCCGCAAATTTCAAACTTTTAAATTATCAGTCCACAAAAATTTGCAATTTTCCAAATTCCTAATTCTCCAAATTTTTAATTTTCCTAGTTCCCAACACTCCAAATTTTGCAAACTTGCAAATTCTCAACCCCCTAAATTTTCAAAACCCTCAATTCCCAATACTCCAAACTTCCAAGTTTTCAAATTTTGAAATCCCCAAATTTCAAAACCTCTAAATTTTTTAATTAATAAATTATCAAATGTCCAAATCATCAAACCCCAAAAATTAAAAATTAATTGTTCAAATCCGACAAAGGATGTCGACACCACTACTAAAGCTATGGGACCTGACCTACCCTAAATAAAAATTCTAGTCACGTCACTGTATCATTCTCGTAGATAACTATCTGTGAAGGTACTTACCGCTGAGAGTAAATTCTGTATCCGGTACTCCATCGACGAGTTTAAGGAACTCGTCAACCGATGTGATGGAGTTGAGTTTCGTCGCCAATTGCAGCGATTTCTGAAAATAATAACGTAACCATCGTAAATCAAACGTAATAGTCGTCGATCATTCACGCTTTCTCGCATAGTGTCGCAACATTTTCACCATTTTCTTTGCACCGATAGATAACGCGATCAGAGTGATCGATCGATAATGTGTACACCTTGGAATTTGATAATTCGATTTCAGCGGATTTCATCATCTTGGTATGAGAATAATTTCCGGTTATCGTTAAACAAGTTTTTTTCTTGCGACAAACGTGTTAATCAGTCGCTTTTTAACTTCTGCTTCGCATAGGAATGCCGATCTTTTGTCATGCATATCGTGCGTTTGGGAAGTCGATGTGTGAACAATTGTGCAGATGTGTTACAGGTTGTTTCAACGACGCACGAAGTGGTTGTGTCGTGTTGGAAAATGAAGGTATTTATTCGAAGGTACTGCAATTATAATGGCGCGTTTAATATGTTTATATTGCACTTGCGTCGAGATGAATCGCATTGAATTACAGTTGTTTGAAGTTGCAATCGCGATGGCGTGTACAATTGTAAAATTATCGAATTTGTAATCGTGTGCAATTCTGTTCGCGCCGAATTGCAATTGCATCAACTTACAATTACCCCGAATTCTGATCGTGCCGAATAGCAATTGCATCGGGTTTCAATCGACCCGAGTTGCGATTGCTCCGAATCGCAATTTTATCGAGTTTCAATCGATCCGAGCTGCGATTGTCCCAAACTTTAATCGCATCGAATTTTAATTGCACCAACGTACAATTGTCCCGAATTTTTATCGTGCCGAATAGCAACTGCATCGGGTTTCAATCGATCCGACTTGCAATTGCTCCGAATTTCAATCGTGCCGAATCGCAAGGTTATCGAGTTTCCATCGATCCGAGCTGCTATCGCGCCGAATTGCAATCGCATCAAATTGCAAATGCAATCATGTTTCATTCGATCCGTATTACAACCACTCCGAATTATGATTCAATTGAATTTCAATCGACGCGAAATGCAATCACCCGGAATTACAATCGATCCGAGTTACAATTACATCGATATTCAATCGATCCGAATTGCAATCGCGGTGAATTGTACTCGCAGCAGATCTCAATAGCCCCAATCGTCAACTGCGATTTCGCCATTTTGTAACTCACAAGTTCCTTAACCCAGAGTCCAAATCCGATACGCCGTTTCTCCGAAATCGGTTCATCTGAATAAACACGTTGTACCGTCAGAAACGTCCCGGACGATCGGTCGAAAAAAAATCTGATCGAGGTAATACCGGTGTATTAATAATTATCACAGGTATTCCCCCGCCAATAATTGAGTCAGGTTGAGTCATTTCGATAGCGGATCCGACTCTGACTGGTTACACAATCGCGACACGATCGCCGGACAAGTATCCAAGAAATTCTTCAAGAATTCACGGTTTCGTGACGAGGATTATTCAAACTGTTATGCGGAAACTTTGAAATGTAACACAAATCGCGAAAACCGTGGATCTCTATTCAACTCGTGCACGTTAAATCGTTAATGAGTTTCCGAACGCGATGGCGTTTGAAATGAATCACCCATGGCAGGGTTAAAAAGCGTTTCCCTGTAGCCTTTTGCGAGACACGTCCAAATCGAGTCGCCCCTCTGCCACCTAAACGTTCGTCTTTTATCTTGGAACAGGTTTTGAACAAACCATCCTGCTTGGACGGCGAAAAACGAACATATAAAAAACCACTTCTTAGAAGCGTCCGCGGTTAATGTACTCCTTTGATACGCCTGAGTCGTTTTTTCGGGTTTGTACGTTTTGATTGCTAAGTTAGGATCGTTTTCAACACATTTGACTAGTATATGTATAATAAGGATGTACACATGAAGATGATGTACATATATACAAGGGTACATATGTACCCTTGTACACCATATTAGAAGGCTCCTATAGAAGGATAATAAACAAGGGTAGTAACCAAGGGTACTAGGTAGTATGCAAGATAAGTGTAATGTACACCTCTCAGTGGTACATAAAAGTAATACAAAAGTGTGGTATACAAAAGGAATACACAAGAGTGGTATGCTTTGTAGGGGTAGTATAGAATATAAGGATAATATACACTATCAGAGTAACAAACAAGAGTAATACACGAGAGTGGTGTATTTTGTAGGGGTACTATTGCATATAAGGGTATTATACACCGCGAGAGTAGTACACAAGAGTAATATACAAGGGTGGTATATAACGTAAGGGTAGTATAGAAGATATTGGTAATATACACCTTAAGAGTACTACACATGCAAAAGTAATTGTATGTAAAAGGGTTGTATACAGGGTAAGGATAATATACACTGTAACAGTAGTATAGAAATGTAATGCACGAGGGTTGTATACAATGTAAGAGTAACATACACTATAAGAGTAGCATATGTGAGTAATTGACAAGGGTTGTATACAAGCTAAAGTATTATACGTCATGAAAGGAGCATATAAGTGTAATATGCAAGAATGGTACACAGCATATGTACACTACAAGAACAGTATACAAGAGCAATACATAGGGGCGGTGCACGACCTAAAGGTAGTACACACATTGTAAGAGCAATATATAAGAACATTAATCAAAGGTGGTATACATAGCAGATATTCGACACAAGAATTAAATATGTAAGGTCCTATTAATATGCAAAGTGGATAACGGTATGCAGATCAGTTCATTAAGTAGATTGCGCACGCACAGATTTGCATAATCGAGAAATGTGCTGTCTCGAGACACTGTGTACGAACTTTCCAGGAATCGTGGTTTCTTGACGCTTCGTGGTAAATCCAGCGACGATTTGCACAATTTTTGATCGATAATATTCGGTCGTGCCTGGAACTACGCGTCTGTGGATGAAATTTTGTTCGACCTCGTCCAATAGGCTCCTCACCTTGCAACGTTCGCGTGATACGAGAGTTTTATTAATCGTAACCTAAATTTCTCTTTTCTTTTGACTAAGAATTAGTCAGCGAAACAGTAGAGGGTTATTCAAAATAGGATATTAGCATCTGAATACTTGAGATATTAGGCCACGTGACAAAACTGGATTGTCAGGTATTGTTTTATTTTTTCGCAACGAGATTGTGCTAGTAATCGGGTCTTGTCATGTTCATTGTCATATTAATCAACATATTTATTGGCATGTTCATTGTTAGATTCATTAACATATTTATTGTCATATTTATTGTTACGCTCGTTGTAATGTTCCTTGTTATATTCATCATTTGTGGACTTCAAAGAGATACGAGTGTTTAGAAATATAGAAATGTAGGAATGTAGGATGTTGACGCGACTTAAACGCGTTTTTTTTTATAATATAAATCATTGGATTTGTCATCGCGTATATTTTCACGTTGATCTGGTATCTGGGAGAGCCGGTAAAAATGTCAAACAGTCGTCCAAAGACATCGAAATTTGTCATCGATGTTTATACACTTTAGTATCAATGAATGATCTTCCATTCGTTCAATCGACGATCTTTGTCCCGCTAATCGATAAAATTAGACAGAGACTCGCCAGGTAATCGGCTAAGTATTCGCAGGAACGTCGAGTGACGCCGTCGTCCGATCAATTACCTATATCTATATCGAATCACGGTGTCCGCGATGAGAATTCGAAATGTTCTACACGGCGTTATCCTTGACCATTAGCGTTACTCGTCCTTCGACGTCATCCAGGAGGTCTTTGCGGGAAAAACGAACGCGCTCCCGTTCCCCTAGAATCTCGAATGCCGTAATCGTTCTATCGCGGTGGAAAAGGAAGTAGGCACCTCGTTTCCGATCCTTATTCATGCTAACGAGCGCTCGTTCAGGATAATGGAAAAAACGTGATTCGTGACGAACTTAAAACGGATGGAGTTCCGGATTATTTGTGACCGAGTTGCATTGTGCCTTCCTTTTAGTAATTCGGGATGTTAGTACGGTCATGTTTGGTGACATTTTGGTGAACGACCGTGTTTGGTTGCGCGAACACGTTGCTGCGAAGAGCCGATTGTTTCGCTGCTGTGATCGGCATTGTATATTTTGATCCATTAAGTTTTATGCGATGCAGTCTGTATGGGGTTTTCAGTATCTTTGATTCAAAGTTGATCGCTTTTAGAATTACATTTTAATCAGATGCGGTGATGTGGGGGGATTTCAGTATATATTATGGACTTCTATTTATTTAAATGTGACTTAATCACTTTTTAAATAAAATTATGAGCGTAACTGACTCTGCGATATATCAAGTGCATTCTGATAATTTATTAATATTTTGACGAAGTTAGTACCATGGTAATTGAGGGTTAAGAAATTTTTCTAGGCTTTATGAATGTCTGAGGACTTAAAATGTTAGGTTTTGTTTAAAAGGTTTAATCTTTAAGTCAAATAATGAATCAATGATCTGCTATCGAAGGACCGTGAAGAATTTTTGTAAAGGGGATCCTTAATGAACTTTCGAATGAATAGAATGAGAACGGTTTTACAACGAGTACATTAAGTATGGTATAACGGAACTAGACGTTATCATAAAGTTTCTAATTCCAAGCAACATTCCAAACGAATGCTAGTCCAGTTAATTATCGACTGTAAGTACTCTCGAGTTCAACGTAGACTTCCTTTGCTTAGAATGAGCTCCAGAATAGCAATCTTTTATTACACACGTTTGATTCGGAGGAATTCAGATTGTCAACTCAAAAATTTCCATACTTCTAAAATTATAAATTCCAAATCTTCCTTTTTCCATGTTTTTAAAATTTCTAAAATTCGAAATTTTTACGTCCATATACTTTCAAACTTCCAGATCAATCATTTCTTGAATCTCCAATGTTACAGATGATGAAGTCTCGAAATCTTGAAATTCACTGACTTTCAAATCCTTAAATCTCCAAACTATCAGATGTCCAAATTCCAACACTTCCAAATTCTCCTGGTTTCCAGGTCACTAATTCTCCAAGCTCTCAAATTTTCAAATCTCTAAGTCTCCAAACACGCAGATTTCTAAATCTCTAAATTTCCAAATCTCCAAATTCGCGGATTTCAAAATTTTGAAATTTCGAAATCTCCGAATTCTCAGATTTCAAAATTCCTATACCTCCAAATTCTTACTTTTTCGAATCTCTAAATCACCGAATCATGGGATATCCAATTTTTCGAATCTGTAAATTCCCAAATCTTCGAAATCTGACATTTCTAAGGTCCCAATCTCGACACAAGCTTTCGAGACATAAAAGTTTGAAAATTGTAAAATTCACGATTGCCTCCACGCATCTAGAACGCGGCACAATGTGTTCATGCCAGCAGTACCTTCCACGTACGACACGTACAAATTGGTTTTTAAACTATACCGCAGCTTATTACGTTTATCGTGCACGGTCTTCACAATGCTCTCGGGACAACATAATTGCGCTATTTGTCCAAGCGAGAACGTGGGAGTGTTACGACGCGAGACTCGAGAGCAAAATCGTTTCGTCTTAGCAACCAATCATTTTTCACTTCACCCTGGTCGCGTCTTTCAATCTTCTCGTCGTATCTGTACGTCGTCGAAATTCGACTACTCACCACGACAGTCGGTTACCGTAATTCAGAATAGGTTAGAGATTAGTATCGTCAGAGTCAATATTCCCTCCGAAACTCCGGTGGCCAATGTACGTCGTGTAGATTTAAAATTATAGCGAATATTAGTGACAGTATAAAGATATGAATGATAGTGTACAATAGCATAAAGATATGAATGATGTACAATAATATAAAGATATGAATGATGTACAATAGTATAAAGATATGAATGATATACAATAGTATAAAGATATCAATGATATTATAAAATAGAATAAAGACATAAAAATGGAGATATATTCTTATAAAATAGTATTTGTGAAGGGAAGATACAAGTTGGGATAAGTTCAAGGTAAATCGTAAGACCGGTCGAAGTAACAAAGTCCCTGTTCGTAGTTGTAAGGTTAAAAAATAATAAAAACAATTCCGTTCTATTCTATCATTCGTGAAACCTTCGAGAAAGTATGACGAATATATACGTCATTGAGAATCGACGTTCGACTGCCTTGATTTCTCCGTAAAAACGATCAAGGCGTCTCAAAAATGTCATAGTACACGAAGAAGTGTCATTTGCAATGTGATTCGAAAATCACGGTGAAAAATAGCATTCGCGTAACGAAGTTTGATAAATAGTCAAGGATCGGTGTTTAATTGCTTCGAATTCGGTCGAGAAGTGACAGTAGCGAGTTAATCCTACCGCAACGCGAACGTGCGTCACCAAGAATGAAAGATGGATGTCGAGTACTTGATGATGGTGCAAGGTACACGAAACACGGACGAATAAAAAACGCAAAGACGAGTCCATCGGTTTACCGTCAGTTGGTCGTCGTTGACAGCGTGCCTCTCCGGTTGCACGCCAGGCTTCGACTTTCCATTCCTGCCAGCTATGGGACCAGGGAACACCAGGCTGTCAGGGTCACCGTGGTACTTCGGGTCGTCGTTCTTTGCCGCGACCAGTCCGCAGATAGCAATGATCACGAGCGTGGTGCAGCCGAAGCGATACATATCGTCGTTGTCTCGTTCGTGCACGGCGAAATATCGAAACGGAAATCGGCGATCGCGACGACGGCGCGATCTGGCGCCAGTAATTCGTCGATCGGTTACAGGAAGTCGAAGTTAACAACACGTGTTTACGCAGCACACGATACAGCAGCTCGCATTGCACTCGCAACGGGAAAACCGCGAGTCACACCTGAGCAGGTTCCTCTGCTCGCGTCGCGATCGACTGCTCGAGCGAACGCGGACCGAAGCGTATTTCTGCTCACACACACGCGAGACCATCACGCATACGAATCGCGATACGGCACACGATCGAGCCGTGATACGACGCCACGCTCTCGCTCTTTTCGTGAAAACTCTTCGATCTTTATCGGCACGACGCGTTATCGCGACGACAGATTGTTTGCCTTTCGTTTCTTACTTTTATTTTTTTATGTTCGATCGAGTTGCATGAAATCGGAACGCGACCGGGACTATTCGTATCGGGTCTGAATGCGGTTGCGAAACTACGTCCTGACGCACGTAGGAAATTCCACCTGCGAGTTACATGCCGTGGGTCTATTCGATTTTTGGGATTATTGATACGTGGTTAGGTTTAACCTCACGATTTAACCAGTTAAGTGTGTTTGGCATGACGAGTATACTCCTAAATCATAGCGAACTGGTTCAAGAAATAAGTCAATATTAGTAATAAAATTGCCTATTTTATAAGATAGACCCATCTTTTTGGCCCAGTATTTTATCATCGATACTTATTCATCACATCCCATCATCATTATCTCACATCATGGATGTGGAGATCGCTTTCGAGGTTGCAGGGTTGAACAGAGTATTGTTCTTGTACATTTAGGTTCGATGATTTGTACCTCGTCCAGGGTTATGTAGCTTAATCTGCTCCGATTATGAACTTAAGTTTCATAACTTAGTTTAAGGAAGTTGGGAAGGTTTGGGCAAGTTCAGTTACGACAATGATGCATCGTCAGAGTGGGAATTTGGAGAATCAGAGATTTCGGGAGTAGGATAGTTGGGAAATTGGGCATGTGAAAAATTGGGAATTTTCGTGAGTTGTAAACATGAATTGGGAAATTGGGAATTTGACAATTTGACAATTTGAGAGATTTTAATCGCGATGTACGTGCAGGTGTGTTCTGCTTGTATGACTAATTTCTCACAATCAGTTTGAGGTATCTAAATATCAAAGTCTTCAAATTTTTGAATTCTGAAATTTTTCAATTTCTCAATTCCCAAGTTTCTAATTCTTCAAATTCTGAAATTCTGAAATTCTTCAATTTCAGAACTCCTCGATTTATAGTTCTTCAAATTCCTAAATTCTTATATTTTTCAATTTATAAATTTCTTGATTTCTAATTTTCCAAACACTTACGTCCTGAAATTTTTCAATTTTTGAACTTTTTGATTTATAATCCTCCAAATTCCTACATTCTGAAATTCTTGAATTTCTAAGCTCCTTATTTTCTAATTCTCCAAATTCTTCAATTCTGACATTTTCAATTCCTGGATTTCCAGATTCCGAATTTTCCAAATCCCCAATTTTAATCAGCATGATGCACTTGATCCATCAAGCATCCATAATCCATACAGTATCTAATCGCGGGGAAAATAGTATACACCTTCTTCCTGGTTCCTATTCCTAATTAATGTCCTTTCTATGCGTTTGCAGCATTTACAGAACGTGTTAGATACGGGAGAATTGTACGAGTACTAACGAGAAAACGAAGGTAAATACTGAGAATGATCCATCTAGTGGCGAACGCAGACAACACTGCCACAAATAGCTAATGTGTGTTATTGTCGGATACTTTACGTGTATCGAGTTAAATAGCAGGAAGAACTTAAAACGTCAATCAAGGAAAATGCCAAAATATTATGCAACGCGTGCAAAATGCATGCAGTACCTATCACAATAAATTCGCGAAACTGAAAGGGGTAAAAATAACTTTTAAAACTAAAAATGACTTTTTAAGCTAGAAATTATGAACTGAATAATACGCTATGAATATGAATAGAATATACAATAAACTGATGTGCAATAGACATAATAAATTTTACCGAAATATAATGCGATACGTAGTTAGCATATATTAATTGTTATCTCGAACATACAATGATACCGCATTTGACCCGCGTGCTTAGTCGTAGTTCGCGTTCCCTTACGTCGACATCTCGAGAACAGATTTTCTTGCATGATAGAAGAATTAAACGAGAGCGTGGGTGTTGGAATTTGCGTGCAAAGTTAAATTATTCGCGGGTTGCCCTCCATAACGACGTATCTTCAAGGTGGTAATTTATTTAAAACGCGATACGTGTTCAGCGACGTTTTCCTTTACCCATACATCTTATCCTAATCTCTTGTCGTATCGGATGGAAATGGTATAATTTATTAAATTAATAATAGTTTATGTTTCGTTTAATTTCGATACTTTTTATAAGATGTTTAATCCATTTCTTTGAACAAATTTATATTACTGTAGATAATATCATTTTATTTTATTGTAGGTACTTCGGCTTCGTATAGTATTTCATGAATCATAGGCTCTCGAGTGTCATGCATTCCAGGCATGGTTTAGACTTAATGCACTATTACATGAAATTCTCGGGCACCTCATCTTCTTGTGTCATATCCTGTAACATAAAATTACAATTGAATTATTAAGTACTTATTCAAACGGAGTTCATTTTATTATCGCTCTTACTTCTTCCGACATATTTTGTACCGATTAAAAGCATAGATAGTAACAGGTACGTTCAATAAGATCTTGTTAATTGTATCGTTGTGAATTAGATTGCGGAAATATACTTTTAGGTTTTTCTCCGAATCGATACGATCGATATCTTTTATTTTTAGTCGTTACAGGCAGTGTACTTTATCTGTCGGTATATTTTCTCAACGATTATCGTGATCGAATATCAATGATTTAAGCACCGAACAATTTTTTTTTTAATTTCGAGCGTTTCTTTCGTAACGATCGATATATCTTATCACAAGAAAAATAACTTTATTATTGGCAATCGGAGTTCTATAAGTAGCCATTTTACGTGAGCTTTATGTACGCGCAGGCGCGTGAACTAATCCACTAATTTTTATAATTTCAATCGATCGATTATCGTTCGAACAGCAACGCGTACGATTCGATTTAAACGCAATTTACTTTGTTTAACCAAAATCATGAATATATAATCATAAAATGTAATCATAGAATAAAGTGAACTACCAGTTAAGTAAGATTCCTACATTATCCGATACGAAGTAGTTATCGATGATCAATAACTTGTGTTCTAAAGGATCATAGTTATCCTTTGAAGAACTCAATCGCAGGGTAACGTAAAATGTACAGGATGCAACTCTCAAAGATAGTATTCCGGTGCAAATAAAATTTCTAAAATTTTAAAAGAACTTACCGGGATACTTCGCTTTATTGATATGATTTTCCTGCAGCCAACGTTGCGAATGTACCTGTATCCTGGTCGACAACGTGGCCCACCGTTGGTATTTCTCCTTGGTGGAAATGTCAATGGTCTGGTTTCGCTGGTCACTATGCATATCAGTAAAAATAACGCGAAAATAATAAAACGTGCCGGTGCCATAACGGCAAAGATTTTGTTCCTTTGAAACTTGTTTTAAAATGCTCGACCGATTTCGAATGCAAGTTGAGAACCGACCGTCCAGGAACTTAGTCCTTTTATTATAATTCCCCACTCTATATTCGCCCTATACGCACTAATTTGCGGTTAAGCGCCGTATCATACTTACGCACTGTGCGGTTTGCTTTTGATAATTACGTCTGATACCTAGAAGATATCGTCAAGAAACCAATTAACGGTGAATAATTTCCTCAGATATCGTACACTATCGCTGAATAATAATTAACTCACGTTAATCAATCGTAAGTCGAAAAATGAATAATCGGATTAGAATTACGGAAACGCATCAAGGTGTTGTGTTACGGATAAACATTTATTTATGATTCAACGTACTTCGTATATTTTGTGTAGGTCAGAGAAATAGTTAATTGCATCTTGTATAGCTTAGCTGTACGCGTTAAGTTATATACTTAATTATCTTAATACCGATTAACAATTAGACTGGATAATTGCTACGAAACAGGATGGATGTTTCCGTTTATTTATTTACAGGAACGTAGAAATTAAGTGACAATAAAGCAATTTGCTTCGTTTGGCAATCTTGACGACTATCCCAGCTTCCTCGGGTGAATCATTTGTTTTCTGTCGTATAAATTTTTCCAGTATTTCCTCTTTTGATTTCGACACCGTCGTGTTTTATCGCATTTCAAATTTTCGCCCTTCTGCTCGGCGGATAAGTTCGATGTACTACTTTATCGATAGGTGGCTACGTGAACGGTTCGCTCGATATCTCCTTACTGATAGAAGGTATAGCCACGGTTGATAATGGTGCATCCAGGGAATCCCCACACCTGAAATAAAAACAATTCATATAAAATAATAAAACGGGTGGCCTTACTTCGTCATTATACACATCGACTCTAATACAGTTTTAACACTAGAAGTACCGGCATTAAATGCATGCTTACTTTAAAATTGAAAATAAAGTAGAAAAATAAATAAATATATATTGCAGCATCACCTAACATATACAACCACTCATTAGCTCAATAAAACATGACAGACATTTTGACAAAAGGATGGCAATAAAATTTTGTAATAAAAAATGCCAAACCCGAAGCCAGTCATTTTGACTGGTTGATAGTTCTAGTGTTAATACGATGTTCTCTTTTCTATTTCGAAACCACGTTACAGTAAAATGGTACAAAATATAGAACATCGAAATGCAAGAAACTCTAGTTAGCAATGATTATCGTCGGTTCCGTTATCAGAAGATTAATACAACGAACGAAATATTTCTTGGAGCGTGATCGTACCAAGGCAGCATCACAGTGTTTGTCAATGAAAATCTCCAACAAGATACAAGTTATCGAAACACTCGTTTATCGCCGGGATTTCACAAGAAACTATTACAAAGTCAATTTATTATCCACAGAGAATAATGTCCGCGACTATGTCCGAGTTCTCGATTACGCTTCCTTTCCACTTTCAAACGTTTGTACTCACTTAAAAGAGAACTCTACACCGGTTTCCGATTCTGACAGTGTCCGGTCGGCAATTCGGTGGAACATTGATAAACGATCCAGTTTCGACTTTGGTGACCGCGAATGTTATGTATTGCGATTCCTCCTGGGTCGAATCCGAGTCCGCGGCACTCGCGTGCAAAACGAGGAACAACACCAACATCATGGTCACTAGCTTGATGCAGGTGAGCGTCATATCGTAGAGAATCCGAGGCGCGAAATGCGCCTCTAAAGCAGAAAGCAAAAGGAGGTTCCTCGTAACGTTGCCAATCACGACTGAAATCGCCGGTACGCCGCGGCCAACTTGCACGATTTATGGTGACACTATCGACTAAGAATTTTTACGACTCAGCATTCGCGTCATGGAACGTCGCTTATGTCCGCGATCTCGCGTTCGTCGATCCTCTTTGGTTCCCATCAAGTTTGAATCGCGGGACCGCATCTTCGACAATGGAAACGGCTCGTCTCGTCGTTCGCCTGAATGATCCCCTTATCGATCGCGTATCGACACATCGATAACGAAACCTCTATCGCGAGACGATTACACAATTTTTGGAATTTGACAACACACACGAACCGTGTCGAAGTCCAAAGAGACACTGAAACTACGAATATTCTCCGGTCGAGAGAAATCTTGATATTGTAATTTCCCGATCAGAAATCGATCAAATTTCACGAAACGTCGAAATAGTTCGTTGGTTTAGTTTTTCGGGTGCACATGGACTTCCGTTTCTGTTTGAACTTAGGTCACTACTGAGACGGCGCTCGAACAAGCGTCGTCTAATTATAGTCGTCATTTACTCGCGATAACCTTTCATGATCCACTTCGTAGATTGAGGATGTATCGGGAGCGAAGAAGCTTAGGAGCGATGCAGACACTTTAGGATTCGAGGATTGCGGAATATAGAGATATGGGGATATATGGAGGAGAAACGAGGGGCGGAGGAATCTGTGGACGCAGAGATTTATGAATACAAAAACTTAGACACCCTAGAAGTGGAGGAATTAAGAAATATAAACGTGGACATGTGTGGATCATGGGATCTAGGGATATAAGTCCGTATGTCCAGAGGCATAGGGATATGTAAATACAAGTGTACAGAAATGTATGTACTTTATTAACAAATATTATGATCGATTAAACAATACTATATGAAAAAAGCAAGAACTATGATTATGTAATACGATGACCCGCGATGACCATTTAAGTATTCTGATACTCTGTCGATGCACAGTTGCAACTATTAACCTAACCATTTTCTTGTCTGCATTCTGCATGATCGAATATGCGTCACGAACAAGGTTCGTCGATTTTTGTTGAACAATCGGAACAGAATGTGGCGCCATCACGCGTTCGCAGCGATAGTAATATAAAATGGTCGCGGCATGTCGCTCGAGATAAGCGTCTCGTTCTCGGCTACGTGAAATCGTGACAAATGATGCGTCGTTTAGAAGCTCCGCTGTGTTGGACATTTTTCACCTTATCGTGACTCGAACATTGAAACTCATAAGAATTTTTAATCGCTGTTACGACGAGATGCCCGTATCTGGATCAGTTAACTCGAAGAACTTCTCCGAGGTGTAATAATCGTTCACGTTTGCGTGGATTACAATTCGAGCCTTTCATTTCGTTCATCCCGTTGCTTTTTCTTCGGACGAGGAATTTGCAACCGTGTAATTGCATCGGTTCCAGTCTTCTTTATTTACCTCGCTCACATTGACACTTTATTTTCTTCGCGTTCCTTGGTCAGATTCGATTGATTCTGGCTTGTTAGAGTCAACGAGTCGCGTAAGGAACGAACAAGTTGCTTTTGACAATTTCGTGATTTGGGGACTGCGGGATTTAAGAAGTTTTGAACAAAATTTCCGGGGTAAATTTGGATATTCGGGGAGTTGGAAATTGGAGGATTTACAGTTTGGGACATTTAGGAGTTTGGGAATTTATGGAGTACGAAATGTAGGGATCATGATGTGTGGGAACTTGAGAATTTAGAGATTTTTACATTTTGAGATTGAGAATCCTAGGTATTTGAAAGTTTAGGGGCTGGGAGGCTAGGAATTCTGAATTTCAGGTATTGAGAAACCTAGAAATTTGGACATTTAGAGATTGAGAAATATAGAAATTTGGAAATTTGGGAACCTAGGAATTTGGAAATTTAGGGATTTAAAAATTTAGAGATTAAGAAACCTAGTAATTTGGAAATTTAGAGATTGAGAAATTTGGGAATTTATAGATTGAGAAATTTGGAAATTTAGAGATTGGGAAACCTAGGAAATTGTAAACTTAGTGATTTGGAAATTTAGAGATTGGAAAATATAAGAATTTTAACACGTGGAAATCTGGAAATATAGAAATTGGAGAACCCAGGAACTCATAAATTTAGGAACCTGGAAATTTAGCACCCAAGGCAGTAAGCAATCGCAAAATTTCTAAATTTGCAAGGTTGGAAGTTTAAGAATCCAAATATCTGTCAATTGAGTAACCGAAAGATTTGTAAAACAAAATCCTTAAAAATTTAAAAATTCGGAGACTCGAGATTGCAAAGTTTCCAAATTCCAAATACGAGTTACACAACATACTTCTAAACGTCAAGCTCAACATCCACCTAAGTACATGAACAGCATAACAATAAACTACTGAAATTTTCACTTCAAGAGTGAAAACGAAATAAACTGAAATAAGCTCGTTCCGAGATATTGATTCTTATTAAACCACTTGCATTCGAAATGCGAAAGAAACGACGGAATCGCGAGAGAAATTGGGGCAAGTTGGATCGGCACGAGCGACTAGGGATTCTTGTTATCGTCAAGACGTATCTTGAGAGTTCGTTACGGTTATCGTGTATTCGGTGAAGGGTTGAGTTTTCCCCGGGGGTAGTGGAGGGTATGAATGTACGTCGACGATGCTTTACGTGCGGATCGTGTCGAGGCAATTTCTCATACGTACGCGTCGCTGCACGGCCAGATATTTATCCGCGACTCACTTTGCATGAGCGGAATCTCTAGGGCTGCGATGATCGATTATGCTACACGTCGAACCTTTGAATTCTTTCGAATCGTTCTGCCTGTCTCGCACGGCTCGTCTCCGACCAATATCGAAGACAACGAAGATTATCTCGATAAAATAGAGAAGATACTCTTCGTGAAGAATTTAAAAGTTTGCTCACGTTGTATCAAATTGTATCGCTCTCGTGATATTACACGATACGAAACTAGTTAATGGTCGAAGTTTAATGCTGGAACGGAACCCGTCAAAATAACGGATACAATTTTAATCTCAATTTCAGTCATGAAAATTATTGAGAAACTTTTGTCAAAGTGCATATTAACCAGTTAACTGCGTTCGACGTGTATATACGATGATATTAACATTAACAGATTATTAATTGTTTCTCGAATAGAAGCGTAACTTTTCCTCATTTTTCTTTACTTTTTTTGTATGATTTATAATAGGAGCACTCGTTCTGTGTTTGTCGACTTTCACTCCACATTGGTTGATTTCAATGATTTGGTTACCCTTCATCCAGATAAAGAATCATTTTATAACTCTGTGTACGTATTATCCATTTATTCATTTTCATTTTTTCCATTTCAAATCTGGGGTTAATGGAGAAGAACTGTGTGAACTCGCTACTCGAAAGAACGACTGTCTGAAATGATTTATTATCGATTTGAACTAAAGACGAAACAATCTTAACCAGTTCTGGTAAAACGAGCACAGAAATTCTAGGAACCTAATTCCTAAAACAAGAAACGAGAAATGTATTCTGGTTTCCGTGGTAAATAAGCCGCGTCCTCTCGCGATTGCAAGATAGTTTCCCACGAATGCTGGTCTAGAAAGGCGATATAACGAGAGACGATTAATATATGGTTACTTTGCTCGTCGCTTCTTCGGGCGGCCGGCTTGTCGTGCACGAAGTCGAACGTAACTGTTCTTAAACGTACAATTATTGTTGGTAGCTTCGATTCCGTGAATAAGTCCGTCGTTCCTGATTTTCAACGAAATAAACTACACATCCACATCCAAATGAACACCACCTCGGTAGGAGTGGTCGATCAACGGCTGAGAAGACATCGCTTGACTCATAGCTGCGTAAGGAATTTTATTCTTGTCTCCATGGTCCTTTTTGTTGAATTATGACCCTTCAGCAAAGTTCCCAAAGTCGCAGCTCCAATATATATATTTATTGTAAATCCGGCCTACCGAAGTGGGATGAGGATATGCTTCCTCGTTATATAAGGCATACTCTAAATAAAACTACCCATCTACCCCCAACTGGACACTACTTCCAGTAGGGGCAAGGTAGATCAACGGCTGAGAAGACATCGCTTGACTCAACGCTGTGTGAGGAATTTTAATCTTGTCTCGATGGTCCTTTTTGTTGGATACTGACTATCCTAGCAAATTTCCAGAGTCGTATAGTCACACTACGAGGAGGTGGGGTGTGCACTTGCCATCACCGAGGCCTTGTCTGAACCTCGATGTGCCTTTGAGATTCCAAATATACATATTTATTATGAATCCGGCCCACCGAGATGGGACGCGGATCTGCTACCTCGCCTCTATGGGCATACGCAATAAGAACTACCTATCGTCCCTCCCAGCTAGCCACCGCTTCCGGTAGGGACAAGGTAGATTAACGGCTGAGAAGACATCGCTTGACTCGGCACTTGCAAGGAATTTTATTATTGCCTCAATGATCGTTCCGCCGGATACAGACTCCCCCAGCAAAGTTCTCAGAGTCGTGTAGCCCTCGCCCCGTTAGCCTAACGCCCGTAAAGAGCGGAGTTTCCAGGTCACACCGCGTGGAGGTTGGGGTTGGCTCTTGGCGCTACAGGGGCACCACTCCCTGCAGCATCTTTGTGACCCCCCAAATATACATATGTAGTATTTTGAACCATCCGCGAGACACCGGTGGTACACTCCGGGCGTGAATGCGTTAATACATTCATTTCGGAAGCTAAATTCCGAAGTTAACCGGTTAACAGGGGCGTCCGGTCGCGAAGAAGGCGCGGAGACCGGGTCGTGACGTCCTCGTCGTCTCGAATCGGCATTGCGAACCGGTTGGAATAATTTTCGGGCGAGAAACGTCGCGAACGAGCCGATGCTTATCACGTATCGAGCGTAATGCTGGGAAATTCAGCGTGCCACGAAAGCGGAGCTCGATGGAACACGCGTGCACCGGCGAGCGAGCGAGTCCATCAGGCAGGCAGCCACGGCCAGTCAGCCAGGCAGGCAGGCTCGATTTAAAAAGTAAATGACTGACGGACTGAGGTCGCCTACCAGGCAATTCCAGTAGCGGGCAATTGCGTGCAAGAAATTACTTGCCAATGCTGACTGGCACGCAAGCTCGGAGCGAACGCGAACGCTGAAGGCTGATGGGCCAAGCGAAGAGGAGAGGAGAGCGGAGGAGGAGCAAAGTCGGAGCCTTCGCGGTCGTCTTCTTCTTCTTCTTCTTCTTCTTCTTTCAAGCATCGACGATCCCGTCATCGTGCATGCGAGCATCCGTGCCGCGAATCGGCTGGACGCGATTCGTCTCGAGAACGCGGATCCATCTTTCATCCGAACTTTGCCCTTGGTGTTCCTTGCAAATCCTGCGCGAGCAACTCTTAACGCGTTCACTGCCAGCTATGAGATATCTTGCAGTTTATATTTTTTTTTACCACTGGATATCTCATTGTTGGCAATTAGTTAATACGGATAAAAAGAGATGGAAATGTATTCGGTTGTTCGGAAAGTAATTTCGTTTTGTTTTTATGAAAATGAGAGACGGTTATCATCGGATACATTTTTTACATAGTAAACAGGATCACCGAGTAAATAAGTTATTTTTTCACGGAACAAATTAGTGACGCATCTCACAATTATACAATCAGTGACTATAACTATTTCACATCGATCAATCTACTTATCTCAAAACAGCAGTGACTATTCTCACAAATGAGTTGATTTTCATTCATGAATTTCGAGAATAATTTCAATTTAACCCTTTGCCTTATAATGACGCCTCTCAGGCGTGACGCACACAACCGCCGCAACGCGACAAATTCGGCCCCTATTTTCACCACGATCGAACTTCGAGCTCAATTTTAAATTGATCCTGTCCATCGATGATCGTCATATCCAAAATATCCCTAACATTCGAGCAATGTTTATCCATCTTCACGTTACAACAATAATTGAATCGCTCCGTCTGACGCACTTGCCGGCAAAATGATAAGTTAAGGGGTTAATCTGAACTTTCGAGAGTAACTTTGATTGGATCGATTCAATCAAATCAAATATGGAGCGTAGTTCGTACTCGATCGATTCGAGGTTCAGGCGTAGTCTCAATTTGATGGATTCGAGTTTCGAGAGTATCTTAATACGGGAAAACGCTCGGAGGTAAGGTCAGAGGTTTTCCCCGCCGATATCTGTGAACGGAAATGGGTCAACGATCACGGGAGGAGGCGAGAGAGTATGATCGAAAATTGATCGCGGCGGAATTCCAAGGAATCCAACGGTAGCGATCCAGGTTGACATCATAGAAAGCCACGGCGGAGGAACGAGTCATATTTCACGGTTCCTAAGGAGGCAAACGCGACGGCTCCATCGGACCGCGGAAGGAGAGACGCAGATGTCCGTGAAAAGGTAACGAAGGAAGCGACAGTTTTGATAATCGGTGTGCGCGTTCCTTATAATGCCGACAAGAGGCGTAGCCGGTATCCGGCAGCGAAGATACGACACGACGTTTCTGCTTTTTACTCGGGCTCATCGTCTCGGACTCACCTTATCCGACCTGGATCTGGACTTCTAGCCGTGGTCATCGGCGGCGGCCTGCCTGTATTTTCGAGCAAATGTTCGTGTTCGAGTCCTCTGCCCGTGTGAATTCGACGCGGGGCGTCCTTTTCGTTTCGAAAAACGACCATCGGGAGACCGTCCGCTTCACCGTAACGCGATTTCATTCTGGGTATATCAAATCTTCGCTTCTTTGTCTCTCCACGCGTGTTCTCTCGACATGTCGCGTTATATCGAATCGCTACGGAGATGTTCGAATATTTTGGCGGAATGAATTCCGAACAGGCAGACGCACTCGATACGTTTTTCTACATTTTTGTCATTCGAGTATTCATTATACCGTGTTGACTTGTAGTTAATGTGTTTAGCTACTAAACAGATATTCATTCGTATACAAGTATGTACATACAGTGAGAAAAAATGGTGTTCGTACACTTGTAATGTAGAAATAGAAACAATAATATTTCGTATGTTATTAAGTGCTTTTAACCCTTTCGCTTCGAGCGCCGGATATATCCGGTATCCAAAAAATATGTCAACTGTGATTGGTCTAATGTGTTTAGAGAAACTAACATAATTTTGTACAAGTGTTTCCAAATTAAAAACAATTGTATATCACAATTATGTATATTGTATTTATGTATCTTTTTGTATTTAGTTTTATTTATTTATACGTATTTATTTCTATTTACCTATTTGTGTTTATTATATTTACGATCTGGGAGACGAGTTATATTTCATTTGTTTTTTAATATTTTTTCATACAAAAATTTAGATATACACCTTAAAATATGAACTTTTTGATAGTGTTTTGTGAATTTTTAAAAATATTTATTAGAATGTAAGAAAAATTCTTGAAAGTCACGTTAATTTTCCCGTGTAGATAGAACCCCTTAAGTATGTGTCAAAAAATTTTCGAGCGGCTGTGTACTCGCACGATCGTCGGCGAGGCTCGTACGAGCTTAATCGCGGAGCGATAATAATTCGTTGAATAGAAACATTCTACGGGGAACAATTACATCCACGCGACAACGTCGAGGAGTTCTGTGTTCCGTGAGTGCGTGGAGTCGACGGTCGCGAAACTCACAGGGGTTAAACCGTAGCCCGAAGAATTATGCCGTTGCACCGACACCGACTGATTTTACGATGCGGCTCGTTCGGCTCGTATCTAGCACGTCGCCGCCTTATTTTACGACGTTGCCCCTCTTAACGCCTCCTTAGCCTCACGGGGATCGGCAACACGCGTGGCCCTCGTCCGTAAACGTTTAAACGGCTCGCGCGTACATATACGTTCCGTGCTGGATTTCCGAGCGAGCGTTCGCCTCGTCAACGATCATTTTCCCTGGCTGCCGCGCGATTAAGAGAAACGAACGTAGCCAGCTCACCCCTCGACAACCGTGTGATGGCCTGTCCCTGTTTAACCCTTTGCGGCCCGATGCCGAGTGTGGCTCGACATGGCGTTCCTCTTTGATCTAGAAATAGTTTGGATAAATAGGATGATTCAAGACGTTCTTATTTCTTTGCCACTTGTAGCAAATTAGAAATATATTTGTTACGCAATCTGCATTATTAGAATACATTTTATTGTAAACGCACTTCTTCGTCTATTGTGTAAATTAATTAAGGAGCCGTGCAAAGTATGGCAAGTGGTTAATAAAAAAGGAATATCGTTGGTACGGCGTGTACCAACGCATTTATTTGTTATTTATTCAGTAATACGTCGAAGAATAAGATGTAACATATCAATTGTTTTTTACATTTTGAAAAAAGGACGACAAGAAAATTTTGTAACATAAAAATGTCAAACACGAAACTAGTCATTTTGACTGGTTGTTAGTTCTAGTGTTAAGGGTGTCATTGACCCGACACCGATCGGCGATATAAACGGCGCACGCGTTTTTATTGGACGTGCTTAGAGCATAAACGAATAAATAGCGCTTTCGGTTTATGGACTGAGGATAACGCAGTGCCGCGACCGAGACTCGACGACGTTTTGAGATCGTTCGCGATTGCATACAGATTAGATGCGTTATATTCCGAGGAAGATCGTTTCGCCATAACGCGCTGGAATCGACTGTATCGAATAATAACGCACGTTCAACGGATAGGTTCGATTCTGTACTAGAATAGTGGCTACCGATAAATAGCGAACGCTTGGAGACCCGGAAGGATCTTCTTGAAACACCGTCGGCCATTATCGAAGTTAGTTAGATGCTGCGGTTATTTAAACTTAAAATTCTTGGGATCTAAATTATGTACCTACTCCAAAAATACGTAATACAAAGATATTACTGTATAAGTTCAAAGTGAATAAAAATACCGTATATTGTACACGGGTCCATTGGAACAAGTACGGTAGATAATGAAGTTTTTCTTACGGTAGACAGAGGGTTAATACGCGTTAATCCGTTTGGTTCTGTCGTCGTTACGGTTTCTCGTTCGTCGTTAACCGTTCGAACGTGAACGATTTCGCGGGATCGGTGAGCGTTTCGACTCGGAATAAGTAATTTCTGCTATTAAACGAGCGGGCAAAAAAGTGGCCAGCAAAGGCGTGACCGGGTGTCAGGGTAGCGGGGTGAAACGGGAGCGGTGCAATGGCCCAGCCTCCGAGAGAACAATGATCGACTATCCTGCCGAATTTTACGACGTGGCCCTTTTCTTCGCGCCGCGCCGGCCCCCTGCGTGCTAACCACCTTGACGGGTGAACACACCATGCATAACGAATGTTACGGGTATCCTCGTGTTGCGGTAAATATACCGCGTCCCGGCTGCTACTCCAATACGCGTGCACGCTTATATTGTAAGGTGTTGGATGACCGGCAACTTTTATCAATTTCACTTCTAATCTAAGTACTCTCGCTTCTTCGAAAAACTTTGCGCGTCTACTCCGACTTTCCGATCGTCGGTCCGAGTCGAGTTCGTTAGTCGAATTCGTTACGCTCGCGATTATCGTGATGTCGGCGAGTTACAATTATCGGAGTTACGAGTACACCGGGAAAACGCTAGGATCCTCTAATTTTAGGTGGAACTTGCATCGAAATTATTTGGACATGTACAGATGTGTATGGAGAAATTACTACGGTACAATGGAGAGAAGCTAGGATCATCTGATTTGATGTGGAACTTGCATCGAAATTATTTGGACATATACAAATGTGTATAGAGAAATTATTAAAGTATAATGGAGAAACATTAGGATCCTCTAATTTTAGGTGGAACTTGCAAAGAAATTATTTGGACATATACAAACGTGTGTTTCAGAAATTACTGAAGTGTATGTCGGGAAATGCTAGGATTCTCTAATTTCACGTGCAACTTGCCTCTTCATGGAGTCTTCTTAATCACTGAAAATAAAAACGATTTAATGTCATCAAACTATTTTTGAAATAATTGATCTATTTGAAGGATGCCTGTCTATTTCACTTTACATTGTTCGCATATAATATTGCGTCTAATAGTACACACATGTAATAGTACTCACATGCGACAGTACTCACAATAAAAATTATCTGAGGAGCGAGCTGCACATTTATCAAGATGTACAATCATCTTATTTGTACGAATTGAGTTACGAATTGTCTGATTTCTATAGCCAACATTTTTTTTTTTTATTAAGAATGAACAATATACAGAAAAATAAATTCGATCCTGAGGATTGTGTTAAAAAAAATTCGTCGTCTCGAATGGGTTATATACCCAGAGTTTACAAGTATTGACAATTATAAAGGATCTTTCTCGCTTTGCACCCTTATCACGTATGTTCGTCATGCAAGAGGGTAAGGTGTTCCTTAAATCGTCCATATAAGAGGGTAAGATGTTCCTTACATCATCCACATAAGAGAGTAAGAGTACTTTTTAAATCATCCATATAAGAGAATAAGTATACTTCTTAAACCATCCACATAAGAGAATAAGAATATTTCAACACGTATTGAATCCGTAAGTCTTGAATAAGTTCCAAAGTATGCAACGTCGTACAATTCTTCTCGCGACAGTTGCATGTCTCGAGGGACACACGCGGAGGTGCGTATAGTTGTAGGTGAAAGTATTTCGGAGGTTTCAAGGTCACGAGGTACACTCAAGAAGTTATTCAAGGCGTGCAAGTTACGTACCCGTCACAAGATGAGCTCTAGGAATTCAGAGAAACGTGTCCGCCTTGTTCTAACGCGGGTGACCGCAACCGGTTGTTCGTTCGTCACGAAAATGCGTCACAAAAACCGTGAACCATACTTTCCGCGATCGAACATCGTTCCGTGTCGATCCGGAGCCAACGTAAAGTTTCCTCGACGTGATCGAGATCGATAAATTCGTGAAAAGAAACGCGATTCGACGGCGGAACGATCGTCCTTGGGCGTACGCGATCGATCGAGCGTAACTTTAGCATCGAAGGGACACGATATCGCGTGGATAGCGTCTAGGTAGCGTCAAAAGGGCAGGTCTAGTCGGCTCGAGGACTACCGTACGGTGTCCGTATCAGGGATCTGGGAATCACGTCCATAGATCCTTTCCGGCTCGCCGCGCCAACGGGCCGAGGGAAAAGTAATTAAAGAATTAATTAAACGGAGGCTTACTCAGCTAAGTTCGGTCATCGATCAAGGCTAACCATGCCGTGCCTCTTGTTTGCCGCTGACAAAAAACACCGCTACCGAAATCATAGGGGTCCCATTGTGGCCCGTTTCGCTCTTCCCGAGGCTCCCCGATGGATCCTGAAGAGCAAAGGCAGCCAGCCCGAGGAGGACGGAATAGTAGGCAGATCTTGTTTTCGAGCTGGATGTTCTCGATCCGAGAGAAACGGACGGAGAAGGACGTACACGAAGAAAGGAGAGAGGGCTAGCGGTGCCCGAGCTGGATCGACAGAGTAGGAATGCGGCTCGCGTGCTCCGTTCCTGTCGTTACAAATTAGAGTAAAAATCATGAAGGAGAATCGTGGCAAATAACTTGCGCAGCGGGAGGGTTCCACCGTGTTCCAACCCGGCGAACAATGCCTTCTTCTTCGTCTTCTTCTTCTTCTTCT
The DNA here is from genome assembly GCA_947623535.1 of Coelioxys conoideus. Taxonomy (NCBI): domain Eukaryota; kingdom Metazoa; phylum Arthropoda; class Insecta; order Hymenoptera; family Megachilidae; genus Coelioxys; species Coelioxys conoideus. Next base: position 13,189,881 of record OX392459.1, read on the forward strand.
GCTTCATCCTCGGACGCTCTGTCGTTCTTCTTCACCCTCCCGCAACCAACCACTGTCCGCTCTCCTTTTTTTTTTTCTTCCATCCTCACTTTCGGTTTCTCGCCTTTTACTCCTCCCGACCGGCTGCTTTCTTTCTCCACCGATCTTCTCCCCTCTGTGCCGATCTTATCCATGTTCCAGCGACTAATAACGATCAGCCCGTGGTGCCCGACGAGCGACCAAGATAGAGTTCCACGTGAGTGCAGGGGCACACAGCGACGCGTCCACGACTATCAGTGTCCGATGTTCATGACTCGACCTGGTAAACCGTCTCTTTCTCTTTCCCTCCGTGGCTTGGCTACCGTTCGCCTCTCCCGTTTTTCACCCGGGAACAAACCGTGGCGGCACGTATCGGCCTGTCGATAACTACGTAACGTGTCCGACATTCCGGGCCGCCGTAACAGAAAAGTTTAAAGACCAGGCTTGCCGGTAGCCGTTGACAGATCTGTGCCGTGGTGTCCGATTGTTTTTTCGTGTGGAAGGATTGCTACCGGGAGCACGCGATAATCGTCTAGCCCGCTCTTGTCACTGGATACAATCGCCTGTTAACCCGTTCGAATTCGAGTACATTACTCGACCCGGTTCCTTAACACCAGTTTTACGGACTTGTAATGACCATTTTTAAATTAAAATAACGTGGAAATGGAAACGAATAAAAGTATGATACGTAAACCGGTTTGTACAATGATCCTTTATCTTGAAAGTTGACTTACATTTTGATAAAAGTTTCTTCATAGTTTTTCTAATTTCAAATAAGGAATGTCATGAATCGTTTTCACTCGTTCTTCTAAATTATTGTCATTCGAGGAGAATATTTATTGTACCGAGTTTACTAGTAGCCAATGTATGTAGCTAATGTGTGTAGCTAATGTATGTACCTAATGTATGTAGCTAATATATGTAGTTAATGCATGTAGCTAATGTACGTAAAAAATAAATCTTGTCGTTAAACAAAAATAAACGTAGAGATTAAATGAGCAAACGAAAATCAGGAAGTATAATGGCATAAAAAATACATTTCATTGTTGAACGAAAATAAACGTAAGATTGAAGGATTGAAACGTAAAGACTGAAGGAGTAAACGAAAATCAGGAAGTATAATGGTAAAAAAAATAAAAATCTAGTCGTTATAAGACGAGAATAAAGGTATAGAACGAAGGAGCAAACTGAATCGTAATGATTCGTTTAATAATCCGTTGTTAGACGGTTAAAGCGTTAGGTACTGTCGCGAACGAGGTTAACAACGTTAGCTGTCCAAGTGGTTAGCTTCGATTACGTCGCGATCGATCTCGTCGCTTTTGTTCAGATGCTTGCTGCCTTAGGTTAGCCAGGGAAAGTACGAGAACTCGGTGTCGCCAATAACCGGCCTGACACTCCTTTCTTTCCTCTTTCTTCTCGATCGATCGCGTCGGCATTCTAGGGAACCGGAGAATTCCGTTCGGTATCGAGTATCGGGAACGATACCGGTCGAATAAAGTGTCAACGGAGCGTTAACTAGCCGCTGCGATAATGCCTTCGATATTATCTACGATTCTTTTACTATTCTTAACCCTTATCGATCGCTAGCTTTTTACACGTGATTCTCAATACGTTGTAGTTGGTTTCTGTAAATGTGCGACAAATTTTCAGTATTATAAGAATAACACAAAGTTTTTAATGTGTGATATTTTTTTAATTTCTGTAGTGGTACAAAATTCACGTCATTTTAAATCCCATTCCTGATTGTCATTGACGTGAATTCACGTCCGGCAATTTTTTCCATTTTTCTACCTATAAAGTAAGTATACAAATTATAAAAATCTTTTCGCTTTGAACAGCACATAATTGCAACATTGATATTTCAAAGCAAATTTTAGCATTTTATCCTTGCTTTAATCCTCTCGTTTATAGGCGGCATTCACGAGATGACCTATAAGTACAAACACCACTTATAGACGGGGTTAGTAATTATATCAATCATTCTATCATAAAGTTTTGTGAATGTATTAATATATGTATTACCTATAATTTTGTAAGTCCTTTTAAAATTGTTGCTTCCAATAAAACTCGTAGTACTTTATCGCTTTAATTCATTTATAGATCATTCGGTTAATTTTTAAAATGGTCTAAGTCAATTCAAACTTGAAAATATTTTCGTATGAGAATCACACATTCATAATAAATTTTCATTAATGAAGACTACTACCATGAATAAAATTATAATCTAAAATGTTGCACAACATAAAAATATTTTCTAACTTATTCAAATGTAATCCATTAACACCTTGAGTGCCACCCTAGAACAGTTTCAATTTCTTCTCAGAAGTGTTTTCCATAAATTCTGTAGACTATTTTCATAATATTCTACCCTGGTTTATACGGTAAGCTTTTTAATGTATTCACAAAAATTTTGTATCCTTTGTTATGTCGAATGTTTCGACTAAAATTAGCGATAGATTTATGTATGAATTCATGCGTCATCCGTATGTGGGTGACATGGCACACAAACTGTTAAATATCACGAATCGTGAAATACATGATTTAGCTTTCATGATTGTGGGTACAAGTAAGATTTTCACGCGAAACTTTTAATAAATGTATAAAATGAATAGAGTGGACCGGAGGATCGATATCGTGGTTCAGTCGTTGTTTTGGCACGAATATCATTTGCCTTTGGGTCCGGCATGAGAGTATTCGGAGCAGAAGGAGTTAAAGAGCCCTGACGAAGTAGGCTGGCGAACAAATTGGCCGAGGCGTCTAAGCTGACCGGTAGCAAGCCGACAGCTTCTCACTTCGGGCCTCGATCGTTCTCGTTCGACTGACGAGGCGAGGCGAAAGCCTGTCGGCCATTAATAATTGTTCGTAATAATGGGCCGACCGTGGGACGAGGGCGAGAGGGTAGCTCGGAGCATCGACAGGGTGGGTTGCGTTGTAAAAAGAGAGGAACGAGAAGATCGGTAACGAGACTGACCGATTCTCGGCCGTTGTTGTTGATAGCGGTGGTGATGGTGTCGATCTTACTCGGAGGCCACCCCCGCTGCGTTCCTAATAAACCCACTTGCTCGAGGGATAATGGCTCTACGGTGACTACACAACTCTTCGCGAGAGAAAAGAGCGAGAAAGGTAGCTCGGTTGAACACGATGCAGAAGCAGGATCGACGTCGCGATGCCGACTACCGGCGAGCACCTTCACGGGATCCGATAAAAAGACGACCGCACTTTGATTTTACATCGGGTATCAACCGGGCATTTATTTTGTCACGCTTTCTTCGCCTGTCGATTCTTTCGTGATCCTTTCAACGGCTACTTGATACACGTGATCACGGATTTGTCTCGAATTCTTATTCGGTAATTGCGCTCCCCCGGTGATGGCTGCTAATTTTGTTACAAAGTAATAATAATTTGCTGATTTTTTAGGACGAATTTTCGGGTTTTGGAATTTTTAAGTTCTTGAATATCATAGTTTTTCAAGTTTCGAATTCAGAGATCATCAATTTTAGGGGCTTTGAATGATTAGGTTCCCCAATGATTAGATCCTGAAACTCGGTTAGCCTAAGTTTTCGGTATGTAGGTAACTTTTCGGATGTTGAGATTATTGAATTTTCGAGTTCATAGATTTGTAATTTTTGAGGGCACCTGGGTTCCGAATTCTCAAGTTTCTGTGTTTGCAAAAGTTTATCAAATTTCTGTTATTTGTATGATCAAATTTCCCTGTTCTTCAATTTCTACATTCCTACGCAGAATGTGTATTTTTTTGGACACCCACATGTTTCTATATTCTTAAATTTCTACATTCATAAATCTTCAAATTCTGAAATTCCTCAATTTGACCAAAATGCCTACATCGCCCATCTTTTCTGATTATCAAATTCCCAAATTACCCAAATATCCAAATTCCCAAATTCCAGAGTCTCTCAAATGTCTATATAACCGAATTTATAAATTTTCCAGATGTCGAAATTCTCAAATTCCTAAATCCCCCATGAAATTTCACAAAAAAATCCACATCCTACATTTTCCAAATCCCTAAACTACAAATTTCACATTCCATCATCTCCAAATTCCCAAACTGCAAATTCTAAATTCATCATTCTAAAATAAACAATGCCCAAAATTTTCAAAGTTCACAACCTAACATCTCTGAATCTCCAAATCTTATATCCTTCGAGTTCCTATTGCAAATTCCCGAATGCCGAAGTTCTGAAATCCTAGTTCCAAATCCCGAATCTCCAAACCCAGCAATTCCAAAATTGCAAATCCAAAATCACCGAAATCCAAATCTCGGATTCTAGAACCTCTCAAATGTTTAATTACCCGAATTTTAAAATCCGTGTCCCAAATCCCAAATCTCGTTTCCCCAAACCCAGCAACTCGAAAATTGCAACCAAAATTGCAAATCCAAAATCCCCGAATTCCAAATCTCGATTTCCAGAACCTCTCAAATGTCCAACTACCCGAATTTTAAAATCCGAGTCCCAAATTCGAAATTTCGAATCCCCAAATCCGACAGCTCCAAAATTGCAACGAAAATTGCAAACCCAAAATCCCCGAATTCGAAATCTCGAATCCCCAAAACCCCGTTGGACGATGACGAACCATTTAACGACGAACGTTGTAAGTAGTTCGTACAAAACTCGCAAGCAGCGATTTCACGCGGAATAACTTTCTCTCGAGGCAATTGTTTGCTCGAGATATTTTGCAACTACGATTCGCGACGTATAATCGGCACGCTGGAGGGCACACGTCGGTCAGCTATTGGTTTTCGTTCTCGATCACGAAACGATTTCGATGCCGAATAGAATCCGGCTGGATCGAATTTAGATGACTCGACGGATCCGTAAATCGATCGACGCGCGTCTCAATCCCTAATAGCCACTTTACTTCGTGCCCCGCTATAATTGGGTCTTTCTTCCGTCTTTGCTTCTCGAAAGCTTTAATTTCCTCTCTAACAGCCCCGCCGGCTCTCTCCTTCCTCGTTCTTTCGCACCTCTTGCCCGGGATTAACGGTAAGCCGATATCCTACGTTCCTTTCGGTCCAATAATTTTCAGAGGACCTCGTTCTACGCGCGTACCAATTAAAATTTTAATATTTAATCCTCCTCGAAACATCGCCACGTACTGCAACTAATATATGACTCCTACAGATACACGACTCCTCATATACACGGTAAAAAATGTCTGTTTCTTGTCTCGAGGCGAAATAAACGTTGTCCATGTACGTATTTTTATTGTACCACGCTTGTAGATATTATCTCGTACGTAACGGGCTGTCATTTCGATTTCGTTCAAATCGTAGTTGAGGTCATGCAAATTACCGTTTCCTTTTCATCGAACGCCAATTATAGATTGTAGCAGTGGCCGCCATTTCGTTTATATTAGGGTGTCCCGTAAATTCCTTCCTTGTTTAATAAATACACAATATTTTATGTTCAAGATTTGTTGCATTAAATACGAAGTATTCTACTGTACCCCTCTTTTTCATCCCTCAATATTATTTTCTCCTTGATTACTTGCAAAATATTCCTCAAGGTGCGTTTTTATTTCACATCAAAAGGGAAGAAGCTTATGGGACAACCTAACACATGATAGAAAAATACAATGTTTCCTTCGATTACGCGATCGCAACGGATCTGTTAACCCTTAGCACTCGACAGGTGACTCGCACTCACCATTTTCTTTGCTACAGCAATTGGGAATAGGTATTTTTTAACTAAATATATAGTGCTATACATGTGATATATAAATATAATGAAGCAGCTAATAGCGGCAATCAATGACGAAGGGATAATAACTTCGAAAGAATTCATCAAATTTTTTGTTACCAAAAACTGTTATAGCTGCAATCTGCTACCAGTAAAAATATCTTCCAGTGCAAAGGGTTAAATAATCGTTGTGTAGCTCGATGATGAAGAGCAACGGAAGAGTCAAGGAGCTTTCGGTAAGCGAGCTAAGGATACCGACGATGATGTATGTAGATTTTTGATTTCGCGTCACGAACACGATCGAACTGTAATCCATCGAGCACGCGTACATATGACAGTAATCAGTCAGGCGACGGGGTGTGCGGTAGATCGCATCGTCGCGCGATCGCGACAGCACGCGTGAGGGATCGCTGCGATTTGCATCGGCCGTGCCCCGAATAATGCATAGAAACGCTCCAGCTACGTTCCGATCGAAACGGTGTCGAATTAATTTGCGAACACGCTCGCGAATCGATCTTTTACTTCGTTTTGCGACCTCGCCACCGCTCAAACCTCTCCGCTGCACCGTTTCAAAGTTGCGTGTATCGAAAATCGTATATTTAGTAATTCGCGAATTTTTGACTTCGAAATTGTGGGGTTTGGAAATTCGTGAGATTTTGGTATTTGGGAATTTTTACATTTGGGAGATTTCGAAGTAAGGGAATTTGGACATTTGGGAAATGCAGGAATTGGGATATTTGGGTGGTTTAGAAATTTGCGAATTTTGGACTTCGAAAGTGTGGGGTTTGGAAATTTGAGAGATTCTGGTGTTTGGGAATATTTACACTTGGGAGATTCAGAAATTTGGGAGATTTAGGAGTAAGGGAATTTGGGAAATGCAGGAATTTGGATTTTTGGGTGATTTAGAAATTTGCGAATTTTGGACTTGGAAAGCGTGGGGTTTCGACATTCGAGAGATTTTGGTATTTGGGAATTTTTACATCAGGGAGATTTAGGAGTAAAGGAATTTTTACATTTGGGAGATTTAGGAGTAAGGGAATTTGGACATTTGGGAAATGCAGGAATTTGTAATTTGGACATTTGGGTAGTTTAGAAATTTGCCAATTTTGGACTTCGAAATTGATGGATTTTGGAATTCGGGAAATTGGGCATTTGAGAATTTTGAATCCACATTCCGAAACCGGCATGGTGCAAGTAGCGTCTCGTTGAATAGACATGGTAATTATCTCTCGCACAATGTATTTTTGTTCCTTTTGTTAGGAAGCGGTATCGAACGGCCACGGAGTCACGGTCGATCACGAGAATCGTTCAGTCACGATGCAAAACGATTCCGACTGAAACGGATCCCCGGTTCCAGGAAAAACCGGTCGCCCGTGAATCGGACAACGCGATTCTAGATCCGAGAGAACCGTGTACATCGATTCCTACGACCAAGCGATCCCAAAAGGGACAAATTCATTAACGCCACGTGGAGCGCGAACGAACCGCGAAGAAAACGACGGTTGTTGTTGTTGCCGCCGTTGTTTTTCGTGCAGGCGGTTAACACTAAACCTACCGACATTGCATACCTATTCCTACAGCGCTCGGTCAAATTGATCGGTAATTAAAACGGTTATCAATTTTATTATTCCACGCGGATAATGGTTAATTAGAATAGAATGAAGAATTTTGCATGAAATTTCGTCGAAATTTATTGTTATATAATTTCATAAATATCCGCGACGGCTGGGCCGGCAATAAGTGGCGAAAACACCAAACGTTGTTTATTTACGCGACATCTTGTTTCCTACCGGACCAATTCCTTGGTACACGCGTGGTAAATTTGAATTATTAGGTTGTCCCGTAAATTCTTTCCTCTTCTAGTAGAAATGTATACACAATATTTATTGTTCAATATTTGTTGCATTAAATACAAGGTGTTCTACTGTATCGCCCTTTTTTCATTCCTCAATAAATATTATGTACTCCTTGATTACTTGCAAAATATTCCTCGAAGTGCGTTTTTATATTTTATCAAAGAGGGAAGAAACTTATGGGACAACCTAATAGTATCACAAAGTATTTTCCCCGTCGGACAAATTGATCGATTGCGATAGGACACAACAAAATTTTTCTTGGAAAAGAGAAGGAAAAGCTAGGAGTGAGGACTGAAGAATATATCATAAGCATATTTTAAGAAAAGTCACATAGTTTTATAGCGATATTATAAAGTTTAAATATGTATAAATTTTGCGAAAGTTTGAGAGCGGTCAATTTGTCTGATCCGTGGGTGTAATGTTAACCCTTTAAAATTTTTTGGTTGAAAGGTTTAACGAATCCAATCAAAGTTATTGTTACTATATTACTTACTACTTGCTGCATTATGTGTGTACATCATATGTACAGTACTATAGATTAAGTTAAAGAATACGTATTCCAAATTGCCGTATTAAAAGAAGTGGTGAGCGCAAGACATCTTTTGAGCCCAAAGGGTTAATACATTGAGTTCGTTCGTGTTTCACTTCACAATAATTTAAGCGAAGACCGAAAAATGTATTACATCCATATTTGAAGAAAAGTGATAATAGTTCGATGGCGGTATAATAACGTTTAAATATGCGTAAATTTTACGAAAGTCGGAGAAGGGTCAATTTGACCGGTACTGGTGGGTTTAGTGTTAAACAGGGTACGAGGGGATCCGTGATTTCGCGCGTGTACGAACGAACGACAGGTAGAAGAAGCGGAATCCCGTCGGGGAATCGGTCCGGTTCGGTTCGGTTGGCCGATGATATCGCGGTCATTAGGCAACCGACATTATCGCTGCTCGGATCGAGCCGCTTCTTTCGAAAACGTACGACGACATCGGCTTATTTTCATGATTGTTTTCGTGATTGCTTCGGCCCTGTTCGTTCACTCGCTCCTATCTGATATCTTACATATGAGGAACTTCGTGCGTCCGGCGTCGAGAGCCGAATATCGCGTGTACGACAAATATACTTGATCAATAATTTATCGGTTATCTTCGTTAACACTGCTGAAAACTGTCGAGCGAATATCTTCCGACCGTAATCGCCAAAAGGCTACTTACGCGGTTAAGTTAGATTAGGTTCGTGAATATAATTGAGCCGATTGCGCGAGCACCGAGATCCATTAATAAGTTATCGATTATTTTTATGGATATTAGCGAAAATCGTCGAGCTTGGTTAATATCTTCCAGTGGTAGTCGTTGAAAGACTCTGCCTGAACGATCGTAAGATTATCGATGTAATTAGACCGATTGCACGAGTGCTTCTGCACCGAGATGCTTTAATAAGTAATCGATTATTTTTTCGGATATTAACGGAAATTGTTGAGCGTGGTTAATATTTTCCAATCGTAATCGCTGCAAGACGGTACGTTAAAGTCGAATATTGCGGACTTACACGGTTGTACGATTATGGGTGTAATTAGACAGATCGTACCGGTGCTTGAACACAGCGGCACATTAATAATTTATCGGTTATCTTTGTGAATCTTAATGAAATGTCTTGAGTAAAGTTGATATGCTGCTCATAATCGGATTATGGCTGTAATCAGGTTAATAATATAAGGGTAGGGATATATTAATATCGTGACACACGTAATTCCGCGATATTATGAGATATAAGTGGATATGTTTCATATGTGTTGTCATTTGCAACGTGATGGCGTATGACGAGTCAAAGTACAATTGCTTTGAATTGCAATTCTCACCAATTTTAATCGCTTCGAATTGCAGTTGAGACAGATTTCAATCGCTTCAAGTTGCAGTTTAGTCAAATATCAATCGGTTGGAATCACAATAGAACCAAATAGTAATCGTCTCGAATTGTAACCGAGTCAACTTGTAATGTTGAATTGCCATTGCGCCAAATTGAATCTGTTTGAACTCCAACGCCGAAGGAAACCTTGGTGAAATTCATCACGTCGAACCAAATCGTACCGAATTGCGATCAGCCAAATTGTAATCGCTACAAATTGCAATTAATCGGAATCGAACCCAATAATAATTGTTCAAAATTACAATCGCGTCCAAAATCGAATCCCGTCAGACTACATCGCACAGAATCGAAATTCTGTGCTCCGTTAACACTAAAACTACCAAAAGGGGTCAAATGACCCTTCTATAAATTTCCTACTTTAAATGAGAAAATTTGTTAAGCTGGTCTTCTTGACATTCATGCTGATTGTCGTCGAGATAAAGAATCTATAAATGTATGCATGTATGTTGCATCCTTTGTCCATGTATTATTCATCTTCATTTTTAACATAAAAATAATTGTGCATTATACGTCGGTAGTTTTAGTGTTAAAATAACGAGGAAAGGAACTTCCGTGCTCCGAGCATATCATCGTGCGATAAATTGAAAAATTACCACAGCGATATTTTCTTCGGGGTCCCGTAATGGTAGGTGGGTTTAAAAAGAGGGGAGAAACGTCGATCAATAAATTCAATCTCATTATGCGCGAGCAATTGCCCGGGATAATAATTCAGGCGTCGAATCGCGAGCGTATCTCGACATCGTCGATCGTATCCCCGCGAATGGTTGAAGCGTTCCTCGGCTGATAACGCGGTCGTTGCTACGATAACGATCGGGACAATCTCTCGGCCGGTCGAATAAACGGATCGGAACACAGGACGAGGCATTCCAGGACTAGGCGTATCCCGGTGGACACGGGACAGGGCCTAATTGATCACAAATACGAAAGGAACCGTGCTGGGTCTGGTCGCGGTGTCACGCGTGTCCCTTCTATAAACATGCTAATGGCGGTTCCCGATAATAAGTTAGTGGTCTCGATAGCGTCGCTCGTTTTGCTCGCGGCCGTATACGAATCCTCGTGTAAGCTACGTAAACGACGACATGGATACGACGGGATGCCTACAATTAGACGGACAGAGAGAGGAGGACGTTCGTGGGTGAACGGAAAAGGGAACAGGGATCCGAGAGGCACAAAGAAAGAACGTCGACCGCGTATGGATACAGTAACGTTCATAAATATCGCCTGGAAACTTTGAAGTAACAATATACGAGGTATTCGTACAAGTTGGGACCAAATTGAAATATCAGAAACAAGTTTCGCGTCGCGAAACGTTCGTGGCGACGTTTCAATGTACGAATACGGATGACGGACAACGCTACCGTTCGTGAGCCCGTTTCCGTTGTAGTGGTCTAATCGGGACTTCGTGTAAGGGAATATCAGCAGCAACAACCAATATATGAGATAATCGTACGCATATATTTCTATTTATACTGTATTTTTGTTTTTTTTGTTGGCATCGCACCGAGCCTTATTCGGTGGTGAACGAAATACCGAGGAGACGACGTCGAGCTTCGAGATACGAAACGTTTGTTCGAAGCCTACATTCGTAAAAGTACGGACAAGCACGTACTTACAAATTTTATTCTAAATTCATTTTCGATGAAATCGATCTATCGCACCTTGCATTGTCAAACTATCGCACCTTGCATTGTCAAACGTTATTGTCAGGGCCACGAAATGGTCAGGTACACGGAGGTGCTTTGCATAGAATTGCCACGTGTTATATCATCGCGCACGGAATTGCTACTGATAAAATATCTGATCACGGAATTGCCACCGATAAATTTCTGCTCACGGAATTTTTGACTCCCGGAATTCCTAAACGTGAAATTCACACGCATGTTATTGGAACGAGTAGAATTTTGGTGCTCGGAATTGCTAAAGGTAAAATTCTCCCGCATGGAATTGCCACGAGTAGAATTTTGTCGCTCGGAATTGCTAAAGGTGAAATCCCTGCGCGTGGAGTTGCCAAAGTTAAATATTTCCGCGCACGGAATTGTCAAGGGTAACATTTCGGCGCATGAAATTTCTATTAGTAAAATTTCCGCGCATGCAATTTGCCACAGGTAAAATTCCAGCGAACAGAATTGTCACCGGACAAATGTCGGCGCATGGAATTGCCACGGGTTAAAATTTTCGCGAACAGAATTGCCGTAAATAAGATTTACGTGCGCAGAATTGCCACAGTTAAAATTTCTGCGGGTCGAACGGAATATCGCGGAACTGCTGGCAACGAAATTTACCCGCGTACGATTCGACGGGCGCGAAACGTTCACGCGCGGAATCGCGACGCGTCGTCGTCGCGCATCAGATAGCCACGCGTTGTATGGCCGTACGGTCCGGAAGGAACGCGTTCGTACGTCGAGGACGAAGGAAACGCGGGATATACCGGGTTGTTACGGGGTCGGTTCTGTTTCCTCCGCGGCGAAACGGGCGCAATTACTCGTTCGTAAAGCACCGTTCCCTACATAAATTCCGCTCGCATTACCGGGCCCCGGCGTGCGATTTTATTTTACGTAATCAGTCGGTCCTCGAGGGGATACGCTCCCAGGACGCACGACACACACGTTCTCCTTCTTTCTCTGTTATTCATCGGGCTCGCGTGCAAAACTGCGTGTACCCGGCTCGCTCGCTCGCGCGGACCTCTCTCGCTCGTGTTTGCGTGTACACGTAGGCCCGACCAGCGAAGTAATGGCGCAGAAGCCAACTCCTACTACTCTTGCGGCTGGAAATGAGTCGACTAGGATGGTGTCGACGTGATGTACAGCGACAGGGTTGATAGCGTTACAAGAGCTACTAACCCTTCTCCCTTTCTGCCCCCTCTGTCGCTACCTCCCTTCTTCCCTGCGCCCCCCGCAGCCCCTCGTCCTCTTCTTCGCCACCTTCTTCTTCGCCGCAGCCACCACCACCTCCTTCTTCTTCTTCTTCTTCTTCTTCTTCTTCTTCGTCTTCACCTTTTTCTTCGCCACTTTCGCCTCTTTCTGCTTCCACGGCTCGACGTGTTCGAACGCATCAGCGTGTAAAGCACGCTCTCGTGGTCAGACCGAGCCCTTCGCTCTCCTCTTCCTTCTCCTTCGTCCTCTTCGCAACGACTTTCCTTCTGGTTCACTCCAGATCTCGACCCGCGGAGACTTGTCCTTTAGTATCCCTCTTCGTGGTGCCTTTACACGATCGACGCTTTTATTTAATGACAGAATCCGAGTCCCGGCTACGTCCACCGAATATCGCTGTTCGAGCGGTAACCTTCGTCTCGGATACGATAAGTTCTGGAAATATTTGGCTACTTCTCAATATCGTATTAGTCAGAGCCAGACGAAACGAAGAGTCCAAACGTCTCAATTATATCTGACGCGCTTGTCGAATAAATCGTAGCATAAAGGGTTAACCATTTGGATGCCGTACATCACTATAATGGCTTTCTGTGGATATCTCCAATTTCAACGGTTCGCAGCTATAGTGGTTTCGAGGATGATTTGTCAATGTCATTACATGAACACGTATAAAAAAATCATAATTTATTTAAAACTTTATTCTCGCATAATGTCGCAATGGAAACCATCATAAACGATTTCTGTCGCCGGTCAGGGATACAGTGTTGCGGGCATGTTTGCTGTATGCGAAAGGTTAAGAAATTTCGAAGCTCCGTGTGAATTTAGTGATTCGAATAATTTGCGTTCGTGCAATGGCACGAAAACGGAGTTAAATCGATCATAACGCGAGGGTCGAGAAGGAGTGAGCGATTTCTTCGCGTACACGCAGGAGAAGATCGGTTGGCAGTCGGAGATAGTTAAGACGTTTCGGAAAGAAGGCGTGGAGGAACATGGACAGCCGGTCGCGGTTTCTCGGACGTGCGAGAACGTCTGTTTCTCGTGGGATATCTCCCGGCCATTTCCGTTTAATTGATCGTCCCGAAACGTTGCCACGTATACGTGGCCCGTGGATCGAAGACGATACCGGGACGACGGTTTCAATGGTCACTGGACGAGCCAATTAGCTCCGTCCCAATGCTCAGGTACACTCTTCTCCCTCGTTCTTCTCCCCTCGTGACGACACCCTGAATCTTGTTTCTCTCCGACGAGCGTGTTTCTCTTCTTTCCACCACGGGGCCACGGATTCCCGGTCTATATGCGACCTGGAAGGCTTCCGGGCTGATGCGGGACATTACCGGCCCCTCGCTCTTCCCGCCTCGCCTTCTGGACGGAACACAGAAAACACCGTGGTCCTATCTTATCCGCGAAGAAGTTTATAGCCCGGTCGACTCTAATTGGGCGAGAAATCATCGGCCACTCCTTTCTCTCCGTCCGCTCGCTCAAAAAGACGCTCACTAATTCACGATTTCTCGCGTATTATTGCCGGACCGTGCCACCCTTCGACACCCCCACCCCCTTTCCCTTTATCTCTTCCTTTTTCCTCCCGTTCCTCGACACTCGGACACTGTTCTCCCGATTCGATTCTATCCATATTATCGGCACCGACGTTACCTTCTCACGCTCGATTTCGAAAGATCTTCCTGGACCTTCAGCTACCCTCGAAGGAACGCCGATTCTTCGTCGTCCAACAGAGAACCGGCGCGAACGAATTTATTACGGATAAACTTTTTCGTACAATCGTTTCTCGCGATTCAGATTTTAGCAATTCCTCCTTGATATTCTCACCCTTACCTTACAATGCATTTTAAACTTGTTAATATTCTATTAGAAACTTGATATTATTCAATGTCTATTTACTTTTTTAACCAACAAATATTTTATAACATTTATAATCCTTTGTGCTCGGAAGCATTTTAACCGAAAACTTGAACGAATTGTGTTGAAGTTATTATTTTTTCTCGTTAACCACCAATATTATCTGTTCCTATGTTCAAACATCGCGCATATAACACTACGAATTTAGTTAGAAGTTATTTATTCAAAATTGTTGCATTAGGACTAAAAGTACCGACACAAAATGATAACTTACATTTAGACGGAAACTCCTCGCTGGTCCTCGTAATGAAAAGATACGTAATTTCGACGGGTTCCGCAAACTACGGTGTTAAAAATCATCGAGCAGGGATCCCGTATCTCCCTCGGTCGCCATATTTTTTGCGGCGTGACGAGATTTGCCGTCGACTGTACGAAGGTGTCGACCGATTGTCGGACGAACGAGTACCGGTACAGAAAAGGGGGCCGACGTTATTGTAAGAGACGAACAAAGTCGCGAAAGGTATTAAGACCGTAATGGTGGTTGAGGATCGTTCGACTACACCCATCGTAAAAGGAAGAACAAGGGTCGAACGAGCATTCGAGCCCGCGCGGGAAACAGGGCGGATAGGGTGGGCAACGGGAAAAATGAGAAGAGGAGAATACGGCGACGAACGGAAGGAGGATCGTCGGACACATTCAGGCAGTCAGCCACGAGAAACGAGAACGTAACAATTACTATCTGAGACCGATCGGTGAGGCAAGATTAACGATCTTACTCGCAACGGGCACGTCGGTGCCCGTCTCGGCAGCGATTGCTCACGTGAGGAGCGAGGGGGGCCGACGTTAAAGTCACTTCTCCCTTTTGCTCAATGAGATATTGCCTTTCCACGGTGCACGGTAAATCGCGAGAGCCTCTTCTTCGCCCTTTTTCGCCGTTCTTTTTTTTCTTCTCCACCCTACGCGATATTATGCGTGCCGCAACTAGGCGTGCACCTACCGTCTTCGCACACGCGGATATCCTACGTAATCCCTCGTATGTACGTACGAACCCGAGATCGAAATTAGAGATTGCGCTGCGGGGAAAGCTGTCTACTTTTTAGAATATCGTTGGACGATTATGTACACCCGGAGGAAATTATAGCAATTTGAAAGTTTTTATTTTGTTAGCGAACTCACGCACCCGGATCGAAGGCAGACGTTTACGAAGCACCACTACGGGTCTTATTATTGGATTACGTTGCTGTTTTAACTACATATTACTTAGTTACTTAACTGAACCGTAGTTGGAACTGAACTTCGGTTTATAGGTGTTCCGTAATTGTGTGTAGTTTGGGTGTAGGTATTCTCAGCAGCGTACAACGGGGAGTGATAGGATTTACAAAAGAAATTGGGAATGTAAGGTGTCTTAAAACTTATTTACAGAAATATCTGCAGCTCGAAATTTCTACATTCACTAATTGTAATCAATTAACACTAGAACTACCAACCAGTCGAAATGACTGTTTTCGGGTTTGACATTTTATGTCATAAAATTTTGTGGTCGACCTTTTGTCAAAATATCTGCCATGTTTTATTGAGCTAATGAATGGTTGTATATGTTAGCTGATGCTGCAATATTTATTTATTTTTCTACTTTATTTTCAGTTTTGAAGTAATCATGCATTTGCTGCCGGTACTTCTAATGTTAAGAAAAAAATGTATAAAATATCAACAAATAAAGAGTCACTTTCCCCAAAATCGCCATTCTTCTCGAACACAAATGTTACTTTCGAGTAATGCAGTAAGTGGGGGAGACTCTATGACGCCATTTTCTTGGATATTCCCTTCGCGATTAAATGACGATAGTATGTCTCGATTGTCCATAAAATCATACTATTCCAACAGAAAATAGAATGATAGTATGTCTCGATTGTCCTTAAAATCATACTACTCTAATAGAACACAGAATGATAGTATGACTCGATTGTTCTTAAAATCATACTATTCCAATAGAATATAGAATGATAGTATGTCTCGATTGTATTTAAAATCATACTACTCCAACAGAACATTTCGAGGATAAAAAGCGATCTACGATAATCGAAGGTTCAAAATCGGTAGAACTATAGTTCGAACCTTCAGACACACACGGGCTATTGATGAATTCCGTGAAGCATCTTGCAAAGTGATTCGTCGTATCGTGATTTTCACGACGACGTGAAATTGTACGCTACAAAGTGTAGAATTGTTCGTTTAATGATTGCTGGCGGTGGGCTAGTAGCATAATCGCGGTCTGAATCCTCGGACACACACGTACTAAAGAGGTTCTCCATGCAACTACGTGGAAACTATGTGGTTTATTGTTCCGTGATTCGCAGGACGATGCCAAACTGTGAGCTACAAACTTCCGAGAATTCTTCGCTTTATGATGAAAGGTTGAGGTCTAGCATAATTGCAGTATAAACCTTCGGTAACACACGGGCTAAATAGGTTTTCCGTGCAACTTCTTGGACTTTACAGTACACGCCAAACTATGTACATACCATAAAGTTTGGTGAATTCTTGATTCGATTATCATAGGTCGGTGGATAGAGTTGGCGCGATAAAGTTTAATAAATTATGCACGAAAGTTTCCTATTCCCACACACATCGCGAACTTTGTCCGACCTCAAATATTAGAACTACGTTGTCGCTCGAATGTCTTTTGGAGCAAAGTTAAGACTTCAACCCTTTGCTCTTGAAAGAAGTTTTGTCATTGGCAAGTATCTCAAAAAATTTCATCAATTATATGCAAATTATCATTTTCTATTATTAATTGCCATTGTTGTCCATTTCACCGTGCTTAACGCTGGAATGATCATTTGTATTTAAATTCATATTGAGCTACGAAAATAAGCAAATAAATGATACGTCAACTAACTTACGTAATAATTCTTCATTTCGACAAAGGATGACTCACATTCTGACCAATTCTTCTTCTTACCAGTTCTTACTAATTTTCATAATTTAAAATTAGGAATGTAAGATCCATCATTTTGAAGGGTCTCGTAAATCCAGTGTTAAACACCATACGTATAGTAGATTAAAAAATATTTATTCAAATCGTTCTGTTAGACCAGGTGACGAAGGTGAGTTCGGGTTCAAAGGGTTAATTATTAGTAAAAGGCATACCACCGATCCGTGATGTGGCTGACCCGATCGTTTCTCGGCATTGTCAGGAAAAAAGCGCTAAAAGCAGGATTAATGTCGCTGTCAGGCGTCCCCCCACGCGTATTTAGCAAGTTTGTTTCAATTACAGGAGGTGAGAGAGTCGTTTTTTCGTGGCACCTCGATGCCGGCCCATTTCTTCGACCGTTCGTTCTACCGTGCGCGCATCCCCGGTTCCAGCCTTTGGGTTATAAATTTGCTGGTCGCGTTAACAGCTGACGGGGACCACGATATCCGAAATGTTGGCGGATCCGGTGTTTTTTCGTGCCCTCCGCCCCCCTCGTGGCCGAAACAGTGTCGCCAGAGAAACCAGTTTCTCGCGCGGATTCCTTATTTGCGAACCCGACGAAACCGTAGATTCAGAGTTAATCGTCGATGAGTCCTCTCTCCCGTTCATTACTTTTTTTTTTCCTCCTTTCCTCCTGTCTCGGTCTCGTTCACTTGGCAGAAAGTTCGCGTATCGTTCTGCGACGGACGCCTCCTCGGCTTGCAACGCTGTAGAAAAACACACAGGGAGGTGCCGGATGGTGAAGGGTGGAAACGCTACGGGCAGGGATCTGATAATCGAGATTATTGGTATTTACAAACGAATTCATTTAAATAAAAGTCAGTTTAACAGAGTTCGTTACAAGGATTACCGCATGTTGTGACCTACACTATCTACGTAGCGCCTAGGTAATACATTATCCGAGGCATAATGATTCGCTAGGACTAGTTCCGGTCGAGTTCGAGGAATGTCCGTTACGGCGCCAGAGTCGAGCGCCACCATCTTTCTTTCCCTATCCGTGTTAATTACAGCGAGAGAAACGAATTACCTATCTAGATCCACGATAGTTTCGACGACCGTTCGAGCACTGGCACGACCATCGAACGCCGCGTCACTTATCGTAATCTTAACCGTAATAAATGAACCGTAATCGTAGTAAGTAGTTTCATAGCGGGGACATCGTTCGTGCGGGCGCGTTTCTTCAATCAGATTCCGGGTGTTCGCCGATCGAGATAGGCTCGAGGGAAACTCACGAATCCGCGTGTGCGGATTCCAGCGATCGTCCGTGGAGTTCGTTGCACCGCGTTCGTGAATCGACGGTCACGATCCTCAATGGGAGAACGGGTCCCGAACATTTTTTTTTTCTTTTCCTTCGAAATTCGCGAACGGATACACTTTAACGTCTTTCGCTCGTCGCGATCGATGTGGTGCGGTTGTATCACGAAAAATGTTCCGACCGATTTGCGGATTCAACGATCGTGCTTGGTCAGCTCGAGGGGTTGCTGGTCGGTCCAGTGGTCCCTCCACGCGACGGTGGGCGACGACGGAACGTCCTGATCGGAGTCCTGGACATCGATCTCCTCGTCCTCCTCCTCGTCCTCGGTCCGGTCGTAGTCCGGTCTCTTATTCTCGACGAGGATACCGACGCTGGACTCGCGTCTCTGCTCGTACGCCGGGCTCGAAGAACCTAACACGTTCGTCGGCGAATCATCCCCGACCAGCTGGCTGATCATCCTGAACGCGCTCGGCTTCCTCTCGGGCTGTTTGCCGATCGATTCGACCCTGTCGATCCTCTCGATCCTCTCGGCCGCCTCTCTCGACGACGAGTTGCCGACGACCGCCCTGAACGCGCTACTTTCGCCTCCCATGCCGGCGATCGAGCAGCTCGAAGCGCGGCTTATTTCCATACCGGATGCGGAATGCTGTTGCGGCTGCTGCGGCTGCGGCTGCTGCTGTTGCTGCTGTTGCTGCTGCGGCTGCTGCTGCGGCTGCTGCAGCGGAGGTGGCGGTGGTGGCGGTGGTGGCGGTGGCGAACGCTTTAAGAGGTTCATTCGCTGATGACGACGCCACTTTGCCCGTCTGTTGGAAAACCAAACCTAAGAGTCACGAGTTAGGTCGTTAGAAGACTCGTGATCATGTTTCTAAGTTTTGGGGGCTGCGCCCGACGTCAGGGACCATTCTCGCCTCTCGACACTTCGCCGCCGGAGGCTGACACTATCCGCTTGCGCTATAATTACGTGCTACACGCGTTACGCCCTCGCGATTCAAGTATAGTAATACTTGCTTGTATTTTTGATGCGATCGAATGTCCAATTTCGGTCTATTTGTAACATGCACAGTTTAGGACAGCTAAATGTGAAACGGTCTTGACGTTCATATTTTCTTCAGTTACCTCAATTCAATCTAATTGTAATTTGCACAGTCGAAGGTCACTAATTGTAAAAGTCTTGACATTCGAATCTTCCTTCGCGATTTTAATTCGATCTAACTGTAATTTTCACAGTTGGGGATCGCTAAATGAGAAGCAGTGTCGACGTTCGAACTACCGTTAGTCATTTAAACGTTGTTTCTTTAGGAATCTTAGTTATAATTCGTAGTGTCTTTGCGGAATAAAATTGTAGCGCAAGGGGCTAAGCGTGGCGGAAAAGGTCTACGCCGGCGATATCGAGAATATGACCCTGCCGAGACGACGCGCTAGCCCTCCGACACAGATATCTGGGATGGAACCGATCCTCACCTGTACTCGAGCTTCCGACAGAGAAGTCTTCGAGGCTAGCCGTTCGCGCGTAGACACACACGGATAGTGAGATCTCTCGAACTCCTTCTCGAGCTCCTCGAGCTGCTCCGGGCTGAAGGTCGTGCGATTTCGTCGGAACTTGGGCTGCTCCGAGCCGTCCAAACTGCCTTCGTCGCCGTCGCCATCTGCGCAAGCAAATCACCCCGTTTTTCTGCTACCTTTCGTCCTGAACACTCATCCTCTCGTCTGCACGTTCGCTAGACTCGGACAAACTTAACCCTTTGCGGTCAAATAAAAATTCGCAGAAAAATGTGATTTTGGTAGTCAAAGGTTTTTCGACCATATTTTTCCAACCACCCCCGTGACTCAAACCGTTAAAACACGAACGAATCGCGTAATCCGAATAATCTTGATGATTCATTCGCACATTACCACCATATATCTGCGCGAACATCCGTGATCCAGCGATAAGCGACTAACCGAACGTTGCCGAACAAACAATACCCGTTCGTCGATCATATCTACGTAGAAATGTCCGCGAGGCTGGCCCACTAACGCGTATCGTGCTCGCGCCGTACACGCGAGCGGACTTTTAGTCGACCTAATATCGTGTCAAGAACGCGTACGGAACAAAGTAACACAAGGTGACGGAAGACAGAGTAGAAAGTTAATAAGAACTCGAACTATCGAGTCAAGAAACGGGAGCGGGTTAATTGAAACGAAATCGCGAGCGGCTAGAACCGCAAAGGGTCAGCGTGTCCGCAAACGGACGTTCCTCTACATAAATCATTTCTAAATTGCGATGTTGACCACCAGAACCTCACCCAAGTATTTCGGAACACCTAACGGAACGAGGAATCGGTGATCACCTTGCAAGTATCCTCGAGCGATCGCGTCCGCGTGCAAAGAGTGATCCGCGGTCCCTGCCGCGGATGCGGAGGCGGCTGCAGCCGCGGCCGCAGCCGCACCGGGGCTCAGGGACGGGGGCAGCAACAGAGCGGAAGCCGCCCCGGAGATCCCGGTGGCCAGAGGTGGCAACATCCACGGATGACCCGGGGCACCCGGTGCCGGCCAACCGGCCGGCAAATGGTGGCTGGTCGTCGGATGCTGATGAGCGCTGTTGAAATAAGGATGTGGCCCAGCAGCGTACAATCCGTAGCCGGCTGCTCTCGCGAACTCCGCAGCCGCCCTTTCCGCTGCCCGATTCCTCAATATCCGGTTGATGCTGCTCACCGAAGGCGCTGTCGCGTTGCTGCACACGCCTGCGAACAATACATTGCTTCCTCTCAGAGCTTCCGTTTTTCATCCTCTTGCCTTTGCCTTCTTTTTCGACACGTCATGCTTTTTGGGGTTCGTCATGGTCGTCTTTTAGGTACTTCATGGTCGTTTTTGGAGTGCATGATAGAATAGTTCTTACTATTTCTAGCTATATTTTACTTGATTCTACTGGGAGTTCATTATTGAAACGTATTTCAAAGTCCGACAAAACCAACAAAGTGGATGACTAAAGCTTTCGAATAATAAACCGGATGTTTAACATCGAAGAAGAAGTATCCTCGCGAGTTCCTTTGTTTATTCTCGAACATTTTCAAGAGCTGTTTCGCGAAGAATAATAAACGTGTAGTTGATAATATAATGGACGTAGCAAGGTATCGTCTTCGGAGCTTGTTTGCATCGAGCTAAAATTTCAGCGGAATAATTACTCGATAAATAGATTGAACGGCACACAATGTAACCCGTATATCTCATTCAGAAATATCTCCGGAACGTTCGCAGCATCCGGCCTATTGAAATCATCGATAACGCGATTCATATCCGGTTCTTCTTTTTACCTCCCGGAATGCTCTCTTAATTTTCATGTAAATCCCCGGAACGATTAACATATTGTGAACGATCCTGAAAAGTTTCTAACGCGTGATGAATGAAGAAGCAACCATCGACAATTAATAGTTTTTAAAAGAACACAACGCGAAGGTAGTCTCTGAAAAGGAACAAAGTGTGTCGATAGACGAGGCCGTGGAAGAGTTTTTCTTGATTCTATCTGCCATTATACCTTGTTCACACGTACGTACAACTATCATTAAGCTACGATGCTTTACGGTGCACGGAACGCCCGGCTCGAGCATTGTCGAATAAAGACTCGGCTAATTCCTCTTAATTATCGGTAAACTTAATCTTTTCGCGAACGGTAAATGACGTTTGTTTATGAAGCAAGACTTCTTTGAAGACGTGTTCGTTCAACTGGTACTCGTAACTCGTACGCGTTAAATGGCGCCTTTCGAATGACTGTATCTTCGCTGGAATTGATGTTCGTTAATTAAATTATGGTTCAAAAACCAGTTTCTTCTTATAGTTCGCGACGTTGCTGTTTAGAGATTGAATCAGGATTAACGAGATTAAAGATTTATGTTTTAGGGAAATCGGTGAAGAAAGAGTTAGATATTTGTTTAACGTGGTAGAGTTGGTTGTGACACGACATACTTAAGCAAGAATTATGATTATCGAGAATATTGGTGTTGAGATTTCAGGTTATCGGGACTTGGAGGATTTGAAATTTAGGGTTTTGTGGAGTTTGATGGGATTTTGGAGTTTTAGAATTTTGGGATGTTGAGATTTTGAGACTTTTGGGGTTAAGACTTTGGGATTTGGAGGTTTGAAAGTTTAGGATTTTGGGATTTGGATTTTTGGGAATTTTGGGTATTGGGATTTGGATCTTCGGAGTTTAGGACATTGGGATTTTCAGCTTTGAGAGTTCGGGATTTGGATCTTTGAGAGTTTAGGACTGTGAAATTTTGATCCTAGAGCCTTTAGGACCTTGGGATTCGGATCTTCGGGTGTATAGAATTCTGAGATTTGGATCTTTAAGACTTTAGAGCTCGGAGATTTGGATCTTCGAGAGCTTACGACTTCGAAATTTGGATTTTTGAAAGTTCAAAATATTGGAATGTAGGACTTTGTAACTTTGGCACATTGATATTTTGATACTTTGGAACACTTAGACATCGAATATTACAATTTTAATATTTAAGAATTTTTGCAAATTGAGACTTTGTAACTGCAGAAATTCTGAACTATGAAAGTTACCATTTTCTAAACGACGTTCAACAAAGTCGACTTTAAACAAAGTGGCCATCAAAGTCTCGTGAAGTCACAAATAACTCTGTTCGCCATCAAACAGCCTAACAATTCCTCGAACAAGGGGTAATAAATGGACATCAAACATCGTTAAAATTAGTACAGGATATGTTAAATGTGGAAATTGACCATGATTGCGCTCGACGAGCCACGTTATCGATACGCTGCCGATGTGAACATTTCGAAATCTGCTATTAATCGACGAAACAATTTTCTTACCTTCCGAGATGAGCCTTTCCCGGATCTCCCAAGCGAAGATGGTCGGATTTTCTCTCTTGTATTGCTCGATCTTGGCGACGACGGCCGGCGTCGCGACTTTCGGCTTGCTGCCACCGATCAAACCTGGCGGTCGTAACGTACCTGGAACACGATAGAACGAACTTCAAAGATGCGGTGCTTAATACTTCTATCTTCAGATAAAATCGCTCGTAAACGCCAAGGATGGGCCACATTTATACGCCTCGTGAAGGCGACGTTTAAGTATGGCCGCGTCACGTTCACCAAAAACAAAGTTTCGAAAACCTGTTGCAAAAGGGAATTGATGATGTGTCGTAAAATTCTACCAGTTCTTTGAGCCGTTCCTGACGATCGTTTGTTATTAATATTTAACGCACGGCGACGAGAAAACTTCCTGTTAGTTTTTCTTACGTTAATGTCTGATATTCTTATTATACGTTTTGCAAGCGTACCATCTTATTATATTTCACGTTAAAACTACCGACGTATGATGCACTTTGAAGCTAAAAACGTTGTTGAAGAGCGAAGGAACTAACGATGAAACGTAAATCAGTACGATTGACATAACTTCTTGGATCAATTTTGTTGCAAGCCTTTTAAAGCGTTTGCTTAGTCGCGACCATTTTGAACGTTTTCGATTGCATGAAAATGGCGGTCCACGCGGAAAGTATAAATGAAAAGGAAGTTATAAGGATTTGTATCTAAATAAGAGGTTCACTGATGCATTATTAAGGTTCCCTTGCAGTTAACAATTTTCCTAATGAACATAGCGATAATTATACTACATCGAACTCGTGATGCAGTTTTTCTGATGAACAACATAAATAATCCTTCGCAATGCCATATAGTTCTAATAATATAAAAAATCCAACAACCTTTCTCAGATTTTGGGTTGAAACAATCAAATGTTCACATAAATTCCATGTTTTCATCGAAAGTAATTTAAGGGTTGTACATAAATACACAATATCAGATGCACAGTAGCAAATAGCATAATTAAGAGTTCTCTCACGACACTGTTATAGAACATGATTCAAATTGATGTATGATACATTAGTACGTAAATCAGAACGTAATTTAAGGGTTGTACATAAATACAAAATATCAGATGCACAGTAACAAACAGCATAATTAAGACTTCTCTTACAACATTGTTACAGAACATGATAGCAATCGATGTATGATACATCATTATAATACGATGAGTATAATATATGAGGGATTTCCTACAGAATTAAGAAAATTGTTAAACAAATACATGTTTATACAAAAAGTAATCGTGAATATAAGGGTTGTTTTATACAAGTGAAAATCATTAAATAGCGGTGAACGATTATCACGAGGTTTCGATTAACCCCTTGCCATACAAATTATTTTTCAGACGAGTTAGAAGTAACTATTACTGCTACAATATTAATATGAACAAAGAAAGTTAGAATATTATGCGTATTTCCTGTTCGACGATCCTTAATTATACAAATTATAATTGTATATAAAGTTTACATATAAGCGTACTCAAAATTGCAGTAAGTTTTATTACGTTTATGTTTCGAGCGCGTCGCGTGTAAGACTCGTCAAGGTATGGCAAGGGGTTAATTAGAAAAATTTGCAGAGACGCGTCGAAATGCGAGCGTGAAACGTAGGTGATCCAGCGTTGAAATCTCGACGGTCTCTCTCGATATCGGATACCAATCGTGTCGTGTCTGGGCGGATCCACGACGCAGTCATTAGAAGCTTAGCGGGTGAAACGATACCGGTATGCGATACCTGCGATAATCAGAGATATCTAATATGAGCCGATCGGTGAATAGACGCGCGTGTAACGTTTCCGATACGTGTTCATGCTGCCATACTGCTCCTGTACAGTTTCTCTCTCTCTCTCTCTCTCTCTCTCTCTCTCTCTCTCTCTCTCGTTCCATCACCATTAACCGAATCTCTTTGCTCCGCAACACGCTCGAATTAGCCAATAAATGCTCGATCTTTTATCTTTTCGAAAATGTACCGCTTCCGCTGTTATCGTGACCGAATAAAAGATTTAAACGTTGCATTTCATGAAATCGGGTTACATAAATGCACCATAAAAGAGTACTGCTAATTTTGTACCATTTCGAGTTCCATTCCGATACGGAGTATCGTTAGTTAGGGTTATATCGCACGTATCACTGACTAGGTTACACTTGCATGTTCGATATACATTCAAGTTATACGTTTTATCGTGTAAATCATTTTCCCAGCATCGCATATTTGAAAATTTCCAGCATCGTATTTTTGCAAATTTACCTTATATCTACCTTTTATCAAAATCCAACGAGTATGTTAATACTCGTGTTGCAACGAATACCGACTGCCTGCCATTATACTCTTTCGAAAGTGTGCGACTGTAATTGTCATAGACACATATATCTTTTCACGAACGACCATGTAATGTCCTTATGGTATTGAACGGCGACTCATAATTTTATTAATTTGAACAATTTGAACAAACATTTTTAACCGGATAAATTGAACAATTTGAATAAATATTTTGCAACTACATTTATATTTACCTTGTAACTGCATTTATATTTATTACTTTGTAACCGCATTTATATTTACTGCTTTGTAACTGCATTTATATTTACCACTTTGTAACTGCATTTATATTTACCACTTTGTAACTACATTTATATTTACTACTTTGTAACTGAATTTATATTTACTACTTTGTAGTTACTACTTCGTAACTACATTTATATATACTACTTTGTAACTACATTTGTACACATATGTATTACACATGTACGTGATCACATACATGTGATGTTTCCTCATGGTAAAGTGGGTAACAGGGACAATTAACGACAGAAAACAATTTCCGAAAAAGTTGAATCAACTTCTCAGTTAGAAAGTTTTCGAGGCTTGCCAGTAACATAAAATCCTTTCGATTTCGAAGTGTTAGAGGAGGAAGGAGAAAGAAAGTACGATTGGCACTGTTCCGATACAGCGATTCGGATAATTGTCACTGATTCCATAAATTCATTTCTGGTATCCGACTGTCGCGAGTGGCAACACCACGGGGAAAGTTGTGCCCGTGCGAAATGGACGATTCAAGCAGCATGATACACGCCGTAGTAATTATAGAACGTTTCGTGCTATCATTAGCGACAATGGCTACCGTAAAGCTGACAGGTTGCGCGTTCGAGACACACAGGTGTTACGTGAATGCATAAGCACAAAGCCAACAAACGACGGGATAAATGTGTTCCACGACGTTCACCTATGAGCTTGCTCAAAATCCGCGTGTTTCTATTGATCGATCTGATGCGCTAGTCGCACACCTCACCGGACATCGTACGCCATTGCGTTCTAGAATGTACGTTTTTGCGAAATACGAGAAATAGGTGGAAATTCGGATAAAGAAACGAGACGGGGTTTAAACTGTGTTGAAATTGTTTTACTAGGGGTTGAAAGGATGTTGGTTATGTAGCGGGTGAAATCGCTGTTTGATGGCGATGGGGAATAGTATGATGAGTTTGGATGTTAGGAAACGTTGTCAAGCTTCCATTTTCTAAGTTTTGAATTGATAAATTTTAAGTAGTACATCTTTAAGCACTAATTTTATAGCTTTCATGATTGAAAATCTCTGAATTTTCCAACATCAATGATTATAAACCGGAAATTTTTCAACTTCAAAGAATCGAAATTCGTAATTTTTTTAATTTGGGTGGTTCTAAACCCTAAATGTACCAATTTCGATGTTTGCAAGTTACTGCATTCTTAAATTCCCAAATTTCTGAACTTCTAAATTTTCAAATTACTAACTTCACGAGTTCCTACATCCCTAACTCTCTAAATCTCCAAATCTACAAGTTTGGAATACCCTAATTCTTCAAGTTCCTATACTTTCAAATTACTAATTTCTCCAATTTCTACATCCCCAACTTCCTAAATCTTTTAATCTCTAAATTTCCGAATCTCTACATTTGCAACTTTCTATATTTCCAAATTAATACCCTCTAGAGTGCCTGCATCATCAACGCCCTAATTCTTCCAATCACTAAATCCCCAAATCCCAAATTTGCAAAGTCCCACGTTCTCAAATATAGATGTTCCCAAAATCCCTAGATCTCCGCATTCCTGAATTCCTACATCTCTAAATCCACGAATTCTCAAGCCTTCAAATCTTCAAATTCCCAAATTGTTCCCAAGTTCTAGATCAATAAATTCCTAATTCCCCAAATCTCCAACTTCCCAGATCCCTAAATCCTCCAATCACAAAACATCCTCGCCATAAAAATAAAAAAATTTGTCAAATTCTCAAATTTCGAGCGATCCACCAGCGTGCTACGATCTCGTTGGAAAGAATCGTTCTCGATGACGTCTCAATTCGCGAATCGCGAGATCTCGATTGCGAATAATCTTTTAATCGACGGAAAGATCCGCGAGACGTCGGCGTGAAGCCATCGTATGCGGCGATACGCGTTTCAAAATGGCTCGCCAGGGCATGTTTCAATGAAACCCGTGTTGCGTCCGAGACGATCCGCAGTACGAGTCCTCGAAACGGGTGACGTTGGTAATGGAAAACGGAGGCGCAGGCAGATTCGAGCAATTATCGATCGTTACGTACTGTTATTAATAACAATAATGACGGTCAAAACCGGCAGGATATCGCGTGCGCTCCCACGGGTGAAGTGCGTGCCGGGTATAAACGGTGTACCCACCTAATAGGCATCCACATGCCTCGAGCAAAATTCCTTGCCTCGACCCGATGTCTCTCCCTCTCTCTCTCTTTCTCTCTTACCGTTTCTCTCTCTCTCTTTGTTGCTCCTTTTCGTTTTGTCTCGACTTGCACGCGTGCACGTCGCTCTGCACGTGTGTATACGAAATTTTCGAGAAAGGCCCCCGTTAATGAAAGAAACCGCACGAACCGACGCGGTTCCTCTCTGCTTAGCGGTCGCCCGGTCCACCAATCTCGAACGAGTGCACGTCAAAGTTGTCAAAACCGCTGGACAGCCATTTATGTCCGATATTAATAGAGCCTGCTCTCGAGAAAGATGTTAATCATTTCAAATTTCCGATCGGAGAAGCGTGCGTTCTATAGGGTTACCCTGAGTGTTTCGTGAATTTCGGCGGTTCGCAAATTTTTTGGTCCTTTTTGCGAATTCTCGATTGCATTTTGTCGGGAGCTCCTGAAACTTTGTTGCGAATTTTTCTGGGTACTTGATAAACTCACTGAGCTTCGTTAGATTATTTAAACACTTTCTGAGCTTTTCCTAAATCGTACTTGGACTTGATTTAGACCCTTTGCAGATGGTTCCTAGACTGTCTTAACGTCTCTCTCGAATTCTCTTCAGGGTCTCTTCCTAGGATCTCTTTAGACATTTTCTATATTTACCTAGGCTATTTCTCTTCAATCCTCCAAGTTATCCTTACATTTCTCTCCAACTGTCCTCAGAGTCTCTTCCAAGGTCTCTTCCTAGGCTTCATCTCTTAGATTCTTCCTAATCTGTGCTCGGACAATCTCTACGTTCGGATCAACTTCGATCCTTAGAAATCTCTACGGATCTCTAAAATAGCGGGCAAGTAGAGAATGATTCCTTTTGCATCGCAATTTTCCCTGAATAAGTATACCGTAGCGAAACCTGTATGCCCATAGCAATGCGAGCTTTGAAAACAATCATAAAATGTACGCACGAATAACGAATCATCAAACGAATCGAAACAAGGACGCAGCAAAGGCGGAATCGATCCGAAGAAACTAGCAATTACATGAATTTATAATGGAAAATAGCGGCAATTATCGAGCGGATGGCGTAAATGAACCGTGTTATCATTCCGTAGTTCTACCGACAAAAGTGTATCGCGTATTTCGTGCTCGTTGCCGCGCGTTCCGCACGTTCCATTGGCCACGATCGATCTTGTTACGCGCGGATAAGAAGACCGATAGCGGAGCGGCTGAATTAATTATCGAAGGCGTGCCAGGGAAATTAGACGATGTCGTTCGTTCCGCGTGTTACATTCTTCTTGTCACTACCCAGAATCTCCGGCTTGATTTATAATTGTGACCTTCGGGATAACCGAATCGTACGAGTTTTTTTTTATTGAACCGGTGAACGTAGTTCAAGCAAGAATGTAATAATTGAAATTTGTTCTTACTTCGTACGGATTGCCGTGCGTTGGATTTTACGCGTCGGATTGTTACCCGTTGTATTGCCACTCGCGGGATTACTACGCGTTAGATTACCGCCCGTTGGACTACAACGCGTTAGACTTTCACACGTTAGATTACCACCCGTTGGATTAGAACCCGCTGTGTAGACTATCACGCGTTAGATCACCACGCGTTAAATTACATCGCGTTAGATCACCATAGGTTACACTATCATACGTAACGTCATAGCGCGTTAGATTATTACACGTTGGATTATCACGCGTTAGATTACTTCTCGTTGAATTATTGCACGTTACATTACCGCACGGTAGACTACCGTGCGTTGCACTACCATTCGTGGCACAACCACGCGTTAGATTACCGCACATTAGATTTCTACGCACCGAATTACTACATATCAAATATGTTACTACACGCCAGATAACTACGCGTTGTCATACCACGCGTCGGATTACCACACACGGAGCCTCTAGGCGTCACACTCTCATCTACCAAATTATCGCGTATTATACCGCCACTCATCGGTTTCTTCGACTCCTCCAGAACCCAATTAATATTAATAGGAGCCTAAACGACCGTATATCAAATATTCTAGGGTCTTCGAAGCGTCTCCGTGCATCATAGATTATCTAAATCTCTGTTTGACACCCGATGACCAATTTCGAACGATAAATCCCCCAATTTTGAAACGCATCGGACGAAGAGTGATCGTCGTTGAAACGATTGGAACACGGCAAAGAGAAGAATATCGTTAGTGGATCAGAGAGTGCGCAAGAAGCGACGAAGGGATTAATTGTTTGCCGCTGTTAAGTAATTGGCCGGTCGATTATGGTACATTATATTCACCTCGGGACGCCTAAGGAGTCCGTATCCAGCGAAGATGAAGACATTACCGGCGAGCCGGGAGAACAGGCCGAACGGTATTTTTACGAGCGGCTCGTAAACTTAACGAGGACCAAGGTAGCCAGTCAACGAAGAAAAGGACAGAAGGCAGCGTTCCACCGATACTCGGTGGCTTTGCCTCCATTTCTTTTATTGCTCTCTCAGCTCGGCCACGTTTTTCGTTCACCTTCTCTCTTACAGGGAACGAGCTTGCCCGTTCCGAACGCCACCGTTGCTCGCGTCTCGATCACCATTTTCCCGTGTATCGTTTCGCACCTGCCTTCACTGTCGCGTCCAATTCCCTCGAATTTACGGTCTAGCCGAGCAGAAATGTTGCTCGGGGAAATCGTCCCGACCACTCGACGATCATGCCACGAGGACGTTGCCCATCGACGCTGCTGGACATTTTCTAATTAGATCCTAATCGATGGTACCTGGTTAGAGAAACGCGGCCGAGTGGCGTTTCTGGTACCCCGTTGGGCGACGATCAATTATGTCGAGTCGCGATCGCTTTGAATTGAATTTATGCGCGGTTACGATTGTTGCATATTGTAATCGCGCCGAGTTAGTCATTTTGAAATGTATCTTTTGAAAATGAGTCTGAATTAGAATCATAGCGAATCGGATGGTGATGAGTTGCTATCGTTCTAAAGTATAATAGTTTCGAATAGCAATCACGTCGAATTACAATTACTTCCTACTGCAATCACGTCGAATTACAATTGCTGTGAATTTCAATTAGATAAAATTAAAATTACACCGAATTAGAATCGTAGCGAATTGGATCGTGGCGAGTTGTTACCGTTCCAAAGTATAATAGTTTCGAATACCAATCACGCCGAATTGCAATCATGTCGAATCGCAATCACCTCAAATTGCAATCATGCCGAATTTCAATTACCCCGAATTACAATTACCTTGAATTATAACCATGCCGAATTACAATTACCTCGAATTACTACCACCCCAAATTGCAATCACGCCGAACTTCAATTACACCCAATAACAATCACGTCGAATTAAAATCTCCCAAAACGAAAACTCACCCCAAATTACAATCTCGCTAAATCGAATCGCGTCAAATTGCTAACCCCCCCACAATTACAACTGTCCCAAATATAATCATCCCCGATATAAATCATACCGAATTGCAGTCACGTTGATCCCACTATTCGTAAAATCCTTCAACAAAATCGTCTAGTATTTACCCCGCATACACTGCCGCAAATAGTTGATCAAACGTTAGTATAACCCTCGCAAACAAAGTCTTCGCGATACCTGACATCGTTAACGCGAAAGAGCGAGCAACGGATGCCGGCAATTATCGGCGAATTATTATTCAAGAATGAGCGAAGGAACGAAAGGAAGGTTTTACGGACGAAAGAAATGGCCGTAACGGGTTGATCTTGAGCGACTAACGAGCCACGAAAGAGCCCCGTTTCTTCGTAACGCTCGTTACGTCTTATTTGTCGACACGGAGACGATCTTTTCTTTCGTCTCTGGTTTAGAAACGCGTTCGGAAAATGCTCGGCGAGTTGCCTCGCGTTTCTATCGGCGCGAACGTTAACACGCGTGCGATTACGAGGCTGATAGAGAACCGGAAATACCCGCAAGAAGGAGGCACGAGCGATTATACACAGAGATCGTGATTGACAGCGTCGACGAATCGACGTGGTTGCATGTTAACTTCAATTGCTGGTGTTTCTATCAAACGACAATGTTTCTTTTTCTTTGCCGTGGCTGTTCTTTTGCCTTGCGACATGCTCGTTTCCGGTGCCACTCTCTCTAATTTAGCGCGAGCGCTGCTCGTACGTGCGCGCGTTGCTCAGACAAACCGCGTTCCGCGACAGGGTTCTAATTTGATTGCTTTTTTCTTGCGTTATCGCGGTTATTTTGTGCGTCAGGTAACCACACGTTGGATTACCACGCGTTAAATCACCGCCAGTTAGATTATCGTCCGTTGAATTCGAACGCGTTAGAATACATCAGATTATTGCGCGTTAGATTACTTCTCGTTCGGATAGTAAGCGTTAAGTTACCACACGATGAGTTGTCTACGCGTTAGATAACTTATCGTTGGATTCTTAGACGTTAAATTATCATCGACTCGATTACTACGCGTTAGGTAACCTTTCGGTGGATTGTTACACGTTGAGTTATCACCTACTCAATTACTGCGCGTTGGATAATCTCTCGTTAGATTCTTACACGTTAAATTTTCACCCACTCCGTTACTGTGCGTTAGATAACCTCTCGATGGGTTGCTATACGTTAAATTGCCATCCGTTAAATTATTACTTACTGCATTACTACTCGCTGAATTATTACGCGTTAATTTATCACCCACTCGATTACTACGCGTTAGGTAACCTTTCGTTGAATTACGGCACGTTAGATTACCACCCGTCGAATTACTATCCATTAGATTACTACTCCTTGAATCACTACGTAGTTCGATTCCTACACGTTGGACTACTACTCGTTGAATTTCTACTACGCGTTGAATCATCAAGTGTTAGACGGAGCGCGTTATATCGTCATGAATAGCATATCCACACGTTAGATTACAAGTATGATATCAGACTGTGAATGTTCATGCATTGATAATACACCAGAGCCTGTGAAAAACAAACGAATGTAACCAGGAGTTTATAAATCATATATGTTTATTTTGCAAACTTCGATGTATTATAATTGTGTAGACAATCACAGTCTACTTATGTACAATATTGCAACCGGTATAGTACTAGAGTATTCTTCATTGCTCGATCATAATTGCATACACATCCACAATCTAGTTATGTATTATATTACAAGTTGTTTCAAGTGCAAGTTGTTACAAATATGTTACAAGTATATTCGTCATTGCTACACAATGAAAATTATTTAAGGAATTATTGCAAAATAATTACTGGAATTTGTAAAATAAAATCCCACGTAAGAACGAGCATGTCGGTAACGATACATGACCTTATGGTCAGTAAAAATCTGCTGTAACTTTCTATTTATACATTTGAACGGAGGTATTCGTCGGTGTACCCCGAAGCGTTTTAAAGGAGAGCAGAATCGATGACGTTCATCCGCGGCGAGACTTTTCAGGATCGTACGAGCAGTTTCAGAAAACACCGTAATTTGTCGGTTTCCACAGGTGTTCGAAGAAAAGTCTGAGCGATCCGCTGTCTTCCGTGTTATAGTGCATTAGGTGGGTTTACGACAGCATTCTTCGATTCGCCGGCCGCCACTAACGAACGAGCCCAGACGCGATTACGAGGAAATAATTGGTCGACGTCCGTGGAAAATAATAGCAATCGGTAGCCACCAGTCTCGTACTCGTTCCGCTGGTAATACAAATGTTTTCTTGTATGCCCGGGAGAACAGCACGCGCGGTAAAAGCAACTAATTTCCCGCACGTTATCCGTGCGGATCTGGTGGATCCAGTATGTGTTTCGATTACGACTTTCAGCGTCTGTCATTAAACGTATCGGGTCGGGGTCTCGCTTTCTTGGATTTTATCGTGGATACGAGCATCCCGAGGAATCGCTTCACGCATCGGTGAACTCGCACGTAACCGACCGGGCATTTATCTCGCGACGATACCACCGCAGGAAGAACATCGTCTCTCATTGTAACGTTCAGTATGCCGAGAATATTTTATATACTGGACGATCGAACACGCTCGAGTTCACCTTGTTCGATGGCGATCGACGAACGTTGCGTTCTTGGAAAGAATTATAGAGACCGCAGATAATTAACGGGTGTCGAGCAAGCTGTTGGGGAATTTTGGTTTTGGAAATTTCACTATTCGGAGATCGGAAATTTAGACGCTTTGGAATCGGATTTGAGGATGTGGAAATTTGGAGTTTGCATCTTGACGCAGTTTGGGGATTTGACAATTTCAGAACTTGAGAATTTGGGAATCTTCGAATTTATGTGGAATTGGCAGTTGTGGAATTTGTGGGTTTGAAAATTTAGGGATTTGCAAATATCGGTCGTATGAAATTTGGGAATTCTGAAACTGGGATCAAACGAAAGTTGGGGAATTGCAAAATTGACTCTTACGAAATTTGCAGATTTGGGAAATTGCGAGTTTTAGTCTCGCGAAGTTCAAAAATTTCAGAATTTGAAAATCTGCAAATCTGAGGATTTAAGAATGTGAAGATTCGCGAACTTGTCACTCACGAAATTTGGAAATTTGCGAATCTTGATCTTACGAAATTTTGGAGTCTGCAAACTTGAGTATTACAAAACTTATAAATTTGAGAATTTCATGCAACTGAATATGTGGAAATGAAGAAATTTGACAAATTTTGAGAATTACGAATTTAGAAATGTACAAGATTACAAATGCGAAAAAAGGAAATTTGTATGTTTGCACATTTAAAAACATAAAATTAGGCATCCGATAATCTGTCAATTTAGAATGTGAAGCTTTAAAGTTAGCAAGCACTATAACATACCCCTCCATATCAAATATTTTGATTGCACTATAGTAAAGTTGGCGTAATCTTCGAAGCAACAAACACGGCGTTCTACTTACATCGTGTTATTGTTATCACCACAATACTACTCAACAAAGTACTTCTTCCAACAAAAAGAGTATAGCAAAACGTTCCTTGCGAATAATTTTCATACTAAATGCTACAAGATGTCGCAAACAGAAGTTGTATAAAAGTTTCGAAGCTGACAGCATGAAAGTTGTATACGCGTATAATTTCCCGGACTTCTCGATGCTTCGGTGCATGGACAAAGTTGTCGAACTACGGTTACGAGTTTATGGAAAAACGAATCAATGAGACGTCGTACGTGGACAATTCCACTTGGAAGTTGCAACAAACAATAGAAGCTACATCCGTTGGAAACTCACCTAGAAGTTTGGTGACGACAGCTCCTTGTTGATTTAGCGACAGCACGTGATTAGCCAGATCGTTGTAGTGTCGAAGAGCCCCTAATCCGTGAGACAGCTCGAGCAATCGTTGTCGACTTGTTCCTCCGCCATTGCCGCTAGCGAACGGTCCCGCTGTACAATTTTGCAAACTCACACCTGAAATTTTACCAAACACGTTCATTCAATCGATGTGCCAAATTGAACAGCTATCGTGGTTGTATCGAATAACAATAGTAGTGAATTTATAATTTCATAGAACGTCGTTGAATTGCAACCCCATTGAATTGCAATCAAATTGAATCTTAATTACGTTGAATTGCAATAGCGATAAATTTACAATTTCTTGGAACTGCAATAGTGTTGAATTACAACCATATCGAATTGCAATTGCATTGAACTAAGGTTGCATTAAGTTGCAAGCACGTTCTATCGCAATAGTGTTGAATTGATACTGTGTTGTATTACAACCATGTTGAATTGCAATTGCATTAAATTGCAAGCACGTTATATTGCAATTTTGTCGAATTGGTACGCACCGAATTACAATTGCAGTGAATTAAATCACACCGAATTGAATCGCACGGAATTTTCATTATGCCGAATTGTTTCGCATACAATTGCAATTGTGTCGAATTGGTACGCACCGAACTGAATCGTACCGAATTGCAGCTGCACCGAATTGGGTCGCATCCTAATTGCAATTCCACCGAATTGAATCGTACTGAATTGCGGTTGCACCGAATTCGATCGCACGGAATTTCCATTATGGCGAATGGTTTCGCACCCAATTGCAATTGTGTCGAATTGGTACGCACCGAATTCAAATAGCATCGAACTGCAGTCGCATCGAAGTGAATTTCGTTGA
The DNA here is from genome assembly GCA_947623535.1 of Coelioxys conoideus. Classification (NCBI taxonomy): domain Eukaryota; kingdom Metazoa; phylum Arthropoda; class Insecta; order Hymenoptera; family Megachilidae; genus Coelioxys; species Coelioxys conoideus. The sequence continues at coordinate 13,225,949 of OX392459.1, forward strand.
ACCAGATTCTGCCAAATTGTAATGCACCGAATTGTAATCATCCTGAGTTACAATCATATCAAATCGAATAACTCCAAGATGCAATCGCGCCGAATTATTATAGCCCCGAATTACAGCCGATCAAATCGAAGTACGTCAAGACCGAACAACAATGGCGTCGATTTTACGATTGTTCCATTTCTTAACCTTCATCGACCAAAAATCTCACCGAATCGTTTCGCATCCTCTTTCGTCGCGTCAACGAACCACATCTTGTCGAGTCCCGCGACGCGTTCATTATGGCAGAAGCGCGAAACAATCGATGAGAATAACGATCGCGCGAGAATCGAGCGTAATCGAGCGAATTAATTTAAATTATTAGCGACGGCGTCGCTTGATCTCGTCGATGCGATCGTACGGTGTGCCGGGTCTCTAAACCCACGTACGGCCATCTGCCCGTTTAAATCGCGACGATTAATCACCGGAGGTGCGAAGACCCTCGTAATTCCTCGAAGGACACCGGCGCGGCTCGCCGCGAACTTCCTCGTGATTTTATAGGCGGCTAATCTCGCCGGGGCGACGTTTCGTTTCGTGCCACTTGGCCAAGAGAGAGGCGACGATTTACGATCGACGATCGGGAACGGGCCACGAGTATTGAGACCGTTCCATTTTTCGACCGACGAACCTCGCTTTAAACCTCCGCTAACACCCGATCGTATCTTTCGCCGTGGGGTGGGGTTTTTTGCCAAACCTGGACAGGGAGCCAACGGCCAACCGAGTAAAGAGCCGATCGAAAAAGGCTGTTGACCGACAGCGTTTCGTTTTTGTTCTTCATTTTTCGCGCTGACTACGACGCCGTTTCACCGACGCGAGAATCCGCGATCGCGACAAGTAATCGCGCTTACGCTTCCGAGCGGGTCATTCGAGCGCGAATGCTATTAACCCTTTGCACTCGGAACGTGACTCACACTCACCATTTTGAAATAGGTATTTTTTAACTAAATCTGTACGTGTTGCATGTATGATGTATGAACATAGTGACACGGCTAATAGTGGCAATTAATAATAGAGACAGTTACTTCGAAAGCATTCATCAAACTTTTCATCCAAAAAGGTTTAGAGTCGCTATCTCATATTAGTAAAAATACCTTCGAGTGCAGAGGGTTAACCCTTTGTATTCGGGGGCGACACATTCGCCATTTCGTTTAATGTTGCAAATTTTAGATAAATACCTTCTAACTAAGTTTGTAGTATTATATTTCTAACTAAATTTATAGTGTTTATAATATTAATGGTATTTATAGTGTTCATAGTATTCATAGTATTTATAGTATTTATAGTATTTATAGTATTTATAATATTCATAGTATTCAACTATTCACAGTGTTCAAGTAAAAATTTCTACTTGAAAAGTTTAAAGAATTTTTTGAATTTATTTTCTATTTACTCTGTAGCAATTACTGCCTGAACTTCCTGAACCTCTCATAGCAAGTTTTAAGAAATCAGCCGTATTTAATACTCCTACATTAAGTTTTTGTTTAAAGCAAACGCCACAGGATCATCTATTAACCTTCCGCACTCTTAATTTCTTTTATCTACAACTCCTTAATTAAGTTACAAAATAGATCAAGAAATGGGTTTCCAACAGAATGTATTGCAATAATGCAGTATGCGTAACAAATATATTTTTATTTCGTCGCGAGTAGTAAACGTATATACATATATATATTCAAGAGAGAATTATTTATGATTCAAGAGAAATGCGACGTCGAAATTCAAGTTGCAAATTTTTATTAATTTTTTCACATTACTAATATTTTATTATCAATCGTCAATGTTGTCTGTTTCGCTATAACACCTGTTAAATCTGATTTACGTAAAAGTTATTTACTTAAACTCGTTGCATTAAATCGTACCCCGATCGTGAGTCCCATCACGAGTGAAAAGATTTAACGATCTAAAAGGACGAATCGCGAAATTATAACCAGCTGCTCGACAAAGGACGAACAAGAATAATTGTAGGAGGAAATGAGCGAAATAGTGGTAAACAAATTATTCACGAAACTTGAGCGATCGAGTGGCGATTGTTACAGAAGAAACGACGTAGAGAAAGGGGTTCATTTCCAACAGGAATCACGGGCCAGAAGAATAAATGCAATTAGCGTCCGGTCCGCGGACAGACCGTGATTTTATGGGCGGATAATCTTAACGACGTTTCGTACGATCCAATAACGGCGACGAAGATGATAATTTACGATCGAACGACGATATTAAAGAAACGCGCGAAACGATCTCGACTCGTTTCAAGGAATCGTGAACGGGAAATTAAAATCTGCACGCAGGTAGATGGAAACGGTTGGACGGCCGGTCATTTGTAACGCGTTGTTTCGAGCGGTTACGAGCTGACCGAACGCGCGTACGCGTCCACTCGTTTACATAGCGGCCGTTTAATTAATTAGTCCTTTATGGCCCGACCGAATTGCCAATCGCCGCTTCCAGATGGATTTAACGCGGATCCATGCGACTCCTTATCCGGTTCAACGGTGATTTCTGCTCTCGATACACGACACTGTTAACTCGACAAAGTAACTAGCTACGGTTACAAACCACTCGCGATTTATACTGTCCACGGATTGAATCGTGACCATTTTTTTCTGCCATCGGTTCCACCGTCGATGTATTTATTACTCTACCCGCCGCCGATATTAACCCGTTAAGTAAAATCACGCTTTCTGTAAATCGCTGCCGTCTTATCCCTTCATCGATTCCACCTGAACCGAATATTAACTTAAGTACCATCGTGTTTTCTCTAAATTGCGACACATTTTTTACCATTCCGCCGATTCTACCTTCGTGTATTTATAATTTACCCTGCAACGAATACGACGTCACAGACAAAAGCATCCTCTTCGGGTTTCGTCGATTTTACCAGAATTTTTAACAAATTCACGCGAAATTAATGTTTACGAATATCGTTGAATTTGTCTCAATATATACCGATTCTACCTTCGCGTATTTATAATTTACCCTGCAACGAATACGACGTCGCACACAAAAGCATCCTCTTCGGGTTTCGTCGATTTTACCAGAGTTTGTAACAAATTCACGCGAAATTAATGTTTACGAACATCGTTGAATTTGTCTCAATATATACCGATTCTATCTTCGCATATTTATAATTTAACCTGGAACGGATACAACGTCACAGACAAAAGCATCCTCTACGGGTTTCGTCAAGTTTTCCACAGTTTTTAACAAATTAACGCGAAATTACTGTTTACGAACTTCGTTCAACTTGTCTAGATACGTACAATAGTTAATTTTCGGTTTCTATTTTATTCCGTTAAAGATATCGACGGTAGAATAGCAAACTTCACACACCGTAAGATAGTCAATAAGTAAGGAGTTGAGAGACTTTTCAGTATACCTGGCTGTTTATAAATATGCGTACACAGCGAGAATGTACAGACAGACTGAGACAGAGCGAAGAAAGTTCAACAATGTGAATAATACGAGCGTCGATTAAAGTGATTTTTGTTCTTTCTATTTTTATATTCAATAAATATTTTTCGTTTTTCCTTTTCAATATATAATTGTACCTGAGACTGAGACAGAGCGAAGAAAGTTGAACAAGGCGAATAATACGAGCGTCTATTAAAGTGATTTTTGTTCTTTTTTATTATTATATTCAATAAATATTTTTCTTTATTTGTACGAGACTGGATTAAAGTGATTTTTGTTCTTTCTATTATTATATTCAATAAATATTTTTCTTTATTCCATTTCAATATATAATTGTACCTGAGACTGAGACAGAGCGAAGAATGTTGGACAAAAACAGTGGCTAACAAATCATAAATCAACTTGTCATCAATAAAGGCCACCAGTAGATTTGTTAAACCAGAGCCATTCTGGTTATTTTTTGGGACAGAGGGTGTACTGTTATATTCAATAAATATTTTTCTCACTTTATCCCTTCTCAACGTCAAACTGTAACATATTCCGTAGATATTTTTCATCCACAAGCTCAGTCGAATACTGTTTATCCTTCGAGCCTTGTTTCGCAGTTTTAGTCGCGAACGTTTCGTTCGCCTCAAATCAATATGATACAATGCGGTATTTCCTTCGATTTCATTCAATTATCCAATCACGAGATGTTACAGATGCCCCGAACGGGACCGAACCCGTCAAATAAAATTCTTTCCGCGGTACACGTACCACGCACAAACAATAAAATTACCATAGACTGTCCCGCCGTCTAATAATAATAAAGTGGCTTTCTGAAAAAAAGGGGTAAGGAGGAGCGGGGAGATACGCGGGGACGACATTCCGAGTGTTTATCGGTGTTTTCGAAAATTCCCTGGTCAGAAGCCGTGGAAGGCGAAATAACGAGGTGAAGATCGTTCGTTTCGGTAAGCGTTTACGACTAGTGCAATTCCGTCCCGGCGAAAAGGGTCGATGCAAGGATTCAGGAGAGAGAAAGAGAGAGGGGTTGGCCGATGGGACAAAAATCGTTACAGGCTGTTTGCACAGATGAGGGACATCCTTTCGAAACCTACGCGTTCTGCCAGTTCTGGAAATCGCGTTTCCAGCACCGCGACGAGAGGCGCATTCCGCGCTCGTTTCGTGTTAAAGCTATCTGCGTGGATGCCGTGAAAACGAAAGTAGCCGATCCACGGAAAGAAACGCAACGTCGTCGTGATCGTTGCATCGACGATCGGCGGATAGAACCGGTTCTGAACGAGTTCTGCCCATCGGCTCGGTTCTGTCCACTCCCGGTATATTTCTTTCTTTCGTGTGTATACACGCGGACAAAATTGCCGTCACGGCGAAAAGAAACGCGTGATCGTACGGGGATGCGAGGCGATCGATAATCGGCAGAAAAATCTTCGTTACCGGTGGCGTCGATGAATGAAAATCGTCCACGGGACGAGATCCCCGGGACGATAAACGTGCCTCCGTTCCCCGGGATCGGGAGTAATCGACGCGTTTCGTGTCGTCCGTGTCCCGATCGATTTTATAACGAATCGATCGTAAACCCGACGACCAGCTACGCTCCGACGAGCCCGTCCGAAAATCCATGAAACCGAGTGTAACCGAACGACGAGTACCTGTCACCGGCACAGGGTTACGTACACGGCAGACCGGCCATAAATTCAACGGGATAGAGAACTTTACCTATACTCCGCTCAACGGCGAATAAATCGTCCGTACGAACGGACACACGGTACCCAATTAGCTGCGCGTGCTTCGATTAAATATTGTACTTCATTCGGCTGTTCGACTCGATAATGATTTACTCCTCTCTCGCGACACCTTTCGAACGTCTTTACCTCGTCGTTTCTTAGGGCGTATCGTGCGCAAACTTCTTCGATTAATCGTATTTTATTCCGTTTGCTAATTGAGAGGTTTAGAGAAACACGAGTTTGGGAAATTTATGGTAATCAACTTCGTTAGGAAAGTTTATCGTGTGTTCTGAGTGTTGCGTCTTGCCCAACCGAGCTGGCGTCAATCGATTTTTATAAAAAGTAAATGTAATTATGTTTCCGTGGTTGTATCCCCGTTATGTCCCATATATAAAAGGTCGATCATGTTCTTTTATATTTTGCACCGAGATTCAGTTTAACCCCTTTGTTCAACCGTTTGACATACAATTTATTTATCTGCTACGACATTCGGAACTAACTATTCACAGCTACGATATTAACGGGAACAAAGATAGTGAAAATTTCATGCGTATTTTGTGTGTAATACATTCATATACAGATATATTCATATGTATAGATACATTCATATATCGATATGTATCGGAATATATAGATATATTCAATGATCCATGGTTGCATAGATTATAACTGCATATGAACTTTACAAATGAGCGTATACAAGATTTTAGTAACATTCATTACTATGAGTGTAGAAATGAGTGTGTCGAGGTATGTCCATGGGTAAAGTTCTTTGGTCTGAAAATAACGTGTATCATATATTAAAGGAGCTTGAAGGTTTGTCGAGTTTCAAACTCGACTTTTTCTAAGATTGAAGGAACACATCTAACTGTTTGTCCGGTAAACAGATTAATCATACCGAATTGTGGACTAAAATATACACAATACAATGGTCTTCCTGTTACTGTACATCAAAAGTGGTACACCAATAATGATATATCAATAATGATACACCTATCATGACACACCGATAATAATACACCCATAACGGTACACCAATAATGATACACCAATATCATTTCCTAATTATACTAACACGATAATGTATGTAACAATAAGGAACCGATGGAACAATGACGACGTGCGTAAAACGAAGTCCTATTACATGTGTTCGAATGTAGAAGCGTGCATTATAATGTGCATGATGGTCGAGAGGGTTACGGGGAATGATCGGCAAAGGTCATAATTTCGGTGCAGAGGAAGATAGGGTGGCGGTAGGGTGAAAAGTAGGAAGAAGCTAGTAAAGCAAATCCGAGGCTCGAGGGTTTAATTAGTCTCCGAAGGAGTCAAGTGATATTAACAAGCTCGTATATTCAGCGCGTCCTTTGTCCCTCGGAACACCGAACGGTTCGAAGATTCTAATTAGCGTCGAACGGGGCCGGCGTGTTCGTTACGCCACGATAGACAACGCAGCGATACAAAAGGAACAGCGCCAGCGAAACGGTGGAAACAAAGTGGTCAACAACGGACAGATGAAGATACCCGGCCAACTACCGGGCTGCCCGATACCTGGCGTCTGAAATACCTGGCGGGCCGCGGCGGTAAAATCCGGCGTATATAGCCGTCGGTGGTGGCGATATCGCCATCGAACGACACGCTATCATCGGACAACAGAAGTCGAGAGTACCGATCCGCCACCGCGGTACAGGATGGATATTGAAGGTTCAACGAGAGCAACAGCAGCAGCTCCTCGCGAAAAGACGTACTGTTGGCGACCCGTTGGAAACCGGTTCTGAACGAGTATGGCTGGTAGCCGAGCCTCGTCTCCATCTGGCAAGTGTAAACCACGGAAAGGATCTCTGGATATATACGCGAGCAATAGTCGGATACGAGTAGCAGACACCTAATCGATGGACATTCTTTCGACGGACGCTGATTCGCCATCTCGCGCTTAAATCTCCTAACATGGATCAACGCTCGTCACGACCGAACGTAAATATACGCGCGCCACTCGCCATCGAGAATTCTTCCCTGTACATGCTCTTTCATTTTTATACCCCTGACTACTTTCGTTTTTGACCCGTTTTTATTATCGCGATTGTTTCGGGATTTCGAATAGATCATTTATTTCTTTGATGAACTAAACGGTTCTATTTTACACGCACAATCTAAATCTATTTTAAATATACAATCTAAATCAATTTAAAATAGTATCACGATTTAGCGAGATGGATCGTTTTTCTATTTTCATCTGGGTTCACTTTTCCCTTGAATTCAATTTTTTTGTTGTTTTTCTGAATTCAATCAGGGACCATAATATTCCACTTCGCCCCATTTGGGGTAGCCACTCATAGTTCAAGAAATAAAAATGAAGTATCCTTTTCACCGTATGATCTAATTCCATACATAAATAGGAATAGTACTTGCAGAAATAGATTGAAGTTCTTGTAATCAATTCTTCCAACTCTACATATTATATACAATTCATATCAATAAAACATATATTCATATATGATACATACATTTAAAATATGTATTCATATGCGATATTTATAAAATACATATTCATATGTGATATATATGAAATATATATTTATACATATTTACATATCTATAAAATATACATATGGTATCAACTTATATAAGCATTTTAACAAAATTGAGGAAGTTGCAATTCAATATTATAAGTAGTTCGAAAATTATGACAATTTATATGTAACGAAATTCCTGTTACCGTACGAAGCGTTCGAACGGAAGGATTAACACCCGATGAAAGTTATAATTTACACTCAGGATCTTGGGTTGCATTAAGTATAGCGCCGTTAATCCTTAACTGGAATAAAATATTAACGAAGCAGCCTGTAAGGCCTCAATTCTTACGAAAAAGGGACCTTTGACTTTGTAAGTACAGGTGATACAATTCATATTAATATACTTCTGGAATAAACTGAATAATCGAACATTCAATGTACTTAATCATTACGAGACAATAATCCTTACGGATTATTAAATGAAATTCCATGGGTTCGCGGATCGTAAAAGTTTCTGAATTTGCATAAAATCCTCAACCCTTTCGCTGCTATAATCGTAAATATACATTCAAATCGTTCTTGTTCAAAGATGGGAGATATGGAAATTACGTAACAAAAATGTTAGGAAAAGACGTAACGATAAAAGTTTGAAAGGGTTCAAACTTTTACAACCCCGATTATCATTAACCCCAGAAACCTCAAAGTTTGAGTTCTGTGCAAATTAAATCTTAATGTTTAATTACAGAACATCGTTATTATCCTATATTTATTATATTTTCGTCTCCTTTGTCTTGTATCGTTTCAATGCTTACAAAAAAAGGGTATCACGTTTTTGCTTAGTTCGCGTCGTGATTCATACGTGGACCAAATAACGCTCCTTCGACGCACATAAAGAACTTCGAGGAGCCGTTCCCGATTTAAAATCTTGCAAGAAAGCATATTTTAATTCGTGTCTCGAATCGATTGCCGTAGGTGAAATTAATCCGTGTCTGCATTTCACCGGCGTATCACTTAAATGGAAATACCAAACACTCTGAATCTCGGCGTTCTGCGATTCGATGACTTAACTACTAGGGTGATAAACATCGTCGTAAAACGTGTCCCGTGTGCGATGTTTATCTGCGTGAAAATATTCAAAGTGTTGTCTCATTATCTCGGTTCCTGTCGAGCAATCTTGAACAGTCTCTCCGTAGCCGTCCGTGGTTACACCCGATCGACGAACATAAAGAGACGACACTCCGACTATACGCGATAAGTCAATCGCAGAATTACTTTTACTTTAAACGAGTGATTTCTCGGGCATTAACGGCACGAAGGCTTTTTTAAAAGGTGCCAGAAAGGAAGATACGATCGTCGACGAAGGGGAAGATCGTATCGTCCCTCGAGAATCATCGGCCTCTTCCCGTTCGAGACCCGAATTTCGACACCTGGAGGACCATGAAACCTCGTTGTTACGCTCGTTTAACGCGATTTAAAAACGCCTTCCACCTCGGACTCGTGTTCATCGTCGAGAGGCATCTCGACAAAATCCGTCGTATATCTTGCTCATTAATATTCGATTGAACACGCTCGTCACGGGGAAACAATCGGCGACGCGCCACCAATCCACGCTCTTTCGTCAAGGTTTCGTTTGAACGTCAAAACAGACGCACGCGAAAAAAACAACGAGCACGGAACGCGATTATCCAGTTGTATTTAAACGAAACGTCGACCTCGCGTTGTTTGCGTTTCTTTCGATATCTTCTGGACATCAGAGGTGAAGCGTACCGAGGATGTTTCATCGATTATCCCCGTTCTCGATTATCGTCAAGTGTATTCAAGTGTCGCTGCGAGGATGAACAGAGGAATCGTCTAGACACGGATTCGATATCGTCGCGTAGGTGGTATTAATTGACTTGCCTTTTATCGTGTTCGATTAACCGCGATATTTTGCTACGCGAGAAACGATTACACGGAGACGATTAGACCCGTTCGCGCGTATCGGTGTAACGAGACCGATAGCGGTCGAACATAATTTCAGGGAATTTACAAAGCAGACGTTCTACGTAACCAAAGATGAGAACTCACAATGGAGATCATTCTAGCGAAGCTAACTTAACAATTGGTTGCACGTACTCAACAAAGACGGGGACTGTCTTGTATATTTTAGGATATCTATCTTTCAAATAATTTTCCGATACATGGTAACAAACAGAAATTGAATTTATTGTACGAAACGCGAGTTCAGAATACTTTGTAAAGATGAGAATTTATAGTGTCGCTACATTTCAAAGTAGTTTGAAATGTACTTCAAACAAGCTTCAAAGTAGTTTGTGGTTAGGTATCAAGGATGAGGTCAAATATCAATTATGAGAACGCACAGTCGAATTCTCTTTAGAAAACCTAAGTTCAAAATAGTTTTCATTTTCTCAAAAAACGTGCGGATATAATACAATTTATATAGGTTGTCTGATTTCAAAGTAGTACGTGGATATGTAGCAGGGACGAGGACCCATAGTCGAGCCCACTCAAGCATGACAATGTATAGTCGGGTAAATCTCAAATAGTCTGTAGATGTATATCAAGAATGAGAACACAAAATCAAATCGATTGTGGAGCAAGTTCGAAGCGATCAAGAGATAACTAAGGAGTTTGTGGATACAAAGCAACGATGAGTTGTATCCGTTCGAGAATGAGAACGCATAGTTGAATCCACTCAAGAGTAGGAACGCATAATTCGGTTCGCTCGATAATGAGAACGCATAGTTGAACCCATTCAAGAATGAGAGTATGCAGTCCAGATATACGTTAAATAGTCTGTGCATATATAAAAAGAATGAGACTGTTCAGTCAAATTTATTTTAAAACAGCGAATGCATCGATAGAATAAAGGTATATAGTCTAATCCTAAGAATAAACGATTAAAAATAGTCAATTTATTTAACAAAGATGGAGAAGATTTGAATATCCTTCAAAGTAGTCATTGTATATCTGATCGAGAACGAGTATGAGCATTTTAATCCTATCCCGAAATAGTTGACTATAGATTAATGCCGAGTCTGGTTCAAAGTAGTCATCGTAAATCTTATCAAGGACGAGTACGTACAGCTTAATTCTATCCCAAAATTATATGACTATAAATTAGTATCGGGTCCGTTTCAAAGTAGTTATCGTAAATCTTATCGGGAACCAGTACGTACGGTTTAATTCTACCCCAAAATAATTGACCGTTGATTAATACACGCGTACCTGACGAAGATGACGACGCGCAGTGATCAAAGACGGATAAATCGAGACAAGCATGCACGCAAGGACTATAGAAAAGCAAAGATAAACTGACCGTCGATCAGGGACACTGGCGGCACGGTCATCTGTTGATGGTGATGGGCAGCCGGGTGCTGATGATGATGCGTCGGGTGTACTTGAAGCAGATGCGACCTGGTTTGGGAGAAGGTCGGCGAGGGTGGTTCCCATGGGCGCGCGACCCCGGTGCTGACGGGTGCATCGTCGTCGTGACAGCAAAACTTGTCGGTAGCCGGCGCGGTGCCTGTGCCGCAGTTCACCACCGCGTGTCCATCGTTGTTGTTATTGTTATTATTATTGTTCGCGACTTCACCGTTGTTGTTGTTGTTGCCGGTCGCGTTGGTGTTGGCGAGACGCGTAGTAGTCGCTCCTGTCGCAGGGCTACCACTACCACTAGCACTGCCACTGACACTACCACTGCCAATGCCGTCGACCTGCACCATTTCGCTGTCGATCGCAGCCGCCGACTTGGCAGTACCAGGAGGGGTCACGACGCCGCCACCGATCATCATCACCAGACGATCACCTCCACCCCCTCCACACCGGGCACCAGCTCCTCCTCCTCTTCCTCCACCTCTGCCTCCACCTCGGCAGCTACGCCGTTCCTCCCTGCGTCCGCCGACTGTCCGTTTCCGTTATCGGTGTCTCGTCCGACGGCCGCACCGTCGCACCCTCGCGGTTCCTCGTTGTCCGACGTCGAGGCGGAGAAATTCGACGGCGCGCCCCGGGTCAAGGGTACGCGTCGAGCCCGTTGCCCGGCGAAAGTTCGCTCGCGCACGAAATTACGAATAATAGGTAGCACTCGATGGGGTTTCCCGAGGGCGGCGAGTTCGTTCGGTCCGCGTGCACACTCACCCGCACAGGGCCACAGCGGCGGCGGCGGCGGCAGCAGCAGCAGCAGCAGCAACAACAACAACGACGACGACGTCGTTGGGCTCTATGGTCGCGCTGGCGCAGGAGCGCGCGAGCGCAATCGACGCCACGGTCCGGCGTGGCTTCCCGCGTCCGATCAACCAGACAGAATGACATCCTGTCCGACGGTCCGACTTCGAGCTCGATTCATCGCGGCGCGAGCTTTCACGTAGGCTGTCGCGTCTACGTGGACGAGCGTGGTCGATGCGAGGAGGCAACGGCGAGGAGTGCTCGCGGGCGCAGGCGCTTCGTCGAAGCTCGTGACTACCTATGGACGTGTGCCCTTCTCTCTATCCCTCTCTCTGCCGCACCGCACCCCCACCCCCCCGCCCTCGCTCTAGCCTCGTCGTCGGGATCGCGCCGTCTCCGTCCGTGCTCGTCTTTCGCTCCGATTCCCGGCTTCCTCGGCTTCGAAGCGCGTCTCACCGTTTCGCCTTCCGCGCTCCCTTCTCCAATAAACGGGCGACGACGAGGAACGCGCTACCACGGGATAACCTGCTCGCGCTCCGCCGGATTCGAGCAGATTGCCTTCCGTTCGGTTCGCTCTTTCGAAGCGCGCCAACGACTAGCCTTACCCCCACCTCGACACGCCTCGCGGGAACACGCAGCGGCGGCTACCTCGGCTTCTGCTGGCTAGCCGAGATCCAGATTTCAGGTAACCGACTCTTCTTCCTTCTCCACCGTTGACCGACCTTGCCGACTTTTCGGTTGTTCCCCTTCGTCGCCGTCACTCACTGGGTGCTTGAACCCTCGTGGCTACCGGAAGCGATCGTCACCCCCGGGGCAACGCGGTCTCGTCCGTCGATCGACGCTCACCCCCGAGATCTTCCGCGATTCCTACGAGGTTCTCGGGCTGCGGCTCTACGGGAACGACCCTGAACGCGGCCGTAACGATAGCGAGTACACACACGGGGTAACCTGCTCGCGGTCCGCCGGATTCGAGCAGATTGCCTTCCGTTCGGTGGCTCGAAGCGCGCCCAGACTAGCCTTACCCCCACCCTCTTGGCCGTTCAGTTGAGGTGAGATCAAGATTTAAGGCGCCGCGGTGCGGCGTGGCGGCGGCGGCGGCGGCAGCGGCCGGTGGCCGCGGCGCGGCGGCGCTGACGAAGACGAACAGGAGGGCGAGGACGCGGTCGCCAAAGAGGAAGAGGACGAGAAATACGCCGGGCGAGCAAAGCCGATGCTAGCCGCGATTACGATCGGCTCAACGCTGGATCGTCGAGCGGCGAAAGAGGTGGTGACCGAACGGGCAGAGGGAGCGAGAGAGAGGCGGACGAGAGAGGCTTAGAGAGGAAAGCGGTGGCTAACGAGGGGGAAGCCGGGAGCCGTGAGGATACATGGAACAAGTCGGCTAAAGGTAGCCAAGTGCGCACTCCATGCCGCGCACCTGAGCTTATCCAACGCCCACCGACCATTACCGGCTCGATCGACCAATTGGGCGAACCGGTGGACGCCCACCGATCTGTCCGACCTAACGTTCGTCGTCGCCCACGCCGTGCACCCCGGGCGCCCTTCCGCTTTCCATCTTCCGCCTTCCGTTTTCCGTTGGCCGTCTTCCACCGCCGCCGACGACGCCCGCTCTTTGTCGTTTCCGCGGACAGGATCGATTAATTCCCGAATCGGATGTCGATGTCGGATGCCGGCTACGCTCCGGAATCGCCGATTCCTACGATTATCTTGATACTTCGAATCGACGCCACCTGCGCCATTGTTCAGCAGGGTGAACGCTCTTGCGGACGAGCTACTCTTCAATACGTTGCTGCATCGATATTTCGATACTTTCTTACCTATGTTTGGTATTCGCTGATATTTCGATGTACCCTTCGTATTGTACAAAAAGAACCCCGACATCGAAAGAAGAATGCTTCATTTGATTAACGCTAGAATTACCAACCAGTCATTTTGACTGGTTTCGGGTTTGACATTTTATGTCATAAAATTTTGTGGTCGACCTTTTGCCAAAATATCTGTCATGTTTTATTTAGTTAATGAATGGTTGGGAATTGGCAATATTCATTTATTTATTGTTCTACTTCATTTTCAATTTTAATGTAAGTATGCATTTAATGCCGGTTCTTCTAGTGTTAAATTACTTGTACATTCGATATGAACGAATTACAGCACTTGGTTGGAAAGACAATAAAATTATGCCCTCTTCTGTGAATTCCCATTTATCGTGAAGCGAGTATACAGGACATCAAAGCTTCTGATACCAAGGTGGCTTACCAAATTTGGTTGCCTACCATAGAATATTTTCAAACATATCGGAGGATGCAATAGTTGAACGACCACATATAAAATAATCAATGACGAATGTTTTATCACTGTAGACTTCTTGGGATGGATTCGTCGTTTAAAACTGGGGGTATACATCTCCGACTATAGTTGAAAGATGGTCACAGAACTAATCGAAAACATTTAGGAATGACTAAATACTAACAAGTCTTGCATTTATACTACTAATTATGCATTCTAATATATATTTTATAAGAAGTATATTAGTATGTATATTTATTAGTATGTACTTATTAGTGCGTATACCAATAAGTGCATACTAAAGTACCCTTTTAACTATTGCCCCCAAAGAATAGCATGGGACGGTAAATGAGAATGAGAAATGTTTAAGCCGAGACCGTCTACGAAACAAACTGTCTCTAAACCGATCTAAAATTTATCGTACCCTCGACGCAACCGCAGGTTTCATTAAACTTGAATGTATCGGTTCTTTTCTTTTCATCGACAAAGTACCGTTGCGTTTATTATCGATCTGTCATAATACTTCTCATTCCCAGACCGTCGTCCTCGGTTCCCGCACTATGCGAACAGTTAAAGCATCGCGCTCGCAACATCGACCTGTTTTTCATATCCGCGAACCGATCGTTTTTTTTTTCGTGCAATTACCGATCGGAAGAAAAATATTTGAAAAACCGATCGTTCGTGGGAAAATGGTCACCAGTCGGTATAGCGGATACGATGAAAACGCGGCACATTGCGTGGCAGACGCGAACGTTTCCTGTTCTCTGTACTTCTTGTTCGACTTTGCTCGACTCGGATGCTGTTTAAATCGTTTTTTCGCTAAATGACTGTTATACAATGTCACATGGAAAAAACATACCCACCGTTTGAACTGAATACCTGAGGAAGAAACCGCTATTTTTTTTGCATCATTCTGATTTTAATAATAACTTGATTTAATCCGTGTCAAGTCGATCTTAATCGGTCGCGGAGTCTTCGTGGCAGAGAAACGCTAGCACCTGAGGTATTTCCACGGGTTTAGAAAGAAATAGGATCACGGAAGATCGTTCCAAGAATATTTTAGATCCCGAAGGCGAGACCGGATGTAATGATCGGTATAAAGCGGAGGAAAACAATTTACTGGCCGATCCCCGAGTCACTGGCACGGATCTCACGCGAAGATCTCTCGGGGCGGTGTCCTCGTCAAGCGCGGGTCATTGCTTTCGTCTGCTTGCGTGTTGCATCGTACCTAACACCGTTTAAATTCCATCGGGCCAAACAAGGATGAGAAAATTATACTTCTTAATATAATGACGTTTGCGTTCTTCATTGTGCGCACCTGACAATGTTGATGCTTTTCGTTTGGGGGCACGATTCGAACCGCTCGTTAAAGTCTCGAGCGTTACACCGGGAAATGTTGGTGGGTGCTATTGAAATTTTCCGTATTATTAATATAAAGTATCAGAATCAAGACTTATACCCTGATCAAATTAATTTCCTGATAACTCGAGAATTGATTTCGTTGCAAGTCAACAACCGGAGATATTTTATTAAAAATTGTTGAATTATCTATCGAATATTTGTGTCTCTAGACTCTAATAAAAAAAAAATTACCTCTGTCACCAGAGTCAATGGGCCTGGGTATTCATAATTAAGGTTCAATTGAACCAACACGTTGGAAGCCCACAGCGTTATTTTTCCGTGAAGTGGCTGTTAAGCTTTCTATACATTTTGGGAAAGTCCTTTACTCTTGTTCAATCGTTGAAACTAAATTCTATTTAATTTAACACACAACCACCCCATGTTCCGATAAAAATTTTCAATTTATGAAGTTAACCTTTTGCGTTCAGGCGGCGACTCACATTCGGCATTCGATTTAAGACAACAATTTTAAATGAATAACGTTTAACTGAATTTATAGTCTTAAACACGCGATGTTAACACGCGATAATAACAAAGTAATAATTTTTAAAAAATTCATCAAACCTTTCAACTGGAAAGTCAGATGCTTTTTATCAACAGTAAAAATACTCTCGGCTGCAAAGGGTTAACATTTTCGAGAGTTCACATTGAGATTACGAGGTGCATAACTTTTCTTGTAGTTCTGAAATTTTTACACATCTTGAATTTGATTTTTGAAGTTCGAATCAAGGTATTCCATAACTTCACATTGCGATTAGGAGTTCCATATCTTCTCTCGTAGTTCCTAATTTTTTCTAGAGTTTGAACCTGATTTTTGTAGTTCGAATCAGGGTATCTCGGATGATATCGTGCTCAAAATCACGGAAGATGACTGAAACAGTGGATGTTTCTCAGTGAGTGACGCGCGATCGAATCGAAGAGACAGGAGAGGACAGAGGAAAAGCAACGGAGCTCGATGCAAATTCTTTCTCACAACGGAGGCTCCTCGCGTGCCGTTCTCGCAGGTACATACTAACATACCAGCAGATCGATGCTACCTACCGCTTGGGAAGAGTTGCTCGAGTATCGATCTCGAAACACCGTGCTTTTCTGTTTTACTCCGTTGTTGCAAATAATCGCGGCTCGCCTATAGCGAAACGTTGCTAAAATTCCGGCCCCTCTTTGCCCGAAGATTTTCGAACGAGTATTTAAATAGTCGAAATTTGTAGTCTCGTGAACGTCGAGCAATTACCGTCGCGTGGGATACGATCGAAATTGCGCACGGATCGACAGAATGTTACTTGTCCGATTGTCTGACACGTTCGCGACGAATTTACTTGCGATTAACGCCCGATGCCCGCGAGCTTCACGCAATCTCTAAGTATTGTAATTTTATTTGCTTTGCTGCATGTAAATGCTCTTGATAGGATTGTACTTGGGGGGCTTCGGTTTTTATGTAAGTTTAATGTCGCATCAACCCGCCGTGTTCATCAGCGACATTTTCGTACTTTTATATTTGTATTATTCACTTATTTGCTCTCGAGTGCAATTGGATATTGATACATAACGATTGCTTGGATATTATGGCATGCACAAAGGTTCTTAAACAATCGTATACAGTCGATATTTATTTTCAAACTGCTCTTTATATATTCAATATTGGTTGACGATACTGATTTATTAGTAATATTGTATTGACAGTACATATTGATGATCAGAGATTCAGTGCATTTCGTGTCTTCTTGGAAAAGTTTTGTTAACTATGTATTGACAGTCTTTATTGTTCCCTACCTGACGTATTAATAATTTATAAGTGTATAACATAAATAGCAAATAGAAACGAAGAATTATATTAAAAGTGTGACATGATAGAGAATCAGAATTCTTTTCAATTGCTACAGTATCAATAAAAAAGAGGAAACTAATTTTTATTTGAAAAACGAAGCAGCATATCCTTTCTTGTGTATAATTACTCGTGTTCGTTTTCACCGAGATGATTAACACATTAAAAAAAGTAAAAATTAATTGTTATATAAAACTTTGTATTAAATTTCCCTACTTTTTAACATCCTATTGTTTGAAGTCTCTTGACAGTCCTATTCTCGAATCAGTAAAGTTAGGAGGAAGTTAAGAGAAGTCAGTAGTGTCAGAAGTTATATCGCGGGCGTGAAAAATGTTTACAATTGTCGTTGAATTATCCACATGAAAGGAATTTGTAACTATTTGTAGAAAGAACCTGACAGCGTTAGCAAAAGGGACAAAAGAACCGTGTGACCCGATATGTACGTAATCACTCGCTTGGTCTTCACTCTGTCAGAAGAATCCTGTTAGGATTCGATGGTTGTGGCCCACCTGTTTTCGGCCCCGTTCGCTCGCACCCTCCTAAATCTGCTAAACGATGCGGTCACAGTAATTTAGCCATTAACCGCTGAACTACCTCTTACTCCTCGTTTGCGCCACAAAAAGCTTGAAATTGAGGGGGACCCATCGAAACGTATCGTGATTATCGATTCTCTTAACGCGTCCCGAATCTCCTCGTTTTACAGATGACCGTATAATCGACGTCGCTTCCGCGGCTACGTATCGTTCGAATAAACGAATCGAACACAAACACGCGCGTTAACGATTTACTCAATGAAACGACTCGATCGAACGTGGCAGTATGGCGCATCGATGATCATTGTCTCGTTAACGAAAGTGTAGTTTGTTTGCGCAGCTGAATAAAGGAATTTCCGTACGTCGGTATATTTTCCGTTCCCGGTGTACGTAGTACAGCCGCGACACTGGAAGAAAATTCATTTTGTACATAATGTCGGAATGATCGTCCGCGAACGGAACCCTAATTGACCGCGTTACCCTTAACAATAGACGCGTTCTACCCGTCGTTGCACGCGAAACGAAGGGAAAAAATCATGCGAACTTTTTCGAAAATGATCTCGTGACTAATTGAATTAAGGAGGCGCGTTGGTTTTTCACGCAATGCGCCACGCGACCTGCGCGTCTGCGTCGCGTCTTTCCTCCAATCGGGGCACTCCGTCCCCCTCGGGAACGGAAAGGGAAAGAAAAAGAAAACCGCGTGTACGTATCGCGACGATTACCAATACAGGGTCGGGCAACCTACACATCCCACGAACAAAGATTTATCATGGACACTTTTGCGTGGCCCGAGCACGAGCACCACTATTACTAGCCATTACCCGGCCGGGTTACACGGGTGGAAAGGTCGGTGCTGATAAATCATGCGACAGGAATGATTCGGCTAAATTGCTGCTCGCACGTATCCGCGCTCGAAACTGCCCCTCGGTCGTTCTTGTGCGGCGCGCAAGATCCCGTGGGTAAGCGGGGTCGAGAGGGTGACCTTTCCTGCCTGCCCTTCCCTGTCTTGCCCTCCGCCAGTCGGAAAACGGCCGGGGCAGAAAGAGGCAATGTCCGTCATACGCGTTAAGTACGCACGCGTCCAGGTAGCCATTGGTCTATTGATTTTACCGGATCCCCGAGGGTTGTATTATCGCGCGGCAGGGCCGTTCGCGGAGTCGGAGGCCACGTCGAGCGGTGGGCGTGGCCCGAGTGGGCGGACACCGACCCGGTAGCTGGGGAGGGGCAGGCGTGCATGCTATTGGCCAAGGGGATCGGGACGCGGTAGCCAGCCACGTCGACCACGCTATCTCGAACGGACTTCGGCTTCTTTCGTTCGTCGCTCTGTCCACTCGCGATCCTCTTCATCGGGTCGCCAGAACCGTAATGTCGACGCTGCTCTCACGAACCGTGCACGTTTCGGATGATTCCATTGCGCGCAGCTTCGTTTGTTGCAACGTAATACGCACCGCGACCCTGCGCTCACGGCCGCCATTCAGAGTACGCCCTTTTCTACTTGGCTTCCATACGATGCTCCTCCGGATTTTCTATCGGTTTTGTTAACGCCGCGATGCGAAACGTTGGCTCGGTGAACGGTTTTTGGAGAACTTCTACACCGAGGCGAACATTTGATGATACTTGTCTTTCGGGTTTCATTTTTGTCCGCTTCGAATAGAACGCGGATTTAAACCAATTCACCAGAAACTTTTTTAGAAATTTGTTTTCTCTTCCTACATTATGTTCTCAAGACAATTCGACAATACTTACTTTCATGATTTATTTCAACACTTTGATCGGGTTCTCGTCGGGTTTCCATTTTGTCCACTTCAAATTGATCGCTGGTTTGAAGCAATTTACGAGAAATCGTTTCATGTAGATGATACATTTGCCACATATTTCATGAAACATATAAACATTTGGTAAGTCGCTGAGGGAAATGTGTCGTATTTTCCTTTCTTGTCTTCTCAATACAATCTATCCTCTTAAATAAACGAATAACGCCATTATTGTCTGCGTATTTACGATTACTTGTATAATATTCGACAAGACGAATACATTTGCAAATTGATGTAAATATTTGATCAATTAATATCGAATCCCCGAATAAATATATTATACACATGTAATGTATTATATGAAATGTAATTTTTAATATGGGTAATGTAATTTACAGTATGGTCGTGAAAACGATCTTTTGGAAAAGAACGATTAATCGAAAGATCAATATCAATATCCGTAGACTCTACACGTTTCTTTCAACGATACCTCTCGTTGTCGTAGTCGACTTTCGGAATTAGCAGACGTTCACGCTAGTCGAGCTAATTATGACCCTCGCATAAGTTAACCGGTGCACGGTGTCGTAAACACGTCGTTACTCGTATCTACGAGAGCGTGAATCATTTGCATGTTACGCACGATATTCGGGACATAACTGTCCTGTCGCGTTGCTTCTCCACGTCCTTTGTTTCAACTCGAGCCGCGAGAAGATCACGGGGTACGTTATGATCGGAGTAAACGGCGTGTAACCGGTGTACACGATCGTCTACGCGTTTCTCAGGAAGTGCGAGGATCCTTTATCGCGTCGTCCGACTTTCTCTGCTGAAAATCTTTTCTCCTTTTTTACAAACGGGGGTCGTGTATTGTGTACAAAAGGAATATACGAGGTGTCCCGTTAATATCTCGCACAATCTTACCTGTGTGTCCTTCGGTTAAAAATACATGAACATCGTGAACGCTATACGACATTATCATGAATATTTTGTACATAGAAATGATCAAACCAGGAATCTAACGAAGTTAGAATATTTCATGAATCTGTCTATGTTCGTTTATAAATTAACCCCTTATGCAACAATTTCTTCATCAGTTGCGTCAGTCATAGCTAACTAATCCTCGCTGCAGGATCAAGGTAAACCAGAAAGTTTGAAATGTTTGGTATATTTCGGATTTAGCGATCTTCGTGAACACAAATTATAATTGGTACCGTACTTAGAACTCTGTCTTCATAGGAATACGATTTGGGTTCGTCACATTTGAACTGCAAAGTGCGTCACGAAGTCTGACGCGACGTTATAAGCAAAGGGGTCAAATTCGACAATAAAAGAAGAACAAATTTTGAGTTCGCATAATTCGTAACCACAATTTTGACGGCCCGTTAACCCAGTTTCGCGAGACCATCTGGAGGAACGAGCGGATTTCGACAAAAGCCGCAGGAAGATAGCGGTGATTTTCGACGTCTGTCCGTGTTTCTTCGAGGACTTCCCAGGGACGAAGACGAACATTCTGAGCCGCTACGTGTACACGTTGCACGCGAACATTGAAGGCTACAAGCAGCAACGGAACAAAGGGGCGCACCGGCGACTCTTTCGTTCCAATGACAGACGCAACTTCAACTTTTTCTTCAAAAAGAAGAAAAAGTCTACAGCCCCGCCCTTCCGTTACGTCGCTTTCCCTCTGCGAGTACCACGCATACATGGAAACGCGAGTTAGCCACGAAAGTCGTCTCGCGCCTTGCCTCGATTTCTTCGTCGTGTTCCACACGCTTGCGACCGGATAGAAACGCAGTCGAAGCCGATTTCTCAACCCGGGAAACGGTTGAACGTGGAACGCAACCGGCCGTATTGCTCTACCGGCGTAATCGTCAGTTTCTTTTCTTCAAACTCCTTCCTGCCACGCTATGGAACAATGCCGTTGCCGATCTTTCGAAGCTTCATGCATTTGACGAACGTTTATACACATCGATGTATATGGTAGGATGCTTCGTGGGTGAAAAGTAATTCGAGGATTCGAGAGTTTGAGTGTTTGAGAGTGCGAGAATTCGGGGATTTGGGAATTGGAGAATTGGAGAACTCGGGGACTCGGAGATTTGGGGATGTGGGGAGTTGTGCGAATCGGAGAATTCCTGGATTTCGGAATTCGAGAACTCAGGGATTTAGAACTTTGAAAGTTTGGGGTGCTGGGAATTGGAGAATTGGAGAATTCGGAGGCATGGAGATTTGGGAATATAGGGAGTTATGAGAATTTATAGAATTCGTGGATTTAGGAATTCGAGAATTCCTGGAATTAGAACTTTGAGAGTTCGGGGTCTTGGGAATTGGAAAATTGGAGAATTCGATGGCTTGGAGATTTGGGGATATAGGGAGTTAACCTGAAAACTTACAAAAATCGAGAGTTCGGTAATTCGTTAAGATTTCATGTTACAAAGTTACATATTATAACTAGTCACATTATACGAACATCATAAATTGTACACACATAATAATCTTCAAATTCTGGCGACTAAAGTACACGTCGCATTCAGCATAACCATCCGAATCCCGCTAAAACCATTCGCTGTCCCGAACTCGAGCGATCATTCACAAGCAGGTCACGGAAGCCTCGAAGACATTATCATCGATAGATACAATTGTTTCCCGACCAAACATCTCGATCGACGAGTTGCGTCAGCCTATGTTCGTTTCGTTCCATCGCGTATAATCCTGCTGAACACTCGTCGAGCCTGGGGCGCGTCTAGATAATTCGAAGGCAACGGTATCGTTTAATAATGACGCACGAGAGGCTCAGCCATTCTCGAAACAGAAGTTAGGAGCAGCCACAGAAGCAGCAGCAGCTTCGCATACTTAGGTGTTACATATTAAACGAGAGGCCGTATCCGAAGCTAGTCGAGGCAACCACCTGTGCGCATAGCTAATGCCATATAATAAGGACTCATGCATATGAATTTGGTTGGGCCAGTCCACGGAACCTCTTATCGCGACGAATCTATCGGGCCTCTTCTCTGTCCGCCATCGTGGCAACCCTTTTCGATACACTTACGTGGAACGGTATAATAATGTCTCGCACCGGTCCCATCGTGCGTGCCGCGCACGTTACCTTTCTTTGATCGATACGCGCACCTACGTAAACCGGCTACCTATAGACTTCTTTACAGGAAGACGCACGGCGACGGGAATGTCCCCTCGTTTCTGAACCGCCGATCTTTTTTTCACGGTGACATTTTCGTTTTTCATGATGGAAACGTTACCTCTTGATCGATCGCGTGTCGCTAGATCGGGGAATTCAACCGTTTGCATACTACTTTGGAACCGGGGATCGAGACTTTGGAAATATGGCACCACGCGACTTTTGGAAATTTGGTACCTCGAGATTGCAGACATCCGGTGCCTCGAGATTTTACGAATCTGGGACATCGACGATTTTGGCATTTTAGCGTTTGGATGGTTTCTGGAGCTCGCGTTTTTGAGGGTTTGGTTGTTGGAGACTCTAGCTACTCGATGCTTTGAAATTTATGACAGAAATGGATATTCTGAAATTTGTAACAGATTCTGGGACTTTGTAATTTTTGGACATTTAAGTTTCAAACTTTCTCAAATATCTTCTACTTTCAAGTTCTGCAACTGAGCTTTTGGGATTTTTCGTTGTTGAACATTTAGAGCTGAGACTTTGAAGCTCTGAGAATTTGCTATCTTGAGAATTTAGCACTTTGACTCTGAAACTGTTCATTTGTGGATCTCTAAAAATTTTGGACTTTGAGAATTTCTGTTTAATTTTACATTACATTACTATTTTATACATTATGTTAAAAGGTTGAATTTTTAAAGACAGTGCATTATTATACAATTATAATTATGCAGTTAGAACTATACAATTAGAAATATGCAATTAAAATTGAAGAATTAACTCAAGGGTGTCTTCCGAGCAAAATCCGCGCGTGACAAACTAGCTAAGCGACCCGATAAGACATGAACGATCATAAATCTGCGAACGATCGAAGTATAAACGTAGATCGAGAATATTTAGCAGCTCGTTAGAGACAATGAAGCCGTAAAAAAGGCACGGGAGACGCATTCTGTTGTCGAAAGGAACCGATGGACGATTCGGAATCGTGTACGCGCGACCAGCACCGTGACACGAGCCCCGAGTCATCTCTTTTTCTTCTTCGTCGTTCGAACGCCTGTGCCGCACAATGAACAAGAGATACGGTCGAACTAATATCCGTGGAGAGACTTCTTATGTTCTCGGGATGTAATAAAGACTGGCTAAAGGGGGACAGATGCGATCGCGTGGCAGACGCGGCGATAAATTCTTCCTGCAGTCGATTCTTCTTCTGATCGATGCGGCTGCACGGCCCACGGCTCGAGCCACCATTTCTTCGAAATCCTTTCCGCGAAAGAATGCTGGATGAAATAGGGACACGGATTAGGGGATGTTACCGTACGTATTTTAACGATCTTACGGTTTTTACGGCAATTTTAGGAGAATGCATCAGCTGCGATTCCTTTCGCGTTTCATTCTCCATCGATTTTGTGGTTAACCTTTTGGACTCGAGATTCCCATTCGTCGTTTGATTCAACAATTTTAGGTAAACTTTTAACAAAAATTTTAGCATTATACTCGCGATAAACATTCACGATCAATGATAAAAAATAATAATTTCGAAAAAATTCATCATACTCTTCAACTGGAAAGCTTTACAGTTTCTGTATGCTAACGATAAAAGTATTTTCGAGAGGGTTAATGGGCTTTGGTACGGATTATAGTTTCGATTAGATTGTTTTGAAAAAAGTGGACATTTTTGAAGCAAATTATTATTGCAAGGTACATAGGTTTTATTTTAGTTCCACAGGAATTTATCGAACGCAACCATTTTGTGTTTCATATTCGATAGAATTTTATATATACATATATTCAGTATGTATATCATGTATACAATAAATATATATTCTATACATATATATAGAACTATATTATAGAATATTTTGGAACCGACTGAACTTATTCCTGTTTCAATCACTTGATGAAACTATCTTGACATTTTATTTTTCCTATTTCATGGAATTTTCTATTTTCTCTTCCCCAAGGACTACATTGCAATTCCCAACGAATTTGATGAAATTAATTCCACATCCGAGATAACACATTAACTCCGTGGAAATGTATCGATCCAGATCCCCTTACGTTTATTTTAGATCGAACGTGGATGTCGATGGATCCTAAAACCGACCATGCCCAACGAAATCGGCATCTATTCGCTCGCGACGACGCGTACAACCGGATGACTTTCTTAATTAATAAACGTCTGTCATTTATCCTCGCTTTCCGGAGTAACGTCTGCGTCCAAACGATACACCGGGACTGTGCGACCAGACAGATGCTCGCACGCAGGCGGTCTCTTTATTCGCGTATACGCGATCCGCTCGAACGTCCATCTGTTTTGCGTCGCTTTCGAAGCCCTCTTGTCTGCCCGATGAAAAACCGGGACATTACGTCTTAATGAGTTTCGACGATGGTTTGCATACGTACCCACCGTCTCCCCTTATCGAAATCGCTGCATCGTTCGCTCGAACTCCACGCAGATTCAATGATTTTCGAACAAATTTGGGCATCTCTGGATTTGGGAGTTAGGAAATTTGAAGATTCGAGGATTCGGAATATTTGGTCTTGTAGGAATTTAGAGATTTCAAGTATTCGAGCTTTGGACATTGCAGAAATGCCGAATTTTAGGGACTTTGGGGTTTGAGAGTCGAGAAGTTTGGAAATTTAAGGGTTTTGGAGTTTTAGGGATTTATGAATTTGAAAATTTGAGCGTTGGAAATGGGAGAATGCAGAAATTTGAAGACTTGGAACATTGGAAATTTGAATGTGTAGAAAATTGGAAATTTGTGGATTTCAGGATTTGTGTGTTTAGAGATTTGTGAAAGCAGAAACTTGAGAGTTCGACCATTTCAGGATTCAAGGATTTGGAGCTGTCGAAATTTTGAGGATGTAGGGATTTGAGGATTTGAGGATTTGAGAACTTGAGAATTGATTGATCTTGGAGATGCGGAAACGTAAGTATTTTGAAATTTGAGTATTTGAGGATTTGCGGGTTTGAAAGTCAGAACATTTGAGAACTAGTAATTTGCAAATTAGGACATTTGAAAATCGTGAAACTCGAAGTTTCAAGTTCGTAAATTTGTACCAACGAAAAGCTTGCAACTCGAAAATTTGTAGTCACGAAAACCACGAAACAATAGAATCGACAAGTGTAGAAATTGCGAAAGTGTACTCTCGAATGCGAGCACATGCTCTTCGCGTACCCGGCAGTCCATCATCGATCTCGAGGCTGTTTCGGAGCATGAATGATCGCTGTTGTTTTAGCAGGTAACCACAGGTTCCGGCTCGCCGGGTAGAAGGGTTAAACGAATTATGGAACGTTTTGCGAAAAACAAAGAGGAGGAAGAAAGTGTAGTGGTAGTAGCCGGGTCCATAAAGATGGGTTCGAAGGGAAGAGATTAAACCCCGTTTTTATCCTGTTCAAAGGGGAACCGGTGCTCCCGATAAATCATAACAACGACGATGTATCGGCGTGTCCAGAATCTCTCCACCTTCGCTTCCGGGCCGCGGGCAGGAAGGTGATACCACCTGCCGAATTGGCTGCCTACCGGCGCACGCGGCACCAAATACATACATACTTTGCGGTTGTTGGGTCCGTAAGCGTCGAAACCGCGGCCAGATGTTAACCGGAGCTGCATCGAAGGTGGCGAAGATCGCGATCGTACATTACGAGTCCCCGGTTATCGCCGGGACCCGCGGACAACCAGCTGCGTATTCCCTTCATGGACGTACGAGTACGCTACTCTCGCCGAGATACCCTGTTTATCCGCTCGATCGCCGTATAATAACCTAATCGCACCTTGTATCGAATGTTGCCAACTTTTTCGCCACGATCTCCCCGCACGAACGACTCCACTACGCTTTAACCCTCTATGATCATCGTCGTGCCCTTGGCTTTCTTTTCTCTTCGGTGACAGTGATTGCATGCTTTTTTGCTTGCGCTGATGCCCGGCTAAGAAAGCTGAGCACCGATTTGTACGCTTACTAATGGACTTCGCATTTTGGAGATACTAGTCTGGATCAGTGGTTGGACTGAATGATGGACTATCAGGTCGAGTGGAGATAATTAATCCTCAAGATTGGGAATTGATCCTAACTCTTCAACACTGACAATTGATCCTAATTGTTCAAGATTGAGAATTGATCCTAACTCTTTAAGATTGAAAATTGATCCTAATTGTTCATGATTGAGAATTGATCCTAATTGTTCAAGATTGAGAATTGATCCTAATTGTTCAAGACTGAGAATTGATCCTAATTGTTCAAGATTGAGAATTGATTTCAAGTCCTGAAGATTGAGAATTGATCCTAATTCTTCAAGACTGAGAATTGATCCTAATTGTTCAAGATTGAGAATTGATTCCAACTCCTGAAGATTGAGAATTGACCCTAATTGTTCAAGATTGAGAATTGAACCTAATTCTTCAAGATTGAGAATTGATCCTAATTCTTCAAGATTAAGAATTAATCTTAATTGTTCATGATTGAGAATTGATCTTAACTCCCCAAGATTTTGGTTGTCACTGGACCTGTTGTGTGAAGAGGAATTAACCCTGACACTAAGATTTGATGACTATTCCAGTATCAGACACTAGTGTCTCCGCAAACTTACTATCAGATTTTGGAATTTAGATAAGGAATGCGAGAAACATGGGTGACTAAGATATTTTAAACACATCGGTTCCGGTATGCCTATCTGTGCTAAATCGCTAGGTCATCCAACGCTTGGATGCTCCATTAGGTCTGTCCTCTTGTGGCAGGAGTTAGTCCGGAAAGCCGGCGATGCACGGAGTTTGGACTATGGCCTCAGGAATTTCTTTCTTGCTCGATTAGGCACGCTATTTGTCTTCGAAGAGATTAACGAATCTGTTGGTTAATTCCGTGAAGTGAGATTTATAATACATCGCTGTAAGTACCAAATACATTCTAATATCGATTAGAGCATACATCTTATTTATATTTTATATATTATATTTATGTTTTATATTTTATATCTATATTAGAATATACTATATATTTTATAATTATGTTTGAATAAATTGATCCTGCTGTTGTTACAACTTTCCAGCGAAGATTCTATGAATTGAACATATAATCCTAACATGTCATCGACGAATTTCACATTACATTTCTTGGTACACACGTGCAACATGATGTAACGGAGGAATTCTGCCCAGAAAGACTTCTCGAATGTATGTAATTATCCTGACCATGAAGACCTTTCGAATTTAACAATCTTGCCCACAAAGACCTCTCTAATGCAACAATCCTGTCCATAAAGACTTCTCATATGGAACAATCCTGTCCACAAAAACTTTTCCAATAAAACATTCCTGTCCACGAAGACATCTCATATGCAACAATTCTGTCTACAAACACCTCTCGAATAGAACAATCCTGTTCACAAAGACCTAATGAAAAGATCCTCACCACAAAAATTATTTCTGAACAACTTTCCAGTACAAATATCTTGAAACAATATTCCAATCGACGTATAGTACCCATAATAATGTTCCAGCAGTAAATGAATCATACTGGAAGCTCGATAAGAAGCGATCGATTAAAGATCGGATGGCGCCACGTCGTCGATCGATGAATTAAGACTCGCAGGCCCAAACGCGAGTCCCAGAAGAGGACGAGCGAAGAATCCCGGCGTGACGGCCCACCTGTTTTGTCCACCCGTTCGCTCGTCCATCCGTCTGTGGCCCGGTTGTGCCCCAGTTGGCACAGGTGTTTTTCGAGACTCCGTCTCTTTTCGTCCGTTGGGCCCGTCTTTTTGTTTCGTATGCAGTCTCTGTCCCTCCAGCAACCGCTATTCATTATGAAGCGCCAGCGGGACCGAGAGTGAGTGTCGCCCGTTGGATAGAGCGGGATAGACTACGGTGAAAATGACGGATCGCTAAGGAGCCACGATGCGACAGCTTCGGACGGATGGGCGGATAAGCGGCTTCTATGTGCGAGCGTGTGCGACGAACGAGTCTCGATAACAAGATCGATCTTAGGAATAGACGATACATCGTATGAATTACACAGCCATTTGTTAACACGATTCGTAACGTTGTAGTTTGTTTTATTATGGTGCGGCGGATCGTTGTCGTTTATTCTGGTCGCTTTTGTAAACGGCTTGAGGTGAGACATTTTTTATTTTATGTATTGGGATTCGACATATCGATCGAGAATTTTGGATTCTCGAAATTTTGGAATAATCGGATTCGTGAATATCCGAGCCTGGAAATTTTCGAATTTCAAAGTGTTTCAATGCGGAAAAACCCTAGTACTCATATTTTCGAATTTCTTGAATCTTTGAATTTTCAAGTTCACAAATTCACAAGTGCCCTGATTCCTGTATTTTTCGTTTCTCAGAATCCCGAATTCGCAAGTCCCCAAACTGGGAAATCCCTAAATTCTGAGGTCTCTAAATTATTAAATTGCATGAAATAGTAATTTCTCCGAATTGCAATCATGCCGAATACTGTTACGCTGAATTATTATAGTCTCGAATGACAAGCATTCCGAATTGCAATTGCACCGTGTATTATTGCGTAGAATTGAAATCATCTGGAGTTTTGATTGCACTAACAATTGCCCGGAATTGCAATCGCATTAGATACAATCATACTGACTTGCAACCACCTCGATTTGCAACTACAGAATTGTACTACCGCAAAGTTTCAATCGTCCCATATTGCAATCGCATCTACTACAATCATGCTGAGTTATTAGCAATTATCTCAAATTGCAATCGCCCCGAATTGTAACCACCCCGATTTATAATTGCAATCATAAGCTCGCGCAAAATTTCAACCACCCCGAATTGAAATCGCCTCAAATTACAATTGCCCGAAATCTCGATCGCGCTCGGAAAAAACAATTAAATTTTCCTCGATGCGATGTAAATTTAATTAACGATTTACGTCACACGGATCTTCCGTGCAAAGTTTTGTCCAGAACGGAATAATTGTGGCGTCGAAAGGTTCGTATCGCGGATTAGAGTCCGGAGGCGAGGTTTGTCCTTATTACGCATGCAAATTCCCCTACGTCGGATTAACAGATCGGTAAACAGCGTAATAATATAATAGGATGCTGATGCGTTAAAGATGGCTCGCGTATAATTAACCAATTGCCTTCGGCTCTGCACGTCGTCTTTCAAACTTATTTATCCCTCGCCACGACCTCTAATATGCATGCACGCACACGATCTATTCACGACAAAATTAAAATAAGCAAATATAATATTAGTCCCATTCAACCATAATTAGCAGTGTCTTCCACGCTGCTATAATCCAACAGAATATTTTCGATGTCAACGAAATCTCTCTTTATTTATGTACTTATGCAAACTCGAAATAATTAATTTATCGACAGGTAATGAAAAGAAATGTGCATGACCAGGCTAGTTATAATACAAATTATTAAGAACAACGACACTCAATCTTTCAATTCCGTCTTTAACTCCGTTCGAGTGTATCATATCCTCGATGTCAAGTGCCTTCAAAACCTCCTCCCCTTTATTTATTCTGTAAATAATTAATCTATGCGAAATATAAATTAGCAACAATTTCGAAATCGTAAAAAAAGGAATTTGCAACGTTTGTCATAAACTGACTATAACGTCATTTAACGCGACCAAGATGGTTGATCGATGGCTGTTCGATCGCGAAGTCACAAACGACCCTGACTTTTGCCAACGAATTTTAATTCGCGTGCTCGCTCGTCGTCGTCATTTATGCAACTCGCGTGCATGCAGCGGTAAACAGTTTAATGATCGGTCAGCGTAGCGGGACGAGCTAAAAACTCGCGGATAAAAATTTTATCGAATGAATTGCAAGTTGACTAATGCGTATCTAGACTCGTGCGCCACGCAACGTCGATTCGAAACGGCCGAGACGAAGAAACAAGGGAGAAGGAACGATTCTTATGGCCATATAAGGAGTTGCGTTACTCGTTAATCGCCTACGATCGATAACCCACTTCGTTGTTTCGTTGTTCGCGTGTTCGCTTCTCGCGCGTTTCGCTCCACGAACGAACTTTCGGATTACGGCGTTAGGATAATCCGCAGGAAACGACGGAGCCACTGCGAGCCTCGTTTAAGCCTAAGTCCCATAACTTCCTTCTTATCGGCGGAGTTTATTATGAAAACGAGATCGTTAATGGTTAGGGTGGTGGAAATTTGAGGGATCGAGTGCATTGGTAGATCTGGAAGTTGGAAAAGTAGAGGTTGCGGGACTTGGGGAATTTGAGAATTTGAGATTTGAGAATTGGGAGATTTGAGAATTGGGGGATTTGAGAATTGGGAGATTTGAGAATTGGGGGATTTGGGAATTGGGAGATTTGAGAATTGGGGGATTTGAGAATTGGGGGATTTGAGAATTGGGAGATTTGAGAATTGGGAGATTTGAGAATTGGGGGATTTGGGAATTGGGAGATTTGAGAATGGGGGATTTGAGAAATGGGGTTTTAAGAATTGGGAGATTTGGGAATTGGGAGATTTGAGAATTGGGGGATTTGAGAATTGGGGGATTTGAGAATTGGGGGATTTGAGAATTGGGGAATTTGAGTATTGGGGAATTTGAAATTTGGGGGATTTCAGAATTGGGAAATGTGAGAATTGGGGGATTTGAGAATTCGAGGATTTGAGAATTGGGGAATTTGAGATTTGGAAAATGTTTGAATTGGGGGATTTGAGAATTCGGCATCTTGGGAATTTTGGATGTTAATATCGAGGCGACTGAAGTTTGGAGGGACTGCAACTCGGCTCGATTGTACTCAATATTCCAACAATTCGTTGTGACTACAGTTGAGAGCAATTATAATCGAGTATAATTCACCGCGACCGCGAGCCTAATCGCGATCGCCATCCAGCTAGAAAGAAAGAATTTCAGTTCACGCAAGAACCCGCAAGCCATTAGATGGTACTTAACAATCATTTCGGCCGGCAGCTCGCATTTTTCTGCCGGCGTCAGGAACGTTTCATCAAACGGGTTAGCCTATCTATTAACGGCGACGTTCACCGTGGTTAAATGGTATCTCTCTAATCTTTTGGCCGTAACACGGAACAACGACGGAACGGATACCTGTCCAGCGTACCGGCAAAAATCGCGTAAAATAATCGCGCGTACTCGGCCCAGATCCGGCGCGTCGAATTTATCGATCTGTCGATCTTCGTATAATGAGCTAATCGGATGTTATATTGTTCCACGGGGTTCAGGAAAGTACACACGGCCACGAACAGCCGGGCGAATTAAGGCGAGCCCGAGAAAGCGCCGAGAGAAAGAGAGGCGGAAAAAGAGGAGAACGCGCACAGTACGGCGAAACAATGAGAGGAAGTGAAGGTCCAACGAGTCGCCGCTTCTTTCCATTCCCGATTGCCGTGGAACTTTAACAGAAGATATCATCCGTGCCACCATTCTCTCTCATCGGCTTTATACCGGTGTGTTCACCGTGTACGTACATGCTGTGGTGCAAGATATACGATCTTTGTGGCCCGTACGATGCCCCTAACGTCGGCCATTATCTCGATCGGCTTCACCTAACCTATCCATCGCGCTGCCATTCTAAATTACCGCTCTTCTTTTTCCCCCGATGATGCCCCCGTTCTTTTCTACTTTGTTCCCTTCTATTTACCGCCACTTCCAGATGGATTCGCTGACGAGGATCGGGAAGATTCGCGACCGGATACGAGTTCGCGGGTTTACCGTAACGATAGGGTCAAATGCTTGGCTAAGTTGCTGGCTCTATGTGGGAGAATGGAAAATGTACCGTTACCGGGGGATACTGGTGCATTCGACGCGAGGACGGAACCACGATATTATTTCTGGACGAATTTCTCTGGGGTGAGTTTTTTTAGGTTAGGCATTGGCTTGGGATAAGCGTTAGGAATTTTTGAAATTCGTCACAGTTTGGCTCTTTGGGGTTTTGGGGTTTTTGTGGTTCTGATCTTCGACATTTTTGAAATTTTGGGAATTCAGAAGGGTCGAATTCGAGGGTTTCGGGACACTGGGATTGTCGAATTTAGGATTTCGAGGATTTGGAATCTTGGGGTTCGAGAGTTTCAGGAACTGGAAATTTGAGACTTTGATAATTTGAGGATTTGGAGCGTTGAAAGTTTGGGATTGTGGGAATTCGGGGTATTGGAAATTTGGAACACTAGCAAGCCGATCAGTTGAAAGTTTGAGAAATTAGAAATTTGGGATTTTGGGAACTTGGGATGCAGGATATTTGGAAATTTGAGAATTCCGATCCTTGAAAATTTGGGATTTTGGGAAATTGGGGCGTAGGATATTTGGAAATTTGAGAATTCCCATCCTTAAAAATTTGGGATTCTGAGAACTTAGGGCACAGGATATTTGGAAATTTGTGAATTTGGAGCCTTGAAGTTTTGGGAGTTTGGGAACTCGGGATGTTAGAAATTTGGGATTTTAGGAATCCCATTAGTTGAAAATTCGGGAATTCCGAAATTTGGTATGTTAAAAATTCGAATCTGTAGAAATTTCATGAGTTGGGCATTTGCAAATTTAAAACTTCTAAACTTTGAAAATTTGTATAATACATTTCAGAATTCGGTAAGTTAAAAATTTAAGATTTCAATAACTTGGGACATTGAGAATTCGAGGATTTAAGAATTTAAGAGCTCGGAAATGGTGGAAAAATACAATGATCTAAGATCGTAAAAACTTCGAATCTTTGAAACTTTCAAACTTACAAGCTCGTGAACTTGCAAACTTCGATTCGATTGCCGTTCCCGCCGTTTCACTGTTTCGTTGTTTCACCAGACGTAGGTAACGAAACGGGGAGAACGGGGCGGCTGTATCGGCGATGGTTGTTTTCGCGAAGACAAACGGCGAACACCGTTTGTCCCCGATTTCCCGTTATGCAAGAAAGTTCGTCCGGTGTGTAGCACGCGCGTGTGCGATGTCTCGCATCCTGCGGGAGCAGCTGCCGTGAAATCGCGGATCACGGCCGCGGTGTGAAATCGCGGCTGTCCCCTTCAGTCTGCTGCTCCCGTTTCGTACAGATTTTCAGCCGGCGTTTCGATCCGCGATCCACGTGCCCGATTTTGTTTTTTTTTTATATCCCCGCCATAATCTCCACTCTCTCTTGATCCGCAAAAACGACTCTTTTCCCTTCGCGTACGACTACGCTCTTACTTGGTGCGTTAAACTTTTCATTTGATTAAGCCGAACTATAGACTCGACGCGTTTATGGACGTCGGTCAACGTCCATAGTTACACGTTTGCGTTTATAGTTTGCTGATGTGACAGCAACTTCGCCTACCGGCTATATTGGCCGACGTTAAATTGATTCGTCGATAATATAATTTCATGGAAGTTATGAATCCCTCAACTTGTCTCGCGGTTAGGTCGCATTATTCGTTAAAAAATATTCTTACTGTGGTTAGTTGGTGATGTTCAAATACGGATGACACTCTTTTTCTTCGAGTTAAATAGGACTTCAAATTCGGATTTTAAAACGAATTTAACACTGGACTTACGGTCGTCGAATGATCACCCGTATTTAACACGTTGAGTTCCACCCAAAAACAGTTTCAATTTCTTCTGGGAAATAATTTTATTTTCCAGAAATTTTATAGACAATTTTCATAATATTTTATCGTCGTTTGTTCGATAAGCTTTAATATAGTCACAAAAATTGTTTATACTTTATTATGTTAAATGTTTCAATTAAAATTAGCGATAAATTTATGTATGAATTCATGCGTCACCCGTATCTTGGTAACATGGCACTCAGAGTGTTAAATTGAAACTAAAGTATAAAAATAAGTAAACGATGGACAGCACGTAAACTGACTCACACAGTGACTCTTTATTTCTACGAAAGATGACTTACATTTTGACTGAAGCTTAATTTTCGTAATTCGAAATAAGAAATCTAAGATCCGTCATTGTGACGGGTGCCGTAAATGTATTGTTAACCCGACGATAAGGGTCGCTCGTATAAGACGCTATATAGAGGTGAACACGGGAAAATGGCGGCCAGGAGTTCCCACCGTGCAGAAAGGGCGAGGAAAAGCGACGCTCCTAAATTCAGCGAGGCTTTTTCTTTTTGTCCGTCGCAAGAAACGACTACGGCCGCCGCATAAAGTAACTCGGTCTGCATTTATCTGCACAACGTGTGCAAACGGCGGTACGAGTCGCAACGACCCGTGTGCTCGTGTTTATGTTAAATTACAGGTGGACACACGCGTCGCGGCCATTAGTTTGCTCTCCTATGCACGCGCTATGCCGTTCCGCCATCACGCTTTGTCCAACTCAAACAGATATTTTATAGATTCATGCGCGGCCAGCCGATGTTTACGTGCGTACACATCATTAAAGGAAATCGTTATGGTATAGAAATAAGATTTGGACTGCAACGTGTTTTCTGATTAAGCTAGACTTAGCTGATTTGTTGTTTGATTAAGTTTGGTGTTTTGTTGTTAGGTTATGTTCAGTTGTTTTGTAGTTAGGTTAGATTTAGGTGTTCTGTGGTTAGGTTAGACTTAGGTGTTTTGTGGGTTTGGTTAGGTTTAGGTATATTGTGATTAGGTTAGGTTTAACTGTTTTGTGAGTAGACAATTCACGGCGACATTCATTTTACTTATTTTATATATTGAATATTTATACGCAATGTTCATTGGTCACTGTACATACACGGTATATCTATTACGATAATTGGTGTTGTTTATATATACAGTATTGGTATTATAATAATGTGTGTTGTTTCTATATACAGTACACCTATTATAAATACTGGCGATTTATCGACAAGTAAATAGGGTGAACGGTAGTGGTCGCTTTCTGGCGCGACCACCGCGTCAATGAGGAATTTAAGAAACGAGAGGAACCGTAAAATCGAACGGTACCCGAGCTTTCTTCTCCGGCAACACGAAACGGCGAAGCGGGCAATTTCGAAGGGAGGGTCGCGTTTACCTGAACGTTCCTCTTCCGTAACGCTCTCGTGACCGGAGCGTTTTCGGGCCGCCACCGCGTCTCGTAACGGGTTGATCGTCACCCTCCGCGTTCCATTCGGGAATCCATCGTACGAACAGCCGAAACCGCGAACTCACCGCGGTTTCGTCGTCCGAGTTCCACAGAATGATTGATCTCCTTCTCACGGTTTCACCGCGCGAGGAGGATATTCAGCGCCGGAGAAAAGAAAGAAACAGAAAGGAAACGAAGGAGAGAGCCGAGGACAGACATGAGGTGGAGGGGGGGGGGGATGAGGGGGTAGGACGGTCAGAAGAATTGAAAGAAGTTTGGAAAATAAGGCGAAACCGGAAATGGGCGTACGATAAGCGCATGCGACGATCGACACGCAACACACAAGCGCTCTAATTTTAGATCTTGTCACTCTGACGCCAGCTGGTGCGCTCCTCCCCGCCTATTACGCCCGTTTACGCACACTTACGCGCTCCGTGGCGTCGCTTCAACCCGCTTCAACCCGCTCCGGCTCGCCTCCGATCGCTTTGTTTCCCGCTGACTTCGTTGGACGCCTTCAAGCGAGCCGCATATGTTGCGCGTCTCACGTTCGAGCCCTCTCGAACGATTCCACTTGCAATCGGACTCTTTGGAGTTTTGGGGCTTTTTATGGTTCTGGACTTCAACATTTTTGGGACTTTGGGAATTGAGAACGGTCAAATTTTAGGGTTTTGGGGCTCTGGAATTGTCGAATTTAGGATCTCGGCGCTTCGGAGTCTTGGGGTTCGAGAGTTGCAGCAATTGGAAATTTGAGACTTTGATAATTGGAGATTTTGGAGCTTTGAAAGTTTGGGATTGTGGGAACTCGGGGTATTGGAAATTCAGAACACTGGGAAGCGGATTAATTAAAAGTTTGAGAATTTGGAAATTTGGGAACTTGGGACGCAGGACATTTGGAAATTTGAGAATTTCGAGCCTCGAAGATTTCGGAGTTTGGGAACTCGGGGTGTTGGAAATTTCAGACTTTGGAAATCTGATCAGGTGGATATTTGGGAATTTGGGAATTCGGGGCGCAGCATATTTGAAAATTTGAGAATTTGGGAGTTTGGGAACTCGGGGTGTTAGAAATTTGGGGTTTTAGGAATCCGATGAGTTGGAAATTTAGGAATTCAGAAATTTGCTATGTTGGAAATTCGACTTTGTTGGACGGCTTCAAGCGCGCCGAATATGTTGCCCGTCTCACGTTCGAGCCTTCTCGAACGATTCCTCTTCCATCAGACGATGCCCGAAATGGTTTGATAGCCCTACGGACTTCTTGTCACCTGCAGGATACGTTAACCGAACGGGTCGACACGATTCCGATGGAATTCTGATACGGTATAGCACTTCGGAGGACATCCGATACATTATCGGCAGGGTGAAATTAGCCCTTAACTTTTTCGATAGGGATCTCGTTCGAGGAAATACCTTATAATTTTGAAAAGGACGTCGGTACTGCGTGAAACTTGTTTTTTTTTTCGCTAGTTTTTACATCACTGGTGAGAGATCTAGGGGAGATTTTTTCTTCTTCAGGGTGATCGCGACGTGCAGGACCGTCTACTCGCTGCTTGATAGTTTCGGAAAATTTTCAACATTTTTTTCCATGAGTTTTGAGAATGCTAGGACTCGGACACTGGAAAAGTTGGGAGTTTGAGATTTCGCATACATGGAAATTTATTGGAAAATCCCTAAATTGGCGATTTAGGGTTTCGAGAAGATTGGAATTCGAGAATTTAGGAAATCGGAGATTTAATGTTTTGAAGATTGAGTGATTCAGAAATTTAAAAATTCTCAGATTTGGGAACTAGATAATTTGGGGATTGGAGGATGTAGAAATTCAAGAATGTAGGAACTCGAAGATTTGAAGATTCGAAGCTGTAGACATTCGAGAATTTAGGAATCAGGAGACCTAGAGATTAGCATATTTATGAATTCGAATATTTAAGAATGGGGCCATTTAAGAATTCGAAGACTTGAAAATCGATAAAAATGATGGAATGCGAGAATGTTAGAAATTTACAAAAACGTACATTCGAAAATTCAAGGATTTGTGAATGTTTAAGTTTGCCCAATGCGAAAGTTGAAAATTTCCAAATTTACACAATCGATCTCCCAAAATCGAAATGAATCGCTGAAATTCTACAATCTCAACGATAGAAACAGTATCTTCAGAAAAGGAAACAGTATCTGTCTCGAGTTTCCTAAAGTTATTCAAAATTTTCCAAAATGTTCACCTGTATCTATGATATGGTCGAGTGTGAAACGTCGTGATCTATTAGTTCATCAACCTGTTCATCAGATAGCGGTCCGTCTTCAAAGACCTCTTCATTTTCATCAAATTAACAGACGAACAGGTGCCTGCATCGATTTTTTTTCTTTTATAGTGACCCACAATATATTCCTTTATAACGGTAATTATCGATACAAAGCGTAAGGACGTGTACAAAGCAATGTTGCTTCTTACAGTAACTATTAACTTGCAAGAATCATCGGCAAGAATGAGTACTATATACCTTTAACGTTCGCGCAATTTTGTATAATGATTGTAGCGATCACGAATTGCAATTTCGTGACGAACATTCCGCGTAACGATTGACAGGATGACTTTCCTTACAAAAATCAACGTCGTCATAATTGCAGGTTACCATTGCATTCCTCGAGGCTGATTCATTTCGCGATTCAAACATCAACTGCGCGACCATGCGAACAACAAAGACTGTATTTTAAAATCCTTGTCAAATGGTGTATTAAAATGACGCAGAATACGAAGCTCGTAAGAAACACGCAGCGAAATTATACGATTTTGAAGTATGAGCCTTGTCAACGGCAACAGTGGGTTACGCTGCAATCTTGATGATTTAAACGAAGTTCATTTTCCTTTTGATTTGCGGGGACGTGCGGGTGTATGATATTCTCAAGTTTGTCAGTTCATAAGTTAATAAAAGTTGGTAAGTTTTCAAGTTCTCAAGTCCTTGCGAGTTTGCCAGTTTGTAACTTCACGAGCTCGCAAGTTTGAAAGTTCTCAAGTTTCAAAGTTTCTATGTTCTTAGATCTTTATAGTTTTTTCAAATTTCCGAGCTTCTAAATTCTAAAATTTTAGGATCTCCAATATCTCAAATTTCCAAATTCCCAAAATTGCAAATTATAAAATTTCCAAATATCCTGCGCCCCGAATTTCTAAATTCCCAAATTTCCTGCATATCAGATTTCTAAAGTCCGAAATTTCCAACACCCCAAGTTCCCAATTTCCGAAATCTTCAACGCTCCAAATTCTCAAATTTCCAAATATCGTGCGTCCCGAATCCCCAAATTCCCAAATTTCCAACATATCAGATGTCTAAAGTCCGAAATTTCCAATACCCCAAGTTCCCATTTTCCGAAATCTTCAACGCTCCAAATTCTCAAATTTCCAAATATGCCGCTCCTCGAATTCCCAAATTCCCAAATTTTCAACTTATCAGATTTCTAAAATCCGAAATTTCCAACACCCCAAGTTCCCAATTTCCGAAATCTTCAACGCTCCAAATTCGCAAATTTCCAAATATCCTGTTCCCCGAATTCCCAAAATCCCGAATTTCTAAATTCTTTTTTGCATAACGTGAAATCGGGGACGAGCGGTGTTTGCATTTCGTCTTCGCGAAAACTATGATTACCGATACAACCACCGCGTCCCCCGTTTCGTTTTCACCGCCTCGAGAGTCAACGAAACAATGAAATGGCGGCGACGGCAATCGAATCAAACGATACGGAGCGTGGAGTGAGTGATCCATTGCGCGATAACCAGCTACTCCTCCTCTATTCTCGTTTGTACTCCCCCTGAAAGTGGGAAGAACTTCCGTCAGCCACGGAATAAGTGCATCCTTAATTGTCTCGGGGATACCAGCGTAATTAGAGAGATTATACGCGTCTATTCTCCATAGTCAACGATATTTCCATAGCGATGAGGAGAAATTTTACATATTTCGATGTTCCAGATAGGTGATAAATAGGGGAGCTAATTGTCTGGACTTAACGCGTGTGTTCTTTGTAGCGAGCTACACGACGCTTCCATCGAGGCGGACAATCTTTCGTGATGAATAATTTTTCTCGTAACGTTCGCTTGTAACGCGATAATTTCTACGGTTACATCCCTAAAACTTTCGACGTTCCGAGTTCACAAAGTACGGAACCTTGAAGTGCTCCAAATTTTTTAAATTCAAAACTTCTGCAGTCTCTGAAGCTCTAAAAACTTGGGTGAAAGCCTCCACTCAAGATTCGAAAAACCCTAACCCTCAAAATTAAAAAAATTTCAAATTCTCCACATTTCGTAAGATCGATATTTAAGATGTCTTAAATTCTGAAAATCCCACTCGTGCAATTTCAAACTTCCAAGGTAACGTATTCTCAAATTTCTGCACTGACAGGGCCGAACACTCAAAGTTTTCGATTCCCGAAATCGAAGTCCAAAATTCTCACGACCTCACGCTCTAAAATTCTGAATCTCGAATTTTATGATTTTTCCTGAAATCCTAAAGTTCCAAACTCCGAGTATCCCCTAAATTTTCAACATATCAAACTCTCGACGTCCCAAACTCGAGTTCCCAAACTTTTGAGGGGCCAAATTCGCGAAGTCCCAAACATCGAAGATCACCGAAAACCTCGAACCCGTCTAGCTCTAACTCTAGCCGTCTAAGACCGAGATAGGGGTAATTAAACTGTATAAACTCGATCCGGATAATTATCAAAATTTCCATAGTATGAACGAAAAACCGTGCATAGACCGAGTTTTAATCGAGCGCCATTAGAACGGTAGAGCGTAACACCGCCATTTCTTCAGCTCCCACGGAACGGTAATTACCCTATCGAGATATCTCGAAAATTGCCATCGGATTGCGCACTTGCCAAAGGAAATGGCACTCGGGAGGAATAGGCGATCCACTTTCGCGAGGGAACAGACGGCGATTCGGCTCGAGTCGCGTTTTACTTTGCATACGATGTCAGCTGCTACGCTTCGTCGATATTTCGCCGATAGCCGCGTTGCACGCTTAAAATTCACCTCTTCACCGACCGGCCATAAATCCGGAGCGTAACGGTGTGCCACTATTGTCGCGAAAGTTACGTGCGTGGCATTTCCGCGAATACGGAAACACCCAGACGTTCGTTCATCCTTTATTCTAATCTCGCTGCCGCTTCGATGCTCTTCGGACATGTTTCCGCGATTATTAACACTAGATTCATGCACAACCATTTTTTACATATCTTATTTTTAGTAGCGAAAATGAGTAAGCAGTGTCTGTCAAAACGTAAGTTATCCTTCGTTGAAATAAAGAATCATTGTGCGATTTAGTTTAAGTGTGGTCCATTATTTTCTTATGTTTATACCTTAGTTTTAATGTAAATATAAATGGTCATTAATCGTCCGTAAATCTAGTGCAACCACACCGTATCCCAATATGCCCGCCGTGAAAAAAAGAAAATCATTTTCCGAACAATCCGATAAATACGCGGACGAGAGGGTGTTCGTTAGAGGACGCAGGCTGACGCAAGTCCGAGTGAAACGATGGGAGATTTATGCGGCCGCTGCAGCTCTCGCCGTAAAAGATAGGGTATCAGGGGGATCGGTATCTTTTTGCGGCGAATCGGCACGATCTCCTGGAGGGCAGGTTCCGCGTGCACGTACAGGAATGCGACGCAAGCAGTGCAAAGGGCGGCACATCTGCGCCGAGCGGCGAAAAGACGTGTAGGGACGCGCGTGCGTTTAGCGGCGTGCAGGTTGGTCGTGCACCGGGTTAAAAGGAGGGTGCATATCGCGAGATAGGATCGGACGCGGTAGCCGCGCACGACCGGCTGTAGACGAGATAAGAATCGTTCGTCGAACGAAGGAGGCCAACCCCTTTCGGCCGACTTTTCAACCACCTTG
This sequence comes from Coelioxys conoideus, assembly GCA_947623535.1. Taxonomy (NCBI): domain Eukaryota; kingdom Metazoa; phylum Arthropoda; class Insecta; order Hymenoptera; family Megachilidae; genus Coelioxys; species Coelioxys conoideus. Next base: position 13,267,539 of record OX392459.1, read on the forward strand.
CAACGATTCGGCTCGTATCGCGGGAGGATCAATCTCCCTCGCATTCGCGGGCCCGCCTTGTACGCCGCCGCGATACGATATATCGCCATCTGTGGCTCATTAGCTTAAGCGGTACAAAACAGAGTGGCATGGTATCTCGCCGCGGTTCGCTGCTTCTCTTGTCGCTCGTCTTACCCTCTCGTTTAACAACGCGATTCCGCTCCTCTTCTCTCGGATATCGTGCTAGGCCGCTTAACGGTCATTATACGGATTATTACCTTACTCCTCGAGTGGAAAACCGCCAACTGACGAACGTCCTGGGCCACCGGAACGAACAACGGACTACTTTTTACGACGTTTCGACTTCGTAGTTGGCTGCTTCCGTCGGTTCACGCCCAACATGAGCGCGAAACCACTGCCGCCTTCCGGTGTACCGTCGTCGAACGGGTGCTTGTCACGATTCGCTTTTCAGAAAATTAATCGTATCTACAGAAAATGATACTGAATGTTGCATGTCGTCAAAGTGAATATCATTCGATTGCGAGGTCAGAATTCTTACGTGTCTGATATACCTCCCATGTATTCTATTTATGAAATTAACCCTTTGCACTCGAACGGCGACTCACGTTCACATAATCACTCGCGGCAATTTTATTTAATGCAACAATTTGAATCAATACTTTTTAACTGAATGCATAGTGTTAGACGATAAATGTTTGAACCAAGTGAAATGGACAACAGTGACAATTAATGGTAGAATTATTGCTAATACTAGCTGTCTTAGATCCCATTTGATGGTACCAATAATAATTTAATTTGTGTATTGGGTAATTTCTTATGAATTGTATATAAATAATTGAACTATAAAAATTCGTGAACTTGGTAATTCCTTACTAATTATAAAGAAATAATTATTATATCAACGTTCGTGTACTTGGTGATTCCTTATGAATTGTAAATAAATAATTGACTTATAGAAATTCATATACTTGGTAATTCTTTATGAATTGTAAATAAATAATCTATCAAAATTCGTGTACTTAATAATTCTTTACAAATTGTAAATAAATTAATACACAGTCATAAATGATCACGAAAACAGCTACCTAACAGCGTATTGCAATAGGAATCTAAAAATATCGAAATAAAAATATCACTTAATCCTACCGACCCGATGCGACGGCACTTTCCAACGCCTAATCCAAAGATTACAAACCGTGTAAGCAAGCCGACCGATCGCCAGACAATACCATCAATTTTTCACGTAGTTCAACTGGAACAGCGCAATAATTCCTAATTCCGCAACGTTGTAAACGCGGGTACATTACGCAACCAGGAGTACGAACAAGTTGCACGAGCATGTGAATTTTAATCTCGTCGGTATTTGATACGCGGATTATACAGAATCGAATAATAAGCCGCTGACGCAAACAACGACCGCGAGTTGCACGCGCTTGGAATTATAATAATTAATCGGCGGAACAGAACGTGCGCGTACATCGAGATGCTTTGTATCACCGACAGTTTAATCGGTCTGGCAATGTCGCCGATCGAAGATGCGCCACGTTTCGTGATTTCTGTCCGTGCACACCGAAATGACCACCGTCGACGTATTTCCCTGCGAGCCCTTCGAAATTTCGCAGGCCACCTCATTTACTTACGGGACCGTAAAAGGAAGTGTCCGAAGGTTGCACGAACACGATCATACTCTTTACGCGGACGCCTCATTATCCCATTCTCGCATCTGACTCGGATATCCTTCCATAATATGCGTCGAGGATTCTGGTAATAATTTTAAATTGTACTTTACAAGGGAGACTTTAACTGCCTCGATTAGCGGTATTAACTCGTAATTATTGGATACAATGTATTTCTCAGGTACGTAAGTATTGTACGTTTGGTCATATTTACTTGTGAGTGTTCCGCATAGTCGGTTCGGTTCAGTTAATTTTCATATTGCTGAGATATTTGCTGGGGAATATATGTTCTTTGTGATCCCCATTTCGTCAGGATATCACTCTTTTCATAATCTTTGCAGTCGCTTTGAAATATTTCATAAATCCCCATTTCGTCGGTTTGGTCGGTCATTTAGGAACATTTGCAGCCTCCTAGTTCATAATCTCGCTGTTTCAGAATCTACGCACACGCTTTGAAATATTTCATAAATTCCTATTTTGTTAGTTCGGTCCACTAGTTTCTAAATATTTCGCAGTTTCCTAGTTCATAGTGCGACCGCTTCAGACTCTACGCGCCCGCGTCGAAAAATTCCGAGAGTCTCAATTTCTTGTATTCGATGCTTCGAAATGTTCGCGAGTTCCCCAACACGTAACGAACTGGTGCGCGAAATCTACGCGGCCATTTTGAAATCCTCGCGAGTGCTCGGTCACACGTTTCGCCCTACGAAACATTCGCGGCGCGGCTCCCGTCGTTCGCTGCCATAAGCGTGCACGGTGGACGAAAAGCCGCAACCTTGAGAAAACACGACGGAAGCGTACCGCAACGGTCCGAATGTTTCTGGAATCGATGGAAATTGTGCGTGTCGGCCGAAAACGGGGTTCGTGGCTCGTAAGACGGCCGGTGTGCACGGTCGCCACCCACGCTGGCAGAAACGGCAAACGAACAGGTAGGTAGTACACGATATACGTCGGACACGACAATGGTCGCGTTCTCGTTCACAATGACAAGAAGGGAGCCGGTTATTGAAAGGCAAATGAGAGGCAGCGTTGCTCTTCCTCGGCTTTTAGTCCGTCATCTCCTTTCTGTCGCGTACCCACATCCGCTGCCTTTCAAGTAGCACCCCCAAAACACACCTTACGCAAATTAATGTCGCAACGCTAACAGATCCACGGCCCGGATGACCGGGACAACGAATCGGCCAAAGGACAGTCGGCTCGTCATCGTCTTTTAATAATGATTCATCGCCATACGGCGCGACTAATTGTTTACCAGACGTTCACAACGATCCACACCACCGTGAACGCTTCTTCTGTCGTCGACACACGGGCCACGCATGCATATGTATCCTCACGTGGCTTTCTCTTTTCTTTTCTTTCTGTTCGGCTGCTATTTTATGGCTCGTTTTCTTGTTTCGATTCGGTTCCCCGGTTTCCTGCTCGCTGTTCCGTTTCTTTCTTTCCCGTTCATCCCCCGGCAACCGATTCTCAACGCGTCACACCGTTTTCCTACGTTGCACGCGATGCTCCCGGAAATTTGTTTTCGGTTTGCCCATGAATAATCTCGTTGGTTTTTTTCCTGCATTCTGCGGCCCGCCTGGCCCATTTGCATACGTCAATTAACAGCTTCTTGTGTATTTTCGGATGTTTGCTCGGGACTGTCCGTGTGTATTTTTGCCCTAATTTGAGTTTATTGAGGGTGGTTTGTCGAATGCCTTTATCATTTTAGTGTCACGTCCTGTTATATCGATTGTGACCGTTGTAATCAACGGGATCGTTTGCATACTCGATTATGATGTTATATTTTCATCGATTTCTTGCAACGGCAAGAGAAATAGCACGTTGCCGCAAAGAAATTTATTTAATTAGTTGAACAAATTGTCCGCCATGGGTTCAGTATCGTTAGAGTCATCTAGCGATCGATGATGAAAGTACCGAAAGTGGAAGTCGTGTTTCTTCGAAAAATAAATAATCTTTATGTTCTACTGGCAATAATAAAACGTTCCTTTGTTATTAGAATATTCGGTAAATATAACGATTTGATTTAAGCGTTGGAACGATAATTTAACATGACCCATTCTTTGGACCTTTGAAACACTACAGCCATCTAGCGTTTCTGTAATTACCCATCAAAATCTTTTTAAAATATCAATTTTAATACTTTAAATAATCAATAATTCCATTAATGGAATTACTATTTAAGTAAAGAATACCTTATTTACACCGATAACTACCAAAAACCATTTATTTTACGAACAGAAACTTTTTGTCTTGCTAGTTTTGTCGTTCACTGCTAGACGGCACCACATGCGGTATTTTAAAACTTTGCATCAGTACGGTGTTTAAAAATTCAAAAAATGGAGTTAATGCAACATTTTTATCGTACTAAATGAATCGGATTAAAAAAACAATATGGCAACTCTTATTTTAGTAAAAATTGAGCGTTTACACCATTTTTAATGTGAACGTAAATTATTCCAGCTAGGTTATGTAACTGAAAATGTAGCTCAATAATAATTTAATACAGAAGCTGGCTAAATGTTATAAATTCAGCAAGAAGGGGACGAATATTTTTAAAAAATAAGGTCTTTGAAATTCGTTAATTTTTTAACATCATTTTTTATATCGCAAGTGTGATCCGAGTTATAAAACAAAAAATGGGACGGGCATGGACGTCGAACTAGGAACCGATCTTTACATCTAGATAACTTTTATTAACCAATATAATCGTATATTGTTACAAATGACGGCGGCACAGAGTGACGTGCCGCCCCAACGGATTACAATGAAACGGCGTGTTAACGTTATACAATCAAAAAATGGGAATTGATGAATGAGCGAATTCTTTTTTTTTCATACGAGTGTTAACGGTCGTAATCGTCGCTATTCGACTTCAAAGAACAGCTTACACGACAACATGTAATTTGTAGAGTTTTATATCCCTTTTCTCCTGTGAAACCAGCGTCAATTGGAAACCTCTCGTGTCCGAACGAGGTTCCGTCATCCGTTCGATCGCCATCCTTCGTATATTCATTGTGTCTCTGATAGAGTCGTGATTATGTCGGTTGTTGTGCGCGGTTTGTTATTGTGTGTATGTGTACAAACTGTAATTATGCTCGAAGACATCGAAAACTCACTACGTAATGTTAAATGACGACGAGTCGCGGATTTGCTCGGTCCATTCGCGTCACCGAACTCCTTTCATAAATTAACTCCCATCTCGATCATTTTATTCGATCCTCCGTTATAATATTCGTTCGACACCCTCGCGAGCGAAGTCGAACACGAAACACGTCGAGCGAGAGCGATCATGCCGCGCGCATAGTCGGTTCGATAGCAAATCCGCGACTCAGTGGTTAGGCTTACGGCTACTATCGAGATACTGATGTACATATACAAGAACCATGATTCACCTGTTCTCTAGAACACGGCTAGAGTATACAAAGACGTTGTTTGCCGAATAAAAACATTGTCGTACACGCACCGTTCCTCAGTCTCTCGCGCAGGCACACACGCATGCACACGCGTTCTCGATAAACTTGGAAGGGTATTTGTTTGTAGCGCGGGATGTGGCTGCGATTATCTTGTTCGAATTTACACGAGAACGAATTAAAAATATGCGCTGAACTTTTATAAGTCTTTGCTCCTCTGTCAGTCAATATCAACGTTTCACGCGTTCATCGAGAAAATCCTGGGATTCTCTGTTCGCAAATTTAATTTGCTCTATTCCCTCTTGTTCATTTATTCATCTTACTTTATAAAGAGTGTTGCTACTTTTTCTTGATTATCGGAAAAATGTCAACCAACTACTCCGTCAGTCGAGTGTTAATCATTCGATTAAATTCACGGTCGTATCATCGTCGCAACCACATCCCGCCACTTCCTTTATTTATTCCGGAAATCGGCAGGGTTATTTGGTTCCCTCATTGTGTTTACGCGTGCTTCGTCCTCCTCGCTTCCTTCTCATCTCGTTTCCTCTTTGCTCGCTGTGTGTTGGTCCTGTGTGGTGGCAGTGTCTCGTTAACTAATTCTCTGTCCCTCGTGTTGTTCCCCCGTTAGATTCCTCGTCCCGTTATGCTAGTTTTTCTGTCTGTTACGAGCTGGTCCTCGAGCGGATCGCTCATCGGAAGATCCGAGACTCGAGCGGAGGAAAGACCAAACGAACGCTTTAATATTTTTCTTTTTTTTCCATCGATTACGGCTCATCTGTTCATGGGTTTCGTCGATGGAAACGAGGGAGTCGTGCGTCGAAGGAGAGCCAATCGTTTCGATATTTATCACTTTGTCGATCGGTAACCGTATCGACGATTTATTACTTTCACGACCGGGTTTGAGATCATCGAGTGTCCTTGTTTCGAGAACGAATCACAATTTCGAGGAAACGATCGTGCAGCACACTTCGAACGCAACCCCTCGCGCGACAGAACTCGCGAACGTAATTGCTTTTCGTTTCACAGTCACTCTGCTGAACAATAATTTACTGTGCATCGTTTATTTACAATGGTTGCACACGGCGCTAGGGCTTACAATCGTGCACATCGAAGTCAATAAAAGATCTCCATAATCGCATTTTTATATATATATATAATATATATAATATATATATATATATATATACTTCTTAATTTTTTTTTTTTGTCATATTTATATCATGTTACTTTTTAATAATGTCTTCTTGGAGTACAATTATGTATTAGGGCCGTGCAAAAGTTTCAATCTTCTTTCGCAAATCAGCTTTAAAATGCGAACGCAATCGAGAAATACTCGTGGTACAAAAGTATGATTTATCCAAACCCTTATCGAGGATAAAATTTGTTTCTAAATCGAGGTATTTGAGTACTACCCCTTCGAAAAGGACGGGAATTTATTCGAATTTAAAATGATCGCGCTAGAACGTTGAAAAAGGGATTAACACTTTTGCATATGCCTAATATAATTAATTTTCATGTATAATTAGTATCGCAACTTCCATTCATTCGTCCCTTTCTAGTTCTCTCTCTCTCTCAATTATACATACGTCTAAGAATTAAAATATTTAGACTCGGATAGCTAGGTACGTAACTTCGACCGGGTAAACCACCGTGTACGGCTGGTGGATTATTATCCTTGTTTAATCGTTATTTCTGTCTTTACATCCTCGCTATTTCGTTCGGTTCGACGCATACGGCGCGTCTGCGGTATTGTGACAACCGGCGGAACGCACCGTGTGCGTCGCCGGCAACGAAAGCGTTAAAACGACGAAAGAATCAGCTCTGTTTCTCGGTCGACGTTCGAGATAGCCTTTTTTTTGTAAACTTAGCTAATCCGACAATTGTAATAATAATCTCTCGTGTGATTCGAGGGTACGTGTGAATGAGCTGTGAGAGTACGTACGTGTGTGTATGAGATTCTCTACCTGTATACCAACTATAATTTCGTTTTCTTTATAATCATCTTTATGCTTTCGTCGTGAAACGACGTCGTCTACGATAATCTCGTTACTCTCTTAAATCCCTTAGCCTCGCGATTAAAATCTACATTCGTGGTTCGTCAATTATCTCCTCTCCGCCGTTGTTACGAACATCGTTCACGGATGTTCGATTAGTTACATCGTAACGAAAAACGAACGAATAAAAGGAAGAAAAAAGAACGTCGCTCTCTACTCTTTTATACACACGATCGTCGCCGCTCCTCTCTTTTTTTCTTCCTTTTCTATTATTCATCTGTCCTCGTTTATACACTCGACTCAGCGACTCGGATTATTCCTCGACATCGTGTCGCGAACGTCGAAAGGGCGCGTATCGATAAACGATTCTAAAACGTTAGAAACAATCTTTGTACTTTGCACGCAACGAGAATGAACGTTGGAATATACATTATATATTTGGCGCGTTTCCTCTCCCTTCGACATTTCTATTTTCGCCGATAGAAAACGACGAGTGTTTGTACACTCACGTGCAACGATCGCTTTCATCGATAGGGGAAGTTATGCTAAATGGAGACAGAATGTAGAGACAATGCTTAGAGACACGTAATTAGATTCAGTGAAGATACTTAGCAGACTCGTGTCTTAAATGCAATCGCGATCACAGTTAGATCAGAGAGTATATACTTCGGAACAGATAGTCGAAGATGCTTAACCCTTTGCATTCCACAGGTGACTAACACTTGTCACTTTGTTTAATACAGCAATTGGGAATAGGTATTTTTTAACAAAATCTATATATTTTGCACATATAAAGTACAAACATAATGAAACAGCTGATAGTTTCAATAGAGACATAATAACTTTGAAAGTGTTCATTGAACTTTTCGTTGAAAACTTTTTATTAAAAATACCTTCGAGTCCAAAGGGTTAAGATTTAGATTAGAATCTTATAATCCTTTGCGTACAAGGTGTTTATAATTGTTACTGTATAACTATCGTACGCAGCATGAAGTTGAAGGACTATCAAGGGGCAGTACATAGTAAAGGTTGTCTATGATTTATGACGTCCAAATTTCAGTTATCTCCCTCTTATGGTTTCTTGTATATAAAATGCAGAAGAAGTTCTTAATTGTTGTTAAGAATGTACAAAAATCGAGACGAACAGCGCGCGGGAAAGCGTTTTCGTCGAAAAGAGACATCGTTGCACGCGACTGTACTCGCGAGACCGAAACCGGTGTATCTCTTACATTGCTTGAATTCAACGTGAAACGAAACTACCACCCTGTTCTTGCATCGAGCCCCTTATCCTTTGTTTTCCGTTCGCGACAAAGAGACCACGGCTCACGTTTCCGTCTATAAAGCTATCGCAAATCACGCTAACGAAGTAGATACTCGTTCGTCAATGAGATGAAGAAGCTGGTTCGCTCTTGGTCTGTTTCGGAACGCTCGATTTGCGATGGATTTCTCGCGTTGGTCCAACGATCGAACACGATCATTCAAGTTTCGGTATTTTTGGAGGGAGGTGGTCGAGAAATCGTTCCGACAAACTCGAAGAGCGAATCGATATTTCAGCGATGTCCTCGATGCACGATGGGGCGAAGGTACAATGTATAACATTATAAAAGTAGAAAATTTGACGGCAGTTATTATAGAGATCGTAGATGGTGAGAAACGCGGTGAAAGGAAATTGGCCCTGTTGCATTTTTGTTTGTTTGTTTTCATTTTTTATTTCGTGTTCTCTTCTAGATTTGGCTTGTTAACTTCGATGCTTCGTCGCGTCGAACGAACTCGTTTTAAATCGTGCGTATCTCTTCCGTTATCTGTTTTCCCCTGATTCGTGCTATCTCGTCTCACATTTACGACCAAGGAAACAACGTGTCAAGCCGCTCTGCCAAGATAAGAGAACCGAGAACAAAATATAACGAGCGTAAAAAAAAGTAAAACGATGCTCGGATCCTGCGCGAACGCGAGAGGACCCGGCATCGACGCTTCGCATTCGCCCTCCATAATTTCATCCCCCGACTCGACTCGTCCTCGTTCCAGTTCCTCGACGATGATCAACGCGTTCGTTGTCGATCCTGAACTCCTCGGCGTGCGTTTACGAAAAGGCTGCTCCGATCTCGTCCGCGATCCACGAACGTCTCAAGATATGTCCGAACAGCTTCCAGCCACGCTCCGTGGAAGCTTCGAAGCTCCTCTTACCTGCTGTCGTTCTCTCTTCATCAACGGGATCGATTCCGAGTGACGAGGGTACAGCCAGGAATGTTCGGCTCGTCGAGAGGCGAGCCCGGCCCCGTCTTCTCCTGTTGCCGCGAAAATTCGTTCGATCGTTGCCCGCGAACGTCGTTCACACCGGGCCATCGATCTCGACGAACGTCCCCTTCGTCTACTCGAGTCGTGCCTTGTAACTGGTCTTCCATATCTCCGCGAACGTGACCGCGCTGTGGAACCTGTGGAAGATGCACAACGGCAGGGTGACCCTCTGCACGATGGCCCATGCGAGGAAGCCGTAGAAGTCGAGCTGCACCGGGTTGGCCATCACCTTCTGCGACTCGAACGTGTAGATCACCCACATGGTCAGGTTGCAGATCAACAGGAACGTGACCACCTGTCGACCCGGCTTGCTGCGATCGTGCTCAGGCAGGTGGACCCGCCTGCGGGACACGTCCGCGATGAACAACATCTGAAGGATCACCTGGGCGACCGAGAGGAGGCCGGTCAGCATCACCAGGAGGTTCGGCTCGTGCGTGAATGCGGCCAACGAGCCGGCGATCACGCTGAACACCGCGTAAACGAACAGCCCGAAACCGGACACGCGCAGTAGAATGTCGTTCAGGTCGCTCTGCTCCTCGGCCTTGAACTTGAGACTCTGCACGCGGATGAAACCGACGATTATGGCGACGATCGACAGCACCATCAGCATGCAATGCGACACGTCCGCCAGGTAAATAGCGATCAGACCGAAGTCTGGGTGATGGATCAGTACGAAGAACAGGATCAGGCAGATCAGTGAGCCAACCAGCAACAGCAGGCCGAAGAACAGTCCTTTGCTCGCTCCTACACAGTCCACCCTTGTGTGACCTAATTTTGCGTTGAGACACGGGTCTTTTTTAGTCGTCTTTCGATTAACGTTTTCAAGATTTTAGAAAGTGCAGCAGCGAAGAAGAAGAAGAAGCTGGCAGTCGGCGTCGGTAGGTATCCCGTAATAGCGAAAGACAATCGAAAAGATTCGAGAAGTAGCTCGCTGTATTCTAACCGTTTGCACTATCGCCGTCTATTAACTTTCTTATTATATTTACAAATTATTATTTATTATTATTTATTTATGAATGGATCCGTCTACTAATTGTGTATTCGCTCGATTATTATTTTACAAATTATTTTGTTTACATTTTGTTTTACGAACTATTTGCATCATTATTTTATACGAATCATCAATTTTGTATTTGTCATTGCTTACGTGTCCCTGTGGTATCGTTTCAATTTAGGGCTTGATCGATCGGTGCAAACGGTCAGAGTACAAACACGATAAACGAAGAATTACCTGCGTGAGCCAAAGCGACAGCCCTTCGGGACAACATGGCTTCCAGGCGACGTTCCAAATCGGCTTCCACCTGATGGGGCCAACGGGGATGTCGTCCAATGTGTTTCCACATTACGTAAATCACCGCTGCACCGATCAGACTGTACTCGATGATGAAGGGGAACAGGTACGGTTCGGCATCCTGCACGATGGTTCCCATAATGTTCACGCGACCGCACGAATTAGACGCCATTTCCTCGTCCGTCAACGCCTCCGCGTAGATTCCAAAGTTCGAGCTCCAGAAATCCCCGTGGTTCGTTCGATTATTCACGTCGAAGATCTGGTGTAGCTGTCAATGTCATCGACGTGTCTATTAACTTTCAAATCTTTCTCTCCATATACAACGCTGCTTAATATGTTCTACATATATATTCATACATATACGATCTATACATATATTAGAACAATGTTACACCAAGGTTAGACCAATTCATATAAAATCCTTTTAAATTAATTCTTCAAAAATATTGCCGGCTTTTGGCACGAGATAGTTAACAGATGACTTGAATTTGGACTAGAATTCCTAGTGCAATTGGGATGGATCTTCAAATTCATACATGTGGGATATGAACCTTCGGAATCGATGAAGGATCACAAAGATTCAGTAAGGTCGTTTTATCAGACTCAAGGTAAAAGGATCATCGTCTAACTTTCAGAACTAATTTTGAAATTAAATGGGTACACCTAAGATCTAGAACGGGACGGATACACCTAGGACCTAGAATGAAATGGATACACCTAGGATCCAGAACCAGATGTATACACCATTAGCATTACCTGATCTCCGGTATCGGCCTGTGTTGTCTCGAACATTTCGACGTAGAAAGGCGAGAATGTTGTCGAAGGGGTAGTGGTGGTAGTGATGGTGGGCGTAGACATGGTGGTGCTGGTGGTAGTGGTAGTTGGAGCGGTGGTCTGTTCGGTGGTAGTTTTCGGTGTCAACGTAGTCAACAAGGTGGACAGCGTGTTGACGGTGGTCGCAGTTAAATTAGGCAAGGGTGCCGAGGTGGAGTTGGTTGTCGAGGTCAGGGGATTCCAGTCGGTGGTGGTGGTGGTGGTGGTGGTGGTACTGGGCGTCGTAACAGCCCTGGCAATTGCTCTTGCTGTTGTTCTCATTACACGGCCAAATGAGGCGATGGTCGTGCTGGCGATGGACGTTGTTGCGGTCGATGACCTCGCCGCGGTTAATGGCGCCTCGCGTAACGAAGCCACGTCACGGGGCGCTGTTCCTAAGATGGCGCCCGCATTTCGCATCGAGTGTTGCTTGATACTCTCTGAAAATGTTTCAACGTCACGTACTTTCGTTCCCTAACGCTCTGTTGGCTAGAGTGATCTATTACCGAAGCATCGACTGTACTTTCGCAACCCTAAGTCTAAATAAAGTAGATTATAAATTGTTTATAAATAGATACTAAACAGAGTACACAGACGAACGTGCTGTCAGGTAAAATTTTGAATCTGTAGCCCTAATAACCTCCTCAGCTAAAGATCATTATATTTTTATATCTAATCTATATCAATCTACCTATTGAATACATTTTGATAAATATTGCAAAACCGAATAGTTGTGAGAACAAAAATTATAAATCAAGGTGGTCACGAAATGGACTCACCAAGAATTCCAGCCTCGAACTGACCCATTTTCTGATGATGCTTAGTGATCTCTTTGATACTCTCCAGCACGAGGGTACGAATCCAAACGCAAAGATTGGTGGCGACCACGTGCATCAATCCAAAACGTGCTATTACTTTGAAGCGATGAATGTTCAGCTACAAAGTAACGCGCAATGGTCAGGCTTTCGTTTAAAGATTTCGGTGCTCGAGGTACTTACCCTCGAGTTCATGAAGATGAAGTACATCTGCATGAACGTGAAGATCATTTGCAGAACAGGATTGACTCCTTGCAGGATCTGGTAGCAGGGCGACGTAGGCGGTACCTCGAAGAAGGTTCCGAATTCCAAACCATTGTACACCATTGTCCCCAAACCGAACGCTAGGTAATCAGAAATTACGATAATACACATTTTTAATGGCACAAAATAATGAATTTACCTATTGCTCCGATTCTTAGAAAGAAGCTTCCGTGGCTCTGATCGTTTTGTGACGTCTTCCGTTTCCGCAAAGCTCGAGTGGCCACACCAGCCTCGACGTCAGCAGCGTCCTGAATCATTTTGTTTACATCTTAATCGTACTCGCGGTCGTTAATTTCGATATACTGTCAAACTCCGATCTCGCAATTCTCCCCGTCGCAACGAAAGGGCGAACTGGTTTTAATGAGCAGGGAAACTGCCGAGTTTCAGTTTGTGAGTGGATTCCACGTGATAATGAATGGACAAACCCGTCGCACGTGCCTTCTGCTAGATGCTTAACAACGATGGATAACCCACTTACGTCAGCACCGAGAGTGTCTCTTTAAATCGGTTCATCGATTCGATACTTCTTCCCCTGAACCGAAATACATCTCGCAATCTGTTACTCTAGTTGTAAACGCACAGTGGTTTGCGTCAACAATATTTTTAATGTTGGATCAATCGGTTCTACTCTACTATGAACACTTTATTTTTGAAACACTACCGTTTGATTTGACTGAAATGGTAACGTCTACCTATGATGTTCAACATTGATGCCGAAGGTATTAATGACTTTTTATGTCAGTATACAAATTTAGGAAATTCGTGCATGTAACTAAATATGATTTAAGATTAGCAAAATTGGAAGTGCATATCCGTGGCTAAATCTTATCTAGACATTAACTAGATGGATCAAAAATATTCACGACTCGATTCTACCCTGATTTTAACCCCTGTCACTTCTATGCCTAGTGTGGCACGATCTCTCTTGGATCGTACACATAATTCAAATAAATATGTGGACTGAATGTATATATTTTCATTTGTTTACTACTTATAATAAATTAGAAACATATTTGTTACACACCCTGCATTACTGCAATACATTCGAAAACCTTTCTTTAATCTATTTTGAAAATTAACTAAGGAGCAGGTGTAAAAGAAATTAAAGAGTGCCAAGGGTTAAGTACCCCATATTGAATGTTATCTCGAGAAGAAACAGATTGAAGAGAAAAAAGACAAATAACCTGGTACTCCTTCTTGGCCTTTGCCGCCTTTTGTTCCTTATCTTTCTTGTCCTTCTTCTTGTCCTTGTCCTTGGGTTCTTTGGGTGGTTTGGGTGGCCTCGGAGGCGGGGGCGGTGAATCGCTGCCCCTCGCGCAACACGCGCTTTCTTGCAACAGGAAGCAGAACACGTACAACAGGAACAAGATGCTGACCCCGTACAAATACGTGAAGAAACCCTCGTAATAGTAGAGTGGCAGTTTGTGCGTGACCACCTCGCTAATCACGTAGGCGATGCACACAACCACCAGTAGCTTCGCGTAGATGAAACTCATGATAATGAACAACGACGTCCTGCAACGAGAAATAATTGAAACTCGCCGGTGCTCGAGCAATTAAAGCTGTTCGTGACTTTATTAGGTTGGGTTTGTCGTATTTCTGGAAATATGGCATTTTTTGGTAGACACTTTTCATTCTGAATTTGAAAGTAACTTAAACGCTGCAGCATCTTTTGTACAGCGATGGAACCCGACCTAACGATAGAGTCCTCAATATTTTATTAAAGGGTTCATTGATTCGTATTTATACCTAATGCGGAGATGTATAAACGTATGAATTGCAAATTCAGTTTGTATTTAACTTATTGCATATTTAAAACTAACAGAAGAGTTTCAGTCAGTATGAAGAGATTAATATCTCTTAATATTGATTGAAACTTGTATAAGAAGCATGTGATGGCATGGAAACTCTGTTTGAATGAAGATGAGAAGAAAACGTGTATAACATGCATGATCGACGAATTTTTCATGTAATATATACTTCATAGGATTCTTTGAATCAGACGATGTTACCATTGGAATGTTTCAATTCGTAAGTTTCATATTATAGTGTCAACCAGACACCGAGATAAATTATCAAGTATATCACGAAAATTAAGTTCATTAGGTACAGACAACAGGTGCAGTACGAAATAATGAATTCCAAATACAGTGGACTCTCATTATATTGCCATTTTCACAGACTACCATCTGCACGTATGATAGTTCTCCATTGTTGTAGCCAAATCCTTCTGGTTAACACAGTATATCACCAATTCAGTAGCAGACTTGCAATATAGCGAGAGTTCGCTGTAGAAAATTCCAATCCCATCACTACACCCATAAAAGGATATAAATCCACCATTTCTGTCCTCTCACCGTGTTTTTCTCGCTATTTGTACCCTACTACCGTGCCGTAGCACGTCCCCACCGACTCCGTTCATATTATTCTCCACAAACGGCACTATTTCCACTTCCATCGTGAAAACGTACAATTCTTGCCTATTTTACGGCCTCTAATAAACTGAACAGTGTTTATGTGCGCGGGTTAAAAAGCACGTTGAGCTCGGATTATTTGCGAACGTCGACTGCCGTGCTGGACACCATGGTCGATTCACTGGCATGCTATTTTCGATGTCGAACGGTCTTTCGACCACGAACTCGTCGATTTTTCACTCTTCACGTCTCTCCTCCTTCTACGGTTCACTTTCATTCCACGCTCGTACTTCTGGTTCGTTTCGGACACACCAAGATCGACCACACAATATTTTCTAAACAAATTCACTTCCTCGACTATTCATCTCGCGTCAACTATTCATTTCTCTAACGGCGAAATTGTTTCATAAATCTTTCAGTGTTCGGAAATATATCTCTATTATAATAGGTTGTAAGCGTGCACTTGTGAGTGTGCACTTATAACAGTAGAACTACCGATCAGTCAAAATGACTGGTTTCGGGTCTGGCATTCTTTATTACAAAATTTCATTGCCGTCAAAATGTCTGCCATGTTTTATTGAGGTAATGAATGGTTGTATATTTTAGGTGATGCTGCAATATGTATTTATTTATTTTCAGTTTTGAAGTAAGCATGCAATTAATGCCGGTACTTCTAATGATAAGGGCGGACGACCGATCGTCTTTTGAGCGGAATAGAACGAACGAAGATTTGTATAAAATATCGTGTATTTTCTTAAATAAAAACCCTGACAACCCTTACAAGATTATAAATATAAATGATTTTAAACGGAATCAAAATTGACACCCAGTGATTTATTATTTGCGCGAGACACGAAAAGAAAATGCTGACAGAAACGGTTTCTGATCGAAGCACACAGAGAAGACAGAATTGTTCACCAGTCACGGAAACGTTCACAAAATATCACGACAACTGCACAAACGAGGATGCGACTGTCGATTCGAAATCACGCGCAAGTTGGCGAAACTTGTCGAGCTTCGAGGCGACGCTTTCAGGTTTCGAGTCAACTGTTCCCTCGTCCGCCCTGGCTGCGTTCCTTTTTTTCTTTCTCTCGTTAAAGGTTAGGTCGTGGAATCGATAATTTGCGTGTACGCGATGGGGAGAGCGTGTTCCAGGGCCGATCTCGTCGAGAATTAATCGCGCGCGAAACCGGATGCTCGGCTCGGCTGCTGGCGGAAAGGAGAACGGCGCAGGCGCCGCGGGGAAAAGCGAAAAGGAAAACCCGTGTATTTCGAAATCCGGACGAGCGTGTGTCGCTGGCGACCGTGTGTGATTGCACGCGACGCGGCATGGCGTCGCGACGTCTGCATCGGGGAGTATCAGGGACCTCGGTTACGTACGGTGCATCTTCGTGAAGAAGGGCTTAACCACCCTTTGTCGCGCTGCCATTTCAGGGGTTGGGGCGCAGACTTTATTGTGTTCCGCACGAGTCTGTACACTCGTGTCAGGCAGTTTTTTTCTTTTCCCTCGCTTCGATGATTATCATGACGGATAAAGGATCGTGATATTTAACCAGGAAGCACGATTTTTGTGCCTCTCTGTTTCACCGCGCCTACCCATTGATATTTTCTTTCTCGATACGTGCGCTTTCTTTTTTGACCAGTTAACTGTGGTGCTCCATTTTGCAAGTATAAAGATGGGTCTATTTTATAAAATAGACAATTTTATTACTAATACTGACTTCCTAACTTCCTTGTCGAAAATTGTTACCCTTAATCTGTCTTTGAAGATGATCTTTTTTGAGGTTAGAAATAGAGACGATTCAGTTTGGGGCGCAATTATATTTTTGTCGTTGTAAATATTAAGTATTCTATTCGTTTTAAATCGTTTATAATTAAATAGATTAATCTGAGAAGAATTTACTAGAAATATTCTTGCAGTCAAGTTTTGATAAACAGTCACGAACAAAGAAGCAAGTGTTGCGAATTTTCTAATTTGATATAAAAAATATTGCAAAACTTCTACTACGATAATTCAATGATTTAATGAAACCCGATGAGACCCGTCACATATTTGCGATTGTAATATTTAGTGCTATGGGTAGTGTAAGAATTATTCTGCTACAATAATTCAACGAATTAATGAATTAATTTAGTGCTATTAGAAATTCATCTTACATTTTGCATTAATGAAACTACTTAAAATACGATCTTATTAGTAGACTTTGTTTAAGCATGTATATATGAAGACATATAATATTACAAAAAAAGTTAAATTCCGTAAAGAATAAGCCTGTCGGTGATCACCAGAAGACTGACAGTAGAAACAGTCATGCATGGTAAGACACACGATCAGACATATGGTACATGCGAGGTATTACATTCGGTTCTTTAATTTCAAAGTATCAATGAGTCACTTTGAGCTGTCAGTGCAATTTTAATACATTATCCTTCGCAATGAACATACATCATATTAATACTATTCTTGAAAATACATTCATCGTCCAATTTTAAATGTTATAAATCTCAATTTTAATTGAGAACAATTTACATGCATTTTTGCCATTTGAATTCGTTTTTGCAGTTTGAATACATTTTTGTAGTTTGAATGTATTTTTGCAATTTGAATGTATACTTGCAATTTGGGTTCATTTTTGCAACTCGAATTCATTCTTGCAATTTGGGTTCATTTTTGCAACTCGAATTCATTCTTGCAGTTTGAATGCATTCTTGCAGTTTGAATGCATTCTTGCAGTTTGAATGCATTCTTGCAGTTTGAATGCGTTCTTGCAATTTGAATGAATTTTTGCAATTCGAACGCGTTTTTGCAATATTCACGCATTCTCGTAATGTAAATGTATTTTTTAATTGTCTTCCTATCCGTACAAGCGTTCATAAAATATGAAAACGAGTCATTTGAGCCTGCCCCGAAGTTAGCGGGAAAATTTCGCAAACTTGCCCAGTAGCGGGCATCTTTAGATAGCCCGTGGCAAGATGGCAAGCGAGGCTAACCCGCGGCATGGAAGTTTTTGCAAGTTTTCGCGGCATAGGAAAAAAAAAAGGAAAATGGAAAAGAAAAGTTTGGCGACCTTTTTTTCCACTTGCGAAGGAGAAAAGCGGCTAGAAGTGGAAACAGCCTGGATATCACAGACTCCGAGCAGAGCCCGGCTGCGGCTCGGTCGATATTTTCCACCTACTTTCAGCCACTGGTCTTTCTCTCTGTACCTCGCCCTCTCGAGTCGCTCTCGCCTCATCCGTGTCCTCTCCGCGAATTTCGCTCTCCCCTTCGCGTTCAATCACGACCGTATTCTTTTCAACCGCCTTTTATATCCATGCCAGATCGTTTTCGCGTTCCTTGGTCAGGTGCATTGTTCCAAACGTTCGATCCAATATTTTCTGAGGGGAAAAATCGTACTCGCGCAAATTGATTTTAATCTTTGGAAATTATACGTTTTACCTTGATTGAACATTTTTTAATACGTTATTCTATGATTAGAGATGGCTGTAGGAGACGTACGTCACTGTCTATACTGGTTTTGAATTAGTAACTGATAGGTACGTTTTCATTCTTTACTTTTTAAGCTCACTACTTCCTAAATTTTCACATTCTGGGGGTTCAAAGTTTCCATATTGCCAAATTCGAAGGTAACTAAGTCTTCACATTTCCAAATTCCCAAATTTTTAACTTATCAAATTTTCAAATTCTCAAATTCTCAAATTCTCAAATTCTCAAATTCTTAAATTCTCCAATTTCTCAAATTTCCAAATTCCGAGGTTCCTAAGTTCCCACATTTCAGAATTCTCAAATTTCCAAATGTTCAAATTCTTAAATTCTCAAGTTCCAAAATTCTGAAATTCTCAAGTTCCCAAATTTAAAAATTCTCAAATTCTCAAATTCTTAAATTCACAAGTTTCTCAATGTTCTCAAGTTCCTAAGTTCTCAAATGTCCCAACTTTCATATTTACTAAATGTCCAACTTCCCAACTTTCCAATCTCCTAAGTTTACCAATATGCAAAATTTCCAAATTTCTAAGTGCCAAAATTTTCAAACATCTAAATTTTCAACCTCCCAAGTTCCCAAGTTCCCAACCATCCGAATCTAATTTCTCAACTTCGAATATCTCCGAGTTCCGAAATTTTCACATTCACCTGTTTGCACTCTCGCGCACATATGCTTCTCAGCAACTTCGAACACGCATGCCTCGCGGTCACATCTGCTCGTGACAAAGTTACGGGTAACTTTGTACAAAGCGTGATATTTTGTGAACCGTATATATACGTCGGTGATCCAGTTGGACGATTTCGAGCGTCGAACTGGTTCAAGTTATTCCGTGAGCCCGGCAAATTTCAGTTCGCGACCACGGGCAGCTGTTGACTTTATATTTTCAGTCGATGATCGCACGGATCTAGCGAGCGTTTCGTGCTCGTCACTCGGTTAGGTATGTGCAGTCACGTTCACGAAGCTCGTAACACTGTCTTGTTTCAGCGTCTAGACCGTCGAAGGTTCCCTTTCAGTTCGTGTTAATGCAATTGCGACTGTGTAATTCGAGAAGGTATTCCTGTGGCCGTGCTGTGTGTATTCAGCACCGTATCACCGTCACGCTTTACCGCTCGATCGATATTAATAAATTAATAAATTATATATTTCTCCCATTGGATGCTATTTCCTATCGTTATCCGTCCATTTCTTCCCTTTCCGAACAGACACCAAGTTGCGTGTATCTGTCTATTTATTCAGTATGAACCACTGTTAGAATCTGAGGTAACTGACTCGTCAATATCATTCATTAATTACTACATTTTTTGATATTGTATCGAACATTCGAATGTTTAATGTTCACTGATATAAACATTGTACAGGTTGATACTATGTTCTGTAGCATTTGAGTTGATAGAATTTTTTTGTCGCTAAAATTTGATTTAGGAAAGTTGAAACTTGAAACAATAAAGTTGAAAAATGATATAAGAAAGTCAAAACTTGAGACAATAAAATTAAAACTTGAAACAATACAATTGAAACTTGAAACAATAAAGTTAAAAAATGAAATAAGAAAGTCAAAACTTGAGACAATAAAATTAAAACTTGAAACTCGAAACAATGAAGGTAAAGTCTGAACTAAGAAAGTTAAAACTTGAAACAATAAAGACAAAGCTTGAAATAAATCATCGTGAAATGTGTTCCAACGATATTACGGGAGGATCATCGATCAACGAAGAAAAGGTTTTCAACAATTCTCACCGCGATGACATTTTCATTGAAACGAGGATGCTAAATTCTCAAGCGAGAAAGACAATAAAACATGCCATTATCGAGCGTTTACAACCAGTCAAACCAGAACCTCTCGCACCTAACCGCGTCTATTTTATGATCGACGGTAAAAGGTGTTGCGTTCGAGGGTTAATGCTCGTCGGTCAATCGCGGCCCGATATATCGAAGATAAAACCGCGTCCCTCGAAATACGTTCGCGCTCCATTTCCTCGATTCTTTCTAGAGAATGATTTCCATTGGTACGTGTTCGCAACGCGTGTCACAGACCTGGGGTAGTAGGTGGTCTATGTACGTGCGGGAGTGCATAAACTCGGTGCCGTGTATAATGCACACTAGACGCTCGCGAGATAACGCTTTGTAGGCAACAACATCGAATTTGGACCATAATTCCAAGTGCAATTTGGTTGGATCTTTAAATTAATACATGTGGGATATGAACCTTCGGATTCGATGAGGGGTCACAAAGACTCAGTAAGGTGATTTTATCAACCTCAAAGGTAAAAGAATCATTGTCAAACTTTCAGAACTAATTTCAGAGCTAAATAGATACACCTAGAACCTAGAATCGAATGGATACACCTAGAACCTAGAACCAAATGGACACACCTAAGATTTAGAACCAGACAGATACACCTAGGACCTAGAGTCAAATAGATATACCTAGGATCAAGAACCAGATGGATACATCATTATCATTACCTGATCTCGCGCTCCACTTCCTCGATTTTTTCTAGAGAATGATTTCCATTGGTACGTGTTCGCAACGCGTGTCACAGACCTGGGGTAGTAGGTGGTCTATGTACGTGCGGGAGTGCATAAACTCGGTGCCGTGTATAATGCACACTAGACGCTCGCGAGAAGACGCTTCGTAGGCAACAGCATCGCGACGGCCTAACGAAGTGCGTCGCAAATAGACACGCAGACGAAACCTACCACTTCTTCTCGTCATTTCGAGTCGAACGCATAGAGTGTCGCGTAATGAACGCTATCGTCGTGGAACACGATGATTACACGCAGAAAATACGCGGGGTTCGAAGTATCCAATAATTTGTTACCTACTTGCGATGTCTGCATTCGAAGGGGATGAAAGAGTATTCGAGACGTTTCGATAGAATTCATACGTTCGAAGAGACGCAATCCTTGAACTCTCTGTCAATACGCAAGGTGCAATTTGTTTGGACATATCTTTATAGATATATTCGTTTATCTTACGGATGTCAAATTATCTTAAAAATCGATTGAATGCCACTGTTCTATGTATAAGTACATCTAAGTACATAAAAATTTGAGGATCTTTATAGATGTATTCGTTTATATGTCACAAATAACAAATGATCGTCAAAATCGATTGAATATCACTGTTCTATGTATACGTCCATTTAAGTACCCAGAAATTTCAGAATCCTTATTTTATTTATATGTCACACATAACAAATAATCTTCAAAATCAATTGAATGTCACTGTTCTATGTATACATACATCTAAGTACCTAGAAATTTTAGAATATCTATAAATGTATTTATTTATATGTTACTGATAAATATACTTCTCTAAGTATGTGTCTGAGGATTTAGAAATTCCAGGTACCGTATTTCTATGTATATCAAGAATTCTTCCGACAGGTCGGCGTCGCATAGAAATTACTCTCGTTTCTCCGTGTCTCCAAATATCCGAGGACTTAGAAGTTTGAGGGACCGTGGTCTTTACAGACACCAAAAATCGACGACACGCGGACATCTTCGTTTTCTGTGTCCACAAATATTCGTGGTACAAATTTGGAAACTTCAGCCAGGGTAGCTGACTCGACATACCGTTTTATAGCCACCAAGAATTTTGCCGGAAGGTCGGCGACGTACGGGACTTTGACTTTTCAATCTATCATCGAAACTATGAGACGAAGACTCGAGAATTTTAAGACTGACTTTACATGCTATAGGACCATGAAGACACTAGAAATTCTTTTGATAGGTCGGCGATATACGGTAATTACTCTTTGCTGTCTGTACCTTTAAATATTCAAGGTATCCAGAAATATTAGTCTGGTTAGAAAGTGATATAAATTATAGTGATGTTATTACTGACTGGATTCTTTTCATGTGGTCCGCTTGAGTTCATCTCAAATCTTCTTTACGTAATCACCTTAAATATCTAAGAATTCACATAGTCTCTTTGAGTATCTAAGTATTTACAAAGTTTCCTTGCGTATCTATGTATTCATATAGTTTCCTTGAGGATTTAAGTATTTGCATATTCTCCTACAGTTATCACGAACGCTTCAAGAACAATGAATTACTCTTAATGCGCCGTATCTCCAAATATCCCAGCTAGGGACACGAGTAGGTCTTGAAAGATCCTTTCTCAAAGTCGGCGACGTATAAAATTAATTTCCTACACGCAGTGTCTCCAAATACGTCCACTCGTTATCCGGTTCTCCGAATCGCGTCTACGTTATGCCACAAGAATTGCGTCTGCGTTATGCTACAAGTTACGATCAAACCGGAAGCGTTCAGAACCGAGTCACGTAACTCGACAGTGTTAGCGATAATCATTAAAAATTCTAGCCAAGGCAGATGCAATTTATTCCAGGAAATCATCGAATAGTTCGCGACTAGAACATCGTTGCATATATTATCCTATGAAGCGTTCAGAATCGAGAACGAGCGTAGGACGTTCGTATCCGGATGTTTGTTCCCGTCGTGAAAGACATCCGTGGACGTCCCAGTATTCGACGACGCGTTATCGGAATTCCACAACGGACGGTTATTCGAACAATCCGGACGTTTTAGCTGGAATATCGATCACCGTGAGACCGGTGGAAAAAATGGGTGGATCTCGCACGAAAATTGGAAGGTTCAACCGCGCGTTTACGATCGTAGCTTCCTCTAATTGCAAGAAGAATAAACACGGCGAAGGAACTCGTCGGTTGATGAGTCGGATTTCCAGCTGGAGTCGCTAAATAATTAACCATTCGTTAGCGCGGGAATTACGTAGTTCCGGTCAAGTGGCTTCTTGACCTAGTCCCATTTCCTCCTGTGTAATTGCGTCGTGGAAAAGCGTAACGTTCGACTAATTGCTTGAAATACGCGCACGAAGAACGTTTACGTTCTATGGATGATTTTCTTTCGAGTCTTTTCGACTCTACTTTCTATAGTAAACATTGGCCTCCGCGGCGGAACTCGAAGAAGGAGGTCGAGATCCTCGAGGAGGTCGCGATCAAGCTTCAGATTATTATTATTATTACTACGAAACGCGACTAATTTATACAGAAATTTTTTTTCGTTCCCGTACTATATATAATACTGAACTTTGATATAATACGCAAGTACTCTTAATACAGTTTCTTCCTTTTTGAACAACAAATTTTCAGATGCAACGTTGATACGGTCTACGGCATTGACGAAAATCTTATTCGCATCAATGCAATTGAGATTGCTATATTAATTTTACGGGCTGTATGTCATTTTCTGTGTCATTCACTTCGGTTCTTTCATCTCGAAATGAGCATCTCTTCCTAATAAGCAAAACATAATAATTTGTAAGAGTCGTAAAAGATCGTTTACCGGTTCGTTCAACTGCTCGAGCAATAACCTCGATTTTCAGAATCTTTGATCCTCGTGATCGTGCTGTATATACACGTACGGCGATAATGATACAAAACATGACTGCGTTCCAATGATCTTGCATCGAATGACACGGTACGATTTCGCAACAGCGTGAGACCGTGATCCGGTCAGTACGCGTCGTTCGTTTCGCAGGGTTTCTCAAACAACCGTTTCGACGAGCGAAACAACCTTCAAAAGTTCGTCGACAGTTTTCACGTAAGGCTGTTCGAGAAACGCTGTCAAAGAGCAATCTACATCCCCCGCAAAGTGCCGCTCGATATTTTCGCGACACTCGACGAGGGAACTACGAAAGCGAGCCGGTAACCAGGCGATGAGAACGCGTGATCATGATCGCGTAATGAGCCGCAGAGCAAAAGAAAAGATAAATGGGTGAAAAAGAGGAGGTCACCGTTTCTCTTCGGTTTCTCATTCTAATTTCTCTACGACCGCGCTTACTTTTTCGCTGGCGTGGAGCGCACGTTCTTCAGCTCCATCTCTTTGTTCGCCGCGTTGTTCTTCTCGGCGTTGTCCTGCGCGTTCTGCGACGAGTTCTGAGGATTCAGCGGTCTGGTCACCGGAAGTGTCGCCGTGTTGTCCGCTGCGGCTGCCTCCACCTCCACGGTGGCGACCTTGCAATCACCACCACCCACCATCGCGGTTTCCTTCTCCCTTCGTAACGGGCCCTAACGATCGGCAAAAGACACGGCTGGAAAATACGCTCACCGAATAAACCCGCCACTTCCTTCGCACGGGTGCTCGATCGAACCTCGATTATGCCACAGCCGCCATTTTGGCGAACGTCCGGAGCAAGAGAACGTCGCGCAGAGAATTCAACTGGTAAACAAATTCATGAAAAAGGGACTCAATATCGGGAGACGATTCTCTGCGAATATTTTCGTCGAAATCTCGTCGCGAGAAACGTAAATCGATTTTCACCGTTCGCCGAAATTTCGTCGCGTTTCAAAAGAAGGATCAGAGAGACGAGCGGATTACGGCACGATGATGGAAACGTTCACCCTCCCGGTATCGAGAGGGTAACCGTGATGGATCGATCGTGGCGGAAACTGGATCGAGGAGCTACGCTCGAGACGACCAGCACGGAGGACCGTTTCGGAGACACCGTTTCCGAAAAGGAGGGCAGCAGGCGCGAGTCAAAAACTCTCTCCCCGAATTGTTGCTGTCTGTTTATTCGATTCCGCGGATCACGCCTGCGCGCTCGTCCTCGGGCTTTTTGCTAAACGACACCCGCACCGCACCGCCTCCTACTCTCTCGTCTCGCGTTCCGAAACGCGATCGGATGAATGGTCGACGCTTTTAACGAGATTCCTGTAATTATCCCGACGAGAGGCGGAAAAAGGGAGCTCCCACCGAATCCAAAAGTAATTTTTCGATCCGATCCGATAACGCTCGTTCGTTGTCACTGGCTGCGTTCCGTCGAACGGTGTCGTCGAGATCGTACGAAAAAAAACTCGAACGAGATCTCGTGCTCGAAGATTTCCAGCTCGAATTCGAACGAATCGTAGGGCGATCGAACGCGAGGGACAGCCCCGTACTTGAAAGAAGGCGACGAGACGCGAGGAGGAACGGAAACGGTCCACCCCAAAGGTTTCCTCTCAGTCTGTGATCTCGCGCACTTGGTCGAACGAGCTAATTGGAAAATCCTGTGCACACGACCGAACCCGAGGATCGAGCACTCTCGCTTCGATGACTGATGATGACCACGACGGGAGAGAGAGAGAGAGAGTGAGAGAGAGAGAGAGAGAGAGAGAGAGAGAGAGAGAGAGCACGGCAGGCACGATGCCGGCCAGCCAAGTGCGACGCACACCCCACAGAAACGAGCTGACGGACCAAACGAACGACGCGACCAAGGAAGCTCACCTGCTGGAGAGGTGGTTGCCTGAAGGTTCTCGCGGTGACTGCACCCGGGCTCCGGTGGAAAAGGGTGTGAAGCGGAGACACGGAGAAGGGACGAAGGACGGAAGAGTCGGCCGGCGAGATAGAGGATGCTGTCGATCGAGGAGAGGGGGATATAGACGAGACGAGGGAAGACGAGTGAAAAAAAAATGGGAGAATCTCGTGTAGAGGGGTGCACGGGTAGAATTCGCGAACGGGGAGGAGAGATTACCGAAAGGGAGGCTCGTCGTCTACCTCACGGCGAACACCGCGAGCACGCAACGACGAGGGTTAACTTCGAGAGGAACAGAACGGAACGAGAGACGGACAGTGGCCGAGCGAGATGGACTATGTTATCGGAGCACGATGAAATGGGGGTAGAATCACGATCGCCGCCCCCAGCATCCCGGAGACTGAGGCTGGGCCGGGAGGTCTCTTCCCGGGCAACGGCAGCTTCTTGCACAAGCGCAATACCAGCCGCGGTTATACACTCCCGTTCAAAAGTCACCGCGTTTACCCGTTTCGGTGATCCTCGATCATAACGGGTGGCCTTCTTATCTCGGCTCTACCAGGTCAATCGGCTCGTTCGTATTGCACATACTTCCGTTTCAGAATATATGCCAGATTAATATCTCCCAAATGTAACGTTTTAATGTCAGATGTTTTGGTTGTAAGATGTAACATTTTCTTCATAGGATATAACTCCTTTAGGATGTAACCCCTTAAGGGCAAGATACAACGCTTTAGTTGTAAGATAGAACTCTTTATACATCTCGTATATGCATCTCATATATGAATCTCGTATATGCATCTCGTATATGTACGAATTTCATATATGCATCTTGTACATGCATCTCGTATATGCATCTCCAGTATATTAGCTTTATAGAGGTAAAATATGCAACAAAAGTAGTTCTTGCCACAAATTGTGTATTCGAAGCAAGAACAAAAATGTGCATTCTCTAAATTGTGATCCGAATACAGACTACTCTTAAAACATCCCGAAAGAAAAATAAAAATGAATATTTTAAAACGTGTTTCAAAAGCTGATCAGATAAACTTCACTGCTGAGTGTTAATTTTATAACAGCCAAGTGTTCCCAGATTTAACATAAACTCTGTCCATACCCCAAACATGGCTATACTTGAACTTACGTTCAGACTCGAGTTTGTACATGCACCACTTTTGCTACCTAAGGGAAATCTCGATCGTAACACATCTAATCTCAGTAGGAACAACTTTTACCATTTTATATAGTGAGTAGTGTTTTTACGTCGATATATGTCGTGTATGTACACGTTTCACGCATACACAATTATATGTGAAAGAATATGTCAAGTGCGATTATATGTGAGACAATATGCCAAGTATGACTATATGTGAAACAATATATCAAGTATAATTATATGTGAAACAACATGTCTAATGTGACTATATGTGAAACAATATGTCAAGTATGACTATACGTGAAACTAAGACGGGTTACTGACACGATACGTTGGTAAATGATGTATTTGGAAGAAATTCGTTCGCAAGCAATTCCTATCCGACTGGTTAGGTACATGTTGCAATAATCCCTCCAGTACGTGAGGTACGCAAAAACGAGGGTAAGTAGCTCTGGAATCCGGTTCGTTATTGTACGTGTCCGTCCAGCATACTTTGAAATACGCAAAGTAGCTCGATGCCGGTGCGGTATTCTGCTTATTTTAAGAATGAAAGAAGATCGTAAGAACTTGGATCCAAAAATGCACTCGTGCTGAAGATATTGCTGAACACGGAACAACAGAATGCGATGGTCGCTTACAACAGTGAATGCGATCTTCAATATCGAGATTTCTAAGATATTTTCAACTTCTGACTTGAAAGAGAATAATATTCAGATATCGGGACGTGTGTCGTTTTTATACCACATTTTTTCGACTTCACAAAATACAGTACCAAAGTTTGACTATAAAGTTTGAATATATATTTCCCAGTCCCCCGGGAGAAATTTAGGTATAGCTTGGTACCTCATCTTTGGAACAAACTTGCAACTCGAAGAGAAGAAACGAATCGATTTAGAGCACAGCAATGATTGAAAAAGAAAAATTAAATAGCCCTAGCAATGTGACACAGTAATGTTTAAATTAATGTCCTTAAAAAACCACCTACGAAAAATATACGTTTCATACGTGCATATTTCGTAAATTTAGAATTCATATATGATTCTTAAATTCGAAATACACATATGTTTCGTAAATTCAAAATATGTATTCCTTTCATAAATTCGAAATACATATATGTTTCGTAAATTCGAAAAACATATGTGTTCTGTAAATTAGAAATATGTACATATGTGTCCCGTAAATTCGAAACGGAGTTAAATACTTGAAAAATTCGAATCAATTAATTTCAAATGATTTGCGAAGTTTGTGTAGATGATTTTGGAGTAGTATGCCGCGACTTTTGAACGGAGGTGTATTTCATACTCCCCGGCTGTCTCTTTCTCGCCACCGGCACCCCTTTTCCTCTTAAATATCTTGCGTCTCGTTCCGGCGATCTTTCCCTACACGGTGTCGCGTGTTTTTCATCCCTCTCGTTTGCGTTCTCCTTCGACATTTTCCCTTCGCCACTTCGGCTGTGGTCGTGGAGAATCCTCCACCATGATTCCTCTCGGTTGAGCTACCACGGCTCGGGACACCTTTTGTTCCATTGGAATCTCTCGTGTCTCGTCATGAATTTTTTCTGCTCGTACTTTCCATGTCCTCGTTTTCCTTCACTGTTCTCTTCCCACCTATCTCGTTTTTTTCTCTTCTTCATTTCGCGGGTAACCCACGGGACGGGGGAAAACGACGTTGTCTATCTTGCTTCGGGGGCGTTATTATTCGATGGTTCGTTGATCGTTGGACCGCGAGTTAGTTGCATATAATCCGCGTTTTCCTTTTCAACTGACTTTCGTCGACGTCTTTGATTCACGTTTCTCGTGATCTCGGTCACTGGGTTTACGGAATGCCTTCTAGAGTTTGTCAGACTCCTTTCCGTCGGTGGAATTGATTTTCTTTTGTCACGCGAATCTACAGTTCCACGAAGTTTCGAATTTTTGTAGTTTTCGAGTCTCTAGTTTCCGAATCCCATATTCGTAAATTAACAAATTTTTAAATTCTCAAACTTTTAATGTCGGAATCCACAAACGCTAAATTTTTAATTCTTAATTTTCCAATTTCCAGATCTTCAATTTACTTATCTTCAAATTTCAGAATTTTCAAAGTCTAAATTCCTAAATTTCTAAATTCCCAAACAATCGATATCATAATCTCAAATTTCTGAATCCTCAGTTTCTAGATCTCCGATTACTAAATTTCTAAATTCCTAAGTCCTCAAGTCCCTGAATCTCCAAATCTCGACGTCCCCAAGTTCCCAAGTTCTGAAGCCCCTAAGTCTCCAAATCCTTAAATATTCAAATCCCTACATCCCCAAAGTCCCAAGTCCTTTAAGTCCCCGAATCCACAAATCCCTAAGCCTCCAAAAAGCCCCTACTTCCAAAATCCCAAAATCCCAAAATCCTCAAATCCTAAATATAAAATTTAACACTTGCAACCCCCAAAGTGTATAAATTAGAAATTCCACATTTGCTAATCTCAAAATTCTAAAATGTAAAAATTGCGAAATTCCATAAAAAAATTCCTAAATAATTCCTGACACGAATCCTTGACAAGAACACGTCTATAATACATGGAATAAGAAATCCAGTTTATACGATATCGTGCATGGATGGTCTGATTCCCGATGACAAGAGCGTATAAATCAATTCAGGTAACAATGTCCTCTTTCCTATTTATAGCCCGCGATCGCAAGGGGTTATTTAAATATCCTTTCAGGCCTATTTCGAGCGTTCCCGGACATCGTGGATGCTAAAGACACGATATCGATGCATTTAACAGCCGCCTTTGTACGACGGGGATCAGTTACTGTCTACGCTCGACGAGAATCAGTGAAGCACCCCCTTTTTTTTGCACTAGACTCGTCCTGTATCGTCTCGAGGGAGGCCCGTCTTTTGTCTATGCGAGTTTCTTTATGCTAAACGCGTGCGCTATCGCGAATTCTCTGTAAAGCCGTTCACCGATCAATCCTCCTCAAGAAAGAACGAATACCATCCACGACTACGTACAGGTTGTTGCATATCGAATATTTCCATCTTCGAGACACGCATCTCGCGTAATACGTATACCACGAATTTTTTCCGAAACATTTGCAAAAAGGATTCGAGAGAAACATTTTTGGCACTAAAACTACAAATCGATCAAACTGAACAGTTTCGGGTTTGACGTTTTATGTATCAAAATGTTGATGTCACCCTTTTGACAAAATCATGCTTTATTGAACTAATGAATAGTTGTGTGTGTTAGGTGATGAAGTTTATTACATTTAAGCTGTGAGTGCGTGACGAGTCAGACTCGTCAAAGTACGGCAGGGGTTAAACATGATCGCGGGAAGATTGACATCCGTCTCTTATCCGGATCTCTCGTTACGTAATTTCTGTGTCTCATCCGTAACCGAGGACGTTTCGACACGCTTCTCGAATGGCCGATATCGAGAATCGTTCTTTCATCCGACATCGACAGGGATGTTCTTCGGTCCTCGTGGAAACGAGCACCGGTAACGGGACGTAGTCTCGTGTTTCCGTGAGCGTCGAATTCCGCGAGAAAATGGAGCGGAGAAGGCTTCTTCGGTAGAGAGTACCCTGGAAGTTGGTAGCGTTGCGCGCACATTCGGCTGCGTTCCCACGGGAGGATATCCGGAACGGCTAGAGGTAGGAGTAGCTTGGCCTGGGCCACGGTGGGGTGCGAAGGTGGGGAAACGGGTGTGTGATATGCTCTGTGGTTCTGCGACCCACTGACCCGCTCGATAACGCTAGCACCGAGGTCAGTAACCTTACCCTACCACAAAATTCTCTATAGTACGATTCTTTTCGAGCAGACTTGACTGGAATCAACCTATGATTACCGTACCGCTCGCTGGATTACCTTTTACCAGCGTCAAACAGTACATCTACTCTGCGATCGTCTTTTCTTCGCGATCGAGACGCGATAATTTACGGAGATGCGTTTTTTAATAAGCCAGCACCGAGCACTGTACGAGTTCCAGGATATTTATGGCTCGTATGGACTGCTGGGAATATTTGAATACGGAGATTTGGAGGATTTAGTGATTTGGGGGTGTAGGAATGTGGGGAACTAGGTGTTCTGGGATTTAGGGACTTGGAGATGCTTTTAAAAGTTAAGAAATTGAGTGTCCAAGAAATTCGGGGATTTATGGATGTGGGGACTAGGGATTTAAAAGTGTAGATGTCTTGGGTGCTAATGATTTGGGAATGTAGGGATTTATGGGTCTATGAATTTGGGGCTTGGGTATTTGGTTACCCAGGAGTTTAAAGGTCTAGGGATATGGAGAACTTGGAATTTGGGAATATGAGTATTTAGGAAAGTAGAGATTTTTGAATATCGAAATTTGGACTCACAATGACGTTCGGACAAGAAAGAGTTGGGAATCGTAACTACAAATCAAGTATTTGTAGTTATATCGATCTTGGTATATAGAAATTTGAAAATGCAAGAGATGAACGTATAGATCTGAGAACGTAGAAATTTGAAAATTAAATTCTATCCCGATCACGTACCAATTTTCCGAACTAATCATAACATCAATGCCCGTGCATTCGAATGATTCCATAAATGTTTTCTAGGAGTTCATGTAACAGTTTCGCGTTAATACAGGTCGTACCACTTACGGATCGATCGTCGCGTATGCTAATGGGCTTAGGGGGTTGTTTTTCCGATTCTCGAGGTCGCTGACCGGTTGTCAGTTCGATATGATCGAAACTGTTGGCAAGCATCTCGTCGACTCAACGATGCCAACTTCGATGATGGTCGATCGCGCGCGTATGTGTGTGTGTTTGTTTTATTCGCCGCATTTGTCTAGGGTGGCGATAACGTATCGGTAGCGAAGAGCCTCGAGATCGGCCTCGATCGCTGCGGTAATCCCGTACAAAACGATCGCGTGAGAACTTATCGCGATGCAAAGTTTTGTCACGCGATACCGTAGGGAAACGATTCCATTTTTTTTCTCCTCCTCCTCGTTCCTTTCTCCCGTGAACGGGCCTCTCGTTAAAGGGGTGGAAGACCGCAGAAGATCGACGTGACGAGTAGCCGACTAGTTTTAACGGATCGCGTTCCAGGCGATGATTTCGAATCGGGTCACCGATATCGCATCGTGCGATACCGCCACCACGTTACACAAATTTTTTTCTGCGTGTTGTAATATCGCGTTGCAACGATTGCAACAGAGGCTAGACTCACGCACACCGAGTATTGATTTCGAGTCTCGTTGGCAGTGCTGCCACGATTCCGCGTCTCCAGAACTAAACCCTGGACGAGGGCCCTGGGGTTGAAACCTAGTAAAATCCTGGCCAACGCGGTGCGTCGCCTTTTTCTCCGCTTCGGATATTGCAGCTAGGTTTCCACGCTATTTGCATAAAATTCCTTCCATCCAACATGTTTGTATCGGTTACGGAATACGGTATCAATACGTACCGTTCATTGTCGAGTACATATGTGATATTGGGCTGATGCAAAATTCACCATTTATCGAGAATATTTATGCCGAATTGGAACCAGCAGTTAAGAATATTTATGGACAATTTCAACGACCAATCCAGAATATCTACCCTGTTTTATGTATACTTTTTTATGTAACATTTTTATGTACTCATTTTTATGAACACACTTTTATGTACACATTTTTATGAACACATTTTTATGTGCACATTTTTGTGTAAATATTTTTATGTACACATTTTTATGAACACAATTTATGTAAGTCTAATTAGTTTCTGCCATTAATGTATAAAAATGCAGAACGTGTCCTATCTATATTAACCACTGCAATTTCTATATTTCTCACGTTCAATTATGTCATTGTCCGTACATATACACGTAAGAGTAACAAACCTTGAAAAAATGTATGATGATAAAAACACGTATCTTTAATTTCGCGCAAATGCGATATCGAAATGAAATCGTTTATAAAAATTTCAGCTTTCGGACTTTAAATTTATGTGAAAGAATACTCTCCCGTTTAACAAAGTATGAATCAACCCACCGTACAGCTTCTCGAAGAAAGTTAGAGTCCAACAATACTTCACGACCATTTACGATTTTTTCTCCCGGCAGTGAGGATCCTTTTAAGGGAATTCGAGCAACTGCAACTCGCTTTTTTGTAACGAGCGTTCACCATCGTAGGCTTACCTTCTTCGGATGCACCGTTTCAAAGATGGCGTTCCCCTTTAACACGGTTGCCATTCAAACTTTAATTTTCCTTTTCGTTTCGCGTCCTTATAGCACAATAACAGAATATGTCCAATGGTTAAACGCGTGTTAATGTCGAATCGAAGAGTGGACATCATAGTTCTAATCTTACTAGTGGTTCTAATTGCATGAATAAATAAATTATGCAATGGTTGAACGTGCCTTAATGTTGATTCTAAGAGTGGCCACCATAGTTCTAATCTTAATAGTGGTTCTTATTGCACGAATAAATAACAAACTATGCAATGATTGAATATTTCTTAATGTTAAAGTGTAGCCACCATAGTTCTAATCTTACTAGACGTGGTTCTTATTGCACGAATAAATAACAAACTATGCAATGGCTGAACGTGCCTTAATGTTGAAGAGTGGCCACCCTAGTTGTAGCACTACTAGTAATGATCCTTATTACACGAATAAATAACAGACTATGGAATGGTTGAACGTGCCTTAATGTTGATTCTAAGAGTGGCCACCATAGTTCTAGCCCTGCTAAGCTCTTATTTTTAGACACAGTTAAAAGGAAACCGACGAAGACCCGGTAGTTGCTCGATAACGGAAGCTCTCGAATCTCCACGTGGCTTTGATCCATCGCATTCGCAAGATGTTACGCGACTCGATTATTTTTAACCTTCATAACGGCACGTCGTCGTAGTTTTCTTCCCGGTGAAACGTGCCGTTCGCGATACATATCCTATTTTGCCGATCGACGCGCGAGTTACGCGAAGAAAACAAAGAGCGAACGGAGCGAGTTTATGCAAAACGCGCGGCATTCGATCGCGGCCGCGTAAAAGCAATTAAACGACGCGTCAGCGAGGAATCCTTGGCTGATCGTCGACAAACGATCGCGACAAAGCGTGGAAAAAAGGGCCCTCGTAAAGACCGTCATCGTACCGAGGATCTTAAGAATGTACTTGTAAGAATGTACTCACTTTGCGTTCTTTGGCAGGGTGCCAGCGGTAGCCGGAGCGGAGTGCGTAGGGGTGAGACAAAGGGGTGGATTATTCGCGTTCTGCGGTACCAGGGGTTGTTTTGCGTGTGCCGGTGACGTGTGCGATCCGTACCCGTCCGAATTTAGCTGGGGACAGTAAATTCACATTGAAAAAATACTCGGACATGTTATTTATACGGGCAGTGTCGAACAACCTATTTTTATTACATCGCTTCATGCCATGTGTACAGTTTGGGAGGATTTCATCACATAAAAGTATCATAAAATCGCGCTTATGCTATATCAATTTCAAGCTTTAACTTTGATGAAACCGACGGTGTACGTACTTTAACGATATTCTTAATATCGCATAAGTGACTTGCAATTAAAGCGAGTACCGCTTCATGTTGAAAGATAAAAGGTCCGACTGAAATTCATGACATAAAAGTATCAAGAAGTGGTGCGAAGAAGATGCGATACATCAATTTAAAGCTTAAAGTCTGAAAAAAGTGACTATATATACCATTCGATATCGTTTTTAATGTAAAACGGCTGAGTCGCAATTAAATCGCTCGATGTTCGATTTTGAAACGTAAAAAGTCTGACTAAAATCGATGACATAAAAATATCACGTAGTGGCATTTATAATACATCAATGTAAAGCTTACATTCTTAGAAAAGTGATTACATATACCACTTGATATAGTTCTTAATATAAAACGATTAAGTTCCAATCAAATCAGACAATGCTCAATGCACACAAAGTCTGACTCCTGTCGATGACATAAAAGTACCACAAAATCCATTTTGTACGACAAAAGCTATCAGTTTAAAGCTCAATGTCCGACGAGAACGATCACGTAAGCGTTTCATCAATACTCTCACCACAAAATGACTACTTGACAGTTACAATACAAGGAACGATCGGTTTTGGATCGTAGAACGTTCGACAAGAACTGATGACACAGTAAAAATCGCAGAGTAGCACTTACGCTACATCAATTTAAAGTTTAAAGCACGACGGTAATTCTGGGTAGCAATTACTCGGAGCTATCGTTTCTGAAAGTAAAGTTTGTCGGTATATTCCGCTCTAGATAATTCAATCGATTAGCGAGGCTAATTCTTTTTCTTCTTGCGGCGTTGTCTTAACTTCGAAAGTTCAAGGAGAGATATAGTTAAGTGAGTTCTGAAGGATCGTTTGTTGAACGCTTCTACAGCGGCCTCGATAAAACTTTTTCCATCGTCCTAGATTGCGTAATCATTTTCTTGCGTTTGGATATTCATTCAATGTATCTTTAATGCAAAAACATCTTGATACTCTGTGCGTTTACCAATTAATTTAGTTCGAACAGTGCACTTATTGAAGTTATTAGAATCAACCAATGACGACTATACGCATCGACCACAGAACACATGCTCCTATTATAAATTAAATAGTAACGAGGAAGAGTTACGCTTTCATTAGATGAACAATTAACAAATCGTTCGCATCTCAATGAAGTTATTGACGTGGACAGACGTCGAACGCCGTTACATAACGTGGCACATCGAAGGTTTTTTCTTTTTAGAAATCACAGTGTCAATTATCGAAGTCGAATATGGCGAGCAGGGAGATAGATGCAACCGTCAAAGTCGAACGGGTTTAGGAAACGATCGGATCGTACCTTAACCACTGTGCCGATCAACGAATCCGGCGGCATTTCCGGTGGTTCCGGTATTACACCGGGGTTCGTGTGGGTCGCGTGATCGTTGTGTTGATTGGCCTCCTTCACCGGAGTACCGTCGAGCCTCTCCATGTCCATGCTATCGGTAGGTGTCATGTTCGAGAGCAAGAGCTCCTTCATCTCTTGGAGATACGGATACCTCTGCGTTCCGTCGGAGCTGTGTTTCTTTGGTCGATCTGCAAAATCAGATATCGCGCGTATTTCACAAAAACAGCCACAGGAAAAAAGTACACGAGCGTAACGCAAAAGTACACATAAGAGTAACCCTCGTGACTACTATCTTGAATATACTAAACATCGATTATGTCC
This sequence comes from Coelioxys conoideus, assembly GCA_947623535.1. Classification (NCBI taxonomy): domain Eukaryota; kingdom Metazoa; phylum Arthropoda; class Insecta; order Hymenoptera; family Megachilidae; genus Coelioxys; species Coelioxys conoideus. The sequence goes on from OX392459.1 coordinate 13,303,560, forward strand.
CTGGCCAATGAGCGTCTCCTCGACTACTTTCTTTAACCTGTTAACCGGGGAATAAACTTTTGTTGAACTTTCTTTTTGTGAAATTACATGACTCGTCGACAATATGGCATATAACCATGCTAGAATTTAATAGACAGCGTTTTACCGCATAAAACGTAATGCGTTCAACATATTACGGTGAATTTTCACGATGAAAAATGTTTCACATTGAAATGTCGTCATTCCCAGTTAAACGTTTCTTTAACACTGAAACTACCAACCAGTCAAAATGACTGGTTTCGAGTTTGGCATTTTTTATTACAAAATTTCATTGCCGTACTTTGCCGTCTTTTCATACTGCAATATTTATCTATCTATTTTTCTACTTTATTTTCAGTTGTGAAGTAAGCATGCATTTAATGCCGGTACTTCTTGTGCTAAAATGACACGATCGATAGAGTCACCGAACGAAGAATCGTTTTCAATATACTTTATCAAGAATGTATCTACGAGCAGATAGATCGAAAGAGTATAACCGTATAAATCTAATAACAAGTCGAGGTTGCGAATCTCCGGGAATTATATAACAAAAGAACCTACTGTGCGAGCATATTTTCCGAGTATACAGTAATTATCACGCACTTATATAAGCGACCGCAGTTTGACGTCAATGGTAAAAGGGTTTAAATTCTATATAACCACCCACGCATGATCCGAACCGATAATCAGGTCATTCGACTGTGAGACACAAAACCGGTCCTCGATCACTCTTCTACGTCGCAAACCTTAACCCCTTGCTGTACCATTTATTTGTCGGACGCATCAGACAAAATGAACTATTCGTAGCTATAATATTAAAAGAAACAAGAGAAATCGAAACGAATATTGTGAATATTGTTGTACATATTTTATTGTCAGCGGTTCTTGGCTACAGAGCCAAAAATAATAAATATTATTTATTAACCTCATGGCATACGATTTATTTATCAAGTGTATCAGTCTGTAGCAGCTGTTAGTAGTTATACTATTAAAACGAACAAAGAATATCAAAATGTCTTGTCAATTTCCCAATCAGCGATCCTGACTTTGCAAATTATATGTGAACTCGAGCTTCAAATTAGAACGTATTAAAAATCCGAGTAAGATTTATCAAATATCAAATTATTGCAGGGGGATTAAAATTTCAGTAAGATTTGTTACATTCTTGTTGGGTGTGCGTCACGAGTCAGACACGTCAAATTATCGCAAGGGGATATAAATGTGAGTAAGATTTGTTACAAGCTTGTTGTGTGTACGTCACCAGTCATACTCGTCAATGTACGACAAGGGGTTAAAAACTTGAGTAAGATTTGTTACGTTTCAGCTGTGAATGCATCACGTGTCATACTCGTTAAAGTACAGCAAGGGGTTGAAGGTTGATACGGTCCACAAGAACGAAGCAAACGACGAAAAAGGAACCGCATGTCGAATCCTCCAAGTAGTTGTTGATACGTTGAAAGAATCGATAGTTTACACCGACGAGTCGACCTTGAACTTACTCGACATTATGGTGTCCATCGCGCGCCCGACGCCCGCGAATCCGTCGATATCGATCGATCGCGGATCGGTAGAATCACTGTGCACGGGCCGATCGATGGAATCGAGGCAATCGAAGCGTGAACGCGATCGAATGGACACTGGTTCAAGGTGGAAGTCTCATCCTCGTCGAGTCGCTCTCTCCGCATAGAGGAGATCGCCAAACATGGCAGTCCGCGATCGACCAGCGAACGATCCGCTAGTCACGCGCGTGCATCTTTCCGCGTGGACACGTTTCGTGGAACTCCACGTGAACGAGACGCGAAAGCGAATGAGTTATCGATGAAACTCATTTAGAATCCTTTTTACGGTAGCCAGCCTGGCGCTTCTTACCGATCGCCATGAATCATCTCACATACGAATGACAACTTATCAACATACGTGTAAATATATACGAATCACGATCGAGCAATCTTCTCTGTTACGGAAATTTAATTCGAGTACTCTATGATGACCCTGAAATGGAGATTCTTATATGCATTGACATCTTTAAGGACTCTTTTAACTTTTTGACCTAATTGTAACACCTTTTGAATGTGTAATAATTATGTGAACAAATCCTAAAGGAATTTATAATAACGTATACCTGTGCATGTACATTATATAAACAAACCCTAAAGGAATTTATAATATACATATACATATAAATTGTATAAACAAATCTTGAAGGAATGTATAGTATACATATACATGAATTTATAAAACAGAGTATTATAATATACAAGATATAATATACACTGGTAATATGTGATTTGGTTGATAAATTTAAAAATCAAACATTGACACACGTATGTTTAGTAATACATCAGGGGAAGAGATTAACTCTTGACATCAATGTGACCCAAAATTATAAAGATTGATAGATGTATCTGTTGATAAATAAATACATGGCTGACCAAAGATAAAAATATCAATCATCCGATAAAATATATTCATACAGTATAAATTTCATGCGTAATACAGTTCATGTTTAAATTATAATAATTCAAACTAAATCTAATTATATCTCATTTCAATTAATGTAACAATTCCACGAATTACTCCTATTAAATTAATCCTTGGTGGTGCACGCACGAAATCAGACCAGTAACACGGTAGATGCAGAAATCCGAATGTATGGAATAAATTTATGAATAAATTATCGAACGTATGGAAAGCTGGTATTTCGTTAAGTAAGCAGTCTTCAAAGGATCAACGTCTGAGCAAGATGATTGATTCGTGAAAAATGAAGCGTGCAAAAGAGCATCCATCAGATAGTCCCGTTTAAAAAAGCATCGTCGATCGGACGTGTGACCCAGTTAATCACACGATACCCCGGAGAATCGATACCTTTCCGTGAAAACGAGATAACCGGGAAATTCGATTCGCGAATCGCGTCCGTCACGGTAAAACGCACAACAAGTAGTTCTTACGTAAATTCGTTAATTAGCCGAGCTGTATCGTCGAGCGACCTATTTAATCGCGCGCCGCGTACGAGAATCGATAGCTTTTCATCGGGAAAACCGTACCGTTTTCCGTAACGCGTTAACTCGCGCATCGAGGGAACATGAAAAATTGATCACTGACCTCTATTCAACTGTTCTATCCGTCGAACCTTTTCAATACGACTCGATTCGCTTTAATTTCATCCGCTCCTCGATCGAACGTTTTTCCGCTTCCGCTCGCTCGTTATGCTCGATTCGTTTATCGGGCGATTAATTTACACCCGTGCGCGTTAAACATTTATCGAAACGGGCTCGCTATCCGAGCCGGTAAAAAAAGATACACGATACTATCGATCGTAAACAAAGTCAACGTTCCACGAATCCTCGTTATTCTATATTTGCACGGTGCAACGTTTCCCCGGGGTTAAATTATTGATTATCGAACGACGCGGCTCGCAAAGTTGGCGGAAACGGTTATTTATAGCAACCGGTGAACCGATGACACCGACGCGATTGATAAATAAACTGTTAAAACGAAACCTCGCGTGAAAAATAATAAAAGGTGCACACTCGTCTCGCATGGTTGTATCTTCGCGGGATCTTTTATTCGCTCGTTGCTTCGTAATCATTTTACATCGCGCGAATTCGTGACGGCTGTATTATTTTTAGTACGATGGATGCATTCGTGAAGACACGTCGTTAAAGAAGAAATCGAGCGAGGTTACTAGTCGTATGGAATTGCTGCCGCTCGTCAACTGTGCCACGTGTAAATGTTTACTAGCTGTCGCGAACTCGGAATAAATTATGGTCGCTGGCGCGCGTTTTAATGCCGCTTCGCGGAAACACGCTGGTACCGCTCGACCATTTTATCGCAGATATTTCAGGGATACTCGGAAATGCTAACCTCAAAATTGAAAGTGTTTCGTTCGCTCCATTAAACCGTCATTTTGTTGGCTTCCGCCATTTCTTGTCGGTTTCTAGAAGAAACACATTTTTCAACTCCCTCGAGTATTCATAATAAGAATAATAATTTAATAAGGACATTAAATAAGAACATAATATAATAATAAGAATATTGGTATAATATAATAATAAGAATATTAGTATAACATTATAATAAGAATGTTAGTATAATATAATACAACAATAAAGATATTAATATAATGTTGATAAAAGTAAGAATAACAAAGAACACCAAATAATATTGCAAATTCGCAATATCTCGAGAAGACACAATAGTTACGATTAAAAAAGAAAATGTTTTTTATTGCATCAAAAAATGTTTCATCGTTTAAGTAACAACGAAATATGCGGTTCATTTATGTTTGATGTAAGGATGATATAGTTTGTTACTTTATAAAGCATATTTGCAGTACAAACGATTCAATCCTCGTTATGAAGTTCGTCGAATATTCACCCTGTGAAATTTATTGAACGTATGGTGGATGCAGAACGCAGTACGATTGGAATTAACCCTATCGTCGTAACGTCGCTCCAACGATTCCCTAAAAACACGCCCCTCGAGGACGAGGGTAGCAGAAGGTGGATTAACCCCTTGTCTTATAACGAGTCGACCCGCACGTGTCGCAGATTAAAGTTTCGTCGCTATAAAACAGCTCCAATTCTTGAATCGCGATTAAAATTTATTTTTGAGAAATTAATATCAAGGAGTTAATGTATTTAGAAAATCTGAAAGGTTCTTCCTACGTTCACCCGTGTATCCTTCAGGGTGTGCTTAATGGCGAATTACGAGGTGCTAGAGCAGCGAGGAGATAATGAGGCAAAGTGATAAAAGGCAAAGGGTGGAGTTACACTGACCTAGCCAGATAATCGTGTGCCATCTCGACGAAAAGACGAGCGAAAACGACGGAACGGTGACGGAAGGGTGGCGAGTGTCGACCGCAACGTAAATACACGAGAGCGTCTTGAGAGGGGAACAAAAGAGACTCCGAGGGGACAACGAAAGAAGAATAGAAAGGACTCGAGTCACCGAGGGTTACTTTTCCTTAACAGACGCAACCGTACAGGGAGGAGAAATAAAGAAGGGTGCATACGAGGGAATACGAGCGTTCAACGACAGTCGATTCTTTGGACGAAAGATTCGAGGGGTGACGCGATGCGTGGCTGAAAGCACCAACCACTGTTGAACTCCGAAGCGGATCGTGCAGAGGGGAATTCAACAAGTGCAGTAATAATTGAGCCGGTCGATGACTAAGACTCGCCGAAACTGCAATCGAGATATTTCAAAATATTCTAGAATCGCTTCGAGACGTACTCGTAAACCACGAGGCATTGATGTTCAGCAATAATTCGTGAGGAAAAAGAATGAAACATTTATTTGATTTCGTGTATATTGATAAATCGATTTTTATATCCCATTTATATTGTGTACCTGGCGAATAAATAGTATTTATCAATGGATAGATACGGATAAAATACTTCAGATAATTGATCTCATGGCCCGTGTGCAAATATTAGGGGGATCCGAAAATAATGTCTTTTGCGGATAAATTTTTAATTCGTTTTTATTCTTAATTAATGATGCAACCACCCTCGTTATCGACAACCTTTTGCCATCTATTGTACACATTTTCTATGCCGGATCGATCAAAATCAATTGATTTTTGAGCAAAATATCTGAAGAGAACGAATGCACAGAAACGTTCCCCCTAATATTTGTTGATTTTTCCTTTCACAGAGAAGAATGAAATACTTTGGTTCCGTTTTTATATCACGCGTTGATAAAAACAATACATTAATTATAATCTGTCTGTATTAATAATTCTAAAGTGATTTATTGTAGCAACGTGATAGAATGCAGGAAACAGTATAATTACAAAAACAATTAATTCGAGTTCTATGCAGTTGTATGTATGAAGCGTGCAAGATCGTTACGTTATTTTTAGATGATTTATTGAAGTACTGATTGTTATGGGAGTCATTGCCAATCACACCACAATTTAAACGTTACAGTACAGTTGAGAAGAAAAAAATAAAATTTCGAATAAAACCGATGTTGTTTCATTAACATCGTGCGATAAGTTGAAAAAGTTGTATTATTGTATTATGTCATTTGTTTGTTCGATAAATATCGAGTGTCTTACTACACATGTTCATTTCCACTGGGACACTCAACCGGTTAACACGTGACCGCCACAGTAGAAACAACCATATCCAGTAAGCCACGAGACAGTCAGGATCACTAACGATTTTGGCAACAAACTTTCTAACACGGCGCTGCAATTTGTTATTTCGAATTAGTATAACTTTAACGCTGTTCCGAGCAGTCGTATTTCTTTCATTATTCACTCGTTTAACCGAATTGCATTCGTATCGGTAATCGGTAACCAACGTGGCGGTAATAGTGTTATACCACCTCGTGAAATATGATACATGATAAATTAGATAGGTATCTGAATAGGATATTTACAAGAAGATATATGAAGAAGATATATTAATTAAAAATTGTCTTAAGTAAGGAACAGTTACACGACAATATTAACACGTTGACTGCCACATGGGAGCATTTGAAAATTGCATTAGGTAGTGTTTCCATTTTTAACAAATTTTACCAAACATTTTCACGACACTTTGTAATATTTATTTCTCGTAGTTCCCAGTAACCGATGCGATCTTCATTTAGAACAATGAACAAATTTTTGATAATACAGCTGTTAAATCTGTGTAGAAATTTGAGTGTCGCCCATACATGGGTGTCAAAGTGTTAAACATCTGAGAAAAGTGTCGACAAGTGCGAAGAATCACCCCGAAACGTAAAACTGTTAAACGCGATCGAGTGACGGATATCACGTGTCGGTGGGCTGGCAAACAACTCGGTCGATCCTTTCGATCGTTCGCCAACGACCTCGTCCAATTAATCGGCGAACTAACAGCCGAAATGCCGGTCGACCGAAGGATCGACGAGAGCCCAAGTGACCGGTGTACACATTTGAAAAATAATCCGAAATTCCTGATTTACCTGGATGCGAGAAAGGCTGATTCAGGATTCGAACGCGAAGCCGCCGGCAGATAGTTTGTTCCGCCATAACTGACCTATCGGAACGCGGGTCAGGATGACGCCGCGGCGTCGCGGTGCCCACTGCGAGCTCACGTTCCATTCGTTCTCTGTCGAGACGCGGTCGCGGCTCGTTCTGCTGCTGTTAGCCTTCTACTCTCGCGCATCGCCGAACGACTATATATTTAGAGAACCGCGCGGATCCGCGGCGTGGCACGCTTACGAGTCACGATCCGCGAGAGGTCTCCGTTTTTCACTGTCTCTCCTTCATATCTCTCCCTTTCCTCTCTTATTATCCCTCTCCCATTATCCTTCGTACATATCCCTCTCTCTTTCTCTCTGTCGTCGGATTCCTCACGCGGTTTTGTCCGCGTCCATCTACGTCGCGCGTTACGAAAAACGGACGTACACGTGTGCGCACGTGTGCCGGCCCGGCAAACGTAGAATTATTTCTGCCTTTTGCCACGAGACCCCTACCTGCCTCTACCCACACGCTACCTTAGCCTGCCCCTACCCTCTAGCCCGGCCACGAACGACGCTTGCTCGCGAGTGAGCCCCACGACGGCGTCGACGCCGATGCCGCTCGAGCCGCCGACAACGCCATCGATCCAACCCCCCTCGCTGCTAATGGAACCGGTATAGGGAACTTAATTTACTCCCCTGTCGCTTTTCAACCCCTACGATGGATATCGCGGTGTGCGCTGTTACCCCCTTTACAGCTGCCACCTCCTCGCTCGCTTCGCGAAGCCTTCTTCCTTTGTTTCGCGCGACAATCGTTGTGCACTCGTTACCTTCCTTCGACACCGAAATTCGACAAATCTTTCCTGGCCCCCTCCCTCCCACCGCGTTATACCCCCTCTTTTTTTCCCTTTTATTCCGACAGCGAGTCCGCGGGGATATACCTGGATCGATAACGCGCTCCCTGGATCTCTGGCAGCTCTTTGTTCTGTCCCGTTTTTTAACCCCTGTTTTGTGTTCCCGTCGATTTTGTTCTTGTTATTGGTTTGTTGCGTCGGTATCTCGCGATTGGACGGATTTGTTTCCTCTCGAGCTTTATAGTTTTTCTATTTTTCTTTTGCCCGATTTATGCGGGTATTATTCTTTGTGAGCGGTGATATCCTCCGGATGCTTGTGCACATCGATCTTTTAATTGTTTCTGTCGATGTTTTTAGGAAAATTGTAAAAATGTTTCAATAAAGATAAGTATGATAGTTAATATGTATGTCCACTGCGTATAATACAATATTTATTACCGAATAATCGGTAATCTTCTACACGGTTTCCGGAATCTTTGCGGGTTTTTATGACAATCGCAAATGGCGTAGAAGCGCGAAGAAAACGGGAAAGAGGTCACCGGGATTTGAAATCGGGATATTCGCGCTCATAGTCCATTACCTTATCCACTATTCCTCACGATCGCTTTACTTCACTATTTTTATTAGACTCCGTGTTCCGATCCCATATTTTCTGCACCATTTGTGTTTCATTATATCTCATGAAGGCACCAGCCGATATTTCCGAAACATAAGTGAATACAGTGACAGATTTCTTATCTTGATGACAATCAGCATAAATGTCAAGAAGACCAGTTTTAGAAATATTATCGTTTTAAATAGGAAATTTGTGGAACGATCAATCGACCACTTTTGGTAGTTTTAGTGTTAATAAGTAGGACATTTGGGATACGGGAATTTGGAAACTGGGAGTTTTGACAATTTTTGAAATTGGAATGTAGGAATTTGGGAACGGGGCAGTTCGAAAATATAGAAATTTAGGAGCGTGGCAGTTTAATGTAAATGTAGAAATTTTGGAATATGGAAGTTTGGAAATGTAGAAATTTTGGCACCGTGAAAGTTCGAAAATGTAGAATCTTGGGAATGTGTAAATTTTTGACCATGACAGTTTGGATATGTAGAAATTCAGAAATATGGAAAATCGGGAATGTGGAGATTCGGGAATATGAAAATACGGGAATGTGAAAATTCGGGAATTCGGAAAGGAAAAAAAATGTGAAAATTTAATATCATGAATTTTTGAAAATATAGGAATTCGAGAACGTACAAATTTCCGAATTGAATAATTCGATACCTCAGAGTTTCGGAATTCGAAATTTGAAGAATTTGAAAAAGAAAAATTAGAAAATCCGGAAACTCGAAAGTTCAATATGTAACACGCGAAGTATCTCAGATCCTACTACCTCCGCAACGTGGGTGAATCCAATCTGTTCTTCGGGGGACTACCCCACTGCGATCCCTATCTAGTTACGTCAGTGCGAGCATTCCCGATAGCCTTGGGGCAACAATTTTCGTTCGATTCCCCGTCTGCAGCGTTCTCGAGGTTCTGGAAACTGCCCGTAGGCCACATGAGCGATTTAATCACGTGTCCATAGCCGCGGATCGAGCACGGATCAAAGATTTCCAGATGCGTCCCGGAATAGAGTTCCCTTTGGATCTGGCTTTCATCCGCTATTTCGGTCACCGAGCGTGCTTTCTTCGACTCCGTTCCACCAGGAGGCTGTAATGGACTGGTTGTGTACAGGCCTGCAGGCTCGAAGAAGTCGGTTATCGATCGATCGAGAACTCGCGGCTAACAGATTCTGGATTGCGGTGCAGCCATCGAGACGCCATTGTCGATCGGCGATATTCTATTCCCGTTGGAATTCTCGATACGTCGCCAATTATCGCGTTATCGATCCGTCAACCGGATCCCCAGCGAGAACGTTAATATCGACGTCTAATTAATTCCCCCCATTGTTCGATATTTACCCGTACCCTTTCTTCCCCGTTTCGTTTTATCCTAGAATTAGCATTTGAAATGTTTGCGGAGGCACTCGAAACGAAATCTCGAGTTTCCCGGTTTATTAATATTCTTCCGTGTTCCCGTTTCCCGGCGACTTCTTTAAATGTTTTGTTCGGGCTGAAGAGTTTTCCGCCGGCGAGCTCTTTCTCGTTCGATTTTCCGCCTCGACTCGGCTCGGCTCATCAGCGGATTCTCTGCTCCTCGTCTTCGAACAGGTCGCCCCGGTGCGGAGGACACAGATCGAAGATCGTTGTCCTGGAATAAGCTCCTCTTCGCGTTTCAAAGCGACGGATAATGCCGACACGCTTCTTCGCGAATCGCTCCACGAATCAAAACGCGAAGTTTGTAACGGCTTGATGAGCTTAAAAGCCTCCGGATTCTTTTATTTTTTTCGTTTCGACGCTCTCGCGGGGATGCGTTTAAACGAATAATTAGCGAAGAAAGGGGTAGACGGCCGTTGAAAAGACTCGGAAATACTAACTAGGGATGTAGGGATCTAGGAATACGTGATTGTATTAAAGTAGCGACCCGATTCGGAATAATGCACCCTCACATTTACTACGTACAATAAATAATGTTAAATTTTGATTACTTCCACCATCGCTCTTACTACTTTCATCAGGAATTTTAATTAACCCAACACCACTTTTCACCCTTCATCGTTAGTTGATTTTATACTTATTTAACACTATGAGTGTCATGCCACTCACATAGGGTGACGTATGAATTCATACATAAATCTATCGCTAATTTTAGTTGAAACATTTAACATAACAAAGTTTAAAAAATGTTGGTAAAGACATTAAAGCTTATCGAACAAACCAGGGTAGCATATTATGAAAATTGTCTATAAAATTGATCGAAAATAAAATTACTACCTAGAAGAAATTGAAACTCTTTTGGGGTTGGACTCAAGGTGTTAAACGGTGTAATGAAGTTCGAACCCAAAAAATAATAAAGCAGTAGCGAATTTGAAATTCGAAAACTGAGCTATTACGCGAACGCGGGAACATTAATGTCGACGGCCGAATAGAACATTTATTTATCGTGAAACTTATCGAAATATTTCCGCAACAGGTACGTCCATTTTAATTTGTTGAAATCGGCGTGCAAAGTCCGCTCGTCACGCTCGCGAATAAAGGGCTTCGCAGTCGTTCGATATCAGAAGCAGGAAGTTCGATTCAGCCAGCTAACCCAGTTCCGTTCGTGCATTTCATTTAGAGGCAAGGTACATCCATTCCGCGATTCCACGACGACGGTTCGTTTTAATTTCTGCCGTGGGACGGCAACGAATCGCGAGTGAAAGTTCGTTGTTGAATCCCGCGGCTCGCTATTATCGCGCCACGAGAGGAACTAAATGCACATGTAATTAAAAACGAAGCACACCCTCCTGCTGCACGATCGCGACAAGAATTCAAACCTTCCCGTCCGTGTTCGTTCATTCGACTCCATCACTTTCGCGTTTCCTTGCCTCTCAATACTAACTTCGCGTAACGCCTGCACTTTTACTTTGATCAACGTTTTCTCCACCGTTGTACAAACACGGTGTCTACGCGACTCCTTTGTCGCACGAACAAATGGTTCGCTTCGAATAAAAAAATAACGCTCTTTGCGTCTTTACTCGCACGTGTTTCAACGGACGTTGAAAGAAACGCGTACGGCTCCGTTATTAATTTGGTGGAATATAGTTTGCTACGAATTAGGGTTAGTCGGTCGACATCGTGGAACTTCCGTTAACCCTTTTGTAAAGCATGTTGGTGGACATGAAAAATGTGCAACAAAAAGTAAAACGGGTTAAAAAGTAAAAACGAAGTCTAAATAAATGAACAAAAGATGAAATGTGAATTAATACAATTATTAATTTATCCTGATGAGGATCAATGCAGACTTCAAGAAAACCATTCTAACAAATTTTCTTATTTGAAATATGAAATTTGTAAAATTTGATCGCTTTAGTAATTTTAATGTATGTTACACTTGTATGAGAATTTTTTTTTACTGTGTACATTTTGACCAGGTACGTGGACCAATATTGTAAATGGACTTGCAGAAATAAAACTTATTATTCGAGGAGAATGCAGTTTATGTTATATGTTCTTATACCATAAATTATAGCACATAGTATAGGTATACATCCAATTTATACTTATACGTTTAACGAAAGAATTACCTCCTTGCCTGTCCATATTTTCGAAGAACGGGAAATGCGAAGTAACGGGACACACTCGGGGTGAGATCGAAGCAGATTCGATGATTTCGCAAGGGGGCAACCGCGAAACAACATACCAGCCTTGTAACGGGTATAAAATGGCAAGGTTGCCGGGTTTAGCGTGCAGCACGCGGCGTCACAACAACAAACGGAACCGGAAGCGGCAACGGATCGATTCGAAGCGGCCGGCTGGTCGTGAACCTCGAAAAAGCGGCCACGTCGAGCTGCTACCCGCCACGAAACACAGCCAGACTGCATGGCGACCACCTGTGAGCTTCGTACCGGCGCCGGCGTCGCGACGCCCACGTACGCCGTCCATCGACCCATCCGCGCGCGACCCTCTTGTGTGTAGCTTTGTCCACGATTCGAAGTACGATACAGGCATTCGCTCCACTTTTTACGCGATGCAAATCGTCTTGAACGTGTGACGCTTGCTTCTGATAAATTTATTAACTTTCATTACTTTGCTATATATTCTGCCTTCGTGTACGGGCACATATATATAACGTCCTCACGAGTCCACTTGATACAATAAGATGCTGAATTTCTAATAGATTTATCAATTTTCATGTTTTGACCATATATTTTGTCTCGGTATACATGCACACATATATGTCCTCAGGAGTCCTGTTGATACAATAAGATGCTTTCCGTCTAATAGATTTATAAATTTTCATGTTTTGACCATATATTTTGTCTGGGTGTACGTGTACACATATATGTCCTCACAAGTCCTGTTGATATACTAAGATGCTGTGTTTGTAATAGATTTATTAATTTTCATTTTTAATCATGTATTTTGTCTCGGTGTACGTGTACACATATATGTCCTCACGAGTCCTGTTAATACAATAAGATATTTTCTTTCTAATGCAATTATCAACTTTCATTTTTTGATCATATATTTTGTCCTCGTGTACGTATACACATATTTTGTCGCATTTCTAGAAATGTGTGCAAAAGACATATGTTTACGCATATGTGTATACCCCCACATGTCTATAAATATACACGATAGATGTGTAACGACCTCACGTGTCTATTAAGACGAAAGGTTTACGTGTGTTCATAGTGTCACATGTCTGTCAATGTATAAAAAAAAGCGGTGTTTCATGTAACACAGCAACTGCGAACTAAATATCGGCGAATGTTTCAATGTTCAAAAGTTGCGACTCCTCTGTGAGTATAGCAACATGTTAAGTCAGTCACAGCGACTGACATGCGAATATCAGTATGTATTGATACTTCTGTACCGAAGTGTACAATACTCAAAGGTGTACAGTACTAAATATAATTGAACAATTGGAAGAAATAGAATGGAAAAATGCTTTGAGAAGCATATACTTATTAATCTCGTAAAATAACTGATAAATAAATATTTGGAACTACAATACGTTTCTGTGCTGTCAAGACCGTATTTATAATTTTCAGCATAACAACATAACCATTCGTTTTTGTCGAACCAATTAAATCTATCCAATCGACAAAACACAATAAATGCACAATATCATAATCCAATTAAAAGCACTCGTAGCTATGTCATTCGTGCGTGATTTAACGTGCAATCAATTAACTTAGAAGAAACATTCTGTAAGTTCAGTTGTAATCAAGGAAAGAAAAATTGTTTTATATTGCATTGCGAAACGAATTGCATTTCTTTATTGCATGAAAGGGGTGAGATAAGATCAACTATCGTTCAGAGTAGATGTATCAACACGATTATAACACGATACATATTAATACAAGTTCAAAATCCCGTTTTCTTAAGTAAAATGGTAAAGTAGTGAAATTATAGAAATAGTAAAATAGGAGTACATCGGAATAATCAAACAATGTAATAGCTTTGTATGAAAGTAATGAAATGGTGGAGCCGCATGATTCTACAAACGTATCTCGTGACGTTTAAACACATTTTCCATTTCGTTAACAGAAATAATCGCCACATTAATAACCGTAAATTCAATCGCGAACGTCAGGAGCCTTTGACAAGCCCGATATTGTAACAGGCGGCATCGTGCTCGGTAGATAATAATCGCAGCAATTACGATGATTACAACCTCTATTGTTCCGGCCGTCCGATATTATCCGCTTTCCATGCTCGTCGCTGTTTTCAGCCGGTTTCACGAGGCGGTGAATGCGCGCTCCGTTTGAAAAAACAAGAAAAAAAAAAATAGAGGAAGAGAGGGGAAAGTTTGAAGGAAAACTAGGTCGCCGGGATAGCGCGTCGGAATCACGGGAATAACGCGTTGAATTCTACCTCGGTCGCTCGATATTTCCTCGAGAATCGGGCGTTTAGAGAAGTTACGAGAGCCAGCCGGAGAACCGGCCGTGGCTGAAACAAGAGACGATATTCGATCGGATGAAACGTTGTCGCGAGAGGAAAAAATTCTGTTGCGATGCCACTCTCTGCTACCGGCGGTTTCTACACGTTGCTTCAAAAATACTGTACTCCGACAGAATCGATTATTCCGTCTGTTACAATCATACGCAAACGTACTCCACCATTTTGATTCGAGTTTCACCCATTTCATAGCGTAAGAAGCACTGGGGTATATAATTTCGTTTTGTCCGTGTTTTTCTAAATTGATAATATAAAATGTCCAAAAAAATGTACTGTCACACTGCATATCACACATTATATTAGACTTTGATCGAGTCTAATATTAACTGTTTATCGACATATTTATAGGTCTAATACGATCACCTAACAAAGAGTAACGAATTATAGACTAGATTAGTCTTTTCTGAAACTTTGTACGTATTCGCAACTGTTTAAGGAAGTACATTTTTTGGGACACCCTGTATTTATTACATATATGTGTGTTACCGCGTGTCGATACATTTGTATATGTATCTACATGTTTGTGTATCTGTCAACGCGTTTGTAGATGAGCCTACACATTTGTATATGCCTTCATACGTCCACACATGTGTTTACACGCTTGTGTATATATCGACAAGTTTGTACACGTGTGTTCACATTTTTACACGTCTTTATACGTTCGCACATGAGCCCACGCGTTTGTTTACGTGTCTATATCTTTGTATATGTATGTTGTGTGTGTCTACATATGTTGGATCTGCAGTCACGTGATCAGACGTTCATTCACTCGTACAAGACTACGTCCGAAATCAGACACCCAACTCTAAATCGTTCATGCGTTAAGAATGAAATTACAAACTGCAAAATAGTACAGGAGTGATTTAACATATATAATCTGTTGCTTCCATAGTGTTCAACCTTTCTGAGACACCGTATATACTTCGTTAAATCTGCATTAACACGACAACCACGAGATGAGATGTGCTTTCACCAGAAGCATGGAGAGCGAAGCGATTCGGCAACAATAATTAGAGGAATCGATTATCGAACAAATTTACCTAACACGACTACGAACGAATATACAATAAAATTCAGATTCCCGTTGCGAAACCGTAATAACATCGGTGACAGCTATCTTAAATTACATTTCTAATCACAGTGGGAGTCTTGTAGAGAAATTTGTAGAAATCAGTGTCTACTTCAGACTGCAGTGAGATTCAACTACCGCATACAGTGAAAGGTATCATTTAAAACCATTAACAATTCTATAAAAAAATTGTAATATCGAATGTTCTCAATATCTCGATATCTAATTATTATTATATATTTTCGAACGTTAATTTCTTACCTCCATAATGAATATCAATCTTCATTCTCCAGAAAACAAAAACGGAACGCACATGATTGCCCGGAACGATCCATTCGTCCAAATTTTTGTTCACCGCCGATCTTCACCAGTTTGATCGGTATAAAAATTCAATTATTTCTCGATTTGTCAACTCTCGTGCCGCGGAGCAGTAAAAAAAGTGCCTCTGCTGTCTGGCTGCGCCGACAACTGTCCTCTCGAAACGAGATCTCGTAATTATCAGCAGCGTAGCGAGGCACTCGCGTCACGATTGGCGGTTCGCACACGAATAATCGTGGTTTTATGATGGGCGTCCGATGCCTCGTACCTTTCTCTTCGCAAATCCAGCCTTCCCCTCGGCTCTTTCGTCCCTTCTCGTTTGTTGCCGACGAAATTTTCCTCCACCGATCCCTACGCAATACGCGATCCCGTGTTTCCCCCCATCGAACTCGGGAAATTGTCGAATCTCGTTCCCGATGGCGAATTTTTTCTGCCTACGGTCGACAATTACAGAATTTTACGCAATGCCGCGGATTTTTATACGTTTCGTAAATTATCGAATTTCCCAGCTTGGGATTTTGGAAATTATGGAATTTCCCAGCGTGGGATTTTAGAAATTATCGAATTTTCCACCGTGGGATTTTTGGAACCATCAATTTTTCCCAGCGTGGGATTTAGGAAATCGCCAAATTTTCTAGCGTGGGATTTTGGAAGTTATTAAATTTCCCAGCGTAGAATTTTTGAAATCATTGAACTTTGGAACGTGGAACTTTGGCAATCATCGAATTTTTCGGCGTGGAAATTTCTAAAATATCGAATTTCGCAGCGTAAAATTTTGGAAACTATCAAATACGTTAGCGTACAGTTTTAGAAATTATCAAATTCCTCAGAGTGCGATTTTGGTAATTATCAAATAACTCAGCTTTGAGTTTTAAAAACCATCGAATTCCCCAGCGTGAAATTTTGAAAATTATGGAATCCCTAAATGTTGCGAAAATGATCAATTACCCATCATACATTATAAACTATCGAATTTTACATCGTAGAATTTTCTAAACTATCAAATCCATCAACGTTCACTTCTAAAAATTATCTAATTCCTAACACCGATTTTTACAGACAATCGAATTCCTCGGTGCGAAAGTTTGGAAATTATCGGATTCATCGGCGTGGAATTTTGGAAACTATCAAATAACCCGTCCTTGAGCTTCAGAAATTATTGAATTCCTCAGCGTGGAATTTTGCAAACTATCGAACTCCACTGAGCTTCAACTATTGAATTTTCAATTTTAAACTTACCACGATGCTCCACGAAACTATCGGATTTTATTCGCGGTCGTTGCACACTGTTTGATCACGAATTTTTCACTTTCATGCTAGATTGTATCAATTTATTATTCATTTTATCGAATTAAGTACACGATTGACAATTGCATCGAATTGTAAATATTCCATTGTACCAATTGCTATTTGTCGAATCTATTCAATTCCATCTGCTGCGGATGAAACGATAATGGAATGGATGATCATTGTACGCTTCGTTTATAACTAAGAATAGATCGAATCGAATCTTTTACTACTGGCTTCTATGAATCAACACGTGACTAGAGCGATCCCTCGTGTAAATCGATACTCTCTTTCATGGCGAACTATAGGTGTCTGATTCATCTCGAAACACGGAGGGTTATACAAGAATTTGTCAGTCTGAAAATTTATCAGTCCAGAAATCCGTCTCTTTTGATGGCTTTAATCTCGAACGTCGTCACAGCACGCTTTTGAGGGATGGATTTCTTTGATGTTCGCTTAGGAAACAACGAGTACTTCGCGATGCGAATTCTTGTACAAAATATGAAGAAAATACAAAAATAAACAGTGAAACTTCCCACATATCTTTCTATATAAAAATTAATTAAATTAATCCTTAATTCCATTGCAAACATCGACTAAGTTATCAAACTTGTGCATTTTTATGTTGGTTTGACTAAAAAATTCATAATGAAAATGAAATTCATATTTTTTATATAATTAATCTGGTTTCAATAAACGATTAAGGTTATCGATATTCAAGATCGTTCACAAAGAATCTTGTTAATATAGACTCTCGAACAACGAGGATCCAATTATAGAGCTTTTTCTTGCTTAATTTGTGTCCGCTTTCCGTGATTTGTTATTATAATATACCACTTCTGTTCAATGAATCTATGCATAAATTGCACGTGCACGTTATTGCGTATAAATATTTGGACGTCTTCATGTATTCGACATTGGTTTTAACATAAAATTAATATTCACCTAGAAATGGATGTAGATCGAATTAAGATTATTGTTGTAATAAAAATAAAAACATCCGAGTCGAACTTTTAGACTGTGTTCAAATAATTGCGCGCATCGTTTTATGTATAAATACTATGAAAATTTAAATATTGTTTCATCCGCATATTTTGAAGCTTCAATATACTTATAGAATAACATGTAAGATACGTAAAATTATTCCCAAAATTACACGTAATATTATAATATATGCTACTTTACTAAAATTTTATTTTAATCTTATTAAAACTATTTATAATTTATGCTGTTTTATTGAAATATTTTATCTTAATTTTATTAGAATATTTCATTTTAATTTAAATAGATTATTATATTAAAATTTTATTTTAACTTCATTCAAACTATTTGATTAAAATAGCATATATTATAATATTTTAATAAAACAGCATACAAGACAAACGCAAAATTATACGTAACATTATAATGCACGCTATTTCGTCAAAGTATTTTATTAAAATAGCATACAAAACAAACGTTGCAGGCAATCACAACAACGGTCGACACTCGAATGGAATAGAACTCGCGTTCATTGATACAGCGTTCCTAACCTCCGTTCGAGGGTCAACCATATTTACAAGCGATCGAAACGGCATTGAGGATGCACTTACTTCCATAGAACGCCATGGGTCGAATCCGTGGACCGACGGTCCCGGCCGATGGTTCACCGTGAAAACCCCCTCGGGAACGATCCCCGTGTCGATGCTTCGATCAGTTTGAACGGTTCGAAAATCGTGCCGAATCGTCGGGCGGTCAGGACACCACGATTCTCGCGCTCGTCGATTATTTTCCTCAGGAGCAACGTGCTTCCTCGGCGTCGTTCGACGAATGTAAACAAGCCGGCACGGAGCTTGCGCCCTGCACGTCGGCCTGCACACACAGAGCTTTCCGTAAGTTGCACGCGACACGATCGCGGTCTCTCTTTCCGTCCGTCGGTTAACGTTTGCTCGTCCTCTCCGTCGGTCGAGCGTGGTGTCCCTTTCTGCACGACCTCACGGTCGCTGACCGCCTCCGATCGTCTTTTTCCCTTCAAAAGGAGAGAAAACGCGGTCCCTTCGGCCACCCTTCACGGTCCGTGGCTCGAGAAGTTCGGCCGCTTTTAACGCCGCCGCTCCGTTCCCGTGCGATCCATGCCGCCGTAATGGCGACGCAACGCTTATGGGGTTCGCCGCGCGCGAAGCCACCCCCATGCACGATGGGGAAGCCAACGATCAATACCTTAACCCCCGCGATACGCTTTTCCACTCCGTGACGCTCGGCCTGTCCCCGACGACGTTGCCTCGACGTGTCCATCTCTCTCTCCTTCTCTCTCCCCCCACCCCCTATTTCTCCTTCTCTCTCTCTCTCTCTCACTCTCTGTGTATCGGCTCGCATCAGCCCCGATTCGAGCCGCTTTTGTGCCGCGAGCCGAGACGAGCCAGAAAAGAGACTAACGGACCTCCTCCACGGTTTCTCGATGGATAACCGGGGAGATTCTTACGGTGGTTCAACGAGACTGCGCCTCTTTATCTTACGCGATGAAATTGCTCGAGGGTGCAGGCTCGAGCACCCATACAGACGGCTTAACCCCCTTCGAAACGACTAGGCCGCACGCGATTCGTCAATTTTAATTGTCTCAATTTTGTTACTCGCGAGGTTCGTTTTGTCTTTACACGGGGTATTTAACGATTTCGGTGGGATAGTTGAATTATCTTCGCGCTGTACGGGGTGTACGGCTTCGAACGTCTGAATTATGTTTACCAACGTCCAACCATGACCTTGGAACGACTTCCGTGGCGACCTCCAGACGGTTTTCTTTTATTGCCATAAAATGTACCGTATACGACCGTACTAGTTCCGATCGATTATTTTTTTTCTACTTTTTGTTGCATGGAAGTGAATAATTTTATCCGGAATTAATATTAGTGGATAATTCTTTACAGTTATTATAGATTAAATTATGAATAATAAATAAAAACATTATAAATAATTTATCTAAATTATTATATAATTTTTATGTACATATTAGGATGTTCCGTAAGTTTCTTCCTTTTTGTAACATGACATAAAATTACACTTCGAGGAATATTTTGCAAGTAATACCAAATAATTTTAGAAGGAATAAATAATGTTTCTCGAGGGATAGAGAACGGCGAATGCAACAATTAATGCAACGAATCAACTCTGCACAATAAATATTGTGTATAAATTTTTATCAAAAAAGGAAAGAACTTATGGGTTACCCTAATATATAATATAAATATAATTATAATAAAATTATAAATATAAATCTAAAATTATAATTATACTTACTTATTCATCAAAAAAATTTGTTCTTATATTTTTTTACAAAAAAAACTGCACGTATAATAATTACTTAATTATTAAATTAATATAACGATTACATTATTTATAATTTAATCATGTTAGAACCATACAGAATTATCCACTTGAATTATTAACTTAAGATTATTATACAAAGGGCAACTCGAATAATATCGACCACATGCAACGATTCAACATTAAATATCATCCACCCCTTTGACATACATACGCACTGTTACCAAATGAAAAACTTTCAACGAAGCAGTATAAATCACAAAATTTGACTGAAATATAAAATAAAACTGAAGCTCCGAATCGATTTGTCGGCCGTATAATAAACCGTTTGCCATCGTTACGCAGTGTATTTGTTCATTTACAAAGGCAGTGTCGGTACAAAGAACAAAGCACCCTCTCGAACGATATTATGAATAAATAACGATTGAAACGAGGGTTACTACGAAGAAACAAGGACTCCGTTCCCCAACGGACGATGATTCGTTTCGCATTGGACGGTTCGGCAGATATTCCTTCGCGGTTATTGATTTTTTCCATTACGATTTTAAGCCTGGTCCCTGTAACGATGGATACGAGAGCGTATTACCAGCGAGTTTGACGACTAAAGTACACCCTCGTCGGTGAACGACGGGTGCCTGACAACGCCCACGAGGGTTGAATTTAGCCCTTAATTACGGGGGCCGCTCTTACGAACGATCAACCACCAGAATGTTTACCTCGAACTAGCTGAATCCGATCATCCACTCTATGTACCTACACCTTCGGAAACAATTTTCATTTCTATCGAAAATTTAATACTACGACGAAAGCTTATTTCGCTTTACTACAACTTTATTTCGAATAGAAGGGTTCTTTGTTTCTGTAGGTGGTTATGTAATGACTGATAATATCACGCATTGTAATTCCACGCGTGGTAGTACAATACATAGGGAGGTTCTACGCGTTCTGATATAACCGGTGGCAATTTAGCACGTAGTAAATCGACAGGGGACGATTCACTGCGAGGTTATATAACCACGTAGTGTAACCTGACGTCACGTAAAATTTCTACGCGTAGAAATTATGATATGTTGGGATTCTCCGCGTAGAGGTATGGTGCGTTAATTTTTGTATGCGTAGAAATTTAAGGCGTGGGGATTTTATGCGTATAGATACGACATGTTGAGACTTAGCGCATTGAATTTTGTCCGCGTAGAAATATAACACGTTGTGATTTTTTGCGTAGTGATATAACACGTTGAGATCCTTATGCGCGGACACATGGAGCGTTGAGTTTCGATGCGTAGAAGTATGACGCGTAACAAAAGCACCAGGGGCGATAAAACGCGCTGTAAATTCGCATGGCGTCGGAACGCATTATAGATCCAAGCGGGACAATAAACACGCAGCAAATCCACATACTATGATAGAATGCGTAATAAATCTACAAGTGGCGATAGAACGCGTGACGATACAACGCGTGGCGATAGAACACCGGTTATACCTACACGTGGTGGTGGAACACGTGACTGCATCGAGCTACAATAACACGCAGTGATAGATCACCTGACCCAACACGGTCATATTAACACGTGGAGATTTAACATATAGCTGCATCAGTTGATGTTAACACGTGGAGATATAAGATGTAGCTACATCAATTGATATTAACACGTGGATATATAAGATGTAGCTATATCAATTCATATTGTCGAGATATAAGATGTAGCTATATCAATTGATATTGTCGAGATATAAGATGTAGCTACACCGATGCCTGACAGCATAACACTCAATAAAGCTCTAACCTCCAACTAAAATTCTGATAATTGTAAAGCCATTAATAATCCTAATGATACACGTGCTCGATCTTAACATGTGCTCGAGTCGTAACACGTTCTCGAATCTGAAAACGGGGACAGCGAGAACAATGGACGCATCATATGGAGAGAAATGCCGAAGTAATAGTATTCAAACGAATAAACTGCGTGACGAGAGTAAAAGGCGTGAGCAGGGAGAGAAAAGTGCAAGAGGTAAATGGACGAGTTAGAAGAGGCGAACGACGAGCGAAGAGAGCAAGATACACACCCACGTCGATCCACCTGCGAGCGAACATTATTACGTTCGTGTAAAGGGTCATTCTGTTCGCACGCTCTTTCGTTGCGACGCTCTCTTATCCTCCTCTCACGCTGCTCGATCAAAACGAGCTGCGTGGATGTTCTTTCGAATCGATTTCCTGATTTCATTCAGTACTCGAACCGTCTGTTCTTGGATTTGTTGCTCGTCGATGATGTGCCTCGTTAAGGCTGACCGTATCATGCTCGATTAAATAACCAGTTCATGGATTTATTGCAAATTACAGAGTTTGTTAAGACACTTTTCTTTTAGATTTTTTTTTAACTCTCATCGATGTAAAGTTAATATGTTCAATCATTGTCTATGTAAGATTAATACAATCAATTATTTTTTATGGTATATTTATTTCGTCGTCCTATTTTTAATTTCTAATTACGTGCACTTCATACCAAAAATACAATGGATCTTCTTCCTGGAAGATCCATTAATAAATCATAATTTGATTGTTTGATCATTATGATTCATAATTTGATAGTTGTATCATATTATCAACGATGTAGATGCGTAAATATTCTACAACGACAGCGCTGCAATTACTCCTTTGAATTTCCAGCTACAAGGTGACTGTGCTAATTTCATTTGCGAGCATTACTTTGTGAAACATGATTGATCAAGCAGTTAAGACGATTTTCCGATACGCGTAACCATTGCTCATGAAGGATGCTCCGATGTGTGCATGTTAACGAGCCCGACCTCGACGATTTAGTTAAACACGAGCGTGATTAGCGAGGAATTATTGAACACCTCTACTACACGCGACGCAACACGTGTCGTCACGTTTATTTTCGTATCCACGATCCTGTTCGTTTCGATTCCATTATAGAAAATAGCTTGTTTGTCTCAATTTCGTGTACGAGGTCGGATTCCTTGTTTTCACGATTTAAATTTGGGCTGTTCGATGACCGTGCAAGCCTGCCTCAACTTCTGCGGATCATGAACCGGAATGGGAGATATTTAGGTCGATGCTCGGTCGTCGACGTTCTTCCCTTGTACCGTTTTATTTACGTTCGACACGGTGAACTCTAAAACTCTGCAGGAATTATCGTGCAGGTTATAAGAAAATGGTCGCGGTCTACATATTCCGCGAGCACCAACTTGTTTATTAATTGCTTCGAAATTCTTTGGCAGCGAAATATATTTACACCCGCGTTCGTGTTCAAATTAACACTAGAACTAGTAACCAGTCAAAATGACTAGTTTCGGGTTTGGCATTTTTTATTGCAAAATTTTATTGCCGTCCTTTTGTCAAAATGTCTGTCATATTTTATTGATACTGCAATATTTATATATTTTTCTACTTTATTTTCAACTTTGAAGGAAGTATCTATTTAACATTATCTTTTATGGATTTATGAGCCAATAAATGGTTGTGTATGTTAGGTGATGCTGTAATATTTATTGTATATTTATTTTTCTACTTTATTTTCAGCTTTGAAGTAAGCATGCATTTAATGCCGGTACTTCTAGTGTTAAATAATCCGTACTTAACACGTTGTCACACGGAAGAAATTTTCCATTGCATTAGTATTTTCATTTTTACCGCATCTTACCAAACATTTCCACGATACATTGTTACATTTATCTTCCATAGTTTCCAACGTGAGTGTTTGCGGTTACAAAGGTAAACGAATTTTGAACGACATAGCCGTTGAATCTTCGTAAAAATTTGAAGGAAAATCGAGAGAGAATGCAATGAGGGAAAACCGTGTATTATTGCGGACGAGTGTATTGCAATTCGTAAGGTACAAATAGTACAAAGGGTATAAGAGTACAAACATTGCATAGGAACTAGAGTATGCGGACATAGAAAAAGTACAGTTTAGAGATGTGACATAGAAAGGGTGTCTTTCTCCGTTCACCATTTGCTTTCGATTCCCGGTATCGAATCGCGAGCAATCGTGGACTTACCCTCCGATCGTGTATCGCTTCGCTTTGCATTCGGTTTCGGTTAAAAACCCGTGCCGAGATCGTTTGTCCAGTAAAATCCATTAGGATGCCGCGGGGGATGTCGAACGGAAATTGAAAGTCTCTATTTCGAACGTGTCTCGAACGGACAGCCGGGGAAACGGTATTATTAGACGGAAGAAAGCGAACGAGGAGAAACAGTCGAACGGAGATCTCGACACGAGCCCCGATCAATAAACGTAACGTGTCGCGCGTAAATCCTATATCTGAATAATACAATAAATATTATATAATAGAACAACGCAATAATAAATATATTTATATTTGTATATATATGTGTATATATATTATATATATAATATAGGAAGAAACATGTCGACACAACTAGCTCTAAACACCGAGAGGATCCACTTTCTTTCCAATTTCCTTTAACCATTCGTCTCTTATTTACAGCCGCCGTACGCTACAATTTACACCATTCGTGAAAAACGGAAAACATAATCGATCGATCGGATCAACTTGTCGGTGCCCGATTAAAAAAGCGTCTACCACGGAACACTCGTTCAACTAGAAAATTTCTTTCTAAGGAAGAAAAGAAACGTTTCTCGTCTCATTCTCGCCGGGTTTGTTCCCGGAAACGGACACGCACGCACGCAACACGCAGGAAACAAACTCGCACACACGCGGAACGGTAGTATTGCATGTCGATCGATACGATTCGATCGGCCAAGACTCACGTTTCGACCCTCCGGAAACGACTGTTTGTTGAGCAGCGAAGATCGTGAACGCTCTCGAGTCGACGAACGTCCTCGAGATATCGCGATCGATCTTGATCCCCTATGGTTTCTCGCGTTCTTCCCTTTTTAATTAGCAGAGTTTGGACAGCACACTCGACGGATTAAGGCTTAATGATATGATCGCCATTGTACTCTGTTCCTCCTTCGAACGTTATCCCTCCATTCTCTTTCTTCTTTTTTTGTTTTTTTTTTTTTTAATTCAGTTTCTCCGGGACTATGCGTACTACCGTGTCGGATTTATGGGTATCTACAGGACGATATTTCTGCACTTTCTACGGTCCACCAGTTTTTCGTTAGTCCTTCGATCACGTTCGCAGAAACGTTTGCCATTAACGCAACATCTTTCTCGAGTTCGTCTAACGTGCAACGTTCCGGAAAACTCGCGAATCGGACGTGAAATAATTGCTTACGATTACGTAGTGCCATTGCCGTAACTAGGATCTTTGTCGGGGGTGGACCACTTCCCCAAATACATACTAACAGCGACAATCTTCCACGCTAGGCATTATCGAATCGGAAGTTTGACAATTTAACAGTTAGTGAATACGAGAGTTCGATAATTTCAAAAATTTGTAACTGCGAAAACTTCTAGATTTCTAATACAGGATATATGTGAGGTATCTTACGTTCTACGTCTCTCGTGTTACATGGAGAGAACCGATTCGTACTTCGGAGATATCGGGCCCACCCTGGTCCCAACCTAGTTACATCAATGCGTATTGCCTCGAAACATCGATCCATCGCGAGACGTTGCTACGTGAAATCGAGCGAAACAGATCATGCTTCTGTACGACTTCGACGGACGTTTGGACTTTCGTATCTCGTTCAAAAGCGCGAGTTGCGTGAATTGCTTTCGAACTATCGTCGATCGATCTATCGTCTATCGTTTTCTATCGCCGGCACGATCGACGGTGGTCGGACAAGCGAGATTTTAACGAGAACATCTACGTAACGATCTAAACTCGAGCCGTGTCGGTCGACACCGAAGAACCTCGTGCGATAATCTGTTTCCCTCGATCGTTGATTCTTCGAATTATCTACTTGGACGCGAGAGACGCTATTTTAAGTTGCAGTTTGTACTACGTGGAAGACGGATGTCCGTGAGAGTATTCGAGTAACATCGAAGGACAGATCGATCTGTGGGAAGAGGATGGTGGGTGTCGGGTTAACGCGGATTCAGGTCGACTTGCGCCAGAAACGGAATCGTTCTTCTCCTATCGCCATAATCGTTCATCTAAGGATGCTTAAATTTCAGTCTTACGAACGTTACGACCAAAGAAAGACAAAAACACCTCTCACGCGCTCTCTCTCTCTCACTCTCTCTCTCTCTCTCATTCGCGATTTTTTCTTCTCGCCGGTATAAAATCGTTTTATCGTTTACGTATCGAACAGAACCGTCATTGTTCCCGATATAATCGAAAGTGCGGCCGTCGTTTCGACGATTCTAAGCCGAAATAATTCGTCTACATCTAATCTCGTTAAAAATTGTGCGTCGTTAATTGTGCCTTCGTTTAAACCGTTTTCATTCGAATCGTTCGTTCTCCGGGAGAACCTTCTTTTTTTTTTATCGCAGTCCGCGGACGAACTATGTACACAGGCTCGTATCAGGATCCATTTAACGCGAGGTTGATCCGATTAATGCTTATAATAACTTAACCGTGACCGTTTCTCGACGAACGAAAACAAAAACGACCCGTTCACACGGGATATTTAATCTATAACAGCTGGCACGTTCTCGTGCTACGCGGACGCGGACTCGACCGTTAGCGTAGCTAGAATTTTTGTCTGGGAGAGGGCCAAGTCCTCTAGTTTCTCTAATTTGGCCATTTGGGAATTAATCAGTTGAGAATTCGGTAATTTTAGAATTCGACCATTCAGGAAATGGTAACTTGGAAATTTGAGGATTTAAAAATTCGGCCATTTGAAACTTGGAAATTTAGAAATTTAGTGAGTAGAGAAGAGATTGTAAATTCAGGGATTTGAGGATGGGTAATTCGGAAATTTACGATTTCCTAAGTCTGGGAACCTAAAGGTTAAAAAATTCATAACCTTTTCGCTTTGCAGACCCCTAATACGAGATATTTTACATTCTACGACCCTCAGGCTGTTCCAATTTGCATTTCACGTAGGTTATGCCCATCTCGATCTTTGCCCAGCTACGCTAATGGGTCCGGCTGACCACTGTATGAAAATTGCCGAGGGTTCGCGAGTACTCCACCATTACATGAAGTAAACAGGATCGTTCTCCGCTATGGCGTTCAACCTGACGGGCAGGGTTTTCGGCCGTTGAGGAGCCACGGTGTCGCACACGAGCTCACGGGACCCCTTGCGTCACATGTAGGTAGGTTTCACCTTGTAGGCTCTTTTCCAGACCTCGCAGAGGCATACAGTGCTGTGGAACCTATAGAAGATCGCCAACGGCATCGAGACGTGCGTGATGATCGTCCACGCCCATAGTCCGTAGAAGTGCAGCTGCACAGGATGCGATTCCGCCCGCGACTTCTCCAGAGTGTTGATCGCCCACATCGCTAGATTCGTCACCAGCAGAAACGTCACGATCTCCCTGCCTGGTTTCCTCCTGATCTGCTTCGCGGTCGCAACGGATCTCCTGGACGCGTCCAGAATGAAGATTGTCTGAAACGTGGTCTGCACCACGCTTGCCAGAGCCGTCACCAGCACCAGAAGCGTGTGTTTGGCCAGCGTGAACTGTGCACCGATGATCGTGAACGTCGAGTAGATGAACATGCCTGTCTGGGCGGCCACCAACAGGATATTGTCTAGCTCCAGGTTCCTATTGCCGTCGTAACGGAGCTTGCGCATCTGGAACATCCCTATCAGCGTGGCTATCGTCGACATTCCGTACAGCGTCAACTCGCAGATGTTCACCTCGGTGACCGCGAAGCTGACCAACTCCGGACGCGATATCAGCACGAAGAACAGGATCAGAGAGATGATCGTCAACACTAGGATCAGGATACCCACGAACAGGCCCTTGTGGGCCCGCGCGCAGTCCACGCTGTAATGATGTGGCGACCTCCTGCGGGATTTAATCGATCGGTAAAAATTGCGCGAGGATTTCATTCCGTAATATTAAATAAGTTAAACATAGTAATAATAATAACATAGTAATAAGTTAAACATTAACCATTTGCACCTTTTAATTTATTTTACCTACCAGCATCTTGATTAAATTACAAAATACATCAAGAAATGGGTTTTCGATAAATTGTATTGTAAAAGTGAAGGATGATTTACAAATATATTTTTATCGTGTTAAATGAACATCGAGTGTAACTTTACCTGTAAGCATGCGTGTGATGCCTGGATCCCGGTGGCGTTTTAGGCTGAGAGAACGCGGCCTTCGATATGTTCTTCCACATGACGTACAAAATCGCGGCACATATCAGACTATACTCTATGGTGCAGGGGAACAGAAACGGACTAGCGTCTTGGACCAACGATCCCATTATGTTCGTTCGCCGGCACTCGTACATGTGATGCGGTCCCTTCAAACCTCTCGGAAGCCTCAAATGCTCCCCGTGATGATAGTGACTGTGTCCTCCAAGATTCAGATTCCCTTTCATACCTAATTTCAGATCGGTTTTAATCTCCGTTCGTTGATTTTCATCGTTGAATGTTACGTTTATGATTTTCATAGTGGAGTTTATATAACAGTGAATGTATGTTCACGTTACAAGTTATGTTCCATGCAGTCACGAGTGTTAACCAGTTAGCTGTGTTTGACGAGTATACTCCTCATGAGAAGTAGCAGGATTTTGTGTCATAACGAGTATACTCCTCAGTCACATCTAACTGGTCAGCCAAATAAGTAAATATTAGTAATAAAATTGTCAATTTTATAAAATAGACTCATTTTTTTAATCCAACATTTGAATAGCGGCACTTATTCTGTGATTGACTAGTATACCACAAGCGTGGAAGCCACAGCTAGCTGGTTAATAGCGCAGTGAAGAAAATTCGTACCTAATCTGTGCGAAATCCTCAGGGAATTGTTCTCCGGGTTGTAGAACGTCAGAATCTCGTGCTTGGTTTCCTGAATGAGGACGTTCAGCCAGACGGACAGATTCGTGCCGATCATGTGCATCAATCCGAATCGCGCGATCACCCGATGACGGTAAACTTTCATTTGCTGTTGAAAAGAACAAACGCTGAGACAATGGTTGTCGGCACTCCGCGAGACGGAGAGGTCTCGTTTGCGCGAGACGGTAGCCGAGAACGGTTCTTGGACGTCGAACAAAAGAATCGCAGCGATCGATGGTTGCCTGACGAGAATAATTCGATTGCCTAGTTAGATCGCGAGCGATAGAACGCCGGGTTATTAGACGATGAAGAGGTAAACGATCGGAATCGTCCGATCGAGAGGTGGCTCTCGAAAATGTTTTAATCAAAAGCGGTTGAGCGCGATGAGAGATACTCGTCCGTCGAGGCAAAGGAAAGAGCAAAGGGACACGTAGGTACCTGGACGACTCGTGTTCCAGTATTAGTTTCAGGGTTGTTCACCCTTCCGTTTCATTAACCTCTCCGTCGAGCGTCTCGTTTTTGCATCGACGCTTTCGCTCTTTCGTTACATCGCCGCTCACATCGATCTCCGCAGCATCGCTCATATCGCTTATTTTTAGAATGTTCACCTAGTAAACAACGGACGATTATGGTCCCCCGTGATTTCGATACGATCGTTTCACGCAATAACCTTTACAAAAATAATTAACTGCTGCGATTTTTTTCCTCTAACATCCATCGCTAACTTTACACGATGGCATAATTTGGGCTTTTACACACACTCACCATGATTTTGCTAATATCGTGCCTCCACGTTGGGCACAATTTGATACTTCTTGAAAATTCAGACATTTGCGCAATGTGTGAATTTTGAAGTTGGAAATTGGAAAGATTTTCAAATTCAAAAATTTCTAATACAATGTACATATGATACCTGGGCTCTATCTATTTATCTCGACGCTTTTATTACCTCGTGTAAACGTCGAACAAGAATACAATAGTGTCGTACTTTCAAGAAACTGTAGTTTATAGGAGTAGATATTAGAATAATGTTTTATACGGGGTCTCTACATAGAAAAGATAACGAAAGGGGAAGCATTGGCATTCAAATGACAGACAGAAAAGTCACTATTGAAATAAGAGTCGAGCTTGTCATTGAATTGAGATTAGAGTCGAGAGTTGAAATATTTCATTAGTATATTTTATATGTATCCACTCCATATTATAACTTATATAATCTTCAATAATAATAAATTAAAACTTTCTATATTTTACATTATACAGGGCCACTCAAAACTATGTGAACAAACTTAACTTTGTTTCGTTCTCTCGTACTCAAGGCCAGAACAAAAAGTGTGATATCCAACATTTCTACAGAAACTTGTGTTCTAGCACTGAATTGTACTGTTGAGCGTTGATTCGAGTACATCAATCGTTGCCAAGTTGAGGCCCCATAACGAAAATTCCATGTAAAATGCCTCCTTTCGAACGATGTTCACACAATTTTAACTCACCCTGTATTTCTCTGTATAATACTTATGTCTCGGTAGGGACGAACGACTATACTTTGCACGGTAAACATACCCACCTCGTTGTTCAGAAATATAAAGTACATCTGTATGAAGATGAATGCCATCCTGGTGGCAGGTGTGAGGGCGAGCATGATGTTGTGGCACTTGGTGTTCTGTTCGAGCTCAAAATATTGGCCAAACTCCAGTCCAGAATAAATCATCGAACCGATGCCAAACGCCACGGCGCCCATACGTAGATAGAAACTGCCATAATGTTGCGCAGGCATGACGGTGGCCACGTGCGGACACGCGGTGTCAGCCGCGTCGCTGTCACCCCCGGCGCCGCTCGACGATCTCGACGAGTCCAGGTCGCACACGTCCTTTCGTTTCTCTTCTCATGCAAATTTATGGTAATCGGCCGGTTATGATTAATGCGATTTTAACAGGGTCGAGCTCGCTTCCCGTTGTCGGTAGCGAATTGAAAGCGAGCTAGCAAGCGGACGATGCTGAATGCGTTTTCGCGAGCCCAGTTTCAGCCGCTCACAGCGTGACGATTCTTTTAACCCTTTAACGAAGCGATGGAATTTTTCGTCCTCGCGAAAGACGTATCGTTGGATGAAAATTGACCGTGTTTCGTTCGGAGTCTAAATGGCGGATTGGTCGACGAGGCTATCCAGCGGATTAATGCATTAACAAGTCCGATCACTATGTAACAGGTGCGGAGATACGCGCGTGCTTTCCATCGCGGTCGCATTTCGGACTAGGTTTAAAATTTCCGATTGATGCGATGATTATTTTGCATCGTTAAAGGGTCGATAATCGATTCTATGCATCGCATAGCCAAATGCTTCTATACCATGATATAAAGAGAGGGGTAAAAGTGTACTTGGAACGCAGAAATAAAACAACATGTAATATGTTTTCTATGTTATTAACGTTACAACTATCGACGTATACAGAAAATGTTGTTTTTATTTCCAAATTCCAAGTGTACGACTACTTTTTGTCCCCCGTTAGCGAAAGATGAAAGAATTAACCAAGTGTCAAAAAGAAGCTTCTGCAAAGAAGGTGAACCGGTGAATAAAAGCGTTCGCGTCAGAACCGTTTCGTGCAGAAAATGGTTACCTACTCGTAAAACAACACGCGGCAGACGTTCCTGAAATACGAAGTTGAAAGTTTCATTCGTGTCTGTCTAGAGCCGGTCGTACGAACAACGGATAACGGCAAGAGAAAAAAAAATCATTGGCCACGATCATGCGCCATAAACTTACTTGACTTCGGTTTAGTGTCGCGAAGCAACGTGGTGTACGTGTAGACGAGGAAGATCATGCTGCCGAAGTAGAGATAAAGGTAGAACCCTTCGTAGAACGACGGCGGTATGTAGGTGGATATCACTTCAGCCATGGGAAAGGCGATCCCCATGACGACCAGCAGCTTTCCGTACAGGGCGCTAAACGTCGTCGCCAGGGCGTCGCTGTGCAACAAACGGAAATTGTGATTCAACGAAGACGATTGCCACGCGAAAGCGCGAATCGCTGTCTCGATTCTCTTCTGGACCGGGAAATTGAACTATTTCCGCCCTTACCCGATATTCCAATCGCGTTTTTTCTTCGGCTTCGAGGCCGCGATTACCGGTTTTCGAATATCTCGGTTTAGACATTCGAAAAGTTACGGATTTTGCATTTGGGGATTTGGGAAATTGGGGATTTAGTTAGTCGACGATACGGGAATTTGGGGTTCCAAAAAATGGGGATGCAAGTGTCTGGAGCTATAAGAATCAGGGGATCTAGGAATTTGGAGATTTGAGAATTTAGAAATATAGGAATTTGAAGGTTTACGAATTTGAGATTTGTGAATTTGGAGACGAGGAATTTTAGAAATGTGAGAATTTGGGGATTTAAGAATTTAGAAATATAGGAATTTGAAGATTTATGAATTTGGAGATATGGAATGTTAGAAGTATTGGAATTTCGGGATTTGAGAATTTGGGGATGTAGGAATTAGGAAGGTCTGCAAATTTGACGAGCTGAGAATTTGTAAATGTGCCAGTTCCAGGATCTCAGAATTTGAGAACCTAAAAATTTGGGGATATATAAATCTGCATACACGAGAAATTGAAATTCTACAAGAACTCGAAAATTTTTTCATTTCTAAACATGGAAATTTCGTTTTGTGCAAACTTGAATCCTCGAAAATTTCTAAATTTAGAAATATTTTTACACAAGATCGTACGCGCATTAAAGTTTAAAATTCCCAAAATTCTCATGTATCAGAATTCAGAAACTTGTAGATTCGTGCATATATCCTTTCACGATTTAACATCGATTAAGTATTAAATCGTAAACGAATAGGGAATATTGCGGTCCCAGAACGGAGCACGAATGGTAATACCATTGGCCGCAAATACATCCACCCCCGTAAGAATTGGCTCAATTACTGGTAATCGTGTACTCGACCATGCTCGTGTTTGATTCATAAAGTACCGGTAATTGGTGTGCAGATGTCGATCAGGATAACCCGGAGGATCACGTGAAATTTCCGTGGTGACCGGGACACATTTTCCCCCTCTACGTTTCTATTAATTTGCCCGACGTGGAAATCATTCAAGATGAAGTGTTTCAGCTGATCACGTGCAATCGCGATGGTTAAACGTTCATCTGAATTTGACCCGGTTCGAATATATCCGTCGAGATTTTCCTCGTTGCACCCGCCAATATCGATCGATGTTCGATACTTCATGAATTTTTAATTGGCCCAATTAATACGATTCTTGTACCGTCTATTCCGATTGGCTTAAATGCAGATTGCATAGAATTCAATACTCGTTATTTACCAGCTAATTATTTACAGGAATATTAAATACTTTTTATTCAGGGGTATATTAAATACTCATTATTTTCCAGGTAATTGTTTATAGGAATATTAAATACTCATCATTTACAGGTATATTAAATGTACCTATACAAAAGCAACTGCACATGTTAATTACATCTTGCGAATTTATTTTATGATTCGTTTCAAATAACATACCTTTCGAAGGTATAAATAAAGATATTGTAAAAAATCGATCGAAACGTGGACAAAGTAAACAGAGATAATTTGTCGTCCAAAACCGTCTACATATTCAATATGGCTAATAATTAACGAACATCGAATTCCGCACAATTTATAATTTAATTACAAAACCACATCGATTCACGTCAGCTGCCGCCGCGCTCTCTGTACGTTCCGATTACGAAATTAAATTAATTAAATAAATCAGTAGATTTAGACAAACGTTTCAATTCATGAAACCCATTGCATTTATTCATAAACAAATTTCATAGTAAAAATTCTTTTTGAATAATCAGAAACAAATTTTTTTTTACGACAATCACCATAAATATCAAGAAGACCAGCTTAACAAATTTTATCATTCGAAGTAAGAAATTTGTGGAAGGGTCATTTGCCGCCTTTGGTAGTTTCAGTGTTAACCGGTTAAATCGGAGCGTGGTATCGAGGAAAGATTCACTCACCATCCAAGTTTCTTCCACTTCCGGTCCTCGACGACGTCTAGGAAGGCGGGTGCCGGGTAGCATACCGCGGAAATCGGTTGCGAGGAGCATGGTAGAGCCAGGGCAAACTGGGGTGGCCGGTGTGCGCGGGAGGGTGAGCTGCTGCTGTGTCTAGACAGCGTTTCCGGTGAAACGATTACCGCGGACGGTGATGCCGGTGACGGTAGAGCAGCCGGCAATCCTGGCCAGCTGAACAGACCGTGTTTCCTCATTATTTCTATCCTGTCCTTGGCCGATCGATTCATCGGTATCGACGGCTCAATTACAGGGATAATTACGCGCTACGCTGCTCCGGCTACCCGAGTTACGCTAATAAAACAATTCATTCTTTCCGTTGCTCTCGTTAGCTTCACGAGTTTCACGTTCACCTTGCTTCCACCGCGATATGCACTCTAACCTTTACCGAGTCACGGACTTCCTGGGAGAAATTTTTTATTACTCGATTCGTCTCGTTCGTTCTTTTTCCGGAGATTTCTAGCCACTTTAACGGGGTGACGTACACTCCTGGACAAAATTAAGTGGACATTGCAGAAATGTAAAAAATGTTTTGTTTCGTTACAATGTTGTAAATAAATTTTAAATTTAGAACGTCAGATATTTTTGTAGGCTTGAAAAAACATTTATTTAATGTATATAATTGTGCAATAAAGTTTTGATTCATAGGCATTATTAGTTAATTAAATTTACCTTTTGTTATTTATGATACCTGTCCACTTAATTTTGTCCACGACTGTATATATACGACTCTCTACCGTTCTTCGATTGCGTACCTCTCGTGTTTTGGTCAAAATTTAATATAGCGATTTTTCTGTATTCAGTAAAGTTTTCCTATATTTTCTTTGCGTGTTCTTAATCTTTCTATTTAGTGCAACGTACACGTACAATATATAATTGTTTCGTGATTGCATGATTTTGCTTATTTTTCAGTAAACAATTGATACAATTTGATCATTAAGGAATTAACCAATCCCCTTTGCAAACTTGTAACTTTAGTATTATGTACAACGCGTATATTCAAAACTCTATTGTTTCTTAATTGCATACTAAAAATGTACTATAACACTTTGTATATTTTCTTTGCATACCCTTAACTTTTGTATTATGTGCAATGTATGTATACGATACCTTAATACTTTGTGATTGCAAGGTTTTAGTTAGTTTTTGGGCAAAATTCGTATACATTGAACATTATTGAATTTGTCACCTCTTTTCCTCCCCACTATATGTATCGTACATGTACAATAACCTAACGTCTCATGAATGCGCACCCTTGTCAAATTTTTAAATAAAGTTGATAAAGTTTGTTGATTATCGATTCTATATATTTTCTTTGAACATTTTCAGTCTATTCATTTCTTCTAGCGCATATATACGTCACTCTAACATTTTGTGATTGTATTGACTTGTATATGGTATGAATAATATGAGTAAAATTCGTATACTTTGATGTTTGTCAACTTTATACATTTTTTTTAAGTTCTTTGATATTTACATCGACATCGGTCGTATATATAAGTCACCCAAGACGGCATCATCTGCGCACCCGATGAGTTTCAATTGAAGCGTACTGCAATGAAAAGGGTTAATTCACATAATTGTACCACCTGTTCGAATTCTGGGGCTTTCTCCCCTCCGCAGACGCGAATTTACGTCGAAATCGTCGAAGCTTCTGATAATTCGTTTAACACGTTGACTGCCACACTGAAGCGACGGAAAATTGCATTAGGTATTATTTTCATTTGTAACAAATCTTACGAAATATTTTCACAGTACTTCGTTATATTTATTTTCCATAGTTCCAAGTAACTAATGCGAGTATTTTCAGTTAGAAAAGTGACCAAATTTTTGATAATATACCTGTTAAAGTTGTATGGAAATTTGAGTGTCATCCATGTACGAGTGACACGGCAGTCAAAGTGTTAAGCGAGTTGGCTCGCTAGCCGAGAAAGTCGTTTACCGAGTAAGTTTGAAGCCGCGAAACTGGCTGTCGCCAATCGCAACTCGTTAAACAGCGGCAACAAATGGCCGGGAAAACTTTCTCGAGATGCGACGCGTCGCTGGTTTCTGCTCAAAAATTTCCACTCGAGCCTCTCCACGCGGTGGCACACCGGGAATCGTTAGGGGCTCTCAAAGGCAGTCTATAGCGGGCGAGAAGAAGTAATTAAGCGTGTCGCGAGGGTGAAAAAAAAAAGAAAAAATATATATTTTCCGACCCGTTTTCGTTGCGTGATTCGCTTAATGAAACTACGAGCCGCTGCGCGCCTTCTTTTTTTTTTTTTCATTTAACGCCCGTCACCGTGAGCAATTAATCCCATGCTTAAGCATCGCTGCCGAAAATTGAAAGGAAATATCGGACACTCGTTCGAGCGAAAATTCACGCTTTGTTGTACAGGGTGATTTATGAGTCGATCAAACATGGTTTCTGTATTCAAAGGCAAGTGAAAGATAAAAATGGAATAAATTGTTTATATACAAATTCGTTGTAGACGTAAAGAAGCGGACACTTTTTTTATATACATAAAGAAATTGTATAAAAAGAAATTATAGTCTGTCGACATAATGAAGTTGTATAAATAGGAATTGTATAAAGATCGAATAAAACTTGTATACGTGTATAAATTTTCGTCTTGGAGAAAATTGAGAATATTCCTAAGAGAATTCATTTACAACAAGAACACTTTCATCGAAATTGAAACACAGCTACCTATATTCAAGTTTTTCAAGAATACGTTCAGCTCTCAGATTTTTTTTAAAATCCAGCAATTATATTTTATGCTTTTTTTATGAAAGAGATTAAATCGAGCATAGACATTGCTCATAAAAAGTGTCTGCTACCGATCATCGACGAATTTATATCTTCGAGAGAATAAATGTTTCGACACAAATGGATGAGCTACATCGATCACGTATTAAATTGCAGTATTTTCATAAATTGAAATAATACGTAAAATCGATAAAAATCCTGAAGTCTCGAAACAGAACGTTCCACATCACACGGTGGTTAACGTATTGAAAACGCTGATCGGTTTCGGGGAATTGTAAGGGGAGCACGAAGCGGTGTCGCGCATCTAATTTAAGGTCAACGCGGTGCCATAACGTTTCATACGCGTCGCATTGACACTGGCTGCAGGAAGAGAGTTACTATAGCTAGCGAATGGTTTCGTGGGCGTCATTAAGCGACGACTTCTCGAACGACAGCCGTTTATCTAATAATAATCCCTCTGTAATCTGACAGCCGACGAAACACGGTCGGGTTGATTTCACGCTCGCATGCGAGTACACGTGGCGATCTTTCGAGATTCACCCCGATACGACGAATCCTCAGGAGCGTGTGTCGCGTTACCATGGAACTCGCGGCGACAATTTATTCGCGCGGAACGCCACCAGGAAATATAAATTATTTCCCCGTCGTCGTGTCGCGTCCCGGCGTATCGAGGCGAAATTTCAATTTACCACGGCGAGAACGCCGCCGGAGAAAAGTCTGCGAACTCTCCGAACCCGAGGACATTCCACCCTCCAATTACATTTTCTATACTACTGCACGCTATCGCGATTTCCAGAAAAATTCGAAAGAAATACAGGTAGCGCTCGTACAACACGGAATCTTATAGCACGGTTCGCTATAACACGATAAGAAAATTGCCTATGTACAACACTGACCACTTAAGTCTAAATTGAAAATGAACTATGAAAACAAGTAAACAATGAATAACATATATGTATACCAGTTTATAGAAAGATTCTTTATCTCGATGGTCACGCAAACGGAGTGACATAGGAAGAGTTCGGGTACAAATAGGAGAATTATCTTTCTAGAGAATGTTCCTTACGGGGTTGTCGAAAATATAAAACAAGAAATTAACGATCGAATAATTTCGAAGGATCGTGATTCAATGATAGCAACAGATATTACTAGTCTGATTATTCCTCGAGCGAACAAGCACGTTTACCCTTACGTCAACAATTCAGCCCGAGACACCCCTACAAGACGTATCTCGCGCGTAAACGTTGTCTAATATTCCGCGGATCGTGTCGTTCCACATTTTCGTTTACATTACGTTAGAATAAACACGTGTCGGTAGCGAACCCCCGTTGTAAAAGCAGCCATCCAGAGAAGCCTTTCGTTCTAACCCCTCTAAATATATGTGAAACCGAGAGATCGTTGTTCCGCGCGTTTAAGAAGGTAAACGAGTCGCCGGGTAAAACGACCTACCCCTACGAGGCCGATAGCGAGAAGGGACGCGGACAAGTTTCGTCCTTTTCACCGTAGATAGAAGGGTTAGTTCGACGCGTGCGCGCTCGTATCAGCCTTTCGTTGAAAGGCGAAAGAAACGGGGGTAGAGACAACCCCGGTTGTCAGGGGGGTGGCAGAGGATGAAACGTACGGCTCGCCTCTTGGCTTCGAGCTTTTTGAAATAATCACGTAGTGTTGGAGAAGCAGAAGAACGCGAGAGGGTGTTGCTGGATGAGAGAGATACCCCGGCGGAGGGGTGCTGCAGGGATCGAGGGGTTGATTCAGTGGCTGAGTACCATTCCCTCATTGTGCCACGAGTGTATCCGTGACTCGAGGACTCTGGGCCTTGCATCCCTTGTTTCGGTGGCTGCCGTCACTCTGTCACCCTTCGCACGGACATTTCTCAGGATTCCGAACGCGCCGTCTTCCTTCTCTCCTTACCGCGTTTGCACCCCTTCTCGTCGGATCCTTTTAATCTCTCCTTCGGCGAACCTGCCGCCTAAATACTCGGTAAACGTTTTTTTCTCCGACCGAAACGCGTTTCCACGATTACTCCAAGCTCCCGTCGTATTTCGACCGTCTCTCGGGATTATGCTTTTGACGTTTCGCCGCCGGGGGTGGCACGCGAGCGTGGCCCGCTTCGATAGGGTGAACAGATTCGTTTCTTTTTTCTTTTTCTTTCGGACTCGTTATAATCCTCGGTGAACGGGTTAATGAGAACTTCGGATTATATTTAATCTCGAGAAGATTGCGTTCTTCGCGATCGAAGTCGCCGTGCGAAGGACGCGAAATTTCAAGGTACAGGGTGTTGAGATTCAGAATTTTGAAATTTACCACTTTGGGATTTGGATTCAGAATTTTAACTACGTAGTTTTTGGTCGACATTAAGATCTTGAAGTCTATGGATGCGAAAGGACAGATTTCGATAAAATGAGGACATAGGGCTGCAATCATGTGGGTTGCAAAGGTTGGAACTCTGAGTCTCAATATTTAAATATAAAGACATAGGGCTACAATTATGTGCATTGCCAAGGTTGAAACTCCGAGTCTCAATATTTAAAAATGAAGACATAGGAGTACTATTATGTGCATTGAAAAGGTTGAAACTCCGAGACTCAATATATAAAAATGAAGACATAGAACTACAATTATGTGCATTGCAAAGGTTGGAAATTCTGGACTCAATATCTGACAACGAAGATATAGGACTATAATTAAGTCGATAGTAAGCGTTGTAGCGCAAGGTCTACGATACTTACGTCGATCGACAAGATTCTTAAAAAGTCACGAATCAGCCTCGACGAAACTTACGGAATTCATGGAATTCCGGTGTTCGATGTACGCGAGGAAGAATTCTAATCAATGTCGCTCGCAGCCGGAAGGCAGCGCGAACGTTCGATCGAAATTGTATTTGCGAAAGCACGCGAGGCAGAGGAGGGCTACGAGGACGTCGTTCCTCGGTAAATCGTAGACGAGCATAGGTGGGCGATTTTCGGATTCCCGGCGATTCGTCTGGAGCTCGCGGATCGATGCCACGGTCTCTCGACAGGATGGAATCGTAGTACCTGAGGGAGGTCTCCTTGATGAGCATAACCGTGACCTTGCCTGGAGATAGGTTTGCACGGCCGTCTCGGCGGAATGTTGGCAGCTGAATTCACCAACGGAACGCACAGTCACGGCCCGATGGCTCGTGTGTC
Source organism: Coelioxys conoideus (assembly GCA_947623535.1). Lineage (NCBI taxonomy): Eukaryota > Metazoa > Arthropoda > Insecta > Hymenoptera > Megachilidae > Coelioxys > Coelioxys conoideus. The sequence continues at coordinate 13,343,709 of OX392459.1, forward strand.
ACGGTACTCTCACGGACCCCTCATCACAAACTGAGGCCCCGCTGTCTCGCGATTCAACGCGACTCTCGTTCGTTTATCGCGCCCCTTCTCCGTTCACCACCCCCTTTCCGCCCCACACGCGTATGTCCACCGTCACCGAACATGCGGTCGGGCTGTTTGACAGCGAGCTCGTTATACGAATCAGATTCGCAGTGGCGTAATGCTCGCGGAAGGTTTCACGACCCGACTTCACGACCCCAGCTTCCATATCCTGGCCTGGGTCGTTTCCGACACCAGCCGCTCGATTTACGACGCCTCCGCGATACTCAATGGCCCACTTTTAAACTGGGTGCGATTCGAACGACGAATAAAGTTTGCGCCCACCTTTCGGAACTTTCGATTTCCTGGATAAAGAGTATCGCTGGGAAGTGCTAGGAATTTTTTGGTGACTTTTATCGAATTTCGAGGAATTGTTAATAATGACAAACTAGAACATCTCTGAATTTTTTTGAAATCTTATGTGCTAGTTTGTCATGATATTATTGTAGTGTTTCAGAGAATATGAATTGACATTTTATTAAGATTTAACACCCGAGTACTGTACGCCCACAGTAAGACAAGCTCTACGAAATCAGTAGTGGCAAGTCCAATTTTCTAATTTTTCAATCTGACTTAATCTATCTGAGCAAATTTTTGGAAGCTTATATAACGAGTGCTTCGTGATGGTTATAGTTCAGTATATTAGCAAGAATGGTTTGAAATTGTATTTAAATTTAAAACTCGAGCACTGTACGCCCACAGTAGGACCAATTCTATCAAATCAATCGTGGCATGTTCACTTTTCTAATTTTTCAATCTGACTTAATCTATCTGAGCAAATTTTTGGAAGCTTATGTAACGAGTCCTTCACGATGGTAATAGTTCGGTATATTAGGAAGAATGGTTTGAAATTGTATTTAGATTTAAAACTCGAGTACTGTGCGCCCACAGTAGGACCAGTTCTACGAAATCAATCAATACAAGTCTACTTTTCTAATTTTTCAATGTGACTTAATCTGAAAATATACATAAAGCATGGAACATGTATGAAGTTTCATCTTGTGTCGTGAAATTATACATAGTACTCTTCGATTTCGGAAACGAGTGAACCATCAGTTAGCTACAATTATCAGAACTAAACTCGGTACTCAAATACTCAAACTCCGAACAAGCACCGAACGGTAAATCGAGATATTTGCCTGTGGTTCTCGAAACTTTCAGAGTCATCCTATCGAGTGTACTGCAAACTTTTCCACTCTGGTTCTGTCCCCGGTGTCTCAGGATCGAAGGAGTCGCGTATTGGATCGAGGACCAACCGGTGTCACCTCGAAAGAGGCGAGAAAAAAAAAAGAAAGACAAAGTTCATTTGGTGGGTTCGCTTTAAGCGGTCGTAGCGAGCGTGCACGCTGATCGAATCTGCATGTAAATCGACGGAATAGGCCAGAATAGTCTCCCTGCTCTCGTCCGGGACGAAGAAGAGGACGGGTTCACGGGGGTTCCGGTGAAACGGGAAAGCGGGAGAGAAAGAGACGACGAGCAGTTACGATCGGAAGCGGCACGAAGGTCGTCCGTTGGCCATAACGAAGTGACAGGTCAATATTAACTTCGGCGCCGTTGGCCAACCGTGCGTTCACGAATTCACGTTCGATATCCGCCGGAAGTAATCGAGTTCGGCTGGAACCGAGGCGACACGGACTGTCTGCGGATCGGTCCGTTCGGATCCATGGAAATTGCCGGTCGATTCGTCGCGTCGTTAAACTAGCAAATAACTGGTCCCGCGCGTGTTTCGCGCCTGTCGAGCAATTAAGGATTGGCTGGATAACGGGAATCGATTTGCGAACGCGCGATCGAGTTTCGTGACCTTCGAACTGATTTTCTCGGCCGGAGTGCGTTTCCGTTTCAAGGAAAATGAGATTTTCGTAATGTACCGATGTTTTTTTTTGTGATAGCACTGTGTTTTCATACAACGAGTTATATAACGTGTGGCGATACGCGTGTGGGGTTATCACGCGTTTCCAATTCATGGATTATCAAATCCCTAATCATAATTTCCCAAATTTCTAAATCCTTGGAACCTAACTTACTAAACTTCTGAATTGTTAAGTTTCTAAATTCCTGAATTTCTAAATTATCCCTAACTTTCCAACTTACTAATTATGTACATACAAAAATTTCTAAATTTCTAACAACCTAACAACCTAACTACCTAAATTCCTAAATTTCTAAATTCCAATACCCCTCCATTCTCAAATTCTCAAACTCCCAAATTTCAAAACCTCAAAAATTCCAAACTCTCACTTTCCAAATTTCTAAGTCACCGAATGCCCATACTTCCGAGGCCCGCAAATTCCCAAGCAGATGCACAAACATCTTCCGTCGATCGATATCGAGATCCATAAACCTTTAAGGTGTCCGCGACACGCGAGGCATCCGTTTCATGCACACGTTGGCAACAAAGGCGTTTCCGACGACTAGCAGCAACGTTACGCGAACGATACGCCTTTGACGCGTCGTTTCTTGCTGACTCGCAGATTATACCCGGCAGAAGCAGCAATTTCGCAGATTGGGGTCAGTGTTTCGCTTTGATGAAAAGCTCGCCCCTTTCCGTGAGCCGTCGAACGTTCCTGAACGACTTTTGTCTGGTTCGAATGTGGCCGTGGTTACTTTTTTTGCGGCAGTGATTCCCCAGATTACGACCCCCTGGCCGGTGCAGCCTCTCGACCGGAAATTGATGGAGCAAAGTGGCAGACGTTCGCGAAACGATTTTTCACGATCAAGTTCAATCGTTGCACGGTGCACGAACCACCGTGCAGGACAGAGGGATGCGCGTTAATCGTGGACAGTGAGTAATGTTTCGTGGCTGGTGGCCGTTCGTACGAACAGACGCGGAGAAACGTGTCTGTTTAGGGGTATGTCAGGGTAATTTACGTCGCGGCGTTACGTTCTACCTACAAAGCATGAAATAATTGACGGGAATAGCGCGAGTACGTTCCGCTACTTCGAATCGTCGAAAATGTTCGCCGTTCGCGATTAATTACTTGAATGTTTAACACGCCGGGCCGTAAATACTGATATACGTATTGTCCATTATTCACTTATTTTTATAGTTCATTCTCAACTTGGACATAAGTGGTCATGAAACGTCCGTAAATCTAGTGTTAATCGTCTCTTAGTTAATTTCGAAAGGCACATACTTATAAATGCAGTTATAAAGAGACACATTCATATATGGCTCAAAATAACACGCCTATCAATGTTCAAACTTGAAACCAGATTATCGGAAATTAACTTTCTGGTAATACTTATTCGAATTTTGTCGAAATTTTTCTACAAAAAAATTAAAACTTGTATAGTTTTAAATTTTTGTGAAAAAACGCAGCTTCGAAGTCTACTTGGATCTGGCAGCACGGATACTACAACAAAATGTGATACGATTCGAAGCGGAAATGATTAGAAATCATTCAAGAAATCGCTCGTTTCCCTCGCAACTAAGCCGGTCGAAGACATAATTCGCACTTCCGGCCACGCGATAGTCGCGCCGTCACCGCGTTAATATTTCCATCGGTTGTCGTGTCGCGCTCATCAAGCAATTACTCGACACCTTGCCTCCAGACGCGCTGTTAAATTCATTTTTTCCCCCCACCGCCATCTTTTATTCCCGTATACCGCGTTCATTTTGTTCACCCAGTTAACTAGCAGACAGTCTCCTCTTTTTTCCCGAGTCTAGCGCGCAATCTGAAGAGATCTCGTCTGAACGAGACGTACGAGAAGTCGTTAATGGTTGGGAATATTACCGGCGAAGAAATACAGGTCGGGTTAACGTCGAGTACGACGTCAACCGTTGCTGGATCATTCTTTACGGTTTCTTCGCGACCATCTTTCGCGTCGAGACGCTTTCATCGCTCGTTTCAACATTGTTTCCCTTCCGTCTCGGTGTGAATACACCGACAGCTAGCTCGACATTTGCCGCTTAAAAGGAACCACCGGGTGCACGGCCACACAGGTGGTTAGACGGAGGAACAAATTATCGTTTAACAATCTATGGCTCTTTATATATCGAAGTAACTGGGTAGAGATTATAAACGTTCAAAATTAAAAGTTCGAGACGTGGCTCGTCTGTATAAACTCGAAGTCGAACGCACGAGGATGCACGAGTTGAGTCAAATACAGTATTTGGAGACTGTTAATGCAACACTTTGGTGAATGCACATTTTGTGTGATCTATGATTCCTGCGATTCTAAGCTACTATTTGTATACGACGGGAGATACGTTCACCGATTACAACATAACAATCATTATAGGTTCAAGGAACTTTAAAAAGCATTTACAATATGCTTCAATTCCTGTCACTCGTCTGTCGAACATGTCGAGCCCGATATCGCATTTAATCGTAAATAATTCGGATAAATAGATTGATTGAATATACATATATATTTTTTTTATTTCATCAAACATCACATCATGTCGCCTATACCTATAACAGCATTCGGTTTTCTTGGAGTCTTTATAATGTCGCGAATACGGCGATACTTCTTCCTCGAAATACGAAATCTACATTCGTACTTACTTTGATCAAACTCCGACGTTCGTTTCTCGTCGCTTTCTACGTTCGCGGTTAAGTTCGACGATAGCGGCAGTAAAGCGCAGGTACGCGAAATCCCCCGCGCGCAGATAGGGAAAATTGTAGGCAAGGGACGACGAACGTAAGCCAAAAAAATCGAAAAGGAAACGAAGAAACGTGGAATTCCAATTAAAACGGAGACCTCGCTCGTTCGAACGAAATTGCCCCCGTAACAACGCTCGTACGGAACGGTAGCAGCAATTTCGTTCCGCAGGATTTCTGCATACTCACTCTTGCGGGGCGAGGGTGGAGAGCTGGGGCTGGGGTTGCTGCGCCGGTTTCTCCGCTTCCGTGTTAATTATGGGGCCCTCGGGTGTTCGCAGGGCAGCCTCCATAGCCGCAGCCTCCTCCTCTTCGCGCAACTCCTCGGAAGCCTCCTCCGGGATCGTCGTAATATCCTCGATCGGCGGTAGCTCGGTTCCATTCTCCTCCAGGTGGTTTTCCATCATCGGATCCGAGTTGTTGTCCCCCGGACGTGTCACCTCCTCGATATCCGAGTCGATGCCCTGTCGACGTAACAAAATTTCTTTCCCGCCGCAATCCTTAACCCCTTAACCTACGATTTACTTTCTAAAAATTTTGGCCGAAAACGTAAACAAGTTCGCGCAGCCTTCGAATCTCCCATCGAACATTCAATCGTATTAAAAATATAAATTAGGTTCACCATACTCGAACTGTGAAAATATGGACAAGATTTACTATATTTGAACTTTGAAAATATAAGCAAGATTCACCATATTTGAAATGTGAAAATATGAACAAGCTTTGCCATGTTTGAAGTGAGAGTAGCTCGCGATCATAGAGCAAGGGGTTAAGCATCGTATATGCCATTTGGAGATGAATTTATGTTACGAAATCGTGTCAGGCTGGAGACGAATCATTGGACGAGCCACGAATCGGGATAAATTTTTTGCCCGTTCGCCGGCTGAGAAGGAAATTATCTGGGAGAGATTATCGATGCATCGGGGGATGAAGGGGTTTAGTACCTGAGCAAAGTCCATGTAGAACGAATCCCTGGAGTCTGAGCTGCCTCGGCGAAGCCGGAGGCTGAGATCCGGTGAGCTTTCTCCCATTTTTCTTATCTCCTTTACTCGCTTCTCTTCGTCCCTTCCTACGCTGGTGTCTCCCTCGCGCTTCGACTTCTCCACCCCTGTGCTACCCAACCCCCTTTGTCTTTTACGAGCTTCTTGCTCCACCGACGGGGAATTCTAAAGAGGGTGGCCCTGCACACACAATCCAGTGAGTTTGCAGGCTGAAAGAATCGTCCTTGAATGACAGATCGTCGTCTCGTTCTATCGTCTTTCCCTCTTTTCGCGTTTCTCTCTCTTTATCTTTCCCGCTTACCCCCCCTCTCTCCCTCTTTCTCTCTCTAGCGGAAAGAACAAGAGTTTCTTGGTCGTCGTTGACGCGAAACAAAAATGCCTCGGTGAAAGAAGTGCCGTCGAGAGTGGTCGTACGTGAGCCTGTGAATGCAGAGTCCGGATCTCTGAATATCAAACGTCCGTGCGAATTAAAATTTCACCCCTATCGGCGGTGCTACTTTCACCGGAAACGGGGAGGATTCGACGACAAGAAAACGGATGCGTGGCCGATGGAAAAATCCCAGAGTTGCTTCTCGTGCGAGGGCGCGTGGAATGTCGACTACCGTGCCAACTCCTCGCTTTCGATACTTTTTCGTTGTTCGAAAGAATTCCGATAACGGGTGCGAGCTCCCCCGTAACCTCTCGTCTTAACGGCTTACCCCTTTCGATCGGTAAGCACTATCGCTTCGCAATTTAATGGCAATTAAAAACGGGCCGGGCATTAACCAAAGGGCCGAGGATTAATTTTTTGTTCGATATCCCGTGAGCAAATGGAATATTTACCCCGAACTCGGCGCTAAGGGACTTGCACGGTACTCAAAAATTAAATGAGTTAATTCGTACGCCGACAGGGTGAGAAATATAACGTTTCATATCGGCCAGGTTTATTCCATTATTTCGATTTACGTTTGATAAAACATCGAGTTTCGTACACGGTTCACCCTATCAATTTAACAGTAGAAGTACCCGCATTAAATTCATACACACTTTAAAATTGAAAATAATGTAGGAAAATAAATACTTCATTAGATGTATAAAACAACAGATATTTTGATCGACAAACGATGACTCGATGATAACAGTGTGAATAAATATCTTCCAACTAAAAGATTTAACTAAAAGATCACGAAATGCGCAACAGTGACAGTCAATCATAGAAAATAATAATTTCCACAAAATCGATTGAACGTTTCAATTAGAATGTTTCTGGGATACCGCTTGCCAATATCGAAAATCCTTACGGGCGCAAAGGGTTAATTTCCAAGATTTTCGATAGACTCGTCGATGATCGATTTGGGTTGCGCGATCGTCGGGATTGAATTCGGTTACGCAGAAACTAATTACGAGAGCTAGGAAATTCAATCGTTCCTGGTCGTTTGTCTTCGAGTTAATTGCCTTAGCTGCGACTCCGACTCGGGGTGACTTTAATTAAAACTAGGAGACGGCCTCGCGACTCAACCCGGCCGGGATCGAAGCCGCCGTGGTGAAAAAAAAAATCTCGTCCGCGTGAACGAGCTTCTTTACCCGTGACTTAATTAATGTTGGCACGATCGAGAAATTGGCGAGACGAAGTAGCTGCGACGAAACTCGCGCGCATACTTAACGACTTAGTCCCGTTGTTTCCGAGACTTAGCGGGGCTTAACGCGACGTTTCTCGTTGACGCGGTAACAAGATAGTCTGCCTCCGAGCGAATTTGCATCGCGAGCCAACGCGGATCTTTGTTTTACCTGGCAGAACTTTCCTCGATGCGTTCCTCTTTGAGATTCCGCTTCCTTCCGTTTTTAGTTACGACTGTCGGCGTCCGGGAGATTCCCGGTTTCGCCTTCAGGCCAAGAAAATTAACCCTTGAATAATGGATCGCCAGTAGAACGGCAACCTTTCTTGTCAACGTAAAAATCATTCCTTAACGATGAAACTACCGGATGGGTCATTTAACACCTTCACAAGTTTTCGTTTTTTATATTGCAAAATTTGTAAAGATACTTCGCTTGAAATCTGTATTATTGGTTTTTAACGAAATAAACAGTTAACGTTTTTGAATTGAAAAATTTGTCAAGATGTATTGCTTGAAATCTGTACTGATTTTTATCGAAGTAAAAAATTAACTCTCTCGAATTGAAAAATTGACTAAAATGCTTCGTTTAAAATCTGTATTATTGGTTTTTAACAAAATAAAAAATTAACATTTTTAAATTGCAAAATTTGTATATAGGAATTTGTATGTGTATATTAATTTATATTTTATCCTATCCTTTGTTCATTTATTTTTCATTTGGAAATTATATTAACATTTTTAATACAATTTTCTTATGTTTTTACACAATTATTGTAGTAATGAATTAATAAACGGAGGCATTAGATTGTGAACTGTTACAATGAAATTGTGCTGAGGATCACAAATGATCGTCTGATTAACGTGTATGATTGACAACGCGAATGAGTCACAAACTTTTCAACCATGTTTCTTAGAACGATTATCTGTTAGTCAAATTAGTGAAAATTGTATCCTCGTCACTTTCAGGTCGAAAAGGGTATGAAAGGGTGGCGATATCTTCAAATGATATTTGTCATTATGTAAACGATGAAATCGCGGGTCAATAAGACGTCGCTTCGTCAGGATGTCGAAACTCGAACGTCAATGAACATTCTTCCTGTTTTGGAAGCCATTCTGTGTCGGACCCTCTCGTTCGTTGGACGTTTTATGGCTAGCGTACGTGGCATCGAATAATTCTCCATAAAACGTCTCCCCGTGCACGTTACGGTATTACTACGGGGAATGAAAGAGATAAGCCCTGGGGTAAGACGTATTTTTTCTCCGGTTGGGTAAAGTTCGAAACATTTCGAAAAACCGGCCTTTAACTCTATTGCTCCCCCTTAAATTACAACAACATTCTGTTATCGGTATACGAAACTCTTAAACAACGTCGACTTAGACCTACATTTTTTAGAGGGTTTCCCATAAGATTCAATATTCACGGTTGGCAAGGAAAAACTGTTTCACAAATGGTATTCTTCTATATTGAAATTTATTAATGTTCATTTATTCATATATGTCAAGAAAACATCTAAGAGGGACAACAATTTGGAGCTCTTAGGAGTTCGTATTAATTAAATTTTACAATTTTAATGTTTACGTTAATTTACACAATTTTTAAAGGGGTGAACGACTTATTTTATAATTGTTTGTATAATTGAACATATTATACTTGCACGCGTTATAATTAAACTTGTATAATTGTTTCAAAGATCTCAATGGAAAGCGACGAGAATATTTGGAATGTTTGAGAGAAATTTTTAAACGCGTATTGCGAGAAAAATTACATTGGTCACAAATAGATGTTTGAGACGATAAATTTAATAAAGCTACCCACGCAACCCTTTGACGCTGTAATTGCAATTTTTCCAGCGAACCTTAGCAACGATTTTCCGCGAGCGATGAAAATGTCAGATATCCCTATCCGCGTTCATGCTCGCCGGCAATTCATTGCTCTTTTGCGTCGATTTCAATGCTTTATCTAACGTGTGCCACTGACGAAGGTGTCGAGGGTGAAACATGCGACCGATTCGCCGCTTTTTTGCGACCTTTGTTTGCTGCCGGAAAAAGGGAAATGCACGATAACGATAACGACCACGAATAAATTTAATTAGGACGAGATTGGAACGAGCCGATCGGCGCAGAAAACCCATCAACGCGAAAACAAATTTTGTCGGGATTAGTCGTTATTGCTTCCGGAATTAAAAACGAATTACCGTTGAAAATTGTCTGCAATTTCGATAGCGTTCCTATAAACGTGATAATACATTTTGTTGTTGGATCCGAAGTTGAATACCTTAGTGTAGATTCCAGGGTAAAATTATTAAGTATTACTATTTTTCTATTAATAAGATGTTTTAATGAACCATAAGGTAAGATGATAAAACTCATCGTTCTATTAAAGTATTTCTGTTGTAATGCACTGAATGATCTCTCGTTGTGTGGCTTTTTTTGCTCTAGAAGAGAATATTTTTAATAGAAAAACATTAATAGAAAATTTTTAATAGAAGACTTCTTCATATTCTGTGAATGAACAATAGTGGGGAAATTCTTTTCTGCGTTTAAACCGAAGACACTTCGGTAACGAGTGACCTACAGTGCGTCACCCAGGAATTGGCTCGTGAGAAGGTTGAAATTAAACATAAGAGTACGCCTATCCTCACCGTGAATCCTTGATGCCGATTGTTTATATTCTTTGAATTAACTGGTATACATGACCACGCGAACCAATAAGATCCTACCACAGAAAATACGAATGAGTCGATACGCCAATTCCTGGGTTGTATATAGTACCCCTCGCATGCATTCAAATTACGAAAGAAAACGTCCGCGAGACCGTGAAAACTGCACCAGGAAAAAAAGGGGTAATCCACTTACAGGAGCCGAAATTCGTCCAGTCGGACGTTCTCCGCGCAACGTATCCTTGATTCATCCCCTCGTACAGTGGGTCGGCTCGTTTTCACTTTCATCCAGCGGCTCGTAGTCCCTCCTGCCCTCCCGCGCGGGCATCCGTCAGCTAGCCTTCGGGATCCGGAACCTCCGCGGTTCCATGCCCGGCCGCGAAACGGGTGTCGAACCGCACCAAACCACCCACCACTCACCACACCGCGTATCAGGACGAGAATCCGCGCGGCGTTCAAAGTGTGCATCCAACGCGGGCAGAGGCCGACAAGCGGTGCACGCGACGACGAGCGAGCGAACCACGCGTACGCTTTCGCGTACGAGAAGTCGCGCGTGCGAACTGTCAACGGGGGTTGTTTTTGCACCCCGTTGAAATCTCGCGAGCGAGCCGGGATCGCCGGCCGCCACACACGGCACGGAACTTGTTGAGCGACCTTGCCAGGAGAGCGTGTTTTTGCGTCGCGGGTTCACGGACGACGTACTACGATCAATCGTGGCGCCGTGACCAGCCACCGAGACACTTTGGCACCCCCCGAAGGGCGCGCCATGCGAGCCATCGACATCCTGCCAGAGCCGCCGGGCTGCTGCGATGGCCCGGGCGTCGCGACGACAGCGCCTGCGACGCCGCCACCCGTCCCGCGCCGCCGACGTCGTTGCAACGCCGACAGGACCGTATCAATCTTCCCCGAGACGTTCAACCTTTCCCTTGTACCGATTGACCGCCACTAAATATTCTCGATCCCGAAATTCGACTGCATCCAATCTCGAACGCTACCGACTCGCCGCGTTCCGAATTTGAAGCATCCCTATTCAGGAGAGATTCGATCACAAAGCGTTCCCCGATTTGATCATTTCAAATTCGAAGGGTTTCAACCTTGAAATGTACCAATTTTGGGGTATTTCAACCCTCGGATATTCCAACTGTGGAACACTCCAACCTTGTTGTGTCCCAATTTTGGAATATACCAACCTTGAAACGTTCTACCCTTGAAGAGTTTGAACCTTGGAATATCCGAACCTTGGGGTATTCCAACTTTAAAACCCTCCATCCTTGTTGCGTCCCAATTTTGGAATATTGCAACCTTGAAATCTTCTACCCTTGAAGCGTTTCAACCTTGAAATATTCCAACCTTCGTGTATTACAACCCTCAGGTGCTTCAACCTTGGGGCACCCCTTGAAGTATTTCAACCTTGAAGCGTTTGTATCCCAAAGTATTCCAACTCCGAATTGTTCCAAATCAAACATCTTGCAATATTAAAATATCGAAAGTTGTACTCGGTACTGAAAATGTTCGTGCCGCCCCTGACTGAACTACTCTTTAGGTGTTGACGCGTAAATTACACAACGGTTCTGTATCTCTACAATTCTGTAACAATTGAACACAACTTATGAGACATCCGTTACCTGCCATTTCGAATAGCCTAATCAATTAGTCAGCGAAAGTCCCGTGTTTATTTGAGATACGTTTGTCGAGAGAGTTTGTTTGGGTTAGTCACGTGAGATTAGAGAGTAAAAAATGTATCTGAGCATGCGCCATGGGGCGGATAAACAGCGTATGGAGTATGGTACCCAAAGGCTTTTGCATGGAAAAAAAGTGAAGCGGTTAATCACCCGGAAGAGACTGAACACTCGATAAATTTGTGCGGTACCGTTATAGGCTGCATACAAAATATTAATTCCTGATGATAGAATTTTTAATTTAACGGATCGGTATAGCGTGACAGGAAATACGAGCGATGTGCGAAATTCACTTGTTGCACCAGGAGAGACGACGGGAATGATCAATGAATGATTAATTCGCGAACAAAAATCATTTTATTCTTTCCTGTTTTTCTTTGTAGAATGTATTATTATAATACAATATATACTAGTGACATTAAAATTACATTCACCGCTTGAAAAAAATCGATGATATTGATAATTTTTGGTAACTTATAATAAAAAATGATATAAGCGTTACATACTTATTTTATCTCTATACATACATCTGTGTAATAATCGTTTCGCTAAAGTTTCTCATTGTACCACGAACCATGAAATACAATCATGCGCCTCACTTCATCGTACCTCGTTTTAAAATATCTTTTCGCGCGCCGCGGCCAATTCAATTCCCCGGGCCAAGTTTTCGTCACGTTTAGAGACACGATGGCTCGTGTCTAAGTTTCTTAAACGTGAATTAATTTCCGACACATTTTGGCCAAGCTGGGCCACCGCAAGATATGGATACGATAACGTATAGTACAATCTGTAACATTCGTCAAATCGGTCATCTTTAATACTGTTCGATAAATCGGATCGAAGCTACTTACAATAAGAATCACGCCAATAATGACATAAATTTTAACGTTCTTCCAGAACAACGAACGTGCCAAATTTCTACTGGTTTTCCTAAATGTGACTGACTAAAACACAATTCAACATACATTACTACTTTATGGTCATTATCGTGTATGCGGGAAATTCAAATTTACTTACATTGGCAGTTAAATTTTCGGTCTTATTTACGAGAAGCTCTATGCGTTCTCCGCGCATAGCTACATTGTCTATATTCTTTACCATTATGTCTTTCAATTCATCTAATTCACCATGAACTTTAGATATTATATCAATCTCTTTATTGGATTCACTGTAGTATTTCTAAACAGAGACTAGATCATTATATTTAGGTTCCATATATTTAGAACTAATATGGTTCTATATTTGTTCCATACCATTTCGTTAGCTAGAACTCGGGCAAAGTCTGAGTTCATTGCATATGCTACTGCAGTTTGTGCACCCTGATCATAAACAGTTATAAACCTTCTTTTGATTTCTGTGAGATACAAATATGCCCTTGATTTTTGAAAATTCTATAACACAAAAATATGTCATTGTTCGTATTTTATAAACTTAATAAACTCCGCTTGTTTCCTTGTTACTCACATTATTGGTGATACACATATAAATAATATTATTTTCACAGATGTAGTGAAACATATAAGGTCCTTGTGTATACGTTAATTTGTCATTTTTAGGTGGAATTTTTGCCAAAATTTTTTCTGTCACCTCATCAAAATTCCCAGTAGAGGCAGCATATTTTGTCAACACAACTGGTCCCCGAGCCACCACAGTGTATAAAATTGGCATGATGAATGCTGTAAAACGAAGAATAAAATTTCTTACAAATTGGAAGGACCCAAACTCTGGGACTGACAAATAATAACTGAAGAACCACGAAGAATTCTTCCGCTAAGCGATAAGATTTCGTTTACTTATCTGCTATCGCTCTGAATAATATTATAAACGATATAGTTTGTCAAAAGTGTTTTTCTCATAGACCCGAAAAAAAAGGATGAAGATACAATTATCTCTGTGGAGATAACAAGAATATTATCGGAGACATTATGACAAAATAGAAGGAACAAAGAAACTACCTTGATAGACAATAAACGAAACGTCACAAATTCCTAACCTCAAAATTACTCTGTGAGATTTTTACGAACTTGTCACGAATATCCAAAGAACATCCACCGGAGCGATTTAAAAATCACAAACATTTTTATACAATTGATGTTCTTATTAAATAAAATCACTGATCAACGTGTTGCACGACCTACCTTAATAATGTAGGCGTTAAAAACAGGAAACCAACCGTGTGATTTTCTCGCCACTGGTTTTAAAATTACTAATGATTGCCCTCTCGAAATAGCATCTGTAAACAATGTGATCGATAAACGAATTGTCAGTTTATCGAACGCAATCTAAAGGAATCAAAACAGATCTTTACTCCGAATCAACAACTTGCGCGACTGTCGTCAGCACATGACAGTTGAATCATTGTCAACTTTGTAATCTATCCGCACCACGCATGCGTATCGCCGTTGGCTCGCATTTCAAACCATTTGCTACATTACAGTTTACAAGAAGTAACTTCACATTTTCGCATTATATTTTACATATTAAGTCCCCATGGTTATTTTAGCATATTCATCAGAGATAAATATAAATAATTTATTAAAACGAGGTTGTGTCTAGTTGACTTGCAACATTATTGCATATCACGTTTCATCGCAGCGGATGACGTACATCGCGTTCAATTAATATAACTTTCAGCGTAATGTCAAACATCCTGATACTCTTGACGTTATCATATCGTGAATATAGTTCGACATTCTGCTGGTAGATAACGCCATCAGTATTGTTTCTATGTACGTACGTTACATTCAGAACGTGAACAACTCTTGTTTCATTATCATTACATTTTGTGTATACTACATGCATTTTACGAGTATAGTTGCGTGTAACAAGGTTTGCATTGCGGAGAAATTAATAAAAAATCATGTAAAAGGATAAAAAATCATTCGGGTTTAAGATTACGGAAACCCAATTACGTTAATCATATTTATACTGTTTTTGACGAGAAAGTTTGCTAATGTTCTTTCACCATGGCGAAGAAAATTTGTTCGAATTCCTTGGAAATCTATTCTCGTACGAGATGCGCATGTCAGTCGATGGAAGACGTTTGCATGCCAGTTTCCGCAGTTTCGTAGCTGCGCGCAGTCCCTCATACGTGGTTCCGTGTGGATAACGGATCTCCACACCGAAACCCACATCAGGCTCAGTTCTTCATCGACCGCACAACGACTCTAACTTCTTGCGTGACCATTGTCCACGTTCGCCTTCGAACCGTTCCTGATTCACGGTTCCAGCGACCTTGGCCATGACACTGGGTAAGTTACCATTATCTCGTTAGTTTCATCGCTCTATCGTTCTCAGAATTGTTAGATCAGTGAATAAATTCATCAATCTATGGTTATCGCGTTTATCGCGGATGAATAGTTTCGAATCTCTGGATCACCTAATCTCGTGTCATACATATTGATTCCATTCGTCCTTGGTCCTATTATATGTAACCAAGGAATGCAACGGTGTCGTTGACAAACCCAAACTCTCACAATTATAATTTCGCAGATTAAACGGAGATCCACGTAACTGAGAACAAAAAATAAAAATTGTGAATGATCAATTAAAATTTCATTGAACACTTTCGATGATCGCTTAAGTACATCGTTTCTAGCCTTCTTACCGAATCTACTATCGTTTAGTTTTATTTGAGATACTTGAACAGACGACATATTAGACGGTTGATATTTAAAGTTAATCGTGTTATTGTCACGGTTCGCGTCTTATATAAATGTCACTGTGATGTAATACCAAAGAAAACTATAAACACGCAACATAGATTGCTTAGTTTTTCATACAAATTTTTCTTGCAGTTGATTAACTGCAAGTCTTCATTAACTTGCATTTTTTGTAGCGCTATCTGACATTTACATTTACATTTACTCCACATTGTCGTAATTTCGATAATTTAATTGCACGATAGCTCGTGCGTGTTGTGGAGCAACGCCCTGTGGTATTGATTCGAGACGAAGGGCCTCATCAGACGTTTCCCTTCTTTCTGTGAACAGCACGAATACCCTAAAATCGATAATATCAAATGTTTCATGTAAATACAATACGCGTGTATATTTGGAAATGTGTACTCTCGAGACCGGCTGACGTTATACATCATTTCTGTCGGTAATCGTACTACTTCGTAGTAGCATGTGCTGACCTTTGCATATATGACACTCAGGAGCTGAGTTAGGATCATTATATCGACTACTTGTTTGCTCGCAACCTACGTAGATGTAAAGTAACTCAAACGTGTTAACTTCCTCAATGAAAATAATATTTTGCAACACGTGCTAAAAACTTAACTGTAAAGAACTTCAATTATACTATTACATTATAATAATTTAACTAGTATAATATACTAAAGTATAATAATTTAATTTATTATCTATATATATTTTAATAAGTACAATAATTTAACTATTATCTACATATACTTTAATAAGTACAATAATTTAACTATTATGTACATATACTTTAATACGCATAATAATTTATCTATTATCAACTTCTATTTATCAAATCGATGATACTTGTTTGTGACCTACAAAATTTCCCCTATCATTTATTAATTCATCCATTGAATTGCATCATAACCCAGGCACAAACGTTTTAAATATATTACATAATCTCTATAATAATAACGCTATCACAGAGATATTAAATACCAGGTATGATAAAATAAAACAAGTATCGCAAAAGTGAAGTAGCATTATCTATTTTTAAAACCAATAATGATAAACAAGATTGCTTTGTATCCGAAGACAGCGGCCGCAAAATGAACGAATTTCTTACTCGTTACATTTCGCTGTATGCATATTTCATCGATTTGTCGCTGGAAATATCGAAACGAGGTTAGAAATCGTCGTTTCGAGTGCAGCAGGAGATCGATAGAAACAGGAACACGCGCGAGAACGACATAAAAAAAAAGGCTATGTAAAATATAACATTCCGCGTGCATTTTCGAAAGTACATCGACCCGTTCGACCCACTTTAACCGCGACAATATCAACGGGGCAATATAACGAAAAAATCCGATCTACAACTCATCGTTTCCTGTTCGCGTTACCAATAAACATTATCAGGACGATCTCTAACTATTTCTGTTCCTCGGAACAAAATTATGTACCGTTAACTGTTTTTTCTGTGCCGGTTCAATTTACGCCGTCGAAAGAAACGTCTTTCCCTCTATCTTCAAGCATGCCACGCAATAATTCTTTACACATGAAATCTCGCAGACTTACTGATAACAAAATCTTATCGGTTACGATGTTATTTATGAGCCGCGTACGTAGAAGAGATTCATGCTCTGGTTGACGCGAGTTTAGGTAGTGTCGAAAGTCTTGTGTGCACCGTCGAGGAACGAATATCTCGTTGGGGGTCCTCTTTGGCCTCTTCCTTTTTTTCTTCATCGGCTACTCTGCCGGCCATCTGCATTGCAAATTGCTCGACTTTGAACGAGTGCCTGTTCAGGTTAACGACTAGCAGATGTAACACCGCGTTGCCAGTTTGTAGGCACGCACCCATTTTACTTTGTCTTATTTTGCTTGTGAAGATGGAAGTTACAAGGAACCTGAGTAAGTAGTTGCTTATTTATGAAAATGGAATTTATACGAGACCTAAATAAGTACTTGTTAATTTTTGAACGCGTGACAACATAGTTAAGCGATGGATTGTCAAGTTCTGCATAGTTGTGCTTGGTATTGCCGAGTGTTTTATTGTCACACGTTATATGGATTCCTACACACATATTCAGCTCCTTGCAACCTCTACATCTCCTGATCTTTGCATCTCCAAATTGTTATTTGCAGATTAGTAGGATTCCTGCATGCTGATACATCTACATACTCGGATTCCTACATCGCGAACCCCTATATCCCCAAATCCCTACATTTCAGATATCTACATTTTCATAAACTTATATTCTCAGATTCCTACATTTTGAAATTTCTATATCCCGAAATTCCTACATCCCCAATTTCCTACATTCTTAAATCCCTACATCCTCAAACTTCCATATTCCCAAACCCCACATTTGCAAATATCTACATACTCAAATAGCTACATCATCAGTTACTTACATACTCAGATCCTTACATTCTCAATTTTTCATTTCCCCAAATCTCCATATTCCTAAATCCCTATATCCACAAATTTTTACATCCCCAAATCTCTACAGTCGCAGATACATTACGTTTGTTTCCAAATCTCTACATCTTCATATATTCTCAGATTCATATATCCCCAAACCGCTGTAGCTTGCAGTTTTGTATCCCCAAATCCTCGTACTCCTAATTTATCCAAAACACGTTGGTCAACAGAGCGATCAGTCGCCGGCCGGGTTTCACGAACGTTCGCTCATACATCTTATTGTTCCATGGTGGTTTCCAGCGAACGATTTTACAACGGACCGTTTTGCATGGTCGCTTCACCGTTGAGAATTAATCGTTGGAATTGTTGCGAACAGATAGCACGCGTTTGACGTACATGTCAGCGGCGGCGGCGGTCGGCGCCGGGTCGGTGGTCGTGTTCCTCTGGTGGTGGTGGACCAACAGGCAGAAAGAGAAACCACCCCAGGAATGGCGGAAGGTCGGAGAACTCAGCAACATGCTCGTGTTTCCGGTTAAGTCTCTCGGGCCTATCCGAATGAACCAGATGGACTGCGTGAAACTGGGTCTGAAGTCTGGCTGGTTGAGAGATAGGACTCTGATGATCATCGACCTCAATGGCCGCTTCGTCACTGCCAGACAGTACCCGAAAATGGTCCAGGTGAGAGTTTTTAATATCGAGCCTTCCTGAAACTGAGGATGACATTTCGAAATGGATATTGTTCCAATTCTAAATGGATGTTGTTTCGTGTTCGAAACGTTATTCATCACATTAGTTACTAGTTATAAATGCTTTCTTGGAAACGTTCTAATTCAGCGATACACGCGAAGAATGAAAACTGGTTCGAAAATATGTAGCCGCAAAAATTAGCGGAGTTTAGAATATACGATGTTGCCTTTTACACTGTTGTTACAAGTAGATTCGAAAGATTAGTATTTAGGTGCCTCCATATTAATTATCGTTACATTATAATTAATGCGTTATTAGCATTTTATAGTTGGCCATTTTTCCTGAATATTATCTAAAGTCGTATCTGATCATTATCTGTGAAATAATGTAGAACTTTAACAATGTCTGTTCAAAATTCTAAAGCTGTTCGAATTAGTTAACAAATGCTCTAATGCGTTTTTAGTTAAGCGTCGATGTTTTGTAGTTAATGTGTTCTCATTGTAAAATCTGCAATGTGTGTACATGTATATTCTGCTAACGGACCACGTTAACTGGGAAGTTCTAATTAATATATAGCTATACAAATCTGATATTTGATATATCTTTCGCCGCGATTTAAATATTCGTGCCATGATAATGAAGAGAATAATCATTTTGTCTGCTGTTAGACTGCCCTCGTTCGCTCGATTCGATAATCTAATCGAGGTATCTTCTGCGGGGAGAGAAATACTTCGCCATCGTGCTAAAGGCGTAGAATTTCAAGGAAGAATTGTCCGTGAAAGCCGGCGATAACGTGGCCATCCGGTCATTTCTTTTCTCTGGAATCTACCGCTTCATGGGTTGTTAAGTTTCGTTAGCGGGTCCTACGAATCTCTGTGTCGTCCATCCACGAGTTTCAGTCCACGTCTTCATTCAGGAAACTTTTATAATCGGAATTAACGATCCATTTTATCGCGGTGGAAACTCGCGAAATTTACCGTTCCCCGCATCGGACTCGGCCAATTAATCCATTGTACTCGTACAGGTGATTCTTCTTCAGGTAGAGCCAATATCTTTCTCCGGAAATTTCGTTTGCGATTTAATTTGAGAATTTCGGAAATCGAATTGGAGAGTTACGAATTTCTGAGTTGGGAATTTAGGAGGTTGGGAGTTTTGGGATTTAGGGGTTTAGGAGTATAGGTATTTAGGGATATAGGAATTTAGGGACTTAGTGGTTTACAAATTTAGGAATTTAGGAATTTAAGGATTTGGAAATTCAGGAGTTCAGAATATTGAAATGTGGAAATGAACAAGTTTGAGTGTCCAAGAATTGACGAATTGAAATTTCATAATTTATCAATTCCGGACCTGAGAACTCAGAAAGTGCCCTCGAAAATATCGAAATTTCTACCATAAAAACTTAGCACCGATTCGCGCGAATTGCAGTGTTCTCTTTGCTCGTATCGTTATATTGCCGAAAGGGAGACCTCCTCGTAATCCGTCACGCCTTCGCTCCTCCATGTCATAATTTCCCTACGCGGAACTCTCTCGACTGTACACACCCCGCGTTTCCGTCTTAGATTACAAACGAACTGAAAGAATCTATTATTACAAGGTATCGCCCAGTGTTACTGAATCGGTTCTCACGCTATCAGCTCCTGGAATGATGTCCATGTCCGTCGATCTGGCACGAGTCACCGGCAAAGGATTTCGCGTTGCTGTGTGGGGTCAACCCGTACAAGCATGCGACTGCGGCGAAGAGCCTGCCAGGTGGTTGTCTCGTTTCGTCCTGCAGGAAGACACCGGTTTTCGATTGGTTTACTACCCTTTGAATTATCCCACCAGAGAGATCAGGGAGAAGAACAAGTATTTCCCGTTGACCTGCGACGATACCGTAAGTTTCAACGAGAATCCGATGAAAATCGATGTTGTCAAACGATTTTACGAAGTTCACATTTTCATCAGGGTGCATATCCGGACGCCACGAGCTACAATCTCATAAACGAGAGTTCGGTAACCGAATTGAACTCTCGATTGGACCATTCAGTTACCTCGGAACAGTTTCGTCCGAATTTCGTGGTGAAAGGTCCGTTGCCGTACGAGGAGGATAGTTGGGAGTGGGTGAAGATCGGCGATGTGCTCTTCAAGAACGTGATGCCTTGCACCAGATGCATTTTTACCACCATCGATCCGGAAACTGGGAAAAAGGACCCGAAAGTGGAGCCGTTGAAAACACTGAAAAGGTGCATATTTAATGTTAATCGATATTATTACAAATGTAGGATTAGGCGATGACAGAATGTATTAATGTTCAGATGTCGGCGTTATATCGGTTTTGACACTCTAAATGTATATTTGCAAACAAATTCAAAGGGAACTGCTAGAAAATGTTACTTATAATCTCGTACCTTGATGTAACTTAACCCTTTGCACACGAACGGCGACTCACATTCGCCATTTGGGCCAACAGAAGAATCGAATAAACATTTTTTAGCTAAATCTATAGTGTCATAGATGCGATGTTTGACCCGTTGTCATAGTCTGACGAGTCTGACTCGTGAAGCACTCGCAGTTTGAACATAACAAATCTTACTGAAATTTTGAATACGCTTATATGTGAAGTTCATATTCAATTGTAATCTACATAAACAAGGATCATTGAACATAGAATACCCATAATGTTAACTTTCTCTGTTCCCGTTAATATTGTAGCTTTACGTGGCTGAGTAGAAAAAAATTCAAATACATTGCATGACAAGAGGTTAAACATAATAAAATGGATAATAGTGTCGATTAACGAGACGAGTAATAACGAAAAGTTTTAGAGTTTTCGAAATGAGTAATAATGATTTTCGAGATGAGTGATAACGAAAATCCTTTCGAGTGCAACGGGTTAATTCTACGAATCAAGGCTGCATCATAATATTAACTTATCAGAAGATCGTACTAGTGAAATATGGACTCTCGTATCCGATAAGAAGGCATTAAAATTGGGAACGCGATAGAGTAGTGATGACAGAGTGATATCCGATTATTATCAAAAGTATTAGAATGTAACTTATCACTGTGGGAATATGCCTTTGTACCTTCTCGGTATTGTGAAGTACCTGTTATTAATATTTCCATACCTGATACGAGTATTATGTTACAGTTACAGGCAAATAACGGATCCACTTTATCGTCCAATGACCGGCGAGAGTCCGGTGATGGGGATTCACCTTGGATTGAGATCCTCTGGTGGAACCGTGCGTATAGGGGATCCAATTTACGTCGGTATACCCGACAAGCAACCAGTGTTGATCTCGCCACCATAGCTGCACCGATGGGCTTCGTGCGAGGACGAGATGTTCGTCCACGCGGAAGCCCAGCCCTCAACGAAGGAAGATAATCTGCGCAGGAAATCGACGGAAGAAAATTCGTAGCGTGTCCGTCGTTAACGCGAAACGTTCCACCGTAAACGAGGCCTAACGTAATTACTCGCGAGATAGACGATACTTGTGGATGTTCCGGTCGTTGAACGGCTTCGATTCAACGTTCACGAATGTGTTCGCGCGTTACTCGCGAAGTGTGATAGATAATATTTGTACGAATATTATTTTGCCAATTATAATGTGCTTAAAATGATCGAGGTGATCGTTCCTCGAGTGTATTTTTTCTAAATATCGAATCGACGTTGCCAAATTGAACGATGTTCGTCGTTCGCTCGCGTTTGTAACCGAAGCATCATAGTAACTGGAAATAAACGTATACGATGAAAGCGTGGCTTCCGTTTCGATGGAATGATCGATTCACTCGTTTCTTTTTTATGACAATAATATTTATTATTTATTTACACTACAAAACAACAGAGGCGATTTACAATAAGATAGACACACGTTAACGAACGTAGCAATCAACGACGAGTTCCGTTCAATTCGAAGGGAACTCGTTTCATCATCAAATGCGACGAATGAACAGTCGGCCGGGTGTCGTTCAACGAAATTCTATCAACGATTCGTGGTCATTCGTTCGACGTTCACGAAAGTAATCTCAGATCGTGCTTATTTTCCTAGAATGGTGCTGATTGTTCGGTAATCGTCGACAGCCACCCCAGTCACCACAGGGTTGACCGACTGCACTTGGTTTGGATGGTAACCTATCCGATATATCGATTTGAAGGGTAGAAAAGGAAACGATCGACTCTTGGCACTGTTGCAATCTGGGAACAGCTAGTATGTACAAGTTCACGCGAAATTCTACGCGATCCAAGGGCGCGTTCACGATGCTGGGTGAGAAGCGATTTCGACCAGTGCGTTTTATACGATCGAACAGTTCGATTATCGGGTCGATCGTAACTTTGACCTGCGAATCATGTACCCTGCAGAATTGGCACGAGCGATTATTCGAACGCGATCGTTCTTAGAAACGTGAAACAAAGGTCACAGACAAGATCAGTTTAATTTAATTTAATAATTTTAATTATCTTAACGAAATTTCAGGAAATTTAGAAATTGCATAATTCAGTTATTTGCAAAATTACAAGTTTGATCGTTCTGAAATTTACTGAATGCTCAAATGTACCACATTGATTGTCCAATTCTGCACGGTCCAACGACGCCTATACATCACGATATTCTATAATTTACACACTTCTATAATTTACACAATTAAGGGGTTCGTTAGGTCCCTGACTTAACAATACTTGCGCGTCGTATAAATCGCACCAGTTCGTACGTTTCGACGAGTCTCAACAGTGGGAACGCTGTTAATGGACTATAACATAAAGCGAGAAAGGGGAGACAAGGGAAACAGAGCGAAGAAGAGAAGGAAACACGTAGAATCGTTGGAGGACAAGAGACGAGAAACGGGAAGTAAATAAGAGAAGAAGAGAAACGAGGAAGGGCGAAAGGGAACGAGGACATCAAGTACATATCACGAGTGATTGCAAACGCGAAGTCGCGAGGTTACGTTGTTTTTTTTGTTCTTTTTTTTTTTAGTTACGAGGACGATTCTACCATCGACGAGACACTTCGGACCTCGGGGACAAGGGGGCAACGTGTTGGCTGATTACGTTGCCAACGTCGTACCCGTGTTCCTGCGACAATGATTACGGCTCGGCAATGGCTCCCACGTGGATCTAGATCATTTTCAGGACCATCGGATCTTCTCGTTTACTTCCACACACCTTGTGCCCCGTGCAACGAGTTCTATATGATGGAAGTGATCAGTCTTGCCTTGAAGTTGACGATACGCTCGCTCGTCGCCGCAAGACGCTGTAAAACGCAAAATTAAATCGTTCCATTAATAATCGTACGTCCACATCAAAAGTACTGTTCGATGAACTTGTACGATCAATGATATCTGATACACTTCTTCAATCAATAATATTCCATAAACTCGTACGGTCCATAATATTCGATGAACTTGAACGATCAATCGTACTCAATGAACTTGTACGATCAATAATATTCAATAAATTCGGGCGATCAATAATATTCGATACACTTGTACGATCAATAATATTTGATGAACTCATACGACCAATAATATTCAATAAACTCGTACGCACAATAATATTCAATAAATTTGGACGATCAATAATATTCAATAAACTCGTACGATGAATAATATTCAATAAATTTGTCCGATCAATAATATTCGATACACTTGTACGATCGATAATGTTCGATGAACTTATACAATGAATAATATTCGATGAACTCGAACGATCAATGACATTCGATGAACCCGTACAACATTAATGCGAGAATTTTCGAGTCGGAATAATATCGATTACAGCACAAAGGGTTTTAGCTCCAATTACGCGAGCATAAAGGTGAAAGGATATAGAAACGAAAGCTTCTGTATTTACCCGAACGTAGTCGACTTTCGAGCCGACTTCCTGATTTTATTGGCCCGAGCAATTTCTTGCGCGGCTAAAGAACCGAACGTTTCAATAGTTTAAATTCTGCACTTCGCTCTTTCTTGCATCTCATTGTTCGACTTCCTATAACGACAACGCGCTAGATTTTCCGCATAGAGAAATGTTGCAACGCTTTCGAGGCGAAGCCGCTTTCGACACTTTTTATCCGCTCGGCCAAAGTTTCACCGTGACCAACGAAAGAAACGACAATCGATCTATTGTTCCGACCGATCGAACTTGCTCCTTCGAAGTCCCGGAACGTTTCCGTTTTCTTTTTCCACGACGTTCACGGGAAATAAATCGGATTCCTCGCGATGCGCCAACCGTGAACGCTTTCCAAGACGATACAATGTCCGCGAACACGAGGAGTCAGGATTGCGCGTTAAACGGCGCGATTAGGTTCGTCGATCGCAGTGTTCCTCCGTCGAATTACGACTTAATACTCCTGCTTACTCATCTCCCGTTGCGTTTTTCCCGTTTCCCTTTTTCTTTTTTACGATATCACTTTGAAGGTCGATTTCACGCATCGATTAACTTTGATGTTGACTCTCGCTGTATTGCCACCTTTATAGACTTTCACGCGAGATACTAATGTTCGTCGTTCATTGTACAGTGATACACGTAGATTCTTGCAGTATCAAAGAAGAAAAAATTGTGTCGTATTGTCAACTTCAACAAATTGCGGGTCGTGCAACTTTTAAGAATTATGCTATTTTTCGACGGCCTGTACATTCCGTATTAACCCCTTGTCATAGAATTTATGTGTTCGTTGCGTCAGTCGAAGTTAACTATTCGCACAATGTGAATACGAACAAAGGAAAGTAAAATATTATGCGTATTTTATATGCACTGATCCTCGATTACGTAAAAAGTAATTGGATAGGAACTTTATATATAAGCGTATTAAAAATTTTAATAAGATTTATTTTGTTTAAATTGTGAGTGCATCAAGACTCCTGAAAGTATAGCAAGGGGTTAACAAACTTTAACTTGTATCTATTCACGTATTTAACAGCGTCCATTAAATTCCCTGATCCAGAATTCATTTCATTAATTTTAATTGGTAAGCTCTGGGTTCAATCGGTAATTTTACAGAAAGATTGTGTTGGGATCACGATAGAAATTACAATGGCGGTCGTTGGTGACCCTTACCTCGTTCGGCGTGGTAATACGACGATCAAAGCGTTCACTGGGTCGTAATAAAGACGTTATTAGAGAAAACTAAAAACTTGCTAGGACGCCGTTCAACCACGGTGTAATTTTTCTTGTACGAATTCTTAGCGCGCATTGTTTTTCGTCGGCTTTCTTCTAGCAGCGTTCGAGCGAGTCGCAAATGAAAGGGGCAGAAAAATTCGTGTTTTACTTCAGTTTCGTTCGTCGAACAAAACGGCACCGCCACAAAGAGATGATTTTTCTGCAACGATCACGTTTCACCAGAAACGGGTCAATGTTTTACGGAATAGTATCCTTCGGAGATAGCAACGAGCAACACAAAGTTGCGATCAACGGCCCCTAACAAAACGGTTACCCGTGTTTCTTTTGTAGATCGGTTTCGCTTTCGTTCAGAGTTCACAAGCGGAACGGATCTCGACGCGTGGGTGCGATAACTATTTGCTACGTTTTAATTTTAGACTTCGTTTCAAAACGTTCCAGGTGGACGCGAAAATTGCCATAGTTTTACTCTCGAGGAACGTGCCGATTTGTGGCGTTAGAATGCGAAAGGTGTCGATGTCGCGAGCAATTATTCGACACTTAATTGCACGCGTGGTAATTGTACACGCTGTAATACAACGTGTGACAATGCCACGCGTGGTAGTAGAACGCGCTTAATTCCTGATGCAACAATTCTACGCGCGGTGATACAAAGTGCGATAACGGTGAGCGTGGTAAGTCGACATGTGGTAATACAGCGTCTAACAATTCCATACGTGGTAATTCGACACGTAAGACTACAGCGCGAGCCAATTTCATGATGTGGTAATTTATTGCGTGGTAATTCGGTGCGTGGTAATTCAACAGCTGATAATTTTACACGTGATAATTCCTCGCGGGATAATTCGTTGCGTGGTATTTTGATGCGAGGTAATTTAACGCGTGGTACACCATCTCGTGATAATTCGGCGCGTGAGAAACCATTTCGTAATAATTCGCTGCATATTAATTCGATGTATGATGGTCGGCGCGTGGTATTTCGGTGCGTACTAATTCAACGCGTAGTAATTCGGCGCGTGGTAATTCGTCGCGTGGTAATTCGGCGCGTGATAATTCAGAGCGTGGTAACTCGGCGCGTGGTAATTCGGCGCGTGATGATTCGGCACGTGATAACTCGGCGCGTGGTAATTCGGCGCGTGGTAATTCGACGCGTGGCAACTCGGCACGTGTTAATTTAACGCATGGTAATTCGGCGCGTAGTAATTCGACACGTGGCATTTCATCACGTGACTATTTGTTGTATGATAACCCAACGCGTGATAGTTCGGCGCCTACTAATTCAACGCGTGATAGCTCGACACGTGGTAACGAAATCCATCGTGTGATAATTTGGCGTGCAGTTTTGAACATAGCAATACCACACGTGTTACTTCCACACGGCGTCACAACGGCGATATAACGTAGCTCCGATTAGTGTAACTGCGCTATTATCGGCGACTATTAGCGTAAAAATATAACTCTATCGATCTCGTACGAACAAAAGTGCCAACAGAAATGGATCATCGTTTATTTTCGTGTACCATGAACTGGTGAACCGTGTCCCTGGCGGTATATGGTACCACGAGCCACGTAGCAGTCGCTTGCATAAGTCAGCGAGCAAATGGACGAGCTATTTCATAGAGAAAGTCGCTTACATTTTTACTGTCCGTCGATCCTGACAGAGTTTGCGTAATCGCCCAGTTTTATATCTGGAACGGTCGCGAGACTTTTGGCAAAATCCACGCGCGTTCTCGTTTGCTCCCCGGTTATAATTCGATGTTGTTCACTCGACTCAGTTGCGAAATAATGGAATTTTTTACGTTCCTCGATCCTTCCATGTATTTGAACTCGAAATAAAATGTTAATCACCGTTTGAGTTGCATTTTGTCATACCCTGCATTTGTTCAGAAGTTTCAATCGAATTCAAAAGTAAATAAAAGAAATCATCTTTATGCGTTGATTCGGTGATACATTAATGAATTTAAAGATAAGATATAAACGTTTGTTGTATGAGTTATTGATGTGGTTACATTGTAAGCGTGTCGATTAAATTTTCCTGTAGCAGTTAATACGTTAAGAAGCTATTTTGAGCTGTCCGAGTGCGAAATATAAAATACGGAAAGTCCACTTTCAATCAACCTGTTCTACATCAATTTGTAGCGGCAAACGGGAATACAGGTTCTTATCCTGATTCGTTGTTTTGCCGCAATCATGTTCAACTGACCCATTACCTTCTGGTATAAACTTGGATCCATATTTCGTTCGAACAAATTTCAACTACTACAAATATCGCTAAAATTATAGCGGATGGAAGGTAGAAAGCTCGAATTAAAAAATGTAATGATCAAGTATTAAATACATAATTCCAATTATACCGTATAGACGGTTTTCTCTACGGTAATCTGCGTGTTACCGGCAAAACGTGCATAATATTTTCACTTTCTCTATCAGATTAAATGTTTCATACTTAAACTTGAACAAATGCGATAAATTAAGAATAAAGATGATTGTACCATCCTCGTCGAAGCGTTAAACCGCTGTTCGATATTTACGACAACAATTACTTTCGATATCACCAAACAATTTCACCTCGTTTCATTATAATAATGCAGCGGTGCAGCGTGAATTAAGAAATCGCGGTTTTTCACGCTATTATAAAAGCGTTAACGACAATAAATCTCATGTAAATGACTGTCGAGTACGATAAGACACGGTTTCACTTTTCAACAAACGGATTATGTAAAACGTCGTAAGAAAACGGCTCCATTCGAGAACTTCGTCCTCAATGGGACGATTTGTATCGTCTACTTGTTGGACACGCGATTACGATAACGCGAATCGTCCCGATCCAGTTTAATGGCGTTTCGTTCGTGGCTCGTTAAACAGACCGGCCGGAAAATCTCGTGGAAAGTCTTGCTCCCATAATTTCGCTACGTGTCGTAACGTTTCTCGCTTATTTTTTTTCTCTCCGTTGCGTCCCGATATCTTCTTCGCTTCGCTAAACATAATCGATTTCTAACCACGAAGACTATGCGGTTACGGCAATCGTTCGCTCGGCCAATCGAGCCTCGGCTGTTTTATTTGCTCTATTCGCCAAATGTTCACCTTAACGAATATTGTGCAAGTCTTTTACGTTTATTGAATTATTGAGGCTTTTTGTTTTGCTCGTTGTCGACTGCGGTGAACCGCGGTTTTCATTTCGATGGCGTTCACGCAATCGGCTTAGGACCGGGCTGAACTTAGGATCCGTTTAGGATGGTTGCGATATTACAAGTTTCCGAGTTTTCAAATTTGTAAGTTCGCCAGTTTTTTAGTTTTTTCATTTTCGAGTTTTCAAATTTTTGCATTTTCGAGTTCTAAAATATTTAAATATAGTTTTCAAATTTGTTGGCTCTCGAGTTTTCGAATTTTTAAATTCTTCAGTTTTCAGAATAAACTCTGATATTTCTTCAATCCCAAAATTCTAAAATCCCCAAATCCTGAGGTCCCTGATTTCCTAAACCCTTAAATCCCACGCAAATAAACAACATCCAAACCGATAAATAAATTACTCACAAGAATGAGGTCCTGTATGAGGTTCGATATTCCTCTGTTGGCGATAACGAAGAGCCTAGTGACTGGTCCAGGGACCGCTTCCGGTGGTTCCTCCACTTTTCCGGTACCAGCCGAGGCACTTCCGCTACCGGCCACCAGCTGCAAACAATCGAATGACCCGTTAACGCGGTATCGAAATAAAATCGTTCGTTCTCGAGGGACAACACGAAGAAAGAAGGTGAATTAAAGAACAAGTCGTTTAGATCGTTCCTTTCGTCATCGATCATAGTGCGAACATTCTCATGTTTGATGTCTAATTAGGAAGATAATTGCGGTGTGTAGTTCAGCTCCACGTCCAGCTCCAGCGCTCCCGACACTACGGTGCTTTTATATCCTGAATCCTAATTGCGATCCATCGATCTTGCTGCTACGATCCTTACGTGCTCTCCTTCGGCTCGTGACATTGTTTCGAACATTATTCGAAACTGCCCACGCCACCTATTCTCGATCAAAATCGATCTCGAACTGTCACAATAATTCTGTTCGGTGACAGTAACGCTGGAACGACCAAACTTGTCATAGTGATTGATCTATGATCTGTTTAAGACAGTCACAGGCTAATTTGTTTATATATGTTAATTTATGGGCAAATTTATGGCTAATATAAGTCGTTCCAGCTTTGAACAGAGTCTTGTGGAGCAGTCGGTGGCATGGACAGCCTACAGGTGCAACCATGACTAGAAAACATATTCACCAGGACCCAGACTGATAATCAGATTACTGTGATCATTACAAGGCAGCATGATGACCATACTTACCTATCCTCGAATAATCCGGTGCCAGAAACGTACAACCCAGTTCATAAATCATTGGACACTTATGAAAAAAAAAGTATGTGCAAGAATTACTAAGTTATCCATTTGACGCTTTTAAATCAACAAGATCATTAACATAATTGATCTCTGTCACTGCGATTTTATAAATGACTTCGCCAGGATTGTTCAGATTCTAACTAAAATGTCTATAAAATCGCTAGAATAGAAATACTGTGAAAATCTAAGAAGCTACGATGACCAGCTCGAGTCATGCTCGCAAAGTATCCCTGTTCGTCAAGTGTTCTTTATGTTTGTCAAACGTCGACGAAGTTTGTCAAGTGTCCGATGGCTTATGGACGAAGTTGCACGTCACGCACCGTGCCATCTATTTGCTACTTAAAAGAAGATATTCGTGTAACGTGACCGGACGATGTTATTCAATTTCACTCGAACACGATAATCGATAAGGGCGTGAGAGAAAGTGCATCGTCTGGTGACACATCCGGTCTCGGTGCGTTCCAGCAGCAACAACGAACGAACTACAGCTAAACAACAACCGTTACGGTGCAATGGACGAGTACGAGATTTCAGCAACGAAAAAATCGGCAATCGATCAATGGTTGCCGTGTGATTCCGTGTCGAGAATCGGCCGGGATGTCCATCAAGCCAGTTCAAAGTTGGTGGTTTCCGGTGTCGCGTCGGGACCGTTGGCCGGTTGGAACGATTGGAGAAAGGGTGCTTTTTGGATCGCAGAATTTCGGGGTTTTTTACAGAGGCCTCCATATTTGTTTCAAACGTGATCGGTTAGTGGGAAGATGCGACGACGATCGGTATTATTGATCTACGAAAGCTAGCAAAAGACAGCAACCCGATGATTTACTGAGACAGCACCAACATGAAGCTAACTCTTCGACTAGGTCAAATTTGACACTAGTTACTTTACAAATATATAAAAATATTTCATCAAGTCCCTTACTACTCCCAGATATTCAGGTACCCAACGTAATACGTTCCGATGATTGAAATCTTTATTTTGAAAACGTAAATCGAATTATATGTAATCGCGAAGACGTGAACGTAAAGACGTAAATGTAAAAACGCAAAATAAAGCCAAATGTAAGGACGTAAACGTAAAGACGTACACGTATAAACAAAAATGTAAAAACGCAAACGTAAAGACATGAACATGAACGTACATATAAATGAGTATATCATGCAAGAACATAAAAAATTCATGAAAAAAATAGCGACTGTACATTTTTTTCAGTTAGTGTATCCGATTTAGTATCATACTCCTCAACGTTGCATATCTTTTGATCGCTCAAAACGTAACGATTCGACCTGAATAAGGACCAGTTAGTGACAATAATGATCGCATACCGGGCAATAGATACACGTGGCAAGAATTATGTGCCGATATTAAAATAATCTTTACAGCGAATCGTTTCTCCTTTCGAAGCAAATATTTAAGGCAAACATTCTGGCCGCGCAATCCATGCACGATCAAGGCGAAGGAGAACGAACAATAGGTAACAGAGGTCGAAAAATAGAGAGGAGACGTTGAAGATCCGAGTGGCGATATCTGGAGTGGTTAAGTAAACGGACGGCGTACAGAGCAAACGAAGAGGAACGTGCAGAACGAACAACAGGCGATTGTTAACTACGTGCGAGGATTATGGCATGCAAATCATACATAGTAGAGGACCGGGTGCAATTGAGCTGTTAAATACACAATTCATACTTTGCGGACACGTGAAATGCTTCTTTGATTGAATCTGTCAGATATTTGCAGAATCATGCAGTCATACGACTCCTCTGATCGTTTGGAATATTTTTATACTTCGGATGTTTTTTTGCCATTTAGAATAGTTTACCCTTTGGAAGGTATTTGGTCGTTTCTGAGTCTCGTTATGTCGCGCAGACGTAATCGTAAGCGACAGATGATAATATTGGCTAACGCGTTGCAATAAAACGCGAGGTGATACTACATACAGTTATTTCACGTTGTCATAGTGGAACACGTGGCTATATAACGCGTGGTGATTCTACACACGGCGATACAACGTATGACGATTCTACTCGTATCGGTTTCAAGCGTAACGATGCAAGATGTGAAGATACGACATGTGACTATTTTACAGATAACGATAAAACGCGCTATGATTCGATGTATGACAATGTAACGCGTGACGATTCCACACACGACGATATTACATATGACGATCCTGCTCGAACCGATTTCAAGCGTAACGATACAACGTGTGAGGTAAAACGCGTGACCATTCTACAAATATCGATACAACGCGTTGTGATTCGAAGTGTGGCGACATAGCACCTGACGATTTTACGCATGGCGGTAAACGTATGGTGTCTCTACACATACCAATTTCAAACACGATACGTCACATCGCGATTACAAGCAGAGTAATACAACGTGTACGAATTTGACTCGTGGTGATACAGCGCGCTCAACTGCTCATAGTAATGCAAGACACAAATACGACGAACGAGAATTTTACGTGTTTCGATTCCACGCGTGATAGCACACGCGGTAGTCTACTGGCGTATTCGATAGAAAATTCGTTATGCAAATATTAACTCTTTACTATTCCGATTTGCATATTCATCAACTGATGCAATTATTAGGATATAATATTCCGTAACCTGTTCGCATAACGCTGTTTGTTGTCTGGTATGATTGCTGATATTAAACTTTATAAAAATCAAACACGGAGCAATAAAGATAACGAGATTTATCTGGACCCGATCATTTCGATTCGATCAACGATAAATAATAACCCAGAAATATATCGACAGTACACTATATTCACTTACACCGGTACACTTTAAGTCGGTCATCTAAACACCTTTCACTCTTAATGAGACAAACAACGCCTCGTCACGGTAAAAGTCATTATCGACATCATTCGAAGGTCATCGTTTTCGAAATTAAAAATCTAGATCTCCGACTTTAAGGGTACCCCAGCGTTGTTCAAGGTCTCTGTTCAATCAACCTTCAAAGAAGCAAATCGCATCCGCAAATCGTACGAGATCGTGGGCGAATAGAAAGTCGCAGAGTGACATCAGTGAGAAATAGTAATAGAAAATCAGCGAAAGAAGCCAGGTCTAACGGAGAACGCAAACAAGACGTATTCCAGCGTGGCGATATTCAGAGCAACCGAGTATCGCTTGTGCCGGAAGCCGCAGTTTGGTTTCCGTTCACCGGGACAGAGATAAGAGAGAGAGAGAGAGAGAGACGAGAGACGTGCAGAGTTTCAATGTTTGTTTGTTCATTTGATCTCGGCAGTGTCCGTTCGGCTCTGCTCGGAAGGATTGGCGTACCGGTGGTAGGTTTCCGGTTCCTGACGCGGCCGGTGCGCTGGTCGAGGATCCCGCCGTGGTCGAGGAACCAGCTGGAGCGGCAGCAGGGGCGGCACCTTGGGGAACTGGGCCCAAGTCCCGAGAGGCGCTTAAACCGAGCCCTAGGCTCTGCGTACCTGCCACCACGCGGTACACCGTGCCCGCCGCTCTTGCCGCCCCGTCGGCCGCTTGCTAAACGAGAACAGACACGAGAAACTTTCGTTTACTGATCCGCTCTTCAGCCACTATCATTTGTTCTTTTTTTTCGTTTCGAAGCTCTTTCTCTACGTATCCGGTGGACGTCGCTGCGACAAACTTCCTCGAAGTCTCGAGATATCTGAAAAGCGGCTGAAATTTTGACATTTTTTTTTTTCACCGTTCGGATGACCCTCGTCGTTTGTCTGGCATCTTCCGGGTTTTGATCTCGTACGTGTTCCCCTGTTCTTCGTGTTCACCGACGCGGTGCTCGTTTCGCGGTTGGGCGAAAAGTGGAGTTCGAACCTGGGTCTCGAGAGAATGGTAATTTTGTCGTGAACTTAAATGGAAGCTGATCCAGAGACCAGTTCTGCGACGTTTCGATTAGTCACTCGCGGTCTGCCGGGTTTTTCGTGTACTTGAACGGGTTACAATGGTCGAGTATAGAGACTCGATACTCGATAATCGCGGGATCATCGATTCTCGACAGTTTCTTGTTATCAACCCTTTGCACTACTATTTATTTGTCTGGTGTGTCAGTCAGAACTACAGTCACAATATTAATATGAACAAAGATAATTGAGGTGTTATACGTATTTTATATTTAATCATCCTTGATTATGTAAACCATAATTGTTCATCAACTTTACGTATAAGTGTATTCAAAATTTTAGTCAAATTTATTCAGACTCGTCAAAATATAGCAAGGGTTTGAATCTTTGCGCTACAATCTATTTTTTTGGTGCGTCAGTCAGAACTAAATATTTACAGCTACAATATTAATACGAACAAAGAAAGTTAAGATGTTATACGTATTTTATATTTAATGATCCTTGATTATGTTAACCATAATTGTTCATTAACTTTACATATAAGCGTATTCAAAATTTTAGTAAAATTTATTGAGATTCGGATGTATTCGAACATTGTAACTTCGAATAATTTTTTAGATCGGAAGTTTCCTCGCGCGCTTTGCATCCGATTAATAGCGGTTACCGGAATTAAGCTCATTCATGGATTGGTATCGAGGACTTAGTTAATCGACATTCGCCGTAGCAGAAGTAAATATTCGAACGCGTTATATCCTGCCGGGCTACTTTCTACTGCCACTCTATTATTACTATTTTCATTGCTGTCGTTCGCAATCGATCCGAGTAAGTCTCGTTCGCGGACACTCGAAAGTCCAACTCGTTCATTTGGTTCTAGGAAGTTTCCAGCCATCTCATAGTTGATATTCTTTTCTTTCTGCGCGACGTAACTTCACAAAAAGAGAAGCCATAGATCGTTTGCATTCGTGTGTAAAGTCCAGGCATTCTTTCGAACGAGCCGCGAACACGGACGTTTTATTTTTAGTAATCGAAGAACAGGTGAATAGAACAGTTTGCGAATATCAGAAACTTTGATACAGTAATCGAACGATTAACTAGCTAACTGCGGAATTTAGTATCACAAATGGACTTTTTAAGGTTATTAAAATCGATCAATGAGGGACAAACACAGGACAAATGTTCGTATTATAAATTCTACGAAAATAGTAAAGAAAAATGAGAAAAATTTAGTTGATTAAACTGAATAATTCGATGCGAAATCTTCATCGTCTCCAAGAACGCGCCTTTGCCTATGATACTGTATTTTATTCTCATTCCAATATTGAACATTGAAAGGTTAAATTTTTTATCATAAAACCTCGAGTTACTGACGTATATCTTTTTTTCACTTTTGTAATTTGTTTTTTTTATTAGAAAATTATCATGAATCGTGCTCGCGTCTCGTTCAAAATAGGACGGGCAACACTGAATGCATTTTCATGAATATCTCGAATACTAATCGAGTCCGACGATTGCGTACACGGAAAACGTGGCATGAAACGTTGATTTACAGAAATTATCTCAGGATCATATAAATCCGTAAGGTAGTCTTCCATCTAGTTCATCGAGTCTCGATACTTCTTAATATTTGTTTCAAGTCTTGCCCGACATTTGTGAATTATATTTATTTCATGGTTTTATTGATTGATATTAAAGAAAATAAGACTTCCCGGTCCTCGTTTTTAAAATAATTTTGTATTAAAACAGTGTCGGATTTCAAAATCGTAGACTTCCACTTTTCACCCATTATCCAGAAAGAATTCAATAGAGAGGATTATTTGCCGAAATCGTGAGGGACTCACCCTGATAATGTCGAACAGGAAGTTGCCCGAACCGGCGCCGCTACCTTTGTCCGCAGACGCACCGAATCCGAAGTTCAGGAACCTTTTGTTTCTGTTCTCGTCGTCTTCCGCTTCTACCTCGTCCAATGGCGTCAACGGTGCCGCCGAATCATCGTTTCCTTGCTCGTCCGCGAATTGCACTTTCACCTCGTTGTTCTGCGATTCTGCCGCCACCTCGTTCACCCTGTCCTCCGCTTCCGGGTTCACGCCCTGCAAGTCACAAGATTCACGGTCGATCTCGTCGAACCGGTGCCCCGAAAAGAATCATCGATCGATCGCCGGAAACGAAAGTGGCCACGTGACCTTAGATACGTCGAAAACAAGCAAGAATCTCCAACTATCGAAATCTGAATACACTCAAGGTCCCGATAGCGCGTTCACCTCGAATGGAGATTCCAGTTTCTTGTAACGGCGAGAAAGAAAAAATGGTCAAATCGGGAATTAATATTAGGTGTTAACATTTCCTGATAGTAATTCCTGATTAATTTGGTGTTGATTGGCGGGCGATCGAACGATCATTCGGGCGTGAAGGTGTGCAATCGGATGCGAGAAAGGGTTGAAGCGTGAGACGCGCGTTCTGGCGATGTCTCGTGATCGGAAAACGCGTCGACGGTGATAAATTATTATTAACAGAGGCCTTCGGCAAGCGACGAACGTAATTAGAAGCTCTACTACATGATTAACGTAATGTGTACCGAATTAACATCCGACGATTCTCAACTTCGATTGGACCTTAGCAACGTTTGAGCGTTGGGAATCGTTGAGGTGCACCGAGTCACTTTTTATTAGGCTTCGTGGCTCTACGATCGTTAGAAACACATTTGTTGCCGCTTACATAATACACGGTGCTCCAAACATATTCAACCTGTAAGTACCTTTCGAATCACCCCGTTAGATCGTTCACGCGATGCAAACTTCCTGGACGATATATCGGACCAATTCGAGAATTGACTCGTTTCGAAAAAAAAAAAAAAAACACACACACAGACTCTCGAGAGAAGACACGTTCCGTGATACGAAAGTTTGAATGGTCAGCGAAGAATAAGTAAGCCAGAGAACAGAACAAGAAGAGTATACACCAACCCTCCAGTGAACGGAGAGACAGACCTCCGTCGACTCCGATGAACCCAGAATGAAGACGGACGATACATGAACAGACAGATAGACAGATAGATAAAGTCGATACGTGTTTTTGACACGCACACAGAACAAAAAGGACAGTTAGCAGGCAAAGAAGATGGCTAAGGTGTATCGTAGACAAATAGTGTTCGGCTCCCGCAGCAGTCCCGATTGCGCGGTGGTCGTCCTTGCCGTTAAATCGAGGGATCGATCTAATCTTCCCGAGGTTCATTGATCTCCAAACGTGTTACCGAGCTGGTCAGCGAACGACGATCATGCGATCGCGTTGCTGACGTCGGTCGTCGTCTCATTGTTCGCCGCGTCATCGGTGAATCTGCTCGTCTCATTGACGGTCGATTCGGTGGTGATCGTGGTGGTAGAGTTATCGGTGCTGTCCTCGGCCTCGTCCGGCGGATACGTCGGCAACGATATCGACACGCGACCGTTCGAACTGGTCGACTTGGTGTCGTCGACGTCGAAATCGTCGTCGTCGAAGGGCGACGAGGCGGTCGCCGACGATCCATGTCTCGACGAACCACCGGAACCACTCGCTGCTGAATTACCACCGAGGAAATTGCGCAACAGGGTCGGACCCAGGACCCGGATGACTTCCGCTACTATCGCGTTCACCTTTTGTTCGATCATCTAGAAAACAACGGCCCCTTAGCTGGCTGGCGTTCGTTCTCTAGCGTCTCGTCTTGGGAGTTTTGGATTTTCGTTTCATCCCGATTTCGGGATATGTCGATGAATCGGCCGAATGAGGGTTTTGCTTTCGTCGAATTCGTTCGTCCATGGGATTTTGCTGTCGTGAGCGACTAAGGTTCGGGTCTTTCGACCGAGATCGTCACCAAACTCGTGGCCGATTCGATGGTATGATCGTTCGTATGTGTAACAGTTGCTGTGATGCCCGCACACGCTCGTGATTCGGAGCTTTTTGCGTTTATTAACGGGCGAGGGAATTTGAGAATTTCGGAAATTCGAGGGATATTGTATTGGAAACTCAGGAAGTCCGAGAATATGAACGTTTGTGAACCAGAATTTGATCGGAGGGAAACGGTGTTTGGTCTCATAAGCGGGAAACGTCGTGACGCGATTTAATTGGCGAGTCGACGAGGAACATCGACGTTCGTGATTAATAAAGTGAACAAAACGCGCGGTTATACAATCTGAGAGGGAAACGGGAAACTTTTGCGTGAATCGCGAATCGAACGTGCAACTTTCTTGACAGGAATGCCGATTCGCTGCGAGCAATTTCTCCTCCGCCTCGAATCGACGCGAGATTACCAATCAAATTTCTCTGCCGGATGATTTCTCGGTCGGACGTTCACACGCTTATCGACGAACAACGGGAAGGACGTTCGAGGTCCTGTTAACGGATAGGAGGTGTTAAAACAGATTTGGTCCTGGCCGCCTGCAGGATTTCACTGCGTTCTTGTTCAGCAGCCGCTCACCTGAGACACCTCTGGGAACAGTTCTCGCAGGATACCGATTGTCCTTTTTCTCCTGAGGGCGATGTCGTTCTCTCCTTCGACAGTCATCAATCGATCTAGTGCCTGAAAAAAGTTGC
The DNA here is from genome assembly GCA_947623535.1 of Coelioxys conoideus. Taxonomy (NCBI): domain Eukaryota; kingdom Metazoa; phylum Arthropoda; class Insecta; order Hymenoptera; family Megachilidae; genus Coelioxys; species Coelioxys conoideus. Next base: position 13,381,953 of record OX392459.1, read on the forward strand.
CCTTTGTCCCTACAAAGTGTATCTCTCGCGATTCCGTCCAACGGGTACGGTTTCCTGTCGACTCTCGTCCCCGTTCGGCCTTTGGACTTTTGGATCTTAAACTTCTTCAGTCATTGCACTCGAAAATAAGGAAGCGTCGTGACGGGTATAATTTGCTCGAGAAATTGATCGTTAGTGTCGGAGAACGTTAAAGTAATACACGGTTGTGCAATCCTAGAGACACGTGGTAGGAGAGAGACGTTATCTCGGAAGGAATTGTCCAGGCACGTTTACCTTGTTCTTAAATGGCAATTTTCGAATTACGTAAAATCAGCGGCCAACACGTGTTGTCTGTCCGAGTGGACGGTGATAAAGTTCAGCATCAAGAGGATCGTAAAGACGCGAACGACGATAATTCAAAAGATATTACAGCGTTTAACGCGATTGTGTATTATTACTGGAACAACGTTCTCCGTTACGACCGGAACATTCTGTGCAACGATTGTTTCAAGAACGACGATTGCTCGGATTGAACGGCAACGCGTGAACCGATCGTTCGTTTTGAAGAATGAACCCGTTGACGCAAACTGTCCGATAAGGCTTAATCGTGCCGTCTTGGACGGTCACCGGACTCAAAAGTTGCTCAACCTGGTTACCGTGGTTCACTTTCCCTCGTACCACGCTCACATTCGAGCAGCTGTTACGCTATTCGTCCCCGCGTTTTATCCTTACAGCCGGCAATTACTTTTTCCTCGGTTTACAATCTCCGCTTTACCGGCGATTCGTCTCGCGATTTCGTGTCGCGCCAGCGACGGACACATTTACAGTTCATTATCGAAGCCTTCCTTCAACTATTATACTCCACGTTTCTTATTTCTCTGACTCAAAGTCAAATTAGGTATATCTGTCTTAGGTATCTTAACCGAGTATAATTTATGAAAGTGCCGCGTCACCAGACATCGATGTCTCTGAACGCGAGAAGCTTTTGAATCGATTGGCACACGATTGCGTACGCTTTCGGTTCGAAGAACAAGAAATTAAATAAAAGCACTTGTCCGTGGATTCAAACGGGGCTTTCTGTATTTTAAGTATTTCATGAATATATAAAGAGGTGCAGCTTCTGCGAGTGCTTGGCTTGCCACGCATTGATGTCTCCGAGTAAGGAAAGTCTTCGAAGAGCTCTTTGATAAAAAAAACTTGATCTGTGCTGTATAAAAACAGGGAATTTAATTGTTTGACACTGTCAAACTTTACTCGAACGTTGATATATTAACCAGATAATTAAAAATGCCTATGTAATTAAAATCGAGCAACGATACAAGTCGAAGGACAAACCTCCACTTCATCAATGACGAACTTCAGCTACTTTTAGGCAATTATTTATTTTCGAGTATCAATAGTGCCGAAATAAAGATTTGGATCGATGTGTAGTCGTATTGAATCGGATTAACACCTTAAGCGCCACCCAAAAACAGTTTCAATTTCTTTTAGGAAACAATTTTATTTTCGATAAATTTTACAGACAATTTTCATAATATTCTATCCTGGTTTATTCGATAAACTTGAATGTATTTACCAACATTTTTTAAACTTTATTATATTAAACGTTTCAACTGAAATTAGCGACGGATTTATGTATGAATTCATACGTCACCCGTATGTGGGTGACATGGCACTCGTGTTCAACGGTTAAAAAAATAGGAATAAAAGATTGTAACGCGAAGTAGGGAATCACGAAGGTGATCGTTTGGGAACCACTGGTGTTCGTGATGTCCGACGAATCGCGGGTCAGAAGGAGGTTGAAAGACGCGTGCACGTGAACGCGTGTACGCTTACGCACGCGCTTTCCATCGGGCACCGATCGACCGAAGAAAGTGTCCGGTGTAACTCTGTAAGTTCGCGGCCAGTGAAAGTGTCGGGCCAAAGAAGAGAGCCGCTCGAACGTCCCCGGCTTTTCGTCCGACCGTGTATTTCATCGTTCCGTGAATCGTCACTTGCCTAACCTTTTCTCTCGAAAACTATTCGTCAGAAATTGCAGAATCGCTTTCGACGCCGACCTCGCGGACGACCTTCTGCTCCGCACGATTTAGGATTTTTCTCATTTCGTCGAATTTAATTACGAAATTTATGTAGATGTCCGTACATTTATGAGCGATACTCTGAAGCTAATTCTTGACTCGTCAATCGTTATTAATGGCCCATTAATCGCCAGGACGTGGAATATTCATTAATTGTTATTAACGCTAGAAGTACCGGCATTAAATACATGCTTACTTCAAAACTGAAAATTAAGTAGAAAAATAAATAAATAAATATTGCAACATCACCTAACATATACAACCATTCATTAGCTCAATAAAACATGACAGACATTTTGACAAAAGGACGGCAATAAAATTTTGTAATAAAAAATGCACAAACCCGAAACCAGTCTTTATGACTGGTTGGTAGTTCTAGTGTTAATAGCTCGTTAATTGTAAGGACGATGAATATGATTTTGATGTGATTATGAAATGCGCGGAAATTCAGCGTTTGGCTATGGTCGAATACTATGGTACGAAAGATGGTGATACTGCAAAGATCTGTACTTTCTATAGATGTGGAGAACGATGAAACAATTTCAGCGATCGAAAGTTAAATTAGCACTGTTCTGTACGAAGTTTATGTAACCTTATTAACGACATTGGTGGTAGAAATAAAATGTGAAAATCTAAATGCGATCGATCGAACAACACAGCGAGAAAGTTTCTGGATAGCCTAACAGTGTCTCGGTTCAAGGAAAGAGAAAAGAGCCAAAATGTTTTGAAACGAAGCCAGGTTATTCCATCAATCTGTCGACGAAAGGTGAAGAAATCGCCATGCTTCTTCGTCTTAAATCTCTCTTTACTCTTTCAATGTCAACGTTGACAGCCGGCTAAAATATTTACGCGCTTACGATCATCCCGTCCGTCAAAGGTGCTTCGACTTTTACGGCTGAATCCATTAGACGTTAAAATCGTGGATTTCATTGATCGTCCGCGGCAAACTCGTCGGTTGAGACTCGCGTGAATTTCTGTTCTTAAACGCTAACCAAGCGATACAAGACGAATCGAATTATCGCAGAAACGCGAAGATTTCAAAGTCAAGAAGTTTTCCTAAGCGGTGTTTGCACAACGCGAGGCCGTAACACTCGGCGCGAGTGAAAGACCCCCCTGATCGATAACGAAACATCGACTCGGTACAACGATTGACTTAGGGTTTCGTCGAACCATGAAATCGAGGCGAGAACTTTCGCGAACGATCGACGCTTCTCTACGACTTAATTAAACCGGTCGTCGTTCGTCACTCGTTGGGCTTCCGCGAACGGAAACGTCTACTTTCCCCGGTTCCGGTGATCCTCGATGATAAGAGGAATATCGTAACCGATGCATCTTGCTGACCCAGTGACACAGAGAAATCGATCGTAATACCGATTACGTAACCTTGAATCGAAGGCGAGCAGCTAAGACCCTTTCGGACAGTCAGGCCCGTCGAGTTGATCAAAAAAATATCATTTAACTACAATAACTAGTAATCTACGAGCTGAATCAGAGAACGCGTGTTCTTGGCGCGAACGAGATTACTATTTGCAGAAATTATGGTCGATGATTCGCCCAAATACCGAGAAGTTTGCGCAGAATTCCTTTCATGTGAAAATTATTTGTATTTCCAGACTTACTCCTCAAAGTTTCTCGCAAAAGGAACTCTTACGGAGATGAATTATTCATGGTCGGGCTCTTGACTAAATAACAAGGCAATTTGGCGGCAAACGAATTGAAAATAAACCCGAACCATAATTGTAGTTTGTCGAGACTCGGTGGTACGATTGTCTCGACGGAAGCGTGGGGCGTTTATAAAGCAATCCGTACACCCTCTATCCGAGTTCTCTCGAAGCTGCATCGACCTTCATCGACGGAATTCGGCCATAGTCGCGTGTGCAATGTCACGAAACGTTCGCGCGAGCCTAAATTGTGATTAAGCTTGAGGGCAAAACCTGTTCCTCGATGAAGGTTCTGCCGAAGGACTCACCTCGGACCGAAAACGTTCTCCTTCGGGAAGCGGTGTCGAGCTGATCACAGTCACGCACAACGCGCATGCCAAAACGACGATGAGTTTCATGTTTCCCCGACTGGTATATCTGCAAAAAGAAAAAAAAAAGAGGACGTTCACAAAAATATTTTGCCGTTGAATTATTACCCGACCGTTCGTTCGAAGAAATTTTTGGTAACTCGGATTGTCTACGTTCACCGTTTGACCTTTGCTTAAAAATGCAGTTGCATCTCGCGATGGGAAACACGTGGACCATTCGACGGCACGGAAGCGTTTGTAACGGATTCTGGGGAAAAAGAAGAAGGTGAAGGAGTCGCTTAGATGCCCGTAGAGAGGGGAGCTCTCCTTTCTCGAGTTCGGATCGAAACTATCACTTTCGACCGAATGAAAGTCGAGAACGTTGCCATCTTCAACGCAAGATTCCCGGGGAAAGATGCTCCGGCAACAACTACATCGAAATATTATTTGATCGGAACACAATTTCTTCGGGGTTTCGATGTTGGTCGCGTAGCGCGAACGGTGCAATGGAAATACAGATGCAACTATTATTAGAACGAGCAGCCAGAATTTTATGATGGCATCGAGGCAATATAGATTCAACGCGCATCTCATCGATGGTGCAACGTTTCGAGGACAAATATCAACCAGCACCAACAATTATTCGTCATTGATCAAATATTAATGTATAAGTTATCTTTAAACTCGTTCGAGCCTCGATTCTATTCATAATTCATCAGGCACGTTAATTATGATTACTTTAAATTCTCTTCACGATCGGAGACTCCTAAATGATCCTAAATTACTGACTAAATGACGGAGACTCTTATAAATAAACTTTCTCTATGAATTTAACAGTTTGCTAAAATGTAAATCCCCGTTTGTTGTAAATTGAATGTTTGAATCTCTCTGTTCAGTAAATTAAATATTCCGATAAAGTTCGCATCTCTGTTGCTTGTAAATAAAATAATTAAATAAAATTCACAGCTTCGGTGCTGGTAAATTAAATATTTCAATTAAATTTAAACGTGTTTCTAATATCCAATTTTTGTAAACTCTACCCGTGAAGCATTATCATCTCCAAAAACGAGAAAGGAGAAAAAAAATTAGGTGTCCATTACGGAAGGTAGGAATCTGAGATCATACAAAAATGGCTACCAAATTTTTTCTCGAACGAAAAATCGGTTGTCACGAAGTTCATCGGAGGAAGAACGACCGCACGTGTTCGTCAAGATCGTTCGAAGCCACCGTATTTTCCTCGACGACCACGAGTCTCGATTTTCTCTTTGAGCTGGTCGCGCACGGCGAGAACCACTTCACGAAGATTTTCACTGCGGTAATTCCTGCTTGTCTCAGCGAGAACACCCGGTCGAGGAGGAAATTCGAAGGGAACACTCCGTTCACCAGGGAAACGGTCGAGTCAAATAATTATGTTACAAAGGAGCAGCTTCTGGTTCAATAGTTAACGACGATAACTCAAACGATATAAAACGATATCTCAGGAGGAAAATGAAAAAAATTGTTAAAGATTTGCATGAAGTTGAGAAGATTCGAATACTCGACGATTTCCCTCACTGACCACTGGAACTCTCCACGTGGTACCGTTTTCTAGTTTTCCCGTCCGATTCACTTCTATCTAGGGGAAACGGAACCGGCGCACGAACCGCGATCGGAACTCACCGCACACCGTAATCGTAATCCGTCACACGATAAATTTGAACTGGCCGGTTGTTAAGAGGACTCAAAAGGAGCTCTCGCCGGCTCCTGCTCTCTTCGACTTTTCTGTGACTGTCTGTGTAACGGAGCTTAGTGAGCGGCTTTTATTAGAAGGAGGGGCCTGGCGCCACCTCCACGCTACACTTAAGCCTCCGTCCTCTCTGTTTCTCTTTCCTCTGCTCCCGGCATCGGTGATCCTGAAGAAGGGATCGCCGACGTCCGGCCAGTTCTGGTTCACCGGAGATTCTCGTCTCCGTCGGTCCTGAAGATGAGCGACGCAGAAGCTGGCCGACGATCGATCGATATTTATCGGTCCAGGGCTCCAGGGACACTAGACTGATTTCTGGACACAGGTACAACTACCAGCATTCGTGCTGTGCCCTTCCGCGTAACTGGGTTCCGTTATTTCAAACCCTACGATCATTTGGTAACGGGATTTAGATAACATAATTTGGTACCGAGGACGGTAACTTGATATACGATGATCAGGGTCACTTGATATTTTGTAATAAAAGCAATTTGATATTTGATGATGAAAGTAACTTCATATTTGATGATAAAACGTAACTTGATATTTGATGATAAAAGCAACTTGATATTTAATAATAAAAGTAACTTGATATCTGATAATAAAAGTTACTTGATATCTGATAATAAAAATAAATTGATATTTGATGATAAAAGGTAACTTGTTATTTTGATGATAAAAAGTAACTTGATATTTGATGATACACACAATTTGATATTTGATAATAAAAGTAACTTGATATTTGATGATAAAAAGTAACTTGATATTTAATAATAAAAGTAACACGATATCTGATAACAAAACTAACTTGATATCTGATAATGAAAGTATCCCGATATTAAATGACACAGTAACGTGGTATCAAAAAGATATGAAAAAACATGAACTTTAATATTTGCATTCGATCGAGCATGGAACATCGAAATAATTACACACGTACACATTGTCCTTTCATTTTTATTTCGAGCATGTAACGTTTGACTAGGAAGAGAGGAAATGGGAACGCTTTTGAGAATTTCGATCGAGAAGTGAAACCCGTGCACAACTCGATGGTTCAATTTTATTTTTACGCAGGATGTAACGGAAACCTCTGAAAAAATCGATAAATCTTACACGCGATTACGAACGATATTTTTACGAACAGGAAGTGTTGGTGGGTGATTACATGACGAGAAACGCGATACACGTTCGTTTTTATACAGATGCACACTGAATCTAGTGTCACATTTAATTTCACTCTGCCGAGTCATAAAACTGGTTCCCTTTTGCCCCTCCTCTCTAGGAAAAAGGTATCAAGAAGCTATATAAACCCGCGAAAGAGATCATTCTGCTTTTGAACGTCATCAAGTACGCTGAGTTGCAGAACAAATTTATCGACATAGCTCCGCGCTTATAACGTAGAAAACTTCAACCTCGATCTGTATGTAACAGAAATGACTATTTTTCAAACCATACAGTTTATGTAGCTTGTTGATGTTCCTATTAACACCTTGAGTGCCACTCTAAAACAGTTTCAATCTCTTTTTGCTAGCAATTTTATTTTCGATATATTTTATAGACAATTTTTATAATGTTCTACCGTGGTTTATTCGATAAGCTTTAATATATTCACAACAATTTTTTATACTTTGTTATGTCAAATTTTCCGACTAAAATTAGCGATTGATTTATGTATGAATTCATACGTCAACCGTATGTGGGTAACATGTCACTCAAAGTGTTAAAACGAATAACAGGGTGATTTGGCAGTAGCTTCGGTTGGTACGTAGTCAGACGAAAAAATGAACGTTCCACATGCAATTATGGCTAGTGTGACTCATACCCGAAAGAATAGGCTCCTTTTGCGGTTAATTAGAGTGTCCAAAACGAAAGTTTCCAGCAATTATTCGTGAACTAGCACGAGTCGAATGCGCACCGGTTAAATCGGACTTAATCTCGATAACCCGGCGTTGGTGCTTTCTCCGAGGTACGTTTCCAGTTTCGTTCTCTGTTTCACCAACCTTGTTGTGTGTCGCATCCAGTGAAAATTCCATCGAGATCTCGAGCAGATCTGCATTGCGGTGGCCGTGGAACCGCGAAACTTTCGTTCCAGATTATTACCCAATTGTTCGCTTCACGAGAGCCAACATAAAATTCGTGGAAACCATGAAATCTTGATGCCGATGTTTATCTTCGTCGATCGGTACCATTTCAATCATTCATCAATCGACTGTTGAACTACTATCATAGAACATTTTTGCAAGAGATCTAGCCAAATTCGTGGAAACCGTGAAATCTTGACGTCGATGTTTATCTTTGTCGATCGGTACCTTTTCGATCATTCATCAATCGACTTTTGAAACTACTATTATCGAATATTTGTATAATAAACCTAGTAAAATTAGTGGAAACCGTGAAATCTTGATGTCGATGTTCATCTTCGTCGATCGGTACCATTTCAATCATTCACCAATCGACTTTTGAAACTACCATCATCGAATGTTCTTGCAGCAGATCTAGTATATATCGTTTTTACGATGTCGTGCATCTTTTGTTGGATATTTGGATAGATTGTATTTCACGCGTTGAATTTTCGGTACCTATAATGCGTAATACAATCGGATTTGTTATGCTGCAATCACTGTGCGTTGCATTTGACGCGCATTGAGTTCGTTGCACCTTGAGTTTGTACCATGTCACAATTTTAACACATTGAATGTATACTACAGTGAGTTTGTAGAACGTCGAATGTGTACCGTGTTAAATTTATGACGCGTGAAGTTTTTGTCGCGTTGGATCTGTAACGGCTTGAATTAGCGGTGCATTGCTTTCTTGACGCGTTGCATTAATTATCATTAGAATTGTTACACGTCGAATTTGTGGCGCATAAAATTTCTGCTGCGTTGGAATTGCAGCGAGTTGAATTCGAAATTGGTTGAGTTTAAGACGCGTTAGATTTCTAACACGTAGAATTTGCGGCTCGTTGAACTTCCGACGCATTACATTACCGATCCGTTTAAATCGCAGCGCGTTGATTTTGTCTCCCAGTGAATTCGTACTGAGTTGAATTTGTCTCACATTGAATTTGCAGAGCGTTGAATTTGCAGCGTTGAATCTACCAGTCATTGTATCTACCATTATCTATTTCACTCAAGATACAGCCGATTATCAAAATCACTTTGAGCATTAATTAATTATCATGTTGCAACTACGTTGTTTTTCGTACGGCGATAATTTCGTCCAGGAAGAATTAATGCCTTTCCAAGAATCCAGGGAGCAGAAAACCCATTAAACAGTGACATTAACCAGAAAATTTGAAGCAACTCGAACCTTGAACTGGTTCGTAAATAAAACCGTGTAGCTATTTTATCCGCTTCAATACCATGGACAGAATTAATTTTTACAATGATGATACAAAAAGATGATTATCGTCTAACGATCCTGCGTATATCCGATTGTAATTTGCATATGTTTTTCTTGTACGATGAAGAAACGTACTTAGGTGGTTTATTCCCGAAGAGGAAATACGAACGATGTAATTCACGAACGTTACGTCTGTAAATATTGTCAACTTTATACGTATACATGGAAATTATAAATCTCGTTAAAGTTTGTGCCATTACGATGCTTCCGCTTGTTACGTGCCAGCGTCGTATGAACGACAGGAATAAGAGGAAGAACGATTATTATTCATTCAGCTAATGGGACTGGGACTCTTTCAATTTAGTCATCTATCAGTTAAGCATAATTGATCAAAAAAATACACAATAAAACATGGAAACCTTAAAATAACTTTCCTGTTTTACCACCAAGACTTTCGGAGGCACGTTTCTGTAAAATTTTTAAATATTATTTAATTTCTTTCGTTTCACATTAAATCGTACGACATTCCATCGTTATGTCAATTTTATTCTGTCACATTTTATCGTATCACAGCGCATTTTATTAATTCATCGTGCGTTCATTTTGACCTAAAATTAATATATTATGCATATGCGCTATAGTAATATATGTATAAATAAATACAAATACAAAATACAAATAATATAAAAATATAAGTATAAATAAAAAAAATATATTACACATGTATACATACATGTATATATTTACTTAAGATACTGTTACGTATAAATGTTACATCTTTTACGGAAATTCTACGAACAAACAATTAATATTCTACATACTCTACATGTAGCAGAATGACCCTGCACTAGTTATGCAAGGGTTAAACAAGTTTTTTTTTACAAGGAACACTTGATGACTTATTCTATAATGCTGTACATTTTAATGAGAAGCGGTTCTATGAAGGTGCGCCGTTAATTGCTCGTTCCGGTGTTATCAAAAACGTTCTCGGAGAAATTTTCGACGTTATGCAACTTCTACTTTCATGCACGATTTGATTTCCCTTTCGTCGGAATAGCGGTTTGGACTCCGTTGTATCTTTTTCTCGGTATATCTATCACGCGAAATAATTATGTCCTCATCGATTTAATAAATCGTAATGTTTGATTATATAGCGGTAACTACGACACGAATCATTATCATAAATTATGGAGCTCCTTGAAACGGAGGATACTAAAAAAAAGTGTCCCTCAAATAATCGAAGAAGGCAAATGCATTATTGCTAATGATATCGTTACTTTACACTATCAGTGTAATTAGTATACGCATCGACACAATCTGGCTAATATCGTCATTAATTATACTGAAGCAACCGTGATTTTCGGAAAACGAATCCAATCGAGTTTTGTACATCGAATCTGATCGAGTTTAGTAGTTCAATACTTGAATTAATTTCGTGATCGTTCGTAATGGAGTCTAACGACACAAAAACAATAAGGTCACAAATCACCGGGATCCTTGAAATAAACGCGAAGAAGAAAAAGGGGTCTCTGAAATGACTGTAGCGTGCAATCCTTTTATTTCCAATAGTGTAACGCGGTACCTTGATTTATGTAAGTCGGTGTGTATCCGAGACGCAGTAATCGACTATTTATTTATGAAAGCGTATTGTAACATGAATACCAGTCGGCCACGTAACACTTCTCCTCATCATTATAGTTCCGGTACCGCTGATTCGAAGAAATCGTCCAAGGAAATGAACCAAATGTTCATTCACTAAAGCGATCGACGTTAAACGAGATTATCTTCTTCGCTGATATTGATATATCGACAATTAAAAATAAGGATATAGGAAATCGAGGAAAATGAAGATTATCTGTCTGTAGGATATATAAATATGTGGGACATATAAATACGACATATGATAAATATCTGGATTATATAGATACAAAATACAGTAAATACCGAGGGCATATAGATACTGAACATCACAAATATCTGGTATACATATAGTATAGATATAGTATGTCTATGATTATATTGATCTGGAGATATAGAAATTTGAAAATGTACAAATCGGAAAATGTAGCGCTGTAAGGATATGGCAATCTAAAGATCTAAGAATCTGGAGATCTATGTAATTTGAGATTGTGGGATCTTTGAACATAGGGATTTTGCGATCTGAATATTTAGGACCATAGGAACCTGGGGATATGGATATTTGGTCTCCTGAGGATCCGAGAATCTAGGAATCTGGGGATTTAGACATCGGGGATCTAGAAACCTTGGAGATCTAGACACCTGGGAATCTTGCTATCTGTGGATCTAGGTAACTTGGGATGTAGGTGCCTGAGGATCTAAGGTGTCTAGGGATCAAGGTATCTGGAGATTCAGGTATCTAATAATCTAGACATCTAATTGTAAGTAAAAATTTAGGATCTTAAGGATTTGAAAACGTAACCTGGCGTACGAATAAAAAAATCCAAGGCTTTGAGGAAAATAAAGGTACAACAATGTAGAGATCTTCACATGTACCTCTCAATACACACCCGCGTTTCGCTTTTATGATACAAGTTGCAACTCATGCTTCTCCAAATGGCACTTCCAGTTAGTTTAATTAATTCATCGGTTTAAATGGTACGTCAGAGGAATGCATTTTCGTTATCGATAATTCCAGTCACGAAATTTCCTGGACACTGTTAGATTCTAATGAATCGTTGGCGCAACCTCGCGATGCGTCCACGATTTCGTCGTTGTTTCTAATGAATTTTTCAGGATCGAGCGTTCCCCGTGGCCAATGAAACTGGTACACGCGCAAACACTTGATAAATAATTAACGACGTTCTATCAGATAACAAACCAAGAGGCGCTCACGTTCTAATGGTATATGGAAGGTTGGGAACAGAGGAATTCCTTGTTTCTACTCTAGAAACATACCAATGGGCCAAGGACTACTAATGGTATCCTTACAAAATCAGGTTGAGTCATATTTTTTGTTCATATTTATACGCAACGATGCCGCTTTCGATGGTGACGCCGGATTCAACCGTCCTCTTGCTAAATCTTTCATTTATTCCCGATTGTATGTTAATTTAAGATGATTGGACGAATTTATTTCATAACGAGAGCATTTGTGTCCTTCGACAGCATTGTTCTCGTTGTATCTGTTTCGAACTCAGCAACCGATATCTGTAATCGACGAAAGAAAGTTAACGATCAATTGTCTGCTCGTAATCGACGCTTGACGTTTTGAATCTGCAAGAAACTCGCAAGTGACAGTCGAAACTTTGCTGGGAAAGAAATAGAAAATCAGAAATTGCAAAATTCGATGCTGTAAACTCGAAGTTGAATCGGGGATCGACAATTGTAAGTTGCAATTTCGATAAATAATTTTATTTCCGACTTCAGCGTTGCATATTTATGCCACAGCTCCGTATTTGCAGACAGTAATTACCAGATTAGTGAATTGCGCAGAAATGTTCATAGAAACATAATAAATTTCAAACGAGATCAGCGTTCCTTTACTTCTCCCTCGTTGTCCAAAAGAAAATACACGAATCCATGATTGCATGTAGAAAAGTTACGTCGTTTCTTGTGCTGTAAAATCTGCAATTATACGATTATCGTAGTTCGATAAAATAATTATATTCTCGAATTAAATATGTAATCGTGTTCTCGCTTCCCTTAATCCATGCATACTCTCGTTCAGACAGTTATCTAATGGCCGGTGTTTTGATAATCGCAGTGACACGCGCGTCGAACACGAGACATCAATTATTCCGCAACATTCGCATCTTCGAACAAGAATTAATTATAATTCGCAACGATTTCTCGCTGAAAGACTAATTATTTCATGCCAGTTATATCTAGCAGGAACGTGACGGTACAATAATTATGTTCCTCATCCAGCGAACAGAATGAACTGGAATTGCAAATGTCGCTTTTACATTTTCGAGTAAATATACAAAAAAGTTGCGCTCTCGAGACATGCACATATCTTTCAGTATCGATCGCGATAATTATCATAATAGTCGCGCTACATTTTTTACAAATTCAATTAGCGTTATATCACCGCATTATATGTAATTAGTTATCAATAATTAAATCGATTGGTAAGAAATTATCACATGTTATGAGGGTTGTGATTGCACGCTGTTTTCGAATAATATAATATGTTGATGGTGTATATATAGTATATACATATACGGTGTATAACACGGTGTATATTGTATAATACATATATGATAAATATAATATGGTGTATATACATATGTGGAGTTTTGACCTGCTACAAACACACGAGAACGGAGGTGATTAGCAGGTAGCACGATAATCAAATATTTCGTAACGTTGATCGATCAAGTGATTCCATATCGAACATCGATATTTCACGATTGATTTTACCGCGAATGTTGCTAACCTTGCAGCGAACGGATTAGCATGAAACCCGAGTGTTGAACTCAGAAACGGAACGTTTCGTGCCGACGTACTTTTCGATTGCGTCTAAGACCCGAGTTTCACGCGTGAACTCGTTCATTAGCCGATGCTCGTTACACTGTGCAAAAGTGAAAACGATTATGCCCTTAATGCCACGGTTCAATCCACGCACACTTGTCGAGAGTGTTGTTTTTATCGCGGCGTTTTCATGCTTTTCGCCCTCCTCGCATGTTTGCGCTCTCAACCTAGTTTCCAAATAACGAAAGTTTTTACGTACAGCAAAGAATTCTGTCAACTTTCGTAAGAATTATCGTCTAGGGAATTGAATTATTAGGAATATTGCACGATTTAACGAAGAAAATAGTAAATAGATTCTTCATTCACGTACAAACTTACTAATGATAATTATTCACATGTTATTTCTTCCGATTTTATTTTCAATCCTTCATTCCCTCGTGCAGCTAATTTTGATTCGAATACGTTCATTATAGAAGGTGTAACAATAAGTTATAGTTCAGTCAGTTTTGTCATTAGCATATTCGATCGTCAGGTATTGAGTAAATGAACGAAATAAGCAGCGAAATAATGAAATAAATATATTATATAAGAACAAAAGATCGTTCGATGACTATCGATCAAGATCGCGATTTTACCGACAGCGCGAACCGACTACAGAATCGATAGCTCGTGTCTTTGATTATTTCTGCTTTTCTGTATGTTCACTAGACGGAGACACCTCTGTCCGCCTCTTATTAGCACCATCCATTACGTAAATTTCATTAATTAACATAGTCCATCCATTAATTTCGAATAAACGTTGTCCTAGAAATTTCGACACCTAAAACGACACGAAATCAACAACCATATTGAAGCACTTTACGAATCAAGCCCGATGTAGTTACCCATATCCAAACGATTAACGAAGTTAAATGTATATATGTTTAACTTTTGCGTGTCATTTTATATCACGAACGAAATGTCAAATGTCACACGATACTTAGTTGCAAGCGGAACAGCGATCTCGTTGTCGGGAAAATCGCAAAATGAAAGGTGCACCGCGGTGGCTACAAACTGCAAAATACATTAATAATTTATCGATAAGTTCACGTGAATTCCGTGTTAAACCAGTTTCTGTTCACGTCGACGCTGTAATTTTGCCCGATTTCCGTGGGACACGTTGGAAAATACCTCTACCGGTTTCAGAGCATTATTAGAACTACACAGTTAATTATTGGGTTTCTAAAACTTTCATCATTAGATTCGATAAAGGGGATTCGCTTAATTGGTCAGATTCGATATAATTTTGGTCTAGTTAACTCTGAAATTTATGTGTCCATTAAACGATACAAAGGCAGTGTCGAAACGGTACAAATAAATTATACAATCTTCTCAACTGTTAGAACTCACTTTTGCACTAATTAATTTCTGCATTTCCTTCGATATTCTGCGTTCCCCTGCCTTAACACTTTGAATGCCATATCACCCATGTGTTGGTGACGTATGGATTTTTACATAAATCTATCACTACTTTTAGCGGGAACATTTTACATAAGCAAATATAAACAATTTTGACAAATATATTAAAGATTGTCGAATAAACAAGGGTTGAATATTATGAACGTTGACTATAAGCTTGAATTTAAGAAATATTTTTTCCAAAAACGGAGGTTGTTGAATAAGCAAGGGTTGAATATTATGAAAATTGTCCGTAAACTTGATTTTAGGAAATAATTTTGCCAAAAATGAAATTATTTCTTAAAAGAAATTGAAATTTTTCTAGGGTGGCACCCAAAGTGTTAATCAACATGATTCAATTTTATTTTCCACACGGACACATAACGAAGAAAGGAAAAAATGTAATAGCACGATGCGCAGATACATACGTCGCAATAAAATTCAACGTAGACCATACATTAGCCGGATAGAAAGTAATGTCACGTATTTCGCTGTTTTCCTTCTGGTCCGCGTGTTCGTTGAAGCGACGTCAAAAAATATAAATATACTTATTAATCTCTAACAGGATGATTTTCTGATCGTGAAAGCCGGCTAATTGCGATTGTCGTTACATCGTTACGTACGATTCCGCACCCGGAAGGAAACGATGCAATTGTTCATCCTCGTTTACGAAACCACGAATCTTTCTCACCAAAAATTCCGCTTCGCTTCGCTGAACGATTCATTCGGTGCAAGCTCTTAGCTGTTCGTCGTCGAACAGGAAACGTTATTAATTACGCGTTTATAGAAGATTTCGTAACGCGTCAGAGGAGAAAAAAGTGAAAGGCTCGCGTGCGATTTCTTGATAGTGACACGCGTGAAACTCGAGATTGAAATCCGGATGATACCTTTCGAATGGAAGCATCGCAAGGTTCACCGAACTTGTTTGTTGTTCGACAACTCACGCTTTCGATCCTTTCGGATCCGCCCTCAATTTTTCAACCATAATCCGCCGATTTATGAAGGTTAACAGCCGTGACGAAAAATATTGCAAAACGTGAGAGATGTTTAGCTTCGTTAAACGAGGACAGAGTTGAAGGTAACCGGCTCGATTATCGCCTACACCTCGCCTTAAATCACTTACGCCATTAATATTCATTACTAAGCAGATGATTCGGTTGCCGAATGTTTCGAAAAATCCGCGTATTTCGTTTCCACGCGGAGCCTGAAAGTGTTCCGTTCGCGGTAATATACATATTTGTGCGATTATATATGTATTATTCGAGAGAAAATGTTTCGAATTCCGATCGAGGACCGGTTCGACTACCGATCAATGCGATTCCATTAAAGAGGTGACCATAAATCTTCGGTACCAGTGATGAGAATTCATAAACCCGAGATCGCTGAAGAAACACAGCGTGTTGAGTCAGGAACCTAGATCCCCAGGAAATGATAACCTTTTCGATGTTCCTTCTCCCGTTTTGTCGAACGACGGCATTGACCAACGAGCGGAATTATGCGAACTGTTGCGAATATGATCGACCGTCGTAAATGACTGCACATCAAGTGACTTTCGAATCGCCGGATGAGAACTTCTCGAAAGTCGTCCAATCGCGATTTTCGATCGTTCAAAAAACGGGTACCATGCCGGCTTTCTAAATGAAGACTAAAACAGTAATTGTTAAGCATATTTTTTATCTAGAAGATTAATTGTCTGTCCCTCGACTGATTTTCAAAAAAGGAAGCACTTTGGTTAACCCTTTCGCTCCCATCGGTTCCACCGTGAATCCCCAAATTCAATAATTTCTTTACATAAACTACCACTGGTTTGCTTGTTGGAACCATCAAAATTGTACAAAAACAAGTAATTTTTCAAGCGAGCTCAAGTTTGTATTATCATTTATACCTTACATTAGGACGATCACAAAAATTCGCAAAACATGCCATTTTTTTAAAAAGTCAAAGGGTTAAATGATTGGTCAAGTGACTCAGTTAAGTACCTTAATCACGCTAATAAAAATGTCACTAGGCCTACCTCGTGGCTTCCATTATCAAAAATAATTTTGAAAATAACTTGTACGAGAGCAAGTCGGAACAAGGATAAGTTATGCTTCCTGAGGATGTCCCGCGGAAACGAAGGGAATCGAACGAGTTTGAGACAAGAAACGAGTCTCGCGTGATGTAACAAACGTTGCTAACCGTTGCACAAACGGGAATTGCATGTTTCTATGTACGAACGTCGAGCGACGATCGTACGGTCCAGGAATTGTAATACAAATCGAGTAAGTCGACCTTGAGAGAATTCATACCATAAAACGTGATCGATAGAAGTTGGATGCGACCGTTTTGTCGTGACTAGTTTGAGGCTGGTCAGTAAACCGATCTAACGGAGTTCGCTGTAAAACGCCTCCGGTTTGAAACACGTTGCGAAACCCGTTCGAGCGAGGATGCCTCGCGGTGTGATCTCAATCGGGATCTAACATGTTCCATTAATTATTCCAATGCGACTCATCGTTACGAGAGATACTGTAATTTAGTACGAAAAAATTGATCGACGTTGCAATGTTTTTCCTTGTATCCTTTAAGATTTATTAATCGTATATTTCGCGCAACATCGTGTTCTTTTTTTTCTCCTGGTTCTTCTTGACCACATTTTCCGATTTTGTAGGGCAGTGGGTTCATAAATTCTTCGTACTGTACTTTATCGGTACGAGCGTATAATTAGCATGATATTAAGATACGAATATATAAATTCAAAGAAGGTGCTTTGGATTAAATAATTGATTTAATGTTCTTCGTTATTTGTAGGTACATAGTTGTAATTTCTTTGATTAACACGCCGATCTCTATCGTGGAAGTAACTATGTGGTATAAGTTAATGTACATCGATTAGAGTAAAGTTTTAAGTGTTTGAAATCAGACGTAATAGAATTGAATCCATAAAACAGTAACGGTATATGACTTTCATCGGCATGGGATCGTGTTAGACCCGTCCTTGCTTTGTTCTCCGATGAATACGGTTAGCGAACGTGGTTGGTGATTCAGTTCAGTGTTTCTCGATGCAAGATCGTCATCACAGCTTCAATTAACGATTAACTCTTTTCGACTCATTTTCCCAAACTCTTCTCAAGAGTTCTCAAGTTCCAAACTCCTCGGGTTTCAAGCTTTCTTAGTTTCGAACTCATCGAGTTCTCATATCAACAAATTTCAAACCCTAAAAAATTTCAAAATTTTCTAGGTTCGAAACTTTTGAAGTTCTAAGCTTCTCTTGTTTCAAAATCGGCTACTTCCAAATTTCCAATGTTTCAAACTTTTATAGTACGAAACTTCTCAGGTTCCAAACATCTCTAGTCCCAAACTTGCCTAGTTCCAAGCTTCTCTAGTCCCAAACTCTTCGATCATAAAAGTTCTCAAGTTTCACACTTCTGGAATCTCTAACTCCCCAAGTCACACAATTTCTCTAATGACAAACTCATTAAGCGAAGCACCAAACTTCCCAAATCGTAATTTTCTCAAATTCTATATTCACCAAGTTTATCCCCTACGTCAGCGTTTTCCTAGAAAACCATGTTCGTTGGTATACGCGTAGCACAGTTCGCGCGTAATCGTAATAAGCAGGTATCAAGAATGTAATAATGAAATACAAAATATATAATAATGAAATACGAATAACGAAATACAAAGTACGATTAGTAAATCGATGAACAACGGAGCTTCGGAGGTAAAACGTTTGCGCACGTTTTACAGATTAGACAGTAGTTGCGTCGAGAAAGTTTGTCATCGATTGTAGTCCGCGTGTCTCGTACCTTCTTCGAGTAATTGCACCCCCGATGATGACGAACGCAACTGCGGAAGTGAACGTAGCCGGTGCACCGTCATTAAGAGTGCCAATATCCCGATCGACGATGAACCGTGCACGCTTCCACGATCACAAAGGAAAGGGACAATCTATTGGTCAACCGCTATAAAACGACCATTTTTTCATAGCATCGGTTCAGTCTCCTCGTCGCGTTTTACCATCGGCTTTTCCTTTCGTTCACTTTCGATTCACCCGCTTCGATAATGTGAAATCACGTAGACAGATGTTTATCCACCGAGAGAATGATAGTTGTACGTATCGATTTTGAAAAATGATCTCGCAGTGCCGGTTTTTGTTGTTCCGCTTTGCCACGGTTCCACGATTCGCTTGGACGTTGTTTGACGATTAAACGAAAGTGTTTGAAAATTTAGTCCCCATCGAAGTCGTCCGTGAACGGATCCACAAAATTACACTCGAGTAAGAGAAGTCGAAGTTTGAATCACAACAGAAAAATGAAACGATCGTATTTTGCATAATTATAATTTATTGGACGTGTCAGAGAGGTATCAGTTCCATTTTGTACGAGAGTTCCACGCTCCAGAATGTTGTTTCTACTGTCAGGAAGGCTACCAAGATCGTACCCGATTATCATGCTCGTGGTAACGAACCTGGTGATTTCAATGCCCGCACCGCCCATAAAACGTTCTCCAGAAAACGGGTCGGACGGTTTCTCCAGCGTCCCGAAGATCCTGGAGATCCAACTACCATTGAAAATCGCCTCGAAGGACGATTTGGTAGCGTGGGCGAGATACGTGATGGGTTTGATGGCGTCCAGAATCAACATCACGCTGACCACCATAAAAGACACCACCGCGACGACTATGGGGAACACGAGAGCACCGGATACGGTGACAAGCTTCGACAACACCGTGCAACCCCAAATTATCAGGGATCCGATGCAGAGGAACCCGCAGGTTGTCAATCAAATGGGAGTTGTACGAAATTCGCTCAACGGGAATCCAGATAACACCAGATACGCGGCGAACGTCAACAATCTTGGAAACACCAGAAATTTCGAGTATCCTGCGACCGTCAGGCCGTTAGAAAATGGCGGACGACCGGAGATGATAAGAATTCCCGCGAGAAACGGAAATTATCAACCGATTTTGGAGAAACAGCCGGCCAGTCCGCAATTGTCGACGTTTACGATCGGCGGGATCACTCCGAACAGTTTCTTCAACAATCGACAAACTCAGCCAGGTTTCACGAACGCTGCATTCTTTGACACAACTGCCCCGACTCCTCTGGAGTTCACCGCGAACATTAATCTGTCCAGGATGAAGGAGCCCTATAGGAACGCTGTAAACATAGCAAAGATATCGGAACCGCAATATTTCGTCCCTCCGTTGCCCGATCCCGGGCCGAATATCGATCTCAGGAACAATCTCTTGCCGACAAATTTCAGTTCTGCCACCGCTCCTCCGAGAACCTATCTTCCTGTGGGTACGACCGACAACGTGAAGATTCCGAACGACCCCTTCATCACCAGATACTTCTTCGACGGCGTAGAGCGGAAGGTACCCAACAATCTAGCGTTTTTCTCGTCGAACGCGAGCTTCAACGAGAAAATACCGTTGCCGATACGAAACGTCGAGCTGCCGGGTCAAAGGAACTCGACGGTCAACGTGAAACAACTTCTGAAGGTTCCGTTCGAGGCTGTGATCACGTTCATGAGAGAAAACGCGGGAGAAACAACAACATGGAGGAACGACAGGGACAAGTACGTCCTGATACCGACCAGGGATCCTCCCGACGAGTTTCCGCCGTATTTCGATACCAATTATACCTTGACGAACGAGTCTGGACAGATAAACGTGGTGTTCGATGACGACAAGGAGGTGACGTACACCATAAACGATAACAAGAAAGAGGAGCGAAAGAAGCAAGGGAAGAAACAGGGTTCCTCGAAGAAACAGGACTCCTCGAAGAAACAGGAGTCCTCGAAGAAACAACAATCGAAGAAGAAATCTAACAAAGCGAGACCATCGGTTGTCAGCCAGTTTCTGAAGACGTTCGTGGCGTTGAGGAACAACAATACTTTGACGAACAACAGTAGCTTGGCGACGAATCTTACACCGCCCCCGTTGAACCCTGAAAAGTCAACGACAAACGCAACGGTGACTCAGAAAACTCCCGTTGCTCAAAAAGCTCCTGCGGCTCAAAGGTATCCGCCTCCTCCGAGAACACAGAATACGTACAACAAGAAGCCGCCGGTAAGTTTACTCGTTACCGATAGAGGTTCAAGTGGAAATTGGTTGATCATGACTGAAATAGAAATTAAGATAATTTGGACGGTAGTTGATGTCACGATTAAGGTTCACACGAGGGTCTGGGAATGATTAATTCGAGCATAGTGCACTTGTATTATCCCCACACATTAAACTTTCTCTCATTATACCGCAAAACGCTGTACAGTCTATACACACTAATTAATTACATCGTATTCTAGAATGCGATAATTGTGCAACTTTGTAACCCCATGGTAATACAGCGAGATTATGGTATTGCATCAATAACGTGAGATGTCAAATTAAAAAGTTCATTTCGCAAATTAACACGTGGTATTGCTAATTAATGTTTTGATATTGACGATAGATCACATCCTCCATACATATTTTACGACACTTACTCAATCTTCGAAATGTCATCGATATTTGGAGGCACATGTCGATCCATCGGCTCGTAGGATCGATAAAAGTCGAAAGCTTGCGTTACATAATGAAATTCGACGAGTTGACACGGACGAAGACACGGGATGGACGATCAACGAGAAGGATTTCGTAGCTACAAGTTCATCCACTTTGCAACTGCTTACTTTTTCGTCAATTATGCGTAGGCCATCATTTCAGGCCTCGGATTAGATCATAATCGTTTCGCAACAAAACGTACGTCTTTCTCTTGTCCTACCTTTTTATCGAGGACGTCGAACGGAGGAGGTCGCTTTGCAACCAGCTTGCGAACGATACTGCATCGTTTCGCGATTTTTTTACATCCGGCGTGTCACTAACGATCGTAAGGACGAAACATTTTAGAATAAATTGCAAACGTCGTGACCTCTTGGTCTAAAAATAAACGCGCGGCCGGAGAAAGGTCATAATTCTTCTTCTTCGTTTGTGAATTCTTTTTTTGCGCTTAGGTCATCCATACCAAGTTTTTGTTTCATTGAACGAACTATGATCGTTTCATGGACTCTTATTGAAGCCGATTCCGTTTATTTCAGTCAGCGTTGAGACAAGGAAGACGTGGTCAGACGTCACTGGCGCAGGAAATTGAGGTACGTTGACTTTCGTTTCCACTTTTGTCGATTTTTTTTTTTTTATATTTTCTTGCACGGCCTGTTACGCAAGTGATTTCAAATAATCGGTATGATTAACGTAAACGAGTATGTATTCTCATTAATTGATACAGCTTTTTTTTTTAAATACATGCCGACAACTACATTGCGACACACAAACTACTTTCAATTCTTTTTTTAACACTCGTATCCTGTGAACACGTTATGATACGAGCTTGTCATTACATTATTCGACATCGAAGTACCTTATAAATTGTGCAGATTAGTTTCCGAATTTCCATCGAAGACGATTCAGGTGTATGTTCGAATAAAAATGAAAAATGTGTTTAATAAAAATGTCTTATCAATCGAGTCCTATCGGTCAATATCAATGAGTTTTATTTTGTTTCAAATACAGATTTTATACCTGTAATTTGTATGATAGGAGTCGTAAATTTAATGACAGTAAATAATCCCATTTGCACGATGTTTAAACTTCGGATCGCTATCAATCATTTTTTATTAATTCTAATTGGTGAAAGTACATTACCATAGAGCGAAATGTCACAAACAAGTTTCAGTAAATCGTACAAACATCTTTTGCTTAACTACGAATCTCCGTGTAGCATAAAGTCATTGGAACAAGATCGAATTTACAGGATGATGACGATAACGGAAGCGACAGCGGCAATAACAGCGAAGAGAGCACCGAGAAAAACGACGTCGACGAAGACAACGGCGGTGAAAATGCCAGCGTCGGAAGCAACGAACAAAACGAGGATGATTCCGACGATGATTCGAGCAGCGAGAGCGACGAAGACAGCGAAGAAGAGGATGGCGGTTTCGTCAGGGCCATTATCGACTTATTTAATATTGCAGCACCAATTTTAGAGGATCTTAGCGACGTAAGAAAATTGAAATCGGAATTTTTTTCAATTGGGATACTGGGAGTATCAGGACTTCAAGGGTTTAAGACTTTGGGAGTTTAGAATTTTGGAAGATTAGGACATTGGGTCATTAGAAATTTCGAGTTTCAAAATTTTTAGAATCTAGGATTTGGGAGTTTAGAATTTCAGAAGATTTGGACATTGGGTCATTAGAAATTTCGAGTTTCAAAATTTTTAGAGTTTAGGACTTTGGGAGATTAGAATTTTAGAAGATTTGGACATTGGGACGTTAGAATTTCCGAGTTTCCGAATTTTTAGAATTCTGGACTTAAGGAGTTTAGAGTTTTTGCAGTTTAAGCCTTTGTGAGTTTACAATTTTAGAAGACTAGGACTTAGGTTAGGGTTTTGGGACTAAATCCATCAGAATTTACGATTCACTTACTTCCGAAGTTCATTACTTCAAAATTAAAAGATTTTAAGATTCTACGACTCCAGGATTTTCGGACTTGGCCATTTTTTGGATTTAATTTAATCCTTCATAATTTTGGGCCTTCGGAATTATAAGATTGTGGGACTTTGAAACTTTGTAATCTCTAAACTGTGGTACTTTGCGATATTCGTAGTATTATAAAATAATTTCACAATCGAGTTTTTGAAGCATCCAAATTAAGTAGTAGCGAAGAGTGAGTATTTCGAAAATGGATTCAAGTCCATGTCATTTTGGAAAGTTCTAAATTAATGCATCGTAACGTCAAAGATCACTATTCGTACTTAATAATTTCTCTTTTAGCCTGAATCAGACGCGGATATAGGTGACGTGATCAGTGCCGCACTTCCGTTTATCCAGGAATTATCCGAGGTGAGTTTTCGTGAGATCGTAACAGGAAATCATCCGAAATTAACAGCTCGCTTCCTGTAGGGTGACGGTGAAAACCCAGGATTCGACATTCCAGGAATACTGGTGCCTATATTACTGAAACTCAGCGAAGTGAGTTTGACCATCTTATATATTAAAATTCTGATCCAAATAATCACAGTAAACCCTAAGTAATAAAAGATATGCGTTATAAAATGGAAGGTTATAAGCAAATTTTGATTTCAGAACGAAGACGGACCAATAAATTCGGCGGCGATTCTGACGCCGCTTATTCAAACCATAGCTCCGTTAATTGGACCTCTTGTTGGTCCGTTGATTATGCCATTGAGTCGTCAAATCAGTAACGTGAGTACTTCGACTTCTTAATACCTATTTAATGTTTGATACTGACAGAACGATGTGAATTTTAGCCTACAGGCGATGGTGGATCATCGGTCAGTGATCTGATAAACGGTCTGCTGGCACCGTTGCTTCAGGTGATCGTTATCATTATATTTATTTATATCCGAATGAAATTACATCGAGTATAATCCACGTTGTTTAACGTTTTCAGCCTATCGGACCGGGAAAAATGTCCCAACTATCGAATCTCGTCGCCGGAGTTCTCTCTAGTCTTAGCAAAGTATGCATTGATTTTTCTGTTAACAAACACTGTTCATTTCTAACAATAAATCGTTTCACCAACAAACCAGTGTCGTGTATATCACCGTACACCGTCATTCACTCACAATGATTCGAAGCTAATCTTACAATTCACTCATTCTCCGTGCGAAAGTGTACAATAGTTGAATACCATGATTGTGTACAATAATTGTGTATAATAATTGTAAAATAATTGAATATAATAATTGAAGAATAATTGAGTAAAATAATCGTTTATAATAATCGTAGAATAATTTAACACAATAATCCCTTGTAATAATTATAGAATAATTGAATACAATAATTGTTCATAATAATTGTAGAATAATTGAATACAATACTTGTTTATAAAAATTGTAGAATAATCGAATGCTATAAGTGTGAACAATAATTGTAGAATAATGAAATACAATAATTGTAGAATAATTTATTTCTTGGTAACTTAAGTGATATTCAGATTTTGCTCGCTGGAAACAGTAACGCTTAAAAAGTCTGCAGCGATTCAACCAATCTCTACTTGAACCTCAATAACCTAACAATGTGAGTGCTCGTTCAGCAGTTTATTAATAATTGAATTTCTTTCAGTATGCCGCAGCTGATGGCAACTCGGACGTCATGGGTCTCGTGAAAGCAGTGGTCGCAGGGACCATAGCTGGTACCAGTGCGGCTTCGAGCGGCCAGAAACATCCCTATGGACAACCCATGGGCTATGGGGTTGACAGTTATAGTGGTAGACCTTCTACCAACACCTACGTGAGTGTACTTGGTGCTCCCAATTAATTTTTATTCTCTTTTTACAATCTCTCTCTCAAATACAAATCATTACTATGTCTTTTACTCTCTTAAAAAGCTTTTCTATGCTTATCTTCGGTTCCCAAGCAAGTCTTCTTTCAATTCGAGAACTACGTACGCTTCTGCCATAACTACAACGCATACTTCACTCTTTCACACTGTGCTTATCAATTTTCCAGGCTGCCGTGCCACCTAAGCAACCGAACCCGCTTCTTCTGCTTGGCGATTCGATCAAAGACATTCTTAATTCTGTATTAAAATTGGTGGGGTCGTTATTGAACGTCATCACCGGTGTTCTGCGCTCTTCCTCGAGTAGCTCCGAGGAACCATCACCTACTTACGGTCCACCACGTCCCACTTACGGTCCACCACGTCCCACTTACACCACACCGCGTTCTACTTACAATCCACCACGTCCCACTTATGGTCCTCCACGTCAGATGCAAGCTTTCGCGGTTCCTCCTAGCGACTCCATTAGTATCACCACTAGCGGCCCGGAACGATTCATGACAATGTGAACAACCCTTTGACGCGTTCAATGTCAGCTGAACTTTCTGTTCGTGTGTATCAAAATACTGTAATTTGCTCATCGGTATAAAAATACTGTACCACGCATAAGAGTCCAACATGTACAAACACAACGTGCGGGAAGTATAGTTGGTCGCGTCGAGAATGAAATCTTTAATTACACAGCTAATGACAATGATCATTATCGGTGATCGAAAACCTCAACGAGGTTCACCGTGTTAACTTCCTCCCATTCGTTCCGTTTCTCTGTACCAATACCGTCGATTATTGTTCTGTGTACGAATTTTTTGTAAGAAATAAAAATGATCCAAGTACCTGTTAAACGTTCCCGTAATTGAGTCGTTAGGGTGAAATTAAATTTGCAAAGCAAATGAGGAAACAAAGTGGAACATTAACTGGATTATTGCGGGATAATTGCGGTAGTTACTTTTGCAACACAGTCGACACAGATTAATCATTTACTACGAACGAGAGAATAATTCAAGGATGCTGGATGCATACGTCAGTGGCGCGGACGCACTTTCAATTCGACCTAATTCAATTATGCTTAGTACACAGCTTCGTTTATTCATGGTAACTGGCGCTCCTTTTTCAAATTTCCATGTCCTGTCGATTGTGCAGCCTCTTTTTTCTGTGGCACACAAAAGACAGTGTAACTGTAAATCTGTGTTGCGAAATAGTAAATAAAGTTTCTGTGAGCGTCTGCTATATTTAGACTCTTAAACGCCACTGACACATGTATGAATATTTACTATTTTTGTAAGTAGTAATCAATGGCCGCGTACATGAAAATTCCTATATTTTACAAAAAAATTATTAATGTTTTTACAATTTAATTGCCTCGGAGTTAACGTAGATAAAGCGTATGTCACATCTTATCCTAACCATAAAAAAAATCATTCCGAAAGAAGTTACACGTGTTTTGTGTTTCAATAATTCATGAGTATGTAACCGGTAATACTCGTACAGGAACGCATGAAGTGAGTAATGGGATATGATGTTACGTGATTCAAAAATAAAATAAAACAATGTCGGAAGTTCCGCTTTCGAATGGATACAATTTCGCGCCTGACGTAACGACCATAGTCGTTCCTCCCTTAAAAAGGCACTCGTTAAAGTATGATCCCGCTCTCACCGCCCACCATAAACGTTTTTAAACGGATATAATCGTTTCATCGTCGAACTCGACGAAGTTGCTTATTCCATTCAAACAGTATCTCGACGTATTTAAATGAATTTGGAACACGAAACTCATTGAGCAATGCTAGTTACTCAACGTTGAATCCTTCCTTCACCGAAACGCATGCCGTTCTCTCCTAAAATTAATTATGTCCTGTTTGTGTTTGAATTATAAGTCATTCAATGAATGATTTCGAAACGTTGATGGATACCAGTTGGATAATTTATTCGCGACATTTTGGACGCGGAAGATGCCATAGGCGAGTTCGTGTGCCGATTTCGAAATAATTTTTAGAATCTTTGAATATTGTCGTGATGTAACGGTATTGGCTGATGAATGCATTTTGACGAACACTTCGATTTCAATCGAATCGCGATTTTCGTTCAGAGACATGAATTATGGGAGTTCGTAGGGAATCAGGGTACTTAGATGTCTTCAAATTCGATTTAATATGTAAATTAATATATTTATGTATATTTGGAAGTATTCCAAGTACTTCCCACATTTTCGAGTCTTATAATTCTTAACAGGCGACAATTTCTAAACTGAAGTTCTAATTTTCGAATAACGAATCTACTGAAAAAATTAAATTTGTTTCTGCATTTTCTTGAATCTTACTGACAAAGAATTAAATTTGCTAACAAGGGAGTAAGAAGTAGTCGTGTCGCTTTCCTCTACGCCGCCTTTTTCTTCAGGAAAGTCTACCGTGTTCAGCAGCATACGTTTGACGTCGTTATCGACCACCGGAAGTGAATATTCACTATCGTAAATCAATGGTAGCTGTTACGAGATGCGAAAATAAATCACGTAACAGACCACAATCGCGTACCTTTTTCCTCGCAAGAACAAATGACTCTAAAACACGTCGCGTTACATTCATCCTTTTCTCTTAATCGTTAAACACAAAACGATAAATTATCAAAACAAATCTATCTGCTCTACTTTGAGTACGTCATAATATTCAAATCATTAAAAAAAATATCAAATCATCGCAATAAAATTCCCCGTCAAGGAAAATATCTTTGTATTCAAAAGATTGTATATTTGAACTATACTAACATTTTTGTATCACCGAGAAACAAATGCGAGGTAACTTTGACGCGTTTTCAATCGTGCGTAACATTGCAATAAAGGACAGTTAACGATCCCAATAATCGTAAATTAAGTCGCATTTCAATGCAGTATTAAGATAACTGCAATTAGTTTGTGATTGTAGAATATTCGATTGCAGCACACCGCAGGGTGTGCAGTGTTCGTTCATAATCGCGTTCGAGTGGCGTTCACGGTCGAGGCTGTCCACGAAGTTGCAAGGTGAAAGCACATTTCACTGTTTGACCTACGAATAAACACGGAAGATGGTGGCATTCTGTGTCCGTTACCGATACCACCCACAACCAACTCGCGTTACCAGACCCGTAAAACTTGCCGTCGTTATCGGACCGTGAAAGTCACGGCGGTATCAACGAACTGCCGGTGGAAATGTTAACGCACCATTTACGATTTCCATAGAGGAAATCCGCGCTTTTATTTCACGACTTTTCCTTGCAGTTTTGCTTTCTGCCAACGCCTCGAATGTCACGCGAGAAAGCTGACGGTTCTAATATCAAGGTGTAGGTTAACATGGAATTAGGTAATTCGGTACTCACATTTGCAGGCTTGGAGATCGAAAATTTCATCTAAACTTCCAGGTTTGTCGAATTTCCAGATTTCTGAGTTTAAAGTGTTTATATTTTCAAATTGTGGTATCTTGAGAATCTTATATCATAAATTTGTACGTCTTCAATCACGAAATTGGAAAAATTTATATTGTGAATTTCTAAGTTTTCAATCAACAAATTTGGGATACTCGAATTTTTAAATCTGTCAAATTGTTAAATCTTGAATTGTCAAATCTCCAAATTTCTATGTCTCCAATCTTCAAATATCCAAATTCAATATATATTTTTAAATATCTCAAATGTTCAAATCTCTCAAATTCCTAAACATTGAATACCAAATCCCCAAAATTGTATATTTCCAATCTTCAAATCTTCAAATTCCTGAGTTGGCAAGCTTTGAAATGTCCAAATTCACAAATCTTCAACCCCCAAATCAGTAATCCTTAAATTTTCAAATTTTCAATCCCCAAATTTCCCAAATCGCAAATCCACAACTTCCTAAATCCCCAAGTTCCTAAACTCCAAAATTTCTAATCCTGAAATTTTTACCACTGCAAATCCCGAAACTTCTCAATCGCTAAATCTCAAGCTCCGAATCCCTAAATTTCCGAATTCTCAAGCCCCAAATTCCTAAATTACCAAATTCTGGAGTTCCCAAGTTCCTAAATTTCCGAATCCTCGAATTCCCAAACTTCGACATCACCAAATGCTCAACTTTCGAATTTTCCTCATTTTCGAATCCACCTAACTTCCAAATTCCCGATTCTCCAAATCTCAAACCGCCAAACCCCAAATTCCCCAAGATTCTAAGTCCTCAACTTCGCCGAATTCCCAAATTTCTAGATCTCCAAGTTCTCGGGAGCTCAAAATTTCGCTATGAGTTTTCGTCATTGCAACCGACGTCGACTAGTTTCGAAATTTAACCGCACAGCGATCTATGCATAAACAGGTTATGCGATTAAGGAGTTCAGAATAATAACGGCGGCTCGTACGAGGATCAAGTGGAATATAACCGAGCTGTATACAGAAATAAAATGGTTCTATATCATACTAGATAAATGGCGGAACGTTTTCCTCGGTTTTTTTTTTGCGTAATGATATGGCACAAAGATCGGACGTCAATCTCGAAGGCCGGCTACTTTCCATTTAAAAAAGAAAGCCGTAGCTAAGACACAGTTTGACCCTTGGATCTTGTTTGCAAAACTTTTTCTCGTTCGTGTTTGTCACAGTACCCTCTCGAGCCCGTCGGTCACACAAAGTCGTTCTTTGTCTTCTAGAAAATATTTTCACGCTCGTCTTCGGGGAGAAACGAAGAAATCAACATCGTATGCGAATAGCTAATTGCAATTAAATGTTGTCACAGTTGGCAACCAACGCCTTTTACCGTCAAACGTTTCCGATTTCTCGTTCGTTGCCTTGAGTGATATTTATGAGTAAGATTTTCTTCTTCGTTTGTATATTTTTTTATTCGTTGTGCGCTTTCGTAATGTTTCGTTATGTTATCGAATTCGGGCATCGATCATCGTGAATTAATTACTAGTAAAAATACTATCTCGTGTCCGCGTAAATTTCTCCTCTGAAGAGATACGTACAGATTTTTGTATCGAAACGACGAACACGGAAGAGATAAATTCGTACGACGTTACTTCAAAATGTATTATTCAACAAACTTTTTACTTTTTTTTTCAAGAAAAAAAATTTCTAAAAAGGATTTCCATTTTGTTACGCGCCTAGAAATCAGGATTTCTGCAATGTGGACAGAAGGAAATTGTTAGAGTCTGTTACCGGATCAAAGATTGATCCGTTAAACAATCTATTTCAATATTTCATAATGTTATAACAGACTTTCGTGAACTTTTGCGTATGGGACACGGGTAAACAATTATCGTCGCTGGAAAGGAAACGGTGATGATTTTTTTGTGATCAAACGCTTGTTGCAATTAGAACGGTGATGTTGATACAAATCGTTACTTTTTTTATTTAATTGCGTCAATCGTGTCCTGGAATTTTATGCGAGTTAGCGCTCCTATTTTGATTCGGCAAAGTGGTCGTTTGGGAATTTGGTGATTTGAGGACCTAGGAATTTAGGGATTTGAGAGTTTAAGGCTCTGTGAATTAGAAATTTGGAAATATTAGAAATCTACGAATTTGTAAATGTTAGAAATGTGGGAATTTGGAAATCTAGGTTTTTGTAAACCTAGAAATTTGTGACTCTACTAATTTGGAAATCATAGAACTTGAAATTCTACCGACGTAGAAATCCAGAAATTCGTGAAGCTACAAATTTGGGATTCTACAAAATTGAATATCTAGAATAAAGAAAGTTGAGAATCTAGAACTTCGGGAATACAGAAATTCGAAAACCGAAGAATTGGAAAATTCCAAAGATCTACGAACAATTTCAATAGAAATTGCACCTCAACCTTTTGAACACTCAATTTGCATTCTTCATGCATTTTTTGTCCACGAGCAAAACACAACCTTATTGATGATCGCGATATTTTGCCCGCTGATCTACACATTTTTCTTTTTCAGGGTTGACCGCCAGCAACCTCGAGAAGATAATGAGATCTTTCGTAATCTCGAAGCTGTCTATATGGCTAATTACTCTGCGAATTAACATGATCCTCGTCCTCTAAGGAGAAAAAGTTGCTGGACTTTATCACCGTTTTCATCTCATGCTTTCGAAATTTCCCAAGATCCTTACTTATTAACTATTTTTTTTAATAGTCGTTCACCGTTGTTGTGCAAAAGGTCAACACACTAGTTCATCGCGTTAGTAATAAACTGCTTCATTCACGTTAGTGTATAATTTATCGATGGTTTCATTGTACTTCACGATCGCTTGCACTCGTTCATTTGTCTACAACGATAGTTGCTATCGAGAGCCATAGAGGAAACAGAATCAGTTCTGCCGTTCACGGTGTTCTAATTATAATAGATTCTAACGTTTTCCACACCCGTTTGAGTAAAGCTGCAATTAATTCTTTAGATCAATGATATACCGTGATACGTTCACATTTAGGAGCACCGTAATGAGATTTCACGCCTCATTTCCGCACATATCGCGCACGTACGTACCCACGAGCTCTTTGTCGAGCACCTTATTTGCCCATCACCCATTTATATTTTGCACACGATAAATAAAACGTTTATGTACGTTCCTGGCTCTCGATAATTCCAAGCATTCGCGTGTTCAAGCCGAGACGTATTACTTACAAAAAAAACTGACACTTTTACGTTCCCAGAATTACAACTCTCGTAAAATCCGCACAACGTTAATTGTAAATAAAATCGAGCCGATTCCGTGTATCGAAATTTGTAAGTGTCGAACAAAGTGTTCTAATCTGTACCTATTAATCATGCTTCAAATATATATGGAATATCTAATTGCTTAGGACAACCAATCGTAAATTAATCACGTTAGATCAGGAATTCCTTTCGAGCAGCGAATTACAACGAAATCCTTTCTTCCAACGAGCGTATGCGGCAGCTGCAAAGTTTAAGGTCTTGGACCGTTTACCATTTCATCCGGAAATTTCACAAGTTCGAGGATTATGCAACGGTAAGAGCCGAAGGACTTTTACTTTCAACTCCGTCTCGAAGATCGCTTTCTATTCGTGCATTGTTACGTGTTGCCGCTCGATTGAAAACGGGACCACATATCATCGTAACCTTTCGCCTACCAACAACAGAGACGGGTCATTGAGACTCGCACTTCCGAAACACGTACAATGACCGACGGCAATTGGTACTTTCTTTCGTTTCTTTTTTTTTTTTAATTTTATGTCATTTTCTCGAGCGCGATATCGCGGAACATTCTCGTTTCGAGACGACATAAATCGCGTACATTGATCGCCTAGATATTCTATAACTAGTTACAGGAGGAAAGTGAAATTTCATTTTCATCTCACGGTGAAATGTTTTCGTATTACAATTACGTAAACGGATCGTATAAAGGTTTACGTAACGAAATAACATTATTCTGGTAGGAAGAGATAACTGTTATTCATCAGAGGCGTCGACGGGGAATTCTTAAATTGAATAACGCGTTATTACAAAAAGTGGACTGAATAAGCGAGTGTTCATTGACGTAACTAGACACTGAGTATCCTACGGTAACTTCGGTGAACCTACAGTTTAGACCTTTTAAAATTAACCCTTTTCTCTAGAAAACATTTTTGCTGTTGGCATATGTAAAACTTGCTACTTGTAAAGTTTGATCAATTTTTTTGAAATTATTACTTTTTATAACCAATATTGTCTGTTTTACTGTATTCAAACATCCCATAATACTATAAATTTAGTTAGAAGTTAATTATTTGAAATTGTTGTATTACATTATATGGCTAATGTGAGTTGCTTAGCTAGTGCAAAGGGTTAAATCGAATTTCCGAACTTGCAAATTCATATATTTCAAAAAATTGTCTACCTATTCTTGACTCGGATCACAATATCGGTAGTCTTAGGAGACCTCCATAAAAGCCTAATTACGTCAATGCAGTGCATACAAATGATTATTAAAAACCCGTCTTTTTAATTTCATTCTAATTATCCCTGCACCATTCCCTTATCCAAATGATTAAGTCACGGACAATATTTACGGCGACATTTGATAGTTTGAACTGCAACTAGTTTTATCACGAATTGCGACACAAGCTGTAAATTCTATATTTTGCTCAATCCCGCGACACAATTTTTCCAGCAACAAATTAATTTTGCAATTTTCACGGGATTCGAGAATTGCGAAACTCTACGTGTCATGGGTCAAGCACTCTCGTCGTGCAATCCCCAACAAAATCGGCACGTTTCTTCTGTAATTACTAATTTCAGCGATAAAAACCGAGAAACTCGATGCACCAGATTTAAGTTTCCGCTAGATCGAGCATAATTCGACATCCACTAATCACGCCGATCAGTCGTTCAAACTTTCCACCACGAATATTTTCTTTCTATCCCGTGTGACGCTATTATGACTTGGCATCGAGTTCTCTGGAATCTTCGTGTCGATTTTCGGTAGGTAAAGACAATTCTAAATATATCTGTGCGACTGAAAACAAGTGACATGCATGATTCTGGAAGGAAGGAATTGTTAAGTTGCCTGAAGGATGAAAGAATAATTTAATAAATGTATACTAAAACCTGTCAGGTTGGCTGATATATAGAAAAAAAGTAGTGGAACAGAATAGCTCATATATAATTTAATAAATGTGTACTAAAACCTGTCAAGTTACCTGCAATATGGACAAAAATTGTGGACCAGAATATGTAGCACGTATATAATTTAATAAATGTATACTAAACCTTGAATGTGACGCGTTCCTTCAAAATCGCTTTGGGAGGATCCAGAATGGATACACGAGGCGTTTTCCTGGAACGATCAAAG
This sequence comes from Coelioxys conoideus, assembly GCA_947623535.1. Lineage (NCBI taxonomy): Eukaryota > Metazoa > Arthropoda > Insecta > Hymenoptera > Megachilidae > Coelioxys > Coelioxys conoideus. The sequence goes on from OX392459.1 coordinate 13,416,016, forward strand.
TCGTCGACTTTCACCGGTCCGGAAACATCTTACGTTCGTGTCGTAACAGGCGTTACTTCTTCTTTTTTTTCAGGAGGGGAAATTAAGTATCGAATCGACGCGAATCGCGCGGACGTTTATAGACGTATGGGTAAATGCGATTCGCAAAAATAGTATAGGAAGTTTCGTGACAGAGCTGTGCAGAGAAAGCGAAGGATGATATATTCATTCGGCCCGCGAGTTAATATGCATGAGCTAGCAATGGCTACGAGACGATTATAGATCGTGATCAAAACTGTTCGTTGGATATCGGAAATAAGGTCGTCGGGTGAAGGTAGTTGTCCATTATTGACAAACGGTAACTGAAAGGTGGAACCTGAATGGTGCAAGTTGATAACTGACCGCTGGCATTTAGTGCTTAATGACCGATAATTTGAAGCAGTTGTAACAAAGTAACTGGTTATAGTTTGTATTTAATAGAATCAGGTAGATATTAGTAATTGACGCACGGTAAATGCAAATTGATCACGGCAGGAAGACAGAAATTGGAAATTAATGTTGCAAGTTTATATATGCTAATCAAGCATTGAAATCCGATCGAGGTTTGAAAAGTAGCAACCGAGAAATTGAAAGTTAACCTGTCAATATAATCACTTAGTATAATACTGATAATACTAGAGGATATCAACAAATAAAATTATATTCATCCATCCATTCCTTATCCATCCTGTGTCGAGTGTGGTTCGACGTCTCATTTTTCTTTAAATAAATATGTTGTTTGAATATGTATTCATTTGTTCACTACCTATAATGGATTAAAAATATATTTGTAACGCAACCTACACTACTGTGATACATTTTATTAAAAATCATTTCTGTATCAATTTTGTAAACTAATTAAGGGGCTTTAAACAAATTAAGGTGCGCAAAGTTCAAATAGTATTATAATAGGGTTAAAATAGTACCGAAAGATCATCCACGAAGTTTCATTCCTGATCTCGTTAAAACTCTACAAAACTTTAACTTCGAATATCGAATGGAATTTTCCAAAACATCCTCGAAGACCATGAAACAAAATTTTAGGTGCGTGTGCCAAACACCCATTACTATCAATCCGTGTAAACTAACGGTCACGTGAAGTCGTTACACGCGACTAAAGGTATGTTAGGATACGTGTAACGCACGGATACGAGTGTTACGTAATGGTATTCGACCTAAACTGCGTGGAAGAAGCTCGCTGGCTTCTCAGCTATTATATCGGTCATAGTCTTTGTGATGACGATCGTACGAATTCGTGAAAGGGAAAGTATCGAAAACGATGGTCCATCGGGGCGATACTTCGGATGACGTACGCACGATTACTTGGTCGAATCGTGTTTCGTTCGATGCGATCGAGAAAGTGAATAACTGGAAAGATGTGACTAAGAACAGGCTTCGCCTGAAACGCGTGAAAGTGGGTTAGAATGAAACGGAACCGATGGAACAATTACATCAACTGCTTGTTACCTTGCATTGTATGCGAATTGTTCCGTACGAATTTTTATATGTCGGGCGAAACAATATCGAATGCGATTAGTATTGCAGTAAAAGCCTGTTTTGATGAATGAGAATTTAGGTGGAGGAAGTTTCACGGTTTAGGATCTGCAGTTTGGGGATTTGAGAATTTGGAAATTTTGGAATTTGGGGTTCGAGGGAGGATTTGGCAATTTACGAAATTAGAAATTTGGAGATTTATGAATTTGGGGATTTGGGAATTTGCGAATTTGGGGATTTGGGGATTTGGCAATGTGAGAATTTGGGGATTTGACAATTTGAGGATTTTGAAATTAGGAAATTTGGGAATTTCAGGATTCGAGGATTTGGAAATGTAGGAATTCGGAGATATAGAAATTCGGGGATTTAGCAATTAGCGGATTTGAGATTGGAGTTTTAGGAACTTCGGGATTTGAGGATTTGGAGATTTAGGAATTTAGGGATTTGGCAATTTGAAGATTTAGGAATTAGAAATGTAGAAAAATCTAAATATCTAGGAATTCAGGGATTGGAGTTTTGGGAATGTAAAGATTTTGCAATTTGATTGTCTAGGAATTGGAAATTTAAGAATTTGGCGACTAGTAGATTTTCTGATTGGAAATTTAAAAACTTGAAGAATTGTTGATTTCAAGGCAGGGAAATTGAGAATCGGAGAGTTTGGGAATTTAAAAATTTGAGAACTCGAGAACTTCAAATTTCATAACGTGACATAATAAAAAATTCAATAATCTAAAATATGGAGCATAAAAATTTGTGTAAATCTTTAATTAGTGGGTTAACAAATTTCCGAACGTTTGTCCACAATTTACCCCCGCTTCTCGTACACGAGCAATTTCTCCAAAGTGGACTTAGAACCGAACGATTGCTCCATTTAACCTCCGAACGTATTCCACGTCTTCGGATTACGCAAGAAATATTATCCGGCGACAGATAATTGCTGGACGCGTCAATCTTCAGGGTGTCAGGAAACGCCGATGAAAACGGTGGATTGGCTCGTTCGTCACGCGGCGCTCGTTGGAATTACGCCATAAATTTCGCCCACCTTCGTCGCCGCGGACAGAAGCAACGTGCCAGCGTTTGGTTCGACCAATTTCCCTATGACTTTCCTTCTCGTTCGCGTCGGCCGTCTGTTCGTCGCTATTCCGGCGACGAGGCGTCTCGTATCGACTTCGTCGCGTTAGAAACGTCGCTGGACGCGTTAGAAACGGCACTCGTCGCGATTCCGTTTCGGATCTTCGTCCGCGTCTCGCGAATCGGTGTCTCGAAACAGTGTCCGCGATCGTGACGAGAAGAAACTGAGAACCCCTGTGCGACGGCAAAAAAAAACGTTCTGCGTATTCTTGTGTGTGCACGGCGCTCCATTTATCATTCCAGTTTCTTTCGGAGCGGAATACTTTCTATCGGTTTTTGCCGCGATTTTTTGCCGATGTAATTTCGATCGGAAGGGTACAACTTTTCACCGTCTGAGCTGATTAGACGCGACAGAGAAAAAAGCCGGTCGAGTTGCAATATCGAACTCTCGTCGACGATCGTTGGAGCCTTCGAGGTGAACGAGACGGGTGAGTAAACGTATCGATCTGTTCGATCGGCGCCTGGGACATTTCATAAATATCGCGTGCATGCAGAAAAGAGAATCGATGTTTGCGCTTTTTCCGTGACGCGTGGAAAGTTACCACTTTCTCGTCGCAAACGTGCAGGGGAAGTTCGTCGAAAACGAAGTAATCTCGTTGCCCTCGACGCTAGATTTATGGACGATTAACGGCCATTTACATTCAAATCGTAACCACGATATGAAAACAACAGTAAGAATGAACATTTACATTTAAATCGAAGGCAAGATATAAAAATAAGTAAACGATAAACAATACCTGAAACAACTCACGCGATGATTTTCTACTTCGACGAAAGTAAGAATAACTTACGTTTTAACACTACATTGATGTGTAATTATCATTTATTTTTTAGTTGTACCTAAAACAGAGAAAAAAATAAATGATACGTAGGCTGGTGTCTACAATTTTATCTTAACACATTTATCTACAACTTTATCTTAATACATTTTGATGAAATCTTCCTGATAATATTTTTAATTTGAAACAAGGAGCGTGACATGAGTCATATTTATTCGTAAATGTAACAAATGCTTCTTGCTAATTTTCGTGAATTAGAAGAAATCTAAGATCCGTCATTTTGACGGGTACCGTGGTTGTAGCGTTAAGGAAGTGCAGCGTCTGATGTAACGTATTACAAGGTTGTGCGAGGAGAAGCACGTTGGTATATCGATCGTGAGCAACCGACGCGATTTAATGGGAGGAACCGGAGCATCCACTTTCTTTTTGAATCAGATAGTTGCGTAAGACGTCCCCGGAACCGGCTGGCCACATCTGTTCTGTCCTGTTCCACTTTTCGGTGATCGCAAAAAGGACCATTTTACTCCCGAAACGCACTGGTTTTCGTATAACCTCGCCTTTCGTGCTCGGATATCGACTTTCGTATTGGGCAAACCGATACCCGAGCTTTACGTAACGACGTATCTTCCGGCTTCTTCGTTGAATTCCGTTACCTCCTCCTTTTTTTTCTTCCTTCATGAAAGATTACGTCGTACGTCAGAATTTTCATTTCTCTTCGTGTCGGTTAAATCGTTAATTTCCACCGACTATGCACACTACGGTCAATTTCAAATCACCTACTAATAACTATCGATTTTCGGTACCCAACTCGAAACTGTTTCTTTGCATCTATTGATTATCGATATTCGTTATCAATAGATTGATTACCAATATCGATTACCAATGCTGATTATCAATATCGATTATGAATAGATTGATTATCAATATTGATTATAAATGCTGATTATCAATATTGATTACCAATATCGATTATGAACAGATTTATTATCAATATTGATTACCAATGTCGATTATGTATAGATTGATTATCAATATTGATTATAAATGCTGATTAACAATATTGATTACCAATATCGATTATGTATAGATTGATTATCAATATTGATTATGAATAAATTGATTTCCAATTCTGTTTTCAATAAATTGATTACCAATATCGATTATGAATAGATTGGCTATCAAAATTGATTACCAATATCGAAAATTCTGGTTGCATTTAGAAATAAAAATGATTGCAACAATAACATTTTGCATTACAGTTTGCATCTTCGACGAAATAAATACTGGAGCATATGATCGATCGATATGGACGAAATGTATCATCGATCACGAAGATGAAATTGCGAATTGATCTGTATTGACCCTGTCTTGATATTGAAATACCTGTGGTGATTCTGTGTTTGGACGCTGTGTGGCACCACAGGACGACTTGTCTGTCTGGCCACACAATATTTGTACTACTTAAGTGGCCTGTTTCTACTGTCGTGCATTTGCGACCATAATGTTACCCATTTTCCTTGTTCCTCGTGGACGATGTTATTTAGAATTTTTATCGTAATTCTTCCTACTTTGCGTACGAGATAAGCATCGTTGATGACGAAACGCCGCCTCCTTTCTAAAACAGTGTTCGCACTTTCGATGTTATGATGTTTATCTAAAAATATATGCGCGCATTAAACGAATATACAACGTTTTAGCGTTACATGAATCTCAAAAGCGAGGTTAATGTTTTGATCTTGTGGCGAAACTGTTACGGTAATTTCGGATGCTAATGATTCGTGCAGTTCGTTATGTCATCAAACAAAATATGACCTTCGATTTAATTTTTAATTTTTAAGAAATTAATCAATTTTCGGGGTAATTTCATTTTGACGAATTTTATGTCGTTTCTCGTGCGAAGTTGCACAAATTTCTTTGATCCGATCGAGAATGAACGCGGTTTTATGGTCGACCGTGAAGCTGACACTTTCGTAACGCGTATTCAACTTCGATACGTGATGAGTATTAATAAGTAACAGTTTCGGGCACAGAATGAGCGCAATTACGCAAGTTTCCCTAAAATTCAAAGCTTGCTCGGTTGCTCTACAATTAACATAATTCTCTCGTATCTTCTCTACTGACCGTGCCTTCCATGAAATTCAGTCAAGGACCACCTTGGAAGTTGAAATATAAGGTGGTGGACGAAATTGTGTGAACCATATGCTCATCCTATCGCTGCAGAATACTAACACTCCCATACTTTTTGAAACACTAAAGTTTTCGAACATCTTCAATGGCATTAAACTTGCGATGATTACGTTAAATTTGCGGTTCAAACACCTTTTCAATCCTGAAGTTCAAATTCTTCAAATACTTTATCCAAGTTTAAATACTTTTTAGTGCTTAGCACTAAGTTTACCATACTTCTTAATAAATACTAAACTTATATGCGTTCTAATATACAATATTCAGCATACAATGTCTTCTATCTTAACACTAAAACTACCAACGTGTAATGTTCAATAACTTTGTAGTCAAAAATGTAGTTAAAAAATAAATGAATAAACGATGTAACATAAATCAATGTACATATTAATTCTTTACCCTGACGAGAATTAGCATAGATTTCAAGAAAATCATCTCGACTAATTTTGCCGTTTAAAATAGGAAACTTGTAAAACGGTCATTTGACCCCTTTGGTAATTTTAGTGTTAAAATACCGAACTCACAATACTTTCTAGTGTACAGTACTGAACTTACAATACCTTCTAAAGTATATAGTGAACTGACAATATCTTCTAGTAATATTGATAATACCTTCTAGCATGCAGTATTCAAATTACAATACCTTCTAGTACAGGCTATTACGCTTCAAATACCTTCTAGTACAGACTACTAAGTTTCAAATACCTTTCAACACATGATACCAAACTTCAAGTACCTTTTAACGTCAGTTGCTGAAGATTTCAGCATTTTCGTGTAACACCGTAAAAAACCTAGTCCCGTGAAATCTCAATGGCGGTGATTTTAGCCGAGTTTCGTGACGTTTTAAGGGAAAACTAAATATCGAATAAAGTAATTCGAGCACGTAGGGTATCGTGTCGGTCGTCGACTGCTGCGACGCTGGAATTAGCCGACACAAGAGTCGATTCAGTTGCATTCGAGAACCAACTAGGGAAACGCGTCCTTGATCATTTCTATCGGCCAGTCCGTGGGTCGCATTTCGAATCGTACTTTCGAATTTCACGATAACGTCAGCTAGCCGTATTAATTCAACTTCTGATATTCGTTATTTACCACGGGACACTTTGATTCTGCAGGAAAGCGAATTTTCAGTTGGATAGCCGAGCGTGCCTTTCAAAATTGACGAAACACGCTCCGTTACGAAATAAATGAGTTTCTTTAATTCGCGATGACTTATGGACTTTAAGTGAGACATGCGTGAACGGAGGAAATAGAACGTTCACGCTCGGAGACAAAATACTATTATTGAAAATAATAATTTATAATTTACGTTTATTATAAAGCAAGCATATATTTCAGACGCTTTGAGCTATTGATACTGCTAATACGATAGCAAATATGCTTTACGAAAAATTGGTCAAGCATTCTAGATGTTTCCGTGAAAGATATCGTGTTAACTTAGAATATTCAGAAAATTCCGAGTACTTTCAAGATTATGGTCAAGGTGAAAGTACCATTTGTTCCGATTAACATTCACGATCGATACCAACGAGCAGGTATAATTACTAACCAAATTACTTCGTCCGTGCTCTCCGAGTACCAAGCGTAAAAGCGAAAGAATTCTTAGGATCTAAACAATGATTTCAGGAAAGGGTGAGTTTACTACTCGCTAAATTATGCGTTTCTCGTGAGAAATGGTCCCATAAAACAGTCTCGCTCGGGAACGAGAAAATCTGCGCTGTTACCACTTTAACGCGTGTGAATGTTATGTATTCTCAAACACTTTACACCATTATCCTTGACCTTATTTTCGTTGATCGTGTTAAGGGTTAATCGCGACAGGCGCGTGTAAACACGAGGAACACTCGCGGAGAATTATATGACAGGTTATCACGTGACATAATGATGCTTCCTTTCGTAAGTTACAAGATAAAGCAAAAACAAAGTTTCTATCGTGCCACTTCAAAACAGTAAAACAAGTATTGCATGCAAACGATCTTGAAGACCTAACGTAGTATTGTTTTGTAAAAAATAAGGTGATTCATAATGAGCTAATTATCAATCGAGCGTCAGTAACAAACGTATTAAGATTGCAGATGTCGGAGATTTCATAAAGCATACGGTCTTCAAGGTGTTAAATATTATGACGGTACTATGATATTTTCTTTCGTAATTTACAGGATAGAGTAAAAAGGAAGCCTCTATAATGTAACTTCATAAAGTTGAAGCAAGTACGGCGTGCAAACTTCAAGATTTAACGTAATATTATTTTGTGAAAAATAAGGTGATTCATAAAAAGCTAATTAACAACCAAGTGTTGCAGAAGTCGATTTGATGAAACATACGATCTTGAAGATGTTAACTGTAACGATAGTAAAAATGTGACCTAATAAGTAGCTTGTTACCGTTTTAATTAAAACAATGAGATCGCGAAGTTTTTGTCACGTCCTCGTTAAACTCTCGAATATGTAAAGCGAGAAAGGCGAATGGTCTAATTTGGAGAAACTGGACGTTGCGTAATCGGCATTACGATGCTACAACGTTGTATGAGATAACTCAATGAGAAAGCGACAGTGCACCGAGCGTCGAAAACAAAATTATAATTGATCGGGCCGCAATAGCAACATCGATAATCGGAACGATAATGGTAGCGTTCATTGTGTCGACCATTTTAGGGTGGATCGCTGAATCGTGATCGACGAACGCATCGGCTTGCGTATAAATATTTAATTATATAAGTGGGTGTTCTTGCTCTTCCTCGTTAGTTGCATCATTTCGTTTAATTTAATTACTTGTACAATTTCACGAACAATTACGAGTTGGCGTACATGGAGAACGGAAGGGGAAAGATATCGAAATTGAAGACATTTCCTGAAACGTGCTACCAAATTTTATAGATTCTGAACAATCGGTTTAGCAAATCAAATAACATTTAGTGTTTGTACAATTATTCACGAGGGAACACGATTTTGAAATTTCATCCCCGTCATACAATATAATTTAACCTCTTCACTAATTTCATTCTCCCTTTAACATCGAGCGTAATTTCGATGTTCCAAAACAGTCTTAATAGTTGTAACAATTCAATGCACAAAATAATTGAATTCTTACATATTAAAATTCTCGTGTCAGCACAAAAGCAATATGATATATTCTCCGAACTGATTTCATTTTCCCTTGAACATCCAGTGCAATATTTATGTTCCAAAGTAGTTTTAATAGTTGTAACAATTCAATGCACAAAATAATTGAATTCTTACATATTAAAATTCTCGTGTCAGCACAAAAGCAATATGATATATTCTCCGAACTAATTTTATTTTCCCTTGATCATCCAGTGTAATATTTATGATCCAAAATAGTTTTAATAGCTTTAATTCAAAATAGTTGAATTCTTGCAAATTGCAACCATTTCCACGGCACACCGTCGTTACCCCTGCCCTGGCAAATCACGATTCCAAAATCTCAAATAACATTTAATGTTTGCACAATTTATTTTTCGTTGGCCCCGCCACTCTCCCGTGTGCATCCCACGTCGCGATCCTCGTATATAGGGGAATACGACTTTGAAATTCCATCCCCGTCGCTCAAAGGGGGATCTTCCCTGAACGGGTTTGCGTAAACTCGCGAGTCCCCATGTGGTGGCACTCGCTGGACAGATCTGGCCATTTCGTGTGCCGAGAGAACGAGGTTGCGTGGGATTCGCGGAGCAAATCGAAGCTGCCTCCCACCTCGTTGGTAAAGGCGTGCGATTCTCGAAGCTCGATTCTCGATTCTCGAAGGGGCACACATGCCCGGCTTCGTTCCCCTTCGACTTGCTAAGACATCGGCATCTCCTTCACCGTGGTCCTCAAACGAGCCTCGAGCTCCGTCAGCTACACATCTCTGCTCACGCACTCGCGCCGCTACACGCACTCTCTGTTCGTAAGTTGATCACGATACACGATTCTATTCGTTCCGTCCTTTTTTTTCCACGATTTCGACCACGTGCTTCCCTTTAGTACACTCGCGTGTCACCGGCCGGTACATTATTTCGGATTCTGTCCGTCTCTGGATCCACCGGTGGCCGGCTTTTTAAATTTCCTGTCATTCGTCTTCTACGTAATTTAACATTTATTTGAAACATTACTCGATCAGTAAGTTTGTTTTCATTGTATCGCTATATCATTATAGATATCACTATTTCATTATTTTATCAGATATCATTATATATATTTATATTATATCATTGTTTCATTATAATCATTATATATCTTTATATTACATCATTATTTCTTTATAATCATTATATATCTTGTTATAATATCATTGTTTCATTATAATCATTATACATCCTCATATTATATCATTATTTCTTCAAAATTATTATATATCTTTATATAATGTTATTGTTTCATTATAATTATTATACATCGTTGTGTTATATCATTATCTCTTTATAATCATAATATATCGTTATATTATATCATTATTTTATTATAATCATTATATATCATTGGATCATTATGATCATTAAGATTGGTAATATATTATCTCGTTTTCAGTGATCGCTGAATTCAATTCTGCAATAAAATCGTCACACGTGTACGGACACTTGAACCGTGTATTTTTTGGAGTTGCATTTCGCGGCCCTTCGAGTACAGTTATTTAAGAAAATCATGCGATACCGTGTCCTTTCACTTGACATTTCGGCACGAATAGATGTCGTTCGAGTGTCTGATCTTGCCTTTTATAACTCGTTGCTTTCCTCAGGATAAATTAATATAGAGGAAGACAAGATGAGGATAACCTACGTGCTGTTTGGTTTGACGGTGCTGGTCGCGTACGCAGCTTCCGGCCCTGTGGTGAAGAGGGAAGCAGAATCGGAGGATATCAGTCCTTTGAACGAGGTAAGAGATTCATTAACGTTTACGCGAAGATCGATCGATCAGAGAAAGTACGTTCCACGGGACGACGGTGTTTTTGTGTCAACGAGTATCAGGAAGTCACGAAACGTGAATCGAAGATGTTAGTCGATGTTCACCTGCACGATGATGCAAATAATTGATACGGGAGATACAGAGACGTAACGTTGCGTAAGGTCGTAATTCGAGATCGACGATTAATTAGAATACCTCTATCGGTAGCTGACTGTGTACCGGTACTTGACACTCTCGTTCACTCGCAAAGAGTAAGATTTCTATTAATAGAAATTCGTTACATACCGTCGCTGGAGAACTTTTACACACTCCACGAAAAAGTTAATAATTATTTTTACGTTTTGTACTTGGTGTCTTGCACTTTATCTCACAGCTGCTTCAGGAAGAGATATTTAAGACACTTGATCTGTTATCTTACGTAGTATGATAGGTTCAATTCTTTTTTTAATTAAGTCCTGTTACAAAAGTATTTATCGATAGCAATGCATACAATTCTTTTTTAATAAAACATTGTTATAGAAGTATTTACCAATGACAATTGATATAATTCTTTCTTAATAAGACCTTGTAATAGAAGTGTTTTTCAATAGCAATCGCTACAATTCTTTTTTAATAAAACCTTGCTACAGACGTATTTATCAATATCAATCGATACAATTCTTTTTAATAAAACATTGTTATAGAAGTATTTATCAATAACGATAGATACAATTCTTTTTTAACAAAACCTTGTAATAGAAATATTTATCAAGAGCAATCGATACAATTCTTTCTCAGTAAAACCTTGTAATAAAATTGTCTACCAATAGCAATCGGTACAATTATTTTTTAATAAAATCTTGTTATAAAAGTATTTATCAACATTGATCGATATAATGCTTTTAAGAATATCTGACAATCGATGTCATAATAATGGAAAGTGAATTTTAGTCAACATTCACGGTACTCGAAAAAACGATCATATGTAGACGGACACATAGCAACCTTAGTTATCGAATACAAGTTCTCAATTTGCGAATTTAATTTGAAGTTTATCGCGCATATTAATAGAATAATAATAACGTCCAACAGTGACCAGAGTCTAAGTACCGCTCGATTTTCAACGTGTTTTACTACCTCCACCTTGGTCTTCGTGTTAGACTCGTGATGGCGGTCACCCGGCGACCCACACCGCCCAGAAATGAATGAGTTTAACGAACGAAAGATGGTGGGGACGATCGTAACACGGCACGCACAAAATCGCGAGCGTTATCGGAATCGAAATGCGGCTCGTAACGAAAGGAAAGTGAAAGCCGCTATTTCGAAGCTCCGCTATCTTCGCGGCGTCTCGTGACGAAACGAACATTCCACGTTGTGCGATTTGGTCCTGGTTCGTTCGTGTCCCGGGGCAAAGGACACGGCGCAGAGACAGCCGCTCGTAAAACCTAACGAACGAAAAAGAGAGAACCGCGAGACGGAGGAACGAGTAAAGAGTGAAAGTGGTTGACTAACTTCGGACATGTTTAGCCGGACATGCCCGCTTAACTAAAATTCTGAAGCCGACACGTGCTCGACCGTGTGTACGCAACGAGACCTCCTTGCTTTTTTTTCATTTTACTATTTTTTCTTTTTCGTTCGATCGCACCTATCGAAAGGATTACGCGTTCCACAGCCTAGATTTCCGTCCATATTTCAAACTCGTTTTGTCCTTCGTTTCAAAATCGTTTAATGTTTATTAAAACGCTCTGTCTTGCAATATATGTCCTATTTGTGTCGCATGCGAACGCGTTGCATGCGCCGTTCTGTAAACGGCTATCTATCGTTTGTCTATCAGCATGATTAATCGTTGTGTCCGTAACAGAAATGTTCTTGAACGTTTACTTAAAATTGGTGTAAAATGAAAGTAAAAGTATTTATAGAGACAAAGTCTGCAGACTTTAACAGCGCGGTCTACGAGGATGTAAGAAAGATTTGCTGAAATATCTGTGCGTTCTTCGACCCCAAACCAGGTACTACGCCGAAGACCGAGTAAATCTTTCTTCGGAACGTGACTTATACGTTTGCTCGAAGCTGCAAATCATCCCTAATGTACCAAGGTATCGTGGAAGTTTATCGGTCGAGATGCGAAACAAATCTCATTTCGAATCTGCACAATTAGAATCTCGAAGTTCCACCGGTGCTATATCCGAACGATAATAATATCCTCGCCTTTCTCTCCTTTCGCCTGTTACTTAATTCGATCCTCGGTTTCGTCGCGCTGAACCCGATCACGATCGGGGAAAGCGGACGCCTTGCCGAATTTCCTGACTGGAAAACACGTTGAAACGATTTCGTATTTGCGTTCGATTAGGTGTACCTCGTGGACGTCGACGACGACCAAGCAGCGGACGACGACAGATCCAACAGAGACAAGAGGAAAATCGGTGTCGTGAAGCTGGGAGTGTCGAACGGGATCATAAACTTCGTCTTTGGTGTAAGACAAGTTATTCCTGAATATCTCGTTTCGTTCAGAATTTCGATATCTTTGATGACGGTGTTCCCTTCCAGAAACTGGACTCTTTCCTGGACTCGAAGACCAAAGCTCTGTCGGCGTTGGACGAAGCGAACAAGGTGAAAAACGCCGCGTACGGAATCGACGCGAAACACTCGGCTACCAGTAAATTCATCAGTGAACTGGTGGCGGCGAAGATCAAGGCGGCCAGCGGAAGCATCGGTCCAGTGATAAACAGCGCCTCCACTTTCATCAATGGCGCTAAATCCGGCTTCGTCGGAGCTCTGGCATCGAAATTGGCACCTCTGAGCTCGATCGCTGGTGGTTTGTCTGCTGGTGCGGCCGCGAAACAGGAACACCACCCTAGCGAGGGTGCCGGAATAGGTAAGGGGACAAATTTGTACGATTTCGTGAACTACGGACCTTCCGACATGGAGTGGACATAAATCCCACAAGAGAGCAATTGTACAATTTCGGTATTATACGGTAATTGCAGAATGGAGGTATTACTCAATAGTTATAGAATTTGTGAAAAATACGAACTCTGACACTGGGAATCCAATTTGATATCTTAACGCTATCTGATTCATGTTAGCATCAATTCATCGAATCTGCACGATGTCGTTATCATTTCTTTCATGTTACATTAGATCATATGTTATGGTTGGTACTGAAATTCTAACTAGAAACATCACACCTAACTTGACTCTTACATTACAGTCAAGTCAGCTGATTCTACTCTGACTCTGTTCTCATTAAATCCAGAAATGAATATTCTGAACTAATTTCATTCACCCTTCAACATCGATCGTAATTTCGATGTTCTTAATAGTTGTAACAATTCAATGCCCAAAATCGTTGAATTATTACTGATCAAAATGATGGTGTCAGAGCAACAGCAATATGATATATTCTCCCAACTAATTTCATTCTCCCTGTATCGAATGTAATTACGATGTACCATAACTTAATTCCCAAAACGGTAGAATTGTGAGAGATTAAACTCGTGTCAGAAAAAGAATAAACTGGCGAATGCTCTTTGGATCTATGAACCACTCATGAAAAGGTCCGATCGAGATCGTAGTCGCGTTTAAATTATACCAAATCTGAAAACAACATTCACTCGCGCGAAATGCAGGGATTTCAGCCGACCATGGTGCACTATCGAGCACCGCGGGAATCCTGGGTAACATCTTAAGCTCGAAGCTGGGCAGCCTGTCGTCCTTGAGCCAAAACCTGGGCGGTTCATCGAGCACTCACGAGGCTGGAGCGTTCGCGAGCATAGGCGGAGGGGTAGGATCAAAATAACAGTTTCCTTTCTTTTCTCTGTCTACTACGTGTTCTTGTTCGATGCCGTACGTGGCTGCTGTGTGTGGCGACTAATTTTCGATGGATGTTCATCGTCGATGTCTAACTAGCTCTCTCAATTTTCTGTGCCCCGCCAATTGCTTGTTTCCTGCTCGAAAGTCATCGGTACGGAATGAAAGTAGCCTGCAACAGGAGCGATTCACAGGCTGTAGAAGACTTTCGATGCTCTCGTTTATCCCTATGAATGTTAATCGCGGTGTTGCATGCAGGTTTTATTTATGACGAAGATAACAGCACGTTCAACTCGTTCCACATTAACAATCTACTTGGAAATTGCCATTTTTCCAGCTCCGGTCGCATATCAACCCGCTAATCTTTCATTAACGCTGGATTTACGGGACCCGTCAAAGATCGAGGGATCTTTCTTACATTCGATTTCTTACTTTAAATTACGAAAATTAAACTGTGGGTAAGAAGTTCTTGTTAAAATGTAAATTATCCTTCGTCGAAACGAAGGATCATCGTGTGAGTTAGTTCACGTATTTCCATTATTTACTTATTCTGATATCTTAGTTTTTATTTAATCAGTTAAGTATGTTTAACGACTGTATCCGTCATAGAGATGTGGCAGAATTTTTTGTCAAGACGAGTATTTTCCCAAATCACAGTTATCTGGTTCACCAAATAAGTCAATAATAATAATAAAATCGTTTATTTTATAAAATAGATCCATCTTTTTGGCCCAGAGTTTTAACACCGACACTTATTTTGTGATTGACGAGTATACTTACAAAAAGTAGCGCCACAGTTAACTGGTTAAATATCAATGTTGCTTTCACTAAAGATCGTCCGTAAATCTGGTGTTAATCTTAGCTGATCATGCCGCGTTAATTTTAACCCTTTGCACTCGAAGGTATTTTTATCGATAGCAGATTGCAATTGCAAAACAGTTTTGTCGAAGAGTTTGATGAATTATTTTCATGTCATTATATCTCTACTATTAATTACCGATATTAGCTGTTTCGTTGTGTTTGTACATCGTATGTACAGCATACAGGTTCAATTAAAAAACGCATATTCCAAATAGCTGTGTCGAACAAAATGGCGAGTGCGAGTCATCTTTCGAGTGCAAAGGGTTAAAAAGAAACATCCTATACGCTTCCGTTCCTTTCGAAGTAACAACGCGTTTTGAAGATGTCTCGTGTGGGACATCGTCCAAACGCGAGCGTACGCTTCGGCTGAGCTCGCTGACTAAAATTAGTGTTGTGCATAAACAGTACGAATACGACCCGCCGCACACGGATAGGTCGTATTATGCGGCTTAAAAATGTATGAGAAAATGGAGGCGGCGCAAAGCAAGGACGCTGGACCGTCGACTTTGGACGATAGAGCAGCAACGCACGCTTGACAGAGGATCCTTGACGCAACTAAAAATGCCAAAAGCAATATTAAAAAGAAAGATGGACACGCTACGTAACCAACAGGTGGCAGACAGAAATTGTACGACGTGGATTTTTCTTTTTAGCGCCGCCGATAAAGGACCTCCCTATTTCAAGCCCTCCCCGACACAGTAACCCATGTTCGCAAAAAAATAAAAAAACGAGCGACAGTCGCTTCCGGTCTAACGCCGCCATCGAGACGCCCCTGCGAAAATATCGATTCGTCGCAGCTGTAAATAATGTTTTTAGGAGTAGCACAGCGACCGGGATGCGATTTCTACCACGATCTCGAAACGCTGTGCGAATCATGTAAATAGATATACCTCCGACGGTTCTCAAGTACAGTCACTACGATTATGATAACAATGTCGACCATGGTGATGATGATGATATTGATGTTAAATAAATTTTCACGTTCTTTGTGTACGAGTTTGATACACGAGTCTTTTGCGATCGTCGACGTCCTTGCACCTTCATTCCTTCTCCTATTTCGAATAAGTTTAGCAAATCTGCTTTGATAGGAATTTATTTTATTAGCGAGTCTACAGGAATTTGTTCTATTCGTTGCAATGAATACACAGATTAATAATTGCTAATTCGAATACAAGAAATAGAACAGAGAGAAATATCATGAAAAGTCATATCTTTTCTATTTTCACTGCATTAAGGACTCATGTTCAATGTTCAGGGTAGAGCATGTTACCCTGAACGTTCGTCTCATGGACAAAACCCGACGCGAAAAATTCGATATTAAAATATAGATATTATAAATGGTATAGTTTCAAAGTAGATCGATCAAACGTAGTCCCGATGATCGATTTTTAATAATCGCGTTAAACGAAGTAGTAAGAAACAATAGCGATTAGTTTAAAGGTTTGTTCTTTTTCTGCGTGGATGCATCGAGCGATCGCAGCTATGTGGCACACCTCGATAGATCCTGCATCCGCAAGACGAATGCGATATAAATAGATAGAGAAACGAGTATCTCGGCCGATCTCGCATAAAAATCGCACCCGTTCTCTCTTTCACTGTATTTATAACATTATAGAGAGGTTAAGCATTTGGCTTCATTGGTTCTGTTTATTTTTTGGGTGTTCAGGAAACGGTGTCGACTACCACGGAGGATATCCCCGAGTTCAATAGGATGAAAGTGAGCTTGGACGTACCGGGGCCTGCATTCGGCACTGGTTTCACCCTAATTACCAATGTCAGCAAAATCCTCAGTAGCGTGATACTAGTAAGTTGTAAACGCGATATACGCGAACAGTTTAGCAGATTTTTATTGATTACGGCCATATAGAACGTGATTCGGCATTGTTCAAATGAAATCGCAACTTGTCGCATAATGCAAATTTGTCCGCAATTTGTATCTCAGGATACTTTACAGAGTGATACGTTATTCGTAATACTGCTAACTAACATTGATAAATTAAAATTTGTGATAAGTACTTCTTACGTAATGGTTCAGTTAATACTACATTTGTCAACCAGACAAAATATTTGCTTTCAAGTTTCAAATTGATATTAAAATTATTATTATCAAAGTTTCTGTCATTTCTTGTTAGCATACAGAATGTTCGTATGTTTGTCGATGTTTCGATATTTATTTGGTCTTTCATTTTATCCTCCATTCAAAAGTGCACCTACATTTGACGTTGGTAGTTCTAATGTGACGTATCACCTTTCACTAGACTTTGTTGCAAAATCTCGACTAGTTTCTATGCATATTAAACGCTACAAATATTAGCTGCCCCGTTGGGCGACATTATCGCGGATCCGGATACGTGTGCCATTTATGACTTCGTTTGGTTCACCCCGTCATCGAACATTAATCTCCTTAACACTTTTCAGAACTCAGCCCGTAGAACACAGACAGTACTAGAAGTGTTCAAACCCTTCTTCCGTGGAGCGTTCGCCATTAAAGGACTACCATCGGATAATCCACATTAAATACTCGATGATTCGAGACAAATAGCTCAACGATCGCATCAGGGATTCAACGAGGACTCTGCTCGTCGTCTTCGCCGTTAAAACGAACAAGGAAGAGGACCACAGAGACCCGTGTACATAGTTTGTAGAGATAGGACAGCAATTTAGAAAAATTTTATTACACGGATGTCGTTAGTACGAGAAACAAGTAACGATGCGAGATCTTGCATTCGATATTTCGCGTTCGATGGTTGGTTTCGTCCAATGATCGGCAAACAAATCGATTTCCAGGAGCGACTGCGATTATATAAATCGTTTGACAATTTCCTATATAGTTGCCATAAACTTAAATGCTCGCAAGAATGTAGCTGTCCGGGAAGTAAACTGCATCGTATATCAGATCGAGCGCGATTATTATTCTCATGAAATCTGGAGATACTCATTGGCGTAACTAGGATTTTTGTTTGGGGGTGGGATAGTGTCCCTAGACTTGTTAATAGTGCCAACATGTTGCCATACATAAATGTGACTGAATGACTTTTGGGAATTTGAAAATTCGGGAACAGTGGAGTTGGATAATTTGGGAATTTTCAAATTTGGGGACTTGGAAATTTGAGAATTTGGGGAGAATTGTAAATTTAGTATCTTGAAATTTTGAAATTTGGGAATTCGAGAATTTTACAATTGGGGATTTGGAAATTTTAGGACTGGAAATTTTTGAAATAGGGGGATCTAGAGATTTGGAAATTTGCAACATTGGTATTAGGAAATTTCAGAATTCGAAATTTTGGAAATTTGAAAATTTGGGGATACGGGGTTTAAAAGATTATAATTATGGTACCTCCATAATTAGAAATTTGAGAATTCAAGAATTTCGCACTTGGAAATTTGGAAATTTGAGAACAGATTATTCGGAAATTCGAACGTTTGGAAATCGGGGAATCTAGAAATTTGAAATCCTACGACTTAGAAATTTTATAATTCGAGAATTTCGGAATTTCGGAATTTAGAAATTTGAAAATTCGATATCTTTATATTTGTGATTCAAGATCCATGTCATACTCTGATTACGCCAATGGCTGCACGCTGAAAATATGTCTAACAATCTATTACGAGCACGTATCAGGATTTGCAATTAATCGACATTGTTCCTGGTCAACTAAACGTGCCCACATTTTTATGAAATCAAAATTCTTCTATCGTTTCAGTGTTTGTCGTTTTAGTTTACCTTCCGGCGAGAAATCGCGTTTGCACCTGCAAGATACTTTCTAGATAAGCAAACCAGATAGATCTGCGAGGTAGAGCAGGCAATCGGTTGTTTGGTTAACGATTTCAGATATTTGCACTTCGAGTGTTAATTTATTAAGCCAGTTACTATTAGACCAAAAACGTACGCGTTTCTTTTCGTGCGCGAAGAAGGAACAATATGTCCCATACATAATACACTTTAATTATCTTATAAACTCTTTTCGAACGGTACGACTATGTATTTTATTTTAATAGCTCGAGTTAAATGATATTTAAAATGTATGTTATAAAACCTGATTAACACACCGGTTTTAATTGCTCAACGTTCCGGTGTAATTATCACATGGACATGATTCCCATGTAACAATTCTTTTTTTCACATCGATACTTGCGTAAGGGTAATAAAAAATAGAACACGTTCAAAGTTGAACTCGTGCGTGGATTAAAAATGTATGCAAGATTTAAGGTATATTTACAATGTATATATTACGAGGTTTTGTATCGATATCGTTGTAAATAAATTAATTATTCATAAATTGAACGTAGTATTTATTCATTTCCACAATGCCCTTAAATTGCAATTAACATAAGCTATACAATTACACACAATTGTACACAACTGATACTAAATGAGGTATCTGAATTTGAGATTAACGGAGGTTTCCTTGAATTAAAAATAATCGTCACAAAAGGAACCTCACATTGTTGCTACTTGATTTTAGGAAAGCCCAGAAAAGACTCAGGGAGAGACTAGGGAAGATCTAAAGGGTCTAGAAAAGAACTTTAGGAGTCTAGGAAAGAACCCAGAGAGAATTCAGGGAGTCCTTCGATTCACTTCAATGAACATAATGAAAAAAAAAAACGGTACATCGTTAAAAAAAACAGGCAGATTCTTGGAAGAAAATTAATTGATCGCATTATTCACAATTTACTTCAATGAAAATTCAAAGTCGCTGCATTAAGAGAAGGTCGCATTCAAAGATGCAACATTTCACCCAGATCCAGCGACATAGTTGTACTGAATAAACGACGAATAATTACCATATAAGATACGTCCTAGTTTCTATGGTTCTCGTGATCACAGTGCAAAGTATTTGCCATTGTAACCATTACGATCCTCTGACAACATCGATGTTTTATGCACAATTGGTTATTATTCCCACGACTTATTTTACGTGCGTTAAGAAACTGCCTGTGTAATTGCTACTAGCTAGACACGAAAGTTAAACGGTTTGCAACCTGTTAGGCGCTATAATAGTTTCAGATGTACAAGTCGGTTCATGTTACGGGATCGGTCATATAACTAGAGACTATCTGCTTTCTCGACCACCAACGAATTTTTCTTCTCTTAGTACTTCATGTTTGTATAAAAAAAATTTCAATTCGGATAGTACTTGTTTATATTTCTTTGATGTAAAATTTTATTTGTATAAACTTTATGAATACGAACAATTATATTCTTTACAAACATAAATAACTTCAATCTTTAAAAATGTAATGCATTCTTTAAATACAAAATTTATATTCTTCGAGCAGAAATATTTATATTCTTCAAATGCAAGTATTTATCATTCTTCAAATACAAATATTTATATTCTTCAAATGCAAATATTTGTCATTCTTCAAATAAAAGAATTTATAAAATGTTTATAAATGTAAATATATTTGTATTTATACTTCCTTATATACAAATATCCACATCTTTTAAATATGAACATCAATATCGATTGAACCTAAAACTTTGATCTTTGAACGAATGTACATATATGGTACATTGTTACACGTTACATAAATGCTGTGACTAAATTCGTGGAAAAATTTTGTATCGCCATTCCTCGAGTCATAACCAATCATCCTGTCTAAGAAACTAAAAAGTTCACAACTAATTATCCTGTTTACGAGTTGAAACGGCAAGGTTTCCCAATTTTCCGCGTAAGGAGGTTCTTTTTATTCGGAGGTGTATCCTGCACGGTATTTTCGTCCGCGAGTGATTCAACCACGCGAACGAAGGAGTGGGAACGAGGGTACGTTACCGGAATTTCGTAAATTCTTTCCATGGACGTAGACAGATCTTTCGTAAAACCGTGAACGACCTTCGTGAGTGATTCCAGGCACCCGGGAGGCACTCATCTCGTTAGTGTCGGCTCCGCCGTCCAACAAGATGCACTTGTTCTTACGCGTTGCTGTCGCTGCGTGGATCCCTTGCGCACCCGGAAACTGCCAGAGTTTTCGCTGAACGAACGACGTCGTCGACTTTCCATTTTTCGTCGAGGTAAGCACAATCTCGCAGCAATATTTTTCTTACTTTTTATATGAATTTTTCTTATTTCGTCCGGAGGAAGATTTTTCCGTGTCTTCACTTTGCTCGAATTTTTCGTCACTAGAAGATACCGGTGTTAGTTATCGGTGTTATTGTGATTACTCGTTGTATCACCACGCAATGTGTAGTTATAAAGTTAGGCATAAATAAAGGGTAGTTACAAATGATTGAGTTAGTTAAAAATATAGTGTAGTTATAAATAACGCGTTAAATCTCCATGCGTCGTACTATCACACGTTGGATAACCACGAGACCACCATGCGTTGTATAACAACGCGTTACATAGTTACGGGTTCAACAGTTGTGTATCAAGTGTTATATTCTCCACTCGTTGTATCTGGGACGCGTTCTATTCGCTACGCGTGGAATCATCATATGTACAATCTCCGTATGTGGAGTTACTACGTGTTGTATCCGTTGCGTGTACGATCACCACGAGTTGTATTTATAATATGCGGAACCACCAAGCGCTGTATTCTCCACTCGTTGTATCTGGCACGCATTCTATTCGCTACGCATAGAATCATTCATATGTAGAATCTCCATATGTAGAATTAGTACGTGTTGTATTCGTTGCGTATGGAATCGCCACGAGTTGTATTTACAATATGCAGAAACACCAAGCGTTGTATTACCACACATGGAGTTTCCACGCGTTGTATTTTCCATGCATTGTATTTTTCCTACGTAGAATTACCACACGTTGTATTTTCCACACGTTGAAATCTCGACGCGTTCAACTTTCCATGCATTGAAATCTCCAGCTATAGAATCGTCACGCGCTGTATTCTTCGTTCGTAAAGTTGCCAGAAGTAGAATTACCACGCGTTGTATTTTTAGACACGATGTGTTCTCTACGCATTGCATTTTCCATACGTTGTATTTTTAACTCGTTGTATTTTCCATACATTGTATTGCCACTCGTGATCACCTCAATGTATTAGGTTGTTCGGAAAGTAATTTCGTTTCTTTCTGAAAATGAAAGACGATTTTCATTGGATACTTTTTTTGCTTCAACAGCATTTTTAAAAAAGTAAAATATTCCGAAAATGCTGCTTTACACATTCCATATTCGATAGAATACCAACCACAAACAACTGTGTAAAATCAATCGAACTTTTTCACAAGCAAACCACTTGGGAAAAAGACAAAATCACTTTCCAAACAACCCAATATTAATAACTCTAAAAGTCAATCGCTAATCTTGCTCCATCCACTGCAATATAACAAGAGCTGGCCGTAGCATTACGTAAGTGCTGTAATAATTTATACAAAATGCAAAGGATGATTCTTAATTTTTCACTGAAAATATTCGACTTCCCTGCATACATATATCAGTTTTGGTTCTCGAATTCGTAGATTGCTTCGTGGTAGTATCCTCGTTGACCATTTCATAACTCATTACGAAGTCATTACGTAAAAACCAATTCGTCCACGTTCTATTATACAACACGTTGCCGAAATGTGTGACAGGAGAAACTTTACATAATATCTAGTCAAATTCGTATACAAAAATATATTCGTACGTATCCCCGAACGAGATACGGAATCGATTGCAATCGATCGTCAGAGGAGTGCACGATACTTCTCGAACGTGAATGACACGCTAAATTGCGGTACAAAGTTTTTTTCTCCTCTTATGTTTCTTTTTGTGACGCAGTTACCGAGATATTAGAACGATCAACGTCCGCTGTTCTTGTCACGAAGTCGATTTCTGGACGTTGTATGGAACACTCACGGTTTGGTTTTGCACGCGAAATTAGGTACAACAATGAGTTTCGTGGCTCCTGGTTGAGGATCTTTATAAAAAATTACATCGGACGTTTCTTGTAGGTAAAGGAATCAGCTGCACGCGAGAAGATAACAAGGAATTGCATAAGAATCGGTGGGACAGCAAGGATTGCGCAACAATTGTGTGTGCAGAGCAAATAAAAGTAAGTAGAAAGTGAAACACTTGTCATCGAAAGAAAACGATACTGTTTGTACGCTATCCCACGTCCCGTTTAATTAAAGGATTTAATGTTATCGCCGGTATCAATTATTTATCGGATGCATGAGAAATGGAGAGTGTAATGAAAACTCGTGCGAAATGAGTTAATGGAAGATAATGTAGATGAAGTGTGATAATAGAGAAAATAGTATGCATACGGTGACAGTGAGATCTATTTGCATGTGGTACTCACATATGGAACAGATAAGTAATAATTTATAGCTATAGGTTATAGTCCATAATTATTGAAATCTGGATGGTAAAGATTGGAACAATTTTTTATATTATTTTTGCTTTTGACATTTATATTCGTGGTGGATGTAGAAAATTTTGTTGGTACTTTGGATGTTTGGATAATTGAAGTTGGGGAAAATTCGAATAAAAGAGAATTTCGGGTTTGGGAATTGGGAACTTTGAAAATTTGGAAGTATGGAATTTGTGAATTAGGGGAACTCGAGATTCGGCAATTTGGCTATTTGAGGATTTGGGAAATTGGAATACTGGATAATTGGAAAATACAAAAATTGAAAAATGGAGATGAATGGGATAAACTGAGAAATTATGGAAGTGCAAAATTTGGGAATTTGGAAATTAGTCATTTGGAACTTGGAATTTGACAAAATTGGAAAATTCGGGGATTTAGAAAATGGGGAAATTAAAATACTGCAAAACTGGAAAATGAAAAATTGGAAAATTGAAAAATTGAGAACTTGGGAATTTGGCACATTAAAATTATAAATTGGAAATTTGGAAATAATGAACATGAAAGTACTTGAGGGAGTTGGAGCACCGAACAATTGAAAAATGAGAAAGCTGAAAAATGGCAAAATTCAGGAACTGCAATGTCGATATGCAATAAAAATGAAGTAATCTGAAATATGAAAGGGCCAAAGAGAGCAATTTACGTGCGAAGAAACACGTGGTCGCGTGACGGCGAACAGTGAAAGTGAAAGATCCTTGAGTCGAACATAACTAGGTCCACGTGGTTCTGTTTCAAACGTTAAGTATCGATTCTGTCTAAGTCCGAGCTGCACGTACACTGCATGGTCTTTTCACCGGGAATAAATTTACTCGATCTACGGAGTACCACTATATGAATACGTTTGAAAAGTGTCAACCTGTTCTTTCGATTATCTAACACCAGACACGCCGAGTGTGTCGGTTTGTGAAAATGTGCGTGTTCAACGACGTGACAGTCGTTACTAACTTTTTTGGACGGTGTCTTTGCAACAATTTACTGGTCAACTGTCGTTCACTATGTAATTTGACGAAGGGACATTGAATCGCTTTAACAGGTTCAGTGTACCGAGATATGTTGTTACATTTTTAATTGATGCCCGTATCTCATCAACGTACGAAGACATTTCCGTCATAATCTGCATCGAATAAAACTTTCTGGGTTACCTGATACAAGGTTACATAAAATGCATCAATTTCACACAACGAAGTGGTCGTTCGCACCAGCCAAGTTCGGCGCTGTTGGAGTTAAATGCATTTAACGATCGGTGCAGAACCTTTCACGTGGTCGCGTAATCGACAGAAATTCCAGCTGGATAACTCGTGAAACTTCCGTAGAAAGTTTCAGTTGCTGGTCCAGTGGTTTGCACGAGCCTTCGGCGTAAGGCGGTAGCGAAAAATGATTATGCTATAGCGTTAACCGAATTATTTTCCGACCACGATAGAGGTAAAAGAACAATGAAGACTGAAATGCTTTGTAATACATGAAGAAAAACAAGAAGTGTGAAGAAACAAAAGTCCATTAAAAACAAATGTATCATAAAAAACATGTATTGTTTACCCGAATGAATGTGTAACAATTGCATATAGTTTAGCATTGTGTTAAACATTAATAATTGGTAATTTCTCATGATTATAAGCATCGTAAGAGTTTATTCGTAACGACCGCATGGCGATTACCATGCATATTAATTTTTCAACTCGGTAAGCAGCTTCGATTTCACTTTAAATTGGTCTTATGCGATGTCTACCGATTACGTGATACATTCTAACTGTTCTTGGTCATTTATAAAGGGCTGAAACGGACGAATCGATCAGGTACATTTACGGAATGTGGATAAACTGGGTGACCTCGTGTTCGCATTCAGTTAAACGCGACGTTTACAGAGCGTCTTGTGGCAAACAGTGTCAATTTGATCTTGTTATCTAGTTGAAAACAATTCTGGATATAAAGATACAATCAGAGATAATGTCATAGATTATTGGATTTCAAAAGTTGGAAAATTTCATGGTTCAACATATCAAGTTTCTAAAATTCAAAATTTCGAAGTGCTGGAACTTCCTAAATTTCGAAGTTCCAGAATTCTAAAGATTTATAATTTCAGATATTCAATTTTCCTAATTTCTGAGATCCTAATTTCCTACAGTTCTGGAGGTATAAAATTTCTACATCCTTAAGCCGCAGAGCACTAAAACCCTCGAATTCAAAAATCCCAATCTTTCACAGTCCTAAACTGTCAACGTCTGAAAATCTTAAATGCCAAAGCCCCTGAATCCCAAATTTTCCAAAATCCTACAGCCTCGGAGTTTCAAAATTTTTAAATCCCCAAGTCCCAAAATCCCAAAATTCCAATTTTTCAAAGTCACAAATTCCCGGAGCCCCAAAATTCCGAAATCCCAAAATCGCAAAATTGCAAAATTCCAGTCACAAATTACCAAAATCCAGAAATTCCAAAACCTCAAAAGTCCAAATTTTAAAAATTCGAAAATCCCAAAGCCTCTATTTCCTAAAATCCCAAAATCCCAAAATTGAAAATTCTCAAAGTACGGAAATTCTAAGACTCCGCACTACCAAAGCACCTAATCTTCAAAATCCTAATCCTTCAAATTCCTAAACTTCCAACGTCCCAAAATCCCAAACATCCAAAACGTAATTCCAGCCACAAAGTCCCATCGTGAACGAAGAAGCGCGCCGTGAACAGTGAATCACAGTCCGGCCGCGATCTTGCAATCGCAATTACGGCGAAATCGATTACGAAAATCAACGGTCGATCGTTTCGAAAGTCCCGAAATATCCCCGCTAGTGAATTCCCTGCACGCGTTCCACGGGGGTCACGTATGTGCCGCTGAAAATGGAGCAGAGGACCAACCGCTGGGCCAGGGACCCTCCTCAGACCGAATTACGATCGTTACTGGACAGTCGTTGTCCGTCTGGCCCGATGTCTGCCTCCCGTTCGATCCGATCGCGTGTTTCATCGACCGTGCAAAACCCCGTGCACAGCTGAGTCGCGTTAATCGATCATATTTTTCAAGTGCGCTGGAAAGTGGAAACAGTGAAAGCGCGACGCGGATGCGCGGGTAATACCGTGTTTATGAATTTTACTCGTTTCGTTGTTCAACGACGCTCCCTTGCGCACACGTGTGTCTCCCGCGAATGTGGCAAAAATTTCCCGCGAATCGATAGTTGGCCAATCGACGGAGGTACGCTTTAAATCGAATATAGCCGCGGATCGAATACGAATCGCCTGTTTTAATCGCGTTCTTTTCCCATTTCCCTGGCGGGATACTCGGCTTGTTTACGTGATGGGAATCGCGCGAACATCGTGAGCGATTAATCGGACATTTCGCGAGAAAATGGCCAACGCCTTCTGGCAATCGCGGTTCCATTAGTTGTCCGATTTCCTTCTTTCATTATGGTCGAACCGGCGGATCGAGTTCATGCGACTCGCGCGCGACAGCTTCTCACAGCAAGTATCAAGATTTTATTTTCGTTCATTTTCATATTCAATCTCCCAATTCGCAATGCGGTGTTTTCTTTTCATAATTGCTCGATCATCGATTGTCGATCGGTTTGGTCGACAGTGTTCGCTTCATTCAATTATACGATCAATTTAATGTCGATACGAGTTGATATTAAATTGTATATTAACATAATTTAATATTAAAACAAATTAACATGAAATTGTACATTAAATCAATTTAATGTTAAAACAAGTTAATGTCAGATTATACATTATGCAAATAATTTCATTTGACATCAAAATACTGAATAAAAAAATAGTACATTAAATCAATTTAATGTGAAAACAATTTAATATGGAATTATCTATTAAATCAAGTTAATACCAAATAAATATTACATCGAGTTAGTATAAGAACAGCCTAATGAATTAAAACGATTGTCATTTTAATAACACGAATTATCGTGCTGTTCTTGTCGAAACGTACGCGGTTGTTCGTATACTTATATTGTGCACCCAAATTTGCCTTCGTGTCGCTAACGATATCAGAACTCCGTGATTAATTAAGAGTGTTTGATTACAGATGCAGGTGTCGTCGATTAATTTGTTCCTGACTGGCGTATCGCTATTGTGTTTCGTTCACCCCCTCCATACCGACCCCCAGCCACCATATTGGATGAATTATGAGACGTACAATCCGGCGGGCAACCGATTGCATCCACTGCATCGCGTGCAAGAAGTTCCACATCGATACGAATCGTTGATCGCTCAAGAATCACCGTCACACGTGACACGCCACGAGCAGAGACCACCCACGTTAGAATTAAGTTATTATCGAAGCTTGCCAAACTTGAACCACCCTGAAAGAGTACCTGAATCGAAGTACCCGGCACAAGAACAATATTATGGCTACGACAATTATTTTGTACCCGATCACCCGAAACGAGAGGATTCCAAAGAGATAGCTCTCGAAGAGGAGAATGCCGAAAGTAATTTAAGAGAGGAGGAGATGTTGGAGAAATTCAGAATACTGGATAAACTGTTGTCCGAGGACTCGAACGAGAAGGACCTCGACACGAACGCGATCGGGGACAAAATCATCCCCGAAGAGTCGAAAAGGGTTGTCAGAGAGGTTCGGAAGCAGAAACCAGGTTTCTTTTGGACCTTGGCGAGGGTCACTTTCGAAGTAAGATAACCAGATACATTTCGATAGTCTAAAAGTGTTATAATACTATTAGGTCGACGCACAAAAATTTTCTGAACAACTTCAATCCCTCGTGTTACGATTTATTCGGCAAGTGCGTCGGGCATAACAAGCTATTAATTATTGCAACATTAATGTTTCCAAAGAAAGTTCGAATGTTAAGACTGTTCTGCATTCAGTGATCCTCGATGGTGCTAATAACAATTAGACCGAAATGGAACATTCAACCGTATTAACACTAGAACTACCAATCAGTCAAAAGGACTGGTTTCGGGTTTGACATTTTGTGTCATAAAATTTTTTGGTCGACCTTTTGTCAAAATATCATGCAATATTTATTCATTTATTTTTCTACTTCATTTTCAATTCTAAAGTAAGTATGCATTTAATATTAGTATTTCTAGTGTTAAAAATATAAACAAAATGTATCTTATTTGGACCGCGAGTGCGTCACGACAGCTCGTCATAGCACAAGGGGTGAAATCGTGATTTTTCGTACAAAGTCGGAGCAGTTCCAAATTTCAAACTCGTTTCAGACTATCAACGACACGAGATCGGCGATCAAACAGATCAGCGAGATCATCAACAACAACATCGCGCCGGACTCGGCCACTCAGGCTTCGATGACCAGCGCGTTGACGGCCATTGGATCAACGAATACGACCGGAAACGCGACCGTCAACGCGACGGAAACAACGAGCACACCGAGACCCAGAGCGCAAATGAACTTCACGTTAACACGAAGCGGATTGCAGAGACTGATTAGGAGAAACGTTCTGGGTCTCGTTAGACTTTTCAACATCGAGTGGAAGGACGCGTTGAATGTGAGACGTTTTGTCTTTCCTTTTTGTATAACTAGACAATTCAGAAACGGTCGTATCATCGACGTTTTATAATTTTTCAGCAATCGGAGGTAAACGTGAAGGAGTTCCAAAGAGACCTGAGCAAACAGGTGGGGATGTACCTTCAGGACAATCCAAACGCCTACTAGAACGAACAAGGAAAGAACCACGAAATCAATTCGCAGAAATTAATCCATGTATATTTCGTTAGCTTGTAGCCAAAGACTATTTACGACTACTTGAATTAAAGCGTACATTCGAAACTCGACTTAATTTGTTGAATCGAAAACTGGTCTTGGAATCTGGGGAGAGCCTAACTCAGAACGTGGACGGATAAGTCGAGCATGGACTTTTCACTTAGGAGACTTTTCTTGTCTGAAAGTCTCGTTTTCTTGTCTTCTCCTTGTCCGTGCGTCTGTACTTTCAAGAAGAGGTACTCGGTTAGGTTCTCTCCGAATTTCGAGTAGGACTAGAAAACGTAGAAAATTTGGTTATCGACCTAATACGCTCGGATGAATCGAGCTCAAGGACGCTCGAGCATCTGTTTCAAAACACCGACGAAATTATGGCTGTATCTGGCCCACGTTACGTCACCTCGAAAGATCATCGTCCGAATATTTATGTAACAAAACGACCCACGCTGTCGAGTTGGATTCCCCTACGGGTGATCAGGGAAACAGGCACGGTAGGTATCGGACGCAAATTTCGAGCACCTTTGGCTGCTTTCGATTGGTCGATGTTCGTCGTGAAATCTTTGGACTCGCCCTTATATGTATGCGGGTCAACGGAGTACCGTGTATTCTTCCAGAAAATTTGACGAACGAAGTGCTTTTTGAAGAGCGTCTCCTCATTTACGGTATTTCTCAAGTGTCTGATGAAGCAAGTATATTATTAAAAACATTGGTGAGTAGATACTGTAGATTGTTTTTTCTGTTGTGGATGAAACTTTCTCGTTTCCCAATGTTAATGATCTGAGTTCATAGCGGAGGTACAATCATGTGACTTTTCTTATTGGTCAATTTACCTAAATGAATCTTGCAATTCAACCTTTCAGTGACACTTGTAAATTTATTTTAGTCTACCTTGTTGACTTACAATGTTTACAACATTTGCTTAGACAACCCGTAATCAACATTGGGTCTTGAAAATTTTTCTGTTTCTGTATACCATTACTAATGTATCGGTTATTTATGCATCGTGCATGCTAAGGATCTACTAAAAAAATTGTAGTTTGGAAATGTAAAGAGTCTAACGCGCGTATTATGATGGTGGTTGCAATGTTCGGGTACATATTCAGAGGATGCATTTTTCATACATGTTATAACAGTCGTTTCACCTACGTAACGCGACTGCTTGGCGAAAGAAAGCGAAGGAGGGACTGACGGTGTGTCCGGAGATTACGTGAAATAGAAAGGATCGGTGATCGAGAAGTATTGCGTGAAGATCGGCAGGATCGAGGTTGTGATTGGTCGATCGTTGGCGTGGGATCTTGCAGTCACCCTTATAGATCCGTGGATCGTCCATTTACCTTGCAGTTTGTCGATCAAGAGGATCGATCGAAATCGAACGTGCAAGGAACATACTGTCATAGAAATGTTTGGGAGAAAGTGTGTTGTGTTTGCTGCTTTAGCTTGCGCCGTGACATCGGAGGGGGTGAGTTTCATTTCTATTCTTAGTTTTCGCATCTACATTTTAATTTTTATTTTTATACAGTATATTTACATTCTACTATATAATTTTTATACGACTAACTCACATTCTGATTACACACATTTTAATTTAATTTGATTTGGTCATAGAGTTTGATTCTAAATTTTGTACAGCAAATTTACGTTCTACTGTACAATTTTGATATAGTAAATTTTCATTCTATTATGCAAATTTTTATACGGGCAACTTACATTCTGTTATACAAATTTTTATACAGGAAACTTGAATTCTATTGTGCAAATTTTTGTGCAGCAAACGTACATTCTATTATACATATTTTTATACAGCAAATTTACATTCTATTAAACAAATGTTTTCCAGAGGCACTGTAAGTTAGAGTAGCGAATTTAATTATTTTCAATCTTGCTGTTCTGTATATTGAAAAATCAGCAGATCGGCGTTTTTGTTGAGTTTTGATAGTTGCAGGGTGATAAAACGCAATATGCTGAGTTTTACGAAAGAAGCAGTTTTAAGTCATTAGTGAACGAATAAAAATGTTAAACATTCTAATGGTCACCTAAAGGTTCAAAATAAAGATAAACATCGTCAACAGAGGATAAAGGAAGATATTCTATTCGAGAAAGATCGAAGACAGAAGATACGATGACCTTTCGATCAATAGGAGGCAGACAGAAAAACATTTGACTGTCTTTATATGTGGTGAAATGTAAAAGTGAAAGTTGGCAAAGAACGTGGGTATAAGAACAGCTGAAAACCCCCTGTGGGCATCGCCAAACATATAACCCGCATCCACGAATTTATAAACACGATTACGTTATGTAGGACACAACAAACGTTTATCACCTCCTTCTCATTTTACAAAAACGAGGTCAAAAACTGCTGTCAAAATTCCTACGTCTTTTATTGCAGGCGATGCTTCATAGGACGAAACGTCAAAATTTTCCTGAAGAAGGTGGTCAAGTGATAGACAAAATTTTTGATGTAAGATTTGTCTTCCATTTTTGTATCTGTTGAATACGTTTGCTTGTATTAAAATTAAAGGGTAATTTTATGTACTTCAGATACCAATCACGGCCATTAAGCAGACTGCCGCAGCTGCTCATTCGTTCAGTCCAGAAAATTCGCATCTCGTCGACAGCGTTTTCAAGGTATTTCTACCTTCCTCTATTTATACAATATTCGTATAATATAAATATAACAGAGCATATATTTATAGTATAAATATGTATGGATCTACAGTTATACATGTATACACATGCATGGCTCTATTAGAGGCAATATAAAGAGGGTGTGTACGTTTCTTTAAGATCCCCGTATCGACCCTGGAAGCTGTTGGCAATTTGGTAAAAGCAACGTCGGGACAAAGACGTCAAAATGCGGACGAATTGCAACGCATACGGCAGGAAAGAAGAGAGAGAATAATAGCACAAAGAGAACGACAAAGGTTGCAGAGAGAACAACTGCAACAGCAACGTATAAAACAGCTGCAAACGAAGAAGACTCTCAAGATAAAGGACAAAGATCCGTTCGGTTTGAACAGCTTAGCCTTTCTGGTTGGTAATCATGGGATTTTAGGTAGTATTCAAGGTGTATTTGGTGGTCACGGTGGTCATGGTGGGCATGGTGGGAATGGCGGTCACGGTGGTCACGGTAAATATTGTATTTAGCCGTACGTAAGTACCTAGTCGATAATAAAGCGCATGCAGAACGACAGTCGATAGAATGCACGGGGTGTTCTAGAATTCATGTGTTGCGTAACACGTTAATCGCAGTCATTAGTATTTTATTATGCAAAGTAGCGGGTGGATCGAATTAAACACGAAATGGTGGTATTCTATGTAATTACGGTAATCGCGTGTCGTATTATACACGTACGTTTTCACATTGCTAATGCGTTAATACACGTTCAACGATACCGTTTAGGTTTCTTGACGCAAATTATCGGTTCGCACAGTCAGTAGCGTTGTGAATATCCTGCACCTGCACTTGCATGCGCGTATTTCGAGTTCTATTTAACATTGTCTGTGACAAAATACGCGACGAATAATTTGTCGTAGGTTCCCACGGAAGTGGCGGAAGTCACGGAAGCACGTCAGACAATAACCAGAACACCTACGAAGTCCACGAGAACATAGAAGAAGATACGAACTACTCGTGGCACGGAATCACCGCCGGTTTCGGATCCTTCCATGGTTCTCGACCAACGCAAGCTGACATCACTATACAAAACAAAATCGCTCCCAAAGACAAACTATCGAACGGGTATAAATTGCAGCATAAAATTTCAAACTCGAGAGACAGACCGTTCTACGACGAAGATGCACCGCTGGAGAACAAAATCGCGCCCAAAAGCAACAGAATATCGTTTCGATCTTGAGAAACGTGGTAATCGTTTGTCGTAAGGTTCGAATGGAAACATTGATAACGTACGTTGGCCTTCGTGTTCACATAGAAAACAGAGAACAGTATTAGCGTAGAATTGTATAAGTAACGTGTGGACAATTTCACAGAATCATCGTAACACCGATAAGCTTATGTGGATGAATCATTTCGTTGCTGTTTATGTGCGGCTTAAAAACGAGGAATTTTATTACTCGACGGAACGAAATTGGAAAAACTGTCGTTATGATAACTATGGTAAACTTTCGTTTTATCTAGGAACATTTGTTATATCGCGCGTCCACGAGTTTTACTTTTACATCAACGCTTCGTATTTCCACGGATTGTACTTTTGCGTGGCGTATTTTTATTCGTCGAATTTACACGCGTTGTACTATTTCACGTTGAATACCTACGGGTTGCATTTCTACGCGTTGAATCAACAATTATTGTACATAAACGTCTTGAACTTCCATACGTTGAATTTCAACACGTTAGATATCTACTCGTCGAATTTATACGCGTTAGATGCCGTCATGTTGGATATAGTCGCGCTGGATATCGACACGCTGCATATCGACCCGCTGGATATCAACGCAGTGGAGATCAACGCATTGGTTTTTCACCTGTTAGATTAATTCGTGTTGAGTTTCGACGCTTTAGATTTCTATTTGCCGAAGATACACACGTTGGATATCGACGTGTTAGGTATCAGCGCGTTAGATATCAACACGTTGGATATCGACGTGTTAGGTATCAGCGCGTTAGATATCAACACGTTGGGTTTCGACACGTTAGATTTCTACTTGCAGAAGTTACAAGCATTGGACATCGACGCGTTAAACCTTAACATGTTGAATATCGACGCGTTAGATATCGACGTGTTAGGTATCAACACGTTAGATATCAACGCGTTAGATTTCTACTCGCTGAATACACGTGCGTTGGATATCGACGCGTTATATTTCGTCGCATTAAATTTCTACGCGTTGTACATCCATGCTTTATACTTCAACAAATTGTATATTCGCGGCTTAGAATGCCATTCTTTGGATCTCCAAGCGCAGATGATCATGCATTGCATCTGCCTGCGTTATATAACCGCGACTCGTTATATGACCACACATTCAATCGCCACGGCAATCCTCGAGCTCTGCAAGAACCTCCCGTATTCAGGTTCTTATGCTTTAACATAATATATTGCACGAGTAACATAATATTTATGTGACACAAAATTTATGAAGTTTTTTTATCTCGATTTATCCATCGTATTGAGTTTATAACGCTGACTAATGTCCACGGTGTTCAACGCGTTAACGTACTTGAAATTTGTGAGACAAGCAAAATGAATGAGACTCGTAATAATACATTCATTCATGAGAGATTGCGATAAGATAACCACTGTCCCTTCCGAATGATACTAACGGTGTACAAATTGCTTACGAATGTGCAACACAATTACCGTTTCTATATTTTAATGACAGCGATTAGTGTAATTGTACGAATCTCTGTCCCAAATGTGTTTTCGTGGACATTGCTCCGTGTCGTGACGACATGTATTAAGCTTTATGCGTGAGTTCGTCGAGAAATTTCGATACACGGTGGCGCGTTTGTACGGGAGTCACGAAAAATTTGCGAATTGACATGCGAGTCGGCGCGGTGAAAAATGTCCATATTATTCGAGCGTAACATCGTGAACGAAAAGGAAGCACGTGTACGCGTGTCGCTTTGAATCGAAATAAACTTCCTATTCCTTTGTCTAAAACGATCGTTAATTCTATCACCTTCATTCTGCCGCGAATGCAAAAATTCCTACGAACAATTTCATTCTCGTGCGTGGCTAATAAACTTACGCGTAGTTTGCTAAGTATTCCAATTGAATATCAACTGTCTGCATGAAATTTGGAGACAACTACACATTTATCATTCTTCCGCGTTAGCATCGAACTTCGTGAATAACAACTACGTATTCGAATAAAAACTTGACTTTTCGATTAGCACCATTTATTTAATTACGTTCTAAATCGTAATGCATAATCGAAATTATGAAACGATACCTCGGTTTCCTCGGTAATCACACACGCAACTTCCGATTCTGTTTTTACGCGGTAAGACGTCAGTGATGCATGCAATTTCAGCCGATACGGTAATTATTTCGTCACGTTGTATTAAATTATTCCTGAATTATAATATCCGAGTAAACGCACGTAAAATGTCGGGTACGCAAGGTCGAATGATTCATGCTATCCGACCGACAGTCAGTTTATGGAGACAATTATTTTGTGCTACTTCAAACATTTCTATGAGAGAATTTCGTAGCTGTATTTAAGTCTAGTTCGGGTACAACGAACTTAACGGTGATCATATTCGCGATGGCTTCGATTTAAATTAATAAAATATACGCAGTGAAAGGTATTTTCAGTAGCCTGTTTGCCAGTCAGGATGACTCGACCAAAATGTAGATACGGGAAGAAGAAGCATTGATTGTTCATTCATCAGAAACAGTTTTTTAAATATTTATGAATGTTGGAAGGAGGTTTCGATTCGATTACGGTACTTTAGGCCATTTTAGATCGCTTTAGAAGAACTTCAATTCAAATTTACACATTGAGAAATTGATAAATTTATTAGTTGAAAAATTGATAAATTGACAATTCGACAAGTTAAGAAATTAACAAATTGACAAGTTGAAAGATTGATAAATTGACAAGTCGACAAGTTGAAAAATTAACAAATTGACAAGTTGAAAGATTGATAAATTGACAATTCAACAAATTGAAAAATTAACAAATTGACAAGTTGAATGATTTATATATTGACAATTCGACAAGTTGAGAAATTAACAAATTGACAAGTTGAATGATTGATAAATTGACAAGTCGACAAGTTGAGAAATTAACAAATTGACAAGTTGAAAGATTGATAAATTGACAAGTCGACAAGTTGTAAAATTAACAAATTGACAAGTTGAAAAATTAGTAAATTGAAAAATTGATAAATTTAACAATTCGACAAGTTTGCAAATTAACAAATTTTATGATTCTCAAACTTACAAACATTCAAGGAATATAACAGAAGTCGCTATACTGATCACTGATCTAGTGTACAGAGTACCATAGTGCAAAAAATAATGTCAAGTTTTGCCCAAGGCTCCAAGAATTGTAAAGACGGATCTCACAATTACAAGTCGATATTCAGCCAAATTCTACGTAGAAAACAAGAAGAAACGACGTCACGTTCGATAGAGTACATCTGCATCCAATTAGCCCGCTTGTTCCTAACCATCATCCTGATCTGGTTTCCGCGAACGTCATCAACGTCGTTTCTGCAAAACGCGAATCATTCTTCCTGTACACAACAGATGTTTCATCGTTATTACGCGAAAACATCATTAATAACCAGAACTGTCTCATGGTCAAACGAACACAAACCTGCTGTTCCTGGGTACTTAAAATCTTCAGCAGGTTATGGTAATTCCTTTTTTCTACATCAGAGTTGAATTCTTTATTAATCAAAATTAGAGTATGCGTTGGACATCGATGAAAGAAATTATACTTTATTATGGAAATTTGTTATATCTTGATTCTTTATGAATCATGTTTTCCGAAGTCCCAAAGTATGAAGTCACAAACATTTCAAAAATTTCAAGGTTATGAAGGTACACTGTTTCAAAGTCCAACAATTTTGAAGGTCTGAAAGTGCAACATTTATAAGATTTCAAAGTTCCTAAAATCCCAATCTCTTATAGTTCCACATTAAAAATTGCACAGTCATAAAAAGCAAAAGTCCCGAACTTCAAAAATCCACAAAGTTCCATATTTCTTAGGTTTCAGCAACTCCAGTTCCAATGCCCTAAAGTCTCAAAGTCCAAAAATTCAGGGAATCACAAAGCCCTACATTTATAAAATTTCAAAAACTCCAGTTTCTAAAACCTCGAACTTCTATGGTTCCAAATTCCAAAGATTCCAAAAATCCTAGTGACCCAAAATCCCAATGTCTCAAAATCCTAAAGTTCCAAAGTCTCTCAACGTCCAAAAATCCCGTAAGTCTCAAAGTTCCACATTCCTAAGATCTCAAACTCCTCTGTTCCTAAAACACCCAAACTGTTTCAAATTTCCGAAACAGCAATACCCAAAAGTCTAAAAACCCTGAAGCACCAAAATCTCGACGCGTGTCGACCGTTTATTTTCATGTGAGCGGCCGTGAACCGTACATCCTGTGCTATTCGTGAACGAATTAACGAAGCAGAACGACCT
Source organism: Coelioxys conoideus (assembly GCA_947623535.1). Classification (NCBI taxonomy): domain Eukaryota; kingdom Metazoa; phylum Arthropoda; class Insecta; order Hymenoptera; family Megachilidae; genus Coelioxys; species Coelioxys conoideus. Next base: position 13,453,274 of record OX392459.1, read on the forward strand.
TGACCCCCGCAATCATAGTACATTCGGTGCACAATCGTGCGATTTGACGATAAGTTCACAGTCAGTGACAAAGTAACAGCGACTGGCCGGGCAACCTTTTTCTCTTCCTCTTCTTCTTCTACTTCTTCCTTTCAAAGGCTACGTCAGACAGCTTTATCCCTTCCCGTTGGGCTAAGCAGAGAGATGCCTTCGAGGTCTTTTTAGAAAACGGTAGTCAACTGTGGGGCGGCTCGAGGTGCTAGTCAGTTGATCGAAAGATGCTGTGCCGCAACGTTGTTGTGCTTCTCCTTGTTTGTTTGTTCGCCATTGTTCGTGGCATGCCGGATAACGCTGGCAGCGGCCAGGACTCTTCCGGGGTGAGTTTCTTTTCGTCGAGCACTCTTTGTTCGCGGTTCTTTTTGTTCAAACACGCAGACTGATCGTGACTCCTTGATTGCTCCTCACGAATTTCGAAAGCAAATCGACGGGTTCGACGGGCAATCTGAGTAATGGCTATATTTGGATTTTTCCAATCGTCACTACTTGACTTTGTTTGCTCCAAAGTTTGCTAACGAATAATAAATAGTATTTGCGGACGATGTACGTGAACGCGAATTTCGATTTGCTCCGATCGCAGGATATTTTGGTTCGCGTCGTATATATCAAATTATAAAGTACATCGATAATTATCAAATTATAAAATAAATCGACACTTATTGAATTCTAAAATAGATGGACAATTATCGGATTCTAAAATAAGTCGACAATTATCAAATTCTAAAATAAATCGACACTTATTGAATTCTAAAATAGATGGACAATTATCGGATTCTAAAATAAGTCGACAATTATCAAATTCTAAAATAAATGGACAATTATCAAATTCTAAAATAAATGGACAATTATCAAATTATAAAATAAATGGACAATTATCAAATTCTAAAATAAATCGATAATTATCAAATTCTAAAATAAATCGATAATTATCAAATTATAAAATAAATCGACAATTATAGATTTATGAAGTAAATCAATAGTTGTGAAATTCTCGTTGCAATTGCTGAAACAGCAGGTGAATAACGAAAAGTATCTGAACGAAAGAAAGGAGCTGCAACGGTGGAAAATGATTAGGTAATCTTCAAACGCAACCACGCCAAGAGAAAGGATGGCGGAAGTATTCGTCTGCAGAATATGCATTCGCTAAACGACCATGTTCTTTCGATAGTCATTATAATTAATAGACACGAATTAAGTATTAAGGTCACGGGTGCTTCATAAATAATAAACAGCTACTGTCTATCGAGCGTACGACGATTCAGCAAGTCATTGCTGCTCGAACTAATTTTTACAAATGTTCATATTCCTCATAAACAAATTACACGCTTATGGTGACACGAGTTAAACAATTTACATAATTGACCTGCATGTAAAACTAGATCATTTTACAAATTTTCCATTTCAATAGACTAAATATGTTAAGATGGTTTTCGTGAAATCTGTATTGATTGTCATCGAGCTAAAAATTGTATATGTGTATTAATCTATGTTTCACTGCTCGTTAATTTATCCAACTTCATTTTTAACTTCAAAGTTAAAAATAAATTATAATTGTAATTAACACATATTTTTTATATACTTACTAATAAATGAATAATACATACTCTTTTTACGTCTCACAATACGAGTGTTCATACACAAAGAATTAATGTTAAAGATACCTATCTAAAAATACATTTAAAGATTCCGCGATTACATACAAAAACGCAAACTTCACAAAAAGCGAACGTACGATATTCTTGCATTAATCCGTCGATATAATCTACATTGTTCACGAACTAACCGAATCCTTAATGACCCCTTCCAAACCGACATTTGCTGAAACAAAACAGCTCCTGAACAGCATAGTCACACTTCCCCGAATCGTCGAGTTCACTTAACATCATAAGTGCCTGACGAAATTCTTTCCAGTTAACGAGGTCGATTTCTCTACTCGTATTTTCGATATGTAGAAATTGATCGAAAGTAAACGATGACGAAGATATTAAACCGTGGAACGTAATTTCGCAGCTTCCGTTCATCCAGTTCACCAACGGAGGTATCAGGTTCAATTTCGCAGGCTACCACGCAGCTGCCGGATTGGGTGGTCTTCTTGGAGGCTCCAAAACAGGAGGTGGACTCCATGCTAGCGCCGGAACACCATGGGGTGCACACGCTGGTGCCGGTCTCGGTGGAATGCTTGGTGGTGACGATGGAACTGCCGGTTAGTATCGATCACTGGTCAGTCCGCGACGTAATACATCGCCATTCCACATAGGGATAAGAAATCGGTATAATTAAGCATTTCATAGCCACGCAGTGTGTGGTCTATCATCGCCACAGGTTATGTCAGCGCGCGTTGAATAGACAGTGCAACGCGACACATTGAATACAAATGCGATGAATTCGATTATGTCGGGATGCAGTGCATTCTACATTGTAGAAGAACATTTCCTTGCTACAGGGAAATTACAAAACACCGAAGCGTGTTTTGTTCAACTGTATCGCTGTTTAATTGCAACGAAAATTGTATTTTATCGAAATGTTATTCAATTCTGTACCTAACATTTCGAGCAAATACAATTTTCGTTGTTGCACCTATTATATTGGGGACGAATTGCGATGTTTGAAAATTAAATTTGTCGAATATCTAACGAGCTGAATCGCATCGCGTGGAGTTGCAACGTATCGAATCTGCAGTGCGTTAAATTTGCAATACGTCGAATTTACAGCGCGTTAAATTCAAAATTTGTCGAATTTGCAATATCCCAAATTACAATGCACGGAGTTGCATCGCTGCAAATTGCAACGCATCGAATTGCATCGAGTCAATCTTGCACCCCGTTGAATAGCAACTGGTTATACCAACATACACTCTAATATACCGTGTACACAAAGCACTCGTAATATTACACAGTACAATATTTCTCTTCCTTAAATATTTAAAAAACAATGAATCATTCAACAGGAGGAGGTTTATACGCGAGAGCTGGTCTCGGAAACGGGAGATCGGAAGCGGCGGCGGGCTTAGGCGGTCGTTTAGACGGAAGTGGCAGATCCAATGCTCCAGCCATTGGTGGTTTGTTCGCTGGTGCAAGATTGGGTGACCATGGTGTCGGAGCATTCAGCAGTGGTGGATCGAATGGTGCAAACGGGCCCAATGCAGCGCCAGGAAACGCAGAAACCGATGGAGAAAAAACAAACAAAGGCAAAAGCAACATCCAAGTCATTTCGCATGCTGGAAAGAAACCGCATAAAATAAAACAGGTATACGATAATGGTTCCCTCGCTCTTTCTTAGGACGACTTTACGACGTGCTTAACACTCAAGGTTGAATTTTTTAGGCAGTCGAAGAAGCACGAGCGACATTGGCTTCTAAACAAGTTGTGCCTGCGGCGGGCAAAGAGGTAAATGACTCAAAATGATCTAAAGGATGACTATAATCGGCCGATCTGTCGATATAAACCTCTAAGTGTTTTTTTATGTGTTCGTTACCGACCTCGTTACGTCCGTCAATGACAGACACGAGCTATGAAATAATTAAAACAATGTAATTGATATGGCAATAAAATTGTATGGTTTCATTTCTTGAACGTCTTTTGTAATAAACAAAGAATTATCATGCGATACTTTATCGTCGAGTATAAATTGGCATTGGGTAATCTATGAACGATCGAAACGACATTTATTTATAAAAAAGAAGAAACAATCTACGAAGAACGAATACGGGGTACAAAAGCGAGACAAAATTTTCCAGTTCGCAATGCTGTGGATATCGAAATAATTTCTTATAAAAAAAAATACGATTATGTTAGGTACGCGAAGTACACACAGACCAATCGACAACCCCGGCGGCAGCCAGTGTTTTCAACCCCCCTTCCGTACTTCCGGTTCCACAAGCTGGTGCAATACCGGAAGCACCTCTAGTACCTCCTTTGCCCAACCAAGCCAACGAAGTTGGGCAACTTGGTAAGAACGATGTTACGCCGACAACTCTGCTTTCCAAATTAAATTAACGCTAAAACTACCAAAGATGACCGTTTCACAAATATCGAATTTCAAATTACATTTGTTGAGATTGTTTTCTGGAAATTCGTACTGATTCTCATCTGGATAAAGAATTAATATGTGTATTAATTCATGTTTCGTCGTTTGATCACTTATTTTTCAGCTTTATTTTTTACTTCAATGTAATGGTGCATTATACGTCGGTAGTTTTAGTGTTAAGTTCATCAACAGTCAACACTAAGTTTTAGTTGATCGATATACATTTTCCAGAGCACCGTCCTCGACGATTGAAATTCACGCGACAAGCACGAAGATTCAGGAAGAGATTATTGGATCCCGCGAAGTATATCACCCACGATTCGTCCGTGGAGTCTCAGGAAACTCCCCAAGTAAAAGATCGAAAACGTCGTCAAGCGCCAAGCGATGTCCAAAATAGACCCATATCAGGAAACAACGGTACACCCGTGCAAAACGGCAGGAGCGACGGTTTCTTCGATGATATTTTCAAGGTAAATTAAAATTTTAACTATACACCAAGTGATGTTCTCAGCGTGAAATTTTTTTATCGCGATTCGATTAATTTTATGTTTTCGTAGATACCGATCTCGACGTTGGGTGCTGTCAACAGCTTCCTGAATAACAATGCCTCTTAACCAATAATATTGTTAAAGATGAATTGTTACATGTAATTTAGTATTAATAAAATCGCACGTCCATATATTGTATACACGTTTTTTTTAAGATTTCGTAAATAAATTTGTTAAACATAAACGAATTTCAATTTGTTCGAGCGGTGTCGAAATAGAATAAATTTACATGAATCGTATAGAACGGAAACGCGAAGAGTTCAATTGCGGTTAGATGCAATTTGATTACGTGTCGTAGTGCAATTTAACGAAGTGCAACGCGTTGAGTTGAAACGCATCTAATTATGAAGCGTAGAATGCAGCGCGTCGAAGTGCAACGTACTGTATTATAGCGTGGAGAAATGCAGCGCATCAAATTACGATGCACCCAACTGCAACGTGCCGAAATCTAATACCTCTAATTGTTGTACCACAGTTTTCAATATAGGGAATTACAACGCGACGAATTGCAACGCGTCGAAATTGCAACGTGCCAAAATTGCAATGCGTAAAAATTACAACGTGTCGAAATTGCAACGTGTCAAAATTGTAACGCATCGAAATTGCAACGCGTAGAAATTGCAACGCGTCGAAATTGCAACGTGTCAAAATTGCAACGCGTCGAAATTACAACGCAACGAAATAGCAACGCGTAGAAATTGCAATGCGTAAAAATTACAACGCGTCGAAATTGCAACGTGCCAAAATTGCAATGCGTAAAAATTACAACGTGTCGAAATTGCAACGTGTCAAAATTGTAACGCATCGAAATTGCAACGCGTAGAAATTGCAACGCGTAGAAATTGCAACGCGTCGAAATTGCAACGTGTCAAAATTGCAATGCGTAAAAATTACATCGCGTTGAAATTGCAATGCATCGAATTACAACGCGATGTAATTGCACTACACCGAATTCTCTCCACTTCCAACTAACCAAATCCCGTAATCAAAATTTTATTCCCACAAGTTCGAACGTAAATTTACAATAAACGAAGTAAAACCTTTTACGTATACTTGCTCTGCTGTATACCCACCCGCAGCAACGCACCACAAACACGAAATCGTGAATTTCAAAATAATCTGTGTTATTGCCTACGGTAGCGATATATTTAAGAACGAACAATAACTCAACATCGATGCACAGAATAAATAAAAACGAAACGACAGTTCGATAATCTAACGAATGCCAAGGCTAAGTTTTTGAACATGGTTTACGTACGTCGAACTAGAGGTGTCATTAAGTATTTACAATTAATGGCAGTGCGTTTTAGCATAAATTCACCGGAAAATATATATACCGAGGTACACGGCGATAAAAGGCACACGCAGAAAGAAGTACGACGGAAAGGTTTATTTTTTGGCAAGCGTTCGTTAATTAAATCAATTAAACGAATCGAACTTGACCGCGAAAATGAGATCCACCGTCTTCGGAATATTGTTCCTGCTGGCTGGAGCCCTGGCCAAGAACAGTGCACTCGAAGGCAAACAGTATAGTTCAATGTTACTTGGTAGAAATATAACGAAACAATCGTTGAAATTAGCAGAATTGCATAAGCGAAGTTCTGAATCCGAGATAAACGTCGACAATTTGAACGTGACTGGCCTAACCGCCGAAGTGAAGGAAATGGTCGGCGAAGTCGTCGGCAAAGTAGAAGACCGTAAGCTCTTTTTAACGATATTACATATAATAATTAAGCTTTTACAGGCTCGTGGATACAGTACAAGCTTGCTCTGTTTATGTGAGATTTGTAGGGGCCACTCTTAATTGACCTAAAAGCACTCATATTTTTTACACTTACGAACCTAGATAGATTAATGAACCTACACAGGATAAAGATACTCAATGCAACCGCTTTTTCTCAACACGCATTATTTTCGTTTTCAGTCACTTCTGATATAAAAGAGACCGTATTGGATATTCTGGAGAAAATGTTAACAATACCGGGGCTATCCGGTATCATGAACATGGTTCCACTTTTGCCAGAAATTGTAAAGGGCAAGTTTCCCATTAGATCGTTGTCTGATTTGTTCGCGCTGGATAAGCTTGCCCAATTAGTGAACGCACTTTTGCCAATCGACATATTGAGCCTCGTCCCGCAGATTATGACCCTAGTCAAATTCGTGCAAGATGTACTGGAGGTAAGTGTCCTGTTACCAAAATCATCTCCGTCCATGCAGTACACCTGCAAACTATTGCATTCTGTTTTATCGCACCTTTTGACGAGAATGAAATTTATCATTGAATTTATACATACATAGAATGAGTTCATACATAGAATTAATACATACATAGAATGAATACGGACATAGAATTTATACATACGTAGTATAAACACATACATAGAATTAATACATACATGGAACTAATACATGTATAGAATTGTTATATACATATAGAAATATGTATGTATGTTGGAAGTTGTATTAATTTATTAATTGTTGTTTCAGGAACCACTTCAGATTATTGGCGATTTAGTATCTACAATACTTTCGACTATCAAAAATGTGCTGTCAGCATTGATACCTATACCGTGAACGTCTGTATTATTATGTAAAATGTGTTTAAAAAATTAATTGAAATCTTATCAAATAGCGTGTGTTATCAATCGCATCCTCCTTGTTTCCTTTCTGACAGATGTCCCGAGAAAATGAAGGAGATTTATAAATTTGGAACATGAAATGTTAATAGAGAAGAGAAAATGGCGTAGCAGGATATGCAATAACAAATTATTCTGCTTGTCGCACTTTTTTCGCTAAAAAATATTTGCGATAGTAATTTTCGCCTTCTAAGTGTGCATACAATTTTCGTGAACATAGCTCTGACATGTTCCATGACGTTATTTGGCCTTCTATTTTAATCATTTGATACCCTAAATCGTAAATAAGACCTCGTATAATAAATATCTGCGAAAATATAAAGGCATCTTTCATACTTATCGAGTTGCTGGTTATTTAGTAACACGAAGGGTAGTTACCCTTTAACTCCGATCGATCGACCTTGCCTACAATAATTTTATTGACATCGATCGAATTTTCGAAGAAACACTTATCGATCGTGGTTCGAAACTTGCTCGATCGGTGTACGTGCCGCAAACATCGAGGAGCAAACTGAAAGAGAAAGTAAGCATGTCGTAAGACCATAAGGCGAGTATGTGATGGAACATAACGAAATTCTTTAGTCGCCAACCGACTACGAGACACAGAAGACATTCATTGCTGGACCTTTCTTCGTATTTCTCTATTTCTCTCCTGGTGCACCATAAAACGGTTTTGTATCAACGCATTCCGAAACCATCTAGTCGTGAGTACATTTCCGTGTCGGACAACAGCGACTTTCATTTATAAAACGAGGATTCCATTCAGCTCGAATGATTATAGGAAGATTGCATTATTCTCCACGATCATAGAAAGTAATATATTATTTTTGCAGAGTGATCATGTGTGCGCCGAGGGTGAAGAGCTTTTCACGTATCTGCGTTTTAATCGTCCTATGTTGTTTCGATCTATCGATCGGTCGACCTGCAGAACAACCCACAAAATTCACGTTAAACACCGGCGATACTGTAAAAAACATCGATTCGAGATTGGCGTCGACGTTGGATGAAATTCAAGTGAGTGACCTTCGTAATTCACGAACGTTTGAGCCTGTCATTCATCTGTCAAAATGTAATCGTCGTTATCTTGAAATTTGATTATCGATCATGAACTCTCGCGGATACTATCTGTGATCAAGGATCAGATGTTGAAATGGGTTCGATTATGTTTTGATAAATAATAGCAATGAGTGTACATATGTGCAAGTAGCTAGGAATATGCTCGAAATGGAGTTAAAAGTATCTTCACATGGATGAATTCAATTGAGGTTGATCGATAATCGGTAAAGTAGCGCGTGGGAAATAGTAATGCATTGAATAGCAATGGGTTGGATTTGATACGAGTCGAGCTTGTAGCGTGACGAATTTGCTATCCGTCGAATTTCGGGGCGTCGAGGTTGCAAAGCGTCGAATTTGCTACATTCCGAATTTACTGCGCTTTGAATTTGCTACGCGTTGAATTTACAGCGCGCCGGGATTGCGGTGCGTCGAATTTGCTGCGCGCCAAGATTGCGTTGCGTCGAATTTGCAGTGCGCCAAATTTTCTACGCTTCGACTTTACTATGCTTTGAATTTGCTACGCTTCGAATTTGCCACCCGTCGAATTTGCTACGCTTCGAGTTTACTATGCTTCGAATTTGCTACGCGTCAAATACGCGGCGCGTCGAGTTTGCAGAGCGTCAACATTGCTACACCTCGAATTTACTGCGCTTTAAATTTGCTACGCTTTGAATTTGCTACGCGTCGAATTGGCAGCGCGCCGAGATTGCGGTGCGTCGAATTTGCAGCGCGCCGAGTTTGCTACGCGTCGAATTTGCAACTCGTCAAATTTGCAGCGTGTTCAAATCCTCCACGTAAATCGAATGTCCAACGTATCGATCTAGCCAAAGTTTCAAATCGATTTCCGATAACGTACAAAATAGACAACCATTGAATCGCGAAAAAATGAGTCTCGCGACTAAAGTTGAAAAATCGAACCAATTAGTCAGTGAATTTTGTGGGCAGGTCAAAATTGTGTTTCGGCTTTTGTAGGAGTTTTTAGGTCGTTTCGTGGACGCGATAAGAATCGCAACAGGAAGATTCGTCAATTCTGTCACGTTGGCCAGAAACATCATAGCCGATCGGGCGGAGGTAATTGGCCTACTCACTTGATTAACATTTAACGTTGACCTTCGCCTGTCCCGTCGATATGTGGACGGTTTCTAGAAACCACGAAGAAGTTGGTCGAATACTTACGTCGGATTATCTGGCGACGGTCGTTTCACAATTATCCGGCACAAGGCTGCCTTTTTCCTATCATGTGTGGCAATAATGATTAACGTACGAGCTTGACGGATGCAAAAAGATTATACGTAAAAGTTGTCGAGGTCGAATCGCGTATAAAACTGGTTTAATTAATCGGACAACGCAACGATCCACGAAACGTTACGTTATACACGCACGTGAACGTTCGTTCGTGTTTCTTGGAACGTAGAGCAATTTTAATGCTAAGTATCAACGTGGTATTATTATCTAGTATCGTTACTTTTTCCACGGTAGTAGCATTACATGTTATTTTTAATAACAATTGCCGAGCACGTGCCGGTGATCAGCTTTGATGAATCTTGATGTTCAAGATTCACATAAAACCTGGAATATTCTCATCGTGTACGTATTAGGTTGTTGCATATCAAACAGATTGCGAAACGCGAAATGTCCGACTTGATGAAACAAAAGCATCGACGGACGACAAATATACAATTTCAATTATTTCACGAACAACAACCTAATATATCGGATCGAAGATCATCGAATCAATCGACCTTCTTCGAAACGAATTCTGTCGACTTCTTACTGCTCCAGAAATGAACTAATATTCTCTATACGTGATCTGTGTGTCGACCAGGCCGCGACAAGCAAATCACGGACAGAGTCTGCGAAGCTTCAAGTAAGGAGCCTGGAAATTCAGCCGTCTCCAGTGTCTCTGGAAGATCATCCGCCTCCGGTAACAAACACTCGGGCAAACGCCAGGGAAACGGTGAGGTTAGAGAACGAATCTGCCCAAAGTTTCTTCGAGAAACCAGTTCCCAAACCCGCGGCCGGAATTCTGGAGTCCTTGTTGAAGCCGACACCATTGGTCGATGGTATCAGGGAGGAAGACAAGTATGGCAACTCCGGCGACAAGTTTATCGGGATCGGCAGAGCGTTGGTTAACAGTTTCGAGGGATTCAGCAACTTCTTGAACACTATCGTGGATGTGAGCGTCTCGCGTACGAGATTGTTTGTTAGTGTCATTTTTTTTACTAAGAAACTATTGTTTTCAGTTTCCACGAAACGCTGCCAAGACAACTTCCCGAGGACTCACGGAGGCGTTGAATCACGTTGGGGCGAAGCTGGTCGGCCTCGAATGACGCAGGTGAATAACATACTTAATAGATCAAAGGGTTGTTTCGAACGTTGTTTTTTTTACTCCGATTTTTGTTGCAATAAATTGTTTATTTGTTTTACCGAAGCATCTGCAGTTTTCTTCTGGAAATTTATTTTCTGATCCGATGTCTAAAGCGATTAATAATTTTATTGTCAAAGTATGCTTTCAACCCTTTGCACTCGAACGACGACTCGCATTCGTCATTCGGTCTAATAGAAAAATTTGAATATTTTTTAGCTACATAGTGTTATAGGTGTGATGTTTCAACATAGCGCGATGGACAACAGTGGCAATTAATAATAGAAAATAATTTCCAAAAAATTGATGAAACTGTTCAGTTAAAAAGTTTTCGAGATACTATTTGATAATAAGAAAAAGGCTTTCGAGTGCAAAGGGTTAAATTCCTAGAATCCAAGTTCCATACATTCTTCGTGACTTTTTCCTAGATTTAAAAGTTTCTAGGATACGAGAAACCTAGAAACCTAGGTTCCATTTCATTGCTCTCAAATTCTTAAATCTAATTTTCATCGTAATAAAATGTAGACATCATGGCAGCAACATTGATCTAATACACGTAAATAGATCATGTGTTCCTCTTAACGCGTCAATTCCTAGATCATCACTAGACTGTAAATGTTCATACATTCACGATATTCCGAAGCCTCGAAAATATTCGCATAATCGTGTGATTTATCGACCGCGGATGTCATTAATTACGTGACTTTTTTCTGCTTCTGACGCATCGATGATAAATGCATAAACGCAGTCTAATAATCATAAATCTCGTTCAAAGTTGCATTCGCGCGCTTGAAACAATTACCAAAGGTTCAAAGGACAAACTACAAAGAAATCGTGCAAAATGTATTCGTGAAAGGAGACGTTGCACAAATATATTATTTATTAAACGAACGATATACGTATAAACGTTGCGAGCTGCCACATCGTGTATTCCTACGGCGAATTGCAATTACTCGTCGATTTTCTCATCAATAATAATTTACAGTAATTTTTCATTTCTCCGCTAAATCAAGATCTCGATTCGCAGCAGTCAACGCGTCGAGCAAACGTTCCGAGCTAGAGGGTTGCTAACTACGCGACAGCGTGTAGGATTAAATAAATATACAAATAAAAACGTTCGATCGACACAGCCGCGGATTTAAAGCTAAGCGAAGGGGGAAGTCTCTTTGTTTCCCGTAGCCGCGTCGATTCGATGTCGAACAACCTTAAAACTTAATAGAAATATTCGCGTACTCGCGATCGTGCGAGCGAGACACATTTTAATCCCTCGCCATACTTTGAGTCTCAACACGCACACAGTTTAAACATAATAGATCTTGCTAAAATTTTGTACAGGCATATATATAATATTCATGTTAATCATATGATCATCTACACAATCAAGGTTCATAAAATACGCCCATAACTTTGTAACAATTCCTGTTAACATTGTAGCCGCGAATGTTAAGTTCCAGACGATCAAATTGTACGACAAGGGGTTAAACGAACGATAGTGCCGCTGAATCGCAATTTTGGTATGCGTGAGCTTGATAACGTAACACCTAGTAAATAAACAGATTCGCATGCAAGATAAACATACTTGTGTAACCGTCGAAACATCGCGTTTCTTTCGGATGTAACGCATGTACGACGTCGGAGCGTGTACCGGTGCGAATTAACAGTGGGTTTCGTTGAGAACCGAAGAAGGGCTCGTTTATCAACGTTAATGGCCCATTAGCCTAATGACTCGTCGTACGTATCTCTCGAGCCGTGCTCGTTAATCATTTCGCTCCACTTTCATTGCCCCGGCGATAAACAGAAATTTCCGCGATATCGGCGCAACGATTCGTTGGACCAGCTTCGAACGAAAGAAGAACACACGCGTTATCGCGTGCAGTTATTGTCACGTGACATGCAGAACGATCGAAATCATCTTCGTACGCGAACACGAAGAGGATCGTGATCGTCCCGCGCACCGTATGCACGACTGTTCGGATTGTTATGGTTGTTCACGGACCTCAGACACTAGTTTCGTCCAAGATCCAACGGAAATTCTAGGTGTTCGTGGTGTCGTAGCTCTTGTACGTGTGAGATGATCTCTTGTGCCTGACGGTGCAGAACAAGATCATGCTCGCCACTTGTCCGAACAGCTGAAGGAAAGCAACCACCAGACCCACGATGCCGACCACATGCAGTCTGGTAACCAGCCACATTTGAATTGCCGTCGCGCAGCCTTCCTTGTACCACAGCTCCTTGTTGCGTCCCTCCGCGTCCAAACGACCGCAGTATCGTTCTCTCTGTATGCAACAGGAGTCGGGTACACGATTCTCCGATGGCCACGCGTTTATCTGGAACCAGTCCGTGTAGTCCCGCACACCGCAACAGTGGAACTGAAATCGACACGGGAAATTAGAAAATCATGGAAAGAAAGTAGGCAGAGTGCTGCCCGGACCCGAACCGGGTCGGTAAAAGTCGACCGAGATCGATTTGGAATTCGGAAACTATCGATCGAACGACTACCTGGAATCCTAAAACGTTTCTGGCATTCAATCGACTCTGATCGGTTACAGTCGGATCGAGTTCGAATCCTAACACATTCACGATCGTCAAATTTTTTTCGTTTCTGACACTAAGTATCAGCAAAGATAATGGCATTCTGATTTGCTCGAATTTGGATGGTTAAAGCGTAACAATGATAAAATTTAAATTGAAATGCCACTGTTGCAATTATGTGTCGTTTAAAGTAAAAAGATTTTTATAATTCGTGTACTTGCTTCATAGCTAGATAAAATTAAAAATATACGTCAAAATGTGTGTTAGGCTGAGTTATTGAAAGTGTCTATGTTGTCACAATAAGAAACAAAAATGTAGCACGTGAATTCACATCATCGATCATGAATGTGTTGATACGGTTCCGATGACTAAGCAGTCGGGTGAAATCGGTTTTGAATGTGAAGTCAAAATTCGCCCGAAACCGGGTACAATCAATTCGATATTCCAATAAGTTTTTGATTCTAGTGGATAAAAATTATGTAGAAGAGATTTGGGACCTTTCAATGCTCCTACGATCATAAATGTCGATTCGGATAATTAACACTAAAACTACCTACTTATGGCAATTATTTTGATGTTAAGAATAAAGTTGAAAAACTAATGAACAAACAATGAAACATAAATGAATACATAAAATTCTTTATCTTGATGACAATCAGCATAAATGTCAAGAAGACCGGCTTAACAAATTTTGTCATTCGAAGTTAACATTCGAAGTTAAAGATCGCTTTACAAAAACCTATATAGTCCTTACCTGACCGTCAAACAACATAAATACGTATATTTCGAGGATACGAAACAAATGACCCGATAAAAGCTATCCAAATAGTTCGTAATTAATGAAAACAAAGACGAGCGTTCACCTCGGTGTGTATATGATCCCAGATCGCAGGAAGCGTTCCAGGTTCCCTGATTTGATCGTAGTGCTTCTCGATACCGACCAGTAGCTCCTCCTTCAGGCTCTTCGCCAGGTGGTCCCTGAAGATGAAGGCCAGACTGCCTAGCATGAACTCCGCCAGGAACATCAGTATCACTAAACCGAAGTACTGCGAGGAGAACACGATCAGCATGAAAGGTTCGAAGTAAAGGTATAGCACCGTCGAAGGTGGACATGTACGTACCGTGATTAGCATGCATCTCGATTGAAACCAGGCACCGCAGCATCCGAAGAAGGCGATGACGAAGGTCACGCATCCGGCAGCCAGCAGCAACGAGTCAGCTGACGCGAGACTATACTGCGGCACCAATGTTGTATAACCAGAGTAAGCCAATCGCAGCCATAGGCCTGCACCCAAAATTCCGCAAGCGCATAACTGTAAAGAAAATTGCCCGAGTCAGACGTAGCCATTGTTGGCCTGGATACCGTGAAACACATTTCTCTTCCTGTTGATTCGTCGAACGATCGAAAAATGAAGTTCGCACCGGTAATACGAGCTGTAATAATGCCATAGTAACGTTTCGTGTAGGTAATGGTACAGTGATTTTATCGCGAAGTTATCGCCGTTTCATGGGTAACTTGTCCATTTCGATGGAACCCGGCGAAATTGAGTCTCTGAGTAAGGTCGCGTGTCGGTGACAGCGCGATTAGGGCTATTGACCTTTCCCCGATTGTCGAGGTTTAGTAATTTACTGTCCCGTCGCTGTCTTGTTTGACCCGGAGCTAGATTAAAGCCATTGTTTCCTCCCATTTACGATTTCTACTCATTCCTTTGTCCGGTCAACTTTATTTTCGAAGCGTATGAACTTTCCCGTTGCGTGTACACCCTGGTACTCGACAGCATTTTTACAGTTGACAAATAGCAACTGTGAGATTAATTGAAAAGTTTTATGAATTGTTTTGAAATTATTATTTTATTATTCATAGCCCAGATTGTCTGTTTCACCATGTTCAAACACCACGTGTATAATATTATAAATTTTTAATTATTTATTTTAAATAATTGCGTTTAGTACAATGGCGAATGTAAATCGCCTCTCGAGTGAAAGGGTTAAGTTAGATCTGGGTTATGTTTATAGATTAGTACATAAATAACATTTTCTCCGTGCGACATGATACAATTGCGGCTGTAGCAGTTCCTTTTAAAAGTTTGTTTACTAATATGTAGGTTCAGGCTAGGGTGAACGATCTGGAGGAATTCGACGGTCTCTAACTGGCTAATCGTTCGGCAATAAGTTTTTTAAAGTGGGACAACCGTGAAGATAAGACAAGCGGATAATCTAGCACAGCGCTTCGGGCAGAAACGTCGCCGCCAGAGTGTTGACCCTAGCGATATCATCAAACTGCTGTAAATTAGCATCAGTGTGGTAACCACGGGCCGCGTTATTCAATCCGGTCGAACTAGTTCGAACGTAGGTAATTTAAGCGTTAGGTTAGAGTAGTCTGGAATCAACGATATATACGCGTGCAAGGATGACGTCCTCCGATCAAAGGGAACTACAGAAATCGTATTGTTAAGAATGACTGCATAATTCGTCCTTGTACGATCACACAAAGCTTAGGTCATTCCTAGAAAATATATCTTTTCCCGAGTGCACCCTATACTCCGAGTTCTCCTTGGGCCTCAGTAAAAAATATCGTTACAATATTGAATTACTCAGGAGATAATTGCACTGCGAATGATTGAATGTACCAGTGTCTGCACACGTAATTCGAAAATAAAAATGAATATAAAAATGATACATTAATCAGAAGATAAATCGTGATTGAATATACACATTCTGTGTATCGATAACAATCATACTTCTGTTTCTCGATAAGAATCATAACTCTGTTCCTCGATAAAAAGCATAATTCTGTGTCTCGATCAAAATCACCGTAAACACTAAGCCAAGAATTGTAAGCAACTTGATGATTTAAAATAAGAAACATTTTAAGAGAACATTTGACTAGCGTTAGCGTTGGAGCTTCATACAGAAAATGAGCGGAAGGGAAATTGTCTACCGTTGCAAAAATCCGATATCAGTATTTACCTAACGCGATAAAATGTTGGATAATTTCGTACGGGACATAAATTATTGACAACGTTAGTGCAGGACAGAATCAAGAGGAAGAAACAGTAACAGCAGGAACAGCCTACGCTCGCGATTAAATCGATGCGCATTGTCATTCTCGGTGCATTCCGACATGCTCCGTCTCTTCTCTCGAATTTATCGTGCCACTTAAAATCGTCGGTTCCGTCGTGCACGGGTCTTAAATAGGACATTGAACCGTGCTCTATGAGCTATGAACTTACGGTACCGAGCAACATGCTCAGGAGGCACGCGTCTAACAATTTTTCTTGAAAATTATTCGACGTCTTCCCTCAAGTTCGGGAGATTCAAATTCAAGCAATTCAAATTGGAGCGATTCAGATTCAAGCAATTCAAATTCGAGTAATTGAAATTCAAGCAATTCAAATTCCAGCAATGCAAATTCAAGCTATTCAAACTAAAGCGATTCCAATTCAAGCAATTCAAATTCGAGCGATTCAGATTCAAACAATTCAAATTCGAGGGATTGAAATTTAATCAATTCGAATTCCAGAGATTCAAATTCGAGCTATTCAAACTAAAGCTATTCCAATTCAAGCAATTCAAATTCAAGCGATACAAAGTAGAGCGATTGAAATTCAAACAATCCAAATTTAAGCGATTAAAATTCAATTTATTCAAACTAAAGGGATTCGAATTCGAGCAACTCAAACTAAAGCGATTCGAAGCATCATTTCGGAGATACTGTTCGTGGCACGATCGATGATGAAAATGATAGGATTTACCTCCGTGATCGAAATAGAAAAGAATCGCCACTGTTTCGACGCGAAACACGTTGTCTGCAATTTTCAGCGGTCTCGTTACGAGAGCAGTGCCCTTAATTGTACGCTTGGTCAGCTTCGCGTTGAAATTGCATCGGTAATTTCGCGGGAGAATGCAGTCGGCTTGCTAATCGACCGTGTTGGTTCTTTTGCACGGCCGTTATGCTCGCGATAAAAATATATAACGGTACCAGTTTCGCGGACCACGTAAATCGACCGGCGTTTAATCTCCCGATCGTTCATTCAATCCACCCGGCTGATTTTGTATCATGCAACGTTCCGTTCATCGAAGAAACCGGTGCACCAGATCGCGATTACGGTTCGCGAGAGTACATCTGCGTGCAAAGATGTCCACTTCCTTTATCAACACTAAAACTACCGACGTCTAATGCACAATTATTTTGAAGTTAAAAAGAAGTTGAGAAATGACTGAACAAACGATGAAACATAAATCAACACACTTATTGATTCTCTGGCTTGATGACAATAAGCATAAATGTCAAGAAGAACATCTTAACAAATTTTGAAATTGAAATTGATTTAATTTAAAATTTACCCCTTTGGTAGTTTTAGTGTTAAACCCTTCGCACTCGAAGATACTGTTACTAGTAGCCGATGGAAATTTTACAACTTTTTGGTTAAAAGGTTTGATAATTTCTATCGAAGTTATTATCTCTCTATTATTAATGACCACTGTTAGATGTTTCATTATGTTTATACATTATATATGCAGCATATAGATTTAGTTAAAGAATACCCATTCCAAATTGCTGTATTAAACAAACTGATGAGTGTGGGTCACCTTTCGAGTGCAACAGGTTAAACCTCTTGTGCTACATAATTCACTGCTACAATATTAAGGCGACTAAAGAAAGTCAAGGCTGTTTTGCAGCAAGATTATATAAAAAAAAAAATTATATAAATTTCGATTATACTGAAATTGAATATTCAACCGTATTAAAAATATAAACCGTATTTGTACTGAGAGTGCGTCGTGAGTGCGTCATTCACTCACAAGGGATTAAGCAGAGCAGCAGATGGATACCATTTTGTATCCAAGGACCAGAGAGAATTTAGATCGTCAAAATCGCTTCAACGTCGTATTCGTAGACTTCTAGGGTTCGATAAATCACTAAAGAACGCTCCCAGATCGATGGGTTGTAAATCCCGTGCGGCATCAGCTAACCATATTTATTTTTAACCCGTTATGGAGAGGCTTATTATGGTCGATGATGAAATAAATGACATTGAATGTTGCGCGCAGTAATTGCTGCTCGGTGAATTACGAATGAATGCGGAGATGAGAGAGCAGTTGTACACAGTAACTCCGATTAATCTGATCAGCAATTGCTCATAGATGTCTGTTGACGAAGTTGTTGCTTCTATATGGATGATATTTAGGAGTCACTCGCATGACTCGTTCGTTTGATAGTACAGTAGACTGCAAGGGATTTCTCGAACTTTAGAAACACTTTGTGCGTTGTTATTCGCTGGTAATCGAACAGCACGTGTTACATGTAATACGTCTTACCCAGATAAGAACGTTGAGGGAGCAGAAAACGTGCCTGATGCACGTGTATCCTGTGCGGCCCATGGCTCGATCCTTCGGAACCTTTGTCCTCGCTCAAACGGTCTGGCAGTGATTCCTGGAAACACCAGAAACGATATTCGATGATTCTCCGCTGTCTCCTGGATATTTTCGTCGTTTGTTCGCGTTTGTTTCTTTTAAAGGATCGCAAATATACTCTTGCGAACAACATTGCGCATTTGGTATCACGTATTGGCGCGAAATTTGAACGGCAATTGTAATTACCTAAATTTTAGATTATTTTTTTAAAGATTCCTTTGTACTTTATGCAATTTATGTTTTGAAACGCGCAATTTAATCGAAGGGTAATTATACACGGTCAAACAATTGCGAAGTCAAAGTGGATTGAGAAAATCTTAAACGACCTAAGTATGTAGTTAAAAAATAATCCACTATGCGTTTCTTTTTTCGCGAATGATCAAGGATCGACCTGCTAATCAAGGATCGACCTAATCAATCTTAAATAAACCATTCAACCAGTTGCTATATGAACGTATACAATCTCGTGCGATTCTGGTCTCATTCATTAAGTTGCGCGCATTCATCAAATCGTTAGTATTCGCACTGGGGAATAGTTAACCGTGCCTCAAGTACTTTCACTGTTTACTCTCGCGATCAATCAAACTCGACTCGAGAACTGGGCTCGATAGCAGTATCTCCATGAATCCAAGATCGACGCGAAACACGAAACGCGAATCGAGAGGATACAGTAAAACAGCGAATCGCTCCGAATTACCGAGAAATTCCGTGACCACCAACGAAACCAACACGAGCAACACGAACCAGGAATAAGTAGAAGCAGCAGGAGATGAAGATAAAGCTCTGTAAGCGCACGTGACGATTACGTATTCCGCTCGAATGCGGGTTGTCTCGCGAAAAGCCAGCCGACAGATATCTTTATTCCCCGAGGATCGTCACGGCTTCTGTTTCACTAACAACGCACGAAATCGCAACCGACCGGTTGAATATCAACATCGCGGTCAACTTTTCATCGTTCAATCGCTTTTCATCGCTTTCGAACGATTCTACAATTTTAAGCAGCCCTCGTGTACCATGAAAATCAACCGGCGATCGAATATCGATTCGCGAGCAACTTCTAGACGTAGTATCGTTGATTTTATTTAAAAATTTCAACAGAACCTGAATGTTCGAACAAACTGGAGCAATGAATTTTCAGGGACGATTATCTATTAACCCTTAGCAATCCTCAATTCCTATTACCTACAATCTCGTAACTAGTTTTAAAAAGAATTTCATACGTTATACATTGAATAAAATAGTATCCTACATAATGCTTTCAATAAAATAGTATCATAATAATACATTCAATAAAATAGTATCATAATAATACGTCCAATGAAATAGTATCGTAATAATACATTCAATAAAATGTATTGCAACAGTGCAAAGTGCGTAGTAAATATATATTTAATTCGTCCCATTGGTAAAAAAATGAGAATGTATTCAACAAATATTTATCTGAATTATTTATAATGATTCAAGAGAACTGCAACGTCGAGTCACGCTCGACATAAGAGTGACAAGGGTTAATAGAAAAACGTGCAAGGATTTCAACTATATGAATTATCGAAATTATATAAAACAGTGCGACTATATTTCGCTGTCGAACATCAGCTTACAGTCGGCTCTTCAAACGCGTACATTATCCTCACGACACAATAGCCTCGACGACACGGGAATTACGAATACTTGAATAGATTGGGTACATAACACGTGAAAATTACTTTCACCGCAAATATCAACTTTTCAACGTCCAACGCGTCATTCTTCCGGCGCAACAGTTTCGATGCTGAGAAGTTGAATATCGATGCTGAAGTTGTGAGCTTCATCTTCGGAATACATGGCCGAACGTTCGAATAACGCGATAACGCATGAAAAATAGCGTACGTTGATCGACTTACAGTTAACGCTTCAACGTCCAGTATGTCATTGTTTCAGCACGACAGTTATAACCATTATGGCGAAGGTCACGAGTAAACGACGCGGAAACGGAAAGCGCGTGTATAGCAACGAAAGAATCGATGACCGGTTGACAGACGATCCTCATCGAACGAGGATCCGTTCCGGTGTGTTCGAAACCAGGTTGATAGGATCGGCTGTGGCCCCTTCTGGGGCTTGTAGGTCCCCTAACGGGACACAGTGCCGACAGCGGCCTCTCGCTCATGCACGATCGCGATCAGGATCGCGTGGGTCCGCTACGAACAAGGTGGTAACGTCTGCTCACGCGTGGACGTCACTTTCCTACGTATATGCCCGCTGAGAAACGTGTAAGACCCAAGGTCGCCGGAAATCTGCCTTCGTGTTTTCCTCTCGTGCGCTTCGACGCAACGTTTTAACGCGCTTCGAACATCGCGATTGTCTGCGCTCGCGGAAGAGTACAGTTACGGGTTTCCAGACGATTTGTCTCCTTCTTTAATCTGTCTACCGCGGTGAAAATGGTCATAACGCGACACGTTGCGACCGTTTACATAACCTTTACATCCGATCGTTTAATTTTTCTGTTTGACAATCGATTTAATTGATGCTAGAACTACCAATTGGTCTACATAACCAGTTTCGGGTTTGACAATTTATAATACACAATCTTGATGTCGCCCTTTTGTCAAGATGTTTGTCATCTTTTATCGAGCTGATGGATGGTTGATATGTTAAGCGATGCTGTAATATTTATTTATGTATCGTTCTACTTTATTTTCAATTTTAAAGTAAGTTTGCATTTAATTCCGGTATTTCCAGTGTTAATCGAAAGCTTTCTTTGTCGACTGTTGATCTGTTGAGGAAAGTTCCACGGGATAAGGTCACTTGGGAAGTCGGAATCTGGATGAACCATGCGGGTACTCGATGTACTTCATACATGCATTAAACATGTTTGGCAGAGTGTAAATAATGGATCGTGTGGCTTGTGTTTAATCGTTGAATAGAAGATCAATGCGGTCACGAATGTTTTCCTCCTTGTGCAAGATCACGGTAATATGCGCGATGATTTCCGTGAATCATCGTTTAGCTCGGAATTTTATTTTGTTCGATTTCGCTTCTACCATTTGTTTGATGCGTCGTTGTTGTCCTTTTAGTTTCAGAATTTCATCGAATTTCAATTTCAATTTGAAAAAGTTTCAGAATTTCATAAAAAATCGGAAAGATGAAAAATTTCAATGAATTCGTGAATTTCAAGTAGTTTAAGAATTTTATCGAATTTCAATTTCAATTTGAAAAAGTTTCAGAATTTCATCGAATTTCATGAAATTTAAAAATTTAACAAGTTGATCGAATTTTAAAAATTTGGTATCTATCGTTTTAAATAAGGCTAGAACGAGTCAAATCGTGGAAATTCCGGTGACCTGCGTTGAATAAAATTTCTAACGGATCACGGGAGAGAAATCGTTTTATGGACCCGTCGAGCAGATGGAAAAGAACGATGTCTTGCTGCACGCCGTTCTCGAACAAGACACGCTTTTGACTACTGAACGAATCGGTTAACTCGGATTTCTCGTTTCGTCGCTCACGATCGGGACGCGAGTTTCTTTGTACAGGTGAGAACGAAGAAGAACAACGTGACAATCCTTATCTCGAGCAGTCAAGGGTGACTTCGGTCGTTTCGACGAGTCACCGGTTTCTAGGTTTTTTAATCGCGTTAACTCGAGTGAAACGCGGTTAGTTTGCCTGTACGTTGCTACTGCCGAGCTTAAAAATCACGTTGATATTTTTTTACTAACTTTCAATTTTTCTATCAACCCTTCACACTCGAGAGCATTTTTCATATTGACAAGATGTATCTCGAAATTTTCTGACTGAAATGTTTAACCAATTTTTTGGAAATTATTATTTTCCATCATTAATTGTCACTGTTGCTTATTTCGCTGGGTACAAACATCGTACGTAGAACACTATGGATGTAGCTACAAAATATTTGTTCAAATTGTTCTATTAGATGAAATGGCAACTGTGAGTCGCCATTCGAATGCAAAGGGTAAAAATGTAACGTCAGACATATTTTATTAACATGAAATAGTAATAATGAAAGTATTACATTTGGTACATCTCATGTATATTAAGTACAACAAAAATTACTTGAAGAATTATTTGAAAATTAAATAATATTTTCGTGGTATATTTTTTTGTTATAACAAACAAGTACACACTCATTTACCATGATTTATATTGGACAATTTTTCCATGTTTTGTATTGCAGTGGAAAATAATAGCGACGATCGCTCGTAAAATCGATAATGAACCGCGGCAAAAGGAAAGTGATGGCAACGATTACTCATAAAATATCTGATAGACACCTGAAAAAATGCGCGAACACGTTTCTGTGTAATTTAGGAGTTGATAAAACAATGTGCGCCAACATTTCTTGTCCCTTGATACGTTTATTGGAATTCGGTTAGCAA
Source organism: Coelioxys conoideus (assembly GCA_947623535.1). Lineage (NCBI taxonomy): Eukaryota > Metazoa > Arthropoda > Insecta > Hymenoptera > Megachilidae > Coelioxys > Coelioxys conoideus. Next base: position 13,476,264 of record OX392459.1, read on the forward strand.
GGTTATGTAATATTGATTCGTCTTATCGCGCGATCAAACAAATCTTTTGCGTAACACGCCATGCCACTTGCAAACTGAACTCGTTAACTGGTATTATACAGATTAGGTCTGGGCCAGGTTAGATATTATCAAATCATTCGTTGCTTCGAATTGCGATCGACGACAGACGTACAAACGAAGGAATTTATGCTGTTTCGAAGGAAAATAGTGACTCCTCATCGATATTCATACAATCGCTGCTATGTATAAGAATATTTGCATTGAATGTATACATTTTCGATGTGTGTAAAATATATGTTATTATACATATGTATAATTAATACATACATGCATATACACATATGTAATGTATAATGTGTATGTATAACGTATAACATAATGTATTATACATATATACATACAATGTATAGTATAATGTATATATCTGTAAAATATATATGAAATATATTCTTATATGTGACATTATTGTAATAGTGGATGAAACGTGTTAATCTCTTCGAGGATATTTAAATTTGTTTTTTTTATCAATCAATTATCTCATTCGTTTGTATTACAATTATTCTTGTACATTAATAATGCTTCCAGGATATATATAATTGTTGCAGATCTAAGCCATGTAAAATTTAATTACAATAAAAAATGTACATTTTATTGAAAAAAAAAAATTGTAAAAAATGGTAAGTTCAATATGTCTGAGGGGCTAAAGGTTGTAAAGTGCCGTATGAACGGAAGCGAATGGAAACGTGTTGTTTCACGAAGTGCAACGAGTTTCTGGTGTCAAGGGGAGGGTAGAAAATTTGGCGAAGGCGATATCGAGAAGGGAAGCGCGTTAACGGGGTTAATCGTACTTGAAATCAATTCGTAGCGAGCGAAATGGAACCGCAAACGCGATGGCACTAATGAACTGCGAAGAGAGCGCAAGGGGGCGTAGAAACGGTCCCCCTTGCCACGACTTCCTGCCAATTGCGGACAATTTGCCATCATCTATGATCTCCCCGCTCGTCGCTGCGTCGACACGTTGTGGACGGTGCTTTAACGTAAGAGTTAACGCGACACGATTCTTTTTCTCTTTCTCCCTTTCACCCCTTCTGACTATCGTCGTTCTTTCTCGCGTTATGATACACGTCGTCGCGTTTACGCGTCCTAGACGCTATCACCTTCCCACGTGACGTAATCGCGGAAAACAGCGGCGAGTTTGTACGTCGCCGAAACGTTCCTGTCGTACGTCGCGATCCCCGAATCGGTCGCAATACGAATATCGATCACTCCACTATTTCTGTGCCCCGATTCGATCGGAAGGAAATCGGAGAATCGGTCGAAAGTTGAAAGGAAATCAAGGAATGGATTGAAAGTTGAAAGGAAATCAATCAATCGGCTCTTAGATGGTAAATCGAAGTTAACGGAGAATCCACGCGTAGAATTGTTTTGAGAAAATATCCTCTATCATCCGCGATCGCTATTATGACAATAGATGTAGCTCAATCATCGAATTGTCCGCGATCGCAGCAGAGGGTGATCATTAGACAAAAACACTACGCATCAATTGAGCCGGGTGAAAGGATCGAGCCGAGGGCAAGCATGGGAGCAGCGTCATAATTCCTAATTTATTACAATGCGCTCGTTAATCGTGAGACGATATGCGACCGCGTGTATGCTCGTCCTCCCACGTGACATAATGGAGGATCGAACAAAGGGCAGCGTATACGCGCATATCGGTGCCATCGTCGTTCCGTGTCCCTTGATCCCTCGTGACGCACGCGTGATCAGCTTCCCGAGCGGGGGATTATGGGAATTTTTGACGAAACTTTCTTCCTTGTGAAACGTAGATTTAATTCAGTCTTTCGGACGTCTTTTGCATTTTCAACGCAGGTTTTAGGTCGTTTCTGTTTGCAACAGCTAACTGTTCCGTTTGCAATAGTTAACGGTGTACTGTTATTGCTAGATACAACGTTATAGGACGCTCGTTACATTGCACGCTTTCAATCTTCTCGCGCGGAATTTTCACACGTTGGATCCTAGTGCGTTATGTCACTGTAAGTTGAATCGTTATGCGAGGAATTTCCACGCGTCGAATCTCTACGCGTTCTATTATCGCATGCTGGATCACTATGCGAAGGATTTCCACGCGTTGAATCGTTATGTGAAGGATTTTCACGCGTTGAATCTCTACGCTTTATATCACCACGCGTTGTATTGCTACGCGAAGAATTTCCACGTGTTATATCACCACGCGTTGTGTTGCTAAGAGAAAGATTTCTACGCGTTATATCACCACGCGTTGTATTCATACGCGAAGGATTTCCACGCGTTGAATCTCTACGCGTTATATTACCACGCGTTGTATTGCAATGCGAGAGATTTCTACGTGTTGAATCTCTAGGCGTTATATCACCGCGCGTTGTATTGCTACGCGAAGGATTTCCACGTGTTGAATCTCTACGAGATATATCGCTACGCGTTGAATCGGTATGCAAAGAATTTCCACACGTTATATTACATCGTGTTAAATTTTCACACGTTGCATCTTTCCGTATTGTATTCCCAAGAATTCTATTACTGTGTATCTCATCCACTAACTTCGCGCATTATCGAGATCAAAAATGATCTGCCACCTCACGTCATACGTATAACAGTAATATTATGAAAAAAGTATAAAAAAAGAGAATCGTTGTATCCCGAAGAAGAGAATTTATTCTTCTCCCTCGCGTGCAATCATCCAGAAAATTGCGTGCGGCTAATCGGTTTTTTATACCTATTAACCGATTTAACGCGCACGCGAGGCATCGCCGGCACATTGTTTTTCAGAAGGAAAGTTTCGTGAGTTTCCCACGAGAGCGGAGGATGGCATATAAGCGAAAAAAAAGCAAAATTCCGCGAACAATCGTTGCCGCGAAGTGAAACATGGGAAGAGAAATCGACGTTCGTTGGGTTCGCACGATCGATTTCCTCGATATCGCGATCTCCCCGGGGATCATCGAAACGGCCCGCGTCGCGACATTTAATTAACGTTTCTAATCCCTCGCGTGTGGGGGAAGATTATGGTCCTTGATCTAGAAACCCGTTCTAATCGGGGATCATTAAAAAGCTGACATACAAACGCGTAACAGCACGCTGTTAACCGTGCCACCTCCGTCATCACGAACGGATTGAACTCTGGGACAATTGTTCGCGGAAAATGACAGCAATTTTCGAAATCTGAAATTCTGATCATACACCGTGTCTCTGAAGGATGCTGAATAATTAATGGCATAATTTGAACGAACGTAACGCGATACAAACGCGCTCGAGTGTGCAGCATCGGTTCAGAGCGGACCGTTTCTCATGTAGTCATTAACCACGGGGAATGGGGTTGCGTTAGTGTCATTGGACAATTCGCATTAGCTTGATTATGAGATTCGTTCATAATCATTATTATGTAATACGAGGTCTCGATTGCGTTACGTAACAGGTTCCACGCACGAAACTGTGCGTTGCGTTTTCTCACACACTGCTCGTACATTGTCGAATAGCTCGATAACAAAAACTAAATCGAAGTTCCAAATTTCTCGAGTTCCCAAAATGTATAAACCCTCAAACTTTCCTCCCCAAATTTGAAAGCTCTGTAAATTTCCAAACTCTCTCTGTTGCACAAATCACACATGCGATGCCGTTGTGCACATAGTGGAATCAATTCTGGACACCTTCAAATCTTTCCTTAAATTTCGCACTTAATCAAATTACTTAATATATAATTGTTTATATTTTATATTCTAATCAATGTTTTCTAATTTTTGAGCGTAACTATAAACATTATAGCTTACAGTAAAAATATAATGATATAAATTTAGCTTAGCAGTATATACATATTCTGCTCAAACATGAAACAGAGAATATTTTTATTCAAAGTGTCCAGAATTAATTCCACTAGTGTATGTGTCCATCAACGCATCCATCATCGTGAAAATTCTAGGAGTCGCAAGTCGACGAAATGTGCGGCCATCAAAGTGTTAAGTCTATTTTTCTGGCTACGAATTAATTGTTTCCGTCGTGGACTTAATCGACGAGATTAACGGAGATCTCGCGGGACAGGCATAAAAATTGCCCGCAGCCTTGGCGAGAATAATTTTCGACGGTGATCGAGGTGAGAAGAAATTCGCGACGAACGGATTACATCGTGATATTGCTTTATTATTTGCGAGCCATCGATGAACAGCAATCGCTCTTGTTGAATGTACACGCTATGATAATGGAAATGTTTAAGCTATACTTGACATCGTGAGGTTTATCAACCTCGATAACTTTTAACTGCGGAATTTAGTTTCGATGATGAACTTATTGGAGTTATCAAGATGAACCAACGGCGAGTATACAGGGTAAATGCTATGGATTCATAAATTATTAATATAAATATTAATTATATTTATATTATAAATTATACGAAGAAGGTGAAGAAAAGCGAGGGGTTATACTTTTATTCGATGAACAATTAATAATGTATTAACGTTAATAGCATCGAAATGAAGTTTCGTGTATACTCATAGTTAACTGGTTAATTGTACAGGAGTTTTTAAATTAAGTAATAGACTAACACTGAATTATAATGATACTTTCACGTTCTTCGATTGCCTACGAAATTTCTTAACACCGTGGGGTCGTGCGGACGACTTGAAAAGAACTCATCGCCATAACGGTTAAACCTACGCGTTTTATAGTTTAATATGAAATCCGGGCGGGAAACAATAGGAAATTTATCCACGTGGAAATTTTCCAGCGATGGTTGCGTAATTTAATCCGTTCGCGTGCTTAGTGTTTTGCGAAAGATCCCGCGGATGCAAATGCTATCGATAACACGCGAACGGAAACGAATCTGAATCGGCACGATTAAATGGGACTCGTTAAATGCAGGAATCGGATAAGAGGTCATCAACTGCGGCGTTAACGCGATTGTGACCGATCATTCATCGAGCGGCTTTTAATTTATGCTCGCATCGCAAAATTCCGTAAAACGACACGCTAGCATATCCGTCGAACACCGCTGTCCCTTGTAAACGATACTTTCTCACGATTACCATAATCAATCTATACATTTAAATCTTTTATGGTCCATTACGCAACGACCGAATACCGGTCATCGAAACTGGATAAATAATTCATTATTAATTTAATGATCTCGGTGAAAATCTTTTCGAGAAAGCGTAATAACTTGATACATTAATCGATATGTATACATTTATAGAAATGTATACGTATGGAGATATGACGGGTATGTACGTTGTTGATAACGAAATGATCTAGTAATAAAATAGAGTGGAAGTGACCATACGTGGCAGGGCATATTTTAGCGCGAAATCTCGTGTGAACGTTTCCAAACATCATTGTTGACCATGAACACAATCGTCGCATGTAATACAGATATTTGTGTGTTTTACAATTTATGAAGGTTACTCTTTATTCTTCTCGTCTTGCTGAATTATTAATTGTGCACAAAAAAATACTTCCTTCGCCGACTACATAATTATCCGATTAAATTGAATGCTCGTCGCGAGTCAATAGATCGAATGTAATGTAAATCTATTTGAACGAAGTTCGATGAAACATTTGATCAATAATACAACTCCATTGATATGAACATCGATGTAAACAATACGAAGAATGTCGTTCGCATAAAATGGTATAGCGAGATCACTGTTACGCGTGCAGAGAGTATAACGAAACGTAGTAATCGAATATTTCGCACGATCGAACGAGAGAACGCGATATGCGGGAGAAATTTAAAAACACGGAAGCTGGCGGAACCGGAAGATGGATGTTGAAACGCGCTGACACCACTTACCGGTGAGAGGAGAGCGGGAACGAGATGTCCGATGCACAATCGACAGACGCTGTCAAGAAGTGTTCGACGATGAACGGAGGTTCATGGAGAGCAGAGTCAAAGGTCGGCTCGTGTTCGCGACAGGTTTCGAGTTCCCGGATCGACTGCACGAGAGAAACGCGCACAACTCTCGCACATCCGTTCTCCATCAGTCATCGCGAAACGAAGGTCGCCATCTGACGGTAACCGTGAAAATGCAGCGAGACACATCGCTGCAGAGAAACCTACCTCCCCGTCGTTACGTTTTTCGAGAAAAATGACAGGGAAATTGGGAGAAAAAAACGTCACTTGTTGCTATTTTCACCTTCCCTACGGGAAATGACGTATTCGTCGTTGTAACGGTGCTAAAAGTTTTTCAAAATCATCTGCGAAGCTGGTTAGGTACTAAGTCATTTCAAATTTACAAGTACACGTATTTTTGAACTTTGCAATTCATCAGTTTTCAATTCCTAAGTTCTGAATGTTCGATTCTGTGATTTTCAAAGTTTGAACCAAACTCTTTCAAATTGATGAGGTTTTTTCTATGCTTTCAAATTCAGAACATTTTATTTTTCAAATCATTAAATATTCAAATTTACAAGTGCCTTTCTAAGTTTTCAAGTTCACGAGATTTTATTTTTCAAATCATTAAATATTCAAATACTCAAGTGTCTTTCTATGTTTCCAAGTTCAGACCATTCTAATTTTGAAATGATTAAATATTAAAGTTACCGAGTATCTTTGTATATTTTCAAGCTCAGAACCTCCTCGTTTTTAAATCATTAAATATTAAAATTACCGAGTATCTTTGTATGTTTTCAAGTTCAGAACATTTTAATTCTTAAATTATTAAATATTAAAATTCCCGAGTATCTTTGTATGTTTTCAAGTTCAGAACATTTTAATTCTTAAATTATTAAATATTAAAATTCCCGAGTTTCTTTGTATGTTTTCAAGTTCAGAACAATCTAATTTTCAAATCATTGAATATTCATGTTCCTGTGTTTCGAATTTTAAACTTTCAAATTCTTAAATTTCTAGACAATCAAGTATTTCGTTGGGCGTGCTTTAAAATTTTCAAATGACAAAGTTCCCGAGGACACGAGTATCGGCGCAGGCTTAGAAAATGGTGCCGCTAGCGACATCCAGCAATAGAAGGCGAAACTGTAAGCGAAGACCTACTTTCTTTTAAAAAATGAGCGTTCTTTACGTTCTCTAAGCGTAAGTAGAACGAATGACGATGAAAATATAACGTTTTCCGTTAAAACCTCCTTTTTGCTCGAGTTTTCATTCTTGTAGTCCTACTCGGCATACGAAGAAAACGTTACTCATCTTTATTTATCAATTGCAATACAAAAAATGTCGGTACAAGAATGTCAGCGAGTTCTTACACCACTTTATTAATTACATGTTCATAAAAACCTTAAACAATATATTACAACCAGTGAAATGTAAAAGTCGACGTCTCTATGCTCCTTAATCCTCTTTCCTAAATTTTTTCGAGGAAACTTCCATCGAATTTATCCACAATTCGAGATCCTTTGGCAGTTCAGGAAGTCGAGCATTAGGAGCGACTTCCGCGACGATTTCGGACATTGGAATCTGCAATCCTGTCGCGGTTTGCTTGCTGAGAATCACGGCACGAACAAAATTATCCTTCAAAGTGATGAACTGATTCTCTATATAAAAGTTCTTGCCTTCCCAGTAAAGTAGCTAGAAAGATCGAAGTAATTAAAAAAAGCATTCTTAGCGTAGTAGTAGTAGTAAAATATTGTAGTCGGATTATTGTAACGAAATATTGTATTCGATTAGGAACATCGATACAGAATTGTCTTTAATCTCAAAGTCTCACGTTGGTTCACGGTTTCGTTGACGAATGTTTGCGTATATATTAATCACGAGTGCATCTAACGCGCGAAGATGCATTATTTACCTTGGTGGTGACCTTGTACGGTGTGAATATGGGAATAGCACGACGATAACGGACCGATGATGCTCCCTGCACAGCTCCGCCGCCTCTTCTCGCGATCGCTGCATAAATTCCTGATCTGTCGTAAAAATGAAACCGTGCAAAATCCAATTCACGGAGGTACCTCGCGTTGTTCATGTGCTTTAACAACAAGTCCACATCCTGTGTCAGGCATATTCCTACAATTCAAAAACAATACCCGAATTGGTCAAAAGTACACTGTTTCGAAATACATTGTATTAAAATACGAGGGGCAATTTTAGAATAAATAAACGATATCCGAACTGGTTCAAACTGCACTGTTTCGAAATACATTGTAGTAAAACACGAAGGAAAATTTTAGAATAAATAAACGATACCCGAACTGCTGCATAGTCCACTGTTTCAAAATGCACTGTATTAAAATACGAAGAGAAATTGTAGAATAAATAAACAGTGAAGTTCATAGCGATGCAGTTCGAATAGCATAATCAGTTCCGTAGCATCTGCAAGTTTAATTGGTTAGGTCCACTTTATGGTTATCTTAAGACACGAATTCTATTTCGACCTTAAAAACCTTGAATATTATCACGAATACTAAAAAAGAAATATTTGCAACCACTGGAATCGGCAGCATGTAAACGAAATGTAAATTGCAACGATAATTCACGAGATATGTATACTTATTAATCTCTTAGATGTATCAATATGTAAGAGCTATTTAACGATTTAATAAGGGAGTGCTGGTTACTTCTTCTAAGTACTAACCACTGCTTTGCCGTTTTTCCACACTTGTTTTTTACAGCGTGAATTTCATTTTGCAACTCGTCGGTGACCCACGCGATACAAACCTGACACGCACGAAAGAAATTAAAATAGTAATCGAACGCTTTTGCGTAAAATAAACGCGTTTCCGCGTAGGTAGATTCATATAAACATAACCGAAATGCGCACACATGCATTTTAATTGCTAATGACGACGCAATCGACCTATGAATCCCACTACGCGCGAAAGCATTTCGCGCGTTTCGAGTCCGTGCGACTCAGCATTTCGATTCGAAGAAGACGAATTTGATTTGTGAAATCGCACGACCGATATCCGCTCATAATCGCACAGGTTATCGCACATACACACTACGATAAATCGTACGACAAAGGCGGTATTCGATCATGGAACTTTCGACGTTGCTGAGAAACTGCTACGAATGACGAAACTTGAGAGAAAATATTTTATGCGAGACTATATCCCATTGAAGTTTGTCGCGAAAGAAAATTAATAGCGTTTAAACTATGTTTACGACTGTAGGCTTTAAAATAACGGAAAGACTACGGCGTGTATCGTAAAGATGACTATCTTACAATACGCGTTACTTACGGGCTTACAACGCTAACAACTCTTTTGTCGATAATGCAGAATAACCGTTAGGATAATTAGGTGAGGTTCTTGCTGAGTAACACGAAAATTATATCGAGTAATAAAAATATTCTGTTGATTTCACGGTGCCGTAAATTCCATACAAGTTTTACTCTAAGTTCTCAGAAAATTCCACGAGATCCTCGAGCACCCAATAAATGTAGGTTAGAAATTATAAACGAATGAAAATAATTCGGAACAGATTCTGAAAGGTGTTCGTTCGTTCAGGAAGTATAAAACAAAACAGAAAGAAAATTTCGAGGCAAAACGAAATGCGAAACAGAAACGCGTCTGTAAATAGTATAAAAGGGAATCGAAGTAATGCAACACGAACGTCATTTCATCTTTAACACTAGATATACCAACATTAAATGCATACTTACTTTAGAATTGCAAATGAAGTATAAAACACATAAATAAATATTGCAGCATCATCTAACATATACAACCATTCATTAGCTCAATAAAATATGACAGATGTTTTGACAAAAGGACGGCCACAAAATTTGCTGACATAAATTGTGAAACCTGAAACCACTCATTTTGACTGGCTGGTAGTTCTAGTGTTAAGAAATAAATTACGACAGATATTACCGTAAATGGTGGTGGTGTCGAAGATTTTAATCCTCTTCTGGAATAGCTTTCCAGTCACGATCGTGAATATGATCCTCAGGAAATAGTGCACATCGAAGAATATATAGAGAATGAGAAGTATCGTGACTAAGCAGGCGCACACCATGTTTCTGTTGGATTTCCGGTCTCAACGGGCTCAAACGGTGACTGTCGACGTTCACGTAGCCACAGTCGAAAGAAGACTGCATGTTACGGTAATATTCCAAGGAACGAAGTCGCTTCCCCACGACGTACGAAGTAGTAACAGGTTCTTTTACCGGTCTCTAATGTTTTTATGAATGCGGCCTGGAATTGACCGTGCTCCGCCGAAACGCGTCGATCGAACATTGTCCATCATACAAAACATTTTTGCTTAATTATTACGCGCTCCGCATATCTCCATTTCCGTTCCTTCACTAATGAATGAAAACAGAGCAACGTTCGATAACGGCAATTGTATGCAAAAATCATCCGACTCGATTTGAATTAAATTTTCTCAGCAATTGTCTTTACGTCAATGTATACATGTATATGATAAAAAACAACATAATTGCAAATATTCTAATTTCTGGATATTTGAATTTTTTAATTTACCAGTCTCACCTTGCGAGCTACTAAGTTGTCGTCGAATGTTTTTAAACGTTCGTTACGATCCCATGTTATCGAATTTTCAAATCCCATGGTATACTTATCGCTACCTAAATGATACTACCAACGCTGTTTAGTGAGTGAATGTGCAACTAAGAAGACAAGAAATTATTTTCTTTCAGGGAATACGACACTCACGTTCGCTAAGGTGCGGACCGAATACTACACTATCCCAAATATTCATCTTTACCTGATAAATCAGCTATTTGTTTTAAAAGTGAGTCGATTTTCCAAAGAAATCGAGTTAGCTACCGCAATAGTTACTTTTTTGCATGATCTTTTCATTCTGAAACAACTTGTTACTGATGTACTTGAAGTCATTAAGATTTTGTAACGAGGATGCACCATTCAAGACGGATTTTTAGGTCACAATCCTAAAATGCAAGGACTTAATGTATTTATTGCATTATACACACAAATTTACGAAGACTAATTAATAATTAACAAAACAATATTAATTATAACGTAAAAATCGTTTAACAAAAAAATAAAAGTAAAATAATTTTCGATTTTATAACATAAAAGTGTATACGTTTATTTTTATTTCATGGGAAATATAGTTTTCCTACGGACTTGTGCTTTCTGATTAATTGAAAACGTCGTTTCATTGATTTTGAAAATGGCATAAATCCATCGATAGTCATCAAAAACATATTTCTTAAATGGTGTTAATTATGATGATTGGGATGATAAATTTTACACCCTCAGAAACTCAAAAACATTACTCCACAGTATTATCTGTAACCCTTCACTATGTCGATTCTAACATAAATGGATTTCCGCCACTTTCAGAATAAACGGTTCAAATGTTTCCCCTAACCAACAAATACATCTATAGTAAAAACGCAAGTAATCGTGTTTTGAACCGAACAAATTCATCGCGATCAATAAAGTTACGATATTTCAATTCGTCTTCCGGTACTTTTGAGATGTCTCCTCCAACGACTTGATCCATAATTCCAGACGCTCCGGTAAATCGGGTAGACGAGCTGTCGGATCGAGTTCCCCGATGATTTCGTGCATGTTTATATCCCGCCCTATTATAGCGTGCTTCGTGATAGACACAGCACGAACAATATTATCGGGTAAAGTGATGAATTTTTGTTCCACGTAAACGCTCTTGTCTTCCCAGTAGATCATCTATGAAAATAAAAGAAACTCGTTATTGCATCGAATGTCGAACGGACAACAATTGAAATTTCAAACTGAAAATCGAGGTTACTCAAAATGGAGCCGCGCTCTTCGATTGCAAGATCCTTGGTTTTAAGTATAGCTGACACGAGTGAATAAATTGCTTACATTCGTGACAATTTTGTACGGCATGAAAACTGGAATTTTGCGACAATGTCGGGTCATGCAGGCACCTACTACCGTTGCCCCTCTTTCCATAATCGCTAAATAAAGTCCTGATCTGTCAGAATAGAGATATCGAGCAAAGTCCAATTCCCGTTGATATCTCGCACTGTTCATGTAACCAAGGTTTATGTCCACATCGTGCGTCAAGCATATACCTAGCAAAAAACAATCATTAAAAGAATTATTAAAAATATTATTATTAAAATTATTATTAAAGAATTATTATTAAAGTTATTATTATAGAATTATTAGTAAAATTATTATAAAAAACGCGAACAAAAATTTTCGATAAAAATTTGTAGTACATGTACATAAATACACTGACGAGCGTTATTTATTAACGATATAAATTTGTATCTTTGGACCATGCGAATCTCAATTGCATCTTGTCAAATTTAAATTCGAGAATTTCGTCTAATTACTTTGGAAACAAATACGACTTCTTCTTCGTTTTACGAAACATCTTTGACACGCGACGCGTGCAAGGATCGTCATTTTGAATCGAGGAAACTAATCTCGCCCCGTAAAATCACTATTATCTTTGTCGAATCTCCCATTATGTGTTTAATAAATGATCGACATTCAGAACAATAGTTGTATCTTACTTGTTTATACAGTTTCATTTATAGCTACAATATATATTATACTCGTCCCCGTTGTACACGAATTTCTAGATTCTGATGATATATCTTCACGGAAGTAGTAAATAATAAGTAAATTTTGTATATAGTTACCAAACTATGCATTCGAAGAAAGTGCGAGATGAAGTTGAAACACTTGCTGATTAATGAATGATAATTATTAAACGAATTTTTACAGAGACTACCGTAGATGGTGGACTCGTCCAGGATCTTCTTCTTCTTCTGGAACAACCTGCCCAAGTAGATTGTCAATATGACACGGAGAAAATAGTGCACGTCGAATAACACATAAAGAGCAAGTATCGGTAGAAGATAGAGGTACATCATGTTTCAACGGGTATTGATGCCGGATTAAACGTAAACGGTAGCGTTGAGCACTATCTGATCCGAGGAGTATAAATTATTTATGTGTCTCATGAATAAATTAACTGAGAACAGGTTCTTATTTCTATTTTATTGCATTTTGATCTCATATCGTGCGAATTGGCACAGCCGCACAATGAAACTAATGGTCAAGTTACGTTACGTTGTAACAATATTCTAATCAAATGAAATGACCTTTGCATATTTTACGTGCGATAGTGGGGTTGATAATAAGAATAGATAAATAGACACGGGAAAAACGAAACCACGTTGATATAATAAACCATCCCGGTTCAAAAACCGAAAAGTGTGATACTTTGAAAACAGTGAAACTGTGGAGTATAGGATTTAGACATACAAGTACATAGAAATTTGAAGGTATAGGGATGTCACGAGACACGAATTTGGAAATATAAGAGTTTTTTGATACAGGAATTCGTAAATTCGACAATTTTTAAATATGGAGACACGTGGATGTGAGAATCTGAAGATATATCAATTTGGGAATATAAGGATATACGAATTTAAATATTTGGGTGCTTAAAGATGTAGCGATTTATAAATCCGGACGTGTAGGAGTGAATTTAGTAGTTTGATAAAGAGTTCTTGATCAATGAACAGGAATCTGATGCTATAGAAATCGAAGAAGTTAAAAATATACACCGTAATGGCACATACAGAAACTTCAGTTGTTGTACTGATATATTAAACGTTTAAAGATGCCGCCACCATCAATAAATTATAATGGCCTTACCATTATAAACTGTTATATAGCCAGAATGAATAGGTATGAAACTGTTACAATTTTCATGTGATCGATTGAACTTTTCAAATGAGAACAATGGAAATGCATTAACCATCTAAAGAATAATTTATTCATTCATTCGGACAGTGGCGTGTTCTCACCAACACGACCGACACAATATTATTTCGACAGGTGTGACATTTTTTATCAACTAGAAATTATGGTAACATGTCTTCGAGTGCGTAATGCTATATAGCTGTCGAGATTGGCTACATTAAATGACCAAAAACTACGGTGTTGATTTCGTTCGAAATTCGATAGAATATCTTCGAAGGATCCGGCCGTGCAAATAGCGTCGGTAATGGAAGGCTAGACAAGTATAATATTTAAAAAATGTTCAGAACAATGGATGTTTGCTAACTGTAAATTCCCAACTTTCGAATTGTCGAATATCTAAATTTCGGAGTTTCGCGTTTTCATTTACCAAGATGAAAGATCTTGCGAGATCGCAATCATCGCGCAATATTTTATATCCGCCACAAATTTATACGTGGTTTCTCATTAGCATACCGACGTCTTGAGGCTATCACTGTCACGCATAAAATGCACGATAATCGCAGGAAGATCTCATTCGCGACTTGTGCGTGAAGGCACATTTGTTCAGAAGCTCGGTGCTGTCTCGATGATCGACCCGGGTAAAACAGATTCTCGATTAACCGACATACGTTCGTTCGTTGTCACGAGCGAATAAGAAACAGCATAATCACGCCGTATAACAAAGTCTCGGTTTACCAAGAGCCAGCTTGTAGCGCTGTTGTGGGCGTCGATAGTTAACCCTTTGCACCCAAAATATTTTTTTCTGGTCGAAGATAGTAACTTTAAAACTTTTCTATCGAAGAGCTTGATGAGCTCTTTCAAAGTTATTATCTCTTTTATTAATTGCCATTATTAGCTGTTTCATTATCGTCGCAATGCGATGGAGATAGTTAAAAAATACTTGCATCAAATTGCTGAATTAACACTTTGAGTGCCATATCACCCACATATGGGTGACGTATGAATTCACACATAAATCTATCGCTAATTTTAGTTTAAACATTTAACATATCAAAGTATACAAAATTTTTGTAAATATATTGTAGCTCGTCGAATAAACCAGGGTAGAATATTATGAAAATTGTCCATAAAATTTATCGAAAATAAAAAATTTATGTATAAATTCATACATAAATCTATCGCTAATTTTAGTTGAAACCTTTAACATAACAAAGTATAAACAATTTTTTTAAATTATATTAAATCTCGTCGAATAAACCAACGTGGAATATTATGAAAATTGTCTATAAAATTTATCGAAAATAACGTTACTTCCTAACAGAAATTGAAACTGTTTTAAGGTGGCACTGAAGGTGTTGAACAAAGTGGTGAGAGTCGCCTTTCGAGCGCGAAGGGTGAATTTTCGAGACATCACCGTACATATAAGCACTCTCGACGCGCTTCTATCGATTGTTCCTGCATTTCCGGTATCCTGCGACTTTCGTGATGCGGTTCATTACCGACGCCGGTCGCGCGGCTCGCGATTAAAAAAGGAAGTAGCGAATGACCGCCTGACGATTACTTTCAACGGAGAATATACAAGAATCGCGACCGTCGAAGCTTTGGAAGCTCGTTACACAGTAAAATCGTCGATCACGATCGCGAATGTTCGCTCGACGACTTCTCCGAGAACAGGAGAATCATACTAACACATTTACGACCCCGTCGCGGGGTCCCACGGTCGTCGAAAAGCTCGAAAGCTATCGCTCGAAGCGTACAATCGCTGGCTAGCAAAATAGTTTCGCTCTCGTTATCCTATTTCCGTACTTTTCCCTCCACACGTTCGCGGACGATCTCGACGCAGCGAGTGTCCACGTTTTTCGTTTAGGCTGAATCAATTTCCAGGCGGACGGACATCAAGTTTCAAGCGACGATGCGACCTTGACCCTTGACTCGATCGTCGAACAGTTTACAACCATATAAAACTTTCAAACTTAACGCGATCACCCGTATCCCCCCATCACCATAAAAATTGATTCTCGAGCTGGCCGACGGACACAGTCGGCTACCAGTCGCGAGCGACGACGTAAATATACGACGAGACGGTTTCACTTTCGACCCTACACGGTCGTGGTCGCGTAAACGGAAGCGGAAACGGCGCCGTTCGCTGTGGACGCCGTCTCCTCTGTTTGTCAGCAATTGGTCGCCGATGCAGCTGATTGACGAAGGAGCGCCGACGAGATCTCGTTGCTCTCCAGCCATCTTGCGACTTCCGGCGGCATTTGAGGCCTCACGTGAGGTATCTGTAACGCAAGACTTTCGTTAACGCTTTCCGATTCGTTGTTCGCATATTCGTTAACTACTCGTTTCTTTTAACTAGCAGCTCCTTAATTACCACATTGCTGACCGATAATTTCAGCTCATTTTGAATAACAATCCAAATGAACTCCAATAAACTTCATTTATGCGTAATGAATTAAAATGAAACTTTGAACATGCCTTTTGTACAACTTTCAATATTTCCTTTTAGTGAACAAATAGAAAATATATATATATATATATATATTCAATCAACCTACTTACCTCAATTATTTGAGATTTTAATTAATGATCCAATAGAAATGCGACATCGAGCCACGATTTTATATGAATTAAATATTTGTTCTGTTCTATGTAAATTAAAAATACTGTTCCGTTCTATGCAAATTAAAAATTTTATTCCGTTTATCTGTTAATAGATAATTGCATTTCAACTGTTTGTGTGTCCAATCCATAAGATTGTCATATTGAAACGATACCGACAGCTAATCAGGACTATCTCGAACGATTTCAGCGAAAGCAGAGGATTTAATTCGATATAATCGCTGTGAGAGGTTTTGTCAAAGAATTCTATAACAGCGATAACGATCGAGATAAAAATACTATCTACGCTCGATAAAAGTTTATTTTTTGTTTTTATAGCAACGACAGGATTTTCTCTTCACTTAACCTTACTCAAACAAAGTATATTAAATAACTGTTAGATGCGTACGTAATTGTACACTCGTAAAAGATACAATATCAATTGCTTGGGAACCACCCGTTATTTTTCTGCAACATTTTTAATCTTGCCGAAGGCAATGTATGAGATGTACTAAAAAAACAGGGGAGAAACGAAAAACTCGAAGGTAAAATTGTTACCTGTGTTACACCAGCTTCGACACCGTTTTGCTTCACTCCTCGTTCCATCAGGGAACCAATAACAGCTTCCGCACTGCAGTCCAACAGTTTCTGCCTGCAGATTGCAATGGCCCTGACGAATCCGTCGTTGGGTGTAATGAACCGATGTTCCATGAACACGGACTTCTCGTCCCAGTATATGATCTAAAAACGGCAACAAAGAAAGAAAGGAATGTCACTTCGGCAACGTGGCAAAAACCTTTGCCGAAAAATATCGATCGTTATCGATGTAATTAGTTCCTTATTAGCGAGAAACGAAAAGGAACGTAATTGAGGCTCAATTTGCATTCTGTCGGCACCGCGATAAAATAGATAGCCAGAAGGATGGAATAAATTTTCAACGCACTGCGTCATACGTCCATCGAACGCATACGTAATTATGGCACTTCATTAACGCCGTTCGTGCGATGATTAACCGTGGGCTTCCAAAATGTTGTTAAGAAACTATCGACGAACGTTCCGTCCGTTCAACAAACGAAAGAATCAACAAGTTGTTTCCATCGAAAGCGTGATGTTCGACAAACATCCTGACTTCGACGTTTGTCTAGCGCCAAATATCAACGTTGGGTTAGGTTCATTCGGCGGATGCTCGTTCTTTGTTTACCGTATCTCTTTGATACTGTATTTTTAGTAGTTTTATTCGTCGACAAAAGCTTATTTGGCTTATGTATAACCGTGTGTGAAAGCAAATGTGGTTATACATAAAAGAACACACGATTCGTGTAAAAGCATACGTATAACCGTGTGTAGAAACATATGTATAACCGCGTATGAAAGCGTATGTACTTATACATAAAAGAACACATGGTTTGTGTAAAAGCATACGTCTAACCGTGTGTGAAAGCGTATGTGGTTATACATAAGAGAACATATGGTTTGTGTAAAAGCGTATGTATAACCATGTGTAGAAACATATGTATAACCGTGTGTAAAGGAGTATGAATAACCATGTATATTCAGCGTATTTAGATAAAAAATAAGCGATTTCTGTTTCTCGAAGCGGGTAAGAAAAGGTGTGCGTTCTACGTGTCAAGTTTTTTAATGAATTAATACGAAAGAGTTATATCGTATCGATAGTTTGCAAAGGAACCGCGGGAGGAAGCGAGAAAAGCGTTCTAGGGATTCTTCGAGGTGATTGGTCAAAGTACAACGAACGTTAATCGGTAATACGATTTCTTGCTGTACCTTAGAAGTTATTTTGAAGATGGACAGAGGCTTCACGAAGCGACGATAACGTATGGTCGCCGCACCCTGGACGACGCCGGATCCTTGCGAGCAGATTTCGCGATACAGGTTCGTCCGTTCGTAGAAATCTGCCCTGGCAAAATCGAGCTCGCGTAGATACCTCGAGTTGTTCATGTGATAGAGAAGCGTGTCCACGTCCGTCGTTGTGCAGATACCTGGGGAACATCAAATATTAGTACGACAGGGCAAATATTCGCGCGTCGCGTGATTCTGTTATCGTTGCGCGGCCGTTTAACCATTTTCTTGAACTTCGCGGTTGCGCGTTTCGTGGAAACGCCGCTATTACCGGACATAGATAATAGTTATCGTAATTACGAAAACGAGCACAAGAGCTTTCGATCGCGATCGGGGACGTTAAGCACGAGTGAAACGAAACGACGTGTCGCGATTGAACAATGCCGATACGATAGATACGCGAAGTGTCGAAAGAGATAAGAGCTCACATATCGCGGATCAAGCGATACCCATTGAATAGACATCGACGATCGCCGAAGTACAAATGAATGAGCATAGTAAGACACGCTGAGATTGGAATTATTGAGAGTTAGAGGTACAAAAATATAAATATACAGAGATCTGAAGATGTAGGAATATTGGGATACAGAAATATGGGAAAATAAATATTTATGGTAATAAGTGTGGAGATGTAGACATATAGGAATTTAGGAATCTATAAATTTAGAAATTGGAGAATTTACAGGATTCAGAATGAAAATCTCTGGAAATCTAGGCATCCACAGCAACAGGAGTCTAGGGATATAAAGATCCGGTATTCTGTAATTTAACAACACGGATACGTGAGCGATGGAGGAAACTGTCGATACAGAGACTCAAGAATCCAGATGCTGAATTATTTAGCTTATTTAGTATTGCAAAATCGTGTAATTATCAAACCATCCGCTGATTATGCAATTGTGAAATGACTGCAAAGAATGCTTGACAGAAACCGTATTAAACACTGAGCAAAAAGCAAAGCTCGTAATTTCCGATTGGGAATATTTAACGTTTTTAAAAACCGAAAAACACGTTATATGAAATAGCCATCCGTGAATGTGCCAAGAGTGTTAAGGGTTTTTTTCGAGCTGTATGTAACGCGTGAAATTTATGCAGACACAACAAAAGTTTCTTGGAACTTCAAATAATTCGGTCGTTGAAAATTTTTTACGCTTGTTTTTCAGATTCTGCAGTCATTGTCTGGCACACGAATGGTACAATGTCGGAGTGTCGCGGTCAGGTTAATCGGACGTCAGACAACGGGATGGAGGATCGAAAAAAAAGAAGGTAAGAGTAGCGTCGCTCGGTTTCCTGATCCGCTGCAAGGACTGTTAAATAAAAGATTAGCATTAGTCAGAATACCCAGACGCGATATACGTTTCGAAGATTTATTATTCCTCGCTGGAATCACGCTGCGTGACAAACAGGTATAGGTCGGTAACTATGTTAACAACACAGGTGCACGACAGGGGTCTGTCGTACACACTGAAAATTTGGAGAATCTCGTAAATAAAACTTGTATTGAAAATCGTTGAATCGATCGAAAATTCACGACGAAAAGTATCGGACACCTGTTATTAATTACCTGTGGAATAATTTATTTCCAGTTATTCATCTGGAAAACTTTAATACGATATTATATTGTGTAATCATACTCTGAAAGTATTCGATTCTCAAGACCCTGATGAAGACAGACGATATTTGTCAATATTTCAGGAACTTTTAATAACAATTTCACCGATAATACAATACTGTTCCAGCAATTAATGAAACCATACTACACCAGTGTAATATATTTGTATACTGATTGCAAAAATTTGAAAATATTGGTAATTCAATTGGGTAATGGAATCGTCTGGTTGTGGGTCAGCCGGAGTCTTCAATGGTCATTCAGGACTTCGAATATCACTAAACAGTTATGCAAGCAAATTGTATACTAAGCATACTCGAGTTGGTTAAAAACGAGGAAAAGATAGTATCGAGCATGTATTGCAACCCCCAATGTGACGCCAACTCGTTGATGCAGAATGACGGCCACAGACGCCGGTATCATAAATTCCACAAGTTATGTTTACGTCCGAATTCGGACGGTCCAGTTTGGTGAAATTTAGCTGCAGCGTGGCGTGCAATCAATACTAGCGCGGATTTGCGACACAAGCAACCAGCCTGCCGGCCAACTGATTCGCGCATGGTAGGTCAAGGTTCCCGACAACGAGACCGAGATAAGTCGGCAAATTGTAAGGATTCTGGACTTACGTAGCCGCATGGACGAACTATGAAATGCATTTTCATGGAATCTCTGCGTTCTTGAATAACAATCTTGCATCGATTATGTGGGAGCAATAATTCAACGCCGACGCTGCGCTGTCATCTTTTCCGACAAAACGTGCATCATTTTTTATCCGTATTATTAATCATTCATAAAAGGTGTTGGCTCGTATGTGTTATTGTCACGAGTTGAACAGATATGTTGGAAAATTGCGCGTTAGATAGTTGCACGCTGGATAGTCACGCGCTGGATAGTCACACGTTGGGCAATCTCGCGTTAGATAATCACAAGCTAGATTTTCACGCGATAAATCAGTACAGATTGAATTTCCACGTTTTGGATCACCACGCATAGAATTCTTATGCATTGATTTTCGACGTGTGTGAATTTCACGCGTTCGGTTTCCAAATGTTGAGTTTCACCGCGTTAAATCACTAGGCATAGGAGTTCCACGCGTAGAGTCCCCATGTGATTTCATTTCCAAGCTTCGTAACACTACACATGTGATTCCTTTGTACCGCATTTCGTCACGATGGAATTTCACGTGTTCGATTTCCAAACGTTGAATTTCGTGGCGCTAAATTGCTAATTTTGAGAATTCCACGATCGAGTCTCTAAGCCTGGCATCTCCATGATTTGAATTACTATGCATGAGATTCCTACGCATTGGATCTCGACGCGTGGGAATTTCACGCGTTCGATTTCCAACCGTTTAATCACTAGACATCAGAATTTCACGCGTTGGGCCTCTAAATTTTGTATCGGCAAACGTTTAATTGCTATGCGTTAATTTTTCCATGAATTAGATCTTCACGTGTTGAATCACCGCTCGATAAATTACCACTCATTGGATCGCTATACAAGATTCCCACGCGCAGGATCTCTACGCGTTCGATCTCGTCAGATTAAATCGCCGTGCATAATATTTCCACATGTTAGATCTCAAAGCATTAGAGTTCCTCGCGTTCCATCCCCACCCGTTAGATTTTCGCGCGTCGAATCACCATGTATAACGTTAACAACTGCTGCATCATCCAACACTCGATTTCAAAGTCCCACAACATCTCCGATCTTGGTCATACAACGAGTATTTACTATATGCACACAACGCACGCAAAATAATTGCGAAATAATGTGATCCCTTTGTGAGACGGCATGTATGAAAAATTCAACGTACCATAGACGGTAGTCTCGTCGAGGATGTGTGCCTTTTTCTTGCAGAACCGCGCAAAGAGCACGGTGAAGAACATGCGCAAGAAATAGTGGACCTCTATTAGGCCGTAGAGCAAGACAATGGCCCCGAAGACGCCGGTCAACACCCAGCAGGTTAACATTCTGATAACGCTCTTTCTTCCCTTTGTAGGGGCAGAAAAGGGAGAGCCGTATGATCAGACTTTGGAATCTCTCCACCGTCGTGGAACCACCACGCTCCGCTTTATCGATTCGTCGTCGAGACTGACGGCGTTTTCTGGCTGCTTTCTAGCCGACGAAAAATCGCGTGCCACGACTAGCATGACAAACGATCGCGGATGAATCGTTCGACGGGCAGACTCATTTTCGGTGGCATCATCCGATCATGCTCGATGACACTCCGAGCACTCGCGATCGCACTGAACAGCGGTTTCCTCGATGTCAACGGCTATACGTCTTATCTGCAACACGAAGAATAACAAACGTCTGAACGCGGACGGCCTAGCACGTTTTACATAGAAATTGTTTGCGTCGTTCGTTAATACACCCGGAATATTCCGCTTAATGTTGTTTAACGCCTCGCAGTCAACAACGTCCGAGAGATTACGATCGGAACTGTATTCATTGATAAGGACGCAACGATCCCGTGCACGCGTTCGAAAAGAACGAAACAACGGAAAATCGTTCGTTCATAAATGAATCCACAAACAACGGCCAGCTGGCAATGGATGTTGGCCGAGGCGTCAAAAATAGGCACGGACGAGCCACGCGCCCAGTCTGCCGGTAATTGCCTCGCGCCCGTCGTTGCGCGAACCAATCGATGCCGAGACGATTAAGGAAAATGGAAAACCTTTATGGGAAAAGCAAAGGTCGACGCGAACCTGACGCGGGTCCCGTAGACGCTCGATAGGGCTGGCGGTGTGTCGCGGCGGGACCGCGGGTGTACGGCTTCAAAATTTCGAAAGAAACCTACTTTCCCCGATGAATCGAAGAATTGTCAGGCGGGGCACGTTTTCCGTGATTCTTCGAAAATCGCTTGAAACTGCGGCCTTCGACGACGAGGTTCGCGACGCGCCACCGTCGTGCTTCCACCGCGGACTACGAGAACGCTTCCGCGGCGATAACCAACCGATTATCAGCTTATCGTCAGGATCCTCGTTGAAACGACGTACGAACGGTAGTATCGGCACTGTGCCAAACGAAAAATCCGCGGAAGCTTTCGATTCTGGTGGTCCGCTCACGACGGCACGCGTCTGCACATGCTTCGTGAACACGCACACACGGCACCACACACGCGCAGACGACACCAAGGGCTTTTCAAGAAGTATCCGCGCGTGTCGACGACATCTCACGGACTGACTGATCGACCTGTTCCTGGCTTCCTCGTCGACGCCGTGCTCGTAGCGGGCGTCCAGACGTGCCCTTCCAGAAGTCGCATCTGCGCCGAGGACATCCAACCGTGTAGCCGGGCATTTAGTGGGAGGCGTACACTCGCCTGATGTTGACGTCAAAATCCTTGCCTTATTTCTTAATGAAAAACCGAGCTCCCCGACCGGGAAGGATTCGTGACCCCGGGGCCGATGGATCGCGCGACACACACGACGGACCACGATGGCCAAACCGATAAAACTGGCTCGTTTGTCTTCCGGAATTTCAAAGCGACACGTTAGAAAGTTACCACCTTTATATCGAGAAATGATTTCGATTTTGAAAGTGGTCCCGATGATCGGCCGGCAGGAATTGGAAATCGCGTAAAAATACCCGTTGATAATTCCATTTTCGGTGTCCTTCGACTTTTATGGCCGTCCAAGTCGGCCGCGCTGATCCATGGAAACACGCTTCCGTCCGCTTTTACATCCGCCACAAGACTATTACTTATAATAAACCGATCGTGGGTTTCTTCGATATTTTATTAATAAAGCTGCCCGTTTAATGTTGCGGAATGTTAAACAGCCTAATGGGGATAAAAGATATGCGTAAATCGTAATCGATGCCGCTGCTAGCAGCTTTTATTACCATAATGTTGTTTCGACGTGTTTTATCGAAACTCTCGATATCAAAACATGTTTTCTGTTCTCTCTTTTGGCGAATTGTCCTTTTTTTTTGCAAGCGAAATGACGTAATAATTACGGTATTGGTATATTCGATGAGACATTCGGAGTTATGGCAACAATGGAGTCATAATTTCCTTAAGACGACCGCGTTTGTACGCTCGCTGAAAATACTGATTACATTATTTTACGATTTCCTTTCATACACGGTTACGTACAATGCAAACGATAAGATAGGCGAAATATTATCTTTCAAACTGGAAAGTATTGACTCTTCTGATTAAAAGTATCTTTTTTTAAGTTCTTTTTCTTTTAGTAATCATTATAATTCGTTTAAATCGTATTCGTATCATCGTAATACTTGTTTATTTACACACTCCTGCCAGAGAATAAAATATCGAAACCGATAGTTGGACTTGGACGTGGTACGTTTTGCAAAATTCACGTAAGTTCACCAAGCATTGGCGTAACCGCAGAAGAAACGGAATTGATCTAACATTTCCTCTTCAAAGAAATACAAACCAGCCCTCTTCGTGCAATACGAAAACCGCGGGACGTACAACACCTCGCATTATAAATTTTCAATCCATCGATTTCCAAATTTCTATGCTTCGAATTTCCAAAATTTGCGAATTTCCAACTTCCCAGTGTCCAACTTTCTAAATGTTCAAACTGCTATACTTCCGAAAAGCGCTTACAATTAGTCATGCTCGGCACGGGTTATTGGCGCTATTGATAAAGGTACGGAATCTGGTCCGGCTGAGAGTAAAAGTCATAATTACGCCAATGACACATCGTGTATGTAATTGCCACGAGAAGACGAGCAGGCAAAGCTTCGTTAGACGCTGTTTGAAGGCGGGGCATGCACGAGCAATACTACGCCACGACAAAAGACTGGTCAGGAAACACTTTCCTGCTGATGTTTTATGGAAAACGCGTGGTCCGCGAACGAGCAGCCACGAAATCGGCACGGGAATGAATCGAGAATGAAGTCACGCGCGACGCGGAAATTTCAGAGGTCGTAAAAATTCTGCCTCCTGACGAACGGCAATTCGGTTGTACGTTAAATCTCGTATTTTTATTGCTCCACGAATAATAAAGCAGACGATGAACCCATCATAGATTCGCTTTCTATCACGACTTCCTGTTAATATCATATTTATTATAAAAATTCGCTTGTACAATACGCATTGCGATATTAATTTAATTTGTCGAAAATAGTAACATGAGCTGGCGGGACTTTCGTTTTTACGAATAGAAGAACTCCATGACGAATGGCTTATCCTCGCTCCGGTATTTGGTGGGAGGTAGATCGTAGGGAATAGGAAAAACTGGGACGCCATTTTCCTCTTCTTGCACAGGAAACGTCGTTGAACCGACCTGCAAAGAGAAGGATTATGTTACGATATTTCTGCAGCTTCACGATCGTTACTCCGTATCAGCGTTCTACACATACGACGAATTTTGGAATAAATATAACTCCTCCCTCGTAGTTCATGATATAATGGGAGTCCTTGCCGACTGTGCCCCACGCAGCCTTGCTTAAATTGGCACTAGTCAAAACAAACCAAGGAATCTTTTTCATGTCTGGCGAGAATCTTGTGTATGATTTTATGTGAGGCATCGCTTTGTCTCTCGCCGTTTGCGTGGCTTTCCATTGACTGCAAAAGTTAAATATCATTCGGTGCAACAATTACCAGCCGCTGAACAATATTTGAATCCAGTAACTCACCACATGTAAGACTCTATCCACTCTTGCTTGGAATGTGTTTGGAGACTGTAAGGTAAGCAACACGATCCGACTCTGCAATCAAAACTTTCCTTGTAATTACCTATGGAAGGATAAATGAATTGAAAGTTTGGATGACTCTTCAAATTAGATAGCGACTCCTTCGACATCGAGGATGTGATATCTTTCAGAAGCCAGCTTTCGTAATTTGGACCTAAGCTACCGATACTGGAACTTTGAGCGACTAATGTCCATCGTGGAGCGTCTGGGGGCAACGTGGCGTGTTTAGACAAGACATAACCTAATTTTCTGTGGCCCCAACTATCATATTCAACGCCTTTGTGCCTTCCCGGGACAGAAGCTATAAAGAACACGTTCACCGAAGAGAAGTCGGCTCTTCGAAGGGCAGACGTCCATTCTGTTAACGCTGGCTGTCTGTATTTATTCAAATAAAGGAGCAAATCTTTCTTGAAACCTGTAGGTGATTCTCCGTCGTTCGTATTTGCTGATTCCGGCAACGGTGGAAGGTGTGGCGAGATCCAAAGTCTGAGTAACAAAATTAATTCAATCGTTTACTTGCCGAGGTCATTTCTTTGACGGGAAGAAACATAAAATGACCTTGACTGACCCTTGTGTTCTATTCTCCCAGTCATCTGAATACAAATTCGCTGTGGACACTACGACTCGTATACCGTCGTCTTTGTACTTTAGAATCATAATTTTAGTGTGATGACAACCAAACTTTGTTGGCATGTGTATAGGTATCATGGTAATATTTAAACTAAGTTTTTCTTCGTCAACTCTGTCCCCATATAAAATTAACATATCTGTACGTTGCCCAGCTAATAAATATTGTAAGCATAACCATCCAACGTCGACCATAAAATTAATATGCAAACTGTTAACTATTTCTCCTAGACTTCTATCTAAGATTTCAGGGAATGTTATAGAGAATGGTTGGTCATACGTTGATTTCGAATTCTGAATTCTTGTAAAGAATAAGTGATATGGAGCTGACAGAGCATACTTCATGGCAAAATTTCCAGGCTCCACCACAGAAACTTTAAGGCCTTGCCGTTTCATCATCTGAATAGCTTTCTCCCTGACTTCGATTCTAGATTTTGCAGAATTACATGATTGAAATATATCCATCAAGGACTTTCCTTTTGAGGAACCATCGTCTGTGCTGTTATTTGCACTTTGAGTGCATTCTTGAACTTCTTCATTTTGTTTATTGTGAACTGATTTTGATCTTTTGTTCTCTCTACCATTATCATTAAATCCACTACTGTTCCTCTTCTTCTCTTGCGAAGGACCACCTTTTTCCATATTGTCCTCAGCAATTTTGAGTTTATCAAGCTTATCCTTCATTGTATGAACTTTAACTGGATCTACCCCGCTATTAGAAAATTTATAAAGGGCTTCGCTCTGTTCATCCATTTCTTTCAACTTAGATTCTCTCTTTAGAGCCATTGTTTGTTTATGTTTTTCTACCTTATCTTTTAAGCCTTGATTGGAATTACTAATTACATTGGACGTTGTTGCATTTGAACTACCTACTTCAGAAGTTGATTGCATAATCGACAAAGAACTTTCTTTGTTATTTTTCTGTTTTCTTAGCACCATCTGTAAGACCTTTAATTGATCTATCAAAAGCGATCGATCAGAACATTCAAAATCAAGTTTATCAGGTATCTTTATTTCCCCCTCCAATTGATCTCTTATAATCTTCTCCACTGAAACACAAATATTCATACTCATTACATCACAGCAACAAACTGCTTACTTGATAAAAATTACAACAAACTATCATTACTCACAATGCGGATGTGACATCTCATTGAAATGGATCGGATTTTTCCGATAACATTTTTCCATGTAAGGACACTTCTGTTTCATCGCAACTTGTATAAAACAACGTAACTTACTGAATTGTGTACAATTATACCTTAACCTTAAAATCAACCGTAATTCACTTACCATTATCGTTCGAAATACTCGTTGCCATTTTCGTTAAGTTTTGACGTAAAGAAAATAATTAAACGGACACAATTTTTACGTTGTTACATCAAAAAGTTGCACACATTATTGCCCAAAGATCTGTCACACGAAATATTATTTCAAACTGTTAGTAAGATGGAACAGATGGCACTTCGCTACGTAACGCGGAAATATAAATCAAATCGAAATTAGTTTTGATCAAAAAATTATTGTACAGACAATATTATAGGTGAAAATTATTGTGCAAGACAGAAATTATGGTAAACATTGTTTAGTTTAATACGCTATTCATCAAAATTTCAAGACACGATTAATTAACAATAAGATTTTATTGAACGATTATCGAATAACGAAAGATAAGTATGGAGCTTTTGACAGTTAATTCTCTTAATCGTTGGATTACTATGTGTTAGATCGTCACGTGTTACATTACCTCGCGTTAGACCCCCTACTGTTATATGGTCGTCTCGACCGTCGTATTTGATTTGTTTGATACTTACGAAATTTGAGTTTTACGATTAGCGATACTGTTAGTGTATAAGAATCGAGGGGACAGATGGAAGAAAGTTCCTTTCCAATTTACCAGAATGTCACGCGCAGACTAAATTTCTGGCTTCGTAGGTTGCGCATTATATTAGAATTCAGAAAGAGAATCTTAAAGGAGGAAGAGGAAGTTTAGAAACACATAGCAGGATCGTGGAAAGTTTAGTCGCCGTTGGGAGCGATAGGCAAAGTCGACATAGAACGATTAAGAGCGTCTCGACGCGTAATCGTGCATTCTTAACCGATCCGGCGTCGAGTACCCTAGTTAAGTTTCAACGAGAAAACTTGTCGACCGTGTCTCGTTGTTCCAGCAAAAGAGAATTGCGCCGAAGAATTTACATTTTTTTCCCACCCAAGAACAATTAGCCGCGGCACGGCGAATAAAGAGTGGCCTTAAAAAATCGTCTCGTGACGAGTCGTTTAATATGCATGCGTATAATTCAACGGAGTCTACTCCGATATCGGGTCGATTAAATCAAAACAGACATGAAAACGAAGGAGACGCGGCTGGCGGTCGAACTCTGACCGCGATCTCTTGCGAATAAATGGGCCGTTATTCGGAAAATAAAGAAATAACAGAGGGGCGGATAACAGATTGCGTCATTTTCTAGAGAAAGAATGAATTTACATGATTTGAAGAACGGAAGAGGTACCGCAGGAACACGTTCTTTCTTCCTTGGAAAGTAGATGGACTTTTTACCCAGAGAAATGGCTGAAGTATTTTCACGAATAGCATTCTCAAGATGGCCGTTTTCGTTTGATAAGAACAGATGTACGAGTAAAGACCGTAGTGACTAGACGGTTCTATATTTTCCACAAAATGTATTCAAACTTCGTATTTTTCCGAAATTTCTACATTTATAAAATTCCAATTAGCGAATTTCGAATTTTCGCGATTGCTGATAAAAGCGTTAATGACGGTAATAGCAATTGCTGAATGAATTTTCAAGCTGGCTCCAAATGTCGGAAAATGAATATCACGAATTTTCCAGCAGCTTCGGGTACCGAGGCTAACAGAAATTCAATTTTTTCTACCGTGTCGTTTCGTTCCTTTTTTTTCGATCCTTTCGGTCACAAGAAGTCGGCAGACATCGGAGCTTCTGATTGAGCCAGTTTCCGTTCGTTAATCCCGTTCGTTCGGACTTCAAGCACGTTCTGGAATAAAATTTCGTGAAATATGCAGCCGCGAGAAGTTCGGAAACACCGGACATCCACTTGGTGGAAATAGCGTTTATAATGACAGAAATAGACGGTGCCATCACGGGGAAACGAGTCTCGACCATCTCGAACAGCCTCCAATTAACCGACACCCGATCGAGGCATCATCAACGGAAAGAAACGTTCGAGGTAGCAATTAAGCTAAAGGAACATGGCGATAATGTTATTTGAGCATCGGCAAACAAGAATCGAAGATGTTCGGTGCTTCCCGTTTAATTTTAACGGGTTGAAGATCATTAAATTCATGCACTGGAAAATTAGAAGTACCTCGAATTCGATGTTATTGTAGAGTTATACTTGCATAATCAGGTGTATGTATTTAGGTCGATTGCTGGAGGCTGTATTATTTTACCGACGATATTGTTTCGTCCATTTATTATTCGTTCAGTTGCGTAAATACGCGTGATAGAATTTGGAAGAGCCTTCTAGAAATAATTCTTAACATTGAATAATAATTTTGAATACTAAATAATAATTCTTGAACTAAAGAAACTGAGAAATAAACTTAAGCTGCATTCGTGATAATTTGTAAAATGGTCTGTCTGACTATGTACACCATTTTTCACTATTCTAATTAAAGAACAAACGAAGTTTTACCATTTTCGCAATAACTCGAGTGAATTTTTTTAACCGGTACATTTACTGATTGCACGTAACGATGTTTGGCATTTGCCGTTTTTATAAGTCGTCCTGAAAAAAAACAATTATTCGTAACAGTAGACTCGGAAATGTTTGCCCTTTTAGCAATCTTCTAAATGGAATTCTCTTTTCCTGACAGAGTGTCGATATTACAGCAATTCGCAATTAATATTTATTCCTCACGTATTGTATCGTGATAGGAACGTACACGAAAGAA
Organism: Coelioxys conoideus; assembly: GCA_947623535.1. NCBI lineage: Eukaryota > Metazoa > Arthropoda > Insecta > Hymenoptera > Megachilidae > Coelioxys > Coelioxys conoideus. The sequence continues at coordinate 13,506,173 of OX392459.1, forward strand.
GCTAACAGACCCGTTATGCGATCTGCCCCGGATTTGTAGATTTGTTAAGACGATCGCTATCGAAGATTTCTTCTTTGCACTCACACTCCGTTTGATTTAATGCAACAATTTGTAATAAATAACTTTTAACTGCGATTGTAGTATTATGCGCGTGATGTTTGTACACAGTGAAACAAACAATATTGGCGATTAGTACTAAACAAATAATAATTTCATCAAACTTTTAAAGTGGAAAGTTTTACAGCAGCTTTTGCCAACTATCAAAAATGCTTTCGAGTACAAAGGGCTAATAATACGTACGATCGCGTGCAATGCACGTATAGATCATTGATTAAGAGTTCGTAAATGTTCATTGATAAAAAAATCAATATCAATATCTGCCAACAATAAAAGATGCATCCCAGTTCAAAGGTTTACTATAAACAGCTCGTCACCCAGGAATCGGCGCGCGAGGGGATTGAAATGAAAAATAAGAAGTACACCTATCATCGTCGTGAATCCTCCGAGCTTGATGCCGAACGACGATCACCGACTGCCAATTGTTCATGTTTTTTGAATCAACCGATGTGCGCGTTCACGCGAACCAACAAGATCCTACCACTGAAAATACGTATAGATCGATGCGCCAACTCCTGGGTGACTGAGTATGTAATACACATATAGATCATTGATTACAAATTCGTGAACGTTCGTTCATAAAAACGTAAAGAAATCAACTTTCGCGATAACCGATTCAGAGTTCGAGCCGGGAAAACATAAGTTTCCGTAGCCTCAGTTCCACATTCCGATATTCGCGAGCAACGACGGAAGGGTTGCAAAAGCTCGAAGAGCATTTCCCGCGAGCAACGCGAAGAAAAATCGCGAGAAAATGAGGGTGCCAACAATAAGTTTTCCGAAAAGGAGTGAATAACAGGAGAGTCGAATGGAAAATCCGGAGGATGGTCGAAAAACGGTGTCCGTCGGTCTCGCAGGATGTCGAGACAACGGTGTAAGAGAGAAACGGATATATCGAGACAGAAAGAAGGGGTGGGGGTGAGATGCCGTGCGGCGAGACTACTCGGTCCGCTCAGTCACCGCCCAGACCGCGCCGCGACCGATTCGTCCACCGGGTCTTTTACGTCCTCCAACCATATTTTTTTTCTTTCTCGCCCTCGTAACGTGATCCGATCGTTCTCGTGGATGTGTCTGAATAAACGGTGGCGACGTGCGACACGTAGGACGCGTGCAACGAGCGCGTATGTCAGCCCCGTTTGCCCTGTCGGTGTTCCTGGTGGGCACCGTTGATCCACCCGTCTCGTGACCGGATCAGGTGATTGTTCCTCACGAACGGTAGTGTGAAGTTGAAGGAAGTGGTGCGGTGGTGGAGACCATCTGTGAAACGCATCCCGTGGGAAGCGGTTTCCTCTGGAGGCGCTCAGAAAGCAATCAAGATCCATCGCGGCCCGGAAATGCCAGAAAGTCAAGGTCAGTTTATTTACACGGACGCGATGCAGCCCGTTTTTCTCCGGCTTTTCCCAACTTGTAGTCGTAACTGGGCTCGAACGATTAACCGATCGATAGGGTCGGTCGATAGGGTGCTTGCCGCGGATAGTTCGAAGATTTTCGACCCTTCGACACGTTTCGGTGACTCGACCCCGCGTTGTTCAGAAATTTCTTCGTGATTTTCCGACGTAAATTTTGCACGTCGCCGCGGAAAGATTCGGCTAAATTATGGACACGGTATTGCGTTGTTTCGCGAAACGAGCGAACCCGAAGGTGAAATTTGCATAAATTATTGAGACGTTACTCGCGAAACAAACTTAGGGGGGAAGAATTTTATCGGGATATGGGGTGGTTGTGTGTTAAATTAAACAGAATTTAGTATCTCAGAATATTCGATTTATAGAAAACAACTCGGAAGGGTGTCTAACCGTTTCAAAGACTGAACCAACAGCAAAGAACTTTCAAAAAATGCAATACTGGCTCAGTATTCTTTTCTTTATTCTAGGGTTTTCTTTATTAGAATCCCAGTGACTCTGTACACAAAGATTTATTTTTGCACGTTCCTCGAACGACGATTCAACAAATTTAATTAAATTATTAACGCGAGAATTTTGAATGCCCCGAGGCATAGATTCGAACAAGTTGCAGTTTCGTTGTGTCCGCGGACGCATTTGACCCGTCACGAAAGAGAATTTCGCCGGTGTCTTGCCGCGATCGCGAGATAAACGAAACAAGCGAAGTAGAATTCGTAGTTGGTTGGAAAACGCATAAAGCATTCAAGGGTAAATTGGATTACGGGTCACAACGGAACGCGCCGGAAAGTTAAACAAAGTTGTAACCCGGCACAGGGAATATACAGAGATCGACTGCGGTCAAGAACGGGGCTCCTCTTGACCCCGCTACCTACCTATTTCCATTACGTTCGTCGTTGGTTATTTCGTTTGTAAAACAGCGAAAATTCGAGTGTACGCTCGAGCAATTACTCAACGTTGCGAAAGTTTCGCCGATGGAAAATTCGAGGCCCCCGCGGCCAAACCGAAGGGTAAAGGAAGAATATCCGGAGATGAACACGGGTCCCCGGCTTTGTTGCTGCAACCTTCTTAGCCGAGGTGTTTCGCCTAACCCCACCGTTCCATCTTCGGAGAAATATGGCGTTCGAATATTGGTAAAGTTTCCATCGGTCGATCGTCAATCACGAGTGTACTCCTTAAGACGACTGGTCCAGAAACGTCTATCCTGCCGGAAGAAGTGGCAAAACTTTCATCCATCGGCTAACCGTTTCGACCCCCCACATTCGACGGTTGAAAGCCCGGCCGGGAGAAAAATTTGAAAGCGTGTCACGTTGATCGAATGGTTAGGCTTACCGAGGAAACGCTGGAAATTGATCGAACGCCCTTAATTGCTTCCACTTCGTAACTGTTCGAATCTAGAAATCACGATGAAGCTCTCGAGAGGGAAATTTGATAATAATCGGCATTGTTAAAGTATTGAAATTGTTCTGGCGTCGATTACGTAATTGGTGGTTGATTTTAATTGAACCGGTGTTTCTATTGCATCGTCTGCTTCGAAGTAAGTCGATTAAGATAAGGGGATTAGGAGATTTGAGAATTTTGGAGAGGTTAGGAATTCGAGGGGTTGGCAATTCGGGGATTTGAGAACTTGGGGGTTTAGAGATTCGAAGGTTACAGAAATTAGGGGTTCAGGAATTTGGGGGTTTGTGACTTCGGGGGTTGTAGGAATTGGGGATTTGGAAATTCACAGGTTGCAGCAATTAGGGGTTCAGGAAATTGGGGGTTCGAGTATTCAGGGGTTGGATGATTCAAAAATTTGGGAATTTGAGAATTCGTAAGCCTAAAAATGTGAGGAATTTTGGTTAAGTAAATTGATCGAACGCCCATAATTGCGTCCAATTCGAAATTGCTAGGAATCTCGATAAAGCTCGCGTAAGTGAAATTTGATAATCGACATTCTATTGAAATTGTTCTGGTGTAGATTACGATATTGGTGGGTGGTATTAATTGAACCGTTATTTGTATCGCACCGCTACTCGGAACACATAGTCAACAGACGAAATAAGTGTTTCGGTCGTAAATTGGCTTAGTTTAAAGACTATACGTATATTTAACGGCAGTTATATACTTCGGTACGTCGACGAAACATCGTCGTTAACATCGGCAATGTAAGTTCGTTCGAATAATGGAGAAACGAAAGTAGTAAAACTTTCGGCCACGCAGCTCACGGCGAGGTAACGCGTTTCGATGAAAAATTGATTGAAATTCCTCATACACAGTGAGAAGCTATTATTTTCATTATTCGAGCGCTCGTAAATCGTTCCGATCGTAAATTAATTGGAGCTCGAACGCTTATACGGTGGTTCAGATTTAAAACGGCTCGGGGTATGTGTTCGTTTCATCAATGTGGATTAGCCGATATCGATACGTCTAAACTGAACCGCAATAGATTGAACGAATCGTAAATTGCGCACCTAACCGCGCTGTTAACTATAATTCGTGGGCGACAAATATACGACATATACTCTTTTTCTACGTTGAATTGTTTCACCGATTAGTGTTACACACGTGACCCGTTTTTGCCGGTAATGCGTTGATAGCCATACTTTCGGTAGGTTTCGACATTCAACAGTCGAATTCTGTGCAGCTTTCGCGATTCGAAGCAAGGGTGAACACTGGACGATTCGTATTCATGGCGTCACCCTTCGAAATTTAAATGTAATTAGCGATACGAGTTGCGGGAATAAATCCGTCGGATGAAATCGCAGCTTACTGCGTTTAAATTAATTATTTGAAGTATTTCAGCAAACATACTTTTTCCGAAAAATTTCAGGTCGATTTATTCGTTATCGCGTTTTTAATAACTTCTTTGACGAAACGTCGACCATGCGTGGATACGATGAACCATCGTTATATCGCACCGTGCGGGGGTTGTAAAAACGGAAAATTCGTTCGAAACGATTTATGAACAAAATCCGCGTAGGCGAAGGTTCGTGTAAACGTTGCAATATACCGGGATAAAAATTTCGATAGAAATCTCGTTCGAACCTAATCGAGACATAATGTTATTTACCTCGTCAACTTTCTTTTCGCGCATCTTTAAATAGAATTAGCTCACCGTGCAGCTTCCACGTTGATGAATAGCCCCGAAAGACAACGATTTCGTTCTCATCGATCTTCGCGTCCACTTCTTAATCTATCTGCACGATCTCCAGTTTCGGTCGAAGGATTTCTTGTTCATTGTCTGATAAACCGCCCTACGGACGACACGCAACGGATAAATTCGTTCTCTGGTAGTCGGTAGTATTGTTTGAACCGGCTACTGTCTCGGTTTACTACGAGTAGCATAATTAATCCTTGTACCGTAGCGTCTGTTGTGTGTTAATCTCGAGTTGATTGTCAGCACTTGATAAATGACGCGTTTATTTACGAAGTGTATACATCCGTGGAAAATATATATTTTATGGCTGTCAATTTAGTGTCAGGGATATGGGGATTCGAGGATGTAGGGATTTGGGAAGATGACCGTTTTGGAAGTATAGAGATTTGGGATACGGGGATAGTGGGGACTTGGGGAGACAAAGATTTTGGGGTGTAGAAATTTAGGGACGTAAGGATTTGGGATATAGGGATTTGAGACTGTTGGGTTATTGGGTTACAGGTATTTGAGGGTGTAGGGATTTGGAGATACAGAGATTTGAAGATCTAGGGGTTTAGAAATATAGGAATTTGGAATATAGGAATTTGAAGATGTAGGAAGTTAGAGATATAGGAATTTGAGGCTCTAGGGATTTAGAAATGTAAAGTTTTGGAGATATAGAGATTCGAGAATGAAAGGATTTGACAGCGTAGAAATATTACCGCACACGGATCTCAATTCTGCACGAATTTCAGAATATAGGGATTTCGAGATATGAATATTTCAATCTACAGGGATTTCGAATTGTTGAGATACGCGAATATAAAATTATAGCTGTACAGACAGTTGGGAATGTTGTAGATTTAAAAAGCAGAGTACCCATACAAAAATTGCGGAATCCGATGATACAAAGTTACAAAAATGAAGGATTGCAAAGGATTTGTGTCAGTATGAATCTAGGAACATAACGATGTATACATTTCTGAATGTGCATCCAAAATGTGGTATCTCGCATTCACAAGCGTATCTACTGTTCGAGTCGCGAATATGTTTCTTGAAAAATCCAGGTAAATCGAAAGCAAGGAAAAGGTTAATCGACATCAGATGAGACCGGAACACTTTCGCGAAACATTCTGATCGCGTAGATAGATTTTTCAGTAACATGCCCGAGCGGATAAGGCCAGGGAAACGCCGGTTGAATTTTCCGTGGAAATTGTGGACGGAACGTAGGATGGAATTTTCGAAATGGAAGTTGTCGCTAGGGAGAACGCGCGAAAAGCGACAACCCCTTGAATCGAAATGAGATGTACTTTAGAACCATCTGGTAGGAAAGCGACCATTTACATTTGTAATGTACAGAGGGAACAGCTTTGTGTCGCCAAATCGTCCTTCTAACGGGTATACCCTTATTTTTCTCCCTCGCAAGGATCAAGTTTCTCCGTTTCTTGTTCCTTCTTTTTCAACCTTTCAGTCTCTTTCACTCGCTGCTTACGCTCTTGTAGAATTTTTACTTAACTCACTCTGTGCAATTTATGAGATATTCCGTAGTGTACATTTGTTTTACTATCAAACGTGTCATAGTTAGCAATGAATGGTAATGCGGATAAAAAGGTAAACAGGGATGAAAATGTAAATCGATGTTAGTACTATATCTAAAACTAAGTGTTACTGTGTTTTGAGAAAATCTACGTATTTTCCTATATTTTTACTTAACCCCTTCACTGTCAACTACGATATATCTCATACTGTCTATTTTTTTACTATCAAAAATGTCATAATTGGCAATTAATGCAGATAAAAAGGTAAACGCAGATGAAAATGTAAATCGATGTTAGTACTGTATCTACAAATAAATATCCTTATATTCTGTCATATGTCAACCAGGACGAAAGATCCAAATTTGTCTGCTAGCGGATGGGTTAAACAACGTGTTCGTTTTTCCACCGGTTAATAATTCCGTCGAGTATTTGCGCAACGACGACGAAATCGTTAGTCGCGCGTCCCGAGATAACACGTCGCACGTATCGAGATAACACATGGGATTTCTCAAGGTGTTCCACGAACGGTTCTCCAATTTTAGTTTGTTTGGAGACACCGGGACGTAAGTGGAGACTTCTGACATTTTATTCGAACACGCTGGCTCGTCGATTCGTACACAAACATCAATCTGTAAATTCTGTAAATTCTAGCAAGCTCTGATCGGCTGCGACGACATGTTTACGCGAATTTACCGACATTTCCCAGGGATTTCTGCCACGGCTACGTTGCATCCCGGTGCAATCTCGTTTCCGAAAGCCGTCGCCTTTGAAGTCAACATTCGACACCTTACCAATCCTCTTGCGTAATCTTGATTAACCCTTTGACTTATAATATCGATACACGTCCGAGATACGATTTACCGACTCGCGCTGGGCGAACTTCGATCGAGTTTATGATCGAATTAAATTGAAACCTTGCAACTAGTTGTGTACACAGTTTGCGCGATCTAGGATCGTTGTGGAAAGGGATCAATTTTAGACCCATTAACGTTTATGGTTGTTACGTGCTCGTGATTTAGATTACCCCAATTCGAACATTACACGATATTTTCAGATGTAGGGATTTCAGAATATTAGAACTTTGGAATGCATCGATTTTGGGATATAGAGATTGCATGATGTAGTGATTTCGATAGGTAGGAATTTCAGGGCGCAGAAATTTCGACACGCAGGGATTTTGGAATGTGGGAATTTCGGGGCGTAGAGAGTTCGATATGTAGGAATTTCGGAATATAGGGGTTTCGGGACGTAGGAATTCCGGAATATAGGGATTTCGGGACGTAGAGATTTCGATACGTAGGACTTTCGGAATATAGGGATTTCGGGGTGTAGAGGTTTCGATAGATAGGAATTTCGGAATATAGGGGTTTCGGGACGTAGGAATTCCGGAATATAGGGATTTCGGGGTGTAGAGGTTTCGATAGGTAGGAATTTCGGAATACATATAGGGATTTCGGGGCGTAGAGATTTCAATACGTAGTACATACGACATATAGGGATTTCAAGATGTAGTGATTTCGGGGTATAGGGATTTCGATGCATAGCAACGTTCAGATTTATGGACATAGAAATTTCAATACATACTAATTTCGAAATGCAGAAATTTCCGTTCGTAGAAATTTCAGAACACAAGTGCATCTGATCCACAATAGCGGAATCTTATATATCTGATAATCTAAGTATCTATAGATTGAGGTATCTCATGATTGAAATATTTGAGGATCTAGATATTTAAAGACGGAAGATGTACGCCGGCGTCATCCCAGGGAAACATTAGATAAAAAAGGAGCTATAAATTTTCAAGATTCGTTCATATACACCGGAATATTGTAGAAGGGTTAAAATGGAAGCAATTTGCAATACCTTTGTGGTCTCAACGGCTTTATTATCCTGGATGCATTTTTGTAATGTGATCTTTTTTTTTCTTTTCGCCTCAAAACGGCGAGCCTCGAGTTCTCCCTTTCAGCGGTATGCACAAAAGTTCTCGTTAAAATACCATGCCGCAACGAGAGGACGAGAGACAAGGGAAAGAGAGAGTATGACAGAGAGAGGGAGAGAGAGAAAAAGAGAGGGGATATGCCACTCGGAGAAACTTTTAACTTTGACTCCCTGTTTTTTCGCCCTCATCTTCATACCTTAACTCACGAACTCTTATTATCCTGTTTCCATGCTTCCACGTCCGTCGAATCGGGGTTGTCAGAGCACTCAATTATTTGGGTTATTCCTGGCCACTTGTTTATTTGCGACGAACCCGTCTGCCTTTGGCCGGAATACTTACATAGCTATAAATAATGCCATCGTAGAGAAACAATGTAATAATTTGGGGATTTGAGAATTTCAGGGGTTGGGGTTCGGTGATTTGAGAATTTAGGAGGTTGGGAATTCGGGGGTTTGGTAATTTGGGGGATTGGTGAATTCAGGTGTTGTAGAAATCGGGGGTGTAGAAATTGGGGATTCGAGAATTTGGGGGGTTGGATATTCGCAGATTGCAGAAATTGGGGGCTTAGGAATTTTGGGATTTGAGAATTTGGGGGCTTAGGAATTTTGAGATTTGAGAATTTGGGGGTTTGGGAATTCGGGGTTGTAGAAATTGGGGATTTCAGAATTTTGGGACTTGCGATTTCGGAGGTTTGGTAATTTGGGGGTTGATGAATTCAGGGGCTGTACAAATTGGGAGTTTGGGACTTCGAGGATTGTGGAAAATAGCGATTCGGGAATTTGGGGATTTGAAAATTTGGGGGTTCAGGAATTCGGGGTTCATCGATTGTTGAATTTGTCAATTTGAGAATTCGTGTAAAAATGAAGAATCAATGTAGTATAACAATCAATGCAAAAATTTGAGAATTGGATGACTCAAAGCCGCGACTACTAGTATACTCGAAAAGTTTGAACTTGAATTTCAGAAAAAGAAATCTTAAAAATTGGAAAATTAATCGATTCATAGACCCAAAAGTTGGTAAATATAGAAACAGTTAAAAATCAGCATAGCAGCTTCTTAATATCCCTTCCCAAAATTGTCGCAGTATTTCACGGAATTTCAACGAAAATTTCTGTTCATGGCAATGTCCCTTCGATCGCAACATGTCTCACTTTATCACGTTCCTTCGCCGAAGTGAAATTTACGAAAAACGGGCGGGATTTCGTTCGTTTCAACCTCGCGACGGTTTCCGTGCCGTGTTCCGGAAATTAAATGCCACGTCTTACAGGAAAAGGATCGCTTCTACCGCGACGTGTCGCGACGGTCATACACGTTCTGTTTACGCGAACGCGAAATTAGGCGTCGCGTAATCCACGATCCGGAGACGGCGATTAGGATGAAACAATTTCGACGGTTGGTTACGCTCGAAATAGACACGCGGCGATTGTAGTGTGTAATATTTCCGTGTACACGCGTTTAACAACGTGTTGTACGCGCTCGAGAAATTACGTTACAGGTCGGATCAAAGTTGTGACATCATGAACGATTAATTAGATTGCTCATGGGAATACGGTATTCGTGTCGCGTTACGATTAATGTTTGTAAAAACACGGCGGATGCATACGAAAACTTTTAACCTAATGAAAAAAATGTGTCTCTCAATGACTGTGAAAAATAATCTCGTGCACTCGATAGTTAACATTTACTCGTCATAATGTAAACGCGTTTAACGCTGGATTTACCAAACCCGTGAAAATGATCATAGGTTTCTTACTTGGTATTATAAAAATTATTCAGAAATTTTTTTTATAATGTATGGTAAACTTTATCTAGATAAAGAGTCGTATAAGCTGGTTTACGTATTATGTATTGTTTATTTATATTTCGTTTACAAAATTTCATTGTCAGCCTATTTTTTGTCATTTTTTGACTTTTTTGTCAAAATGTCTGTCATGTTTTATTGAACTAATGAATGGTTGTATAAGTTACTTGATGCTGAAGTATTTATATATGTTTCTATTTTATTTTCAATTTTAAAGTAAGTATGTATTTAATGCTACTTCTAGCGTCAAATATAAATGATCATCGATCTTTCATAAATGTAAGGTTGACTTCCGTTGCTTCGTAAAATCGTCACAAATTTTATATGAAAATCATGTCAAATATGAAACAACACGCGACAGAGTTATTCTGCACAATAAGCGAAAATTGATTGGATGTCACTCGTGTTGAAAAAGTTAATCGATCTAATTAGACCAACTAACGAATTCTTCTGTGTATCCTCCATCGTACAACGGTCGTGTCGTTCAAAAATTAATGGTTGACAGCTCGTTAAACGCGGATTAAGCTAAACGAATTCTCGAGCAGAATTCGTTTAACGAGCCTAACAAAATTAGCTCGAAGCGAGTCGCTTCGGCGCGCCGAGGTGTCTCGCGCGAAATGTAATTGCAACAACGAGAATGGAAGGCTGTTTAACGCAATCCAAGCAAAGTTTCGCGACCCGCGGATCCACGAAAAGCGGGATCTCGCTGGGCCGAGCTTTATTCTTAATTACCAGAGCGATTTTATCGGGAATCGTTCGATCTTCCATTGTTTACTACTGTCATCCGCGGAGAGCGCGTCGTGAATGGGTTTTCACTGTCGAGAATTTATCGACGGGATCTGTTCGAATCTCGGGGAATTTATATAATATTGTGGGATTGGTTGGTTTGGTGAAATCAACCTGACGTGTAATTGTGATATGCATATATATATTTTAATATGCTGTTTATTCTGAAAGTTGCATAAGTCCATTTTCTAAAGAAATCGAGTTAACTACTTTAATAGTTACGTTTTTACATGATTCTTTCCTTCTGAAATAACTCGTTATTAATGTATTTAAAATCATCTAACGATTTTTTAACGAGGATGCACTATTGAAAATATTGGATCTAAAACCGATGCAGGGAACATCAAAAAATTTTAATAATATCGGAATTAATTCTCGGGATCGAATTTATTTCTAAACGGTCGATCGAATTCTTAACGAGGGTTTTTCGCGCGAACGAGACACTCGTTTCGCGAATAGAAAACGAAAAAATCGACGAGGTTCGCGATTTCACGCGGTTGATATTCGCCACCGCGTTACACGCTCGCTCACCCGATATTTCTGGCGAAACGAACGTAGCTAATCTGCATACGCATCGGCAAGTCGCATACAAATTGTACGCATGCAAATAGCTACGCGGTGGATGTGTGCACGCGCGAACACTGTCACATCGGTTTCCGGATGTGTATCGAAACTAGACGAGAGTCGATATACAGCCATTTTCCGGTAGCTCGGATCTACGTTGTGAAATTTTAAAACACACAGGAGACGAATCGCGCGGATAAGGGAGGCTGCGAAATAAATTTGCGATTTTGGGGAATTAGAGATTTGAGGATTTCTATTTTGGGAAATTTGCGATTTGGAGATTTCAAATTAGGGTGATTCGTGACTTGGAGATTTCAATTTTGAGTCATTTGCAATTTGGGGGTTTCAATTTTGGGTAATCTGGGATTTGGGAATTTCGATTTTGAGTGATCTGAGATTTGGAGATTTCAAATTTGGGTAATCTGAGATTTTGTGATTTCAAATTCAGGTAATCTACAGTTTTGGTAATTCGAGGACTGTTGGCTTGCAAGATTCCGGAATGCCAATCTAGGAATTAAGCATTTGAGAATTCGGAAGTAAAGTATTGGTGGATGTTAGAATTTGAGAGTTGAACATTTGGAGATTTGAGAATTTGGAACTTCTGAATTTGCAGGTGTAAGAATTCAAGAATTTGAGAAATTGTGGTTTTAACACTGGAAGTACCGGCATTAAATGCATGCTTACTTCAAAACTGAAAATAAAGTAGAAAAATAAATAAATAAATATTGCAGCATCACCTAATATATACAACCATTAATTAGCTCAATAAAACATGACCGACCTTTCGACAAAAGGACGGCACTAAAATTTTGAAATAAAAAATTCGAAACCAGTCATTTTGACTGGTTGGTAGTTCTAGTGCTGAAGCTTGGAAATCGTAAACTCGAAGAAAAATATTTTCGACAGAAATGTAGCGTCCGATGGATGTCGACGAACTTTCGTTCCGACGTCCATATTAGACAGATCGATGTTGTTTTTTTTTTCTGACGACTAGAGCGTCGAATCGAATTTTCATCGTCTTCTCTGATAAAAAAAAAAAAAAACGGATAATTCGTAGACGAACGTCTGCGAAGTTTCGACGAGAAATAAAGGAGGTTCGGAACGCTTTACGATGATCTTAGGGGATTCACTCGACGTTGAAATAAGTCAGCGAGGATGCTTTAGGACGAGGGAAAGTGCGAGGGGGTCGTGAACGGCCGCGGGGAATCAATGAGGATGGCGACGCTCTGGGGCGTCGACGTTTAACTACGCGCTGCGATATTTCTCGCGAAATTCATACTAACTTACCCCTCGAACGACATACAGAACTAAACAAGATACGGAAACTTTTGTTTTCATCGATCACCGCGAATACTGTGCTTTTTGCAAAGTAATATTTATTTCTGCCGTTATCGAGTGTCTGAGCTATGGGAGTTTGAGGGTTAATTGAAAAGCATGGGGTTCGGAGTTTACCTAATCTCTTACGGTACTTTATAGGTTCTCCTTGGATGCTCTTCAGACTTCCTTTAAAGTATTTCTATATACTATAGTAAGTATGCGTGGTATTTCTAATGTTAAAACAGATGAGGAAGGTTCACATGTTATCCTAATTTTGTATTCGACAATCTTTGTATTAAAAATTCGAGAAAAATTTATTTTTTCTAGAAAAAAGATCTAAAAGAGACAAAGATTGGTGTAATATTTGTCTGAACAAAGGTTCGTCGATGTCCATCGAACGCTCCATTTCTGTCGAAAATATTTTTCTTCGATTTTTCATCGATGAAACGAAATTGATGAAGCCACCTGAAGCCGCAACGATGGAAACCTTGAATTGCACGGCAGTCAACTCCTCGTTTATTCTCCGTTCCGCTTTTAGACTGTCGTTATTCGTCTTTTTTCTTCGTCGGGGATAGATGAACCGCGTACCCGTCATCGTTACACGCTCGTTTCGATCGCTGTTCCGACGATTTTCGTCGAAATCGTGCCACCGATCCGGCTAAAACGCATGATCGATCGAAAGAGTTATTGCGGTTGTCCGGCTGGACAGATTCCAGAGCAACAAGTTCCGTTGCGTGCGGTCGAATTTGTCGATGACAGGAGAAAAAGTGATACGATCGATTTTACGCCAATTTTAACTGCGTTACGCTTCATATTAACTTACCATTGTCGTTCGTTGATTGAAACACTTCATTGTTACGTTGGTGCCGCCGGGGATTTAGTTAAATCAGGTCTCGTTGTGGCATCGGGGTTTTGTTATAGGTTGGGTGTTGTTACGTTCATAGCGATGAAGTTGTATTGGCAGTAAGTGGAGGTAAAATACGATGCGTGATAATACAACGCGTGGTGACTTAACGTATGCTAATTCGTCTCGTGGAAGTTTTGCTCGTGCTGATTCATCGTTCAGGGATCTCATTTATGGTAATTCCATGCGTAGAAATCTAATGCGTGGTGATCGTGGTGATCCGATGTGTCGTTATTCAATGCATAAAGGGCCGACGCGTGAAACTGTCTCACTTGGTAATTCGATGCGTGGTGACACATGTGGTGATTAAGTGTATGGTATTCAAACGTGTCTAATTTCCATGCGTGGTAATTTATGGAGAATCAGCGTGTGAAACTGTCACATGTAATAATTCAATGCGTGATAATGTAACACGTGGTGATTAAATTGTATGATAATCAACGTGTGGATCTTCTACGTGTGGTAAATCAATGCATGGTACTTCCATTCGTGGAGAACGAATGTGTGATACTCCTATACGTGGTGATTCGAAGTGTAGCAATTAAATGCGTGATGATTCGTTGTATGGTAATCGAGCATGTAGAACTGTCATGTGTGGTAATTCAATGCGTGGAGTGCCAGTGTGTGTAATTCTCACATGTGGTAATTCAGTGCGCGCAGGATTCTACTTGTGGAACTCTCACATTTTGTGATTCGATATGTGATAATCCAATGTGTGCTGATTCGTGGCGTGGTAAGTCATGTGTGGTGATTTGATACATGGTAATCCAACGCGTGGTGATTCGATATGTGGTAATCCAACTTGTGGTGATTCAATCGTATGGTAATCGAACGCGTGGAACTTCTACACGTGGTAATTCAACGCATGGGGAGTCAATGTGTGGAATTCTCACATATGGTGATTTGATGCGTAGTAATTTAACACGTGGAACTCCTACGTGTGGTAACCCGATGAGTGGTAATTCAATGCGTAGAACTCCCACACGTGATAATTCAACGCGTGAAGAATCAATGCGTGGTAACCCATCACGTAGAAATTCAGATTCACGAAAATCCATCGCGTGAAATACAAATACGTGGAAATCGAATGGATAAAAATTGAAATGCGTAAAAATCCACCCCTCGCGAACAGAAACGCGGGCATACTAAACGCCCAAAAATTCGTTGCGTGAAAATCCAGCGCGTGGTAAATGCAACCCGTAACCTAAACCTATCAGAAATTGAAATTCGCAGAAATGAAAGGGGATAGTAGTAAAACCGCGCATAAATTAAGCGCGATTCGTAATCGCAACGGTAAATTAGAAAATAACTATTCAGGATTGTTCGTTATGTTCCGCGTAATCGTTTGAACCCGTTCCACAAATCCTGATTCTCGTTTGCAGATCGATATCGCGGCTAATGCGTCCGGACGTTCATTTATCTTTGATTATTAGATAAATGCGATACCCGTCGTATATAGTCGTTGCCCTAACAGCGACACGAAACCGCGGAAGCCCATAATTACAGCGAATGTTCGGCTATTTGCCTATCCACTAGCCTCGCTGTCGAGCTGTGTTTTTATAGAAGATTAATTGTCTTCCACTTGTTGAGGGATATATACGTCGAAATAAAGGTTTCTGCTGCTTGACGGATATTCCACTCGAGGTGTTTTTCCGTCCACTTTTGCGTCAAATCACTCGGACGCAATTTATTTCGATTAATTTCGACGTACACTGAAAATTTCCCAACCCATACACGTTACGTTCATCGCTGCTTTCTGCGTCCGAGAAATATTTTTAACAAAATAAAGGTATCGATATTGTTCTCTCCGATCGGACGTTGTGATTCGTTTCGATAAGTTACGAACCATGTTACCTCTCCAATTTATGGCACGAATCGCCAACGATTTATTCCATCGCGAATCCTCGCGTCGAAATCGCGTGATCGTTTATGGTTGCACACGCGAATCGTTTGTTACGGACGTATCGTGATTCAACCGCGAACAGTTGGGAAATTTTAGGAAAATCTCATCGGTTCGTTGCACGAGCGAGTTCGCGTTCCTAGACACAGAAAACAATACCCTCGCGAGGAAACTTCCGGTGCACGTTCATATAAGTTTTCCCATATTCCTGTGTCCGTAAGTAAGGAATAAAAATTTACCACAACTTCGATTTCCCTCTTTTTATTCCGTTGACGTACCTGAAGACCACGACACACGCGCCGGGGTTGGTAATGGTGTTTGCGTTTCGATGGCGCCAGGGGGTCCCACGAGGGTCGAATAAATGAGAGAAAGAAAAATACACGATCACAAATTGAGTATCGGCTCGAACACCAAATTTCGCGTTATACGTGAAATTCAATTACCGTGTCGGAGGGATAGATTTTTGATGGGTTTGTCGGGGTTAAACTGAGAAGAAAACGCACATTGTGAAATTCGCACTTTGTAAATAGCCAAATTTTTGTGTTCTCAAGCTTTCATATCCTCCAATTTCTACCACTCGAAAGTTGTAAATTGCCAAATTTTCGAATACCTAAATTTCTAAATCCCCAATTACCTATGATCCCAAATTCTCAAATTTCCAAATTGTCAGTACTCCAAATCCTCAAATCTCTAAATTCTCGAATCTCCAAGTTTTCGAATCCCCACATTATCAAATCCCCAATCTCCAAATACTCAAATCCTCACATCCTCAAATCCCCAAATCTCCAAATTTCCTAATTTTTTCGAACCTCCAAATCCTCAAATTCCCAAGTTTTCAAACCCCCAAATCCTCAAACTCCCCATTCCTCAAATTCCCAAATCTCAAAATTTCGTAATTTGGAAACCCCCAAATTCTCAAGTCCCCAAGTTCGCAAATCCCCGAATCTCAAAATCTCCAAATTTTCAAGCCCCCAAATCCTCAAATCACCAAATTCTCAGACCCCCAAATCCCCAAATCCCAAAATTCCCCAATTTCTCACATCCCAAAATTCTCAACTCCCCAAGTTCTCAAATTTCTAAATTTCCCAATTGCCTACTTCTCAAGTTTCGATATCCCCAAATTTTCAAATAACCAAATTCTACAGTTCCCAAATTTCTAAATTTCCAAACTTCTAGATTCCTAAATCCCCAATGCAGATATATAAAAAAGAGCCCGTTTTCTTTCCCCCTGCCCCAATTGGCACGATCAAGCAATTGATCGTTTTGTAAAAATAGTCTTTAATATCCGCGTACGCGTAAACGCGGTTAGGTCTCAATAGGACAGAACATGCTGGTAATAAACCTTATGGCGGACCCCTCGCGGAGTCCTTCTTGCGTGTACGGCACTGTAACCGCCCATTTAATATCCTCCACGGAGAACCTAATTTCTCCGAGACAAGATCCTGCGGTGTCGAGTCGATTGATACCGGAACGAAGTAACTTTCTGACGGTTGATTCAGCGGGATTAAAAACTATCTTGCTCGTTATACAATATTCAATGAGGATGAAGCCGAAGCGATGGCTGAAATGAAGTTATCAGCGTTGTGTATATGGGTTAACAAGCTTCATAAATTCCATCATAGAAGCACGGAACGTTTGCCGGCTCCTAAAATATTCCCGAACCGATGACTCAGACGCGATTCGATTCTGGTGAATTAAAAACTGATGTATCGCGGCTCGAGTTGGATCAAAAATAACGCGCTGTTTGGTGAAACCACGGGAGAAACTGTGGCTCGTATAAACGTCGATAAAAGTTAAACGCTCGTGCCAGGCACAGATAATTATAATTTACATTACACGTTAGACTTTATTTTCGTTCCAATCTTTGAACTTTTAACTACTCGTTTAGATATCGTTTCACCGAAAGCTGCTCGTTTAGATATTATTTCACTAAATATGCATCATGTCGCTGTTTTATTTCACCGGTCGCCGTCTCTCTACGATCAGTATACTCGTCGGAGCTTGGTAACCGATTGAACCACTTGCTGGACACAATTTCTTCAAATTTGTGTAATTCGATTTTTAAGACACCTGAAATTAATTTTTGGACGAAAATCGACAAACCTGTTCGTAACGAGAGATTGTTTCTTTGCACGTCGAGGAAACAAATGTCAACAGTTCGCCACGGATCGTTGGGTTAATTATATTGCACGCGCAATTGCACAATTATCGGTCCCGATTCGATCACAGTCACGAACGAATTGTCAGATACAAATCCAGAAGCTGTTTGCGCGGAAAGGCTCGAATACTCGCGCGAATAAAAGAGGTTGTCAGAAGTTCAACCGGGAGTTTCAACGTTCCCAGAATCTCGTTATCGTCTCATAAGCCGGAAAATTGAACGAGACTCGCGCTAAAATTTCGCGAAACTAACAGCTCCTCTATTTCAACGTTCGATAACAAAAGATAATAACGCGATCGGCTCTCGATCGAGTTCAGTTCGATACGAATAATCGTGCAGTAAACTGATTTTTATTAGATCGTTAATGAACACTTACCCGAATGTATCAACAAACGATCCTAAACGAACAGTAAATCGTTTGTTGAAACGATGTCTAATAAATTCTTTTTACAATCCTATACCCGAAAGCGTTTTGCATAGCTCGCATATCTCGATCTCAAACGTATTTAAGCGCCGTTAACGAGTTTACTGCCACGATGAAAAGGGACGTGATGCAGTAACACGAGTTTCCTACTATTTTTCACGAATTTATGGTGTCGGCCAACGATGGTCTCCATGACAGACACATTAACGGATACGTCCTGTTGTCTTGCTGGACCGTCGCAGGTTATAACCCCGTAATGGCGGCGCTTTTTATTGGCTGGCACAAATGTTTGGCGAAGCATGAAACTTCTCTTGGAAGCAGCGGACCAATTTCGTTCAGGAAACCGTGCTAACCTTAATACTGTCACGTAGGAAAGTAGTGTAATTGAACGGCTGTGGGAAAAATTCCACTGATGAAGTTGTCCACGATAGTTCTCCCCAAACTCCGATGTCGCTGTGTCCACCATCCCTTTAATTTTCTTTCCTTGTTACGTATTATCGACAATTTCACGTGATACTTTTTTACATACTGCATCTCGTCTGCTGGTTTATTATGGCGAATAAATCAATTTCACATTACGCATTTTAAGACGAGTGCAATTACGGAGTTCATGGGGAGTATTTGCCAGCATTCGTGGGGATTGTTGATCATGCTAAAATGCGTTGAATGAACTGAAATCTATTGAATTTTATCATGTTGGATTCAATTGATCCTAGGTTCCGAAGTGCAGCACGTAGTGTTCGATTGTATTGAATTCAGCTGCATTTAGTTGCAACACGTTGAATTCAATCGCACTGAATCGGAATGCATTGAAGTGCAATTTATTGAGTTGCAACACACCGAATTGCAATGTTACGAGTTGCAACGTGTTGAATTCAGTTGCAGCAAAGTGCAACAGGTTGCATCGAATCGCATCGAGTTAAAATACACTGAATTGCCATGCATCGAATATACTTACACTGCGTTGCAATGCACCGAAATTGCAATGTGTGGAGTTGCAATGCACCGAATTGCAATGTGTCGAGATACAATGCACCGAATTGTAACGCGTCGAGTTGCACCGTGTTCAATTTAGCTGCAACAGAATGCAACGCGTCGAATTTAATCATACCGAACTGAAACGCACTGAATTGCATCGCACAAAATTCGATCACGCTGATTCGGAATTGCGTCGAATTCGATTACGTTGATTTGCAACGCGTCGAATTCAATCACGTTGAATTTCAACGCATCGAATTGCATCGCAACGCAAAAGCACCAAGTCATAATGCACCGGGTCGTAACGCATCGAATTCAATCGTGTCAAATATTAACATATACTCGATCCCAATAAATTCAATCGCTATAAATACTTAATCGAATTGAATAGTGTTCAATGGTGCGTAATTCTTTCGTGTCACTTTGAATTAAGTCAAACTGCATCGACAGCGCACAATGCATCTTCACAGATAAAAATTAGAATTCTGATAGAATTACATATAAATTATACATATAAAATACACATATAAAAGTACATATCAAATAGCATATAAAAAATGTGTACATATAAAACCACATGTATGTAAAATATAGACATATAGTTACATATAAAATATACATATGATATAAAATATAAAGGAATATATAAGATATACATGTAAAATAAAATATAAAATATCGATTTTCTTCCCAGAGTGCGGTAGAACGAAATATGAAATTTGCAACGATTTATAACGTAATGTAGTAATTAATTATACGGCACGTAACAGGAGATAAATCAATCGAATCTCGTAAAAGGCGATGGCCCTTGCCGACGAAATTCGAAACGTTCACACTCGAAACGCAATTAGTCTTCCGCAAGAGGGAGAAAATGAAGTTGGAGGCGTGCAATTACCAACGAAATTGAAGCGTCGACGCTTGAAGCATCCTCTCGTTGTTCTCGCCGGAACCCTTTTGTCTTTCGACGAGCCAGACTCACGGAGGCAACGCTAGTCAAACGTTTTCGTTACGAGAAACC
The DNA here is from genome assembly GCA_947623535.1 of Coelioxys conoideus. NCBI lineage: Eukaryota > Metazoa > Arthropoda > Insecta > Hymenoptera > Megachilidae > Coelioxys > Coelioxys conoideus. Next base: position 13,526,132 of record OX392459.1, read on the forward strand.
TCTATTTTTTATTATTATTATTGTCGGACTTCCCGTGTTTCCTTACAAACGTCTTAGCCGAAAGAGTTCGATTAAAGTTTTATTTAAACGAGCGAGTGTTCGCTTTTCGCGTACCGTTAAAAACTCGGGAGATTCTAAAGAAACAGGAAGTGCCTCTTGTATCACCGCGTGTTTTGCGCTACACGGACGAGGAAAAGGTTCACGAAGATTGCTCGCGGAATATCGTAAACCGGAAGCTGCGCTTAAATTCCTCGTCGTCGCTGTTTTTCCGACGTTTTCGTATGGTCGAAACAATTTTTCTTCGCGACCGCGATTTTCGCTTCTTTCATAATAACACAAAGGCGAGTTAGTATAACGACGTTAAACCCGTGCAGTTCGCAGAACGTACCACGTAGTGAAATTTCAGGGATGATTTATCGTTCACCGGCTGCTTCCGGAATAAATTTCGCTGTTGATTCGCGTTGCGGCAATCGACGGAACGAGTTCGATTAGACAGAATGATCGATCTGTGACGCACATTTTTTTTACCTTCGTCGCTGGTGACACGTAATTTATCTACGTATCTTTTAGATGTTGAAGTAAATTAGTGTAAGGAAAATTTATGTTCAAAAATGTTAGGTGGTATAATACATCCGTGCTGTTAAAAAGGTTTAGCGTTTTAGCCTTTAACACTAGAAGCACCGGCATCAAATGCGCACCTACTTAAAAATTGAAAACAAAGTACAAAAATAAATAAATAAATACTACAGCGTCATTTAATAAATACAACCATTCATTAGATCAATAAAACATGGCAGACAGTTTGGCAAAAGAGTGGCAACAATATTTTGTGATATACAATGACAAACTCGAATCTGGTCATTTTGACTAGTTGGTTGGTTGGCTCTAGTGTTAAACCTCAAAGACTGAAAACTTGTAAACCACAAGAGAGTAGGTATAGGCAGGATGTAAATTCGGACATCAGTTAGAACAGGACATATCTTTCTTACAATTATTATTAAAATTTGTTTCATTAAATTGTGCTTTCTTTCCTTTTTGGAAAATTTCAGCTTTCGATTATAACCACCCTCAACGGGAGAAAATTCGGTATCGAACGAGTTAAATGAAAAAAGAAGGCAGCGGAGGCAAATACAAAGCAGAATCGACGGAAACGTCGATGCGAGGGAATAAGTAGTCGCTTCGATTGAATAAGTTGAAAAGAGAAACGTAAATTCGTTACGAACTCTCGCGAAAGAGAACCCTTAGTCAAGTTGCGCGTTAATACAACGATTTATTATTAATTCAGAGAGCTTCTCTTCTTCCTCGCTTTTCCGGAAGGAATGAACGTAAAAACTGGCTCCTCCGAATCAAGCAACGGACCGTAAAATGGAAAGTATACTCGTATATCTTTAATGCGACATTTTCGCTCTTTCCGGAGTCGAGGATTAATCGTTATTTATGATCTACAAAGTTCGTGATTAACATGCAGAATTAAAGCGATGATACGTACGTGTAATAAAGCCAGACAGTCGCATGCTTCAACTTTATCCTTTGTAGATCCCAAATGGCAATTGAACGTTCGCTACGGGCTTTGGAAAGGATTGAAAGACATCAAAGATCTATTAATTTGCCTAAAAGGACCACTCCTTCGAATTCGGTACTCTTTATTAAAAAGAACAGGCGTATTGCTTTTATTGCTGTCAGGGTGACTTTACAAAATCGGTCGATTCGGTGACTGCATATTATACTCTTTCTTTTTCAAGTGTACATTCGTTCTTTCGCTCTTACACGCATCCTTCTAGTCATACTAATATATTCTACATATTCTTATACTCTAATCATACTCATACATTCTATGTATTCATACCTTGTAATTATACTCATATGTTCTATACATTGTATATTCATATATTCTAGTCATACTCAAATCTTCTATATGTTCATATGTTCTAATCATAGTCATATAGTCTATGTATTCATATATTTTAATCATACTCATATGTTCTATATATTCATATGTTCTAATCATGCTTATATAGTCTATGTATTCATATATTCTAATCATATTCATATGCTCTGTACATATATTCATATATTCTTGTCATACTCATATGTTCTATGCATTCGTATATTCTAATCATATTCATATGTTCTATAATTTTCATATATTCTATGTGTTCGTATATTTTAATCATACTCATACACTTATATGAGTATTCAATCGATCCATTCAAGCTCTTTTCGCCACATTGTCAGGGCGGGATAATTGATTGGAGAGGAATGCGAGTGTGACGCGTCCACGCCGCGACGATTCGCGGTTATCCGACCGTGTCGAACTTGAAAACGGGGGATGAAATCTGGCTGCTAATTTCGTAGACGTTGCGGAAACATAATGGCCGATTCGACGTAGCTCGTAAACGCGTCGAGGAGAGTCGTTGAATGAAACACGAGAGCATCACGTGGGTGTTCGCAAGTTCAACAACAGCTGCGGACCATCGACGAACGCGTGCGCTCGTCGTGGCCTTTCATGGTTTGAAATCGTTCGACGCGAAATTACACGGGGTTTCATCACCGAAACATCCTGTCATCGTCTCCGTTATTCGCTGTATTCTCTGCTGTTCGTATCTTTTATTCTGTCTCGTTTTTATCGCCCCGTCAATCATGGCGGGACGCTTTTAACTTTTATAACCGCGCGTCGTTCCTTTACAAACAGGCCTAACCTCCTTTCCGGAAGGGACTTATTAATAGAGTACTTGATAGTTTCGTAACGAGGGGGAAAGTCGGTGAAAGGGACACGTTTTGTACGGGCACGAAAACCAGGTACGCCGGTTTTTCGTATTAAATACGATCCGATGCACTGTTCTTCGCGTTAATGGACGCGCGGCGGAACTCGTGACAGAAACTCCACGGCCATTCTGGATAGTTTTAGATTATCCGGTCCATCGTGGTAACTTTGTTCCCGAGGTTAGACCTTCTGGTTCGATGATTCGTGATCCGGGAACACAAGCTGCCCGCAAAGTTCGTTCGGTATCCCGTTGCCTGTTCCGGAAGCTTTGGTTAATTGTGAACGTCCGGCGAAGTGCGAGACATGATTACGGGATATTTGATTCGATGGACAATTAAAAGATACCGTAATTCAGTGCCGTCATTAAAAATCCGTTTACGTTCTTTCATTTCAATATTGCTACTTTTTTCGATGCATCTTAGATTCGCGTGACATATTGACTGCATCGTGTTTAAATTAAACACGAACGGTTGTTATATCGAATACATTGTCACGAAACTCGTAGAATTGCAATGAGAAAATTTGAATCGTTTCGAAAAATGTCGAATCGAATTGTCTAGAGTTATTCGTGGAATTGCAACGTATTTTTCAATCGCGATGTACCGAGTCGAGTTGTAATTCCGTTTCCTTTATAACGAAGACGAAAACGGAAGTCGAGTCGGTGCCTCGAGCGCGAAATATCGGATAGACGGAAGGGGCTGTTTGTATATTTAAATTCTTACATAGTAGCGACCTTATCGTGCTATTTGTTTCGTGCATTTCTGTCGAAGTATTTCCATAAAAATTAATCGAATCGCGACTTAAGAAATTTCTGCAACTATTTCAATGATTATTTTTAATATTATAAGAGTATTTACTGTTATTTATAAGAGTGTGATAGTCCTTAAATACTCCATCAGGTTTCAGAAAAAATTTATGCATCGCCTATCCTGAACTTCGATTAACAATTACGAGGAACAACGTATTATATCACACATGTGCGAGGTTAACTATTACAACACGTGTCCGGGAATCGTAACGTATGTCCGTTACGTCCCATAATATCAGTCGGTAAATTCAGAATACGTAAGCCTTTATGAAAGCATAATATCAGGATTTCAAGAGAGAAACGCGAAATGTTGTCATTGTTGCATTTACGCGAACAACAGTCGGCATCTTGAGAAAATACCGCAAAGTACAATGGTCCTTCGTCATTGCACCACCCCCTTGTCACCATGCGATTGTATCCAGGGAATAAGAAAGACAAAGGGTAAACGAAGCAAGCTCTTCACCTGCAATTCTCCTTTTCCTCGAGCGTTCTGTTTCCATTCCGCGTATCTCCGGGCAGAAACGAACACCGTGGGGAAAAGGCAGAAAGAAGTAAAGAATAGTAGAACGAGGGAGAAGGAAAAAAATAGACAAAGGGTAAACGAAAGAAGCTTTTCACCTGCAATTCTCCTCGTCAGTTTCTGTTTTTCTCTCCGCGTTTATCCGCGTATCTCCGACCAGAAACGAATACCGGAGTAAGAAGCAGGAAGAGAAGATAGTAGTAGAACGAGGGTAGAGGAAAAAGGTAGACAAAGGTAAACCAAACAAGCTCTTCACTTACCTTTCCCACCGAACGTTCTGTTCCCCACTCCGGGAACCTCCGAGGAGAAACGTATACCCTTGGGGAAAGAAGCGGGAAAAAAGAGAATAGTAGGACGAGGGTGAAGGGAAAAGAAAGACAAAGGGTAAACGAAAGAAGCTCGTCAGCTTGACTCTCCTTTTCCTCCGTTTCTGTTGTCCATTCCGCGTTTACCCGCGTATCTGCGACCAGAAACGAATACCGGGGTAAAAAGCAGGAAGCGTAGATTATCATCTTCTATTGTAAGGCGAGGGTGAAGGGAAAAGAAAGACGAAGGGTAAACGAAAGAAGCTTTTCACCTGCGACTCTCCTTTTCCTCCGTTCCTGTTTTCCTCTCCGCGTTTACGCGCGTATCTCCGAGCAGAAAGGAACACCGTGGTGGGAAGAAGCAGAAAAAAAAGAGAATAGTAGAACGAGGGTGAAGGAAAAAACCAGAGAGAGGGGGAGGATACGTGGCTTATCTTGAACTCGACACGCTGAAAGCCGTTTCTGTCGCTTTTACCGCGTCGCTAGACAAAGTTGAGTGGCAGTAGCGTAGTATTACGCTACTCTTTCCCGTTGCTGTTTCCTGTCGGCTTCCGGCACTGCCGCGATTGGAACTCGTCCGTGAATACGAGACTAATTGGAACTGAAAGCCTCGGCCGCGAGACTGTCTCCTAATGGCATCGCTAACGAGCGTTCTTCTCGATCGAACTGATAGATGCGCCCATGGCACAAGGGAGACCGTGTTTGGAATCATGTTGCACCTGCGTTAGATGTGTCTCGGATACGTCGAATCGATTTAATACGCGAACCAAGGAGCTCTGCAGGCTTACGAATTTGTGGGAGCGTGGGATGTGGCACGTACACCAGTCGAAGGTGCGTAAGCATGAAGTACCTTTGTAGATCACGATGGAGTATTTAGGAGAAACGCGTTTTCACATCGGGGTGCAGCGTAGCTGCGGGATTTTGTCTACTTTCCTTTTTGTAATTTTCAAGTTTTCGCGTTCTCGCATTCTTATACTCCGAATTGCTATTTTCCTAAATTTTGTACATTGTCACATTCGTAAATTCTTATATCCCACATCCTAACAACAGATTTTGATATTGTCAAATTTTTATATTATCAAATTCACGTATCTTCCAATTCTCATATTATCAAAATTTGCATATGAACAAATTCTCATATTACTATATTTTCATGTTAGCAAATTCTGATGTTACCAAAGACTCATATTACCAAATTTTCATATCACCACATTCTCACATTATTTTCCAAATTTTTATATCGTCAAGTTCTCAATTCTCTAAATTGTCATATTCCGAAATTGTCGCATCCCGAAATTCTCATATCAACTTCCAAATTTTGACATCGTCAACTTCTCGAATCATTAAATTTTCACATTTCCAAACTAGTCGTATCCCCAAGTTCTTTCACTTCGAAATTCTGATTTTCCAAAATTCTCCGTATCTTCGTTTCCTCAAATCTTCAATTGTTCCCGAATCCTACGATTTCCTTGTCACCACACCATTGCATTTCCTAGTTGCCAAACAATTAAATTTCCTAGTTACCAAACAATCAAATTACCTAGTTACCGTACAATTAAATCTCCCGACGTCCAACGTGCGAAACTCGAAAACGCGGAAACTTATAGTCCTCGATCCGAATCTCGAGTCAGAAAGTTTTCGTCGTTATCGCGATTTAAGGAACAGAAAAGCGACGAGGAATGGAGCAAATAATGTAGCTCCGTAGTTGCTCGACGGAGGGACACAAAGAATGCGAAACGAAATCTCGCGTTTCCGTGTCGCCGCGTGTGGGACGTGCACAGAAATCATACGCAGCGTCTCGCAAAAGTTGACAAACTTTCCTTCAGAAAGTTCACCGGAACTGTATGGCGCCTCTATCTTTCCGTGGACGGCAACCTCGGAAGTTAACATCTCGAGAATCTTCGCCGACAGCTTGGAAAAAATCGCGCGACCGCTATTCGGCGAGTTGCAGGTCGACCGCGATATACCGCGAGTTTCGGTTCGACCGCGATATTCCGCGAGTTTGCACAGGCACGAACTAACTTCGCTCGATTTACGAGCTGTTGGGATTAGGCTCGAAATGATACAAATCGTCCGAATGCACGGAAATGTTTCACGTGCACGTGTATATTTCGGCGTGTATGATTTATACAAAAATAATTCGCGGCAATACATTCTTCAGGGGTCATACATATACATATGTATAAGATACATATAGATATATGTATCGTATGTAGATTCATATGCATATATGTATACATATGGAGTATATAAATACGTATGTACGTATATGGATACATATACACATATATATATATAGATACATACACATATATGTATAGGATTGTCGGTGTTGCTCGTGTGTGTTACACGCGTGTATATATGATTTTCTTGTTTTGTCCCATATACCTAATGGGAGCCTCGAAATATTTCGCGAGAAATTTTCGCGTTTCGTATCGACGAAACGAGCAACGTTGGTGGAGCGGCTGTGTAGCTTTATCGTAGAGCTTGCAACGAGGGGTGATAACGAAGTTTGCGTTTCTATTAAAATCTTCCGTTGCATTTCCGTTCCGCTAATCAGCGTTAACTCGATCGCGTCTATTTTAACCCTTCGGCCATATACTCTGGAAATATTTATACTCCACCGGCGATTCGGGATTCCAGAACGTGTATGCAGATTGCTATTAATAACAAAGAATGTTCGTTAAAGCTCGCGGGTAATAATTTTCGGAATAAATTGCACTGTATGCTCGGAGTGTAGATTGGATTAATGAAGATTGCTGTTGAGAGCACACGGTTTATTGTTGCAGCTCTGACGGGTCGCCGAATTTTTATTTCATGGTGAGGAAATGTTAAGATTATGCTCAGGGAAAAATCAAGTTACGATTTAGGGTTTCGTTCTTTTTCATGGTCGACTGCAATGGACACATAAAAACGGTAACCGGAAATATTCGAAACGGTACATACTACCGATTACCGATACCTGGGCAAGAATTAGGTTTTTAAGGGGTAAAACAACCCCCGACTCAGGAATCGTCAATGGACAGCGACATCTCCCCATCTCATTTCCATCAAACACCCACAGAAATATTTACAAAAAGGCAAAACAGTACATTAAGGCAGAATTTTTGTAACACTCAAAGTAAATGCATCAAAAATAAATCATTGCGAGTACAAAGGCAAAGGAAGCATTCGCTTCATAATTTGGAAAATTCAGTATGCCAGTACAGACGAATTTAACGTCCCTTTTCTCTTTTGCCCAAAAGTGCCGGGGAATAATACTTGTTTACAGGCACGTGGCAAAAAGTTTGAAAATAAAACGAATTAACGCAACGTAAATTGCAACGTTGAAGCTGTGCTTTAACATTTATTTGAAAACTGTCTCGTTCGTTAACCGCGTCAGGTTCAGAGACGGAAAACCTTCATCCACAAAGATCCGTGCTCGTGAAATATTTTCGCCAAGAACGATCTCGTTCCCGTTTTTGGCGCAAGTTTTTTCCCCCAAGTCGCAACGGGCGTTTTCTGCCAAACGAGCGTCCGCAATGAAACAGAAAAAGGAAAGATACGACTCGGCTTGTTTTCGACTTTTTCCGGTCTGAAGAGCACGCGACTCGACCCCTTGCCGAAAAATAAACAGCCGGACAACGAACGGGCATGCCGGTTTCCGATTCGATTTCCCGTGGAACCACGGGAATCCCTGCATGTCGGTTAAACAGCGATCAACAACACAGAAAGACTCGATTCAGAGATGCACAATGGCCGCAATCAGCCGCGGACGAGCGGCTGCGGCCGGCATGCTCGTCGTTTATTCGAAAATCGACTTCGATCGACTTTCGACGCGCGTTTCGCTCGACGAGCGAACTTTTGCACTCTTAATTCTTCGCCGCTTTGACGCGAGACGTACGGGAACAATGCACGCGAAATCGAACTGTCGAGATCCAGTTCAGTATTTCAGTTAATTGACACTCATCTGTCAGGGGTTCACGCGTTTCGGTATTTGGAAATTCGGGAATTTGATGATTTAGGTGCTCGGGGAATCACGAGTTTGGAGATTTAAGGAATTAGGGATTTGAGAATTTGGGGATTTGAGAATTTGGGGATTTGAGAAATTGGGGATTTGAGAATTAGAGGATTTGAGAATTTGGGGATTTGAGAATTTGGGGATTTGAGAATTTGGGGATTTGAGAATTTGGGGATTTGAGAATTTGGGGATTTGAGAATTTGGGGATTTGAGAATTTGGGGATTTGAAAATTTGGGGATTTGAAAATTTAGAGATACGGGAATTTCGGGATATGAGAATTTGGGGATTTGAGAATTTGGGGATTTGAGAATTTGGGGATTTGAGAATTTGGGGATTTGAGAATTTGGGGATTTGAAAATTTGGGGATTTGAAAATTTGGGGATTTGAAAATTTAGAGATACGGGAATTTCGGGATATGAGAATTAGAGGATTTGAGAATTTGGGGATTTGAGAATTTGGGGATTTAGGAAATTGGGGATTTGAGAATTTAGGGATTTAAAAATTTGGGGATTTGAGAATTTTGGGATTTGAGAATTTGGGGATTTAAGAATCTTGGGAATTTAAGGATTTGGTGGGTTGAAAATTTAGAGATTTCAGAATTTGTAGATTGGAAGACCCTCACTTGTTGGAAACTGATCGTTATACGTGTCCCAAGGATGGATCGATAGTTACGTTTGTGGATGACAGTTCCAGCGGTAATTTACAAAGTAGGCGTTACCGGGATAGAATAATTATAGGACGTCGAGAAACGTTGCATCAGTCTCGCAATCCGACGCAATCCGTAGCTAAAGATGGTATAAAAATAAGTATATAAAAAAAAGTGTCACGACGGATAATAACTGTAACTGATTATGCAACACTCGACAAATGGTGCCTCGTATAAAAACGTTGAAATTGTATGCATTACTTTCCTAGGTTCAACATTAAGATTTAACATGACTGTAAGCCTTAATTCTAGGTTTTCATATAATTTTAGGACATAATATAACTCTAGGCATTAATCTAATTCTAACTTTTAATAGAACTCTAACTCTAAATATTAATTTGTTTCTGGACCTTAAGACAATTTTAGGTCTTAACGAAATTTTAGATCTCAACATAATTCCTCAGGTCTTAATCTAACCCTGAACCATGAAATAATCCGGGGACTTAACCCAACTTGATGATTTTGTAATTACATGGTTTGAACCTAATTCTAGGTGAATTGAACTCCGATTTAACCTAACTGTAGATCGACCTCACTCCATGATTTTATAATTATGTGTCTTTAACCCATCTCTTTGATTATATGATTATATGACATTAACATAACTATAGATCGCCCTAACTCCATGATTTTATAATTATGTGTCTTTAACCTAACTCTATGATTTTATGATTACGTGGCTTTAACCTAACTGTCGATCGACTTAACACTATGATTTTATGATTATACGGTTTTAACCTAACTCGTAACCTAACTCCATCAACTTTTAATGCTGGCGTATACCCGCATAAATCCGAAAAGTTTAGTGTTTGCATTCGGATTTCTTCGATTCCGCGTTGATCGGACGAGCGGAAAAGGGATCAGAAAATGGTGGAAAAATCTTTGGCCTCGTGCCAATGGTCAATCTACCACGTGCCAGTCTTTCTTTCGCTAGACCGTTTAATTCAAATTATATGCAAATTACACCGGGACCAACCTTGCCACGTTCTCTTATAGTTTACCTGCTGCGGTGTGCTTTTACGATCGGTCCTTTCGCGGAAAATCGACCGGGAATACGGTTCTCTAAAAACCCCGTTTCGTATTTTACGACGACTCGGATTAAGTTTCTCCGCTTGACAATTTTTAAATGCACGCCGCCAACAGCGTCACGAAATCCACGACATTTTGTATTATATTTATGCATAATCTACCCGGTAACGTAACACGTTATTCGCGGGACTATTCGTTAATTCGTTATTCGAATATTCGTCTCAGAATATTCATGAAGTGTTTTAGGAAAGTCGAGCTTCTTTGAATTAAGAAGATTATGTTATAATCTAACTTTCTATTTAAGTTACAATCTAACGCAATCTTTAAGTTATAATCTAGCTTAATCTTTAAGCTATGGTCTAACTTAATCTCTAAGTTTTAATCTAGCTTTCTCTCTAAGTTATAATCTAGCTTAATGTCTAAGTTGTAATCTCACATAATCTTTAAGTTATCTAACATAATCTGTTGACGAGTTTGAAAAGTAATAAGTTTTTGGGAATTTGTCGCTGAATAACAAAAAAACTTTCGTTAAAAAAGACAGAGAGACACATGTGTACATACATAAATTTTTCAGTGAAAACGTATCTCATGTGATCATGCATCATACGATGGTCTGGAGTAACAACGTGTGTACCCTCGATGCACGTAATTCCTGCTAATAAATACCGGAAACAAAAGTAGAATTGAATTTAAACACCAACCTTTTAGCAAGAAAATTCTTATGCATAAACTGTCACGTATTATCGTTTTATCTGAATTCCATCAGCATCCATAATTTCAAATAAAAGTGTTCCCATTACTCGCGCAATTATTCTGCCAATATTACTAAATGCAGGTGGAACAAGCTTATTAAGAAAAAGAATATAAAAATCGAGTGAAAGAGATCGACCATATAAAAAAGATACATTTTTCTTTTCTCGTCCGATAATATCGTTAATCGAACGTATGATCTCTACCTCAATTTCCACGCAAGGTCTCCCAATAAAATATCGGAGATCGAATTCCCCAACGTGAAACTTCGACGACGTTTAAATAGTTCTGATCGGTTAAAACATTACGTGCAAAGGAGTTTTCCACAGCCCTCGGCTACGCAGACGATCATTTTCGTGTTCGTTAACCGAAGCGTCACGTCGTTCCCGCTGGATTAGTACCTTATCCTTCTGCCTCGTTCTCTGCAAAGCTTCGCGAAACCAAAGAATGAAGCACTTCACCAGGATCCTACGAATTCCAGGACACGGTTCGCAACCGTTGAAGCTTATCTCGAGTTGTTCGAATCGAATTGCACGCCATTTGTTGCAAAGCGAGGCATGCTCGAGATTCGCTCCTTTTAACGAGCTCTTTAACGAAAAAGATCGTCGAAGAGTTGCTCGAGGACTTATTCAAACTTATTTAACCTGTTAACCGGGGAATAAACTTTTGTTCAACTCCTCTCGCAATGGAAACTAAACAATATTACCACTCTAGGGTTTAATAGATAAGAACCACATAAAGCTTAATGCGTTAAAAATATTACGGCAAATTTCCATGAAAAAAAAATGTTATGCTCATTGCAGTAGTAAGTTAGAGAGATTTATAAAAAATTTGATACCATTCGTCGAGATCTCGATGGTAGATTGTAGTTGGTCGAACACGGATCACGACGTCGAAATAAAAACGAGAAGTATTAATTGTCGATCGATCGCCGGTATTAACTGCGTGGATCTCGATTTCCTGGTGAAACGCGATCTTCCTCTCGCGTTATAGGATTATTAAAACAGCGATTAATTAAACGCCAACATTTCGATCGGTGTTCGATAGAGATCCAATTTAAAAGGCCGCTTGTTAATACCATGGTCCGAAAATCGGTTCGACGATCGATCATCCTTAATTACTGGATCAGTCAGCGGGCAAACAAACGTCAAATTGAAAGCAAAATCGATCATCGCGTTTTGCTCCGCCAAGATTCTATTCCCGGTTTTATTTGTTCTACGAAACGACGCGGTACGACACATCCTCTCGCTTTTTATCCGTTGCGTCGTACGGCAAGTTTTCACGCGAGGAAGTATCGGTGCCAACGGAACGAACAAGAAATTGGTAACTATCGAAAGCTTAAGAAATTTATTACTCTTTTGCCCAGCCTGTCCGCCGCGTCGGAGCTTCGAGATTTATTCACGTTTCCCGACAACTCGAATCGAATAAATCTCGACCGAATTTCGCCTCTCGCCATTTCAATGATAACATCGATACATTTCTGGCCGCTCACGGTTGTAACCATTTTCCGATCCCAATTCCAGATAGATAATTTGTATCTGAGTAAACTTTCAAGCACGAATTGGTGCATGTGAAATAGGTAAAATCTCGAAATACCAAAATCGCGAACAGTTTAATATGTCAAAACTCCAAATTCCGAAAGCAACGAAATACCAAGTCTCAAAGTTTCAAAGTTCAGCAGTTCCGAAATCCCGAATTTCCAAAACCCCAATGTCTCAAAGTCTCAAATTCCCAAACTCCCAAAGTACTAGAATTTGAATTTTCCAAATTCCGAAGTCCCAAAATCTCAAATTCCAAAGTCCCAAAATGACATCGTCAGCTCCATAAAAATGTCCATAGTGTCCACAATGTGAAAACCTGAAACTGCCGTTGTTCAGAACATCCAACTATTTCGTAGCTAAGAAAAAAAATTTTCGCGTTCCGCGAGTAACGATGTTCGACACGTCGGGGTCACAAAAATCAGCAAACGGTCGACGCGTCGTAAAATTCGTCGATTAACCGCGAGTAATTAATATAAATCTGCGAGGATGATTAAGGGGAAATACGCGGCGGGAGGGTGAGCACGTTCGTCGTAGCGAAAGAGGGGTAAAATCGAGGGTGGAAATATTTTATTAGCATGGACCACCGCTGCCATCAAGAAACCGATAAATTTTCTTTGCCCGATAGAATCCTGTCCCATGCTAAAAGCTTCTCTCCTCCGATCCATTTGACTCCTCGTCGATAGGGTATTCCATCGAACGCGGTCCATTAACAGGGAAATACGAAAAAAAAAAAAGGAAAATGTCACCGCGAATCGAGACACGAGCCGTGCCGATTCCTGTCGGATATGAAATATATATCGGATCGGTGTCTACTTGCGACCATTATGATCGTGCAACTTTTATCTTTGCCTGTTACTTTTTCTGTTGCAGTTTTCCACCGAGGGAAATCATGACAGGAACATACCGGAGATCGGTGAGTACAGGTAGCGTACGAATCGCTTTCAATATTTTTTATGTCTCAATTCGCTGTTACTCTCCTTTCGGCACTCGCAACCATAACTGTCCCAGTTTTCGTTTCCGACACGAGCACTGTACTCCATGGTTGTCGCGAGTTTATTTCATTGATACCTTATTAGCACGATCGTCTCACTTTCCTGTTCGAGCATTCCACTTGTTACTTCATGTATTAGGATTAAACTCGAAATTAAACAAACGAGTGTACGAGAATCGTGCATGTATCGGCGTGTATGATGTGTATGAACATATTAGGTTGTTCGGAAAGTAATTTCGTATCTTTTATGAAAATGAGAGACGATTTTTATCGCATACTTTTTTTCTTCCTCGAACAACATTTATAAAAAAGTAAAATATTCCGAAAATGCTGTTTTTCACTTCCCATATTTGATAGGGTACCAACTACAAATTACTGATTGGTATTGATCGAACATTTTCATAAGTTAGTCTGTATGGAAAAAAACGAAATCAACGTGATTTTCAGCGGTCGAGTGTCGTAACTGTTGATTTCAGGGTGACATAAATATAGGATGTTCAATGTGGTGTGTGTGTGTATATACGCATGTGCATATGACTTTCTTATTTCGTTCGTTATTCCGAACGTCAACGAATTTATATATAATATTGACGTTGTTTGAAAGCTTTTCGATGGTACGAAATTTTAGATTAGTTATTTATTGAAATTGATTCCGACGCGATTACCGCGGTAGAGTTTCGTATCAAAATTAACGGTCGACGGCGTTAAACGAAATTTACAGGCGGTCCCACAGTAATTTTCCGACTGTGATTCGAGAGATAGTTCCAATGAAAATCGTGTCAACACTAAACCCACCGGCGTGCAATGCACGTATATTTTGAAATTAAAAATGAAGTCGAGGAATTAATAAACGAACCATAAAATACAAATTAATGTACGTGTTAATTTTTTATCTTGATGAGAATCAACACCAATTTCAAAAATAGTTACCTCACATACTTTGTAACTTAAAATTGAAGACTCGTTAAATGGTCATTTTGACCGCTTTGGTAGGTTCAGTGTTAAAATTCAGCGAACCGTGCCGGAATGATTTTAAAATATCGCAAAGAATCCGCGTCGCGATCCAGCGAGCCGAATAAAGGCGAAATAAAAGCAAATAAAATTTGAATACACGAAGGATTAAAATATTGGGGCAACAGAGATGCGCGATAAAACGTCGCGAATAAATTTTCCAGGTCGGCATGGTTAATAAGTAAACCGTGTGTCAGTGACTGAGGACCGAGAAGAAAAATGGTGTCATTACCCCAGAGGTGATTTCACGCTGCCACGGGGTTAACCTGGCCACCGACTTCCGTTTCTACGTCGGTTTCTTCGCGTTGCGTGTTCCGTGGCCGCGTTGCATCGATTTTTCTCGCCGGTCGTTCATAGACCCTGAGCGATCCTAATAAATTCGCACGATGCACCGGAAACGCCCACTCACGAACCTGACGGTGCAAACGTTTTATCGCCCAAGGAGTTAGTCAGCGAACGCTCTCGAGCGCTCGAGCGTTTTTCTAAAATAATATTGCGACTCGTGGAAGTTGGCGGATTCGACGGGCTGGGGATTTGGAGACTCGAGGAGTCGACTGTGTGGAAATTCGGGATTTCACGATTTGGAGATTTGAGCATCCAGAGTACGAGATTCTAGGGAGTTTCAGGTTTTGGTATTTGGAGAGTTTGAATTTCGGGATACGAGATTTAGGAATTTAGGAAATTTGAATTTCGGGGTTCAATAGTCTAGGTGTATAAGTATTTCAGGATTTGTAAATTTGAAGATGTAGGAATTCGGGGATTTTGGTATTTGGGGTTTTGGGAATTGTGGGATGTAGGAATTTGGGAACGTAGAAATTTGGGGTTATAGGAATATAGGAATGTCGGAATTTGGGATTTTGGGAATTGGTGGATGTTGGAATTCGGGGATTTAGGAGTTTGGGAACGCAGAAATTTGGGGTTTTAGGAATTTGGCAATGTTTGAATTTTGGGATTTAAGAATTTGGGGTTTTGGGAATTGGGGGATGCAGGAATTCGGGGATTTAGGAGTTTGGAAACGTAGAAATTTGGGGTTTAGGATTTTTGGAACGTTGAAATTTGGGAATGTAGGAATTTTGGAATTTTGAAATTTTTGAATGCAGGAATTTGGGAATGTTTGGAACTTAAGAAAATAGGACTTCCAACATTTTGAAAAACCCGAAATCTGAGGAATTAAAAAATTTACGAACCAGAAATACCAGAGAGTGTAACAACCTAAAACTTTAAAAACGCAGAATATTTTGCAAAAATCTATATTTACCCGGAACCTCGAAGCATGCAAAGTAGAAGATGAATTCAGGAACGGCTGGAAATTTTAATTTCGTATCGGACGAAGATCAGAAAGTCAACGAAAACAACGGAACAGGTCGAGGTGCATGAATATGTGAAGGGATTCCCTATCCCCGACGTTATATGAATTTTCAGCGGCGAAAAAACGTGCTGCATATTCGATCGCGAAAGTACGTTCGATATTTCGTGCGCACAACAACGCAGACATAGTTGCTTGTGTGTACGTTGCACGTCGTTGATCACAATGAATGATCGTTTTGGAAAGCGAAACGAGGGGTCCTGACCACTTACGATAACATTTATGACACGATATCAAACGGTCCGGCTACCGCTCTCTCTTTCGTGCGAAAACATTTTCAGGATGGTTTTACGCTTTCCAGTGTAAAAACAGTCCGGTATTTTCTTTTTGAATGATCGCGTTTTATTTATACACCATTTTTTGACATCGTATTTCCCCGACGTGTTTATTTAGGTTACTGGCTATCGGTTCAATTTCTGACACAATTTGGTCATACAAACGTATCGTAAAATGGCTGCTATAATACGTCAATTAGAGGCACAACGCGTGACGAAAACAACCGTATAACTGTTTCATTAATATTCATAGTAGGAAATGGTTGACTGTCGGAGCAAAGGATCACTTACGCGAGCAAACTTTGGAACGTAAAAAGTTCACAAGGTGGACTTCATGACATCAAATTATTGCGAAATTGCACTTATGCTACATGAATATTAAGCTTGAACTTTGTTGGAAATGACCGCATAAACGTTCACTGTTAATGCTCGTGACATTAATCGGCCGTGATCAATATCACAGTTATGAGGCTCGTGAACAGTATCAAAATATCAAAATAGTCGTAATCGATATTAAAATATCAGAATGGTTGTGGAGAATATCGAAATATCAAAATAGCTATGATCAATATCAAAACAGTTGTGATCAATACCTAAATATCAAAATGGTTGTGATACAGAGAGACGCGTAAACAGGGGATCGTTACAATTTAATAACACAGAAATATTGTAAAGTGTATAGTATTTATGGCGCATAAAATCGAAATTTAACACGGAATAAAAATAGTTATGGATGCAGACTGCCGGTGAACGTGAACGGGATTGAAGCTTATCGCCGTGGACGCCCTTCTAAATCAACATATCCTTCATAAAACGAAATAGCGACAACTCGTTTATCTTCGCCACACCCTCGCCATTTTCGCGTCATTTGTTTCCTATTTTCGCGGGGCTTCTCCGGCCTCGATGTGATATCCCCGACAACGCCGATAAGAAAAACCAGGACGACGAAGGATACCTACTTCCGTCAGGACATTCCACGGGATGGATAAGATGCGAGCCTCACGAACCGCCATAAACCCGGCTCCAGCGAAAATACAGGCTCTTTCGAAACGTATGTCTCGATAAAAGGGAACATAATTGCTGTCATAATTTAATAACCGTTAAACTGTATAATGATCGCGATAAAGCTTATACAACGGCGTCAAATCTACGAGGTGCTTTGACGACGTGTTCACACGTTTAGAGGCGGACATCTCGCAGTTTCAATTACTATGGATGTCGATTGCGAACATCACGGAAACTCGAAATTCTTAGGGATTATTTTGCAATAAAAAAATAACAGCACATCATACGATACAACAAAACAAAAATTTCTCTAAAAAATAACAAATCAAAAATTCATTCTCTAAAAACATTAAATAAAAAATTGCTCTAAAATACAAGAAAACAGAAACTCTAAAAAAAGTTGAATCACAAATTTCTCTAAAAAATGAGAAAACAGAAATATCTCTTTAAAAAATGAAAACAAAATTTCTTCAAAAAAATAACCAAACAGAAATTTCTCTAAAAAAAAATGAAAACAATAATTTCTCTAAACAATAACAAAACAGAAATTTCTCTCTAAAAAAAAAAAGAAAGAAAAAAATTTCTATTAAAAAATGAAAACAAAAATTTCTCTAAAAAATACCAAAACAGGAATTTCTCTAAAAAATAAAAAATTGTACATACAACGTAACCCGAAAGCAAATACGTGCAGCCATGTATTTCTACAAACGGCAACTATATTCTCTCATCGGAACGTGTATCGGCAAACCGTGTACCTTCGCAATTGACCCGCGCGTAAAAAAGAGAAAGATATTTGCGAACGAAATATTCAGCGCGTAAATTCGGCTTGTTGGTCGATGGAATGCCGGAAACACGGTCGATAAAAAGTGAGAAGGATAATCCAGTCGGTTCGTGTGCAATTTCGTTGATTCTTGGTGAGCAACATCGAAACGGCACCCTCGAGTCGAATCAGCCGTGGGTGAGCGTCGCGAAGGGTGGGTGCGTTAGGGTGTTGAACTTGGTAGACCGTAAAAAGTTGATAGGATCGAAGGACATCGGGCACGGGATCTCGTCCAGCATAACAGGGTGCTGATTATCCGAAGAATCGGAATGGAATTGGAACAACGGGGATACAGAGACTCATGGAGAAGCGGTTGTGTAAGTCGGCATTCAACAGCTGCTTGCTTATACATTCCTCTCTTTCGAGTTGGCGCGAATTGCTTCTGACAGGAGTAGTCGGTTGCCAGACGTTGTCTTCCAAGGATTCGCTACCGTCGATGTTTCGGTGCTCGGAAAAAGTTTCTTAGTCGAAGGATTTACATATTGCACTCTCGAACCGCGAGGTTAAAGTGGTTGCGTCGCGAACTCGCTATATCGAAGATTCTATTCGCTATTGTGAAATTTCTTCAACACTTTACATTCGAACGGCGACTCGCATTCCCCGTTTGATCCAATTGGACAATTTGAATAAATATTTTTTATCCAAATCTGTAGTGTCATACGTGTAATGTATACGCGGTGAAGTGAGTAACAGTGACAGGTAATAATAGAATTTATTACATCAAATTTGGGTAACGTTATTCTTTTCTCAAGATAAATTTCCAAAAGCATTTAATGAAGTAAGCACTGAAGTATAAATACAAATATAAATATAAATATATATATATTTAATTGAATAGTTCTAATCCTATGCTAGCAAAAATAAAAATGGCGAACGTTTATAAATTTCAAACTACACAGGGGATAGAAAGACAAGCAGAGGTATGGATTTTATCACCCTAAGTCAAGAGACTTCATCGCCAGACAAGGCCATAAACGGTCTTGTAAAAAAAAGCGAACCTCAACTTTCTTTTAGGTGCTCGACGTATTAACATTCGAGAATTCGTAAGAGCCGGACGATTTTCTCGAAGCCGTTTTAGTAAAGTCACACAGCACAATTATAAACCGTTTCGTAATATTGTCACCAATTTCTAATAAACACCATGAAAATTGTATCGATCAGTGCACGTAACAGGTACATTCGTCCGAAAGAGGTGGCAAAACGAATGATTCGATAATACAATAGAACAAGCAACGAGATTGGTAATCATAAGTCGGGCGACAGCTGCAAACCTGCCCATAGGCTTATTAGTTAATTGCCAAGTTATCAGCTTGTAAGCTGCGTAATGACGTTCCCACGCAATTAATCCTAATTAACGATAGCAGTTTGCGTGGAACACCAC
The DNA here is from genome assembly GCA_947623535.1 of Coelioxys conoideus. Taxonomy (NCBI): domain Eukaryota; kingdom Metazoa; phylum Arthropoda; class Insecta; order Hymenoptera; family Megachilidae; genus Coelioxys; species Coelioxys conoideus. Next base: position 13,545,405 of record OX392459.1, read on the forward strand.
CGACACGGTTCCTCCAGTTTTGCCCATGAAATATTCCGTAGCTTTTAATTACAACGCGAGAGCGAGAGCGTCGCGCGCGCTGTAACCATAAATTATGTGTCTCGACAATTTTTTCCGTGTTTCGCTCGCGCGTATTCCGGTTCGATAGTATGCAGATTTCTAACCGGAGATCGTAAAACGTGGCGAACCGTCGCATTAAATTCATTCGGCCTGCCCGCAGGACGTGTGTAATCAAATTTTCATACCTAAACGGCCGAATTCACGAAAGTTAGTCCTTGCGATAACATCGAGCCGATGAATTAAGTCGAGGATGTTTATGCTAATGAATTGGCTCGCGCGTTTTTTTTTTACGATACTTTCTCCTTGCCGGGATTTAGAGATTTGTGTCAAATTGACTGCGTTAGATTTATTTAACCAAAGTTTCATTAATAGGTAGTTATGGTCGATTACGTTACATCGTTGCATCGCTATGTTCAGATTACAGCACGTTACGTTACTACGCGTTAGATTACAGGCACATTAGGTTACCGCGCGTTAGATTACAGGTACATTAGGTTACTGCGCGTTAGATTACAGCACGTTACGTTACAACGCGTTAGATTGCTTCACGTTATCTTACTACGCGTTAGATTACTGCACGTTACTTTAATACGCGTTGCATCGCATCCCGTTAGATTGCAACGCGTCGAATTACCAATGTATCGGATTATCACTGCATTAGATCACGATGCGTAGGTTTACCACGCGCTGGATTATTACGCGTTAGATTAACACGTGTTGGATTACTACGCGCTCGATTACCACCTACTCAATTTCTGTCGGTCGGATTACTACGCGTCGAAATACTACGCGTTTTATTGGCACACGTTGGACCACCACTGCGCTAAATTAGCACGCGTTGCGTTACCAACGCGTTGAGTTACTTGCATGTTACCTAAGTACAAGTTACATAAATACGTGTAAAACTACTGCGCGTGGAATTAGCGACACGTTGGGTTATCAATCATTGAATTATCAAGCGATAAACTACAAGCGTGTTGAGTTATCACACATTGGATTACACATATTTAAGCTCAAAATGTGATTCGTGTAAAATTAATTTTCCATTAATTCGTTTGATCTACTCATCATCCACCGCAAAGCGTAATTGAACTCGTTATGCAGATTGTGATAATTGGCATGACGCGTACGCGACAGTCTCGATAGTTCTCACATTAATAATTGCTATTTATTCGAATCGCGACGTCTCTCGACCGAGGAGCAATATCTGCCAGCGGAAATTTCCGGCTTTTCTCGAAACACGCGAGAACGATACGGGAGGTGTACGAATTTAATTAAAGACGCCTCTCTGCGGATCTTCGTTAACGGGATGTCTGCTCATTAAGTAGATACCGCGTTGCTTCTTTGACCCGCGAGGGAGTACGCCACGTTTTAGCGTGACGAGATTCGAACAAGATAAATGCCATCTACCGAGAGTAACGTCCCCGCGTGTTCTGGTCATAAAATATGCCGTGTTGACAAAAATACGTCGGTGCTCGATCGACGTTCGAGATTTCCCGCATAAATTCACGTTCGCGTCGTAAAACCACGACGGAAGATGAGAGGCGAGGAAAGAGAGACCGGAAGGCGTGTCTCGCTAGTTTCGTTTTCACCGCGAATCGATAATCTCCTCCGATAGATTGTAGCGTAAATTAAAAGAAAAATGGGACGCGAATGAAAGTTAACGCGATGATAATTGAGCGCCCTATTACTCGTCTTGCGCTGCCACGTTTAATTAGAAAAGTTTGCCGGACGCGAAAGACCCCTCCCGGTACACGGAATCGTTTATTTATCCCGAGAAAAAAAATCCGGGTTAACCTGAATCCGAAGTGTCCGTGGACTTCTTCGCAACAATAACGTTTCATTAAATAGTTATTCGAAGAACCTCGAATGATCGATATTGCGCATTGTCGTTGTTGAAGTATCGACAACGTTGTACCATCGATACACAATTGATTACGATTTTAGCTATTTAAATTCTCTGCTACGTGAATCGATCGTTTTCAATTGTATCGGCTCGAGAGCCGAACAGTATGTCCTGGCATTCTCTTTAACGGGTCACGTTGGCGTTTATGACGTTATAATTATAACGCGAACCGAGCCTTTGCAATCGAATTACGCTACCGTCAATTGCCAAGATAATTAATTTTCGGACTCATTAAACCTTTCAACGCTGCTTTATCTTAATTGATGTGTCCCGGCGATTGTTCCCTATCACGCAAACTACGCGAAGAATTTTATGCGACTCACGCAAAAATTTCTCACCAAAAAATTGCGAGAATACTCTATATATAGCGTCATTTGTATATAGACTTTGCCTATGGACTTCCTCTAACTTCCACATACAAAATAATATCATTATTGTGTGCGTATTTTGACAAGAAGTAGAGATGTGTAACCTCAAAATTGCAAGTACACTGTAATCTTCCTATATAGCATAACAGCTTCTTCAACCTCCACTTTCTATTACAATGATTAACATATCATTAAGATCACGATAATACAATCCAATGTGTGTCCTACATACTATCCAATCCTAGATTACGTATTTAATGTACATTTATCATCTATGTATCTCGACAAAAAGCAAAGATTTATAACCTCAAAATTGCAAGGATACCGTACTCTTTTTATATAGCATAGAACTCGTTCCAACGACCACTCTCTTTTACAGTAATCAGTACATCATTAAGATCACAATAATACAATACCATGTGTCTTACACTCTATCGAATCCTCGTTTACATATTTAATGTACATCCACCTATGTATCTCAACGAGAAGCAAAAATTTATAACCTCAAAATTGCAAGGATACCGTACTCTCTTTATATAGCATAGAACTCGTTCCAACGACCATTCTGTTTTACAGTAATCAATATATCATTAAGATCGCGATAATAAAATTCTACGCGCGTGTCCTATATATTACAAAATCCTTAATTACGTATTTAATGTACATCCAGCGACTGTGCATGTATCTTGGCGAAAAGCCAATATCGTGGGACGCCCTTTGTAAGTCGCCCCAGCATCGTGCAAAAGGTATTCATCAAGCTTAACGCAGCAGAGCGTCGTTACGTTTTGACCCTAACCGCCCCACCCAACGACGGCGTACAACTTTTTAATTCCCCCGTTCGTTGGGCGAAGAAGAAAGCGTAATCTGTAAGCCTACATTCGACGAAACGAGGGAGACAAGGCTGATCAATTCGAAATGGAGGAGCCATCTTGTCGGAACACAAACGTTCGGCAGGAGTATAAATTACCCGTTCCTTTGTCTGGCGGCGATCTTTTCGAATGAACGGAATGAATGCTACGCCTGATCCCGAGAACCTTTGCTGCGAACCTTTTTCCGTGTGATTTCAAGCCAGCTGGCTTTGGCTACTGCCCTGTCTGACCACAAACGATCCGTTTCCACTGTAGCTTCGCTTCTCCGCCATTTCGTGTTTGCACGGTAAGGGCGCTTTCATTTTGGAGATGTATCGAGAACAATTAAATGGAAAGTGGCTGTGGACGGTTCGCACAAACTCACGTTTCACGACGGAACGTTGTTCGGACTTTATCGTTGATTCATACGTAGGTGAAATTTCGGGATTTGAAGAGTTTTCAATTTTCGGTGGTAATTTTTTGATTTTGGTTTTCAGAATTTTTACTAGTACTTCTTCAGATTTTTGTATGCTTAAATTTCGATTTTCCTAGATCGCTCAGTAACTAGAGCATTGTATCCTCGGGTCTCTACATACTCATGTACACTCACACCATCACGGATATCCCCGGCCTTCAGATATTCGAATCCCTACATCCTCGAATCACTGGATTCCACGGATGCCTCTATCCATGATATCTATATTTCTGAATCTCAGTATCCCTGGACACCTATATCCCACATTCCTATATTCCAAATTCCTGTTTCCCCGAATCTTTACACTCTTGATTTTCATATTTCTAAATTCCTATATCCCCACATTCCTACATCCTCAAATCTCTACATTCCCAAATCCCTACGTCCCCAAATCCCTACATTCCCAAATCCCTATGTCCCCAAATCCCTACATTCTTAAATTCTAACATCCCCAAATCCCTATATTCCGAAATTTCTACGTTTCCAAATTCCTAAAATTCTAAATTCTTACACCCCAAAATTTCTTATATTCCCAAATTCCTTTAGCCCCAAATCCCTATATCTCCAAATCCCTATATCCCCAAATCCCATATATCCCAATATCTCGAAATCTTTAATGTTCACAAATTGCCCGAAGTTCCTTCTCTGCATAATAATTGTTCCCAGAAAAGCTCATTCAAAATCAAGTGGATGTTCTCACGAGCATATTCCAGGTTAAACCAGGTAACCTAATAGTCGGAAGGAAGGATAGGAATCGTGGTGTGATAGAACGTAATAGACTAATCGATGAAAGGACGCATTTCCTGGGTCACTAGTTGCGATAATGTGTTGGTGCGAGTCGATCGTGCGCTCACATCAATCGTCTCGATGATAAGCGACCCGAAATTCCTCCTGCTGTTGGCTATTCGCACTTAATGCGCGAATTCATCGCGATTGCCCTCGAAACTAGTATTGTCACGAGGGGTATCTTGAGGTTGAAGCATATCTCGAACATAACAGACATAGTGTACAAAATAAGGAAGATAGTGCGAACAACTCACCACTTTCCAAGTGGATATCTATGAAAATTGAAATGAAAGTACAATTTATCACCAGAGTTCAGAGTTGCACATAATTGAGGTTTGCAAAGTGTAAAAAGTCCAGGTACTATGTGTGATATCCACATTTTGCATTTTTTTCTTGTAGACTTCGATGTATCTTAAATAATCATTCACACCCTATCGACAACACAAAAATCATATTCTATATATCTATTCCATCTATTTCACATTTCATATATTCTTGACTACTATACAAGAATATATAATACATGTACGTATAATGTTCCATATAATTTCGACCCTTCTTGACTTGTACGTAACGTTTGTATCGTATCGAAATCGAGACACGTAAATGATCCGCAACTGATCCGTCTAGCTACCCACTCTCATCGATTCGCAAAGTGAATGCAACCATGATCGAATCGGTATCGCGTGCGCCAGCTTCCAGGACAAGTCCATCCGACTCGACCATCCTATCTCTAGATTCTAGAGTTTGGAGCGTCGTAACACTTCGCAGCGTGAGGTCGGGTATGGTAATTCGGGGCGAATCTGGGTCAATCAGTTGATCGTCTTTAGTTAACAGGGGATACGAAATAATGCAATTAGGCTTACGTCACGCGGATGTCGAATCTCGCGCCAGATTTTCGTGAGACCTCGGAATCGAAAAGAAATTAGCTTTGTCGCTCGCGAACTAGGACATGGCGCTTCGGGTTCCGCTCGGAAGAAGCCGAACAGAGAAAGAACGCGGGGAGGAAAAGCGGCGGAAAACGCTGGAAACGAAAGCACGGAAACTTTGTTACAGTTAGCGCGTTACAACGGCGCATCGAGTAATCTAATTATCCTGTTAGAACGCAAAGAACGCGCGAACGTTCATCTTTTCTTCGCTCCGTTCTTTTTTTTTGCGGGCAACAGAGCAGAAGTTTAGAGGCTCTTAGATCGTTTCTCTTATCGCTCGAAAGTTTCGGCCGTTTTAAAACGATCGTATCGCCAGAGTTGATGACGAACTCATCTTGCATGCGGCTGCACGAATTTTGATAAACGCTTTCGAAGTTTTACCCGACTGCTGGGAAAATAGTTTTGCAGAATTGTGACGTACGTTTTCACAAATTGGGACATTTTCTCACGAGGTCATTGATCTTTATATGACTCTACTTGATTATATTAAATCGAATGTTTCTCTCTTTATGCGATTGTGAATCGCAGCTATTTATTACATGAACATATTATACGAATATATGTATCATGCAAACATATGAGATGAAAATATAATATGAACATGCGAGATGAACATATAATATGAATACATAATATGAACATATGAGATGAACATATAATATGAATATACATCTAGTATGAACATGTGATATGGACATGTAATATGAACATATGGGATGAAAATATAATATGAATATACATCTAGTATGAACATGTGATATGGACATGTTATATGAACATATGATATGAACAATAACCACTTTACTTGGATTCGGAGTATCTAATTCTATAATTTTCTGTAATTCTTCGGCTCTTTACATTTCGCGATCGCGATATCAATGGCGTGCGATTGGCAGCCGAGTAAATGTGAAAAAATTACCCTGCAGTTCTGTCCTCGTTTCGCGATTATCTCTGTCTCCGTAACAACTGTTATCGACCACTGTTTACTATTTCAAATCAGATTTCGATTCTGCCGATAACAGACGATATTCCGTGCAGTCGTTCGGGCGATAATTTTGAATTGCATAAATACAATCACGGTGGTATACAATTTAATCCTCTGGGGACGAACACTGGCGCAAATCCACTTCGTCTATTAAACGTTTTGCCAATTGTCAATGCGTTTTGTCTGTTCCTTCAGATACATATTTTACTCGTGGTTGCAGAAGTCGGTAAAAAATTACGAAATTATCCGTTCATTGGTATAATAGCTACATTCGTGAACAGTGAGTGAAGAGTTAGCCCTTAAAACGGAGACAGTAATTTTGACCGCTAATTGATTCGAGTAATGACGATAAAATGCTTGTTAATCGTGAAGTTGTCCAGAAGTTACGTTGACATCAATTTTCGCGCAAAAAGGCATAAAACTGTCGTTTCTCTCTAGGAACGGTGGAAAAGTTGGCGAAATGGCTCGCAGATAACAGAACGAACCGGGTCGTATTTCAGTTCTCTATATCGGGACGCAGTCTTCCGAAAATTTCGCGCCGGAGAAGTGCAAATCCTCGTTTTTAAAGAGGCCTCGTTTCAGCCTCGATTCTTTCACGCTCCGCCGAAAAAGAAAAGCCAGAAGAATGGAGACGGACGGGGATTAAACAGCAACGATTCGTTCGATATCCGTGAAAAAGAGCGGAGAGCTCGATCAAAGTCATAAAGTTTAAGGGGTAGCACCCTTAGCGGCGCTCAACACCCTTCCTCTCGTGTTCAATCGTTTCAGGTGCTCGAAATAGTCCTCCCGTTTCCGGAAAACTATTTCGCTCGCGTATTCGTTTCCGTATCTTCCGTATCACCGATCGTGACCGATTTAAAGATCACCTATTCGAACGATTTTCAATTTTGATAAAAATTTGTCAAATAACCGAACGTGAGCCATATTTGCAGTTTGCAGATATCCAAATCCAAGTTTAGGCATTGATATGCCTTAAGTGTAAAATTTTCTAGTTAAAAAATTCGATGAATTTTTTTTTATTAATCGTCAACATTGTTTGTCTTATTATGTTCGAGTATCGCGTGCATAATACCAGGAATTCGAATACAAGTTATTTATTTAAAATTGTTGCATTAAATCAAATAGCGAATGTGTCCCATAAGTGTTTCTTTTTTATGAAAAACGTACTTCGAGGAATATTTTGCAAGTAATGTCCGATAATTTTAAAAAGAATAAGTAATGTTTTTTGAGGGATGAAAGAGGGCGATGGAGCAATATAGTTCATAATAATGCAATAGATCTTAAATAATAAATATTGTGTACTCGTTTCAATCAAAAAAGAGAGAAACGTTACGAGTCCTCCAAATAATTTCACACATTATCGTCTGTAATTTTTCATAATTCTCTTCTAATACAACGCATTGTACTACAATACGGGTATTAAATCAGGACTATGTTATTGTGATATAACGATTTTCAATTGCAAATAAACGATGTCTAACACAATTCGCGTCCTCCTCGTTCGCGGATATGAAATTCACACTCGACGAGGCAGGTAGTCGGGAAAAATGTAACGGATCATCGGAAAATATGGAATGAATGCGCTCGTTTCCTCTAATTAATCAGCTTGATCGCGTGGAACGCGCGACGTACGTGCACAACAATCGGAACAGATATTCGGAAAATCGCGAGTCCCGGTTATCGTCGAACGGATTTCGAGAACAAGAGCGACGGAGCGAAACTCTCCGCGTTGTTTGAAGAGGCACGAAGCAAAATGGTACTCGAAGCTATAACGAGGTCTTCTTGCGATCGCGATGAAACGCAATCCCCACGCGATTCGATCGATGCGATTAAACGCAACGTGCACAGAGAACGTGTTTCTATACCACCCCTTTGTATAGACACTCGTCGTTCGCGCTCTTCGGCACTGAATTTGACTAGATCAAACGTTGCTCGATGGCATTTAAGTGTCCTGCATTTGCACGAAATTCTACGGAAACATATCCTGTCACGAATGTCGAGATTAAACGATTCGGTTCAGCATGAAATTATAATGTTGGCTTGTACGCGAGTGACAGATGTACTTAACCTCTTAACGCACCAATTAGAAGTTGAAAAGCGGTCGTTTTTACAGCCTTTTTTAACAAATCTTGAAAAAAAATAGTGACAGGAAATGAGCACAACACTGTATAATGAGTATATTTTGTTGCATTTGTACGAAAAATCGAAATTGCAGGCCTCACGAGTTAACTCGGGTGCTCGGAAAAAAACTATCTTCTCAAACCCGAGTTAACTCGAGTGAGTACATTGAGAGGTTAACGAAACAAATTGTTAAATTTCAGACGCGTTCAGAGGTTCTTATTTTTGCTAAGAATTTAAGAACCTAGAAATTTCGAGATATAAAAATATGGAGGAATATAGAGATGTAGAGATCGTAGGAGTAGACGCAGGAGTACACTCGCGAGGCGCCAGGAATATAAGAACGTGGGGATAACAAATATTCGATGATTAACGATCATAATTTAGGTGATCGTTCAATCTGCCATCAACAGAAAGGAGAGATTCCGGAACGACGGGATCACCTTACGACCGATGAAAAGCTTTCAGAAAGTGAAAGGAGTCTATCCGTTTATCGTCCCGGCCCAATATTGGGATACTCTCGAAACGTCTGAACCCGAAACGACGGCTAAGATTACGTACATGATCCTGGTAAAGGATCAAACATGCTGCCTTTATGGAATCGCGCTCCAATTTTCGAATTTCCTGATCCCTGAACTTCTAAATCCTTCGGTCAAATTTTCCAAACGCCCCCCCGCAAATTCGTTCTCGCGATTCGGTCACTCGGATATCGCGCTTAAAACAGATATGGGTGACGCTCCTTTTCATCAAATTAAATAAGATTTTAAACTGGAATTGTCGGAGGAATTGAATGGAATAAACACTAGAATATAAATATAAAATACATAAGATAAGAAGATTAAAAAAAAATATAAATATAACTGCCAGAATGAGACAGTTGAAAATTTGACTAGATGGTACTTTCATGATTAATAAATCTTTCCAAATATGTCCACACTATCCTGTCCTATTCATTATTCATGTTTCCAAATAATTAATACGAGTATTTCCAATTGGGTAAATGAAAAAATTTTCAATAATATGGGTGATGATTCACATGGAAATGCATGCGTCTCCCGTATGCGGGTGACGTGGAAGTCAAAGCGTTAAATACGAACAAAGTCACACTCGATTACGAAGTAATGCACGATGAAGGTTCGGCTAATTAGAATTTTAAATTGGCACGTATTAACGCGGAATCGAGCGAATTTGGAAAACCAGCGATTAAGACCGCGAGTTGTTGACGTTTCGCGAGCCATCGCTGCCAGCCGCACGCTTTGAAAATTGGCCCATCGACGATATACCCCATCGTTTTCCCTCCTCGCCCTTTTTCCATCGAACGTTGACCCATTTTCGGATCATGGTGGCGAAAAGAAACACCGATAACGGGTCAGAAGTCACGTTGATTCCCTAACGAAATGAAATCGGCGTGTTCGCGCGATCCGACAGCGGCACGACCGTAAAATAGTGTAATTCCTGCTCGATAGAGTTGCAACTCGTAGTTTAAAAGTGTCTCGTCGCACCGAATGGGGGTGTAATTATTTTCATGATAGAGCGAAACAACGGTCGTGGAGGAAACGAGTTAAAGCACCGTGGACGCAGCGCGTTTGCAAAGAGGAGGGTTTATATTTTCGAGAATTTTCGGGGTTCGTTGAATCGAAACAAACGGGAGACGGGATATGCAGTCGAAAGATGAAAGAGACACGAATCAGCACGTTTCCGGTGGTGAAAATTTTGCGAGCCGAGCCATCGTCTCGCGATAAACGTCGCCATTTTGTCACGACACAATAGAGCCACGATATTATCCCTGTAGGCTAACGGTCCCTAAACTTCCATGCCTTTCATCCGGCGAAATTTCGCCGGTGTGATTTTCTACAATACCGGCTTAAGAGCGACCGGATGTGGATGAAACGCGGCCATACGGTGTGTCCAACGGGAGCATCGAGATACAACGATAAACGACGAATAACGATAGTGATTCGTTCCGGCCGATCAACCGACGAGAAACAAGCGTTACGATCAATATTTTAATTATTGGTTCATTTTCGATTTACTCTTTCGAAGGATACACGTTCGTGCAAGCATTTGGTTCGTTTTTACATTCGAAAAGTGGTTATATATTCGAACATAACCATTCTGTTTGTACATAGTAAATTCATCGAGGATTTATTCATAAAGGTTCGATCAAATCGCGTAATCCCGTTGAGAATTTTCATTTATAGCATCCGTTACGGTCTCCTATGGTTTTACAATCAATTTCGGAACTATTCGATTACCGTCGATGGATCCTCGAGCCATCGAAACCTACTCGGTCGAAATAAAACACACTCGTTAAATCTGAACAACCATTTCGTACGTTGCAAACGTCATTGACCCCGATTACATAGAGAGCTCTAAATTCACGCTTACATAAGAGTCTTCGCACAAGGGAGTTTTGAAAACGAAATTACCGATCGACGAATTTAGATGACCAGGAGGTGGAACGGCGAAAAAAAAAGAAGGAACGTGGAACGGAACTAGGTCACAGGGCGGAAGGGAGAAAAAAAAAGGACCCGGTTGTCGCAGAAGTTCGATCCTGACGTTATCTCGATTCAGGGAGGACATTTATTGACCATTGACGGTTTTGAATTTAACGAGCCAACGATTCACGACCACCGAGATGTCGCCGGTGACAAATGAAACGTGTTATTCGTACGATGGAATAGTAATCACTTTTGATAACTTATTCAAAATTGCGATTGGTACATCGGCGATCGCTCTTTATTTTGGTTTGATATTTTATCAAATTTCGGGTTTAAATTTGTTGGTATTACAGAATTTGTCTTCATGTAGGTATTTATTAATTAAAACAGACTTTTTATATTTTTAATACGGCTGAATGTTCAATCTCAGTCTAACTGTAATTTGCACACTCGAGGATCATTAAATGCAAAACAGTCCTGACATTCGAACTTTGGACACCTTAATGTTGTAGCAAAAACACTAAAACTACCGACGTATTATGCGCAATTATTTTGAACATAAAAATGAAGTTGAAAAATAAATGAGCAAGCGATGACACGTAAATCTACCGACGTATATTACATAACTATTTCGAAGTTAAATATGAAGCTGAAAAATAAATGAACAAAGGATGAAACATAAATGAATACACGTATATATTCTTTATCTTTACAAATTTTTTCAATTGAAGTAGGATATTTTTAAAAGGGGCACTTGACCCCTGTGATAGTTTAGTTTTAATAGGTCATTATGTCTGACGCACTTTCCGACTAAATCCTAACACGAGAAGTTGAGGATACGGTGGTGCCTCAAAATCGGTAAAGTAAAAGCCGTATTTAAAGTAACCAAAGGGGACTTGTGGTGGTAGCCGAGCGTGTTGAGACACCGAGTGTGCGAATCCGAGGTTCCCGGGTTCGAGCCCCGACCTCGGCGTTCCGAATTTCTACGATTCCTCGGATCTATAGAATGTATGTAGAGAGAGGACTGAGGAGTGTAGAAATGTAAAGAATTCGAAGATTGTAAAAAATGTAAGGATTCAAATTGTAAAAATGTAAAGAATGTAGGAATTCGGAAATTCGTACATAGCAGGAACGTCTAGCAGTAAAATAAGCGATAATTTAATTCGTGGTGATCTAACATGTGGAAATGAAGAAAATTACGATATAACTCGCAGCGATCAAATAAACAACGACCTAGCTATTACTTCACAATTCATTTTAACGTTCAGCAACCTAACCTGTGACAAACTATCCATGACCTAACCCGTAGCAACCTAACCCGCGTCAAAGATCATTAAATTTTCACGAACTTGTCAAGAATCGCAAAAAAGTTTGAAGCAATTTTCGGAGAATTTTCACGAAATCCAATACCGATCGAGCTTCCAGTAACATCGGAGCGTAGTATCGAATTCGCGTCGCTATCAGGTTTTTCCCTCGAGGTTCCCGGTATAATCTTCACCGTTTCCCGGCCAGAATTCCAACACGATATATCATCCGCTTACCCGTCGAAGAAAAACGTTCCGCTGGAATTCGTAAATCGTAATCCGTCAACGGCAATTCACATCGAAAATAATCCTCCTCGTAAAAATTTCGCGTCCACTTTTTTACTCGCCACGGCGTGCGTTTTTGCCGCGCCGGTCGCGAGGACAACAAATTCAGAGCACCCGAGCCATCGTCCAGACTTCCGGTTCAAAGGAATTTCATTTCCATGCAGATTCCGCGGGAATTACATATTCTTCTTTATCCTGGCAATAATTAAGTCCTCTCCCGTGTTTATTTATCTCGCGTTCCAACGAAATATCTCCGTGGTCGAAGAAAAAAGAAAGACAGACACCTTTTCTTCGAGGAAACGTTTGTCGAATTCGTTTCTCGACGAACGATAAACAAAATACCAGTTTCATAACCAAGCACAGTTTCACCAAAGAACCGTCAGGCGTGAAATGAACTGAATAATCGTTTCGTTTCCTTCGAACGAAAGTAGCGTTTCGCGGGCTCGTAATGGACTAAAAATATTCGTGCAAACGGGCGCCGAACAAAGACCGAACGATGCAAAGTAATGAGGGAACTGTTCAAAGAACATCGATGGGTAAACAGACCGATAGGATTCATCGGCGCTGCGTTTCTTTCCTTTTTTTTTCGTGTTTACCTGAACGACTGCAACGATTCGGAATCAAGGTATTTTTCGATGGAAAAGTGGAACGGCCAAGAGAGCCGATGAAAGAAGTGACGACACAGCGTCGTTATTACTTTGCTAAATGGAATCGTTCTACCGGGAACGACCAGTGTAAACCGACCGAGTCCCTCTGCCTTCAGTTACGTTTATACAGCTTCCTTCAGAATACGACACCCCCGACGAGTAAACTCGTCCAATAAACTCTGATCCCATGATGTTACTTCCCGAATGTCGACGTATTAACGCTCACCGTTACTCGGGAACATTTTCGCCCCCCGGGAAACTCGAGTGTATTTAAACGTTCGCGAAATTCAAATAAAAGAAGCGAAGATGCAATTTTTATCAGTACTCTGCGAAAATATTCACGCGGTAGAACGTGTTCGTATTTACGGAGAAACGGAATGGTGCAAACTGTGCGACGTTGATATTTCATGATTTCAAATAAAACGAAAGTCGAGCTGGTAATATTATATGGTTCCTTATGGTGCTAATTACGTAGTATGTGCTCTGGGTTTTTCGAGATCCTAATTTCCAGGTTCCTAAATTTTTGAATACCCACATTTTCACGTCTCTGAATGGAACATTAGAATATTTTCCAATTCTCCAGTTCCTAAATTGTCAAATCCCCAAACATTCAAATTGACGTATTTCAAATTTCTCATGTACCCAAATCTTCAAATTTTTTAATTATTAAATTTTCAAGTCTCTAAACCTCCAGACTTCCACATTCCCAAGTTTCTAAATTCCTGAATGTTTGAACTTCCAAATCTTCACAGTGTCAAATTTTTAAATGATAGAACCTCCAAATTGTTTAATAATAGAACCTCCAAACTTTTTAATGATAGGACCTTCGTATTTCTAAATGATAAAATATCCAAATTTCTAAATGACAGAACCTGCAAGTTTTTAAATCCACACTATTATCGATGACCGCAGGAAACACTAAAGTGTCGGTAACATATTAGGGTGACCATTACAGAAATATACACCGTATTTTCCTAATCAAGAAGTTTGCGCAATAATTCCGGGAATGTGTGTTCGCACGCGAACGCATAACCGGGGAAATTAGCGTGGCGAGGGTCCTCACCGGCCATCGATCCGGCAATATTCATTCGCGAGCGATTCTACAGGCGAATATTCCCCCGTAATTACGGATGCGAACGCATAGGGAAAATGAGAACCGCTGATGCACGCGAACGAACAATCGGCACGAAAACAGCGACGATGTAATCATGGCGTGGCCGAACTATAAGGGTCGTTTGCCAATTACGCTTCCGCTAATAGCCGTCAATTCCGTACATCGCGTTATTATTTCGTAATACACGAATTATTACCTCGAACTGTACCGCGGATATATTCCTCCACGACTCCCATAAAAGATGCAATTTTGTATATCAATCGTACATCAAGAACGATTGATTATGCTTCGACGATCGTGCAAGAAACGACGCCATCTTGCTGAAGACTTCGTTGTAAACCGGGCTTACACGCTTTCTCGTCCTCGTACGACCTACTCTCCGCCGGCGATATTTAATCAGAGAATAAAGCAAAGTCCTTCCGAGGTTTCCAAGAAGCTAACGCGAGCATACGAGCTTCCGGGAAACGATTTGCCATACAGGTGCGGTGCATGCAACAGGTGCAGAAGTAGGTGCGTAGGCTCGATCGTCGCATAGGCCAACCTGCACTTCCGCTCTGCTTTTGATCGCCGATTACGCGGCGAATTTCGAAACTCCGACGACGGAGAGTCTATTAGCCGCTTAGTAAATAATCGAGAAGGTAGGACCTCGTGTACTCGCTTAACCCTTTCACCGGCTGCTCCGCGTAATGGCCGCAAGAATCTCTGCTAATTACGTTAAATAAGAGGACTCGTCGATTCTTATGATCACTGAAGTACGTTAAGCTCGTTATTACTTTTTCTATATAACTGTAGCTTCGTTTTAATTATAACATTTTTTGCATTCTCAACGCATTACGATCTTAACGCGTTGCGAGTTTAAAGATACTTGTACTGGTTAGTTATTATGTAACTGGTTAGTTTATATAGATAGTACCATTGTTTTAATACATTATAAATTGTTTTAGATGTTGTTTATATAATTTCAACAGACTCAAGACGAGTTTAATGTAATCATATCAACGCGCAAGTGTGCACGAGGGTGAGAATCAGTCGGTTGGTTCTCACGGGTCGTAAGAATCGATCAAATCATTGCTAGAGAAAATAAAGTTCAGAATTGTCAAAGCAAAGTTGCGGGTAATTCGTTAATCCCTCACGGATCCATACATGCATATGTATATCCATCACGTATCCATACATGCACATGTGTACCCATCACGTATCCATACATGCATATGTGTACTCGTCATATATCCATGCATACATATGGGTATCCTCCACGTATCCATACAATGTATATTTGCTTGCAACAGCAGAATCTAATCATCTCGTAGTAATGGTGTGATGCATACAGAAAGGGTCGAAAAGGTGTTCGCATACACGACACAGAGAATCTTCAATTGGAGGTTGCCGGTGCAGTTTCCTCGAACTTCGACCTCGGCCACGGGTCGTTGAGCTTGCCGTGAATCGCGTGTTCCTGCCTAGAGGGTAGATCGATAAAGCCGGCGTGTGCGAACATGCAGACGAGCATAATGGATATACGATTTTCGTGTATGCACCGACGTGTTACCCGGTGCCTGGTGTGGGTCGCGTCGAAAATAAGCGCGAAACGCACCGAGTTCCCGTTGTTCGCCGTGAGCAACGCGAATTTTTGGAGCAGGGGTCGAGAAGCTATTTTGGATGATCGATCTTCCGACGTGTCCAGATACCGTGGAGCCTGGTCTTCCGTCGTTCGCCATCGAGATCGTCTGGTCGTTACCGGAGAATTCATATACAGGAACTTCGGGTCGATAAATTCTGGTGTTGTTCGCGAAACGAACGGAGATGCGAGTATCGTGTGAGAGATCGTTTCTCTTGAAAACTATCACGGGTGGACGTACAAATTTTGATGAGACTTTCGTATGAATCTCTATTTTTAGTCGAAGAACTGCAAGGGTATTCAAGATTGACCCCTTGTGCTATAATGACGAGCGATACTCGTGACACACACGCGATTCAATTATAGTAAACTGTGTTTATATTTTTAATACGGTCGAATGTGTCAGTCTAATTGTAATTTGCACAGTGGAGGATCGTTAAATGTAACACAGCTTTGAAACGCGATTACAAGAATCCATAGAATACATCACAAAATGATAATAGAGCAGAGATTGTAAAAGTATGACTAAGAATTATAATACATAGCAGCGAATATAAGTGGCGTGAGAATAGCCAGAATACGAATTACGCAGATTACCTCTATAGAAACAGAAATTTCTTACATCAGCAAATTTTATTTACGACTGAAAAACAATGTACGTCCGCGGGTCCGACTAATCGAACGCGATTCGATGGTCGAACGATCCGCGGTCAAATAAATTTGCCGTTTAAAATAACGCCTCGCTTTATTTCTGTTTGCACAGCGTGTACCACGAGCATGGTTCTCCACAATAACAACCTGCTATACGGTATCCATAACTCTAATTGTAAGATAATAAAAATCAATTGCATTGAATAATCGAATAACCTTAAATTGAATGTTCATAGATAAATAGCGATATTATCTGTATTATTTTATCATACATATAGTATGTAGTAGTATAGTACAGTATACATTATAATACACTATAAGGTATGTACATATGAATATACTAATAACGCATGATATATGTATATATTAATATATTAATAATGTATTATGTATGTATATGTTTATAAGTTAGTAATATATAATGTATGTATATATTTTTATATTAGTAATGTATAATGTATGTATATTTATATGTTATTAATCTATGACGTATGTATACATGTGTTATAGTATCTACATATATAGTACAGTAGTATAACATAGTACAAATAACATAGTATAACGTACATACATTACACTAATACTATATTTGTATCGGTGAAATTTTGGGAACCAGGAAGTGAATTTTGGGACCTTGGAACATTTGGACCATTAATTTTAGAACTTTGGGGCAACAGGGATTTAAAATATGTGACCTCGTCGAACCTGATCTATGACTCGACGCCAGAATAAACACAAATAATTGATTCAACGTCCGGACGAATGAATTGATGGAATTCCATTACCGTGAATTAAGATAGTTTTGAACGGGGTCATTGTTCGACGATTTGAAACTGTTTCGCACGAAATGCTTTACGCGTTGCCTACACGCGCTCGCACGTTTTTCCTTATGTAAATCGTGGGTCTCTAACGTCCTCATTCCATAACCACGATGGCGGTCCGCTCGATAAACTGATAATGATATTTCACCCCGAACGAATTATTTTGAAACTTAATCGGAGGTACAGGAACAACGGGAAATGGTCGAGCGTAATTTCGCGAGATGTCGGTTTGATCCTGTGAATCGACAGCGTTGTTGCACGTTCGCGGATAAATGAACTGGGAGAATTAAAAGATCGACGAGCGACGACAATGGCCGCGGTGGCGAAAAGAAGTCGTCGTTCCTTTGGAAACGAACGGAGTAACTCTATTTTCGGGAACAATGCAGTCGTTAAACGTGACCCGAAGCTCCGAGCGATTACTTGTTTGAACTTTTTACGTCGACAATTGTGTTTTTCGATTGAAAAATCGACCTGATCGATGGGCTGCAAACGAAGGAATTGTTGCGCAACTGCTGCGCGTAGAAAAATTCAACAACCCATGAACTTCGATAATTTACCAAAATTTATGATAAGAAGAGACAGTATGATCTCGGCGATCTAAAATCGAGGAAGAAGTCGACGAAGTTCAAAACATTTATCGAATGAGGTTATGTCTTCAAGAAAAAGATGGCCACTTTCGTTGTTCGTTGTTGAAAAATATCGTTGGGATATGTTAAGTTGGATATCGTGTTCAATTTTTTACCAGCTTTATTCCACCAGAATATATGGTTGAACTTCGTGACCAAAGTTTCGATATATACCGTATAACGCGTTGTTAATCGCAGTGGAAACGGGCATATAGGGTGCGACACATTGTACTAGCGATTAACGATACGATGGTTTAATTGTTCGAATTAAGCTCTCAATGTTCACGTTATTAAAGTAATATCAATTGTCACGCGGGTTTATTATTTCGAGAGCGTATAAAAACACCGAGAAGTACATTTGGTGCACTTAAATTCATCATCGAGCTTCGAAAGGTTAAAATTTTCATGAAATTCTAAAATACTGTCCTTGAAAATCCCAGATTAAAAAATCGTACATTGAAATCTTTCACTGGTTACTATTATCGTATTGATCGTCACTCAATCGCGTTAATTAACATTCGGTTAATATTCAATATGCGTTAGTTAATATTTAATCTCACGTTAATTGATTGTTTCAATTAAAGGGGGATTACGGAAGTACATAAGCGGGGGTTTATGGAAGTACATTAAATTTTCACATTGCACTCGATCGTACTACATTGCATTCGATCCTGATTTATGCTACCGGTAATGTAACCGATGATTCATTTCGTTGCTAAATGAGAATTCCGTTATTAAAATCCTCGTCGCGCGAGAAGGATGGAAATCCGAAAAATGATGTCGCGAAGAGTTGCAGTCGTTCGCGTATGTTTGCGTAAAACCAATAAGGGAGAGTATATCGGTCGATCTATCATCCGTTTCGATTACCAACGGGGTGTATCCAGTTCCGTTGGTCGTTTCATCGTTTCGCTGGATGCTCGCTAGGTCCTCGCCATGTTTCCGTGCACTCTTTATTTGCATCCTCGACGATATGACGATCCGCTTGTTATAACGATACTTGCGTGGGAGGGTGATACCGACTCGACTTCTGCACGATTTAATACCGAACACGCTCCGACGCAAAAATGCTGAAATCGAACGTAATCGCCTATTGTGCTGTCCGTATCCGGTATCGGTTATTTGTACGACGAAACAGTGCTATGCGACACGAAATTCGCGTATACCTTGATACCGCCCTTGTTCCTGTAATTCGTACACCGCTTTGCTTCGTTCTTTCATTTTTATTGCACTTACGTGTACTTACATATACAATTATATCTTTTATTGCACTTATATATACTTACATATACGATTATAATTTTTGCTACACCTTCATATACAATTGTAAATTTTATTACACTTATATATACTTACAAATACAATTATTATTTTTACTGTTGATAATGAAATGTTTTATTCAGCGAGACGATGTTCGTTTGTGTTCCAGAAAGCACGTACGAAGATGAGGAGCAAGTCACCAGGGGCGCGAGATCCCCTGGTGAAAACGGTGCCGGCGAAGAAATTGGGACCCCAGACGAGGATTGTGCCGATTCTCTGTTGAAGATGGCGGCAAACACGAGGGCTTGGAATTTGAGCGCCGGTGGCGGTTTTCTGCGGGGCACGGGGCAACGTGTTAGCTTCGACCCCGAAGCACCGCCGCCACCGCCCCAAACTTCGCAGCAACCCCCGAGGAAGATCGACGAAAAAGTCAAGGTAACACTTCGCGAGCTCCTTCAATTTCTGACCCCGCCCTCAAATCGAAATCATATTATTATTAATCGAAGGGGTTATTATTACTTCTCTCCTCAATTACGAAATTGTATCCACCTTTGGATGCAAAGTATTTAACCCATTTTCAACGTACGGATAATTAATAAAGTAGAACGCGACGCTCGTTAAAAATCGTGCAGCGAAGGTTCAACATCTACAAGGGTTGTGCACAAACTACATGTTCGTAGACAAGAGCTGTCTACCGTGCTTATCGTTACATCGGAAGTCAACCCTGAGGAGCTTCTACGGGGTAATAAAGAGAAAAGCTTTCACAGTGACCGAGTAAACGAACGCGCTTTGGCACACGCTCCTACTATCGATAAGAAACGACTCGATTTCTGTTCGAGACTATCGACAACGCGAAACGAACGCGTTTTCAATTTAGAAAATGATCGAGAGGAAGGTTTTCCATCCAGCCCCGGAGGGCCATGTTTCTTTTCCCATGATTAAAAGGCAATCACCTTCGCAGATTAGCCGAATCAGATTAACCGCGATTATCGAAATATCGTTAAGGTTCATCTCGAGAGGGTAATCTAGTTGCCGTGGCAGTTTGCTTCGTTCGCGAGGATCGCGAGATAATCGTCAACCTCGAGACGACTTTCTAGAAGACAATAAAAGAACCAACCCTGCTTGCGGGGATGAGGGGGAGGACGAACTTGTGATTCGCAATGGCAACTTCCGCAAATTGGATCGACGTAGTAACGCGATTATCGTTCAACCGCTGTCTTCCATTCTTTCCGATGCACCCCATCCGTCCTACCTTATTTCGTTTCTCTCAATCTTTTATAATAACCCAATCTGTCCCGGTTACTGACGAATGTGACCGGGGTTTAAAGTTCAATCGAAAGATTGAATGAACCTTTCGACCTTAAATTTTACGACGTTCCAACGAAACTGAGACATTTGTTAACGCGACGGCTGAAAGAAAGATTATGATAATAGTTTTATTTGACAACGAATGCATCTACGTTATTTAATAATTTCATTGTTGAAGAGAACCGATACTTTTTTAAGGATTCAAGAATTTTTACTGTACTCTACTGTTACAGTAATTGTTGCTTGATGTTTGTACTTCTTAGTAGTAGCGTCGTACAAATGAGCGAAAACAGTTGGTTTTACGCAATAAAGAAACTTATATCGCCTCAAATCAAAACCTCTTATATTGATGATGTCTAAATAACAGTCAGTAGAGTAAAGTAGCAATATGTGTTAGAAATTACAACGATTACATATCCATATGTAGACTAAAATAAATGCTAATACAGTCAGGATGCGCATGAAAGAAAACAGACACGTAGTTTTCTGGCACTCTCCCCGATCATCAAAATCTAGGAAAATTAGAAAGTGGTCAGTCGTAGAGAAACTATAATAGAGTGCAGTCGTTTGATCCTATCTCACCGTATTCAATTTCGTACAGTCATTTTATCTCTTCATTTAATTCGTTATCTTTATTTCGCATTCTACGAGCCACCACTTTGTAGTATTTATACGAACAAATCTTTCGTAAGAGAATAAGTATTCCAACAAAACGTATTCACCCGGCGGTATCGTATTCGCGAACCTCCGCTCGAGAAGCATTTACGAAGAGCTTGAGAATCATTTGAGGAGAAGGTTGACAACCGTTTGGAGGATCTGGAAGACCACTGCAGACGCCGCGGTCTAGGTTTTAAATTGTAGGGCGTAGGGTCTGGCCGGTGTCTGGGAATAAAGAGGTTACGGAAGAAAACCGTGTGTAAACGTTGTATACGTAGGAAGTAATGAGGCTAGAGACATAAGTGGTAGAAAGCACTCGCGGCACTCGAGAAGGAATACGTGCGAGCTCGCGATTACCCCTCTCGGCCTGAAGAAGATGACATACTATGCCAAGGGCCGACACTGACAGCGAACGAGTGTTTGTCTGGGCACACCCTAATTGTCGAGCCGCCACACCCTCGGCAAACACTGTCCATCAACCCTCCTCTAACCCGGTCGTCCTCTGTTGCCCTGCCTGCCTGGCCGACCCTTTTCCACTGGGACCAGATATATGTACACACATATGACGAACGCGTCCTTGACGCAAAGGACGCGGTCTGATCTATGATTAGAATCGAAGGGTGACTTAATTGCTCGACGCGGGAACGTCGGCTTCGTGACAGCGGAGATCTCGTTTCGCGTTACGTCGACGATTCCGTTTCTACTTCTAGCTAGGTTATGTATGCTACGGATTGCTACACTAATCTGTCTCCACGATGGGACACGGGGATCTCGAGTTGAACGTCTTCGACCAACTTCTTGATTGTCGCGGCGACTATTAAGGGACGTTTATAAGCCTCTGTCGGCGATAAATTGAGAAATTTCGTCGTTCTCTACGCGGTTTTACGTTTATTATATTCGTCGATGTATCTTAGATTTTGTGTCGTTGTGCATTTATTTCGAATTTGTACTCGTATGGTTTTTAAGTTCGACTTTATAACTCGTTGGCTGTGACTTTGTATCGTTATTTCAATAAATTGAGTAGCTAATGCAATTAATTGAGTTGTTAATGCAATTCATTGAGTCTTCATGCAGTTATTTCGAATTCGTATTCGTGTGTCCTCAACTTTAATTTCGTAATTCGTTAGCTGGGTCTTGGAGTCTTTAATGCAATAAATTAAGTATTTATGCATTTATCTGAAATTTATTGGTGTGACTTCAACTTCGATTCTAGAACTTGTTGCCTGTGACTTTGAGTTGTTATAATATTTTTATGTTTGTAGTCGTTAAGTTCGAGACTATTTATTAACGTCGACTTCGTGACTCTGTGACGTTAGCACTCAACTCACGAATTTTGCATTGATTTCGTGATTTAGCTTTGTGACTCTCAAATTTAACATTGACTTCGTGAGTTCATGTTTCGACTTTGTAGCTCACGAATGTAGCAGAGATTCGATGATTTACGAAATTTCAGCTTGCCAGATAAGCAGATTCTGTCTGGGGTGTTCGTAACTCCGCAACTTGTCAACTTCAGCTTCGTAACTGTAGAAATTTTCGACTTCAGCACCTGAACATCCCGGCCTTATCAGGTCGTCAACCGAGACATTTGCAAGCGAACCTAAAGACCCTCCAGTTCGCGTCCCCTTACGTTTCGTACTCGTATCAGCCCCTATTACCGTAACTTGCCTTATCTTACACATAGTTTACAGTCCCGCGCGTATACATACATATACATGTCAAACTTTTTACGAACATACGAATGGTCCTTTACCTTATCGAAGGACGTATCGATATTCCGTAACGGATGTACGATACTGCACGTTCCGTGGAACATTTCGACGAAAAAAAAGGCTCGTGATACGGTTAAACTTCGACGTTATCCCGATTCTATCGACCATTTAAAAAAAGAACAAGCGCGTAAGCCATCCGAGGGAAGCATAATCGTTATTGTACACCTTCCGCTTTGTATACAGGCTTTTATCCGAAAGCTCAAGTGTTCTAGGTAAGAAAAGCTTCGCGATCCGGAACGGTCGATCCCGTTTCATTCGCAAGAAAGTATGCAAGCATAAACGTTAGCCCTGGCTACGAATGCAACGGCGAGGTGGCTCATTGTTTTCGCTCGCGTGTTTTTTTCTTTTTCTTTTTTGTTACTTTACGTGTTGCGTTCGTGTATTCTTTCCCGATCCACAATCTAATGGCAGACGTAACGAGAAGTTGCCTCGTAACGAGAGGTTTCCTCGTCGAACAATGGAGGGCTATCCGACTCGTTAATTGCTTCCCTCGTTCCTCCTACGATCGTCCCAATTTCTAGCTTCGATTTCTAGTCCGGCGATATCAGCCCACGTTTCTTTGTATCCATCGAGAGCCTAACGAGCGATCGAGTTGAAAACTGCTCCACCGCTTCGTGGTTCGTTGAGTTTCGATCGTGCGGCGAAGATCAAAGCACCGGTGGTCGCGACGCTTCGACCTAGCCGATCGTAATAGCGGGGGTTGTTTATATCGGTGATTGCCTAAAAAATCGCTTGTACAGACACGATAGCCACGAGAACGACGACCGATTCCGAGAACGTGGTCGTTAAACGCGTTATTACGGACAGGATGAAACGACGCTTTCTGAGTTGTTGTCCGATCAAAGCGAGCCGGATATTTTCCTCCGAGACGCCATTGTTCGATGAAAATGCCTAGTCGACGATTTCGGAGTTTTTTCGGGGCTTCCGAATTCCCAAAGTCACGGATTTCCGATTTTTTTAGGCAATAAATTCTCGAATCCCTCTACTTTCGTGTCACAAAGTCTTGAATCTTCGAATTTCCTGATATTCGACTCGTCAAACGCCTTAATTCTTAGATACGAAGATTCACGAATTCTATAATTCACATGTCATCGAACTTTTTGATATTCAATTTGTTCAACCCCCAAATTCTCAAATCCCTAAATTCGCATGTCTTTAAATTTCCACATATCTAACTTTTCGAACCTTTACATTCTCAGTTACATAAATCCACAAGTCCCTATCTTAAATTCTTAAGTCTTGAAATTTACACATAAATAATTTACGAATATCTAAATAAATTAATAAATAAATAAATATGTATATGTATATATATAAATATCAATAACAGATATCGAATTCCTATATTCCCAAATTTCTTATTTCTGATACTTCAAGATCCTTTTAACTTTCCAAATTTTTATTTCAGCAATTTTTCAAATTCCTAGTTTTGAATATAGGAAACTACATTTGCTACATTTAAATCTAGGAATTAGATTTTCTAGATTTGAATCTATGAATTAGAATCTCTATCTAGATTAGAATTTTCCGGTTCCAAGAACTTCGAACAAACATAATCCGGTAGCACCCGCTGATTTAGTAAACAGAAATCGTTCGACAGTGGCATTTTCGTTTCGAAACAGGAATTTACGAGATTGCACGTAAGAAATTTCCGTATTCGAAATGTCAGGACGTTCCATCCCGACGTAATACATCAGCCGAATGCAATATCGTTCGCATATCGCAAATATTTACCATCGCTAAAAGATGGCTTCAAAGGTGAATCGCAAAGAGACCACACGTGGCGTGAAAGGAACGCGTTTTGATCAATCCTTTAAAACCCACGGACGTATATATACGTCCCACGAAATATCGCTCCAGAAAATTTCATTTTCTTGCCGTGCTTCGCGGATTCTTTCATCGTTCGGTAAATATATTCGGGATATATAGATAACTCTTTTGTCCGATTTCGTGTCTCGATCGTCCAAGTATACTTGCATCGTATATCTAAATGTTCCAAATATTGTATATTTAAATATTCTAAATATTATATATCTAAATATTCTAAATATTGTATATCTAAAAATTTAAAATCTCTTTTTCATCGCAACACGATACGAGTTCCGACGCATAAGAAACACTCGTGATCATAATGGACCACGTTTTATCTCCAGTCAAGCTTTCGTTTGAAGAGTGACGCTAAAAATGATAAATAGCCGAAAAAAGAAATAAGCGGAAGTATCGTTCGTTCCGGGAGGTTTACGAAAGTTGCCGGCCGAAGTGTAATGAAAAGTTTCGATGGTTTCAGAGGCACAGTATCCACGGCATGATAGAAGAAGAGAACGTGGTGAGACCGCATCAGGAAATGGCCAGTCTGTCCTACAAAGAGAAGAAATACCTTCTCGCCGTGGAACGTGGAGACGTTGCCTCCGTCAGAAGGTGAGTCTTTTAACCTCTTCCAAACCGGAAGATCGTGTTTAAAGCGGCGATAAAGATTAAACTAACGACGGATCTCCTTTAGACATTCAGACAAAGCGACAATCTCCTGAGTAATCGTTCTATCGCAATCGTTTAACGATACAAAGCTACAATTTTATCATTTGATTTTATTTCGGTACAAACAAAATGTTTTCCCTCATTTCTGATACTAACGCGTCGAGACTTTTCATTTTTGTCATAATGAAAATTTTTCTTGCAACTCGTAAAAATGTTGCTAATTTACAATGCTACTGGAAGATCGTGTTCAAAGCGATGATAAAAATTAAACTATCGACGGATCTCCTTTAGATCTTCAAAAGGAAAATCTCCTAAGTGATGGTTCTATCGCAATCGTTTAACAATGGAAAGAAACAATATAATTATTTCATTTTATTTCAAATTACAAATGAAACTTTTGCCCCAGTTTCCAATGTTAACGAAACGTTTCATATTTTTCACAATGCAAATTTTCATTACACCCCGTCGAAATGTTGCAAATTTGCAGCGCAATATCAGAGTCCGTCAAACTTTTTAATAAAAACCGTCCATTCGTTGTTATAATTTTTAAAAAGTTAAACATTGGCTTTAATCTCGTCACGAAGAAGAACCTTAGGAAGAAAAACGTGTATTCACGCGGTAAACAATAAAAGATGGCCCAAATAGCCAGCGCAAAAATTACCGCGCATCGAAATGTCAGCCGGATGTGAATGCGAATTTTCATCGGACGAAAATGAACAAGAAATAACGTGTGTATTGTTTCGATTGCTTTCAGCGCGACTGCGCCCGGGTATTACAATGGTTAATTTGAAAGCCAAGAACAAGCCGTGCACAGAAGCGACACACGATCGCGGCTTTTATGCAAACCGGCATATATGTATGTGTACGTATGTATAGGCATCCGCGTGGGTTAGAAATCGGTTGGGATTAAAGGGGAATGCAGAAATCTCGCGAACAAGGTCGAGAGGCGTAACGGATATGCCACCTTTCCTCTCACAAAGGATCTAATTATCCTGCGAACAATCGTTCCGCGATCCTCAACTCTTCCTCGGATTCTTCGCGTCGATCTTCGTCCCTGCAATTAATAGGGGATTTCGCGATGCGCGAGTCAACTTCAGGGACCCTGGAATTCTCATTTGGTCCGTTCGACTACAGAGACTCGCGAAAATATTTGAATAATTACAGAACCGTGACCCTAAAACGACGACGGATAAAAAGCAGATACAAAAAATCGGAGAAAATTAACCCCTTGTCGTAGAATTTATTCGTTTGGTGTGTCAATCACGATGAATTATTCACAATGGCGATACAGACAGTGAGGATTAAAATGTTATGCGTATTTTATATTCAATGATCCTTCATTCTGTAGAGTATGATCGGATATAAACTTCACATACGAGCGTAATTCAAATTTTTCTAAGATTCACGTTTAACCCTTTGTTAAAATGGATAAGTAGTGATGATAGAAACCTGAGTTCGCATAGAAATCTGTCTTTGCAAAATTTTAATGGTTACAAAATTAAAATATAAATACCAAATACCATTCGGATTTGAGAAACAAATTATTGAATATGTTGCCTTCACCGATGACAGCGAAAGGTTTAAACTGCGAGTGAGTCAAACAAGAATTCCAAAGGGTTAAACGATGTTCACTCGTCGTGTACTTATTAGCTCTGACAATGTTAGCAATCTAAAAATTTCTACTTTTTTCGAACGGCGCTCTATATTTTCATCACATCGTATCGATCGCAGTCTAACGAGCAAAAAGTATCGCGTCAAGAAAACAATTCGTAAGATGTATTTGAAGGGATTTGAAATAGGTGGGTGGCCATAAATCTCGTCGGTCGATGGGCACATGTTTTGTTCGAATCTAACTGACTCGGAAGATGAAAAATGTCGATAATGAATTGAAGTCGTTAATCAGTGCCGTACCGTGTCAATTAGCACGCTCATCTATCAACGTACTCGTCCTTTTTTCGCTCCTGAGGACGATTCCCTGTACGTTTACGTATCGTTGACATTTACGACAAGGGTTATATTTCTGCGGCCAAATAACAGAACAAATATCGGAAAACCGTGGATCTAGAAGGACATTCAATTATCGAAAGGTTTGCACGCGGCGTATGTTACAGGATGCTACAGGGTGCACAGGAAACCGAGATGAACATCAACTGCGTGGATCCTCTGGGACGCTCGGCCCTTTTGATGGCGATCGATAACGAAAACCTCGAAATGGTGGAGCTTCTGATCGAGCACAAAGTCGACACGAAGGATGCTCTTCTCCATGCCATCTCGGAGGAATTCGTTGAAGCGGTCGAAGTTCTGTTGGAGCACGAGGAAAGTCTTCATCGAAACGGAGAGCCTCACGTTAGTTCCTTTCATGTTCGCGAACCGGTATCCATTGAACAGGCTGTTCAGATATCGTTAATCGAAACACTCTTGGCTGACGACAATCGCAAACATGAATAGCACAGCCTCCTATGAATGCGAATCCGTCAATTGATCGTTTTAAGGTCGAGATGAATCTGAATCCTAACCTTCAAACTAAGGTCCTTTACCATCCGTGCTTACTAAGCAGACAAATTATATACAGTAAGAGATAAAAGTATTCCTACACTTGAAATGTACATTCTATATTATAAATTGTATTTGAACATATGTATAATATGTGTACATTCTTTGTTATTAATTGCATTTAAACATATATAGATGTACATTCTATATTATTAATTATATTTGAACATATATAGTGGCGTATAATTTGAAAACGATCAATTTGTAGGATCGCATTTATCCGTAGACTCTTTTCATTTTGCTGAAACGTTGTGAGTCACCGGTGTCTCGAGAAACCGCTTCGTCAACACCGTGTACAATGGATGTTCGTCCCTTCACGTAGACATTTCCTCGAAAACACGCTGACCCTTTGTGAGCTTCCCACCCTTTTTATTCGTGGACGCGTTGATTACGCGGCGACGAACGTCGTCTCGCAATTAAACGGTGATTGCATTTTTCCGGACTGGTAATCGCGTTTCGCTTATCGAAATTCGCTGCAGTCTTCGGTCGGGCGAGAGGACAGTTAAGCAGATTCGGCCGACAAAATAGGTCGAGCCACATTTTAATCAGATTTAGCGCCGAGTTTTTCGTCGACGGGACTAACAACTGGGGGACCGTAGTTCGATGAAAAGCGTCGAACCGGATTCCATTTCCGCTCGCGAGCGCGGCGTCGTATCGAAGGGAAAAATTGCCGGAGTGAAATAAAGAACAAGGATTCACGGACGTTGAGTTTAATCCGCCTCATTCTCGCAATCGGCTTACGAGCAACTTCGCAAATAATTGTCCAGCCTCTCTGGCATGCACGTTGCGACGTTTCCGCGAGATGTGAATAACTTCCCTCGCGTTCGCGATTACGTAAATATTATTTCGACGTAATCCGCGTCCGCGCTGTTCGCGTAAATTCTGAGATACGTCGTATCTAGCTGGCGCAGTCGAAACGCAGTGTAGTCCAAATAAACGATAAGTGAATTATTTATCGCTGTTGGGTTATCACCATTACCGCTGTTCTCACTTTTGAACGAAGCGAAACGCGAACGGTGTTTCGGCTCGATTAACGTCGCAAAATAAATATATTTCATCCGTTCAGAGCTGGGAAGCCCTGCCATCAGACACAGCCACTTTCACCCCCGATATCACGCCCCTGATCCTGTCCGCGCACAGGGACAATTACGAGATCATCAAGATCCTTCTGGATCGTGGATCCACGTTGCCCATGCCTCACGACGTTCGTTGCGGGTAAGCCAGGATCAATTTCCGATCGCGGATAACGCGGGGAGCTCGGTCGATGCTGATCGTCGACGAATTTTTGCGAAACAGGTGCGACGAGTGCGTTACATCCAGGAGGGAGGACTCCCTCAGGCATTCCAGGAGCAGGATAAACGCGTACAGGGCTCTGGCTTCACCGTCCTTGATAGCTCTATCCTCGAAGGACCCCATATTGACTGCGTTCGAACTCTCGTGGGAACTTCGGAGGCTCTCGTTTTTGGAACACGAGTTCAAGTGCGAATACCAGGTGAGATTGCTGCATTTCGTTCATTTTACACCATTTAAATGTAAAATCTTTTAATCTTAAGTCTAAAAAATATGAACATGATTACTGAATTTCATTTATTTTACTGTATTTAGAATTTCATCATCCCCTTTACAAGTTGCGTACCCGTAAGAACAAATATTTGCTGATTGATCTAAAAAATATGAACATGATCACTGAATTTCATTTATATTTCTGTATTTAGAATTTGATCATCCCCTTTACACATTGTGTACCCGTAAGAACAAATATTTGCTGGTTGATCTAAAAAATATGAACATGATTACTGAATTTCATTTATTTTACTGTATTTAGAATTTCATTTATTTTACTGTATTTAGAATTTCATCATCCCCTTTACAAGTTGCGTACCCGTAAGAACAAATATTTGCTGATTGATCTAAAAAATATGAACATGATTACTGAATTTCATTTATATTTCTGTATTTAGAATTTGATCATCCCCTTTACACATTGTGTACCCGTAAAAACAAATATTTTCGGATTGGTCGACAAAATTTCAGGATGAATTCTGAATTTCATTTATTTTACTGTATTTAGAATATCATCATCCCCTTTACAAGTTGTCTACCTGTAAAAACAAATAATTCGGAGAGAAACGACCAATTCAAACTATCCTGTATTAACTTTGCAATTAAAGCTAAACGAGACTCCACGAGGTGGACCAGGGAAATATCTGACAGAAGCAGTGCAAACAAATCGATAAAAAATAAATACCAAAACTCCGCATCCCAATTGTTTGTTTCACCGCGATAAATATTGCGAATTGATTCGAAAAATAGTGCGATGCCGACACCCGACGTTTCCCGGCCATCTTTTTTCTCCGCCGTCCAAGATAAACAATTCAATTTGGGTGATCTTCATTCTTTCCGCGATCGTGGATTCCGGTGATCTGCGAATTTTCTTCTGCCGGACGCCGGCTCTGGAATATTTCGTGGGGGCTCATACTTTTTCCGCACGGACGAACGAAATAAATGACTTGAATAATATACGATGAACAGAGAGACGGGCCTATTCGTTTCCGTTATTCTGCTTCGAAGGAACACGCGCCGCTTATTTCCCGAATGTTCGCGGTTCGTTTTATCGAATTTTCGCCGTGTCCTTCGCGGCCGTGAATTTTTCCGTCGAACGCGAAAAGAACGGAAACGGGGACACGGTTTGAACAATTCCATCCCATTCGCGAACGCGAAAGAAAGAGAAACGCGTGACCGGATGCTCGAAAAGGGTCGAAATAGAGCTGGAAAGAAGGGGAATAACAGAAGTTGGTCGATTGTTTTATGTACTTTTCTCTTCGCGAATACCCGCACACGTTTCACGGAACGGGATCACATTTCCACGAGTAAATTGAACGTTGACTTCGGCTCTCGAGTGTAATCGAGACTTCTGAAAGAACTTCAAAGCCGAGGGAAATTAGTTCTCGGTAGATAATCAGGAAATGACGATTATTAATGAATCGCCTACTTACCCGATATTACGCGCATCGTGTAATTAGAAAAGCATGCGAGCCGCGGGTCTAAAGCAATTTCTGTTTCATATTTCACCGAGGTTACTTGCGATCTATGTACGTAGATAACATGTATAACGCGTACTTCGTTTTTGTAATACAAATTACTTTCGAATTTCCTCGAGTACGTATGGACGACCGTATATTGACTCGCATCACTGTATTACACGTCGAATCATGACACATATTGTGTAAATTGTAACCTCTCTCTATAATCTCTTTCAATAATCTCTCTCTATAATCTCTGTGTATAGATTATTGAATTTATAGAGAGAAATATTATGTGAATTATGAAAAAGTTTAATTTATTAAGGATTATGTAATAATGGATTGTTACCAAGATCTAGATACATCTAAAACACTGACTAGTTTGATCAGGATAATCCTCGCTAGTCTCTTGTCTCTCCTCCATTACAGTCTGCTTTTTCTTTTATTATCTTCAACTTGTCCTTAAGACGTTTCTTAAAACTAGGACACTAGAAATTGTTGTATCTTTCATTCTTCCTAATTTTCTATCTTCGATTTAACACTAAAACTACCGACATATAATGCACAATTATTTTGGTGTTAAAAATGAAGTTGAAATATAAATGAACGGACGACGAAACGTAAATGAATATACTTATAGATTCTTTATCTCGATGGCAATCAGCATAAATGTCAAGAAGAGCAGACAATTATTTTGATGATAAATATGAAGTTGAAAAAGAAATGAACACACGATGAAACATAAATGAATACACTTATAGATTGTTTATCTCCATGACAATCAGCATAAATGTCAAGAAGAGTAGACTATTATTTTGATAATAAATATGAAGGTAAAAACTAAATGAACACACGATAAACATAAATGAATACACTTATAGATTGTTTGTCTTGATGACAATCAGCATAAATGTCAAGAAGAGTAGACTATTATTTTGATGATAAATATGAAGTTAAAAAATAAATGAACACACGATGAAACATAAATAAATACACTCATAGATTCTTCATCTCGATGAAAATCGGCATAATTGACAAGAAAGACCAGTTTAACAAATTTAGTTATTCGAAGCAGAAAATTTGTAGAAGGGTCATTGGACCCCTTTAACTTTATCTCAGTTAACGCGAGACATCGTCGAGAAATAAGCTCGTTGCTGATTCGCCAAAACATCATGGAGGAACGCGTCGAAATAATCGTGATTGTCTTGAAACGGGGTGGAAACGAGCCTCGAGGATACGAGCAAATGAAGCGATTAATTTTCTGACACCCTGTAGCTCCTCGTCAGGGATCCCATCATCCCTTCGATGACGACCGGACGAAAATAAATCATCCTGATAGAGAACTGATTAAGCCTACGGGTGGACCGGCAAACGATTAACGAGAATAGATTACAGGAGACCAGGACATCATCCCCCTATTCTTTTTCGTTCCTTAGAAACTTCCTGGCTCCTCCTTTAGCCGCTTTTTACCCCGAACGACTATCTATCTCACGATCATCCCCTCCAACCTGACGTCTCACAAAACGTTTCACGATATCCATGGAAACATATTTAGCTTGGTATTGCTTTTATTCGTCGAGACGAGTGCCTATTTCGTCGTTGAATGCCTCCGATATTTCGTGAAGAGAGCTCAATGCACTTCGGTATCATTGAATTAAATAAATGCTTCGGATCGAGGTCGTTCAGATAACTATTATACCCTGTTTGATAAAGGTTTCCGGTTTTTGGTATATTGTATTTAGTAATTATCAGAAATAAGGATTCGGAAGCTTGTCGTTTGTAATAATAAAATTATTTTCAAGGTTTCAACTGATTATTCCTTCTTCATTCTTTTATATACAAATTAGGTATGGAGGAATCATCGTTTTTTGAATCGCGCTCTTTAATTTCGGGGATCAGATATTTAAATTTCTAACACCACGAATTTACAGTGTTAAACTTTATATAGTTGCAATTAGAGAATGTTCAAATTCTTATAATTCTACATTCCTAAGTCTCCGCATTTTCATGTCCTCAAGTTCCTAAAACTTCACATTTTTGTACCTTGATATTCCAAATCCCTGAACACTGAAGTTAGCAATTAGTAAGATTCTAAGTTTGAAAATTGAAAATTCCAAATTTAAGAATTGAACATATTAAATTTGATAATTGAAAACTCTATATTTAAAAATTCAAAAATTTAGATTTAAAAATTGAAAATTCTAAATTTGATAATTGACCACCCAGAAGTCAACAAACCGTGATTTTCCTGTTCGTAACATTTTTTTTTCTCATGGCGAAGCCTATCACGCTAACACACGTACATACATATCCATGTTTCTACGCAACTCTTTATGTCGAAAACATAAAAGTGTCTACGCGACAGAAATGCGTAGGAATTTTACGATACTTTGAACAGGAAATAAAAGACTCCGGGTGTCTACATTGAATTTCGTAGGACGATCTTCGAAATAACATCGATAGGCCGGAATAGTGCGACGTAAAAAAAGTGAAACCATCGAAGGCGATCGTTAAAAGGGGAATAAATCCATGTCCGTTCCTTTCGGTGCGTTCCTCTCGTCCGGAGAATAAAGTTTCCGCAAAATTGCCCGTCACTTCTTTTTCCCTTCCTTGCATCGCGCGGAGTGGCGAACGACCCTTGTCGTTCGATTGACAAACGACTCGGATGAAAGAAAACTTTTTTTTCCCCGTCAGCGGTTCTTTTCTCTCGCTTTTTTTCGCCGAAAACAATCGACAGCTCCGCGAGACACTCGCCGAAATGTATGGGGCGGAAAATTCGACGTCTACCGATCACGCTCGAGGGAAATGGCGGCTCGGTGTTCCGAAAAGTTTTCAGACGCTGTCGCCGTTCGCGTTTAACCGTGAAACGGGAGGGAAGTTCGCTCGTGAAAAGTCAAAATAACGACGTCGCGATTCCAGGAGCTCAGAAGACAGTGCCAGGACTTCGCCACTGCCCTGTTGGATCACACGAGAAGTTCCTACGAGCTGGAGGTACTTTTGAACCACGATCCCACGGGACCTGCTTTCGAGCACGGCGAGAGGATGCACCTGAATCGCTTGAAGTTGGCCATTAAACTTCGACAGAAAAAGGTATAGAAGAAATTCTTTTTCGATCCATTTTTAAACCGACCGTTGCCAAATCGATTCTGATTTTTAGTCAAAAGTTTTGTTAGATTTGGACTGGACTGTTTTGGTTTAAAAGTTTGTTGAATTCTTTTGAAATTGTTTTTTTTTTTTATTAATCGTCAATATTGTGTGCTTCCCTATGTTCAAATTATACATTTAAAATAATATTATAATATTACAAATTTATTTAAAAGTCGTTTGTGTGAAATCATTGTTTGATTTCATGTTGGTTGATTATTGAGACGAATCTCGTCTCTTGGGAAACTGATCATCTGGGGTTGTTTCGTTCTTCACGCTTAAAATTGTACGCGCATCTGTTAGATTTTACCACGAAATCCATTAAGGATCTTTGTGATCAACTTAAATTTTCAAACTCAAATTAAATTGTCGTTACACTGCAATTGATGCTTGCAACAAAGGTACATATTTTTAAGGTCCATTGCAGAATTAAATTTAGAAAATGCGAGTTCAGTAATTAACCTTTTCCACGATTCTTTCTCACTGTTTCCCTTCGACCATCTCCGGTCACCATTTCTCTCAAGTTCCCGAGTAAAACTCAAAACACACAGGGAATTAAATGTTCTTATAAAAAATTTGATGTCTCCGTTCAAAAGTTTTCAACTGTGACGCATAAACATGCAATTTCCTATCGGTGTATTTCCTCCGCGAGATGGCTGAACCACGACGAGTCCCAGCACCGAAATTAGACCGTAATAAGTACAATTTCCCAGCTATATGACCGGAAACTGCCGACCAATATTAGATTACCCGCGGAATTTGCAGTTCGTGGCGCATCCTAACGTGCAGCAGCTACTGGCATCGATTTGGTACGAGGGTCTTCCGGGTTTCCGCAGGAAAAACATGGTCCTCCAAGCGTTGGAAATCGTACGGATCGGTGTGCTTTTTCCATTCTTCAGCGTCGCTTACATCATCGCCCCGCACAGCGTCGTCGGACAGACCATGAGGAAACCATTCATCAAGTTCATCTGTCACTCGGCATCGTACTTCACCTTCCTCTGTGAGTATCCTCCCTTGATCGTTTCCTAGAAAGTCGCCTGTTCAACACGCTTTTCAAAATTAACCGTAGGATAGATTTAACGGCGATCTTTTTTTCGAAATCGTTCACTCTGACAAAACCTGTCGTGCGGAAGTTACGTTCGCGCTCGAAGACGAGACATCGAACGACAATTTTAATTTTCGCTATTGTAATGTGGAGAGAAACATGATATACAATATACAAATATTTAATTTATTATGATTAAAGATCATGTAAGTTGCATTTGACCGCATTCACCTGCAATACATATAGCTACATATTAGCTACATACATATACATAGATATTATAGCTACATACATACATATAAGTAGCTATCTCATAACATAAGATTCAAAAGAAGATTCCATAGTGACATGCACAAAGTCGACATGTACCAAGTGTACCGAGTAACTTTTTAATGTTGTCTTTCTCGAAAACGAATACTAGAAGGAAAAAATTTTATTCTCCTTTTTGTCTCATTGATATATGTTAAAATTCTTAAACAAAATTTAAGGTCGATAAGACTGTGTAGAATTTTATATAAATATAGTAAGTGTATACATAAGTATTCAATATATTTATTTATTTATTTATCTATTCAATCAATCTATTTATCTGGATTATTTATACGATCCAAGGGAAACGGGACGTCGAGACACACTCGACACAGGAGTGATAAGGGTTGAAACTATGACAGAACGTACGATAGTTCTCGAAACATGATTCGCGAGCAACGACGTGTCTCCGTTCGCGAAACCGGTATCATTTTGTAGGTTACCGAAAGTACTCATTCGCGATAATCGTTTTTTATCGGTTTCGAGAGTTTATCGAATCGATTTAACCTCGTTCCGACGTATTTTACCGTCGGGCACGTCGCGGAACGAAACATCGGTGCCGATTCTAAACAGTTTACAAATACTCTCTCACAGTAACCGTGGTTCGCGGATACCTCTCACTACCAATAATAGCAGCGCGGTAATGCTCTAAATTTGAGACATCAACCGCGATCGCCGTGAAACGATAAACATTTCGAGCCAGTTTCCCCTACGTCGAATTACACGACGGAATTCCTACGCGCCGATTCGTTACTCCCTCATTTGTCTACTTCCTCGATCGCCGCGATATCGTAGAATGAAAAATCGTGCATCGCGATATTACTCCAGGAACAGGTGTAACCCTTTACGGCGCCTGACTGCGATTATAGCAAGTAACGGGGATTTCATTTATTTATTTTATAATCGTTCATTTATCAAATGGACAAGTTACCGTTCCAACGCTCGTTCCACGTACAGTGACGGACAAAAGTAGTCGTACACTGGGAATGCAGAAATAAAAGCAATATTTTCCATATTGTTAAGTATATTTGAACATGTAGCTGCGTATATTGTACATAAATTTATGCATAAGAATAAATTTGTACATAAATGTATAAATATAAACTTATACATAAATTTATACATAAATATAAATTTGTATAAAAATTTATACATAAATCTATACAAATAAATCTGTATATAAATTTGTACAAATATGTCTACATAAATGTATAAATATAAATTTGTACATAATTTTGTACATAAATGTATAAATATAAATTAGTACACAAATTTATACATAAATGAATGAATTTATATTTATGCATAAATTTATGAATATTAAACATAACACTTACAAGAACAAATGAACATGACATAACGTCGAAATAACGCTTTCCGTATTCCAAGATCTTGTGTTTTAAAATCATTTTACAAACCTCGCTGTGTTCTTGGTACAAGTACCGTTTTTCGCGTCGAATCCGAAGAAACCGGTACGGTTGTTACGAAGTTCCGTTGAAATTTGCTGCAACAAAAGGGTTAAGAAGTAGCCCCCCTCAAAGGATCAGGTGAATGGAGAGCTCGTCGCTCGAGGAACCTCGGAGAACGTAATTGACCCCGAAGTTAGACTAACGATATTTTGAGTCGAGAGAAACGTGGCGAAGTAACGTTTCCGTGGATGCGACCTGTAGCCGAGGAATTTCAGGAAATCGTTCGGGAACAAGCCGAGTTAATCCAGACGGCTGTACAATGCGGTCACCTTCTCGAGATTATTCGGAGGATAACGCTTTGCCGCCATGTTCGTCAAAATCAATTCCGACGGAGAACCCCGAGATTACCCCATCGCGAGATCTCCCGAATTGGCCGCTTGCTAATTCGCTTAAACACCCGGAATCCGTGGCGAGCTAATTGCCAACGGAACGAGACGGGGCAAAAAGTTTGATGCCCCGAAACGTCGTTGCAACGCGTCGGCTATTAATAGAAACCACGAGCGATTCGTTCGGAAGTTAGTGTACTCGACTCCTTTACTCGATCGGCGTTACGGTAACTTGCAACAATGCCACAGACGGCGAATAAACTTCGTAACAAGGTAGCAACGAGCTCGACGAGACTCCCAACTTCGTTCCAACGCCCCAAACACAGTTGCAACATCGATGGGCTATCGTTTCGACGATGTTGCAACGCTTTCGGGAACGATGCTCCTTTTCAATTTCTTTCACCTGCAGCTCCTTAATTAACACATTTTTGAACAGTAGTTTTACGCAAAAACTCATGTCACTGTCTAGTATTTCGTAGTTGAATGTGGTGATAAAACAATCTACATGAACTTCAATCAACTTTATTTATACGTAATGAATTAAGATGAAACTTTAGACATATTCGTATAATATTTCTTTTTATTATAATACAAAATATATTCTTAGATTATTATAAGCAGTAAAAAAATGAAAATATATTCAATCAATCTATTCACCTCATTTAGTCGAGCGTGAGTTTATTGCACTTTCTTCGATCTTAATTTGAGAAACTGATTAAAATTCTAGTAAAATTAAAATCTAAACTTCTGGATGACCAAAATGTCAAAATAAAGGTTTGTACAAAACTGTGTCTCATCCTCCTATTGATTCAAAAAAGTATGATTTAAAATTTTGGTCGCACAGTAATATAGTAATTGCACCCGCTAACAGAAGTAAAAATAAAAGTAAAAATATTGTTATAATTAAAATTGATTATGGGAATAAAGGTATTTGTCTATAATTTAATGAATTATTTTTTTATGAATAAAATTGTTACAATAAAATCTATTGATCCAATAATTGATGAGATACCAGACAAATGAGGTGAAAAAATTGCTAAATCAATTTAGACTTTGAATTTATCTGATTGAACTTTGAGCAACTGTTTCACGCTATAATACGATCTCGAATATTAATTTGTATTTCAAATTTGTAACACGGTTAACCCTCTTCCCTGACGCTGTTAAACAGTTTCTCCTCCAAAATTTACCGCGAACTTTTTAAATTGGCAACAATGTTGCAACGAGGTTGCAAAGCTTCCCAGAGGACTTTAATCTCTGGTGTACCATTAAGGAACCTCCTTTGGAAGTATATTTAAACGGTCCACTTAACTTGCAAACGAATTCTACGTCACTTGATAGCGTTACAAACCATCCATGTTGTTCTACGATCTTTGTAATGTCACGATTGAATTTTAACTAAATGTACCGGAATTAAATACACGCTTACATTAAAATCGAAAATAAAGTATAATAATAAATAAATACTCCAGCATCGCCTGACGCGCGCAATCATTCATTAGCTCAATAAAAAGTGATGGATATTTTGACAAAAAGACGGCAACAAAATTTTGTAATATAAAATGCGGAACTCGAAACTGGTAATTTTGACAGGTTGGTAGTTGAAGTATTAATGCCGATCGAGAAGATACCGGGATGCATAAGCGTTTCGCGGATAGGTGTCGCAATATTTGGTAGCGTTTCAAAGCGCTGTTTGTTTTTTCGAAGATTGTGCGGCTCGTTCGAGAAAGCAAACAGTTCCACAGGAAAGTAATCGTCCGCAATTGCTGTTACAAAACCTGACGCAGTTACGTGTTTGTCCACAGTCATGTTGATTCTGGCCAGTCAAAGGATAGAAAGCGTGATTGGCAATTGGATGGGTCATGACGTGGTGGAACACGAGCCAGCCCCGACCAAGAGGGGTGCTGCACCGTCCATCGTCGAGTGGTAATTTTTTAACAATCACTATTAACCAGTTAACTGTGGCACCCCCTCTCGAGAACGTGCACCTATATGTGTCGTGGAAATCAACGATGATGAGTAGCTCCAGGATGCATAAATTTACCACAAATTATTTATACATTTTATTTGTTCGTTTCACTGTGTCTTGGCTTCCAAATGTTTCAAACATCTTAGAATCTACGAAAAATTATAGTTTAAATAACTTTTGCAAAACTTACAATTTAGATAACTAATGGTAACTAAATTTTACGCATGACGGATATAGTCGTCATGAAACAAAATTCTGCCATATCTCCATGATGGATATAGTCGTCAAACACACTTAACTGGTTAATTATATACTCAATCGTTTCGAATATCTTCACAAAATTATTCTCCGAGAAAAAGTATTCCCTTACACCTTCCATCGTTTCTTCGATCATTCGATCTTTCAAATTTTTGTCGAGGATTTTGAAGCATCCACTATAGTAGTCTTGATAAATAAATAAATAAAAAGAAGAGCGCGAGACAAGAAAAAGAAAATATTGCGAATAAATGCTCCGGCTGTCCGTTTCACGAAACGATTCAATTTCGTGCTCGAACGGAACGTGAAACACGGATTACGGTGAACTTTTAGTTTCTCGTGAAATTATTTCGTTTCGGGAATTATCGAGTGGTCCGCGATTTCTGGCGAGATCGGCACGAAGTCAAATCCTATCTTGTAGGTTCATCCTGGCCTGGGTGTCCGGTCTGATTTGGTCCGAGGTAAAACAACTGTGGGACGTCGGCCTCGAAGAATACGTGAACGACATGTGGAACGTGATCGATTTCGTCACCAATTCGTTGTACGTGGCGACCGTCGCGTTAAGGGTGGTCGCCTATTACAGGGTGCAAAAGGAAATAGAGAGCCAAAAACCGGGATCCGTGATCGGATTGCAACGCGAGCAGTGGGACACGTGGGACCCGATGCTCATTTCGGAAGGTCTTTTCTCCGCAGCCAACATATTCAGGTCAGATGATTAAATTGCGAAATTACGTATCGGCGAATAACCCTTTCAAACTATCGGGATATGAGGTCGTTGACTGTTAAATTAAATAGAATTTGGTATCTCGGAATATTCAATTTGTTGAAAACTATTCGGAAGGACGTTTGAACATTTGAACCAACGTTACAAAAATTTGAAAAAATATATAAAAAGGGTAATGACCACTTCGAGGAAAAATAACGGTTTGCGTCCGCAACAAGTTTGCCCAAATTGGCCCTTTACTTTATATTTTAAGGTTTTCTTTATCACTGTCCCAGTGACTCTCCACACAAAGAGAGATTTTTGTAGAAAGTCAACAAGAAAGTTTTTGTCATTCCTCGTATGACAATTCTGCAGAGACGAATTATATAATTAGCGAAATGTCTTGTGCATTGTTCCCCGAGAGAATTCGGTCCGTCGATTTTGAAGCATGCAGTATATCTCGTTTCGGGTAGTATATACTTGACATAAATATTGTTCGCGTAGATAATTCTGTAGCCGACGAAATTTCATAGATTCACCTGGGGGAGTAATTAAAAATCTCTTTGAAACCGTAAATTCCTGGTGGACGTAATTAGTGACCCCGCCATTCAGCGGAAGTTTAACCTTACTCGCAGTCCCATTTATAATTTCACGCCTGTCGGTTGCCCGTGCAAATGAAAGTAACTGGAGATTTCGCTTCGTGTTCTTTCAGCTCTTTGAAACTCGTCTACATTTTCTCCGTAAATCCTCATCTAGGACCCCTGCAAGTTTCTTTGTCCCGGATGGTCATGGACATTATGAAATTCTTCTTCCTCTACGTGTTGGTGCTGTTCGCATTCTCCTGTGGTAAATAGACTCTTGGAAAAGTATTACAAATGGCCGATTGCAGATTTATTTTCAGCTACGAAAATTATTACAAAGCTTATGTCACAATGCATGGTAAATTTCATCCGGATGAAGAAACTTTTTATAAATTGGTTTATGTGTTGTCCATTATTTAATTATTTTTATAGTTCATTTTCAATTTGGACATAAGTGGTCATTGAACGTCAAAGCTTATGACAAAATGCATGCTAAGCTTCATCAACATAAAGAACCTTTCTATAAAGTGGTTTATGCATCGTCCATTACTTACTTATATTTATAGTTCATTTTCAATTTAGACATAATTCCTCATTGTTAAAAACGATGCAAATCATTATTTTTTTTACGTAACGATAAAAATGTACTATCATTAAACTCCCATGATAAAATTCTATCGTTTCGTGATAAAACTCTGCGACAAAACAATCTTGTTCCATAGGTTTGAACCAGCTGCTTTGGTACTACGCCGACATGGAGAAGAAGCGTTGTCCCTCGGCGATGTCTTATTCCCCTAACGCCAGCGTTACGACCGACTCGAATGCTTGCATCGTTTGGAGACGGTTCGCCAAGTACGTGTGACCGTTTTCCTTTTTTTTCTATATGGTGCTTTTACTCTCGACGTTCATGACACTCGTTTCAATATCTACAGTCTGTTCGAGACTGCTCAGACGTTGTTTTGGGCCGTGTTCGGATTGGTCGACCTGGAGAGCTTCGAGTTGGACGGTATCAAAGCCTTCACCAGATTCTGGGGCATGCTGATGTTCGGGACATACTCGGTCATCAACATCGTGGTGTTGTTGAATCTATTAATCGCCATGATGAACCATTCCTATCAATTGATCTCCGTGAGTGTACATTTCTGTTCGTTGATCTTGATATTGTACCAATGTCTACTTAATAGATGTCTATAAAAGATTTGCTTGTGTTTGACGCCAAATATTGTGTACCCTAACAAAAAGTATTATTAGGTCTACCTGAATGTTCTGTCCGTAAAATATATATTGAACTGGCACTAGTCGTATATCAATTCATCGATTTTGAATCAATCGTACATCGATTAATTGATTGTATATCAATCGTGCATCAATTCATTGATTGTATATAAATCGTGTATCAATTTGTGAAATGTATTAAAAACTGCATCATTTTCTTGCTCTTCAGAAACGGTCAGAACTTGGCGGTAGACCTAATACATGTATAAGCAACGTCAATTTTCATGGAAATTAAAGATACAGAGATCTGCAGTGCGCAATCGTTCGTAAACTGTGATGTAACAAAATTTGAGATGTCTGTACGAATGAAAATGTTTTAATCTAATTCGAAACGCGAACTACGCAGTTAGAGTGGTAACAAAATCTGACAGTGTTGCGAGGGCGAATTATTAATATCCAAAGGTAATCCGGTAACGCTGATTGTTTAATTCCAATCAGGAACGTGCCGACATCGAATGGAAATTCGCCAGGAGCAAGCTCTGGATCAGCTATTTCGAAGAAGGCGGAACGGTTCCACCCCCTTTCAACATTATCCCCACCCCGAAGAGCGCGTGGTACGTTGGCCAGTGGTTGTACCGGAAACTGTGCGGTCACAGCAGAGCTGCTAAGAAGGAGCACATGCGGACGATCAGAGTGAGATTAATTGCGGTTTAATTGAGGCGTTATCGATTGCAGAAAAAAAAAGAAACAAGAAATATCAGAAGTTACACAATCGCGTCTTGTCATAACAGCGAATTCGTTCGATCATCGTTAGATTCCCCTAGAAAGTTCTATGTAGTTGCCAACTGCAGCCGCGTGGCACGCGGCCAACGCTCGAATCCCGTATTTTTAAGACCCGCAACGCTCTTTGAATCCTAGATATCTTATGAATTTATTGCCTGCACTCGAGAGACGAAAACAACCCCCAAGGTCACAACCGAGTGCTTCACCGAACATCTCTGAATACTGAATCAGTCAGTTTTTCTTCAATCCATTAACACGGTAAAAATTAATATCGTAGTGCAATATTCAACTTGTATATTGCAGTGCAAATAGTACAACGGGTTCGTAAACGGTGGATCAAGGGTCTTTTGCAAGTAGTAGTTTTGTAAGAGAACACAAACAGCTAAGAGGACACAGTCCACTTTCTAGACACTCATTTTTGTATCAACTAAATAATATTATTCCAACATCCTGTAACAATGAAGAGTTTTTTGTTTGATGTACAGTGCATCCCAATATCTAGATTCATTTTTGTATAAAGAAAATAATATTATCCTAACATCCTGTAACAATGAAGACCCTTTTGTTTGATACACAGCGGATCTCAATATCTATATTCATTTTTGTATAACCAAAAAAATATTATTCCAACAGCCTGTAAGAACAAACAGCCTTTTGTTTGATATGCAGTGCCTCTCAATGTACGGATGCATTTTTGTATGAGTTAAATAGTATTGTTCCAACAAATTCGTATTGAAATCCGTCGATGCTGGGTTCGCAGAGGAAGGTGAAGCAGGCGTCGGAAAGGGACTTCCGGTACCAGAGCATCATGAGAAATCTGGTGCGAAGGTACGTGACGGTGGAGCAGAGGAAAGCGGAGAGCGAGGGTGTCACCGAGGACGACGTGAACGAGATAAAACAGGATATCAGCGCGTTTCGTTGCGAGCTGATCGAGATCCTGAAGAACTCCGGCATGAACACCTCGACGGCTAGCGGCGCTGGAACCGGTGAGCCCATTAACCACGGCCGACACGATATCGCTGATGCAAAAATTATTTCCGTAGAAA
This sequence comes from Coelioxys conoideus, assembly GCA_947623535.1. Taxonomy (NCBI): domain Eukaryota; kingdom Metazoa; phylum Arthropoda; class Insecta; order Hymenoptera; family Megachilidae; genus Coelioxys; species Coelioxys conoideus. The sequence goes on from OX392459.1 coordinate 13,589,271, forward strand.
GATTTTTACTTTCCCCAGCACCGACCGGGCAAGTTGTGTCGCGTGTTCTTTTAAGCGTGCAAAGTTCGCGAGACTCGACGTGACAAGAATATGACGTTAAGAGAGAGAGGGTGGGATCGCAAGTTTGAACGCTCGTACAGGAAAGTTCGGAAGTTCGTTACCGAGAACGCTATTAATCATCCGGCGAACTACGTCGGACTAATTAATACGATTAAGCATCGTTCGCCGGGAATATTGCATCCCGTGGTCGAAAGCTGTTCGCCTCTCGACCGAAGAAAATCGTAATTCGTAAACCGGGAAACACCACTTGCCCGTTACGTCCGCCATTACCCGCACAGATACACGCGAGCTTTTCTTCGTCGAATGTTTCTTTCTGTTTTTTGGTAGTCGCTTTAGCGTAGTCCTTGGTTTTCTGTTTGCCCCATAGACGGTTACCTTAAAGAGCTGTCCATAGGTGCGGGGGGCAAGAAGAACCGTCAGAAGGAGCGGCGATTAATGAAAGGATTCAATATCGCCCCTCAGCCGAGCGGAAGTGGTACTTTGCCACCGGTTGATGAGTTTACAGCGTCGCTCCAACAGGCACAGCACGAGAACTCTCACGAGCTCTTTGGCTCCACTTTGAGCGGGATATTCGGCCCTGGCGCCACTCCTAAGAAAAGTCCACATCACATTAGCACGAATAGTATGCCGGGCCTCGGTTCCGGGAGACAGAACCGCAGGATCAGGAGCAGCTCGAAAAAGAAACGCTGGGAAAACCTTATCGAAGCGGCCAAAGTTCGAGGTAGAGTCTCCAGGCTAATTGGTAAGTTGGAGTTTTAATTACTAATTACCCGCGACGCTCTCCAGTTTCGACGATTTCTTTTATCCTATCGGCTCTTTAATTACTCCGTACAACGGCCAAATCGTTTCGTAATCGCCGCTATGAAATTGTTATTGATTTTTGCCAGCTGCTTGTTAACAAAACTTGCAAATTTTCACCCTTGCAGACATTTTGTGCTTTTAGTGTCATTGTATTCTGAAAAGTTGACAAATTTTTCTCGTGCAAAAGTCACTGAATAACTGCTATGATAAAAGCACAAAACATCTCCTTTGTTAACATTAATTTTTTACAAAGCTGTACGACCCAAAATTATAACAATTTCGTAGTATTGGTAACAAAACAATTTTTATTTATTTTAACTTTCTATTATTTTAAAATACGTTCCAAAAGTACGGTCATACTTTAAGTGAGCCCGATTAAACAGAATGAACAAAGTTATTAAACTATTCCATCATGCATTAAGAGTACGATTCGTGTCCAATAACCCTAAATTCGATCGCGTTGAAGCAACTTGCCTCGCTTCCTCAGGTAGATCTCGTTCCGAGGATTCCGTGTACTCGCCCGCATCAGAAGATGGTGGATCAAGATCCGAGGGATCGACGGACTCGAAATCATCGTTGGAGCCACCCGGTCACGAAGTGCAGACCCATCACATGCATCACAGTCATCACTCGCATCATCACGAAGGACATCACATGTTCGCTCACGGTCTAGGCGCGTTGGCGGCGCTGCGCAGGAAACGCAAAACGTTCTCGGACTCGAGATCGTCGACGCCGGGCACCAGGAGCAGCAGCGGGACGAATCAGATGCACCCGATCGCCTCGGTCCTCGTCTCGAAGGTGTCGAAGAAGCAACAGCTGCAGAGAGCCAGCAGCGTGCCGGCCAGGGGACCGGAAATCGGCCAACAACCGATCCCGCCGCGACGACACGAGGCAACGCAGAGTCAGCAACCCAGCATCGACACTCCCGAAGGTGCCAGCACGAACGAGCAACCCGGTGAGTCTTTCTTCCCGTAAACAAATAACGCCGCCGGATATTTCGACCCAGATTATCTTCGCCGGATAATTTACACAGCGCCGGTTGCACGGAGCCGAAGAATAGACACGCTTGATCCTCTCGGAGCACGGCGACCACATGTAGAGACGTTTACGTAATCCTTATTCGCTGAACGTACCTTCTATCCGCGACGTGCTGCGGCGTACGTGTGGGACTCGATGGTCTGGTGAAGTCAGGCTAATGTGTACATACAGTTTATTCGGTTACATAGACGTGCGTGTTATTAGGCTGGTGCATATGAAATGTCGGATCTTTAACACTAAAACTACCAAAGGAGTCAAATGACTCTTAAAGTTGTTACTTTAAATGACAAGATTTATTAAGCTGGTCTTCCTGACATTTATGTTAATTGTCATAAAGATACAGAATCTATTAATGTATTCATTTATGTTTCATCGTCTGGTCATTTATTTTTCAACTTCATTTTTTAACATCAAAATAATTGTGCATTATACTTAATACAGTTGTATGTTTATATACAATCCCTGACCATCGAATTTAGGACCGCTACAAGTTTTAGTCATTTTTCGCAGTTCCCGTAAAATTAAAAAACTTCTCGAAATTGTAAAGACATAATTTATTAACTACTAACATAAAGCACTATCATTGTACATAATCTTGTTAACGTCTCCAAGTTAACATCTTGTATTTCCAACATTTGCTCCGATGACAGCTCGTATGCTTCCCGAAATACTCCGTAAACATTGCTTGATCATATGCTTCGTGTCTTCATTATTTTCCTAAATATCCGTAGAGCTTGGAGATAAACCATCTTTTTAATAAGAATTAAAATCTATCAATTTTTCCTTCAAGCACTCTCATCAGCAGTCCCTTTCTTTCTTTCGTTTACACTTAAATCTAGACAATAAACCTAACCTCGAGGGTCTGGGATATGGTCTTGCAGACCATTGCCGCCTTCTTTCCCATCATGTCCCCTCTGGTCGTAAACTATTTTCTGTCCTAAATATATCAAACCATAATGACTATGTTTCAATTTATTCGGTGCCCACATACGTAACCCAGTTAGCTCGCGAATTCGACGAACGAAGAAAGTATGCCGTAATCGAAACGGAAAGAAGTTCGTGCACGAGAGGGTTAAAAATAGCCGTCGTAAAATTGATCGAGCGATCGACCAGTTGAACTCCTACCTCTCGAATTTACTTAAAGTACGCATTTCCGAGTATCGAACGTCGGCAATAAATGTCCACGTTTTAACGAGTCCCTGAAAATCAATCCGAAAGCAGCCGAGCGTTATCAAGGCCGCGATAAATAGAAAATTCTCGCTGCGGCTGGAAAGTTTGGTTTATTTATGTTGAATAGTCGTTCCTGCCGTTCCTCTGACCCCGTCGACGACCGAGGAGAGCGTGATAGCAAGCAGCTCACTGCCTGCGACCATCAAGAGAAACGGCTCGGCCACGCAGCTGCAGCGATTGCCGGGCATCGAGCCGATATCCGGCCACGACGTTTCCGGTGGATGGCTCTGAGAGGATCCGTCGGTCGCCACGTTGCGACGCGTCAGTTAACGAAAGGAAGTGAAAACTCGATCGTCCACGAGTTTCGTTTCCAAACAGCCGAATCCCGATGAGGCTGGGACGACGACCCCGATCGATAATACGATCGTGATCGATCGTCGGCACACGCACAATGATGCCTTCTCGTCACGACGCCGACGCTGTTGTCGTTTTTTTTTTCTTTTTATGAAACGACGTCGCGCGTTTAATCGCGAACAACGCACGTCGACTCATCCTGGCCCTGTTCCCTTCATCGACCGGAGAGAAACAGAGAGGAGAGAGTGTAAATATTCATGCGAACAAAGTGAATGTCGCTGGTACGCGCGAAACTTTCTCATTTCCGGGGAGATTAACTTTTTTAAAGGCTCGCGGACGATCCTTGGGCCTCCACTTTCTGACTTCCTCGCGAAACGATGTTCCTGAGCGAACTTCCGGAAATGCACAAACCACGATGGAGATAAAAAACGTAGATACGACGTGTTAATTGTATTTTATCGAGCGTCGATTATATTTTGTCGCGAGCCGACCAAGTTAATCTCTCCCCGTCGTCCATGAGCGAAGGTTTCTTGTCGTCGATAATTTTGTACCGTGCGTAGAACGATCGTAACGGATGAGAACGCTTCCTCATCGATCGTACAGGTAACTCGAAAGTGGGCCGGTCTCCGTCGTTCAGTGGACGGTCCCTGTGGAAACGATTTGACCCGTTACCTGTAAATCCCACGACCCATTAATAACTACTTATTTACTACTACTGCTCTACTACTGCCAGAACGGAAGAGGGCAAGTGGGTCGACGGTAACTAGCCTAGTCAAAACTAGTCGGACGATCCTGTGCGAAGGAAGAGGACACGATGATTTTAGCTGTATTGTCGCGTTAATCTGTAAGGGACAATTTAATTGTGTAATCGGCGATACACGCAGAAGGATCGTTATCGTCGTTCATTTTAGGCGACCACGTCGAATTGCATCCTAACCGATTCAGGAAGCTGGACTCCTTGAAGATCGGAACGTATTCGTTTTCCTGGTTAAATAGTTTTGTCCAATTTCTTGTTAACTGGCTTTGTCTACTTTTGTGTCAGCTAGTTTGGTCTCATTTTATGTCAACTTGTTTTGTCGACTTTGTTGTACCTGGATATTCGACATTTTCCCTTGCGTGATTCTCGATTTTCGAACCGCTTCGAATTTTATTCAACCTCCAAATCTCCATCGCTTCCAATCGATCCAAAGATCGTCGGTTTTTGAACGATTCGATTATTTACAATTTCGAATTGAAGAACTTGAAATACGATTATTTATTTGAAATTTACAACTTCGAAATATGAATTTCATCGAATAATCAGAGCATTCAATTGCGATTGAACAGGCGAATCAACATTCGAGGCGATTAGACGTTTTCTTCGTGTATTTGCGTTCGAATTGTTTCGTAACCCGTCGTCAACCAAACTCGATTAACACTTTCGTACGTAATTTTTTTTGTATCTCGATGTTCAACGAACTCTAGTCAAACTTTTATGTTCTCGCTGTCAATGGGACAACAAATTATCGTCGTCGATACGACGAAAGTATTCGACGTCGACACGACGAATTTTTCGTACGATGTTAAATTCGATGAATTTCATAAGCGTATCGGAGGATAATTTTTTTGTTGCGTGCTTCGAGACATTTCGAAGGAAACTGAAAGTCAATTTCGTTCTAGTCCAGCGTACTTCGACTCGGATTTATTTAGCGCCTTCGCGAAATTTCATTTCTCTTCGATAGCCAGCCGCGAGACAGGGAGAAACGAAATAAACGTATCACGACCAAAAACCGAACGAGCCGTAGCGTAGTCGTGTAGAGGCCTAAAGAAGAGATTAAGATCCGTACTACTTCCTAGATATTACATGTACGTACGATAATAACTATTATTAATGTTATACGCGCCGTCGGGCGAGCGAAACAACGCGCCGAGAAGGAGGTGCGAGAATCGCGACAACGTTGTTGTCCTCGGGTCAACAACGAGCACTTCCTTTTCCGCTGGTCCTCGTGGTGATCGCGTGCCTGACAAAACGTCGCGCGCACAGTAACCATACCGCCTACGTGTATTATTTATGAGATTATTAATTGTAAATGTAAAGTTTAGATGTCCACTTGGCAAGAGAAGTCGTAGTGAATGTTACATTGTGAGAACGGTTACTATAATATGTTATCGTTGTAAGATGAAACGGAGAACTATCAACGACGCGAGCGAAACGAGACAACAGAAACGGAGCGGAACCAACAACAAACAAAGAAAATTTTATTAAATTTGAAACAATAGAATAAACGGGAATACCTTGATTACGAGTAATAGTCGTACGAATTTAGCGAAGTTTTTTAACGATCGAATTTCAAATATCGTTTCCGACGAAGCAACATCAATCGCACGACAGTTTCCGGATATTTTGTAGCGAGCGGGGTCCATCGGGGACCGGGACAGAGAGATTGCGTTGGTACAGGGATCTCGAGATTCAGTATTTCGCGATTAGTATTATTGTTTAACGTTTCGCGAATTCGTTGGCGCTTTAAGTCGAGGTTCGACGAATCTGCGTTTCTTGCAGACAAAATAGTTCATTCGAGTCGTTCGTTTTGAAAGTGGCACAAGTCCATTCGTGTTCAAATCAAGATATCGAAAGGTAGCATTGGATTAACCCTTTATGCTCCAAAGTATTTTTACTGCTGGCAAATAGCAACTCTGAAACCTTGTTTGAGAAGTATGATGAATTCTTTCGCAGTTACTATTCCTTTATTTTTTTATCACTATTAACTGTTTCATTATGTTTATACATTACATGTGAACCACTATAGATTTAGTTAAAAAGTATCAATTCCAAATTGCTGTATTAAACTAAATGGCGAGTGTTAGACACCCTTGGAGTGCAAAGTTATATGGGTAACAGACAACACAGTAGAATAACGTTTTTCGGTTTCTAAGGGTTAAATAGTCTAATTTATCATCCCACTATTTACGAAATAATGTTTTTGTTGGCCATGAATGAACTTACGCCACTTTCAAGATCAACGAAAAAACGTTCTCGATTCTGCATAAAGCGCGAGTCCATAGGAAAAGTAAATTTCCCTCGAAATATAAATAAATGTATACACTTTTATGTTACAAAATCGAGAAAATATTCAACTTTTATTCATTGTTATAAGTTTTACTAAGAGCATGAGTTTTCCCCCGTGGCCACGAAAAGCGCCGAGCTATTCCGTTTGCGTTTTTCAGCAAATAAATCAGAAACAAAATTGTAATAGGCGACGATAGATCGATTTTAAACTGTTCGATTTTAATATTCGTTTGAGATCATAGCGTGGTCGAGTGGTGAACTCGATCGGGAGTAGAGAGATCACGAATGACCATCAATAAAATACCATTTATTCTGATACATCGGTTTATTTCGTTCCCCGCCAACACAGAACTTGTCTCGTCCATGAATTCATCGAGAAACTTTGTTTCGCGAAAGTAATAAAACACCGTCTTTTGATTCCTCTCCGAAGACAAATATAACCCGTCACGGGTCAGCTGTTTCAGTTTCGCGGAATCACGAACAGCGTTGAATCGAGGATTTATTCGCAGGGCGCGAGCTGACATCTGGAGCGTCGTTGAAGCTTCTTGGGACACGGGTGTCCGCCATTTCGTGCTTCTTGCTACACATGGAACGTCAAACATCGTTAAAAGAAGCATAAATCTTAACACATTGCTGACCGGCAGTTTTACAGATAAACTAGCTCGTGTCGCCGACTCGTAATTGAATGTAGATGTGAAACTATCCAAATGAACTCCGATAAACTTTGTATTTACATAATGAATTAAGATGGAACTTAGAGTGGACCCGATTAACCAGTTAATTGTGGTGCTCCCTTTTGTAAGTATATTCGACAATCACAGAATAAGTGTCGGTGTTAAAATATTGGACCAAAAGGATGGGTCTATTTTATAAAATAGACAATTTTATTACTAATATTGACTTATTTGGTGAACCAGTCAGCTGTGATTTAGGAATATACTCGTCGTAACAAAAAATTCTGCCATATCTCCATGACGGATATAGTCGTCAAACACACTTAACTGGTTAAACGAATGAACAAAGTGTTTAAAATATTCGAGGTTCGATAAATTGAAACAGAAAATGCAGGTGCAAACACGAATTAACTCGTGATCGGTGAACAACGTTCGAGCATAAAAACACGAGTTAGCCAATGTGTTAAGTCTGGGTCAACAATGTGTTAGATATAATGGTCGAGATCGATAAGTTACCTTAATGGTACGGTAACTGGAAACTCGACCGGTGCCACAGGTGACGCTGCACGGGGTCCAGGGTGACCAATTACTCACAATGCAATCGACAGGTGAGAAAGATTGCGATATCGATGGTTGCTGAGGAACAGTGGCGTTCACGGGCTCTCCACTGAGAATTGCTCGCACCTGCGAATCGATGAAATCACGATTTTATTTCAATAACGTTACTTATTTTTCAGATACGTGACGTCGACAGAGGTAGCCTACCAAACCTGAAAACCTATAGAGAGACTAAGGATGTCCTAGAAACACCAACATTTTAACTCTTTGCAGTACGATTTATTCGGAAAATGCGTCAGACAGAACAAAATATTCACTGCAACATTAACTTGCCATATGATTTATTTGTTTGATACGTCAGCCAGCACTCAATATTAGAAGCAACAATATTCATACGAATACAGGAAAGTGAAGTATTATACGTATTCTATGTTCAATGATCCTTTTCATGTAAATTATAACTGGATATGAAATTGTACATGTAAGTGCGTTCAAAATTACAGTAAGATTTATCATATTTAAACAGTGAGTGCGTCAGACTCATCAAAGTATGGCAAGGAGTTAAGGTGACTATAGAAAGTTCGAACGTCAATGTTTCGCGTTCAGCGATATTCAACTGTGCAAATTCCAATTAGGCTCAAATTCAACCTTCCTAAAAGTATAAACCTAAGGTTTACCATATTTGAACTACGAGTTCGTCATTACAACGCAAAGGGTTAACTAATTAAATAACAGGGAATGCCCACGTGTATCCCTGAAAAGTCCAAGTATCGTAGGCAAATGTCGAATAATATTAATAATACAGATAATAATATGGTTAACAATTATGCTTACAATGCCACAGGTGGTGGTGCATTCTTCAGCCGTCAAGAAGTTGTTCCTGTTACCCCGACAACCGCCATAACCGAATGGTACGCACATCAGCTTTTGCGGAACGAACGCCCACCTCTGGAAGTATCCTCTGCAAGGTCCAGCGTCAGGTTCCTCCATGCAAACCACTGCGAACGCGACCAACATCGTGCGAGGATGAATTAAAGATAGATCAAACATGTGAGAGCGAAGTTGCTCGAAACGATACCTTTAGCGGTAGCCATGTCGAAGGTGCAGTCGGCTTGCACCAAACACGGTCGTTGCTGAAGCAGCTCCATTTTCGAGGAACATTCTTGCTGTTTGTCCGGGTCCACCATCAGCAGTCTGGTCCTCAGCTTCACTCCCTTCCCGCAGGATGCACTGCACGGAGACCAATCGGACCAATCGGTTACCTGAAACACGTGCAAGTGTTTACAAGCTTACAAACAAAACTCTGCTGTTGAATTATTCACTCGATGCCCCGTATAATCGAACCGGAGCGTATTAAATTCCAAGAATCTGCGCGGAAAGCGTGAATTAATATACCTTGCACGTAGGATCGATCCGCTCTTCCAGGCCAGGTGGACAAGGCGGCTCCATGCATTTCTCTTTCTCGACGATGGACACGTGAGGACACCGTTTACGACCCATACGATCGTTGAACTTCCTCGTTCTCATCTTAAAACCTATCCCACAGGATGACGAGCACTCGGACCACTGGCTCCACTCCGTGGTCCTGCAAACGGCGTCGTTCACGGGAAATAAACCACCGTTATCCGCCTCTTCTTCTCCGCTGAAATCAAATTTTCAAAAATGTACGATTCCAGTGTGACTGATACATCGATGATCACATGGATAATTGCGGATTGTCGATCGGGAAATCGTGTGTTCACTTACGGACACTCTGGCACGGACGCCACACACATCTCCTTCGAAACCAGTTGTCTGTTGCACTTGAACATGGCTGCCTTTTCTGGCATCAGGTACGATCTGGTGCGCATTCTTAATCCCTTTCCACAGGACACCGAGCAACTGGACCAGCCAGTGTATTCCGTCGTCTGACATTCCGCTATGTTCACAATAAAACAAATTAATCGATGCACTCGGAATTCGAATTAACCCTTTGGCGCTCGTGAGGCGTCTCACGTTCGTCGTTTGATTTAACGCAATAATTTTAAACGAACAACTTTTAACTAAATTTATACACCTATAATTTACATAATTAAATTTAATTCATGTAATTATACGTGTATAATTTTGCACGTATAATTTATATGTATAATTTACACATATAATTCACACGTATAATTTATATATCCAAATTACACATGTATAATTATGTAAATTAAATTTAATTATGCATAATTTATACGAATAATTTATACATATAATTCAGACGTATAATTTGCACGTATAATTTACACGTATAATTTATATACGTATCATACACGTGATGTTTGAGCATAGTGAAACAGACAATACCGACGATTGATAATACAAAAATCCTGATTTCATAAAAATTTGTCAAACTTTTTAACCAGGAGGTTTCACGATTGCCATTTGCTAACATTAAAAGTGCTTTCAAGCGGGAAGGGTTAAACTCGACCGAACCACTCGAGGCTAACTCGACTCAACCTCGAAGCTAATTTCGGTAGCCTCTAAAAGAACCTAAGTATCTAAATCGATAAGAAGACTTTCGTACGTCTGACGGTGTCCTCGGTGTTCTCGGCGACTTCGAGCTGAGTGACTTGTTGTTGAAGAGTCTCTTCGTCGCAGCTCTTGGAAATGATCTTCTCTCTGTTCAAGTACAACCTGGCCAGCGGTAGCATCGGTCTTCCGGTCGGATCGTAAAATGGTGATCTGGGATCTTCGGGATATAGCGTCGTGATTGGCTTCATCTTTTCGCGCGGTTTCGTCTCGGAATTAGGCGACATGTATGAGATTCCGTTGTCCGTTCCAGCGTCCCAAGGATACAGGTCGATGATCTCGCTCTTCGTCCAGGTGCAATCTTTTCTGCACAGGTTCAATTTGCTCACACCGACCACCCAGTCGGGCGATGGACCCAACATGGAGGCCACAGACACCATAGGATGCTTTTTGTCTACTCTGAAAGGGAATGAAGAGATTCCTGAATTTACTGTTCCATAGGGAAGATGATGATATCCTGGGATTGGCTCGACCTTCAGATCAGAAAGGTAACCCCTTGTGCTACGATTAATTTACCTAGTGTGTCAGACATAATTGACTGCTACAATCTAAACTCTTTCGTTCACGTCAATTTTATGGTAAAACGGTATATTCAATAATTTGTTTCTCAGATCCAACTGATATTTGGTACTTGTATTTTACTCGGTGAATCTATCCAAATTTTTCAGAGACAAGAGACAAGTGAAATAGATTCGTTTTATCATTATTTATCCATTTTTACTTTGTATTAGGATAATCACAAAAATTCGCAGAAAAGTGTGATTTCGGTACGAACGAAGGAAATTAAGATTCCGTGCGTACTTCGTATGTAACGATCTTCGAATATGCGAATTATTGTTTGACTTAGTTTAAACGTTCAAGTGTACGCAAGGGGTTTGGAGGAGTCACGGGGTAACATAAATGGTTTGCAAATTTTTCCGAATTTCTACAATATACCTGAAGCTTGTGGTCGTGTTGCTGTTTACGTTAGGGTACCAGAGACCAGCAGCCTTGATGAGTGTCCTCAACTGATTCGAGTTTGCTCTGAGCTCGGCTTCCACCCCTGACGCGGAGCCCCATTCGGCCAATTGTCGAAATCCGTCGGTGGCGATATGGTCTTTGCCCCAAAAGGAGAAACTGGGCACATGAGATCCACCGATCACGTCGCTGAAGTGGGTCAACCAGACGGAGAACGGGAAGTCCTTTGGATGGGTCACATTCGACCAGATTCCCTCCATTGTCAGCTGGAAAGTGGGGTTCGATGAAAAATCGACTGGTACGATTCTAGATTTTAACCCTTTGCAGCCGAAAGCTGACTCGTACTCATTTTGTTTAATACAGCTATTTGTCGTATGTACTTTTTAAGCAAACCTATGATGCTGTACATAGTAGAGATACAATAACTTCAAAAGAATTTATCAAACTTTTCGAACCAAAAAGTTTCAGAGTTGCTATCTATCACCCCAAAATAAATAGGTGTCAAATATTTTTTTGAAAAATATATCTCACATAAATTTCATCAAAATCGATGTGTCCGGGACATGTTCCCTTGTCAGCCTAATCACTCAATTAAACTCGAACGAGTATCATAAAATAACCATCGCCATAACGAACTATACGCGCAAATATTACAAGAAAGTGCTATATCAGGGAGTATTATACGGGGATCGCAACAAATGTTCTTCCCGTTCGTCGTTCCAAGCTAAATCGAGTAAGACACGTGTTCCTAAATCAACAACAACTTATCCGAAACATTGAGTCGACTCACCGAGTATTTAGCTTCGTCGCAGGCGCAACACTTTTCAACGTCGAGCGTTTCGACCTCGGCGGCCCCCATCTCGCAGAAGGTCTTAGTTAAAGCGCCATCCTCGGCGTACCATCGCACGTTATTCTCCAGGACCATGGCCGTAAAGATAACGCATCCAGATCCCGTCGGCGGTGCCCTCCACATCACTTGGATCTGCGCCAAGGTAAGAAAAGCGTTTTAGTATCTCGTTGTGGAAATTCGCGGCTTCTGGCCCGCGTATCGAGCAGCCGTAGCTTTGGCCAGCGGCCAACATCGCGATATTTATCGGCGATTCTTAGGTTTTCGCGCTTATCCGCGATACACTGAGATAAAAAAACAACGGAGAACTAGGAAGTGGATACGGTTGACATATACATATACAGATACAGACGGGAATGTTGTCGCAAAAATTATGGACTTCGCTGATAGACTTCATCAAGTTGTTCAGAGTGTGATAGTGCGATGTTCGATTGCACATGCAGTGTCCAAATAGCATTGATCACATACGGATGCTTAGATATAGGCAATTAAGCCTACCCTGTAAGCTGGAGAAATTATTTTATACTTATTAGTAAGTGTCTAACCGACCAGACTGTTGTAAGAGGAACGGAAAAGATAATTCCTCTGTGTTCCGAGGTGGTAATGACATTCATGTCAAAATTATTAGAAAGGAAGAAGAACATTTACTGATCCAATACAGTCAGTGTTCCAAGTGTTCCTCACGCAGTCTCAATAATTTTAGAAATATAAAATGATGAATTTTCCTTGTAGATGCAAGAGGATGATACAGTAGGACTGTTCATATTTAATGCAACAAATCGGCCTCAAATAGTAAGTGAGGTATATTTATATCGTATGAAAAAAGGAAGAAACTTATGGAACATAATATTTTCTCCCTACCTGGCCCGTGACAACTCAACTCAACAATCTTACCTCGGTCTTCGGGTAATCGGAAGCTTCCGAAATGGTGTTGACGCAGTCCTCATTGAAAGTGGTGAGAGCGTCAGGGAATAATTGAAAGTAGCCAACGCGAGCAGCCAAATTTTTAGGCGAGTGTTGAGAATACACCGAGAGGGTAAAGCGAGTGAATTGTTGTAGCCTCTCGTGCGTTCGAGATCCTGAAAACGGTGAAAAATATCGACTACAGGGTTCATGTACTTACGCGATACCATATTTATGCGGTAATAGGTGGTATCGAATGATAAATATCGTTACCTTGCAAGCTGATTGTGTAAATTGCATTCGGGACATATTTATCGGCCTCCCCGCTAACGAGAATCCGGTAACCACCATCGCCCGAAGTTCTCGGAGCGGAAGTTTGTTCCGTGGTCGGTCTCATGGGACATCCAGCATGAGCCGCGATCACCAAACATGCTGTCACAGTCAGGAACAACATGGTGTGATCTGAAATGATACGGCCGCTTGAAATTAATTGCACCGAAGTCTGTGCCTTGCAATTAGTATTTCGTAACGCGATCGCTTCGAATCTCAGATTTCGACCCCTTTGATGCGGCGATTTCGTATAATTTCGGCAACGCGATTCGACCTTCCGGTTGTTCGTCAAATTACAGTGAACGTTTATTGCGTATATTACGGTCCTTAAGAACACCGGTGAAAAATTTCAATCGATGAAAAATGAAAGGGGGTTTTCCCTTCCTGACGGAGTCGTATCTTTCCGGCGCAATTATTCCGTACAATGGTCGCTCTTCAATCATCTTCATCGTGATCGGTCTCGTTCGAAAGAAGACAGCGAATCGACGCTAATTTATCACCGGTGGTTCTAACCGTCGAGATACTCGCGCAATCGACAATCGTAACGCGTTCGAGTTCCTTCGCGCGAATAGAACGCAATCTCCGCCATTGCAGATACGCGAACAATGCTAACGCGGGGATTGTGTTTGACTCGGAATGGCAGGGTATTACAGAAAGACTCGTGTCAAACTTGTTGCGAAGATTTCAAAACGAGAACGCACGTTCTACGGATGCCCTATCATCGTTGCCAATCGGCGAAACGTATGAATCGAAGATCCGTGAAGCTCCTAAAAAACATTGGCGTAACTAGGATTATTGTACTAGGATTATTGTACTAGGACTATTGTTCTAGAATTATTGTTCATGGGAAAACAGGGGTTTACAGAATTATAAGGGTAGGACATCATTCGTGTGAATATGTGGATGTTACATATTTAGAACATAGATAATTTATATGTTCAGATGAAGCTTCTAAATTTCCTAACATTATAAAATTCCCTAATTGTCAAATTTGTACATCCTAAAATCTTCGAATACACAATTTGTCAAATCCTCTATTTCCCAAAATGATCAAGTTTCAAAGTGTCGAACTTGCAATTCCTGAAATCTTCAAATTCTCAATTTCTCAAAACCTCCATTTCCCAAAATGATCAAATTCGAAAGTTGACGAATTTGCAAATCCTGAAATCTTCAAATTTCCGACTTCTCCAAGCCTACGTCGCTGTGATCCCTAGAAAATCCGACCGGTCTCGATATAGTACTAGTTCCAATAACTTTTTGCAAAACTCGGATCCATCGACGTTTCGTGTGATCGAGGAAGCGAGGTCCTCGCTACGCCAATGCGGGGAAGATCAACATCGAGGAGTACAATGAACACGTACAGCCAGCTAATGATCCAGCAGAGAACTAGAGATGCATCGAATTACGCGCGAGCGTGCCTCGGAAGTGGGTCGGGAGATTCGAACCGGCTCTCGAGATCGTCGCTCTCGGCATGTAGGTGTAGGTTTCTAGAACGGCGGACTCGTGACGAATCGGTGAAACAAGGACGACAGTATTTAGGCGAGCAAATCGCCGGAAACGATGCCGGGCCCAATCGTGTTTCCGCCATGGGACGCCAATCTCGCGGACACACAAACAATCGGTATGCTTTGTACGCGCGATAATGCTCCGATTCGAAAGTGAAAGTTTACCAGAAACGATAAAACGACAACGATAAACCGTTCATAGAAATTCGACGATAGTTGCGCGTATCGCGCTGTGACGTGTTCGCGTTAATTGGTAGAAAAGTGTATCGCGATAAGCTGGGTATTCGGTATTCCGTAACATTATTTTCTATTGTCCGTGGAAGATGATTCGAAAAGTCGATTTCTGTGAGAAAAATCACGTGGGAAATTCGTTTCTACCGTTAGAGAGCAGTGACACACCTGGTGCGTCTTATGTGCGTACATGGGGTAGACATCGACGCACCTGGTGCGTCCTATACTTTATACATCAACGAAACATAGACGACGAATTTTGAACCTCGAAGTAGAATTATGTGTTCATTTGCGAAGTAAGGAAAGCGTATAGGATAAATTGAATCTAATATTCCCAAAAATTCCTGCGTCAAATTTTGCTAGTAGTAATAGTTCGTTCGTTTGTATAATTTCGAGCGATGATAATCGAACGCATCGTGATAAGACGTACCGAAGAACTCGTTGCAATAAAATGTTCAGACGTACCGAGCGATTTACATATTTTAATTTGATCAGCCGATTTCACGAGGTATCGCGGCTTTTCACTTTCGCCGTTTCACTGCGTACGATCGTGCACGATGGAAATTAATCGTAAATCCGGCGACGGCGATCGATCGATCGAGAGTTACACGTGCAACGAAAACGGTTCGCGTTTAACGACGTAGGCTTCATTTTCACCGTCGGGTTTCACGCTGCTCCTGACTGACTTCACGCGTGACTCACGCCGGTCGCTAATTGTTTGCGATTAAATGTAATAACCGTTTCGACCACGCGCGCTTAAACATTGCCCGAAATAACGCGGTGGAAAATTATGAAAAACGTCCGCGCATCGACGTTTGTTTATTACTGAAACGATTTCGTTTCAAAATCATACCACTGTGACGATTTAAATGGTGAATAAACAGAGATAAGAAATCGGTGCCTCGAGGATATTTTCGAAACAACTTATAACACCGGATTGCGTAACTTATATCCGGTCGTAAAGCTAATAATCTTTTTTTTTCTAATTGATGTTTGAGGGAGTATCGACTTATAAAACGTATACACAGCCCCTTACGATGAATGTCTCATCTGCACCCTCTTCTTCGGCGGCACCTGAATTTACGGCTCCGTCGAAATTACACCGATTCCAATCGCACAAACAACTTTGTCACGCACCGTGAACCTATGCTCGACACTTCCCGATCGATAAAACACAGTACGCCGTGATGAATTACCACGCTCAAAGTGTCGAGCGAAACGGGATGCAGCTTCTTTTATGAGGCTCTCGCCCTTTCACGCGCGCTCGCGATTCAACCGCTTCGGGGTGTTTCGCTTACGGCCAAATTCGAAGTGGTTCACATTTCACCGATTACTTAACGTGCGCTCGCATAAAAATCGCTAGATACGCTCCGTCGTGTAACTATCCGGCGAGCGTTTCGTAAGCGGTTCGCCAATTTTTTTCGCCCCATCGAAGATCGAATAATGATTCTCCCCGGAAATACGAGAAATCTCATCGCTAAGATAAATACCGGTAATAAAAAGAAGAACAGTAGTAATAAAAAGAAGAATGATAGCAATAAAGAGAAGAATAGTGGCAATAAAAGGAGAAATAATAGCAATGAAAAGAAGAATAGTACTAATGAACGGAGAAAGAGTAAAAAGTCAGAGAGATTTTAAGGAGAGAACCGTGATGATTTTAGGAAAATGAGAAAACGATCAGCAAGTAATTCGAACGAAGAGAGATTCGTTTATATCGCGCACGACGTACGATATAAACGTATCGTATGTATATACCTCGTAATTAAAACTTAATCACACGCTAAGAGAACAACAGTTGTTCGACACCCTACCATCGTGACTCTTTCACCTTTTATCACCGGGATATTATTACGCCCTCCGTTAACGCTCGTTTATCACTCTCCTCGCTTTGCGCGAATGAATAAATAAATATTATAAATTGCGCACCTTGTACGGCACCGTACACGAGACTCGTCGATTTCTTTCCCGTGAGTAGACTGCGAGAAATTGAAATCTCTACGAGTGCACCAGACGAGACGAGACGTTAAGCAAGACTAAACGAGACGACGAACCGGACGCCAGATATCGCGGATCACAAAAGTCCACATTCGAAAAACAGCCGCCGCTGACCCTTCCTGTGCTCCGCGATTCTTTCTGAAAATCCTTATAAACTTCCCTCTCGATTTCCATTTTAATCACGAATGTCGTGGATGTGCTAATTACTTCGGGGTACTATGTAGAATCCGTGAATTGGATAGAATTAATCTGAAGTTTAATTCAATTGCGATATAGGTTAGGTTGGTGGACGGAAAAAGAGAAGTTTGATTTTTCCAGTAAAATTTTTTGTGGGTTAAATATATTTCTTCTGTTGTGTATATTTCTTTCTATTATATAATTTTTCATCTATGTATCTTATGGCCTCTATAAACTTAAATCTCTATATCTATACTCAAATTTATATGTATCAAAATTTGTATATTCCTAGAATACTACACACCCACACTTTTGTGGATTAAAATACCTGCATGCCTAAATTTGCATGCATTTTCATATATTAAATTTCAATGTCCGTACATTTGTACATCCCAGATTCCTATACCTCTAGATCTCTATATTTTTGAATCCTGTATTTATATCTCTATATTCCTAGATTGTCATATTTCTGAATTCCTAGATCTTCATATATATAGATCCAGAATAGTCATATTTTTAAATCCTACATTCCTATCTTTATATTCCTAAATCTTGATAATTCTGAATCCTTATTCCTATCCCCATATTTTTAAATTGTCATGTGTCTAAATTCGTATATGTGTACATTCTGACGCGGCTAGTACCCCGACATCTCGAAATAAAGAATATTGTGAAGTTTATTCCATTCCAATTTATCATATACGCGAAGTTAAAGCAGATTGGCCAACATTCTAGTGGAGAATCCTCGTTATCTCGAGTCAGGAGGTCAATTTCGGGTCGTCGTATCTCCTTGGAAGCAACGACGTCTTCCAGATAACAGCGACAGATAAACACCCACGTCAGTGTACAATATTTAGGTTCGATCGAAACTTCGAATCGAAGAATCACATCTCCTTCCGGATGCTTCCCGTTTGTACCACGCCACTAATCGCTCGCGTTGTTAGAAGCTCAATTAGCGAATCGTCGATACCGACCGAGATATTGGCGATATCGATACGAACGTGTGACGATTTCGAGACGTTATGACAACAAATATATTTTTAATTTATCATAAGTAACGAACAAATGAAATTATATATTCAACTAACCTGTTTATCTGCATTAACACAGAATATATATTAAAAATTATAAACAATTTAATAATAACTCAATTTATTCAATACATAAGATGTAATTTAAATTTTGATGAAAAACACCTTGTCTATAACGATATACACGAAATTCGTTAATGAGTGCTTATACAATCAGGATTATGAGAAAATTCACAAACTTTTGATGAAATTATATATAGTTTCCAGTTGCCCAACAGCCACAGTATCAAGTGGCTCAATCGCTACGTTACATGTCAAGTTTAACGCTAAAATTTAATAATAACTATTATAATAATAGTGTATATTTCTGAAAGTCGAATGCAAGTACTTTTATATTACACGCGTACAGAATTCTATTTTTATTATAAAATATTAAATAATATTATATAATAATAATGATATAATTTATTAATTACCGACATTTTCTGCATACATTGCTTGATCATATGCTTGGTATCTTCATTATTTTCTCAAATATCCATCATTTTCGTTTTCAACCGTGACAGTGCGGTTCTTGGAGATCCATAAACTCTCCGTGATTCTCCGTGTACATTGCTCGATCCATATGCTCGGTATCTTCGATGTACCAACCGAGCCGAGAAGAAAAACCGTGGCAAACTCAGTTGCATTCCCCGTAGAAACCGTGTCCACATTCCATCGGAAGAAAACACGTTCGAAAGCGGCGCGTAGCTGGCGCTCGCGCGTTTCTGCTGTCCGCTCGCATGCGCGGGATTATCGAGCGGATAAGTGCGAGAGTAGAGAGCGGAGAGGAGCCGAGCGGGCGAGTGTCGGTCGTAAACTCGAGCGTGGAGTAGGATCGGCGCGCGAATCATCTAGTGATCGGTAAACCAGAGAGCCGCGTCGTTATGGCAGTCAACGGGAACGTCACCACGAGAGTTTGATCGCGACGCAGCCGGAAATCGACCAGGGCTCGTTCGTATCCGGGGAGAGAGACGGGAACGCGAATGGTGCATTCGGACGGGTCGCGATGACCCCCGTCAGCCTCGGCTACGTCGTCGTCGTTCTACTGTGACCCGACTCGACGGATTTCACGCCCGTGGCCCTGCGATTGGCTACGTGGCCGAGTGACCACCGGTGTATATCCTACGGGATACGATCGAACGCCTACGACAACGGGATTTATCCTACGGGCATGGCCACTCTAGCGAGCGGCTCGTCCTCGGGACTCGCCAGACCCACCATGCTGGAACAGCTTCTCGAGGAAATCAACTTCCAGAGGACCAAGGAGTTGCGGCAGATGCTCAAGGATGGTTCGTATTCGGATGTTGTTACACACCTGATGTACCTTTGTTTCGTTCTGCGGAACGTGATGCACGTATGCAATTATCGCTTCTTGGTAAATATGAGAGGACAGTGTATTTAGCTATCGAATATGCCGTGGACGCTTCATAAAGTACCTATTTAATTGCTGCTTATTGTTAAATATGAATAAATCGCGTATTTCGCTATCGAACTATTCATGTTGTCTTGTGCAAAATGTAAAGCACATATGCAATTATTGCTTCTTGTTAAATATGAGCGAACAGTGCATTTCAATATCGAATTTGCTGTAAACGCTTCGTAAAGTACCTATTTGATTCCTCCTTCTTATTAAATATGAGCGAACTGTGTATTTCATTATCGAATTATTCATCGTTATGTTGTCTTGTGCAAAATGTAAAGCACCTATACAATTTCTGCTTCTTGTTAAATATGAGCGAACCGCGTATTTCATTATCGAATTATTCATCATTATGTTGTCTTGTGCAAAATGTAAAGCACCTATACAATTTCTGCTTCTTGTTAAATATGAGCGAACCGTGTATTTCATTATCGAATTATTCATCATTATTTTGTCTTGTGCACAATGTAAAGCACCTATACAATTTCTGCTTCTTGTTAAATATGAGCGAACCGTGTATTTCATTATCGAATTATTCATCATTATTTTGTCTTGTGCACAATGTAAAGCACCTATACAATTTCTGCTTCTTGTTAAATATGAGCGAACTGTGTATTTCATTATCGAATTATTCAACGTTATGTGGTCTTGTGCAAAATGCAAAGTACAAATGCAATTATTGCTTCTTCTTAAATACGATCGAACCATGTATTTTGCTATCGAATCTACTGGAAATGTTTTGTAAAGTACATACCTAATTTCTGCTTCTTGTTAAACATGAATGAATCATGTATTTACCTATCGAATCTGCCGAAAACACTTCTTGCCTCACCACTTACAAATTATTCTGTAAGTGATAATTATGTTCGTATTACAAATGTATGTATCGATTACAAATTTTTGTTACACATTTTGCCGCAGGTTTGTAATACCATAAGGTTTTGTTACGCCTAATATAGACTCGCGAAATACTCGTATCATGTATGTTAACTCGTATGTCAGCAACCCTTATCTATATGAACCCCAACGAGTTTATAAAATGAACGCGTACCAGAGGGAGTTTTATAGTAATGATGCATCTCTAGATTGAATAGTTTCATTTAATCATTGAAAGATAGTTAAGTATAGATAAATGGTGTTTGAAGTGTGATACCTGCATTTAGCAAATAAACATCACGGCCGGGTAAACACGCCCATGTCTATCAGTTTGCTGGGTACGTTTACACGCTCTCAACGCGGGAGCACACAAATTTTTAGATACGGAGATCTGATAATATAGAAATCTTGCAAAATAAAAAACTAAAAATATAGAAACCTAACGACGTAGAAAATGCAAGGATCTGAAATCGTAGGTACCTAGGAAAACGGTGATCTAGCAATACCAGAATCTAGATTTCCATAGAACACCCACGTAGATATTCCGCAGCCATAATGGAGACATTCTTGAATTTTTTTTCGCTATCGGTTGTCCGATGGTTGAGTCAGGTTAACACGATCGCGTGTGAGCGACGAGGGTGCTTTTGTTTGGCAGACGCTGGGGTCCCACACGAGGGTGATTCGGCGATCGATGGCTTAAGAGTAAAACGAGCGACGATTTCTTTCTGTCGCTAAACACGATATTTCTTTCTTCCAGCAAAATACTTTTCTTTAAAAACGTCCTGGTTAAAAAATACAGGCTTCCTTACCGACAAATCGCGACATAGCGCGATAACCGTGTTCGATTCGCTGGGATAAGACGCAGTGACAATTGCTAGGAATATATTTCAATTCATTTGCATCGTAATTGCTCTGCCGTGAGGTCAGAGGCATTTAAATGAGATTTCTATGCAAGTCGCTTATTTTAACCTCGTATCCCGGTGTGTTCATTAACGTGTTAATTTTTATCTCTCACACGTGAACTCCTTTATAAATGTATACATACGTATATTTGATTGTCAAGTTCGACAAAATTAATATTTGCGTTAGAAATATTTATACCACAGGATAAAATTATGCAGTCAAAGGTGTATTCTTTGAAATCGACGTTTTATATTTTATATATATCTTGAAATTATTTTATTAGACAAAGGAAGGAATATTGAAATGGAGTTTCGAGGTTGAACGATGTTTACGCGGAGGAAAGGAATTTACAATTCGAATTTTAAGGAAATTTTTCCTGAACTCGCTCGACGTGGACTTTTTTGCGGAACACGATCACAACATATAACAATGTCAAGGAAATGCGCAACATTCTATTTTCGTCGAATTTAACGATCGTTATATAAACCCGAACAAAAGAGACGCGTCTCTTCGACGGTGCTACCGTCGACAATCGACAATCTACGATTGTCGATGATCATAATCAGCAGCTAACGACATACTTTATTAACGTTTTCCTAATAACACCAGGTACTTCCGTTCAAACCACGCACTCAGCGATTTTAAACGATCAAAATTCAATAAATCAATCATTATCGTTTCCCTTTACAATCTGCAGAATCGATATGCGGCCAAGTATTTTAGTTTGTCATCGACAATTCTCGATCGTGCAAATCGTAATGCATCGCGTGTTCGACCTAACGTTGCGAGACAACAAATTAATTTTATCGCTGATAAAATCGGACGTTGATCGAGCATCGAAAGAAACTGGATTGTACAGCAACGATCAAGAAACTCGTTCGTTCTATAAACGCGGCATGACGTAATGTGTACAGACGAATAATTAAACGGAGACTGCATCGTGTGACTCAAATTTAATATGTTTTTCCCCGATCGCTTCTCTTGTCGCGATTCGAGCAACAAAGAATCCCGTTTATTTTCCGAGCAACGAACATGATTCACTTTTTGTGGGTCGTATCGTGCTATTTTCATCTTCCCCGATCGTCCAATCAAGATCGGACATTCCTCACCCGCCCACACTCCAGGAATTTAATGAAAATACCTATCGGGACGTCGAATCGGACGGGATGCGCCAATGGAGGCTGCAATTATAGTCTGCATTATCGTCTGCCCGGGACATTCTTATCGATTATCGACTGTCCCTTCAGAGATTCGAGCTTCGTTAGTCCCCCCGCGAATTACTTTGTCTCGATACCCTTTCGTGGATAATTTCGGCCAAGGGTCGACGAGAAATAACTTGTCTTCTATTATACGGATCTAGGCTTTCCGCTCTGTGGATCATCACCCTCTTTGCGTAACTAGATGAGGTTCAAGGTGGTGTTGGGACTTTAGGAATTTGGAGCACGTGCAATTTGGAGAGTGGAGAATTTGGGGAGAGTGGAATTTGGGAAGTGAGGAATTTGGGGGGTGAATGGGAATTTTTGCAATTTGGGGATATAAGAATTTGGGGACGTGGAGATTTTGGGGAATGGGGAATTTGGGGGGCGAGAAATTTGAGAATCAGTGAATTGGGAGTTTTTGAAATTTGGGGACGTGGAGATTTTGGTGTGTGGAGAATTTGAGGGCGAGGAATTTGGGAATCGGTGAATTGGGAGTTTTTTAAATTTGGGGGTATACAAATTTTGGGACGTGGAGATTTTGGTGATGTGGAAATTTGAAGATTTGAGAATTTGAGAATGCCCGAATTTGGAGATTCGAGAATTTGGAAATGCTCGGATTTGGAGATTCGAGAATTTGGGAATACAGGAATTTGGAGAGTTGAAACTTGGAAAGTTGAAAGTTGGAAATTTAGGGATGTGGAAATCTGAGAATTTAGAAATTTTGAGACTTAGATATCTGAAGTTCGCATTTTAAGCTTGCATGGCGACGCCTCTAAAATATAATATTACCTAACATTCGTTCTTCCATCGCAGACTCGGGCTTCGTGGTTCTCCAAGGTACAACATACTGGACGGACCTGTTCGTCAGGCACTTCCTCTTCCAAGCGGAGCACACGATCGACGGCGACGATCTCCTCTTCTTCGTCCGCAAGAAACACGTGAAAACGTCTTCGAGGTACTTGCCGAAATTCGAAACGGAAGTGGACGTGTTTCGCAAGGACAGTAAAAAGCTGCCTATCGGCGATCCCGATATCGATTGGGAGGAAACCGTGTACCTGAACCTGGTCGTACATCAATTCGACTACACTCTCACTTTAGCGATCTGCACGAGAACCAGCCCGAAGGAATTACAAGTGAGCACCTCCATCGATCAACATCGATTCGATACACGTTTTCTCGTTTCGTCGTGCGCGTAAAAACCGAACGTTCTCTTCAGGTATTACGACGACATTCTCAAAAGGTGTACGCTAGTCCAAGTCGTCGTCGCATGGACGCCAAGGGTGATCTCGAGGAGATCACCTATCCGCATATATGCTTCATGGTGGACAATTTCGACGAAGTTTTCTGTGATATTCTAGTCAGGGACGGCGAGATGGTGTGCGTGGAATTGGTTGCGTCGGATCGTGAGGGTGCGATTCAGGGTGTCATTTTCCTTGGATCCATAAGATACGACGCGTTGAAGAAAGTATACGATGCGAGAGTACGTTCTTATTGTAATACATTATAATTTACTATTAACATTGCAGGTTCTTCGATTAAATTATGATCGTCAAGATGGGAACTATACTCTATCTCACTGTTTCTTTAATTCGCAGTCTAGTCTCAGCACCAAAATGGCGCAACGCATGACCTTTGGCCTGTTTTCCGGCGCGGCCTCGCAGAGAATAGAGTTTGTTCGAATGAAGGGACCTCGTGGTACGATCTTCAACTATTTATATCATACAATTAATCTCAGCATGCTTAGTATACAATTAATCTGGTACATTTGTCTCACTGTAACTCTCACTATTCAGCTACCTCCTGATCAACCACTTGTTATACGATTCATTTCGTGCTAACGACATTTCGTACTAGTCAGTACGAACTAACTGTTAGCTACATCATTAAAACGACCAAAGTTTCGTTCAAAATGTCTTGTCAATTTTCTAATCACCGATCCTCGACTTTGAAAATTATACATAAACTCGAGGTTCAAATTGAAACGCATTAGAAATTCGATCAAAATGTATCGTGACTGACAATCAGCCACGAATCATGTATCAGAGTCAAAGTATGACAAGGGGTGAACCTTCTAATCTTCGAACGTATCTTCCCAATCTAAAATCTGTCAATCCATCTCGATTCAAAGTAGGTCGAGGCCCTAAACGAGATATCTTTCAGGCAAAGGGCACGCGGAAATGGCCGTGACGAAGCCGAAGGGTTCAGGGGCGGAAACACCCACGTCGGAACCCGGTTACTGCGCCACGGATTCATTGTGGGACGCCGACTGGGACGACGCCGAGGAATTGTTCATGTATCGTCATCAACGAAGGTTATCAGATCCCAGCGCGAACTTGAACAATTTCGTTCGCGGTGGTTGGAGAACGAAACCCGACACCGCGGCTACGAAAGCCAGGTCGGAGAACGAGGGTCTGGATTCGATGGCGAACGGATTGAACGAGATCGAGGCTGGGGACGTCCGAGACGGTAACTAGTTCCATTTCACGTCTAGAAGACGGTTCATCCGTCACGACGATCCGGAGAAAGGACGAAAAATCGCGAAAAAAATCTCGCCCGCCTTGTTCCTCCTGCCTGCGCCCTCTAAGGATCGACTGTGCATGCTGTTGTGTTACGTATCTGTGTGTATTCTGCACATTTCTTTCTCTCGATAGATAGACGACCCTCTTAGGAGCCGCGTCTCGAGCCATCGTTTAATCGACGGCCACCTTGGACAATTTTGTTTCTCGAACACGATATGGTTAGATCTGGGATCGATCAGTTTGCATGCCTCGAACGAGACTTTTTTTGGCCAGCTCGTTCACCGATCTCTTCCGGACTCGAATCCGTGTTGTTCCTTTAGGATGTCCGCGAGGGATCGGTTTTCTGTTGTAGATCCTCGAGTTAACCCCTTGCACTACGATTTATTTGACAAATGCGTCGGACGTAACTATTAATTGCTGCGACATCAAGGTGTCTATGTCGAATGCGAAAACTGTTTTTGTGTTGTCCTCGACTGTGCAGAGTACAATTAGACTCAAGCTGAACATTCGAAAGTATTTACCTGTTAACTGGGTATGACGAAATATTACAATGGGCATAGCGACATTTTTCGTCATGAGAATTTAGTTCGTCAAGAGAAATGTAGTTCTTATCTATTAAATACTAGGGTAGTTTTATGCCATCATATTTTTATCTCGAGTCAATTCTTCCAAAACGAAAGTCGAACAAAATTTTATCCCCCGGTTAACAGGTTCAAAATACGAACAAAGTTGAAAATATAAGCCATAATGTATTAACAATGTAAAATATGAGAAGTATTTGAACTACGAGTGTGTCATGAGTGTAGCTCGTGATTATAGCGCAAAGGGTTAACGGACCTCGAGAAAGTAGCGCCCTCGCGTTCCCTTGGGATCGATGAAACCGTGGTAATAATCAATTGAACACGGACAAAAAGATAGAAAAAAAGTAAGACAGATCGAGGAGAAACGACTGTAGACCACCACCATGCGAGAACGTCCGAACGGACGAACGAGTAGAGATCGATACGGAAATGAATTGAACGAACGGACGGAACGTGAACAACCGAAATACCTTGTCTCTCTAATCTGTGGCATGTGTGCCATTCCGGCTCTTTCCTTTATAGCCGACCTACAGGATAGCAGCTGGGGCGGCCGGGGCTCGCCAGGAAATCACAGGAGTCCACAAGCCAGACGTAGAAGATCCCCGCTTATCCCTGGCAGGCAACAACGTCCGAAGCAAAAGCAACGTAACTCGTGGGAAAGGGCCGGAAACGAGAATTCACCGAATCGCAAGGAGGCCTATCACGAAACGGACGGTGAGCTGCTCACGTCTGCTCCCAACGTTCTTCGTCTCTTTCTCGTATTCGTCGTTGCTCCACTTACATCCTCTGACGTCTGCCGGAATAACGCCTCTCAAACGTATCCACCTAATGGTCCTATAATTTTCTGGCTCCACTGAACGTCTATCAAAAAGACTCCATTTGTCAAAAAGACTCCATCTATCAAATAGACATTACCTATCAAAAAGTACTTGGTCCTATAATTTCATGACTGCACTGAACGGTCTATCACAAAGAAACCGCCTATCAAAAAAACTTCACTTGTCAAAAAGACTCCACATATCAAAAAGACACCACCTATACTCCAAATAGTACTATATAAACCGAAAAATCCAATAAATCGACCAAAGATCTCCGGTTGAATGTTGCTCCTTATAACTGTGCTTACATGCAATACAATCGTTGTAGAAATTGGTGAGAAACTAGGTATCCTGAGACAATTACCTACCTTACACACCATGTTTACATTGACATCCCTCTGTCTTCCTGATGTTATAATAGTCCGTAACAATACACGAAAATCGAATAAGTAGACCCATTATCGTCATGGGTCTACAAGCCTCATTCTCCCATTATCAGAGCACAAGTGACTACGTCAAATTCGATCTTAACATGGTAATGTCCGCTCGTCTAAGGGGGTCAAACTCGCGAGCGATACGAATCTGCCGAGTGGTATTCGTGAGTCCAGAAACGGACGCAGAATGAAAGCTCTTTCCCAAAGAACCTTGAGGTAGACCACGAGCGAAACTTCGCATCCTCGTTTCCTCTCATTCAACATAGACCACACCACGTCGAAGTAACGTTTCCTCCTTTCATTCGACACTCCCTTAGATCGTATCACGTTTCGCCGTGACCAAAAAGTTAAAAATGAAAGAGCAACACATACGGTTCGACAATATCGAGAAAAGAGACGAAGCAACGATAAAAATCGAGGGAGTAAGGTAGGAAGCGCACGATCGATACGTTTCGTGGCAGGCCTCCAGAACCACCAGCACCATAATCACATCGAGGTCGGTAGCGAGATATTGGTGCCGGCGGCGCCATGTTTGACGGACGACAACGTGCGACAAAAGTTGGACGCCGGGGCGATTCTGGTCCACGGCAAGGAGGAGCTGCCCCTCGGATACGAGGAGCAGGACAATAACAGGAAACGTAGGCCGTACAGCACCGGACATATTAACCACGAGCGTATCAACAACCTGGAGAACGACGAGGAGCATCGACGTCTCAGCGACGACGAGGTGGTCAGGGTGCGTCGCACCGACGGTGGACGTCGACGTCTGCGATCAGCTGGCTCCGATCACGAGGAATACTACACGGGACGCAACAGGAACAGAAACGACGACGAGCAGTTGAGAGATAAAAACGCGAACGCCCGTATCACGCGTGGAAATCTGACCACGCACAGACAGAGCGCCACCCTGCCGAGGAGGAGGCGAAGACGAGCGTTGTCCGGAAGCTTCGCAGGCAACCCACTTCCTCCACATCGTGTCACACCTGACGGCACAGCTATCTACTATTGGTGCGAGCTCCCGCGTCGCCCCGGCTCACAGGGTAAATTCTTCTTCCCCACCCTGATCGACACCCCTCAAATACACCCCCCCCCCACATACAGCGTTTACTCGATACCGGCTGCTGCGTGAACGATGGCTTAATTATTTATCACGCATTTTGATTTGCAGGGTTTTATCGAACTTTTCGCTAAATTCTTCGTCGGAACGGTTCCACTAAATACTCCATCAAGACTTATCCACTATATATTCCATCGAGACGTTTCCACTAAATACTCTAGAGACGCTTTCACTAATTACTCTATCGAGACATGCCGACTAAATACTTCATTAAACCCTCAAGTTCCTAAACTTTCGGATCTATACATTTCTCCGATTCGCAATTATTACTGTATTTTATACTTGATACAAAATTGAAGGTCGTGGGGGAAGAAGTGAGAAACGAGCTGTATATATTTATCTTGTTAAAAAATATCGAAGCACTTGTAAGTAGATGTGCAAACTTGAAATCGTCACGAAAGAAACAATGTACCGAAAAAACTCTCCAACTGTTTTATACTACTGATAATTGAAATTCCAGCAGTCAAAAACTATGCACATTATTTGATCAAATTGATCGGAATTTTATTCATAAGTTAGCTGTGCAGAAATTTTGTACATAATTTAGCTGTCCTGAAATTTTGCTCATAGTTTAGCTGTACTAAAATTCTGTTCATGCTTGAACTGTACAGAAATTTTATTCATAATTTAGTTACACTGAAATGCTTTTCATAATTTAGCAACACTAAAATTCTGTTCATAATTTGGCTGTACTAAAATGCTGTTCATAATTTAGTTGTACTAAAATGCTGTTTATAATTTAGCTGTACTAAAATGTAGTTCATAATTTAACTGTACTGAAATTCTATTCATAATTTGGCTGCACCGAAATTCTGTTCATAATTCAGCTGTACTGTCAATATCAACTTTTAACCGCTTGACAAATTTCTTGTTTTTATAACTTGTCATAAATTTTCAATAATATTGAGAACTTTCAGAAAACTCCGAATTTAAACACAACTTTATAGAACTACGTACTTAAATCACACTTGAATACTTAGGTACTTATGTACATATTTACATACTTCGATTGCTACAACTCGATGAGAAATGTCTGAGAAAATTCTCGTTAATAAAAATGAATAAAAAGCGATCGTTCATCGGAGCAGCCGGTGTTACACCAGACAGCAAGCAGCCATATTGTCCATTCAGTCCGCAATGCTCGTGTATATTCATCGCTCCTTAAAACTACAAACCCGTAGAACCACGTTCTACCCATGACTGTGTTTATGAGGATGGTGAAATTGCAATGGCGGAAGGGAAGTGCGTTCCAAGGCGATTAAATTAATCACGACGTTGTATCGTAGTGGTGGTGGTGGTTTCAGACGTTCGACGATTAATTCGATGAATCAAAAACCGTTTACCCGACTAGTTTCACCACCGGTATAAACATGGTCATCCACCAGTGATGGGCAACTAACTATACCCACGGGCATCGATGGGCATTACCGCGTTCGTTAGGTTGTCAGGAACGGTGAGACTTTGTTATCTGTTTCATAGCTGCACACCATTGCCCGGGAGCTCTTCTGTGGGCACTTGATCTGCCCATCACTGGCCAACCACGATCAGAAAAACAGACATACGCAAACACCGTAATCGATACAGCGAAATTCATAGAAAACCACGTAATCAATTTGGTTAATACGCAAACCACGATCCGCTTTTTTTTTTACTTTCGTTCGACGACGTTCGATCTCACCCAGAACAGTTCGATCTCTGGTAGATCGGAAATCGAACGTTGATCCGAAAGACTAGTGCATCCATAGTTCGTGCTTATCTATTCTGCACACCAGTAGCCATTTGTATACCACCGTGTCACCATCATATACTCCTTTTGCTACACTTGTAAATTTTATACACCCTGTATAATCTGCTATGGATCCTATTCGACCATCGAAAATTCTCCTACGTAACTTATTGACGTGAATCGTTCGACGATTTGAATGCTCGTTGACAATAATTGAATTACCCTCGGTGTTTGTACAGAGCTGGACGACGGAGCTTATAACCCGTTGTGGACGATGAGAGGATTCACCCAGACGTTCCACTTCTGGAAAGAAACCAGACGAGCACAATCCGTTCCGCTGAACGCTTTTCTCACGTACATTACGTTGCCCTGGTGGAGCATTGCCAAAGGTATTACCAAGAAGTATACGAACCTATATACATAAAATATAAATACGATCTGAACGACAGTTGCAATTATAGAAATTGCATATTTGATCGTATCCTAAAAATGCGAATTTCTCTTTGTTTCAGATATTCTCGATCATCGAGAAGGACCCATTCTGACGTTTTAGCCAACACGATGTGACATTCTATTTTGATTTCCGAAGGATTCGCATTTTTCATTCGGTTTCTCACTTTGTACGCACTTGGATAGAAACGTGGCCCAACAAAATTGAAGTGTATAGAATAAGAAATAAACGAGATACTATTTATAATCCCCGTGTTTGTCGCTTTATTGCAGTCGCAACGAAATTCGTAGGGAAACTGAAGCAGTTTTGGACAAAGTGACTAAACAAACATTCCTTCGAGATCAATTTAAAGCTTCGTCCAACACGCACGAAAATAAGCATACAATAGATTTCCGCGAACATATTTCGCTGTACCTCGTCCGCCTCTCACAATCTATGTTTTTCTCTTTCGTCCATCTTCAGCTGACGTTATTCGCGAAAACGTCCAAGTGGTCGCCGAAATTGGTCCACGTGTGGTCCCATAACTCGGGATCCGCTCTCTTGTCCCAAGGGAGATTACCAGGTAGTATGGCAGTAGCGTTCAATCTCTTCAACTCGTCGCGCAAACTCTTCACGATCGTTGGAAACCTTGAACAAAATAAGAACACCCTTCACACGGTTGTCCCTTACATAGGATTTTGAACGATTAACCCTTTCGTATGAACATGAAACGTTGTTGTCGAAGAACCAAGAATACGAAGGTCATTTTTATTGGGTCCACCGGAAAGGTCTGTCCGATAATTTCCTTTCAAGTTTGAACACGTATGCAAATGCTCTTTTCGGCCACGTATGGTCGTGTCTCTTTATAACTGCACTTAGAAGTGCATTAAGTAAATGCATTAAGTCTAATGTATTAGTTGCACACAAATATTGAAAAATGGCACTCGTATATCATCAACCGTATATAAATTCATTGATTACATATCAACAGTATATCAATTCATTGATTGTATATTAATTCTATATTAATTCATTGATTGTGTACCAGTCGTATATCGATTCATTGATTGTATATCAGTCGTGCATCAATTTATTGATTTTATATCAATCATATATCAATTCTTGACATGACAGAACTTTCCGGTAGACGTATTTGCATGTCCACTCACTCGTTGACGAGATTATTATCCTCGCAAGGATCATCGCGAATGTTGAAGAGGCAGGGTGCGTGCAAGGGTTTGCACAACGGTAGACTGTCGTTCCTGGGTGGACATTTGATCATCGCCTGTTTCCGAAGTCTTCGCACAGTTTCCGCCGATAAAGTGAAACCCACGCTGGCAACTGCTCGACCAGTTGTGCTACCGATCACCCCGCCGATATCGTACACCCACTCTCTTCCTGAAGGTCCGTACCAACCGTCCCATTGTCCCTCATAAGTAGATCCTGTAAGATTATCGTCCGATATCAACGAATCAAGTTTACGAGCAGAATTAAAACATAATAAAACACTTGGATATCCAACACCGTCACAGAAACCGAAATACAATTACTTTTTACCCTGAATATACTTCCAATCGCCAATAGTGATCCCGGACACGCCGAAGATGTCGTCGATGTTGTGAAGTACAGATTTTCGAGGTGACTCGGTGTCTTCGCTCAGGGCGTTCCACAGGTCGAGACCATCTATGGTCAGATTCGATGGGTCTCCACCGGCAGCGGTCAGCAAGGTAGGCAACCAGTCGCTGATGTGAAACAGTTGTCTGCTGACTCTTCCAGGACGAATCAGTTTCGGCGACCATATTAACCCCGCTCCCCTAACTCCGCCTGAAAGAAAAATAAACGCGTCGAGCTACCACGAAGAAGTTGTTTCGATTGAATTGTTACAATTTGATAATTGATCTACGAGTATAGAGAATATTATGCCTTGAACAGACATTCTAACCAACCACATAATCAGACATTCAGCCTCGACAAGAACCACCGTTCAAAACCCTGTGTCTTAATTTTTAATTTTTAATCGAGCTCTCAAACATATACGACTGTTGTAAGAGGAAATACCTTCCCAGAGGGTGTTCTTTGTACCCCTCAGTGGCCAATTGGAGGCGGCATTCTGATTGAAACCGGCTGGTGGGCCACCATTGTCCGTGGAGAACACTATTATGCTGTTCTTCAGCATCCCCTTCCTTCGGAGTGCCTCAACCACCTGGCCCACCGATTCGTCCAACTTGCTCAACATACCTGAAATACAATTACTCTGTATATAAACAAATCTGCTCTATATAACACGACTTTGATTAACTCGATTTATTCAACACAATGTCGATCATCCAGAATTCATGCAACAAAATCGAGATAATCCACATTCATGCAACACAATGATTATCCAAATTTGTACAGCAGAAATTTTATCTTTCAAGTTTATACAGCACAATGCTGATAATACAACATTCGTGCAAAAGCAGTTTAATTAATAAAATTGATGCAGTAAGGCGTTGATTATCCGAATTAATGAAGCGATTATATAACAGATAGAATGATTATCGGATATCATTTCCATCGATGGCCGGATAATTCAAAGTGAACCAGTCGTACTCTAGTTACCAGCGAATCGTCTGCGATTGTAGTCGAAGATGTTGCTGAACTTCGCGACGTCCTGATCGGGCGCCGGAAGTGGATCGTAAGGGTTTCCGGAGTGCACTGCCGCGTGTGCCAGATAAAGAAACATAGGTCGAGTATCGTTGTGATTGGAGATCAAATTCACCGCCTCCGACGTGAATATGTCCGTGGAATATTGTCCATGAAGATCCCACGCTGCATCGAGTCCGCGTCTCATGTCCAAACCCCAATACGGCTATCGTGCAGACATAATCGATTAACGTAATCGTCACACGATCGACGTACGACGAGATCACTCACACTTTCGACGGCGGTGTGATCGAAATAGTCCTGATGTCCGCTCCAAAAACCGATATGGGAATCGAATCCCCTGTGAGTAGGTGTGTACTGCTTCGTATAGAATCCTAAGTGCCATTTTCCGACGATGTGCGTGCTATAACCGAGTTCTCGTAAATATTCCGGTAGTAACTTTTCTTGCAGAGGTAGTCCTCTTGGCTCGGCACACTTTAGAACCTGATTTAACGCGGCACGGTGTTAATTATTTCTCGAGCGGTTGATAATCAGATACGAGTTTAACATTTCACGAGTCAATGGGTAAAGGTCAGTAATCCTTTCCCTAGGTTGGGAGACGGAGATCGAATGGTACAGCGCACGAATTCTTGAAGGATGCAGTATGTCGGGAATATGAAATTATAGTGAAGCGATGTCGTGAAATTCGCAAGTGAAATGCACATCTTCGACTAGGCTAGGCATTAGATCACCGGGGGTTAGCTCATAGCGCCTCCATGCATCAAATTTCTACGAATAAGATCTCCACACGCGAGATCTCCACATGTGAGATTTCCATGCGTTACATCGCCACGCATTATATTCTTACGTGTAAGGTTTCCACGTACGAAATTACCACGTATCAAATTTCTACGCGTGAGATTTTCACACGCGTCAAATTTCTACCCTTAAAGATCGTCATCCCTTAAACTTCCACCTACAGAATCATCATATGTTAAATCTTTGCATATGGAGTACTATTTCCAATTATTTCCCGGTAGTGTCTCCCCCCTAGCAATATAATCGCAATTGCGCCTGAACCACCGAATATCGAATAACTAATTACGAGAACAAAATTAACGCGTAAAAAAGTCCGTGAATACGTTTAGCATACTGGCAACTATTACGACATCGTCGTACAGACCAGCTTCACCATACACATTACTGTTGTTGGACAATAATAAACAACTGGCAACCTCGCTAGCCTTATTTACAAGCTTATTGTCCGCTTAAACGGTTAACAACGATTAGATGCCCGTCCACGTACCCCGTGTTGCATTCCAGTGTGGATTGGATGTTTGCCGGTCATCAAAGCGCTTCTGGATGGTGTACAAATCGGCGAAACATAGTATTGATCAAGGAGGAGACCAGAGTAGGCTAGAGCATCGATATTCGGCGTTGGTATCTGACCGGAACCGTGAAATCCAACGTCGTTCCATCCCTGTTCAAGTTACAATTCGTTAAACAAAAATCGATCATGTTGCGGCACGCGACAAACACGCCGAACGTTTTGAAAAATTATCAATTAACTAAATATCTCGTTACTCGTTTATGAATAAACTGCGAATACCAATGGCTGTATATTGACCCTCATTTAGTCCTGATTCTCTAAACTTTCAGCGCGAATGACACATTCCTGACACGAGCTATCGACTTAAATTGAATATTAAAATTAACAGTGACTAACATATTGCGTTAATATCAATATGTAACAATAATGAATATCTATTAACAGTAACAGTAATGATTATCCCTACTTTAGTTGTAATAATGACTATACCACTTAACAGTAGTAAAAATAACAACACCTCATAACAGTAATAGTAATGATTATTTATTAACAATAGTAGTAACTATACTACTTAACAATAATAATAATGATTATTTATTAACAGTAGTAATGACTATACTACTTAACAGTAATAATAATGATTATGTATTAAAAGTGATAATACTGAATAACGTATCAATACCTCTGAAATATTAAAATGAATCGATGCAAGTCCGGCAAGAATCTAATTACGAACAAGTTAAGGAAAAAGCAGCCGATAAACAGATATGAGGATAAAAGCAGACGACTCACCAGATCATCGGCCAAAATGAAGACAATGTGTGGTTGCACAGCCGCAGCCACGTGACGAACGAAAGGAAGAATCAAAGAGACCCAGAAAACCGCAACCGGTGCTTCGAACATCCTGCTGGAGGTTTACCTACAGGACATACAGTTTCGTTCCTCGAGGAACTAAAAACCGGTTCCCTCGACGGTCTTCAAGTTTCTCAAACTCCCCGCGACGACGAGTTAATTGTCATGGATGTCACGACGATGTACGGGAACGCGAGTTTCGACAGATTACGTTTCGTGTTTTGTCGACGGAAAAACGCGTGCACGAGCAACCGAGCCGACGACCGATGCCACACTGTCTTCAGCTTCTCCTGTCTCGGATTCGCGAATGGTGGGGTCTTTGTTGCCACCGAGACACGCGATATCTTTCCACCAAGTTGACGATACTCTTCTTCGTCGACAGTTTCCGTCCTTATCGACCGGGGGAAGATTCGACCTCTAATAAGACCGATACCACACGACGTATATGTTCGAAATTGTGAGACAGAATAAGGAGAAGTTGTTACAACGTACATACTTTCTTATTTGTAGTGGATGAGTCAAACAGGAATATCGTCCGACGTAGCCTTGAGCCGTGACGGATCGAGGTTGTGTCAAAAAACGTTGTTAATAAAACGTGTTCACTATTGCACAATCTATCGTGTATTTTACAATGTTCGATTTCGGTACGAAAATAACCAGTCATCTAAGCAGCGGGTGACTTTTTAAAACATCAGTATGCGAATGTTATTCTCCTCGAATTATTTTAAACGTCGCTTTCGTTTTGATGCAAACACTAAGTAATTAACACTTTGTACTCGATGAAGAGTACAAAGTACAAATTTTAGTGATTGAAGATGGAAAATCGAAAACTGTTTGAAAATTTTGGTGAACTCTTTAAAATGTTGAAAGAAAAATGAACTCTTTATTATCTCTCTACTGTTTGCTTTATTATTATCAGTATTATTAATAATTAATAATTATCATTATTATTAAATAAATAAAATAATATAATTATTATTAAATGATTCAAATATATAATAAATGTTTTATTATTTTTATTATTTGATTGCCGCTATTAGCCGTTCCATTATGTTTATAGCTCGCATGTGTAACAATATTTAGACAAAACATACCTATTCCCAATTACTGTATTAAACAAAGTGGCGAGTGTGACTTTTCGATCGCGGAGGGTTAACTATTCGAAAAAATGAACTATTATTCGAAGCATTAATAATCTGCACGAAAAAAAAAGGAAACCGCGAGCGTGCAAAAACGACACAAAGAGTGTCTGGGTCGAAACGTAAAAAGCGTTTAAAAGCATATATTGACAGAGATAAATTTCAGAGAATCGTGTTTAATGTTTCTCTATTTCCTTAACGAGGTTTCGTCACGCAGCCTTTTACCGAAAAACGACGATAAGCAATCGGCGACGGCGTCAAAAATTGCGCGCTGTTCTTTACTCAACGACGAAAATGGGAAAGGTCGATTAAGATGATTATCGCGAACGAACAGGTGCCATGCAATTTGGCGGGGGCTGTTAGATCAAAAATGGGAAACGGTTGTTCGATGGTTGATTGCAACGATCGGTAGTCTAGCTCCATAGTATAACCACACGTTGTGTTAATTCAGTGAGCTTGTTCAACAGATATTTGCAACAATTCGTGGTTCGTTCTTACGGTTCTGAATTATGCTAATGCGAATAACCGGAGCTTCCCTCTCGAGCTAACTATAATTGACTGTAATTATCATCACTTGACCTCCGAGAGCAGGGGACAATTGCTATATAGTTTATTAATGAATGGCGATAAACAGTGTGGCGTTCGAGCGTGCATAGATATGTTATACATATACATAATGCATACATGAATGTAACGCGTGGGGATGGAAATCGTGGAAATCGAACGGGTAGAAAACTGTCGCCTGAAAATCAGAAGCTTGGTGCTTCTATATGTGGGATTTCTACACGCAGGGATTCGCGACGCGTGGAAATCTAGTATGTAGAAATCCAACGTGTGAGAATTCAACGCGTGGAAATACCACATGTGGAAATCAAACAGATGGAGAACCATGACGCGTGGAAATCTAACGCGTGAAAATTCATCGTTTGAAACTCCAATGCGTGGAAGTTTCACACGTGGGAATCTAATGCATGGAAATTCTCAACGCGTGGAAATCCTATGTGTGTAGAAATCTCACACGTGGGACTGTGATGGATGAAAATTCATAACGCGTGGAAATCCAAAATGTGAAAAATCAACGCGTGGAAATTCATATGTGGAAATGAAACAGATGGAGATCCACGACGTGTGGAAATATCACACGTGGAAATCCCACACATGGGAATCTAATGAAAATTCATAACGCGTGGAAATCCAAAATGTGAAAAACCAACGCGTGAAAATTTGATGCGTGGAAATCTCATATGCGGAAACCTAAGAGATATAGATCCACGACGCGTAAAAATCCACGCATAGATACGTGACGGTTAAATATCTAACGCGCAGTAACGTAACGTGTGGTTACACATCACCTAGTACATACTAATCGCACCTTCGTCTCTTTCAGCGTAAAATGTCTCTAAACATTGCTTTACCAATTTTTGCGCTACTTGCCAATGCAACTAACGAAAATAACGTCGGTTACAACCACTTAGTCCAAAGCACGGTACTAAGATGCAGCAATAATTATCTAAATTAAATTCAACCTTCCACGAAAGATTATTCGTTCTATAAATTCTCTTGTATCTTTTCTTTTTAGGTGACAATCCTGCGAAACTGCAGACCGCGCGTCCATCACACCGCCATCTTGCTGGCAGGGGATTTCGATGAATTCTTGCAAGAATCACAATTTTGCAATGTTCCAGTGGCTCTGATTTCAGAATCGAAATCGAACGCTTTCAAGTTCTACACGCTAACTCGATACTCTTACAAGGCGTTCAAGACATTCTCGTCTTTGCAATTGTTAGTCAAGTTGAAGGAATTCGTTGTTGTCGCGAAATCGCAACCTCTGCTACGATTGCTCCTACAAAGGATAAGGGACTCCACTTGGTCCAATTCCAACGAATTCTACATTTTGATCGATAGGAAGACCGAGAACTATGGCTGTTCGAACGCGTACAGGTATCTCTGGGCCGCCTGGGAATACGATCTGTTGTTCTCGATATTCTTGTGCGTCGATCCTGTCGATGGACTCTTGATTTATACGTACAATCCCTACTCGAACGTGATTCCGAGCGAATGGCAGGATGCTGGAAGATTTAAGGGCCGCAACGGGCACCCTTGGATATTGATGAAGAGGAAATATCAAGATGGTAATCATATACTTCAATATTCATGATATATTTCATTTGACCTGCCCAAAAAATATTTTTAAACCTTCTTCAATAGGAAACATCAAGATGGTAGATCATACACTTCAATATTTATGATACTTTTTAATTTCACATGTCCAAAAAATATTTTTAAAGCTTCTTTAAGAAGAAATTTCAAGATGGTAGATTATACACTTCAATATTTATGATATATTTTATTTGACCTCTTCAAAAAATATTTTTAAAGTTTCTTCAAGAGGAAACATCAAGATGGTAGATCATATACATCAATGTTTATGATATATTTTATTTTACCTCTTCAAAAAATATTTTTAATGTTTCTTCAAGAGGAAACATCAAGATGATAGATCATATAATTCAATATTTATGATATATTTAATTTGATCCCTCCCAAAGAGACCTTTTCGGTTCTTCAAGGTTCTCCCGTGTCTAAATTTAATTTTTCTTTTCAAATTCAGCACCCAATGGCCATACATACATACATTTTTCATTCCTATTATAACATGAATATTATAATAGCAATATATTACAAATACCCTAGCGATTCTTTTTACTTAAGCACTTTATTTAATCAATGTAAGCTAACTAGAGTAAAACTGCACGAAAGAAGCGAGGCTTTCTTTAACTTCAACAAAAATGATTCCTGGTAATTTTAATGGTAGATAATCGCACTTGAAAATGTCACGATATGCGATCAAATAGAAGACCGTAAATTATTCGAAGGTCCAACGATATGCAAGAATTTGAATTTCGACAAAACGACCAACTTGAACGGATACGAAGTCCGATTGAACGCGATCGCGTTCATGCCACACCTGGGTATAAATGCGGAGAAATCGGGATTGGACAAGTTCTCCGGCAACAACGGCGAAATCATGAAGCTGGTGTTCCGTAAACTGAACGCGAGCTTGAACGTAATCGTGAATAATGGGACTATTTACGATCTCGGCGGTGTCGAAAGCCATGGATATCCTGTGGGAATGTTGGCGGACGTGGACGCCGGCAGGGTGGACATAGGAATGAACGCCAGGAACTTGTACGCGATGTGGAAGCTCGGGTACGTATCTCGACAAACTCGTGACCATAATCTCCTTAGGTCATACAAGGATGGACGAACACATGCGGATTTCTCGTTTCGTACGATTTTTCGTTAAATATTGGTACTCGAACGGCGACTTACATTCGTAATCTTCGACATTTTAAAGGCAACTTGAATCAATATTTTTAAACTAAATTTACAGTGCTGTACACTTGATCTTTAAAGTTAGTGAAATGGGCAATTGTGGCAATTAATAGCAGAAAATAATAATTTCCACAAGATTGGTTAATCCTTATCATTCCTATGTGGAACGTAACCTGACGTTGAATTTCTCTTGAATTGTATAAATAATTTACGATAAATTAAAAATATATTCGTCTGCACTACTGCAATACACTTGATTAAAAATCCATTTGGTGATCTATTGTGTTAATTAAGAAGCTGCTAGGTGAAATTGTGACGTGCAACGGGATGAACTCTTCGGTTAGAATGTTTTCGAGATACCATTTTTCTATAACAAAAATCCTTTCGAGGGTGAAGGGTTGAGCCGTGACATGGCAGGTTCATAACGACACAATTACATGTTCACGGTGTAGAAATCTTATTAAATCATGGCATACGTGTTGCAGGTCCACGTATCCACACGATCAGGATGGTATATGCGTGATCACCCAACGAACAGGACAAGTGTCGGAATTCGCTAAAGTCGTGTCGTTCATGTCGCCTTCAGTGAAGATCGCGAACGTTGCGATTATGCTGGTTACATTTTGCCTGTTGACGAAATACAAAGGATTTTTTCCAGCTTTCATGGACCTCGTCCGAATAATAACATCAGTGTCCATACATCGTATTCCGCATGGTTCGTCTAGCAGAATATTCTTCATCAACGTGTTCGTGTTGGTAGTGATAATGAACTCGTTGACGCAAAGTCATTTGGCCTCCCTACTCACTTTACCGGTATTTAGGCCCAATATTAGAACGCTGGAGGATCTCAAGGTATGCGAGGGTTGATTTTGTTCGAATTGCCTTGCGATAGATCACCGTGGTTTAGATTTTTGCACGTTAGATGCGTGTGAGAGGCATTTTCATATGTAGGCTTTTACATATGTAGACTTTCTAGGTGTAGGATTCCCACGCGTGTATTTTCCAGTTTCAGAATTTTTACTTATAAGACTTCTAGGAGCTGAATTTTCACGCGTTGAATTTCTATGTGTAGAGTTTCCACGCGTACCATTTCGACCCCAACAAATTTTACATATACGATTTCCACATATTGCGTTTACCACGCGTAGACTTTCTATGTATAAAGTGTCCACGTGTAGAATTTCATTTTTTAAATTTTTGTGAGTAGGGACACCACGCTCCGAATTTACACACATTGAATTTCCATGTGTAGAATTATCACGCGTAGAATTTGCAGACATAGGAATTCGACGCGTAGATTTTCTACCCCTTGAATTTTTACATATATGGATTCCACACACAGATTTTCTGTGCGTATAGTTTCCGCGCATAGAATTTCCATATGAAGAATTTCAACATGTAGGACTTCCACGTGTAGGTCTTTCACATGTAGGATACCCACACGTAGAATTTCTACCCTTAGTATTTTTACATATACGGTTTCCACGCGCAGAATTGTCACATCTAGAAGTTTCACGACTTGAATCATTTACTGTAGAATCTCCACACGTTGAATCATCCACAGTAGAATCTGCACATGTTGAACCATCTATAAAATCTCCACATTTATACCCTCACCTGTAGAATCTCCGCTTGTAAACTCACCATACGCTGAATCCCCGCGTTCAAAATCTCCCTGCTTCAACCAACTCCATATGTGTGCATTTCGAAAATATCAAATCCAAAATATAAGCAAAAAGATCGCATGGACAGCTACCATAATCGCAATCAAGGATCCATTAACGTCTGTCTGCAGAGCTCCAACAACACGATATACGGATCGGTGTATCACTTTAATCAGCTGCAGGATCAGGAATTAAAGACGCGTTTCCGTGCGGTCTCGTACGACGAATGCAAACGACGTGTCGCGATTTCACGACACGCAGCCTGCATGGACGATTGCACCCACCTGTACGTGAGGATCAGAAACGACAGCATGAAGTTCTTCCGATCGCGAATGATACAGCAGCATTTGCAAGTGTACGTGACGAGGGAGGATTGGTCGTTGCTGGCTCCTGTGACGAAAGTGATACAAACCGCGGTCGAGGCTGGTATAGTGGTGATGTGGAAGAAGGTCAGCACCCTGGCGATGTATCGAGCGTGGCAGAGGAGGGTGGCCGTGCAATACAGAAGCTACAGAACATTGCGAATGAAGCACGTCGCGTTCTGTTTCTATATGTTCGCAATCGGCTGCTGTTTGGCCACCGTCGTCTTTGTTCTCGAGATACTCGTCGCGCGATACGCGTGTGGAATAACGAAGATGTTCAAAAAGACGTAAATTCTATCGATTAACGAAAAGGGTACGAGCTGCGAGAACGATATACGTTTATTTATTCTTCAATTTCAAAATATACGTGCATTATGCGTTGGTAGGTTCAGTGTCAACACATTGAGTGCCACCCTACATCAGTTTCAATTTCTTTTAGGAAGTGATTTCATTTTCGACAAATTTTATAGACGATTTTCATAATATTCTACCCTGGTTTATTCGATAATATATTTACAACAATTTTGGACACTTTGTTACGTTAAATGTTTCAACTAAGATTAGCGATAGATTTATGTATGAATTCATACGTGACTCGTATGTGGATGATGAGGCGATCAAAATGTTAGTATGTCCACGTATTGAAAATGTAAGAATTTTCGTACAAAAGTTACTCGATTTAATAAAACAAATATAATACGTAATACGTACTTGATGGTTGAACTTTGATACAACTACAGGAAACGTCGACCGTTGCATGAAATGAGGAGCAAGAAAGGACACGAGCAGAAAGAATGTTAATTGGTCAATATTTTATTTATTCCATCACTTTATTTTAAACAATTTGTTCATTCGAAGGATCTCTTAAATCCCCTTGAAATGAATATGTTATAGTAAATACGTTCCTTTTTACAATTTATACCATATACACAATAATAGTAATAATAATAATAATAATAATAATATTAATATTAATAATAATAATAAAATTATTAATAAAATTAATAATAATGAATAATAAGAATATAATGATAATGATGACAATGGTGACAATTAATAATCAATAATAATTCATTAATAATAATAATCAGATTAATCATAATGCAAGCCTACGGCGCAAAAAAGAAAAGACAAGAAGAAAAAGAAACAAAACGTAGAGTATACGACACAGTGAAACCGTCTTCAATTCATTATCTTTTAACCGACGGTTATTTACCTATCTTATGTACGCAATTTACAAACCGTTTGTCAGCTGCGCAATTAAATCTTTCCCCGCTATTTATTTTTTTCTTCATCCCCATTTTGTTGCGATTCTATCTCCCTCTTTCTCTCGTTTTTATTCACTTTGTTAGTAAAACACTTCTCACTCTCTCCCACTCTCTCAATCCGCTTAAGCTGAGATTACTATAAAATAGATAAAAAAGCCCTGCTCGCAAAATATCTTGCAAATATATAGATATATATATATGTATATGTATATATGTATATATTGTCACGGTCTCTTTCTCTTCTTTTTCCCCCCCCGTTCACTCTCGTCTCGTTTCTCTCCTCTTTCTCACTGTTCTATATCGATTCTTTATACCGGATGCGAGTGTGATCGATCGAATTCAAAGACGAATCCGTATAGAAATTAATTTTTCCTTCGATCTTCGAGGATCTTACGGCTAGGCAAATTGTTCTATATCCACCATTTTGTGCTGGTTGATCCTCGAATGGGACGGGTCAATCGTGACCTCGATTTATCTAACGCGTGTAATCGTGTTTCGATGAAAGTTTCGTATCATAGTTGTCGGAATCGGGATTTCGAATATGGGAAAATAAAAGACACGGTAGGCTCTCGTTATATTGCCAACTTTATACGGACCTCGCGCACGTCGCTGTAACTCCATCGCCATTTTAACTTTCGGACGTATCCGATCGCGTATTGTATTGCCACGCGTCATATTGCCACGCATTGAAACTACAACAAATTGCAACGCGCGTTGAAACAACCACGAATTGCAATAGCTGCTCGTTGTACAGTCACGCGTTGCATAGCCATGCATTTTATAGCTACACGTTGTATAACCACACGTGCATTGTATAGTCACTCGGTTACATCGCCGTGCATTATATAGCCACGTGTTGTACACTCAAATATTCCTCGACAAATCGCGAAGCATCGTCCAACCCAATATATTGCCAATTCTAAGAATCTTCCGCTGTCCCGGCCATGGCAATATAGCGAGAGTCTATCTTCGTACTAAAACTCGTACATGGACCACGAAATACGCGTTTACTCGTTAAAGGTTTAATTATATCTGAAACGATATGGAACCTAGATCCGTGTCAGTAGATTTTTATAACCGGAACTGTTCTTCGAACTTGATCGAACAGTATAATAACGGGTCACGATTCAACCGGGGGAGACTAATGAACTCGTCGTGTTTGTAGACGAAAAAACATGCAAAACTTAATGAACCATTTTACTAAAAGATTTTCAACGACATAGTTACACTTAGATTAAAAATAAAATACACCATATTAGCACGCGTCGCTGGCAGGAGACGAAATTCAACCGAATGAAAGTTTCAACAGGTTTCTTTTTTTTTTCTTTAAGTAACAATAAAAAGGATTCGTCCTCGACGTACACTGCACACTCTCGCTGTCACTTGCTTCGTGATTCTTTTGTTTAAAATTACATTCTTCTAGCGAATTGAAATGTTGCACCACGTTCATCGACATCTGTTTCCGCGAACCACCCTCAGCAGCGTTCCGCGCCAATAAATACAAATAATAACACGTTAATCAACGTTACTAATTAAAATAAATAAAAAGCAAGTAAGTAAGTAAATTATCTTTCGTTAAGCGAGTTTGGTCTCTCCTTGGTGCGGTTGC
This sequence comes from Coelioxys conoideus, assembly GCA_947623535.1. NCBI lineage: Eukaryota > Metazoa > Arthropoda > Insecta > Hymenoptera > Megachilidae > Coelioxys > Coelioxys conoideus. The sequence continues at coordinate 13,633,754 of OX392459.1, forward strand.
CATTCTATCTATCATTTTCTTTTGTTTGTGTTTTTTTTTTTTCTTTTTTTATTGCTTCCCTCTTTACATTTGTTCGACTTCCTCTCTCGCACACTCGTACACACACACGCACTGACTTGTACACACACACACACACACACAACACACGCGTGCTCTTTCGATCCTGCGAATCTGCTTGCTCGCTTGCTTGATTGCTCTCGTTTGTCTGGCCGTATCTTTGAGATGATCTCTTATCGATCGTGCTCGATCGACGGACGATCTCGATCATCCTGTGACGACGGAAATCGGAAATCGTCGAGGGGGACTCTCACGAGTGAAGGGTAGATGTCTCCCTTCGAAAACGTGACGGACTAGCGTCGTTCACAGACTGACAAGAAGAAGATACCCTCGTTGAATCGTAGTAAGACGATCACGTGGAAACTACCCTTCGAATCGTGTACAGAGTCCGCCCTCTGTTACGTTGATCGCGCCATCACGATAAAAACTAATTCAACTATTTACACGGATTGTTGGCGAACGAACTCTCCGGTCGTCGTCCTTCTACCTCCCGTAAATATAAAAAACAACTAGAAACGTAGAAATTGCTTAGAAATCGAGGTTCTTCTCATTGGTTCCTGTCGACCTTCAAACGCTACGGTGGGGATCAACGGTATTCTATGTGGTCTTGGCAACAAGATACAGTACGGTCGCAATTAAAAAAATTAAAATTATACTTTTCCCACATCTACGCTCAAACTATCGTGTTACGAGTATCGTCCGTATTCCCGGAATCCTGAATATTCGTGTTGCAAAAATTTCGAGTACTCAAATTCTCGAAGTTTTAAATTTCGCGAAAGTTCCTAACCCATCGAACTACCGAAATGCATAAATTATTAAATCCCGAAACTGTAATTATTCCAAATCATAAATTCTAGCAGCAATTGTAACACCGAGCATCGGCAATTTAACCGTATAATTTGCTTATATCGAGTGTCGATACTCGTCGTTAAAAAACGGATGTTGTTTTCGATTATTCGAATAATGCTTTCTCATCGCCGTAGCGGTTGAAGATCGAAACTCGTAAAGACAATGATTTTCGGCAACTAACCACAGAGCCGTTCGTTTGTGAATTCGGTTGTTCACGCGATTTCGACCGTATACGACAGTATATTAAAATAATGATCGTATAATACTATCAATATAATAATATAATTATGATTGCATGTCTCTATGTTTTACATATGTATATATATATATATAATATGCTCGTAAGTGAATGTACGCGTGTGTGTACGTATGTATAATATGTATATAAATATGTTACAATTACGGCGCAGCGGGTAAAGAAAACACAAAATTATAAAATAAAACGGTAATTGTTACATATAATACATAATGTATATATATATAAGTTATATATAACACACGAATATATATAATTTATATATATCGTATATGTATACGCTCGACAAATTTCTGTTAACCGTCGAAAATCGTTTCTGCTGCTGTATTTAGGTACAATATACAATTGTCGTTTGTGACATGCATTGTTTATTAACCGTTTCTTCCTTGCATTCGTACATGCACCCACACTCACGCACGCAGTTACACACAGAAACAGGCAACACACACGTTCCTCACATTTGCCATTTTCCTTTCCTTATTTTTTCATCTCCCCTTGTCATTCATTCCTATAAATACCTCAAAAAATAATAATAATCATAGTATATCAATAACTCAATAATAATAATAATATTAATAATAATAATAATAATAATAATAATAATAATAATATTAATATAATATAATATATATTAATAATAAAAGTAGCAATAATTACAATATATAATATATATATCTATATATATATATGTATATACAGATATATATACATATATACATATGTAATATAATAATATGGTATAATGTATGCATAATATGCGTAAAAGTTTTTCCTTAGTATCGCAAAGAAAAAATCACGCGATCTGATCGATCGATTAAAAAGAAAAAAAAAAAGAAACAAGAGAAAGAAGAAGAAAAAACGCGCGTTAATCACTGTCCCTCGAACAACCTCGTCTCTTCACGTGGCGATAATCAGAACGGCAGCACCATTCGCTCTCTTTGTCTTTCTTTGGAGGTCTGTAGGAACACGTATATAAAATCTTTGCCCCAAAGTAAATGTACAATCGTGAAATAAAAGAAAGAAATACAGAAAAGAATGGATAACAGTATGCAAATAATAACGCGTTTCTCGAAGGAGAACCTGAGCTTGCGAGGACGCGTTCGCATCCCCGACGAACGTGTGTACACGCGGAATTCGTTCTTTTCTTTTTTTTTCTTTTTCTAAAATCATCGCAAAGACGAATATCACGCGAGTCGCAAAGATCTTCGTGTCCGTGCGTTCTTTCCGGTACAGTTCGCTCTTTTGCTTGTCGATCACGATCGCGGACTGACGAGATCGAAGGCCTGATATTTTATGTACGTATCCGCTACAAATACGTGTGCTGCTCGAAAATATCAAAACATACATACATTCTTTTTTTTTTAATAGACTTCTCTCTTTTTATTTTTAGTCGCTTTATCCTTTAGTCTGCGTGCACACGCGCACGTGGTATAAAATTGTATCCCGTGAACCATTGGACCGCGCTTAGTTATTTCTACGGGCCCCTAAACGAGTCTCGTCAACCCGCGTCCAATCCTTCGCTTATTTCCGCTAATTAGTCATTCTCCTTTATCCTACTATCCGCTCGGAAAAAGCGTCAGCAACGGATCGACGGACGCAACGTTTGTTCGGATGTCTCTACGGGTATACGTACAATAGATTGGTCCAATTTCCGCTGTTTACTACGTCGATATAAATTCTAACAAAATGTAAACTCTAATGCCTCGTCGTGATTTCCGATCGAATTTGAAATTTAATTCCGATATGTTCCGACTAATTGTAGAGACAGGATTCCCTCGTTTCTGGTCCAATGAACGTCCGTCGGTCTCGCTGCTAACGATCCCGCGGGATCTCCTTCGCTCTCTTTGCTTCTCGCTGACGTCGTCGAATCGATTCCGTTCGCTTTGCGTGTAACAGGCTATCTGTCCACGAATTCGGATCGCTCGAAATTTGAATTGCGCCGAATTCGGGTCACATCGAATCACAGTAGCGTCGAAATCGGATTGCAGGAAAAACGGATCGCGTCGAATTTGGACTGTCCTGAATTTAGATCGCGCGGAATTCGAGTCGTGCCGAATTCGTGTTGCGCAAAATAGTTCGTGACGAGTTTTCGATCTCGTTAAATTTTCTCGCTTTGTGATTCTTCGTGAACAGAGGACATCGTACCCAGGCCTCGTTGCCTTCAAGTTCTCGCAGACATTCTCTCGGATACATTTGACAGTAACATATGAGAAGCGCTGAAGTGCGCGCGCACACGACGGTTTCTCACTTTGTCGATGACGGAAGGAACCAAAAGAAAAGTGAACTTAACGAGACAAATAGCAAGGAAGAAAATGATAATCGATTCGAGTGTGTCACAATGATGAAGAGTGATCGATCGAGCAGTACGCGGTAACCAAAGTGAAAGTTTTGAAATGAAGATCACAAGAATCGGACTCGGAATGAACGTTCGGGACAAATTCGGCGGACATGTATAATTATCTTGTTGTGTACGTGTATTTTTAATATTTTTTCTTTTTCATTCTTATTTACCAGAAATTTCCTGATTCTCGATAAGACTTGTGGTAGCAAAAATTGGGGCGGGCCGACTCTGTCGCGTCGTTGGAACGACGACAGGTCACCCTCAAGGCGGCGGCACTCGCAAATACCTATTTACAAAAATATACACATGAGCAACTTACTTATCCGTTATGCTTTTCTTTCTTTCTGTCTTGTTTTTTATTTTTTCATTTTATCTTCTTTACACGTCCGATGTAACGAGAGAGCGTTAACGCGGTTTCTATCTCTTCGTTACGCATTAATTATTTTTTGTTTCTTTGTTTATCGTCTGGTGTCTGTACTCGCTTTCTTTCTCTCTTCTCTTTTTTTTTCTCTCTCTCTCCCCCGTATAATCGCACTATTTATAATGTGGTGTATGCGCTATGTATAATTATCTGAATATTCTTTTTTTATTTTCTCATCACTAGAACCTCTACTTATTCCCCGTTTAATTCTAAGTAATTGTAAATAATATGTATTGGTTGTTTGTTTCTGTTACCATTTAACGTTGTTTTTCCTTGTTGCGTATTTATTATCTAATCTAAGTTACCTTTTGTTTGTTTGTTTGTTTGTTTGTTTTACTTTTTTCCGTAACCTATCTACAAAAGAGTCGTGTCTTTCGTTCACAGACGTCAGACCATTTTTGTATAGTAGTCGGTTGTAGACCGGTTGGATCAACCGTTGATCATTGTTGCTCGTGGCGCATCTCCAACGAAGAGAAATGCATCATCACACAAAATTATTCCCGCCAGTCTCTCTCTAGTTCGCGTTCTACCTATACCCCTCGCCAAGGAATTTCGCGACCGCCATTCTACTATTTCATCTTCTTTCTCGCTCGCTAAAAACGAAACGCCAGCGTGCGCGACGCGTTGGTTCTCTCTTCATTAAATATATTCATATCTATATATTTATAATTATTTATATATTTATATAGGTAATAAACTATATGCATATATGTATATCATTGTGTTTTCGTCGCACTCGAATCGCCGAGACGAGACTCATGCTTCAGGTAACGTCGGCTGCGGCGCACCGTAAAGCGAGAACACACGGGCGCTTCTGTGGCACTTCTTAATTCCTTCTTCCTTTCGTCGATTCTTCACCTATCGTTCCTATTCAATTTTCATTTACAAAATCGATTTACTCCGAAAACAAAAATAGTGACTACGTGCTTTCCCATTCTCCTTTTTGTCTCGCGATATGCGCGCGATAACATCTTCCTCCTTCGTCTTCTCTCGATCTCTTCCTTTCGAAAATAAGTAACTCCCGCTACGCACAGAATACGAGAGATTCTCTACGCACCGATCACGGATCGACGAGATCCATCTTCGACTGTCCACCTGCAGACGAGTAACTTGAATTGACTATAAAGTTGGTGCTAGGAGCGTTACAAAAATTCCCCGGGACGCCTCCTAAACCTCCTAACGTAGAAACTTCATAGAGCTTTCTCTTTCTCTGACTGCTGTAGCAAGTGGATTCGACAGTTCTCTTGCAACTACCGATACGTAGTTGCTCCCCCGGACCACCGATTTTCTGCACCCCAGAAAAACAGTCCTTAATTATTAACAAACTCACTTCTGACCTCTCTCCCTTCGCGAACCTACACGATACACTGTCGCGCGTCGTTGCACGTCGTGTTTCGCGCGACGTTCATTCCAGACGGCTTTACGTGAACATCGTTGGATACGTGGCCATGTTCTGAGGGAGAGAAGTGATGTAATTGGGGGTGGGCGGTCGGGGGCTATGCCACTGTGGTCAGAGATCTCGAAGCTTCTTTATACCGGCTTGAACATAGCGTACTAAATCGCGCAGCGAACTTTTCAGCGTGAGGGGTCCCAGCTTTTCATCCAGCTCGATGAAAAAATCTGCAATCGAACAATGACGTTTAATCCAAAATACCGAAGACGTGTCCGCAAGTACGAGACAGAAAATGTAGGTAACTCACCTCTGTGCTTCTCCGTCACCAGAGCGTTAGCCTGATCCCAGAGATCGTGACAACTCAACAACAAACCAAACTGATAATTTTGTTTCGCCATCGCATTGTGAACACTGAGCGGAACGTTAACGTGAGGAGCTGCCTGCGGTTGACCCGAGGCAGCTCCTCGATTCGCCAGTTCGCCGCTGCTGTAACCGGAACTCTGGCTGCCGACGGAGCCCACGGAACCGGCCGGCGACGGTGTGGGCGACAACGAAGGCGTCCCTTGACCTTCCGGTTGCACCGGGGTCGCTTGAGCGGGCTAGAAACGCAAGCAGTTCGTTTCAACGGCTCTCGATCGATCGCGAAGGAAACTTTCGCTGGTCTGGGATGCACTTACTTTCTGATGATAGTCGCTAAGGATCTTCTGGGTCTCCTTCACTTCGTGTTTGCGCATCTTGAACAACTTCAAGTATATAAGGGATTGGCAAAAGAGACTGAAACAAAACAACCGGATAAGAGAGTGTTTCCTGAAGGACACGCGCGACGTCGACGGAAAGCACCGAAGCGGGTACTCACCTTAGAATGGCTAGCTTGTTATGTATACTGCTCTCCGGCGAGTTGTTCTGCTGGCTCTTGAACTTCGACGAGATGTATCTGGTTAAAGGGTGGGCAAATCAGAGATCGCAATAATTAGAAAGTACCGTTCGCGGAGTGGTTCGGGGTTAATTAGAGATGTACTCACTTGATGAGACTTAGAGTATCCTTGTACATGGTGAATGACGCCCTCTCCGTGACAGGATCCGACTCCATGGCGTTGCCAGTGAGCAGGAAACACAGAACGGCTTCCAGGTAAAGCATACCCTGCGCCGTGAGTTCGCACTCCTTGTCGGCGCTGTGCTTCAGCCGTTTCGCTTCCATCAGGTACTGATTCTGGTCCCTGTGATCGAACGCGTCGAATCAAAAGACGTTCTTACACGTTTCTCGTTAACTCGCGTACAATTTTAGCGCGAAAGTTTACTCACCACCTGTCCTGATCCTCCAAAACTTCGTTCTGAGGATTGAAGTAGGAATAATAAACGCGTTGAGGCGGCGGTGGTGGCGGCAATAAGCTGGTGTCAGGCTTTTCTTCCCGCTCGTGATTTGTTGGTTGTATGTCGCTTTGCTGCTCAACAACGACCGACATTTAGCTTATGCAATCGCAGGGTATTTTTGTGCGAGTCGCGAGAGATGCATACCTGATTGGAAGAGGACCTGGACGCGACAGCTTCGACGTCCGCGTGTTTCCTCTTTCTCTTCTTCCTCTCTTTGTGCTCGCCTGAACCCTTCCCTTTCGTCTCTATGGAACACACAGTACTGAAACTGGACACAGAACTACAACTTGGATTACGTTTCCTCTTGGGCGCGCTACCCGCACCACTAGCACCACTACCACTTCCACTAGCACCTCCACCGACGATACCGGCGCCGAGTCCGATGCCGCAGTTGCTCTTCGAGTCCGGTATAGGTTCGCCTTTGATCACAGCACGATTCTTCAGCTCGCCGTCGACTAGCAACCCGTCACCGTGGATCCTCGGATCCGCGGGTAATTGTTGAGGCGGTGGCGTGTCGATTATCTCGCCCTCCTCGGGCGTGGATGGTCGAGCAGTTTGAGTGGTCAACGCGGAAGCCTGTCTGGATGACGGCCTGGTGTCCGGAAGCTCCGTGCGTTGCCTCAGCTCCTGTCCTCTGGATAGCTGCGATAGGTGCGGAAGTCTGCTCAACTCGATCCTGCAGAACAAGCTCGGCACCCCGTTCACGTAGGTGAGAGGCGAGAAAGACTGTATCAAGCTGGATGCCTGAGACGACGGTCTCTTGTAAGGACTGTCACCGCCGGTCGGCGTGTTCGCGGAGTTGGTGTATTCCTGCACGTAGATGCCACATTTTCCTCCGCCTTTGCCACCCTTCCCTCCTTTACCGCCAACCTTTCCTCCGCCCATCGAAGACGAGAACACCTTTCGGAGCGTGTCACTCTTCTTCTTATCTTGCACGTTACCCGCGTCCTCCTCCTGCAACTTTGGACCTGGACTGTTATCGCTGTCCGAGTTCTCCGGAGAAGTCGCCCTGGTCGGCGGTGCTCTCGGCCTTGGTGGTACCCTGGGTTAAAGTAAAACGTTTCGTTAGCCCACACTGACCTATTCCAACTTGCAACAAACAAACGAGATAAGAACTGAACTTACCTGGCAACTTGGATACGATTTCTCACGGACATCTCGGACTCGCTATCGGAGTCGGACCCACCGACGTTGGTCACCCTCGAGTTGGATCTTCTTGGTTTGCCCTTGGCCGGACTCTTCTTCTTGTCCTGCTTCTTGGACGAGTCCGCCGGTTTGCTTCTCTTGATGGAAACGCTTCTCCAACGCGCGCTATCATCTTCCGAGGCACTGTTGTTCTTTCTGGCGGGAGGACCCTCGTCCTCGCTGGAGCTGCCGCTGACTTGCGAGCGTCTCTTCTCGGTGATGGCGGTATCCACCGGTGATATCCTGGCCGGTCGATCGCTGTCCGAGTCGCTGGAAGCTTCTTGCGATCGGTCGTCGCTGCCGTCGTCGCTGGTCGTGATCATGGGCTTCGAGACGGGCATCTTTCTCTTGATGGAATTAGGAACTCCTCTCGTTCTGCTGCGAGGCTTGCCATTCTTCAGACTCTCGTCCGACGTCCGGTGACCACCCTTCGGGCTCTTGGTCGGTTTTCTGGGTCGTCCGCGTTTCCTGGCATCGGCCACCTTCGGTTTCTCCGCTTGTACCCGATTCTCCTCCACCGGCTGGCCCTTCTCCTGGTCCGAGGACCGATAGCTGTCGCTGTCGAGCACGCTGATCATCGTCGGATTATGGGTCCTCTTCACGGCCTCGTCGAGTTGCCAATCGTGCGCTGCCTTGTCCCTGTGCGTTCTGACCTCCGCCGTCGCGGCTGGGGAACCTTCTCGCCTGTTGCATTCCTGCGGATCATCATTTTTCTTAATAACAGAACGATCACCTTCGAATGATCGTGTACTTTTCCAGATCCAGCTGTAATTCTGGACCCACTCGTTCATATTTGTGAGACATTGCTTACCTGCGTCTGTTTGTTTTCGACGTTCTGTTCCCCGTGCGGCATCACCGGTTTATTGAAGAACGAGCCGAGATTCCACCTGGGTTTCGATTCCTCGATAGCTGGCGGCGGTTCCTCGATCAGGTCGGGTTTAGGCGACACGGAGGGCGGCGTGGAGGGTCCCTTGGTAGGCTGGGTGCTCGACTCGTCCTCCGAATCGTCGCTGGTGTCCGAGCCGCTCTCGGAGCCGGAGTCGGAGCTGGAACTCGCGCTTCCGGAACTCTGAGGAGCCTGCCCAGGTGGACTAGGTGGCCTCTGGATCAAAGGGCTGGGTGGACCTTTCGGTTGCAGAGGGCTCACTGGAGGTGGCGACAACGCCTGTTCGGGTATCATCTGTTTTGCCGGTGACGACGGTCTGCTCGGGCTGAGCGGCTTCGCGGGCGACAGAGGACCCACCGGTGATAGACCCATGGGTGACATGGGTGCCAATGGTGGAGGGGCTGGTGTCATCGCCGGTATCAAGGGCGTTGACAGACTGTGAACGATAAAAATGACTCTGAAGGATTTTCATCGTCGAGCAATTTTCGATTTCTGAATTTTTTACGCGTTTATCGTACTCTACTCCGAACGGGTTAAAAAGTGAGTGGATACTTACTCGACCGTGAGGTCGGGACTTCTGTTACCCCTCGTCGTCCGCGACAGTGCTTCCTACGAAAAGGAACAGGACCGATTAACAATTAATTACAGCCTAACCGAGGATGAGCTTTCTTTCCTGATTGATCCTCGAATTGTTCTTACTTCGAACGCGTGCACGTTCGTATCGTACTTTAGGGAAAGAGAATATCTTGTATTAGACTGTATTACAAAATCTGACCGAGTAGAAGTTCTGGCAAAAATCGATGCAAAGATAGGTGCAAAGAAAGAGAAAAATACAGTAAAATCTGTTTTATACGCTTGTACGAGACAGTCTACAATTCGTCTTCAAAATGGAATTTCTTTTATGAAATCTTTTTACGACAGTTTCCGAACGTCTACATCAAAAGGGTGAGCCAAACGAGGGTTACCAAAGTACTTACCTAACGAGGTACCACAAGTGTTTCTCACACATTCAATGACATTGAGTCTACATTTTGGCCCACGATATTTAACCCTTTAGCTGCGTTGCGAGCTACAAGGTACAACATCTGGCCCTTTACGGGTTATCCAACCCACAACCCAACCCCATTTGTTTCTAATCTTCTTAAAAGGATCACGATCAAATTCTATTTGAATGATCGCAATCAAATTCTCTTGGAATGATTCAGATTAAATTTTCTTCGAATGATTAAGATCAAATTTTCTTCGAACGATTAAGATCAAATTATCAACCGGATTTCGCAGAAACACAGACAGATGTTACCATATTCAGAAAGAATGAGAAAAAAGAGCTCGTTGAATCGGTAACGTCGTTACCTTGCCGACTTCATCGTCGCTGTCTTCGGACAGGCTCAGATCCCGCTCCAAATCCCTGCAACAGAAAGAAAAAACGATCGTTGAAAAACTATAAAATGGTGGATCCAGCATAAAATGGTGGACGAACCGGGAAAGGGGTGTGGATAAAATCAGCCGGGCGTTCGAGTACAAGGTGCACGAAGCACTCTCGATTAGAATAGAGAAAGGAGAAGAAGAACGTGCACGCGTGGAATGGCAACCTGTTAGAACACGAGCGACGCCAGGCAAGCCAGGAACAATCGTTCATTGATCTATGAAACTGCTGTTTCACACGCGCCTCTCCTCCGCGGGTTCCTTTGTCAACCAACTGCCGCCTGTTTCTCGCATTTCCTATTCCCTCGCACTTTCACTTTTCATTCTTCCGTTCGTCAATCGATCGCGTTCAATTAAACTCGTACGATTACTTTCTTACCGTCACTTCTGTTAATGGATATGCTGCGGTCGTACTATGATTTCCGTTCAAGGATGATCGCGAGAACGTTTGGAGTATGACCGTGCATCGTTATGCGTTACGGTACTATCCGTTAGATTATCGCGCGTTGGATTACAGCTAGCTAGATTATCGCGCGATGGATTAACGCTCGATCATAGATTAACACGTGTCACATCGCCGCGTGTTACAGATTGTCGCGCGATAAATAACCGTGCGTTAGATTATCGCGATTTACATTATCACGAGTTTCGAATTATCGTGTATTAGATGTATCAAGCGTTATAGATCGGCATGCGTTATAGATTATCGCGTGTTAGATTATCGTAAGTTAAATTACCACGAGCTACGGATTATCATGTTAATACATTAATCTAATTACACCTAATTCACTTTTTACACGAATTTTTTGGGAACGTGTCTATCGTGTAAAAAGAGAATTAGGTGTATATACCAAACATCAAATCAGCACTAGATTATCACGCGATAGATCACTCAGATGATCACGAGACAAATTCACGAGAAAAATACCACGTGTTACAGATTGTCACGTATTGGATACACCAAGAGTTAGATCAGCACGCGTTATAGAGCACTACGCAAACAGCCTACCACACGTCAGATGATCATGAGTTAAATTACCACGTGTTACACATTGTGACGTATTAAATATACCAAGCGAGGTCAGTATACGTTATTTATTACCACCCTACGCGTTATCGTACCACGAGTTCAATTACCACGTGGAATAGATTATCACGTGTTAGATACACCAAGCATTAAGGTGTGGCCGACCTTTTGTCAAAATATCTGTCATGTTTTATTGGGCTAATGAATGGTTGTATATGTTAGATGATGCTGCAATATTTATTTATCTTTTATCTACTTCATTTTCAATTCTAAAGTAAGTATGCATTTAATGTTGGTATTTCTAGTGTTAATAATAAAAAGATATAAAAATCTTAATAAAATTCCTCAAACTTTTCAACGAAGAAGTCTCACATTTTCCAACTATAAATGGAAATAAAAATGCAAATTTTGTTCCAGCGCAAAAGTTAAATTTCCAAAATCACGTTGAGAGTCAACATCGAAAACGATAATTTTTCAACAGCGTCGAAAACTGCCGCGCGCCATATCGTTACGTTTCGTAGAAAATTTCCACGCGAAACACAAAATACCGGCGCGAAGGTCCGACCGGTTACCCGAGAGCTATGCAAATGCGTAGAAAGCAAAGTTCGTTAATTAATATCGTCGAATCGGTGAAAAAAAAAAGTTGGGCAAAACTTTTGCGAAACAGTTAGCCGATCCGGTTGTTACTTTTTCTTTGCCCGTTTACGAAGAGAGCGGATGGAAGAGGAAGAAAATAAAGTAGAGGAGGGTCCTTTCACCCTCGATCGACGAGAGGCGAAGGCAACGGAAGAGGATGCTCTGCTCGAGGAACGGACAAAATACGAGGAGCAGGAGGGGAAACTCGCAGCCGCAGAGGGGAACGGGAAGCGGCCAGAAGTAGCTACGGGGAAACATCGGGAAGAGAGACGACGACAGGCTGCAGGATAAAGAGGGAAAGTACGCGAAGCACCGAACGCGGATGTACCCGAGGGTCGACGACCCTAAACACGCTGTCCTGCGTCCTGCGATGCTCGTGGATATGGCTGACTGGTTGCGAATCGAGCCTAAGGTCGCCTAGCCGCTTACACGGCGAATTACGATCTGGATAAGCGTTTCTTTAAGCGACATACAACCTCGCGCACGTTACCTTGTTACTGGCACTCTCGAGTAACGGAACACGCTCGCTGTCATAGTTTTCGGCTTCGAGATCGAATTCACGCTCGTTGGATTTTGCCACCGATCCTGAACGTATATTCTGAAGCAATCTTGAACGAACGGGCTCACGAAAGTATTCGAACGGCGTTATACTTACGAAGGGACACACGCTGTGCACACAATGTTTTGCAATTGTCGTGTGTATGGGGAAAGGATAACGTGTGTGAATTTCGCTAATGTCGAATATTTGAAAATTTTTGAAGAAAGTTTTGAAGATAGTGGGTTAGCGAGGAAATTAGTGTTTCCGGCAGGACAATTACCCAAAGTATTCGGTAAAAATTGTCGATGAATGGTTACTGTACAATGCTCCACGCAGATATGTGTTACAATAATGCAACAATCATATTACAACGATAATATAGCAATATTATAATGATACTACAGTGATATTAGAACGATACTACGAGTAATGTTAAACGACACCGTAGCGATATAATAATAAAGCTAACAGAGAAAGTGAAGCACCGAACGAGGCGATATATCGAAGGAAATCTTAGCAGGGAACAAATCTTCGTTGGCGAATAACGGTATAAGATCGTAATGCATTGTCGGACGTTATTTGTCTTCGGACAGTCGCGCGTTCTCAAAAGTTTCATCGTAAGGTAGATAGAAACGAGGCAGAGCTCGAGCAAACACGCGAAAAGAGTGGTGGTCTCGTTTCATAGCGAACGGTACAGAGGCGGAGAAGAACAAGAAAGAGCACACATCCGGCTCCGCTGGGAACGAACACGAAACGTTTCCGGAGGGAAAAAAAAAAGAGAGACACGAAGGCAACAACCAGTTCGCGACGTTATTACGATGCGACCTAGCTGCCACTGTCCTTTCATCGAATTAAACACTTTGACGATGCCCCCGTGTAATTGGCTACGAAAAAGAGACTAGGTATTCTGCGCGGACCCTGTGTCCGCGTTTTCATGGAACGTTCCGTCCAAACATCTCTTTGGAAATCCGGTTATTCGTTAGCGTTCGTATACTCTTTTCGTTTATCGAATGTCGCGACTGCTAATAGCGCGATTCGATTGCACCCGAGCATGTTAACGACGTGCAGCATTATCTTCGCAATTAGAAAATGAACCGTTTCAAGGGTATTTGGACGTCCAATCTTTGGACTTATTTGTATTAGGTCTACCCGGAAAGTTTTGTCCGATAATTTCCTTTCAAGTTTGCACATGCACTCGTATGCACTTTTATGCCATATATGAGTGAGTCTCTTTGTAAATGCATTTAAATATGCATTATGTAAATTCATTAAGTTTGGTGTATTCTTGTTACAGAATAGTGAAAAATGGCACTCGTATATCTATTCATTGTATATCACTCGTATATCAATTTATTGACTGTACATGATGCGTGCATCAGTTTATTGTATATTGATCACACATCAATCGTACATCAATTCGTTGATTGTATATCAATCGTATATCAATTCATTGATTGTATGTCAATCGTATATCAATTCATTGATTCCACATTAATTAATTGATTGTATGTCAATCGTATATCAATTCACTGATTCCACATTAATTAATTGATTGTATATTAATCGTACATCAATTCATTGATCGTGTATGAATTAAATGTATCAAAAACTGCATCATTTTCTTCCTCCTCGCAAAAAGAGGATTTCTTTATGACATAATAATTTCGAACAATTTACCAAACCTTTCGACTAGGTAGTTCTACTATTTCACTAGAAAATTTTTGCCAACTGTAAATGTGCTTCCGAGCTTAAAGGTAATAATTTTTACGTCGTTCAATAACTAATATCAGCAAGATTCATCTGTTCCCCGGTTCTTGTTCATCGTCCGAACGAATTAATCGCTTGCCGGTTATTAGTCGAACGAGCAGATTCACGTTACGTGACGAGATTCGCGAGTAACGGCAAGAATTTGAAATAGGTTATCGCGGTACGATAGCACCGTAGACGTTTATGTTATAAGAGAGAGAATTCCGGGAACGATTTTCTGTTCGGAATACGAGCAAGCATCCCGCTCTGGCACGGAACACGGCGAGAGTAGCGGATAAAACGAGACAGGAATTTCGGGGTGTCTTTTCGAGCGGGAAGAATAGCGTGGCAAAGAGGTTTAACGAGATTCCTCCAACCATCGATGACGACTCGACCGTTTTAAACGGAGCTGGAAAACCAGCTAAGAGCGAGCAAACGGAGTTACGGGTAGCTGGTGTTCCTCGATCAACGATCGTGCTGATCCAACTTAATCCGCGACTTAGTTAACACCAATGGAAAAGCTGCTGGCACATTCTCGCAGGCTCGAGCTTATTCTTCCTCGTCCTTCTTCGAGCTTTTCGTTTTTACTCCGATCTATTCATTCTACACGCTCTCACGAAAATATTCGTACCGCGATATACATTATATTTTGGTATTCACGTTCTGCAGCCATTACGTGCAATCACAGCAAGACAGTTTTCTTGAAATCTGTACTGATTCTCGTCAAGATGAAGAATCGATAAGTGCATTAATTTATGTCTCGTTTGTTCACTTATTTTTCAACTTCATTCTGAACTGCAAAATGATTGTATATTGTACGTCGGTAGTTCTGTTATAGTGTTAATTAGTGTTATAGTGTTAATGTTCTGTAGTCATTACGTATAACATTAAGTATCATTGCAATATTCCATTAGCTGTTTCATTATATTTATACATATATGAAACACTACTATAGATTCGCTTAAAAAATATTGATTCAAATTGTCCTATCAGATCAAATAGTGAATGTGATAATTAAAACGTTTTAATTAAAGGTTAACCCTCTGCACTCGAACGGTGACTCACACTCACCAGTTTCTTTAATACGGCAATTTGGAACAGGTATTTTTTAACTAAGGCTACAGTGTCTCGTATATGATGTATAAACATAACGAAACAGCTCATAGTGGCAATTAACCCTTTGCACTCGAGAGGCGGCTCATTCGCCATTTGATTTAATACCATAATTTTCAATGAATCACTTTTGACTAAATTAATAGTATTATACACATTGTGTTCGAACATCGTGAAACAGACAGTACTTGCAATTAATAACATAAAAAAAAAGTTCGATCAAAATTTTGAGACTTGTTATTCAGCACCAATACTTTCAAAGTGTCAAACTTGAAGCTTCTTAAACGAAATCGCGACGCTGCAAGTCACGACAACATAATCACGAGAAGTAGTCCTATTCATAGATAATTTTGGTAAAAATCCGTAACGAAGACACGGGAAGATGTTGTACAAAGTCGGAAGAGAAAGCTCGTCGAGTGTTAACCTTCGGCCCTCGTACAGAAACATTCGAGATGACAGTCTCCTCAAAACCGTCGGGAATCAGCAAAAATACCTCGAAAGAAACTCTTTACGTAATCGTTGCTTTCTCTCTGTCCGTTTTTTAACAGCTCTTTATTGCCTCCTTTCGCCTCCGTGCCTTCTGCCGACCGCATCCTAAAAACCACACGCTCGTTCCGAGCACACACAAACTCCTCTGCAACCTGGAGCAATTTAAAACTCGCACGCTTTAACCTTGTTCACCCTTACAGTATCACGATATTACGACGTGTGAAACGTTCTTGAGAAAAGTTGCGTGTACCAGCTGCGAACGCGAGATCGTTGAACCTCGTGCGCTACCGTTCGTTTCTTCATGGTCAGTTTCTTCCTTCCGATAGGAGGTGAACCTATTCCCCGATCGGTTCAAGGATTTTCGACTCCTCTCGTGATTCGAGAAATTCTGAAAGACACGTCGTTGCAATTCGAGAACCTTTAGAATGGTAAAAGCGTTCTTGCTACATCGTCCACATATGGATGACGCTCAAATTTCCACGACGGCCAATTATTTATAAATAAATACCCCAAATAAATAAATGAAACAAAACACTGAAAGACACGTCCTTGCAATTCGGAGAGAACATTTAGTATAGTAAAAACGTTAACACATTGATAGCTGCATCATCCACATATGGATGACGCTCAAATTTACACGAAGATCAATTATTCGTAAATAAATAAGAAATAAATTAAAGAAAACACTGAACGACACATCCTTGCAATTCAGGGAGAACATTTAGTATAGTAAAAACGTTAACACATTGATAGCCACATCATCCACATATGGATGACGCTCAGAATTTCCGTGGGAATCAAATCTATATATTTTTAAGTATTTAATTATTTGCCTACTTGAAAGATTTCGTACAAATTACTTGGAACTATGAATAATAAATACGAATAATAATAAACAGAATATCGTGAATATATTTGGCAAGATTCATTAATCATAAAGGTATTACCAAAGTAAAAGTTTCAACTGCCTCATTATGGCAGTCAACGTGTTAATTCGCGCTAAGCTGGGTACTCATACCTGATGAATCATACTACCCTACAATTTATTCTCGAAAATTGGATATTAATATCGATGAATCAACGGAGCTATCGATGCTTCAAAAATCGTTCGAGAATCGATCGACAACCGTGCGGATTCCCAGGCTTCGTCCAAGAACCGGAAGAAAATTTTTCAGAAAATTGTTTTCTGTTTACGAAAAACAGCGCTCTGGCGAGAATCATTGTCGGTGTACGCACACGGAAGCGTCGTTACATCGTAGACAGGTTTTGTAATAAACGAGTTCCGATGTATCTCCCGTACAAATAACATGTTGATGCACCAAACGGTTGTTTTCCTAAGCGATTTAGCAGCGGCCTTATTTGTTTCCGGATAGAGAAAAGCAAAGGTCAACGACCCGTTGTTAACCCTCGTTGCGGCACGCGAATAACTGGATACACTTCGACTCTATATTTTCTATGGACGAAGAAATTTTTTTTTCCACCGGCGGAACGATGAATCTTCCGTGGCAATTTTCCCGTCTTGCGAGGTAAATAACAGCGTCGGATTTCGTGGTTTATTACTCCCCGGTGGAACAGCTTCTGCCGGGTTTATTAATTGTCCTGTAAGCGCCTCCTGTCGACTTATCGGGATTTCTTCGTACCGCGCGACAGAAATACTTTAATCGAGACGAGATCCCACCGACGAAAGGTCGCGCGGTTAAATCGATTATTTCGATTAATTTTACGAGAAGAAGCTTATCCCCGAGGTAATGATCCTTTCCCGTCTTTCGTTTTCCACTCACCCTGCGGTAGGGAAAATTGAATTCAAGGAATTTCGATGAATCCCATTAGTCCCCGCGCTAATTAGTAATCAACCGATCGCGATCGATTTTATATCGATCACCGAGCCTCGAGACAAACCAGACAACTTCCTACGACGTGTATACGCGTCAGTCGAACACTTAGTTCCAACGCTGTTAATATCAATAAATTATTAATTGTTTATCGAATTAAAGTATAACTTTTCCTCGTTATTTCTTCACTCTTTTCGTATAATTTATGACAGCAGTGTTTGTTCCGTGCTCGACGTGTATATTCGTCTTTAGTTGATTTTAATAATTTTAATAATTTAATCTTGAATTTACTACCGGCGTATAATGCACAATTCCTTCATAGTTAAAAATGAAATTGAAAAAATAAATGAACAAACGATGTAACCTTAAATCGATACACGTATTAATTCTTTATGTTGATAAGATCATCTCAATAAATGTCATTCAAAATAGCAAATTTATAAAACGATCATTTAACCCCTTTGGTAGATTTAGTTTTAATTAAGAAGCTTGTAGGTAAAAGAAATTAAACAGTGCAAGGGTTAAAGTCATTGCATTCGATCAAAGGGTTACAGTCGTTGCAACAAATCAAAGGATTAAGGTGATTGCTTCAATTCAATTGTTAAAATCGTTTGTTTAAATGAACGTGAGTCCTCAGTCGAGCGCAAAGGGTTGAAATTTGTTGGTCGAATGTCCATTGCATTTTTGATAGCTTATGCTTATATCGTAACAGAAGTTCGAGACTCGTTATCGGACGAACGACCAACGGCCTTGTCCGGTTTTCGATAACTCGAGGCTCGCAGAACGATAAGGGATTTCGCTGTGAAGTCGAGCAGGCGATAAAATTTCAGAATTTTTGAAATCATTGCCTTTGTCTTTCGTCGCCAACATAATTGTCTGGCACCGGCGATTATCGACGTAGCCAACATTTATCGGCATCGATTCCGATAAACGATTTGTCGAATATTTCGCGTGTTTATCACACGGTGACGATAACCGTCCGCCAGGAGATCGTTCGATCTATCGAACCAACGATCTCTGATTCTACGGGTTCGATATCGTGATCCGTTATGGTGAACGTAATTAGACTAGGATGGGTTCGACTCTCGATATACAGTAAGGTAGAAAAATATTTAGGACGTAGAAATAAAAATGACAATATTTTCTATGTTAAGTATTTTTGAAACATTTGCAACTGTACATTATACAGTAATATTAGACAGTAATATACAGTTACATATGTACGTTCAAATACATATATCGAGGTTAAAATCCTGATTGTTCCGTCGTTGGTCCTGAAAGGAAGAAAGAACAAACCAAGTATCGTCGAAATCGCCGGTAATTAAGACAGATCCGTTAATTGCTCCGAATACGAGTTAACGATGGAAAAATCGCGCGAACGAGCCGGTACACGGCAGAACGTTGTTTACTGAGAGCGAGTTTCGATCGCGATGAAAAAGTCACGTCGACGGTACCGATACGACCCAGTTTTCCATCGGGAACCCCTAGCCAGGGGTTATTAGGGGCAGTTACCGCGGTCGACACCGAAAAACCCTCGACGAGCCGCGCCACAGAAAAAAAGAGACAAGGAGGGGTTGAAAGTGGAAACGTGTCCTGCCTACGTTTCTCCGGGTAGCTCGTTAATTTTCTTTCCCGATAGGGTGAAACAGGCCGATTTCAGGAAATTGTACCGAACGATCCATAAAGATACCGTGTCTCGCACGCTGCTAATCTCTATATTGTGTCCGTACGCTGGATTTATCGCCGTCCACACGGCTTTGTTTAACATTCCGCGGAGGGACGCGATAGATATACTTTTCCGTGGGAGACGATATTGTTACGTATTCCCGGACCTTTCTGTTTCGTGATCGGGATCTGTTATTTCTGAGTTCGAAATTTCAGACGAAACCACGCGGGAACATCGATACGTTTCCGTTCGAATAACGTACACCGGTTATCAACTCGTTCGATCACATCGGTTTCACTATGAAATCATATATTCAATAATTTGTTTCTCAAATCCAAATGATATTTGGTATTCGTATCTACTTAACGAAATAATCAGAAGACAATTAATTTTTCCACGCGAAATCAGGTTTGTGTTATCATTATTTATCCATTTTTACATTATATTAGGATAATCACAAAAATTCATAGAAAAATGTAACTTTGGTAGTGAACGGTTTAAAGGCATTTGAGCTTTTGCGCTTGAACAACGATTCTCACTCGTTATTTCATTTAACGCAACCATTTAAAATAACTTCTAACTAAATTTATAGTATTATACTCGTGATGTTTGAACATAGTGAAACAGACAATATTGCAGATTAACCCCTTGCCTTATAATGAAAAGTTACGCTCGTAATGCACTAGCACATGAAATACGATAAATCTTGTTTATATTTTTCATACGATCGAATGTTTACTTTGAGTCTAATTATAATTTGCACAGTCGAGGATCACTAAATGCGAAACAGTTTTCGTTTTCCAACTTTCTTTAGTCACTTTAATATTGTAGCAGTGAATAGTTCGTTTTTTAGTCAGTTTAATGTTGTAGAAGTGAATAGTCCCTTCTTTAGTCACATTAATGTTGAAGTACTTAATAGTTGGTTGTGTCAAAGGAGTAAATATCGATTAAATTCCATCGATCGATTTGCCATTACCAAACGACACTGAAAATGTTATGACGCAAGAGTTCGCATGGCCCGTGACATCGATGTTTACGGCGATTGCACGTAAAATAATCGGACGCGCGTGTTATTTACTATACTCCGCTGAATGAATGTTCGCATTTAACGCGGCGATATGACGTACATCGCGATTCCGTGGCTCCATTAACACCGGGAGATAACGTGCGTGGATACGCGAAACAACGATTTCGAAAGCGACGCTTATTTATTGGCCGGAGAAAATATAATTGAGCAATACAACGCGTTCCTCTAAACTGTTTCGAGCACGAAGGCTACGAGGCGGCCCGGAAGTTACCAACTTCCCGTCGACACGTGGGAAACTTTCGAACATCTTCGTCGAGGGTGAGCTTCAACGAAAAAGTTTCCCTTTCTCGAACGATCACATCGACGAAAATAGCCTACGATGATTGTATCGTTTTTCTTTTTTTGTTATCACGGTAAATGGGAATGGCAAGTTTGGAAATTGGGAGATTTGGGCATTTGAAAATTTGAAAATTTGGAAATTGGGAGATTTGGGAATTCCAAGTTTGGAAATTGGGAGATTTGGGAATTTGAAAATTTGGAAATGGGAAGATTTGGGAATTCCAAGTTTGGAAATTTGGAAGATTTGGGAATTGCAAGTTTGGAAGTTGGGTGATTTGGGAATTGCAAGTTTGGAAATTGGGAGATTTGGGAATTTGAGAATTTAGAAATTGAAACATTTGGGAATTTGCAAATTTGGAAATTGGGTGATTTTGGAATTTGCAAATTTGGAAATTGGGAGATTGAGAATTTGAGAATTTGGGAATTTGCATATTTTGAAATTGGGAGATTGATAATTTGAGAATTCGGGAATTTGCATATTTTGAAATTGGGAGATTGAGAATTTTAATCGGAAGTAAATAATGCGGCACGTTCTGTTTTCAGGTCACGGGGAGGAAAATCGAAGTCGAGAAACGTGTTTCGATCGCGGGAAGAATTTAATTGCGCGACCGGATGATAGGCGGCCAGCACGCGCGTGCACGCATAATTAATCCTCGTCTTTGACGAATTAATTCTCGTTAAACCGGATCTCGGGCTCGCGTTTAATAGCATGCGCCATCTACGACGCTCGACGAGTCGGTTGTTGAGTCGCGCCATTTCGAAGTTGACCTCGTTTAATGCACCGCGCAAACTTCATTCCATATTTCTGCATTTTACTTCTTCAACGTTCGTCGAATATATCCTATAGACCGAACAATATTCTCTCGTTATATAGCCACATTTACCCGTATACCAATTGCAGTTAGTGCGTAAACAATCAGAGATACCCCCGTGGCGATATAACGAGTCTAATATCGGGGATTTTTAAAAACTGAAGTATCAACTAATTTCCAAAAATTGAAATATCGGTGATTTATAAAAATTGAAGTATCAAATGATTTCCAAAAATTTAAATATCGGTGATTTTTTAAAACTAATGTATCAATTAATTTCCAAAAATTTAAATATCGGTGATTTTTTAAAACTAATGTATCAACTAATTTCCAAAAATTTAAATATCGGTGATTTTTTAAAATTGAAATATCAAGTGATTTTCAATCATTGAAATATCGATGATACGAAAACGTAACGACGATACGGCGCATAAATGCATACGAGACGTTGGTGAAATACTTACGCGGATAACCTGTTGTCGTTGTGCCGCTCGCGTTCTGAAACAGAAAAATAGGTACGGTTAATTAGCGTCTGCTAAGTTAATTAGCATCGGATTATCGACAGTCAAGGACGGGAATCGAGCCAACGTGGCAAACGTTACTCGGCCACAAAGATTCTATCGACGCGACTGACATAATGACGTCGTTATCGGTGAAATTCGTTCGCGGTGTGTCTGGTGAGCGTCGAGAAAGCGATAAAAGTACCGGCCGCGATAATAGACACCGGGGAAAACGCTAAAAATCGACGATCGCCTACGTGATAAGTATATTCGAGTCGCTTAAAACGATCGTCTATCAACACGGAGACCTTGGCTCGCGATAAGCGCAATTCTGTTTCGTACAAAGTTTCTATCGGCGCAATAAATAACCGTGGCGTTACGAATCGTGGCGAAAACATCGCGAGACTTCTTGCTGCAATTTTTCGATAAACATTTGCGCGGATCGCGAGCTCCGCCACTTCGACATTTCGGGAATCGAAATTCGGATACTTGCGAATTTGGGAATTTGACAATTTGATCATTGTGAGATTTTGGGAATTTGTAACTTTGGAAATTGGCCAATAGGGGAATTTGCAACTTTTGAAATTGGGAGATTTGGGAATTTACAAATTTGGAAATTGGGAGATTTGGGAATATGGGAAATTTGGGAATTGCAAGTTTGGAAACTGGGAGATTTGAGAATTTGCAAATTTGGAAATTGGGAGATTTGGGAATTGCAAGTTTGGAAACTGGGAGATGTGGGAATTTGAGAATTTGGGAATTTGCAAATTTGGGAATTGAGAGATTTGGGAATTTGTGAATTTGGAAATTGAGAGATTTGGGAATTGCAAGTTTGGAAATTGGAAGACTTGGGAATTTGCAAATTTGGAAATTGGGTGATTTGGGAATTTGCAAATCTAGAAATTGACAGATTTGGGAATTTACAAAATTGGAAATTTGATCATTTGCAAATTTGGTAATTGGGGAATTTGAAAATTTGCGAAATAAAAAAATTGCACCAGCAATTTTAACATCCAACAAATAGCAAGTATTAATATTTTAGTCGTTCACACAACGTTTGAATAACCGGAAACTAACAATTGTACCGGATATCATACGGACCGTATGTGAGTAGTTATTACAGTGTCAAGATGGCCACAACTGACATTATAATAAATTTTGAAAAACTCCGCATTGTACAATAAATCGACTGTATGGCCTGAAGGGACAGTTGAGGGTGGGTTGTGTACACCCCATCTGGCATGCAACCGTCAATGTTTCAATACGTTCAAACATCGCGTGATACAATTTATACTACAACATAACACTCCAATTTACTCGGCAGTTATTTATTTAAAATCGTTGTCGAACGACAAACACGAGTCTTCTGTTGTGCGCAGAGGGTTAATTTCTGCCAGAACGATCGCTCAGGAAGCAGAATTTTATTTCACCGGAAGGAAAAGCATCGTCCGCAAGCGAATTGGAAGGGACAAGCCGGTTGTTAAGGCGCAACCCTCTCTTTTTCGAGGTCGAGCTCCCCTTTTCCCTCTTTCGCCATCTTTGTGGCTCTTTTGACCCAGTCCCAACAGCGGGCTGTCTTTCTCTGTCGCAGCCCCTTTCCCATGCATCTACGTATAAGCTCGTACGTGTTCGCACGCGTGCACGTTGCTTTCTATTGTTTACGCAATGCCTTCTCTACCAGATTCGCTTCGTGTTCCTTCCCTTCTTCTCCGTTCAAAACGTCCTTTCATCCTTTCCTTCTTCGGTCCTGGGTCATTGCGTTTCTATACCCAGAGAAAGAGAGAGAGAGAGCTCCTCTACGGCTGTACTCCCGTTGGAAAGGTTACGAATCGATCCTTGTTCAGGGATCTCGAAGGATTTCAACGTTCCCCCGGGTTGTTGCTTTCACGCAGCTACAATGATTCCTCTGCCGGCTCGACGAGCTGTCGCGGAACGCAACAGTGTATGAAAATCACTTTTTCTTTTTAGTTTCTTTATAACCGCGCGTCGAACAGGGAATTTAACGATTGCCGGAGCGAAAATGTCACGCGATTAGATATGCATACGTGGCGTCGTTCGAGTAATTGATTTACGATCCTGGTAGCGAAATGGAAATGTCGTAATCGCGACACGTACCTGCTATTTACTTATTTCAGTTTCCATCTCTGAGGCTGCGCTTCGAAAAAGTAACTCAAACATCGTACAGAGATTCCGAATCAAAGCTTCGAAAACAATAACATCCGCCCCATTTCCTCTTATGAAGACAAACAGACACGATATGTCAACCATCTATGTCTTTCACAAAGATTTCAGAACAAAGTACGTAAAGGAGCAAATTCAAAGATATTTAACAACGTATAATGACAAACTGGGACATGTCCCAGCGAACTGGTTAAAAATATGAAACAAACACCAACAATCAGAAGATTGAAGAGAACGAAACCATACGATCTACTGGAGAAACAATGAAGGAATGGAAGTAACACATTATTATCCACATATGTGATGTATCAATTATCAAACCTACTGGATAAAAATGTGAAACAAACACCAACAATCAGAAGATTGAAGAGAACGAAACCATACGATCTACTGGAGAAACAATGAAGGAATGGGAGTAACACATTATCCACATATGTGATGTATCAATTATCAAATTTGCTGATTGACTCACTAAAGCCGGTTGTAAATGTGAACTAAGCAAATAAAAAATAAAAAAAGAGTTGCTTTACGCGTCGAGCCCGAACCTTTTAGCGCAATTGGGCATACTTTAACGCGGCCTCGCATTAACATCGAATATTAAACAGTTTCGGCCTTCCGGATCATTTGGGTTCGCTTACGCGGATGTTACGATGCACGCAAATCATGCACCAACGTCTGACGTTAAGTGCGCGAGAGGTTTAGAATCGGCTGTATTATTAAAATAAGTAACGAGTCACTGTTTAAAGGGGATCGCCGTTATACGATAATATCCATATATGAACGCGCGATGTATGTACATACACGGAAAAGCTGTTCAGTGTGTTGGCCTCGGATGATTAATACACGGTAACGTCAATGTATCAACGCATAATGCATGTACACGCAGAGTAAAATTACTCGGAATATTGTCCCGAGATGATTATACATGTACATTAACATCGATATATCAATATGTAACGCGTGTACACGCAGCGAGAAGCTGTTCGGAAAGTTGCTCTTGTTAATGTATTTCAAGGTCGTAGACATTCTCGACAACTTGACTCCGCTGGTCATCGAAGAATTTCATTTGCATCCACGTGTTCGTTAATAACATATATATGTATACACATATGTACATATCGATACATTGCTGTAGCATTACGTATTGATACATCAATATTAATGTAGACATGTGTACATACATGTTCGTCTAGATATGTACACACGTCTACATTTTGATGTATCGATATATTGATGTAGCGTTACATATTGATATATCGATATTAGTGTACACATATGTACATATACGTTCGTCTAAATATGTACACATGTCATCATACATGTTCATCTGAATATCTACACATGTGTACATACATGTTTGTCTAAATACGTAAACATACATGTTCATCTAAATATGTACACATGTGTACATACATGTTCGTCTACAACTGCGACGTCGAGTCTGAGATATCGAAATGGTTCGCGAAAGATGGAATCATCGGATGGAAAGTCGTGCTTTTCACGGTTTGCACAGGTATCGTTAATGAATTCCATATGTAGCACGATTAATATACGATTACGGAGTCGGACGTGTCCCGATGTCCAATTAGAGGGATGATTTATCACGCTATCGTTCGCCGAGACACGCAGCCTAGGATACTGCCACCGTGGTATCGTCATAACTCCCGTTTCAACAAAAGCCACGCGAAATTCTCTGGCAATGTTCCACCGTCTAATTATCACTGTACGCCACGCTCGAACCAGTTTCGAACTATTCGAACTGATCATGACGATCAATCAATGACACACGCAATCACGCTCGATACTTGACGATCAATTAACATCGCGGGGTATCGCGGGGTCGTTGCATAATCGGACAACGAGCGAATCGCGCCAAAAACTTGCCCTTTCTGACCGAACACGACCGTCCGATCGATTTAACCGTGTTTATTAAACGGCGGCAAACGTTTCGCCGCACTCGACGAAAAGGTCAAGGCCTCCGAAACTTAGATGCTCGAGGATCATTTTTTAGGAATAAAAAAATCAACATCGGTTGTTGGTGTTTGACAAGGTACGTCGACGCCGCGCAGAGCGAATGGAAATTTACAATCACTTTTCGAAAGTAAAAATTCTCGGGTCTTTGAACGCGCACATGCTTTTCTGTCCACATTGCAAAATTTTCAGATACTCGGATTTCTATGTCGTCGCATTCGCAGATTGGATTCGTCACATCCAATAGATTCCCAAATGCCAACATTTCCAATTCTCAAGCTCCAAGATCCAAAAATTCCTAGATCGCCAAATTTTGCAATTCTCAAGTTCCAAGGTTTCCAAATCTTCGAGCTTACAATCGTCTTACGTTCAAAATTGCCAAATTTTCAAGTCCTCGAATTCCCAGGACCCTGGACACCAGACCTTGGATTCCCCAAATGCATAGATTCCCACATCCCTAAAACCCCGATCCCCAAATCCCTAAATTTCCAAATGCTTTGCAGATCTCGAATTCCCCAAATCCCAAGATCTCCGATGCCCAAATTCCTCGCTCCCCGGATTCCAGGATCCCCAAATCCCTAGATCCCCAAATTCTCCGAATTCCCCAACGCTCTGTTGTCGGAATGACCAAATCTTCAAATTGGTCAAAAATCGTGACTCGTCAAGAGCGTACCGAGGGCATTTCAAGATCGAAACAAGTCCACGAAACGCACCACGAGGTTCGATTATCGTCATCGCGGGACTGGATGCACGCGCGAAAAGCAATATGAACGCGTCGGTAGTGGAAATAGCACGCCTCGGATCGTCGAGCGGATAATCCGTGGCGAGGATCAACGGGACGCTCGTTACTTTACAAGACACGGCGTATCGTTGGCGAAACAATTGGATAGGCGGGATCGACGGTGCACACCTGATAACAGAAGGTAGTTGACAGCACCCTGAAGCAGCTCGAACCTGCTGAGCATGACTTATCGTCCGCGTTGCAGCCGATAGCGGTTCCTCATGTTACTCGCGGAGCGACACCGAGCGTGCACGTGCTCCCAGGCTTGCCTCTGCACGATCAATCTACCCTTTCCTCGCTTTTCTCCCGTGCTGCCTTCGGATCTAACACGCCGTTAACGTCACGTGAAATCGAACCGGCCGTGCGTGTATGCAAATCACCGCCTGTACTCGCTCGCCACGTTTCCGAGCCTGTCTCTATCGCCTACGTTTTCACGATGCCACCATACTTTCCCGCGAAATCGTGCCAATTATTCCTTTTCACCCTGTCGAAATCGTGGTGCACCTCTTTTGTATGCGACGAAATTTCCTTCCGGTCGTCGAGAGTCGAACGAGTCTACTCGTATCGATAATAATCAATTTCGTACAGGATCCTTTCGAGAAGATCATCCACAGAGGGGTGTCTCACGTTGACTCCCCACCGCGTGAGCGGAGATCCCGCCATTCGAAATTCGCGAAAACTCGAGGAAAGTTTCCAGATGGATAACTCGTTCGAAATTTGGGAAACGTGTTCGAACCACGGTGCAAAAGCGAGATCGCGAAGTTCGACGCGTTTTCGCGAAAACGAAACGGCAAATGTCGGACACGCGTACGTGAGAAACCGTGGGCCCTTAAGGGACGAGAAATACGGTGGCAACGGAAACGGCCGTGGCTGCGTACGCTCGCGGTGACGATCATCGGTTGACTGAGCCTGTCGGGGCCCAACGGGGCCCGGCCCATTGCTGGCACTCCAACAGTTTTGCTGCTTCCCTCGCTGTTTAACGTCGCTACTCTTCTGCCTGCTGGTAGTCGAACACGCGCCGAACCGGGGCCTTCGTCGGCGCAGCTTGCTAAGCAGACGGTCGCTTCACCTGCGTACCGATGGCTTTGTTGAAAACGTGCCCCACTCTTTGCCGTACCCTCTTGGCCGACGATGCCTCTCGATACTCCGTTTCTTTCTATTTCTTCAAACATCGCTATTTTAACCCCTAACGCTTCGAGTGTCCCTCTCACGCACCACACATGTGCAGCATTATCACAATTAACATAAATATTTTTATCGAAACTTTACTACTTCTGAGACGTGTGAAGATCGTTTTGAGTGACTTCAATATTAGCATTGTAGCATATAATACGCATTTCGTGGCTCATCGTGATTAGGCTGAGTTTCTTGCCAGATCCAAATTCTTGTATATTGTAATGAGAGTTTTCGTTTCTTTTTTCTTCCTGATTTATCTATCTTGATGAGGGAATAACATGAGTTCTTTCTGTGAATTACAGGGTTTTTATTATTTCATACAAAAATACAGTCCGATTGCTGAATTCCTAATTCTACCTGTGAATTACAGAGAAACAACATTCGACGTTCTTATTCACCCTATTGTTGGAGGTAACTTTTTTCAATATTCTATATAACCTTGCATTCAGTCTTCATCACACTCCTCGCCACGTGCGATTTCAATTGTCTCTCGATAATACTGAGATCTAATTTACCGCCGCGCTTAATTCAATGAGAGTAAAGATACTTTCTATACTCTTTTATAATATAGTACAGATACTATAAAAATATTTATATGTATATTGTTGAATATTTTTATTTTATATATATATATATTTTAGTATTTGTTCTATTAAATTCCTTTGAAAACCTCAACATAAAGTCCTATTTAACTCGATGAAAAGGAGCGTCATCCATATTTGGGTGACTTGATAATCCTTGTCGAGCGGCGACTCTCACTAGCCATTTGATTCAGTGCAACTATTTTTAAGAAATAACTATACATATTTTTAATAAATTGGTTTTTAACAAGACTTTAGCCGAACTGTTTAACCAGCAAGTTTTCCAGTTGCTATTTGCTAATGGTAAAAACACTTATGACCAAAAAGGGTTAAGATCTGACACTTAAAAACTTGCGAGTCGATGAGAATAAGTCGTAGTTGCCGGTCGATATTCGCAATTAAAAGTCGAAGCGTTAAGAGTTAATTGATCTGTATACCCGATGTTTTCAACGCGAAATGGCAGGTTGTCGACTATCACGGCTAACAACGAGAATGTAATTTATACATTCGTCAAACGAATCCCGAACGGGACGTTCCGCAACGAAATTCGTTGAAAATTTAACGAGACACGAAATCCGACAGATACGATCATATTTTTATCGCGCGATATAAAGAGCTGCGCGTTCAACTTAAGTAAATCGATGTAACCATTAAAATTCATCAATTTATCGATTCACGGTATTAAAAGAGACAACGTGTTAATAAAGTGGCACTGTCTAAAGTCTTTACATTCGACTCGATAAATTTCCATCGGTATGTTTAAATCTTCTTCGAAGTGAATCGCGGCGCACGATCATAAATACGTGCGTGCACGATGAACTCGATCGATTAAAATCGATCTCGTCTTGTTTCTTTAAATACTCCACGTCGATTCATGTATATACTTTTTTACTACGTATACATACATAGTATACATACGTTTGGACACTGTTTATTTATGTATGTATTTATTTTAAACATTTTATACATTCTATGTATATTTTGTACATTTATATATGTATTTATTCTATACATTTTATGTATATTTTGTACATTTATATATGTATTTATTCTATACATTTTATGTATATTTTGTACATTTATATATGTATATAGGCATACATGTATAGTATACATACATTTGTATTCATGCTTGTGTATTATGTACATATGTGTGTACAAATGTGCAAATGTGTACATATGCATACATTTCACTTTTTTAATTGTTTAATCGGAACACTCGAGCGTGCCCCACGCCTCGATGCAAGGTTTAAGACGTTATAATTAACCGGTCTCTGAATTAACCGGATCGATGCGGAATCTCTTCTCGAATTCCGGGACCGTAGTTTCAACGTTCTGGATTTCTGACAACTTCGACATTCTATCATTTTGCTATAATAAAGCCAACCACCGGTCCATGTATGTGCCCGTAATTATAAAAGTGACCTAAGTCATATATATTTCTTGTTTCGAGATATTAAATGGATTACATTCGAATGAATTAAGAAATGTTTTCATATTATGCAACATTTCGAATGAGAATTTATCTTATTCTCGAACGAACATGTTATTTTTGAATTTTGTATTGACTTGGACCATTTTCAAAATTAACTAAGCGACCTATAGATGACTTAATGCAATGAAAAAAAATACAAGTCTTACTAGAAACAATAATTTTAATTAAATAATTCACGAACATTTATTAATTATTAATTTACATTTATGAATTCTTAAAAAGTAATCGATTTTTATCATTATGAAAAAAGAATATGATATAATAATATATATATTTTTTATGGGATTAGGTTTCACTAAATAAATTCGATATAATGTTGAAATAATAACCACTCTATAACAGTACATTTTTCATAATATCGTAAAAATTATATTGAATTAATTTAGTGAAAGTAACGCGGTGTGAGATAACTGATAAACTGATTGTTTTTTAAATTTTGTCTTAGATCAATTTCATAATTATGGTCTCGTATATGACCGACGGTCTGTGTTTATGTAAATGGGCGCGTGTTTGTCCGTAAGGATGGAGCGTGTGTTATTAAGGCGTGCAGTTAACCGGCACGCGTCTGGACGTATGGCAGACTCGGTGCACCTGTTTCGGCAAAAGGATCTGGTTGGACCACCTTACCCTTCGATTTTCTCCGTCTTTCTCTCTCGCCCGCCTCCTCGAACCGTTCGTTGTTTCGTCCGTATGTCGAATTCCCGTCTGGTTAGCTCGTGATCGAAATTCAATGAGAAGATCACCCGTCGATCGTATTAACTGGACCGAGCTGGCTCCGAGAAATTAGCTTCCCTTGTGCCGATCTCGTGTTATCCGGACGGATCGACCTCGATCGTTTCTCTTTTTTCTCGGCAAAAAGTCTTGCAAGAAGTCTTTCACGTCGTATCGTTTGCTCCACGCATTCCGACTCGACCGAATTCATCCTCGAATTACCGTGATTCCATCTTTTAACTTTGCGACGCTAATCGATTTTCACATCGAAACTTATTTCTGAACCACAACGGTGCATCTGGTGAATCGGGAGGGGGAGTTTAGCTGTGGTCGTTTACGCGTTAATGATTAATAAGGTACTCGGTTTCTTAATTCACTGAACTCAGTCTTCATATTTCCAGATCTTTGGATTTCTTGAACCGAATTTCACATTCATAGATCACAAATTTTTCAAGTCCATAGATTCCCAAATCCTGAGATCTGGGATCATAGAATTCCAGACTCCCCAGATTTCAAGATCCCCGAATCCCTAGGTTTTGAAATTCTTAAATTTCCGAGTCATTGAATTCACAAATGCTTTTTTGTCGAAATTGTTAAATTTTCAAATCACCAGATTCCTAGGTCCCCACATTCTCAGATCTCGAATTCCCCAAATTTCAAACTGTCTGATCCCCGATTTCCTGAATTACAATTCTCCGGTTCCAAGATCTCCAAATCTCCAAATCCCCAAATTCCGCATTCCATAAATTCGCTACATTCGATTGATTGAATTAGAACGTCAATGAATTCAAGAATCTCGTATACAGTACTATAAACGTAATTAAAAGTAACTTATTTAAAATTATTTCTGTAAACCAAATATCGAAGTCGTCTCCCGAGTGCCAAGGTTTAATATCCCTTTACGCAAGAGGTACCAGAAACCGACAAGTCAAAAACTGCTTAGCTCGTTGGACTTCGAGAGTCTCGATCGTCGAAGTTACCAAATTGCCGAAGCGAATCTAGCAAACCTAATCTATACCTGCGGAGGCAAGGTTTACCGCGAGCAAATTAATGACGCTAACTCTTCGCGACAAAATGGCGACGATGGTTCGTCGCACCGCGAAGAACGGAGATCCTGTTAATAACGTCGATTATTCGGTCGAAGCTTCTAAACGAGAGCGTGATCGTGTTTACAAACGGCCGCGCAACAATGGACGATTGTTCTGCACAACGAACGGATATAATTCCGCGGCCAGTACACGCGTTCTAATCCCAGCGACTTTCGTTTAATTGATTACGTGTCAAGTCCCGGCCAGTTAGAACGACGCAAAACGATCAGCTAGACCGTGAAACGTTTGTCGAAACAATACAGCCGATCATTTGCAAGCCTTCGTCCCGATGACAGCTGGAACAAAGTCGTCCCTGGCGAACGATGAATCGTTGCGATTCGCGGGAATCAGGGTGCAGGATTTTTAAACGAAGACTATGTCCGTCGGGTGTCGGGATTAACCCCTTGCCATACTTCCACGTCGCTGACTTACCAGAAGCTCAATTACGATACACCTTACTCGGACTTTTGACTCATTTCAATTTGATGCTCGAGTTCAAGTATCATTTGCGAAGTCGAGGATCGGTGATTAGAGAACTGGCAAGACATTTTGATATTCATTTTTAATAGTGTCATATTTGCCATACTTCGACGTCTTTGAATTACTCGTAGCTCGATCATGACGCATCTTACTCGGATTTTTGATACGTTTCAATTTGATGCTCAAGTTCAAGTATAATAAGAGATTTTATTACAATTTTGTTAGCAGGCCTACCACTTAAGCCCTAAACATAATTACTGACAACAGACACAACCGTCTACACAGGGATTTTCAAATTCTGATCGTTTCTGTATGAAGTGTCAACGACATTGATTCTTTGATCGACGATATAATCATCAAAATGAAGAAAACGTCGACGAAACATTACGATTTTCGCGGACAATATGGTCGTAGATCGTTGGTAAAAACGCGACAAAACGTGGCGAATAGGAAAACAATGAGATTGATCGTTAAGACGACCCAGTTTCGCGGGAACGCAACAATGTTCTGGCTCGCTTACGCTACCTGGAACACCGCCTTGTTCAGAAGTTAGCGTGAAGCAATCGTTTCGTTGCACAACTGATCGATGACAGCCAAGCTTTCCTCGGTTATGACGGCTAATTTGCATCCGTCGAAGGATACCGGGAACAAAGGGAACTGCGAACGTCTCGCGCTCAACACGGCTCTCTCGGGTTACGATCGAAACACAACTTTTCGACGATACCGACGTCGTCTAAATAATACGTCGATCCGACAATCCCCCAATTTTGCAGATTTTGCGTTCGGAAATTTGGTTCGGCGAAGACTAGGCAATTTGATCGAACGAGAAGTGAGGGGTTTGAGAAGGCGAAAAGCGAAGAGTTTGATCAAGTGAAAACTGGGAAATTTGTAAAATTGTGAATTGGGACATTTAACACTAGATTTACGGACGTTCAATGACCACTTATGTCTGCGTTGAAAATGAACTATAAAAACAAATAAATAATGGATACTACATAAGCCAGTTTATAGAAAGATTCTTTATCTCGATGAACATTAATATGCATTTTGCAATAAGTTTTTTAATCATTTTCGTAATTGAAAATAAGAAATCTATGATCCGTCATTTCGACGGGTACCATAAACGTAGTGTTAAGAACTAGAAAATTTGCGAGTTTGAAGAACCGGGACAGTGAACATTTGGAAATTTGGAAATCCGCGGATCGGGTATTTAGAAAGTATAAAATCTGTAAATTTTGGAATTGGGAATATAGGAACTAGGAGATTCGCGAATTTTTGAAATTGAGTATGTGAAGATTTGGAAATTCGGGAACCCGCAAATTGGGAACTTCGTAACTAGAAAATTTTCAAATTCCTGGAACCGAGACCGTGAAAAATTTAGAAACATGGAAACCTGGAAATTCAAAATTTAGGTACCAGGAGATTCGCGAATTTCGGAAAAACCATCACCTTGAAGATTAAAAAAATTGACAACCGGCAAACTGAGAATTAAAAAACAACGGGAGTATCGGAAACTTGAAAATCTGAAACTCTACCTTCACCCATGCAACCCCCAATAACTTCCGATCGCGCCCGGAGAACCCTCTCGCGCACGATTGCACACACGATCCGCGTGCATCGCGAAAAGAAGGCTTTAAAACGTTTTATCCCCGTGTTATTTTATTCTCCGGTAAGAGCGTATCGCGTACGAGCGCGTTACTTTAATCAAGCGGAAAAGACGTTCACCTCTCGAGCCTCCGTTTCCCTCGCAGCAAATTGCCGACGGCGAGTTAGCGTCTCGACGTTAAAAACTTCAGCGTTCCGAGGGAAAGAAAGACGCGGTTTATTGTCGAGCGCAAAAGAAGGAAACGAAGAGAAGATAGAACGGGGTCCATTTTCCTAATAACGTTCGGCCACGACTCCGGAGAGGGTTAGGTTCGTCGAGTTTCGTCCTATCCTTTTCCCGCTTCCAGCTCGGACATTCTTCTCTTGGTTCCGCTTCCGGCATCGGCCGTACGGGTTTCCTTCTCTTGTTAAGGGCACCCTTGCGCCAACCCCGCGACACGAACACCGTCTTTTCAACCCCCGCAACTTCTGTCTCGTCTTTTCTCGAATTTCCTCTCTCGCCACGAGAGGAGAGACTCTCTCTCTTTCTCGCAACCACTTCGCTCGCGATAAATAATCAGACGGGAAAGCATAATGCAACCGCGAAAGATAAGATGGAAGCGTTTACTTACCGGGTGTTTGTTCGAAAAGATTGTTTTCCCGTGTCGATTCCTACGGGATCGATTTCGGGGGATAAATGTTAGGGAGTTTGATCGATGGCGGATAAAACTCGCTACGAGATTAAGGGTTAACCCTCTGCACTCGAACGATTCACGTTTACCATTTGGTCTAAAAGTACCATTTAATTAAATTTATAGAGTTATACATGTCATTAACCCTTAAAAAGTTGATTAACCGTTATCCCTCATATGTTAGGCACGCCTCGACGCTGCATTTCTATTGAAATGTATAAATAATTGAATATATATGTGGTATAAGTAGATGGATATATAGATTGTATAAATAGTTCAGTATGAAAATACATTGCTATAAATGTATTGTATAAATAGTTGAACATATAAATACATTGTATATATACTTGAATAAATAAATACAGTGTATAAATAGTTGAATATACATATACATTCTCGTTTGATTACTACATAAATAAATTATAAGAATTAAAAATAAATTACAGTAAGTAGATTAAATAAATTGAAAATGTATTTCTTACGCGCCCAGCACTACATCAATAAATTTGATCGAAGATCCATTTCTTCATCTATTTTGTAAATAAATTAAGGAAACTGATGTAACCCAGAAGCTGGGTTAAACTTATCCGTCAGAAAGTTTTCGAGATACCATTGGCACAACAACGAAAAATGCTTTCATACTTTCTTACTTCGATTCATCATTTTGAACATTAGTACGTAGAATTTTCGAACAGGCACGTTTTTATGAAGCATATGCTTTTTCTATGAAGCGTATTTAAGGTAGGCAGTATATCGATCACGTGGCCGTCCCTTGAGCGTCGCGACGCCTCTCCGCAGGCAGCCACCTCGTTCGCGACAGAAGAAGAAAGGATCGTTAACGATCGGTGGCGCGAGAACAGTCGAAACGTGAAAGAGTTTCGAGGATTCTTTTCTCCTTTTTACAGCCGGAGGAATTTATACGCGAAATCCGCGCGGACGGAATTTCATTTCGCTCTTTCATCGGGCGCGAGCCAGCCACAGGCCGAGGAAGAGATAAAAAAAAAGAAGAAGAAGAGAGACCATTCTGTGTGTGTGTCGTTAACAGAGAAAGAAAGGGTGCGAACAGGAGGAGACCAAGAGGGTGACCAACGCGAAGGGACGCCGAGCGGAGACGAAGCGAAAGGGGTCGATAACACATATCCATCCCACCCTCTCGCGTCCCTTTCTCTATCTATTCTACCCTCGAATCACTCTGTGTGCAAGCAGCTCGGAGTTACTTAACGTGATTAAATCCTCCCTTCGGTGCACCCCTCGCCGCGCCAACGGGAACGCGGCGATTCGTCTCCTCGAGCCTTTTCTTCACCCTTTTATCCTTCGACGATATCCTCCCGCCCGGACGATCGAGTCGTTAACTCGTTCGCATTTTACTATCGAAACCTTCGGCTTTAAGGTGGCCCTTTGGATCCAACGCGTGGATGCACCAGGGATGATCTGACCGGTGGTCGCGATTTGTAAAATCCATTCGTGTGAAGATACAATACGCGGGAAACCGGCAGATGGAAGTCCGACGTGTGGAAATCCGACACGTGGTCGTAAAACGCGCGGAAATCTAACGCGTAACAAAGTGGAAATCTAGCGCGTAATAAACCAACGGGTGGAAATCTAGCGCGTAATAAAGTAACGCGTGGCAATCTAGCGTGTAATAAAGTAACGTATGGAAATCTAGCGCGTAATAAACTAACGCGTGGAAATGTAACGCATGATAAACTAACGAGTGGAAATGCAACGTGTGAAAATCGAACGTGGGCCGATGTAACGCGTGGAAATTTATATTCTAGCATCGACGAAGCTTCTTCGTGGTCCATCGTCGATCGATCTCTTCGTCTCTGAACCCGTTGTCGAAAGGATCGCGCGCGGTCGGCGAGCTTCGACTCGTTTCTCTTTATCGTAGCATCTTCGGTTTATTGAATGCGATTCTTTCTTTTTTTTTCTCTCGCTCGGAAGAATCGTCATGCGTCCGAGAAGTTAATTAAGAGCGAACAGACCAAACGGTTGGCAAAAGGGTGCGCTTCTTTTCTTTCGTCTTAATTGGAGGGCTCTTTTAGCAATTAGAACGCGAAGGGAATTTCTTTTCTCTTAATAATTCGCCGTTACGAAGATATAAACGAACCTTTCAAGAACATCCTGCAACCCTTTACCCCCCTGGCATCCTCCCTTTCTATATTCTCGCCGCGGTTCTTGGCATTCAGGCACGGTTTGCCGGCAACCTAAGCTCACGAAATTTATTTTATATCCCCAGTTTTAGGTGAATAGAGGCGGAGAGAGAGAAAGAGGGAGACAGGAAAAGCCATTGAGATTCTTCGTTGCCTTCGTGCCCGTGGCCGTTTCTCGTTCGCCCTGTCTGCCGAAAGGATTTTCCACGGGAAATCTTATATGAAAAGATGCGAAGATGTTCACTCTTTGCCGACGATCCGTACCGTGAACCGACCCAAACGGAGCCCTGGTTATTCATAAGACCGATATCGAACCCGACTCTCCAATGCAAATCGAGCGGAAGTCAACGATGAGGAGAATCGACCACCTACCCTCGTCGTTTTTCTTCTCGTCGAATGGACGGAAAGAAAGAAAAGCAAACGAAGAATTGCTCGATTAAAATCGTCGAGGATCGTTTAATCCTTCTTCTCGTTTAGCCGATGTTTTTCGAGAGTTAGATTTCTTTTCTTCTTGCTTATATTGCAAATATTTGTACGAGACACGCTATTAGTGCACGGGACGCGAGAGCAGCTAACTGTTATTTAATACAACGAGTGGAAATTCAATGTGTGAATGGTTAACGCGTGCTAATCCGATGCGTGGAAACATAACGCGTTACATCGCCACGTGGTCGATTTACACGCGTTACATCTCGCAACACACTGCACGTACACGCGTTGAATTACTACTCGTTGCATTTCCACGCATTACATCGTCACGTGTTCGATTTCTACGCGCCGAGTTTTAACGCGTTTAACTTCCACGCGTACCACTTTCACGCGCTGTATTTCCACGCGTAGTACTTTCACACGCTGTATTTCCACGCGTAGTATTTTCACGCGTAGTATTTTCACGCGCTGTATTTCCATGCGTAGTATCTTCATGCGCTGTATTTCCACGCATAGTACTTTCACGCGCTGTATTTCCACGCGTAGCACTTTCACGCGCTGTATTTCCACGCGCTGTATTTCCACGCGTAGTACTTTCACGCGCTGTATTTCCACGCGTAGTATCTTCACGCGTTGTATTTCCACGCATAGTACTTTCACGCTCTGTATTTCCACGCGTGGCACTTTCACACGCTGTATTTCCACGCGTAGTACTTTCGCGCGCTGTATTTTCACGCATCACATCGTCACGCGTTTCATTTCAACGCGCCGAGTTACGACGTGTCAAACTATTTAAATCCATGAGCTGTGCTTTCGCGCTCAGTATTTCGAAGCATTGTATCAAAGACGATCCCGAGACGTGCTGCGCGATTCGTGAAAAAACGCGGAACAAACTGTCGTTCCCTGGTGGGAGGGCCCTGTTCGACGCTTCACTTGCCGGCTGTTCCGTTAATAATCTCGTATCCGATACACGTGGATGATGCCTTCGTTTCCCGACTGTTCGCTCGGTATTTTACCCCCGTTTACCACGCAAACCGCTAACCAACTCGGCTCTCGGTCGACCACCACGCTCCGCCACTTCGAGACTCGATATCTCGGAACTGGGTCAACCGAACGATGTATTATCGAATACGCCGGAGTTCCATCAACCTCCGTACATTCTCACGGTTGACCACGTGAAAAATAAATACACGCGATCGTGATTTTCATCCGACGAAAATCTCGATCTCCCGCCATCGTTCGCCGGCTTGGTTCGTTAATCCCGA
Organism: Coelioxys conoideus; assembly: GCA_947623535.1. NCBI lineage: Eukaryota > Metazoa > Arthropoda > Insecta > Hymenoptera > Megachilidae > Coelioxys > Coelioxys conoideus. The sequence continues at coordinate 13,672,250 of OX392459.1, forward strand.
TACGTTCGCTATAATCGATTATATGTTAGTTTCGCGGCGAGATTCGAATCGTTCCGACCGTGTTCGCCAATGTTTTTTGTCGTTTATTCTCCAAAATTTAATATCCGAAAATTGATTGAATGTATCGACCGAAATTAGACGAACGATTACGAGTTAACGTTCTCGGCGTGTGTATGCCAGAGAAACGGGTCGCTTCTGCTCCGACATTGAGCTTAACTCGAGCTTAATCGATATGGGAACGAAGGTCGTACGCCTCCGTGGCGTCTCCGCCTTCCACTCGTCGCATTTTTCCTTTCTGCTCTCGATCCTCCCGATGCATTTTCAAACTGCACGCGATCGCGTAGCGTGCCTGTACCGTCGGCTCAGCGGCAGGTTTCACGGAACGATCCGCGATCGGTGTCGGCGGTTTGGATTTAATGCGAACGTGATTTGTTCGAGAGCACCAGCTGACCGATACAAGGCAATGAACACGGTGTTAACGCCCGAAGCGCGATACAATTACGATGTTACCGAAAACAGCGCGCGGAAATATGCCTGGGTACTCTGCGCGCAATCACTTGCCGCTTAGAAATCTAGCGTTTGATGATTTAACGCGTCGAGATCCAATGTGTCGTGATGTAGCGCGTAGAATTCAACGCATGGAAGTACAATACGCGGCGATGTAACGCGTGGAAATACAACACGTGGAAATTGTAGACGTAGAAGTTTCACGCGTCCAGTTTCGGTACGGAGAAGTCGAAACGCGTGATGATACAATGCGTGGAAATACAGAGCGTGGAAGTACCACGCGTGGAAGTTAAATACGTACAAGTTTGACGTGTCGAAACTCGGCATGTCGAAATCGAAACGCGTGATGATACAATACGTGGAAATACAGCGCGTGGAAGTACCAAGCATGGATGTACCACGCGTGGAAGTACCAAGCATGGATGTACCACGCGTTGAAATACAGCGCGTGGAAATACAGCGCGTGGAAATACAGCGCGTGGAAGCACCACGCGTCGAAGTTAAATACGTAGAAGTTTGACGCGTCGAAACTCGGCATGTCGAAATCGAAACGCGTGGCGATATAATGCATGGAAATACAACGCGTGTAATTGCAGCGCGTGAAAGTACTAAGCGTGGATATATAGCACGTGCAAATACAACGCGTGAATATTAAACACATACAAGTCACTTGCTCCGAGATTCAACGCGCAAAAAACGAACGACGATCTATTCTAATCTAAGAATATTCGCATGTAAGAAGTCGCCGGTGAAAAATCGAATTTCAGGGAAGAGCCTGAAATAGCTTTTGCGCGACGTTTCCGAGGAGATCCAGTCACGATATGCTTTTACGAATCGCGATAATGCTTCCACCGGTAGCGTTACGGTACTACGAGTCGCGACACGCTACTTTGATTCGGAACCGAATCAAAAATTCTCCACCGCATATCCGAGGAAAATATTCCGGACAAAATCTCGTTACGGTCAACATTTGTGGATAAGATGTGACGATAACCGAAATTGTCTGGCCGCTAAGTGGTTAGGAACCGTAAATAATTGAGCGTACAGTTACTCTCGGTTTACGTGGTTCCGCGTAACGAAACAAATTGTCTAACAACGTACTAAAATGCTCGGCATTGAACGCATCGTTCCGTATGCTCGTTCGGGACATTAGAATACAACGTCTGTTGACCCATTCGGGGACAGAGATCCTATTATAGAGCGATCCGGAGGCCTCTTGAATTTTACGTCACCGTCCCGTAGACCACGTTTCTCGACCGATTCAAATGCAAACGAGTCTACTACATTCGGGAGGTTATTCGATTTCGTTTTAACGACTGCCATATCGGACTCTAAGTCGGCCTGGAACCGCGGTCAATATTCCACGAATGTCTTTAAAAACGAAATGCTGCATTCGATACACGATCGTCGACAGACAAATTTCTTTCCGTCGGTATTACGATATGGGGTGACAATTAACCCCTTGTACCATTTATTTCTTAGACGCGTCAGACACGATCAATTATTCACAGCTATAATGTTAAAACAAACAAAGGAAATTAAAATGTTGCGAGTATTTTATATTACGGAATATGGAACAAATGATATAAACTTCAAGTTGAAGACACAAACGGTGCGACATTGTCACACGTTAGTGTGAATCATATACAAATTTTCGGTGACTATGGAAGTGTAGGACGCACCCGGTGTGTCATTATGGATATAGAATACGTAACGTAAGACGCACGTAGCGCGTCATCGAAGCGAAACGCGTTACGGAAGCCAGCACTGGCATCGGAGGGAAGTGGAAGGACGGAAGTTCCTTTCAGTTAGTATCGGAAGTTAGCCGAACTCCTCGAACTTGCCAGAGAGAAGCTTGACTCGTACTTGCGGTTAACTTTCGAGCTTCAGTCAAGGAGAGTTCCGACGAGTCGTCGGCTGCGAGCGAACAGCAAACATTTGACTGCGGCTCGCAACTGCCGGTATCTCAAAGAAACAACGTGAGAAAATGTATCGTTTCGGGGATTCGGAGGACGATCCCGTCGTTCTGGCACGCGATCGCTCAGAAATCGCGACAATCATGGACACAGTCGCAAAAGATAAGTTAATGATTCCTGAGTTGTAGAACGAGTATGTTCCAGAGTTTCCTTGGTCTCACAATTGATAGATAACTTGATTTCTAAGTCCTGAAGTGCCGATGTTCCAAACTTTCTAAATCCAAAAGTTCTCACGTCTCAAAATTCATAAATCCTAAAACATCAATGTTCCAAAAATGTTTAACCTTAAAATTCCAAAATACCAAAGTACCAAAGTCGTTCCAAAATCTCTAAATGCCAAAATTACAAAATCCCAACGTTCCCAAGTATTAAAGTCACTAAATCCCCAAAGCTCCAAATCCCAAAAGTCTGAACACAAAACTTCCAAGTGCGAAAATCTCTAAACCCCCAAAATTCCTAAGTGTAAAAGTCGCTAAATCCCAAAATTGCAAAGTGCCAACGTCCCAACGTCCCAAATGTTCCCAAATCCCTAAATTCCAAAGTCCGGTAGTTCCCAAATCGCAAAACTCTAAATCCCAAAACTTCTAAGTGCAAAAATTTCAAAAATCCCAAAATTAGAAAGTTCCATACTTCCCAAATCCCAGAACTGTAAATCCCCAAAACTTCTAAATGCAAAAATCTCTAAATCCCCAAAATTTCTAAGTGCAAAAATTTCTAAATCCCCAAAATCTCAGCAGCCACTTCGTGTTGCTCCAGAAAATGGCATTTTTCACCGGTGACTATGAGTTTCCTTACCGGAAACAGGATCGCGTTCACCTAACATTCTCCGTCGAAGGACAAACGGCATCGTTCGACAAGGCATAGTGTTCGCGCGGCTAAGTATCGCTGGAGGCGCGTCATCTCGCAGTTACGCGATCAAACGCTACAAATTAGCGGACACCACGAGCAAACGTCATCAACGTGACGAGAACGCGATCTAACCATGATCGAGCTACACCGACGTTCCAATGGCGTAACCAACGCCCGAGGCTGTCGCAATAATAACGCGAGACCGTCTTTGTCATTGCTAACGCAACGATTCTCGCCTCTCTATTATCGACGAGCTTGAACCGGCCTCATCGTGCTTATGATGTTTCACGGTACGCAGACAAACCGCGTATCATCATACTTCCTTAGAGATTTTGAGATGATTGGTTGAAAATTCAGGTAATCGTGAATCTGGTGATTTGGAAATTTAGGCATTCGAGAATCTGGGAATCAAGAAATTTAGATATTCGGAGATTCTAGTATATAGACATTTTGGTTTTCGACAACTGGGAATCTGGGAATTTAGGTACTCAAGAATTTTTAGATCTAGAAATTTAAGTATTTTGAAATCTGATAATTCAGACATTTATGTATTAAAAAATCTGGGTATCTAGAAATTTAGATATCCAAGAATTTGGGAGAATAGAAATACAGGTATTCAAAAATCTGGGGATCTAGAAGTTTAGGCATTCGATAAATTTGGGATCCAGAAATTTCGGTATTCCAAAATTTGGGGACCTGGAAATTTAGGTACTCCATAATTTGGAAATTCTGAAGTTTGGGTATCGTAAAATTTTATTCAAGTGTCTGACCACCTAGAAATTTAGGTATTCGAGAATCCAGGAATATATAAATTTAGAAGTTCGAGAATGTGGCTCTTCGTAAACAAAGTAAAATCAAAATTCTGGCAATTCGAAAAATTAAAAAGAAATAAAAAATTACGTGAATTCGTAAATTAGAGTCGATTCGACGGATCAGTATCGTCAGCAAGTATCCATGATCGTCGCGTATCCGGCAATTAAAGCGGTCGTCAAACTTTCGATCGCGAGTCGATAAAGTTTCGAAGCCGATGCTCTCGATACAACTTGGTCCACGTCGAAGGAAAACAATGTAACGAGTCCCGCGCTCTTGAAATTACTTGGAAAGTCCGTTGTGTCGTTACGAGTCTAAGCAGAGAGTTAACCGGCGTTAAAACAACCCCTCGTAGAGCCGGTTTACAACACAGGGCTCGTACACGTGCTCAGACAAATTAAATATTGAATATCGAACCCACCCCCGCTACTTCGCCGGTCGCTGTCAGTTACCTCGGTGTAGTATCGAGCGGAGTTGACCTACTTCTCCAATTATGCTACACCCTCGCAGCCCGCGAAGTCGTTAAAATCACGACTTTTCACAGAATTCGAGGAATACGGACGTCTCCTCGTGTTATCTTGTTCGTTTGATCGCTCGCCGCGATGAAATTTAAGTCTCGGCCAACCACGAAATGCTACGAATAGTTCGACCGTTTCGATTATTCGGATTATTTCGTACGGCTATGAATTCTTTGTCCGTTTAATTTGAACCGTTTGCGTTTCGAATTGAATATTCAGATAGTCGAATGCATGGTGCGGGGTGGACATGCCATGCTTTGGCTCGGAGATATGTTAATTAACTGGCACGGTATTGATCGTAATTGAAAGCCGATAATTAACGTTTGGATGAAAGGATAGATCCTTTGTCGACCGAACTAATAGTTTACAGTTGAATTTGGTAAACGAGTTGAAGCTTTAGCGGCTGAAATTGCCAGGTTCATGGTCCAAAAATTCGAGGACTTCGGGTTAAGAATATCAAATAAAAACGCTTGATTTAAATTCTAAAAAATTTCCAAATTCCCAAAGTGGCACTCTTCCCACATTTGAAAATGTTAAACCCTTTGCGTTCGAAAAGTGACTCACGATCACCACATTGTTTAACACAGCAATTTAGAATAGATATTTTTTAACTGGATCTATAGCGTTGCACATATGACGTATAATCATAATGAATTGGCTAATAGTGACAATTGATAATAGGAAAGTAACAAGTGCGAAAGAATTCGTCAAACCTTCCAATCAAAAAGTTTTGAAATTGCTATCAGTTGTCAGAGAAAATGCCTTCGAATGGAAAGGGTTAACTCCTGAAATTCCAAAGTCCAAAAATCTCTAAATCTCAAAATTTCTAAGTGCTAATGTTCCTAAATCCCCAAAAATCCAAGACCGAAAGTTACTAAATCCCCCAATTCTAAAACCCTAAAGTCTCTAAGCCCCAAAATTCCAAAGTTTCCAAGTCCCAAAGCCTCTGTATCCGAAGTATCCCTAAATCCTAAAATTCCAAAGTCCCAAAATCTCTAAAAATCCCAAACCTGCCAACTCCCAAAGTCACCAGAACCCGAAACTCCAAATGTAAAAAATTCCAGTACCGCAAACACCCAAACTCCCAAAGCCTCAAACTCGTTTGAAACAGGAATACCATTGACTTCCCGCACGAAACCTACGAAGCGCTAATTTGCAAATTGATTTCGAAAGATCGTCGAATCGCGGCGTAATTAAAATTCCCAATCAAGCACCGAGGCAGTGTAATCGAACGACGGGGTAAAAATTCGCGTATCGACCCGCCATTGTACAGAACAGACACAAGCTTCGCGTATTCATGAAGCGACGTAATGATACGCACACCGTAGCCACGGACACGTGTACACGATTGTAATAATACCAGCTGCACAGTTCGAGCTGCTTCCGAACCGCTCAACAGGTATCGATTCGGGCAAATGTCAAAGGTTGCACACTCGGAATGAAATTGCATTCTGTCAATAAATTAGCCTTCCCAGTTTGTCCTTCGCTCTATAGACTTTTCGAATTCATCCGCGGCCAACTGGCGACCCTTAAAATTTACACGCTCCGCGCAGCACGTAATATTTGCGTAACCGATACGATACGTTTCGACCTTTCATTCCGGCAATAATTTGTCAAGGCTGTAAAGCGCCCATGTGCTCTTCGAACATAAACTATTTTTGTTTAAAAAGTTCAGAAGATGTAGCACTAATGTTCACGTGATCTAAGATTCGTGAGTGTCACAACTTCTACGTACCACAATTCCTAACTGCAGCAATACATATGTTCCAATGTTTCGACGTACAAAAGTTTATAAGTCTCAAAGTTCAAAAGACCTAAAACATCTATGTTTACAAATACCAAATATCAATACAAGTACCAATACCAATACCAATATCAAAATACAAATACAAACATCAAAATTACTAAGTGCGAAAGACTCTAAATCCTAAAATTCCACAACCCAAAATTCCCACTTCCAAAAATCTACAAATTCCAAAATTCTGAATGCACGAAGTCTCCAAATCTCAAAATTCCAATGTGCAAATGTCTCGGAATCTCAAGAATTTCACAACCCCAAAATTCCCAATTCACAAAGCTCCCAAGTCTCAAATTCTGTAATCTCCGAAAAAATCCCAAACTCCAAAGTCCCGAAACTCTCAAGTTCCAAAGTCTATAATCCTAAAATTCCCGCCATCCACAGTCTCTGAATCTCAATATTCCCAAATCCCAAACTTGCCAATTCCCGAATTTCCCGTATGCCAAAATTCCCAAGTGCCAGTGTCTCCAAGTTCCAAACTGCCCAACTCAACGTCCTAAACTCTCAAATACCCAAAGTTCTCGAAATTCAATCTCCGCTAAGATGCCCGATCAAAGATCTCTCTCTCTCCCCGATCACTAGTCTCGCGTTACCGTTTCATCTAGCTTATTTCCGTACCTCGAACGCACAAAAGCCACTAAAAGAAATCGCGGTTCGCCGAAAAGAGGGCATCCAGAGGATCGCACGCGGGATGTGGAAAATGGGACACGAGCACGGGAAGCGGCAGTGGGACGGGGAAGACGAGGAGGAGGATAGAATGGCTCGATCAGCGATATTAATTTATCGGTCTCGTTTGTTCGCGTCGCGAGCCAGTAGCGACAAGACGGCTGAGCGATTGAATATTAAATGGCGGAGTCTCTGTCTGCTACTCGGCGAACTTCGCCCAAGGGACTTCCTTCGAACTAGAAAACGAGGCTGAAGCTTCGGGGGGGGGGCTGGAGACGGCTACAACGGGAACGTAAGGCGGCAACAGGAAAACGCGAGACGGAGAAACGTTGTTCGAGACAGAGAACGACGGAGAGGAGACTGCCGGAGGCGATTTCAATAATTAATGTCACGGGAATTGCCGCGCGACGCCGATGGTACCCGCCGTTGAAGTTACTGCCGCAAACTTGAAATTCCCTGTCGCGGTATTCGAGGCAGATCGGTCCATGGATAATTACTGCGATTATCCGGCGGACAAGCCGGGCAAAGTCTTCGGGAGTTTATCGGGAACGGTTCTAATGAAAACTTCGCGAAGTAGTTGAGCGCTCAAGCTGGCTCTCTCTCAACGGCCGATAAATTTTCTTCCGCGGAGTTTCGCAGCTTTCGCGCGAGACTCGCTAACATCGTCGACCCGACCGAGGGTCCATGAGAAACCGATGCGTTCCGCTAAATGGAGAAATAAGAAAGATAAATTTTACCCTGTCGCGAAACTGCGACGGGAGATCGATACTTCCGCTCGTTAAACCGCCACGACGACTACGGTCGAACAACGAAATTTATCACACGTTCGTTTCTGCTCTTTGCTCTTGCAGGATGTTAGATTAATATTATTTACTTGATACAAACATATGTCGAGGCACATTATGTATCAAACAAAAGGCTCTGCATTCTTACAGGATGTTGGGATAATATTATTTACCTGACACAAAAATGAATCTGCACGTCGACAGACACTATGTATCAAACAAAAGGCTCTTAATTCTTACAGACTGTTTGAATAAAGTTATTTAACTAATGCAAAAATGAGTCTACAGGTTGAGGGGTACCCTATGTCAAACAAAATGGCTCTTCATTCTTACAGGCTGTTTGAATAATGTTATTTAACTAATGCAAAAATGAATCTACACGTTGAGGGGCAATGTATATTAAACAAATGGGTCCGCATTCTTACAGGCTGTTCGAATAATGTTATTCAACTAATGCAAAGATGCATCTACACGTTGAGAGGCACTGTATATCAAACAAAAGCCACTGCATTCTTACAGGAAGCTGGGATAATATTATTTACTTGATACAAAATTGAATCTATACGTCGAGGAATATTGTATACCGAACAGAAGGCCTAACTCAATCACCAGTATTTATTTATATATCCATAAATGGAGTATATACGGGACATTAACAGAGTTTTGCGACGATTATCAGCACGTTTTAATAACGATACGCTTCATGTTGCTGCACGATGCAACCGGGATAAGTGGCAATGGTTTCTTCATATATTCCTTATTACATACTCTAGAAAGAAACGGATCTATTCCGGTTGAAAAATAACTCGCTCAACAGGTTAATTCGATGCATGACTGGCAAATTTGTCCATAACCTGTTCACAAAGTCGGAGAGGAAACGACCGCGTTTAGTATGTGCGGAACATCGTACCGGGAGTTACTTAACGATTACGTATAGCGATGAAAATGCTCGTACGCAACGAGGCACGCACAGAACTCTAATTAACGAGACCACGATTGAAAGAAAACTAGTATCTTCGAAACTTCTGGATCCCCGAATCTCCATGTTTCTGGTTTCACCAGTTCCACTAATCGGTACGGCTTCGAATATCTGTACTCCACAAATCTGATAAAACTAGAGTGAAAGCAGTGAAACTAGAAACTAGTCAAAAGTGAAACTAGTAACTAGTGAAAAGTAAAACTTGAAACTAGAAAGCAGTGGAAAATGAAACTTTAAACTAATAAAAAATGCAACTTGGAACTAGTGAAAAGTGAAACTGGAAATTAGTGAACAATGAAACTTGAAACTAGAGAAAAATGAAACTCGAAATTAGTGAGAAATGAAGCTAGAAACAAGTGAAAAGTGAAACTGCTAAAACTGATAAAACAATAGTAAACCCAGATAAAATTCAACATTTCCGAAATTCGATGGTGTCCGATTTCCTAGATCGCAGCAATCTATAAACCCCCAGCTCCACGCATTGTCCGAGTCCACAAACTGAACTGTCGAGCCACGGAAATCCCCAGTGTCCCCGATAAAATTATCCTCGAGCGTCAAATACCGAGAAACAAATCGTTTATCAGTTTTCGGTAAAAAGGGTTGATAGCCAACTGGTCGTTGAACGTCTGACCTATAATTCCGGCTGGCGAGCACACCTACTACGTAGCCGGCCGATAAAAGAACATCACAAAAAAGGCAAGAAGAAGTGGTTACGATCGGTACCGTGTCCTGGGTCGATCCACGAACGCCGACAGAAGGTCGAATCCTAGACGCCGACACGGGATGGTTGGTCTCCATGGAAACCACCTTCTCGTCTCATCGTTCTCCGGCTCATCCTCCTCGACGTATCGCTAGAGAGGAGGAAACGAGAGGAGAGTACTGGCGGAAACCGGAGCAGAAGAGAGAGAAAACGTGAGCTGAAGAGGGAGGAAACGAGAGGAGAAAAGAGAGAGCATGGAGGAGCAGAAAGCGACGCGGACGAGAGAAACGAACGGGAGAAAAAAGAGAAATAGGGAGCTAGGGGAGAAACAGGAGACAGGGGGGTTGGAAGATAGCAGCCAGACCACGGAGGGCGAAACGCCGAGAGGAAAAGAGGCATCCCGATGCCGGGGGTGGTTATTTGTTACGTGCTACGTTATACGCCCCCGCCTTCGTCTTTGCGTGCATCCCTCTCGCGTGTGCACGCGCGTGTATTATGTACATAGCAGCCTCTCTATGGAAGAAATAGAAAATTGCTGCTCGTTTTTCCGGCTCATTTATACCCCCGGAATCTTATGAATTAGGATTCGCACGTGGAACTATCGCGTTCTCGCGTGTCATAACTTTTACATTTAGTAACATAAAAGTATCGCGCAATAACACTTATGTTATATCAATTCGAAGCTTGAACTTTGTTGAAAATGCCTGTGTAAATAGTTCGTGAGTATTCTTACAACAAAAGGGCAGAATTTATATTGTAACAGGCAACGAAACACAGTTAAATGCATACACTACCCCTCAGTGCAATGATGGTCCGATAGGTTTTCATAACATAAAAGCATTGCACTATAATACTTATGATATGTCAGTTTGAAGCTTAATGTTTACTGTAAATGACTATGTAAGTGGTTTCAGAATATTCTTATTACAAAATGGTCCAATTACATTGCAACACCGATTCATATATTATGTGCTTAAAGGTGTAACGTTTTAACGACGTGAAAGCACGAAGAAACAGAATTTACGATACAATTCGAAGAGGAGACATTAATAAAGGCCAGCGAATAAACATTTCATTAGTCTCCTTAATGTAAGATGGCCGGCTGCCAGATACAGCAAACAATGACCGATCTTGAAACATATAAAGTCCGACAAGGTTCCATGACACTTTCGTGTCGCGACACAACGCGCGCTGCATATCAATTCGATGCCGAAAGTTTGCAACAAACATAAAAAAATGTTCGATAATGTTCCGTGTACAAAATGGTTGTCCGTCAATTGCAGCGAGCGAAACGAAATGCGTGTAACGTACCGCGGATTTCAATCGGTCGAATTCTCTGTGTAATTAAATACAATATTTAGACAACCTACAGGCAATGAACCCGCAATACGCTAAATGTCGATCAGAAAATATGATCGGCTCGATCAAAACGCCCACGGTTTACACGGATCACCGGTTGCAAATTGTTAAAGCGCCTGGTCGCAACGAAAACGACTTAATTATTTAGTCTACCGGAAAGTACGTTTATGAAGAAGAAAATTATGCAGTTTTTAATACGATCAATGAATCGATATATTGTGTATAATGAATTGATATATTGCATATCATGAATTGATATAAAATCAATGAATTAATATATTGTATATAATGAATTGATATAAAATCAATGAATTAATATATTGTATATGTATAATGAATTGATATATTGTATATAATAAATAGATATAAAATCAATGACTTATATATTGTATATAATGAATTAATATACAATCCATGAATTGATATACGTTTCATATAGAATCAATGAATTCATATACGATTGACATACAATCAATCAATCGATGTAGGATTAGCACTCCTTCAATGAATTAATAGACACTTGTTATACAATCAATGAATTGGTGTACGACTAACATACAATCAATGGATTGATATACGATTCATGTGCAATAAATCAATAAATTTACGCTTGATATATAATCAATGACTTGGTGTGGAATTAATATACAATTAATAAATCGATCTACATATAATCAAGCCAGCTTAATATCGACACGATCTTTACCGTAGTTCATGTTGAAGGGCACGTGCGTATAAATGCAGCTACAAAGGGACACATCCATATATGGTTCGAAAAAGGATACGCATACATATTGAAACTCGGAACGAAATTATCGGAGAGAAGTTTCCTTTGGATCTAATATATCTCATAGGGCAAGAGGAATCGGACGAAAGTCAAAGAATCGGCCCTTTTCACACGTCGCGTGTGATGGCACGACTAAAGGTCGTCGGTCACGCGATCACGCCCTCGCTCGTTAACACCTACACGCGTGTACAGGTGGATAAATTCCACGAGGAAGCGCCCTGGTAGGCGGCAAGCACGCGCATTACAATTCCAACGTGGTTAACGCGTTCCCCCTCTTAATCAGCTCGAGACCTCCTTGAGTCGGTTCTCCTTGATAAAGAGGAAGCCGACACGAGGTTAACCCTTTTGTTCGCAATCCGCTCGAAAAGCAAATCCACACGGTTTCGACATTCCATTCAACTCCCCATATATCGATTTACTGCTTCGATAAAGGTGCAATAATTCTTTACAACATTATATACCGTAAGAGCTGTAAATATTAGAGGGACCGGGAAGTAATGTCGTTCTTTTTGCATTAATGTCAAACAGATAAATTCTTAACACGTTTTTGTTTCTAATCAGTGATGTAATTACCCTGTACAAATTTTCGATGCCGAAGTACACAATGAGCTGATATACAGCAAACGAATATCCACATACGCAGAAACGACCAGTACTTTCTCTTAATACTTGTCAAAACTGAAAATACCTGTAAGAACTCTAAATAATTGTAAAAACGGCCCTATCAAAATTGTATACAAGAATTTTTACAAGATTTTACGAGATTTCTCATTTTACGAGATCGTGTTATCTGACAGCACTTTTGAGCGATGCAAATTTACATAAATATAAGAGAGTGATAAATTTTATCGGGATAGTCCATCGAACTCACGGAGCATGGTTCACTAAAATGCAACGTTGCAAGGTGATCTCTTCAACATGTAGATTGAATTTGGAGATAAATGCGTAGGTTTTTCCAAGCCACAAAGGAAAGGCTAGAACATGGATGACAAATCGTGTCGAAGTCCTGTCTACGATGACTAAGGGTAGAGCTTTTGTTTACGCATAGTATTTTGTCTCAAACGGCTTTATAGAAAATATCGTGACTCAATGACAGTGACTCAATGCAAACGGTGGGTCGCATATACGTTCTAGAGTGTCACGACGACGTGATTTTCTACGCGTAGCTGATGCTTTTCAATTTATTCAACCCTTTGCGCCTAAAAACATTTTTCATATCGGCAAGTCGTGTCTCGAAAACATTCTGACTGAAAGGTTTAATCAATTTTATGGTAATTATTATTTTCTGCCATTAATTTCCGCCATTATCACTAATATTAAAAAATATTTTTCAAGTTGTTTTATTAGACGAAATCAACATTAATTTCCATATTACACGTGGTCAACGAAAACTCACATGTTACATGTGGTCAACAAAAATTCAAGTATTATACGTGGTTAACAGAAATGTACATATTATATGTGGTTAACAGAAATACACATATTATACGTAGATAACAGAAATTCACATATAATATGTGGTTAACAAAAATACACATATTGCACGTGGTTAACAGAAATTCACATATTATATGTGGATAACAGAAATGCACATATTATACGTGGTTTACAGAAGTTCACGTATTATACGTGGTTAACAGAAATTGACGAATTACGCGTGGTTAACAGAAATTGACAAAGTCACGAAGGTTTATTCCCGAACGTATAAATTAACACCTCGAGTGCCACGTCACCCACATGCGATACGAATTTATACATAAACCTGTTACTGATTTTAGTGAAAACGTTTCGCACACCAAAATATAAATAATTTTGATAAATGTATTAAATACTATGGAACAAACAAGTGTCAAATATTACGAAAATCGTGTACAAAATTTATCGGAAATAAAATTAGTTCCCAAAGTAAATTGAAATTATTTTAGGGTATCGCCGAAGGTGTTAATAGGAAGAATATCGAGCGAAGAAGATAGCAAAGGGTTAAATGAGGGGAATATAAAGGGGGTGGGCGTTTCTCTAAGCCTTGAGGTGGCAGGAAGTGGCTGCAAAGAAAGGTGTACCGACCTCGAAGGTAAATCAAGAGTCTAAAAGGAGAACCGGAAACGTCCGATTCGGAGATTAGATCCGACCCGTAAAAGTGTCTAACACCGAGGCACCCCTAATCGTCCAATTACTTTCGCCTGTTCGCTTCTGCGGCGGCGTGAAATCGCGCGAGTCGAGAGCCGCCATTTCGAGGGTTCGATTTGACGCCCGATGAAAGCCGCGAAATCGGTTTAATCGGTACACAACGAGGTTCCGGTTGAAATTCAGCCGAACATGAGAGACGAATTCCCGTAGCCCGTGGCCTCGAAACGCGCCGTTAGGGTTGCCGGTCGCGAGAGCTGACCTATAATAGGCGTCGCAAAGTGGCCGGTGTGTATTCGAAGGGAGGACCGTGTCGAATGGTTAATTCATGAAACAGTATCCCTTGCTACCTCTCTCGGCCACTTTCCACCCCCGAAAACAGCTTCCGTCTCCGTTCAGGAACGTTCGAATATCAATGAATCCACAGGTTTTGCGTTCAACGAGAGATCCTCCACGACTTTTCACGGGAACGCCGTTTCGTCCCTTGGTCAAGATAAACACGGACAAGAGGGATAAGGATAAACAAATATTTGGGTTTTAACGAATGTTTGTGATCGACTCGCGGTGTCTGTAGTTAGTCACGCGTTGTACATGTTCTCGGGGCTTGCATCGCGTTTCACGTGTTTACACGAAATTTACAAATTGCTCGGTTACGACGTTATCAAATACTTGATAACATTTTTTTTATTCCGGGTCCTCGTATTCCACGTTCGTTGACCGCAAGTTTCTAGATCAAATTCGTCACGTAGCTAAATTCCCAAACTCGACAATTTTTCAATTTCCCAATTTCATAGTCCCACTAGGGGTCTTTCTTTCCCTAAACTCCCTAAATCCCAACATCCCCAAATTGCATGAATCTCTATATCTCCAAAATCGGAGTATCCCCAAATACCAATCTCCCCGAATCACAATCACCCAAAATCACAATCACCCAAAATCCCAATCACCCCAAATTCCAATCTCTCCAACTTCCAATCTCCCCAACTTCCAATCTCCCCAACTTCCAATCTCCCCAACTTCCAATCTCCCCAAATTCCAATCTCCCCAAATCCCAATCTCCCCAAATTCCAATCTCCCCAAATCCCAATCTCCCCAAACCCCAGTATCCCGAAACCCCAGTATCCCAAAATCCCAATATCCCGAAATCCCAATATCCCCGAATCCCAATATCCCCGAATCCCAATATCCCCAAATCCCAATAACCTGAAATTGTAAATTCCCTAAATGCCAGAGTCAAACCGCTTAATAAAGCTGCCAATAATTCTATTCGGTTCTTCGAGCGATATCTAATCCTTTCTACTTTCGCAGAAACTTTCCGGGTGGCCGATAAAACCGCTCATAATCAGATGACCGTCACTCACGAGAAGTTAATAGGGTTTCTATGTTAATTCGAGTCGGTCGGTGAAGCACGTGACGATTCAGGTATTAAACGAATCGAACGATCGATAACCGGGGCGGTAATCTACAAAAGGAAGCAGCAAAACCATCTCGTACGAAGCGAAGGCAATTGAAAATTTGGTTGAACGCGGAATGGGCGACGTAGTTCGCGATATATTTTCCTCGAAAATAAATGCGCAGATGTTTAAGGTAAACAGTTATCGAAGCTCGCACGGTGTAACGTAAATTTTCCGCGCGTCGTCGAAATATATTTTCCCCTCCCCCCGCTCGCTCCGTTGTGCACGTGTTGGTACATGCATCACGCACGCGTGTACGTAGAATCGCGAGTCAAATATAAATTACCCGGGACGTGGAGTTAATGGGAAAGGTCAGTGACTGTGAAACGCGGGCTGGAAATTGACGTTCACGGTTTTTGCGGATCGCAATGAATCCACAGGTTATCTTCTTTTTTCCTCCCCTCTCCTTTTCTTCTCTTTTCATCTGTTTTTATTTTGCTCGTCGTGTTTTCCACGAGCCGCTACTTTGTTTCCACCGAGCCGGCGCAAATAATTTCGACGCTGCAGTTTTATGAAAATATTTCTGTCGAAAGAGTACGAGGTAACCCTCTCCCTCCCCCGTCGCCACGTCCTCGAACAACGTTACAAACGCACCTATTAAATTAGCCCCGGTGGTTTTGTCGTTTCGCCGTACCTATTGTCGGCCGTACAAAAGAACGACGGGGGGCGGGGAGGCGAATAAAAAAAAAACACGGGAATTAAATTGTTTCGAAATGCCCGTTTCCGGTATTCGTCGCCGGGAAAGCGGCCGTCGTTAAAAATATTAGCGGCGATAAAAATTGTTTTGTTCGGGTTAAACGCGTTACCGGTGGAAACGAACGTTACGCTGTTATTAATTAATACTTTTCGGATCGACGGGTCGCTACGAATCTCGATGTGCTCATGTTTTCGTCGAACCATCTCTCTTTCCTTCTTTATTTTTTTTTTTAAATGTTCGACGACTTCGCGAATAGGACGAAGAGGATATTTTAGTGGATATTGAACGAAGATTGGCATGTTGGGGATATTGGAATTCGGGGATATTGGGATTCGGGGAGATTGAGATTTGGGGAGATTCAGATTTTGAGATATTGGGATTTGGGGAGATAGGGATTTGGGGAGATAGGGATTTGGGGAGATAAGGATTTGGGGTGATAGGGATTTGGGGAGATTGGGATTTGGAGTGATTGTGATTTGGGGATATTAGGATTTGGGGAGATTGGGATTCGGGGAGATTGGGATTCGGGGATATTGGGATTTGGGGAGATTGGGATTTGGGGAGATTGGGATTCGGGGATATTGGGATTTTGGGTGATTGGGATTTGGGGATATTAGGATTTGGGAAGATTGGGATTTGGAGTGATTGTGATTTGGGGAGATTGGGATTTTGGATGATTGGGATTTGGAGAGATACTCGAATTTTCGCGACATTCTATTATCCAGGTATATCGTTCTAGTACTTAACGAAGTTCAGTCGACGGTATTAACGGGCTTGTTACCGTCAGTCGCATAATGGGATAGCTTTCGGGCGCGCGTAGTCGAACGCGTAACGGGGTTTCCCCGGTTTTGATCGCGCCATCGAGCATTTTCACCAGTCACCGGATTACCACCGAATTGAATACAACGCTAGGGAATTTTACTTACGAGGCTTCGCGGCTTCCTGCGGCGTCACTTCGGTCAACTGCAAAAGAAAAAACAATGATTGCACCCGATCAACATGATATCGTAGTGGTATTCGATCCTCGCGATATCGCATTTGAAATATCGATCTTAAAAAAATCGTGTTGCAATTTTCAACAAATTCTTGAGGGAACGCGAAGATGATTTATCCTGTTCGTAGAATATACCTAAATCTCCAAATATGCATATATCGATCTTAAAAAAATCGTGGTGCAATTCTAGAGAAATTCCTAAGAGAACCTAAAGAAGATTTATCCTGCTCGTAGATACCCAAATATGTATCGACGTTAAAAAATCGTGGTGCTATTCTAAAGAAATTCCTGAGGTGCCTAAAGATGACTCATTTTTGGTAAAAATCCGTAACGAAGAGACGGGACAAAAATACTTTCGAGCTCAAAAGGTTAAACCGCGACTCTATTCGTTGTAGACAAACCGCGATGAGATCGTGTCGCGTGTTCGAACGAACATCAGAAATCGTCGTCGATACACCTCAGGATAATCGAACGATCGGTTTTGTCGGGCGAGCATCGCGGTCTCGGTCCGTATCGATCGTGGAAACGTTTCGAATCGCATCGAGCAGAGTGTTTCGTGCCACTTGGCACGCCGTCAAGAAGCTCGTTCTCTCCGTTCGAGACGGACGCCTTTCGTTGCGGATAAAAGAATCGGCTTCCTTCGCGAACGCCGTCGTCCAGCCTTTCGTTACATAAAACGCGAATCGGGCCGGTGTAAAACTCGGGTTTTTTTCGATTTCGGCGGAGGCCCGCAACTAAATACCCTCGGACGGCCCGTTAGTTCTTCGTTCATTCGATCGATCGATGTTGGTTGTCCCGAGGTTTCGTGCCACTTGGCATCGTGTCAAGAGTTTCGTGCTCCGAAAAGCAGCCACGCTCTCCTCCACTTCGTCGTCTCGTTGGCGATCACGGGGGAAAGAATGGCATCGCGGGTACCACGGGACTCGACGACGCTATTTCGACGGCACACGGCTCGATGATTAAGCGCAAACAAATTGCGCAATGCACGGGGAATGTCTTTATGCTTACGACGGATTCGCGAAACCGCGGCCGATTTTCCATCGCGGGCCGATCGTGTTAGGTCCAAGAATACATATTGTTGAAGAATATCTAGGGATATTCTACGAACAAGATAAATCATCTTTGGATGCTCTAAGGAATTTCACTAGAATGGCTTCACGATTTTTAGAATTGTTTGAATAAATTAACGTATACGCCAAACTTGTACGTCCGGGAAATAAAGAAGAGACGCTCACCTTCGCCAATACAGGATTGAACGTGAACTTCGATTCGAGTTCCTTCCTCGGTGTCTGGGCGATGGCCGTCAGTGGCGTGGGTGGCATGGTCATTTCCTGAAACACAGACGATCGATGGTCGATTAGCATTCCCG
Source organism: Coelioxys conoideus (assembly GCA_947623535.1). Classification (NCBI taxonomy): domain Eukaryota; kingdom Metazoa; phylum Arthropoda; class Insecta; order Hymenoptera; family Megachilidae; genus Coelioxys; species Coelioxys conoideus. The sequence continues at coordinate 13,690,622 of OX392459.1, forward strand.
GTGTAAACGAGACGATTCGAGCGACCAGTTAACGCTTTCGCTGTCGCGATTAACTCGCTGGACGTCCCGTACACACGACGTTCATCCGAATTTACCAAATGTACATTTACGAAAGCACAAACGGTTAAACGCTTATTTATCAGATGCGTCAGACGCAACTAACTATCCATATCTATGATATTAAAACAAACAAAGGAAATTGGATCTAGGTATAATTACTTAATACGTATAATACGATATAATTGGATCTCAACTTCGAGTCGAAGAGTATTAAAAATTTGGGCAACATTTGTTACATTAAGGCGTGAGTGCATCACGTGGCAGACTCGTCAAAGTGTTATAAGGACTTAAGGAATATCGGCGCCAGATTCAATGCATTAACCCTTGCTCCAAGTGTGCCTCGCAGGCATCACCTATGTGCAGCGTCGTTATAATTAATACAAATATTTTAATAAAAATTATATTACTTCTGGTCGCAGGGTCGTCGATTCGTGCAAAGGCTGACTCTTTTGCTTTCATCGTCAGCCAGGGGTTGTGCAAGCCACAAACGCACGGGCTCTTTTGCGTAAGAGCGGGCGCATCTGGGCCACGATTACGTCAAAGAACACCGGAGGAGCAACAGTGAAGAGAGAGAGAGAGAGAGAGAGAGGGATAGTCAGGAACCTCTTGTTCATCATCGAGTGTCAACGGAAACAAATACAGTAATACCTTCGACCTCTGTGCGTGGCAAAGAATCCGAAAATAACCCGTTTTGAGCCCGTCACAATGACGGATCATACATTTCTCATTCTCAAATACGAACATTATTCAGAAACTTCTGTCAAAGTGTATGTCAACCCTCATCGAGATAAGCAATCATTGTATAAGCCAGTTTTCGTATTATGAGTTAATTATTCGCTTTTATAGTTTAGTTTAAATTTCAATATAAGCAGTCAGGGAACGTTCGCAAATCTAGGGTTAACCCTTAACGATCCGACTTTTAATTGTGAATAACGACCGGCAACTCCAACTTCGTACTTCTACTTGCAACTTTTTAAGTGTGAGATTTTAACCCTTTGCGCCCTAAAGCATTTCCATTGTTTGTAAATGGCAGCTGTCAAATTTTCTAATTGAAAAGTTCGATGAATTTGTTTGAAATCATTATTTTTTGTTTATTAATCGCCAATATTGTCTGTTTTCACTGTGTTTGAACATCGGGTGTATAATACTATAAATTCAGTTAAAAGATATTTATTTAAAATCGTTGAATTAAATCAAATGGTGAGTGAGAGACGCTGCCCGAGCGCAAAGGGTTAAATGCTATAATGGCGTGTAAATAATAATATTGAGTCGCTCAAAACACTCTTTTTTATTCATCTTGGAAGTAATACAAATTTTGATTAAAATATTTATATTAATCATAATAACGTTGCACGTCGGTGGTGCCTGAGAGGCACACTTTGAGCGTTAAGGGTTAAACTTCAAGATACCTATCCTGTTCCTTGCTGCAGCATAACGCATAGAGTCGTTTATCGGCGGAATCTACTAATTCCGTGTATGATCAACCATGTCGAGCAGGTACTCGCGTCTATTAACGCCGGTCCAGGCGGTTTTGCGTGCATCCACGATCGTCGGCGGAGAGGGCAGGCTAGAAGTCGCAAACGCGCCAACAATGCAGCCTCCGGTGTGTGGGGCGGCATAGCGCAGCGAACGAAACGCATTTCCATCGGGCGAATCGTCGAGACCGATTCATTGACCCGTCGAGACATCCGTCGACGGGAACAAAGAGCTACGAGACAAAAGGCTCCGCTCTTTCTCGTCTACCCGTGCTTATGTTCCTTCTACGATCAACCGCAGAACTTGTTTACCGACCGGCTACCGCGTTACGACGGGTACTGCGAGAAAATTACCGCGATCGGATTCTAACTACCGCGTTAATAACCTGACTGGCGAAGGCGAACGACGCGATGCCATTCGCCGGTGAGAATGAACGCGATGGCGAGAGAAAATTTATGTGCCGATGTTTCGTTAGGCGATTTTCGAGTTCGAACCTTGGACGATGCGGAGATTTCGGGATTTGTTGACAATTCTGGGTGTGGACGTTTGGAGCTTCTGGAATTTCGGAATATGGATATTTGGAGTTTCTGAAATTTGTGGATATAGATATTTGGACTGTCAAAAATTTGGGGATATGCATATTTGGACTTCCAGTAATTTGGGGATATAAACATTTGGACTACCAGGAATGTGGGGGTGTCGACATTTGGACTATCAAGAATTTGAAGATATGGATAGTTGGACTTTCAGGAGTTTGGAGATATAGACATTTGGACTATCAAGAATTCGGGGGTGTAGACATTTGAGCTATTAGGAGTTTGAGGATGCAGATGTTTGGACTAACAGGAATTGGGGGATGTAGACATTTGGACTACCAGGACTTTGGTGATATAGGCAGTTGGACTATCAGATATTTGGTAATTTAGAGATTTGGACTATTAGAAGTTCGGAGATGTTGACTATCAGAAGTTTGGGGGATCAGTGATTCAGGCTGCTAGAAATTTGCAGATCCAAAGAATTGAACTATCTGGAATTCGACGATATAGACATTGAACTATCAGAAATTTCAGGATTTAAAAATTTGGTCTATCAAGAATCTGGGAATTTAGAGATTTGAACTATCAGAAATATGGAGATTCAGACATTGGAATTATGAAGAATTTCGGAAACCAGGGATCTCAGAATTTAGAATTTGGAAACACTGCGTCGCGTTCGTCTCGTTTTTGTTCCCGAGGACGACACGACGGTTTTCATCCGTTGTTCCAGGATCAAATCAGTTGCAGATAAGTTAATTACAAGTTAGATTAGTTACTATTGCAATTAGATTGTATCGGACGGGAGATGTCGCTTGTTTCTCTTCTAAATTGTTTCTAACTTTCTTCACATTTTCCTACGGTATAATTGTAAAGATACGATAGTCGAAGCCAATTCGCTGTTAACTTTCGAACAAAAGAATGAGGAGCCAGTCTGACGTTTCTTCCCCTTAGGTCCAAGAACTTCGTTTCAAAGGACGAGTTTATGATACGACGGTGTCATAAACCTTAATCGTGTCCGGATCATAAACGCGGCGCACTAAATAGATTTGGTTCATCCCGTCGTTAAATGGTACAGGGGATAAGGTCGAAGATGTAGAAACTCAGGAATTTAAGAACTCCGGGGTGGTCAGGGACTTGAGTATGTTGAGATCCATTTTTAGTACTACGGAAATTCGATTGATCTCTCATTTAAGGATCCAGAGAGACTCGGAGACTTGTAAGCTCGAAAATTTGAGACTGCGAGGTTGTTAAGGAAGTCGCAAACCGAATTATTAATAATATATCGATCTACGTTACTGAAACTACAAGAGCTGGGAAACTCGTTAGAATTTATTCCGAACTTTAAACAATTTTGAAAATATAATTTTGAAAAATATTTAATTCCCAACATGCGATGGAAAACGTTTCGCAATTTTGTCACTAGCTACCCCCCACATTTTCTTGCTAGCCAGATTAATAGACTTTCGTCAAAATGGCAACTTTGTATTGACACTTTAGGCACATATCTTGATTTATGCAACGAGTCAAAAGGGCTCAAGACACATTTCGTATTCAAAATTATAAAAATTATCGACAAGCTTGTATCAAAGTGTACGTTAACTTTTGTCCAGATGAAGGATCATTTTATAAGCCAGTATCATACTTTCTTACTTTGGTCTTAATTTAAAGGCGAATGGCCATTACACGTACGTAAATCTAGTGTTGATTATATTAACCCATTTGCTGCCATGATACCCAAATGGGGATTCGAATATACATTTTTCCTTCATCGCTTGCAACAACGTTGTATTAAATAAAATGTGTATTCGGTACATGCTCACATTCTGGTTGTTAAAATTATCTTCTGCTTCAACATCGTCCAACTTGCGAAAGTATTTGATACATAAATTGACAACCCAAGAAGTTGAAACAAAAATGTAATATTTGCACGGGATACAATAAACATAACTTTCAGTCTCAAACCGGACGTTTCATACTTAATCACCTAACGTTAATAATGTGACACCGGTGGAACAGTTTGCAACGTTTTGTCGCGCGTTGACGAGTCTCGTTCTGACGAGCGATCAACCGAGAATCTGGCCCCGGTTCTTGGCACCCTACCGTATAACTTGAAACAGATCTACGACCTAGTGACCTACACACAAATTCCCCAGCATATTTCCTCGTTCGAACGTAAACCAGAAGCGGGTGTCAGTCTGCCGAGTAGCCGGATTAGAGCGATTCCACGAGAAGCTGCGATTTTCGTCCAACAACGACGTTCGAATTACGGAGACCGTGTTTTAACATCGAGACCGTGTTTCAACGGGTTTTCATAATTTATTAAGACGCTGGCTTATCGATTACCGATAACCGATATCAAGGATTTAATTCTGTCAAAATATATATTAATAATTCGTTATAACGAGCTGAGGCATTTAATAATTGATCTTCGATAATTCGAAATAACGAATTCAAGCATTAAATAATTAATCGTCGATGTTTGTACCGTGTGCTGTACAGGGTACGATTATTTTTACGATACGGGTTAACCCTTTGCACTCGAGAAACGACTCCAACTCGTCGTTTCATTTAATTCAACGATGTTAATTAAATGATCATTTTATGGAATTTATAGAATTATACACGCGATATTTAAACGCGATGAAACGGACGACATTGGTAATTAATAGTAGGAGGGCATTAATTTCAAGAGAATTCATGCAACTTTTCAACCAGGAAGATTTACGGTTTCTACTTGCCAAGAGTAACATAGTGAAACAGACAATGTAGATAGTGAATAATAAAAATAATAATTTCAACGACATTCATGAAACTGTTCAACCAGAAACTTTTACAGTTCCTATTTGCCAACAGTAGTATAGTGAAGCAGACAATGTAGACAATCTACGATAAAAAAAAAATAATAATTTCAACAAAATTTATGAAACTTCTCAACCAAGAAGTTTCACAGTTACCATTTGCCAACAGTAACATAGTGAAACAGACAATGTAGACAAGCTCTAATAAAAAAAAAAAATAATTTCAACAAAATTCATGAAACTTCTCAACCAGGAACTTTTACAATTACCATTTGTCAACAGTAAAAATGTTTTCTTGTGCAATGGGGTAAAACGTTCGAAAAATACGCTCCGGAAACGACGAACGACACTGTAATAATAGCTTATATAATTTTATATTTTAACGATAGTGTAAATGGAAATCAACGCGTGTCTCCGAGTTCGATGCATTTGCCATCGTTTAATCACCTTTAACCACTTCCGTCGATCGTATCCGACACGAATTATTCACCGATCGTTCGCGGCGTTTATCAATCGAATCGAAAAATTCGCGTTGCATCGCGAAATATCATTGTTATACGTACCCATCGAGTTTAGTGGGGGAGGTAGGATAAAAGAATAAAATGCAACCGCGGTGGATCGTTCTACGATCATGCATAATGTAACTCGGCGCGTCGTGAATATAACGGTGCACGGCAATGGCAGCGTTATCCTTCGAGCGGAAACGTACGGCGGAACATCGTTACCACTTAACGTTTCGATATTTTTCCGCTCCATATTTCTTCCAGCCGAGCCGAAATCGACTACGTGTCACGTTACCGATCTACTTTAATCCTGCAAGTGCAACGAACACATTCGCGCATCCAGAAATTGGAACAACCGCACACTCTCGTTACCGGTACCATCAGCGAAGTTGCGGAAACGTAAAACTTTCGAAATTGACAATATATCGTGTTGGTCGATGTAACGCGAGCGACGTTGGTGCGCCGGGAAACTTCGAGTATTGGAAATACAACGCGTCGGGAATACAATAAGTTGAGGATACCACGCTCCGTGAATTCTAATATTAATATATATTTAGTCGCGAATATTACACGTGCCAAGAATTTCGTGCGTCGAAAATCCCACGCTCCGAGATCTCCACGCGTCGAATATTACATGTGCCGAATATTCTACGCGCCAAGAATTCTATGCGTCAGAAATACCACACTCCGAGAATTCCGCGCGTAGAGAATTCCACGCTTCGAGGAATGCACATGTCCAGAATTCCACGTGACAAGAATTCCAAGCGTCCAGAATTCCACGATCCACAATTCCATGGGCTGAATATACCACGTGCCGAGAATTCCGCACGGCCGAAATCCCATGTGTCGAGAATCCCGTACGTCCAGAATTCCACCCGCCAAGAATTCCATGAACCAAATACTTCACATGCTAAAAATTCCACGCGACAAGAATTCCACGCTTCGAGGACTCCACGTGTCCAGAATTCCACGCGACGAAAATTCCATGGGCCGAATATTCCACGTGTCGAGAATTCCATGGACTGAATATTCCACGTGCCGAGAATTCCATGGACTGAATATTCCACGTGCCGAGAATTCCACGCGTCGAGAATTCTATGCGCAAAGAATTCCACGCATCCATAATATAGCATGTCATGGTTTTCATGCATCGAATATTTCACGCCCCGCAAGTTCCACTCGAGAATACAACGTACTGAGTATCCCACGCAACGAATATATAACGCGTTGAGTATTTCACACTCTGAGAATTCCACGTACCGAGAACTCTGCAGGTTCAAAATTTGATACACTGGAATACAACGTGTCTAGAATATGATACACTGACAATTCCATTCGCCGAAACTTCCACGCTTCGAGAATTCCACACAAAAGTTCTACGTTTCGAGAATTCCATACGAAAATTCTACGTTTCGAGAATTCCATACGCCGACAATTCTACTCTTCAAGAATTCTTCTCATTGGAAATTCATCGTGTTAAGATTATCACTCGTACATGTTCGCGATCCAACAGGCGACAATCCTATTCGATGCAAAGCGTTGCAATATAACGCGAGGACGTGCAACATACCAGCGTTTCGTGTAGCTAAGGGACGCGTTCTAAATGCGGGATAATCTGCCGTCGATTGATTCGTCGATGGTCGCGAGTGCCAATCGCAAATGCGAATAAGATAAAAATAAAATGAATAAAAAGAACGAAATGAACCGAACGCAGCCGATCTGTCGTTAATCGCGACTTATTATTCCCGGTCGGTCGTGTGCAGCTTCGAGACACGCGTGACTCGAGTACGAAATTTGTACAATTTGCATCGTGCCGCTTGCGGCTCGCCGAACGAGAAAGGATTCAACGCGTTTGCCAAGAGGAGAGGAATTCTCCGGGGGCTGAGTCAGAGAATTCTTCGCCACCCGACCTACCATTTCGTGCGAACCAGTTATACGTACCGTGATGAATAAGTTTATTCGCCCGTATCACGAATCACGGTACCGCCCTTCGGAAGTGTTCGATCAAACAAATAATTGACACGGTTACCGATACTTATGGAAATGCAATTTGTACATCTTCCGTCGAATACTGATCACCGTCAATTATTGCTCGCTACATTAACAGATTGACACGCAGTTTGATCAACTAACGAGTGCATGTGGATATAATGTTTTAATCAGGTCGATGATTGATACTTGCTTCGACGAGTATCGAATAGATAATGGTCGATTCTAAGTTTAGAGCTTGGTCGAGTATCGAGCTTAATCGAGTATCGAATCGACCGAATATCGAGCCTCACCGACAACGCAATATAGTTAAGATTTGTAGCTAGGTTTTGAGTAGCAAAAATGTAATTACCCAATGGTCTATTTATATAGTTTTAGTCCTGGTTAATGCCTGTTCGGGATTTTAATACAAAGATTGTGAATGTATTGAGATTTGCAAAAACCTCAACAAAATGCATCAATCGATCGAAACGAAATATCTAAAAATCTCGATGAAATCGCGATAAGCGATCCGGCCGATTTCGAGCGGAAGATCGTCGAAGAATTTTCCCCCCTGTTGAATCCTCAATAAAATCCTTTATTTCGACCCCGCGTTCGAATCGATCGTCGACTCGTTCGCAGGATAAATATTATCCTGGCCGTCTATACTGTCGGATAAACGGGGCTACCGACGCCCGAGAGACTCGTCGGATTTTCTGGAAAATACGCGCGGGTCAAAGATATTTTTATCTCGTATCGCAACGCGAGCGTAACAATGTTCCGCGAAACATCTCTTCGAGAGGACTCGTGGGACTGCACTTGCGCGATGCACTCGCTCTTTCCCTTCGACGATGCACTCGACGGAGCTCGATGCAACGAGTGCAGCCACCCTCTTTCGAACCCCGTCCTACGCGGATGCCTCTATACTGAATTTCCCAAGTTTTCGGCTCGACTACTTTCGAGTCGATCGACTACGATTAACGCGTTACATACCGTGTCAGTCACCGACGACCGACACCGAACTTTCAGCCCGCGTCAGCCATCGATAACCGACAATATAAAATGCGACGAGATTAAAAAGTTACACTGTTTTAAATTTATATATTAATGTAAAATATAAATATAAATATATAAATGAATAAATAAATAAATATATATATTAATAATATATATTGTTATAAGTGATATCTCAGTATATTAATGATACAGTTAATATATAAATCCAAATTATATAAATTCTATACAAATTCAATTCAATTAACAAAATAAACATTTTTTTCCTTTTTAAAAATTTCAAAAGAACTGATAAATTTCTTTGCCAGCAAAATTTTTTGCGCGTTAAAAAAACACTCTCCAAAAATGGTGTACTAAAATAGATAAAAATGCATGTTATTAAAAACGCAGTTTTCAAAAATTTTAATTTTTACTCATTTTTACCAATCTTTTGTTATCAGGAACTTTAATGGACTTTGTCGAAGGAGTTTTTTTTTTTAGCAGAAGTCCAAAACTTCATTATTTATTCTGCTAACTAACAAATTATTGTTCATCGAGTAAATTTGTAACTTTTTCTCGTTTTTCTTGACCTTTTTCGTATAGTATATAGTAGGAGCATTTGTTTCTTGTTCGTCGCGTATACTCGTCATTGGATAATTTCAATAATTTTAATCACTTCATTTTTGCAATTAAATTCCGCTGATAACATCGACCAAAACTCTCGTCCACGATACGAGAATCTGCGATACCGTCTTTCACGTCGTCCGAGGGTCGACTCGAGTCTTCGGTTACCGGTTAACTCGATCAACCTCGAATTAACCTTATAAACTCGTTCTAATTGCGTTCAAGCTACGAAGCAGGCAGACGGATCGGCGTACCGATGCAAAAAAGCAAAAAAAAGTCGCACGCGCACGACGGAAACAAAATATCACGGACGCCGAAATCGCCATAGATACCCCGGCTATAGTTCGTGAATCGAAATCGGAGGTCGACGAGCCGTACTGGTACGAAAAGTGGATTACCCGCGATTTATCGGGGGCTACACGAGAATCGAATTTAAGCTGGCTACAAAAAAAAAAGCTCGTGAGCGGCAACGACGATCGTCAGGGCGGAGAGCTTGCACGCTAAATATCCCCGCAGGCTAGTCGGATAGCCCAGCCGACCGTAATGGAAGCTGAAAATCTCTCGATTAATCGACGACCGAGCAGAGACTGCCATAAGGATAGAAGAAACGACGGCTAGTGAAAACCAGAGGCGCCATACTGACCGATCGGAGGCAAATCTATCGCAAATACGAAGTTTCGCCTGGGGAAACTTCGAGTTTAGCGACTCTTCGACTGTATTTCGAGATCTAGGGATTTTCTGCGAGCAACATAAATCATATTTAGGTCCACGTTGGGATTTCTCTGTAATCAGATATATTTAGACATCTAGGAATTTTCTACGAGCAATATAAATCATCTTCAGCTACCTCAGGAATTTCTCTAGAACTACTTCACGATTTTCTGGGTTTCGTATTCCATACATTTTAAAGTAACTTTTTAAACGAAACAAAAAGATCTCTTTTTTGACTCCATTTACGTAGGGGTCCCCCTCAACACGTTGACTGCCACATGCACACAATTGAAAATTGCATTAGTTGGTATTTTCCTTAATGAACAAACCTTACCCAATATGTTCACGATACTTTGTTACATTTGTTCTTCGCAGTTCCAAGTGACGAATACAAGTATTTACAGTTAGAAAAGTGAGCAAATTTTGAATAATATAGATATTGAATCTATATAGAAATTCGAATGTCATCCACATATGTGTGACATGGCAGTTAACCCTTTGTGGTCCTTAATTTCTTTTACTTACATTTCTTGACCCTCTGTGGGTTTACAATAAAATGTATTCTAATAACGCAGACTGTGTAACAAATATATTTCTATCTTGTTACAAATGGCAAAGAAATGAAAACGTCTTGAATCAACCTATTTATCCGAATTATTTCCACGATCAAAGAGAAACGCCATATCGAGCCACACTCGACATAGGACCGCAAAGGGTTAACACTAAAACTACAAACGTACAATGCACAATTATTTTGATGTTAAAAATGAATTTCAAAAATAAATGGACAAACGATGAAACATAAATGAACACACTTATTGATTCTTCCTTTTAACGACAATCAGCACAGATGTCAAGAAAACCATCTCAACAAATGTTGTCGTTCGAAGTAGGAAATTCGTAAAAGGGTCATTTGACCCGTTTGGTAGCTTTAGTGTTAAAGATGCCCGATATCACGGATAATATTCGAATCGTGATAAAGCGGAATCGTCGAAGGGATCGAGATTCAGGGGCGCGTGTCGAATTCGATTTGGTCCCGGGACGACAACGAGGACGAGAAGAAACGATATTCAGGAGCAGTTGTCCAGATAGAACGATGGCGGTGGTCGTCGTTGTCGTCGTCGTCGCCGGCGAGCGCAATTAGCAGCCGCATTTACGATGCCTACTGGCGCAACTCTCGTATTTTCCCACGGCCAGAGCCGTGAGAATAATTCATGGGCCTCGACGGTGCTTCTATACCAAACGGTCAGAGCAAAGTGGAAAGAGGATGCAGCGGAAACACGGGGGAAGAGGACGTGGCCGTAGCTAGAACACCGGCCGGCCACTGCCGCGCTATCGTCATAAATTCGAGCTGAAAGTGGAAAAGCCTGGAGAACGGTTACGTCCACCGCCTCTCCACGACTGATACACTGCGCGAATTAATGCTCCATTCTGCGGTCAATCTCAAACTTTAACCCCACCGTGCGATCGATCTCCGAACAAATTTCATCGATACCGAACGATTACCTATAACAATTTCAACGACCATCGCGAACGTATACTGCAGGTATTTTCATCGGAATTGGTCATTTATATCGGAACAATTACCCGTTCGACGTTCCTAGTACGTTGCTTTATTGTTTTTTGATATCGTACTTTTATCAGCTACCTATGGAAATATGTAGGGTCGAAGTTTGATCTCTCGAATCGGATAAGCCTCGAGCTTCGATTAATTGGATAGTCAAGCTTGTGTATCTTCAAATTCTCATACACACAACACTTGGATCTTGACATTCTCAAATTTTCACATATGCAAATCCTGGAACACACGTGTTCAAATCCCCAAACTTCCATATATTCAAATACCCAAATCACCAAACTTTAAAAATAACCTAATTGTCAAATTTTGAAATACGCAAATAGCCACATTCGCAAACTCCTAAATAGCCAAATACCTAACTCCCCAAATTCCCAACTAGGTACATTCTGAAATTTCCAAACAGCCAAACTCCGAAATTTCCAAATACCCAACCCCCAAATTCCCAAATAGCCACATCCACAAACTCCCAAATACTCAAACCAATAAATCCTGAAACCCCCAAATAGCCATAAACTGAATTTCCCAAATATTCAATTACCGAATCCCCAAACTCCCAAATACCCAAATCCTCAAACCTCCAAATAACCAAATATCCAAATCGCCAAATTCTGAAAGTTGCAAATATCGAAATCCTCGAACTCTCAAATAGCGAAATTCCAAAATTTCCGAATCTCGTGATTCGATCTAATTAAATGGCGTATAGATGGGTCGACAGATTTCGTCTTTGGAGATATAGCTGAAAGGCCTGGCAACCTACAACACCTATCCACAGGGTATTAATCGCGTTTCATCGACAACGGACACACGCGCCAGGACATTTATCGTCGGCACTGTATCTCGATACTCGATCAAGCGTGTCACAATATTGCAACCCAATAATGATATCAATTCACTGATAATCGCTGTTAAGCCGTGTCCATAAATTAACACTGGAGCCTAGCGAGCCCTGACAGCTTTTATCGAGCTCGAAACCAAAGCGCCCTATAGAGAAATCTCGTTATACTGACGAGTTCAAACGACGGATTTTACATTATTACTCTAAATTCTATTATTCAACTATTTATATAATTTCGCTTACATCTTCGACTGTCACGCGAGATGCGTGTATCTGCATTCATGTTAAATTGAACCCCCGTGTGAATTACTGAGACTGCAATAATCCTGCGACGATCGTGCTTCAACCCTTTCGCTATTTAGGGTGACTGCAGTGGTTCGAATACAAAGGACGTGCAATTTCATGTACCGGGTGTATATTGAACATTTTAAGTTCTCGGACCATTAGGATTTTAAATACCTTAACGTGGCCAAACAATTTCTCTCACATTTCGATAAAAGGGATTCGATAACATGGAACTTCGGAGAACCAATGGCAACAGAGAATCAATTGTTCGAATAAAATTAAATGAAATTTAACACCTATAGTTTCATATACCGGGTGTATATTGAACATTTTAAGTTCTACTCCAAAAGGATTTTACTTTGACGAAATAGTGGAAGCAGAGAATTAATTACTCGAATAAAATTAAATGAAATTTAACACGTACAGTTTCATACACCGGGTGTATATGCAACATTTGAAGTTCCGCATCAAAAGGATTTTAAATATCTGAACGTTGTCAAACAATTTCTCTTACATATCGATAAAGTAAAACTTTGACGAAATAGTGGCAGCAGAGAATTAATTACTCGAATAAAATTAAATGAAATTTAACACGTACAGTTTCATACACCGGGTGTGTATGCAACATTTGAAGTTCCGCATCAAAAGGATTTTAAATATCTGAACGTTGTCAAACAATTTCTTTTACATATCGATAAAGTAAAACTTTGACGGAATAGCGGCAGCAGAGAATTAATTATCCGAATACAATTAAATAAAATTTAACGATGTTGGAATGTATGATCTTTTTTATCGATCGTCCCAGTGAAATCGTAGGGTAGCTGATTACAGAGACCCCAAAGATGTAGTGGACGAAGATTGTCCGGAAGATCCTAGATTCCTAGACTCCCACGACACCCACCGCCATCATTATTCTCTATTCACGAATAGAACTAGGTCAGCAGGCAGTTTATCAACCCGATTGCAACGTGTATCAGAGATTCGACTCCGGTGTGCGCTGATGGAAACGAGTTCATGAAACGAGTAATCGTTTATTCGTGCAGGAAAGATCGAATCACCGTAGCCGACATCATCGAATGGTAGTCTCGAGTAGCCTCTAGGGTAAATGACCAGTGGAGCGTCATTGTCTACGGGAACACGTCGATATTACCATCAGCCTTTTTTAACCGAGTAACACAAAAATTACCGAAGCGTATTACAAATTTCCTATTTTAGATTACAAAATTTATTATGACGGTTCTCTGTAACCCCTACTTTAACCCTTTGATTTGATGCAATGGCTTTGACCCTTTGATTGAACGCAATGACTTTAACCCTTTGATTGAATGCAATGACTTTAACCCTTTGCACTGTTTAATTTCTTTTACCTTACTTCTTAATTAAAACTAAATCTACCAAAGGGATCAAATGACCCTTTTATAAATTTCCTATTTTAAATGACGTTTGTTGAGATAATTTTCTTGAAATCTATGCTGATGTTTATCAAGATAAGGAATTGATATGTGTATCGATTTACGTGTCATCGTTTATACATTTATTTTTCAACGTCATTTTTGCCCTCTAAGTAATCGTGCAATATACGTCGGTAGTTTCAGTGATAAACACAAAACAATGGCGTTCGGAATAATACATACATGATCGTGTCCAAACATACACACACATATGATCGTGTATGAACGCGTTAACGAAGAGTATTTACCAGATATCCGAGAAAGGTGGCCGTAGGAAAAATTAATCGAGTCCGTCGACTCGATCGACGTCAAAACGACGGCCCTATTTATAGAAGCGTATCCTTGAGGCGTGAGTTCGATTCGAGTTATTTCGAGAGCACGGATCCACGGACGCGACCATGAAAGTGATCGAAAGTTTGTTAAGTAGAAAATCGATGATCGGTCGACGGACCCGTTGCCTCCCTCGACTTTTTACCGAATACTAAATACCCTTTTCGACGGAATCGATCGTCCGTCCGCTAGTTTCGTTCTCGATCGGGAAAGTTTCGCGGAAAAGCGCCACGTTTCGGTCCAGTGAAAATATCGTAAAAATCGATAGACCGATACATCAATTTCCTTTCAATTTAATTCACCGGTCACGAGCACCAAAAGTGGAAAAAATTACCGGGCGCAAAGGGTTAATGGACGTCAAAGTTTCCGGCACTTGAAGGGTGCGAAATTGTTCGTTTCATCGACGATGACGAAAATCGATACCGACGGTATCGATTTGGCCGAACAACGGCCACGGTGTAAACCGCGAGAGACGGACAGCGTTGTATCGACGAGGAAATTGATTTATCGATCAAAGTTCGACGGCGGCCAAATCTCAGCGTTTAACGTTGCGAGTAATCGTTCGCTTACCTTCAATATGTTCTCCACATCTGCCGAGTTCTCGGTCGGACCTGGCCTCGAATTTGTCCCCTGAAACAACCATAAAAACATAAAATTAGACATGATTAACCCTTCTTCGCTCGAGAGTTGATTCACGTCCGTCATTTGATTCAATGATTTTAAATAAATAACTTCTAACTGAATTTATGGTATCGTGGAACCACTGTGGAGTAGGTACTCTTATGAAAGTCCTGGAAAGCTTTAATAGCAACCCTAATGTCCAAAGGAATTTTGAAGGCTTGGAGAAATTTTGAAGACAAACTTGAACAAATTTTGGAAAACTCTCAACCCTTTGTACTCGAGAGGAGATTCGCATTCGCCATTCGATTTAATTCAACAATTTTAAATCTACTATGTTAAATCTACATCTAATGGAATTTATAGAATAATACACGTGATGTTTGAACACAATGAAACAATATCGGAAATTTACCCCTTGCTATACAATTTATTTGCTGCGTTAGTCAAATCTAACTATTCACAGCTACAATATTAACACGAACGAAGAAAGCGAAAATGTTATGTGTACTTTATATTCAATGATCATTGCTTAAGTAGATTATGGGCATGAACGTGAATGCGTCACGAGTCAGACTCGTCAAAGTATGACAAGGAGTGAATAATAAAAAAAGTAATATTTTCAAAAACATTCATCAAACTTTTCGACAATAAAGTTCTACAGGCGCTATTTGTCGACATCAAAAACGCTTTCGAGGGCAAAGGGGTACATAATTCATTATAAAATTATTATTGCGGTAGTACCGTGAATTTATTAAATCATAGGGTGCGACATTATTCGACTCTTTGTACCCGACAGTGTATCTAAATTACACATTCAGGTATTTCTTCGTATAAAGGTGGAACAGTTGGACAAAGTTGCGGAAGTGTGTTTAAATATTTCTAAAGTTCAAAAAGTTACAACGTTGCATCGTTTTCCCAGAGTTAGAAGCTTCGATTTTTCCACAATTCGGCCGACGAATATCGTCTGTTTAAATCATGGTTCGACAACCCAATTAAGAATTTTTCTGTTCGATTAAGTATGCTAACTGTAACCCCATCTGAACCGAAACACTCCGTCGAACAAGTTATCCGAGCACTCAACCCCTAATAGCATCCCCACGGAGTCTTCGGCCATTGTCAGTCAGTTACAAGTCGGCTATCGACTAGTTAACATCCACTTCAATCAAGTACTATCAAAACCCTTTCGCAATCAATACCTCGGAAACTGCTGCATTTCAATTCGAATAGATTAACCCTTTCCGGTCCTATTTGCCCGGAGGCAGGGATTCCCGACGACAGGTTGCGTTAAATATCGAGATACTCGAGTTTCGTGAAACGGGATTTTGGGATTCCCGGGTTTCCAAACTTCGCGAGTTCGAAATTTTTGTTGCGTTCCACAATTTCGGAATTTTCACAATTCCGATCTCGAGGATCGTCTACCTGGAACTTCGGCGTTCTCAGAATTTTTCAGAAATTTCAGAAGTTTCGAAAGTTCAAGATTTTTTTAGAGATTTTGGAATTTCAAAAATTCGCGCTCGAAAGGATTTTTGTTATTTGCAAAAGGTGTCTAGAAAACTTTGTGACCGAAAGGTTTAACACTAGATTTACGGAACCCGTAAAAATGACGGACCTTAAATTTCTAATTTTAAATGAGAAAACTTGGTGAGAAGCTTTCGTCGAAATTTATCTTATCCTTCATCGAAATAAAGAATCATTGCATGAATTGGTTCACATGTTATCCATCATTCGCTTATTTTTTTACCTTCATTCCGATTCATGTATAAATGGTAATTCATCGCTCGTAAATCTAGTGTTAATGAACTTTTCGGAAGATTTTTCTATTAAAAATTGAACCGTATAAAGACAAACAAAAATCGTTCCTGGAGATTGTCTTAAACAAAATTCGATGTTTCAAATGGGTTCATTTTTGTCGCTCCTATGTCTAACATGGCTCGGCATCTTTTAGATCGTATGAATAATTCAGATAAATAGATTGTTTGAATATACTTTCATTTGTTTACTAATTATAATAAATTGAAAATGTATTTGTTCCGCACCCTGCACTGTTGCTATATATTTTATTGAAAAATATATCAAGTTCTTGATTAATTAAGAACCTGTAGGTGAAAGAAATTATGAAGTGCAAAGATTTAAACATTGCATGTGCAACACTATAGATTTGGTTAAAAAATATTTATTCGAATTGCAAGATCAAAAGTAGGGACTCGCGATCGAATTTTTGAATTCGAACTAGAATTCGAAATATCCGAATTTTCTCTGAAACGGACTTCGCGCGAACAATTCACTTATACTCGAACGGGTTTATTTAGTCGACACTCGACGTTTCGAGGAGGGATTATAGCGTTTTCTACAAACAGAGGTACATTCTTTGCTCACAGAATCGAGCGGATAATGCGTCGATGGGATTAAACGACGATAATCGAGCGAGAATCTCGAAACTCGTTCCGCGCGTTAATTAAAACGATTCGATTTCGTCGACAAACCGGCTTCTTTTTCTCGCTCGCATCGGTGAAACTCTCGCGAAGTCCTTTCCGCGATTTATCACGAGCTCTCGAGCGATCATTAATCAACGCTCTCTCGAGGAAAAGAGGCGTTGAAAAGAGCGGCGAGACAGCCGGCTGCGGGGCTATTACGAGCATAATGTCGAGTAGTCATTTCTAAGAGGGAAACACGAAGACAATGCGAGAAGAAAATGCGTGAATCGAGCCACGAAAGAGATTGAAAACGATAAGGAGCGAGAAAGAAACGCTGCTGGTCAGAGAATACGAGGACTGTTAGGAAAATACACTATCAGGAAGTTTACAACCTGGACGAGTCTTTTGCCGATTTCGAATTTTTAATTTCGTTTCAAAAATAAAACCAAATTACGGTCAGGTTTTACTTCACTCTTCATTTCGTTGGGAATATCATAAAACGGTACGCCCATTCGAATGATACATACTATCAACAATCCAGGAGATGGCGAATCGACTCATTCGTATTCTCAGTCGTATGATCTTATTGGTTCGCGTGGTCATGTACACTAGTTAACTCAAAGAATATAGACTTAGTTATCGCTTTAATGTTAAGACAAAGATTGCTCAAATGTTGGAACATTCTAGATATGGTAATCATTAGCCGATGGATTACAATCAAGATGAAATTCAATTGTGGTGAAAGTATGTGGCAAATTTGTCGCGTTTCGACAGTTACGTGCGTCACCCATGGGAGACAATATTATAAGCCAAGGGGTTAAACACCCACCACAGTACAACATTTATAAAAAGCACAGAACGATAGATTTATATTTATATTTATATTTATATTTATATTTATGTTTATATTCATGTTTATGTTTATGTCTATATTTATGTTTATATTTATGTTTGTTTATGTTTATTTTTATATTAATATTTTTATTTATACGCGTACTTTAACCCTTTTATTACATGTATTTTATATTTACACTTCGGTGCAATTCCTTCAAAAAATTCAATGTAAAATTCTATTCAACTGGAGGACAAAGAGCGTCACCCACATTCGATCGTGTTAAATTAACGATGGATCAAGGTGTTTGGTGTCCAGTCGCACGATTCCGAGCTAATTTCGTGAACGACAACGAACGATGGTGAACGAGAGAGGACAGTGGAGATAAAGAAGAGGCGCAGGAAGAATGGCGGTGCGGAGAAGAAAAAAAAAGGAAAATCAAAGGGCCAGGGAATCAATTTTCACGGAGCACGGTAGAGCAAAGAGGATGTCGGCGTTTCTGCAGTCGTCTCTAATTGTATAAGTACACCGGCAGAGAGGCACTCTCCCGAGGAGAAGGCGACGGCACAGACTGAATCGTCGAAGAAGACCCGATCGATAGTCAATCTCAATGAAATTTGCACCTCGAGGAGTCACGGGTAATAGGGCTCGACCAAACTCGCCTCTCGCTATTTCTCCCTCTCCCTCCCTGACGATCCTCGCTCGCGTACGCTCCTTCAGCGGGATTTCCATTGAAAAGCAATTCGTTTCCTGTCAACGAACCTGTCGCCGCGATGCTCTCGTCGAATACCATCCCTCTATCGACGTACAGCTCGATGGAACGCGAGAGACCCTAATAACCTCTTTATTGTCGCTTCACGACAATTAAACCACCACCGACGGTAGCCAACTACGTTTCCATATATACAAGTCCATACGGATTTCGAACGTCCCGGTCCTTTCTGGACACTGGACCACGGATACCATCCACCTATGTCACGAGGCAACCCCGTTCGCGAAATACTACCCAAAAATTCCAACTGAATTACGTCCACACTATGAAACGATGAAAAAATTGAATATCATTAAGACCGCGATATGAAACGCACAAAAATAACAAAAGTATCTGAACGTCTGGCCATCTAACTATCTGAGAATCAAGAAATCTAGTGATCTAGGAATATAGTGATCTAGTACTCTAGGAATCTGGGAATCTGAGAATCTAGCAATCTAGTAATCTTGGAATCTAGGAATCTAGGAATCTAGGAATCTAGGAATCTAGGAATCTAGGAATCTAGAAATCTAGCACTTTAATAATTTAGTAATCTCGTAATCTGGGAATCTCGAAATGTAGACATTTCGTAATCTAGGAAACTCGTAGTCTAGGAATTTAATAATCTAGGAAACTCGTAATTTAGGAATTTCGTAATCTAGGAATCTAGTAATCTAGAAATCTAGTAATCTGGTAATCTGGGTGCTTAGAAATCAAGGAATCTGGTAATCCAGGTATTTGACAGTAAGGAGATGTTATAAAAATGGCCGGTGTATAGTGTGTCGAACGTACCATATTTTACTGGGTGTAATGAACCGCGGATAAGAAAGGGATTTAAGAAAGAAGAGAGGGGACAGGATAACCGAGTAGCTTTCGACGAAAGATAAAGAAGAAAGCCATTACAATGGGCCGTGATACCTGAAGGGTTAATATCGACAGTGCCCCATTATTTCTCGATCAATCTTCCAAACGATCGATCTTCTAATTTCTCCAAGCTCTGTCATCGCGTAAACACCCATCAAAGTACTGATCCGAGCAACAAGTGCACCAACGACCGATCGTATCCAATTCTGTTCTCGTACTGAACGACTACGTAGTTCCGCTCGATAATAAATGGATAAACTGGCCGAAGAAAAGTCGATCGTGGAGCGTTAATAAAACGATTACCGGGGGGAATTGCTGAACGGATAACAGCACAGTTGGCACTGCGCCTGCGACCGCGAAATCGAAAGCGATCGCAAATTATCGACATAGGTCGATAATTTATAGCGATCGTTGCGAGGACCTTTAGGACTCCTTTTCAATACGTTGCATACGACGCACGGATATTGTATAAGATATCATCTTATGCGATTCTTGCCTCGTTTTTAGACAATTAGCGATCTCAGATTATTTTGTGATCGAATATTACATTTTTGGATCTTGGGACTTTGATACAACAGATTTTCAAATTTTTTGAAGACGAAGTTTGTGACAGCCCAAACGTTCAAATTCTCGAATTCTCGAATCCCCAAGATCGTCGAATTTCTCAGTTCAAAATTTCCAAATTCGCGAATTCTCGAATCCCCAAGTTTCAAGATTACCGAATTTCTAAATCTAGATTTCCAAATTCCCGAATTCCCAAATCCCCAGTACCCAGATCGTCGAATTTCCAAACTCCCGAATTTTTGCATCGCCAAGTTCCAAGATCATCGAATTTCCAAATTCCCGAATTCTCGAATCCTCAAATTCCAAGATCGTCCGATTCTCAAATGCAAATTTCCAAAATTCTAAATCCCCAGACCCCGCGATTCTCGCATATCCGCGTGCCTGTCACGCGAATCAAAACCACCGATTCGAGAATCCCCGAATCCCGAATTTCCTACCCGTCGATCGACCCGCGATCGACACACGCCATCGACAAATATCGACAGCGTGCGGAGCATACACCGCGTCGAGTCTGGCCGGTGACGAAAACGAAAAAGTGGGGGACAGCGATATCGCGCGAAAGATAGGTCGGTAACCGACGATGGTAGCACGAAACAATGGAAATCGATACTCACGTTATCGAGAGTTAACCTGGACAGTCTGTTGCCGGCACTGTGAAGCCTGTTGGCGCCGTTGGTATTCCCGATATTCGAATTGCCAACGAGCGTACCGTTCCCCGGTGAATTCAGGGGCGGCCCTTTGGCCGGTAATAAACCGTGGCTACGATGATCGTTGCTATTGCCCCCGTGCTTGACCGGTTGGCCAGGGTAACCACCCCTGCCGCCGTACGGTGGCTTCCCGTCGGCCGGCTTCACGAAACCGCCTCGTTGATGGCTCGTCGACGACGACGACGACGACGATGAGCCAGTTCGTGGTCCTCCGGGTTTCTTGAATTCTTGGGAGGACGGCGAGCTCCTGGAATTCGAGCCGATCGAACTGGAACTCGTTCGTAGGGACGAGGGTGACGGGGACGGGGCTGGACTAGGTGGTACACCCTCGATACCGATCAGCCGTTTAGGCTCATCCAGCAGATGCTTCACCAATGAATAGTTGCCCAGTTTCGATTGAATCTGCTGCGTCGTGCTGTCTCGGGCGTCTGGGTTCACCTGCAATCATTCGAAACCGACCATGTCAACCCCTTCTCATAATATTGTCCGTGATAATATATCCCTTGTGATATTATATGCTGTCGCGTATTATTAACTGTACGTAATATTATTACGTACGCACGTGACTGTATGAAAATGATTCACCTGCGATCATTCAAAATCGACCGTCATTTCAACCCCTTCTCATAATATCGTCCGTGATAATATATCTCTTGTAATAATATATGCTGTTGCGTATTATTAACTGTACGTAATATTATTACGTGCGCACGTGACTATATGTAAAATGATTCACCTGAGATCATTCGAAATCGACCGTCATTTCCAAATTCCCGAAAAGTATTAAAAATCCGAGTGAGATCTATCGTAATTGGGCTACGAGCACGCCACGAGTCATCGACGTCAAAGTATGGCAAGGAGTTAATTACTTTCAGCTACTTGAGTGATTTATCCGTTTGGGAGAGCCGGTGAAAGAAATTCGGCGCGTTCATCGACGAAAATTAGCCGCGGTAACTGTTTCGGAAGACGAAGGGAAACCGTAGTGCAAAGTTGTCGTAGGATACCGAGCGATCATAATTAATGCGGCGTAACAGTAGCTAGGGAGTTTACGACATTGCCACGAGGAGAGAGATTCGTGCAAGACCGAGATGCACACACACATAAACACATACGCGTACACACACGCACACCGGTTACATATTGTTGTAGCGACAATAATAGACAAGACAACAGGCTCGAGTGCGCATTTATGATCCAGACGCGTCCGCCTTTGTCTACGGAGACAATGAGATCAAATCGTGGTTTAATAAGGAGGCGGAGAAGGCCCGGGAAGCCTTAACGTGATTAATGAGCGCGCTATAAATCACGTACCATTTGTTCACACCGGGACCCTTTTTCTAAACGAATGGCGAACACCGACGAGCGCTACCAGCCGGTTCTTTAACGAGCACCTGATGCATCGTGGCTAGAGAGTGCAATTTTCGAAGAAAATCATTAATTCGTGCCGAGGTCGCGACCACTGTGCCCGCTTTTCTCTTCTGCCAGCGACAGGATTAATCGACCAGCCTCTGAGACGAACGCCGATCGATAAGGTCGAATAGACTGCGCGCCTAGTGAGTACGGGCAACCTAGAGCCCGAGGAGCCAACTTACGGGCAACGACACGTTCATGCATACTGTTGAATTATTAATTAAAGATAAATATAAATTTAATCAAAAATGCCTCACTGCATAGAGAACCTCTGTTTGTAACAAAGGGAAGAGAAAGCTGCCAAATGTAGCTGGGTTTTCTCAACTCAAGAGGTTCTTCGGCTAGAGGTAGTGTTATAAACACAGTAAAAGAAAACGGACCCTGATTTCCTTTTTGGGGGTCCTTATTCATTCCGTAACCGTTCGTTGTCTGATGAAGACATACTTTCCGTGCCGTTAAATAAAGTTTATATTTTAAACTATCTTTGAATATATTTCATTTAAATATACCCTAACCCAACACATACTCATCGATACTTCGTTTACCGATTTGAACGTTTCTTATCTGCGAGGTTACAGATAACGGATTGTTTGTGTTGTGAAACCTTTGCACTCGATAGGACTCTTATTGTTGGCAAATAGTATTTGTAAAACTTCATGGTTGTTAAGTTTCATGAATTTTGTTGAAATTATTTTGTTAACATTAATCGTGAATATTGTTTGTCTTACTACGTCATTATGGCAAATGGCGACTAGTTAGAAGGTTTCACGAATTTTTGTGAAATTATGATTTTGTTAACTTGTATAATGGATCATAAATGTATCAATTGGTTGTCCAATATTTAGACCTCAGAATTGTCTCATTGTAAACAAAATTGATGAATCAATCGACCAACAGACCATAACATCCCCCAAAGGCGATTCAGCGAATCGATTCAGCAAAAATTTGAGCAAAGTCCCGTTAATAAGCAAACAAAAATTGTCGCGGTTAGCTGATTACGCGTGAAAGAAAGGTCCGAGAGTCCAGACGACATAAACGCGATACGGTAAGAAATGGCAGAGAAGAACGGTTAGGTGACCAGGTCAGGGTCTTCCAGCCTCGTAGCTCGCCTCTCTTTCTCCTGATCTCCTCCCTCGTTTCTCTCCTCGTTTCTTGCTTCGTCCCTTTTAAACGCTAATCAAATATGACGGTGTTGGGGATTTGAGGATTGGAGGATCTAGGAACTTGCGACCGTGGGATTTCCAAATTCCCGAATTCCCAAATCCCCAAATTCCAAGATCGTTGAATTTCCAAATTCCCGAATTTTTGCATCCCCAAGTTTCAAGATCGTCGAATTTCCAAATTCCCGAATTCCCAATTCCCCAAGTGCCAAAATTGTCGAATTTTCAAATTTCCGAATTTTTGCCTCCCCAGTTCCAAGATCGTCGAATTTCCAAATTCTCGAATTTTTGCATCCCCAAGTTTCAAGATCATCGAACTTTCAAATCTAGATTTCCAAATCCCCAAATTCCAAGATCGTCGAATTTCCAAATTCCCGAATTTTTGCATCCCCAAGTTTCAAGACCACCCAATTTCCAAATTCCCGAATATTTGTTTCCCCCAGTTCCGAGATCGTCGAATTTCCAAATCTCAATTTCTAAATTCCCGTATTCTCAAATCCCCAAGTTCCCAGATCGTCGAATTTCCAAATTCCCGAATTCCCAAATCCCAAATTCCAACATTATCGAATTTCCCAATCCAGATTTCCAAATTCCCGAATAGTTCCAGACTCTGGGATCCCCAAGTTCCAAAATCGTCGAATATCCAAATCAATATTTCAATGGCCGGCGAATTTGCGAACGACGGATGAACATTTCAGCGTATTAGTTTCGCGACGCATCGGTCGTACGAAAAAGCTCGCCGCCGACAGTGTTAAGGGTACGGTGGCTAATTTCGGAGCACAGGCACGAAACCAAATTTTCTCGTGACGCGTTGCTAGCGAGGTAAGCAATCTTTGGCCATGCTTTACACACGTACAGGCAACGTTATTCGTCGCGCTTCGCTTGCCAACTGCCGAGGCTCTCTTACTCCCTCGCTTTGCTTCTATTTTCCTTGCCGGCATAAGACGGCCATTAAATAAAGTTTCACCCTTGCAACTCCACTTCTTCTTCCCGCCCGTATTTTCTGCTCCTCTCCCTCTTAACAGAGACTACGTCGTATCGTATTTTCTCCCTTTATCCTTCTGTTCCCAGAAGAAATCTACGCTACGCGTCCTTGATTAAAACTCATCGGACGTTCTCTTCTTAATTCGCTCGAGATCGTGGGTAGTTCGCTCGTCTCGAACGACTATCAATCCTTCGTTTTACGAGCTGTCGTACACAACCACCGAAACAATAATAAAGTGTCTCGTTAACACCTTTGACTTCCATGCACCCATATATGACACTCAAATTTCTACAAACATTTAACAGTTACATATTGTGATATTGTTGTGATATTGTTACATAAGTTGATATTGTGAAAATATTTGGTAAGATTTGTTAAAAATGAAAATACTACCTAATGCAATTTTCCATACTTTATCGATGAATATTTGCGAACCGGAGAAACATTTACTGCGAGGAATAAAGGTATACTTGGAACGTACAAATAGAGACAACAATATTTTCTATAATATGAAGTGTATTTAGACCTTCATAACTGTATAAGATACAGTAATATCATACGGTAATATACATGCATATGTGTTCAAATATAATCAAACTGTGTAGAAAATAATATATGTAGCTTAATTCACTGTTTCGCCATCTTCGTTCACTGTGTTAACATCTACATTCATTGTTCATCAACGATATTATAACGATATGGCACCCTATTGCATATAGTTAAATATTAACGATCGCGTTATGGAAACGGGTAGAAAATTTGTTATCGATCGTTTTTTGTCCCTACACCGCGGTGACATTTATTTCGCGAACGTTATCGAGATGGGCGGGAAAAAAAAGGAACGTCGTGAAAATTCGACGCGTCGGGAATTATGTCGGGAGTAACGGGGTAGGGAAGGAAGAGGGAAAAGGATAGAAAAGGCTTTTGAAGCGCGGAAATTTATTCTGCGCACCGGATTTCAGCCGGAACGCGCGTTCAACGTTTCATTTCGGGGAAACAAATGGAAACGTCTGGACGATGTTGGCCAGACCAGACGTTCCGCCATCGGGAACAGCATGTCGGGCGTCAGCAAATAGCCCCAAAGCGTTCGAAACGTGCTTTCTCCTCTCTCTATACCGATCGAGAGCTTTCTCTTTTCTCTCTGTGCCGATCGTGCTTTCCGCCGAACCGTCGCGTCGTCCTCCCTCGCGGCTTTTACTTCTCCTGTCGCAAAATTTGATTGCTCCGCGACAGGTAATACCCTTCGCGACCGTTGTTCCCGCGAAATCCCGAAACGGCGTTAAACACCGTGTGTGGCACGATATTCCTTGCCCTTTTTCCAACCCCTTTTTCCCGCCGCGAAAACTTGTTAAACGTCCCCGCGTTTCGTATTCGTTTGTTTCGCTCGCCTCTGTCCATCGTCTGTCGATTCGACAACCTTGTCTTTTGTCGACCCTCAAGGAACGACAGGATTTAACCCCTTTCCTTATGATTCCAAATTCCCGAATTCTCAAATCCCCAAGTTCCAAGATCGTCGAATTTCCACATTCCCGAATTCCAAAGTCCCCAAGTTCCAAGATCGTCGAATTTCCAAATTCCCGAATTTTTGCATCCCCAAGTTCCAAGATCGTCGAATTTCCAAATTCCCGAAAACAACCGTAGGTACGATACTAAACCGGAGAAAGAAAGTTGGAATGTCTCGTTAGTTTTGTATTCGGTAATCTTTGACTATGAAAATTATAATTGAATTCCAAATTACAGCGTATTTAAAATTCCTATAAGATTTAAATTTGTAAATATTTATTTTAAATTAATGAAAATTTATTGTAAATTAATTAAGATCTATTTCGAATTAATTAAGGTTTATATTAAATTAATTAAGATCTACTTCGAATTAATTCAGATTTACTTTAAATTCATTAAGATATATTTCGAATTAATTAAGGTTTCTATTAAATTAATTAAGATCTATTTTGAATTAATCAACATCTGTTTCGAATTAATTAACATCGAATTTAAACCAACAAAGAAATGATACAGAATGAAGAAAGAAAAAAGGGAAGTGTAGGAAAACAAAATTCGGTGTTGGTTCTGACCAATCATCTATCTATTTTTGTAAAATTTTGTGAATATATAAATTGCCTATATTACTACAATTTTGTTATATTTCCTTCATACATAAACTGCATATGTAGCTCACAGTACCTACAATTTTATAAATCTTTTCACATTCAAAATGTATATTACACTTGTCATAGTAGAACAACGATTGTTTCATTCAGCACATTTGTTATTTAAGATTTGTAAATGTATTCGGATACTTCGGACTGGACAGCCGAAGCGAAAGGGTTAATGTGGTTCAACGCGTGGTCCACGAGGGAAACCGTACTTGCACCCGTTTTAGCGGGGGTGGTAAAGGGGTTGAAGGGTGCGTCGATTGTTCGGCATAATCCCGAATTGAATCTGTAACGCAACGGATCGCGGGGGAAGAAAATATTTGCGGTAGACGCGCAATTAACTCGACAAGCTGAAAATAGGGAATGAGAGTGAGAGAGGGGGGGTGAAAGAAAAGGTAGACGAATATGTATAGTGGTTGCTTACTTTCGCGAGTCACCGCTCGACGAAGCACATAGGACGCAGTCGTCGTTCGGTTAATGCGAATTTCACGTGCATAGAAGAAAAGAGAAAGAGAGAAACGGGTAGGGGAGAACCGCAGGAAGCGATGCCAGGCACGTAGCATTTTAAAATGGCAAGGGAACGAGAGGAAAGGGCGTTGCGCAGACGACAGCGTTTCGTCCTTCGCGCGAGTAAAAGCTCCGACGACTTTTTGCCTTTTCCCGTTCGTGTCTATATTCTTTTTCCACCCTTTTCCCGTTCGTCTTTCGCTCTCTTTTCTTTCCTCGTTGGCCGGTGGTCACGTTTTTCCACCCCTTCGATCCCGTTCCGTTTCTTTTCAACCCCCGAACGGAAGCATGAACAACGATTCGTCGTATGCCTTTTTCTCGCGAAAGGAATCAAATATTAACCCTTTTGCGCTCGAAGGTATCTTTACTGGTACCAGATAGCAACTCAAGGACTAGACTAAAACCATAGGACTAAGGTTCTATACTTAAAAACATGTTTTCTCAACGTCAAAGCGTATCCTGATTTTATTACTTCCTAAGGTCAAGGGTTTAACTCCTAATACACCGGCGTGACCACTTCGACGTCGCGTTTAGGCGGTCACTTAACACTAAAACTACCAAAGGGGTCAAATGACCCTTGTACAAATTTTCTACTTTAAGTAACGAAATTTGTTCAGATGGTTTTCTTGATATCTGTGCTGATTTTCATTAAGATGAAGAATCAATAAGCGTATTCATTTATGTTTCATCGTTTGTTCATTTATTTTTCGACTTCGTATTTAACATCTTGATGGCATCGAAGAAGACCAGCTTAACAAATTTTATCATTTGACGTATCGCTTTGGTAGGTTCAGTGTTAATTTACCAGTCGGGAAATACGCGAGCCTGACGATATCGAATAATCGAGCGAGGATTTACAACCCTCATGAGCTGCAACGGTTCAGTTTTGTCGCGGAGTGCGTATACAGCCGTGGTTATCGATCATTTTCTTCTAGATCGGTGAGAAAATTCGGGTGGGCGGCGTGCAAGCCTTTTTGTCAACCGTCCACGAAACGGTGTTACCGCAATCTCGGAAGGTGACGTAAGTGTTCGCATTCAATTGCATCCGGCCAAACGAAGATCCACCGTGTGCAATTTACGTTGGCCAGCCTGGCCGTGTATTATTTCTCGACGGAATGGAGCTTTCAGCCGCGAAGCAGCTGTCAGACGGGGAGGCAGCCGAGTGGAAAGAGAATTTCTGAGAGGCGAACCACGAACGCGATAGCGGCGGCCGTTCTGAACCGTTGGCAACTGCATCTACGCGAATCGGGCTATCTTTGTTTCACGTTGAAAGCCGTCACCTTTGCCTTGTCCCGCAAAACCAGAAGAAACAGCTCGCGTGCAACCTCGAACCTGCCGATCCAATTTTTCTGACCTTTGCCTCGCTCTCGTCGACACGAGCATTCCGATCGATTACGTTATAACGTCGCAATTGTCTAATGAACCCACGATAATCGATGTATACGTAATATTTAACCCCCTTCCCTTGCAATTTATTTGTCAGGTGCGTCAGACAGAACTAACTATTCATAGCTATAATATTAAAACGAACAAAGGAAATTTAAATGCTACGAGTATTTTATAGTCAGCGATCCTTGACTACACGAATTATAATCGAACGTAAACTTCAAGTTGAGGAGTATCAAAAATTTGAGTAAAGTTTGTTTTAAATCGGTAACAATTAAGAAAATCTCAGAAACATATGAAAAAAAAAAGATGAGGATGCTCATATATGCACTCCTTAGTCGTTGTGTTTAAGACAGAATTAAGTATGCAGAAAGCATCATTGTTTTCATGAAAATGTAACTGACTTATTTCGAATCGGTAACAATAAAGAAAATCGTAGAAGCATATATACAAAAGCTGATGATGCCCATATATGCAGTCCTTGGTTATTGTATTTAAAACAGAATTAAGTATGCAGAAAGTACCATTGCTTTCGTGCAAATGTAACTTACTTATTTTAAATTGATAATAATTAAGAAAATCGTAGAAGCGTATGTACAAAAGCTGATGAAACTCATATATGCAATCCTTGGTCGTTGTATTTAAGACAGAATTAAATGTACAGAATGTATCACTGTTCTCCAAAAGATTAAAAATTGTAAGATTCAATAAGACTAAATATCGTAAGTAGATTGAATAAGATTCATATTGCCGGATTAAATATCGTAAGTAGATTAAATAGGATTCACATTGTAAGATTAAGTATCGTAAGTAGATTAAATAGCATAAGATTCGATACATTGAAAATTGAACAACGGCAATACCGATAGCGTAAAGTGTACGATATATCGATCCGCTAAAATCCCCGTGACGCGTCGTGATTCAACGCGCAGTAATCGAACGGGCGATAATGTAGCGGGTATCCAACGAACACGCGACGATCGAAAGCCCGCGATAGTCAGATTCGTGACGATCAACGACTCGGAAATGAAATGAATAAATGTCGGCGATAAATAAATAATTTATCGAGCCCCGGTCATCTATTCCGTGGCCGTCACGCGACGATTCGTTTTGCTTCGCGGCCAGGCACGCTAGTAAATGGTTGTTCCGATGAAAACGGCGAGCTAGACGCGTCTTTTTACGCTCGTGCTCCGAAAGAGCACAAAAGAATCCAACGCGGCGAAAAAAAAGACGATCAAACGCGGCCGCTCTTTCACCGGTGACAGAAAAGCTTGGGAAAAACTAGGCCACTCACCGTCGTCGTCGTCCGAGCTTTAAGCTTCTTACGTCCAAAGAAATTCGAACGACCACGACAACGTACGTATCTGCTTCGTCGCGTTTGCGTAAACGGAACGAATTTTCACCACCGACGAAAAGCAACTCGAAAAGTCGATCCGCGGTTACGAAGTTGTCAGAAATTTTCTGTCGCGTTTAACCCCTTCGATACACCGTAGAATTTCGCACGGGAAAAGAACAAGACTAAAAAACGATTAACAGTGACCGATACTTGAAGGTGTTCGTCGAATATGTTCAATAAATGAGCTGTTCACTGCACACATCCACAAAAAGTGTGACAATCAATGAAATAATGTAAATTGTCTTTAAAATTCTCTTTACAATATCAATTTAAATAAATGTCATAAAATGCATAGATACAAATGTGTCTATGATCCAATGGTGTATAAAATTAATAAGAAAGAATAGCCAAAAAAATAATCGTCCAGAATGTTACAATTTTTATATGACCGACGTTTGATATATGCAGTGAACGGTATAAATATGTGCAATAAATATTTTCGTCAGTGTATATACAATATATTCTCTTCCCACTTATCGAAAGTAAAATAACGATTTAATGTCATCTGACTATTTTTTAAATAAACGTTAATCAATTTTAATGAAGTCTTTATATTTGACCTTTTAGATTAACACACATGCTCTGCAATTCGCAATAAAAAAATATATTATATATAGATCTATTTCAACTATCCTTTCAAAATAAAACATTTCGTTTGAACACAAC
Source organism: Coelioxys conoideus (assembly GCA_947623535.1). NCBI lineage: Eukaryota > Metazoa > Arthropoda > Insecta > Hymenoptera > Megachilidae > Coelioxys > Coelioxys conoideus. The sequence continues at coordinate 13,721,190 of OX392459.1, forward strand.
CTTTACGTTTCAACACGAATAATTGTCAGCGCCGTTTGGGACTTCAACTTATCGGTCGAAGGTAGATAATTCATGGTCGACTAAAATGCGCGAGAGCGGAATACGAAGAAGGGGTTTGTAGGGCAGAAACGTTAGCCGCGAAATTCAGCGGTCGATGCACCAGAAGAGTTTCTTCTACGGAAGGATTTTCGTCCGGAGTCATTCTGTTCTTTCGAGCTTTCGAGCTTCCCTTTGATATTATGCGAAACGGGTGCAGTACACCGCGAGGGATGAAATATCGTCGGAGTTGCGATACGCCGGGGGATGAAGAGGGATTTAAACGACCCACCTTGCCATCGTTATATCCTCGCGTTTCCCTCTGCACCCGCATACATATAAGCGTAATGGACAACGACGCCGAACAGGAACGAGGGGAGGAACGAGAAAACGGCGAATCGCGACGGTGAAATATCTTTCCCTGTTCCGGCTCGATGCTGTAAACGCTGAGCAAATGCGCGTTTAAGATGATTCCGTAGATGATATTTCGTTAGACGAGTGTTCCTTGTCGTAACTCGCGCGGTGGTCGAATTCGATCTAATTTGAATTTTGTGGAGTTGGATCCAGTCGAATTTGGATCGTATAGAATTTCAATCGTTTTGAGTTGAATCGAGACGAATGTGAATCGGTCTGTGTTGGATCGTGTCAAATTTAAGGTACACCGAGTTAGATCACGACTAATTTGAAACGTAGAGAGTTGGATCACATCGAATTTGGGCAGTACCGAGTTGGATCGCCCCGAATTTCGATCACATCAAGTTGGATTGCATCAAATTTGAATCGTACCGAGTTGGATCATATCAAATTTGGATCGTACCGAGTTGGATCGCCCCGAATTTGGATCATATCGAATTTGGACCACATCAAGTTGGATCACATCGAATTTGGACAGTACCGAGTTGGATCACCCCGAATTTGGATCACATCAAGTTGGATTGCATCAAATTTGAATCGTACCGAGTTGGATCATATCAAATTTGGATCTTACCGAGTTGGATCGCCCCGAATTTGGATCATATCGAATTTGGATCATATCGAATTTGGACCACATCAAGTTGGATCACATCGAATTTGGGCAGTACCGAGTTGGATCACCCCGAATTTCGATCACATCAAGTTGGATTGCATCAAATTTGAATCGTACCGAGTTGGATCATATCAAATTTGGATCGTACCGAGTTGGATCGCCTCGAATTTGGATCATATCGAATTTGGACCACATCAAGTTGGATCACATCGAATTTGGACAGTACCGAGTTGGATCACCCCGAATTTGGATCACATCAAGTTGGATCGCATCAAATTTGAATTGATCGCCCCGAGTTGGATCACATCGAATTTAATCAGCACCAAATTGGATCGCATCAAATTTGAATCGTACCGAGTTGGATCACATCGAATTTGAACAGAACCGATTTGGATCATATTATATTTTAACAACAATTGCAACCATCCATATTCTAATGTCATCCAACTTGATTTCGCTTACATTGATATAAAATTAAAGTAATCGTAAGTCGTATAATTTATAGGTCAAGTCCCATGCAATAAACGGGAAACGATACAAATGGTGGATCGAATCGCGGTATTCGATGTTTGGTCGGGATCACCTTGGGTGAGGATCTTGGGTGCGACGATGCTCCTTGGTGATAGTACTTCTAGACATCTCGATACGCGGGACAAGCTTCTCAAACACTTGCACAAAGAGCGGGAGAGCGACAGACAGCCAGTAAGGAGACGAGCTGAATGGTCGTCGTCAAAGTACATTACGACCGTGTGCGAATGCTATTACCACCTGTTACACCTACGGTCCCGAAACTCCTACGCGAACTAGCTCGAGTCGTGGTAAAAAATCAAGTGGCAACACGTCGAACCGTCGTACGATCGATTTAATTTGCCTCGATACCGTGTCTCGACGCGAGATAAATAAGTTACGCAATCGAGATCCTCCAATAATACTGTCTGCAGGCTATAATCTTTGTCTACGATCGTTTCAGCTATCAACAAGTCTCTTAATTATCAATTTATCCTGACAGTTCCACGATTACACCGATTCCGTACCGAAAGTCCAAATTTCCTGAACGATACTAGACTCTATTCTTAAATGTAATATACTTACAAGTTGATATCGCAGTCCCAAATCATGTGTGGTTACTAATAAGCTAAGAAGGTGCATTTAATATCAAGCATTCAATTAAAGGAAAATATATAACATATCAAACAAGTATGCTACAAAATATAAATTCCAGCAGAAAAATTCTAGTCTTCATGAAAAATATTGGACTCTATTATAAAATGTAATATAACTATAGGTTGACAATACAGTCCCAAATCATGTGCGGTCAGTGATAATGTAAGAAGATGCACGTGACCTTAAGAATTCAATTAAAGAACAATAAAATCTTTTCGTGCTATCGTCCGAATACCACGGCCTCCGGAATCGAACGGGAACCGGTCCCGATCGAAAAAGAAACGAGGTATCCTTGACAATACCGCGTCACGTTTCCCGCCTCGTTCGTTTAATTAGTCCTCCCGATGTTTCCCGCGGGAGATCGTGGCTTCCAAGGTAAAAGGGAGCACGAGGACGTTAATCGAAACGAACGGCATTGTAATCGTCTCTACACGGTGTTCAGCGAAAAATTCTAACTTCTAAAACATTCCAAGTTACATACACATGCATATGCATATGTACATATACATATACACACATATATACATGGTTGAATTTTCTTTACCCTCATTTATTTTAACACATATATGTATATAGATATACCAACGAATTTTTTGTACACTCATTTATTTGAACACATATGCGTATAGATATATGAACGAATTTTCTGTACATTCATTTATTTCAACACATATGTGTATTACATGTATGAATGAATTTTCTTTGCACACATTTACTTCAACACATATATATATGAACGAATTTTCTTTGCTTTCGTGTGTGTCAACACGTATACATACATTAAAAAATCCAACAATAGTAACGATAAGAGAACAATATGGGGACAGAGGAAATCGGGCATAGAGGAAGAACGATCGGTGCATTCGTTTCCGTGCGGCGTCGCGCGAACATTGAAAGATTAAATGTTTGCCAGTCGACGGTTCGTTTTCGTCGTACGGTTTAATTCGTGAAAAGGAAACAAAAATTACGAACGACAGAGCGGTAGCCAAGTAGCGGAGTTACTAATCACGGTAATGCCGGGATGAAAAGTACCCCGTCGTCGTCTCCATCCATCGGCGCTTCGCTCATCCACGATTATTTTTCACCCCCATTCTACAACGGTCTCGTCAACGACACCAGCCTCCGCCTCCGCGTTACTCCTCTTTCTCCGCCGCCAACTTCGGCCCAACCCCACGCTCGGTCCATGACCGGAGTTCTCCTCTCCTCGACGTCCTTCGTCCTTTTTCCACCCTCTTTCACCCGTTAACTCGTTCCATGCTCCGGCTACCAGCGTTACCGACCCACCCTCATCTCCCATCTCGTCCACAGACACCAGACTCTCCCTTGCGTGCTCCTTTCTCCTCGTTTTTCATCTACCTCCTCCACCTCTTCATCTTCTTCTTGCACCCCTCACTTTGTCTCGCTTTATATGGAGTGCTCGTAAAATTTTGGATCAAATTGGTTCGCTATTTTAACGAGACGTTCGTTGTTACAGCGGGAAGTATGATAAGTGCGAGTTCTAGGATGGAACGATTGGGAAAAGAGATGGTTCGTGGATTGTTCATTGATTCTCAACGATCATTCGGGATTGTTTAAAATGCTGCTATGATCGTAAATCAAAATCGACCTGGCAACAAGTCGTTGTAATTTCTATGTTATTCTGGTGCGTCGTACCAAAAATCAACCAAAGTGATCCTTGTAGAAATTGTCTATTTCAAAGGACAAAATTTGTTGAACTGGTCTTTACATTTATGATGATTATCATCTAGATAAAGAATCTATAAGTGTATTCATTTATGTTTCATCGTTTGTTCATTTATTTTTTAACATCAAAATAATTGTGTATTATACGTCGGTTGTTTTAGTGTTTTTTAAACGAACGTATTCTCGTAAATACATATATATTACCAATAAAAATCGTTGCTTATATTCATTTCATATTTGTTAATTTTCCAACACGGAATTATACTGAACCTTTCGCACAGTACGGTTAGAATTATTTATTTGGCCCATTCACTGCCACAATCCCCAAATGGGTATTTGAATATGTACTTTTATATATGTACCTCTTTCATCACTTTCAATAGGGTTGTACTCAATAAAACATATACTCGATTACATTCTGGTTTAAAAAATTATTTTTAGTCTCGGTGTTGTCCGATTTATAAAAGTAATTGAAACATAAATACAACCCATGCGACGAAGTTGAAATAAAAATTTGGTAGTTAATAGTTTAATATCTGCACGAGCAGGTATATAAAACGGTAAAATTTCGATAAAAATTCGAGAGACGAGCTTCGGGTCTCGTCGAGCTGATCCCCCGATTTCTCACCCTCTTTAACGAGACGGTATCAATTTATCCGACAACTTTTTGCGAGCACAGTTTTTCTTTCGCCTTGAACCTTCGGTACCACCTTTCCGAAACCTTTCGGCAAAGTATCCCGCGTACTTGCGTAACCTCCAGACGGCAGACGTCTACAAGCAAAGTCGAAGGGGGTGGTCTCTCCTCACGGAGGAGTACAAAATTACGCTCTCCCCATTCTAATATTTATAGCAACGTGGCCGCGGCCGGGGCATCGTACACGACCGAAATATAGTCATTCACATCGTTCGCGGTGCGCGCTAACATACCACGATGACACACTTTATAATTCTCCCCGTCGTGATACACTCTCGTGGGGTCAATCACGAGCGAACAAAGTTCACACATATATACCAGGTGTATGCATAAGTTCTTCCCGTTTGTTTTTTGGTCATTTTCAAGGATGTAGACATTATTATAGATCTTAGACAGTTCAGAATATCGAATGTTTAACATAACAGCAATAAAAGACCCAAGGAACTTCATTTAATGATTTTGCCAATTACTGTTGAGTTTGAGCTGTCGTTCAATGTCGGACGAACATAATGACGTATGATTCGAATTAATACGCTGCGTACTTTTCGCTCAAGCCATCTCTTAGTTCAACCGGATAAACACTTATGAATACACCTGGTACACACAACGTTTTCGTCTATCTGAAACGGTTCTATTTTTACGCTCGAACGGGAATGCCACCCCTTGTCCTCGTTCGTCTATCGGTGATTCGATTCGATGGAAGATCAATTTCCTGTCCAGCTATCGGGATAAGCGGTTCATGCTCGCGAGTATGATCGACGCGCGGGTGAAGCAGCCGGGTTACCTAACATCGGCGTGTAGATCGTAACGAAGGAAGCCCTGCCCTAACGAGAACGTTAAGTAACAGGAATCAGTCGCCGGAACTAATGGGCTGACGTGCACTTCCGCGACTCGTACGCCTCTATCGTGCTCTAGAGCGCTAATTGTTCCTAACGCTGTATATTCGTTCGATAGTGCTCGATACCGAACTGTTTTCGCTCGATGCGGTGTGCGCTGTTTTCGAAACGCTTCAATTTACCCTCGCGTTGATGACTCGACGGGTTAACTACTTGAAATATGTTAATAAATGTATGCTACGATCGCTCAACGCTGTGGGGAACGAAGTGCGAAGAGAACTCGGTGGGGAGGAGATTCGTTGCTCTGAGAATTCGACGCGTTGGAGATTTGCTGCGCTGAGAACTCGATGCATTGGGAATTTGGGGCGCTAAGAATTCGACGCGTTGAGAACTCGGCCCGCTGAGAATTCGACCCGCTGGGAACCCAACGCGTTGAGAACTTGGCTCGCTGGGGATTCGACGCGTTGAGGACTTGACGCGCTGGGAATTCGACGCGTTGAGAACTCGGCGCGCTGGGAATTCGACGCGTTGAGAATTCGGCGCGTTGAGAACTCGGCCCGCTGAGCATTCGGCGCGTTGTGAAATCGATGCGTTGAGAACTCGGCCCGCAGAGAATTCGGCGTGTTGAGAACTCGGCATGTTGAGAATTCGTCGCGTTGAGAACTCGGTGCGCTGGGAATTCAGCGCCCTGAGAATTCGACGTGTTGAGAACTCGGTGCGCTGCGAATTCGACGCGCTGAGAACTCGGCGCATTGAGAATTCGACGCGGTGGGAATTCGGCGCCCTGAGAATTCAACGTGCTGAAAATTCGACGCATTGCAAATCCGTCGCGCTGAGAATTCAGCTGACTGAAAAATCATCACACGAAGAATCGATGTATCGATACTTCATCGCAACGCGAACTCAACGCGTCGACAAATCAACGAGCAAATAATTTCTTGCGTACATGCCTCGAACGAACCAACGAATACCGTCGTCCCCACAAAATAACGAGTCAACGCTGCTCGCGTGTCAAGTGAGCGCCAGATAAGCATAACTCCCGTAAATCTAGAGAATTATAGCGAGTCGTGAATCTTCCTCCCCTTATATCGTCATTTCCCCTGAGGTATACCATCGTGCCCAACGGTTGTACAAAGTTTATCTTTGCTCTGTCGTAAAGAGGAGGCCGCGAAATACACTTTTTTTTTCTTTCAGATCCGATCGCGTGTCAGTAGGTCAATCGATGCTCGAGGACGCGGGCAAACTTGACACAGTTTTGCGTTTTCGTTGCGCGCGTGTGATCGGGGAATCATTATGCACAACGAATGTGCACGGTCGCCCGCCATGGAACATGGTAATCGCGATTGATCAATCGAGCCTGGTCGACTTCCTATTCACGGAGCAACCAATCAACTTCGATTTAACTTATTTCAAATTGACATGATTTTTATCGCTTCTTTTCGTACGAACTTTTTATTTTACCCTCTGTTGCAATAAACGCATCGTATTCTTATTTATATAATATATATAATATTACACGTAATATAATAATAATAAAAATAATAATGGATAAATAAGCATTATTTATTTAATTACATTAATTCTTGTTTCAGCGTTAATATAAACGCGTATTTGTCTAATACTATTTATATTGTCATTATTGTATGTAATATTACTTATATTATTGTATGTGCTTATGTAAGCATTAATATTAACGTATATTTATATAATATTATTTATCCAGCTGTTCATCTATCACATTTATTTGACGTAATCGATGATCGTGTATATCCTATTCTCGTCACACAATAAATCTGGCGACTCATTCTGAACGCCCTATCCACACGATAAAAGCAGCGTCATACTGCGTGCGTCTTTTGTATGAATTAGTATCGAGAGGAATTGGCAAATAGTTATCGATGAAACGATACGAAATGATTTGCGATCGAAAGGAGTAATGGAAGGGAATACGGAAAATATGTGTTGCGAGGCTGAAATCAAATAGTAAAGTAAAAGATGATAGTAAAGCAGAATCAAGTAAAAAAAAGGAAAGTAAAAAATGATAATAAAGCATAGCCAAGTAAAGAGGTAAAGTAAGGAATAATAATAAAGTAGAATAACGTACAGAAGTGAAAAATGACAATAACCTAGAATAAAGTAAAAAGGTAAAGTGAAAAATGATAATAAACTAGAATAAAAAAGATCGAATATCGTGGTGACTGTCCGGCGACCAAACCCCGTGGCGAAATTTGTTAGGCTATAAAACAGGGACGTTTAGCGTGCAGGTAGCACGAACCACGAAGAACAGGACGACGAACGCGAAGAAGGGGTGCGTGTAGCGTGGAAATTACCTAAATTCACGACAGACATTACCGAGGTTAAGCGGCTGCTACGGCTAAATTCGAACGGTGGACTCGTGCCAAGGGTGCGATTAATTAACCCCCTGGCATCGTCTGCGCCCGGGCTTCCTGATCATGCTTCCATCGACCCGCGTATATCGAGATCAAAGGGTTTCCACCCGCAGTCGTCGATACGTCGCGAATTACATATTTACGCAAAAATCGATGAAATCGTAAGAAAATCCGAGAAACGATCGCGAGTAGAAGATGGTGTATCCACGTTGCACGCAATCGTCTCTTTTCTGAAATTTCACGGTGAGGAAGGAACAAAAATAGAAAAAAAAAAAAGGACAGAAAAGGTGGAAACACGAGGAAGCTAAGATATCGTCGGATTACCAGGCTTTATAACGAACCGGAGGGAAAAAGAAACGAGATTGCACTCCGATGAACCGCCGCAGGTAATAAGAAGATGGAAAAACACGGAAACAGCTTCTCCCCCGGGGACGGGGAATTATCTGTACACGGGCGTGCATCGGCACAATGGCGTTGCGGCAGCAATTATGCGAGGTGTCGTATAACCGACGATACGAAACGGAAACGAGGGGTGAATCTTCGCGCGAGTGCGAGTCAAAAGCTCGAGCGTTTCATTTTCACGTCGTTTTCGAAAACTTTGGAATTCTGTTCGTGGAACTCGCGACGCTCACCGGGCCGCAATTACTGCCAGGAATTTCAACGATGTTTTAACGCTGCTCTGATTATTCATTCGAGGAAATGGCAAGCAACGAAAATAAGGAAGAATGCGATCAAGTAATTAAGACGAGCGTAGGGGAATATGATTTTGATAAGGTTACCGTTAACGTCGTAATATTAACGTGTTTTGCTGCTACGGCGAAAACGCACGGACGTAGTCGGATACGTTGAAACTCTAATTATCTGGGAAACGACCAATTAATTCTCTAATGCTGGAATAGTCTGCCCCCAGTTCGTTATGTTCGCCAGGTCAACGTAGTCGTAACGCCGAGTATTTTTCTTCCTTCTCATACCCATCTTTTATGTAAAAAAAAAATGAGTATATCATGTTCGTTAACGTTAAAACCACCGACGTATAATGAACATTTTTTGGTTGAAAATTATGTTGAAAAATAAATAAATGAACGATGAAAGATAAATCGATACAAGTATTAAATATTTAGCTTAACGAAAATTACCATAGAATTATCATAGATATTTTCATAAGATGAGAATTATCTAATCAAGATAACCATTTGAACAAATTTTGTAATCCAAAACAGGAAATTTGTAAAACGATTAAAAGAATCTGCAAAAATTTATTACGTCTCTGTAAAATTTATTACACCAAGTGTAATACCAAAGAACGGTGTTATAAAAAGATGATAAAAATTGATAAATGATAACACTAATAATTTTAACACTAGAGACACGGGCATGTAATGACCATTTATTTTAAAATTAATACGTAAACTGGCTTATACAATGATCCTTTTTCTCTACAAAAATTACCACACATTTCGATAAAAGCTTCTTTATAGTTTTTGTAATTTAAAATAAGAAATGTGTCATGAGTCATTTTGGCTCGTTCCGTAAATTCAGTGTTAAACAAGCTATTGTAGAAAAAAATAAAATGAATAAAATAAAATAGAATAAAATAACATAAAATAAAATAAAAAGGCTAGAAACTTCGATGAGAAATATTATTTTCCCTCGTTGAAAGCACGAAGCAGGAGGCGATATATTATTACAAAGCGTCTTATTTAACGTGATCCGTTTCCATCGGCACCGCTCAACGCGTTAATTAAGCGCGTACTTGAAGGACTTTAAAAATCAATTTCCTCGAAGCTCGCGTGAAAAGAAAAATTTCGTTGCACGTGTGTCGAGCTGGTAATTTTGCGGTGAAATCATCCCCCGGACCCCTCGTGCTGCCGGTTACATAACACCCCGTCGCGTTTCCTCGGTTTATTTTTTTATTTCCATCGTCCCTTTCACGAAACAGAGAATACCGAATAATTTCGCGGCAAAATTAACGTATTTAGAACGGACTTGTTTTAATACGCGGTCGAGGGGGTGCATGTAAAACAGAGCTCGGTCAGAATAATGCGATTATTATCGTTGGCTCTCGCGTGGAAGAAAAACACCCGCGCGCAACGCGGGTGGAGCAAAAGAAAGAAACCGACCAACATAAAAAAGAAACGCGGAAAAGAAAGGGAAGAAGAAAAACGTAAAGAGGATTCTTATCCAAAGATGGTTTCAGTTCCACCTCCCCACGCGCCAATTCCTGAGTGACGAACAGTACTCGGACTAACAGCGAATTTATTATAAATCCGGCCCACCGAGGTGGGACGCGGATATGTTTCCTCGGCATATAAGGCATACGCTAAAAATAAAACTACCCACCTACCCCAGTTAGACACCGCTTCCAGTAGGGGCAAGGTAGATCAACGGCTGAGAAGACATCGCTCGACTCGGTATTTGTAAGGAATTTTAATCTTGTCTCAGTGGTCTTTCTGTTAGATATGGAAACACCCAGCAAAGTTCCCAGAGTCGTTTCTAGCCAGAGCCTCGTTTGCCACCGTCCGAACTATGCCCAGGTGAGGTTGGGACTAACGGCGAAGTAACGAACAGACCACGGATTCGTTCGTTCCGTTTTCCGTCGATATCCTTCACTATGCTTCGCGGAGGCATCCGTCGTTTCGCCCGCATAATGCCGGACTTTATTCGCCAATAAATAGAAAAAGCGAAAGAGCGAGAAAGCAAAAGGGAAGTAGAATAACCGCAGCGATCGCGGAAGACACGGACTCTCCTCTTGTCTCTCCATTATCCGGCATCGTAGGTAATTTTCCAACGCGGCGTGCACCGAGCGAACGTGGCTCACGAGCCGGGACCCATTGTTTATTTCCTCTGCCGGGCTCTCCTCTCTCTCTCCTCTCTTTCCTGTTCCTTCTCTCCTAGCCGTTTCTTCGTTCGCGTAACCACCCCCCCCCCTGCACACCCCCGTCCATCGACTCCGCCGCCAACCACCCCCCTCTTCTCTGTCCCTTTTCCCCTTTAGTAGCTACAACTCTCGTCAAGCCACCGCATTATCCCACCCTCTCACACACCGGTATTGATTCCGTCATACCACCCCCCGCCGTGAAAGCCAGGCTTGTTCTCTTTGTGTGTAACTCGTAGCTACGCGAGGGTACGTGTGTTCGTCGGTGTGTATTTTAGCCCACCGAACCACCACCCACCCCCAACGCTCCCCGCTCCACCCTATAGCTAGTACCGTGGCACGGTCAAAGCGAATTCGAGAGCCTAACCGAGGACGGGGGTTGGTTTAATAAATTACGCTAAATACCGACGGGTTACGCGCGTGCATATGGCGGTCACGCAACCTTCCGATGCCGGAAGAGATCGCGTACGATCGAAACGCTCCACGGGAGCGAAATGACCCCTCTCTGTCGGTACACGATGGATATATTTTTCTCTTCCCTCGAGTCCGGGAAATTCCGAGTCTACCCGCGATGATACACGGAATGGCACACACATGGCCACGCCGACCACCACGATGCCGCATAGTGGTTCAGATTGGAAAATCATGGGACGGATACTTAAAAAATCGACATTCACAAATCCATACTCCTTGAGCGTACTCTGCTTCTTAAATGTCCAGACTTGAAAATAGGCTGAATAGAGAGAATATAAAATAAAGTTATAAATAAAAGATATTTATACGATTTGATGTGGACTTTAAGTCTTTTAATCTATCCCACAATTTTAACCTAAGAATTTTATATAATTTTATATTGTATAATTTTAACCTATAGATTAGCATTCCCGCATTATCTGGTTCAAGTTGCATGCTGATATCACAAACGGTTTAAGAGTTACACAAAAATAAATATCATGCTACAAAATAATTATTCGAAATCGTTCAATAAATATTTCCACAATGTTATTTGATTTATATATTATATGTTACGAAACATTTTGTCGATCTAAATAAAATCAATAAGTTAAAAATTATTTCCTTCTATTACTTAAGGTGTGGTGATATAACTATGAAGAACAATGTCAAATGACAATATTTTTTGTGTGTTTTTATTATTCTTTTTAAACATCCATTTTTACCTTATATTAGGATAATCACGAAAATTCGCAAAAAAGTGTAATTTTGGTAGTGAAAGGTTTAAGAGGAGCAAACAATCAAACGAGACAGTGTAGAATTTTGAAATCCACATTATACTATTATAACTTTTTTCATATTTCTATTGCCCCAATTAATAAACGTTGCAATTGTAATATTCGTTTCTCTCGCACTCGCGAACTATCGAGAATTTGGTTCGACGATAAATTAACCCCTTCCAGCGCAGCGTGCCGACAGAGGGTTCTCGTTTCGGTAGGTCGGGTTAATACGTTTTACCGAAGCGAAAAGAACGAGACAAGCAATAACAAAGAACGGAAAGAGCGGGCGAAAGAGAAGCGGCGAGAAACGAAGAAGAAGATGTTTGCCACTCTTCGACTTCTTCATCCCCTTAAAATTCACCCCGGCGTTCGGCTCGCGACAGATTTGAATAATGTAACAGCCCGAGGAGGGGCAGAAACTCGGTGCCGGCACCTCTCATCCTCTCTCGCGTCCACATCTGCGACCGTGGAAATCCGAAGCTGTCGAAGTAGCAGTAAGAAAGACGAGAAGAGAGAGAGGGAAAGACGAGGAGAGAGGTACACGTTTCGAGGCTCCACGCCGTGGGACATTAAAATCATTAAGAACGATCTGGAAAGTCCAACACCGGTTTTACGAAGCTGTTCTCGGTCCATCGACTCTGCGTTATCTCGGCGGATACTCGATTTAACTCGAGAAGACGATTTACAACCGCGATTATACGCGTGAGACGCGACAACGATTAGGTGAACCGTCTCAACCTTCTCTTTCTCACTCACGCGATGCGTTTATCTTCGCAGAAGCATCTCGGCTCGGTTTCTTTTCTTCGACCTACCCTCCTTGAACGTGCGATCTTCTAATTTTAGAGCGGCATAGCGCATTCATTAATAACGTCTGGCCGAGCAGCGATCGTTTCGCAACCGCGAACAAATCGATTGTCTCCTCTCGATCGAACGGCGATACGTGCTTCTCGATACGAATCGCCTCGAATCGTACGATCGAGTGCTCAGAAACTCGGAAATCTGGTGACTTACGATTTAGAACATAGCGTTGCATGATCAACTCATCGATAACGAGGGAACATACCGAAGTATCACTCATCTATCTTGATGAAACTTAGCAATAATGTAGGGTAATATGAATATAAAATGTAGGATAATGTGAATTTAAAATGTAGAATATGTGGAATGAAATATTCGACACGTATTTTTTCGTTGCTGATAATATTCGCTTTGAGGGGGTGAAATTACCCCTCGAATTTAGGGTTGCAAACATATTTCGTTAAATATCTCAGGAACTATTAGACACGGTGGGATACCGTGAATCGACGAAATTTATGTTTTTGAACAGTGCATTTGATAATGCACAAAGAATCGCAAAATTTCAATTTGTTTAAATGATATGTTAAAAAATATGACATTTTTTACATCTTTTTCGTTGTACGTTCATCTTTTTCTTTCTCCACGTGTACAAGGAAACTACGCGTCCATATACAAAATACGAATAAATTGGAATTTTGATCTCTGTCATAAGAAAGATAATATACTTGGCGCTTTTTCAACGTATTAATATTCGAGATTCCCTGGGAGCCAGACGCGTTTTTCAAAGCTGTCATAAAAAAGTCACAATAACAAAGTAATAACAAAGTCGATAAAATCTGAATCTAAATCATCATCGAACAAATTAACATCCAAACTGTTTCGTTATTTCAACGCCGATTTCACAGAGTAAAACTTAGAAATTAGGTTGTCGGGAAGGCTGGACAAATCGCGAAACTAACGCGCACGGAATTTTTCCGATTTCACTCGCAGATGGAAATACCGTATACGTTCGGGAGGGGAGCATAACCGATGGTACGGAAAATGACAAACGAGCAGAACGGAGGACGATGAATAAACGCGAACGGATCGCAGATAATATCGTGAGACGTCTCGCGCTCCAGACGCGGTTTTCTTTCTTGCCTTTCGTGGGAAGATCTCGACAAGAGGAAAACGTGCGCTCGATTATTTTGCATCGACGGCTCGTCGGTTCTGGACTCTTCCTTTTTTTATCCGTGGAACGAGATAACGCACGCCCCTGTGCTCGATACGGCTCGACGAATTGTACGAAGCGAACGTCTGTTCCGCGTTACGAGTCTCTTCTGCGTCGCTAGGCGATCGTTTATCGTTTCTTTACACCGAGACACTCGATAACGAGCCTACGACTGCCATAATTGTGCCGTAATTGATTCCCGGGAAAATTCGAACGTCTCCCGTTAACTCGTCGATTGCTAACGCGGTTGAAAATTTTATTAGATAGCATTTTTATGATTAACCCTTTGCGCTTCAAGGTATTTTTACTGTCAGCGGATATAGACACTAAAACTTTGGTTGAGAAGTTTGATGAATTCTTTCGAAGTTATTATTATTCTTCACTGTTAATCTTTTCATTATTTTTATAAATTATAAGTGCAACACTGCACTTATACAATCATTCATTAGCTCAATAAAACATGACAGACATTTTGACAAAAGGACGGCAATAAAATTTTGTAATAAAAAATACCAAACCTGAAACCAGTCATTTTGACTGGTTGGTAGTTATAGTGTTAATAAATCCTACCAAATATGTTCACGATATTTTGCTTTATTTATTATTCATAGGTCCAAACCATTACTACTAGAGTGTCCAATTATATAAATGAACAAATTCTTACTAAATAGATGATTGCTTCATGAGGACATTTAAGAGTCACTCGTATGTGGATAATGTAATGATCAAAATGTTAAAACTTCGACTGCTAAAGACGTATATACGCTTTCACGAGTCTATCAAAATATACGAAAGGAGTAAATATACACCCACTGCATTGTTTTTCCTATTAGGTTGTCCCGTAAATTCTTTCCTTATTTAATAAAAATGTATACACAATATTTATTGTCTAATATTTGTTGCATTAAGTACAAGGTGTTCTACTGAATCGCGCTATTTCATTCCGCACTATATATCCATTACTCCTTGATTACTTGCAAAACATACTTCAGAGTGCGTTTTTATATTACATCAAAAAGGGAAGAAACTTATGGGATAACCCGATACAACACCGATTATGGTTTTACTAATTGATTCAACGTGGAACTTAACGCTCCAAGTAGCATAGCAATCGTGTTGTGTAGTATGTAGATTCGCGAAAATCGAGACGTCTTTGGGAGTGCGTCGAATCCGCGCGAAAACGCGACCGAAGAGGAACTCGTTTTCGTCGCGGGGTTCGAATGTCTGGCGTTCGATTAGTCGAGCCTACGGCCACTGGTGAAAACGAGGTCAGAGACGAGAACGAGCCGCAAAGACGACGGAGTGCATGCAAGCACGCACGTATCACACGCGAGCGAGCGTGTGTGATATGCGTGTGTGAGCGTCGACGGAAATGCAGCTGAACCGTGGCGACTTTCCGCTCGCGGACGAGCGCAATCGCTTCGTTTTTCGTAACGAATACAGAGTGTCCCACAAATACTGTCGGAGCTGGAAAGGGGTGGTAGGCGGGGCTATTCCGAACAACTTCTTCCTTTGCCAAAATATCGGACGAGGCTTAGTTTTCAAATTATTAAGCAAAAACAATCGCAACGCGAGAATTGCGCGCGCTCGGAGGAGGGAGTGTAGGCACGAGTTGACCGTGGTCGTGAACAAACATATGGATATCACAATGGTAACTCAACCTTACCGTTTTTCCTTAATATTCACAAATTGCCCGTCGATTTCGTTAAAGAATGATTTAACTCGTAACATAGTTAGGGTATTGGAAAATGTTTTAATTTTTAAAAATTTTAGTTTAATTAAAATATTTCAATTACAGTGAAAGGTTTTTTTTTGTAATGATTAATATTTTTAAAATGAAGCCTCAGCCGATATTTGGTCAAAGGAAAAAGTTGTTAAGAATAGCTCCACCAATCACCACTTTCCGGCTCCTACACTATTTGTGGGGCACTGTATATCGAATCTCACGGAGAACGACCGTTTCCCAACGAAAGACTTGGCGATTCGATCGATTCGTGTATCGATAACGGCGACTCGAACGCGGTCGATCTTGCTGACAATATTCGACGGGCAGGATTTTTAATCGAAACCGAGTAAGAGCGGAACGAAAGCATGACGGGCGCAACGCTATCTAGACCGCGTTTAAAAGAAATATCATTAAATTGATGGAATTTATGCGACGAAAGAAACTCGACGTTTTAAAATGTAACGCGCGCATTGGAAAGTTTGCGCTAGATGAATAAATTCATGAATCTCGCGCGCAGCCATCGACGATAAACAAATTATTCGTCGATCGAAGGTCAAAGATACGGGAGAACTCCGTTATCGAGTACTTTCTCAATCGTTCGGCTGCAATCTATCGATACACGAATATTGCGGTGGGATTATATAGCTCTGCGATGAACGATCGAATACAGGAGGACAATATTTGTAATCTACAATATTTGTAGATTTCTAGATACCGAGACGCATACACTCGATATAAATATTTTGAGATCTTGATATTCGTATTATAGGACCTGACACTCTTGGATCCTGACTCTTCGCATCCCCGAGTCTCCACATCTCCGAATTACTTACATCCCCGAGTCCGTATATTGCCAAGTCCCTACATTTCCGAGTTCCTACATCCCCGAGTCCACATACCCTGAGTCCCTACATCCCCGAGTCCACATAACCCCAAGTCCACATAACCCCAAGTCCACATATCCCCGAATCGGCATATCCCCGAATTCCTACATCCCCGAGTCCACATAACCCCGAGTTCACACATCCCCGAGTCGACATATCCCCGAGTTCCTACATCCCCGAGTCCACATAACCCCGAGTTCACATATCCCCGAATTCACATATCCCCGAGTTCACATATCCCCGAGTTCACATATGACCGAGTTCACATATCCCCGAGTTCACATATCCCCGAGTTTCTACATCCCCCAAGTCCCCATATCCACCAGTTCCTATACTCCCAAAATATCTTGCGACACATCCCGAAACGCGGAATTTGAGCAAATTCCCAAACACCATTAAAAAGGAACAACTATCTACTCTAAAAATTCAGTCACAATTTTTGCGATCCGTCTTGAACAAATTACTCAGAGAGAAAGTACTCCGTCGATTTACACTGCGAGTTTCGATACGTTCTCTGCCGAGCAACAAAAGTCAAAAGACAAAAAACCGTAAGGAGAGAACGAAGAGGAGGAGCACATACCTATAATCTGACGCGTTGCACGGCTGTAAACTCTGAATAAGATAAAGAGAGCGAAGCATGTAGAAGTGCATGTACACACAGGAAGAAACGACGCAGGATTACGTAAACCACCGGGCAGGTATAATGCGATCAAACGACCTACAAATCACGGGCTTCGCTTTCTGTTTAACGCGAAAGCAAGGCTTAATCCCGTAGACGATCGGCAGATGATCGGATGATCGCGAAACTCGAATCCTCCTTCTCCCCATGTTCTTCGTTCCACGAGAAATTAAACTCGCAACGGGAATCTCGTTCTTGCATCGATTCGCGATCGACATCGATTACACAGGTGTGCTCCAGTTTGTCGACACGCGATTCTCTCATCTTTCCACCGATGTGTTGTCTCTTTGTTCCTTCACGTCGAACGAGATGCGTAGAAACGTAACGGATTCACGATTCAGAGTTTATGAACGCACTCGGAAATACTCGCGGCGTTCAGGGTGTTCTGTGACGAATAAACAACCAGATAAAATCCATGATAATTCCTGACTGACGTATCGGTTGACTTCAGGAATGTATAAAATGTACCAGATATGTTGATTGTATATAAACTATATTGTAAAATGTATCTTATATGTTGATTGTGTATAGACTATATTTGGTATGTTGTGTTAGACTGTATGTATAATGTATCCTATATGTATGTTGGTTGTGTGAAGACTATATTGTAAAATGTATCCTATATGTTGGCTGTGTGTAGACTATCTTGTAAAATGTATCCTACGTGTTGGCTGTGTGAAGACTATATTGTACAATGTATCCTATATGCTGACTGTTTGTAGACTATATTATAGAATGTATCTTATATGTTGATTGTGTATAGACTATATTATAGAATGTATTTTGTGTCTGTACTACTGTCTATATGCGTTCTTCATAGGAGCGATAAGGGTGAACTTGTTCAGTTGTTCGTACAACCTATGTATGTGGACCTCGTACCGTATCGTGGACGGTCCGTTGTCGTAACATTACGACAGGCGAAATTAGGCGTCGGCGAGACACGCAGTAATCGTGAAAACAAACGGATGTTCTGCAACCGCGAGAGAGAATTTGGTCCGGGTCTCGATTTCCAGGACAGATTGAAACACCATACGCCGGCATAGTATCGATCGGGCCACGATGGATTGACTCGCGGACATAGACAAGGCCGGAAAGCCGTAATGAATTTCCATCTGCCAAAACGCGGAACGAGTCACGGCCAAATGATCGCTATTTGTCGTCGCACGGAAACCAGCCCGTCATCGTTTCGATCCTCGCCGTCATCGCCTGGCAAAACTCTACGCGTACGAATTACGCGATCGAATTATGCGATCCGCTAATCGATATAGTTCGCGACGATGTAGAGTCGATGGTCGATAGTCTTGATAACTTATCGCATGGCGACTTAACACGTGACAATTTAAAGCGTGATTGTCCAACGTGTGGTGATCTATCGCATGGTAACTCGACGCGTGATAATCTATCGCGTTGCGACCTAACGCTTGATAGATGGAAACATGATGGTCCCACACGTGGTAACTCAACGCGTGGTAAATCGGCGCGTGGTAACTCGACGCGTGATAATCAATCGCGTGGTAACTCAACGCGTAGTAAATCGGCGCGTGGTAACTCGACGCGTGATAATCAATCGCGTGGTAACTCGGCGCGTGGTAATCTATCGCGTGGTAATCTACCGCGTGGTAACTCGGCACGTGGTAACTCGACGCGTGGTAACTCGGCGCGTGGTAACTCGACGCGTGGTAACTCGACGCGTGGTAATCTATCGCGTGGAAACTCGGCGCGTGGTAATCTACGGCGTGGTAACTCGGCGCGTGGTATCTCGACGCGTGGTAACTCGACGCGTGGTAATCTATCGCGTTGCGACCTAACGCTTGATAGACCGAAACATGATGGTCCCACACGTGGTAACTCAACGCGTGGTAAATCGGCGCGTGGTAACTCGACGTGTGGTAATTCGGCGCGTGGTAACTCGACGCGTGGTAATCTATCGTGTGGTAACTCGGCGCGTGGTAATCTATCGCGTGGTAACCCGGCGCGTGGTAACTCGACACGTGGTAACTCAACGCGTGATAATCTATCGTGTTGCGACCTGACGCTTGATAGTCCCAAACGTGATGGTCCAACGCGTGGTAGTCCATCGCGTTGTTATTCGACGCGTGATAAACTATCACTAGGCGATCTAACGCGTGACATAGTAATCTCCCGCAGGAAACGTTTTAATTTCGCGTCTTAATCGTCGTTCGGGACACCCTGTACGTTGGGATACCCTGTATATTAGGACATCCTGTATGTTGAGACACCCTGTATGTTAGAATACTCAGGTACAACCCGCTGTTACATCGCGTAACGGTTTACCCGAGTTTGCGCGCACAAGATATATATTTTAATATACATGCAGAGACGCACACGTTCTCTGTACACGTGGAAGCATTTAATATGACAGACTTCCGGGATCTTTGGCGGTGGTTCGCACGGTCGAGGAAGCGAAAGCTGTTCCTTGACGCACGTTCAAAGCCGCTCGTATTCTTCTGCCATAACGTTACCGAGATGCGCTTGTGCTAAACGTGCTGGAACTAAAAGGCAAAGAAACATTGGATCGCGGGGGAATGTAGGGACGCGAACATATCGGAGATACCCAACGTGTTTCCTGCTCCTTCGGATTCTCTCTATATCCGACAGGATATAGCGCCTCCTTTATACAAGGTGTCCCATTTCCATCCTACATACGTCCTTACGAAAATATCTTTCAAGTCATTTCGAGTAACTGCACAATGTGATTACCTTCGTTTATGGTTCATTTGTTGTTCTAAGTGTTATGTATGATATACAGCTATATATGTTCAAATATAATTCATAATATAGAATATGTAGTTACATATGTTCAAATACAATTAATAATATAGAATATACTGTCACATATATTCAAATACAATCAATAATATAGAATATGCAGTTACATATGTCCAAATACAATCAATAATATAGAAAATATTTTTCCTATATCTATATTCCAAGTGTACGAATACTTTTGTGCCTCGCTGTATATCTTACTTGTTTCGAAACGACAACGATAAGATTCCCCAAAGTATTAGTAACGTACGTGGCTATTTTTTTTTTTACCGAAATTAAAGTACCCTAATTGTACACGAAACGAACGTGGTGGCAAGGAACGCGCGTATATTAACAGAAAAAAAAAACCGTAGGGTGGATTTTAATAGCCACGTCCGTTATCTGTAGGTAGCGAGTAAAAATGGGTTTTAATTAAATAAATAAGCGAAGGATCGTCGAGAATGAAAACAGGTCAGATCGGCGTTCTATGATCGTTTAGGAGAAAGATACGAGACAACGTGGACGGTATGTCGGTGCCTCATGCCTTCAATTAACCTAATTAGCTACCGTCACTTACTCGTTAGGGAGCCGGCACTGGTTGCACGCCCACTGGCAATTCGTCGATTTTACCGGAAATCGTTGCACGGTATACTTTGCCGGGACGTCATTTAATTCGTTCGCAGAAATAACGAACGATCGACTTAACCTCTCGAGCGTACGATCTTTCCTCGTCCTGCTAATAGATCGTTGCAAAAATAGACACGACCACGGCTAAATGCGGACGTTCCGAGATCGGGCGATAATTAACGAGGATAAAGATCACGATGGAAGCTACGACGTTCGTTCGTTGCGATTATTTATTTTTATATGCATTCTGCGTGTACCATCAATTTTACCGAGGTACTCGTATGTCTGTTCAGCGAAAACAACTGATCGGACCGAAACATTTATATGTGTATCCTGTGATACACATATCTGTATGTGCATCTCCGAAACACATATGTGTGAGTGCATCTCTGAAACACACATGTGTGTATGGGCATCTTGTGATACACATGTGTGTATGGGCATCTTGTGATACACATGTGTGTATGGGCATCTTGTGATACACATGTGTGTATGGGTATCTTGTGATACACATATGTGTATATGCACTCTAAAACACATATGTATATGTGCGTCTCGTGTTACACAACGTTTGTCATCGTTG
Organism: Coelioxys conoideus; assembly: GCA_947623535.1. NCBI lineage: Eukaryota > Metazoa > Arthropoda > Insecta > Hymenoptera > Megachilidae > Coelioxys > Coelioxys conoideus. The sequence continues at coordinate 13,742,403 of OX392459.1, forward strand.
AATGTTTTCGCAGCTTCGTTCGAGCATGATTTATCGCGTTAATAGAAAGGTGATTAGAGAACAGAGGATAGAGTCGAGGGCGAGCAAGAATCTCGTTCAGCTGGTTACGTAACGCACAAGAAAGGACCGTGAAACGCAGATGCAATTATAAAAGAATCGCGATCTGCGCTTTTTGCGACAGCCACGCAATCGTCGGCTTCTAGGCTCCTACGGGAGGAACGTGCGTGATCCTTTTCTTTCGATTTGCCGGCACTTACACAGGGCCCCGAAGAATCTTCGCAAAACCGCTAACTCGATTATCGAAATTGCGACCGTTCGTGCCGTTCAACGCGGCGAGTTTCCGCGATGCGACTCTCCTCTTACCGTGTATCTCGGTTTGCTTCCAAGAAACGCAAACAACGCTCCAATTGCTTCGGATGGATTAGCAGAACCGAGCGACGACTCGAGCGCATAACTCACAGATAAACAGTTTTACCTGCCGCATCTGGGAATTTCGGAATTCGCGTATTTGTCGCGGATAAATTGCCCGACTCGTCGCTATTTATTGTTATTTACCGCCGGGACGTTTCTTTCGTCGCGCGTTATATCACCGCGACATTATCTCGCGTTAAGTCGTCACGCGTCGAATTACCGCGCGTTACGACTCGTTACGACTCTGTGCTCCGATTTCACCTCACCTCGCGTTATATCGTCGCATATCTAATCGAATTTTCACTCGCTTATTTGCTTCGAAATTGCTTCGCGTTATATTGCCGCGTATAGAACTACGACGCGTTATGTCCCTTTGCTCTAACAGTATCACGTGTTACGTCTCTTTGCTTTGATCATCCCTCGCGTTAGATTGCCGCATATCGAACTGCAACACGTTGCATCACCTTGCTTCGACATTAGTTCGCATAATATCGTCATGCATTGAATTACCGCGAGTTAGATGACCATGCATTGCATCTCTTTACGTTGGCATTACCGCGCCGTTAGATCAGCGAGCGTCGACATAACTAACGCCTTCGATTACCGCACAGAGTATCTCCACACGCAGGCATTGCTCCAACGAGCTCTACGTCTCGCTACATAGCCACGCGGTTCCAATTCCATACATCGCCAACTGCAGAAAATCCGCGGTGGAGATGAATTCATACGTTACTAAACGGGATACAAACCGTGTAAAAATAATACCGCACGAAACGGGAAACGAACGTGGCACGAGAGCGCGGTACAAAGAATTGAAAGGCTTTAAAGAGCCGCGACAAAGAAATCGATGGTTATTGTTCGCGATTTTGTTTTTGAAAATGCGTGCCGCGCGTCCCGGTGAGAGGCTGAGCCGCGGCAATAAAAGGAAACGAAGAGTCGCAGAATGCGAGGATGGGCAACTTCTCGCAACTCGACACCTGTACAAGCCAGCGATACTCTTCTCTCTCTCGTTTTACCGCAGCATATACGAGGTGGCGAAGAGGACGTTTCCGCATGGCCGCTTCTGTAAACACCTTGGTGTTTGCGCCGCGAACGAGAAGAAAAGCGACGAAGAACCTCTCTTATCTGCTGAGCAGAAATAAAAACCGGCCGACGACTGTTGTCAAAAAAGAATATACACGTCCGCGTGACACGCGAGCACGCTTTTTTCCGCGACACGGTACACCGACCTCGAAAATACACCGCGACACAGCCATCGTATTTCTTTTTTCTTTCCTTTCTTTAAAACGAGCTTCTGCATTAACCCTTTATACGCGCTCTTTATCGCGCGCGAGCAATGCGCAACGTGTCTATCGCGAATTCGTAATCACTTTCCGTGCGAAATGTCGGCGAAGAAACGAATGCGTCGGTACGAGACGTCGTCTTGACGAGTTCAACGTATACGTTTTCACGGATTTATTTCTTGTACGATGAGCATACTTTCTTTCGATCGAAACTTTTAACGAGGACGCGATCGGATAGTACGGGACGAGCTTATAGGAATACAGGGACCATCGATTTGACTGATGGTGATTGTAACTGATTGTATGTTCCCGTCGAATATATTCGAATAACATCCTTTTCGATTTAACCATAGAAACTGCCGACGTATACTACATAAATACTTTGAAGTTAAATACGAAATTGAGAAGTAGATGAATAATCTATGCGACATAAATCAATACAGATATTAATTCTTTATTGTATTGAGAATAGAATATAAGAAGAATAATATCATACTACTCAGCAGATGAATAATAAATTTTCTTTTCTGATTCTTTCTTACAATATGTTGCATGAAGATGCATCAGGGTGTAGACAAACAACTATTTTCTGAACTAACTGAGACGGTTAACCCTTTGCACCTCGAAAACATCTTTGAAAAATTTGATGAATTTTTTGAATATATTCGTGCTTTAAATTATTTCTTCTCATCGGTTGTCTATATTGTCTGTGTCACTATGTTGCAACATCACGCATGTAATATTAAAATTTAGTAAATTTTATTTACTTAAAATGGTTGTATTAAGTAGAGGTGGCGATGAGTCGCATAATATGAGTTGCCCCTCGAGTGCAAAGGGTTAACCAGTTAACCTCGTTCGATGTGTATACACATCGATCCAAAACATCATTTCGATGTTAATAATGTTAATAAATTATTAATCGTTTATCGAATGAAAGTGCAACATTTCCTCATTTTTCTTTACCTTCTTCTTTATCATCTGTCCTGTGTTCATCGCGCGTACTCGTCATCGGTTGATTTTAACACTAAACCTACCAAAGCGGTCAATCAAAATGAACAATTAATTTGTGTTTCATATTTATGTATGTATGTTTCACTGTCTTTCATACGACGCTGTAGTTACGGAACGATGAAAAATCAATTTTCACATTATATTCTCTTGTGCAATAAAATAATATCAACAAACTTTTACCGAAGTTCATTGTTCGCTACACCCTTTGATTTCGAATCAAAGTCCGAAACTGCTAAAAATGTACTTGGTGCTATAGTTGTGCGCCGTAGTGTAGGTATCATACATAATACACCCGTAGCACGCCGTTTGTCGCCGATGTCCGACCAAGTGCATCACCGCGGGGACACATCGTAGAAAAATCCAAGACTTTCCGCTCGTTCGCGAAACCTCAACCCTTTATCTCAGGCGACCTCATCCTCTCCACAGCTCGTCCCCGTCCCACGAGTCGTCTCGTTCGCTTCTGTCGCGGTCGTTGCTCGCTCTAAATCACAACTTTTCGCCGTGCGAGCCACGCTACATGGAAATGCAAATGCCGGCCGTTAATCTCGGTAATAAATACGCGTGCCTGCTGCTTAAGTTCGCGAGCGGGTCTCGCCGCGGGCGTACACGCGTCCTCCAACTTTTCGCGACGTCTTTCCTCTCCTTCCCGCTTTACCTCGAAGAAGAAAAACGACCAGTACGCTCCTGCTCTTATCCCTACGGCGTCTTTATTTCCGATCGCGGAATCGAACGGAACCGGGTACACGACTACCGATACACGCGATCGATCGATAGAGACCTCGACTGTCGCTTTACGATCTCGATGGTCGAACCTCGCGTTCACGGGCGGAGTGGGTTCTTTGCCCTCTTTCTCTTTCGCTTCCCACGACAATCTTCCTAGATTCTTTTACCGTTCGCTCATCTTTCTACGGTGGATTATCCTCAGGTAAGAACTCGTACCAATTTTGTTCTATGTTTTAAGGTTATGTAGATTTCGGAACATATTGACATCGATGACGGGAACAGAACCCGGGAAACTAGGTTTTGTAGACGGGTTACGGGTTTCGAGGCCACACCGATCCTTACCCGGATTCTTTCCGATCTTTTCGACTAATTAATGGCTATAATCTTCACATTTCTATATATTCGAATGTCTACGATCTCCGAATTTCGACATCTTCGAATGCCTACAATCTACAACTTTCTACACCTTCGAATCTCTATATTCCCGAATTTGTACACCTTCGAATGTCTACACACATCATTTTCTACACCTTCGAATTCTTGCTGCTTAAAAATTTCTGCATCTTCGAATTCGTGTAGCCTCAAATTTCTACACCTTCCATTATCTACACACATCATATTATACACCTCTGTGTCTCTACATCCCCAAAGTTCATTTTCGAATCCCTACTTCCTCAAAATTTTTGCACCTTTTAATTACGTACACTTGCGTACACTAGCAATAATCTTAACTACGTTAGAATTCAAATTTCACTCGTATTTTAATTCTGCACGTGCTCCAAGTTCTTCAGCATTGAATTTTATCCATACTTGGCTCCGTTTTTAATTAATACATCTCGAACAGATCTTGCCGCGCCACGAGAGACGTATAATACGCAATAGGTTTTCCCATAACGTCCAAAGTACGGCAATAAAGAGGACGTCACGTTCCTGGTCGCGAGTGTAACCCGAAATCTGATAGACGCGATACGTGACAGGGGGGTTGGTTCCTTCTCCTCTTGCAAAAGAACGCACAGATTGATCGAACTCGAAGCTAAATATATCTTCCCTCGCGTCTTACTCGTTCGCACCATGTACTCCAATAACATAATATATAACAATCAGAGAAAGTTTTCGAATAAGTCCAAATTCAATATATTAATTTTCCCGTAAATTTTTACGCTTTCATCTTCATTCTGAACACGATGAAATTTCGTGCGAAAATGATGATACGTACTCTAAGTATATGAATTCCTAGATGCACATCTGCACGTACCGTACGAACGCATGTACCCGCATATGCATCGACATATGAATGCATACGTACACGTATGCATCGATATATGAATGCATATATACACGTATGCAACGACGTATGAATGCATGCGTGCACATGTGCATCGATGCATGTACGTATCAGTGCACGTACACACGCGTATATGCATACATACATGTATGCACGTGCGGACGTATACATCCATGCGTGAGTACACGTGACCATGTATGCATATATGCATGTACCTGTATGACTCGAACGTATTTTTACACGAAGCCTCGATAATCGGTCGATATCGATAAAAACGTGAACGTCACAGACATTATGTACGAAGTCGGAACAAACCCTCGGCCTTGTCACCGTTCTTTCCTTTGACCCAGAGATCTCCTCGCTGCGGTTCTTCGTGAAATGCGTCGACGGAAAAAAAAGCCGGAGGTGTGCGGTAAAGACCCGATCACGTGTCGCGTTTTTCCGTTCCGTTGTTCAATGTCGGGATAAACCGGTGGTGATTAACGGATTGGCGTTCGCGTGGAAACCGAACGACGGTCAAAGACGACGCGACGTTCCGGGAAAACGATGAAAAGTCCGGGAAAATTTGGCGAAACGAGGGCGACAGGTGCACGGCACGCGAACTCGCGAGATCCACGAGGCTCGTAAAACGGTTATTAGGAAAGTTTAAAAGTCGCGAAACACCTGTTGAGCGACCACGAGGGGGCGAACGACGATGACTCGAAAAGGTGATTCGAACATCGTGCGGGAAAATTGCATCGCGAGGAGCTCTGTATAAACCTTTTCATTGCCGGCGAAAGCCCGTGGGCGACGGGGAAATTGATCGCGCGAACCCGTTCGATCGATGTTAATTATAAAAAGTAATCATGTTTTTCCGCGGATGAATACGTTTGCCGATCAATGACACGCGATAACATGGATCATCGCAGACATTAAGGATTCGGTGTTTAACCCTTTGTTACACAATTTTACAGTTACTTTGAAATTATTTTAATAGTTAGGGAGCTAACGGTTTACAGTTACAATATTAACAATTTGCCCTAGAAGATATTTTTACTGGTAGCAATAACAATTTCAAAACTTTTTGTATGAAAGATTTCATGAATTTTTTCGATGTTGGAATATCTCAATTGTTAGTTGTTTTATTATGTTTGTACATCATATGTGTAACACTGTATATTTAGTTAAAGATATTTCTTGTGCGTCCGTCAGAGCTAATTATTTACATTGTGTCATGACGACTATATCCGTCATGCGTAAAATTTAGTTACCATTGGTTATCTGAATTGTAAGTTTTGCAAAAGTTATTTAAACTGTAATTTTTCATAGATTCTAAGATATTTGGGACATTTGGAAGCCAAGACGCAGTGAAACGAACAAATAAAATGTATAAATAATTTGTGATAAATTTATGCATCCTGGAGCTACTCATCGTCGTTGATTTTCACGACACATATACGTGCACGTTCTCGAACGGGGGCGCCACAGTTAACTGGTTAATGTGGGTATCCACGTAACAGGAAGTGAAACGCGCGGAAAAGTATGAATGAGGCGCGAGAAGAACGAGCACGAAACGTGAATCAAAGCGGCGAGTGAATGGAAACAAAAACATACAGAGCATCGTTGATAATGAAGATGGAATAACAAGAGCCGATTACGAGAACAAGGGAAATGAACGCGAGACGATACAATTTCCTTTTTAAATTTAAACTAGCACTTCACGATCCCTCCGTAAGAAAAGCCGCGAGATATTCAACGAAATAATGTTCCGCCTCCCTAACTTCGAGAGCCGATTTCAACCCTCTCTTAACAGCTACAGGAAATACACGCCGATTATTTTCATGGCAGAAAAAACGAGAAGACGAGTTTCGAGAAAATAGTGTGTAAAGTTTGGGTAAAAGATAAGTAGATGATTTTTTCATTTACTGGCTAGTCTGATATTATTTCAATGGTTTTATATCTACCATTATTTTAGGTTTTAACTCTTTGCGGTGCTTAATTTCTTTTACCTATAGCTCCAAAATTAATTTACAAAATAAATCAAGAAATGGGTTTGCAATAAAATGTGTTTGCAAACATATTTTCAATATTATTTGCCACCACTAACTGTTTCATGACATTTATAAATTATCTGTGCAAAGCGTTTCGTTAAAATATATCAATTCCAAATGGCTGTATTAAACGAAATGGTGAGTGTCAGTCACCTGTGGAGTGCAAAGGGTTAAATCTGTGTGGAAATTTGATTGTCGCCCATATATGTGTGACATGGCAGTCAAAAAATCTCACAGGTGCCTCGTTAGAAACAGCGAATCCTCGAAAGACGATTTTTGCTAAAACTTCCCCGTTTCGATGCATTTCGGGTGAAAAGTACACGTAGAGAATGGTGAGCTAATAAGAGGGAAACGGGTTAGCCGTTGTTTACGAGCGACCAGAGATACCAAACGAGTGTTTGGCGTCGCCATAACGGTCGTATGGGATTTCTCTATGGACCCTCCGGGCAGCTGCTACCGCGACGGTATTCGTCTTCCAAGTTCGAGACTGAAATCGGAACACCCCGAAGAAGATCGTGCGTGCAATATGCCGGAGGAGCGGCCCAAATGTTTCCTGAGGGCACGACGACAGGACCGGCAAAGAAAAAGGAGCAGTTCGAGCGATACCATATGGTGCTTCGACGATCTATCGACGCACTAATGCCACGAACAAACGACACCTCGAGAACAGGGTTCATCCACGGAATCACGAAAAATCTATTATTATACACGACCACGTTCGTGACACGTACCATACTGCGCCTCTAGAGAGCATCGCGACACTAGATCTGGTGAAAACAATGACGATGGAGAAATAGATACTTGGACGAATACTTTAACACTGAAACTACCGAAGGGGTTTAATGACCCTTTGACAAATTTTCTACTTCAAATGACAAAATTGATTAAGATTGTTTTCTTGACATCGGTGCTGATTGTCATCAAGATGAAGAATCAATAAGTGTATTTATTTATGTTTCGTCTTTTATTCGTTTATTTTTCAACCTCGATTTAGCATCAAAATAACTGCCAATTACATGTCGGTTGTTTTAGTGTTAACAACTTTGCGCACGAAAGCGTCCTTACTATTGACAACTAGAAACTGTAACACTATCTAATCGAAGAGTCTGATGAATTTTGTTGAAATTATTATTTTTTTTGTCATTATTAACACTAAACCTACCAAAGCGGTCATAATGACCATTTAACCAATTTCTAATTTTAAGTTACAAAGTATTTTAAGCTGCCTTCTTTGAGATTTGTATTAACTTCAACGAGAATAAGATGAAGACGTTTGGTAGGTAGACTTACCCTTACGGGAGCACGAAAGAGCGGGGTAGCGACGGTATGCGGATTAGCATGGTGGTGAGCGTGGTTATGATGGCCATGGTGATGGTGTCTGGTGTCAGGACCACCTCCAGCAGCCGCCTGCTCGGCCTGGACCGACATCGCCGCGCGGGCCTGTCGTTCCCGCTCCCGAAGCCGGTCCCGGTCCACGCTAAAAACCCAAAATTCCCTTTCGTTACTTTCCTGTTCTCTTATCCTCCATTCTCGATCTTATTACGGATAATCGAATCGAGTTGTCGATCGAAATCCCGACTACAGTCGGTACATATCGATCTAGAGGCTAGTCTAAAGCATAAATTATACGAAGTTGTGGTTATGGAAAATTATTGACCCATATCAACCACTGTGACTGAAAAGTATCATCCAGTCATTTTGATACAGCAACAACTTGAAGCTTATGGTTACAGAAAAGTAATTGTGTAAACCTTCCATTGATACCAGTGTGTACTATCACATATCAACGAAACGATACCAATGCATGGTTATATGAAGATGTCTTATAACATATGGTTATATTTGATATATAATGTGGGTACATCTCATATATGTCTTATAACGTATATTACAAAATATATTCGTATCATATTATTATTCGTTCATATGTTACAATGTATATTCGTAGTCCTCGGATTATTATATTTCTAATATATCTGTCCCCAGAAACTTCCAGCCTTATATTCTCAAATTTCTATATGTTCCCAAATGCCTGTGTACTTTCAGATTTGTATACTCTAAAGTATGTAGTGTATATCTCCATCACCTCCCGTATGTTCAGATCTCTATATCCCTAGATTCCTGTATTACCGTACGTTCCTAAATCGTTCCTATGTCCCATGCAACACGTATAAAATCAGATGCAATTTCACAGTGTAGAAGTACCGCACAAAGGCGCCATAGCACAACAATTCAAAGGTTCAAGTCCGGGAAAATAATTATACAATTTCCGTATAGAAGTAATCAATACGATGCGAGTCGGTTCTCACTTTAATTCGGTTCTTAACACATTGACTGCCATATGTGCCATCCACATATGACGCTTAAACACCCACGTGAATCAATGTAGTGAATTAATATAGATGATTATCAATATTAATTACTTGGAGCTATGAATAATACATAGATATTGTGAAGCGATAAGTAGATATTGTAGCTGGTAAGATTTATTAATTATAAAAGTACTACCTAGTCAAATTTGCAACTCTCTCATTGTGGCAGTCAACGTGTTAATTGATCATTGAAACGACGTTCGATCGCTCGATGTCGAACGCGATCGAATCGCGTCACGAGCTTACGATCTTTCGATCGGGGAAAAAATACTCGGAGATGTTTTATTCTCTTTCGATCCGTTGCTCAACGGAGCTGCTTCGTTATAAAGGAAATCCACGGAGGAGGAAATTTTCATAGCATCCGCGTGAGTCATCGAGAATAACTCGGACATTTTAGGATGTGAAGATCAACGAAGAGGAAAGGAAAGGAAGGAGGATAGACGAGGGCAAATAGAGACAAGAGAAGGGCAGCTGCAGCCTGCGCGAACACCTGTTTAGCCGCGTTTCCGGCGACGCCGTCCATTGCGTACTACTGAACGAACGTACTACACGCTGCGGTTTATCGATTCAGGGCCGATCGCCAATTTAAAAAGACCAGGATTACGAACCTCTCCTCATTCTTATCGAATGGTCTCACGGTTCGATACAATCGCAGTTTTGATTAACCGGTTAACCGCGGAACTTAGTTCGAACTGTGATCTTATTAAAATCATTCACACCAGAAGTACCAACATTAAATGCACACTTACTTTGCAATTGAAAATAAAGTAGAAAAATGAATAAACACTGCAGCATTAACTAACATATACAACCATCCATCAGACATTTTGACAAAAGGGCGACAACAAAATTTTGTAATGTACAATGTCAGACCCTAAACTGGTCACTCTAACCGGTTGGTAGTTCTAGTATTAAATGGAATATTACTTTCGATACTTGCAAATGTGGTGCACAAATTGAACTGAATTTTGAACGCTACAAGCACCGGACATAAAATAGACACTTTGAAACGCAAGAAAAATGAGGAGACGTTACAATTTTGTTCGGTAAACAATTAACCATTCATCGATGTTAATAGCACCGAAATAATGTTTTCGACTGACGTCTGTACACGTCGAACGCAGTTAACTGGTTAACACTAGATTTACGGAACTTCAATGACTCCCAAAGTGAAAATGAGCTATAGAAATAAGTACATAATATACAATATATTATATAAACCAGTTCATAGAAAGGTTCTTTATCTCGATGATGATTAACATGATTTTTACATAGGCTCTTTAATAATTTAATTACGTATTTAAATATGTAAGTATGAAATCTAAGATCCGTTACTTTGACAGGTTCCGAAAACTTAGTGTTCTTAGGCGAGTCTCCTTCCGAGTGCAAAGGGTTAAATTCCGAAATCTCGAAGGAAATCCGAAAATCCCTAAAGCAAAGCACATCGGTGCGGTGTCCCTAGGAATTCGCAGGGTGGCCGGCAGGGTACGCAACGATTGTCGGGATCGGCGAACGTCGAGCCAAATCGATTCTCTCGTCGGGAACCGAGCGTGTGGACGTTCTTTGTGCGTGAGTTTTTCACGTCGGCCGGAAATATCGACGGGACAAAACGCGGTGGAAGATCGAACGCGTCGATAGCGCGGAATCGTGCAAAATTCACGGCTTTCGACGCGAACAGCTCGTTGAAAGGAGGAGCGGAATCCATGGGCCAGAATTCGTTGCGATGGAGTCAGGGGCCATTGGCCGACGAGCCGGCGACGGGACGGATATTACCCGCCGGCAAAAGCATCTCTCGCTACGTTCCTACGTGCGCTTATGTCTCTCCTACCATTACGAGTTTAGAGACACGACCGATTTCCTGCTTACTATCGGGCTGTAAGGAATGTTCGTGGCCGATTTTTAACACAAAAACTACCAAAGGAGTGAAATTACCATTTTACAAATTTTCTAGTTCAAATGACAACATTTGTCAAGATGGTTTTCATAACATCTGCACTGATTGTCGTCAACATAAAGAATCAATAACTGTATTCATTTATATTTTAATGTTAAAGGACATCGAAACGCACGAGATTCGAGTTTTAGTATACATTTGTTAAGGGAGGTTTAGAGGGTCGAAGAAATCGATTTTTTGGAAGTTATGGTAATCGACAGTATGTATGTACATCCGTAAATATTTTGTCAAAGTTTTAGGTCGAAATTCAAAGTACTTTCAGAGTCACCAGGTTCCCCCTTAAGCCTTTTGCGCGAGAGGTAACTCTCACTCGCCATATTCTTTACGGCACAGGATTCCAGATAATAATATACATCCATGTAGCACTCAAATTTCATCGCGTTTCAAGAGATGCAAAATTGATACATTTTTATTAATAAAGATATAGCATAATGTAAAAGCGTAACAAGATAGTAATAGTTTCATTTAAATTGTTGTTATAGGGCGCGACTCAAATAGTCCCACAGTGAAGACGTTTATGAAAATAAAAAAATTCTAAATCATAGTTTATTGATTCTAAAAATCAGAATTTTTTTAAGACAGGCATCTATGCATTAAAAATTGGGAAAAATGTATTACAGCAAATGGAGCATAATTTGATGAAATAATTAGCCTTTGAAAAAAGATATACAGTTTATTAATGTACTTAAAAATCCAACATTTCGTATGCACCTAATATTTTTTTCTTCAACCTCATCTTCCAACCATAACCCTCGACGCGACTTTAACGCGCAATCAACGAAAGACCTTCACGGAATTATTATACGAAGTTTACCGTTATCAACGATAACGGAGGTGCTTTTTTAAATGAAATCCCAATTAAGCGCGAGATAAATATATTTTTATCTCTCGTGCATTCGCGAGCTACAGCCGAATGTGCCGCGTCAACAACGGCTCACGTATAATATACATACATATATTTAATTCGTTCGAGTAATTATTTTATTTGTTTAATCGAACGATAAAATTCATGAATATTACGTAAACTATTTACGTCGACGATTTTGGAAGAGCGATCTCCCGAGGGACGTTTCGTTCGCGCGAAACGAACGTTGTTGGTCCATTTCGATGTTTCTTGTTTACGCGTTAGGCGAACTCCATCGAATTCGCGTAAGATAGGCGAACAGTCGGTCGTAAAACGGGATCGCGGTGTTTTATTGACCGAACCAGTAGACCTCGTTCGCTTCCCTTCGATAACATCATAATCTTTTATCGCCCGATTTCCAGAGGATATGGGAATACCTTTTGACGGTTGGCTTGTTCTTCCCTGGACAGGCGGCCTGTCTCTTTTTTTTCGCCTTCGACCGAGAGAAATCGATTTCGGTCGAGTCGCGGTTCGATGAGCAGTTCGAAAAACGCTTTTGCCGGTTCGCATTTTTTGTTCGCCAAAAATAAATCGATACCGAATGAATTAATCCTCGAGAGACCCGACCAAAAACGACGACGCGGAATCCCAGCTACCTATCCACTTTTCGTTCGGGATTTAGTCTTTTTGTCGCGTGCAGCTATTTCGGATGAACAGATCAAACGGGCCAGCCTCCTAATTGCCAATTACGGTAATTCGCAAGATTTCCGGATCAGAAAATTCGTGGACATTTCGGAGGCTCGAGATTACGATTTCTGCGAGGTTGGAGTTTGGGATTTGTGCAAAGCTGGACTGTTTCGGGTTTGTGGCAAAGTTCGGCATTCTGATTTGTAGAAAGTCAAGATTCGGATTTCAGCAAAGTTCGAGATTCGGATTTGTCAAAAGTCAAGATTCGTATTTCAGCAAAGTGCGAGATTCGGATTCGTTAAAACATCGAGATTCTGATTTGTGGAAAGTTGGAATTTCGGACACGTAAAAAATTCAAGTTCGATTTTGATCAAAGTTCGAGATTCAGACTGTAGAAAATTCAAGATGCGAATTTATTCGAAGTTCGAGTTTTTGATTTGTGGAAAATTTAATGTTCTAAGTTGAACCTTTGGAATTGTCAAAAATTCGATATTCGGATTTGTTCAAAGTTCGAGATTCGGATTTGTGCAAACTCGAGAATATTTCTGCGGATAACCGGTTAGGTGTGTTTCCTCGCGGAACAAACACGAGTATTCGATGTTGAACCTTTGCATTTTGAAAGAACGAAATATCTTTGTACGAGTCGAATAGCTAAGCAGACGCTTCGTGACGCACGTTCTCGAAAGACAGTTCCTCGTCGCGAGAGCATCTTCCCATTGAATCACAATTGACGAACCCAATGACTCGGTTCCATCGACACTGACACACTGACATCGTTTCGCGTTACAACCTTCGAAAGCCGCGATTCGTTCTACGCTCGCTCGTTAATACTTCCACTGTCGCCCATATACGGGTGACACTCAAATTTCTACACACATTCAACAATCACATCATTCAAAATTTGTTCACTTTTCTGATCGAAAATAAATATAACAATGTATTGTGAAAATAGTTATGAAATACTACCTAATGCAATTTTCAATTGTTTCCATGTGGCAGTCAACGTGTTTACCCTTATCGCTCCTATGGCTCGACGTCGTATTTCTATTGGATCACATAAATAATTGAGATAAATAGGTTGGCCAACACTAGATTCACGGACATGTAATGATCGCTTATGTTTAAATCGAAAATGAACTAAAATTAAGTAAGTAATGGATAATGCTTAAATCAGCTTATAGAGATTGTTTATTTTGATGAAGGTTAACGTACATTTTTACATAAGCTCTTTAATCATTTTCCTAATTGAAAAGGTTCCGCAAATCTAGTGTTAAATATATATAATTTTCACTTGCTTGCTACTAATAATAAATTAAAAATATATTTCTTACGCACCCTGCGCCATTGTAATACAATCGATTGTACAGCAATTTCCCGATATATTTCGTAAAGCATTTAAGGATCTCATAAATAAAAGAAATTAAACAGTTCGATCTATCCACGACGCCACGAGGTTAACTATCTTAACCAATCATCTGTACAAATTTTCATACGGAATTTCCGTTCTTCGGGAACCAAAAGAGTCGAATCGTGCGCAGATCGTTTTCAAGAATAATTAAAAGCAAATCCATCGCGCGAATGAACAGCCAGCGTGTTTTCCGAGCACGGTTTTGATCAAAACGTGATTTATACGCACTCTCCCGTCCGCCCACCCGCTTGTATCACGAACAAAATACAATGCGATCACAGAACATACGCGATCAACCGCGCTAGTAAAAATATATAATCCTACGAACGTTGTAATTGCGCGAAAAAGAGAGACGCAACGGTCGCGTGGATCACGCTGTAAATAACTATATCGGAGCTTGTAATTTTATCGACCACCTGTTGTTACAATTCTGTACTAATAATTAATTCTAAATACGAACGACTAGCTGTTAATAGTATAACGATGTAACGTATAATCGGATAACGTCGAGACGTCGAGATTGACGGTATTTGTTTTAGCGAGAGGGCGAGGCTGCGCGCGCATCGAGCACGGCGGGAAAATCGCGCGATACAAAAATTCGATATTGCGAACTATCGAGTGAAGACGCGTTACCTGATGTTTCGCGCAATACGAGATTAAAATGTCGAGGTCACCGATTGTTAAAATTCTGTACCGGTAATTAATTCTAAACACGAACGACTACATGTTAGTACAGCGATGTAACGTATAATCGAATAACATCGAGATGGACAGTATTTGTTTTAGCGAGAGGGTGAGGCTGTGCGCGCATCGAGCACGGCAGAAAAACTCGACATCGCGAACGATCGAGCGAAGACGCGTTACCCGATGTTTGCGTTTCGTGCAATACGAAAATTAAAATATCGTGGCATCGAAACGTTATCGTCGCTCGACTGTTCCTTATCGACGATTAAACTCATTATCGATCGTTATCGTTCCTCTAATCTCGCGCACGAAAGCACGACGTTACGCTTTCATTTGTCTCGTGTCGTTTTCCGCTTTATCGAGCGGCCGGTAAACGGGTCAATAAACAGACTATGCCAAAACGGTCGGCGGTTCTTACGAAATTGAGTTCTTTCGACGAAATTCCAGCGCGAACGGAGTTTCCCCGAGGACGAGCGGTTTCTTCGAATTCATGACGCGTCGATATCCGGCAAAGCTATTCCAGCAAGGTATCGATGAATCGCGAGCGTTGTTTCGACCCCGATAAACGCGTCGCGCGACGATACGGGCCGCGTTGACAAAGGAACGCGTGAGAAACGATTGTGTTCGAGAACGGAGTGGCGGAACGCGATCGACGATCGATTTATTGACCCTTTTGCGAATACTTTCGTAAATCGTGAACGCCCGTGGAACGAGTTACTTCTCGATACTTAAGACATCGATCGAGCGCGTTAAATCGTTCCGATGTTCGGCATACGGTTCTACGAACGGAAAGGATATTCGACGGATACTAAAAAGCGAATCGTGCATCGTCACGATATTGGTCTACGTCACGCGCGTAAACGCGAAAGGATTAAAAACAGATCGACGATATCGGTCCGTCCATGGTCCACTCACCTTCCGCTCTCTCGCTCTCTTTCTCTCTCTCGATCGAATGTTACCGTAACGTTTAATATTAGATTCCGGAAGTTTCTTAGCTCGAAACTTGGGGATTTTCGTAGCTGGAAATTTGACCGTGCCGGAGCCCCGAATTAAATAGAATAATATTTATTCGATACGCGAGAACGGACCGTGAACGAATCGAGTGTAACGCGTTCGGAACGAGCGAAACGAGACTGATAATTTCGCAGAAATCGAGGGCAGCGTTGCGGCCCGTCGTCGTGAACGATACGCAGCGTAGAACACGCGAACGTCTCTCTGTTTTGCGGCGCAGAACGGCCAATGTTTTCGACACGAGATGATGTTTCTCTCGGGCCAGTGGACGGCCATTTTTAAAAGGAAACCAAGGCTCTTTGGTAGCAGCGCTCTCTGTCACTTACGTAATACGAAGTTAGCGTGTGCCGCTACGCGCGCGTCGGAACAAACGAGGCGAGAGGAGAGGTGGAAACGATCGGACGAACAGAGACGGAGGATTTCGCGCCGAAAAGGATGACGAATCGTGACAAAGTATCTCGCCGCGGTAAACCGTAACAATTTCGTTAGCCGAGTCATATTCCCCACCCATCTGGGATAACCTGGGCCAGGGCTCTGACGTCGTCGAACTCCGCTCGAGGAATCCCAGGAAAAGATTTATGACGTTATCAACCAACGTGATCGAGAGAAAAACGAACACAAATTTTCGTTGTGACTACGTTGCACGTATACTCGTAATACCCCGGGATATTATCGATACGAGCATATCGAAGTGGACTCGAAATTATCGATATCTAGTTAAACACCGATAACCCGTCGATAAGATATCGTCGATTAACGTTGCACCTTCGCATTTTCGTATTATTAACCAGTTAAGTGTGTATGACGACTATATCCGTCATGTAGATACGATAGAATTTTTTGTCACGACGAGTATACTCCTAAATCACAGCTAACTGGTTCAATAAATAAGTCAATATTAGTAATAAATTTGTCTATTTTATAAAATAGACCCATCTTTTTGGCCTAATATTTTAACACCGACATTTATTCTGTGATTGACAAGTTTATTAACAAAATGGTGCACCACAGTTAACTGGTTAACAGATCCGTTACATGATCACTCTCTGATCACAAAGTTCTAACGCGTTCGCACCGTTCTCCATCGTGATATTCCATATTCCCTTTACCATTTTTTTCGGGAACAAGGAAGAACAAACATCTATCCAGTATAGGACTGTTGAGCGATAAAAAGAAATGCGCGCGGTGAAAAATAATGAAAAGTATTTTCCTGTAATCGACGAGCGGAAGGATATTAATTAAAACGAAAAATTGAGTCGAATCGCGACGAAATAGTATCGTCGAATATCCGCGCGACGAAAACAATCGCGAATAGTCGTGTTTATCAACACGATGATTAACAGGATTCGTTTTACCGACGCGGACGAATATTTCACGGCTTTATGCTTACTTAAGCGCCTTGGTTTTTTTCCGATCGGGCTGCACATTGAACGGGTCCAAGTTGGTAGAACGCGAACGTTGTGTGTTCGGCTATCGAAGGACGCCGAACGCGAACGACCGTCACGTCCTCGAGGTTAAAACCGAACGACCGCGAAATTTTTCCGACAAATTCGCGAACCGTTACTAATAATAAATCATTATCGCATTCCGCGTTGTTTGTCATGCGGACAGCGCGTTACATTCGGACATCTTCGTAAATAGGTCTTTATAGGTAGATACGTGAATCATACCTTGGCACTCGCCCGTTCATGCAACGAAACACCGAATCGTTGTTGTCGTCGTCGTTGTTGTTACCAACGGAATCGAACGATTTTCGTGTCGAATAACTGACGGATAATCAACGCGTCGCGTAAACGAAGAGATAAAGAGGGGACTGGCGACGGAAAAGCGCGTCTAACACCGATCGCAATAAGCGTGCGGTATGAGACGAAGAAATATGGCGGCACGTGGTATGACGAAACGGTGATTATCTCGCGACGAGCGCTCTTGAACATGGCCGGCCACCGTCGACGGAGGTTTTTACGCGCGAGCATCTGTCGATAATTTTCTAGAATTAACGAGAACGCTGGCAAGCGAGCACAAACAGCTCGGCTTTCGATGCACGTAGCCGTTTTACGAAGCTCGCGGCTCTCCGTATTTATATCGAGCGAAATCTAGTTTCGTCCGCTGTCGTCGGGCGAAAGTAAACAACGATCGCGACTACCCGTTTCACATACCGACTCTCTCGATTCCCCGTTAAACGGAAGACATTCCCCGACAACGCTTTTCCGGTTCTATACCTGCACCGACGTTACGCCCGTAAAAATTTCCCCGCTCGCGATATCCATCGGCGTAGCTAGCATTTTTTCCCGCGAGACACATCACGTTTACGTTGGATTCGCGTCATCTCGATGTTCCGCGAGAGATTGACGACTACGCGTTAAATCGTCAGATTCGTAAGGAGGGTAACTAGTTACGACGATGATAGGATCCGGTCACGAACGCGACCGGTCACGAAAGCGGTGTCATACTTTCTCCGAAAGCGCTATGCGGAAAACTAGGATGAGAAAGAACGAAAAACGGTGCTCGACGAGATCAATCTTTTTTTTCCGAGCCGATCGCGAAAACTGTTGACGGTAGCGCGGGAATCTATAGCCACAGCGAGTCGCGTCACGCGAGAATTTACTTCGTCGTATATATTCGAGCAAACAAAGCGGAAAGCGCGAGGAAAAAAGGCGACGGTTACCAACGGGGATAATATACTCACCGTGCGTTCAAGAACGAAGCGGCGAACCGGTCACGATATCCAAAAATAATCCTGACTGAAAGTTGTCACTAGAACCGCGATCACCGGAATCACTAGGAATACCGAGAAACGATTGCGGGCAAAGGAGTCGAGTGGCCGCCAGTGGCGACGCGACGTTCGCGCGGAAAAACACTCTCATTCTTTCTTCGTAGGGTCGAACACGATTATTCGCAGGGGGTCAGAGCTCGTGGTCGTTTTCGTGCACGCACGAGAGGAGCGGCTAATCCAGAAGCGCGCGCTCCAGCTCGTGGAATCACACAACTACTCTCACCAACGATGATATACAGAACGGCACGTACACCACTATATATACATATATTCGTAGAATCACCTTTCCACGAACCGCGGTGAGAACGAAAAACGGCGATCCTCGAAAAGAAATTCGAGCGAAATGCGCACACGCGTCAACGTCACGGCATACAACGAGCAACAACGACGACGGATCCGTTCGGACGCGTTAACATCCTTGGATACACGGTCGGGCACGCGCGCGCTCACGAAAATCGCCCGAGGGTCACGACACCGGGTAATCCAATTTGTTTACACGGGCCGTGGGTGCTTCGGAGGCTGTGCGCGCGCGGACGACGGGGCTCGCGAAACGACGACGAAGTAGCCGCGATTCAAGTGTGCACGAGACGATCGTCGACGAGAAACTGGCACCTTCCGGTCGAGACGAGGAGAGGGAGAGCGAGCGGGAGAGAGACGGCCAGTGCGGTACACGCGCAGAGGGCACGTACGAACTCGGCCCGTACGTGTTCGCTCGTCGGTGTGTGCGTGCGCGCGCCCCGCTCGCGACGAGAGAGTGCGGGAACGAGAGAGCACGAGGAAGAGCGAGAGAGGAGGAAGGGAAATCGCGACACTAGCGACCACGGGGGCGACTCTCTTGCACGCACGCTCTTTTGCCGCAAAAGCTCGCGCGCTAAGAGCACCGGAATAAAAAAGAAAAAAAAGAGAGGAAGAGGAAAAAAAAAGGAAAATACAAGAACGCACCGATTCTCCGTGAGCCGACTTCTCCCTCAACCGCGGCTGTCATATTACTCTGCTCTCTTTCGGTTAAATTTTCTCTCGATGCGCGAGTGCATAAAAGAGAGAACGGAACGGGAAGAGAGATAGAGAGAGAGAAAGAGAGAGGAAAGGGTCGACGGATGAAAAAGATAGAGCAGAGAGAAAGAGAAAGAATGAGGAGGGCGGCGAGAGGACAAGAAGCAGAGAGCGAGACAGGGGAGTGGGAGATTATCAAAATGGCCGCGCGCGCAACTTACTCCACCTCTTGCTCCTCCACCTCCGCCGCCTATTCCTACGCTACTATTCCTCCTCCTCCTCCACCGCCGCCACCTCCTCGTCGCTCGACCGACACGCCGCCTCGCGCGGAAACCGCCAGGCGCATTGCCGCACGATATAATAGCAATGGACTACCGTGACACTCGTAACGCTGCTCAAGTTCCTTACTGTTTGCGGATGTTGTTGACTGATGCGCGCAAAATGCTCGCGCGAAACTTGAACGGGACAGGTGATAAAAAGAAACGCTCGTTAAGTGATGCCGAATGAAAAGGAAGCCGTGATACGCGGACACGTACTACGCTCCTTCCGAAACTCTTCTTGATACTTTGCTTGTTTGGCTGAACGCGCTTTGACGCTCTCGTGAAACTTGCGAGCTGTTAACCCTTTGCGCCCATACGGCGACCGATATTCGACGTTTGGTATAATAGAACTGTTTGAAGAAATATTTTTTAACTAAATCTGCAGTGTTATATTGGGTTGTTCGGAAAGTGTTTTCGTTTTTTCCCCAACAGGTTTTTTTTCTGAAAAACTACAATTGATTTTACGCGGTAGTTTATGATTGGTACCCTATCAAATATGTAAAGTGAAAAGCAGCATTTGCGAAATATTTTACTTTTTTAAAAATGCTCTTCAAAGAAGAAAAAAAAAAGTATGCAATGAAAATCGTCTCTTATTTTCATAAAAACAAACGAAATTACTTTTCGAACAACTTAATACATGGGCTCTTTAAACATAGTGAATGAGTAATAGCGACAATTAATCGTAGATAATAATTATTTCACGGTTGACACTCTTTTTCTTCGAGTTAAATAGGATTTTAAATTGTAGTTCTCGAAAAAATTCAGTGGAATAGGCCACGAAGTATAAATAGAAAATAGATAAAACAGAAATATTAAAATATAAGTAAAAATATAAATATAAATATAGATTTGAGCCCGGTGAGAAATTCAGTCGAATCACGCTGGCCGACGAACGTGTTGAGTTTCACAGAAAGTTTTCGAGATTCCATTTGATAACAACAAAAATCCTCTCGAGTGCAAAGGGTTAAACTTTTATCTTTAGCAAAACGACGAATGCGGGATTGTTCAGGGTAACTTGAAAATTTGACAAATTTCCCAACACGAGCTCGTTACAAAATATCCTGAAACTCACATCCATCCTACATGAAAAGAAATCACTGTATTCGAAAAAAAAAATAGAACGGTACATAACTTGTACGATATTAAATAAAAGCTTCGATTATTCTACCTTTCAAAGTACAAATTGAATCGAATCACCATAATAATTTTTATTACGGTGCAGCATATTCCGTGCATCCATTTTCGCGATAAATTCATGATCCGGGTCAAGGTACGCATGGAGTATAAATCTCTTTGACACACAAAACACGCGTCTCGCTAATTTTCGAACAAAGCCAGTTGCGCCAACCGAGGAAGGGTGAAACCCGACAGGCGAGCCAGCTGGTTTTCGGAGGAAATTGGCATATTAATTTCCGATAGGTTTTACGAGACAAAAGCCCGAACGGCCTTTATGAGAATTTTTATCGACTCGCCCCGAAATCTCCTTTTAAACGTTTCCCCTACACAGAGGGTGCCCCTGTTCGAACATCTATATGCGTTTTAAGTGCAACTACGCACTTCCGCGACAGATGCTCCTTTCTGAACGAAATTGCGTATCTGTTTCGCGTAAGATACATTTTGACGTAAGCTTCTCACTAGTTTTTATTAACACTAGAAGTACCGGCATTAAATGCATGCTTACTTCAAAACTGAAAATAAAGTAGGAAAATTCATAAATAAATATTGCAGCATCACCTAACATATACAACCATTCATTAGCTCAATAAAACATGACAAATATTTTGATAAAAGGACGGCAATAAAATTTTGTAATAAAAAATGCCAAACCCGAAACCAGTCATTTTGACTGTTTGGTAGTTCTAGTGTTAAAATAAGAAATCTAAGGTTCGTTATTTCGATGGGTTCCGTAAATCGTTAAATAGTTAATCGTAAACGTTAAATAGCTTTCAATAAAACCCTCGCTTTCGTCAAAAAAAATTTATTCATATATATACAGAGTGTTCTATCTAAGTCGTCACTGTAAAAAATCTCGAACACGCGTGATTTAAGAACAAACTGACACGTGTCCTTTAGTATGATGAATGGGTAGCAAATGGCATTACTAATTTTTTAATGCATGGGCGTCTAAAGATACTTCTATTTCGGAATTAAATGTTACATGAAAAATGTACGAATTTTCGTGTACAAAAAACGCTATTAAAATAACCTTGAAGATGTCCATGCATTAAAAAATTATTAATGTCGTTTGACTACCTACACGAAATACTGAAGGACACGTGTGAGTTTGTTCTAAAATCACGCGTCTTTTTTACAATGTCAGCTTAAAAGGGACACCCCGTATATCGATCCGTATGTTTGCATTCGGCGTTAATAAATCGCAATAACTAGTCGATTTTTATCCGAATTATTTGTGACATTTCCACGGTTCCGCAAAATGCTCGAGAGAATTTATTTAAATGGAAACTATGCATCGAATCGGCCCACCTCCGTGCGCCATCGGCGAGAGCCACCGTTTAAATTAATATTAGGAGAAACCGAGGGATTTTATATTTAATTTAATCAGCCTGGATGACCGTTCGCCTGGCGTCCCACCGTTATTGCACACCCTTTCGTTTTATCCGTGCGAATACCGCAATAATTGCTCGACTACCTTCCGCCAGCGATAATTAACGAAAAGAAAACTGACACATCCCCTCTGTATCTGGGTTATCGTGGAAACGCATCGCAACGAATGAACTCGTTTTCGTTCGCCGCGTTCCTACGCGGCTGCCTACGCCATTGAAAGCTGCCTTCTGTCAATCACTCGGCTAAATTGCTGTTGTCGGTGAATTCCCCGGGAGACACCACGAATCGGCTTGCTGACAATCGAACTACAGTCTGAACGGTTGGTTGGCTACCCTGACCTACGACACGGTCCACGGCGTTGCTTTTTAAAAGGACACCGGACCATCGTGCCCCCCTTTCCACGAGAAATTCAACCTCCATCGCGATTCGTTCGATTTTTGGACTCGGCATTTCTTGACACGTTCACTTAACGGGAGCGATCGAAAAATGCATTAGTTAACACTAAGACTACCGACGTATAATACACAATTATTTTTATGTTCAAAATGATGTTGAAGAATAGATGAAAAAACGATGAGACATAAATCAATACAGATATTAATTTCTTATATATTGAGAATAAAAGAATAGGTGATCTTTTGGATCTCCAAGCATTGAAACCACCGACGCATTTAATACCTAAGCTCTTCGCGTAAGATCTAAATATCCCTGACGTCTTCGCACCCCCTAAAATCTAAGTTTTTCCAAGGACTTTCACTTCCTGTATGCTCTATTTAGATTCTCTTCCAGGCTGTTTCCCGATTCTCCCGAAAACCGAGGATAAATAGTCGAATGCTCCTCTCTCTATCTATTTTTAGTAAAAGGAAAGCTGCGTCCCGGTCCAACGGCGACTCTCGATGACTGACAAAATTGCCCGAATAAATGGAGTACCGGGAAACACGACGTTCGACGAAATATAGTATACAGACCTCGACTTGCACGATTTAAAGAGAAAAGAAAAAAAATGTCAGTTGTTCAATTTACACTAGGCGAAGTATGGTACTGTGGTGGTACAGTGTTTATTGCTGCCGAGAAAGGACGTGAAGACTGTGCAGACTGTGTCTTGTGCCATGAAACCGATACTTGAAGTATAGTTGGTCCATAATTATATGTATTTATATTCTATTATGTACATTATGTTCAACAAATGTGTGCAATAAATATTTTCTTGAGTCTACATTATGTATAGATGTCTTTTACTTTCACCCACTCCTCGAAAATAAAACATACTTTCTGCCCAAAAAAATGCTACATTTTGTACATAAATTTCCTCGACTTACGTGATCCCATAGTATTTCTATTTGATTTAAATCAGGCGATTGTGCTGGACATGTTATTATTTTCCATTTAAAGTGCTCTTGTAATTACTGTAAATAATTTCTACATATTGCAGAGGTGTGTCTCTGGTCGTCGAGCACAAACCCATTATTTGACCATCGATATTGTTCGTTAATAAAAATATACATTATATATCAGAAATTCCAAGAACACGGTATGTAGGTGTCCACATATTCTGGAGCGGCAGCGTATATCGAAATCCCCGTTTGGAGATCACGGTGGCAAATGGGTTAATCGGGTAATTCGAGGACCAAGTGTATACAGCATAGTACGATGTCAGAAATAGACGGTGGCGAAGTGAAGTTGGTAAACGCGATGGCTCTTACGAAAAAATCACTCTGTTATCCGGCGTCACTTTCACCACGAACGGGTCCATTACGGTCTCGCTCGAACCCCTAGGCACGCTAACAACGATCGTCACATTTCTTTTCCGACCGTCTGCCTATCTCGGGGGAAAGATACGGGATAATAATAGTCGTCGAAGCCTAGATGTTAGTCAGTGGATTATTTTTATCCACGGCTCGCTGACGGGACGACTACGGATTTTCTTGCACGCCGCGAACCACGGCGTCTCTTCGGCGCAGCCGGCAACAACGACCTTGAATTCAACAGCTACATTCGTTCAACGAGCCTTCTCGCGGTTGTATGCCGAACATCGTGGCTTTTAGCCGCGAATTGATAGCACCGTAAGTGCCATTTTGTGCCGGGTACGTCGCGGTTATCGAAGTCGTAACACACCCGCGAAAGTAATCGAACCTTCATTTCCCAGGTTGAGGTTCGCGACACCGTTTCGAATACACGTGTGCGTTACACACGAACACACGACACTGAATTATGGAATACAATGCGTAACACAAAATACGAGATCGCGGTATTCGACGATTTCTAGCTTCATGTATCTCCGGATTTATACACTGCGTGTCGACACTTTAGACCTGTATAATTATTTTTTACAATGCACCATAATTGTTTCTTTTTTACAAAAATATACCACCTAGTGCAGGCATGAACAACTTTGACCCTGTGCCGGGTTGGACGAAAAAATCTTTTCACGGGTCGAACGAGATATTAATTTAAAAATTTTAAGAAAAACATTTATTTCTTTAACAGGTTGCCTCACACTTTTCATTTGACGAACGTGCACAGAAATTTTTGCTTGCATGCACGAGTTTTGTGTGCATGAAAGTGTGCGAGTTTTTTTGTTCCGAATTGTTGAAGCATGAAAAAACGCACAAATAAACAATTGATACGTTATCTGGAATGTCGCGTCCTGTTTTTCAATGTTAGCTCGATAAAACGTGACAGAAATTTGGACAAAATAGTAGCAACAAAATATTGTAACATAAAATGTCGAACCAGAAACTGACGGGTTGGTAGCTTTAATATTAAATGGAACATTAATTTTGTTTCTTGAAAATGTGGTACACAAATTGGACCGAGTTAACATTGAAAGTACCAACATTAAATGCAAACTTGCTCTAAAATTGAAAATAAAGTAGAAAAATAAGTAAACACTGCAGTATCACCTAACATATTGCTAGTTCCGGCGTTGAAACCAAATTGCTCAGATACCTGTATAGCGAAACAGGAATTGTACACGCGTCTTCTCGCGAAAATTGAAACGATGTGCAAAAGCTTCGGCAAGGTAGAAAGAGGTATTTAGGAGAACTGGAGGATATTTCAAATCCCACGTAGATGACAGAAACTCGGCAAGATCTAGACACCGACGCCTTCTCCGATGATTCTTATAATTAGATCGCGAGGTTCACCTCGACCCGTTCGAACATCCAAGAAAGGCCGTTAAGAGGAAACGAGGGAAAACGTTTCTCGCGAAAGAAAGCAGATAACAGAGTGACGGCGGGTACATAATTGCGACAAGTTCGCCAATTAGTCGAGATAGTCGAGAACAACATTTTCGTAACTCGAACAATGTTTGCCGATCCAGTCGAGACGAAAGAGTGCTAGAGAACGCGCGAGGTTGCGTTCCATTGGCCCAGATAAGACCCGATGTCTCTTCTACACGGCCTTCTTTTGCTTCTTCAAGCTCGCCGAACTCTCTTTTCCACGGAGTCACATACGATTCTTTCACTTTGGCCTTTCGTCGCGTTTAATCGCTTCCGATGTGGAATTTTGATTACATTTACAGTAATTGTCGGTTACGTTTAACCAGTTAACTGTAGCGCTCCCTTTTGTAAGTATACTCGTTAATTACGGAATAAGTGTCGGTGTTAAGTTAACTGTGATTTAGGGGTATACTCGTCGTGACAAAAAATTCTGCCACATCTGCATGACGGATATAGTCGTCAAACACACTTAACTGGTTAGCAGGGTCATTCCACGCCGATTCGATAACTTTTTGACCTCACCATCATTACGTTTTTCAATAAAAAATATACCTTATTAGAATTGTTTGAAATTATTATTTCCTTATTATCAATCGCTAATATTGTCTCCATACCTTCTTCTTCATATCATCTTTCACTATATGAACCTAGTATTGTTGGCAAATATCAATTGTGAAGTATATATTCAACTTATACATTGAACTTTCTAGTTGAATATATACTTCAAAATTGATATTTGTCAATTTTCTAGCTGAATATATAATATTATAATATAATAGTACATAACATTATATATAATTAGATATAATATTTAGTGGCAGATACAGATCTAAAATGGATATGCATTTCTATCTGTTGCCCCCTTTATCCGCATTAACACGTCAACCGGTAGATGTTTCACAGTAAAAAGGAAAAGCACTACGGGACATCTCGTAGCCGTCAGTGAATGGCTTGACAATAAAATATCCCTATTACTCTGCAATACAGTGGGTGTCGCTGAAGGAGTCTTCGTGATCTGCGCCAAAAGGGTGACCCCTTTTTTCGATTCTTCTTCGGTTTTTTTCGCCGATCGGTTAAACGTTCGCGAACGAATTTCTCCGCGCGACAAGTAGGCGAGTATCGACGCGGAAAGAGGGTGGCTAGAGAGGGTGGTGGGTAGACGAACCGCGAGGAGTGGCTTTCGACGATACCGTGGCAACACTCAAAGGAGGGAGACACGGCTTTGATGAAATTCAGGGAACAGCATTCACGGTTCAAAGGAAAAGCATAGGGTAATGCCAGGTAATAACTAAAGCGAACGAAAGGTAGCCAGTTCGTGAGAACTGGAGGGCGCAGGTGGCACAAACGGAACTCCACCGACTATGTTGGCTACGTTTTTTTCCCCCCATCAGCCCATTTCCTGTCTGACGTTCCTCTCCTCGACGAATCTCTCGATAACGCGTTCGATCTCGCGAAAAATCGATCGAATATTTTTCATCAACCTCCTCCCGAGACGCGAAACAACCCCTCGAATCTGTTTACGCCGTCATTTTCTGTTTTAATAACACCCAGTAGGATGTTTATGCATTTACGACACATGGGACGCTTCAAAGGGAACATGTAATACGCGGACTATGAATCTACTAAATTACATCGCTCGTTTGTACCCCGTGGACAAAGCGTGAACGTCGTATAAATGCATGAACGTAATTATAGACAGCGTCTTGCCAACGTGCACTTTTTACCGTATCTTATCACGCGGACACTGAAACACGTTCGATGCATATGTATCTCAACGTCCACTGGCAAGGATTCGAAAATAACCAATAGACAGTGCGAATATTTCAGCGTCATCGATAAATATTGTGAAGCCCGAAAGATTAACAATGAGTCTCGGTAAAATGGTCGGGCTATTTACTTTGTTATTTTACAATCCGATGACTAAGAGGAACAGTGATTAAGTGTATGACCGTTTAATGAAACCTGTAGCGTTTTATGATGGGAAAAACCTGAAATTGTTTAGTGCACCGCGTTTATGATCCGGACATGATCGATGTACCGTCGTGTCGTAAATTCGTCCCTCGAAAACGGACTATACGAACATACCTGCGTCGTCTAAATGTTACCCCAGTCTCCCTTCAACTAATTCGATAGCTGAACACGGATTTACTATGATATCGCTTCGAAATTATTTACCTGTAATGTACAAAAATGTAAAAACATATTGGGTATGATTCAGCGAAGAAACAAGTAACATCTCCACCCACAAAAATATATCATATCAACATATTACATATATAATTATATATATTAAAAGATATATTTATTTATTTATTTATAATTAACATTATAATAAATTCAAAGTATATTTGTTATACAATGTATGTATGCACTATTGCAGTACGTTTTATTGAAACATTAACCGTTTAGAAAATATTTCTTGATCTATTATGTAAATTAATTAAGGAGCTCCAGTTAAAAGGAATTAAAGAAATTGTTTACTATTAATCGCCGTTATTGTCTGTTTTACTACGTCCAAACATCATGTGTATAATACAATAAATGTAGGTAATGATTTTTTACTTAATTTTAGTTTTATTTAATTTTTGTTTGATATAAACTTAAAGAATATACATATATTAAAAATCTTAATATCAGGACCGATGAGTTTTCTTTGAAATTATTATTCGTTTGCAATTAGTCGCCAATATTGTCTCTTTCACTATGCTTCAACATCGGATGTGGAACACTATAAATTTAGATACAAATTATTTATTTAGGAGTGTTCGATTAAATCAAATGGCGAATATGAGTCGTTCGAGTGCAAGGGGTTGAAAAATTTATACGTTTCGCATTTCTACGCGAAAGTGTCTACTTTCGACTACGCTTTTCAATTCCCATCGCGACGCTCTAATTCGGAAATAATTTTTCACAGATTATCGAATCGCGAAAAATTAAAGATCGAACGACGACTCCTCTTCTCGCTATTAATATTCGAGCGACGCGCCGCAGCTGACGCTGACATTTGCGGATAATCCCACGACGACGTATAAATTCGATATTAGCACTCGTAAACCGTTTTGTGGACGAAGTCGACGCCGGTAGCGAAAGGTTTAAACGCACTTACGGCGTTGCACGTGCCACACGAACACACCGCTTCTTCGCTTAGTTTGCTCGCGTGGTTACTCGGATTATCGTTCCACGAAACGGGCATCATGCCAATTTCGCGAGCTACACGCAAGATCGTCGTGCAACGAATCGAGCACCGTGGAATTCGCTAATCTATTAGCTTGTTCGGAAACTAATCCCAATTTTTCTTTTTTTACGAAAACGAGAGACGATTTTAACCAGTTAAGAGTGTTTTACGACTATGTATATCCGTCATGGAGATGTGGCAGAATTTCTTGTCACGGCGAGTATATTCCTAAACCACAGATAACTGGTTCACCAAATAAGTCAATAATAATAATAAAGTTGTCTGTTTTATAAAATAGACCCATCTTTTTAGCCCAATATTTTAACACCGACAGACAGACTTGGAAGTTGTTCCAATACAATCATTCTAAAAGTATTCGCATACCCTTTATTTCGTTCCTCGTTACGACATTATTACCCGCGCGTTTATTCCCTGTATCTCGTTTACGTACGAAGCTTTCACCCACCAGAAAAAAATGGCATTAACTACACGTAAATTTACGCTTTTTTCATTGTGACTTTGTAGGACCGGCCACGTGGATTTACGTTTTCGCTTGAATTTTCAGCACGCTGCGTTAGTTCTTCGTTTTATGCGCATTCTGCTATTTTTTTCTTGGGACCGTTAGTTACAGTACTGTCTTTCTGTAGAACTACTGCGCGTATTATTAAAAGTAATTGCGTGACTGTAAAAATGGAAACCACGAAAGAGTTTTCTGTGGAGAATAACGAAATTTTCGAGGATAACTTATCCGATACAGGAAGTGCTGACGAATTAAAGAACTTTGACAGAGAATGTGACATTTATAGCTACGAGAGTGAAATTATTGCTCCCGGGAGAAAAATTGTGCGAAGATTACTATCATGAAAGACGGAAACTGAATTTGAAAATATTTAACCTTGTATACAGACGAGCGAGAACCTCGAGACAAATTAATGTTCGTAGAAGCTTAAAATAAAATATTAAACATCGTAAGAAACGATGTTGACTAAATAGAACCGCAACGCTTTAAAACCATGCATTTAATTCCCCTAAAAATAAAATGGCCGGAAGTCGAAAAAGGCAGATTCGAGCGTTAAGGGTGAATTTTTCCGGCAGCGTAGTTGACTTCCTACTGGATCGAGATAAAATTATTTAATTACCGGTCGCAATTAACGCAACGGCCATTAAACGCGCCGATGAAGCAGCACGTTAAAAGGGTAAACAGGTTTCGATCTCTTTCGCAGCGAGCGAATCTATTTTTCACGCGACGATCGAGCGTGTTAGCGACGCCGCGAACCATCTTAAAACGTTTTATACCACTCGTTTCTACTCTCTTTAACGCGAGTTATCTTCTTATTCGAAGTCGATCGAGAAACCAAAGTAGCAACGATAAGTTTTCTACGGCCAAACTGTTGCGCCTTCGTCCCCGCCGCGGCGAACGTTTCGTTTCCGCTTGTTTCTTTCGTTCGGTTCACCCTAGCTACTTTTATTCCGTTTCCACGAGATCAGTGCCGCCATTAGGCCGTTTTTACGAGCTCTGCAATCTCGTTGACATCGAACACTCGCCGATATGGGGGTAGTTTTGCTCGCGAGACGCTCTTCGCTACGGGACGCGGTGAACCTCTGACTATATAGCCGCGAGTGAATTTTAATACTAACACTATCGACGTATCAGGTTGTCCCGTAAATTCCTTCCTTGTTTAATAGAAATGTATACACAATATTTATTGTTTAGCAACATTAGTTTATTGTTTAACACAGATTGTTGCAACGTTGTTTATTTTACGATAACGTTCCGCGTGTTACATTATTTATTGCTACGCTGACAGTTTATTCATTATTTACAAATAAATTTATAGCAAAACCATGTATTCATAACTTATTTATATGATGCAAGAGAAATGCTACGTGGAGCCACGTACGTCGTAAGAACGCAAAAGGAAAAAAGTAAAAGTTAAACGTCCGACAACGCAGTTCAATCAATCATTTTTAAATAACGCGAACGAGGATGGTTAATAAAACGGTAGCCTCCAATTAACATCTAGTAATCGTTTCCAATTACATCGCGGCCGTAATTAAAGGTTAACACACTCGTCGAACGAAATTCATTAGATGAAATAAAAAGGAGCACCTCTATCGCGGGTCGAAATCATAAACGTTGAAAATTCAAATTTCACGAAGGAAATTATTATCACGGCAGAACGATCGTTCGCGGCCAAGCAAATACACTCGATAGCTACGCATGCAACGTTGTTATCCAAACAAAGGGACAGTTTTTTGATTCAATAAACATTTGTTCGTTCGCGTTTTATTTTTTTCGACCGTCACAGACGAAAAAGGAACGACCGTGAATGGGAATTTTTCCTTTCTTTTTTTTTTTTTCTCGTTTTTGGCTCCCTTTTTCTCGCTTTTGTCGGTTTCTCTGAAACACAGGGACACGCACGCTGGCGATAATAGAAACGCGTCCAGGATAACCGAACCGTTCTGTAAGTATCAATCGCACTTCGAATTAAACAGTCGGTCCAATTAAAACATTATGCATCGCGTTGCACGAGACGTCTGTGGGCACGAAAGGATAACGAGTCTTGTCGCATCGTGTCTCTCGCTCTCTCTCTCCTTTTCCGCGAACCAGAGAGGGAAAAAAAAGGTGGACGGGAAAAGGAAAAATCCCTGTTGGATCGCGTCTCTTTTCGCTTTATTACAGCGACGTCAAAGGAATCGACAGACGACCGCTTCTAATAATCATCCAGGTTTCTCCGTTTCGAACGGACTTTCGTCGAACATCGATCTAATCGTTCATAATCTTTCAACTCGCATCGAATTATCGAGTATCGTTCGTTCGCGAGTAGCAATTTTAAGCAACGCTCTCATTATTTTTTTACGCGGCAACAATTCTTTTTCTATCGCATATTTAGTCTTTTGTAAATATATGAAACATACGTGCAGTATGTGTACATGTATATCAACATACATATAGGTATTACATATGTGCATATGTACATGAACATATGTGTATGCACATATGTATATGTACATATTTACATGAACATATGTGTATGTGAATATGTATATGTACATATTTACATGAACATATGTGTATGTGAATATGTATATGTACATATTTATATAAACATATGTGTATGTGCATATGTGTAGTGCATATGTAGCTGCATTAAGGAAAATGGCAAATGTGAGTCGTCTCCAGAATACAAAGGGTTCAAAATTGATGAACCTGAGAATTTGCGAGCAAAAAGACGTATGGTTGGATGTGTTCCTTGCATCCTCGCAATCCGTAGAAAAGTTCAGCAAACTCGTCAACGTACCAGATGAAAATTAATAGGTTCACGAGAACAACCCTTACTATCCATCGAAGGAGCATCGAATCGACAGCGCGAGATCTTTCCTCTTGGTTCGAAGATAAAAACAGAGGACGAAGTACATCGTACATCCTTGCCCGTTCGCCAAGGTTAAACTGTCAGGGTCTTCCGCGATTTCCTAAGGTTTCTCAGAGACACCTTATCCCAGTTCGTTTACCTCCTGACCAGAAGTACCGTTGCTCGTTGCTGGCGAGGGGAGGTCGAGTTAGGTATAATCGAGAATCACGAAGGACGGGTCGAGTAGTCGGAATGAAAATCTCGTTACCCCGTTTCTCGGTGACTAGAAGAAAGGGTAAAGGCACGAGGGAAGAAGATACAGACGTCGTCGTCGTCGACGACGATGCAGAAGCCCATCCGTGTCCGTTGCACGCTTCAGATATTTCCCTTGCAATCTTCTCCGGCGATTAACGTTTTATTAACCGCTCGCGGATAAATTGAAACTTCGAGGCTAATTTATTCTTGCAGTTTCCCGTCGATTCTTCTTTAACTGTTCTTGCTCGTTTCGCATATTGTACGAATAACCGATTACGCTTCACGTAATTTCTATTTTAACCCTTTGAACCCGAACGGCGACTCACGATCGCCATTTGATCTAATGAAACAATTTGAATAAATATTTTTTAACTACATCTATAATGTTACATACGCGATCTTTAAAAAAATTCAAATACAAATCAATTTCGCTATTTGACGTAATGGAACAATCTGAATAAATATATTTTAGCTGAATCCACAACGTTATACATGCAAGCTTCAGATATAGTGAAATGAGCAATATGTACTGGCAATTAAAAATAGAAAATAATAATTTCCTCGATGTTGATTAAATTTTTCAGTTAAAAACTTTTGAAGATGATTCTTGCCAGTAACAAAAAAGGCTTTCTTTGAAATTCTTCGAAATTATTATCTTTTTATTATTAATCACATATATTATCTGTTTCACCGTGTTCAAACATTACGTGTAAAGTACAATAAATTTAATTAAAAGTTATTTATTTAAAATTATTGCGCTAAATCAAATGAGTAATGTGTGAGTTACCTCTCGGGTGCAAAGGGTTAAGTCTAGAAACACATACATCTCTTCCAAAATCAAAGAATACACTCCACCAAGTTTTTTCATTAGAATTCCTTTCGTATTTCGGGGCGCCTTAGCCATAACAGCGATAAGGGAGAACCAAAATCTCCTAAAAACGTCTCAGCACGTGTACACACGCGAACGTGCTCGTGTGTGAGGCAGCGGCGAAAGGGTTAAAGAGAACGAGACCGTAATCGTTGGAACGTTTCCGGCGGTTCGATTCGACGGAATAATAATTATCGAGGTATCGAGCGACGAGAATGCAACGAGGTACACGTTGAAGCCGTCAATAACGGTGCATCGTTATTTCTCGCACACCGGGCGACGACAAATTTAAACCGCATTAATTAGCAGCTCGATCGATAATGACACGGGGTGCTACGATAATTATGCTCGTGACTCGAGTGTAGTAGCATACAAAAACGTAAGAGGGAGGAGAGAGGGTGGGAGGAACTATGGAGGAACCAAAGAGGGTTGTTGGACGATCAAATGGAGTAAATATCGATTTCGCGCGGACTCGATATTCGGCGGAGCCGGGAAAATGCTCGACCGACGATGAACTGCGAAAACCGGCGTTGTTTCACCACCCCCGTGAAACTTAAAGGTTGCTCGTATTGCCCTTCAACCCCGGCACACGGGTCTACCGGAATCGACTACTCTATTGAAGATTCACCCACGTGTGACCGATCACCTACGACCACGTTTTGTACATAATATGTGTATAAAATGTATGTAGATATTGTATGTACAATATCGGTCTCGTACAGTCTCGAATCTTCAAAGTTACGGAATCTTAACCCTTAACGATCGTGTGTCACGGTTTTGATTCTACTGACGAGGTTGTCAGTCAAATGTGATTATACCAAAAATTATAGATTTATAATTGTCCTCTTCTTGAGAGACACGTATAAAATATTCAAGCGAAGAAACAAATGTCGTGGAAAAGAAAATAGTGATACCTCGAACGATGATTGGACTGAAATCGAAAGTAATGATGATGATGATGATGGTCTTCCCCAGTGTATTGCTCAAAAAAACATACAGTACAACCTTATACATAATTATTTGAAATATATATATTTGTAATACACTTTCAAAAAATTGACAATTTCCAACAACAACGATGATGATTGCTCAAAAAAACATCATACATAATTATTTGAAATATATATATTTGCAATACACTTCATCAGTTCTCGAGACAGGTATTCTTACCCTGCTTATAACGTGTTAAAATTTCGAAGTTCCCAAATTGCACAAACGTCGAATCCCAAACCGATGCCTCGACGTCTCAAAATTCTAAAACTTCGAAGTTCAAGACTATCAAAACCCAAAAACATTAAAAAATTGTAAGGTACCAAATCTCCGTAGCTTCAGATGCCGAAAATCTTGAGATCTCGAAACTCCCCCCCAAAAAAAAGTACCAAAGGAACGCGTATCCCGGTGCGATGTACCCAGAGCGAAAATCGAAAAAGCTCGTAAAAGGGTGGTAATTTTTCAGAGGCGCAAATGTTTATCGGGGTGTCTCTCTGGTTTTTTTTCGAAGCGCGGTATAGGGTCGCGAATTTCGTGACAGTCCGCAATATCCTCGGGGATATGAAATTCCAATGAAGGGGGTCAACGAACGTGTTCTTCATCAAACTTTCAAAGGACGATCGCGCGTCGATGTAACGAACCGAACCGTTCATCGATCGGTCAAAGAAAAACCGAGGAAAAATCACGAGAGGAAAAGAGCGTGGAGGCGAGGGAACGCGATGCATCGTGGAGAAACTATAGTCGTTCGGCAACCGGTTCGGATAAATAAAATATAATCGTCGTCGTTGTAACGCTTCGCGGAATCGATACGGGATAGAAACACCGCGGTGTCTCTCCTCGATGTTTCGCATCCTCCTCGTGTTCCCTCAGGCAAACCCCATGGATTTCGTGTCTTTTTTTCCCACGCGGAAAAATCGTCTGCCCGACACGCGTTCCCGTTATACCAAGCGTATGCATAAGTTTTTTCCGGTTGAACTAAGAGATGACTCGAGCAAAAAGTACGCAGCGTATTAAACGTACAAGTTGAGTCCGCCAAAATCTAGTGTCTTTGTTTTATCGTTCAATGATCATGCCGAATTTTAGGCCCGAAAAAGAACATTTGCGGCACGCGTTGCTTTTCTTATTCGATCAAGAGCAAAAGGCTGTTGAAAGCCATCGTTTGCTGGTAGAAACATACGGTGAACACGATCCATCGATTAGAACATGCGAGACACGGTTTCGATCATTTAAAAGTGGCAATTTCGATGTAAAAGACAGTGAACGCTCTGGTAGACCACATAAGTGCGAAGACGCGCAATCGCAGGTGTTATTGGACGATGACCCAACTAAAACTCAACAGTAATTGACAAAATCATTAAACGAAGTTCCTTGGTCTTTTATTGCTGTTATGTTGAACCTTCGATATTCTAAACTTTCTAAGATCTATAATAATGTCTACACCCTTGAAAATTACGTGTCTTCTTTACAAAAAAAAGTAGGGAAAACTTATGCATACACCTGGTACAAGAGACTCTTTTACAGAATTTCTTTGAGTGCGATAATAGATGCAGATATGCAGGATATTGCACTCGTTCTGATTCGCTTAACGTACTAACAACGGCAACGTTTATTATCGCAAACCATAAGCGGCGTTCCTACCAGTTTCCACTTAACCACGAAATTTCAAGCGAAGAACATTATGAAATTCGGAAACGGAATGTCGAGTTTCGCGAAAGCGCAATACCCGGCGACTCGTCAGCTACGGGATTTAATTTTCGCTTTTTAATCCGACCGTTTATTCCGCTATTCCTTTTGCAGAACCGTTTGTAATTAGCGTATGGACGATTCAGAGAGACATAACGGAAGCGTATTACGTTCGAGCGAGTACTCGAAAATCGGTGCACCGTTCGTTTCCGGGGCAAGTGTATTTTTGATGAACAGTCAAAGGATTAAACCCGGTATCCGGCAGTCCGGTTGATCTCCGGAATCGCGAAACGGCTCGGTGTTTTATTCATGCGGCGAACGGCGATATAAGACGAGGAACCGGGAAGTTATCGAAAATCCGCGGAGAAATGGTCGCTCGATAATGGTAATAATAATCGTATAACGTTTGTTTTTTTTTTATTAAAGGTGTATCAGAGAGCCCATGAAGTTTCTGAAGCCACGAAGTTACACAGGCGTGTACATTGCAGAATGTTGAAATCGTGACACATTGCAAAATGTGAAACAAAAGATTGAATAAAGGCTTGATATTTTGCTACCAGGGGTGCATACATTGTATTACCTTTATTAAACATTCGCGTAAGTTAACGAGTGGAGCCATACTCGGTATAACGCGTGTTTCATTTACCGTATCCAATTAAGATTACATTGTTTTGTTATAAACATTTGTGGACACCCTGTATCCCTAACGCACCCTATTTATTTTATGAATGAATTGAGAAGCTGGTAAGCGAATAAAAAATTAAGGAGCGCAAAGGGTCGGAGCAGGACATTGAACTTGGGTATACGGATCGAGCATTTTCGTCGACAAGTAATTAGACTGTCATGCGGTCGTTAGACATCCCCTACCGCGAACTGTATCATACAACGAGAGACATAACTGAAGCTTTGAACAAGCGAAATTACAAATGAATAGGGCAACAAGGATTGGTTAGACGCGATTGCCTTTATCAAAACGGCTTGTCAACCGCAGCCTCTATGACGCGGTTATCGAGACACGAGAGGCTTCGACAACGTCGAAAAGAGACCGAACGCGTCGAATTAGACAAAGGGATTAAACTAGCGTAGTGTGCGCATTTCGGTCGAATAAGATGTGTATTTATCCCGTGAATCAACTCCGGGACCGTCTACGAAACAACAGACCGAACTGACAATGGAGCAGACACGTGGTCCAGTTGCAAACTAATTAATTAATAACACAAAGTCAACCGTTCATCTATTGTACAGCTATTAATAGTAACGTCGTGGTCCGTGGGTCGTACGAAACCGGTTTTACAAAGATGCTTATTAGTCAGCGACGAGATTGACCACGATCTAATCGTTGAGAAATTCGATGGAAATTTACGTTCGCCGGAAATCGATCACCTTCTTCCATTCGTGGCTGAATTATTCGCCTCGATGGATATGACCTGGGAACATATATGCGCGCGGATATTCGATGTATGACGATACGAGCGGAGATACCGATACGGTTGCGAGGATCCTACACGATGCAATATAACGCGTAGGCGATTCCGTGCTCGGTGATATGTTAGCGATACTAACGCGTAATGATAATAGCGAAGCGATACCTCGCGCGTGATACCCTGGATGGCGATTTCCACGCATGGTAGTACCGTGTGTAGTGATATTTAACCGTGGTGATATCATGTGTGGTGACATTAAACCATGGTGATACCATGTGTGGTGATGTTAAACCGTGGTGATGCCGTCTGTGGTGATATTAAACCATAGTGATACCATGTGTGGCGATATTAAACCATGGTGATACTATGTGTGGTGATGTTAAACCGTGGTGACATTAAACCATGGTGATACCATGTGTGGTGATACTACGCGTAGTGGTACCACACGTGGTAATTTTAATTCGTAGGAATACCGTATGTAGCGATATTAAAGCACGGTGATACCACACGTGGTAGGACCATGCGTGGTAATACCACATGTAGTAACACTATACATAGTAATTTCGTCGTGTAGTGGTAGCATGCGTGGTATTTCTAATGCGTGGTAATACCATATGTAGTAACACTATACAATGGTAATTTCGACATGTAGTGATACCATGCGTGGTATTTCTAATGCGCGGTAATACCACATGTAGTAATACTGAAGCACGATGATATCACGCGTGATAATTCTAACACATAGTGATACTATGTGTGGTAGTTCTAATTCATAGTTATAACGTATGTAGTGATATGAAAGCACGGTGATACTATACACGATGATACTATGCATGGCAATTCCAACACATATGTGTAATGTGTATCCTAGACATTAATCGTAATGTGTAATAGTACCACGTGCAGC
This sequence comes from Coelioxys conoideus, assembly GCA_947623535.1. NCBI lineage: Eukaryota > Metazoa > Arthropoda > Insecta > Hymenoptera > Megachilidae > Coelioxys > Coelioxys conoideus. Next base: position 13,780,633 of record OX392459.1, read on the forward strand.
CATACCACTCGTGACAATATTCGCGCATACTAAAGCAGTGGACCGTGATAACAAAACACGAAGCGACACATACTTCGTCGAATTATACATTAATACCTACTATATCGCACAAACTACATCAACCAGTCATTATATAAGTGAAAATTAAAGTTTCCTCCAACTCTCCCCATAATTTCCAAACTTTCTCGACAATCGTAGATCTAGATGTCGTCAAGTATTTATTTTCACGTCCCAACAGGGATTTTCGTTAAAATAAAACGCTTGTTTATCGAACGATAGCACGGTCATTACAGATTATATCGGCAGAGGGAAATGAAAGTTCGAAGGGGCTATTTTCTAAGAATGAAAGGGTTCCCCTCTTCCATGGAGTCTAGTTTTCAAACTTTCCACCGATTCATACGACGCAATACCGAACGTAACTCGTCCAAGTTTCCTGAATCGTACGACAATTTTCCGAGCGAACGGCGATATAAGCATCTGCTACTTTCTCCCCGTTGCGTTGTTCGTAATGCCCGGCAGAAACAAGTCCATCGACGGTGCTCTCGCGATACGTGATCATCTACGCGAATATCCTCGCATGTAAATTAATAATGGAGCATAGAATGACAGTGACAGGGACGTTTCCAAGGCCGAGGGAGAATTTCTAAGCATCGATTCGTAAGCGAAAAGCGATTGTCTCTGCTTGCTCGCCGAGTGTAACCTTTTTAGACTCGTCGTTGCACAACTCTCTTCATCGTAACATTCGGTAATACATAACGATACTCGCTGTTAACGTATCCACGAATACCTGAATGGAAAAATCAAACTTGACGAATACCTGAATTAAGAAACCAAAATAGACGAGTACCTGAATCGAAAAAAGGATCTTCGAGTACCTGAATTGAGAAATGAAAATTGACGAATATCTGAATCGAGCAACCAAAATTGACGGATACCTGAATCGAAAAAGAAAAATCGGCGAATAACCTAGACCCAACCTGAATTAAGAAACTAGACTACCTCGCGTTTGTCGTAAATTCGCAACAATCAAACACGAATGACGCTAAACTCCGCTTAAACAAATAACACGACGCTGCGTGTTACATTCGCGTATAATAACGATCGTTACTGCTATTACTAGCCCGATAGCAATGGGTTAATCGGTATTCTACCGCTAAAAAAAAATCATAACCCTACGTAGTACTCCTCGAGCCGTTTACTTTCTAATTCGATATTTTTAACCGCATCGGTAACGGAGTCATAATCAGAAAGTACCAACGTAGACCACCATGCATAACGCATACATTATGCGTGAGCAACAGATTAATTTTCGATGACGTACATGTACGACCGCGTGCGGCGAACGTGTTAGCACCTAAGGCAAAAGCGTGGTATCACGCGTCCACCTCGGACCAGAATCAGGTTTTATCATGTAAATCAATTTCACCGAAGATGTCGTTACAACGTAACTACGTATCGTGGACACGATATTAGCACGATCATTTTTCCTCTAATAGGTTTATTATCGATACGTCGTAACGTCGAACGGGGTCCTTTGCAATCGGACATATTAATTACCCGATACGATTAGCCTATTAAATAGCTGGCTGGCCGCGTATCAACATCGAGCCGATCGCGGTTTCTCGACTGCCGTATTTGCGCCGTTATCTTCCTGCCATCGACAGCTTTCCATTTCGATCGTCCATAGAAACGTAATCGTACCCCGGCAATTTCACGATCGTTTACACCGTGTATTTACGACTCTCCTGGTTGGACAATAAAGTCGTAGGTGTCGCTTGTCTCGCGAGAATTCGATAAAACGCGTCGCGATGGACGATTACATCTGCGACTATTCGTGCAACTCGTGGCTACGTTCTTCGGACAATTAACACTATTTCTACCACGATTTTGTGTATACCCATTTCAACCAAGCGATGTCTTTTGACTCCTTTTCGTTTGAAAACGTATAATTGCCAAAACTGGCTGGGATTTCAAATTATCAGTTAAATGTAGATAAGTTCGGGAATATATTTATTGACGCATCGATGTGTATGAAATTATGCGAACGTTACAGAGGAACGAAAAGAACGATGAGCTTTTTCAGCCGAAGACCGAATCAGATCCCGAAGTCGATAACGGTGGAAATTTGCGATAATGGTGGGCGATAGCGGAAGAAGATCGACTCTGAACGCGTACGGGACCGGTGCACCGAGTGAATAAGCAATAAAATCAAGGGTAAAACGATACTCGTTTTCTGCATACTTTATGTCCTCGGTGCCAAGCCGCTAGACGTTTTGCCGGTATACTTCAACTGTTCCAAAGGTAAACGTAACTTTTAGATCGGTCCCTGAACAACGTTCTACCCCGTAGGTAAGTAAGCGCGTTATTCCGTTTCCATTCCCGACGATCCGCTTCTCGAATGCAATTTTTTCTTTTTCGATCGCGACTACCAATAACTAATTACGACTCGCCAGGAACGGAGATTGACATGTACGACCGGCTTCGTCGTGGATAACGATTCCAATTAACCGTCCCCTAGCCCCCTTGCCCTCTCGGTTAACGCGAGCAAATTGCTGTTTAACGCGTTTCAGAGAAACTGGAACCTCGACCATTTAATGATACGCGTGCCTGTAAGATAACAATCTCGATTCAACAAGTGTTAAGCTCCATCTAACTAGTAAAAACCGATAAAGGCGGGAATTTCTCTTATTATCCAGCTTTTGATCACCACGCGATTCCCCTATCACGCGCAGATTCACCACGTGTCGTGTCATAGTGCTTTAATATTATTATGCATTGGAGTTTCCATGCGCTATATTACCGTGCGTCGAATTTCCACGCTGTATATTACCACACGGTCGAGTTACCGCGCGCTATATCGCCACCGGCGATAACATATTGAGAGTCCGTAGAAAAACAGTCTACTTCGAGAAAGAGTGAATCGATCGCTGCACGAGATAACGAAAAGTTGCAGCAAAAATTGCCGAAAGGTCCAGCAGCGAGCGAACGCGCATACCGACATCGAGAATTCATTAGCGAAGACAATTAATTAGCGCTTAAAACAATGGGGAGCGAAGTAGTCGATGGTTGACGAAGGCGTAGTCGCGAAATCAGAGACCCGGGACAGCGATAAGAGGAACGAGAGAAACAGGACAGATACCAAAGTTGATGAACTCCGAGATGTTTAATCTGCTCTCCTCTTCGTCTTCTGGTACACACCCGTTCCCTTCATAATTTAGCAACCTACGCAACTCGGTCTGATCGTTGACGACCAGCAGCGGCAAGTATTTGGAACGTTCTCGACTTCGAGTCTCGAATTCCACGCGTCGTGCGCTTCGTTCTCCTCTCTTCCCGACGAAGCATCGCGTCACGACAGACGACGGCCGCATCGCGTTTCTTTCGCCTTCCTGACTGATACTTGGCTCGCTACCGCGATTCCTGCCAGCGCTCGGTCGGCTACAAGCGATCAGCGTAATCGTTTCTATGACCCGAATCGAGTTAACGAACGTCCAACGGCGATTCTTCGATCTATCGACTCCTCGAATCCGATCCTAACCTCGAACGCTCCGTTAGCGTCGAGCTCGAGTTTTCGAAACCTCGGGTTATCTTTAGAAGTTGTTTTTTCACGAAAACCTATGAACTCGATTTAATCGAATGTCGCGTAATTCAATTACGAAGGAATTGACCCCTCGTCGCACGAGTGGATCGTACAGGTTACGAATCAAACTTTCATTTACTTATTATTATACGTGCCATCGTATCGCGTGTAACATATAACCGCGTTCTAGTTTCTCGATAAACATTCCATTTCGTTCTCATTCGCTGTAACGATATCATCGATACATCGATGATGTTACAATGTTATCGATATCGACGCGTCCACTCGCGGAAGCTCGACACTGGAAGCTGATGTTAGCAAAGGTTAGAAAGTCTGTTGCCGAAATCGAGGGAATAAAACAAGTGGCAAGAAACAAGTATATCTGTGCACGCCCCGCCTCCACGCAGCTTCCAATAATAACGGACAGATAATTAAAGTAGGACCCGTGGGACGGTCCGCTAAAAATAGAGACATTCGTTGGAAGATGGAATTGTCCGTGAATTTATCGGCGAACCCTCCCCTCCGCCAGACGCGCTTCGCTCTGATATCGCGCGAAATTATTACGTTGTCAACGTTTCGACAAACCCGTTCCACGTTTTGCAAACGGTTCGCGGCATACTAATATCGATACTCGTAACGAGCATCCAGCGGCGTCGAGATCGATAAACAAGGCGTCAATCTTCTGACTCATCCCCCTATAATCGCGTCATTTCACCACCACGCCGTGTACCCACTTCTGCATTCAGTGACGTAGCAGTGAATCGAAATACCCCGACTACAGGAAAATTCGTTAACACCCACACGCTACAGACCTAACCCCTATTCAACCGCTCGCCCGCAACGGACGTCTTACGAACACCTAGCATTAACAATTTATGCTGTCAATATTCCTGTGCCGTCAATAAACGCTCGCTACGAATCCTTTGATTTTACAGAACTTAAGAATATCCAAATCTCGCAATTAGTAACATCTCGAGTTTCAAAATCCCTATATATCTTAACTAACTTTCGAATTTCCGAATCTATAAATACGCGTTCCTTCTAAATATTCAAACATCGTAAACTTTGAAATTTGGATCGCATGTACCGATCATCGGAATATCGAGAGTGAGACGAACATCGTAATTCCGTTCGAAAAACAAACGAGCGCCAAGCTTCGGCGTTCGGAAGCAAAGGTCGCGGGGATCGTTTAACCGTCGAAACGAGTTCGAAAAAAATAGAAAGAACTTACCGTGGCTTCTTCATGGCTCGTCGATCGGCCTAACTCGACGTGTCACGTGTTCAGTGTGTACGTCATTGGAAGTCGTCTCATGGTAATTCACGAATCACGTCCAGAGGGCACGAACAAAAACACCACCGACAAATCGACGAATTGAAAGAGGGTAGAGGAGCAAAAATTCCCTAGATCCGTTTCGCGCGACTCACGCTACTCTCGTGTCTCGTGGTGCGGCTGTGTGTGCGTGTGCGTGTTTAAGCCTTACTTTTCTCTCGCTCCTTGTCACATCGTATTCACTCTGTTTCGGTCTTGCTCTCGTAGCACGAAGGTACGTGCTATATGGTGTGTAGGGAACGCGAGAAGGAAAACTCTGGCAACGTCGCCCTGGCTCACTCGCTCGCTCTTTTGCCTCTTCTTCTCTCTGTTACGTGGTCGTCGTCGTCGATGTACGACACCCCGTGCCACCGCTCGACTCTTTTTTTCATTCTTCCCCGCTCATTCACCGTTCGCCTGTCTTCTTTCAATTTCCAACACCGAAAGATCGCGCGTGCACACAGCCGCGCACGCAAATCGGGACAGCACGGCGTGTGTACGGGACGTAACACACCGACAGAGCCACGCTTTCGACGTATGAGTCGCGCGCACCGTGTTCGACTATCGAAAAGGATACGATGCTGCCCACTTTTCGATCGCGACGTTATTCCCGACACGGTGGAACGCCAGCTACACGGTGTTCCATGCTTTTTTTCTACCGTCGATACGCGTTCCCGTGTCAGAAACCTCTGGCTAAACGAACCCCCTTCGTATCAAACCGTCACTCTGTCTTCGTTCGACTCGTGGCCCGTGCGCGCGGTGCGTCTTCGTTCAACGCGAGTCTCTTTCTCCCTCTCTCTTTCTCTCGCTTCTCACTAACGAAATGTTTTGTTTTTTCGAGTACATGCACCGTTTATTGAACACTCGGCAACACGACGCACCTTTATCGAGACAGACGCGCCAGTTACTTTCACACGCGCGACGCTTCGCGCACCCTTAAATATTCCACCATGTTTCGATGTCACCTTTGGAGGTACTCTCACTTGCTGGCGGTGGCGGAAGCCATATTGCGATCGCTGTTCGTGACACCGCCGTAGCGCCAATCGGTAGGTGGACAAGGGTGGGGGGATTACGCGCGCGCCGATTGGTCGAGTGTACCTGTTCCGGTGTCGCCATCTGTCGGTCATCCTTCTTACTTAGCCATCCTCTATCGTACTTATCGATAGATTGAAAACCACGCGAGCCGTTTTAAGATTTAAGCTCGTATCGCGACAATCAAGTACAAACCGAACGTGTTCGTAATTACAAGCACAGTAATATCGATAATAAATTTGTATCGTAGACTACGATCAAAAGCGCTACCCGAAATAAATATAGGCACCAAGGACGAAAGAGCCATCCCTTGTTTTCGCTTTTAGAAAATTTATCGAGCCTTAAAAATTTCAGTATGGATACGTTTTGTTTCAAATCGATTTGTTAAAAGTGTCGCGTGGTAATTAAGAACGTCTACCGAGCTCGTCTTCTAAACTATATACGGTAGATGTTATAAATCGTATTATCTACATTTATTGCGTTTCACTTTTTTGAAAGTTGTATACTGTTTAGTTCTGGTACATAAAAAGATGCCTTTCTTTGTCGCCCACACAGACGAACGAACAGCCACGCACACGGTTCGCACGAGCGTGTTTGTGCGATTTAAATTCCCACCGGTGCAATTTTACGTGACGACACGAACCGTGCCAGAAAATGTTACTGCACTCGACGATAAATATTAATCATTTTCATTTCGAGCCCGTTACTCAATTATGCTAACGTAACGATATACCCGCTATCGTATCGCACCAACGGATTCATTAACGCTAATTCATATTATTTACCGTTTCGGCATGATTTATTGACTCTTTCAGGAGTCAAGAATTCATTTCAATTTAATGCGCGCATGTTTTTACCAAACGGTATCGAGCATCATGCACCGACACGGTGGTCATTTAGACACGTTTTAAACCGTCGTTAAATTTTAAATATATTTTCACGCACACGTATCGTCTGTATTTAAGCGTAATAAAAGTGTTTAAGTAAGAGCAAGTTGCATATTAACGAACTCGAATCCGAAGCACGATAAAACGTTTAGCTAAGCCTGTTCGCTTAAATGGGATATTATAATAATCGAACAGTGGCGTAGCAGTTTATACCGCGACGGATAAAAAAAGATTTGTGTTTCGTCGCGTCAGAAGCTAAAACTGGTTTAGCGAAATTCGATAAACCGCTGTTTATATAATCTATACGCGATTGCAAAACGTATCGTACGGAAATAATACCGATGATAAGATTGTGTGCGTCAAATTTCTTGCGGATTTGAACGTTCGGTGACGGTACCGTGTTTAAATAGCGGCTGTAGCGTCGAAATTCAAACTATTGTGTTCCGGTAACCATGCAGGAAATACATTACAACCGCACAGATGCAGAAAAACAGGAAACGGTTGGCACTGCGGTTATAAGCCTGTTTCACGACGGAAAGTGGGCTCGTACACCTATGCGTGTCTTCGTGATTAGAGCGTCTAAAATAATTGCACCTTGTAACAAATGGAGCGACACCGCATATTAACCGAATGTGTCGAATCATTCCACGGATCGTTACGTAAACGTTCGATAGATTGAACATCTCGAGGTCCGATTTTTTCGCGATTAACCAAAGAAGCGACCTAACTTATTTTAACCATTTTGTACTCGTAAGGAGATTTACATTCGCCATTTTAATGGCCAAAATGACCATTCAACAAGTTTGTAATTTTAAGTTAGAAAGTATGTTAAGGTGACTTATTTTAAAATTCATGTTGATTTTCACCAAGATAAGAAAATTAATTGGTACATTAATTCGTGTTTCATCGTTCGTTTATTCATTTTTCAACTACATTTTTAATTTGAAAATAAAGCTGCATTATATGTCGGTAGGTTTAATGTTAATTGATGGAACAATTTCCCTTCTTGAAATTATTTTTTTTTTTGTTTCTCGTCAATGTTGCTTGTTTCCTTATGTTCAAACATCACACCTATAACGTGTATAAAATATTGTTTATTTTCAATAATCAACTATTAACCAAGTTTATAGCTAAAAGTTTATAGTTCATAAACTAAATTTGTAGTTAAAAGTTTGTAATTAATATACTTAGTTAAAAGTTATTCATTGAAAATAAATATTTTATACACGTGCATGTGATGTTCGAGCATAATGAAACAGGCAGTAGTGACGAGCAATGCTAAAAAAATAAATTCAAGAATGTTCATGAAACGTTTCAACTAGAAAGTTTTACAGCTGGTATTAACAGTCAACATGCTTTCGAGCGCAAAGGGTTAAATCAGCAGTAATGAAATAAAAAGAAATCGCGCAGTAACGGTTCGTCGAATCGAAATAAACCAAATGTTCGCGTAAGTGTCGGCACAGGAGTTCCTCTTGTTAAGTCAGATTTAACGGTACTAACAGCCAGACTTTCCCCCCGTTTCGTCGAAAGAACGTTGAATCAAAGAACGAGGTAGGAGGAGGGTTATGTAAATGAAATCGATGAACGTTCGTGGCTAATTACTCATTTACGGGTCGTCGGTATCGAGTTAATCGAAACATCTCGGCGCATCGTGACACACCGGTGGGTCAACTTCGATTAGTCGAGGATACGGAAGCTAAGTTGCTACTCAGTCTGGTGATGGTAGGGTGCCCGAGTTACCACGGATACGCCCTACACGCGATAACTTCATCGTGGCTCGACGACTGCATAAAACAACGAATCGACGTCTCATCGATGCACGGGGCGAATCAAATCGATCGGGATAGATTTACGATCCCATCTCGTAAAACATGGACGAACTTTGCCCGTTTCTCCTGCCTATCGGGACATGCCTCGCTGACACACATGCGCGAATGGATATGCAACAAGTCTATGCTACTTTGCTTTCTCTTATGTATAGCCAGATTAAACTCGAGGAAGATCCGAACTTCGCGTGGAAAACTTCGGATGTATGAAACGATAATGAACCTATGTCCAAGTTCAGCATATTGTATTAGCTCGGGACGGAACCGAAGAATAATTGATTTTCTTCCATTACTCAAAATATTGGATACACGTTATTTTTGTCTCAGTGACAATTTTCTACGAATTGTTCATCGTCGTACAAGTACTGGGGACTATTAGAAACGATCTTCGGTGAAAATGTCATTTCGAATACAGCATTCAGAGCTGAATTAATAAATACATGCGAGACCCCTGAATTAACCCTGTGCCATACTTCGACGCACTGGCAGCTTAAATGTAATAAAACTGATTGAAATGGTGAACACACTTGCATGTAAAATTGATATACAATTATAATTTGTATGATCACGGATTATAGAATATAAGATACAGATAGCCTTCTCTTTGGTCAATTTTTAAACTTCCTGCATTTGTATTAATCCTTTGCACTCGAAAGTGTTTTTACTGGTACCGGATAGCAATTCTAAGACTGTGTGGTTAAAAAGTTTGATGAATTCTTTTAAAGTCTCTATTATTAATTGCGAATTCCCTGCTTCAATTTATACATTGAATGTGCAACACTATAGGTTTAGTTAAAAAATACATATTCCAAATTACTGTATTAAACAAAATGGAGAATATGAGTCACTTTTCGAGTGCAAAGGGTTAATATTGTACCTGTAAATAGTTCTAGTTGACGCACCAAAAAGAATGAATCGCGCGGCAAGGGGTTAAAGGGGCATCAAACGCGATCTTAACGATAGACTTCGGTATAAAAAGATCTATTTCTGGCGTCAGAAAGGCAATAATTAAAATTTCAAGCGTAAAAGGTTCCCGTTGTGTAACGAGATCGGGAGATATCGGAAGCTACGCAGAAAGGGACGTGCAACAAGTCTTCGTCAATGGCCTCTTTCGGACGTTCCTCTTTCGACGTTGCCTACGTCACTGGTGACGCACGACTTCCGCTACGTCACGCGTTCGCGCCGCCCATTTCGACGTGTATCTCTTCTTCCATTGCCAACACACTCACCTCGACGCACATCGCCCCGATAAAAACGAAATTCCAATTTTCACCGACCGACAAACATCACCGAACCCGCCCTTTGTTTCTTCGCCCCTCGAGGGACATTCCCGAGGAGCAACATCGTGGAAGAACATATCGATACTCTGCGCATCCGATATCCGTTTCCAGCGCGATTGTATCGCCGGAGTTCAATGAACCTATGAGAGCTCTACAATTTACACCGAACAGCGAAATGTTTGCGGCAATATTTTCCGTGAAAATATTGTTATCGCAAACAGAAAAATATTAGGTTTTCCCATAAGTTTCTTCCTTTCTTGATATGACGTAAAAAACACACTGCCAGGGATATTTTGGAAGCAATCGTCGTTAAAAAGTGTACGTAATGATGTTTCCTGAGGGATGACAGAGAACGATAGAGTAGAACAGTTCATATTTATTACAACGTAGCAACCTTAACACTTTGAGTGCCACGTCACCCGCATACGAGTGACGTATAAATTTTTACACAAATCTATCGCCGATGTTAGTGAAAACATTTAACATAACAAAATGTAAATAATATCGATAAGTATATGAAAGCTTGTCGAATATAGAAAGACAGAATATTATGAAAATTGTCAGCGAAATTTATCGCAGATAAAATTGTTCCCTAAAAGGAATTGAAACTATATTAGGGTGGCATCAAAGGTGTTAAACAATAAATATTGTGTAATCATTTCTATCAAATAAGGAAGAAACTTGTGGGACATCCGAATATTTTCTCGAATATTATTATATTCGTTTACACAAATTTTCTTGAATTTTTACCGCATTTCGGATGTGAACCAATCAATCATTCAACGAACCAGACAAGAACTTCTGGCAGATAAATAATCTTCTCATTGAGACGCTTTCTTCATGGTACAAGAACCACGAACCAGTAGTACATCATCGGACATCGATCCATTATTGCCGCTGGTTGTTTCGATTTAGAGATGTCGAGAGAAGAGAAGCCAAAGTAGCTCAACCTCGTTCAGAAAATCTATCAGAATCGTTTTCGAGTCTTACCAGCCCGACCTCGTACCACCGAGCTTTTTTCGATAAACGAGCGAAATCAGTTTCGACGGGGATTCACCTGCCACCCTGTTCGATCCCGCGGTATCGATAACCTTCGATCGAGTGGCCTTTCGGAAAGAGAGCGCAAACATTTCTGCCGCTCTAATCGATTATCGTGGATAAATGAATCGACGGGTTCATTGATTTCCTTCCTTGACACTAAAACTATTAAAATGGTCAATTGACACAATAGTCGTTTCACATGTTTCTTAATCCTGAATACAACTTTTATGATGATTCCCTTGCAATCTGTGTTAATTTATATTAAGACAAATAATTAATATATTATAATGAACATATACCTTAAGAATAATGTACATGAGAATTAATATGTACATTAAGAATAATATAGATGAGAATTAATATATATATTAAGTATAATTTGCATAAGAATTAATATATACATTAAAAATAATATACATTAAGAATGATGTATATAAGAACTAATATGTTCGTGAAGAATAATACACTGAAGAATTAATATACGTGTACATTAATTTTTGTTTAATTGATTGTTCATTCATTTTTTATTGTCATTTGTAATTTCAATATGAGTGTGCATAAAATTTCTAAATCCTCTACAACCTCACAGATTGCCACAATTTTCAAGTATCTAACTATTGTATCAGGAGTGTAAGAGACCTAGGGACTTGATACTGAAAATCGAACGACCACAGAAAATTTGTAAATCTTCCCCTAGAACCTGCCAGATCCCCACAATTTTCAAGTCTCTAAATTTTGTATCATGCAGATAAGGATATCTAGGGACTTCCTACTGAAAATCAAACGCAACATCTACAGATCCACACACGGTATAAATCGTTAAATTAAAATTGCATTCAGGACACGCGACATGTGCTCGTATATAGCGCGAGCGAGAAACGGAGAGATTGAGACACAGAGAGGGGCGCAAACGAGAGTCGGCTGGTAAATTTCTTCGAACGAGCGTTTACGATGGAAAAGACAGAGCGAGGAATGGAAAGAACAGCGAGACCGAAACAGGACCAGAAAGAAAGAGAGAAATGTCGAGAGGGTAGGGAGGGATAGAGCGAGTCCCTCTCTATTGATTTCCTGCCGAGGGTGGGCCAACGAAGGGAGGATTAGGTATCGGCTCTCCGGTTGCTGTTTTCCGTCTCTGTCCCGGTCTTTTCTCTTTTTCTGTCCCGTCCACGATTCCGCGGTAATTCGGCGAGCACCTGTCCGAGACGGACGAAGACGAGCCGAGAAAAAGAAACGGAAGAGAAAAAGAAGGGAAAACCGTGGGAAGAAAGACGAACGTACGAAAAGTAAAGAGGTCGAAAAAGGAAACTGCTACATCTTCTGTCCTCCTTTCGCTGTTTCTGTTCAACGTTTGTTCGTCCCTCTCACTCGCTCGCTCGCTCGAGTTTCCCACCCCCGTGTCTCATCGGTTTTTCTCTCTGTCCCTTTCACACGCATTCGTGACTTCGTGGTGGTGAACGTAGCTGGCGGAGAATGTAACGTGGTATACAGCGGAACGTCATCGTAGCGGTATCGTAGGAGTACCGGCGAATGTTTCACGGTGTGCGGCCGCTCTGTTGATAATAGAACGGTGACGCAAACACTGACAGCCGTAATGATAGCGTCTAGGTTTGGAATTGCAACACGGTATACTTCGACAAGTTACGCTATTGGTTCTCAACTGAGGGGAAATTCGAACCACCGACGAAAACCGCTGGAACGTTACTTTTTTTCTGTTTCTACGAACCTCTGGGTCGCAACCTCCATCGGGGGCTGTAAAGCCTTTCTGGGTGCTTTAAGGTTTCTGTTTTTGAGTGCGTCCCTACGATTTTTACCGATGATTAATTTGAGCGATGCAACACCACTTATTAATTATTATTTTTCAGCGAGAAGAACGTGAAGGGGGTCGTAGACTATTTAACACTAGAAGTAGCATTAAATGCATACATTGAAGCAAAAAAATAAACAAATACTACAGCATCAGCTAATGTAGTCTAACAATAGTTTATGTACCTCTTGTTTCGAGATATTTAGTGGATTACATGTGAATAAAGTAAAAAATATTTTCATTTATGCAACATTTTAAATAACAGTTTCATTAGTCTTGATTAATGAAAGTTTATCGTGAATGTAAAATTTTGTGTGATTCTTGTACGAAAATTTGTTAAAGATTGAATTAACTTTTTTTTATCATTTTGGGCTTTCTTTATTATGAAAAAATAATATAATATAATAATATATAATTAGTAACATATATATATATTTATTTATTTATTTTTATTATATGTATATTGATATTAATGTATTACGACGTATGTTAATATGCATATATTAATATATGCAAATATCTGTCACAAACCGATAAATTCAATTTAAAAAAATTTTGACTTAGATCACATTGATAATTACTGGCTCAAACATGAACCGAAATTGATAATACGAGCAGGCTTTCGCGCACGAACACGCTGCGTGAACGCTGAGGTGTTGGTACAATGATATCGCCAGCATCGGTAGCGATAACGCGTGGTACCAACAAAACGACGATAATGACGTACTAACATTAGAGACATCGACGCATAATTTATACTCTCGAAGAGCAGAGTGTGAGTGGTGGAAACCAGTGGCTCCGTACGGTGGTAACAGGGTAGCAGCAACGACACCGGTAATATCGGGATAGCGGTAACAAACTGATAATAATCGCAGTAATATCAATTCTGATAGATACGTTTCAGATAGCGACACTGTATACACGGACACTTTATACAGTAGATGGAAGATGGACGTGTGTGAGTGATTCAAGCACACAGTAATAGAAATTCTGATAGAAACGTTTCAGATAGCGACACCGTGTACATGGACACGTTATACAGTAGATGGAAGATGGACGAGTGTGGGTGGTGCAAGCACACCACCACGTGTTACGTGAAGGTAGTATGTAGAAGCAGGGTGATGTTAGGGATATCGGTAACAAACTGATAATCGGAATAATATCAATTCTGATAGATACGTTTCGGATAGCGACACCGTGTACACGAACACGTTATACGGTAGACGAAAGACGAGTGTGGGTGGTGCAAGCACAGCACCCACCCGTGCCACGTGAGGGTAGTAGGCAGTAGTAGGGTGGTGGTGGTGGTGGTAGTAGTAGTAGTAGTACTAGTAGTAGTATGGTAGTAACACGTTCCGGTGGTGGTAGTAAACTTGCGTAGAAGCGACGTGACGTCAGAACCCGCGTAGCGTAACCCATGAACCCGCACCTCGTCCGCTCCTTTCCACCACTCCGAGCCACCCTAACCGCTAACCTCCCTCTCGCATTCAGATACCATCGATATTACTCCGCTACGCGTAACGAACAAATTAATGGAGCGACCTGGACAAAGGGGATGCGGCGCGTGCCATGCGCTAAACCGTCGTCTCTTGCGGATTTGCAGGATTTACTTGGCCCGATCTTCTCTGTATTTATACGACCACGCTGAGTCCCGCCACTTCAGCCCGATTATCACGTTTTTCTTCCTCCCACGAAATCACGCTATCGCATTTATGTACTTATGTACTTAGCTGATATCGAGAGACCCGATCGGTTCTACCGACGCTGATACGGCAAGTGGTCTCTATTACAAAATTACTAGATCCGTGTATATCGACAAACTTGTATACTCTTTTGGATCTCTGGATCCGCTAGATCCCTATATTCCTGTATGAACGCAATTTCTACGTATCTAGATGCATAGAATTTTGGATACATACATCATTGCATACTTAAATCCTTGAGTGTGTGGATCCATGTTTAACTGGATAACTGAGTAGTTGGATCCTTATTTTTGAGTACATGAATCCTGAGTACCTGAATCCTAGAGTGCCTAGATCCTTGAGTACCTCGATCCCTGGATACCGAATTTCTTAGACAGCTAGACGTTCATGTACCCCGACCCTCAAAAACTCAGTCAGTTTAACCGTATATTCCCAGATTCCAAAATCTGTGGATACACGGATTTATGTGTCTCCAGATAGGCGTTTAGATAGGTGTACCACAATTACCATACGCGCGTAGCCACTAATTTGGACGAATCGAGTAACTAAATTATCAAATGCACGACTTTTGTTTATGGTCGATTTAATGAGAACGACGCACAAGGGGTAAACAAATATTACATTTCATTGAGAATTAATAAGTGCATTTATTCGCGCGACTAACGCGCACACCCCTCAGGGCCACAAGTGCCAGCGAAACGTTATCGATTCAATAAAATCCGAGGGAACGCCGCCACGCGATCCTGTATTACACGATCAGCTCGTTTAACGCGATTTATCGGTAAACAACGGCTCGTTACACGATCGAAACGCGAAGAATCTTTTATCCGATAAGCCCGTGTGCCGTATCGAGCAATCGTTTCCGATGCACGGCGAACGGTTACGCGTTTCTTAGCCACAAGTGTAATTCTTCCGCAGAATTCGACGCTTTAACGCTTCGATTCGAGCAACGATCCGTTCATAAATCAACGATATCAGTGTCTATCGCGTAGAAAGGCAATTAAAGGAATTGCACGAGCGCCCAGGCCGGAACCACGGCCATGAATTTATGAAGCGTGCTCGTACGGGTTTTGCACGCTTCTTTGCCGTCGTTTCCGATATTCGCCACCAGAGGGATCGACCGTTCTGCATGTTTTCTCGCTGGTTGTCGTTCGATTATTCGCCTAAATGCGTTCGTTAACGCTTAAATCTTTCGCGACGGGTGTCGTGTATACACGGCAGTCACTTGCTGCATCACAGAGGCTGATTTAGCCTTATTATTAATAATTTTATCATTTATTAGTTTATAGCTAGATGCGCCAGTCAGTTGTTGGTTTACAGAGGCTGTCGCCAAGGATGGCACAGACTCATTATCCGAGAAATAAAGAATTTTTCTCGGATAGTCACGTAAATAATTTTGTATACACTTACATGTAAACTTCATATAATTGTAATCTACACGATCATTGAACATAAAATACGTATAAGATTTTAATTTTCTTTAATCGTTCGAATATTGTTGTTGCGAATAGTTCTGACTGACGCACCGGATGTGGTTAACACGATCGAATGTTCGATTTGAGTCTAATCGTAATTACCATAATCCAGGATCGCTGAATGCTGAACATTCTAGACAGTACGAACTTTCTTTAGTCATCTTAATGTTGTAGCAATAAATAGTTCATTGTCTGACGCATTTGCCGATTAAATCGTAGTGCAAAGGGTTAAAAGGTATTTATTAAAATTGTTCTATCGGACCAGACGATAAGGTGTCGAGTTCGACCATTTCGTAGCTCACCAATCGAATTTTCCGCCGTTAGACGCGTTAAATAACGAACGTGAGATGTTAGGTTTCGGCGATGCGCGTTCTGAAAACACGGAATAACGGTAAACGGCGTTGGAAGTTTTGAGAGGGTGTCGCGTGCGCTGGTGAACGTGTTCGTAAGCAAAGAATCATAGACGACAAAGAAACCGTGAGTCACCGTTGAACGGGCTAGGGGAGTTCGGAACAAACCATTACTAAATCAATGTGCAGTATCAACGATGTCGTTGCATTATCGTCCCTTTTGATTCGTTTTGTGCATCTGTGCGTGACCGTGTTCCAAGCTGAAAATCGATAGGATCTTTCGAAAATTACTCTTTGCCCCTACAGATCATCGTATGCAATGTGTACGTATACAAACGATACTGCGACGTTCGATTATATCGGGCATGGTCAAACTTGTCCACCAAAGCACTTGTTTCTTTAACAACCCCTTCCCATGTAATTTATTTGTCAAATGCGTCAGACAGAACTAACTATTCCTAGCTATAATATTAAAGCGAAGAAAGGAAATTTAAATGGTACGAGTATTTTATATTTAGCGAACTTTGACCACACGAATTATAATCGGATCTAAGGTTCGAGTTGAGGAGTATTTAAAATTTGAGTGAAGTTTGTTACATTTGAGCTGTGAATGCTATTGTCATACATTTTATTGAAACACCTATTTCTTGATCTACTTTGCAAATTAATTAAGGCGTAGTAAATGAAAGAGATTAAGAAGCACAAAGGTTAAAAAAATTCTTGATTCAATTATTTGACTCCTTTAAAGAAATGAAAATATAATAAATGAATAATATGTTTGTCACGCAGCCTGTGATATTGCGGTACATTTTATTGATACATCTCCTTCTCGATCAATTTTCCAAATTATCGAGGGAGATGTAGGTAAAAGAAATCGAGGAGTGCAAAGGGTTAAATATCGAGGGAAGAACGGGACCGTATCCCGAAAATCATCGACGCCGACACGAACGAAAATGAATAAAAAGGAGGAACGTCTTTGTGGCGGCGAACGACAGGATGACCCCACGCATACGAGACATTCTGCCTCCCGATGAGTATGTGGGTCGAGAAATGCCGCACGCGCTAAATATATATCGGTGCATACACGCGGCTAACTTTTGCAGAGTACAGAAGCACGGCGGCGAACCGGCGCGGCGTTTCTCTCCTGTCGACAGGTGCATTTGCCTTCTAGCGAGGGAGAAGAAAAGAAGAGAAATAATAAAAAAAAAAAAAAAAAAAAAAAAAAAAATAACAGAGTGTATCGTTCCCTCGAAACCCTCGTGTTTCTACTCGAGAACCGTCGACGAGGCTGGTAACGCGACTCTGCCGCAGAGAAATCGATTCCTCAATCTGTCGTGGTCGGGACCTTTGCTCCGAATGCTGCTGCACGCGTTATTCGCCTTTTTAACACTGGATTTACGGATGTGTAACGATCATTTATATTTAACGCCAAAACTACCGACGTATAATGCACAATTATTTCGGTTTTATTTGCTACTGCGATCGGGAACGGGTATTTTTTAACTACGCGTAGAGTGTTGTACGTGTGATGTATAAATATAAATAAATAAAAATGCATAAATAATATAAAATATATAAAATAAATACATAAAAATATACAATATGTAAAATATATAAAATAAATACATAAAAATGTAAAATATGTAAAATATATAAAATAAATACATATAAATGTATAAATATAATGAAGCGGGTAATAGTGGCAATTAATGGCGAAGAGATAATAACTGCGAAAGAGTTCAAGAGTTCAGAGCGCGAAATTTGAGTAAAAAAAGTTGTCACGTTTTGTAATACGTGCGAAGGCAAACTACATTTTTGTTTAGAGTTAAATTTATTTTTTTCAATAAGTTTCATCGAGATTACAGTTATTTTTAGACACTAAAACTACCGACGTGTAATGCATAATTATTTCGATGTTAAAAATGAAGTTGTAAAGTAAATGAACAAACGATGAAACATAAATGAATACACTTATAGATTCTTTATCTTGAAGACGATCAGTAATGTATGATTTCCCTTTCTTAACAATTTGAAAGTAATTATGCATTTAATGCTGGTGTTTCTAGTGTTAATATTACAGCTACGAGTCATTCTATCTGACGCAGACAAACAATATTTTACTGCTTTACTTTCAATTTTAAAGTACTAATGCATTCAATACCGATACTTCTGGTGTTAATATTGCAGCTATGAATAGTTCCGTGTGACGCATCTGACGAATAAATGCCACGGGAAAGGGTTAAACGAACGCGGCAAGGTTGCGCGTGAAACGTTATGGTTGTAGAGAACGACCGACCGAACGTACTCGAAAAGTTGCCGGTACTTTTAACGTTCGACGGTCCTTTCACGTTTGTTTACGACGGAATTACCGACCGTTGGTAACTGACCTCGGCGGCCGAGGTTCCTGCGAAATTCATGCTCGCGATTAGATTGCGGACGTTCACGTAATTACAGCATATCGCGATACGAGTACGTGCGTCGTCGTTCCGGATCGTTCGTGTCGTCGACGGGGTAATCGATCGATCGAATTCGTAACTATCAACAGCGCGGTTATACAAAACGTGTACCCCTTTTGCGGATACAAAATGCACCTTCAGGATCATCATACATACATTATACATATGTATATTCATATATAAAACTTACGTTTCAAATGTAACAGTTTGAGTATATTAATAATGTAACCTTCCTTACACTGTATAAATATAACTTTTGTTACAATATATAAATGTAACTTTTCTTACACTGTGTAAATGTAACTTCTGTTACACTATATAAATGCAACTACTGTTACAATATATAAATGCAACTTTTGTTACAATATATAAATGCAACTTTTGTTACATCGTATAAATATAATTTTTGTTACAACATTTATAACGTAAATTTTTGCCAAAAAGTATATTCTATCTTCAAAGGATAGGTGAAAATAAAATAGATCTATATACATATATACACTCAAAAAAATATTATTTGCTGCACATATTTATCGAACATATTGCACGTAACACAATCTGCATACATATAATTATATGCATATAATTATTGATTAATTCATAATTGTGGACGAACTACTTCATGTGTCGAACAAGTTTTAATCGTTTTTTAACTGTTGTCTTTTTTTCATGAATTAAAGTGTACTACACAGTATCATTGTTCGCTTATATTGTAACATTCGTTGATCGTTGTAAATTAAAATAAAAATTTTTTTTAAAGTCACGTAAGTCGAGGACCGTAATCGAAATTGATTTTCGAAACGTACGATGCCTCGATGAACGGATCAATGGGTGGACATTTTTGCGAAAATCGGTAATGAAGCGATCGTTCGAAGATGGCGGGGTTCGCGTAATCTGTCTCGGTATCCTCGGGTCGTTTAATTCGTGGCCTCACAGAGGCAAAGAGAGTTCGGGCGAGCAAGTCGGTTCATTGGCCAGACCACTTGTCGCCTTGAAGCCAATCTCCTTGTGTTCCATTCGTATTCCGTTCGTAACGCGACTTGCCTCGAACACCGATAATTCAATAACGCGGCCGCAATTTACGACGAAACCGATTTTCTCTTAATCGTTTTATCGTTCGCGAATTCGCGTCCCCATGCGAAAAGCCCGTCCTCGACGAACGACATTCGTTTTCGGCCGAAAAAACACTCTACGACATGATATTATTTCGATACATCGACATTAACCCCTTGACTCTTTGGTACACGGTGGAAATTAAAAATGGCCCACCTTTTTGATGCACGGTAATGCATGGTGGGACATTTTTAGTCGCCCTTCAAAACATTGCAATATCTGCATACTCCTGTGTGTAAAACTATAACGAGACCCTATAACGACGAATTTAATTGAATTATTATGATTTTTTTGTGTATTCGTATTATCATTTCTGTGTTGTTAAAAATATATCAATTTTGTTTAACTCAAACCGCGATAAAATTTCTGTGCAACGTGGGTCTATTTTATTTTCTGAAATTCTGTGCGTCAAAGAGTTAACCGGTTAATTGTTATTGACGAGTATACTCGTAAAGAAAAGTGTAAAATTTGTTTTTGACGAGTATACTCATGAGTAATAAGCAGTAACAGTTTGCAGTTTAAATTGCGGTTTGGGTAAGCATTTTCCACAGAGGTCGATAGAGTTAACTGGTTAACAATTTTTTGATTAACTAGTTCATTATCGCTACAGCATTATGACAAATAAAGAAAGTTAAAATGTTAGGCACATTTTGCATTCAAATCCCTGATTATAATTACGATTGGACGCAAAAATTGCAGCTAAAAAACGAGTCTGAGTTATCGCGTTCGAACTGTGTCTCAAGTCACGTGTGTGATATTGCAGGAAAAGGGGTGAAAATTGAATCTCGTGAATTTCGAGCTTGCAGGAATTAAACGGGCGAAATTTTACGACGTATCGAGTACAATTTGCATAAAGAATAATACTTTTTCGACGTTCGGCAATTAACTCGAATTACTTGGAAGGAAGAGGGCCATTATTCGAAATAGCCCGTATAGAGGACAGATTTTACTGTCTAGTATTGTCTAGGTACGCTTCGCGGAACTTTCACTAGCCTGAACGCCGTAAACAATGACCGACCCCGATTATGGTCAAGCGATTCCGTCTAATGCCTAATCGTTCGCCTCGAACGAAACGGCGTTCGCGTTTCAATTTTCTAAACCCTTTTAGAATAAGAATAGACCCTTTGTGCGATAGGGTAACAATGAAGGTAAACGATTAGCGACCGAAATACTTTCGTACAGCCGAAACGCGGTTCGAAATAACGAGGATGCGTAGCGAAGATTTTCCAGCTACTTACATCTAAATATAGAAAGAATTTCAGCCGTTTATTTTGAAAATTTGCTGATCAAGTTGCTGAAAAGGTTTATTTTGAAAGTGACGTAAGTACAGTTTCAGAAAGAATCGAGTTAGATGTCTTAATAGTTACATCTTTACGTGATCTCTTCATTCTGAAGGAACTTGTTACTAACATACTTAAAATCATTAAGATTTTGTAACACGAAAATTTGTTGATCGATGACGTGATGAAAAAGTTTATTTTGAAAGTGGTGTAAGTTCAGTTTCAGAAAGAATCGAGTTAGATGACTTAAAAGTTACATCTTTACGTGATCTCTTCATTCTGAAGCAACGTGTTAGTAATATACTTAAAATCATTAAGATGTTGTAACACGAAAACTTGCTGGTGAATAAAAACAATTTATTTTGATAGTGGCGCAAGTTATATCAAATGATATGAAAAATACAATGACCACACACAAACCTAGAATACAAAGACTTAATGGTTACATTGCATACCACCTGCACAACATACATAGTTATTTTAAATCCCTCTCGCATACACGAACTGGAAAAAACCTAATAACAATTAGTAAAACAATATTGATTTTAATGAAAATTATTTAACAAGAAATAAAAAATGAAAATGTGAAAATTATTTGCCAAAGAATAAAAGTTGAATATTTGTTTTGATTTTGTAACATAAACGTGTATATGTCGCAGGGAAATGATGAAAATAGAGATTTGATTAAATCCCTAAGGTACATGATCAATTCATGGAAGATGTTAAATTTAAAATTCTTCAGTCGCAAATTTGGTCAAAGTTTGATTTTTTTTAAAGGGATTTGTTCGAATCACTTACCTTTTTCAATGCAATCACCCTACGGAGTTGTTATTTTAACATTTTCAGCATTTTCCTGCAGCATATACATTTTATTTCAAGAGAAATTCACTTTTACTATCGACTCGTGCTTTCTTAAGAATCGAAAACGTCGTTTCATTGATGTTCATTGATTCGATTTGAAAATGCCGCAGGTACACCCGCAGCCGCCGAAAACATACTATTTCTCAAACATCGTTAATTACGCTAATAGCAATGATAAATTTCCCTCGGGAACCCAAAGACATTATTCTACTCTGTTACCCTTTACACACATTTTTACATTGATTCCAAGAGAATGTCTCGATTCGAACAAAAACCGACTCGCTTTCAAAATAAACCATTTATGTAACGCGCTTTCTTCGCCCGAGCGAAAGTGTCGAATTTTATCGCGAACGTTTGCAAAAGTAAATCGTAAGGATTCGCGGAAGCGAAGTATCATCGAGGAGCGAAAGATTTTATTATGAACGGTTCCGCGACGGATAAAAGCCAAAACCGCTGATCAACGATTTCCGGAGAGACGAACAACGTGCGCTATGTCGATGGTATTTACAGTTTCTGCTGATTGCAGCAGTAGACTCGCGAAAACACGCGCGAAGACGAACCCGGAGGGAAGTGCAGCGACGAAGGGGAGGAAACTCGCAAACGGAAAAGGAACACGAACGACGGAGACACGGGATAAATGGAAGGGTGGAAGCGTCCTAAGAACATGGATCGATGCCGTGTTATCAAATCGCGTCCTTTCGCCTTCTGTCTCGCTTCTTTCCGCTTTGCCGAATGTAGCTCTCTCTTCGTTTACGCCATCCTATACACCGAGCCCTTTTCCACCTAACGGCCATTCGACGCGACGCTTTCGACGCTTGATCGACTTTTATTTGCCCTAACTTCTGTATAAAACACTCGGATCCGTATTAATCGACATCCACCCTAACCTGGTTACGTGACGATGTCGTCGAGATATCGTGCATACGAGTAGAGACATTTTAGTTGCATTGATATATGCATATTCGTATGTTCATAGACTTCTACTAATTTATGAGTTTTATTAATACTGGATATACAGTGTATGACACAGTATTCGTACACTTTGAATAGAAACAATAGAACAGAAATAGAAACAATATTTTCTGTATTGTTAATTATATTTGAACATATGTAACTGCATGTTCTATGTTATTAATTGTATTTGAAAATATAAAATTGCATATTCTATATTATTAATTGTATTTGAACATATATAGCTGTATATTAAACATAAAACTTACAACAACAAATGAGCGAAACACGACGGCAATAACATCATGCTGAGGCTCCTGTTTATGGATCAATAACTTTAGTTGCTGGAATATTAAAATTATGTTCATATGCTACATTACGGATGACAATGATATTTTGTTCAAATTGTAGTGAATTGAAAATTTATTTTATTGAGTCAATAATAACTTGAATAAATTTAGGAATTTTAGAAGCTTATATAACAATGGTTGTGAGGAGTACCACGCGTTGAGAAGTGTCCTAGACTTGAAAGCTAATCTAGCGTAGGCTATGTTTGGATATACGAGGTGAGAGAATACGACCCCGTGTCGTTGTCGCGAATGAAAATACGTGGCGTGGATATATCGAGCGTGCAACTAGCGAACTTGGAAATACGACACCCGGTGGCGTAACGAAATTTCCATTCTTGAAATTCGAGACATGTTTTTATCGCCTTTTTCCTGCAACGACCATTTATCTATGCAAATAGAATCGCTCCAACGTACATATCTCTCTGATTGTAAGAAACGCAGGTGACTTCACTGAACACACGAAACGAAAGTATATTCAACCAACCTATTTATTTGAATTATTTATACGAACAAAGAGAAATGCTACAAGGGTTAATGAATAAGGGTAATGAATAGGGGATAATAAATAAGGGTTGATGAACAAATACGTGCGTACGATTATTCGTTGGATGCTTGATCACGCTTCCGTTTCGTAGTTCGATCACGAATTATGCGTATGATTGTTATTATTCCCGTTGATCGATCGCGAATACCCAGCGAGCGAGGATTATGCAACGAAACACGCGAAATGTACCGACAGGAGCAACAAATACAACATATCCCGTACTTGACCCGGATCTTCGACCGCGAATCCAAGGACCTTTTCTAGCCAACATCTCACTCTCTTTCGCACTCGCTATACAGAATGTTTCAAAACGATTGCGAACCACGAAAACCATGACCGTATATTTTTGCTGACGAGAGAAATCGTAAACGCCTACGATATTTTGCGATCTAACGCTTGAACAATGCTTTTCTTGCTTGTGGAATTATGGGACCAAGGGAAATTAAGGATAAGGATAATTGTACTTAAGAATAATATACATGAGAATTAGTATATACATTAAGAATAATATACATAAGAAGTAATATACACATTAAGAATGATATAAATAAGAAGTAATGTATACATTAAGAATAATACACATGAAAATTAATATATACATTAATTTATGTTTTAATCACACTTTTAATGCGTTTATAACTCCAGACCCTTAGATCTTGTACGACTAGCGATCCATCGACATTGCTGACAGTGTTAGGCTTCTTGTTTGATATAAATTGTGTCTCGATATATAGATTCATTTTTGTATCAACTAAACAATATCATTCAAAATCCTGTAAGAACTAAGACCCTTTTGTTTGATGTAAGTTGTGTCTTTACGTCTAGCTTCATTTTTGCATCAACTAAATGATATTATTCAACTCCCTGAAGCAATGAAAAACCTTCTGTTTGATACAAATTGTGTCTCGACGTATAGATTCATTTTTCGTATCAGCTGAATAATATTATTCGAACAAAACGAGAGTCGCATTGTTCGTGGAACGATGATTCTCGCGAGTTTTCGACGATAGTAGAGAGTTAACGGAACTTCTCGACGCGATCTTGACGTCATCGAAAGCCGAATAGCCGAATGCTTCGTCATTTTTTACCGTCGGAAAGTTCTCCGTTAACGCGATAAATGCCGCAATAGAAACGACCACTCGCACCGCCATCTGCCATAATTCTAACGATTACGATAATCCCCCGTAATAGCCATACTTCTGCTAAACTCTGGATTAGCCTCGATTTCCTGCTTTGTTTTGCCGGAAAATTTGATCGACGTCTTTCTACGCGTTCTTCAACTACCCTGTTGAATAATTATACTCGTTATAGGTATAAAACAAACGATTTGTTAAACAAATATAGAATAGAGGTTCTGCAGTAACGATCGTTTCGAGGAACAGCGAAAGAACGATGAAAATTTGTTATGAACGTGAAATTTGTTGAGCTTCGCATACGAAAATGTTTTTGAAATTTGTATTGACTTCGATCAGTTTCGAGATTAAGCGATACACAAATGACTTGCAATAAAGAAGTAAGAGTTTTATTAGAAACAATAATTACAATGAAATAATTTATGAACATTTATTAATCAGTATTAAAAGTGAGGAATCTTATTAGAATTTTGAGCAGCAAAGTTGGTTTTTGGGGTATCAGAATGTCCAACAACCCTCGAACTCGATATTTGCGAGAGTACTCGAATTTTTTTTCGCGGGATTCCTCTCGATATATCGCGGCGCAACGTTTTCGTGTTCGGCGGGAGTTTCAATTTCGATCGAAACCACCGAAGCCCGTAATTGTGTTCTGCCGTTATTCAAGAGAAACAAATTACCGAAGGGAACGAGGGGGACTCCGTTCGCTGGCAATCTAAACGTGTCGTCTCCATCGGTGAATCGTGAAATTGCGCGGATTTCATGCAGCCACGCGATTGCATTTAGAGATTCGTTCGCTAATTGCACGGCGAAGAAGCAGTCGTCGGAGAGGCACGATTATAATGGCGCAATCGCAACCAACCATTGGGCAAGGGACCATAATACGACGGGAGAGTACGAAGAATACGCGGAACGATGAAATAATATTACCAGAAGGCCGTACAGACAATACGACGCCGTTAATGATCCGACTCTATTTTAAAGGATTTCGTTCCTTTTTTTATGGACTTCATTGATCGTTTTTAATCCGAACGCGTTAAATCGGTAAAATTTCTCTATAGAAATTAACGACGAATTGCCGAAGAAAAATCGAGTGCACCGGGATTCTCTTTATTTAATCGGCGAAAATGTTTTAACACAAACTCAACCCTTTGCTGAATCTCTTCGGGGAAGAATTTTTAATTTTGATTACGACAAAGAAAATTACTTTTATTCCTTTTAAACTTGCTGTTACTTCTCTAATGACAATTAGAATTTATTTTCTAGTTAGCAAATTTAGAAAAGATTACAATTTTTTTTTTTTTAATGGCCTCGGAAAATAATGTATATTTTGGTTATCAACTAACTGTCCACATATGTAGCCAAGGGCGTGAAGAGGTTAACACTTTCAATTTTGGTTTGGTGCAGCTTGGTGGACTGTCTTAGGGAATACATTCAATTGCTTGTTTATTTTGTACAGACATTTCCTTTTTTTTTTCAAGATTTGTTAATGTTCCTTTGTATTTAAAAAAAATAGAAAATAAAATAAATCGACCACTTTTTAATTTTGAACGCGCCTTTTTTGAACGATTCTGTACATTTCTGTAAAAGCTACAACCCGTCCAATTACGGCAGAAAATTCAGTACGGATCAAGGAAGGTTGTATCAATCAGAGATAACCTTTCGAATCGTCCTTTCAGCTCGTAGATAGATCGATCATACGATCGCGGATACATACGTCCTGATATTTGCATCGCCGGGAGGCACCATAGAACACGGTGATTTTCTCACGACGGAAGAAAACAGACTGATGAGACTTAAGTCGAGAAGATTTTTCAACCGAAGTGGTAGACTCTCGTCAAGGCTCCATTCACCGAGTATCGTTTATTTTGTCAAGTTTTCTTTGGGAGTTCATCGAAGTAACTCCATCTTGCAGAGTACGTACCATAGGGAAAGATAAACCGAACAATCATTCTTTCGCGCCTCGAAACGCCTCTTGGGAGCATAATGTCGTGTGAAGAACATCTATCCGACCGGATTAACGGAGGTTACGGAACGTGGAGGTTTCGCATACGGCTATATTGCGCGCGGAGAATGCGAGTTGGCGATATAGCGCGAGGAGACTGTAAGTTCGCGATATAGCGTGTGGAGACTTTACGAGTTGGCTTTATAGTGCGCGGAGACTTTGCCAGTTGGCGATTTAACGCGCGGTATTAGCGTGCGCAAAGATACGAGTATAAATAACATGTGTGAAGATATATCTCGTAAAAATCCGACCCTTGGAAATTCAGTTCTATGAAAATTACAACGCTTGGAGGTCCAACCTGTGAAAGTTACAACGCTTGGAAATTTGACCCGTGAAAGTTACAACACTTGGAAATTCGGCCTGTGAAAATTACAACGCTTGGAATTCGTCCAATGAAAATTACAACGCCTGGAAATTCGACCTGTGAAAATTACAACGCTTGAAAATCCGACCCATGAACATTACAACGTTTGTAAATCCGATCAAGAAAAATTACAACGCGTGATAAAATACACCAAGAAGAAATCTAACCTTCCCAACATGCGATACGTAAAAATATAACGCGTGAAGATAACAACGCGCGAAGACACAACGCATCGAGATCGCGACACGTGAAAACATAACACGTAGAAGGTACAATGCGTAGCAGTGCCGCGCGTGTCTTTAGCGAGCATATCGCCAGAACGCGGCGAACGCAAACTGCAAGAAAAAGAAAAAGAAAATAAGCTGTTGCACGCGTGCTTTCCAAGGCAAGGTTAGTTCGCGTTTCCCCTGTTTGTTCTGTCGATGTTGTCTCGGATAGTCGTTGGCCGGAGATTATTGTGAAGCGCCGTACGCTACCGTGTTGCATTAGGGGGCGTTCACACCGCGTCGATAACGGGCGTCGTAGAACGAGGCCATGCACCTCGGAACGCTCAAACTTTCACCGCGAACGAAACCGAGCCAACTCGCCAAAAGCGAGAATAATACCGTCGACGATCCGCGATTTCGCAAAAATTACAAATTGCGAACGTAAGCGCGACCGTAACGAGCACGATAATGGAAACGATGTTTACCAACAGTTTCCTTCGCGAAAAATCATTTTGGCCCGTTTCTACCGTTGTTTCTCTTCGACGGCACGCAGATATCGCTTTCGTGTTCTGCAACGGTAGATTATAATTCGTTTCTTTCTTTTTTTTTTTTTTAAACGAATCGTGCGCGTGTTTCACGAACGCGCGGTACGTCGCGACGAAAGACCGAGCCGGCTCTGCGTTAGAAATCTGCCGGTGAAAGTGTTAAGAGGCTTCTTTCGCTTCGAACGATACGCTGCTTGGAATGGCCGAGAACAAACGAGTCCCGGACAGTTAACCCTTTGCGCTCGAAAGCATTTTTAATTGCCGAATAGCGACTGCAGAATTTTCTGGTCGAAAACTTTGAATATCTTGGAAATTATTTTTTATTATTAACCTCTTAACGCGGCAATTCAAATTTTTAGAGAGCGTTCGTTTTTACACCATTTCTCTTATTCTATATTTTCTTGACATGCAAAAGAACATTAAGAAATTTTGAAAAATGGAACTCAAAACAGATGTTCATACATTTTTATAGACATTACAAAAATACTTATAATTTATAAAAATATTTATAATTTATAACTTTTTTATACATGATAAAAAGATATTTTTTTTCGTGTGAGAGGACATGAGCACAACATTGCCTAATAAATAAAGTTATACGTTATTTATTTAAAATTGTAGTATCAAATCGAATGACGAATATAAAGTTTGACGAATTTTTTTGAAACGATTAATTTTTTTATCGTCGATCACCAATATCGGCTGTTTCATTATGTGCAAACATCTCGTGTGTAATGCTACAAATGTAGCTAGAAGTTATTCATTTAAAATTGTTGCATGACATCGAACGTCGAATGTGAGTCGCCCCTCGAGTGCAAAGGGTCAATCCTCCAACGCAGAGAATCGATCTCATCGATTTGTAATCACGCGATCAGTAGCGATATCCTAAAAATAATCGGTCGCTTCGATTCGATCGCAAGATGGAAAAATAAAACAATTACCTCGGCTCGTTAGCCGGTGGTTTCGAAAACGACTACATCTGTTTCCGTTAATTACGACGTTAGCATGACAAAGTTGCGCGGTATCCGTCGATATCGGGGCCACATTCGTTAACATCCACTCGGACGAATCGCTCGAATCGGAGAAAGAAAAACAGACGGCACGTCGTTATTCGTTTCTCTTCCAAGTTGCACCGTGGATTATCAACAATGTTATCGTGGCTTCATTATCGAACGTTATCGAGCGGGCAAAGTCGAAGGATCTGAGACGTTGCCTCTGCCTGGGAGAGATGTCCCTCTTTCTCTTTCTTTCGTTCGAGAAAAAGAAACGCGAGGTCTAACGATGTTTTGTCCTATCGTTACGGCAACGCCAAGAAAACTTGAACTATAAGTTAAAACCGGCGAAAGCGCTTCTATGGCCTTTCTCTTGGACGAATTATCAAGAGTGGTCGAGCGGCTTGTTCCCTCGTTCCTCGACGAGAGACGATGAAAAATCTTCGAATCGACGATTTCTTCCGTCGAAATTCACCGGTCTCGTTGAATCGATAGTATATCTACCGGACAGTTCTCTTCGATAATTTCGTTTCAGGTTTGAACACGTGTCTGCTCTTTTGAGCCAAATAATGTAAATTGTCTTTAAAATTCCCTTTGCAATTTTACATAGAATGCATAAATATAAATGAATCAATCATACATCGATTCATTGATTTTATATCAATCATACACCGATATTATATATATATATATATACACATGCACATGCACTATTATGTGCATACACTACTCCGTGTACAATACTATAAACTTAGTTAAAAGTTATTTATTTAAAATTATTGAATTCTACAATTCTAATGAATCTAACATTCGAATTTCCGATCGGGAGAGGTGTTGTCACCGCAAACGACACGCAACGGATAAAACGCGCAGTACATGGCCGCGAAAAGGGTTAAAAAGGAAATGTACGGGCAATTTGTGCCGCGTTGTACACGCGTGTCGCGTATCAGAGTCCCGTGAAGTTCGTTTTAGCGAGGACGAGCGAACGAGAGGCAAGAAAGCGAGGGTCGGAAAGGCGAACAGTGGCGCCGTGCTTCTTTTCTCATTATCTTAACCACAGGGTTCCGGTGGTATGCAACGGTTCTTGGTACACTAACCTGTTTTTCTCCTTCGTCTTATCTTTCTCGTTTAATAAACGCTCGTTACCCGGACGGTGAGGCGCGACGACAACGCGCCCGTTTCGATAAATCCTTTCGCGATTCACGAAATTCGACAATTTCGAAATACAGGTAACCCTCCTATAACACGGCAGTTAGGTTCCTAGAAAATGCCGTGTTGTATGAGATCCAGAGCCAGTACAGAAAGGGGGGTTACGTTCCGAAAACTTGTTGAATAGAGCGTGAACAATAAACGTGGGAATTAATATTTATAAATGAAGTTACGATTAAAAAATGTGTCATTGGCCAAGAATGGTTATTAATATACTTTTCCAAGTAAAATCAAGGTCATTTAGTCGTGTACCAGGCTCGACCAGAACCAGTGAACGCGGATTGCACGACTCGCTTACCTGAAACGGAGGTACACCGCGTCGTTCTCCAGCTTATTGTGACATTAATTTTCGATCATCCATTAGTCTGAAGGGCTCATTTTAAAGAGGAAGCTTCAGGGAATATAATATATTTTTTCAAATTTTAATCAGATATAATTTTTATTGAAAAAACGTAGAAATAGAATTTGTTTAAATTTTTTCATATTATATAACAAATTAACGAAGTCAGAAAAAATATTTTATACTAACCCAATCCTTTATGAATAAAACAAAAAAAAATTTAGCTCAATCGGACGAGTAGTTTTTGAGAGAAAAATTCGTAAGTGATGTCTATTTTCGAAAAAATAGGCAAAAGCTGCAAATTTTGAAGACTTGTAATTTTTAAACAAATTCGAAATCGGCAACCTGTTGACTTAAACTCCCCCTAATTTCACATAGACTAGAATATATTTTGATTAAAACAAAATCGCAGATGGTGATGCTAAAAAGTGATCGATTCGGCGTGGAATGAGCCCGCAACATTTACTCCGGTGACAGAGTTAAAGTTTTCTTTAATACAATCCCACTGACTCTTTACACAAACATTGATTTTCGCACATGAATGACAGCTCATTTCGAAAAATCCTTTGTCAGAATTCGTTCGAGAACTCACAAATCCGCGGCGACTGAAAATTAAACGCTCGACCCGATACGTGCCGTGCATAATCTTATCTCGACGAGTCACACTGTCAAGGCGAAACGTTTATTCGCTACACCTGTTCAATTGTTCGGTTTCTTTTTTTATCGCTTCGAACATTTGCAATGCTCCCCGTCGATGCCTCTGTTACGAACGCACGGAGCACGCGTACATATTCGTAGAATTTATTTTCCAATGTCGTGGCCGCAAACGTTCAAAGAATCGGAAAGGGGGTACTTAGAAACTGTTAATAGCAATCTGCCGGTAATCGGTGCTGAAATTGAACTCGATCGGGACGACGAACGTTAACTCTTTGCGCTCGAGTGGCGACTCATGTTCACCGTTTCGCTTGTAACAATTTTTAATAAGTAATTCTTAACTCTGTTCATAGTATTCTGTACTTTATGTTTTAGTATACTGAACAGACAATATTGACCATGAACACGTTGTACGGGTGATATCAGACATATTATATACGATATACATATCATACGTATGTATCATATATACATAAAAAAAGTGAGGTTCTAAAATGGATAACATATTGTGAAAGTTAACATGAATAAATAAAAACAAAGAAATGAGGGTATGTACATGTGATATATACCTACACACATGCGCACATGCGTACATACACACGATATGTGTTCGTAAGTATGTATGTATGTATGTATGTGTGCATGTGTGTAGGTATATATCATATGTGCATACCCTCATTTTTTTGTCTTTAAAACATTTTTATAACTTGAATGCATATTATATATAAATTAATTTATTCTTGTTAACATTCACAATATTTTATGAATTTTAAAACCTCACTTTTTTATCGTTGAGGTACTTTTATAGCATGAATGAATATTATATACAGATTAATTTGTTCTTTTTATGTATGTACATTACTAGTACATCGTCACTATTTGTGCTTATTGTTACGAAAAAATGTTTTCGAATAGATAGTAAAATGGTGTAAGAGGAAGAAGAGTATACGGTCCGTTTTCCAACACCCTCTAGCGGTGAGCGTTAATGAAAATAAAAGGGCACCGTCGCTATCTTCTCTACCTTCTGCTCGTCGACCGCGACCTTTTCACCCTATCTCCGCCTGCTTTTCCACCCCACCCGCGCCGGTTTCTCATTATCTCGCTCTTATTCCACGCTCGTCCTACGTTCGATACCGACAACGACACAAACACCGGTTATCTAGAATGTTCGCGACGAGAGGAGCGCAGCGTTGGTTCCCGCGATTCAACGCGTCGCGACAATTAATTCGATTACGGCGAATCCATTTATTTTCATCGAGCTGGATCGAAACTATCCGCGCACGCACTCGGTTTATGACGGACGTTTAATATTCTCTCTTTTGAGGATTTTCAACACGACGCTCGAAACGTATACGCGATACTTGGAATCGTTAATACGATGTTGGGATCGTAATGGGTGCGCGTTGTATCTCGAAGTTTCGGAGTTTGGTGATACGGAATTTCTTGAGGATTTGACGATGAGAAAATTTAGGGGAGCAGCTATTTTTGTTACTAAGAATTGTAAAATTTCGGGATGTAGAAATGTGGGCGTTTGAAAATTGGAGAATATGAAAATTTGGGGAGCTAGAAATTTTGTTAAAAGAAATGATAAAATTTAAGAATTTAGGGATGCAGGAATGAGGGGCCTCTGAAAATTTAGGATAATTTTAGATAGAAATTTTTGTCACCGAGAATTATGAAATTAAAAAATTTCAGAATGTAGAAATCTGGCCTTTCACAATTTCTGAACGAAGAAATTTGAAGAGACAGACATTTTTTTCACTAAGAATTGTGACATAAAAATTTAGACCTTGAAAATTAAGAAATTTAAATATGCAAAAAGTTGAACCTTGAAAAATTAGGGAACTTGGAGATTTAAAATTGGAGTATACACAATGTGCAAATTCGAAACATTAAAATATGTAGTAATTAAAAGACTTTCAAAGACCTGTGTGAATTGCGAGAGTATTGTGCGAGAGCCAGGAATTTCAGAACATAAAAATTGTTGAGATTCCAGAGCTCGATAACACGGCAATTAATTGCTGATAATACGGAAATAGTGACGGCGTTCACAACACTCGACCGAGCATAACAATCTCGAAATATGAACAGTATAAAACCGATCGTAGGAAATTTTCGTGATATTTCCGCGCGTTATATCGCCGCGCGTGCTCGTTGTAACTGCATCAACAGCCACGGACTGGCGATTATCGGTCCAACCTCGTGAATAGGAAAATTGAATGACGTTGAACCTAGTGACGGCAAAGGCCGTGTCCTTTTCGAGTCTCCGTAGCTGCCGCGATAATGAGAATAGACCCAACGTTTCTCCTTCTCCCTCTCTCTCTATCTGACGTGCCCTTTCAACCGGAAGTTCGTTCCACGTTTCCGACGCTCTCCACCATCGCCCCTCGTCACCCTTGCTGGGCCCACGCACGGCAAATTGTCGAAACAAACGCAGCCGTGAAAACTCGTTAGTTGTGTCGGAGAGAATGTACTCGCGGCTGGCTATAATTCCAGCGGGGACCATTACAGAGTTATGCACCCCGGGGCACGAGTATCGTCGATAATACGAGGCCACGCTAAGCTTCCTAAGTATCCTCTTGATTTTCTACCTTTTACCGATCTTACTATCGCCAGAACATTTTCTCACAATTTTCTTACATTTCAACGAAATTATCGAACGAGACTTTGAATGAAATTTTCAATGCAATTTTGAATGAGACTTTGTATGACACTTTGAATGAAATTTTGAATAAAATTTCTGAGTAAAATTTTTGAATAAAATTTTTGAATACGATTTGAATTAAATTTTTTAGTGAAATTTTTGAATAAAATTTAGAAATTAATTTTTAAATAAAATTTAGGAATAAAATTTTTGAATGGAATTTTGAATGAAATTCAGACAATATAGGTTCAGAATATTATAAATTTATCAAATGTTCGAATACTTATGAACGACAGTGTACATATACACCTGTACATATGTATATGTACAATATACTATACACAGTACATATACTATACACATATGCTATATACACGTGTATGATATACATATGTAGATAGCGTATATATATATATAAAATAGCATGTATATAAAAATCGTTCGAGTTATACTTATGACGGTGGATCGCAGACATAAATACGGAAGAGGAACGCGCTAAACTTCTCTAATGAATCGACGCGATTTAA
Organism: Coelioxys conoideus; assembly: GCA_947623535.1. Taxonomy (NCBI): domain Eukaryota; kingdom Metazoa; phylum Arthropoda; class Insecta; order Hymenoptera; family Megachilidae; genus Coelioxys; species Coelioxys conoideus. The sequence goes on from OX392459.1 coordinate 13,815,088, forward strand.
CGAGGTCTCGTGACAAGCCCCTTTCCCCTCGGAAAAAAATGGTACGTCACTGATGCTCGTTAAAAAGTTGTGAATCTTTAATTTTGTTCGCGTTAATCGACGCGCTAGAAATCGTAAGATGTTCCGAGAATCGTTATAGAAGCATTACTGCCAACCGAATACCATTATCGACGGATAACCCATTTTCGTCGAACGTCGTCGACTGTTATTCGAATAAATTGTTACCCGCTGTTCGATTTCGAACGATCTCGTTCGTTTCGTTACACGAACGGTGTAGTTATTTTTATTCTGTATTACTCTCTCGTTTTTCCATGGTACAAGCTCATCCTCCGTTCTAGCAAAACGATGCAAATTCCTCGAGGCAACTTTCTCTTCGTCATACAACTTACTACATACTCACGACTTCAAAGTCACGAAATCATTTGTCTTGTCTGACTTTTTCTTAACCCGTTCGTGACCGTGTTCCGAATTTAAAGTGCGCTCAAATTTCTACGTTGTACTATAATCCGATCGGTATCATTGGATACGCGTGTGTATAAACTGAGTCGCAGAAATTCGTCAATGACGAGTATAGTCGTCAAACACAGCGCATGTGTAATACGGAATTACGTTGCAACGAAATGACTGTTATTTTTTTATTTCACTACCCACATTTATTCATTAACCTAAATTAACGCAAATATTTTGCACATGATCGAGAATGAAACACGAAAAATCAATTTCTTAATTTAATTTTCACGTTTGTCACGGCGAATGTACTCGTCAGACCACAAAATTTTGCACTCTTTTCGTGACGAGTAAACTCGTCGTAATACAATATTTTGCACGTTTTTCACGACGAATGTGCTCGTTATATACAAAATTTTGCAGTATTTTCGCGCCGAGTATACTCGTCAAAAACAGTTAACCGGTTAAGTTAGAACGTTTTCGGGATACCGTTTGCCACGGAGAAAAATGCTTTCGAGGGTAAATGGTCGCGAGCGAAAAGGATGAAGGCGGTAAATCGATTCAGGTGGAAGAGTAACGAAGTGTATCAGCTGACAGTGACCTAAAAACCGATCGTATCGTTAAGAGAACCCGGCGGTTTCCGCATCGACTGCGAATAAGGCCGATTAAGCGAGGCAAAATCCGCGACAAGCTCCTGAGATGCTGACGCGAGCAAGAGTACCGTTCCGAAGCGATTTCGTTGATTTTCGACCGACCCAGAAAACGTTCGAGCCATCGAATCTAACAGACCGGACCTCTCCTACGATATCCGCGATCGTTCTTTTTTTCGTACCGGCTGCAACGGGACCGAGAAACCGTCCCCGTCGTCTTACGTTCCCGAATACGATTTCGAGAAAGCGAAACGGGCCGGCCGAGCGAGCGTGCAACAAGTACGCTTTGTGTGATTAGATCATCGTCCTTGACCCCGCTTGCAGCAGGGAAATTCGACGGAATTCGCGAATGAACCGAGATACGTAGCGGTTCGATCGGGCTTTCGAAATTCGGATGTGGGACAAGGTCGGTCGTACAAAAATTATCCTGCCTATGTAAACCGGCGCTCAAATGTATGCGCACATCTACCACGTTCGTGAAATTCGTGACATATAATGTACTACTTTTAGTAACGAACAACGTCACTGATTAAACAAATAACTTCACGCTTATGCACGACGAATCGCACCCCCGCGATATGTGGAAATTATTTAACAGCAATTACGAGAGTACTCTGACTTGAAAATTCAGCGATCTGCAATGCCATTGAACTGAATGAATATAAAGAAAACTGAGGTTCAAAAATGGTCATTGCCGTTAGTTAGGTAATAAAGTAATTTAGGAAAACCCATGGTCAAACGCGGACTCGGATTTATTACATGTACTCTGTTAAAAAGGTTCATCGTTTTTACCTTTAGAGGTGAATTTGGAAGTACAGGGATCTAAGGATCTAGAAAATGGTTGTATACGCTGGGTAGTAACCGCGTTTTAAACCAGCGTAATATAAAAAGGAGAGAACAGTTAATTCGTTCAATTTAGTATCCGATGCAATCAAAATATTAAAGAGCCTCGTTGAACTACGTGTTGCGTAAGCATTCGGATAGTTTAGTCCGAATAGAAAGTTCCACAACGCGTGTTACTTTTAAACAAGTATTGGCCGTATAGAGTAGCCGGTTGCTAGAAGGGTTAATCCGCGAACATCGAGGACGTACACGATAATTATGCTGATTCGTGGAGTGCAAGCTACGCACGCTCGTAAACGGGCGGAATCGTTTTTACTAATTCGCATCAATATATCATTCCGCGAAATACTTTGTCTCACCCACACAATCCGTGAACAGATGTAACAGAATTACGTGGGTATTATTCCGCGCGCCGCTCCACGCCGCTCACCTCCGCGTAATTAACTTTGCGAGCTGACGCACGAAATGTGCATACGTGCATGTAAACTCGATACCGAACGCGACGAGCGCCGTTCGACGCCCGAGAGATCGATCCCCGTCGCGAGAACGGACTCGCAATAGTAATTCGACGAAAAAAAAAATCAATTCCGCGAATCGTAATCGCGTACGTTTCTCTCCCGTGACGCGATTTCTATCCAGGAAGACGCTACGGCGCGAAATAATCGAGCGAATTGAGGCCGACCGTTAAATTAATATCGGAACGTGGCAGCGAAATAGTGACACCTTGTATTCATATAACACGATATTCTCGATCGTCTCTTCTGTCTGTTCTAACGTGGACATCGCAATTTATTACCACGAACGTTATGTTGCAACGGGTTGTATAACAATACCTTGTACAGGCACGCGCTATGTATCGACACGTTGTATATCGATACGCTTAATATCGTCGCGTTGTATAATCACGCGGTGTATAGCAACGCGTTGCGAGGCTGGTTGTACGGCCAAATGATATATCACGTCGTATGTGTCCAACGTGTCGAAATTTACTACGACGGTCTGTTGTACCGCTCGTAAAATTTGCGGGCAACTTTGCGTATTCGTAAAAATAGTAAAAGAATCGGTCGAACGGTCGAAGAAACGGCAAAGCGTTTCATTCGATTGAAGCGACACACGGTCTGCACGATCGAGATAGTCGGTCGAGCAGAGGCCAACTGTATTTAAAAACAGAAACGAACCAACAGACCGGTTAGACACCAAGGAGATCAACCCATTGGTCGAGTGATCGGGTAAAATGAATCTTTCATGTCACACTTTTCTCCCGGTCATTATCAACGGGCTGTTAAGGATCGTTTGTACTCGTGAGTTGCTTTTTTCGACGAACCGACGCGATCCAGATACTCTGGTTTGTCCAGTGTGTCGGTAGTCGGACGAACGCGAAAGTAGGATAAAATTCGAAAGAGAATCACGTAGGACTTACCTCGATAAGGTGCCCTTGAGAAGAGGATTTCTGTCGTCATAGTATCCACCGGACGACGGCATCTTCAAGTAATCCAAGCAATGGGCACGTGGCACTTGGCACTGACACTACGGCACTGCATCACTGTCGCGTGATCTGTTAACTTTCCATTCACCGTAGCGACGATATGCTTCGGTTTAGCTACGTGCACGGCGCATCGTTTTACCGCGATTAGAAAATCTACTTGGCACCCGCGTTAAAATCATATCACGAATACCGTGCGTTACATCGCCAACTGGATAACCATATTTCATAAGGTTACGTGTAACGATCTCCTTGAGAACCGTCTGTCGAGATAACGACCAGGCAACGCTGTCAACAAGTTGTCGGTACGTCTTACCAGACCACTACTCTCTCGCCAATTATCCGGATAGATTTCTCATTTTCTTCGATATCGTCGAATCACGTGCTCGAGAACGATCGTTAAACGACACTCGATGATCCTTCCGGTATCTCGGGCTCTTCTACGTTAACCTAAAGGCAGAAATTTTCGTTTAACGAACACCCTTCCGACGCACGCCGTGCCTCCCCTCGAACTGCTGGCGAGCTTCCTCGACACGTGCGAACACTGTTGCCAAACATGGTTGCCTATCAAACACAACCCCTCCCCTTCGGCCACTTAACGATACGATTCTACCGAAGAATTGCCCACTAAACTTCTACGCGATATCATCAAAGAGGTTAACGGCGCAAAAAATGTAATCGTTCAATTATTCGATACTCCGTTTGTTACGATCACAGGTTATTTTCCACTCTCGAACTCGAATTATTGCGAACGATCGATTCGCGCCAAAAATCGCACTACGGTCGAGTGAAAGTTCTTGCGGTCGATATTCGAGGAAACGTCGTAATTCGTGGTGGTGGATTGTCTCGTTTCTTCTTTTTTTTCGGGTAGCACGCGAAACGCGAGAAACTCGACTGACTGGATCGAATGATTCGTATTTTTCGCTCGGAGATTCGGAAGCCGGAATCGTGCCGCAAAGACGCTCGTTCGACGGTCGGAAATAACGATGCATGCGCGTGTGTTCCAGCGAAGAAACGTTAAGATAAGTGTCACAGTTGAAAGCGGAACGTGCCAGGTGAGTCCATCGAGCACGTCGTTTATTTATAAACTAAGGGAACCCGGGAGAGAACGCAGGAGCGACGGAGGCCAACGGTGTTGTCCCTCGCGTTTGGTTTACCGTTCGTAAACTACACTATACCCGTGCTTCGAGGACCACGTGTTACTTATCCGATCTCACGATTGGTCGTACAATTTCAAGATGGCGACTATTGACCTGTCAATGCAAATTCGTAATGTTTTGTATTTTGTGGACAACTTTTTAAACGCTTTTACTCGAATACCATCGACGAAAGGAACATTACAAATTCGTAGAAACTTATTTTAGAAAATCGGAACGATTTTAACGGAATCTAGTATGAACGGAGCGAAAATTGATTGCGTTTCATCGGAGGTGTACAGACACGAAAACGATGCTCAAAATCACGAATTGTAATGTAAAAGGAAAAAATCTGTTATTAAGCACGTAGAGAGCCATCCATTGCAACAGTATGTCATAAGCTATAATTATTCCTTTCTCCCACAGGTTTCTGACTCGTCTATGCACTTTCACTGTGCCTTCTACGACTCTCGAGTCAAATGCGTGTTAAAATTATTGATACAACAAATATCGAGATATCGTTTTAACGGTTAATCGCATCCTTTTTCGTTCGATTTTGTAATTTTTTACTTCTTTAAATATAAGCTAAGATTCGATTTAAAAGTCTTAATCGAGAGTTTTATGCTACGTATCTATAATCGGATGCCTCCGATATAAAGCACATATCGCGTATTAAATCGTGATAATGATTTACGCGATAAAAACTCACGAACAGACCGCAATCCTTTTACGAACCGATGTACCGTTCTCACCAACGATCCAACTCGAAAGTATCCGGCATAACAAGGACAAATGATCTGCTTGTCCGCTCGATAACGTTTTCGTACAACCAACTCACGTTTGCATTCCATTCTCAAAAATCTAACACGAACAGAAAAAATTCGGTTGCGACAACGTAAAGCCAGTTCATAATTCGTCTTCTAAACAACGTATTATTTTAAAGAAATTTTGTTGCAAATTTCTTTCCGACCGCGAACCAAGATGTTTGCGAAGATTGGGTAACGAGGCGAAAAGTCGAAGAGTAAAAGCGTTACGTGATTCAAGGACGTACGCTAAGTGGGATCGTGATCCAGTCGGCAAGCAGTTGTAGGTGCAACGAACGTTCTACCCTTATAGTTAGCCGTGTATTTATGCGCGGCGCTGATCGAATTAGAAAAAAGCGCCCTCGCCGACTATCCGGTCTACTACGAAAAAAACGAACCCGAGAGACTCGAATGCTTGCTGGAAAATCGGTACCGTAAGCGTTCCACTTCTCTTTCGTTCTCCTTCTCCTTCTCTCCTTCTCTTTCCTAAAAGAAAACCGCTCCGGAATCCGCGTCTCGGAATGCGAGGCGACGAGACTCGGCTTAGCACGAACGTAACCTGTCCACGCTGTTTTCTCCCACCTAGCCTCTGCCACCGATCCTCCTAACTCTACGTAACCCATCCCTACCTAATCCGAACGATACAAACATAATTATACTCGCGCCGAAGTATATGCTATCGCACATAACCGTACCGTATGACGCGTCGTTTGCCACTGTCTCGCTTCAATACTTATTCCTTTACTACATGTGTACACATTAGATTATGGCAACAAATATTTGTTTATTGTTTTTCTAAAGGAAATTTCCTTCGTTTCGCATAATTATTGTGCAGAGCTCCGATGAAATTAAAGGAAAGAAAAAAAGAGACGCGAAATCGATTTAGAAGTCCTACTTAAAATACGGAGATTTTGTTCAATACAAATGGAATCTGTCTGCACACTATTTCTTCTCTACCATCTCTGCCACGCGCGTTTCCCCTTCACCTCCTTTTCAACAACGTTTCAACCTGGTGTAAGTGTTCGCACACGACCTAACCACGAGTATCTATATTTGTCGGATCTTCGACGATGATACGTAGTGGGTACCAACACTTTCATGGCTGTTGGTACGCAACACAGTTTCGCTTATTTATCCTACACATGTACACCCGAAACATGTAGATATAACACGCATCTTATTTACCGAGCAAGCGATAGAGAAACAAAGAGAAAGAAAAAGCAGGAAAAAGAGAAGGAGGGTCGAAGAGATAACGCCGCGAACGATACGAGCTTTTTTTTCAATTCGATGCACGTTGAAACCGGATGATTGTCATTAACGATAATCGGGGCAAACGACATATTTGTAAACATTCACAACTTTGTGACTCGGAACATTGCATTATCTTGAAATAATATGTAAGGACCTTTTAAAGCACCAACGGAACACGTATTTTGTTACTGGTCAAAAATGAAAGTTAATTCGGACGGAAAATATTGGTTACTTACAAATAATATGTATTGTATCACTATAAATCCACGGTTTTTCGAACGATCTTAGGCACGAAGATACATATGCGTCGTTAGCGTTAACTTCACTGTTGGTTGCACGAAAGTACGGGCGATCACAAGCACAATTTCTGGAATCTTTTGCTTCCGTGAGTCGTGCGACATACGTTGCGAATACACGCGCGAGAAACATGCCCCTCCTCCTTTTTCGTTTCGCATTGCCGGGCATACAGGCCACGTTCTGTTTTCTTGTGCACAGTCGCAACACCACCGATCATTCCCTAGGAATAAGGTCGTTCGTAAGATCGTGCCAAGAAACACTACCAAGAGAACGCTCGTTATTTACGAAACGTCGTTTCGAACGCGATTCGAAGATCCGTGAATCGACTCGTTTTACGCGTCGACGTTAAACCGCGTTAATCGATCGCGCATCACCTAAACGAGCGAATAATGTTTCGCGTACGAGAAAATTCGAAGCGCGGCGATTACGGGACGCTCGGCAGCGCACGAAACACAATTGCCACGGAAACGAAACGGCTCGGATTACATTTGTATCCCGATAATCCGACTAGGTACTTTATCGTTTAGAAAGTAACGCTCTACATCGACGACCTTGTTCTTAGGATCTACCACATAGGCGTCAATCGTATCAAGCATCTATCAACGCTCAAGAATCGAACGCGTAAAGGTTTCGCTCGGAACGTGTAGAGGGAGCTGGCCGCAGTTGTCAACGGCGTACGGCGTACGTGAACAGAAGGCTGGTCGATATGGGGAGAAAGAAATACACTCGTAAAAGGTCGATCGTCGTGTAGCACGATATCCGTGGATACGTACTGGAAAAAACGATCGATCCACCGGTTCCTCTTCCTTTTCGTATATGGTACGTGGAAGGCCACACGATGCGATGACAGTTGAGTTCACGGTAATGGCAGATGCGTTACGACGGCTCTCTGTCACGTGGTTTAAAGGGTAAAAATTATTCGCGCGTTTGCACGTGTGCGCCTACTCGCGTTCCTATGCATACTTCTATGCACGTGAATTTACGCGACCACTCTGCTCTTGAATATCCATACACGCACGAGTGTCACAGTGTGCGAAATCGTACATATGTATTGGTTGAATGGCGGCTGTGCAAAAACGTCACAATGAGACGGCGCGTGGACGGTCGCGGCTGAACTGATCGTGGGGGTCGAGCCACAGGTGTCATCAGACGACGGCTGCTCCACCCCTCTGCCCCCCACCCCGGCTCCCACACCCGCCCTCGAGCCCCACTCTCGTTCGCTACTTTCACGCACACGTTCAGCTGTGAGACGCGTGCGCACATCGCGACCGGCTTCCTCTCTAATCATGCAATATCATTTGGTGGACGCTCGCGGCGCCTATGAACACCCATGAGCGCCTATGAACGAGGCACGTGCTTCCCGACGCTTGTTCGAAACTCTAAAACAATATCGATAACCTTTTTTTTCTGGATTGCCTGCCCTGTCGTCTCGCCCCCGATGCGAACGGTTACGATCGGAAAACGTATTAACGCTTGGGCATGCATAATGAATCGCGAAACACCGGTTTCAACACCGGCGTTTGTTTATCGATTCCCTGAAATATTATGCAACGCCTGAGATCTAGCGATACGAGGAAAATCGCACGTGGCTGGGTTAACGGATAAAAAAAGTAATTAACTATTTGCATCCGTAATTTAACGTTTCTTTATCAATTTTATTTCCTTTTGTACCTAATCCCGTGTTGTACGACTTTTTTGTCCTGTGCATCGGAGTTACTCGTTATTAGTCAAGTGCGCTACGGTATGGAAACAAATAAGGAACGTTGAAATGTTATGTCCATTTTCTGCTTTGCGGTACTTGACTATGCAAGTCATAAGTGAACTTGAACTACAAATTGTAGCGTGTTAGAAGTTCGAATAAGATTCGACCTGTTTGAGTCGTGAATGCGTCACGAGTCAAACTCATTAAAATACGGCGACGGGTTTCACCTTTTGAGTTTCAACAGGAGGTTTAACTCGATTTACGAGCAAACTAGTTGTTCGTTTAAAAAGAATAATCCCCCTATTATAGCCATATAATGGATTCACGACTTTTAGTGGAACACTATTTTAAAGATTTAATACTCGATACCTTAATAAAATTTTGAATGTCGAACTTTTAGCTGTCACGGTCAATTGAGCATGGTCCAAATGTATAGCGTAGGCTATTAACGTTTATGCCTTCTTACAGAGTTTCAAAACATTGCACGATACAGAGCTAGTTTATTTCCAAATTTATTGTGCCTCATTCAAAGAAATAACAATTACGCAAAGAGAAATAGCTGAAGATGAAAATAGAAGGGGAAACTTTCAAAGGGTTGACCAAATAAAAAATGCGTCAATATTATTGATATTAAAAATATAAACATTCGTAATTCAAATAGATATTTATTCAAAAACCAGTGTATTTCGTGACAAACCATATAACGCCAGTTATTGACGCAATGCTCATAACGCATTCTCATTCGTTCGATCCCTTTCATACGTATTCCTCTCGCGCCGTGATTTATACTCTTTATACTAACTATATGTATATTATATATATATATATATATATATATATATATAGATTTTTTCTTTATTAATATTTAATATTTTCTATTTCCATCATTCCTGTTTCATTTCGTATCATGTACAATGTACCATTGTAACATTAGAATTCTATTGATAGTCTAATTACATATACAGTATGTGTGATATGGGCGTCATAGCCGCTGTTTTTCCTATGCGGTACATCGATCTTCCGTGCACCCGAAATTGTCCTAATAGACGCGAGCAAATAACACGAGCTTTCCTTACGCAATAAAACAGAAAATCAGATTTCGTTTAAAAATACCTATGGAATATATGCATCAATTCATCGTAAAAAAAAAATCAATCGTTTGTTTGCTCGATGTTTATCTTCGTCGCAACGAAACCGATTCCCGTTAACGCTAAGCTACCTATATCTAGAAAAATATTTACCGATTCTCTAAGGGAGAAAGTTCGCGAATAACGTGTATTTTCTCGCCACCGTGTAACGCGGAAGAACAAACATGTCGATTTCTCGCTAACCGATAAAGGTAAACTCGTATGATTGACTCCGAGACAGATCGTTTCGTTAAACCTTTCGAACGCCCTCGACTTCGCCGCGTGTTGCTCGTGAGACTCGCACGACCGTCCTGGGAAATGGAAGTGCCACTTACTTGCCCTCCAACTTACCCAGAAAATACCCTTAATCTTTCTTGTAATAAATGATCTTAAAATCCGGTTCATCGCGAATGAACGCGTTCAAGGTTCAGTGTTTATAAAAAATCTTAGTGTCAGAATCAATTTTTATTTTATAAATATAAAAAATCGTTCGTACGGGTGCGTGCAAGTTGGAACAACAAATGGGATCTTTCAAAGTAAAGCATGCACGCATCGATGTTCGAGCGTGATACGGGATAGAAATCGATTAAAAATATCTAATATTTTTGTTGCAACAACTCGATAATACCATGTCAACATTTAATGCAAATCTACGTTTCACGAACAAACGATTCATAATTACAACATCAATTAATAAAGGAAAAAACGCTTGGTTCGATTCATACCGACATCGTAATATACATAATATAATTAATATTCTTTATTTTCATTTCATCTATTCAATGTCATTTCTCGTGAACGTTATTAAATCGCTGTTTTTGGCCGATTCGTTAATTAGCCGCGTCGTTGAAAGCAAAGTGATGAGAACGCGCTGCGCGCTAAATTAATATCGATCGCTAGTCACAATTGAAATTTTCACGTCGGTTCGTCGTATGTATGTATGTATCAGAAGTTTCCCAGGACGAATAATTCGATGATATCAAATGACCGATACGATTATTCATCGCTTCTCGTTAAGCATGTCAGGATAAATTACATGATCGATAAGGTGAAACGATTAAAACTGTAAAATTCTCCTTCGGCTGTAAATGAAATTTGCAGATCCAAAGAAGAAAGGGGCATAAACGACGGCCATTCTCTCGCATCATCTAATTATTCTGCTCGACGGTAGCTTCTAAAATACCATTAAATTTCTTTACAAATTCGAGAACTATGTCCCTTTAAATTATACAATTGCACCAATAAAGTGTATAACCTATATCGTCCTTTATAACAATCGTCATTCTCGTACGCATCGTCCCGTTAACAGTTTCAACGTGAACAGGAACAACAAAGAAAACGAATGCGATGCTAGAATCGCGTCACCAAAAAAAGTACTCGAGATTTTGATCGTATAGTTTAAGCGATAAAAAAAGAAAAAGGAAAAAACATTAAGCCTTGCTTCAAACAGTATCGTAAGGCACATTTTTCAACACGTCCCAAGTCTCTGAAATTATGAAGCGAGGGGTGCGTTCAAAGGGGATCGAAGTCGGGAAGCAACTCGAGAGATCGACTCTGTTCGAAGATTCGCGCTGTTTCGTCGAGAAAAGTAGTCGCCTAGTGAAAAAACTGTTCATTGTATACGAACGCAGAGAGAGGGCTCTCCTCGAAAGAAAGAGAAAAAAAGTGTAAAAAAAAAAGAAGAAAAAAAAATAAAAGAAAAGTACAAGTACATATTTTATGTATACATATATATAATATATATATATAGCTTTTTTTGTCGATCGTTTAATGTGCACGAAAGCTTACGTTGCTGCACACGTTCAAATATCGGTCAAGATTTGGTTTCATTCATCATGGTTTTACAATTAACAGAACTTAGTCTAATTCTCAACAAATGTGTACGACACATTGAAATGAATGTCGTGTTTCGTGCGGCGTCACGCGAGCGGTGCTTTTTTCTCTGTTCACTGCTCCTCCGCCGATAAACGGCTCCCTATTCTTCTCCGGTAGCGACGGGAAACAACGTTAGATATTGCAATAAATATGGTATAGCAAAAGCTTTGACGATGCATGCTCCGTTAGAACCTGGCTCTGATGTAAACGGCGGAAGCGTCGTGTTCACCATAGCCAAGCCGTTTCGCGTGTTTGTACACCTCGTTCGCCGCGGCAGCTAGCGGTAATGGTTGTTCCAGTTGATCGCTCATACCTAAGGAGAGTCTTAAGTCTTTCTGCATATGCTGAAGCGGTAATTGTGTCGGAAAACCACCCTCGATGATTGCTGGAAAATAGAACATTATCTACGTTATTCGGTTGCAAATAAATAAATTGTTTACACGATCATCGCACGAATTAAAAACGAAACATGTTACGAAACTTTGTTGTAAAAATTTAGGAATTTGGAACAAAACGATGGAATAAATTTCGGTGCAAATTTGAACAACCGATATTTTAATAGTACCTTTCCCTTTGTCAAGGATGGCGGGACAAGCTAACGATGTCAGTTCCAGAACTTCGAGCACGTCCTTCTGTTGAAGACCGGCGCGATCCGCAAGAGCCATACTCTCCGCCAAACCGGCGAGAGTTACACCCGCCATCAGTTGTAGCACGAGGTTCATTTTAGAGGCATTACCAACTTCGCCGAGGTAAAAACTGTTCTTGCCCATCGCCTCGAAGCAGGACTGGCACTCGTCGAAAAGAGTTCGATCACCGGCCGCGAGAATCACCAGTGTACCCTCTTGTGCTTGTGTCTTGCTACCTTGCACTTGAGCCTCTAAGTAGCGACCACCCTTCGCGGTTATTGCCTCGGCGATGTCTTGCGATGTCTCCGCGTCTATACCGGTCATCTCCACGTACCCTTTCTCCGGTGATATTTCAGTGAGGACACCGCAGTTTCCAAACACCATCTGAAAATAATTTATATTTCACGCGTTAGGCGGTGATCGATCTTTCTTTGTCGCGAAAAACTCGATACGATTGTTACGTACATCTTTAGCAGCCTGAGGATCAGCTACGCACGAAAATGTAATATCGGCAGCGAGTACCACGTCGGACGGGGTTAAACCTTGTTCTGCTCCCGCTTTCACAAAATCTGCACACTAGAAAAAAAGAGAAAGAACGTTAAGTTTGCTTCTAAATAATTATGTACATATGATTGGAGTAAAATTAAAGAAGTAATCATTTATTTATAAAAAAGTTATGTACACTCGACTGCAACGTGGGCCTCCCGATTTGGTATTAATTATTAGGAGAGTCAAGGAAAACTAGCTACTAAAGATTCTCGTAGAATCTCGAAAGGGTATATTTGAAAAGAAAAGGGATCCAATAAAAAGAAGTCCGCAATTTAAGAATTTTTGTTGTGCGCTTTCGTTTTTTTAGAAACCCAAGTTGCCCGAATTTGCGCATTATCCTAATACATTTCTACGGGTAAATAGTGTTACGGTGTGGTAAAGACTTTTTAAGCATCCTGGCGACATCGCGTGGCGCAATATGAAACTTGAAGTAAAAGTCTAACGATCACGGTCCCGGTAGATGTCGCCACAACGAGCCACTCGCCATTTCCGTCGCCATTCTTGTCACGTACATCGTTTCTCTCGGCTTCGAAGCTAAACGTTTCCAGACTCGCTGCCACATCAGCAAACGACGCCATTGCATCATACAAAGATATTTCCCGCATACGGCCAAAAGGTGTATCTATATTGTTCGTTAAGATTCAAGAAGCATTATAAAATAGTTGGATTCATTCTTCGATTCATTCAACGAAATATGCTTTGGCGAATGGATCGAAGTAATTCTGGAACGTTCCGTATGTCGAAAATGATGCGTATCGACGGAAGTCCCGTTATTCGAACAATAAAACGAATCATGAAACCGTACGGTTATTCTTGTTTGTCCCGTAACGCTAGATTTCAGTATGAAATCAAACTGAGACGTAGATAACGAGTCAAGAATGACGAAATTTATGTTTGTGCTAGAAGTCGATTAAATTTTATGGGATACGCCTCTCCTGTCACGATACCATTTTCATGCACGTAAAATCGAATCGTTCCTTACGTCCCCCCAGTAAATGGAAATTATCAATTTTCTATGAGCATATTGATCGTATCTCTTCGATAAATCGTTCGTATATTTCTTCGCAATTTGCAAACGTCTGTTTACACGATTATTTAGACTCGATAAATTATATCTATGATATTGATAATTGCACGGTCTTACTGGCATTGACGTAGCGAGTCAACAGGCTAGTCGAGTGTCATCAACAAAGAAACAAAGGAGAGAAATAGGTTATATTCTTTTTGAATCGATGAACAATATTCGTTCCGTACGATCGAGCACTTCGATACGATACGGAACTAACTTCTCGAGACGTTACATAGCAAAAATGGCGGAGTAACAAAATGTTATAACACGAACATAAAGATCGATTTTGGGTCTTCTATTGTCTCGTTGCACGTGCGCAAGGGTAATCGACTACGAAGTGTACATCGATCGTATTCCTGACCCGTATTATTTCGCACGTCTATTTATTTCGGAAAGCACAGGAATCTGTTCACAGGTCGTAAAGTAACTTTTTTGTAAACATACGGATGCTACGAGAAGTGAGAATAATGACGGTATTAAAGTGAAAACTCAGGCAACATTGACTTTGAACACGGATTTTGCACTTTGAACGTTATCGTTCCTTTGTTTGATCGTGGATGAAGTGTTTTCTTTGTACGATTTGGCGATCTCGTCAATCTGAACGATGGTCTATCGCGAACAGGCATTGAATAAACGCCTAATGGAAAACGAGAGGCGCCAGAAATTAATGGCCAAGAAATACCTCGCTTTTCTGTCTTCTTATATGATATGTGTATACGCAGGCACAGCTTACAGTGGTCGTATAGTAATCGTACACCGTAAGTTTACTTAGGACAAATGACCATACAGAAGGAGACCCCCATCATTTTTGTAACTTAATGTGCAGTAACTTGCGAGCGTTACAGCGAGTACCGGGTAGAGCAGATGCCTACCGGAGAGTTTATGCTTGTAAGCAGTGATGTAAAATAGAATTTTAGATTAGGGTGGGCCAGAATTCATTAGTGCCCGTGTAGAACCCCAAACTGGGTATAGCCGAAGAGGCTTCTGAAAATTTGAGAATTATGGACCCACTCTGGTCCCTGTCCAATTACGTCAATTATTATAGGACTTAGCTTGTATACCTAGGGACGACCTACAATGTATAATAACGATACGATAAATTGTATTATTGGTTTGTTCGGAAAGTGATTTTGTTTTTTCCCAACAAGAAAATTGTTGCAAATAAAATAGCTCGATTGATTCTACGTAGTAGTTTATGCATGGTATCCTATCAAATATAAAAAATGAAAAGCAGTATTTGTGGTATATTTTACTTTTTTAAAAACGCTGTTCAAGCAAGTGGAAAAGTATCATATGAAAATCGTCTCGCACAAGAAAAATGAACTTACTCTCCGAACAACCTAACAACAATTGTATCGGTATACTCGATCTTTTTTGTAACTTTGTTTATCCGTACGAAAAAGAGATTTTCGCGCATGCTTCGATTTTATTTTTCGTCTCGTTCACGCACGAGAAGAATTCGCGAGGAGATAAATTTCGTACAAATGTGAATGTCTGTGCTTAACGAATGACCTTGAACCAACTTAACCGACTTGCGCCGGCTTCCACGAGGGAAGAAATTCAACGGTTTCCAGGGACGAATACAACCGCATACGCGACACAAGTGCACTCTAGCTGCATTCCATATGTGACTCGTTCCAACGAATCGCGATGTTTCCAAATTGTTGCATCGATTACATAATTCCGCAGAGTTACGTAATTTCCAGATCACCGGAGTATCGTTATTTTCGGAAGTTACCAGTTCCAGTATTTAACGTTCTCTTTCGGTACTGTACTAATGAAACCCTGGATACAGAATACATGACCATATATAGGCAGGAAATATCCGCTATCTGCACCATCTGCGAGCATTTCAAACCTACACATGGTACTTATTTCAAGTACCACGTGGGTGGACAGTTATACACGCCGAACACTGACGGGGCAACACCACAAATACTCGCTCGCCGATTTGAATGATCTTAGAATAACAATATGCCGCCACTGACGGAACCACGGATTTTCGTCTACGGGGTGTCTGTGTCGAATCGCTACATAGCAAAGCGTGTACAGTCAGTAATTGCTATCCTGGTTCCCACCTAATTACGCCAGCGTTTACCTTGTTCGTGCCCAATCGCCCTTGGAAACTATCTTCAAAGTCAAACGAGGAATGCGGTATCATCATTACTGTCTTCGATCATTCTATAAACACGTAAAGTCCCAACTATGTAAGTTCGCAACTTCGTTACGACAATGGCAAAGTATTTAACACTGGAACTACCAACCAGTCAAAATGACTGGTTTCGGGTTTGGCATTTTTTATTACAAAATTTTATTGCCGTACTTTTACCAAAATGTCTGTCATGTTTTATTGGTCTGATGAATGGTTGTACATGTTAGGTGATGTTGCAATATTTATTTATTTATTTTTCTACTTTATTTTCAGTTTTGAAGTAAGCATGCATTTGAACACTAAAACTACCGACGTATAATTCACAATTATTTCGATGTTAAAAACGAAGTCGAAAAATAAATGGACAAACGATGAGACATAAATGAATACGCTTATTGATTCTTCCATCAATAAAACCATCTTAACAGATTTTGTCATTTCAAGTAGGAAATTTGTAGAAGGGTTATTTGATCTGTTTGGTAGTTTTAGTGTTAATGCTGGTACTTCTAGTGTTAACACAGGGTAACGATTTCTGACGGTATCGGTAGCGATTCGAGCGACGAATTATTTCGTCCCGTGAAAATTCGATCGTACGTTTTCCAGATGTTGGAAATTCCAACCGATAGTCACCACCTCGGGTAGTTCTTTTTTATTCTAGTGGCCTCTTTTCTCAAAAATAAACCGGGACACTCGGCAGGCAGGGAAGCCTAGCTGTACACGTGTCGATCCGACACGAGAGAGACGGATAGTCGGACGAGCACGAAACCGACATGCCAGAATACAAGTTGCAGAGGTGGCGGATGTGGAATCGTATAAGCGTTGGCCAGAAAGGGGTTGGGAGGGGAGGGGAGCTCGGTATATCGACCTTTGCGGCTCACCAGCGGAAAGCGCTTGTATAAAATTTTTAATAGCAATTGTCGGCGTATGCGGTGCACGGGCGCATATAATCAGGAACCGAAACAGCGACCCGGTGTAGAACTTTTTTTTTCTTCCTCGAAGGCGGAAGCTAAATCTCTCGCGAAACAAGACGATTCTCCGAGGGAGCACCTTTTTAAAATTTTAATGAGTCCCTACATATTAATAGTTCATGTAACGAGAAATTCTCCGTGCACGGTTTTGAAAGTGGGCAATTAATATTCAAATCCCAAGCGGGTTTTCGTGCGCTGCAACGTTCGCTACGACCTCCTGCCTCTATTTTTTGCGACTGAAAATAAAATGTGTCGAGTACCAATACGTGCTGCTCCACCAGCTGACCGATGCAATGCATTAGTGTCTCGGGACAAAAATTCAAAATGCCGACACGTAAAAATGTCAGTGGTGATCGAACGCTTCGATTGTATCGTATTGTATTCTCGAGCGTATAATATTTTTAGAACGACTAGTATAAAATGAGTAGCAGTCAGGGACGTAGAAATACAAAGTGCAACGTGCTCGGAGATGGTCTGAATGAACGGCTGTCGTTCGGTCTCCAATAACGGAGCTATCGTAAACGTATGAGCGTTTCTTTCGATCAGTTTAAATAATTCTGGAATTCTCCGTATTGTTTCGAGCAATTATCTTATCATCGTGTTTATCGCGGTATTAAAAATTATTCTCTCTCTATGTCGGACCAACTTTCTATCTTTATTTAAGATAACATTCCGTACTATCGAGTACTTGCAATTAGTTAAATCGGGTTTGTCGACGACAAGATGTCTATCGCCTTCTTGCCTCGATACATTAAATCTCAGATAATCGGTACGTCGTTTAGAAAGTGATTTTCGTCGCGGTCGAATTTATGCTGCAGACAGCAAGAGAGTCGCTAACTACTCCGTTGCTAAACGTACACCCCTCTTTCGCTGTACTTTTCTCGTCTTACCGCCGACATGCTCGTTTTCGCCAGCTTCGGCATCAGCAGTTTGGTCAAATTAATTGGCAGTCGAGTGTCCGCACTCGGCTGCTCTAATAATACGAAAATCAATTCCCGGATGCCTCAAACATCCTGCATATCCTGAATACTAAAATTTCCAGATGGTGTACACTCGAGTGCATCGCGGACATCCTTCGACTAAACACAAATAATCAAATTTCCAAACACGCAAATCACCAAATTCCAAAATTTCTGTATTTCTGAATCACCGATTGCTGAATTTATGAAGTTCAAAACTTGGAAATGTATCGATTAAAAGTCAGTAACTGGGTGGTTTTGTTTTGGGTTTTCATTCCGACACAAAATTTTCAAAATTTTCTGAAAAATTTCACAGAAAAGTCAGATTTTGTCTTGGGTGTTTAATCGAAAGGATTGTGGGTTTTCGCTAAAGCCTAGGGAAAACGACACAGGAAAAGATTGCGAGGGAATTACCGAGCGACTGGTTTTCTTTAAGGCGAATTGCGATATAAGGAAATGAGACCCCGTTATTCGTACAGACTAAGCACAACGATTGATATTTCCCGAGGGCCAGAGCGCATCGATGGCACGTTTTTCCCTTGCGTCACCATTTCCTTGATGAGGAAGCTTATCGTTCTCGGTGACAAGTTTTCGACTAAAGATAACCGAGCCACTTCCGGTAAGTAACACATTAACCCTATGCACTCCTCAATTTCTTTTACCTACAACTACTTAATTAATTTACAATTAATTTTTGTATGTAAATCAAAACAGTATATGTATCATATGTATTGCAATAATACAGTGTGCACTATAATAAACATAAACATAGTGTATTAACATTCACATTATAATGTCCATAATGTCCATAATGTCCTTATGTATATATGTATATATATTTTCATTATGTACATACTCATAATTTTTTAAATTTTACCTTCCCTTAAAATTTAAAAATTATTATTTAATTAAAATTTTATTTTTTTAAATTTTAATTGCAAGTCAAATTGTCATTAATATGTTAGTCTCAATATATGAAATAAGTCAATATATTATTATAAAGCCATTATGTATATATACATAAAGATATTTATATACATTGAACGGATCAATTTAGCCGAATTATTAACGAGAGAAACGCGACGTCGAGCCCGGACACAGGAGCGACAAAGGTTCAGTCTATAAATCGACGAGGGAACGTGTTCGTTAAATGTTAGATTTTCATTGCAACCGTGTTGTTCCGAATTTATTTGGTTGTAGTTCGGAGTCCGCGCGTACAGCGCCGTCCAGACGTGGCAAATTAACCTTTGAAAAAATATCAGAATGGTGGCAAACCGGTAAAGGCCAAGGGGACGAAGGCGACGAAGGACAAAAGCGAGCAAAGGAAGGATCGGCGGGAGCGGGCCTGCGCCGTCTGACCGACACGTATAAATAAAGAGTCGGTTGAGCCGCGACGTTGCCGGTTCTATGTAATATTGATCCGCTCGAACTCGGCGTGCTCGGCAGCCGGGGGTCACACGAGAAAGCCCGGCAACGTTGCTACGTTCCCAGCTGATCGAGCTTTACTCGTGTCCTGCTCAACCGTGTGTCTCTTCGTTTCTTCGACTTCTTTCCTCCTCGCGTTCACAACGCGTTCCCTCTCTTTTCGCTGTAACTAGCAACCGCCACTTATCGTTCCGCCGGTAACCTCAGGCCTTTCCTTTCTTCTTATACACCGCCCGCTCTCGTCGCCACCGACGCCGCCATGACGCTCCGTTTTAACGCCACGCGAATTCTTTCTTACCGTTCGTGTATGTGCTATACAGCACGGTCGCGGACGACATTATGCAACGAAGAAAGGCTTCGACATTCGACGGCACGAGCGATATCTTGAAAGCGGAACGATACGTACGAAATTTATAACACCGTCGTTTACGGAAAATAACCGTCCGTCCGGTAAACAAGGCGTTCGATAATTAACGATTTTAACGGTGTCAGGCGGGACGCCAAAAAAAATATGTTTGTCACGCAGTCCAACCTCCCCACCGGATCGTGCTACGACTTTAGTATTCACGGCATACGATTTTATGCCAAATTTCGTATTCACGGGCCCTGATAGCGTCGGGACACGCTGTCCTTTAAAATTAGCTACCCTTCTTTTCTTTCTTTCGTCGTTACTACCCGTTCGACGTTTTTGACCCTCGTGAAAACCGACTGCCAACGGTGTTACGTAACCGTGGCGTCAAATTCACCGAGTAAGGTATCCGTAGCGCAATTCGATGATATTGAAAGAAGCGATTCTTGAATGTTCGAGAGCTCGGCTTGGTGCGTTATCGACAACGCGTATCGAACGTATCTCTCGATTCTGCCGTCGTGGATTTGCAATTATCGAATTGCCGTTCTTTGTCTTTGATACGGAATTCTGCGCGTTTCTCGATACACCATTAACACGATTTCTAAATGCTACGTTCACGCTATCGACGTTCCTCGAGCATTTCCTCCGAAAGAATTCTTTCCTTTGTTCCGTTTATCGACGCCATTACGTAACACCTGTTAGTCAATAATTCCGTCTTCATTTCTCATTCATGTTTTCTACTGTCGTTTGTATTATTGAACGATCGATTTTGCGATTATCGGAAAATATATCTCGACTTTCGATCGATTGGTTATCTATTTGATTTTTTAAAGCGAAGCTCGCCACGAACATTCGCGCGTGACTACTTTCTTTATTTTGCAACTAGTAATCTATGCGGTAGCGATATCCACGCGTGACGATTTCAATTCGTGGCAATATAACGCGTGAAGATCTCTACGAGTGGAAATGCAACGCGTAGAAATCTTTGCACGCAATTATCTCTGCACGTAACGATCTAACGCGAGATCTTTCAACGTGGTGATCTAACGCATGGAAATTTATGCGTGTGACAATCTAACGGGTGGAAAATTATACTTACAATAAAACTGTACGTGTATAGCGACCTAACACAAGATTTTCAGCAGTAAAACTAAATGCATAGGAATATCTGCGTGAGATTTAACGCGTAGCAAGCAGAATATCCACGAAATGATTTACGACACCGGAACTTGCTGAATACACCCTAAAGAATCCATAAAAGTAGGGTGGATCGTCCGAGGCAGGAAACCCAATGGTCCTGAACATTACAAACGTTTCCCTTGACCATGACCGACAAGATGAGAAGAAGAAACCTTCGGATGAAATTTAGCAATCAAGGTCAAATTCAATCTCGTTACAACCGTGCACGCGAACCAAGTTTCGAAACAAATTACGAAAACGATTTACAGGCCCACGCTCGAATTGCACAATTCCTGTTAATTGCGATTCGAACACAAAGTATAATTCAATCAATTGTCTGACAAACTCGCTGTGCGAGCCGATAAAGCAAAGGACGGTAACAAGAGGACATCAAAAAGAACGTTACGAGCTTGCCAACCGTATTTACATGATTCAATCCTATCCCACATAATTTTTTTCTTCAAACCTGCACGATTTTTTTGGTATTATTTTCTGTACAAATTGTACAAAATTTGTTAAAAATAATTACTCAAAGTTGGCTAAAAATAATTGTCGAAAATTTGCTGAAGATAATTATCCAAAATATGCTGAAAACAATTGTCCAAAATTTGCTAAAAATAATTGTCTAAAATTTGCTAAAAAATTTCAACATCCTAAAGCTCCAAAACGCATTTGGGCACCGACAGGGAAGACTTTCGAAAAGCTCGAACAGTGGATGAAACAGGACGAGCTGAAATTCGATATTGAAAAAGAAAAGAAACAAAAATTCGAAAGAAAGAACTCGACGTACGTAAACTAACGTTTATCAAGCATATCTACATGCGTAACTGGAAAATATAGAACGGTAATTTATGTTACACTAAACAGTTACACCGTTCACACGAATACAGCCACAATAATATAACGCCCAACTTTTAAACGCGTTATTAATACCGTGCTTCCGTTGACGTTTATTTACCTTAAATTACCCTAGACATTATACGTTGGACTTTATTAATAAGCCTGGCCAAAGATCGCGTTCTAGCAGCTAAATTCCGGTATTCTTTTTGACACGTTCTGCTTGTCATCTTCACGTGATTTAGAAAACTGATCATTATAGATTATGCTACGTTGAAAACTGAACGTTAGTTACAATCGACGAAGCCAAAGTCTACTTGGCAATTACACGCGTAGACAGTTTGAACAAGTGAATTACCGCTGTCCCAGGTTTCATTAAGATAATGAAACTCGTGTTTTTCTTAGAAATAAGCGGGGTTCGATATCGACTCAACCCGCTATAATTGACGATAGTAATAAGAGAAACTTTCCTACGAACCCGTTACAAATAACGCGATATATTTTGACAGCGTTTCCGTAATTTCGTCGAACTTATGGAATCATCGGGTAAAAATGTGATTTTCTCGAATACGCGTTCGACTGGCTTGCAATAAACTTCCTCGCGTCCGGGTCAGAAAATTTTTACACGAACAGACTGGAAGAACTCGTGAAACTGACGTTTAACTTAGGTGTGAAGCGTTATCAAATTCCAACGTGTATCAGGCAAATATTATGATTATTCGTTTAAATTCAAGGCCGCGTAAGACGCAGTTTGATACGAGGGGGAATGTCAGCACGGTAAAGATCTGTAAGGCACCCTTGTTTTATAAATAAAGCACCGTATTTTATAAAATGGTATCCATTTTTAATACCCATTTACCGATCTTCCTACGCGACGTTGGTCGTTAATAATATGAATATTTTTTTCAACAAATATTAACGACCGTATCGCATGTGTCCTGTCGTTAGATTACTTTACTGTCGAACTAGTATATCGGCGTTCGTATCCATTACAAACAAATTATCGGTTTCAGTCGAACGATAATTAGCATACGGACACGCTTTCGAACGTCCTTTGCCACCGTAAAAAACTCCAACGTGGTCACAATATTTCTTTGAAAGTAAAATTTCGCAATTAATTATTCGTCGTTTGCACGGTTATTCGATTAACGAATATTCGCGAATTTATGCACGGCGAGTAGTGACGGTCGCTGCAGATCGCTGTACGAAACATATACAAATTTAACTCGATTTCTGGGAGTTGATATATAATTTTTATTTCAATATTTTCGGCCATAACAAATTTTGGCGTCTAAGTTTCTAGTATCGTCATTCTATGTAACTAATTGGAAGAACATAAATTGAAACAATTTTGTTGGAACAACATTGCTGCGTTTCTCTATTTTTACACAGAACGTTTCGAACGTTCGGAGATTATATAGAATAATGTTATAGCATATAAAACTACACCGAAACAATTGTTGCCCTCCTGTAAAAATTCATTTTTAGAAACACGCCGTCTAAGGACGAGAGTGTCCGGCACGTTTCGCTTTCACCGTACAAATAGACCCTAAAAAATGTGTAACATCTCGGACCCCTCGAAGGTTAACTCTATCAGTGTTAACAAAGGAATGTCGATGCGATGAACACGGAGCTGCCCGGAGCCAAGAGCATCTTACGAACGATGCCACAATAATCTGGGACAAGCTTATCGCAGGTGCTCAGCGTTTCTGATTTCGTTACGAAAAAAAAAAAATTGGAAAGAGTTTCATCGAGCGAAAGATACCGGCGGCTCTGTTTACCGAGCCAGAAAGATAGCCGATAAAAATCAACTAATTAGCAGGTACAACGAAAGAAGAAGCAGCAAGAACGTGGACGAGATCCGCGCATGCGCGAACAGTGGAGCGCGGGCATACGTATCGTCGAGCGAAGATTTACAATGGAGAATAAACAACGGCATAAGAGTAGGAATTAATATCGTATTCGCGATCGAGTCGGAAAAGCGCGAACTACGAAAACGCGCGATTCGAGTTTGTAATTATACGAAAATTATACGATCGGCAAGTTCGCGAAAAACGGTGTCGTGCCGTATCGAATGATCGCGACAGGATATCTCGCAGGAATCCTAGACCTCGGTCGGGCAAAAGAATCGGAACAGAGGGCTGTGCCAGAGATCTCTCGTGGTTGTTCCCCTCCCGGAGCGGTTCGCCTAAGCGAGGTGCAGGAGAGATCGGTTTTGCGTCGGCGCGGTTCCCGAGCCCGCAACGTTGCCGGCTTTTCGAGTCCACGAACACCACGAGGAGAAGCCAACTTGGCTCGAGCGGATCTCGCAGTCAGTTTTTGTCTTTGACACGCGGCGGACGGCGTCGTTCGCGTCGCGATGCACGAGTGTGTCATGTGACACGCGAGATACAGGAGGAGAGAGAGAGAGAGTAGCAACAACCGTCGTCCGTGTCGTTGCAGCACGATTGACAGGGCCGCGGCGGTTTACACAAAGAGGAGAGGACGGCTCGCGCGAAAACGAAAGGGGAAAATAAACGCTGGATCGAGTGTGTGCGTGCGTGCATGAGTGATTGGATGCGTGCGTGTCGTTTGTATGCGTCGCATTCGTTTCTATGCGTACTGGCGCGCGCGAGTGCTCCTCGTACCGGTTGTTACCGTGCGCGGCTGTCGTTCCATGCTGGCGGATTCCCTACCCATCCAATTTCGGGACTTTGTAAGTCGTCTCGTCGGAACGCGCACAATTATGTTACCGGCTCGTCACGGCAATAGCAGCAACGACACTGCCGCCGCCGCTACCACCACCGTCAAACTCGACAGCCTCTTCGGTACGGCCATAAGACACCGGGTCGAATTGTTTGCGAACGGTTAAAGCCCGCTGGCGTGCTTCGCGGCATCGTCCGTGATCCTTTCTCGGTAGGTAACGAGACAGCCTCAAAGAAAAATTCAAATTCCGCTACAGATATATTACGATTATTTTCTCACCCACGCGCGTGCGGAGCTCTCACCAAGCGGAAACCGAACTCGATAACAGAAACGCGTTCGCGCGATTCTTTCTGATCGAACGATTACGAATTGCAGAAGAGAAAGAGCGAGCGAGAGGAGAATCAGTCGTTACGGATATCGTGAAGCCACATCAGGACATGGGAATTCTTGGTTGTATGCGTGGATATCGTCATATTACAGGTCATAGGAATGAGGAAGCGGATTTCGGTGCGGGACTCGTGGTGGTGGTTAATCGTTCTCCTAATTGCGGTACGTGTTACGGATACGAGGCAGGATCACCGTCTCCCGTCGTCGTCGGGGCCGACGTCGTTCACCAAGCGAACAACCTCGAGTTTAGAATGTGCCACCGGTTGCGAGTGTCTGGACGACGGAAAGCGTTTGTTCTGCCGGGAACGAAGCTTTCTGGGCCTCGGCTTGCCACTGCAGGCAACGAACGTCGTGCTGAGAGACGTCGCGGCGGCAACCATACCCGTTGCCGCTCTCGAAACTTCGACTCGTTTGAAGAGTCTCGTTTGGACGTCGAGTGGGATCGAGCGGCTCGAATCCGGCGTGTTTCTCGCGACCGCGTTACTCGAGCACCTCGACTTAGGTGACAATAGACTGACGGAATTGCCGTCGGATGTCTTCCATCCATTGCACCAACTACAGTACCTGAATCTTACCGGCAACCAGTTGAACGTGCTATCGCGGGCGCTGTTTCAAGGCTTGGATCACCTCGAGGAGATCGGACTGTCGCGAAACCGGCTGTCGGTACTTCCCTATCAGACGTTCGCATCGTCGAAGGCGCTCGTTCGTTTGAACCTCGCCGGAAACTTGCTCGTCTCTCTGCCGGATCACAGTTTCAGGCCCAACGCGTACCTCGAGCAGCTCGAACTTTCCGGCAACAGGCTCACCAAGCTCCCGCCACGTTTATTCTCCGGTTTGAACCGGCTGAAGATCCTGTGCCTAGCCGACAACGAGATCGACGCGATACCCCGTGGTCTGTTCGCCGATCTGTCGTCCTTGCAGCGCCTCGATCTTTCCGGCAACCCTATCGGCCGATTGAGCAGCGCTACCTTTCAGAGCCTGTCGAACCTGAGGTGGCTGGGTCTGAAGAATCTGCCGGTCACCACGCTCCCTCACGACATATGGCGACCAGTGAAGCAACTACGCGCCCTGTTGCTCTCCGGGACGAGGTTGGAGATTCTACGTAACGAGGATCTGAAGGGTCTGGACAAGCTGGAGACGCTAGAAGTGAACGGTAGCCCGTTGCGCGAGATATCCAGGCGTACCCTCGATCGTACACCGGCCCTACGGAAAATCGATTTGCGTGACAGCAATCTGACCTTCCTTCCGGCGAACGTGGCGCAGCTGTCGTTCCTAAACGAGCTGCAGCTGCAAGGGAACCCATGGGCCTGCGACTGTCGCATGTTCTGGTTCGTGAAATGGGCCGAGAGCAAGGAGCACTTACGAACCGCCTTTCAGAGCGGCTTCAAGTGCGGCGACGAGATCGACACCACCGCCGATATCCTTCAGACACTTCGCTATTTGAAATGCACACCCCCGTACTTGACGTACTCCTCGCCCAGGCAACAGTATCTGTTGTTGAGCCCTGTGCTACTCGACTGCGAGTTCAACGGCAATCCTACGCCATCCTTAACATGGGTCACGCCGACACTCAAGGTACTGCACTGGAATCCCGATCCAGCTTTTCCCGACGCTTTTGTCGAACATCCTCCCGTACACGGATGGGAACAAAGTGTAACGTTCGTTGACGATGGTCGCGTACGCATCCTCGAGAATGGATCTTTGTACATCACGACGTTGCTCAGGCAGGATGTTGGACAATACAAGTGTTTCGCAGTCAATCCGATCGCCAATGCCACTACCTATATTAGTTTGCAGATGAATCCCATAACATTAAACAAAATCAGGATCATCAGTATCCTGGTAGGCGCTGCCTGTGCCACGGCCTTTCTTCTGCTAACGCTACTCTTGCAGTTCCTTTATTATCTTCTCCTCAAGTGAGTATATTTTCTTTCATACAATCCTTAATTTGTTAAAATCGCGTTGCAACAGTTGTTTCATAATAGTATCGTATAACTATATATGTTTCGTTCAACGCATCGACGTTGAATTTTCTTGCCGTCTCCTTTCTCCAGTTCCGTTCTATTCTATTTCGAAACTATCCGTACACGATTGTCACGGCGTTATGAATGGTTTGTATAAATTGCTTGTTTCGCTCGGTTCCAGATGCGGTTGCCTGAGGTGGTGTTTCTGCTGTAGGCGTGTCGGTTCTACGCCCAGAGGCAAACAAATCTATCAGATGTTGGATAATATCGAGCAATACAAGAGCCAGCAACTCGAAAGACTGCGGGAAAATTACACTCAACAAGTGCACAGGATAAAAGAGAACTGCGCCCAGCAAGTGGAATGGATACGCGACAGTTACGAGGGTCAAATGAGACACATCCGAGACATCAGAGATTACGGAACGACTCACCTCACGGCGCTCAGAGACCAGTATTACGATCAGGTAATCGATCGGGTCCCCTCCCCTCTTTTTTTTTTTTAAGAAATTCCCCGATCGGTGCGAACATCGCCGAGCAATCGGGAACTCACCGTGTTATTCTCTCTGGTTTGCGAACAGGTGAGAAAAGTGAGGGACTACTCGACCGGTCAGCTGAACTGGGTTCGAGAAAACTATGTCTTCCAGCGTAACAAGATAAGAAAGTTCAGCGCCCATCAGGTTCTGAGACTGCGCGAGAGTTACAAGTATCAACAGCAAACGTTGAACAAAGTGTTGGAGAACCTACCGAACCTGTACTTCGACAATTGTCGGAGCGGTTCCTGCGGGAAGAGCGACTCGATGGTGTTCAATCCGCAGGAGGAAGGCGGCGGCATCTACTTCAAGGCGAAGATCAACGATCTGATGAACGGCGTGAGCATGGAGGACGTGAACAGCGAGTATTACACGCCCACGGAGCTGTCCTCGGTCAGTCCGCACGGTGGTAACGCGATGGAAGGTATCCACATCAACTACATCGAGGAGATGTGCTCGTCGATTCGATTGGACCCGTTGTCGCCTAGCGAGATCATTCCGCCGAACTCGATCATTCTGCACAGTATCGAAGAGGACGGGAGCTGCTCGTCCGTGTACAAGGACGCGAATCACGATAAGCCGGTTTACAGAGGCTTCAGCGCCGAAGCGTTAGCCAAAGAGCCTAAAGAGAGTGCGGAGAGTCTTGGTCTTCTTGTACCTAGTAACAGTTTACCCGAGCTACCGCGTGAAACCAAACTTTAGACACAAAGGCTGTAAAACGACAGCGTCGAAAGGGTACTAATCACCGTATCTTTCTCTGTCTCTCCCTCTTTTTCACTTTCTCTTTCTCCCACTTTATATATATATAAACAACACAGCAGGATTACAGTTAAGACCGAGTATTGTACTGCCACTGGATCATTACGCGAGCAAAAACAAAAAATATAACATAGAAGTGCCTCTAACGCCAATAAGTGGGAAATTATACGTTCGTCGGGTGGTACCTTTATCTCTCGTGGGACTCCGAGTTCCTTTCCTTCGTTTCTTTTTTCATTTGCTCAACAACCTCCGGGAGAAAGAAGAACGCCTACGAGTGACCGACAAAATGTCTCTTCGTGACCGGCATTGACCCGTGTGCGTGCGTGATATCGATACGAGGAGATCGAAGGAAAGAGACAAAAAAAAAAGTCGCGGACAGTTTCCAAGTGCACTTGCCCCCGATCAAGTTGAATCGCCTTGAAAACTGTCCGCTCTCGTGCTTCGAACTTTTTATCGTTATCGTCGTTCGCATCGATGATAATGACCAGATCGATTTTAAGAGAAAGTTAATCGCTGGAATGCAACGCGAGATGTCGTAGTGTCAACTGCCAAATCTACAGCGGGGATATCGTTTCGATGAACTGTGCGACAAGAAATTCGGGAGGTGAAGCGGACACGTGCGAAGCAGCGAGAACAAATGTGTGTCCGGTTGGATGAATTTTGTCCAAATTGTCAATTTGTTCGGAAAATTAAAAAAAAAATGTGATTTTAACGAAATCAATCCTCGACTCTCGCGTCTATATTCACCTGCAAAAATGAGTATATGCGAACGATACTGTGCGGCCCAGTTTGCAGACGCGTGATCACAATTTTTCTATGAAAAGACTGAATCGACGAACGCGTTCTTGTCCGACGATTTTATCCGTTGATCAAATGTCCGACGACAATTTATGCGCCGTTTGTCCTACCGTTTAGGTAAACTTCGTTATTTTTCTTGTTCACTTTCGATTTCGAAAGATCTAAGTAGCCGGACATTCGGGCAAACGTTACCCTTTCCGACATCTGTCGCTCTTTTTAAACTCTTCCCTCGTCAATGCAGCGCAGACTGTCCGATGTACGCAAATAATCGAAGATAAGAAGCAAAACCTCGTTCGATCGAAGAGAAAAAAAGTAAAGGAATTAATACACGAGAACACGTACTTAATGATCGCGACATCATAACCTGATTGATCAGAACAACGATCGTTCAAGAAATGAAAATAATAAGTGATATATTATCTGAACTTATATTCATTTTTTTTTTATACCGAACTTCGATATACATTCATAACCGAAATACTAAAGCCTAGATCTGATCTTCTTCCGAAACGTTTTTTATCAGTTCGTTATCGGTTCCGTTTATCGCGTCTTCCCACGATACTTTTGGTAATAAATTTCGTTCGAAACAAATATCTTTGATCGTTTTGCGAGGAAACCGATCGATCGCGAGGTGAAGATAAACGTGCAAAAATACGCTCGAAAGATTCGATAGTAACGTCAAGATGGCGCGTAGTTAAATCTCTATCTATAGGCGTTAAACAGAGTGAATATTCTAATCACGATAATCACGATCGCGAAGGTACGATAATGACGGTACAATCTGTCATCGTACGCCGCAAACGATCTAAGAAATTACCTTGAAACGATTTTCATTTCGCTCCTCGTGTTATTTGTACGACGGTGAAATAAAATCATTCTCGTCCCGATGGCAAAACGAACACACAACATTTTAAATAAGCTTTTTAGAGATAGTGTACAAGTTCTGTGTGGAATTGCGGTACCTCGAGTACGTTCAATTATATTGTATTTCAAGCTCAAACCCGAACAGGTGATCTGTCAATTTTTTCCCGCTTTCATGAATAACATGTCGATATTACACGTTATATTTACCGATCTCTGAGTATCTTATTTCTATCGCTAAAGAAAAAGAAAGCGCGCGTAGAAATTACAGAAATGTTTCTTTCCTTAATTGCGATCATGAAACGGAAACACATCATCTCGTTAGTCTCGTCGGTATATATCCGGTTCAAACGGTATACATTTACTATCTATCGATTATCTTTTATGTCAATTCGTTGCTGTTAATTACGAACATTTCAACGTTTCATATTTTTCTGTCCATTGAATAAAACCATCGATTTCTACTGAATTTACTGCAAGCTCTAGAACGAATTCAACGAATTAAATAATACGTGTCTCTGATAAACCCCTCGCGGGATATTGTCAGCGTTTTCAACGGGAAGCAGTGGTTCTCAAACAAGAATAATTGCTGCCCGGTAAAGAAATTTTCGACGAATCTATTATAGAGTTCCACCTATCCAACTGAATAATTGAAAAAATTATCATTCTAAAAAAGGATCGTAGAATCGACATTTTCGCTTAACCCCTTGCGGTCCTATGTCGGACTTGATATTTCTTTTGAATCATAAAAATAATTCACATAAATAGGTTGCTTGAAGATGGTTTCATCACTTTGCCACTTGTAATAAATTTAAAATATGTTTGTGACGCACCCTGTATTATTGTAAACTCGCTTCTTGAACTATTTCGTAAATTAATTAAAGAGCCGTAAGTGAAAGAAATTGTGGACCGCAAAGGGTTAAGCTAGAGTGTTCGTACATTGCGTGTACTTTCTATTATAACAGTTTCTTTCGATTAACAGTAAGTGTGGGGTACGGGGTTTTTCCATCGCTCGCTTTCGAACTTGGAAAAATCCGAGGAGAACTTGGGTTTTCCCAAGGTTTGGCAAAACCGTAGGCAAATGACGGGAAGCGTTTCTCTCCCTACACTTATTCCTCGAAGTGTACACTCAGCTGCAACGTAAGCTTTCTTTCACCAAGGATAAGAGCAGAAGGAGGAGCCTCTCAACTCTTGCCTTAGTTCAGAAAGAAATCGGAGAAATCCTAGGGATAATCTAGAACAAGCATGACCAACTGTTTTTGCCCCTGGGCCGAATTGGAAAAAAAAAAATATTTTCACGGGTCGGATGAAACATTGAAATCAAAACATGTGAAGCAGAACATTTAAGTAAAAAAAAAATTTTTTATGAAATTTGTTTATGAATAATTTTAAGTAAATCGGTACAACAAATTGAAGTTTTAATTCTTTATAAAGGAATCTTTTTTCAAAAACAGAAATTTTGAGAACTCGTTCGATCAACACTAGAACTACCAGAGTTAAAAGCATACTTATTTTTAAATTGAAAGTTCAGTGGAAAAATGAATGAATGAATATTGGAGTGTCAACTAATATAATAGAATCATTCTTAATCTCAATAAAATATGGAAACATTTCGACATTTGTTCAGGGGTCACACAAATTCATTATGTTGGTCATGCCTTGTCTAGAATCTCAAATCCATGCGTACAACGAACATAAACGAATAACGCGAATGATAAGACACTTCTTCCCTACACGTTCTCCTAAAAGAAACCTAAACTGCAACACATCATCTAGAACCAAAGATTTGCAAGAAATGTGCCCGATCATGATACAAGAAAATATCAAGATGGTGGAAGAAAGTACCAAAATGGTACAAAGAAAGAAATATGTTATCGAAGCTCGATAGTTTGAGACTAAACATTCGCCAAGCGCTGTCGAGACTTGGATGACACGTTTTTTTTAGAATCGTCATGAATTCGGCCAAAAAGAAGTCACGAATCATTTTTCCGTGCTCAACGAACAATTAACACGTTGACTGCCACGTGGGAGCAATTGAAAATTGCATTAGGTAGTATCTTAATTTTTAACAAATTTTACCAAATATTTTCAAGATACTTTGTTATATTTATTTCTCATAGTTCCAAGCAACTTATGTGTCTACCTTCAGTTAGAATATTGAACAAATTTTTTATAATACAGCTGTTAAAACTGTGTAGAAATTTGAATGTCAGCCGTATATGGCTGACATGGCAGTCAAAGTGTTAACGCGTAAGCGTTCCGATTCATGAAACTTGTGCGTACGTGATAAGTACAGTAGATTGAAACCGCGGGAGGGTTCCCGGTTTTCTTTCTTTTAACGTATGTTCCCCCACTCTAATCATCCTTCTTTCGTAACCCCCACCACCTCGTATTCGGTGGTACGTTGTACATCGTCGAGGCGGCCAAGAAAGCTAAGCTAACAACGCGTGTAGCGGTGCCGTTATTTTTGGATCGTTTCACAGCGACTTCAAAGAGATAAACTTTTATCATCCCTAGAAAACGAGAACGCGCTACAGAACTGCGACCGTACGTTACGGTGAACTTTAAAATGCTCGAGAGTTGACAGCGATAACGATGAAAAGAAAAAAGGAAGAATTATCGAATTTTACCGATCGCGACCGACCACCGATCGCGCGATGCACGGCGGTCGTCGAGGTAACAAGAGAGTGCGACGTTCGACGATCGATAACGGATATCGATTACCGTGGCGAAAATGAAAATTCGAATATTCCATGTTTTGTAGGTGTAATCTCGATGATGGTATAACAATGCCGCACACGCCTCACGCGATCCGATCTCTTTTTAATTTATGCTTTCGCGTGTGCGCTAGGGCGACGCGCTTTTAATTAGAATGTTCCACGTTAACGCGAAACTCTCGTTCTATTCATTGGCGTAACTAAGCGGGGACCCGAGGTCTCCATGTAGCGGCACGAACCTAGGATATCATTAATGACACCATGTTTAACTTTCAAAATTTCTAAATCCTGATACCTCAAAAAGTCTCGCTAACAGGTGGAACGATTAATGGTTAATAACGAAATGGTTGAAACGATTTTTCTTCCAAAAATTTTTCTTTCGATTAATCGTGCGTAGAATCGTGACCCCGGTCACCGGTAACCCCCACATGTTAGAATTTTACCGAATATCCTATTACGAAATTTTGCTCGTTATCATCGAAGCGATATTTTAATATATATTTCGATTGGCAACGAGTATCGAGAGTAGCATTTTTCTGCATTGTGTTTAATGTATATTTAACGCAACGAAATAATAACCGAATGACGAAGTCTTAATTACTTCTAACGAGTTGTCGATACGAGATCGTGATAAATACTCGAAACGTTTACTTTCGATAACGTGGCCAGGAATTGTATACGTGCTTTTGAAAGATCTTCGGAACCGATTAGAGGATGACTGATTATTACCGTTGCGTTTAGATGCACGAACTTAGGGTAGCCGTGAATGTACTTCGTCACTGGAGAACGTACTCGTCGAAGAATATGAGACAAGATAAAATAGGCTGTGGAAATACCATGAGAGCATTCGTTGGCAGATTTTGCAATTGTTGTGTAGCGAAACGAGACAATGGATAAATGTGAATCGCATGTGCACTATATTTTATTACAATTAGATGTATTTGAATCACCTAATAGTTTTCTTGATAATCAAAGAGTTCCTCTTACGACGATACGAGTCTGTGAACGATGTCTTGAATGCTTTTGGATTGCTTGCATTAGCGGACACGTTGCAAACGCAAATAAAAATTTGTGAAAGTATTTATTTTTCTCGAGAGGTTAAAGAACTTAGACCTACCTTTTATCTAATTTATAGAAAAGAAAATGGTACGTCCATTCTTTGAACGTGCTTAACTTCCTCTTTGTTTTGTATCCATGAAACAAAACACGAAATCTATTTTAGTTTCCTTTTTTTATATGAAGGAATCTGTGATGAAAGATGAGAAAATTCTAACTTCTCCAACCGATACATATCTTATTTTTTTACATCGAGTACACCGTTATACGTATATATAAGACAGCGAATTGTTGAATTATTTTGTAATTTAAATTCCTCTAGGACTTGTTACTTTTTTGTCTCGGAGATGAATGAACAAATTGTTCTCGTGTTAACATTCTCTTTTGATTATCATTTAAAACAGAACATTTACGGGAAAAAACGCCGTATTCGTAATATAATCAATAAATTCGGTTATATAAAAAGGAGAGAAACTTTTTTTCTATTATTTTATATTGTTTCCGTGAAGTTGTAAAAGACAATAAATAAACAAGGTTTTTCATTGAAGACGAAATAATACGTTGCTGAAGACATGAAACGCGGTATTCTTGTTCTTGCTGACGATGCAGTAATGAATTGATAATGAAGGCGGTTGCATCGGTTTATTAAAAATATTTTGTATTGCGACTATTTATTTTGAATAAATGAAATGCAAATTTTGTTTCCGAAATATGATGGTTATTTAAATTCTAGCAATTTTCCTAATCGTCCTCTTTTCTTTGGTTAATTTTGTTATGTTTAAATTTAAACGATAGAAAAATAAGATAGTGTTAATTATTATACTTTTGGAAGAAAAAATCTAATGCGAGTTCCTTTAGAATGTATAAAGACGATTATACTCCACGATATAGGATTACCGTATTATAATTGCACGTAAACATACGATATCTTCGTATTACATCATAAGCAAATGAAGTGTACATACCTTCTCCTGTGTCCGATTCCATACAATTACACTGTGACCACTGTTGATCAGGTTTTTTACGATGCCGCTTCCCATTATACCCAAACCAAGGAACCCAAATTTCAAGGTCGATGGAAGGATGTTTTTCTCCTTAAGAGTTTGTGACAATGTTTCTACATCCAAGGGTGGTGTTACCTGTCATACAAGGCAATAACATATTAACGATCGAATTCTTCGCTAATTCGACTTCATTCGAAGACAGAAATATGCTTGACTGATTTTAACTTTTATATCATATATAAATCATATGAAACTAGACAACAAATTTCAAACTTCAAACATGAATCTATTGATAAAATCTCATCTCTCATGAAAATATCAAAGTTCTCAATGTAAAGAAAATCCACTACTTGAATATTTATATCATTGTAAAATTCGTTATTTGTGGAACATCGAGAAAAAAATATAATCGTCTATTTTTTCCTTTTTAAATAAATTAAAAGTTTTGTAGCTGGAAGATTAATTACAGGTTTAATTATGTCATGTTTTCTAAATTCTCATAAGAATATTTACTAAGAGAATAAAAAGTTAATGCCTATTTAGAAAAGTGCATTACTTTATAAAAAAAAATTGTAATTCTTTGAAATGCAGACCAATCTAATGATCATGGATGGGAATTAAATAAGGTGTAATATTATTGTTGTTTATTTAATTACATAAATAGATAAATGGCTATAGAATGCAATGTCCTAAAAAGAACACATTCTTACTTCTATTAAATATTTGTTTAGAAACATTTACTTCATAGTGAGTATTTCAACGTGAACTGACTTTTGTTTACATAAAACATACGACAATGTATAATAATTATTATGAATAAAAGTTTTTCATACTTGACTGTATATGTAATTTTACTATAAACAAACAAACATATTCAATGTACTTACGGGTCTAGCAATATTTGCTGGCCTATTGAGAAGAGTTGATCCCGATTTTCTAGGAGGGGATGAATGGTTCAATGCAGGACTAATGCTTCCAATCCTATTACTATTACTTGTACTTGACTCTCTGCGTTGTTTTTTGGCTGGACGACGAGCATCACTTCCACTAGTGTCTAATCTTTTAGTTTTTGGTGTTTCCTGAATCAATAATTTTTTATCATATTTATTTTAAGTTCATACCATAAAAGTCTGAAATAGTATGAATATTCAATTTTCTATATGGATTAAACCTAACCTTACGAGGCTTGGGTGTTTTTACTACATGCTTCTTCTCTGATATACTTTCTTCTTTAAGTCTGTCGAATAATGAGTCTGGATCTAAACCATCCTCAAACACCTGAAGCAAATGTCATCACTGTATCGAACTATATGTTACATTTAATATTATTATTATGCTATACTGTTATTTTCATATTTTCTTATGTCATAAAGAGAATAATAAACATTATTATTTACACGGCTGTCTATAAAAAATGCAGTTTATACTTTAATTATGTAACTTACCTCTCCATTAGCAATAAATTCTTCTATTGCTTCTACTGCATCCTTAAATGCACCAGATTTACTAGATTTTACAAGAGTGTCTTTATATTCTAGATATGGCTTTATATTAGATTCCTCTATCCATGCGCTATAAGAAACATTTTTATAAATTTCAAGGATCAATATATTGAAAAATATCAAAAACAGTAAACTTTATTAAGACTTACTAATTATTTGTTCCAAAGAAGAAAATACATTGAACTGGCCCCTTCTTAGTATTTGTTGGTTTCTTTAAGTCCTTTGAAGGATTAGACACCTTAAGATGTCATGGGGAAATTAATATATATAATGAAAATTATAAAAACAAACTACATAAATATACAAGCATCTATAAATTTCTTACTAAGTATTTTATAATTCACTACAATATTTTACTTGTCTTTAATAATTACGAATAATGCATTTTAAATACCGTTTCAAAAATAATTTTCTTTTACAAAATACAAACAAGAAGTATTTGATACTTTCAAATTTTTCCCCTGAATAGAGTATGTAATAAATACAAAAAACAAACAAAATCGTTATACTTATACTTGCACGTTCGACGGCTAAATTTATTTACTACAAAAGAAAATTATAATTACCGCGCGAATTATATTTAACTTCGTTTTGTCTTTGGTATCGCTTCGGTAAGATCATTTCGTTTTTTATCGTTGCAAAAAAAAAAATAAAAAATAAATAAATGTTACGTGGATGCAATAATGTAAACATGCAAGTATGATTGGAAGTTATCTATGAACATCGTGGATGAAGTTATGAAATCCTAACAACATAATTTAGGTTATATTTTCGTAACCTGCGCGCCAATTTGAATTCGAAGGTCGGGTGCGGCGGGAAATATGTTGGGATAGTAATAGTATCAACATCGCGTAAAATACATTAATTTCTAATACCACAACGAGTAATTAAAAAACCCAAGCAGTTCTCAAGGCGTTCCCGCCAAATATGATGGCCGCGTTTGACTTCGTGGCGCGTACGGTCAAGTAAAATGTAGTTATGGAACCGTTAGTAGTCAACTCGAACTTACCCGGCCAGGCCAAGGCGAAAATCCTTTCATCTTCGCCCTGAAATCCATAAAAACATCGATTAGTAATCACTGCTACCTACATTTCACTATTTTCATTATAAGCGTTCATTTATTAACACGAAATAAGTACACACCATACTAGATCACCCAGTTTGAATATCTCCGACATGATAATACCTTCCTACCACTCTTACAATCGGTAAGCGACTGACTGACGAGTAGAGCGTCGTTTGTGCATGACGACGTGATCCAAATTACCCCCTCCAACAGTCATGACTCAAATGAGTGTCTCTTCATCAATCGAACTTCCTCTTAACGAACTATTTCCTATAAATTTATATTAATATATTATTTCATCAAAACACGTTACCTTTTAGTGAACAATAACACTATAACAGTATTAATTATTAATCCAATACTTCCGGTCAATAGAAAGAATTTGGTTTGCTGCGTTCCCGTCCTATTGCCTGGTTTACAATATCAATTTATCAATGACCAATCAACGTGCAAACTGCAACTTTTATTTTGTAGCAAGAAATTCATAATGAACGTGGTAATCACGATAAAAAACTGAAAATACATTTGTTGAATCACTACAAAATATATATATTAATAAATGGCAATAAATATTAACTGTTTTGTCGAAGTAAGGATGATAGACGTAAATGTTTCAATAAATCTATGGTAACGGCGATACAGCCCTACCAGCTGTCAGCCATCGATTGTAAGAACTTTTGCTGCCTTACAAAGCAGCGTTACGTACAAAAACAGTATTTTTTGTTCCTTGCACGAAATCAAAATAATTTACTCACGCTTTATACGTATTTGATCAAAAATGGACAGTAACATACGGTACAATATGGTATGTCTAAACAACGATGCAATTATGATACATATTTTTATACGTGTTGTTTTAAAAGCAACACTGAACAATTCATTATCCGTCCTCGACTGCCAGAATGTTTTTCATTTAGTAAATAGACTTTACACATTTTTTAAAAAATCGTTATCCATTAGATTGTAAACTATCCACGGTTAGCGACAGGCATAAGTCGATAAAAACATTGTCGCGAGCAATAGTCACTTGTTTTCCACAGGGAATTTAATATTAAAATTTGATGATATTATAAGCATCCCTTATTTTTCTTATTGTTTTGATTTCTTTAATGGCAAAGATTAATGAAATAAAGCATATTTCAGTAATAACAGAAAATTAAGATCTCTTTGTGTAACTGAAACTTTTGATCAACAGAATACATTACAGACAATAACAATTGAATTTTAGCCTTCACAAATGAATAGTGATTCAAACGGAGAACCATCATCTCAGAATGATTTATCGGCATTAACTGTAGCAGTACCAGTTACAACAAGTGATATGATTAATCATTCAGGAAACACTGCTGTAGCTCAAACTTCAATCGAAAATCGAATGGTATAATAAATTTGTTATATATTTCAAAGTTATAGTATTAACAAAAAATTATAATTGCAGGTTGATGGGGAAGAAATACCACCTCCCAAGGCAGATTTTTCAGCTCCTCCACCTTATGAAGTAGCTACAAAATTACCTAGTTATGAGGAGGTTCAGCGTGAAAAAAATTTACAGGGTGAACCTTATCCCCAAATACACATGGTGATTTGATATACTTGTACCTGTGATAACACTTAACAACAATACAACTGCCACAAAAAATTAATGTAACATTATAAAATAATGTTATTCTAGTCTGGTAATATCAGAACACCACAACAACCTTTGACAATTCTGGCTATTGATACTGAAGCTGCAGAAGGTGATCCAGAGAGTGGTTTACTTGGTACTGATTTCATGTTCTTTACAGCATTTTTGGGTATGTTTTTACATTTATTTATTTTTGACTATGTGATGTTTTCAATATTAAAATATATGCTTATTGCAGTTGCATTTTTATTCAATTGGATCGGTTTCTTATTATTGATGTGTTTTTGTCACACAATTGCATCTCGATATGGGGCATTATCTGGTTTTGGCTTATCTTTGACAAAATGGACGTTGATTGTTAAACATTCCACTGATCTTGCATCGCGTGAAAATTCATGGCTGTGGTGGTTGATAATGGGATTTGGTTTGTATTTTATAGTATATTATTATGTATACTATGTCCTATTACTCATATCAACACGTGGAGTATCGATTTTATGTAAAAAAAGCTTACCGCGATGCCGACGTTTGTTTTAATCGCTCTGATCGGAAGTGGAAACGCTCGATAAAAATCAATGTATCAAATCGATAATCAACGTGTGAAGATACAACAGAATTATATTAGTACATATGTTTATATTTCAGGTGTTTTAATTTGCGCACGAGCAATTGTTCAATATTTGAACATTAAACGCGGATGGAGATTATTACCTGGAAGTGCTCAGGAGCGTTTACTCTTTTTTTATTAAGCTATTAAATCTGCACCTTTATCTAACTTGGCTTTAGAACAAACAGCATTTCTATTTGGGGTTGTATTTGTATAATATATAATCTACACCCTCTGAAAATATTACTTTATATTGGCTACGTACTACTGTATTATTAGAAAAAAAGTTATTAAAACTATCAAGACTATTTGCCAAATTTGCTTATCATCGAGACGAACGTGGCAGATTAAGAAACAAGATAAGATAATTTTTGCACATAACAGTTTTGTGTGTTACTACCACATAGATAAAATAAAATTTGTATTGCTCAAATAATGTGAACAATGCTTTAATGTGAAACATCATTCGTGTATTGTTCGTCTAAATATGAATTGCTTCATAATATGTGACATACGTAAGTTTATTATTTATAAAAATTGGTGTTGCGAATACAGAAATTTATTAAGAAACAGTCATGTAATCACTGTCCTAAAACAGGTACTGAACTATGAAAGTTCTAATAACGATATTGTGTAATACATTCTAGTATTAGATGAGCTTTTAGAATTTTGATTATATACAATACGTCTACTGATTATCCGAATCGCTTGTTTGTATATTACTATAATTTATAGAAGAAATTCTTATTGAATTTGAAGATATAAGTTAATCACATAAGATATTTATGTATATATATATGTGTGTGTACATGTGTATATATGGACATACACACATAAATATATAGTAATATTATTACGAAACTGTACGCATTATATGTTATACTGTCAAAAATGTCATTGTTATATACTTATTACAACAATATAAAAAGTTAATCCGTCTCTTGTATTTTTTATCCATAATGATACAAATACACCTTCCTTAATAATATTTTATACCTTTATTTATTTGATGACAATTATCTTAATAATAAAATAGAGAATATATGCAACATAATTTTTTAGTATTTGTTCCGTATATTTAATAACATCGGTACACCTATTCGGCAGGTCCCATGGTGTAATGGTTAGCACTCTGGACTCTGAATCCAGCGATCCGAGTTCAAATCTCGGTGGGACCTTGTTGTTTTTTTTTTTATCGTTGTTGGTTACAATTACAAGCGTTTACCGAAAGATTGATTACATAATGTTTCCATATCATTTTGTAACGTGAAATTATTAAATGTTCTACTTAACACTGTGATAAGTGTATGTTAGCCAAGAGAGTTGTAAATTGGGGTAATATATGGTCGTGAGATGGCAGCATTATCGAAATAGTGTAGCATAGTGGTTAAACCAAAATTTAAAAAAAATTTCTTCATATATGGATATATGTTAAATAAAATATGGGAGATTCGTTGAAGGAGTCAACCAATAATTTAGAAAATAATCCCATTGTTTTTTTGGATATAGCAATTGAAACAGAAAAAGGTAATCTATGCACAAGAGTTACAATCATGAAAGCATTTAATTCAACTGTTAACCAACGATGTTGTGTATCACTGTTCCTTTAAATTTCCTTTCATTAGAATATTAAAAATAATTTATATGATACTGTAATACAGTTGGAAGAATTGTGATAGAACTTTTTAAAGATGTTGTACCTCGAACATCAGAGAATTTTCGTGCATTATGTACTGGAGAAAAGGGCATTGGAATCAATGGTAAAAAGTTACATTATAAGGGATCAATATTTCATAAAGGTATACTTAATAATGAAACATTCTACCAATATTCTATATGTTGAAAAGTATGTATTTAATAACTTAATAAAAATGTTTTTATGATTTAGTGTTGCCACAGTTCATGATCCAAGGTGGAGATATAATCAATTTTGATGGAACAAGTGGAGAAAGCATATATGGTGCACAATTTGAGGATGAAAATTTTAAACTTTCTCATTCTTCAGGAGGACTTGTGAGCATGGTTAATGAAGGTTATCCAAACAGCAACAGTTCTCAGTTTATTATTACAATTTCAACTAGCACTCATTTAGATGACACAAATGTAGTATTTGGTAAAGTTTTGAAAGGAATGGGTGTAATATTGGAAGTTTCTCAAGTTGAAACGATAAAAGACACACCAGTTGAGGTACATACAATTAATATTTATATTTATTGTAAAAATAAAATACATTAATAATTATTAAACAACTTAATCATAGAAAGTACATATAATTGACTGTGGTGAATTAAAACAAGATCAAAATTGGGGAATAGAAGAGAGTGATGGTACAGAAGATACTTTTACTCCGTGGCCTGAAGACTGGAATTATTGTATAGATCAGAAAGCGCTTGATGTAAGTATTCATTTATAGAAATATATAATTCTGTAAGTTACTTTTCTAATTAACATTTATAATCATTTATAGTACAAGTATATAATAGAGGTTATTATGAAGATAAAAGATTCGGGAAATCATTATTTTTTAAAAAACCATTATGTAGATGCAGGTAGGAAATATAAAAAGGCATTACGCTACTATAAATGGATGATGAAGACAGTGGATGTGCCAGATCTTTCTGATATGCTAATAGTGAATACTAAAATGACAATTTTACTTAATCTTGCTGCTGTTAAATTGAAAGAAAAAAAGTACCGTGATGTTTTAAAATTATGTACAGAGGTAAAATATAATTTCTGTGCATTGCTAAAAAAGCTTGAGCTGTTACTTATTATTGTTTGATATTTAGGTTTTACAATTAAACAAGAACAATAGTAAAGCATTATTTCGTAGAAGTCAAGCATATATGGGTTTAAATGAATATGATTTGGGATTGGCAGATTTAAAGCAAGCATTGTTGGAATCTCCTAATAACAAGGATATTTTACAAGAAATGGACAAGGTAAAGAAAGTAATGAAAAAATATTTAGCTATTGAAAGAGCTTCTTGTCAAAGAATGTTTAAATAAAAATAAAATATTTTATAGTAATGTTTGTAAATATAATAAAATTTTATATACATATTTTTTTAATTAAAATCAATATAAGTAAAATCATTTTTACACAAAGTAGTAATTGTATTTAACAAATACTGTAAATTATTATATTCTATAATATAATGGATAACTTGTAAATATAATTTGGAAATGTTACCAAAATATCATCAAAGTTATACCAAAAAATATCATCAAATTTAAATAAAAATTTGAATATTGCTTTTATTCATATTTATTTCAATATTATTTGTCCTATTTAAGTATAATTGCATTTTTTGGTAATAATTTCCATATTAAGTGCATAAAAATAAATAAAAATATAATATACAATATTGCTATCATGCACAAAAATACTATTAAACGTAAAATCTTATTTTATTAAAAGCTAAAAGGAACACATAAAGCATGTTTATATCACATTAAATACTCATACTATGTAATAAATGTTCTGTTACAAATTTTGTCATATTTAATTATTTTTTAGCATATTTAGAAATGTGTACTCTAATACAAAATATTAATGTACTAAGATAAAGATTACATACAGAAGTCAATTACATAAAATTAAATGCTGTTATAAATAATCATTTAATGTGTCATTTATTAAACACTTATATCAAGGTCTTAACAATGCTGAGCGCTGAAATACCTTATACGACGTATCACGATAAACGCATATCACACAAA
This sequence comes from Coelioxys conoideus, assembly GCA_947623535.1. Lineage (NCBI taxonomy): Eukaryota > Metazoa > Arthropoda > Insecta > Hymenoptera > Megachilidae > Coelioxys > Coelioxys conoideus. Next base: position 13,858,100 of record OX392459.1, read on the forward strand.
ATAAATATTATTTTAATAACGCTCATACATTCAGATTTTTCCATCGTATTAGTATTCTGACGGCAACAATTTATGTTAAGTAAATATTTTTAATAATAGAACTTAAAAAGTATACACATATGTAGAAAAGTCACTAAATGCAATTTTTTGTTACAATCAAAAATTCGCAGTTTTCAACAGTTACTTATTTTCGTTCGAAGGATTGGAGAATCATTACATCTTAATAACACTGTATATTTATGTAACAAGTTTCAATTAATATCTACAATAATAGTGTAGAAGCATCAGCTGTGACTAGATTAAAAATTGTATCGTCGTTAACTACCTTTGGGTCAACATCAGCTTTCACTGACATGTATACTATTTACTAAATACAAAAATAAATACGTAAAATCAATAATTATCTACGTAATATTGTTTGGTAAACTTTTTGATAAAAGTTAAATAATTACGAAGGAATGCATACACATATTGCAGTTTTCTGTATTTTCATAAATTACTTCAATCTGAGAATTTACGAGTATTGAGAATCATGATGCCAATTGTACAATTTACTTGTACAGTAATCTTTGTCTTCTGATCTTTCAAAGAAGGAGCAAAGTTTTTATCATATATGTATAATATTACTAGAACACATTTTATACATCGATCAATTTTCAGAAGCCAGATATGTGGACGGACAAATTTTTGAATGCAATTCACGCCTTTTCCTTCAAGAACCATAATATACAATAATGGAACAATGTTATGGCATGATTTGTTGAAGTAATATTACCGACACTTGTTTCTCTTTAGTATATGTATAACATGACATGTTCTTGAACTCTAATGGAAGTATCTGATTTTTTGATCGTGAATCATAAGAGACATGCGACTAAAAGCACTAAATTTTATTATATTAGTACATTTAAGGCTACTGTCCGAATTTATGTACAGAAAATATTTTTAGTTACAAATGTATCAATTTTACTCGTAAATCCAACATCATTCAATAGATTTTCCATTGCACAGTTTTTCTAACTTTGCACCTTCATTTTTATTTTTATTATCATTTCTATACGTTTTCTCAGATTAATGCTGTTCATTTTCAATTTCCTCTCCACTATCTTCTGTTTTAAGATTTGTACAATTTTCTGCTGTAATTTCTGTTTCAATTAAATTGTGCAATTCCTTACATAATGTTTCTTCACAAACTTCACCGTTTAAAGCAGCATTATCGATTATATCGTACTGATTTTTTGCATCTTGTTCTACTACATCTTTGAAATCAGGTTCTATTTCCTCGCAACTTTTGAACATATCAGCATGTTCATTCGAATTCAGTAATTCAGGATTTTCATTTGAATTTAAGATGTCAGTATTAACTTCATCGTCTGTTGTATCTGTAGACTGAGAAACTTTCTTTAGCACACTGTCAATCAAATTAGATGCAAAACTTTTATTTTCATTTCCTTCATGGATAGTTTGATGAATTGGTAAAGTCTGCGGTCTATGCGGTCGTGCATATGGAAATGTGTTTTCTTCACCTGCTGGAGTGTGAACAGCGGATATCTCTGTTTGAGTCGCGACACCATTATCAATAAGATTTGGTTTCGACTGGATACTTGACATGCACCGTTTTATTTCTGACATAGAATCTTGTAATTGTTGCACCTAAACGCGTATCAGTTTCTTAAGGACTACTCAGTATATTAAGATTGTTAGGTTACAAAAACATAAATGATATTTTACCTGAGTATGCAACAAATTACATGTCTGTGCTAAATTAGTTACAACATCAACGTTTTGTGCAATGTTTTCGTTATCACTGCCTGCAGAATCTCGATTAGCAGTAGGTTGCAGACTAACTACTTTTTTCCATAATGCATTAATTGCTTGCATTTGTAATAGTTGTAGTTTATGTTCGCTTTCTAAAGCAGTTCTAGTAGCTTCCATATCAGTAGATAGTTTTCTAAAACAATTAACGTTTCAATATAGAATAAATAAAAAGTATATTACTTTTATATTACAAAGAAATAGATATCATACTGGATATATTTGTTTGTCCTTATCATTTCAATAGTCTTTAGTATATTCGTTGCTTTTTTGTTAAGATTTCTCGTGTGATATCCTCTCCACATTCTTTGAATGCATATTGCTGCTTTTTCAGCTTCATCTTGGTCTATTTAAAAAACAACAAATTGTTGTGTTTAATAATATAATTTTGTTCGCTTAAATAAATTCTTACCTTTGTTACTATCTTCTTGTCTTCTTTGAATAGCTCTATGTCGAATACCGTCTAATTTTGCTTGGCACATTTCGCTATCTTCATCACTGCTCTGAGTAGCATTACCTGCATCTCCGTCTCCGCTTTTTTTAACAACGCTATTTTTAATTCTGTCGTTTGCACTTTTTGGTCTTTGTAGGTTTCTGCCTAAGTTTGGTGAATTCTTTGAAGCTCGTTTAGTAGGTAGTGTTTTGCTTTGAACATAATTATTAATTTTCACACTATGGGGGCACTTATTACTACTACTTGTGATAATAGGTTTTGCGATATTTGGTTTTCCAATACTGCAATTTGTCGCAGAATTACTTTTTACGAGCGCATTTGCTTTTAAAGCACTAAGATTCGTTTTTGCCATAGGATTTACTGTGTTTATAATTGGAATAACTTTGGCGTCTCCATCAGAAGCGGATTTACCAGGTATTGTAACTTGGCAAGGTGACGTTAATTTGCTTGGTGGAGTTTTTGCTAGGACTCTTGACAGACCAGAAGGTGGACGAAAATCTGGACTCATTAAAGATTCTGGAACTGGTACTAATTTTGTTGCAGCTTGAAGAGGACTAGATGTTTCTATAAAACAAATTTTTTTTTGGATTCCTTACAAATGAAATTTAATAACATTTGCAATTTACCTTCTACATTTTGTGGAATAGCAGGATGTAATGCTTTATTACTTAAAGTACCACTGAGCATGTTTGGATCTAAACTTTGAGTCATTAATGATTCATGATCTTCATTTATCAAAGTGTGGCATGAAGAAACCATAGCATCTGTGTGACAACTAGATATCATCCTATCTGGTGATCTTATTCTTAATGAATTTCTTGTTGTACCTAAATGAATATCAAACATTTTATATATTTGTAACTGATTTCATGTATCATTACATACTGCATTATACTTATATTTTGTCAGGATTAGCCCCACTACCATAAGCATGCAAATTATATGTGATCAAAGACTAGAAAACAATATAAAAATCGTGAACTATGTGAAATATATTTCCAAATCGTCAAATGCTAATTTGCTAACCAAATCTTCTATCAGCATCGTTATAACACTGCTTGTTTTCATTCTCCAAAGTCATTTTGCGCTATAAGCTTAAAAAACGCAATTACTTAAAAACGTACTACATACTAGGCACAAGAGAATACAAACATGTGCATTAATCCAAGGTAAAATAATATGAGAACATTCGATATCAATATCTATTATAATTCGTAAAATAACTTTAGCTTTTGAACTCTTCAAAATATAGACAAAATTAGGCTTAGATTTTTACACATGTCTATTATGCAGTTATAGCCGTGTATGATGAATTCTCATTCTGACTTTGGATACCTTTACAAGGTGTATGGCACACACAGTACTTTGCTTCATAAAATTTTGGTGACTGTAAACATTTATCTTCATAGTAAGTCAACATTGGCGTAACTAGAGAAAACACATTATGACTAAGACATAAGATGCATGACGACTGGAAAGTGTACATCACTACTAGTCCACTTTTTCAGTTGCAAGAGGAAGATTCTATGTCATTGTTTATCATACTTGCAATAATGATAAATGGTGAAGGATTATTTAAACTCACTGGTACGTCTAGGAGAACTTGTCCTGTTATGACTAAGTCTACGCCTAGCGGCTGGAGAAGGACTCATTCCGACGCTACTTAAGCTGTGCACACTTCCAGCATCACTTTGTTGATTTAATTGTTGTTGATGGTGCTGTGCTTTACTTAAAATTAGCCTAAGCTTCCTGTCAGTTTCATTTTCTAGGGATTCACCGGAAAGAGGGCAGACAGATGCTAAATACTGTGCAAGCAGAGCATGTTCACCAACACGAAATTGTCTACCTCGTCCCTGAGAATATAGCCACTCTGCCTTTAAGCTGAGTAGACATTATTTTAAATAAATTTTGTTTCTTTAAACTAATATAGTTTTATGTTACATATAAGAAATAATCATGATATTGTCAAAAAAGACCCACCTTTCAAGAGGATCAACAGGATAACCATCAATTGATTTCAAGCTCATACACCAATTGATAACAAAAGGTCGATAATCAAAACCACTATAAGCTATATGTTAAGAAGCTATAGCTGTAATTCTGCAGTTAGTACTAACATAGTTTTTTATAGCTAGCTTTCTAAAAGCATAGTTTATTGATAAAAATCAACTCCTAAGGATATGTAATGACTTTAACAGTAATAATGACTCATTATATATGTCTTCTATGTCATAAAAAATATATTTTCACATTATGTTGCTAATTTTTCTCTAAAGTCTAAATAAAGGTATGAACATAAACTATAGAATTATGAAAAGGATACATACTGTTACCTGCCACACTAACGCAGGGATTATTAGCAATTGAAAAATTAACTAAATTTTTTAAATTAGCTAAATGCGACATTTCATTTAAATCAGTAATATTATTATTAGCCAATGTAAATGTTTCTAAAGATGTGGGTAAGTAGCGTTCACACTGTCGTAAAGTTATTATACGATTGTTATGTAAAAAAAGTTCCTACAACAATGGTTAATATTATTATGATTCACAACATGACTGACATAACTCATTAATATGTACTAACTTGGAAAAACTAGTAAATAAAATAGAAGTATTACCTTCAAGTTTTGTAGATATGAGATGTCTGAGACATGGCTAATGCTATTTTCAGACAAATCCAAATGCTCTAATTTAGTGTTTGTATGTAAATGTTCGATAGACTGCAAAATACAAAATTACATAAATTAACTGGTTTAATTATATTAACAGAAGAAACAACATTTACCATACCTTTATGTTGTTTCCAGCTAAACATAATGTTTGCAAATTTACCATATTTTTTATACCTTCTATAGTCAAGATGCCATTATTTGCTAAATTAAGTGTTACAAGATTATGTAACTTTGATACTCCATACATACGTAGCAATTGATTTCTTACTATGGAAAGCTGAAATTGTTTATTTATATTTTCTTAAGTAACTATTTATGTACTACATTAACATGTGTTTATACATGTATGGAGAAAATGTAAAGTAGCAAATGTAACATTAATAAAATATTGTAAAAGTGAGGAAAAAAAAACTATTATTATAAACATATCAATACCTTAGTAATCCTATGATAAGAATCAAGATTATCAAGACGTTGAAGTTCATTATCGTCTAAGATCAATGTATTGATACTTGCATCTGACGGACAACGGGCAAGCTTCTTCAAATTCTGACCACTAAGATCAAGTGTGTCACATACCAAGGATTCTAAATAAACAAAAAATTCCATCCTTATTAATATTTAATGAAATTCACAGATGTTTGCGCATAAAATAAGATTGAAAATGTCATAACTGGCGAGTAAGAAACCGCACTAAAATTGCATGGTTTTTACATGTATATCAATTACAAAATTGTTACCATAAAAGGTAAAGTGGATTAGAAATATCTAAAGAACATTTATCAACATATTTTACTTAATAATTACATAATATAAATATAAAATTCTTACTAACCCGTCGAAGCCATGATGAACACAACAAATTGGTAGACGCTACGAAGATGTCGTCGTGATCACTATATAGCATTTAAATAAAAATATACCTGTTATTTATTTTTGTTTGTATGTAAACTGAATTATTTCATTCGAAATATTAGCTTAGTTTTACAATTTGTATGTAGAAACAATAAAACACGGACTTCTATTGATGTTATATTTATACAATGCGGATACTTAATGTTTTTTAAGTACAAATATTCTTTTACTAAATATAGGCTGACACTTCTTAAATGTTAATATTAAATATTAAGATATTTGTAGTTACTGTAGAAATCGTTCCATTGTGACAACGAACAATTATGTATGCAATTTTGAAAATTGCGCTTTCAGAAACAGTATGGCGATATAAAAGTTTTAAATGTTTAAGATATCAAGCCTTGAATTTCGTCAAATATAGTGATTAATCCTAATTTTATATTACATTCTTTATTCAAATTTATAAATCATAGGTAAGACTTCATTGAATGCTATTCATTAATGACAAATTATTAAGTATGCTTATAGTAGTAAAGTCACGTGTTCAGGAATGTTATGAAGAGGTAAAAACAGTTTGTACCAAACAAATTAATAATGCGACGTCATTTAATTAGTATTTCTAATGGACATAACTGCCTTATTTTAAATCGTCGTATAAAGAACTACGAGTTTCAACAGTTTCAAACAAGAATTATTTATAGTAAACGAGTTGATGTTGGTCTAACCTTAACAGCGAATAATGATAAATGGAATGAAACTGAAGGAAATAATTTCGACCATGAGAGTTACTCTAAAATTTCAAATTCCATTTCAAACTGTTTATCCAACAAAAATCATATTTCTACAAAACAAAGGTGTTTATCTGATATACCTAAAAATTTTGAACAAAGCTTCTATGATATTGTATATCCATTGTACAATATAAAGCCTTACAATTTCAAACAAATGAATAACAATGAGAGTGTAAAAACCGAAGGTAACTCTAGGGCTAATGAAATCAATCTACAAATGCTTCCAAAATCATTGCATACACAAATATTTAAGCAATCCTTTAAACATGAAGAAATGTCACAAGAAGAAATACAAGCTATAAAACAGAATTTGAGCTCATACGGAATAAATATAGAAGATGCAACCAGATTACCAGAGGTAGATATCACATTACCTCATTTAGAAGGAGACAATATAGAGGAACACTTTTACAATATTGGGAATGCTCAAATTGAACCATACATGAATATTTTAAAGGATTTAATGAGAAATATTCCTAAAATGCCGAAGCAATGGAAATTACGTGAAGGATGGACCAGATACACTTCTGATGGAGTAGAATTTGTAGATTATCCATTAGAAGATGGTATTATCTTTGATGTAGAAGTGTGTATGAAGGAAGGACCTTTACCGACACTTGCAACCGCAGTAACTAATAAAGCATGGTATGGTTGGGTGTCTACATCTTTAATAGATGGTTCAAGTAGAAATTTTGAAGGCAAACAGTTTACTATGGATGATTTAATTCCAATGGAAAGCACAATTGAAGAGCATGGAGAAAAATTAAGTTCTTACCATAAAAAACCAAAGCTTGTAATAGGTCATAATGTGTCATATGATAGAAGTAAGATTAAAGAACAATATTGGTTGAAAAATACTGGATTAAGATTTATAGACACAATGTCTCTTCACATATCTGTAGGTGGAATTAATAGTCATCAGAGATCAGTTATGAATTCTAAAAATGATACAGAAGAAAAATCTGATTTGCTCATACAGACTTCATTAAATAGTTTAGCAGACATTCACAAATTTTATTGTGGTCATACAATAGACAAAGATTCTAGAAATATATTTGTAAACGGAACCTTGAGAGACATTAAACAAGATTTTAATTCCTTGATGAATTATTGTGCAAAAGATGTAATTGCAACTTACAATATATTGGATCACTTATTTCCACGTTTCATGGAAAGATTTCCTCATCCTGTTACATTAGCAGGAATGTTAGAGCTTGGTACAGCATATTTACCTATAAATTCAAATTGGCAAAGATATATAAACGAGTCAGAATCTGTTTTCGAAGATCTACAGTATGAAACCAAGTTCATTCTTGCAAAAAGAGCTAATGCCGTTTGTGAATTGATGCACGATGAAAAGTATAAAAAAGATTTGTGGATGTGGGACGAAGATTGGAGCACGCAAGAGCTAAAAGTGAAAGCACAGTACTCAAATGTAAATATAAGAGAGAAATGTAAAGTACACGGCTCGGCGGAAAAGAAACCAAATTCTCAAAAGTCATTATCGAAAAATGAAAATGAAGAAGTAGAAGAAGAAGATCCCTTGGAGAAGGAATTTGCCTATTTAAAAGATACAAGGAGATTTTTACCTAAAAGATTACCACACATGCCAGGATATCCAGCATGGTACAGAAAACTTTGCCCTAAAGTGAAAGACGAAGATTGGTTGCCAGGTCCTCAGAATATAAGTACATCTATGCAAATTGCCCCAAAACTTTTGAATTTGACATGGGAGAATTATCCTTTGCATTACATTAAAGAAAAAGGTTGGGGTATCTTAGTGCCATTTAACAACGATTTAAGTATCAAAACCGATGTTCCTTTAAACGAACTATTGTCTCAGTGTCCTTTATCAATCACGGGTAACACCGGAGGAACAGAATATTCATTGTTGAATTTCGACAAAGAGGTGGAAAACGATCTGCACAAAACCGAGTTTTGGCGTACCAAGAAAAGGAAATCACAGACCGAACTGGATAATATTTATAAAGGTAATGCAATTTGGTGTAACGTGAATATAGATAATTGTTGTTATTTTCTAAAACTGCCGCATAAAGACGGTGCTAGTAATAACGTTGGTAATCCTTTGGCCAAAGACTTTCTGAACAAATTCTCCGAAAATGTGTTGGCTGGGCTGGACGAAAGCGCTTCGGAGATATTAAAGAACTCCAAAATGATGTCTTACTGGAGAAACAACAGGCAGAGAATTATGTCGCAGTTCGCAGTATGGTTTGAAAAAAATTATTTACCAAATACTATTAAGAACACGAAGAAACCAATGAATTACGGTGCAATTTTACCGCTGGTAGTTGTTTGCGGAACGTTGACCAGACGAGCTGTGGAAGCTACGTGGATGACTGCTTCGAATTCTAACGAGGACCGGGTCGGTTCTGAGCTACGAGCCATGATCCAAGCTCCGCCAGGATACAACATAGTCGGTGCCGACGTGGACAGTCAAGAATTGTGGATTTCGTCATTGATAGGAGACTCCTATTACAAGAAGATCCACGGGGCTACGCCGTTCGGCTGGATGACCCTAATGGGTACCAAATCCAACAATACGGATATGCACAGCGTCACCGCTAAAGCCGTAGGTATATCTAGGAATCAGGCGAAAATTATCAATTACGCTAGAATCTACGGTGCCGGACAAAAGTTCGCGGAAAGACTTCTGAAACAATTCAATCCTCACATGACAGACACGGAAGCCATGTCCAAATCTCGAAAAATGTTTACTATGACCAAAGGGAAGAAGATCTATAAATTGAAACCGCAGTTTGTCAAGGATCTCGTCGACAAACAGTACTCGTCCTACGAAGCGAGTCAACTAGCCAGGTTGTACGGTAAAACCGTACATGATATGTTTGGGAAATCCAAATGGGTAGGTGGTTCAGAGTCAGCGATGTTCAACAGCCTGGAAGAAATTGCCGAGAGTCCTCGTCCTGCCACGCCGTTCCTTAATTCGAGGTTGTCACGTGCACTGGAGGGTCAGACGAACAACGAGAAATATCTGCCGACCAAAGTGAACTGGGTCGTTCAAAGCGGAGCGGTCGATTTCTTGCATTTGATGTTGGTCTCGATGAAATGGCTGATGAGGGACAACGTTCGATTTTGTTTGTCGTTTCACGACGAGGTGCGATATCTGGTGCAATCGCGTTATAAGTACAACGCCGCACTTGCTATGCATGTGACCAATCTATTAGCACGATCGTTTTGCGCTTCGAGACTCGGCATGAATGATCTACCAATGTCGGTGGCGTTCTTCTCCTCCGTAGAAGTGGACACTGTGTTGCGTAAAGACTCTGAGAACGATTCTAAAACACCGTCGAATTCGCACGGTTTGCAAAACGGATACGAGATTCCTACGGGGGAAAGTCTCGATGTTTGGACCGCTATACAGAAGTCGAAAGGATCTGTAGGACCGGCTCATAGAGAACGTAAATGGAAGATCGTGTACAAACGGAAGAATTAATCAAACTATTAGCGTCGGCTAGGAGTCGACGAGATGTGTTCATTATGATCGGAACATGTCACTCCGGCCATTTTTTTGTGTCCATCTATCGAGAACAAATATGTACGTTTTGAACGTGGTAGACTTTCATGGGGAAAATGCTAATGTAGTAGAACGTTTCACTGCGACTTGGTTTTGGGATTTGTACATTTCGGAATTTTATAGTTTTTTAAAATGGGAGACGAGTATTCCTTCTTCTACATCGGTTTTTAAACAAAGGAAACTCCCGGTGCACACTCTTCGTAATTTTACAATGTACGTGTCCCAGCGATCACTGTTCGGGAACATATATGTACATTTCCGAAAAGTGATCGCCTTGACATAAAATGTGCCAATTTTTGATACGCACGAAAGTTTGTTAATTTTTAATTAAGAATTAACGGTTAACGGACAAATAACTGTAGATTAGTTTTGTTATCGAAGGAAATTTATGTGGTATTATTTCCTGTTTAGCTGTTAAGTTTCAATTTGCAGATAAAAGATGTCGAGAGCAACGAAACGTAAGCATGTCGTTAAGGAAGTCGACGACATGAGCGTTCCTACCGAATCGCAATCTATTGTGCGAATAATTGAATCACGGGGCAATAATCTACACGAAGTTGAAAATGGTACTGGGGACCAATATCTTGTATCTATGCCAACGAAATTTCGAAGAAACATTTGGGTGAAACGTGGAGATTTCGTGTTGGTAGAACCGATACCGGAAGGGGATAAAGTGAAGGCGGAAATCGTCAAAATACTAACGCAAGTACGTTCTTTTGTTAAGTACATCACCTAACTCTTGTGAATTGTTTTCTTTTTTGTTCGTTAGGAGCACAAGAGATGGTATCGGAAACAGAATTGTTGGCCCCGTGTATTCGATGAAAGTATCAATGCCAAAGAAGATGCTGAAGAAGAAAAGGAATCGGACGATCTTTTTGTAAATACTAATAGAATACCGAATAATTTGAATAGGGTAAATAACAGTGATACGAGTTCCGATGAATCCGATTCTAGTTAAGATTTGTATTATATTTTATTAAAGAAAATAAAAGTATTTGTATGACTTAATGTAATTAACGCAAACACAGAAAGAGGAAGGAGGGTAGAGTCTCGCTTCATCGATGATTCATTTTAATTTCGTTGTTGTGATTCACATTTTAATAACATTTGAGATACCAAAGACGTTACAACAAAGATAAAATCACACTGTCAAGAAGTGTACCGACTTTTCTTACTTTTATGACTATCTGTTGGAATGTCTTATTTTTTCAGCTTACGTATTTTGATTTACCGATGTACTTACTGGTTCATAATTTATAAAAATCATGTATTTCCTTTCATCGTTATGAAAGAGAAGAATATGTTTCTGTCTGACGAACTTGAGCGTTATCGCGACAATTATCGTTGCATTGTTTCTGATTAATCTTATCGGTTAGCATGAATTTTGCAGTACGGAACGTGTTCCACCTTTTGACAATTAGTTGTTATTATGAGTAACATCTGGTGGCAAATCGTTTTTTTACTATTTACTTCCAATCATGCTGCACTTCTTAAGTTCAATATACTTGGTTTGATTTTTATTCGAAAAAATGGCAAGACACACCAAGAATAATAATTGAAAACCGTTGTAAATGTTTTTGGGATCTTTATAAATTACCCTATTCGCTACACCTTAAGTACAATGACAAATATATTGTCGCAAATCTTTCAATTTACGTAGACACATCTTTACATCACTATTTAAAGTATTCCTCTTTTGTTGATCCTCAAACCCGTTTTAATTATAAAAAATTATTGAATGACTCAAATTGTACACGCAGTTAGGGGAGAAACAAATTCATTGTTACATTAAGGATTACTTAAGAAATATAATTATATTTGATACTATATTGTTCAGACTTTTTTTGCGCCTAATAAGACATCGGAAATATTATTGACGGACAAAGTGTATTCTCCACATCGCGTTCTCGATATTATATCGCATTCGCGAACCGAATTCGCAATACTGTCCACCAAGAAAGCCACAAGCGTTGTAATTGACTGCACTCGAGACATTAATACAATCGAATGACACTGTTAGAACGAATCTCCGTCTTATCGGCGAAAACGGGAGATGAGGTTATCGAGGACAGGTGCGCGGCGATATCATTAAGAATATTGTGTTCAGTCATACCGTGCGATAGTCCGCTACCGACAACAACGACCCGGTGATTTGTCGACGTCCCTTACGGAAACTTTGTTTTGTTGTCGCGATCTTGATGATCCACGCGATTAACATAGAGACAATTTTAAATCCAGTTATTACGGTATTTGTACCTTTTGTCGTAAGTTCTTTCTTTTCGCGTATACTCGCCCTATTTTTTTTCTCGAAAACGTTCTATCAAAAATCGTAAAAACAGAGCGTGCAGAAGTGAGACGCGTTATCGCTAGAAATCGTGATATTTTGTGCGAGTGTTTTCGTTCGATAATCAGATAACCGGTTGACGCGTTTCGTTGCGTCTTAAAAATCGGTGGAAAAAGGGGACAAACGAACGGGCATCTCACAAGATGTCGAGATGAGTCGTACCATCGGGAACGAAAGAAATGTGGAATCGTGGTGGAACTTCGATCAGAGACGCGAAACTACGATCGGGAGTGTTAACGATCACGCGAAAGCGTTGCGAATCCGATTCTCCGTGAAATGGCAAATTTATTTAGAAGTCGCGATCAACACCGGATCGAGTGAATCCTGAAAACGAGGCGTTCGTGCAACACCCTGTCTCGTTCACACCCTGTCGATATAATTTCCCGTGAAATCGGCGAAGTTTCGTGCCGGTCCATTGCTGACCCACTAACGGATCCGCCGATCGCGTGTTGACTCGACATCGGTTTATCGAGTTGTCAACGCACAGGATGTCTTGTTTACTCGCGATAATTATTTCCACGGAGTATACAAACTCTTAAAATAGACTCCGGTCGGATTCGAATCGTCGCTCGCGAACTGTAGCACGTGCAGACATTCGTTTCGCTTGTATCCTTCGTTAAATGCCCGACGTTAGACGGGTTGTTCCCTCGACGAAAGGAACTGGTTTAACTTGACAAAACACCGGTTTTTGTATTCAACGAAAACAATCACGATGGACGACTCGTCGAACGACGACACGAACGATTTACATGATTTTTGGAAGGATTGGGACTTGCAAAATCTAACGGAGGCCGAGTACCTAGCCAAAGTACTAGGACCTAAGTATCTACCACTGAGGATGGTGATACCGTTAACGATCACGTACGTGGTGATTTTTGTTACCGGTATATTTGGGAACGTTGCCACGTGCACCGTGATCGTCAGGAATCCTTCCATGCAAACTGCGACCAACTACTACTTGTTCAGTCTGGCTATATCCGATCTTACTCTACTTGTACTGGGTGAGTTCAGATTCGTTCGCATTTCTGTTAAGTCGTGCGTTATTTAATGGACAAAATTTCCATTAGTTACAAGAAAGTTCTAGCAGTAGGAATATTCGTCCACTTTCCTTATTCACCCTTGCTCTTGACGTGAGAAGATAGAAGATTTTAAGTTATATTCTCACTGCTTCTCTTTATGACCTAGCTTTGGAAATTAAGGGCTCTTCAATTCGTGAATCCTAGCACACAGGGAGACTAGAATTCGAGATTACTTGAACCTAGAAATATTAGAAGAAATACTAGAACCCGAGATTATTGGAAATCCTACTAAGAATCTAAGAATCCTACGATCTGAGATTACTAAAACCTGAAAAGCTTAGAATTAAAGGACTCTACCACTTAAGAGTTTTTGACCTAGGAATTTTACAACTTGGAAATATTGAAACTTACGAACCCTAACACTCGGGAACCCAAGGATCTAACAATCCTAAGATTTATGAATTGTATGGTGTAGAAAATCCAGGATCCTGTGATCCACACATGATGTACAATCGAAAATATACGAAATAAAAACATCACGGAGATTGATATGCTTTTAATAGAAATCGATGAATGATTTTCGGCGATGTTTCTACACCAAAATCTGCGTTCAGCGGTTAATTCGCAGATTACGCGGACATTTTAATTGAAATCCAGATTAAAGGGATGATATAATGTTGAAAGCATAAATTACGCTTTCCGATTGAATCCCTTTGGAGTTCGTGAGCATTCCGTTACAAAATTTAATCGACGAACTAATCGAACACGGTTCGAAATAAAATAAATCAAAGCGGAAACGAAACGCGTAAATTGACAAGGGACCATTACAATTTCTACTTTCTTGTATGGAAACTAGAAAGATAAAGACTTTAAATTAATCTCTTGGCTCGTGTATACACTGACGATCCTTATCTATTCGGTGGTTTCGTTTACCGATTCGTAACACCGTTCTTCATTCCGGGGTAAAAAATTGCGTACGAGCACAGAAATCTCGGATAAGTTAAGGGATCTTGAAAAGCAAACAGGAGGCACTGTTTGCAAAAGTACATTTTAGATTTCGAGTAAACGCCGAACTCTGAACGATCGCGTTTTGTTATTTACGTAAATTACTCGCGCGTGTATCTCGTTCGGATAGTCAAAATTCGAGATAAAGATAGAACCAATCACGGATAAGATCGTTTATGTAATGTGTGTGTACGTGTATGTACGACGACATTTTAACGTTGCTAGGTATGAACGTAAAAGCTCGAGTTAGTGTGAATCGCACACTGCAAGCACCCTTACATAAGGCTTTCTCGGTAACCGTAAACGTTCCAACAAACTTCTGATAAAAACTGCACCTTGTATACGATTCGGATTACTTCGTTGAATTTTACGAAAGGATCAGAATTTACAATTATACCTGGGAATGTCTCTTTTTTTTACATCCGAGCAAATGTTAGAAGCACGTGAACTCGAGCCTTGGAAGCGAAAATTGACGTCAAACCGTTATCAGCTACATTTTTCGCGACGAACATCGTTTACTGAAAGAATCGATCTCAGATATAAGGTGCAGAACGAGATATCGTCTATCGATCGTTGTTAATTGACAAAATTCTGATAGTACGGTGAAAACTTATTGAAATAGAGAATTAGAGGCATAGAAATATAAGAATACGGAGATCTGAAAATATATGTAGAAATATGAAGATATAATGATACATTGATTTATGAATCAGGAGACATAGTGATTTAAGAATATGGCGATCTGAAAGTCTAACGGTCTAGGGATCTTGGAATCTAGGAATATAGGGTTCCAGAGATACAAATATCTGGAAATGGGAATCTGTGTTTAAAGATATTTTCGATGTAACACACGTGTTTCACTTTTGTGCTCTAGATATATGATCATTATTCGAAAATAGAAGTTCCTGTTTGCAGATAGTATAAATTTTAGGGAACATATTCATCACGACCGTCGTGAAAATTCAATTCAGTCAAACTGCATCAAACGATTCAATTATCGGACGACGAGTATTTATCTCCTACCAACACTGCTGGGATTAATAGAAAATAAATTCCGGTTCGATGATTACGTTTGTTGCAGTAATAAATTTCCTCGTTAAATCGAACGACTGGAATTTAACATCGGGTTTATTTAAATTGTAGAATAAATAATTATTTTGGCTTTCGGAGACGCTGTCTTAATAACGTAACAACCGAAACATCGTGCCGTCTACGCGTTAATTACTTTGTCAGGTTAAGTCGATCGTCAACTTACTTTCGGGAAAAATTAGTGCTCGTATCAAGGAGATGCTCGTGCGCTTCTTTCTTGATCTGACGTCAATGGCACGATCGTCACAGATATAACGGAATACATAACAATAAAAACACAAGTTTTGCTTCACGTAATTATCACCGTGCAACTTGTTGATCGTTATCAGCTCTTCTCCGATTACTTTCAGGCTTACCCAACGAACTGAGCCTTTTCTGGCAACAATATCCATGGGCTTTAGGAGTCGGTCTTTGCAAAATCAGAGCATACGTGTCGGAAATGTAAGCAACGTATCGGAAGTTTCCAGGTCGAAGTTTAAATTGTATAGTTTAGACTCTAGATGGTTAGCCTGATTCCGGGGACCAAATGCAGCTTCCGAATATCGATAATTATGACAGAAATTAACCAATTATACATTCGAATATTGGCCCTTTAACTCGAACAAAGTATAATTAGTCACACAAGCACGTGACTAGTAATTTAATTTCTGCAGTAATTATCGATCTTAAAACGCTTTGACTCAAATACAACTCCAATATTCCAGTGTATAGTTAATCACACAAGCATGTTATTAATAATTTAATTTCTATTGTAATTATCGATTATAAAAGCTATGTTTGGTCCCCACGTATTAAACAAAATTTCAATTTCAAAAAAAATTTGAGTCAGAAAGATAATGTTAATGTTTGAGTCAGAATACAATGTGCAACGTAATTAAATAAGAAATGTAATGTGATAGACAAACATTCGGTCAAACTAGAATTTACACTTCGGCTAGGGTTCTAGTACATCTATCAATTTTTAGATTAAATCAAGATTAAAATAGCCTGATTCGAGATGTTACTTCTGCCTGCCAGGTCGTCTTACGTATCGGTTCTTACTATAGTGGCCTTCTCCATGGAACGATATTTGGCTATTTGTCACCCGCTACGAGTTTACACGATAAGCGGTCTCAAAAGACCGATACGTTTCATTTTGGCTGCCTGGTCGATCGCGTTGGTCTCGGCAATACCGTTCGCAATTTACACGGAAGTGAATTTGGTCGAGTATCCACCAGGTCGTTCAAACGATTCCTTCGTATCTCTCACGAATAATAAAGAAAGTAAGAATGCTTTAATGACCATGAATGATTATTCAGGTTCTGGAAACTATTCAGCCGATTCGGCGATTTGCGCGATGCTTCTGCCATACATGCCAGGTTTCCCTCTGTACGAGTTAAGCACCATCGTGTTCTTCCTGGTGCCGATGCTCATCATCCTCATTATGTACACGAGGATGGGCCTCAGGATCAGAGACAGCACGAGGGACACGTTGAACTCGGTGGTACACGGCGCGATTCACGGTGACACGAAACAGACTCAGTCCAGGAAATCCGTCATCAGAATGTTGAGTAAGTGTATCGTTCTTTATCCCTCAGTGTCACATTTCCACCAACAGCATACAAAATGTGGCATCAATTGTTTCCATAAAAACCCAACCACTGTATCGTTTCTGCATAACATTCTAGGTTCTTCAGGAACGTATTATGCTTCGTGTTTGAAACGTTTATCTCAGTTAATTTCGATTCAATTTATTTCAAGACCCAAGGAGCACTGTCTCTAAGAATATCTAGATCTAGCGATAGTCTCACCGACTACAGCTACAGTTGCACGAACCTGACAGTACGATTTCGTGCACAAATCGTGTAAATTATGACAATACGTTGTTACAGGCGCCGTAGTGATTTTATTCTTCGTATGCTGGGCACCGTTTCACGCTCAGCGACTGTTGTACGTTTACGCTCAGGACTCTGACTACTATCCGGACCTGAACGAATGGTTGTACATTTTGAGCGGGTGTCTCTACTACTTCAGCACGACCGTGAACCCCATTTTGTACAATTTAATGAGCATAAAGTACCGGCACGCGTTCAGACAAACGATATGCTGCAAAACGAGGAGGGCAGGTGGAAAAAGTTGGACAACCAGGAACTCCGACAACTGCCGCAGCGAATCCAACGGGAAGATACGCAAGTCGAGTTACAACACAATCAGGTATCGACGTCGGGACGCGATTAACCCTCAACGAACGAATGCCGTCAGATTCGCGGCACAATGAATATTGCAAAAAAATCATGTACTATCATATATCAATATTTATATATTTTATATACATATATGTTTATATTTATATTCTATATACATTTATATATTTATATTTCATATATATTTATGTATTTATATTTTATCTATATTTATATACATGTTTATATATTTCCTTTTTTTTGATTTGTTGAAATATCACGTCACGTACAAGTACATAAGTAATTGTTCATTTTTCCCTTCAATTTTCTATCTTGTGCAAACACATTGTAAATCTATAAAAAATAAATTTACAAATTTATACAAATGTAAATATTACGTACTTACATATATCTATTCGTTTATTTCAATCCCCGTTATTTTTCTGTAATATTCACGCATCTGTTCATATACTATCTACTCTTGGAATAAGGGCGATATTAAATTATACATTTTTTCTCGTTCTACGAGCAATTAATTGGTTAAAATTCCGTCCATCTGCTGCTCGTTGTACTAGAAAAACGCTCTCGTTCGTTAAGGGTTAATATTTTATAAATTATGTTTCACCGCGTATCGACGTACGATGTGGTTTCTTGTTTCAGGTACACTATCAGCCAGGCGAAAGAAATGTTTCGATTCACAGCCAGCCGGGAGAACGTGGACAAAGACGGGAATATGAATGATAACGTGTCTCGTAAATCTTGCACGTTAAGAAAAGAAGACTCGACGTCTAAACCGCTTCTCGATCGAATACACTCCGGCGTACACGAACAAAGTAGCAATTCAAGCTCCGCGTGCAACAAAGAAACAGAGAAATCCATGTCCACGACCAGCAGTTCTTTATGATGTGTGCACCGAGAAGTTTTAACGGTTTAAATTGTTCGAGCGTTACGTGATCGCAAAATTGCGAGGGATCGTTGTAAATAATTGCGGATTTACCGATCGTAACGTTTCTGTGCGTATTATTTATTTTCTGAAGGGAAAGTATGTACAGTCGTGTCGTTTTTAAGTTAATTTGTACTCGATCCTGGAGGCTACGTATTTAATAAAAATTTTACCGATTGGTCACGAGACATTTGTTAGTCGTTTAAGCTGGCAACAATTGGGAATCTCTTTGATGCGGTTGCATGTAACCTTGTCCCGTTATTGTACCAACGGTTTGCTTATGTAAGCATTCGGGAAACTTTTGTTTGGAAATGTGAACTAGTTTTATTTCCATCTTTTTGTTGCTGTAACTTCAGCTACATACGAAAACCGTGAACGGAGCGAATAAAAATAATTTCTTATCGAGTAAAATGTAGATCGCATGACGCAGAATATTACAGAGACGAGCTTTCTAGGAGTTTGGAGACCTATATAAGCAATACGAACTAAATTCGCCTCGTTTCGTCGCACTTTTCCAATCTCTGTCTATTTCATACTTCTCCGATCAGAGTTCGTGTACTGTTTCAAAGGAAACTTCATAAACAGAGCGCAATTAAAAGGCGACTTCGCGCCGTTTAACGTTTCAACTGATCGCAACTATTCGGAATTATTAATAACGTCGGACAAAGTTAATTAAACACTGTTAAAAACTCATATTTAACTTAAAATTGTATTCTAGAGCGTCAGGTTCGAATAAATGAAGTTTTAATACAGTAATATCCGAATCTCATTATTTCGGGACCTTATTCGATCGGTCGATGATATCAACATTATATGTCGATCTCATAACGTATTCAACGATTCTGCGTTGTTTCGAGTTTGAGTTGGCAAAATGAAAAGTGTAACCTAAATCATCCTTTCCTATTTATTCCATCATCGATAAAAAGATGTCAGAAACGATATCTCGAGAGCGGGAGAACTACGATGTACATTCTTTTAAAGTTTTTATATTTCGCCGGAAAACAGATTGTGTTCATAGCGATCGAGTGTTTCGTTTCGATATATCATTGCGTTCTCTGGCCGATATGCAATCAATTAAGCGGTGAAAAATCGTTACTTTGGGTAATATCGTTTTGATACCGTAACGATTATACTATTAATTAGATTCGAGTGTCGGCGTACGCGTTTCTATTGATTTTCCTCTTTCCCTTTTCAGACGCAACGTTTTTTAGTCCAATGCTTATCATTTAAAAGTTTCCTCGTTAACTGAATTAGGACAAAAACGAGGAAACGTAATGTTATTATGTCGGTACACTGTGAGAAGACGCCAAAGGTAAAACTGGAGGTGTATATGTACAAAAAAAAAGAAAAAAAAAAAATGTATAAGAAAGAAAAATTCCCTTTGCGCTCTAATGTTTCCGTTTTTGTCCACGTTCATCATAGCGTAGCTCGCAATATGAGTGTAGCTTTCGCGAGCATTTGTAAAATTTTTATATTCGGATGTATCGTACATTGTTCACCCAATTATTAATTGTTACACGACATAAATTTGCAAACTTTCTTGTCGCTTTATGAAAAAAACGTTCGTCGATCTTTTCGTAATTGAATCGAAACGAGAAAGCATTCTCGGTGTATAAATATTTCGCGACGCGAAACAATTTTTTTTATAAAATCGAAAGAAAGTTTGGGCATCTATGATGATCCACATACGAATCGGTCTGCGTATAAACGAGTATCGAATGTTCGAATATTTTTCAGTTCGTAGCCTATATTTATCTTCTTGGCACATTGATTTTAATCCTGGATTCCTATGGTCCGTACGAGGAGTTTCGCGTAAAACCGGAAGAGGATCCTATGATGCTTTGTCGTTTTTACCAGCTACATTTACCGCAACAAGCGATCCAGATCGCTCTGCGTCATCGTCCCGAAAACATGAAACATGTGTTACACCAAGCCTTGACCTATCAGCCGAGAAAACACGTAATACATTTCTTGCTTAGCAATTCGTTCGACGAAATTTCGAAAACGCTCGGAAACGGTGCGGAAGATCGTTCCACTTCTCCCGAGTATTCGTTCCAGAGATTCTTTTATAATGAGGATAGTATGCAAATGAATGCAAATCATAGTTAGAGACGAACGCCCGAAGATATAGAGACGGGGACAGATTTGCAAATGATTACTTCGCCGGATGGAAATTCTGCAGGCGTGAAACCGAAATGGAATCGAAAGTTTTCAATTGAACCGGTTAAATGTTCATCGTTCTTCGAAATTGAAATTCTTGCGATATCCGAAACGATAGCCCATTATGTTAACACTTTCATATTACCATATATTTGATATACTTTCATCGATGATTCCACGAAATAGTAAAGCGTAAAATATTCCTATTAACAGCAACGATCTCGTTCGTTTGAACATTTAAATGTTTAAACTAAAGAAAACGCAGTTGCATAAAATTATTGCGTGGAATAGATTCGTTACAAAAATGTTCTACGTTTAATTACATAAGTAATTGTTTCATTGGATATTGGAAAAGATGAGATTTCCGATACTGCGACCAAATTACAACCGACCATAATTACATGTTTTAGCGTGATTTAAGAGATCCTTTATCCCACGCGAAGGACTAGTCCGTAATAACGATGATTCCGAACGATATCGCGCGCAAGTGTCCGTTAATAGAATTTTCCTTTTATTAACATCGAGAAAAATCAGATTTAACCACCAAGTATTTCGACAATAAAGATTCACGGTTTAAGACCGTTCAAATTGATTTTCACGTACAGCGACTTAAGTAGCTCGATAAACCCGAGAAGTTCGAAAGAGCCAATCGGACGACCTTCGACATAATTTTGCGTAACCGAGTCGTTGAATTTTCGAGATACGAGATGGAAAATATGAGATGAAAATCACGAAGGTGTCCGATCCTTAACACCGAGCGTGAATTTAGGTACGCCGCGATTTACCGTCTTCTTGGAAAGTTCAATTTGCCATCTCGTTTAATTTTACCTGGCTCCAGATGCAAATACGTTCAGAAGATTATCTGGGATAGGTTCCGGCGGATCGTTACACGGCATATATCGTATTTAAGGACGAAAACGTGCTGTGATTGTCTCGCGTTATCTCATTAATGCGATCACCGACACACTTACGAATTTTTCACAGGAATTTATATTATTAATCCGTTGCGCTCCAATTGAGACTCACGCTCACCATATTGTTTAATACAGAAATTTCGAATAGGTATTTTTTTTAGCTAAATCTGTAGCGTTGAACATACAGTAACCGGCATAATACAGTGAACATCCTATTATAACCAATACAGAATATCTTAAAACTAATGTTTTTAATGAAGAAGGATACTATTATCGGGCCTTTTTGAAAGGTTCATCGTCACACCAACTAACAAAAATTAAAAAAAATATTTGCAAGTACTTGTAACTTGATTTTAACAAAACAGGTATTTTCATACATGATCACAAAAAGTGACCACCTTAGAATTTGTAACGTCTTTATTTAATTGCAAGGCGTAAACGCGATGTACTGTGCGTACGATGTAAACAGGACATAACTAACAGTTCGTTTATCTGATTATAAAAGATTGATAAATTAAATATAAATTAAGATTTACGATGTGGTCATATTTTTTGTCATATATGAAAATGTTTGTTTTGTTAAAATAAAGTTATAAGTTTTTGTTATTACAAATAGTTTTTTAATTTTTGTAATAAACTCTTGATATTTTCATTAAAAACATTAGTTTACAATTAATATTAGGGGCATAATAATTTCAAAAGAATTCATCAAATTTTTCAACCAAAAGGTTTTAGAGTTGCTACCCGTTGCCGGTAAAAATACCTTAGAGTGCAGAGGGTTAATTCACAGAGTTTTTGAAACCTAATCACCCCTCGATCGAAGATCCGAATTTTGTCGACGTTCTAAATGCAAAATTTTGGCAAAATTAGCAATTGCGTCGATGATAAGAAATTTCAGGACCGTTTATTTATGAGGAAATACAAAATTTTATGGGTTGAATTACGATGGGTTCGCGGGGGGTGAAAGTCGAGGGTTGGATGCGTAGTGGATGGGCGCGTGGTGCGAAGGTGAATAGCAGACCCACTCGAGAGACATCACTTGTCCACGGCCTGCGAACCAGTGCACTTTTAATACAACCCTTCCTAACTATCGTCGTGATATAACGTGACACTTTCGCCGATAATTTTACGGTGACGCTATTGGAACTTCATCGATCACGACAAGGGAAGATCGACGAACGAAGTCGTCGATGAAAAATGAAGAAGCTTTTGTCGGATGAAGGAAACAATCAACGGAGAGAAAAGAAAGTTTCCCGGGATGGAATACGTATTACTTTTCGAGTAATACGTTAATGACTTTGGCAAATACAAAATCGGCGATGGATTCATGGGACGTAAGATGGATTCGTGATCAACGTCTTCGGTGCGAGTGAAATTAATAAATCAATTAATTTTACTTTAATTAAGTACCGAATGTACTTTGTTTGCCAAGACCTCAACGATTAAACAAATGTTCTAATATCAATTTTCCTAGTCACCGATGTCTCTAACGAGATTCTCAACTTCTTCCATCTCTAACTTTCCCAAATTTTAATATCAAATTCTCGTTTCTAATTTCTCTTTGCATATTCATCGAAACATAGTGTTACCATCTGTTATTAGGCAATCTAATGACATAGACGCTGTTCGTGCAGCGAATACCTATTTTATTTTCAAAGTGAGGACACTTGTTGTGTGACTCGGGGAAGTACAAAAAGTAAAGTGATTTGGATTAAGTGACTAGGATACTTAAACAATGAATATGTCGGACGATTACTTGCTTCTCGTAAACAACAGTGACCGCACGATTTTAAACGAATCCGAATACGTATCATCGGTACGTGGTCCTAAGTATCTGTCTTGGAAACTGACCGTACCTGTCACCTTAGTGTACGTGATTATCTTTGTAACCGGTGTTATTGGCAATGTGGCCACATGTATCGTCATTATCAAAAACCCCAGCATGCAAACCTCTACAAATTATTATCTGTTCAATTTGGCGGTGTCCGACTTGATGTTCTTGATTTTAGGTAAGTGTATACGTAATCTTATTAAACACGTCGATACACCTTACTTTCGTTGATTCTATACTCGATTCAATAATACAATTTCGCTATATTTAATTATTTTTATGGGTGTATGTAACATGCATCAATATGTGACGATACAACGTATGACATTACCACACGTTGAATTACCTGATACGGAATTATCCAGCATGGAGATACTGAGATAGTAGAAGCTTGTAATTATAGAATGTCAAACGTACGTGTTAACGCGGTAATTATCAAAGAAAGATTTAATTAGCAGTTCATCATCCATGGCTGAATCCTTCGGTTTACGATTGCCTTCATTTTTATACGACATAAACCGACACAGTCTATTCAATAGTAGATTTTATGGGACATTATCAGTTGCAATAACCGCGGCATCATCGCGTATCGAACGTTAATTACCGTCTAATGGCTCATTCGACCTTCATCCCAATCGATATATATCGTTACGATCTTATTTGTATCCACGCTGGGGACGTGATCCCGTTGAATGGATTTATTTGCATCCGCAAATGGCCTCACAGTTAATTTATATCCACTGATTCCGCCCTCTTGTCCCGAACTCGTTTGCCCGTTTTCTTTTTTTTTTTATCATTCGGTCGGTTAACGAAGACCGCTTTTAATTTTGGTCCCGTTCGCGGTAAATCGAGTCGACCAAGCTTAAATAAAGTTTAAATAGAAAGAGTCCACGGTAAGAGAAATATTTATTGCGAAGGAAAATGCTCCCGTATGAAATTATTGAACTCTATTTACATTTCTCCTTTGGGTGTGCATTTGCATTATTGAATCGGCTGTTTGGAACACGCTCTTCCGTTCTCTCGTTAGTTACAGATGTCTCGATTATTTATAAATAGATCGATCTGCCCTAGGAAATCGAACGACCGTGTAAATTCCAACGGAAACGACGTTTATCTCCTCGTTATTGTTTTACGAGCGTCTTATCTGGATATTAAGTCGCCGTGTAACGTGTAAATAGTCGATTTCAAGGCACCGACTGCCTGACACTGATTTCATGACGCAAAAGTGACGCGAAGTAGCACTTCTGGTATATGAACTTGAAACTTCAACGTCGAGGAAAATAGAAACCCCTCGTCAACGTTGCTGCTACAAAACGGAGTGGTTACACGCAACACCGGATAAATTATCACAAAATCGTGCAGTTGATTTCGAAACAAAATTCTATTATACAATTTCCAATAAAATTCTAATTTGTAATCTACGTAATTGTAATCTTTTAATCTATGCAACGTTGATTCGAAACGTTAATAAATATACGATTGAATATAATAAATGTACGATATTTATAATAAATATAATAAATATGTGATATATAAAACAACGACTGCAAGATGTTTCGCGTAAAGATTGACACGCGTGTAACAGCGTATGTGATTCTGCGATACGCGTATGAAATTCGTCGGTAAAATGTCCTTACTATGAAACGTAAGATACGCGAAAGCGTGAAACTGAATTGTAAACGGTGCGCGGCCGACACGCGTGCTTTCCATTATCCAGTGAATTTATTCGCCGTTCCGTTGCTCGTTTTCCGTTCGCAAATTCCTAACGTTTTCTGCACGACATATATACCGCACGGTATATTTGTTGTTACGTTTTCCATACTTAATGCCGCGTACGATATATTACACGTGATCGCGAGGCGCGAGGCAAATTTCCCATTATTTATGTCCTATCGTCGTATATCACTTTTCCATTACGCCACTCTTATCTACGACGATCTCGATTTTATATACAATATGTATCACGGAACGCGAATAGCTGTTGCTATTGAAATTCTGTTTGGTTGCACATATTTTTCTCACGAGCGAACGAACGTTCGATCCGTCTTCGGTTCCCGACAGAAAACACCGTATATTATGTTATTATCAAAGTGTTTCTGTTCGAAGATTCGTATTGTATTAGATGGAGTCATAAGTAATTTCCGCTTTTTTTATCAGACATTTATTTCTCTTTCATTGAATAACAAAATTATATTAACTTATTATGTATTCGCCACTGTTATGTATGACCTTCTTCTGTCTTCCTGGCAGTTCATCCATTCCTTCCTTGTAAAATGTCGTTGGTTTGGACTGGAAGAAATTATCGACAGCCTGACTGACTTGCTCTTCGGAATTAAAGCTTTTTCCAGTCAAAAGGTTTTGTAAAGAACAGAAAAGGTGGTAGTCTGTTTTACCACACCCACCTTACTCCCCGGATCTTGCACCCACAGACTACCACCTTTTCTGTTCCTTTTTGACCAGAAAAACCTATAATTCTGAAGAGCAAATCAGTCAGAAAAATCTGTCGAAAATTTCTTCCATTTCACACAAACCACGTTTTACAAGGAAGGAATTGATAAACTGTCAGGAAGATGGGAGAAGGTCATACATAACAGTGGCGAATACATAATAGATTAATATAATTTTGTTATTCAATGAAAGCAAAATAAATGTCTGATAAAAAAAAGGAAGTTACTTATGACTCGATCTAATAGAACGTCGATAAAGATCGACATGGGGCTTGATTCTTAACGATCCTGCACGAGTTTCGTACGCCACGTTGTTGCGGTGTACATAAACGTTGCATTAATTAAACCGCATTCGGGGCGAAGATAATGGCTGACATATTTCGCAATAAATGGGACCGCGTGAAATTTACTGGCCAAGTCAACGACTCGAACGATACGACTTATTGGTGTAATTACATTAAGAAAGTGCCATGTTCCGTGTTGCCACTCCGAATGAATGATATTCGAAACTCGCGTCTTCGAGAACGTAAAAGACACGAACGCGTTTCGTTTCAGTTTCGTCTCGTACGCTTTTAATTTTCTGCGATTTCATTTTGCTCGTACAAAACAACCGTCCCTATTTAATTAGCAATTCTTTGAACGGTACACCGATAAAAGAGTCATAGAACGGACGATGAAATGCACTTTCGTAAATTCATTTCATCGGGTACGACCGAACCATACCGTCTTTCATATCGATAAAAGATTCTTTCAATTTCTCTTTTTTCAGGCTTGCCGCACGAACTGAGCGAATATTGGGAACAATACCCATGGAAATGGGGATTGGTTATGTGCAAATTACGAGCGTACATCTCCGAAATGTGAGTCGATCCAACGGATTCGCTAGGTGAACACGTTTATCGATGGAAGTTCGTACATTAAGAGTATCACGTGGTCTTTTTTCTCTGTTTGTTGAAGCTGCTCTTATGTGTCGGTGTTAACTATAGTGGGATTCTCGATAGAAAGATACATGGCGATTTATCATCCACTTCGGCAATACAGCAGCGGTCTGAAACGATCCATGCGATTTATCTTGGTTGCATGGGTGATAGCTTCCTTTTCAGCTATACCGATCGCTGTTTACATCAATCTCGATTTCGTTGAATATCCACCAAGTGAGTTTCCTCGTCTATTCATCTTCGTCGTTCTCTCGAGGAATGTTCATAATGCTTTCTTTTTTTTAATTTGAAAATCGATATGTTGGAGATATCGGAACAAACGAGTTAGCGATTGGTACTCGGTTACTGTGTGCTCCTTTCGAAATCTGGAATATCGATTTAAATCGTTCCTGTTTCGATCGAAAATTTACCGTATCAATTAACATCGAACCAATGGCGCAATCAATACATAGATACACTAGTAGAATGAACAGTAATCACAAATTCTACAGTCGAAAACACGGTACAACGAGGAAAATCGAGAACGGCGATCTAACGCATACGGGACAAGCGCGGACAATCGTTTTCCAATCTATTCGATGTATGCGAATGTGTATGTATGTACTTCGAAACTGTGTTTCAAAAAAATGCGTCTCCCTTTGTATCACTTCACCTATTCGTGTATGGGAGCCTAGATTTATCTATGTTTATATTTATCTATGTTTTGATATGAATTCGACACGATTTGAGGATATAAAATGGAAAATATTGTATTTTGAGATCGTGCAAATTTGTCAGATAGTTTATCGTTTTCTGTTTTCAGAATCGAACCGGTACTCGAACGAGTCCGCGATCTGCGTGATGAAAACTAATGACATACCTAAACTTCCTCTGTACGGGCTCAGCTGCTTCCTCTTCTTTCTGTTGCCGATGGCGTTCATCGCAATATTTTACACGCGGATATGCCTGCGAATACAGAACGACAGCCTCGTCCAAAACGTTGAAGGATCTGTTCACGGTGAAACTAGGCAAGCTCAGTCACGGAAAACCATCATCCGAATGCTCAGTAAATGTTCAAATCTTAACCAAACAATTCTCTCGTATCTCTTTTGTGTCCTTAGAATTTCAATTTTGCGCGTGTACCATCCAGCTTACTTTATCTTGCAGACAAACATGAAGAAATTTTCAATTCCGACGAGACAACGCGCACTTATTTCTTCTAAAATTTTGTATTATCGAAGGTCGCGTTTATCGAACAGTAAACTGCGAGATGATTTACATCTTACTGTTATTAATGTTTGATACGAATGATAATTCGAAGCGAACTTGTTGATGATTCGATTCAAGGACGGATTAGTACGTCGGATATTCTATGTGTTACCGATTCTACGCTCTGATGGTTCGACGATTGAAATATCGACGCGTTACTGATCCTGCATGCTGATGGTTCAACGACTGAAATATCGACGCGTTGAGAATTTAACGAGCTGAAAATTCAATGCATTGATAATTATATTCCGTGAAAATTCGATGCGTTGACAATTCGTCACGCTATTAATTTTACGCGCTCATAATTCGGACTTGGACAATTTCATCATTGATAATTCGATCTGTATAAATGTAATTTGTACTCGTAACTCTAGCTTGTAAATGTACCATGTAACTCCATATTCGCGTCACTCTATACTCATGTAACTCGAAATCGACCACACTAAATATACAAAATGTCTTTACAAAAAAAAATTGCACGATAAAATTTAGATGTACCTCAAAATCAATGTATAAATAAATATATAAATATAAGAGTGTATATACTCTTCGATAGCTCATACAACCAGCTTATCGTTTGCAATGAGATATTAATATTCTCACGAAAAATTGATCTATATATTTTTTTTTGATTCACAGGTGCAGTGGTAATAACGTTCTTCATCTGTTGGGCTCCGTTTCACGTTCAGCGAATACTATCCGCATACAATATCGGTACACCGGATATACATCGATGGCTATATCCGCTCACCGGTTGCCTATATTACTTCAGTGCAACCATAAATCCGATTCTCTATAACGTGATTAGTGCCAAGTATCGAAACGCTTTTAAGGAGACGTTTTGCTGTTCATCCAGCAACCATATCAGCAGGTTCGGTGTTAGTAGCGTGAGACTTTCGAGCACGGTTTTAGCTGCTGGAACCAAAATCGAATCTCAAACGTTTCCTATGAGGTAAGCTTAACCCTTTGCACTCGAGATGCGACTTTTAAATCAGAAAGTTTGGCAGTTGCTATTTGCCAACGGTACAGATGCTTTCGAGTGCAAAGGGTTCGATGTAACTAACAAGTTCTTAAACTAACAAGAATGTTTAATGATCATTATTCGAATGTAGTTATTAATTACGTTTTCAAACTTTTCTATCGAATACAGACGTGCAGGGTCGAAGCTGGTTAAGAACAATTTACACACGGTGGTTTGACTAAACCAGAACGATGGAAACGGCGAAAAGAAATTCATCGCGAATGATCCATCGAATAACGAAATGATCGACGAAATGATCGAGGAAAGTTGTACAGGAGAATCGAAGAAACTATCGTCCATAATTTATACGAAAATATACGAACCGAGGAGTCAAATGTCTGACGATGAAAGCGTTTTGAACGAGACACTTATTTGATCGATGTTATATTTATACGTTAAAAATAATCAGGATCAGGGTTCGATAAATGCGTGGAATGTTTTGATATTCTTAATTTATAAGAATGTGTGCTTAGCGTGTTTCGTCACGTTATAAAACCTTGTGCTGTAAACCTTTATAAAATTCCCTTATGAAAAAAACCAAGCTTCCATCCCCCTCGAAAAATAGTATTCACCTATTTATCCGAAAAATTCCTGTGTGGCTAGGAACTCGGTGAAAATCTGGATGTTATATGTTTTCTACAGCCGATCGAATATTATGCAGAAGGTCGTTACTCCTGAGACGTGTTTTGAAAATGTTGGAGGTCGAACGCAACGTATGATACTCTGCGAGTCAATCGAACTGCGAAACGATTTTATGGAAATTTCAAGAACTGTTGGAAATAATTTTCTAGCTGGAGTAGGAACCGCAAGATTGTTACTACGAAATTCCAGCTGGGATTAAAGGAAGAGATTCGTAGGAATAAATGTGTACAAATGTTAGTAATTTATTAAGTGAAGCAGTGTGATTAAATCGGTGGTTTGATGGTATGCTAAGACTGACGGTACTATGCATGTAACTTGACAACTATAACGATTACAAGACGACAGCAACAACTATAATAACATTTCCGCAATCGCGTACCGAGAGATTTATCAACGACAGCCCTCTGTATCGAGACAATGTTAATCGATTGTGAATTTATAAAACGTATGCGTGGATCTAGAATTGTTTATCAAATAAATAGTAATTAATACGCGTTTTTTATTTACCTGTATGAGCAGTCGATGTCAAGAATGAATAGTTCAAGCGTTTTTAATTAGGAAAACCTGTGGATTTTTGAAACTCGCGGAAGATCTTCTCAGGAAGAGTGTAGAGATGAAGCAGAGAAAGTAGGGTAATAAAAACTCTTCATCAGAGTTTTCTTGCCGGGTGGATCGATGGACAATATATAACGTGGAACCACCCATTGGACTCTACTTTTTTGCCACCTTGCTGTTAATACCCCCACGATTAATGGCGACTTAGGATGCGATGTCAGAAAAGAGGTTCACATCGTCGGCTAAAGTCTTTGTAAATCTTTGTAAGATATCTGACAATCTTTATTTAAAAAGGAAATAAATCTGCCATTTCGGACGATATAAAATCTCGGTGTGTAATTACTTTACCGGAACCGATGTAGTTAACACTAAACCTACCAAAGAGGTCAAAATGACCATTTAACAAGTTTCCAATTTTAAGTTACAAAGTATGTGAGGTGACTTTTTTGAAAATCGTGTTGATTTTCATCAAGATAAAGAATTAGCGTGTACACTAATTTGTATTTTCCGATTCCTTTATTTATTTTTAAACTTCATTTTTAATTTCAAAATAAAGTTTAGTGGTAAGTGTTTAGCATGGTGTAACAGCGCTTGGAAAACAACGATGTAATCGGATCAGGCTACTTAAGGGAAGTTTCGTGGCAATAATAGCGAATCGCAGTTGGATGGAACTGTTTTGGTTTTACCGAGACTTTTATCGTTGTCGAGTACATCTTTTATCGTTGCAAACTTACATTTAGTAGCGTGACTCTCAGTTGTAAAACGAACAGTTCCTGAAGTTGGTGGAAACACCTCCGGGCGATCTCGGTTAACGCCAACGTAACTTCGAACAGTTTGCTTTTTCTTTATCATTCTCTTGCTGAATCAATCGTTCGCTCTAATCGACGAACAACTTACTTCGTGTTAGGAACTTTAAAGAAGTATCTAATTGATGCATTCGATCAATTTTCTTGATCGCGTAAGTATTACGAGAAAGTAATATCAACGTTTGTATCACGGATATTTTAACGTTTGTTTCATCCTGACCTACGTGTTTATTCGAATGTAACGAACTAAAATAACTTAAGAGGAAAAAACGATATCGAATTGTAATATAAATAGTATAAATTTAAATTTCATTACGTGTTTATAATAATAGGACGAAATAATATTTGTTCGTATTCGAAAAAAAGGAAGTACAACAATTTCGGAGAAACTGCACACATGAAAGTAAAAAGAGAAATAAAAATTATCATAATTTAATGAACATTTGTTCAAACAGTTAAAATTAATATTAAAAAAAAATGGAAAATTTACTATCATATATTAATATCAAAGCTTAATAAGTTAAACAAAAATCTACGAACAATATTAAAAATTATTTATTTCTTATAATAATTGATATCAAAATAAATTAGTTAGTAATTAATCGCAAGTGAAAAATTATACAACAAATAATAATACAATAATTAATAAATATTTCGCAAGAAACGCACGCGTAAACGTGATAGAAATAATAAATGTTAATAAACATAACAATAATTCGATAAATAAATAATTGAGAAATTAAAAATTGTCAATAAAATTAATTTCAATATAATAATTATAAAATATTTTATGTTGTATCCGTGCGAAAAACTCGTGAAATTAATAAATTTTAATAGCAATGTAATAAAAATTAAATAAATAATTATAATATTCAAAATCTTAATATAATAATTCTCAGTTTGCAACGTGGTAGAGCCCGTTGTGGAACCTCACGGTTGACTGGGCACCGCGGATTAACTATTGTAGTTCGCGGCTCGGGCTCGATCAAGGACGAACATAAACAGTTTGTTCGCTGCTGCCACTGACGTCGGGTCACCCGTTTGATCAAATAACGGTACGAGTCGATTACCGATTTTAAGTTCATCTACGTATTACCTAGTGTATCAGTGCAAGTGTTTAATGTGTTTTAACAAGTGTTTGTGCATACATACGGGGGTGTTATAACACGTTTTATAATGTGGTTCACCACGTGTCACAGTGTTTAATAGTGTGTTACTACATGTGATTGTGTATGCATATACGGACATATTAGTGCGTTTTACGGTGTAGTTATCTACGCGTTTTAGTACGTTTTTGCAAGTGTTTTATAGTGTTTTGTGGTGTAGTTACCTACGAGTTTTGACACATTTGTGCAAGTGTTTTATAGTGTTTTACGGTGTAGTTACCTACGTGTTTTAGTATGTTTGTGCAAGTGTTTTATAGTGTTTTGTGGTGTAGTTACCTATGAGTTTAGACACGTTTGTACAAGTATTTTATAGTGCTTTGTGGTGTAGTTGCCTACGTGCAGTGACATATTTTTACAAGTGCTTTGTAGTGTCGTACGGTGTAGTTACCTACATGTTGTGACATATTTTTACAAGTGCTTTGTAGTGTTGTACGGTGTAGTTACCTACGAGTTTTGGCATATTGTTGAAAGTGTTTTATAGTGTTGTACGGTGTAGTTGCCTACGTGCAGTGACATATTTTTACAAGTGCTTTGTAGTGTTGTACGGTGTAGTTACCTACATGTTGTGACATATTGTTGAAAGTGCTTTGTAGTGTTGTACAGTGTAGTTACCTACATGTTGTGACATATTTTTACAAGTGCTTTGTAGTGTTGTACGGTGTAGTTACCTACGTGTCGCGACATATTTTTACAAGTGGTTTAGTGTGTTGTGCAGTGTAGTTAACTGTGCATTGTGGTATACTTTCTAAAATGTTGTATCTCATTTTACGGTGTGATTACCTAAAAGTTCCAACATACGTGTAAAAATTTATTACCGAGTTTTGTGGTCTACTTAATTCCTCGTAGTTCTGCATGCATACATTTGTTTTGTAACATCTGTTTGTGTACTCGATATTTTAAAAGTTACAAAAGCTTGTTTCTTGCATGTTTGCATGAATAAATTTGAATACGTAGATAAAATATATGTTATGCAAAATTCAAATAAAGCGGTTTACTAATTGTTGTGATTTTTTTGTTTTCAGAAGGTTACTTCCAACCTCCACGGACTAACTGCCTGATCTTGATCGCACGGAAGCAACGATCGTGTATCAACCTCTACGATATGCTGCCTTCACGACATGCTGCCTTCACGACATGCTGCCTCCAGGACATGCTACCTCCACGGCGTGCTGCTTCCACGATGTGCTGCCTCCAAGATGCGTTGACCGTAAATCGAGTGCAGTGGTGCAAGTCAGCGATCGGTGAGTCGCATGATTTACGGTTCCTCCGGTTCCCATCATGTCGTAGGACGAATGGTCCGAAACGGCACGGGAACCGGTTGTATTTTTATATTTTCGAGCGAGCATAGTGACCACGACTGTACGATCGTGCAAAATTCGTACACACTATTTCCTTGTGAACTTCATTTATTAGATCAGGATAGGGTTTTCTTGTACATCGCGTTTAAACTCACTTACGAATCGATACATAAACTTCGATGCTACATAGAAGTCGGATGACCCTCCGACTTCACGGTAGCTTGATGATCGATTCACTTCCAATTTTTCCGTACACGCGAACTCTTTTCAAACTTACACATATGTACAAGAAAGTTTCGCGAGTGACAGATTTCGATATCAAAGTTAATTGCCATTGAACACTTTCGGTTACTTAGCGAATATACTTTGATATTAGAAATCTGTCGAAAAATGATAATACCGATACACGTAGACTTTTGTGGAAGCGTTCCTCAATTTTTCATTTTCAAATATAAAGTTATATTCTTTGGAGTGAACGCTTCATTAGCATGTTATTAATCACGGTTTTTAGCTCAGGATTTTCAGCACACATGAAGAAAACTGGTACGTGAATATATTGTGGCCGTGTTCATTTTTATGCTCGATACTCGTACGCGTGCTTAGATGCTACTCGCACGAGTTCGGGCAGGTGGGCACGGTTTAGCTTTAAGTTGTTTCGGCGATCGACAATTTGACAGTGAATTATACTCGACACAAGTTACACGTGTGTGTGTGTGTGGTTAGGTCGTGGACCTTGTGTCGATTAGAAATTACATTAATTCATTATAAAATCACGAATTTGCAAAATGCTATCAAAAGATGCATATAGAATCAATATAATTGAATTGCAAAATTATAAAAGTCGAGTAAGAGCACGTTTGAAATTTATATAAATCGAATGACATCGAATTAGAATATTGTACATATTGAGTAATTACGAAATTATTATGACATGCACATATTACATTAAATATTCGAAAGAATAACGAAATGAAATATGTCGATGTTGAATCAATGTTCACTGTCGATTGTCGATCGATTTCAGCGAAAAAGGTATGAAACATTAGAGTGTGAATGTAGTATTGAACTCGGGTGTCGGAGACGTCCCGGGACGTACTCCCTAGGAGTAGGCATTTTTGCACCCGGGTGGTTGTGTGAGAACCGTGGAGTGTGTTTTTGTGAGAATGGTCTTTGCCAATTTTTTAAATATAGCGTCAGGCAGGCAGGTAGCTTACTTCTGGTGTGATTGAGTTAGTTTTTAAGTAGGTAGGGCCAGAGCAAGCATTCATGTTTCTCTGTCCTCCGTAAAACACACGTGAGATGCTTGTATCTGGAGTGTAAAAGACGAAAAATCGAGAAGAGAAAATCTAAATGCGACTTAATCGTATTTAATAATACTCTCTTGAACTCGATTGTTCGTAAGGCCAAGCCTTTTAGATTATAAGTCGCAGTCGTGGTGCTAGACCCGATTGCAAAAATGAAGTATACAGTGCAGTGAAGTGAAGTGAAGTGCAGTGAAATTAAATAAATATTCTGCTCGGATATTCTTTTACGGACAGCGCATTCTGAGAATCGCTGGTCGTATAAATTTCAATTTTCTTTTCTTTCGTAAAGTAACGAATTTGTGTCATATATATTACGTAAAATTTTGATCTCGTTCTTGACGATCGAAGGAAATCGATAGCGGCTCATTTTTATTTCTATAAAAGTGTCCGCTGTCCGTTTCTCGAGATCGATCGACAACGAAATCGAAAATTTATGTAATTAATATCAAAGCCAAAGAACGTCCGAGTTACCGTAAAATTTCGCGAGTGAATTTTTGTGAGGCTGCCAGCCGAAGAAAGAAGAGGCTATATGCCGAAGAGCCCCGGCAAAATTTGCCAAAGAAGAGGGGAACTATCAATGGCTGTCCATCTTAGGATGGAGAGTCATTTTGTCACTATGCTCGCTATTATTTTTCTGTATTTTATGTGTGTGTTTTTTTTGGCGGTACGAAAAGGATCGTCAAACACGCTTTGCTCGAACTTGACGAGCACACGATCATCGGCTCGCGATTTTATTACGAATTTTGAGAATATAGAATCACGTCGCGATTTTATTACGAATTTTGAGAATATAGAATCACGTCGCGAATTTTATTACGAACTTTGAAAATGTAGAGTCTCGTCGCGATTTCATTATGAACTTTGAAAATGTAGAATCACGTTGCGATTTCATTGCGAACTTTCAAAATGTAGAGTTACGTCGCGATTTTATTACAAACTTTGAGAATGTAGAATCACGTCGCGAATTTTATTACGAACTTTGAAAATGTAGAGTCACGTCGCGATTTTATTACGAATTTAGAAATTTTTATATCACGCCGTGATTTTGATCGAGATTAGCGATTCTCGAAACATGCCGCGATTTTATTTTCAGCTTTGAAAATATAGTATCCTCGAACGCGTTTTGCTCGAACTTGACGAGCACACGATCATCGATTCGCGATTATATTGCGATCTTGAAATTTTCATACCACTTCGCGATTTTGATCGAGATTTGCGATTTTCGAAACCTGCCGCGATTTTATTTTCAGCTTCGAAAATATTGCATCACTTCACGATTTTATTGCGAACTTTGACATTTTCATATCACATCGCGATTTTATTACGAACATTGAAATTTTCATATCCCTTCGCGATTTTATTGCGACCTTCGAAAGTGTTGTATCGCGTCGCGATTTTGTTACGAACTTTGAAAATATTAGGATCACGTCGAAAATTTGTTACGATCTTCGAAAATGTAGAATCACGTCGCGATTTTATTACAATATTTGAAAATATAGAATCACGTCGCGATTTTATTACAATATTTGAAAATATAGAATCACGTCGCGATTTTATTACGGCCTTCGAAAACATTGTATCGGGTCGCGATTTTGTTACGAACTTTGAAAATTTAGAATCACGACGCGATTTTATAAGAGTTTTGAGAGTTCCGGAACTCTCCGCGATTTTATATTCTTCTTTCCACTCATTACTTTAAAAAATATCAATTATTCTTACTCCCTAAACCCCTGTATATCATAAATGGTAAGAAATCTGCAATCCCTTTAGAATGGTAATTGTACTTTCGTTTCAAATTTCGATGATATGTTCCGCTGTGCTTCGATCGTTATTCCATTCAATCTTTCTACATACGTTTTTCAGTTTCGCGATTTTGTTTGTCAGGTTGTTAGGTTATTTCTTCCCTCGCGAGTTCGCAATTTTCATCGCGTTTTCTATTCTCGAATGTTTCGCTTCGAATAGAGAAAAATTTCGCTCCTCTTCCGTCGATTTCAAATCTTAATAATATTTTGGACGTTTCAGATTTTGGTAAGTTTTTACATTGTTCACCCTTTCCAAATCCGCAATTTTCATTGCGTTTTCTATTTAAATTGTACTGTATCGAATAAAGCAAAATTTCACTCCTTCTCCTACAACCACCATTCTTAATAATATTTTGTATGTTTCAGATTTTGGTTTTTGGTAAGTTTTTACATTCTTCACTCTTACAAAATCCGCAATTTTTATTGCGTTCACTATTTAAATTGTTTTGCATAGAATAAAGAAAAATTTCACTCCTTCTCCTTCAACCTCCTTTCTTAATAATATTTTATACGTTTCAGATTTTTATTCTTGGTAAGTTTTTACATTCTTCATCATTCCAAAATCCGCAATTTTCATTGCGTTTTCTATGTAATAGATTCTGTATCGAACGAAGAAAAATTCCCCTTCTCCTTCAAGCTCCTTTCTTAATAATATTTTGTACTTTTCAGATTTTCGTTTTTGGTAAGTTTTTATGGAGCTAAAAATAATTGTCAATTAGGATTCTGAAAACTCTTAGAGATTTTATGTCGTTCATGGAAATTGTCCCGATCTATCGAACCCTTCAGGAATTTTATTTCGAGTTCTGAAATTTTCTTATCTGTCCTTAATTCTGGTATCTCTCTGATTTTATTTCAACGTCCGAGATTTTCGTACTAACTGTGCCTTTCTTCGAGTTCTGAGATTTTCGTATCTCATTGTGACTTCTTTCGAGTTATGAGATTTTCGAACCTCCGATTTTCTAAGATTCTCTTATGTATCTGTGGTTTTACCTTCTAATCAAAACCTGCAATTAATTTTTTTTATTTTCAGAATTTAATTAATTTCTGGTTAATATTGAGCTAGTGGGTGGGTGGATGGGATAGCTCATGGGTTGTTCACTTCAAGTGAATTCGGCTTTGTTCTTCTCCAATCTCGGTCCTAATTTTCATTTTATTTGCAGGTTCCATTTATTAATAATGAGCTAGTGGGAGGGTGGATGGGATAGCTCATGGTTTTTCACTTCAAGTGAATCCGGCTTTTCTCTCCTCAAAGCTCACTCTTAATTTTTATTTTATTTTTGGGTTTCATTTATTAATACTGAGTTAGTGGGAGGGTGGATGGGATAGCTCAGGGGATTTCACTTCAGGTGAATCCGGCTTTTTCACTTCAAGTGAATCCGGTAATCTCTCCTCAAAACTCACTCTTAATTTTTATTTTATATTCAGTTTTCATTTATTAATACTGAGCTAGTGGGAGGGTGGATGGGATAGCTCATGGTTTTTCACTTCAAGTGAATCCGGCTTTTCTCTCCTCAAAGCTCACTCTTAATTTTTATTTTATTTTTGGGTTTCATTTATTAATACTGAGTTAGTGGGAGGGTGGATGGGATAGCTCAGGGGATTTCACTTCAGGTGAATCCGGCTTTTTCACTTCAAGTGAATCCGGTAATCTCTCCTCAAAACTCACTCTTAATTTTTATTTTATATTCAGTTTTCATTTATTAATACTGAGCTAGTGGGAGGGTGGATGGGATAGCTCAGGGGATTTCACTTCAGGTGAATCCGGCTTTTTCACTTCAAGTGAATCCGGTAGTCTCTCCTCCAATCGCGGTCCTAATTTTTATTTTATTTGCAGATTTCATTTATTAATACTGAGCTAGTGGGAGGGTGGATGGGATAGCTCAGGGGATTTCACTTCAGGTGAATCCGGCTTTTTCACTTCAAGTGAATCCGGCTTTTTCCTCTTCCAATCTTGTTTCTAATTGTTATTTTATTTTCAGGTTTCATTTATTAATATTGAGCTAGTGGGAGGACGGTTGGGATAGCTCATGGGTTGTTCACTTCAAGTGAATCCGGCTTTTCTCTCCTCCAGTCTCGCTCCTAATTTTTATTTTATTTTCAGGTTTTATTGATTAATATTGAGCTAGAGGGAGGGTGGTTGGGAGCTCATGGGTTTTTCACTTCATGTGAATCCGGTTTTGTTCTCGAAACTCGTTCTTAATCTTTTTTATTTGCAGGTGTTAATTAATTTCTGCTTAATGTTACAGTGTGGGTTTCACCCGAAGAAAGAAGATAGAAGAATACATCATCGAGGGATCATCGAGGGATCATCGAGGGATCATCGAGGAATCATCGTGGGATCATCGTGGGATGCGCACCTTATTGTACCTTAGTTTTAAGTTCGTGGGCGGGCGGGTGGGTCCCCGTGCCTCTTGTTCGGAGTTGCACTCATTTTCACGACCGGTCGTGAATTTTTTCCGCGTTAAACAGTAGAGTCACCCAGTCATTTTCTGTTAATTGTTCCGGACCCGAATGGCCATAGGTGATTGAATATTGCAGGAATCATGTGGCGGATGATGGCTGGGAGTACTGGTCAGTTCTTGGGATATGTAATGCGTGATGGTGCGCTGGCGAACGCTGTCGTATAACGACTGAGGCGGCCTCTCTACCCTTACGGCTGTGGAGCAATGGGAGCCTGATCGCGAACGTTGTCTGAGGACTAGGGATCCTCTCCTTGGTTGGTCTGCCCTAACCCGGTGGCGGGGGAGAAACGGGAACCTGAATGCAACATCCGTCGTCCTTGGGACTAGGGTGTCCTCTCTACCTTTTTGTTGTGGAGAAATGGGAACCCGAACGCGAACATGTCCCTTGTACTGCCAGTGTTCCTGGTTGGATTCTGTCGCACGATTCATGTAATTTCAATTACCTTTTGGTCCAGGAGGGCGAGGTTCTCTTGACAGAGAATGCTTATAGTACCCTTTTGCGAAAGTTCTTCTAACTTTCTTCCTCCCCTCTCCCTCGCCCCACCCCCTTTGCTTGTTTCCATCGTAAATAATACGAGTGCAATTTTCGAACAAGAGGTACATTCGCGTTTAGGATAAGTATGCGTGCGATTAAAATAGAGCGTGGGGCCCCATTGTATTAGTGTTAAGTGCGTGCGGAAGCGCTTTCGTTTTTAACTTGCACCCATTTTCACGACCAGTCGTGATATTGTTCGCGTGATAGAGTGTAGTATTCACGGTGATTGTCTGTCGATTGCTCCGGACTCGCGTGGATCGAACGTGGATTGCATAATGCGGTGAATCCGGGTAAGTTTTGGGCCGAAAATGCTGGTAAGCGCGTGGGACACGTCTTGCGTGGATAGCACTGAATGATGCCTCATCATCTCATCTATCGCCTGATGGCTAGGGTATTCCATGTTTTTCTGTTAGACCCCCTTTCAACGGGGGCAGGAATGATTGGGTTTCCTGACGGCAGACGTGTCACTCGTTCTTATCGGTATTCGAGGCTCAATTCTGTAAGTTTTGGGCTGAAAATGCTGGTGTAGCGCCATGGAGGCGTCTAGTGGGGTAGATTGATTGATGTACCATCTCGATCTACTGTCTAAGGTATTCCCTAGGCTAAACCTCGGACGTCTCACTGGTTCTTATCAGTATTTTTGGTTCAATTCTGCCCGAGGTTCACGTAAGTCACGATGCAATCACCGTTTGATTCGCGTGGGCGAGGTTCACTCGATAGACAACGCTG
The DNA here is from genome assembly GCA_947623535.1 of Coelioxys conoideus. Classification (NCBI taxonomy): domain Eukaryota; kingdom Metazoa; phylum Arthropoda; class Insecta; order Hymenoptera; family Megachilidae; genus Coelioxys; species Coelioxys conoideus. The sequence continues at coordinate 13,898,663 of OX392459.1, forward strand.
TCCCTCCCTTTTTCGAAAGTTCTTCCAACTTTCTTTTCTAATTGATTTGCGAAAGTTCTTCTAACTTTCTTTTTTTACTTATTTGCGAAAGTTCTTCTAACTTTCTTTTCTAATTTATTTGTGAAGGTACGTCAAACTTCCTTTTTTTATTTAATTGCGAAGGTTCTTCTAACTTTCCGTTTTTACTTATTTGCGAAAGTTCTTCCAACTTTCATTGCCCCTTTGCTTGGTACACCGTTTTAGATAGCACGGGTGCAAACTTAGAACACGGAAGCGTTTAGTTTTAAGTAGAGTAAGCACTCATTTATCCTTCCGATAAATGAGGTAGTTGCAATTGGAGGGTGGATGGGACTTGGAGATAGGGCGGGTCACTTTCGTAGTCACCTCCGCGTGGTGTGACCTGGTAATCGATATCGTTTTCTAAATTTATAATTTTTCTAAATTTCAAAATTATATGAATACGAATGTAATTCTAAGTTTCATTTTTCGTGAGTCGAAGAACAGAAAACAATATCGAGCTAAGAGCTACGATTTACGTTGAAGTTATAATTTCATGTATTCTTCAATATTTTCAAAAATAATTGTCTTTCTTATTATATATTCAGGAATAAAAGAAATTATTATTGAAAAATATTTGCATCGCGTTATGTATTTTCAAGTACTTTATTTCAAATAAATTAAACTGTCGTTTCCTATGCCCCAATCTCCTGTGTGAATTATGTTTTTATGCGAGTATTAGTTTTATTTCAATCCCGAGCTTGTGGGAGGAAGGGTGGGCTCGGGCACAAGTTTTCCGTCACGATATGGTGACGGAAAGCTTGTGTAAATTGTAAGTGTCTCCTGTTCTAACTAACACCGATTATATTTACTACAATATCTCAATTTTTGTCATGTTATTCTGTGGCAATAATTTGTCATTTTTTTTATCACTTGGTACAAATCCAAAAGAAAGTCCTTCTGACTTTCTTCCGTACCGCTGTCTACATTTACATCTTTTTCGATTGTACAAAAATGCAATCTTAGAGCAGGAGATACATCGCGGTATGTAATATAAGTATGAGTGCGTACGTGATTAGAGTGTGAGTGGGATTTTAATATAGAGTGCGAGACCTCAAAGTGTTAGTATTAAGTGAATGTGTGAGTACGCTTTCGTTTCTAACTTGCACTCATTTTCATGACAAAACGTGATTTTTTCTACGCGTTAGATCGTAGTATTATTCAGTTATTTTTTGTCGGTTGTTCCGGACCCAAATGGCCAAAGGGAATTGTATGATGAGAGGCATAGGGCCGATTAGGGCAGGTAATACTGGCCAGTTCTTAGAATATGTCTTGCGAGGTGTAGATATGTCTTCTTTATACAAAAGTATCCTCTTTGCATCGAATCTTTCGCTGATGTATCGTTCGTTCTGGCTGTTACTCTCGTTCCGATTCTGTTTGGTGTTTCTCGTGTATCAGGATTCGATCACCCTTTGGTTCAGGAGGGCGAGGTCCAGTCGACAAAAGATACTGATCTACCTCTTTGCGAAAGTTCTTCTAACTTTCTTTCTTATATATTTATTCCATTTTACCTTTCTTTCCTTTTAACTTTCTCCCCTTTGCTTTGAGTTTCGTTTTAGATAACATGAGTGCAATGTTAGAACGAGTGGTACATTTGCAGCGTTTAGAATCTGTAGTGCGTTTATAAGTATGCGTGGGAATGCGAGTGTTGCGAGAGTATGCGAGAGTGTGCGAGAGTATGCAAGAGTATATACGTCCGATAAGCGATAGATTGTAGTATCGTTAATGTAACCGTATAATATATGCGAACGCTGAATACATCGTGGGATCATCGTGGGATCATCGAGGGATCATCGAGGGATCATGTACAATGTTCAGGATAAGTATAGATTGTGGTATGAGTGTAGTATGAAAGCGTAAGTATGAGTGATTGTACAAGTGAAGCGTAAGTATGGAAATTATACATGTCATCGTCGGTTCATCGTGGGATTCTCGGGAGACCACCACATTTTCAAAACTGGAGATCTCATTTCTTTTGGTGAAGGTTCCACGATCTTTCGAACATTTTCGTAATTTTATTTTGTGTTGCGAGATTGTGCTATCCGTCTATGATTTTATTTCGAGTTCCGAGATTTTCGTTCTTTCGATTTTCAGAGATATTTTTATGAATCTGTCGATTTACCTTCTCCTGGAAACCAGCTCTTAATTTTTTTTATTTTCAGGTTTAAAATTATTTGTATTTAATATTGAGCTAGTGGGAGGGTGGATGGGAGCTCATGGGTTTTTCACTTCATGTGAATCCAGCTTTTTTCTGCTCCAATCTCGCACCTAATACTTATTTTATTTGCAGGTTTTATTTATTAATATTGAGCTAGTGGGTGGGTGGATGGGATAGCTCATGGGTTGTTCACTTCAAGTGAATTCGGCTTTGTTCTTCTCCAATCTCGGTCCTAATTTTCATTTTATTTGCAGGTTCCATTTATTAATATTGAGCTAGTGGGTGGGTGGATGGGATAGCTCATGGGTTGTTCACTTCAAGTGAATCCGGTTTTCTTCTTCTCCAATCTCGGTCCTAATTTTCATTTTATTTGCAGATTCCATTTATTAATATTGAGCTAGTGGGTGGGTGGATGGGATGGCTCATGGGTTGTTCACTTCAAGTGAATCCGGTTTTCTTCTCCAAATTCGTTCTTACCTTTTTTATTTGCAGGTTTTCACTAATTTCTATTATTTGCAGGTTTGAACTAATTTCTATTATTTGCAGATATTAACTAATTTCTATTTTATGTTGTAGGATGGGTTTTACCCGAAGAAAGAAGATAGAAGGATACATCATCGTGGGATCATCGTGGGATGCGAACCTCATTTGTATCTTAGTATTAAGTTCGTGGGCGGGCGGGAGGGTCCCCGTACCTCTTGTTCGAGGTTGCACTCATTTTCACGACCGGTCGTGAATTTTTTATCGCGTTAAATAGTAGAGTCACCCAGTCATTTTCTGTTAATTGTTCCGGACCCGAATGGCCATAGGTGATTGAATATTGCAGGAATCATGTGGCGGATGATGGCTGGGAGTACTGGTCAGTTCTTGGGATATGTAATGCGTGATGGTGCGCTGGCGAACGCTGTCGTATAACGACTGAGGCGGCCTCTCTACCCTTACGGCTGTGGAGCAATGGGAGCCTGATCGCGAACGTTGTCTGAGGACTAGGGATCCTCTCCTTGGTTGGTCTGCCCTAACCCGGTGGCGGGGGAGAAACGGGAACCTGAATGCAACATCCGTCGTCCTTGAGACTAGGGTGTCCTCTCTACCTTTTTGTTGTGGAGAAATGGGAACCCGAACGCGAACATGTCCCTTGTACTGCCAGTGTTCCTGGTTGGATTCTGTCGCACGATTCATGTAATTTCAATTACCTTTTGGTCCAGGAGGGCGAGGTTCTCTTGACAGAGAATGCTTATAGTACCCTTTTGCGAAAGTTCTTCTAACTTTCTTCCTCCCCTCTCCCTCGCCCCACCCCCTTTGCTTGTTTCCATCGTAAATAATACGAGTGCAATTTTTGAACAAGAGGTACATTCGCGTTTAGGATAAGTATGCGTGCGATTAAAATAGAGCGCGGGGCCCCATTGTATTAGTGTTAAGTGCGTGCGGAAGCGCTTTCGTTTTTAACTTGCACCCATTTTCACGACCAGTCGTGATATTGTTCGCGTGATAGAGTGTAGTATTCACGGTGATTGTCTGTCGATTGCTCCGGACTCGCGTGGATCGAACGTGGATTGCATAATGCGGTGAATCCGGGTAAGTTTTGGGCCGAAAATGCTGGTAAGCGCGTGGGACACGTCTTGCGTGGATAGCACTGAATGATGCCTCATCATCTCATCTATCGCCTGACGGCTAAGGTATTCCATGTTTTTCTGTTAGACCCCCTTTCAACGGGGGCAGGAATGATTGGGTTTCCTGACGGCAGACGTGTCACTCGTTCTTATCGGTATTCGAGGCTCAATTCTGTAAGTTTTGGGCTGAAAATGCTGATGTAGCGCCATGGAGGCGTCTAGTGGGGTAGATTGATTGATGTACCATCTCGATCTACTGTCTAAGGTATTCCCTAGGCTAAACCTCGGACGTCTCACTGGTTCTTATCAGTATTTTTGGTTCAATTCTGCCCGAGGTTCACGTAAGTCACGATGCAATCACCGCTTGATTCGCGTGGGCGAGGTTCACTCGATAGACAACGCTGTCCCTCCCTTTTTCGAAAGTTCTTCCAACTTTCTTCTCTAATTTATTTGTGAAAGTTCTTCTAACTTTCTTTTCTTACTTATTTGCGAAAGATCTTCACACTTTCATTTTTAATTTATTTGCGAAAGTTCTTCAAACTTTCATTTTTTACTGATTTGCGAAAGTTCTTCTAACTTTCTTTTCCCCTTTGCTTGGTATACCGTTTTAGATAGCACGGGTGCAAACTTAGAACTCGGGAGCGTTTAGTTTTAAGTTGCGTGCGTGAGATACAAGTTATTTGCTAATTTATAGTAAAGAACTTGTATATTTACGCGAGCCTACGGGCTAAGTAGAGTAAGCACTCATTTATCCTTCCGATAAATGAGGTAGTTGTAATTGGAGGGTGGTTGGGATTTGGAGTTAGGGTGGGTCACTGTCGTAGCAACCTCCACGTGGTGTGACCTGGTAATCGGTATTGTTCTTTAAAGATCATATAAAGAATAATCTTTAGAGAACGATATCGAGCTAATAGCTACGATTAACGTTTAAGTTATAATTCATTTATTGTACAATATTTTCTTTTAAGGTAACATATGTTTTCTTGAAACGGAATCACTTGTGATTGTTAAATGCATCGTTCGGGTTCCCAGGAATCGTGCATTAAACGCGCGTGGAGTAAGCAGGCGTGTACTTTAAGTTCTACATGTATCGTTCCGAATCTTTAGAGTATAACAAAATCAGTGACTCTTTGTTCTCGATTAGTAATACGTATATATTTTTTGGAGCACAATTTAAACTCTACTTCTATTAATTCCCACTTCCTACCTGCAAATGGATGCCATTTTTCATGGTTCTTGAAATTCCATTCTTTTTATTTTTCTTTCTTTTCTGTTTTGTTTTAAAAATGTATTTAATTTTCTAAATGAATTATTTTATAGTAAGCTGTTGCCTATTTTTTTATACAAAATGAGCCAACTGGCTTTCATAAATTGAATTTCTTCAAGAAAATTTCATTTCTTGTCGTATTCCTGTGAATTAGGCATAACGCGTTCTAACGTCTGGTGCAATAGCGGGTGGTAGACATTCTCTCTTCGTGGCTGCTACTTTGTGTAGGGTAGCCAGATTTACACCGTTTCAATAATTTGCACTTGAGTGTAGTGCGTATGACTAAGCGTTGATACCTGTGGAAAAATGTCACTGAAAATATTTTCGAAATACGGTAGAAGTTTGTTACCCGCATATTTTTATTTTCCTAAATACCATATACATAGTATGTTACGAATACATAATACTGATTTAGAAAGTAGTGCTGGGAAACATATTAAAGTACAGGTTAGCTCATATGATATTATTCTTTTAAGTACATTATCCGTTTTCTTTTCTTCCAAAATTTACACTTTACAAACGTTTTTATATCGAATATGTACAATTTTTATTTATTTATTGTTTTACATCTTATTATACATGATATTAGTCGGAATACTTTGAAAATATAGGGATGGGTTCATGCAATCAGGAAAATGAAAAACAATATTTTTATCGATATTACCGATGGATCGACTCCTAAATTGCTACAAGTTGTTGTGCAAAAAAGTATTGTATCTCATCATTTAAGTTATGGAAGTAGTATCACAGCAGAAGGCAAGTTAGGTTCAGCTCCTAATGGTAGGATCGAATTGCATGCAAGCAATCTTGATGTAATTGGTACATGCGATGTAATGGACGGATATCCTTTTGCTCCAAGAAAAACATATCCCGAGGAATATGTTAGAAGGTATTTGCACTTAAGACCAAGAACTAAAACATTTTCATGTTTGCTAAGGTTGCGTGATATAGCTTCTGCAGCTATTGAAAATCATTTAAGAAATAAAGGTTTTATTAATGTGCATACACCTATATTAACTTCAAATGATTGTGAAGGTGCTGGTGAATTGTTCTTAGTAAAGCCATCTTCTAAAGACTTATTAAAAGAAATGCAAAAAAAAGATGTTTCAGAAGAAGAAGCCTATTTTGATACTAAAGCATTTTTAACAGTTTCTGGACAATTACATTTAGAAGCTGTTGCGAGGTATATAATTTTAAAAATAATAGTTAGTCCAATATTACCAAATTATTAAGTTATACACAAACTGTAAAATTTTTCAGAGCACTTACAAAGGTGTATACCTTTGGACCAATATTTAGAGCTGAAAATTCCAAATCAAGATTACATTTATCTGAATTTCGTATGTTAGAAGCTGAGTTAGCATTTGTTAATAGTATAGATAATATAATGGATGAAGTTGAACTATTGATTAAAAATGTAACTAAAGATATACTTGAAAAAGGTGCTTCTGACATGCAAGAAATGCAGTGTCATGAAGTACAATGGTTGAACAAAAACTTCACCCGTATGACGTACGATGAAGCAATTAATATTTTACAATCTAATATGAAATCTTTTAAAAATTCAAATATATCTACGTCCTTTTCTAAGGAGCATGAATTATTTTTAGTAGAGCATAACAACAATATTCCCATATTTATCATAAACTGGCCAAAAGAAAGTAAACCTTTTTATATGAAAGAATGTGAAAATGATGCTTCAAAGGTAAAAAAATCTCTAGAATGATAAAGATAAGTTTTTAAAGTGATAAGCATTGGAAGGGTGTATATGTTAATTTTTCTCTAAAGGTTGCTGCAATGGATCTCTTAGTACCTACTGTAGGAGAATTAGTAGGAGGCAGTATACGCGAAGATGACTATGAAAAATTAAAATCAAAATTACCTTTAACATCTGAACTTTCTTGGTATTTAGAACTTCGTAAATATGGTAATGTTCCCACAGGAGGTTTTGGCATGGGGTTTGAAAGATTTTTACAGTGCCTGTTGAATATCCCAAATATCAAAGATACTCTTCCCTTTCCAAGGTGGCCTCACAATTGCACTTTATGAATAAAGTTTTGAAGACTGTTGTGTACATGATTTTCCCACACAAAACTATATTATTTATTATTAAAACATTAGATAAACACAACTGTTGTAGGCAAGAAACAGAACATGTGTGCAAAATAAGCAATACAAATTTTGTACATGAATGTTTTAATGTATATATTATAATTATACATGTACTTTATTCTTCTTAAAATAATAGAATGGTTAAGGTATTTCTTATAAAGTACAAGCAAGAGCGGTTATTAAATTTACTTTATTAACTTTCAATACTACAAAGTTCTTTTGTATTAAGAACAAGGAGTAAACATTAACTTGGATAAACCTTTTTTTTTTTCTAAAAATAAGTTTTATTAAATACCGAAACAAATTTTAACTAAAGAATAACGTTCTTATTAATACGTTTTTATTTATTGAAATGTTTGTATGATTAAAAATTTTAATTTCGAGCTTTTCAGTAATCATGAGTGTCATAAAGGATATTTCAGAAAGGTAAATTTAGGATCATAAATAAGCAATCAAAGAAAATCAGACCCCCAAATAATTAACAAGATTTTTTTATACAACAAAATAATCCTCCTCTAGTAGTAACTGTTTTTTTTTTCCTTACCCAATATCGTCGGGATTATTTTAATGTTGGTATTATATACATTATAGTCAACAATATTATATCACACAATTTGTACACCTAACTGAATTGGGTAATTTTTCATCATGTCTCATGGGACCTTATTTTCGTGCTTTGTAAAGTCATAATGGAGCTGGCGCTTCTAGAAAACAATGTCGTATAACTTTCGAATATTTTTACAAAGTACAAACGGTATGAAATTCTCGATGAGTCCTGTGCATATCAGTGTACATTTCGGACACTTTTTCTGTCACGAAATGTAATTGCACTCAATGTTGTTGGGAATGCTACTATACCATACCTCATTCTAATTAAACCGTTTCGATTACATTAAATATATACAGTTCTTGTTCTCTTTTCAGCTTAATTAAGATTTAAAAACTAAATACACGCATACGCTAATACTCTCACACATTACAACACACGCATTAACTTATACGACATGATATATGAACAAAAGAACGATGCTTGTTAAAAATGATTACTTTTTTACCATATTAGTGGATTAACGACGTATACGTAGATCAAATCCAACATACGAAATACAAAAAAGAAGTGCGAAAAAATTAATCATACATAAAAAGAAAAGACGAAGTTTGCAATCGTACCGTATCAAGTCGTATAAGTTGCACAAATGTGATGTACAATGTACCGATACTTAGTTTTAAGTAGCGCTAAACATAAAATACATTCGGATCACACAAATTTTCACTTTTACACACGTGCAAGCATACGTATACTTCAAATACATTACATACACTATTTACATAATCGAACAGAGTCCAGATAGCTCTTTCCCTCTTTCCACGGGAGGTAAAACAGACAGTTTTCTACCTTGCAATGCAGGTTTAATAGAGGCAGGCACCAAAGGTTCTATTATTTCTTCAGTAGGTGTTTCAACTACATGTTTCTCCTTTTCTTTCGATTCTTCCGGTTCTTTATTGACACACAATGGTTTCGTAATGTTAATTTTAATGCGAGACGGCGCTGCTGGAATTGCCGCGGGAGTAGAATCCAATTCTACATTTCCATCGATGGAACTTTTTACAGCCGCATGGGTTGTGTCTACCGTCGCAGGTTCGGTTATTATGCTCTCTTCAGGATCTATGTGTAAAATTATTTTATAAGCATTCATGAAATTAGTATATATAATTACATATTTAACTAAAAGTCAATATTTAAAATATGCAAGTACAATACGTACCAGGTTCGGGGTCCATAGGCTCATCCTTAACTTCAACATTAGTGAAATCAAAGTGTTCTTCTAGTTGTTCTTCGGGTTCATCGATCGGTTCTTCTTTAATTTTGATATTTTCAAAAGATTTATCTACATTTTCTGTTTCGGATGCATCCATTTCGTTTGTCACGGATGCAACATCCTTTTCTACATGTTCAGTAATATCCTTATTACTGGATTCGAATTCTTCTTCTTCAATTTTTTCAACTTGTTCGGAATCTAAATTATCTGTAACCATAGGTTCTTCTTTATTCTCCATTTCGGATTCTTTTTGTTGTACATCATCTTCTATTATTTCATCTGATGGCTCTACTGTTTCAAATTTAGCTTCGACGCTTAATTCGTCAGTCTTGTTCCCTTCAGCAAATGTTTCATCAGGGTTTTCCTTCTTTTCATCCTCCATCTCCTCAATTGTTTCTTCAAGCGCTAATGCAGATTTCTCCAAAGCTCTCTAATAGCGTACAGAAAAGCAAAGTATTGTTAGACTTTTCGTTTCGATAACATAAAAACGAAATAGAATGTGATAACTGTAAACGTGCAACAACATTTTATGCATATAATATAAATTGTAGGTATAATTTATTTTTATGTTATTTGTACCACAGATCAGTTTATAATGATCCTAATGAATTCAAATCACTATTACCTCCGTTAACTACTCATCTACAAATACTTGAAATCAAGACATGTCGAGAAACTGCATACCCAAAATATATTTAAAAATAAATAAATAAATAAAATGAAAATCCGATGCGTCATTTAATTACGTTCTTTAATATCCAATTATTTCTACTATATTTGTAGGTGAAAAAAAACTTTTTGCAAGTGCAATACGACTATTAATTATTAAGAAGCACATACCACAAGACACATCTTTTCCTATTTTTTTGTAAGAATGCAACAGATACAAAATTCATTAATAAACATATCGATATTCATCGAATATATGACAGAAAATTTCATTATAAATAGGACGGATATCACAATTAAACTAACCTTGTAATCATCAAGACACAATGGATGATAATTTTTTCCTTCAAAATTAATTGCCGGTCTTAAATGCCATTCCTCTTTTTCTTCATTATAAAACTGCTCAAATGCATCATGACAAACTTGACATCTGGAATCCTCGTCGGATCCAGTAGGAACACTAGGTTGCAACGTTTCTTGAGGAGAATCTTCCGTTGCAATACCTTCCGTATCAGCGGTTTGCTTTTCAGTTTCAAACCAGCTTTGTGCTAAGACAAAATAAAATTCATTTATTTTTTTGTTTATCTTAGTATAAAAGCAAATAAAATATATACCTCTATCTTCCAGATCTTCAATCTCTTCGAACTGTATCCAATCGCTAACATCATAATACCAAGGTCGCGAATGAGCTTTTCTCGCAGAATCTCTTTCTCGTCTATTTTGTCTGAAATGCCAATCCAAATGATGACTGTACCGCGTTGCTAGTTCAGGCGCGAATCTAGCACCACAGGAACTACACTGCATACCACTATACAGTGCCGCTGCAATGGCCGGTTGTTTACTATGGAAAAAAACATTTCATATATAAAATTAATATAAATTAAATATTAATTATATACAAAAATTAATTGAATCGGAAGCTTACACTTTAAGCGTTTCTGGTTTATCGAACGAAACAGGAATGATTTCTGGTTCTTTCTTTTCTTCCTCCTCTGGCTTTTTCGGTTCAGAGAGGTTCGGTACGATACCAGTTTCAACTAATCTTTGGAACAACTCGTCCATATTCAATGGTAATGATAACGCAGGTGCAGTCGTAGGTGGATTTTCCACCGGTTCTGCTTGGTAAGATAATCCAGATGCTGGTGCCATCGCAGATGGTAAAACCGATGATAACATGTCTAATTGTAAATCTGAAAGAAAGAAAATTTTCGCTACAAGTCTAATGAAATATTACGTGAACAAGTATACCGACTATATGTCTAAATATATCGTGCGTTTTACGTAATATCTTTCTGCGAATGCAATATTTACCCGGTTTGGGAGTCGATCTGAGATCAGAACCATCCTGTGATGTTGATTCAGGTTCGATAGAAGAGAATTGTGTCGGTGCTGATGTTGTATCGACTTTTGGTTTTTGCGTCATTAAAGGCGGTGTAGGCGGTGCTTCGATAGGTTCTTCACCTTTCATACCTGCAATCTTAACGTACCCTGGACGAACACCTCTCGGTAATACCGAGAATCTTATGAAATGTTTTTTATCCCTAACAATAATTGGCTTAGGCAATCCTCCAAATTCGACTTTAAATGGTCGACCATTCAAAAGAACTGTTTGTAATGAATCTATAAATTCCAGTGTATGAGGCTTTGCTTCAATCTCAAATCTGCAAAAATACATGGCTATAGCATAGTGAAATATCAGTTTATACATCATTTTTGCAAAATAATATCTTACATTTGTGGTTTTGCATCCAAAAATACGGGAACCATGTTCCGAGCATTAATAATAAGATTAATTTTAGCAACTACCAAGTCTGTTCTCTTTACAGTACCGATTTTGACATGAGGCGGAGGTCCTTCCAACTTAACGCTAACTTTTTTACCACCAAGATCTACCGTTACAGGCATACCGCCGAAGTAACATTCATACCATCGATCATCAACGTATAACTCTCTTGTAGGAGCACCTAATTTAATTCTACAAATATGAAAAAATTTTAATGATACACTAAACTTTAAATGTACTTTAAAAACATCAAATAATACAACATTCGCGTACTTACCGATGAACTTCGCCTTCATATATAAATTCTTTGTATTGATCATTAAATGCGCACGTTATAGTATCTTTGTCGTCGATTAAAATTCGTCGTATACCATCTTGGAATCCAATTTCTCTTGGATCGTCCCAATTCATAAAAACTACCCCGGTTTGACCGTAATATCTAATTTCGCGAGGTATGCTATCGATATTTATAGATTTCATAGTATCTCTCGCAATTTCATCTAATAATTTTGGATCAGGGGGTGGTAATTCACGACTATGAGGATTTTGATTTTTCATCATTGTCGTGGTGTAATTCTGATCATTTTCTTCGAGATCGTATTTCGAAGACGAATTCGGCGAAACATTTCTTGCCGCACTCAATGAAGATATATTTGGATTCGATATAAGATTCGTTATTGGTCCATTGTTCATTAGCATTCCAGGCCCGTTCATGCCCGATAATGATATAGGGTTAGGCATACCCATCGATCCAATTGGGCCATTGGATAAAAGATTCGACATAAGAGGTCCATTAGGTCCCATCATTCCAGGTCCTAATCGAGGATTTGGACCAATAGCGTGATTAAATCCGCCATGATATTGGTAATCAGGACGCATTGGTCCAAAATGTCTCGGATTTTGCCACGGTCCAACAGGTCTAAAGTCTGAATTAAAGTGTCCTTGTGGACCACCATATGGAGGTCCTGGAGGATGAGCCCATGGCCCTGGTTGTTGCCACGGTAGATTTTGCCACCTAGGACCATTTGGATTTCTTGGAATAGAATGATCTTTATTTCTCAGTATTTCTTTATCATTGGAAGGACTAAAGGTAGTTGCACGGTCCGCCTGAACAGTTATATCTATATTCACACCCTTTTCCCAAACGATAGAACCTACTTCTTTTTCTTTTCTTTGCGCAGCTCTCAATTTACGATCTTCACTCATATGTAGTACCTCCTGGATAAGAGTATTGTATTGAGTTTTTGTGATAGATCCTTGATTCAATTGTTCGGCCGCTTGTTTCATTATTATTTCAATATTTCTATCTTCATTCTTTTCTGGTTTATCATTTTCTCGTCCCCTACGACCTGATCTACCATCTTGATCTTCATTCGATAATGTTCTTCTTCTTTCCTTAGGATCATCCGGAAGTTTATTATAAAGCCTAAGCCTACCCAATCTGTCTCTATTACGATCTCTACTATCGCGCTTATCGTCGGCATTATTAGCTTGTTTTTCTCTATCATTCTTTGATGGTGTTTTCAATTTTGCCCAACCATCTTTGCCATCTTCGCCAGATATTACAGGTGGAGGAGGTGTTGGTGGTCGTCCAGCTTTAGGGTGAGTTAAGGTTCGTAGATCAACATCTTCGTTTCCAAACAATCTATAAGGAACGAGATATTGTTGCTAGCTATGTGTCAGAGTTTAGATGATCAAGTCATAAGAATAATAAAAATACATACGCATCAAACTTTTCAGCTTTCGTTTTCTTAGCTGAAGCTGATTCCATGTGTTCAGAACTCTGTCTTTTATTGGTATTAACCGGCGGTGGCAATACGCGCAGATCTAAGTCCTCTTCTGAAAAAAATGTTGAAATAAAGTGAAATAACTCATGTATAGAATAGGAAGCATTATATGTATATTTAGTTTTACCAATATATAGGATCTTTGCATCCGCATTTGCATGCTAGTTTTAGATCTTGGAAAATGAAAAAGTTTTTTGTTCAAGATAAGAAGAACAAAGAATATACTTAGAAATAATTTGTTTCACCCTCAAAAGCTTAAAATGGTATTGGGGCTGAAATCGTCATTGTACTTAAATACTTAAAGATTAAAAATTAGTATTAATAGAAACAAGATGATTATGGAAATCTGGATATTAAAACTATGTGCATTATATATTAACTCACCGCTAAAAAATGTAAGATGTTTGATATACGTGTCTATAAGTGATTTATATTTACGCTTAAAAATATTATATATTAACTCACTTTTCTCTGATACTGAAGCTGTCGCACTCGGAAGAGGTAGAGTTGCCCTCAAATCTTCGTCTTTGCTGGACGATTCCAATGTCGGTTCTGCAGAAGTTTGAACGTTTCCAGCATTTGCTGGAGAGCGTTCGGGACTAAGACTGCCATCCTTGTTTCGCCTTACGTAATTTCTCTGTCTAGCATTCGGCCGGATTTCTTTAAATGTAGGTGGATGAGGAGGAGAAACTATTAATGAACCAGATTGCTCCTCCTCAGTAACACCACCAGAACTGCTTAGACTTGAATTGGATTTTGAATCATTACGCCTAGGGATTCTATATGGAGGACTTGGACTGCGTTTTCTGGATTTTGTATTCTTCTTTCTATTTTTAGAGGTTTGAAAGGATTGGGGAGAGGTACGCAAGGATGGTGAACTGTCCCCACTGTCCTTTTCACGAGATTTGGACCTAACAGGACTGGCGTCTCTGTCGATTTTTGGTATCTTACTCGGAGATGTTTGAGGTTGTTTAGATCGCGACTTGTTACCTAACTTCCTATGCGAGGATTTTGAGGAAGTGGAAGATTTATCGACTGACGAAGACGAAGAATTCCGTGAATTTGTGCTTTTCGAATCTTTCGACTTAGAATCATTACTCCCACCCCCTCTGTTACTCGCAGATAAAGAACTATTACTACCCACAGACAAACTTTGAGAACCTTTGGAACTATTACTGTTTAGGTTACCACTACTATTACTAGACAATCGAGGGTCTTTCTTTTGACTTGTTCGATGCGACACAGCATCTTTATTTGCGTTACCACTGAAATTTTTATTGTTATTATTGATGAGGTTCGTATTAGCATTATTGTTATTACTAGCGTTTATCGTCGCAGTATCGGAGCCGGCAAGATTTGTCGGAGACTTGTTGATAGTGCTAGTTACAGCCTGTTTCGAAAGTAACTGCTGTTTTAATTGATCTGAAAGTACAGTGTTTGTATTTGCCGCTAACTGCGTTTGGCCTTCACCCCGCGAATCCTTTTGAGATGGTGTACTTATTCGCTGCCGAGGATCCGCACTTGAAACCGGTACATCTTGAGCTGAAGTAGTTTTTAGTCTTGGATCACGAGATACAGGTTTAGCTGAAGCTACTGCGATACTACTAGCTGGAGTAATTCGAGGACCATTATTCGTTCCTGCATTTTTTAGAAGTGAAGCAGTTGCAGCTGGAAACTAGAAATGAACAAGGAAGTATGAAACAAATGTGCACCACTATAGGGAGACATTAATTTATTAGAAATGGCAATATAAACATTTTTCATTTCAATAATTACCTGTTTTGCTGCTTGCTTTGATGCTTGAGTTTGTACAGTAGAAGTAACAGGTTTTCCTGGAGTAATCGTTTCCGTAGTTGGTGTAACGTGTGTTGTAGCTGTAACCTGTGTTCAAATACATAAGAATAAAATTCCAATACATATTAAATGTACAGTTTTAACATTTACTTTATTCTTATTTACCAATTCCGCTTTTAAATTTCCTGCTTGTTTATCGAGTTGTCGTTGTTGTTGCTCTAAATTAGCTTTAGCTTGAAGGAGTTCTAATTCAATTTTTTTCTTTTGCAATTCTATTAGCTCCCGTTGTTTCTTTAATAATTGTTCTCGCATTGCTGCTTCAGTTGGTGTTACGGGATCACCTGGTGGTAGCTTTACAGGTGCAACAATTGGTTGTGGTACAATAGATGGTGTTGATTGTTGAGGCTGCAAATAGTTAAAATGTATATGTAGAAAGATATATTAAACATGCATAAATACATTGTTATATTAATATACTACAATTATACACCATGTATATATCAATAAATCTCACCATTGAAAAAAAGCGAGGATTAACATGAATAGATCCTGAAGAAACACTAGTAGGGGAGGCAGTGATTGGCCAGGCAGGATCAATACTTTGCACCCGTACATCCAAAGAAAATAACTTTTTTGCAGGAAACACATCATTCCATGTTTGTCTTAATTTCCACATACTAGCTCTTGTATTTTCATCCACCTATTAAATTATATATGAATTAATACTTCAGTATATTAGTTTCATTTACAAAATAAAGTACATATTCAGTACATGTATAGAAGACAAGAACATGAAAGTGCATTAACCTTATATTGATTGAATGATTATCTTATAGCACTGCTAGCAACAAAGTAGCTTTACATACGTAATGTGTTTCTTTCTATGAAATACAACTACAACTTATATGATAAGGTAACTCAATTTTGATGTGAAAATTAAATAAATTAAAGAATATATATATATATATAGTTTATATGTGTATAAATATATTTATATTCAGTTTTATACATATATAAATAGAAAACATACCTTTTCAAACACTCCACAAAAAGTATTAACAATATTTTGTGTGAAGAGATTTAAGTATGCTCCATTAACATTCTTCACAATTGAATCGATCAAATAAAGCACAGGTAATTTAATGTCACTTCTCACCTATTGAAATAAAACATTTTGTTTATACTTTGGCCTAAATTATATCAAAGTTATCTCAAACCACGATATAAAGATATGTAAAATCTAACATGGAAATTCATATAAGAAATAAAAAGAATGTAAAAAGTGATATAACATAAAACCAATATTTATGAGTACCCATTTTTTTATAGTACTATTGCAAGCAGAAAAAGGATATCAAATAAAGTATTATTTCTCTGAAATATAAAATATAAAAATATATATATATATAAATATATATATAAAGTATGAAAAATGTTCCTATCAATTATAAAAAAAGGAAAATACTAAATGAGTGTCCAATAATGTAAACACAAATACTGTATTTCATAATGTACAAAACTGTTTATATTATTTTGATACAACTACAACAGATAAATAACCTTTTGTAGATGATTTTCAACAGCTTGAACAATTGCTGGAGCATGTTCAATGTTGTCCTCTGCTAACATCGTAAGCATATTAATCAAGGGTTTGCTGTTGATTGTCAAATCAGACAATGATGAGATGTACTCATCCGCTATCTCCTTAGATTTTGTTGACATGATGCTGTTGTGTTGCTACTTGATAAATGCAACAAGTCTTCGTCAAATTGACAATGGTAATTACACTGTGACACACAAAAAACAGACATTAAATAAACACATACATCTTTCATTATAGGAAGGCAATAAAACAAACACGCATCTCTTATTGGTATTTTATTAAATTAATATATTTTAATATATTGTAGTAACAAGAATCCATTCATCTATTGTAAACTATTATTTCAGTAACTCTCACGCTCTTGACATAAAAAAATATTATTCACATCTTTTCTTGAACTGGATATTATAAAACTATTAAAATTGGTATTTCTAATGATTATAGAGGTTAAATTAACAAAAAAACTATATAATTAAGTTTACATGTTACACAAAAATGATAAGCAATTACATATTATCAGTATTGTAAGAACTTAATGAATAATTAGATAAACATTATTGTTTATAATACATAAACATGATATTGTGATACAGATAAAAAATTCAGACAATTTCTAATACATAAAATATTGATACAAGAAAAATGAATCAATTGTTTGTCAATTAAAAGAGTGATGCAAGACCTTGATTCGCTATTACTTCTTGTTTTCTGTGATTACAACAGTTCATTTTTACTGAATTTAAAATCTATAGACAACTGATATTTAGCACGTTTACAACTTTCAAACACTACTATGTATTGTAACAAATCAATCAGATCAATGACCTTAGAAGACCAAGTTGAACAAAAATTAACACATTTCTGTTTCTATTTATGTAATGTTATCTGAAAACCTTTTACAAAAATTCAGTAAGCTGTGAACACATATTGATTTTTTCCCTTTTTTTAACGGCAGTGTGTTTTTTAAAAACTTTATTACATTATTATCGCAACATTCATGCACGTTCTAGAAGTTTAGTATAAATATTAAACGCACACGACTAGTTAACACGCATCTGGATTTCTTTAACGCCTCATAAGCTAACTTAAACGACATTTGATATCACGGATTCACAAACTATAGTGAGTTTTATTGAAGACACTAGAAACAACACTAGTTAACATTTACCTTTTTAACGCATTTCGAAAAAACTGGAATATCCCGAATTACGATTATTTTGACTTTTCGCGACAATCACGCGGATACTACTGCTACGCCGAATGGGATATCCACGTAAAATGGCTGCAATTCCTTTGTACCTTCTAACGGGATTACGTGCATATAAAAGTTGCTATGATTGGTCAGCTTTCTTAACCTGTCGGTTGAGTTTCGACGAAGAACCAATCACTGGATTTGTTATAAAATATAAGAACCAGTATACTAGAATTTCACAATTGCCCGCAAGTGTCGCTAGTAAGCATACTGGAAGAATACAGACCTATTCTCATTATAGCGATTTACTTAATGTTGCTTTACATTGAAAAATAAATTCATCAGTGTAAAATTGAAATTATTAATCGAAATTTAATTATCGGACTGTTATAAACTTAATATTTAAATATTTTCTACTGCCAATTATACAATATTTATAGTTTTATAAGTATAGCCTGATAAATTAATGATTTTGCCAAATAATCTGAATTATTTACCAATTATTCATAGTAATTAATTAGTTTCTTGCACATTAAATTTAGAGACTTATAGTTACTTTACGGAAGAAACCACTACAATATTTTTAAATTCACATTCATATGTATAAACTTAAGGCTACATGATTTTCCAAAACGCGATAACGTCATGTTTGAATGGCGGGGACAAGAGAAAACGTCATTTTGACAGAATGGCAGAAAGTCTAGTAGGTCTAGAAAGTCAGTTACAATTTTTGTTAAGTATGTATTACTGTTTAGTTTACCAAAATGGAAGTTTGTGTATTCATTAAATCGCAGAAAAACGGGAAACGAAAAACAATGTCATAAACAGTTTCCTTTTATGCGATTGGAAAAAAATATTGAATTTTTTGATTGAAGAAAGTATATTATAAAGTTTCGATTTGTCGTCAAGGCGAACGATTGTGAAAATCGAACGTGTGGTGTTTGCAAATGCATCGTTAGTTTTGCATAAGGTTCCTGACCGTAATACGGTACAGATGTGATGGAGGATTACAAATTTCTCTTCAAAGTTGTGCTCGTTGGAAATGCAGGCGTCGGCAAGACTTGCCTCGTGCGCAGATTTACCCAGGTGTATATATATACATACATGTACATCATTAATTAATTCATAGCGTTTATTATTGCAAGTATACAATGAATCTTTTGTAATAATGAATTTTTTTCATCTTATATAAAGTTTTTACATATAGTACTTTCATATTTTAATATAATTCTTGGTATTTAAAAACAGATTATGTATTTCAACTACACATTATTAATCAACAACTGTTTTATTTATAGGGATTATTTCCACCTGGTCAAGGTGCAACGATTGGTGTTGATTTTATGATTAAAACTGTAGAAGTAGAAAATGAGAAAGTTAAGGTATGCATATGATGTAATACATTATGAATCACCCATGTATACACAGATACTTTTTTAGAATAGTTGTATATACAATAAGTATTGACTTCCTTGTAGCTTCAAATTTGGGATACTGCTGGACAAGAAAGGTTTCGTTCAATAACACAAAGTTATTATAGGTCAGCTCATGCTTTAATTTTAGTTTATGATATTTCTTGTCAACCCACATTTGATTGTTTACCAGATTGGTTACGAGAAATTGAAGAATATGCAAGTAATAAAGTTCTTAGGATATTAGTAGGTAAGTATTATGTTATATTATGAATGATAAATGAATATTAATATTCAATTAACTTATTAGGTAATAAAATAGACCGGGAAGACAGAGAAATACCAAAACATGTAGGAGAAGATTTTGCACAAAGACATGGAATGTACTTTTTGGAAACTTCTGCCAAAGAAGCTGAAAACGTAGAGCGTTTATTCATGGAAATAGCAGCTGAGCTCATGGAGGTAATAAAATAGTGCATCATTTTGTACAAAGCTATTTAAAGAGTTTGCAATGTCTAAAAGAATTTATTATTTTAGCAAGCACGTAGTAAAGAACTACCTAGATACGAAACAAATACAACCTCAATAAATGGAAAAACTACATCGATTGGTGATACAAGTAATTGTGGTTGCAGTAGACTTTCTTAAGTAGTTTTTATATGTATTATTAAGTCATTCACCAAACATAATTTCAGTTGCTAAATATGTATGTAGAATAATATCATACAGTTTTTATAGAATACGGAAGTTAAATACAATATTAGTCAATCTTCTATAATAAAAAGAATCCAATATTAGAACATCTTTGATATTATATGTTAGTATCTAGTGTTATATCATGCAGATTATATTGACAATTCTGTTGGAGAAGTAATTGAATACTTCAAGTTAAAAGAAATTTTAAATATGTTGGTAGATGTTTGTTTATGAATACGTTTTTACAAGAGAAAAGAATTTTTCTGTTATGGTTCTGCATAATTGCATTATTTAAATAACATAAGTTGGAGACCTGTATTTGGGCATTTAATACTGTTTTCATAAGCAAACTTTTGGAATATTTTTTATAGTATTTTTTGTTATGTCGAAAAGTACAAATAGATATTTCGTATTTGGTGACTGAATATAAAGTCATTATGGGTATAAGATTTTTACTAAAAAGTGTAAGCCTAATGTTGTTCAGGATATTTTCAGCAATTTTATTATATTGCTACTAAACACAACTGACTTTTGCTATTAAAAAAATAGGCAATTCTATGTGTTACCGGTATATATACAAATCAATGAAAATGATCACAGATAACTTTTTATTTCGATTATTATTGTTTATTACAATAAGTGAGTAAGATTGGAAATCTTACTAGTTGCATTTACATAGCCAAAGTTTTGTTGTACTTTTAAGATTTTATCCGAGTTTTAAGAAATGGATAATTGATGTTTTTTCTGTCTGTGTATTGTTTAATGTTATATTTCATAGATCTTTTATTATTTATATTTATAAAAAGAAGAAATTATATTTATTACTCGTATTATTGTATTAATAACATAATTTTATTAGCACATCACTCTAGTCTTTACAACTTTTTATACTAAGTACAGAAAATTAACCATAAGTTATACTCTTTCATATTATTTTACAATTGTCTTATCATGCAATGAGCATCTTCCATTTTTATAAATAATTACGTGCACGTTATATAATTATTTTCATTAATTTTATCTAATTTAACGAATTTAATAATGAAGAATTATGAAATAGAATTATATGTAAATGTTCTTTTTAAATATCGTGTTTGTTAATACTTTATGTAACTTAAACTTAATTTTTATTGTAACATTTTTATAGAGTTTTTAGCAGGAACTAAAAAAGTATATCGTATTTCTCTTACTTTATATACATAATGACATATACTGTATTACATAATAGTGATTGTGATTCTTGTATAATTATATTGTTGTAACAAAAAATGGAGCTTCAAGTTGCCGTCACTGTGCAATATTTTATTGTTCATAGTGTATACGTTTTAAACAATATACAACACAAACAAAAATTTCTAATAAAATTATACTGATAAAAACATATCAGTTTGTGTATAGATAAAAGGATAACGATAAAATGTACTACCTTTAATTTTGTCAATTTATCTTCATAATGTATATTATAAAAGGTATTAAATCTATATATTGTCTAATTGAACATTTTACACTATACAGCTAGTATCGTAAAATTAAAAGGCTACAAACGTATGTTGACGTAAATGATGCACAATCTTATTTTAGTTCAAAATATTTATTCCCATTTCCTATCACATCTCCGTTGTATTCCTAACATACGCATAATCTAAATCATACAGTGTTAGTTGCTAACCATGTAATACTGTATTAAACAAATACTACTAAATTGTGTATTTTTTTGCACATTAATCCATAACAAAAATTATATTAATATACAATTCTTAGTATATACTTTGAAATAAATAATTGATTTAATGAAATACCATTTTATGATATATATTGAAAAAAATCATTCAATTGTACTTGTCGAAGAGATAATTCAAACAATTGTTTCTGAATAGATAAATCAGAAACATCTGCATGAGCAGGGCTAGAATGACAATTCGTAATGTACATACCCCCACAATTTTCCACTGCTTTGTTTACAGCTGCATAAACAATTGAAGTGGCTCCTTCTTTGGGAGTCTAAGAAAGATGTTTATCATTACCATAACTATTCAATAATTGGTTACAGATGTCTGTAGTAAAATATTCACCTTCATAACATATGATGCAAGTGATCTTATTTTCCAAATATTTAAATTTGTAAAAATTTCCGTTAATACTATGCCAGGATGTACAGAATAAGTTTGTACACAATACTGCTTTTCTTTTAAAAGTGCTTCCAATTTCTTAGAAAAAATTGCTTGTGCCAGTTTGCTTTGTGAATATGCAGATTGAGTAATGAACCTACTCCTATTTAAATAATAAACTTATATGAATTTACATGTCTACATATATAGAGTGTATAACATATTACAATGATACAACACCTGGAATTAGTATCACTGAAGTTAATTTTACCCAAAAGATGAGCACACGAAGTAACATTAACAATTCTACTATATTGTTGGGGACGTCCACCAGCTTTTAATAGCGGTAATAAAAGAGCTGTTAGCAAAAAGTGGGATAAATAATTTACAGCCCATTGTTGTTCAAATCCATCTATTGTTTCTTCATACGGACTAAACAGGATACCAGCTAAAAACAACAAAATAAGATCAATTGCACTTTCAGATGTATTCACTTAACAAAATATAACATTATGCGCATTGAACTACGTTTTACCATTATTAATTAAAACATGTATTTGTTTGTAATCTTTTTTTATTTCTGCAGCAAACTGTTTCACAGAATATAAAGATGCATTATCAAGTTTATATACTTTTGCTTGTCCACTGGTAACACCAGATTCTCGAATCCGAACAATAGCTTTTTCACCTGCTGTGGGTGTTCTGCAAGCTGAAAAATATATTTAAAAAATTTTAACAAAACAGTAGAAAATATAAGTTTTATAAATACATGTAATTTAAACGCACCAATTATTACTTCCATATCAAGTTCTAAAAGCATTTTTACTACTTCCACTCCAATTCCTCGAGAACCCCCTGTTACAATTGCTATTCTTCCTGGTTGATGTGAGCAGTCTTGAAAAAAGAAAGAAGCAAGTAATTTTCTTAAATTCCTTGTGCTGGATTTCGTATTTTGTCCTCTTTTCTCATATTGCTTTGTTATTGCCTTACGCGCTTACCATTTTTACTACTTCGTCCAAATATTTTATCATTGAGAGCTTCCTTTATACCGAATAAACCATACCATATTTCATATGCACGGGCCTCGAATAGAGCAGACACATCTTTTCGAAAGGTGCAATAAACGAATGCAATTCCTATTATCGTAACAATTGAACCAGTAAACAACATTCTTCCGAATATTCGTATTTTAATATTATTAGCTGTGATACCTCGGAGAATAAGCTGAGAATTGTGTTGGAATAGCATCCGTGAACGACGAACTGAGTTACGTTACCGGGCTAAAGCCGGTTTATAGTTACGTTTATGTATTTATACGGTATAAATTAATGTTTCTGCATGCATTGTGTATGGAAAATAATAGTAAACAAAAAACATATTGCGTCGCTCTAGCGATCTGTCAGAATATTCTAATGAATAGCTATTAGCACCTAAATTACTATCTACTTGTTAGAATCTCTATGTGTTCAGGAATGTCATAGTGTTACGTGATTAGTTCAAACGTAATTTTCCTTAGAGATCATCTATTTCTAACAATATCGAATCTCTGCTACTGAAATTCGCGCGATACAGTTGTGTCAGCGGTTGTCATAGTGGTAAACTGGGAATATTTGCAAATGCATCTCCCACCAATGTTCTTAAATTGATGATATATTGTCATAAATAAAAATAAATTACAGTAATTTATTAACGCAATAATTGAACACAACCAAAAATATTTGGGAAAATATTTACGTTAAAAATAATGTACTTATAGATTATACAAATAAAAGACATTGTATTCTAAATACATATATTAAATATTTCGAAGTTAACAACATCATTTCGGTATAAAAGACTCTTTCCCTTGTTCTTATATACAGTTCAATTAATTAGAAAATAGTATCATTGAACGACGAGCCTTTTGTTGCATGTTCAATACATTTGGAAAGTTATCATTCTTCTTTCAGAAGTATAAAGATTGTGCCGATATCTTAAGAACCGAAACTTCAGAATGGGTCGGAAACTTTCAGGCGACATTTTGATACTTTGATAGAACTCGAAATCTCGAAGATGTCGGGATTTCGATGACAACAATTCAACGAACTATCGATTTTATTATACATATTGGAAAAAGTCACCTAACTTTACTTGTTGAAGAGACAACTCAAACAACTGTTTTTGAATTTGTAAATTTGAAGCATCTGGGTGAGCAGGACTAGAACGGCAGTTATTAATGTATATACCACCAGAATTTTCCACTGCTTTGTTTACAGCTGCATAAACAATTGAAGTAGCTCCTTCTTTGGGAGTCTAAGAAAGATATTTATTATTAACATAACTTTTTAATAATTGTTTATAGATATCTGTAACATTTTACTCACCTTAATAAAACGACCAAAAAGTGATCGCACCTTCCAAATAAATGAATTTACAAAAAGTTCCGTATATACTACACCAGGATGTACAGAATAAGTTTGTACATAATACTGTCTTTCTTCTAAAAGGTCTTGTAATCTTTTGGTGAATATTTCTTGTGCCAATTTACTTTGTGCATAAGCATGTAGTGTAACAAATCTATTCCTGTTTAAATAATGAATATGTAACATATATTTCTGAATAAATATAAATATATAAACTACAATATGTTACAAGGATACAACACCTGGAATTAATATCACTGAAGTTAATTTTACCCAAAAGGTGAGCACACGAAGTAACATTAACAATTCTACTAGATTGTTGGGGAAGTCCACCAGCTTTTAATAAAGGTAATAAAAGAGCTGTCAGTAAAAAGTGTGACAAATAATTTACAGCCCATTGCGCTTCAAATCCATCTACTGTTTCTTCATATGGGCTAAACATGATACCAGCTATAAACAACAAATTAAGATGAATTGTACTTTCAAATTTACCTCTTAATAACATATAAAATTATGCACATTGAACTATGTATTACCATTATTAATTAAAATATGAATTTGTTTGTAATCTTTTTTTATTTCTGCGGCAAACTGTTTCACAGAATTTAAAGATGCATTATCAAGTTTATATACTTTTGCTTGTCCACTGGTAACACCAGATTCTCTTATCTGAACAATAGCTTTTTCACCTGCTGTGGGTGTTCTGCAAGCTGAAAAATATATTTTAAAAATTTTAACAAAACCGTAGAAAATATAAGTTTTGTAAATACATGTAATTTAAACGCACCAATTATTACTTCCATATCAAGTTCTAAAAGCATTTTTACTACTTCCACTCCAATTCCTCGAGAACCCCCTGTTACAATTGCTATTCTTCCTGGTTGAGGTGAACAAGCTTAAAAAAAAATTAACATATAAGTGGCATTTTTTTTTCTCTCCTTTTATTCCCTTTCATTACCTTTGTGTGTCCATAATCATAAATTATGTATATGTATACTAATTGATGAAATTGAAATACAATAGGTACAACATCAATATTTCATTAACATTATTCAATCTATTTAACATACATCAACTTTGAAATTGATTACAAATTTGTGTTATATAATGATTTCGGCTTTCAAATATTATTTTAAGTCAGAAAATTTTCTATTATTCAAATAAGAAAGAGAAATCGTGCGTTGCGCGTGACACAATTTTCAAAGTTAGTAACGTGTCAAACGTTCTTGAAACATATTAAATAAATTAAAGAATATTGAAATGCTTACCGTTTTTATTATTTTTTGCATTTATCCAATCTCCAATAATTTCTTTAATGGCTAACGATCCATATGATATTTGGCATACAATTTTTTCAAGAATGATAGGCCAATTTTCTCGAGAGGTGCGATACATAATTGCACTTGCGATTATAGCAAAAATTGAACCAAAAAACAACATTCCTCTAGATTTTATAGCTCTTAATGTTCAAAATTAACAATTACAAAATAAGTCAAGTATTCCGTTGAAGAATAAATCATGAATGAAGAGTTGTATTAACTGATCACGTTAAAAGTATTCTTCTTCCCACTTACAACCGAGCTCCTGAGCTACTTTTACATGTTTGTAGAGTGTCATTTTCCCGTTATGTTGTATCAGAATTGCAATTCTGCAACTTTTAATGTATTTCAACCTCTTCCGTAATATATTAATTAAATAGAGTACATATTCTATAATAAGGCCATTACAAATTGTACAATTAATTGCTTATTATTCGTATTTAATGAATAAGTATTGTTGAGTATTTATACAACGCAATTTCTATTTGACATGGGTATAAAGTATCAGTACATATTCGAAGTTTAATAACTATTCATTCATATTTTATAAGTTATATTCATTGAAGAGTAGAAAATAATTGTATTCGATATTTTTTATACTGAAAGAAGTGTGTGAAAAATATAGGTATTTATTCTTATATGTATTATTTATATTCTTTTGGTACTAACGGGATATTGCTAGGAATAGAAATAAATTGAACACAATTGAGTGTATTTTGGAAAATATTTGACGTTAGAATTAATGAACTTATAGACTATATCAATACAAAATTTTATATTTTAAGTACAGTACAAGTGTCCGAATTAAGTATAAAATATATTTACTGTTTTATAAGTTTTCTAGACATAGTATTTATATAGTTTGAGAAAATGTTGATAGAGGACGACACTTAACGAGTTGTTTGCACCATCTATCAGAGAAATAAGAAATCGTAAAAACGAAACTCAGAGTAATTATTAACCTACCTGGGAAAATCGTATGTAGGTAGTAAATTTGTGTAGATGATCTAGCTTATTAAATTCGTAAGGATACGTATCCGTACGAGTGTTTCTAGAAACTAAGATTTTTATTGAGTAAATCAAGATCTGATCTTTCACAATATAAGGTAGGTCTACTTTAAATTATCGCAGTTATTAATAATTCATTATTACAGGTTTATTTGTAATGTACAGTTATTGAACATTTAAATTGAAGACGTAGACTAACTGTTTGCTTAAAACACGAACATTAATTTCATAAGTGGTATTATTAAAATTGACATTCAATTTTTTTGAAATTATGTCAGTTAATAAACTGACATTATATTTTGGGTATATTTATGTACATGTAAATATGTATTTGTAAATTAGTTACTTTCACTTTAGAAAATAGGATGTGATTTTCAGGGTCTGATACATTTGTGAAATATAATCTGTGAATAATTATTTAATTGTACTAAATATAAGAAAATGAAATATTCTGAACATTAAATTTGGCTGAATTTTTTTTTCATACTTACAGGATGGCAGAAACTTCAAATACAATGGGTGATAGTTCACCACAAGTAGAGAAAGGATGGGCTGCTTTACGACAACATATTATTTTCAATAAAATTACAGTTGGATTATGGCTCACAAGACTTGTTACTATTATATTTACCATTGATTATATCATTCCTATATTTGGGTATGTTATTTTATATTATGTTTTTATATAAATATAAGATCATAATTATATCTTTTATGTCCTTCAACAGTTTTTATAATAATTATTATAAAGTATTAATGAGTAATGCTGCAACTAGTGCATTACGCCTTCATCAAAGGGTACCACGTGTTCAACTTAATAGGCAATTTTTGGAACATTTATTCCTTGAAGATTCCTGTCATTATTTACTTTATTCATTAATATTTCTATATGTAGCTCCTGTTACACGTATCCTTTTGTCTTAATATTGCATAAAAAAGTAAAACAAAGTACAAAATATGAAATTATATCAAAATTTACTTTTCCTGAACTATTTAACAGTGGTATTGACTCCTCTATTTCTATTTGCCCTAATACATTTTGCTAGCTACTCTATTACATTACTTGATGTAAGTACAAAAATTCTATGCTAAAATGCTGTATCATGTGATGATTATAGAGTATCATGATACTGTGTATTTATGTTGTCTTCTTTTAATTAAGTGTTTAGGACAAAATAGTTGGTGGGGAGCACGGTTTTTAATATCTTTAGTCGAATTTCAATCAAGGAACATTCTACGCATTTGTGCAATATCTGAAATAATTATTTTGCCGTTCACTGTTCTTCTGGTATTCACGTATGTATTTGTAGTTATTAACTTTTTAGAAGTAAATACGTATTATAAATATAATATATAAAATTTACTTTTTACAGGGGTCGTGCTGGTTTATTAACACCATTTATTTACTTTCAATTTTTAAAACTACGTTTGGCATCACAAAGAAATCCATTTACTCGCAATGTTTTTTATGAACTTAGAAATAGACTGAGTTCAATTTCAAGAAAACCAGCAGTGCCGATTATAGTGAGACGAATAATTGAAGGTTTACTATCACTTACTCAACAAATGGCTCCAGTTCGTCAATAATTTTATATTTTTAATATATGTGTTAAGTTTTCAAAATAAATTTCCTAGGGTTCTAGGGTCCATATAATTTCGTATGATCGAATAACAAAATAAGTGCAAATGTTGAAAGTAACAAAAGGGTTACAATTAATTAAATGGTATATGCAAATAATCGAGTGTATAGATTAGACAAATTTCAATTGATATCTGTAATCATTTATAAATGCTATAAATGATAATGACATTTTTGCAAATATTTCATACAACTTATTGTTAGATTAGATCTAAGATTTATTTACTAAATACCAAAACATCTGTAAGATTGAATTGTATAATTGCATTTTTAATGTTTTGTAATACATAGTATCGATTTATAATACGGTTTTAACCACAACGTAATTCTAAATTTGTATGAATCTGTATACAACACATAGGTCGATATTAGAATTTATTTAAATCTTTTGTTTGATTTTTTCTTATGTATCCACCTTTTGAACAACTGTTTACCAACGAGATTTATTATCGTGTAGATAAATAAGGAATATAAGAATATTATTAATGTATTGCTTCGTCTTTAGATATATTTCAGTATTGTTCAAAATTTTGTTATTTTTGGTTATGTAACCTAAATTTTTAATGAATTCTATTCATGACATACATAGAAGAATGAATAAGTTTAAATATAATGACAGTTTCATAAATAAGAACATGACAAAACTTTTAATGTAGTGATCTATGAAACAATACAGTTGTCACATTGATAATGGATAAAGAATAAAATTATGATACTTCTTTTAAAAATTTATTTTCATTTGTGTACAAATTACACTGCAAGCGCTGCTGGTTGTGGTATATCTTTCGATGGTTTCACTTCAGATGTTGGTTGTGAAGGGAATATTTCGTCTTTTGGTTCAACAATGGAAACAGAGTCTGGAAGAGGTTTCTTTGGACCTGTCTTCCCTTGAGGATCATATGGAAGCATAATCTTTACTTTGATCCCAAGAACTCCTAACAAAAAATAATTCGAATTAAAAACAATTTTTACTTCTGTTTACAATTTGGCATAATTTTACTAAGTGTACCTTGCCGAAGAAGTACATGACGGGTTGCAGTATTAACATATTCATTGGTAGGTTCACCAGAGTGAATCATCAATCCATCAACGAATTTCATTGATTTTGCTCTTTGTCCACGCAATTTACCACTGACAACAACTTCACAACCCTTTGCTCCTGATTCCATAATAAAACGAAGAACTCCATAACAAGCTCTAAAAATATGTATAAATATTATAATTAATGAATTATTTGATAAACTAATATAAAATTTCAAACTAACCTGCGGACAGCAAGACCTCCAATCAACTTGAAACGTAACGATTCTGCTTGAGCAATGGCACAAAGTCCACGTGTTGCAACTTTTTCTGCATACAATTCAATATTCTGTGTTTCTTTGAAATTGAATCGTTTCTGTACCACAGATGTTAGTTCTCTGATTCTACGCCCTTTTTCTCCAAGGACACTTTGTGTATGAGTCGCCAGCAATATAATTTCAGTACGGTGAGGAGTAACACGAACTTCTACTCCTGAATATCCATCTTCTGAAAGCTCACGAGTTAAGAACTCGTTTAATTCAGCTTTGAAGACACCATCTCCAACAAACTAAAAACCAAATTAGCACGCTTAAATCAGTTTCTTTCATTTAAAAGTTAACATTTTAGATAGATTTATGAGAACAATTCATAGTAACATATTCAGTACTGAGTTCAATGAGTTTACCAGCTAACCTAAAAACGGCATTTGTTGATATAAAAAAATAAAAATTAAATAAGCGAAGAATTATAACTTAATAATATCTTTAATCTATGTTGTGGATTATTAAATCGAAACGAGAATAAGTAGTATTGAATATTTATAACATCCACGGAACGAACGCGAAAGAAAACAGCTGAAAGCATCCATGTCATCTACAGTCTCCACATGTCATATATGCCTATTTTTTGCCAAAATACTCTTCTTTTTGCTCTCATTAGTACTATAAAAGTCATATTTTTACAAATCATTGAACACGATGATTAAAATTCACAAACCTTCCTTTTCTTTGAGATAGAACGATTGTCCATGTTTTATGCTGGCGCTACAAAAGAAGCTGACAATCCAAAAGGCTAAACTGGAAGCGGAAATAGACAACTTACACTTGGTATACATACTAAGTCAAAACAATACTTTTAATGTTATTCAATGTTGATTTAAATTGTGAATGTGTATTTATCTGCACACAAAAAATGAACATATTTTTTTCAAAAAGATGGAAGATGTAAAGAGGAATATTCTTAGACTAATATATTTCTAGATTCATAGATCTAAACAGAGGTTAGAATAAGCATTGATTATTTGAACTGTACTTTTAGAAGACATTGAAAAATAAAATATTTAAATATATTATTTAAAATAACGAATTAGAGAAGTGTATATCAGTTATTAAATATACAATGTATATTTTTGTTGTCGTACGATATTTGATCGGCAAGACAAACGTTTTTGATACGAGCAAGATTAATCTCTTATCCGTAATTAGAAACAATGATATTTAAGTAGGGAAGACCGTACAGTGGAGAAGAATTAGAAATCAGACATTATAAAATTACTTGCTTTGTTATACTTTTTCATGTACATATTTTTTATCCATATAAAATAGGCAAGTGTCGGATGCCATTATACAACTAATTAGATTATATTAATACGGCCCTGATGCTATCGAAACTCACATATGCATTACAATATACTTTTACATATATGTATATGTGTCCTACACGCACATCGCTTTGAGTGATGCACCGAGATACACTTGTGTACGAGTTCTTTGCTTTACCGTGAAGTGTACCATATATCAGAATTATGTTTCACCTTCGACATGGAGTGGAAGACAGTAGCGTTGACAGTGTTGGTAGTGACTTTATGTTTTTTTGTAATACCGATTAGAGTAGGTCCTGATTCCAGTAGCGAGGATATTAAGCTTTTCAAGAATTATGTTACGCGATACAATAAAACTTATCGGAACGATCCGTCGGAATACGAGGAAAGATTTCAACGATTTCAGGTAAGCCAAGAAATAGATTATTATTTGTGAAAACACTGGATAATTACACATAAACATAAACATTTCATGCGATATAATACTCGACACTATACAAGTGACAATTTAAACAAATTTACCGCGCTCGAATACATGTAACTTGTTCTTTTTCGTACTTGTTTTCTTTGACCGAAAAATTTACAAGTTATAATATACGCTCAGGTGTAAACAATGTAATATGAAACTCGTTCGCTTAATCGATTATGAAATTAAATAAGATATTAAATGAATATCAATATTACTTTTACTTATCTAATCGTTCAGTGAATTTCCACAATTCTGTACCATCATAAAAACAAACTGTATTGTATTTACAATCGATCAAATCGCCATCCCTTTAATTTGGTGTCATTGATTAGGACTCCCGTCTTTGTGCGTATCAGAAAATAAAGACAAACAGAAGGACATTATTCTAAAAAATTCAAAACATTCCATTAAATTTTTACATAACAGCATCGTGTGCTGTTTACGTAAATATTACGTCCTTTTTGCAGAGATCGTTGCGGCACATAGAAACAATGAATGGCCTTCGATCTTCACCGGAGAGCGCGTTTTACGGCCTCACCGAGTTTTCTGACATGACAGAAGATGAATTTCGGACACAAGCACTTTTACCTGACCTAGGCACGAGAGGTAAGCAATACAATTATTTATACGTTAAAAGGATACGTTACGTACAGTGATTAATCGCTTTAATATAAATGAATAATGTCTTAGGAGAGAAACACGTGACTGCACCCTACCATCGATTGCATCATTCCAAGCATTCAGCGAATCGGGTAAAAAGAACGACCGGTATACCCTCAAGATTTGATTGGCGAGACAAAGGAGTAATTACCCCTGTACGAAGTCAAGGTGCATGCGGTGCTTGTTGGGCTTTTAGCACCGTCGAAGTCGCTGAATCAATGTTTGCGATCAAAAACGGTACTCTGTACCCGCTAAGCGTTCAGGAAGTAGGTTACTGAAGATTTTTCAATTTTTTTTTATTCTCCAACTAGATGAATAGTTTCTTTATGGCTCCTTTGACAGATGATCGATTGCGCTAAGAACAGTAATTTCGGATGCGAGGGTGGAGACATATGCAGTCTCCTTTCGTGGTTATTACTGTCGAAGGTCCAAATATTTCAGGAACACGCTTACCCTTTGACGCGAATGACGGGCACGTGCAAACTTGAAAAGTAGGTGTACATACATTGAAATGATATTTTGATCATGGAAAACAGAGCCGATATTAGGCGGAATCAGAGCGTTCCTGGTCCTAAATTTTAAAAGATCTCATTTTATATATAGCATTATATGCGTATGGATACCAAAAATAATTAAAAATGTTTTAAGTTTAAGCGTTCCAAACTCGAGACAAACCGATAAATACATACGGTTTTTTTTAGCTGGTCTGGATTGATAGAGGTAAATAATATGAAACTGAATGTTTTCAGAACAGCGGGTAAAATATCTGGGATTAGGATAAAGGATTTCACGTGCGATAGGTAAGAAACTATAAAGAACCAGGGATGTTCACATAATACGTTATTTCAAGGGGAACACGTTTCTATTTAAAGCTAATAGTTTCGAATGAAGGATTATATTTAAGTATTGGACATTCAATCTACGTAAACGCGTTGCGTAGCACCACGTGCTGCTTCATGTGCAATTAGTTGTAAAAGGTTTTCTTACATAAGTTGACCGGTTAATATTGTCCATACGTTGAATACATTAACGTCGTTCAATTTATGCGGAGGAAAAAACCTGCGATCCGACGTCTTCTTTGCTAGTTTATTTTTTTGTCGACTAGACTGCCGAAATTCGTCCATTGTACGTTTTAATATTTGATGGTAACTGTCGCGCATAATAAATAGTATTCATGTAAGAGTATTTGTCTTTAAGGCGATTAAAGGTTTAATGGACTTCAGTTTCGTTGGTGCAGAGGATGAGCTGGTATCAACACTGGCTACTCATGGACCGGTAGCGGCTGCGGTGAATGCTTTGTCTTGGCAAAATTATTTAGGTGGAGTAATACAATTCCATTGCGATGGTTCCTTTGATAACTTGAATCATGCGGTGCAGATAATAGGATACGACAAATCCGCGAACATACCTCATTATATTATCAAAAATTCATGGGGAACAAGCTTCGGAGACAACGGCTTCATGTACATAGCTATAGGGAACAATATTTGCGGTATGAATTCGCTCGTTCCATTTTATCCTTGCACGATTGAAAGTATAACTTTAACTATTTAAGAAATAATATTTTTGTGTTGATAGGTCTAGCTAATCAGGTTTCGTCGTTGGACGTTCTTTGAGATGATTCATTAAAAGATTTTACAGAAAATATTTATATTAATACTATAATGTACATACATAAAATTCAATGTCAATAACATTAACAATAACGTCAATTAAACTATATTTTTGATATTTCTTATACAATTGACACAATTTTTACGTTACTATTGTATTGTACGAATATCTATGCAACCATTTGTATATTTTTTACAAATACTATAATATATTGTAAACGGCAGATTAAAATGGTTTTCGATTTCATGATTACGATGAATTCGTGACTCCGTTACCTCCTCTAATATTTATATTACTCTAAGAAAAATATTTTGTGAACATTCGTCGTCGGGTTTTATCAGTATATTATTTACGATTTGCATATCCGTTTACGTATCATCTAATGTGCGTTCAGAATTATTCTGATTATCGTCCGGATTCCATCCATTGCACGCAATGGACAATTTTGTCTTCATTTGCTTAGTTAGCGGTGGAATCATGTGTCGAGGTATCAAAAACGTGGAGAGATTGAACAAGTCCAAAAATACTTTGTATCTGTCGCTGTTATCGAAATACAAGTATTATCACAAATCATAGATTAGTAAAAATTAAATTTGAATGAGTCGGCATGTTACCTGAGAGTAGATTTCAAGTATTGATATCCCGATGATCCTCCCGTTCCAAGTTGTTGCGATCCAATCATTCTTTGAACCATCAACACGTGATTATCTAGAGAACGAAGAATGTATTTTATTAATGCTTATAAATATGGACGCGTACTTTAAATGAAAAAGTTAGCATTTCGCCTTACACCTCCATTTGGTAATAAGAGAATCGATGTCCATTAGCGCGGTCAAAATTTGATGCGGTTGACTAAACCTTGGTTCGTCACGATACAACGTGATCATTACTGCTCCTTGAAGAGCAGCATAAGCGAATTTTCTCTCACCACGCGATACCAGTGCATTGTGAAGAGATTCGTTGAAAATCGACTCGAATACCGCTTGCCGAGAATGCAGGTTTGCTAGATGATAATTTCTGATCTGTTCTTTCGTGTGTTTCTGCGAAAAGAATCATAGACACTCGAGTTTTACTTCGAGAATATTTCGTTTGCTCAATGATTGTGTACACTAAACGAACATGAGTTTCTTGCTCATTCAGTGTAAGCACATCATAACGTGGATTAGATGGCAAGAAATAATTACTCGAGCGAATGATTCTTGTTCAGCGAGCAACTTCTCGACAGATCGTTTATACTTTCCCCAAAAGTCGAAGTCGTGAGTTTCAAGGCCGGGTGTCCTCGCGAGCCATCTCTGAACGAGACAGCTGAGACTAGGTTCCTCCTCCGAACGTTTAATCGCCTCAATGGCTTTAGGATCCCTTCCAAACACTCTGGTGTAACTCTGATTGTACTTGACTCTGTGCTCCTGTTTCACGCCGAGTTTATTCTCCAATAAACGAAACTGTAGCGATTGAAAGCCCGAAGCTGGACACAGATAGTCTCTAAACGCCATGAAATCCAGCGGTGTCATCGTTTCTAAAATCGTCACTTGATCCACCAGAAGCTGAACAAAACGAAAACAGAGCGTTAAACATGATTGATAATTGTCCACGATCGAATGTTACCCTCGAAGTATCTCCTATACTACATTTTTAACGAACGGACGTCGTTGCTCGTACATTATTTTTTATTTACCCGACAATCTGATAATTGCAATTATTTAAATTTCATTCGCGCTGTTTCATACGGGCGACTAATCGATTTCACCGAGTCTACGTCCAAGATGACCGTATCCGCATTTGTATGGTTGCCGAGCTTGTGCTTTTACTTCAAGGAGCGATCTTCGAACACGTGTAATGTTACAACCTTTACGATATTCGACATAGTAGAAGAATTAGAAGAAAATAAACGTACTCGTTCCACGTGAATTACGATCGTTGCATCGTCGAGGCGACGATAAGATGTAATTCCTCGAACGTTTATCTAAAAGTAGACAATTGCATTTTGCTCGAAGTCTCATTAACTTCGCTCTGAGATAATATTTTTTAAAAGAACGAGACGGGGAAACGACCACACCTGCATTCTGTGGTATCGAAAGAGCGTCTGCGAGCTGGTTACCTAATGCATCTATGCGTGTCAGTACGGGGTGTCGCATATCATCTAGTGGTATTAATTTACTTAGATCTCACTGTTATTTCTACGGTTCTCACAATCGTTCGTGCACCGACGTGAAAGAAGAGGAAAGTAACGGTAATGAAAAAGTGTCGCATTGCTGAGAACCTTGACCCGTTTACCAATTCTCCATGAAGAATCAATGACGCTGAATTCCCTTCGTTCGATTCTCCCAACGATCTTGAGAAATGTGCAAAGATCCGTGAAGAGCCGCAACGCTGTGAACCGAACGGAAATGTCTGATGGTCGTTTCCTTTCGTTAAGTGAAATAGCATCGAAGGGTGACTTCAGAATACAATCTGATTAGGTCTGGAGCATCACTCCTGTCATAAATCGCGGTGGCCTAATTGGCTTGCGATTAAGGGTCGTTCACACTCCTTCAATCACTGTCATTGTCAACGCGTGGGCACTGGCCTTTTTTCAGTGCTTATGAGATTAGCTGTGCGACTCTTTGAACAACATTTATTTGTCATTATTTTCCTTTTCTCTCTCTCTCTTTTCAACGACCCTCGAGATGTTTGATCGGTTCAATTGCGGGTGTCCTAAAGATACGCGATCATTTCACGGAGGATCCTTTTATCTATCGCTTACTTTTAGAATGAGGACGATGCGGTTTAATCTCTTCAAGATTTCCAGGGTCCTCGACTCGTTCAGAATCTGCGGGACCCGGATCTTCTGAATAGCCGGACGATTGTTGGAGGTACCATTCAAGAAGTCGTAGCCGTTTGATTCTGAGTTAAAGAGTGCTCTGACCGAGTCCAATTCGTAGATAATCTGCTTGAACCAAAGTTCGTACGCTGCAATGGAAACAGAAAAAAGAACATGCCCCCTTTAATGATCATCCTTTTAAAAATCGTGATCGTAGTTGTGCATATTATTACAGTAAAATTTTTACTAGCCCCGTTAAAAAATATTAAGCGAGATTATTTTCGTTATGACAATCCTATTGTTTAAGCCAATATTTTACAAAGTCGTTTTCGGTCTCAAGTATGAAAATGATAGATAGACGTCAAATTCAAATTAAAATCTATATCTTCATATTAAAAATTCAATGTGAAGACATATTCAAAATTCATTTTCAAAATTGAATGTGAAGACATATTCAAAATTGATATTCAAAATTAAATATGAGGATACATTGAAGATTGAATATGAAGATATCTTCATGTTCAAATATGCTAATTTTAGCGTTCATGCTAATTTTACGTAAATGCAGAATCGAATTGCATCGAATTTGAATGAAATTGAATTCTATTTATCGATGGATTGATTCTCATTTAATTAAATCAAATGACGGTGACTTCCGCATAATTGAGTCGAAATAAATTGCATCGCATTATAGTTAGCTCTAACGGATGTGGCTGTAGGAAAGATCATAAGGCAAGAGGTCAACTGTGAATGCTGAGGAGAGACCCTGGAGCATCCACTGTTTGCCTATGTAACAAAACTGTTTATAAGTCCGCTATGCATATACCATATCTAAAAGTTAAATTTTTACCCTGATGAGTGACGATAAAAAGATGCTCATCGTGCACTTCCTTGTTGTACTCGGCGCTCAAAAGTCTTTGTGCAGTCAAAATTTTATCTAATCTCAAGTATTCGCCATAAAGCATACCGGGCCCTTCGGTCAACTGATCATTGTCTTGCTCGTGCTCTTCTCTGAAAATGAATGATCCATTATCTTAGATAAATTTACAAATAGTCACTAATTAATATCGCAACGTACTTTCCATTGAAAACTTTTTGTTACATCACTCGTTGTATTATTCAAATTACGAGGTTGCGATTAAAACAGAAATTAAGTAGATTCGACCGTGTAAAAAGATATTTTGGCGCGATTACTTACGCAATACCGTCCGATAAGGGACAAGCCATTTTTGATAACGTAACGTCGACAGGTAATATGTCAATTTTTTTTAATTAGAGACTCCACAATTTTGTCACTTCAAAACGATCGCAGATCGGTTGATAATTCCGTGTCGATATCACTCAACGATACACTGTGGACGAGATACTTTTAATTTAACATTTCCTCGAGTTTCAGTGATCACTTGGACTTAGAGGATGACAATACATGTTGCCCACAAGGTGGTTGAGCCGCGACTAAAAACTGAATGACCATCGGCCCCGCAAACGATCCCTCTTATATTTTCAACACCGAGAGAATACTAATGTATCACTGTTGTCCGTCGCATCTTTAAATGCTTTTGCTAACCAAAAACAATCTATAAATATCTAATATCTGCGAAGATTTTTTTATTTTACATTCTTGCTTAAGCGTTCGCTGATATTTAATTTTCCTAATGACGCGCGATCGCATCGTAGACAACGAAGCAACGAAATTCTCCGATCGATAAATCAATTCGTACGGAATATTAATTTCTTCTAATCCAACTTTTACGATTATTAGGCGATTAATTAAATCCGAGTGCAAATTGCTATTTTCGAGATACGGATAGTTTCCTTTTTGTTCGAAGGTAATCAAGACCAATTGGAATTTATATAAATGATCGTATTAAATCTTAAAAAATTGATTACCCTTGAACTAGTTAGAAGTTTAAACGAGTCATTCCTAAAAAACTAAATTTCTGGCAACTAATTACGGACTTTTAATATTATTGAAATTATTATTTTTGTGACCATCCAGTAGATGTCGCAACAGATAATTTTTTTGGGTTATCGTAGTTGCGCGATTAGGGTGATAGATGTCGCAACAAGTACGTTCGAACGATTTATCTTGCGAAATTAATTATTTGCACGTTAATAAATTTTATATAATTACTCGTTATTCGTACGCGCGAAAATGCTAGCAAAAGCGATGGGGGTTCAAATAAAGAAAGTTATGCGAGAACATTGGTCATAGAGGTCGTTGTATTCTATACAATGTAGATTTTTATATACTTTATTAAAGTATTGAACATTATTGTATTATGCAATATTGACCTTGTCGTGATTTAAAAGTCGATTTTACGGAATGCGAGAATTTTCTGAAGTTACGTTTGATTATGTCTCTCGTCGATATCATAAGTCAGTACCGTAGCAAGAATAATGCAACAGGTGTGTACGCTGGCGTACTGCACCCAATGTGTTTTTGACGTAGAATTTATTTGTTGGCTGGCCGGGAAATTGTCATCGGCAAATTTTTTAATCGTTTTCTAAACCGTTCGAACGAATAAATCGGAGATTCGTCATACGAGCGGAAATTATTGCTTTTGAATGTTGGATTTTGGAATTTTTTAACTTCACGATGCGGATGTTTGAGAGTTCAAGCATGAACAAATTTGGGATTTTTAAACTTTGAGTATTTGGAGATTTTAACTTGGAATATGAAAAGATTTTGACTTTGAAAAATAATGCATTAAAGATATTCTTGTAATTTTTTTACAAATAATTGCTTTTTGATTTATCTTCTTAAATGAAGATTCAATGGTGTACGTAACATTTATCGTTCGTATTTTTGAAGTAAACATGTTGCCGCAAACAAGGTATCGTCAATGTCAAAAATACTGATGTAATATTTTTGCTGAATGATGTCCAGTCTAACAAGAATAAAAAAAGTACCACACTAATGTACATGCATATATGGAGATCGTACAAATCCGTGAATGTTATACAATGCAATGCAATAACCGGTATAATGCGTGTGCACTTTACATAACACATAGACCTGTTTGTCTGGGGATTGGTGATCAGGTTTGTTTTACGGAAGCTACTCCATAACTCGGCGTTGTGTCATTCGGTATAGCAACTTTGACGTGTAAAGGGTTCACAATCTATTATAACACTTTGTTCTGGTAAGTAATATAGCATTGCAAGATAAAAATTACCTCGTTGATCGAATGTGAAAGTATAAAAGTTAAGTGAATCCGTTATCGTAAAATATACGTCGTAATACGTCTTCGTAAATACATTATAAACAAGTGTAACGTGTAAGATGTAGCATAAATGTAACACGAATGAGATTTGTTAATTTGCATGCATAATTTAACTTGTTTATCTCGAATGCAAAAAGGACTGCTTTTAAGATAATTACTATGTAGTTATCGCATTTTTTCACGTAATGTAATATCAACATGTGTACCAGTTTAAATAATTAGACATGTAGTAACAGAATCACTGTAGCAATTATTTAGTAGTCACTAACTTGGACGTCGCCAGATGACGCCATTTGCCTGAAATTGTTTTTCAGCAGATTCATAAAACCGATGATTAATATATCAGAAGTTAGTGTCATCGTAGATTATATTCGTATCGCCTTATTGCGTTTGAATTCGTGTTAGGATAGAAAGAAAAATAGTTAGAAAAAATGATTACTTTACAAGAACCGTGAATAAGAAGACAGTCAGAATAAATAAAAGAGTACAGTGATATCAATACTGATCTTATTTAATTTTTTAACTCAAGTGACACAGAAA
Source organism: Coelioxys conoideus (assembly GCA_947623535.1). Classification (NCBI taxonomy): domain Eukaryota; kingdom Metazoa; phylum Arthropoda; class Insecta; order Hymenoptera; family Megachilidae; genus Coelioxys; species Coelioxys conoideus. Next base: position 13,939,029 of record OX392459.1, read on the forward strand.
CTAGTTAATAGAGTTTCCATGATCATAGTCGCTGCGGTAAATTGATTTTTGTTGCACACTATGTATACAAATAGAAGATGATGTAGGTGGGGAGATTTGATCTAGGTTGGTTATACGCGTTTGCCACATGACATGCATATACGTAATATTACATTACACGCTAGAAATAGGAACGGCTGTCTAAGAAATTATGAATATCTACATTTCGACAATTTGCACACTATTGTTTCCTATTAAATCGTTGGATATATCGCTATTCGTTTAATACAATAATATTAATATCTCGTACACTTTATCTAATCAGGCAGTGCTCGTAATTTTATATTTTCTCTTGTATCGAGGAAGAAATTATTGCAAAATAAATTACGACAATGAACATGATAAAGGTACATTAAGACTTTCTTCGTGTATACATATTGTCAAACGTATAATTATCTTCGTTACTTATCTGATTTTTGTTAACTTTTACAGAGACACCTCTTCGATAAGATGTCGAACGTTACTTTACATTCTACCGACATAAGCCCACCATGTCGTGCCGTTCTACTGACAGCACACGCCATTGGTTTGAAACTCAACATCCGCGAGACGAATATGCTGAAAGGAGATCACATGTCCGAGGAATACTCAAAAGTAGGAAAACGTCGTGTCTCGATGACGTATTTTATCGTTGAGTTCGAATTCTAACTTCTTCGTTTTCTTGCCAGATAAATCCACAACAATACATTCCGACAATGGACGACAACGGTTTCCTACTTACCGACAGGTAACTATGGAATACTTTCAAGAATCTCGTGAAGTATGTTTGGTCGTTTGCGTACGAAGTAACATCGATTATGTTGCAGCCACGCTATCAATTGCTACTTGGTGGATAAATATGCCAAGGATCAATCCTTGTATCCAAAGGATATGCAGAAACGTGCTTTAATCAATCAATTCCTGTACTTTGATACGGGAGTACTATTCGCCAGCGTGAAAAATGCTTTTGTGAGTGATTATCCAGACTATCTGGATACAATGAAAGAATAAATTACTTGAATGTAGCTTTCTCTTGCTGAGAGGCAATATACAAGGATTTCATTGACACATAATGTTATATTAACATAACTAGGACTTTTATTTGAGAAGTGCTAGGATCACAGTTTTACTAACAGAATCAATACCTAATATCAGGTATGATGAATTGGCTATCGTAAATTTGAAAATTTGTTAGTTGGGGTCTCTCCCTAGATTTCTCCCGAGCTCTCGACAATTTCTCTCCAGATTTCCTCCAGATTTTCTAAGCTTTCCCGAGTCACTACCCGAACTGCTGGTTCCTCTACCAGCACTTCAGTCTTTGTTTCTTGCAGCCACCTTTAATTAAGAGAAGCCTACTAAACGTTTGATTTCTCTCCGCGCGACTTAAGCTTTCATATTTATTGAGAAACGATATAACTCTTATTACGTACTTGTACGATACTTGGTTCGTGTAAAGCCGTTGATGGAGTTAGCATGGACTAAGGCACGTCCATTGAGGAGGCAGACTAAGTTGCGCGAAAGGAGGTTAATGCGATTCGCCTTTCCGCGAGTACAGTCGCGCAGGAATATTATGTGATACAGCAGGAGTTCCTGAACATCCTATGCACCTTTTATAGCATCTAATAAAGTTCGCTAACTGCACATTTTTGTCCGGGATGGGCCAACTACCATGAACATACTCCTCTTTCTGCTCGTACGATACGCTTATAAACTAATTCTTTGCATTAGGAAGACATCGTATTTTCACACTTTGACAATATATGGATGACAATCACATTTCTTCGTAGATTAAACAGCTATGTTATTCGAAATTTGTTCACTTTTCTAACTGAAAATATTTATATTAGTTACTTAAAATTATGGAAATTATAACGAAGTATCGTGAAAATATTTAGAAAGATTTGCTGGAAATGAAAATACTACATAATGCAATTTTCAATTGCTTCTTTATCTTCGACCATCGGAACTTTCTTTTTTATTTTGTACTATGTTTATAAACCAATATCGATTTCAATTTTTCAGTTCTTCAATGTCCGTTTTCGACTAGTAGTTCTACTTTGCACGATCTTACTTTCTAGATATTTTACTTTTAGATAATTAACGTTGGTGGTAATTTCCTGCGTCGATACCAAATGAGTTGATATAATTTTTTTTATAAGTACCATTTGAGATTTACTTTTAGTCGCAGACGCGAAGAGGCACAATTTACTTTTTCAACTGTTTCCAGAAACCCGTATTTCAACAACGAACCAACACGATTCCCGAGGAGAAGATGGAATGGATTAACGAAGCGTACCAGAAACTGAATAAATTATTGGAGGGTAAGAAATGGTTGGTTGGAGATTCTTACACCCTCGCGGACATAGCCTGCGCGGCAACCGCGTCGTCAGCTACCGTAAGTTCTTCAGCTTCTGGTGAAACGAGTTTCGCCGAATCTTCCAAGATTGTGACACGTCTTTTACGATATTTTCACAGGTAGTAGTAAACATGGACAAGTACCCGAATGTAGAGTCTTGGCTACAGAGATGCGAGAAGGAACTTCCAGGCTACCAAGAGTGCAACGTAACGGGAAACAATAAAATGCAAGCTGTTGTTCGATCCTTGCTTTCGAAGTTGTAATATGTTATTTCATTCTGTTCTGTCTCATTGTTTCTGGATGTAAGGTTATATATCGATGCACCAGTTTTATCGTTACGTGTATGGTTACACTTTCTGTTTGAATAAACGCAAAAGCGAAAACAAAGAGACTCGATTCAGTAAAGTGGCAAATTGTCGCGTACACTTCGTGTATCGTTGTTAAAAAAAAAACCCTTTATTTATAAACGTATTATTCGCTCGTTGACGGTTGTGCGCAATTCGTGTCGCCCTTTTGTCCACAAAGCTCGTCATATCATTCGCCGGACACGATATTTCCCGGAAGGGCAGATAACTCGGTGCACTGATTAATATGCTTTCTCTCGTGTCATCTTCTCTTTTGTTTCTCCCATGTTTCGTCCGGACGCGTTATCGAAAATACCTAATCACGTGTTTGATACGCAACACTCGTGCTAGCACGAAGTTACGATCGCGTGCGATAATTTATTTTTTACCGGGCATCCGGATAATGGTCATCCAGGGCGCAACGTCCTTTCGTTGGAAAATGAAAATACAACGCGATCATCTGTTCGACTGCCTCGTGGATTTTCAAGTTGTTAGCGTTTTTCTACCGCCTGTTAGGAATTTTTTAATCGCACAAATTTGCAATCGGTACACGTGTGTCAAATCAACATACTAAGAATTCCGTACAGGTTTCCGACTTTTGCATGATTGCGTTACCGCGTGCACGAGAGTCAGGTTTAATCGGACGCCGGTAAAATTTATAGCCTACGGTAACTTTTAACATTAATCGGTGTTCGGAACAGCTTGAAAGTGTTCACGTAATCTGTACATAACCGTTGACATTGAACCTGACGCAGCGTCAGAAAATACATCTTCTCTTCCTATCGTTCCTGGACAACCGTTTCTCATCTCTGTCTTGTACTTCGGACACCGTGTTATTTAACTGTAATTTGCAGAAATTCATACCTTCTATTTCCGGCGATTTCCTTGATTAGCATCATTTAATACATATTCTCTGATTGGTGCTATGTACGTATGTGATACAACGAAGCTGGCTCGAGCGAATCTTCTTTCAGTTATGGTTACATTAGGCCATGGTTAGGTAAGCGCTTTCTGGTGCGTTTCATTTCAAGAAACGCTTATCAAGCTTTACATTTGATAGCCACGCGTGACTTAGACTTCCTAGCAAGGGTTCGAGATCATGTGTTGACCCTTTGCGCTCGAAAGCATTTTTATTGTGGCAAATGGCAATCGCAAAGCTTTATAGTTGAAAGTTTGATGAATTTCCTTGAAATTATTACTTTTCATTATTAATCGTCAATATTGTACGTTCCGCAGTGCACAAACGTCACATGTATAATACCAGAAATTTAGTTAAAAGTTATTTATTGAAAATTGTATTAGATCAAATTATCCTGGTTCTACTCCTACAAAATTCACCGTAGATTCTTCTTAACACATTCGCTATCGCTGGCGCGAATTCGCGTCTTTTCGAGTTTTATTCCCGGTAGCCGCTGACGTAAATTGGCATCCTGCAATTCTTTTTTTATGAACGCAGCAACATTAAGCGCTTTCGATAACACAACCTGACACGCGTTTCGGTGACTACTATCTTAGAGCCGATTCCGGGTATATTCCAACCACGCAAACTATTTTTCAACCATCTCCACTTTTTTTTTTAGAAAGAAGCAAGTAAACTTGTAACAGCGAAGTTTCACAAATTCGCGTCAACCGGTTTCTGAATTTCATTATTTTCGCTGGTATTGAAAACGGAAAAGTTTGCCAATCGCGAACGCATTAACATAACTGCGCTCGCCCACACTCACCTTCGAACGGGTATTAACCTCTGCGCAATTATATCCGATCGGATCATAGTCTTTAACGTTATAGGTGCATCAAACGGCGAGTTTCGCAATATCGATGACCCGTTTGAGTACTCGTCCGCGTGTATTGTCGTGTGTGTGTGTTGTACATTGTATAGAAAACAGCATGATCATGGGAAACGAGCTCGTTGCCACGAGAAGTCGGTTAATTAGCAACCACTTTGCTCGCACGTTGTATTATTCGTCCCGCGAGTACGAGTCGCATTTTCCGGTTTCTCTCCATCGGTGCATATTCTGTTAGGTAATGCATCCATGACGCGCGTCTCCGCGACCGAAAACAGGATTCTCTCCTTCCTTTGGTATCGGTTCCCGTGTCCGTCGAGTTTTGACGCACCCGTCTTTCTTTTTTGACGCGATCGCGATCATCGGATCGGCGTAATACAACGCAACGTGCGGCATTCTCGATTTCCACGAACCGAGATGCTAGCTCGGAGGCCAACCTCCGGTCAGACTGGTTTCTCGCTTTTTGACTCGGTCTTTTTTTGTTTAAATCTATCCACGTGGCTTTGTGTTTTTTTTTTAGATGCGACCATGCGGGAACAGGGAAAATCGTCGGTATGGTACTCCTTTTCGATTCGGTTACGTGGAATTCTGTCACCCGCAGCATGGTCTAATAGGATTACCTCCCGTGGTTGATGAACAGGGCAAAGAAAGAAGCGAAAACGTCCCTTTATTCGGCGAGGGTAGGGCGGCGTTACCGGCCGAAGAAATTATTAGCATTTTTTTGCGTCCCGCGGGAATATTTATGAAACGTCGAGCTTGCCATCGAGTCATTAATATTAGTGTTACGGGGTCTAGGCAGTCGAATCGCTTGTATCGCTTTATGAGCACTAGTTGCAAAGAAACGAAAACTTTAAAAGCTCAGGTTTCTCGTTCTACGCGATATTTATTAGGGTTGTTTGCGTTAAAAATGATATGATTCATTCCGCGGTATAAAAGTTTTCTTAGAATAAATGGCTACGAATACCGACGTTATCTCATTCCCAATGTTTTGTTTCCTGCACGAAGAATTTGAACGAATATGTGGACATGTGGATGATATGTGGAAGGTCATGAATGTATTTATTAATCTTCTTTGCTTATCGTTAAGCTTCTGCTTCGGAATTGGAGCAATCCTAATCTTACTGCCGTTTTAATAAAAATAGTTGATGACTTTGATCGTAACGAGAAATGAATAATTTTCGACGTTACAAAACACAAACATGTTTATTTCCTTACATGACAATGCACAAATTTCGAGCCTCGTTGTATCTGTTAGTGCAACTGTTAATTAATAGCATAATGTCGCTGTTTGTCTAGTTCAGCAAATTTGTGTACTCTGTTACTTAATGATAATTGGTATTTCGAATAGTTGCATACGGAACGTATAGAATGGGGAACGATATCTTTTGTGTACATTCGTGTGATCAGTTCCAGCGGAACGTTTCGATACTATGACCGGGGTTAGTCGATCGACCTGCGTGTCTGAAGTTATGATCGCTTCTATTTTCTAAACAAATCGAGCTGTTAACGTTCTTCCTGTGTACAAATATAACCAGTTATCTAGTACATATCCGTGAAACGAATTCCATCGAGTTCGATACTGTACTAGCAATTAATTAAACAGAACGTTTGCTTGCGTAGACGTAGATAAAAGAAAATATTAATAGGTAAAAGAACGATCACTAAATCGATAAGCATATCACCATGCATTCGATTATCATACGCCGAATTACTATGCGTTAGAACATCCGTTGAATCAATATACCAAGCTTTTAAAACTCTCAATACGCATTGTTGATCCATTGTGTCAATATTTGATCACTGTCAATAATTATCGAGAACCTTAACATATTGACAGTATATCGAAGTCATTGGTGAATTCGTACATAATTTTACCTATCGATATCGTAGGACGAGAAAAAACAAATTGCAAAGGCAATAGACTCCACGAATGAGACCGCTGGTGAAAAGAAAATTTCGTAAAAATCCCTAAAGAGTGGTTCTCATTAGCGAACTTATCGATCGTATCAAAGAACGATTATAGGTTCAATTATCGTTCTCAAAGTTCAGGGTTACAAACGAAACCCGGGGAAGCGGGAAACGAAAGGTGGAACGAGTTTCGAGACACGCACGTTGCTCCCGAAAGATTTTTTTCAGCATCGACGAACATCGCTCTCGCTTTCGTTGCTGTCGAAGGCCATCCCGAACAATGAGAAACGCCAGTAAAAGTTCGATTATCGGTTCGCAGGGATCATTCGATGATCGAACAGGCGCTCGATAACGCTCGACCGTGTACGAGACCATAAATACGTATTCACGAACGGATGTTGAGGCATTGCTAAGGTCCACGTGGTCGTGGATCACGGTGGTGGCAACAGTCGGCCTCCGACCGTCGTCCAAGTGTGCATAAACGTGAACCCGGTGTGTTTCTTGTCTACGAAGCGAAAAAGCAAGAACGAGCAAGGTCTGGGAAGCGAGGGAACAGGCCGGGACGAGTTCCCTTTCGGCTCGTTCCGTTTTTTTTTTTTCTCTTCTTTTCGCTCGGACTTGCCCGTAGGAAGTGTTCGTGTTTGGTTTTGCCATTACTCCGCTTTGAAATCGGGTTAGAGACGCTCGAGCCGCGAACTTGATTGTGATGAGCGACGACGAAGTGTCGCGAATCTAATCGTCGCGACTCACTGCTATTGATCATCGTTGAGCAATCGACTGGTGATAGGCGCAGCCTCGCTTTCTTTTTAAAACGCGATTTTTCGCGGTCTGACGATCGCGGTTTGCACGAGTTCGATGAGGTTCGAGTGATATTACATATCGTCGGTGTTGCGCTTTGTACGCCGATCTAAGCGAAAGCCGATCCATTGATCAGGCCCGTTTGAAGAAATTCACCGAGACAGCACACGTAAGTTGACATCGTGTTATGCGAACGGGAGTTGCTCGCTGTTAATCGATTCGTTTATCATGATCCACCTTTTCGTTTCGTCGAGAATCAAACTCACCGTGGCAACTTCGAATTATTCACTCGAAGTATGGCATTTTTAACCCTTTGCGCTCCAATGGTGGCTGACACTCACCATTTCGTTTAATACAGCAATATGGAATAAATATTTTTCAACTAAATCTACAGTGTTGCACTTGTAATCTATAAAACTAATGAAAAGGTTAACAGTGGAGAATAATAATAGAGGGATAATAACATCTGACGAATTCATCAAACTTCTCAACCAGTTTTAGAGTCGCTATCTGCGATAGACATTCAATAAAAGGACGAAAACTTTTGTAACGTGTACTCACAATTATGAAAATTTTCTAAATCGTACATTTCTTGTTTCGAGATATTCAATGAATCACACTTGATTAGATTAAAAGATATTTTGCTATTATTCAACATTTTAAATTGACATTTTATTTGTGTCGATTAATGAACATTTATTATGAATGTGAATATATACATTTATTTTTTTTCTCAAATTTGTCAAGCTTTTGACTTAGATCATTTTTATAATTAGCACTAAATGTATTCCATATTATGTCGAAATAACAACCAGTACCTAAAGGTACACTTTTGAGGATATTGTAAAAATTCCATCGAATTAATCTAGTTTAAAATAACGTGGTGGTAGAATAACTGATGAACTCTTCTTTTTAAGTGTTGACTTGGTCCAGTTTCATAATTATGGACTCACATAAAATGTCGAACCCGAAACTGGTCGTTTCGACGCTTTTTATTTATTCCTGCGCGTAGAATCAGCTCTTATAATCGCAATCACGCGGGACACTGTATGCTAATTTATTACCTATACATTATGCATTTTTCGAATTAATTTCGAGTTCGAAAGTGCGCGTGGATCCGTTTGCTGCAAGAATCAAACGGTAAAGCGAAAATGGAAAACGGCGGTAAATTTAACCGGGAGGCGTTCGTTGAGCAATTTGTTTCGAACGCGTTTTCTCCTTGCGGTCGCATTCCCAAATTGTAAATTCACCACGGACTTGTATATTTTTACGGCTACCGGTTTGCAATTCAATCGCTGTCTGTTGCTGATGTCCGATATGCATAAAGATGGAATTTTAAGCTCGCGATTCGTACGAAATTCGATCGATGTTCGTCTCGACTAGAAAACAAACAGGATAGAGAAGATTCGTGGCCGTCTTCTGGTTCCTTTCTTCTCTTTTCGTCGATCAGCGAGGTCTACGCGTCGATGGTATATTGAAACTTGCTCGACCAGCTGCACTCCATTGCAATCTGTTTGTATTTCTCAGAAAAGTGAGGATGCTGTTTACAGCGATTGTTCCATGCCACCGTTTCAACGTCAAACATAATTTTTCCGTGGGTTTCAGTGTAGTTTGGTAAATATTTCGATGCAAATTTCGATGTTCATATCCATTGGATATCTGCTTCTATATAAACTTATGTTAGAAGAACTATAACATTATATATTAAATACATGTATATTAATTAAATAAATAAATAACATATATACATATATATCTTATATAAATTAAACTGTATATTAAATAAATATATAAATATATAATAAACATATTAAAAATATTTAGATATTTGTATAATATATGTATATAATATTAAATATAAAATACATTAAACATTTATCGATAACATAAATATCATAATTTATGTTATTGATGGAGGTAAAATGTATACAGGTTGAGTAAATAGATAAGTAATAATAAATTTGATAAATGAAATGTAATAAATATAATAGGTATAATATTATAAGAACCTTGCGGTAATTTAATGATCAGTATCGTATAACGTCATACCGGGCGAACATAATAAAATTTCGTTCATACTTTTTCGAAATAAAGCGATCTGTTCGTTTGCATGAACTTGTTTCACGTTTGGGAATACGAAATATACGTTCAAATTTGTATCCATCATTTTTGAACACTCCTGTAGATATCCTATTTAAGTGTCAGCATATCAGGCATAGTTTACTAACGCAGTGAAAGTGCACCATAATCTGTGACGCGATAATGAACGAAACTATCTTCCTAATTGTCATTCGACCTCGAACGAATTTCTATGCAACCGATTATATTCGAGTCACCCAAATTTCCTTTCATTGCTTCGACGAGTCAGTCTAATCTCGTTCGTCGTGTCGCGCAAGAAAAACTGGATCGTGATTCCGCGTCGAAGATGAAAAACGAGAATGTTTCACGCATAAGTCACCGTTTTCCCCGTTCGTTTTTATTTTTCCTACAAAAAACCGTATCCTTCGTGTCGTTTCACTGTCGTTTTCGTCGCAGTAATCGACGTGCAGATACGTTTTCGCAAACGACTTCGCGATGTCTACGATTATACAAATGACACACCGGAGATGCTATTTCCTAAATCAATAGTTACTCCGCATCTCCTGGTAATCTTGAATAAAAATAATAATAGGTATGCTGTCGAACGTGTGTACTTACGCGTGTGCCCGTACACGCCATACACGATTTGGAGGTCGATCATCAAGTATGCAAATGCACGTTCTTCAAGGTGTTTCCACATGCCATCTTTTTTTCCAGTTTTATAATAATCGCGCTTGTCGATTGATAATTCTGCATCGTCTATCGAGACGTCACTTTCTTCAGAACGTTCTTTGATCCTTTCCGGATTAACTGCAAATAAATACTCGTTGACCTTCGAATTTAATTTCACATTTAATCAATTAAGTGTGGTTGACGAATTTTTCATCACTACGAGTATACTCCTAAATCACGGCTAACTGATTTACCAAATAAGTCAATATTAGTAATAAAACTGTCTATTTTATAAAATAGACCCATCTTTTTGGCCCGATATTTTAACACCGACACTTATTCTGTGATTGACGAGTATACTTACAAAAGAGAGCGCAACAATTATCTGGTTAATTCCCTGGTCGATGTTACACCCGTATATTGCAAATTTGTTCCTTAACCCTTTGACATACAATTCATTTTTCCGGTGCGTCAGAATGAACCATTCACAACTGCAATTGGGACTAACTATCCACAGCTCCAATCAGGACTAATTACTTGCAGCTACAATATTAATACGAATAAAGGAAGTTAAACTGTTATGCATATTTTTTATATTCAATGATCCTTGACTATGTAAGTTATACTTGCATATCAACTTCACATGCAAGCGTGTTAAACGTTTTAGTAAGATTTATTATGTTTATACTGCGAGTGCGTCACGAATCAGACTCGTCAAAGTATGGCAAGGGGTTTCGATATAATTGATTTCGTTAGAAACGATTCGTTCCTTGTCTCCGCGACTGAAATATCTTACGGTACAAAAACGTGAAGAAATCCGATGATCAGCCGACATTATCGGACGCAAAATGGCGACGTCAGTCTATAAAATTTCGATAAATAAATATCAGTTCCCAGGAATCGAATACGTGTTCATACGCTGCAAGGGTATAAATAAAACATAAGTAAAGGAATGGTCTAAAATCGAATACTTACATAACAATCGTGTAGCCGTCATTGAATTTCATAGAAGTGGTAATTTGAATGTGGAGTTAACCCGTTGTCGTTGTTTCATGAATTAAATTGGACTCTGAATCGAGCTACGCTGTTTCGGTCGACTTTCGAACTCGTTACTTGAACCGGAAATACGTCGCGAAACGAGCGTGGATACGCGTTGATGTGTACAAACTATCGACTTCGTTCTTGTGCAAAAGCAATCCGTTCGGTTCATTGTTTTGTTTCCTAGCAATGAAACCTGGCGCAGCACGCGACAGACCGAGGCACATTTCCGGTTGCCGGTGTATCGACAGACACGCTTGTTACGCTCTTCAAATATTTGTTCTGCTCCGCGCTGCGTGATGTATCAGCCAGCGGTTTCATCGTATGATCTTGATTTATAGATCGCGGCTTTGCCTCCTCTGTGGTCTCGTCATTTTCGAAAACAACTGTCCTGCGAGACTCGAATAGTTTTCTCTCCTTTCGCCGGAGACAATGCACCCGCGGAATTGCATACAAATTCCAAATAAAAGCGGTTTCGCGTAACGTAACGATGGTATCGAAAAAGGAAACGTGCGTATTCCGTCTCTTTTACGGAGGCAAACAAGGATTTTGAATCGTATTTTCGTGATCGCTTCGGCGACCTATGGAGCTGAGTTTTAGGGAAATTCGTAGAGGCATGATCTGGGAGAATCGCATTGCTCATTCGGATACAGGGATCTATAGATCTCTCAAGTTTTTACATTTCCAAATCTTCATAATGATAGATTCCTACATCCCCAGATCTCTACATGTCCAAATCTCTACATCCGCAGATCACGGCATCTCCAAATAGCTATAACGATAAACCTGTACATTCTTAATCCCTATGTCCTAAATCCAATGGTCAGATTCCTATGCCCCGGATCTATAAATCTTTAGATCTCTACATTTCTATACTTTGTATCTATTTATATCCCTACATCTCTGCATCTCAATACCCATGTATTTCAACCTCCCTAAATACATAATTTATTTTGCAGACTAAATTGTCCCGGTCAAGATGAGGATCGACCAGATCGGGCTGCTGCTATGGAAGAATTACATCGTCCGAAAACGTCAACCGGTAACTATATCCCAGCAAGCGGCTCGTTTAGCCGGGACAATTGACAGTCCTACATACAAACTTGGATGTTTAGGGCATATTGGCGTTGGTATTCGTATGGCCAGTGGTCGTGTTCATGATCCTGTACACGATTCGGGACAACGTGGAACCGAAGTACTATCCAACTTGCCAATTTCCAGCGAGATCGATGCCGCAGAATGGACTGTTGCCTTTCGTACAAAGTTTCATTTGCAGCCTCGGCAACCCGTGTGATCCCCTCGCGGAATACGAAGAAGTTCCATCTTACAGAAACGCCACGTTAGTGCGGAAAGTTTGAACGATTTTTACGGAGAAAATTCAGGCCTCTAACGCATTGTACCGTTCACGGTATATTACGTCGAGGAAGATTTATCGCGTTCGGATTAAAGTTTCTTAGGCGAACGGAGAAGCAATAGCGATGGGAATAACGTTAATCCGTTCGAGTCCGGTGCTTTTCTTTATCCTTTACCGCCGGAACTTTCCTTTTTGTATAGTTAAATCGTACTTTTATGGTTGTGTAGGCTGTTCATTTCGTACCGTGGTTATGCACCAATATCGATTCCAATTCTTGTCCGTTTTCGACTATTACTTCTCTTTCGTAAAAGTAATATCTTTTACTTTTTAGATATTTAATTTTTTGACGCCATAGATATATTACTTTTAGATAGTTAACGACGATGATAATATCCTGCTTAATATAATTTTTCTAATAAGTACCATCGAAATTTAACACTGACTGCCATGTCACCCACATACGCGTGACACTCAAATTTCTTTTCAGTTTTAACAGCTATAGTGTTCCGAATTTTTTCGCTCTCCTACCTGTAAATAATCACAAAATATCGTAAAAACATTTGGTAAGATTTACTACCTAATGCAAATTTAAATTGTTTCGATGTGGCAGTCAACGTGTTAAAATAAAGCAGCCAGAAACGTATAAACAAACGTAAATGTATTGTAACTATAGTCTAGGTTCGCTGGTGGTGGAGTTACAGCCGATGCTCGATAACGAGACGGTTCTCTCCGCCGTGAGCACGTTGCCGAATAGTATTCAGCTACTAAAATCAATGGCGCAAATACTAACCAGACCGGAAATCAAGGCGTTGTTCGGTACGCATGCACGATCTTCCTAACACCTCATTCGCTACTATGTATAGACACGAATTTGCACTGTCTATCAAATTTGTCGTTTAGATCGAGGCATACGATTGGGCGACCTGTTTAACAACCACGAGGAAATCAAGAACCTCCTCAGGCTCCAGATGCCGTACGCCCGTGAAGGATTGATCGACGACTTGTTCGAATCGTCCATAAAATTGTTATACGTTAGTACTATACATTTTATGCCCTTCGTTACATTCAACTGATTGTTATCGATAAAATTGTTGCATTATCGGAGCGCTTTAGATAAACGCAAAAATGAATCTGAGCAATGAGAGACTTTGATTTTGTCACGAAAAAAAAGATCTGAGTTTGACGCCAGATTTTTCTGTCGTACATTTCCAAGGAGGGAAAATTTTTGTTCATTCTTAGAGAGTCGAACGATCAAGACATCACTCTGAGTCTTTGAATAAAAATTGTTCATTCTAAAATATTCTGAGTTATTTCGTTGGAATTAATCCAGTATTCCAACAAGAATTAATAATCATTAAATTGCAACATAACCGTTAGCTACTAATTCTAAACTGTTAATAAAAACCTGTTCTTTTATAATGTCCTAAATGTGATTGTCAAATTGCTACAGTATTTTTCGACTCAACTTTTCGGATAAAATCAACGATTCAACTTTTCTGTTTTGGCTTTTAGCTAATCGAGGCGTTCGGTTCGTCAAACATCGACGGCGTGATATGTTCCCCGGAGAACCTGAAGAAGTACCTGATTCTACCGAAACAGGAGGACTACGCGGAAATCTCGAAGATCCTCTGCGACATCGATTCGGAAGCGATCCCGAAAATGCTCGAAAGTTTGTCCAAGCATCTTGACTTTTCCGGTCTCATGGAAATGGTGGATCGAGCAATGGCGAAGTTTCGCGACTACGATTTCTTCGAGGATCTGAAACGGTCCGTCGAAATGATTCTGGATCTGAAGGTCGTGATTAAGTATGTTCCTAGCTACCTGAGGATACGTCGATGGTTGCCGAAGATGATAATGGTCTTCAAGAACGTCACCTTCAAGGACATCGATCTCACGTTGTGAGTAACGAAGCTGCTCCTCTATTTGTCTCACATTTCTTTCTCTATTTGTTTCACATTTATTCCTCTATTTGTTTCACGTTTGTTTCTCTATTTGTCTCACATTTGTTCCTCCATTTGTCTCACATTTGTTTCTCTATTTCTTTCACATTCGTTTCTCGAATTCGTTCGGTTAAGAATGATTTTTGTCGACGTGTTTGCAGCGTGAACAAGTCGTTGACAATTTTGGATCCTGTGTTCGCGATGGAACACGACTGGCCAACAGCTCGTAGAGTTTTTCTCAGGCTGCAGAAGCTGTTGGAACTTGCGAAGGAGATGAAGGACGATCGAAAGGGTAGTCAAACTGCCGACGATTTATTTACGATAATCGAACGATTGAAGGGCTCGATGCGAGATATGTCTCTCGATATTCGAAACAACGAAAATTTCACTAAAATCATGGATCTGAGCGTAGCGATTCTTCACGATGGCGCGATATTGACCAACAAGATCCTCGAACGTCACGTGGACGAGATACAATTGTGAGTTTTCGTTATTCCTCGATATAAGTCTGCTTCGTGGTCGTTTGTTTCAAAGATGTCAGCAATTCTTTGCTTACAGATCGATCGAGATTTTAGACGGCCTGAAAGATTTCTTGTCGGACAACGTTTTGGCCACGTTAAGTTACATTTTAACGTTCACGCAGTCGATCGTTAAGATGATACATCACACAGCAATCATTCACGATGACGTACCTTATAGGATGTACAATATCTCTTTGAATCACAAGGATACTGTGGAGAAATTGCTCACCAACGTCGATCCAAATGTCTATCGAACCCTCGTGCGATCGTTCTCCAAATTAAATTTTGTAGAGGTTGTTATTATGCAATTACTATGCATTATTAATTATATTTAAACATATATAGCTGTATAAGTAATTCTGATGTATAGGTTGGTTGAATATATATATTCATCCGAATCTTTCTCCAAATTAAATTTTGTAACATTTAGAGGTTGTTACATTTTTATTGTTTTCGGAAAATTATTTACTGTTCATACTTAAAGATATTCACATACTCAAATCTTTGTATGTTCTTATGTTGAATTTGTTCTTCCAGAAATTCGTAGACAAAGTGCGACACAAGAAGGTGGAAGATTTCTTCTGCGAGGAGGAGACGCTGAACGAAGTTTTCGAGAATTTCAAGGACGCCAAAGACGAGTCGAGTTACATCAAGGAATTACTATGCAGCGATTCCGGAAGGAAGTTGATCGCCGACGTGTACGGTGCATTCGAGCTGAAGGATTTCGAGAATATCGTAAGCATAGACTTCTTTATTCCCACTAACGGAAGCACTATCGAACCGTTGTACAAAGTATGCCTGAAACGTAATGCTGACAGATGACCGACTCTTTGTCTGCCGTCGTCAGTATGGCGCTGAGGCAGGTAATCGGCATCGAGAAATCGAATCTGACGTCGGTCGTGAAAAGCGTGAAGGGATTAGTGTCGTATTTGGAATCACCGGTGCCATCGCAGCCTGACTGGTCTGTTTTTAAATCGAACGACGCGTGGACAGCGGCCTTCGAGGAAACGGAAGCTCAAGGAAGACTGAACGTGTGAGTGTTCTTCTGTTTGGCAAAATTACCTCGCATGTACATCGCGCGTAACGATCGTCGTCTTTTCTGTTCTCTTCAGCTTGGGGATACACTTGAGCATCGCGAAAATGATCGGTTCCCGTAGTTTAACTTATGCGACCATTCGACCCGATTTAGAGAACATGGACATACTCGCAGAGATTATTTTGCAGGACTTGAGGGAGAACCCGACGAGTTGGATCGGCGAAGTTAGGCGTCGTAAAGCGCAGCTGATCGAGTCGTTCTACTTGACCGCAACCGATAAAGATAAGGTGAACAATTGCAATTAAATTCTTCGATTAATCCTTAATCTCGATTTCTTTCATCGTGGAGATACCTGACGATGTAAAGAAACGATATGCTGAATACCTACATCATGATCTGGAAGACGGTTCCTTGAACAGCTTACGAATGCAACGTTTATCTGATCGTCAATAATTGTGTACACATCGATTTTGCTTTTATATTCTCGTCATAATAATTACAATTAACCTCTTGCGCTATAGTGACGAGCTACACTCGTGAGGAACTTACAGTTCAAGTATAGTAAACCCTGATTATATTTTTAATACGAATGTTCCATTTCAGACTAATTGTAATATGCACAGTTGAGGATCGCTGAATGCAAAATAGTCTTGGCATTTGAACTTTCTTTAGTCTCTTAAAAGTTGTAGGAGTGAATAGTTCGTTTTATAGTCACCTTAATGTTGAAGTAATTAATACTTGGTTTTTTAGTCACTTTAATGTTGTAGCAGTGAATAGTTTGTTTTATAGTCACCTTAATGTTGTAGCAGCAAATAGTTCGTTATGTCTGACGCACTAATCGAATAAATCATAGCGCAAGGGGTTAAAAATGGCTACGTTGATCAAAGAAACCAATATTATATTTTGAACAAGCATCGAATGAATTTTTCTGTCGAATTTCTTAGGCTTTGAAGATTTTAGAATACGACAATTTCACTCGTACTTACTGCACGGATCCCAATCCTCCAGCTTTATTAAATTTTCCAAAAGGATCAAACGAGACGGTGCTGAAATCACTCGTCTGCCGTTTATCGAAGTCCGTGCAAACTGACCTGGAATTGAATATGACGGAGATCGAGCTGAGAGAGGATGCTCGTTACTGGAAAAAGGGCTCGTTCAATTTCACCGATTTCAACGCTAAAACGATCGAGATTTATCGGTACATCGATACTTTGATCCATCAAAAGGACACCGATTACGATTTTGCTAATTTAGAAAAGTTGAAAGACGACCTCCGAACATCGTGGAGCCTCGATCTGTCGATAAAGGATGTTTTCGAGCTGAGGTACGCAAGTAATTGAAACAAAATTTATCTATTCGTAATGCAATCTTTATACCAGCAGTTCTTAAACTTTTCTGAATGAAGCTAATCGAACTATGTATCTATGTATGTATAAGTTACAAGTATGTATCAAAGCTATTCGAAGTAGTAGTTAGGGCAAGTACGTAATGAAGCTACTTGAAGTAGCAGTTAGAGCAAGTACGTAATGAAGCTACTTGAAGTAACAATTAGAGCAACTATGTAAAGAAGCTACTTGAAGCTAACTCGCTCGAAAAGATTACTCTTCAAAGTTGCAGAGTTTTACAGTTTTAAAATTCATCAATGTTGAAGTACGTGTATATTTTAAAATATGTAACGTTTGGAATACTCGGAGCATACCCGAGAATAAACTGAAAATGAACGATTACTGGATGACCTAATAGGCATCGTTCATTCAAATCGACAAGCGTTTACCCTCGGTGACACGTAACATCTTTCTGCAGCGTAGGTTTGATCTGCAAGTTCTTCAGCGTGATGGAGAGTCCTCTATTCCGGATGAAAAGCGGATGGACGGAGTTGCACGCGATGGGTTGGGCGTCATCGGTGATCTTCGACAACGTCGAGAGGATCGTCGATCAAATTCAAAGGAACGATCGCGTGGCGAAGCTCTCCGAGGTGCTCGAGGACATGCCGCAAACGGAGATTCTGTTGAGCGCCATTTTACGAAATTTGTCACCGCTGATTCTCGACGTGGTCGACATCGTAACCATGAAACCGATCCACCTTGTAAGTTTTCTCGTCCGCGTGAACACGAAATTCCCTGGGAATTCTCAAACGTGATCGCGTTCTCTGTCGCTCGCTAGATATCCGTTCTCGACGATTACAAATCCCGCGAGGTACAATGGCCGTGCATACAGAACGAGAGCGTCGGGTCCGCCATGGAGCTGCGAAACGGCACTCGCGAAATTGTGCGAGAGATCGAGAGGATATCGTGCAATCCGGCTTTGTTCGTCCAAGAATGGCGAGACCAACCGGTGTTAACGAGGGCGCGAAAAATCGTGAGTAGCCCGGAAAGTGGTTAGCTTATCAAACATTTCGTTCACGGTGTGTCTCATTCGCAAAATCGGATGTTAGTTTCAACGCGACGGCGCCGTGCAACTGCCACCTTTTAATTGGACTTTGGGCTACGGCAAGTTTCGTCGGCTGGTGAAGAAGATGGACGATCTGGTGAACGACGCGAAAGAGGTTGCTCTGGCCGAACAACCGAATCTCTGGGAACATTTGGAGTCGCTTGTGCCGGAAGTCAAGAGCATATTGAACGAAAGATGGCCGGACGTGCAGAACGATGCCAGGTGAGTCGCGTTCTTCGTTCTCAGCGGTCGGCCATTTTGTGAAGCGTCCGTACGGCCATTTCGTGAAACGTCGATACAGTCGTTTTTCCGAAACTTTTACTTTGGTTACTGCAGTACGTTATTGAACTAATTTACGTTGGTAACTGATCATCGACTCGTTTGCAATTTAGGAGCACTTTGGAGTACATAGATATGGAACTCGACAAGACAGTGTCGGCTTTCCAAAGCAACCTGTCCGTATCCGGTGTATGGAAGCCAACGATCGCCGTCGAGGATCGCGTTCTTGTGCTGCTGAAATTTCTCTCTCACGTTGTTCACACGACCACGATAACCATGTCTGAAATTCTACGCGACGGTGAGTGCTAATATATCAACGATGCTTCAACACGCGGACAGAGGAACGAACGAAACCGATTTTCTGTTCACAGCGACCGAATCGATACCAACGCAAACAACCATGACTCTGCATTTCTTACCGCTTATGGGATTCAACAAAAGAACCGCCATCGCGATCTACTACAACGAGTTACCGTATATTTTGGCCACACTGATAAACGGATTATCGGATTCGCAAATCGATGATCGGATCGTGCAATCGTTTACGAACAAAGACGGTGTCACCTGTTCGCTGATATTCGAATGGCTGTTGGATTTTGTCGTCGGTCTCAGTGTGGACGATTACAGGATTTTGAAAAATTTTACTTGCGATCTCGATCCGGAAAATTTCAACTCTTATACCGATCTGTACATGGCCGAATCGGCCGTATGGAATAAACCAACGAGCAAATATCGAGTTCACACTATGAACGCCATAGGAGACGTGTACGAATTCGGGTACCAAGTGTGGAACGTCGTGAAAGACTCGAGAAACAAGGATGTGAAAGTCGAAGTACCATTTTCAACGTCTTACTTGATGTCTACCGTTAAAAAATTGAGGGACGTTTTGGAGGACTCCGATACGGAAACCAAGGTAAATCGAGATTTTACCGCACAAAATACTAAAACTTTTGCAAACGTCGTTGGTGTTACAACATTTTTCCAGGTAATAAAGGGTCATTACGAATGGACGAAGCATAGACTCTTCGTAGAAGGAATTTCGGAGGCCCTGATTCACATAGCAAACGCGATGAAGGATATGAAAGTACAAAATGGCCGCGTGAATATCTGGGACTTCGTCGGGAACAACGACGCGAGACAATTGTTGAAGATCCTCGACGAACACCCCGAGGAGGCAATAGCTTTAGTAGCCAGTCTCAGTTCGGCCAATTTGAACACTGACGGTTTCATGTCGTACGAAAATGTCAGGAATATCGTGTGCCACTATCGTTTCCGGTCGAGTTACTGGTCCACTCCGAACAGGACACGATTCATACAAGAGATATGCTCCTTCGACCCCTATCAATTGCTGAAGACAGTCACCAGCGAAGAATACTATGTGAGTAACATTCTTAGTGACATAATCGGGGTACACTGTGGGACAAAGTGTTTGTACACTTTGAATGCAGAAATGAAGACCACAATATTTTCTATATTATTAATTGTATTTGAACATATGAAGTTGCATATTCTATATTATTAATTATATTTGAAGATATATAGCTGCATAAGTCATTCCCATGAATAGGTTGGTTGAATATATATATTTTCATTTGTTTGCTACTTATAACGAATTAAATATATTTTTTACGTACCCTATAGAATCGCGATACATTTGATTGAAAACTCATTTCTTGATCTATTTTGTAAATTAATTAAGAAGCTGATAGATAAAAGAAATTAAGGAATGCATAGTGTTAATAACACAGAAAATATTGTTTTTATTTCCTCATTATAGGAATACGTTCGTCTCTCACTGTGTACGACTAAAAATTGCTAACTCTAATTTCTGACAGCTCCTCGTGACGGGGCACAGAACCACCCTCACGAGAGTAACGCCTTTAGGCTCGTCCCTGACCAAACTGTTGGACGAGGCCATAAACCTGCACGAAAGACAACCAGATTTGATCGTGCAGTCGAAAATCTTCGGTTCAACTACCTGGGCGAAGCTGTCCAACGAAACGTTGTCGGTTATCCGCGAGACCGGCAGAAGCTGGGTGCAGAGATACGTAAACGAGTCGAGAAACAGAGTGCACACGAGAACGGTCAGGTCGATCGGTTCAGTGGAACCTTTGGTCAAAGTGTTTAGAATGTATCAGCTTCTTGACGCCACGGTCGAGTTGTTGACCGGCGGGGATATTTGGCAAAAGCTGCGAGTCATCTACGAGAACTCGAGGGTGAAACCAATCTTGACTCTGATAGAGGACATACCGAATCTCGTCGTCAGCTGTGTTGACACTTTCGTGAAGTCGGAGAGATTGAACGATTTCGTGGAGAAGCTTACGCTCGGCAAGCTACACCCGTGCGACATCGACAAATATTTGATCGTGCCCAGTTTCGTGAGGAAGAAAGTTCTCTTGTCGAGCGTCACCAACTTCTGCCAGAAGATCATTCACGCCGATAGACAGCTGACTTTGATCGATGTATTGCCACTTGACGCCAAGTACGAGGTACGTTCGCCATCCCCGGCACTTACCGGAACGTTGAAATTGTCCTTACAAGTTGTAATCGTGTATAACTTGTTGTAACTTCCGGGAATTTCGTAGGAGGGTCTGATGTCAGGGAACAGGGAATTTAGCGAGACCGACCTGATGGAAAAATGGGATCGTTTACAATCGACGATAGTTCGTATCGCGTCGGAGGGTTTCGCGGCTTTGAAGCCACCCTTGTGGTGGACCTCCTTCAAGGAGGGCACTTTCGAAGACTTTTTGTCTCATTACAAGAAGCAGGTGGGTTACGAAGGTTTATGGTTGAACGAATGTCAATGTGGTTGACGATGGTGACTTTTTTTAGGACTTGAGAGCATTGGCCAACCTGGTGGTCAAAAAGATTTTCACGATTTTGAGGAACATACTAAATTCATCCAACATCACCGAGTAAGCTAAATTATGTCTTTATTGTTTCGTCGTTTATAAAATTGATAAAAAGTATATAACATTATAAAGAACCTCGAATTAATGAAAAATACATACGATAATAAAAAACCTCGAATTAAAAAACGATACATGAAATCATAAAATATCTCGATTTAAAAAATAATACACAAAATTATAAAAAACCCCGAGGTAAAAAACAATTCATGAAATTATAAGAAACCTCGATTTAAAAAACAATACACGAAATTATAAAAAAATCTCGAATTAATAAAAGATAATGTTGCTATGTCCGTCAATTTGAAATCGGATGTCCGAAATTTTTACAGCCGGACAATACGCGATAAATAAGTTAATTCTTGCCGGCCAACGCGCGGGACCCTTGAAATTCAAACACCATAAATTTATCGAGAGATTTGCTTTCAGAGAGTGTTCATGGTGCGTCACGTTCCCTCTCGAAATTCTAAACTCCCAGCTAGTGAACCATCAACTGTACTCGAAGCTGCTGTGTCAGCTGAATCGATTGAAGGTGTCGGAGATTCATGACATTTTGATGCGCGATTTCTACTGGAACAAAACCGCCAGCATGGTGAGGAGCAGTTGTATTCGTGATCTATAAGTGCGATAGGTCAAGTACCAGTTGCACAATTGATGGACAGTGTATCAATGTATCGAATCTTTCTTCTCCTAGTTTCGATTTCAAAAATAAGACTTTAGAAAGCTGATGATTTGAAACCTGAATATTTAGAAACTTCGAATTCTCTTACCAATAAATTTATTGTCCATTATTAACACTGGAAGTACCGGCATTAAATGCACACTTTCTTTAAAATTATAAATAAAGTAAAAAAATAAATAAATATTATATCATCACCTAACATATCCAACCATTCGTTAGCTCAATAAAACATGACAAATATTTTAACAAAAGAATGGCAACAAAATTTTGTAATATAAAATTTCGAACTTGAAATTCATAATTTTACTGGCTAGTAGTTCTGGTGTTAAAAACGATCAACGACGAGTATACTCGACGAATGTATTTAACTGGTTAAGTGATCTAAAGATCGTTTGTATAGAATTTCGAACGTATTTCAGGTAAAGAATTACAGGTACCTAAACGTGAAGCGAAGCAGGAACGAGTTTGTGAATACTTTAGAGAGTACAATGAACTACGTGGTCGACATAATAGTGAATTTTCAAAACGAGACCTACAGGGATAGAATAAGTCAATGCTACCATAACTTCGTTGGACAACCTGCAGCTAGTAGGCCAGGATTGTAAGAGTTTAGATTAATTAGAACAGGCATGGTCAACACACGGCCCGCGTAATAAATTTATGTGACATGAATGATTAACAAGAACGAATCCCGTTTCAAGGTACGTGTCCATGGCCCTAGGGATCCTGGAGTCCCTACAGAACAACGTGTTCGTCCTGGACACCGCCAGGAACCACAGGAACATCGAAGCACTGTCGAAACTGGCAGAAATGTACGTTCCGATATGGAAGCCCGTTCGCGACGTGGTGAAGTCGTCGGACGTCGACGATATCGACGCGTTTCTACCCGGCGCGATGATCAACGTGAATTCATTGATGAACGATCGAAACGGCACCCTTTGTCGAACGAAAATCGAATGTCGCAACTCGACGACGCTGTATAATTATCTCAGCTCGAAGAGAGCCGGCAAGGTGTTTCGTTACGATCCCAAATCGTCGAGTTATCATTCTGTCATGGAAATCTCTGATCGATTGGCGAAAAGCTTGGATCTGGATCGCATCGATCGCGATCGTAGGCAATGGCGTATGGAAGCCACGTGGAATTTAACATGGCTGAAAGAGATCCTTGCGCATGTGTCCGTCGTTATAGAAGAGAGCGGCAATCTTCTCGATGTCGCCAGTAAAATTGACTTTCAGGACGTTTCCAACGTTCTTGGGGTTCCCGATGTCGTAGACGGCGTCGTTAGTATCCTGAAGGATAAAACCGTGGACAAACTTTTCGACGGGTAAGAACCTGTAGCGAGAATTTTTGAAGAGAAATATTTTACAAATTTGGAATTTCTATGTTCGTAGAATAGAAATTCACAAATTCTTCAACTTTCTGAAGTTGATATAGAAATAATTATACATTTTATGTAGTCGTACAGTTATGAAATACGATACTTAGATTCGCGAGATTTTGTTCCTTGAAGGGCTCTCAAATTCTCGAGTTTCTAGATTTCTAATTCCTTAAATATTCAAATCTCCGAATTGACAAGTCATAAAATCTCCAAATCCTCAAATCTCTCAATTTTCCAATTTACAAATCTATAAAATTTCCAAATCTTCAACTCTCCAACTCTCCAAATGTCCGAAACCCCAAATTTCCAGACACCAGAATTTCCAAATCCCAAAATCTCCAAATCATCGTTCTGTACCAGTGCCCATCCAAAACTTTTTACCAATTTTTGTATTAGAATGAAGGAGATAGTCGAGGATGTGACACCGTTCGTCTCCGATCAGACCGTGCTGGACGACATTCGCAGCATAATCGTGGCACTGGAATCGATGGATATCTTCAAGAATTTGGGTCTGCTCGATATGAAA
Organism: Coelioxys conoideus; assembly: GCA_947623535.1. Classification (NCBI taxonomy): domain Eukaryota; kingdom Metazoa; phylum Arthropoda; class Insecta; order Hymenoptera; family Megachilidae; genus Coelioxys; species Coelioxys conoideus. The sequence goes on from OX392459.1 coordinate 13,963,082, forward strand.
TGTAAGAGAGAAACTCGCGCCTGTCCTTCCCGGAAATGTATCCTGTTTGATCATGTTCGACGGAAACGATTCGTATTTTTGCAGACGTTATCAGGGACATGTTCGACAACTGGGACGTGGTGAGATCGTACTTGGTCGACAAGATAGGAATTTCGAACGATGTCGCGTTGATGCTGAGCCAGGCGAAGATAGACATGATTTCCGTTTTCATGAAGGAGAGAAGGGCGCTCAGTTTAAAGGAGATCATTTGCTCGCCCAAGAAACTCGACGACATGTTGAATTTCAACGGCGATCGTATCAACGCCGAAGAAATTAGCTCCGCGATTTGCCAGTTTGACGATTCACAGACGCAGAACGTGACGATAACGTTGATAAAAAATTTAAATTTCAATTATATCTTTAGCACGGTTGGTACAGATTCTCTAATTAGAGATTCTCTAATTATCGACATAAAGTTAAGAAAAGAAATTCGTACGAAATTCGTTGTTTCAGTTGAAGAGCGCCAACGTGAAAAGTATACTAGCCAATGCAAACTTAACGGAAACGGAAGGAAAGATGGTGCTGAATAATCTCGGGGTGGCTGCGGAGCTATTGCCATTCTTCAGGGATAAACTTTCCTCTAAGATGCCTCTGGCTGAAGCTTTGAATTCGAACGACGACGAAACAACGGACGAAACAGTCTCCAGTGAGTTGCGCAAAATCCCGAAATCGAATTACCGCGGTTTAACGATTCAATAAATATTCAAATGCATCCCGTAGCCTCGAAGTTCCTTCAAGAATCCAGCCAAATGCTTTGTGGACAACCGATGGTTACCGACAACGGGGACTTGTACAAAATTATTTCGAAGATCGAAGACAACAGCAAGGTGTTCGATCAGAAGGAACTGGATTCTTTGCCCAGTTAGTTTAGAGAAATAAACATGAACATACAATGGACGATCGAATATGCAAATTTCAAATATACAATCATGCAGAATGATATACAATGGTGTACAAATGCAAATTCCACATTTTAAATCTTAAATAATTGCTCGTCCAAATATAATATGATACACACTGATATACAATGCAAGTTCTTCTTAAATTTTACATAATTGCTCTTCTTCTTCAGCCGATTTTTGCAAGGACACTTACAAGGGTATGATCGCTATGGGAGGTGGTAAAATCATATGGTCCTACGTGAAACCCCTGCTACGGGGTTACATCCTCTATGCCCCTAATACCACCATAGTGAACGAAGTGCTGACACTGGCTAATAGAACTTTCGTAGAAATGGAACATTTCGGGGTACTGATGGATAGTTTGGAGAAAACTTTGACCTCGTTGGCGAATCTCTCCGAGATGAGCGACAATCTGAGGGAGCTGCAGGATATAATGTCATCGGACGTTATAAAAATCGCGATCAAATCGTTCGGTGGTGGAAATTTCGAGGGTGGTAAGTCTCAAGCAGTACAATTTTTTCTGACAACGTGTATCGAGGGACTTTATCCTGTCGTTCGAATTATTCGTCTCGATTCGCGTCGGGCAGATACAAGGACGGTAAGCTCGATTCGGACAGGCTGGTTTTTCTTAAACCTCTTTCGTTTCAGGAGATTTCACGGGCATGAATCTTAGCGAGATTTCGTGGCGACTTAAGAGGTCGAAACGTCTGATCACGATGGTCGGTATGCTGAATGATTTATTGGAGTGCGTGCTCGTGGATCGAATAAAGGGATTCCCGACCGAAAAAGAAATGGAGGCGGAGGCACGAAAGCTGATGGAGACACGACAATTTTTAGCCGGTGTCGTATTTTTGGATAAAAGCTCGACGAGGTCGAGGAGATCCTTGGATCATGAATTACCCGATAATGTTGTGTACAAGATACGAATGGACGTCGATTACGTTCAATCTACGAAAAGATTGAAGAACCAGTTTTGGACACCCGGTCCTGAGAGCAGTTTCATAGAGCATCTACGATACCTTCGGGGATTCATACAATTACAGGACTCCATCGATAGAGCGATCATCAAAACGAAGAGTCAACGGGACCAAAATTGGCGAACCATGACACAACAGATGCCGTATCCTTGCTGGAAGGACGTGCCGTGAGTACACTTCATTTTCTTTTCGAATAATATTTGTTTCTCGGATAATGCTGAACGTGCGAAATTCCAGTTTTCAAACCACGTTGTACGAGTCCCAGGGTATTCAAGTCTGTTTCTTCTTCGCTCTGATGATGTGCGTTGGGGCGGCTGTTAGACACATTGTCTGGGAAAGAGAATCTCATAATGCTATGGTAAAACACCTTCCATTATACTTTCTGTTTAATACGCTGAGAGTGTCGTGACCCAGATCACCGAGTAAAATTAAGTTTTCAAACTTTTAAACGAAAGACTTTCGTAAGCATCGAAGAGCATAATTTCAAATTAAGAAAATACAACTGGCGGAGAATCGACACTTAATTTTAGATTATCCAGGAATTACAATTTCACTTTCGTTAAATCTATGATTCACCTTTGACCCGTGTATTAACCCTTTGCACTCAAAAGAATTTTTTTATTTGCAATTGATGGGATTTTGTTAGTTATTCCAATTTTTCTATTAGACCAAATGGTGAATGTAATTCGAAGTTCGAGTGCAAATTGTTAACATCATCAGCTAACACACTGCAAACATTATTTTCTAGGTGATGAGCGTGATGGGTATGAAACCTTGGAGAAACACCGTGGCCTGGTTCATCACGACATTCGCGGAACTATTGATTGTAATGTTCTCCATCAGCTTAGTGCTCCTGGCTGGTAAAATCCTGCCGAAGTCCGATCCTTCGTTGATCTTGATCATGATGATCGATTACTCATTTTCGATCGTTACCTTCTGGTAAGACATCGGATATAGGGATCTGGAGATTTAGGGATTTAGAGATTTGGAAATTTAGGGATTTGGAGATTTAGGGATTTCAGATTTGGGATTTGGGGACTGGGAGATTTGTAAATTTAGAGACTTGGGGATTTGATAATTTGGGGATCTAGGAATTTGGAGAATTGTAGATATGGAAATCGAGAGATTTCAGGATTCGGAGATTTTATGATTCGGCAATTCGATGATTTGAGGATTTGAAGAGACAGAGAATTCTTCTGTAACGAAACACGATTTAATTTTCAGTTACATGATCTCGACCATATGTAGCTCGGCGAGTTTGGCTGCCATAATCACCGTGGTGATGTTTCTGTTAACATTTATGCCGTACGTCATCGTTATTGCCATGGAAGCTGTATTAGGCCTCAGCTATAAGCTTCTAATAGTAAGTGATCGCTGTTTCGCGTCGCCACGATAAATAATACGGTCGTATGTTAACGATATAACTTTCAGTGTCTCAGTATGTCGACCAGCTTCTGTTATGGTTGCTTGTTCGCGGCCAGAAAGGAGCTTCAAGGCGCCGGATTAACTTGGGGCGAAATATGGCAGGAATCCAGCCCCGGTGATTCGATGTCGTTGGGTCTGGTGCTTTTGATGATCGCCTTCGATGGTTGCCTTTACGCCTTAATCGGTTATCTGGTAGCCAAATACACGAATTCAGGTAGACACTTGGTAAATCGTTGTCGTATAAGTGCGAAGACTTCGATCGAACTCTTAGAATTCTGTAGAATCGATCCTTTAACGTTTGGTGGTGGTGTCGCGAGCTCGTAGAATTTCTATTCTCTTACATTTTTGTTTCTTTTTTTTTATGTTTGACATCAAAGCATAGTCTCGTGCGGGTGGATCGTACGCGATCGTATAATACACGATCTCTTTGTTTTCGAGATTATAGCGGAATACGTGTGTGTACTCTTTGGTGTAGGTGATAATACGGTACTTTATTAAGTGTTCATTTGTGTGCTGTTTGTGTACCCTTCCTGTCGTCATTTGTCCCGATAATAATTGTTGAAAGCTGCAGAATCGTACACGTGGACGGTGCAGGATGATCAAGTGCATCGATCGTTACCTCTTTCGTTCCAAAGTCGATTAAACTTAATCCTTTAGTCGATTAAGACTAATTTTTCACTCGATTAAAATTGAATCTTCACTCGAGTCAAATTAATTTTCTGCCCGATTACAATTAACCGTTTGGTCGATTAAAATTGATCTTTTATGCGATTAAGATATTTAACCAAACGTATGTGTTTTGAGAATACTGTTGTTGAGTATGTAGAGATACGCTGAGAAAGGTTGAACGAAAAGGGTTAAACGTCGGTGATACTTATACGCCACGTGTAACAACGTAATGGGAGGAGGAGAGTACATGTTGTCACGTTCACGAGCACCCAGTGGCAAATTTGCGCACAAATATCACGAGAAATCGGCAGGAAAGCATTAGGTATCTCGATAGTGACTGTAACGTGTCCCTGAAACGACAGAAGTCAATGAAATCGGTGAGTTTCTGGAAAAACGGACGAGCATTGGCCAATAATTTTCCAGGCAAGGGCTGTCACGATTTGAGGTCCCGTAGCTTATGGTGGGCCAACACAAATTCTCTATATGGCAGGCCGAGCTACCTCACCTTCGTCAACAACCTCTATTTCACTAACGACGTTCTCCACCCTTCAGCCACTTACCAAGGTATCGCACTCGCCCTCTCTTCCGCTATTGCACGTTGTTTTTTCGCTTCCCCTTTTTTCTTTCTTCATCTCGCTTCCAGTATCTTTCACGCGGATTACTTTTTTGTTATGCAAATGCTGGGCATTCTCTGTTTTTATGCAAGAACTGCGGAGGCATCGGGAACACTGCCGTAACCAGTGTCTGGGTCAGAGAATCTGGCAATAAATCATCAAACTTTTAAATGTTTGAACATCCAGATTTCTAAATTAATGAATGTTGTTCCGAAATTTTCAAATCTTTAATTTCCAAAATTCTTAAACCCCCAAGTTCTCAAACCCCAAATTTCCAAATACTCAATTGCAAAAATTTTTAAACCCTGAAATCACCAAATCCTCAAATTCCAAAGTCCTCAAATCCCCATATTTTCAAGTTTCCAAAGCATGTTACTAAAATTTCGAGACTCCAGATACCTCAAGCGAGAATGCCAATTACGTCGATGCAACGCAGTTCGATATTTATAAACGCGACTCATTTTGTTTCATGAACGAGGCGCTGTTCGAATGTTTGGATTCCAGCGAATATGCAAATTTCTGTAGCTACTTCGTGAACGGCGTGCTTAATTTATTCGATGTTGCAGTCCGGATGCATTGCGAAACGGCGGCTTCCGGTGAAAATTCTTCGCGATGGTACGCGTACTGTTTGCTCGAATTTGACGTAAACTCTGAAAGGGTGTCGGGATGTTTCAGATATTTATATCGTGCACGCATTACATCTTTCTTGTGTTCCACGTACGAACGCGGTTTCTGACGTTGCATGCGCAGCATGAATTACAGAATTCCATTTACCCTCTGGCACGAGGAATTCGTCTAAAATTGTACATCTTTATTATTAAACAAATCCCGTTCGGAGCATCCGCTTTTTATACAAAGAAACTACCGTACTTTATTAATACGCTTAATCGAGGATTTGATAAGTCCATGCAAAGGGTAAGAGCTTGCTTCACGACTCGATGCGTCCTCTTCGTGTTCCTGCTCAAAGACGCGTTCATTTTTTATATTGCAACGCGCGTAGACGAAGACAGCGATGTCAGCAGTTTGACAGTCAACGAGAAACACACGGGGGTGAGATTCGAGAGTGTCAGGAAGGTTTATCACACTGATCTTGGGGAGGTCGTAGCCGTGGATGATTTCACGTTGAAACTTTGCGAGGGTGAAGTCACCAGTCTTCTAGGAAGAAACGGAGCCGGGAAAACAACCATCATGTACGTACCAACCACTTATCATCGCTGAAAACAATTACTAAAAAATAATTTCCTCGATCGGAACTATTTTTTCTTGGTCCATATTGTGGGATCGGCTGGGTCTATATTTATATTTATATTTATATTTATATTTATATTTATGTTTATGTTTATAAATATGTATTTAAATATAATATAAAATATATTATGTTTTAATGTAATTTATGTTTTACATTATGTTTAGTATATTTCATATTTAACATATTTACTATATATAAAAAATCCTACAATGTCGGTTCAAAGTCACGGTGTTACATGCTTTCTTTAACGTTCGTTAAAGGATCCCGTGATATCCATTCGTAAACGACAGAAATCCGGACTCGTTCTCATCTTTCGGAGTGTGTACTTTCGTTTCAGCAAGATGCTGACGGGGATGCTGGCTCCGACCACCGGTGAGATTTGTTTGAACGGCGAAGAGGGCTGCAAACCCGACATAGGGGTTTGCCCCCAGGATAACGTGCTCATCGGCGCTTTGACGCCCAGGGAACATCTCATCTTTTACGCGAAACTTAAACGTCCAAGGGAGGCTGTTATCATGCAACGGAACGTCGACGAGTGAGTCTGTCAGCAAATTATTACTTCATAATCAATCGTTCACTGCTACGCTGAAAATGTAAAGATTCAGAGACATACAGGGACCTTTAGGTGTGGGAACTTTGGGATGCAGATATTGGTCACACGAATTTGGTATAGGAATATAAAAACATAGGGATCTAAGAATATAGAGATCTGGGGGATGCAGAAATCTGAGATTGTAGACATCTAGAGGTCATAGGAATCTGGGAATGTAGTGATCTGAAGGATATAGAAATCTGGGGATGTAGGAACCTGGATAAATATAAATCTGGAAATATCGCAATTTGGGACTATAAGATCCTGTAGTGATAGGAACCTGAGTTGAATGATATAAGTACCCGAATATGTTGGAATCGGATGATATAGGATTCTGAATATGTTGTAATCGGATGATACAGAAATATAGAAAGATAAGTGTCCATCGAAACCAGAGTAGGTATCGTGAACCTATCTCTAAACAACAAGCTTAACTCCATATTGTAAAATTCCGTTTGACAGAATGTTAACGTCTCTGGAACTGGGCAAACAGGAACACGAGCCGGTGTATCGTTTGTCAGGCGGTACAAAGAGAAGGCTCTGTGTGGCTCTGGCGTTCCTGGGGTCACCAAAGCTTGTGATCCTTGACGAACCAGGCGCAGGTGTAGATCCAGCCGCGAGACGAAGGATCTGGCGTTTAATCGATCAGCACAGAATCGGCAGGACTGTCATTCTGTCGACTCATCATTTGGACGAGGCTGACATGCTGAGCGATACCGTTGTGGTGATGCACAAAGGGAAAATATTGTGCACGGGATCACCTTTGTCTTTGAAGATGATGCACGGACGTGGTTACCGCCTCATGGTATCGTTTCCTAGTGCTCGCGAGCCCAACACGGATTCCATCGACAGGAAGTCATTGGAGACCTTGAAGAGCGTGATCGAAGAGGTGGTGCCAAATGCGATCACCAACGAGATCTCGAGCACCGAGGTTGTTGTTACGTTACCTTTCCAAGGAAAGAACGGGATGAATAACAAGTACGTCGATATTTTGTTAAAAAACTAATGTGGTAGTCTATCATTATTCAAAACAGAAACTTTAAAGTTCCTGGTTTCAAAACATCAGAAATCCCAATGAAGCATAATTTGTAGGCTCGAGGATCCAAAAGTATAGAGTTTCAAAGCTCTGAAGTTCCAAAATTCCTAAATTCCAAGGTCTCGAAATTTCAATCTTCCAAATTTCGAAATTTTAATCCCCCAAAGTTCCAATGGAGCACAATCTGATGTCTCAAAGTTCCGAAATTCCAAAATTTTAATCTCCCAAAGCTCCCAAACTCCCAAAGTCCCAATCTTTCAAAGAAATAAAATTTCCAAAGTCCCGAAGTCCCAGGTCAAATTCAACAAATCGATCATTTCAGCATCTCTCAAGCTGCCAAGGCACTGGAGGACAGTCGCAAACTATTGGGTTACACTCATTTCTCCATGGAATGCGACAGCCTGGAAAGGGTTTTCCTGGACCTCTGTTCCCGTGCAGAGAACGGATCATCGGTCATTAGAGTCAGCCAGGACAGCGTGGTAACAGTGGATCACGTCGGTGCGTAAACTGACACAGACCCCATCGTTTCCCGTGAAAAATTCATCTACAGTTAATGCACGGAATTTAATATACCGCAGGTATAACGATGCAGAAAGACGACGTTGATTTGATCGACGTTGAACCAACTATGCATCCTTCGCCTGTCAGACAGGTGAAAGCCTTGCTGAAGAAAAGACTGTGGCATTTCAGGAAAGATTGGCTGACGCTTTTAGCCGGTCTTTTCTTGCCGACGATGTTCGTCGCGGTCGCAATGGGATTTTCTTTGATCAGACCTCCATCAGAGGACGAACCCGCGCTGATTCTCTCCCCGAAATTATACGACACCCATCCAACTTACTTCTACAGGTACATCGAACTGTCATAAAACCGATAGCGAATATTCATATTTATTGTTTCGTTTCAGCATCGACGGCAGCGAAGATTCATTTTTGCAGCACGTGTCTCTTCAGCTTCACGATCGTTTCGGGGATGATTACGCGGGAGCGTGGCAGACGTTACCCAATGTACGATGACAAATTAAACTCGACACGTATTTTATCGGCATTTGTTTAACGGAATTGTTAATGTTTAACCAGGACACAGGAACGTGCCAGTGTTTGGACGGTCAACAAGTCTGCCACGGTGTTTCGCAAGCGGTCGAGGGTCTGTTACAGGTTTTACCTGGTAGACCCACACTTGACTGGATAGTATCCACTCATCAAGAGTATATAGAGAAAAGGTATCTTGTCCGAGGAAAAATATTTCACCCACGAATTTGTGGTGTATACAGTTTGTCCGATTTTACTATGTACACACGATGGATTCATTTGGGTAAATTTGAAATAATTCATGCTTTTTTCGACAGATACGGAGGATGGTCGCTGTCTCACGCGAATAAAGAACCATTGTTCGTCGTCTGGTTCAATAATAAGGGTCACCATGCGTTGCCCTCTTATTTGAACGCCCTAAACGAGGCAATCCTGAGGGCATCTGGAGTTCAGGGTCACTTAACGACCCTCAATCATCCCTTGAGGCTATCCAGCGATCAGCTGAACCGTACAACCCTGTAAGTTACGACTTTCACTTAAAAGAAACAGTATCCATGTAGGTTATGCTCGAACAATTTGTCTTTACTTTTATAAATAAGTAAATAATAAATAATATACCACATTATTTTATAGTAACGTAGTATATTATTTATCACTTATTTATTTATAATATTACTTATTTATAAAAATAAAGAACCGACAAATATCTTCGAGCATAACCTTCGAGTATACGAATACTAGTTCTTTCAGGTGCGACCACAGTTTCTTTCTATACTACATTATTTTATAGTGATGTAGTTAAGGGTAAACGCGCGATGCGAGGTGAAGATAAACGATAAATATCGTCCCCGGAATTGTATATCGGTTACAGAATATCTCGGAATATTTTTTGGAACGACAATATATATTTTAATAAGTTCAATTCAATTGGCAATCACAGTAGATCTTATTATCCGAGGCAAATGCAGCGGAAAGCGTGCATAATAAAATTTACTTTTAATTAACCGGCTACGTCTGTCTGTGTTTCCCGGTTTTAATCCGATTTCGTGGATTTCATTATTCGAATCCTATTTCTCAGTTAATCTGCTCAACGATTTCGTGTTCATTTGCTGCGTCACCCTTTAAATATTAACTCCCTCTCTCTGTTTCGCTCTTTCTCTCTCACACGATGCGGAATCTCGCTTGATTTAGGTTGCAACACGTGGCGGATGTCGGTGTGGCTTTGGTCCTTTTGATCGCGTTCAATTTGGTAGCCGCACAGGGTTCCAAGGAATTGGTACGTGAGAGATTGTCGGAGGAAAAGAGAATCCTCTTCCTGGCAGGAGTCCATCCTGTCACCTACTGGACCACCGCCTTAATCTGGGATTTCTTCGTGAGTGGACGAATCAAAGGGAGAACGGGGCCTCGGGGAGATCACGGATCAATTTGAATTCCATTTCAGATATTTGGCTGCTCCATCGTTTTGGCCGTAATAGTTTTCGAGATGTTCGGTCTACCGGCATATGTCGCTAGGGACAATTTACCAGGAATTTGTCTCCTTTTGATACTCTTCGCGTGAGTTCTACATCTACGCTTCCTAGTAACAAGAGGCTGTTACTGTATCATTTATTCTGCACAGGTGGGCGGCATTACCGTTTTCGCACCTGGCAGAGAAGGTGTTCGACGACTCCAGCATGTCGAACATGGTGCTGTTCTGCGTGAACACGTTCATCGGCGTGGCTTCACTGGCCACCATCTTGGTCCTGGACATTCTGGGCAAAACGAAGACAGCGGAGGACGCGAGAAACATTTTGCACAGCGTTCTGATGGTGTTCCCGCAATACGCGTTGGGCGACGCCCTCGTGCAAATCTCCAGGAACGACATCACGGCACAATTGCTGGAACAGTTCCACATGGACACGTATCAGTCGCCGTTGGACTGGGAACTTCTGGGTCCGCACTACGTGTACCTGGCGATAATCGGCACGGTGCTGTTCCTCCTGAATCTTCTGATAGAATGCCGGCAGCTTCCCACGTGGAACAAGCAAAAGCATCCTTACGAGGCCGTTCAGGAGGACGACGACGTGTCCAAAGAGAGAATGAGGGTGGAAAGCGGAATGTCCGACGATATCTTGCAAACGGTGAAATTACGGAAGGAATACAGGAGCGTCTACGGGACGAACGTGGCCGTACAAAATTTAAGCATCGGCGTGCAAGCCGGAAAGTGTTTCGGACTACTGGGAACGAACGGAGCCGGAAAGAGCACCACCTTCCGGATGTTGACTACGGAGATCATACCTACGGCCGGCAGGATCATCATGAGGGGTAAAGAGATCGATTCCGGGCCGCTCTGCAACGGGGAAGTAGGTTATTGCCCTCAGAGCGACGCTCTCGACGGTTTCCTCAGTCCGCATCAATGTCTCACGATTCACGGAGAAGTTTGCGGCTTGAGTAACGTTCCCAAGGTGAGACTCGTCACTGGAGCTCGAAACTCTATCGTCACTCGGTTCCCATTTTTGGAGATGAGACCGTCTCGACATGAATTTTGCAAAGTTCATTACGTTTATTTGCTGTTAGGAATATCATTAGGTCTACCGAAAAGCTCGGTCCGTTCATGAAAAGGAAGAACATGATGCTGTTTTTAATACATTTAATGAATCGATATACTATTAATATACAATCAATGAATTTATGTGCGATTGATATGCAATCAGTGAATTGATGTACCATATACATGAAGAGATACATTAATTTGTACACATGTATAAATTCACGTGTGTACAAATATATACATGTATAAATGCACATGTGTACAAATGTGTTCATGTATACATGTATAAATACACATGTGTACAAATGTGTTCATGTATACATGTATGGATGCAGTGCCCTTCGAAATGAACAACAGTTAATGTGCATAAATGCAGTTATATGGGGACACGTCCATATATGGCTGAAAAGTGGAAGCGCATACCGATATGTTTCCGTACGCTCGAGAGTTCTTTGTATCCCTTCATATGTATATCATGTTTCAGGTGGTCGAGTCGACCCTGAAGAGACTGGATCTCCTGAAATACGCTCACAAAAGGGTGAGCAGCCTCAGCGGAGGTAATAAAAGGAAACTATGCACTGCCTTGAGCGTAATGGCGCCGGTGCCCGTGATTCTAATGGACGAACCAACGAGGTATACCAATAAATGGATTTATTAACCCTTTGCAATCGAAAGCAATTTTACTGTTAGCAAATAGAGACTGCAAAACTTTTTGGTTGAAAAGTTTCACGAATTTTTCTTGAAATTATTACTTTTTTATTTCTGATCGTCAATATTGTCTGCTTCAACGTGATCGAACATCGCGTTTATAATACTATAACTTTAGAAGTTGTTCGTTTAAAATTTTTTCGTGAAATGGAACGGGGAATGTTAGTCGCGTGTCTCAATTCCGAATGGTTAAAATGGTTTCCCTTCGCAAACGCTGGATTCTCGTTTCACCATTTTGTTTCGCAGCGGCATGGATCCTGCCACGAAGGAATTGGTCTCCAAAACGATAACGCGGATGACGAAGAACCAGAGTTGCGTAATTCTGACCTCGCACAGCGTCGCGGAGTGCGAGAACTTGTGCAACAGGGTCGGTATTCTTACCAAAGCTGGTCTCAGGTGTATAGGAACGCCTCAGCATCTGAAACACAAGTAAGCTTCTCTTCTTTCGGAAATTTGCGTAAATCCATATTTACTCGGCGTCGACGTTGAACATTAAGTATCTGCCGAATCGACATTAAACGCGATGCTATTCATGCAAAAATATTCTGTAACGTATTTGTTGATTAAACAAATGTAAATTATCGTGGAAGAGTAATCGTACGCTACCTCTTCACCAAATCGTAAGATTTTTATTCTTTTGATCGGTACGCTACCAATGTAGTACCTACAGGTTACTACAAAGTCCCAAATCAAATATGGTCACTAATAACCTAAACAGGTGAATGTGACCTTAAGCATTGAAATAAAAAAGAAAAAAAAACGTAATTCGAAACCAAAGATGATATATCAAAGTACAAAAATAACAACATCTATTTCAGTGAGATATAAAAATAAAAATAGTTATTTCTATAAAGTATAAAAACAGAAGTAGCTATTTCTATAAGGTATAAAAATGAAAATAGCCATTTCCGCGAGTGAATTTTTACCGGTACCATAGAAACGTATCGTCGTTGAAAATAAAACTCGATTCTATCGTTAGAATTAAAAGACTCCATTCGATGGCGATATACCATTAACGATCGCAACAAAAATATCCAATTATTCCGGACGAATATGCAAGCACCGATATATCTGGCCAGGATTAATTTTCAGCCGGTGCATTTTAATGATGTTGTTTCAACTGATGGATCGTCCGTGTCGGTTTGATCTCCCGAACGGCTTTCTGACAAAATTCGTAACACGACAATTTATTCCCCGTTCACCATTCCTGTTCCCGATTGATTTTTAATTTCGTCCATCATTCTCCGCGCTATCATCCGCAGGGAATTCTGTCAAATTTCAACCGGATACGTTCGATCAATCGGTAGGAGATTACGGTTATATACAATTTTTTCATCGTTGCAACGTTTAAATTCCCCTTCGAAATGATGTAGTGTGCCATAAACAGCGACCGATCCTCCGACCAACTATCGCACCCCTCGAGAGTTATAAAAATTTTACAAAAATTCACTTATTTCGCGAACTGCTTCCGCTAGAATTTCATTTACTTCGTAATAAAGCGAGTTACGTGTACAGTAGAGGACAAAAGTATTCGTCCACTTTGAACGTAGACGTAAAAACAACGATATTTTCTATGTTTTTAAGTGTATTTACACATTTGTAGCTGTATATTATACATAACATTTACAACATATCAACATGACATAACATGAATATTTTAAAGTCTGTTCATTCTGTTTAATCACCACGTTCGTAAACTGATAGCCAGGTGACGTGAGGTAGTCTCTGTGCAAAATGGCCGGTCAGCAACGCGTTAATGATATAGAAAATATTGCATTTATTTCTCTATTCCAAGTGAACGAATACTTTTGTCCGTCATTGTACATGTACTTTTGCGTATTCCACCTCTTTCGTCCCCTAAATGAGGCTCCTGGATACGCCCCTGGCCATAAATATTTAGCCGGGACGCACCTCTCTTGTCTCCGGGCGCAACTCGGATAAAACGTCCTCTTACGAAGCGTGTTCCTCTCGCGCCCGGCCATCGAGGACGAGAAAATTTACGATATCACGAGCACGTGCAAACCTGGATACCGTCCCGTAATCCATCCACATCCTCGAGAGTACGCCGCCACGGCAAGAAACCGGCCTGTCTCGTTGGATTTTCTTTAGTCGAAGGATAAACAGTGGGATATTCCCGCGTATGAAATACTGGCCGTAATATCCAGCTACCGAAAGACGCCGTGAACATTGTTTCACGACGAGTTACGATCGCTGAAACTCGATAGCTATTTCAAACTACGTCGCTAGGAAATTCTTTGTACAGCGATCCCGATTTAATTGGGATATTTTTCATATCGTGACTGAGAAATACGGAGACTGCGATTCATCGATGACCCATAAGGGTACCTTGTTTAATACTAAACCTACCAAAACGGTCTAAATGACCGTTTGACTAAAACAAAAGACAAAACTAAATGTTATTAGCCGTAATATTAACACGAAAACTACCAAAGCTTCTTTACTATAATACTTCGAACGACAGTTTTACAAATTTCTTGTTTCAAACGACAAAATATGTTGAGATGGTTTTCTTGAAATCTGTGCTGATTCTTATCCAGATGAAGAACTAATACATGTATTAATTCGTGTTTGTATTAATTCATCGTTTATATTTATTTTCCAACTTCATTTTTAATTTGTACATTAAAATATTTATATATACTCAAAGGAAGTTGAATATTTTATATTCAGCGATCCTTGGTTTCACAAATTATAATTTCAAATAAAATTTAAAATTAAAATTTCAAGTTGCAGATTAGGTTTAATTAAATTAATGATCTCACATATTTAACTGATCTCAAATCTCTTAATGTTTTATTTCATTTCGTGTTGCGAGTGCGTCACGAATCAGACTCGTGAAAGTACATCAAGGGATTAATAGAAGTAATTATGAACAGCTGGAACATGGCAATTTATTAGAATCAAAAGGATACTCGATTTTCATAAAATTGTCGACCGTGAAAGATGCTATATGGACCGTAGTTCCACGTGTCTATTAATAAACGGGAAAAGCACGTATGATACGGCTGTTCATACGCAACGCGAAGTTCACAAATTTCGCGACACGAAATTCGTGCACATAATTTTTGTTTATCACGGCACACCCGTATTTATGGTAGAAATATTCGACAGCACTTTTTCAAAACCGTGGTTTTATCAAAAAGGGATCTTACGCCTCGCGGCCAATTGATATTACCCAATAGCAGATTTCATAGCATTCTCTCCATCCCTTGAACGTTCATGTAAATTTACGGTAGCGGTAGTTACCAACGCAACCTGGCCTTTTTCCCACGGTATAATTTATCGACGCTGACACACTGTATTTCCCATTAAATGAATACGAATAGAAGAATCCGTTTATAAACTGCACTGTTCGCGATAAATAACCGTTACAACGATATCGTTCTTTATTCCCACTTATTGCGGCTAAAGTCACGGGGATTATCTTCCCCGATCATGATGCAGGGTCGAGCATTGACAGTATGAATCGGAGTTAACCCCTTGCCCTACAACAACGAGCTACACTCGTGACGCACTGGGTGTTCAAATATGGTAGACATTGTTAATATTTTTAATACGGTTGAATGTTCAACTTCGGTGTAATTGTAATTTGCGCATCCGAGGATCCCTAAGTGGGAAACAGTCTTCACATTTGAACTTTATTTAATCACTTTAATGTTGTAGCAATTAATAGTTCGTTATGTCTGACGCACTTGCTGAATAAATCGTAGCACAAGGGGTTAAGGGTGACGTCATCGGAGATATTGAGTAGTTGGATAGGGTATCTATATTATTTTATGTCGGCATACAACACCTTCCATCATAAGTTTGTTACAGGAGGGTTAACAATTAAATCTAACGTATAAAAATATTTTGACATAGATTACGATGTACAAAGCAATAAGAATACAACAATGCTTTTGCTCGCAGGTTCGGTGAGGGTTACGTGGCGTTCCTGCGATTCAGGCAACCCGTTTCGTCGACGGACCTGAGGAAGATCCTGGTGAAATATTTCCCTCAGGCTATAGTCTCGTCCAGGCAAGCGAACGCCGCACGCCTGTTGATACCACGGGGCCAGGACACGGCGGTGAGCAGCAGCTTTAATAAACTAAAGCTTCTGGCCGAGGAACTGAAAGCCACGGATTACACGCTGACTCAAAGTTCGTTGGATCAGGTTCGTATCGAAAGAGTTTCTACGTGTGTGCACGGCTTTTGCCCACGGAACTCTTTAAATCCGATCAATTTGCCCTGACAAACTTTCGGCCCTGATTCCAAATAAAAGTTGAAAACTCTACGGTCTAATGAATACCGGCGAAAAGCTACGTATCCAAAGTTTTCGTGGCCGAATTCTCTCCTTGTTTCTTTGGGATTTGTGGTATTTTCCAAATTCCTGATCCTCCATGTTCTTTCCTGAATACGTAATGATACACGAATTGTAGCTTCTAAATTGTACAAGTAAAAGAAAACAGAAGGGGCAACATTTTCAGCAATCTCTGTAATAGTAAACTTTATAATTACTTCAACATTGTGTTCCTAATTTTTCGTTACAATAAAAACACACATAAACCGCGATAATATCGAGACAATGATCTGTTATGAGATCTGTTGTAACGAGACAAATTTTTATTCTGTATTTTCAACTTATGTTTTTCAAGTAGAACCCTTTTTGTTTGCACCAGTTACCGAAAAAAACCTGTACATCTTTTTGTGTTTGAACACCCTATAAAGTGACACAAAAGTATGAGTTATAATAACCAAGAATGGAACAATATAGACAACCGCACAAAGTTGAATGGGAATCGATGAAATTCGGGAGGAATTCTCCAGCTCGTAGCAGATGATGCACAACCAAAGACAATCCTCGTTTACGTCTCGCCTAATCCGCGGAATATTAATGGATCTGTTGTCTTGGGGGGGGTCGCTTCTGTACAGTTTCCCGCCACGGTTTATAACCGGTAGCTAGAATTAAATCCCGAGCACCGTCTGCTCGCCCTAAGCTACCCTAAACGTTTTTTGATTCGGTTCGCGTTAGACCCCCGTTGCATCCGCGAAATCGTTGGTAATTAATTACCTCGCAGGAACAATTTAATTCACGCGGTAACGAAAGTAACTTCGGCCCGTTTAATCATCCTCGCGTGCCGGAAGAATACCTAATGTTGCAACGTTCATGCTCCTTTTTCCCGGGACTTTTGTTAGCCCACGAGTTTCCGTTCACGTCGTGAACGTAACCCGATGTTGGGAGAATTTTTCATTTAAGATATAAATGTGTCGTCGAGGATGATATGTCGACCGTGTCCACGCTATTGCCGATCGATCGATCTTTTGTTCCCGTGGAAACGATCGAATCTAAGATCCTCACATTTTCCAACAGATTAAGCTACGTGTATAATGGTTCGTGTGAAGTGCAATTAGAATATCGATCGCTTCGAGAATAGAAAAGAGAGAAAGCAATTTGTGTGCTCCGCCATTATTTGTTTTTTAGTCGTACACTGCACGGTGTTTGCGTTAAACCGTTTGGTAGATTTGCGAATGCGAAATTTACGTGAACCTAACGCTTCAATTCAAATTTCCGAATTGCCAAATTTTCAAATGTTCGAATTTCCCAATTGCCAAATTTCCAAATATCCGAATTGCCAAATTTCCAAATTGCCAAATTTCCGAATTGTCAAATTACCAAATTACCAAATTACCGAATTACCAAACTCCCAAATTCCCAAATTTCCGAATTGTCAAAATTCCAAGTTTCCGAATTTCCAAATTTCTGAATTACCAAATTTCCAAATTTCCAAATTACCAATTTTCCCAATTGCCAAATTTAGAAATTTACCAAATTTGTCCCGATTATACGAGGACAGTCGGGCTAACAGGATGGTCTCGACAGAATGCCACAACTTTCTAATTTGAGTTTTTTTTCACGGGTCACTCGGAGCGAAACTTTCTCGTTTCCAATTTGATCGCAATAAACGATTCAATAGGTTTTCCTCGAACCGCTCAAATAAACGATATTCGAGCGATCACGAGACATTGAAGGGATCTCGAGTTTCAATGGAATCACGTTTCGCATCGTTTGTTCGCGCGAAGCTTGTCCCGTCTCCTTAATGGAGATAAGATTCGGGACCGTATATATACGGTACTGTCACAGGATTTTCTTCATCCAATTATGTTTACCGGTACACGAAGCTCATCCTGGGAGATTAGACTCGGCTACGATGGCTGCTTGTTCTTCGTCGCGGACTCCCCGGCCCTGTCAGAATGTCTACGGCACTGAATCCGCGCTTAATAATCAATTTCGAATATCCCGGTGCTTAATTAATCGGCATCGAGCAACCCGGTTGCTCGTGCATTTAGTGAGATCGCGAAATAATGAAACTCCGAAGCTGGTTGTCGCTAACTTGTATCTTTAAAATAAGCTTAATTTCATTTGCAAATTGTTCATGCTATTGTTGTCGGGAGCGTAGGCGAACGCCCTTTAATGCGCTCGGTGTCTTCGCGAAACTAACCGAATTCAGGTCGGCGTACCTAACTTCGCACTTGGCGATGATCCGAACCTCGTGTCTCGAGACATGTTCTCTAATTAAGGCTAAGCATCGTTCGCGGTTGTCGCACCTTCGAATTTCCGCGATAATACGCAACAAATGTAACGAAACTTGTCCAAGGTAAGAAATAAAATTAATCAGCGTGCAATTTCTATTGCTAAGATAGGGTGAAAATTAATGCAACGGAGAACATGCGCAATAAAACGGTCCGTTTCGAGGGCAAAGTGAAATTTCAAATTTCCAAATTCCCAAATTCCCAAATCCCTAAATCTTCAAATTCCAAATTTCCAAATTCCCATATCGCCAAATCCCCAAATCCCCAAATCTCCAAATCCTCGAATCCCCGAATTCCTAAATCTTCAAATTCCCAAATTTCCGAATCCCCAAATCCCCAAATCAACAAATCCCGAAATATTCAAATCCCCAAATCCTCAAATCCCCAAACCCCCAAACCCCCAAACCCACAACCCCCCAAATCCTCTAATCTCCAAATCTTCAAACTCCCAAATTCCGAAATTCCCAAATGCCCAAATCCCCAAATCTCCAAATTTCAGAATTCCCAAGTTGTGGAAATTCCCAATTTCCGAATTTCCTAATTTTCCAAAAATCCCACCCGCTCAGAGTGTACGAGACTGTAAGAAAGATCGAAGAAAGTTACGTAGTTTAATTGTCATTAGAACGTTTTAGCGGATCAAATGTATCATTGGGGTGGATAAAATTTTTCCGTCGAAAGGTTCGGACAAATTCCGACTGGTTGTCCTCGGTATGGCCGCAAAACAAGTTCGTCGGAACGCGGTTTTCGTCTCTTCGTGGCGAGGTTGTCCGTAAACCGCGTAAACTCGCCCCGCCGCAAGAGTTTCGAGATTTTTATGGTTCCTCGTCGTTGGGAAAGTGGTTCCGTCCTCGATGCAGGTCCCTCTTCTTCCTGCTTTATTCCTCTTCGCTCGAGGACCGTATCCCATCGTGGGGGACGCGATAAACGACCACTACATCCGATGCAACGACCGAAAGTTTACGTATCTTCGTACGGACGAGATGCGTGCAACTTTTATGCTTGCCCATTTGCAATAATTGCCAATTTATCCGTTACGATACGTTTCACGCGGACGGAACTGCTGCCGATAGATTGACGATGAATTTCACGGAGAAACGGAGAAGAATTTTCGATCTCGTAAACGATGTCGCGATAATTTTTATTATTCGGTCAGGTACTTTCGTAGCTGATAAAGTCTTCAACTTTTAAATCCCCTTTCCAAATTTCTCTTGTCTCCCAATTCAGTGATTCTTCAAATCGACCATTCTGCAAACTGTAAAATTTTTAAACTATAATTACCTGTTGAATTATGATTTAATGTTAGTTACAATTTATTTAAATTATTATTGTCCTTTAAATTATGATCTAAAATTAATTAAAATTTATTTAAATTATTGTATTTATTTACATTATAATTCGAAATTGATTATTATTATAATTAATTGAAATTTAACATTAATTATTATTTTATATTCCTCATTTAGTAGAACAAAATTATTATATAATTTTAAAGTATTAATTATAATTTAAACTTTAAAATTATGTTTAATTATATATTGAAATTAATTATATAAAATTGCATTTAAAATTGTATTTAATTAAAATTATGATTATCGTGTCCACAAATGACCAAATCCCCAAATGTCTTCTCAACGAGTCCTGCCATGTACCTAATGAAAAATTATAATGTTTCAGGTGCTGGTTAATTTCTCGGAGGAGATGGACACCGAGATCGATAGATCGATTTTCACACAGGGTGGCAGTAACAACGTGTCAAATGTTTATTCGAGCAGGGACACCATACACATGGAAACGTTCTAAACGATTTCAGAAGTGAGTATTATCGTTCATCGATAAATATGCATATATTCTTCATCTTGCACTTTATTCAGTTTACAGATCTATCAATCGTTGACGCATAGATCCTGGTGACTTCTGTGATAGTTGCACTACCGTTGCTTAATGTCACGAACGATGAAGGCTCGACCGCTATCGGTCGGACAAAAATACCTGTTCAATTTTTGCGATTCGCAATCGTGCGATTTTTCAATTACTGCGATTTACGGCGATTCTCGTTTTTTCTGTACGTATCCGATTCGATTTGAACGGCGTTACATCGGAAACGCACGCGGATGTTGCTGTTTAATTTGTCGTCGATACGAAGCGTGACTCGTTAGTATTATTTCCTGTAAAATTTTTAATTAAGCATCGCGAATCGTATACGATAGTCGTAGCTTTAATTCTAGAACGCGATCGCTCGTTTTTCCCGTTTAAATACACGGGCGTCGCTGATAAGAGTTTATATATATAACCGTGATAATGTTGGTTACATAAATGTGAAGAAATCGGGTCAACTATTCAAAAATTTCCACGCTGCGCGATAAATACAGTTTATTATACAATATTTATAGATACTTTTCTGTCATTCCGTCGACGTTTATACGTCGATTAATTTGTAGATATCTATCACGTCGTATTACCTTCCGATCGCGTTATCAATAATTCTAAGATTTTAACGCGTTGACTGTCACGGTGGATGTCGATAATCAGAGATAAACTGCACTTAATACTCGAGTGCTTTTTAGCTGTTGACGTACCATTACGGTTATCGTTCAAAAATGTACAATTTTATTCCATCGAACATTTTATGCCTGCACTTAGAATTCGAAGCTGTTTGGAGCGTAAGTTCTAAAATTAACCTCACCTTACTCTCGACTGCAAATTATCACCGCTTTCGTTCAATTGTTGATAACGAATAACTAATTGAAATATCGTGGCAATCAACACGTTAGGTAAAACATACAATTTCGTTCGATAATGTATTAGTGTGCAGTTCCTTGTTACAAAAATATATACATTTGATAGCTATCGAATATATTTGCCAAATTGCCAAATTTCCAATTTTCCAATTTTCCGAATTGTCAAATTTCTAAATTTACCACATTTCCGTATTTCCGAATTGTCAAATTTCCAAATTTCTGAAATGCCAAATTTTCAAATTTCCGAATTTCTAAATTGCCAAATTTCCCAATTGCCAAATTTATCAATTTTCCAAATTTCCGAATTTTAGAATCCGAATTTCCAAATTTCCGAATTTCTAAATACCAAATTTCCACATTTCCGAATAGTCAAATTTCCAAATTTCAGAATTGCCAAATTTTCAAATTCCCAAATTCCCAAATCCCCAAATCCCCAAATCCCCAAATCCCCAATTCCCCAATTCCCTAAATCTTCAAATTCCCAACTTCACAAATTCCTAAAATGCCAAATTGTCAAATTTGCAAATGTCAAAATTTCTAAATTGCCAAATTTCCAAATCCCTAAATCCCTAAATCCCTAAATCCCCAAATCCCCAAATTCCCAAACCCCCGGATCCCAAATTCCCTAACTTGTAAGTTGCCGAATCACCAGGTTATACCCAATGAGCGACATTGACGCAACTAGTGAGTCTAGGGAATCGTATCCACCCAAGTTCTAGTTGCGTGAACGATCATAGATGAAACTGCTGCGAGCTACGATCTTGCACACGTTTCAGTGTTATTTATTTAGCGATTGTGCCAGTACAATCCGGTATATTCGAGTATGTTGCTGGATATGCTCGATACACCGGGGCGAAACGAAATTCTCCGCTCGCGATTATGCATCCTTATCAGCCGCGTATCGGACACGTAATTTATCCGGCGTAGATATCGTCATCAACGCACGATTCTTGCTCGAACATCATGCGAAAACCCAGCTACTCTAAATTGTCGTAAACACATTAACGCTTGATTATATTCTGCCGTTCGTGAGTACGATTACTAATTCGTACTTACTGCCTGCAATATTTATTTGATAACACTGCACTTAGTTTCTTCAGGGTTAAATGATTCACCGATATCAGTGACGTGATACGTCGATATTGGAAAGGAAAAGTCGTGTGTCATATCGAAAAATCACGATCACTTTGATATATTTATATATAAATTGACACACTGACATATTTTGTATTATTTTATAAATTGATAAATTAGAACACTGAGAAATTTTTAATTATTTCATAAACTGATAAATTGATACATTTTTAATTATTTCATAAATTATGTATTAAATTAGTAAACACGTACTTTATAAGTTCACCGCTTGTGAGGTTGACCGGTGATACAATCTCGCACAAAATAATGCAATAATATATTTATGAAGATCAGGATACAGCCGAAGAGGAGGATAATTGACGGAAGACGAAGATTAACGAGCCGATCATCGTAACGATGTAAGTGCAGAACAGTCGAAGCGCAATTTCTGAAACCTCGCAAAGAAAATGAGATCGTGTGTCTTCTGTGGCTCAGTATTTCTTTTCCCCTTCGGTGCAAGGTACGCGTTCACGGAAGAAAAGTATCGAAAACGAATCAGAGAAGAATAGAATACGGTGCTCGTTTGAAATTTCTTCGAGCTTCGATTCCTCGTATCGATTCGGGGGACAGTAGTCGTTCGCAGCAGCAGAAAATTCATTGTAGAGTTCAATTATGTTTTTTACTCCTTCTGTTCTCTCGTTTACGTAAAACTTGACAAATAGTCAAATTTCTAAATTGCCAAATTTCGAAGTTTCCAAATTTCCGCATTTTCAAATTTCCCAATTTCCAAATTGTTAAATTTCCTAATTTCCCAATTTCCAAATAGTTAAATTTCCGAATTTACAATTGCGTATGGAACGCACAACCGATGGTGATATTCTAGGGGGAATTCCCTAGATGTTCCCTTCACAAGTTGCCAACGGAACGAAGGCGAGTCAACCGGAAAAAGGAGCGCGAAAACGGCAATGATATTCATTTAAAAAGGGCGCAAGGGAAATATTCGCGCAGAGAATCGTTTGTCTACCGTGATTTGCTTCGTTAAACAATAATTTTATCGAGCTAGCGCCTCTCTGATGCGCTCATTATTCTTTGAACATCCACCATCGATCTCCTCTTTATGCACGATGACAATCGTTCGCGGATTTGTCGATCATGCACCTGCGTAATATCGTGCAATTTATCAATTTCATGGAAACGGGAGGGGCATTCGGCTTTCAATGTATTTGGATCCGCGTGCGTTCAATTATCACGTGCCGTATTTTCGTGCGTTGAATTTCATTACATCGCACTTTCACGCGTGCCGAATTTCTTCGCGCCGGATCTTCGTATGTCGAATCTGTACGCGCCGGATTTCTACGGGTTGAATCTTCGTGCGACGAATTTCTATTGGTTGAATCTTCGCTTGTCGAATTTCTACAGTTGGGATTGTCGCGAGCCGAATTTCTACGCGTCGAATTTTCACGCGCCGAATTTCCACACGCCGAATTTTCAAGCGCCGAATTTTCAAGCGCCGAATTTCCACGCGCCGAATTATTACGCGTCGAATTTCCACATGCCGAATTCCCACGCACCGAATTTCCACACATCGAATATTCAAGCGCCGAATTTCCACGCGTCGAATTTCCACATGCCGAATTCCCACGCGCCGAATTTCCACACATCTTATATTCAAGCGCCGAATTTCCACGCGTCGAATTTCCACATGCCGAATTCCCACGCACCGAATATTCAAGCGCCGAATTTCCACGCGTCGAATTTCCACATGCCGAATTCCCACGCGCCGAATTTCCACACATCGAATATTCAAGCGCCGAATTTCCACTTGCCGAATTCCCACGCGTCGACTTTCTACGCGTCGAATTTTCAAGTGCCGAACTTCCACGCGACGAATTTTCACGCCCCAAATTTTCAAGTGCCGAATTTCCATGCGTCGGATTGTCACGTGCCGAATTTCTACGCATCGAATCTTCGCGTGCTGAATTTCTTCGCGTTGGATTCTCACTCATCGAATTTCTACGCAGTCTATCATCGCGTGCCGAATTTCTACGTTCTTTATCTCTAATCACGGCTATAGCGAACGCGACACGAACAGCCGCTTAAATACAGGTTTAATTTGAATTAACGGGTGTACTAAGGAGCACTTCCATCGAATTGGTTACGTGACAAGACTTTTTCGGGGCTTCATCGGTCGACTGCGAGAGGAGAGATAACAGAGATTAAGTCCCATCGATTCCGTTCGATACGGCAGGTACATTATTAGTTTCTCCGAACCTATTTCGCAAGAAGAATGGGAAATTGTACAGCACGTTGTTGTACAGTTTTCCATCGCCTTTGTATCGAACTGGAAACACCGGAAAATTGCTACGAGATCGACGTATAGAACCATGGCGCGATCGACAAAGAGAATATCATAATTGTTTCTGATAGAACGGAAAGTAATTTTGATTTCGGTACGCGTTATAACCGAGCCGTATTTCCATCGGCACTAATGAAAACTCGAATTGCATGCGGTGCAGGGACAATCGTCGCGTTAAATAACCCGGGCCAGTGTATTACATGTTATGACGTGTCGTTATTAATAATTCAATAAACCGAACGCACAGAAAATTACCGGACATTTTGCAATTTCGACGAGGAAAATTTGCTTTCTAATCGAACGCTTTGCAAACTGCCACGGTCCCTCAACCGCATCTCGCAGCAATTATATCGCGTAATTATGCGGCTACATAGTCGCGACCTTCGAAACGAACTACTCAAGGTTATTTTATTAAGCAAGTTGCCGCTTTGCAATTTCAATTAACATCGGCGTACAGCATCTCCATACTTTCGTGGCGGCGACGAACGTTTCTGCGAGGGAATCGGGTCGATAAATTTGCAGATTTTCGCAAACAGAGAAGTTTCGATGGTTAATTAGGATTCTCTAATCTTTGAACCTCGAGATCTCTCCTTCGTCACGAAACTAGTCCGTTATCCGCGTTCTTAAACGACCACAGACAGAATGATCGATCGATGATCGGTGTCGTCGCAACGATATCGAATTGTCATCGATTTACGCGTAATCGATGCACAGGGTATCGTTTAAGACTCCGTCGAAACGTTGTATCCTCGAACTTCGCGGAACACCGCGATCTCGTTTAACCTTTTAGGCACTATAGTGACTTTCGCGGATGCCATCTTTCTTAACGACGCGCCATCACAGTGGCAGACTCTAGTACTTCACTCCTTTCGAGTTAACGTCGTTTGAATTAAACGATTGTTCTCATAATTTGTATAAATACATTGTAAATCTGTAAAAAATAAAATGATGAATATATACAAATCTGTATGTTACATACATGTATGTGTTCGTTTATTTCAACCATCAACTTGTTTCAACGATCAACCATTATCTTCCTGTAATTTTTACTTCATTTTTGTATGAACATATCTGTTCGTATACTACCTATTATTAATAAAAATTTCAGTTAAATCCAATAAGATTAATTCTTTGAAATTCCATGAATTTGGTCATTCACCTAATTAGAAACACCGGTATTAATTATGTGGATCTATGAATAATAAATAAAATAAAATAATGTGAACATATCTGGTAAGATTCATTCATAAAAATAGTCATAAAAATACTATGCAGCAAAATTTTCAACTGCCTCAGTGATGCAATCAACGTGTTAAAATATATTATACTCAATTGTATTATTATTCATTGAAATAAATTTTCAAAGTCAAATCGTATCGTGTCTCTATCAAAAATGATAATTTCAAAAACTTTGTTCGTAAAAATGTACTCGCGTAGAGAACTGCATTGTTATGCATTGTTATTGTTAATCCTCGTTGCCATCGCATCGATTTATAACAGTGTTAACAATATACAGACAGAATATACAGTCTTTGAAAGAAATTCCAACTTCAATCGCCCGCAACTTCGCTTTGCCCAAGCAATTTAAGAGACGTCGCGATCAGTTCGATCGTTTTCGTGAAATTCGCGCGATCGATCGGAAATAACGAACTGCGGGATTATTTGTCGGACGTTTTAGCTGCGCCGGAAACTAGCCGTGAACACAGGTAAACCGAGCGAATCGGAAAACCGACTACGTACTTGCAGCTTTCGTTGAAACTTGGAAACAACTGCTGTCGTTCGCAGATGCTCGCAAACCGACGACGACGACGCTGTCCCGAGAATATGTACATCCTTACTTTCGTCGAACGTAAGAAGCGCGATATTGTGGACGGCTACGTTCATCCCGAAAATTGGGACAGAGTTTCCCGGCGAATCGAAAGAAACGAAACGACGAGGTCTCCTTGAAGCGTAATTCTGTTGCTAGATAGAACGAATGCACCTTGAACCACCGATTTGCACGCCGTTTAACCCATTCTTCTGCTCCATCGATCAATATTCTTTTACGTTATTCGATGGATGACAGAACATTATGAGGATAAATTATGGTTTACCATCGTGTACGTATACATTGTTCCATCCAATACGTGGTAGGATGTTGCTGGGGAAATTACGAATTTTGTGTCTATGGAATTTGGCAATTGGGTATATGGAATATTATTATTAATTATTAAAGCAAATCGTTGAAGTATGGGTATCATATCTTTAAGAGAAATTATAATTTAATCATGAATGAGGAACTTTACAATTGGAAACATTGACTATTATTATAAATTATTAAAGTGAATTGATAAGGTTAAATTAAGTGTATCGTACCTTCAAGAAAATTTATAATTCGGAAGTTTGCACGATTGGAAAATCGAAATCCGAGAATTCGCACATCGAAGAAGGGAGTGTTGGGATTGAAAAGTTCGAGAATCTGTCGAGATGAAAATTCGAAATCGAAGGAACTCGGCAGCGGGAAAGAGTAGGAAGCTCGATAAAATTTTGTTTCAATAAAAGGATACGACGAAGGATTAAGTAAATTTTATTTTTATGGCATTACTTCTATGGCATTGCCACTAGAGGGACACAACAGAAGACGTTTTCTCGCAAGTTCTCGCACAGCTGCTTCTTCCTATATATACAACCTCTGAAGAAGGTCCCCTCAACCCGCGTCTAAGGCATGGGCCTGCTAGGATGCCTTACTGACGAGTCTACCTAGCAGGTCCCGGACGAAACGCTCTCCTCTCTTCCCCTCTCCATGTCCACTCGCATTTCGCAGCTCTCGTAGAAATCCCCTGGCTCGAAGGACCAGAAAAAAAGACGGCACGCAACGAAACGAAGTCGGGGTCACCAGACAATTCAATTGAAGGAAGGGGAACAACTCAGCAGGGAGAGAAGAAGCAGCAAAGCAGCAAAGCAAAGCAGCAGCAGCAGCGCAACAAAGCAACAGCAGCCAAACTCCTCTGGAGGCGTCATTCAGGGGGCAGATTTGCCCGTAACAGGCCACACACGGACAGTGTGTGTGTGTATGGTTCGACGTGAACCCACACTGCGACCGGATATCGTAACCCCTCTCCTAGGGTGGCCATCTTTAGCGACAACTGTGCAGTTTCTCCCCCTCGATCGAAGAAGAACAACAACAAAGGGACCCAAAAAATAAAAACGCCGCGGCGGACGATCGTTGGGACGGAAACAACCCCGAACCCATCCAGGACAACCAGAAAAAACCGAGACCTTTCACCTACACCAACAAGCAACAACATCTTTAAATTCATCGCTTAGGCCATGCTAGGACAGCCGAAGTATACGACTGCGGACGGCTTGAAAGCGGCATTTAGGCTTCGCCTCGTATAAGCAGAGCATCATTTAGGGTCGCAGCGCCTCGATATTCAGACGACGTATCATCCTCCAAAGACGACGACGACGTGTAATGGGACGTATCAACGAACAACTTCGTTCATTCTAGGCAGCGGGATGCATGGGAGGTGGTGGTACCCACACCCGCTTGGCATTCTCGGCAGCAGAGGTTTAGGTCATCAACGGAGCCCTCAAGAATTCGACGAAATCGCTACATTTCCATTCTCTCAAAATCCTAACCTCTGTCATTCATTCGGTCCCGCGTCTAAGGCAGGGGTCTGCTAGAATTGCCTTACTGATGAGTCCCTAGCAGACCCTAGACGAAACGCATTTCTTTTTACTCCCTAATTTATATTTTTATCGATATAAAAATTCTTATAGTTTATATAATATAGTGTATATTTATCGATACACTCTTCTTTCCTTATCCATTTTTCTTTTATGTTTCCAAGTGTTGGACTGTGGGTTACGTTCATCAACCACTCGTCGTTCCTTGTCTATCTTTTTATTTTTCCTAACGTCCGATGCAAAAGTATCAGACTGTGGGTTGCATTGATCATCCCCCTTGGTTCTTTCGTCGACTGTGCGTTGACCCCCCGTCTCTCAATGGAGGATATCGATGTGGAAATTAATGGGGAAAGTGGGTATCGGGTGGCAGATTATGGGCAGCGTCGACGTTGAAGCGTGGGATGCGTCAATGTTGAAGTATGGGGTGCGTCGATGTTGGGGTGTGTCAACTATGGGATGCGTCGATGTTGGGGTGCATCAATTATGGGGTGTGTCAATGGTGTAGTATGTCAAATATGGGGTGCGTCCTATGGTGGGGTGCGTGAACTATGGGGTGCGTCGACATTGGGAGGGTTAGAGCTAAACAGAACGTCGATATTGAAAAGAGACAACTACGAAGTACGTTGATATTGAGTAGAGACAGCTACGGTGTGCATTGATATTGGAAAAAGTTAATTATGGGAGAGAGTCGAGGAGCGTCAAACATAGTATGCGTCGACATTGCAAAACGCTGACATTGAAAAATGTTAATTACGATAACGACAACCGTATGCAATAATGAACGTTAACATACACTTTGACAACATTCAGTATTTCAATAAGACACGATCCTCTGACAAAATGTCGGCAATAAGCTTTTGCAATATAAAATATCAAACCCTAAACTGGTAATTTTTTTTTTTGTATCCCCAATATACATTACAATTTCAGTGTTAATAATTTTCATAACAGAAAATGAGGAATGTACGGTACGTGATTTCGAGAGGTTCCGTAAATTGAATGTTAAAAACGTGGTAAACGCGCGGCTGATTAACGTTTGAATGCGCGAGAAGTTCGCATGAACGCGACGCGGGTTGTTTTTCGCCGAGCGAGGAAACAATTGCGCGTTTCTCACAGAGCAGATAACATTCATGTAACTCAAAGTTTCGGACAATCGGCACAACGGACATTGGGAGAAATATCTTTGTACTCCGTAGCGTAGACCGTCGGTGTCCCAGTTGTAACCGGCCATTAAGCAGCGCGCACAATGCAACAGACGCATTCACGGAGCAAGCTGGATTACAGAAGGTTTCGTGACACGACACGGTGCCGTGCCGTCGAATCTTGATCCTCTATCAACGTTCTTTGAGTACCATCTCCAAGATATCCCTTTTCATCCGGAGACAGTAAGTTGTCTCGGAGCACTAAGTCCTGGGTAGGGGTTAATCTCCGGAAAGTTGTTCCGGTCAGCGGATTTCGACTTGTCCGTGGAAATTTGCTGGATCTCGAAACGGATATTCGGGAACACAACGATATGTTGTAGCGATTATAGAATAGCGTGAGGTTGTTCTTGTTGGCGAGGAACAATAATGTGAGACGACGTAAGAGATGATACTCGAACAATACAGCTTCATCACTAACAAGAAGAGAACAAATTGTATTAAGGCTAAATTGTAGCTTTGTGAAAATTGTAATTTAGTACTAACTGTTAAACATATTTTAACGGAATCCCCATTGGTGTAAATTTTAGTGTCAGCCAGAAATTGCCAGCCGATATTAAATGTTTAAATGACAAAAAACAGTTAGATTCACAAAATAAATAATTGATGATATCTAAGATACAGGTAGATTTAGAAAATAAATAATTGGTAAGAATTATAAAATGTAATGTGTAAATGTAAAAATAAAATGTAAGAACATATCTATGTATTAGGGGGGCCGGAATGTAATGTATTTTAAGATATTTTCCTCAAAAATCAATTGATTTTTGTCGAGGGTGGTTGAATGAGGACGTTGAACGAGGGTGGTTGCATCATTGATTAAAAATAAAAATGTATTAAAAATTTATCTGTTTGACTTTACTACAAAAAAACGATATTACTTTCCGGTCCCCCTAATATCTATAATTAAAGAAAACCATCTTGACAAATGTTCATGGGATCTTGACAAATGGACATTTAACCCCTTCGGTAGTTTCAGTGTTAAAGAAGGATCAATATATTTAATTTTTTCCTCATAATCGTAAATAATATGCGTTACAGTTCAACGAAAATTAATTCCGACACCCATGTACAAATTAAATACGACCGGTTAAATATCGCAGACAGTATGATCGATTTCGTTCCGATCGAACACGGTCGCGTTATCAAAGACAAGGAAATTTAAGAGACAGCCTTTCTCGCGAGCCTGTTACTCATTGTTATCAGATAATTCGGTAGACTCGATGGAGCTACACGATTTATCTCGCGGCCATTCGCGAACGTGACACCAGGAATACGGTTCCCGCTGACGCGTCGATTATAAACGACCCCGCCGTTTTATTTCCTTTCTCTAAAATGAACGTACCTTTTTACGAATCTCTGCCGCGCGAAAAAAGAAAAATGAATTTCCCGCCGGCGGTCGCTGTAAAAAGTTTGTCGAACGAACGGTCCGGCAAAAAGCGTCGCCGACAATTAAAGGTTATATCTGATCGTGTTCAATTCGGTGCACAGGTGGATGAACATCGTTCGATTAGGATACAAGAGTTGGCCGACTGGCCAGATATCTAAATGAAAATTATGGCGTCGAAATCGCCGGTCCGTGGGAATAATTCATACGGAACGAAACGGGAACGAACGCGGGGTTATAGGGAGGGGGTGGATCGTCGAAAGGGGTGCGGGGGTGGCCCACTGCTATCGGAAATTGAAACGGGTCGAATTTATTCGACCACCCCCTTACCTTTCCTATCGTAGATTCTCGTTTAACTTCGGAATCGTTCCACGGCGAGGGGAACGAAAATATTATCTCGGTACACGCCGCTAGGGAATTTGCGGTATGTGAAATTCTACGGGGCTAACACGGTACCTGTAAACTGGAAATCTCATTGAGAAACGTAAACCGTCCTCTTGCGAGAAACGTTATTTTTGCTTTCTTATGAACCACATGACAATTCAGTTGGTATTATTCGTGTTCATTCTCGAGAAATTAACCCTTTGCACGCACTAGACACGCATTCGTCATTTGACTTAGTTCGACAATTTTAAATAAATAACTAAATTTATACACGCGATTTTCGGACACAGCGGAACAGGCAATTTTAGCGATTAATAATAAGTGATATTTTCAAAAATATTTGTCAAACTTTTCAACTAGACAGTTGCCAACAGTAAAAATGCTTTTGAGTGGAAAGGGTTAACCTTTCATAGAAAAAATGAAAATGTTTTAATTCCAAGAAGAACAATTTGTTTATATTTAATCTCCTATTACCTTTATTATTATGTCATTATTATTATATAGTATCATTTATTATTATATTGTTGTATCATTATATATTATCATTTATTATTATATTATTGTATTATTACATATATTATCATTTATTGTTATATTATTATATGTTATATTATCTTAATAATTACATATTATCATATTATTATGTATACATGTATTATCTTAATACTCAATTTATGTACTTAATCGAAACGACCAGTTCATAGAAGAAATATCGCGTTACGTTAATTATCGGTCTTTGCTAATAACAATTGAAACAGAAGGGCGAACACCGGCATGTATATCGGTTCAATATCAGAATCTTGCGTAAGCGACGATCTTCCGGTATCGTATTCTAATCACGCCGAGTAACTAATGAGCAAAGCCAATAACGCGATTTGTTTGATTAGGATACGTCTTAACGGATTGCGATCGAACACGATCGATTCCCGCAGAAAGCCACCGAGGGCAATTCAATCAGATTACTTGACTATCTCTTGTACCGACTGATGGAGAGCACCATCTAATTAGATCAATCCTCCGAATATGTCTCGAGGTGAACTCGACACGTAGGCTAGTTATCCATCAGCACACGAGAATAGATCGTTCCGCGTCTAATTCAATCTAACTCGACGTTGTGTGTACCTGGTACTGTTTACCTTCGACCATAATGAACGATTAATTTTCATGGACGTACAGATACCCGAAATTATGGCCGGAGTGAAAGTTAAACAGCCACTGGCTATTCGATATTCACGGGATTAAAGTAGCCCGGAATATTACCGGTTCTTGAAATTATAATACCGATTTAAGATATTCGACAAATATTCGACGGCAACGCTTTCGATCGGTATTTATTTACCGATACGTTGAACTCACTCGCCTAAACTGTACTTCATCTTAATGTTGACAAACATCCCTACTATTTACCAACTTTTCAAACCTATGTACTACGTATCGAGACTGCTCGTGACTTTGAAAACTACACGTACTCACATACGTTGACATGCAGTGAGGTACTAAGGTATTCGTACATTTGGAATATATGTAGAAATGAAAGCAATAATATTTTCTATGTAAAATGATATACACAATATTTTCTATATAAAATGATATAAAAAATATTTTCTATATTATTGTTTACACTTGAACATATTCAGCTGCATATTATACATAACACTTACACCACCCTCGTTTTAATATGTTTTTAAGCGTTTTTTAGACGATATGTCATATTCATTTGTTGTTGAAAATGTTATATATAATATACAGATATATGTTCATATACATATGTATGTATACAGCTGTATATGTTCAAATATACGTAAAAATCGTTAGAAATTTGAATCCACAAGTTTGGTCTAACACCTTTCGCGAATTCGAACCACGATTGACTCGTATCGAAGTTTAATCTTAATCGCGATCGATTATGCGAAAGATCACGATTATTTGGCAAATGATGCCTCGCGACATTCAGCGACGAACCGCGGCAGGAAACGACGTTCGCGAACCAGTTTTGTCTGCTTTCGGCTCGACGATGTCTTATTTCGGACTGATAGAAGAGAACCGTATCTAATTTCGTCGACGATCCTTGCCAGTCTCGCGCTAAAATTCCGCGAATAAAATGGACGATCGTTCGTCAACCGTTTACGACACTCATCGTATCGCTCTGCGCCCGTTTTAATTAACGAAGTGCATACATCGGTCGCGCTCCGATATCATCCTCTTTGGCACACACACACACAAACACCCCGAACGTTTCTATAATTTTCGCGCCTAATAATTTCATTTCCGGCCGCTGTTGTTTCAGCTGCCTCGATGACCGTAACTTTCGAGCTATATAGCCACTTTAGATATCCGTAGTGACGTTTGCGGTAACGTGACTCGAATGTTGTTCCTGGAAGATGAATATGCAATCGCGCATCGAGGAAATTTTCCATTTAAACGCCGTTCTAAATTTACCATTTTCGAAGGTCTATTTCTTCACGGCTTCGAGAACCGCGATAATTTCTACCGTTTTTAGTAGATCATGTTATAAATCATCATTTATTGGTTCACTCGAGCTTATGTAACTCATACATCTTGCAATTGTTATCCTACAAGTACATCTTACAATTATTATCCTATAAGTACATCTTACAATTATTATCCCGCAAGTACAACAAAATATAACATTTATTTTTCGCACAGATGTTTATATACCATATAAGTTTACTTATACGAGAACAGAATAAATGATCTCAACTAAGTGACTCTAAATTCGATAACCATCGAGCTACTTCATTGTCCAAATACAATGTGAAACACTTCTCTGCTATTAAATCTTTAAAGGATTCTGTCATTAACCACCTATGATCGACGAAATTCTATCCTGCAATTGTCAGTCTGAAATTTTAAATCATTTCATCTACGTAAGATTACCAGACAACTAATTCATAATTCATCGGTGATGCTGTAGATGAAGCAATTAGTGGAAGCATCGAATATTCAACGGCAATCACGCGTGTCTACGAATTTTTATCGGTCAAAGAGGACTGTTCGAGGAGCAGAGGTGTATCTAATTACATCGATTCTGGTTCCGTTGAATTCGTCCGGATGTAACTGGAACACGCAAACGCAACGATTCATCATAGACCCGGTGGAGGTGTTCGCCATTTAACCTGGTTCCCGTCGTTCCGTCGACGAAGACAAGCCTCCGAGGGTGGCGCGCTGATCAAGATTAATCGTATGCAAATTAGCCGAGCGCCGCAAGGAGCATCCCGCGAGATTCAGGAAGTTCCACGTAGACGGCAACTCCCGTCAGTGACGAAAGATCGAACGTTTCAAACCGTCGAGACGACGAGATTTTGGTAATTGAAAATAGGCCCATCCTCCCAACTGCTAGGACAAATCTTCGACGATTTGCATGGAAAGTCGCGACCTTGTTTCCAATGCAAAGCGCGGCTTCGATTC
Organism: Coelioxys conoideus; assembly: GCA_947623535.1. NCBI lineage: Eukaryota > Metazoa > Arthropoda > Insecta > Hymenoptera > Megachilidae > Coelioxys > Coelioxys conoideus. The sequence goes on from OX392459.1 coordinate 13,997,678, forward strand.
ATCGATGATCGATAACGAGACGCCGCTGCGCTTCCAGACATGCAAATTTCGGATGATGGAAGTGTCTACCGGAAGCCATTTCCATTTTCGTTTTTCATTCGGTTAAGCTACGAAGATCTATTATTTTTGCTTCGTCAATACCTGCGCCAATCGTTAAGTATACAGAACTGCGACAAACAAACGAAAAAAGTGTGGATAACACGTCGACGTGTGAAGCACGTTTATTGTGAAATTGAGAATGAAGTCGAGAAACAAATAAAAGAAAGATGAAACACGAGTTAATGTACACGTTGTATTTTTTATCTCGATGAAAATCAGAAGTTTCAAAGAAGTGACCTTAACATACTTTGGGAATTAAAATTAGAAACTTATTAAATGGTCATTTCTGATTGCCTTGGTAGGTTCAGTGTTAATACTAGAATAACCAACTGGTCAAAATGATCGGTTTCGGGTTTGATATTTTGTATTACAAAATTTTGTTTTATCGAGCTAATGACTGTATACGTTATGTGATGCTGCAATATTTATTCGTTCATTTTTCTACTTCATCTTCAATTTTAAAACACGCGTTCAATCCTGGTACTTGTACCGTTAAAGAAAATTAATTCATTTCGAAAAAATTAATTCTACCGAGAAGAGATTTAAGAAGATATTTTAATCGAGACTCGGAGATGTCTCTTTTTTCGAGTTACTGCGTTCGAGAAACAAATTGACGATTCTTATGTAAGCGGCTGTAAAAGAATTTTACGTAAGTATCATTCGTGGTAATTAAAGACAACGTTCTTTTTATTGCAGCGTCTTGTATCGTTGGAGCTTTGCGAGAGAGGTTCGTGCAAACAGGATTATGTGTTTTTATTATCCGATTTGCGAGATCGCTTTCTGTATCCGAGTGAAGTTCCTCCACGAAAGTCGAAGCCTCGCTAGTGTTAATTCCATCCCGACGAGTGATAATCTCATCTTCAACAGATTCAGTAGAAATTACTGATGTATCGATGATTGCCTGCAAATCGTCTTAATCACGGTGCCAACATTTTTTTTTCGGATAAAATGCAGCGCCGTGACGTCAACGGTGTTATCTAATTGATCGCGAACGAAGATGGTAAACGTTCAAATTCGATTCGTCGCTCGTTATGCTCAATTTTCGATAGGATCCTTTATTCCAGGAATAACTAAACAGCTGTGACGCGTTTTATAACGGGTTCCATCGTAATCCTTATGCACTCGAAGGTATTTTTAGTGCTAGCAGATAGCAACTCCAACATTGACTGGTTGAAGGTTTTGCAGTTTTTGTTTACCGAAATGCACTAATTGAATTTAGAATCGAATTGAATTTGAATTCAGACTTTCTGGTTGAAAGTTCTTGTTTATTGAATAACCATAATTGAATTTACAGTTTGATCAATTCTTTCGAAGTTATTATCTGTCTACTACCACGTCATCTATATATGGACGACAATTAAATGTCCATATGAATCAATCATCTATTTAGTAAAAATTCATTCATTTACTTAATTGGAAACGCTCGTATTCATTACTTGGCCCTATTAATAAAACAACCTACGTATCATGCATTATTTATACAATTATTTTGGGCTTAAAAATTAAGTTGAAAAATAATGAATAAACGATGAAACATAAATTGGTACACATATTGATTCTTCATCTTGATGAGAATATGCATACATTGTAAGAAAACCAACTTAACCAAAATTTGTAATTAAAAATGAAAATCTGTAAAACGATCATTTGACCACTTTGATAGTTTAATGTTAAACAAAGTGGTGAACGTGAGTCACCTTTCTAGCGCAAAGGGTTAACTGTTTCCGTAAAGATCGTTATAGTTAGTCGCAGACACTCCTTCGATCATCGCAAATGTTTCTTGTTCAATAACTCGAATCGAAAGTTGCGTAATCGAGCAACAACGCGGAAATTTTGTTGTTGATCTTCGACCCGATTCTCATCGATCTGAATAATTTTGTTCACATCCTCGTTGCATCTCTCGATGATTAATTTGTCATTCGCCGGTTTCCTCGATCGTGCTGTTCCTCCTCGAGCGATTCTTATCCGCCGATTGCGTAAGCTCCGAAAACGTTATCAGCGATCGTGAATTCCAGTTCATGTTCGTCCCTGCGGCTCACCTTTCCTCTATTACCGTCATTTTCCGAACGTTTCCCGATGAGTCGGCACTTTCACCAAGATTTTCCATTCGATTCGACGATCGCTGCACTTCAGATCCATCGATAAGACCGATAGTTCTCGATCCACGAGAGCGTCGTTCGAGGAAATTCGCAAATAAATGCTAACTGATAACGATCGACTAAATTGGCCAATTACGACACGTTAGATACACAAATTAGCGTGTAAGCAAACGTTACATATACGAATCAGTACGAACCGGTTAGATGTACAAACTTTTCGGCCTGAAATTTGACACATCGTCGAAGAAGTTGAAGGTATTCTAACAAAAATCGTCTGATTATTTAATGTCGAGGTTAAAAAACCTGCAAATTAGCAAGTAAACGAGTGGTAGGCGAACAGATCGGCAAACAGAAGAAGCTATAAACTTGAGGTCCAAAAATGTGCAAATGAAACGATGTTAAGTACAAGTATTAATGTACGAGCACATTCGGTACAGAAATCGGCAAAAGGTACATTTTCACTTGAAATTTGATAAATCAGAGAACAAGCTGAAGGTGAGGCAACAAAAATCATCCGACAATTTAATGTCCTGGTCCAAAATTCCTCTAATTAGCAAGTAAACGTCTAGTAGACGAACGGATCGGTAAATAGAAGAAGTTACAAAATCGAGGTCCAAAAATCGGCAAATAAGACGATTGTTAAAGTACAAAAATTAATGTACGAGCACACTGGGATACAGAAATCGGCGGAAGGTACATTTTGACCTGAAATTTGACAAATCGGCGAACAAACTAAAGGTAAGAAAAATCGTCTGACCAGTTAACGTCGGGGCTCAACTGTCTAATACAGAAATCGGCAAAGGAGGAACCGTGAAACGCGTAAATTGGTGGTAGATCGACGTAGAGCGATCGGATCGACAAATAAGGAAATCGCGACTAGAAAAATCGGCGTTCGAGTAAACGCGAGGCAGCGGGATCAGCTAACGAGGAAAATTCACGTGCAAAAACGATCTCGATCGTGTTCGTCACGCGACGGAACACGCGTAGCAGACGCTCGTGCACAGTTTCGACCCGTAAGCCACGACACTTAAGCGTCGAGCACACCGTCGTCGTCGAGCATACTATAGTACACGCACACAGAGAGACACGGGCACGCAATATGGCAACCGTGGCAGGACGTAGACGATGGTTATACGTAGAAGTTCCAGTGGCAGGGGGTCAGTGTAAAACGGCCTTCTGTCCGTAACGTATCGAACGTCGTTCCATCGGGCGACGCCGATTTTTTTCGCAGTGTCACCACAGTTTCGTTTACAAACACCGATTCGCGACCAGGAGAGGTTGTCCGTGTTCCGCGACACCGTCGAACACGTTGGCCATCGTCGATTCACCGGTCGGACTCGCAGCGATCTCGGATAAAAAATACAAGGTAAACCGATTATGGTCGATTTCGCGAACGGGGACGCGAGTTTCGTGCACGTGTGCGTGTGCGTGCTACGAAACTCGCTCACCAGCTGCTCTCCTTTGTTCCGAATTCGCTCGCCTACTCTCCGCGCGACGCCTTTTTCTCTCTTTAATTCGCCTCGTCGAATTTGGTCGCCGGTGTTATCGCGAGATTGTTTACTCTGACACAGATACTTGTACATAGTTCGACGCGGTTGCCGGCCGAGCAGCACGACGCCAGGCGTCGTTGACAGAATTAGGCGATCTCCTGTAAGTTCCAGAAACCTTGCCGATTTCGAGATCGTCGAATTTTCGTATCGAACGAATGTCGATCCCCCGCACGAAAATTTGGGCCACGCGATTTCCGTGTTTACGTTCGCGATCGCGGTCATCCGCGTTTTCCACGGAATTTAAATTTCGACGGTGTCGCGAAAGTGGTCGAGCGCGTGTAAAACCGCGCACACACGAGAATAGGAGCGTGTAAAATCTGGTCGATCGTTCGTTGTGTGCGTGACCGGTTTTCGTTGGGTCGTGTTTGACCTGGTCGAGCCAGGTAGCACCTGGTATCGCGAACACTCGTCCGTGGTTCAAGGATGCAAGAGTTTGCCTCGTTATGCGGCGAAATATCGATTTTCGTCGTTCCTCGAACGCGTCTCGACTTTCGAATTTCGCGCGCCTCGACGCGCCCGCGGTTCATTGGCTCGTTTCGAGATCGTCGCCTCCCTTTTTCTCTTTTTTTTTGACGCGTCGCTGGCGTCATCGTGCGTCGAATCGAGAGATAATCGACGCTTTTCGAGGACTCAAAAATGCAACACAGAGGTCGTTCGGGTGCGAGAGTCAAACGGTGACACAAGTTGCTTACGAATTCCTCGATGATAAAACGAACGAGGTGGGGGCTATATTTATTTTCGAGGAGCTTTTTGTTTGCCTCTCTTGTTTATTTTGATAATCAGTGCTATTTGTTCGTTAATTTAACACCGGATTTGGCAATGCGTCAGAGCGACCGACTTTAGGTTTCTTAATTTCAAATTATAGAATTTACCGATTTTTCTTTATTTGAAATACGATTATTTATTTATTTTTGATATACATTCGATTGTTCTTTAGAGTAGATACGTATTGACAATTGTCTTCTATTTGTTTTAGTTTCTTTAGTTGTATATCTGCGGAACTACTTTCGTCATCTGCAGAATTTAGTTTGAAAAAATGAACTAATTGAAATTACATATAATAAATGTGTGTATATTTTGAGTATAAAATCTTGATTATATAGCAAAATAAGTCTCGTACAAGACATCAAGTGCTCAATAAATAATGGAAGAACTTTTATTCGATGAACAATAATTTATTAGCGTTAACAGCATCCAAATGAAGTTTTGACGTGTATACACGTCGAACGCGATTAACCGATCAAGATATACCTCGAGAATTTTGCTATTGTTCGAAATATTACCGGCACATCGATCCGCGAAGGCGGTAATCTTTCACTATCGGTTTCCAAGGACACAGGCGAGAAGTTTCATCGATTTGTCCGCGAACGTACGACGCGGCCGGCCGTACAAAACGCAACAGATGTTTTCCAAATACCGCGAAACGTTGGCGGCGCGTTCAATTCGATTCAGAATCGGATACGTGATCCTTTACTCGTTTCGAGCGTGTTTACGATCCGTTCCCCATCCGCCGATGTAAAATTGCAATTTGTACGATTCGATTCTCTCAAATGGAAGCCAGACGATCGCGCGTGTGACCGCACACGTTCCTGTTCCCGTTTCGTTATACCGTACACAACGTTCTTCCCGGCTATTTCGCGAAACGCTTCAAAATGGCCGGCACGATAGGTTCGTGCACCTCGACAAATCACCTCGAAATCGCGGGATAACTCTCGATGCTCGAAACAGAAGAGGTTACCTTGGCCGCGTGCGCGTTTTATCTCGAGGTCCACAAATCTTACGTCGCTTCGATAGCAGGGTACAAAGGTAGTCCTCGAAATCCAGCGGCTGAACCGCCATTATCTAAGAGAACCCATCGTACATTACAAACAACGTAGCTTTCGAGCGATTCGTCGCACTACGGGATTTTTCTTCATTGTCACCGAAATTCGCCGAGAGTCCACCGGACTCTGTACAGCCGAGACGATAGTTCACGTGGATCGAGAAACAGGAAGAAGCATTCGGTCGGAAAAATAGTCTTCCACGGACGAAGGTCTTCGACCAAGCGCCGTCGTCAATCCTACTGTTGCTCGTCATCGGAGAGCATTATCTCTTGCCCCACTCCCGGGTCAGACATGTTGGCTACATAACCGCTCGTTTCAAGGCCTAGGCAGAATGACGTCAGGTCATCATCCAACTGCACATCCTCGATGTGTGTAATCGGTTTCGCGAGTCGAATTGTTTAATTACGGTTACAGGTTCGCGAAACAATGTTGCGACACGTTGATGTGGCGGTCGGTGATTTATATTAGGACGAATCACGAGTAACTTCCGATGCAGCTAAGTAGAATCGATTATTCCTATCTATCTGCAATGAGTTACTGGGACAACGAATTTTTATTTTCACTATTTAGATGAAGATTCAGTTCATCCTTTGTCCAATGTATATGGTGAAGAGCTAATAGCTGATCAGGCAGTTAGTAATTGGTTTGTAAAATTTCGATCTGGAGATACAAGTTTATCTGACATCGTGTCTCTACCCGAAAAATGGCGAAACATTGTTAATAATAATGGAGCATATTTGGTTCAAATAAAACTGACTCGATCTAATACTTTTGTACTGGTCTAGAAAAGGTCTAGGACCCATAGACAACTTAGAAATTTGAGCAAGTCCAGAAACGGTTTAGAGAATCTCCAGAAAATGTTCAGAGTATCTCCGGAAAGAGTGTAGGGAATCTTCAGAAAGTATCTAGGCAAAATTGTTCAGAAAATTCGCTATCTAACGCGTTTCCGAAGCTATCTACCAAAGAATCTGGTGAATTCCTGAAGCTATATGTATATTTGTTTCCACACAGTCGAACACGCTCGAAATGAACATACGCCCTGAAATTAAATTACGTAAACTAGTCGGATCTTAGGGATCGTTTGAACGGGAACACGTGGGCATCGTCTATCCGGGCATTGTCATTTCCGACGGATGAATGACCGCATATTTTCCGCGCGAATCCCAGTTTCCTGTGGGGCATCGTTTCATCGGGAAAACGTGTGCCGCATAGGAACAGAAATTGCACGTATCCTCGGGGTAATGTATGTCCGTGTTTTAGGAATGTTCGGCCATTCGCTGCGTCGATAAAAGTTGAATCGCTCTCGCGATTGTATAATCATACGACATAACAGAGACATCAAGAATTTGGTACACACTCGTGTGTGTACGTTCCCGAAAATTTATTGACACATTCGCTAACCGCCTTTGGTCACAAAATTGTTGTAGAGGTTACGTATTCGATGTATGAAACTGAAGAGATCATCATAGAGAGTGAAGCACCACTGACAAATAAATGTATCTTCCCTTTATAAAGACTGACAAAAATTCTCTATCGAGCAGTCGAAGACTCGAAAACTTCGAAGTGTACACGTTCGATGTATGAAACATGAAGACAAGAATTGCTCGTGACTCCTATGCGTATTCGAAGACAAAGGAAGTCCGCGTTGCACTCGATCGTACGTGCAAATTTCTCGGTATCTTAGTGTTTTCCGATTTCGGAGTTATTTCACGTAGATCCCTTTGATGAAAAATAAACGCGTTCGCGTTCGGAGTATGCAACGACGGCGACGAGTGCCCGAGGCCACGTGTACGCGTCAGGGTCGACCGGAAAGTTCCAAGATCTCGCTCGAAGGCGTCGTTTCATTTGAATGCGAAACGCGTTACGTTCCCGAGAAGTTCCGTTCGAAGTTACCAGCACCAAATAATTAACGTTTACGGGACATTTGAGAGATTACGCTAAGTAAAGCTCGCTGTCGCGGGATTACACGCTGTTAGCTACGTGACGAGATATAATAAAACTCGTGGCAAGATGGATCAATCGAATCATCGTCGATCATGCACACCGCCCACACGCGTATTATCGGACGTGTACGAAAATTATTTACAATAGAACGGACCAATTATTTAGCGAAATAATGAAATATCATCGGTGTACGAGGCTGCGGTCCGTTTCGCGGAAAATTTATGTATATCCTGTGTTTTGGATGCCGATGCATCATTTTCTACCGTGACAAGTAATTACGCAGGCTTTTGCCGGAGAAACGCGCCGATCGCGTCTGCCTTTGAGCGAGCGCGTTCGCGCGTTTAATTCGATATTTAAAAGCGGTGCCGCTCGCGCTGGTATCCCAAAAGGAATAAATTAACGTCGACGCTGTGTCGTGATTAGTTGCTCCTTCTTCCCCCAACCTCACTCGTGTTCGCTTTGTTTGTTCTATAATCAGCCGGTGTTCCGCTAATCCCGATAGATTATACAGGAACGAAAGCGATAGGTAGCCTCGTTTCTTAGGAATCCAGGTTACGCCGTTTCTCGAAGACGAACGTTCGATTTTTGCATCGGACGTGTTATTCTTTTATCGCGAAAACCTTCTCCAAGAACTCATCATTTATTTTATTGAGTGTATAAATATATAGTATTGCACACGTGATGTTTGTTTGTATAAATGTACAGTATAATACATGTGATGTTTGAATGTATGAATCTATAGTATAATACATGCAATGTATGTATGTACAAATGTATAGTGTTATGCACCTGATGGTTGAATGCGTAAATATATAGCATTGTACACGTGATGTTTGAGTGTATGGATATACATGCAGTGTAATGCACGTGATGTTTGAATATACAGATACACATATAGTGTAATGCACGTGATGTCTGAATGTATAGATATACATATAGTCCAATGCACGTGATGTTTGAACGTATAAGTGTATAGTATTATACATCTGACGTTTGAATTTATAAATCTATGGTATAATACATACAATATTTGTATGTAGGAATGTATACTCAAAAGAATTCATGGAACTGTTCAAGTGGAAAGTTTTGCAGTAAAAATTCCATCGAGTGCAAAGGGTTATGAGCGTGCGTTTCGCGACAGTTCGCAACCGTAATCGAGTACACTGATATTATGTTTCAGTGATTAGGGATGTGGTCAGGTTTGTTATGTGTAATTATCGCAGAGACGTGGCACGCTCACGTAAGGTAGAATTACGGCTCAAATTCGTTATCAAGCTTTATTCATTGGCGTAACTAACGCGCGTATATCCATCGAGTGAAAATTTAACCAGTTAACTGCGTTCCACGTGAATACACGTCAGTCAAAAACTTCATTTCGGTGCTGTTAACGTTAACAAGTTATTAATTGTTTGTCGAATAGAAATATTGACTTGTTCTCACCTTTCTTTGCTTCTTTCGTATAATTTGTAATAAGAGAATTTGTCCCGTGTTAATACGTTTTGATAGAAATAATTAAATCATTTCAATACGTAGTAGCCCGAACATGAGTGCAACGTAAAATAAAACAGAAAGACATAATTAAAATCGATGAACATTTATTTCAAAGATATTAGGTGGTCCCGTAAGTTTCTTCCTGTTTTGACATAATATAAAAACGCACTTCGAGGAATGTTTTGCAAGTAATGAAGGAGTAAATGATATTTACTGAGGAATGAAAAACGGCGATACAGTAGAACACCTTGCATTTAATGCAAAAAATCTAAACCCCTTCGGGGACGAATTTTTAATTTCAATTACGACAAAGGAAATTACTTTTATTTCTTTTAAAATTGCTTTTACTTCTCTTGTGGCAATTAGGATTTATTTTCTGGTTAGCAAATTTAGAAAAGATTACAAATTTGTTTTTTTAATGGCTTCGGAAAATAATATATCTTCACATAGGTTATAAACTAACTGTCTACGTATGTGGGCAAGGGCGTGAGGGGTTTAAACAATAAATATTGTGTATACATTTCTATTAAACAATGAAGGAATTTACGGCACAACCTAATAGTTAGGTGACATTAAATCGTTACTTTACTTTCAACAATCGAGAAGAGAATATATTAAAACAAAAATTGTTCGCAAATATTACAAATGGCAATAAAACAGTTCAGTCGAGTAACGAAGAAGATAACATAAAATAATATGATTCATAAAATAATTTTAGCAAGTGTATTCTTGATAAATTCCGCAAGTTAAAGCGTTACAATGCGCGAGTATGTCGGTTCGAAATTTTCGTTCGCTACGTCGCTCGATAATTTCGCCGTTTCCCAAATTGTTCTGGCAAGAAAGTATGCGAACGACAGGGTCGATAGTTATCGCGGCCCTGGAATTCCTCTTATCAGAACTGTATCGTTCGAAGGCGTAGGTGGAACGATTACATCGAGGCACGTGCTCGAGAAGCGGAATGCATTATTCAAATTTTCGAAGGAGATCCATAGAGGCAACAATTCACTTTTCAACCGAGACTTACGTCATATTCGCGAGCTCGTCGCCGTTTTCATGACCAGTAATAACGGCGTTCCCATTAGCGAGAGGAAGGACGCGGCACGCATTTTTATCTACCTCAGCCTCGTTATCGTTATCTTTAATAAGACGACCAAAAAGCCGTGAGCGAGCGAATCGGATACCGTCAGATCTTCGAGGCTGGATCTTCTGTCGGATGTTGAATCGAGGCGTAAAAACCGGATGAAGCATCTATCGATGCGTAGCATGATCGCAGCCTCGAGGCCAATGGCAGCTCGATAACGGAGTCCATCTTTCAGATAAATGATTAAAAATATTTCTCGGAGAACGAGGTCTTCCACTGATCGCGATGAATCGCGAGATTTTGTATATTTGATCATGAAGAATCAGGAATTTTTGTATGTCGATAGTAAAGAATCAGGTATTTTTGTAGTTTGATCATAAATAATCAAGAATTTTTGTATTTCAATCCTGAAGAATCAGGAATTTTTCTATTTTGTAATTTATTACAAGTAGTAACCAAATCAAAATATATTCAGCGAACCTATTTATCTGAATTATGTATTAGCGACGCTCGACATATGAGTGATAAGGATTAAATTATAGCTACGAGCAGTTACTTTCGACTGACTCATCCAACAAATAAATTATACGGTAGAGGGTTAATATCAATCAATCTATTTATCTCAATTATTTATACGATCCAAGAGAAACGTTAACCCTTTCGCTTCGAGCACCGCTTATAAACGGCATTATTAATAATATTAAACATTTTATCGCAAACTATATTAGGATGGTCACAAAAATTCGTAAAAATATGTAATTTTGGGAGACAAAGGGTTAAGACATAGGAAAACGTATGAACATATTCAATGACGGTATGTCGGTGGATTTGACTGCCGAAAGGGTAAAATGACTGTCGTGACGGTGTTCAATTCGTAGTGATCGTGACGGAATATTTTGGGAAGGTCGGTTATCGAAATGTCCACGGTACTAAGTAGCGAGCGTGTTCGGAAAATCGATACGGTTCTCGGAGTCGCAACGGATGCGTCATAGAATCGATAAGCGGATTCCTTGGGGGAGAAATCGCGTAGCCCCGTTGTTCAACACGCTCGTGAACGCCGCGCGTAATGTATGCCGCTATGCACGCTTCAGCTTAGCTGTCGTTCGCAGTTTTTACCTGGCAACGAGCCGTTATTACGTTCTAGCATATCAAATGGTCCATTTCGAAATACAAAAGTCAGGCACAATTTCATAACACGAGCGTATCGCGGAACAACACGTACGGCATATATTCGATGTACAAACTTTATCCGAGGAACGAGCGTATCGCAAAATATCTTCGATACGAAACGGTCAACGATAGTGTCTCAAAAATAGCGCGAAGCGGAAAGTTTGTCGCAAACGTTTCCATAAATATTTCCACGCTATACTTAATACCAAAATGGCCGGCTGCCAGTCGTAGCGAACGTCGGATCTAACAATGAGCCTATACAGGTTAACGCACGTCAAAGACGTCTGGCACGAATTCGTGACACAAAAGTATCTCGAAATAGCGCTTATGGCATGTCAATTCGAGGGCTCGAACATCGACGTATACGCATGAATGTTTCATTAATCTTTTTAACGCGCATCGATGGTAATGGCAAACAACGATTACGAAACGCGCAAAGTCAACTACGTTTTCATGACATAGAACTGGCCCAAAATAGCTCTATTCTCTTATCACACTCAAGTTCAAGGTTCGATGAAACGTTCGACATTTGTTCCCGATACAAAATGGCCGCTCGTCGGTTTTCTACAAATTACTTCCGTGGAGTCGTCGCGTGGTAGACTCCGAAACGTTTCACGAGATCGTTTTAACACTAGAAGTACCGGCATTAAATGCAGACCTACTTTAAAATTGAAAATAAAGTAGAAAAATAAATGAAAAAACTCTGTAGCATCACTTGACATATGCAACCATTGTTTAGCTCGATAAGACACGACATACACTTTGATAAAAGTGCGGCAACAAAATTTTCTCATATAAAATGTCAAATTCGAAACCAGTCATTTTGTCTGGTTGGTAGTTCTGATGTTAATTGACTCGAATATTTTATCCGAGGATAGTCCTTTCGGAATGCGAGCATAATCTTCGTCGACCCCCGTTATCGATATCCTTGCATAATTTTAGGCGGATCGATGTTCCGTGCGCGTCCTAATGGTGCAGCTTGGTACACGTGGAAGGGCAACCACTATAATTCGTGTTCGTTGCATGTGCACAGCGAATCGAGCGACCAGAAAACAAGCTGAGAAAACGATCGTTCGTCTAGTCGAGTCGGTGCACCCGAACGATTCGTTTCTTGTCTTAAATTCGCACGTTTTATCGATTATCGACGCGCAGGTTCAACGCTTCCGTCGGCGGATGAACTTTCGTTGTTCGCGTTCACGGAATCGCGGACCTTTCCGGTGAAAGATATTCCCGTCTGTTCGAATTTCAAGATTGCGGCCGGTTTTTAGGACGAAACGCGGGGACATACGTGTTTACGAAACGTCAGCGCGACCGTGACAACGGAAGCTCTCGATATAAATCCTCGAATTCTTGTCTCGTTGAAGAAACGGCGAACTTCGTGAAAATACCGACGACGGTTCTGTTTTCTTATCGTTGCTACGACATCGACGGAACATCGAAGTTTCCCGGACGTTTTCTTGCGGGACGCCACTCGATCCTCTTCCCGGGATTGTTTAATCTAACCTAACCCTTTGTTAGGTATTATATGTTCATATTCATATACATGTATGCAGTTATGTATGATCATATGCATGTACACGTATTCAGCTATATAGTATGTTCATATACGCATGCACGTATACAGCAATATATGTTATAAATCTTTAAAAATATCGTTTGTATTTCTACATTCCAAGAGTGCGAATACTTTTGTCCTTTACTGTAGATGGTTCCATTCTTTTAACCTGTGGCATGTATCCATCTTGTGTATACCAGTGGCCGTTTAAAGACGCGTATACGTGTCCTTGGTATCTTGCAGTAAGTAATAACTTTTCCAGCATGACCCAGATACGTACAATGTATTGTTCAAGGTGTGAATCGAGCAATCTTTCTTTTCGCATTTGAATATCACGGTGTGATCTGATCGTGTGCCTTTACTACAATCTGTAATATCGTTGCTAAAATCTGTTGTATCGTTGCTAGTTAACAAAATAGGGAGATCGAGTATGTATGGATCGGCAACGAAATCGATCGACTTAATTTTTTTTCTGCAAATATTTCGCGTGCTCGTTGTCACAACGGATTAAGCATTTCGTCCCTGGACGATCGATTCCGTCGTAAGGAAAGGTTGTATCGGTGTGCGTGCACCTTTAAGTACACAGCCTGGAGATACACGATCGATCGTGGCAGAGGTCGACGTACTCGCCTTAACTTTCATAGAATTTATTGTCCTGCGCTAAGGAGACACCGATTCGTTGTGTCTGGAAACGGAGTCGTTCGCGCTCCCGTGTTTTTTCGTCGAAACGGGTCAATTAGCGGTAAAATTCATTATGAAATGCGACGAAAAAGACGCATTCCGACGTGGATACACCGTTGCACGGTTCACCGGCCGCGATAGTCTTCGTCGCGAATTCGAACTTCGATATTACGAGCACGGTGTCCAGTGAAACGTTGCCGATCCGTCGATCGATCGCTCGTTAAAGCGCGACACATCTCTTATTTCGTGGTTCGTGTTTCTGTTAATCGATATCTGGTAGTATCAATTATTTCTGTTTGCGCGAAACTCGCCGAGGACCGCGAGCGAACTCGCGTTAACGGATTAAGTTAATCAAATTCCGCGCTGAAAGTTCCCGTTTATTCTCAAGAAAGTAGCTCGCGTAACGGACAAATTTATGAATATATAAGCGCAAAATACACTTTTCCATTTTGCATTTTACCTCGCGGGAATTAAGTGCCTTGAGTACGCGTTAACGCTTCGTACGTATGCATCAGCCGGAAAGGCATTGTAAGTTTAAACAGCAATAAAACCGTCTTGCGCTGGATTATCAAAGGCAAAGGACTCGCTCGAACATTATTTACCAGGTATTAACCAAGGCGAAACCGTGACGTATTTACGCGCAAACTCGTTGTTCGTTCGCGTTATTCTTACAGCGTGCTGTATTATTTTTCGCTCGTACGCGTTCTCAGACATGCGTGGTCAGACACGTATCGTTCTTCGACTCAACGATCCATAATCTCCTTCGTCTCGTCGATTATTTTATTCTCGCTCTGCAGTTACGTCTCGGGTATCTAAATTATCGCTACGAAAAATCTGCGACGAATGATCGTTAATGAAAATTCATCGTCAGGAAGAAAAGGTACGCGGTGCAACGACTTCCGTTCGTTATTATTTTAGGATTTAGGAATTTGATGAGTTAAGATTGGGGATTTAGGAATTCGATAATTTACAAATTTGAGGACTTAGACATTTGATGAGTTAGGAATTTTGGTAATTTTAGAATTTGAGGATTCAGAAGTTTGTGCTTATTGAATTTCGGTAATTTAGGATTTTTCGGATTTAAAAGCTTGGGGGTGAAGGAATTCGGTAATTTAGGAATTTGGGGGAAAAGAAATTCGGTAATTTAGGCATTTTGTGATGCAGAAACTCGGTAAATTAGGAATTTGGAGATTTAGAAGCTTGGTGCTATAGAAATTCGGTAATTTGGGAATTTGGGGGAAAACAAATTCGGTAATTTAGGAATTTGGCGGGATAGAAATTCGGTAATTTAGGAATTTAGGGATGCAGAAACTCGGTAAGTTAGGAGTTTGGGGGAATAGAAATTCAGTAATTTTGGAATTCGGAGGAATAGAAATCCGGTAACTTAGGAATTTATTACAATAGAAATTGGGTGATTTGGTAATTTGGCGATTTAGAAAATGGACATAGAAATTCATTAATTTACACAAACAACGTTAGCACATACTTATAATTTATAAAACCGTACTCTGCAGTAACTATCATTTCCATACAATAAATCTTCAGTAAGAAAAGAAACGCGTTGCAACGGCTTCCGTTCGTTATTAACCGGATGCGTGGCTCGATGGAGACGTACTCCGCGTATGTAGCAGTTCTGCATACGTATTGAAAGATATTCTCGAAAAGGAGGAGAGACGTTCGGGTACCTCTTTGAACGATTCCCGATGTCTAGACTCGGTGTATTTCAGCGGACCCCGGGGGCGAGGTGGCGTCTGAATTCCTCGCTCGAAGGGAAAACTGAAATTCGCGCGAGCTAGTGCACCACGAAACTCCATTTCTTTTCTTCCCCTTTTCCCACCCCACCCCCTCGTTTTCCCGGGGAAAAGTTTCGAACGGGTGCAGCCCCGAGGATGGCGGCTAGCAACGGGATCGGGATGATTGATGGCGGGACGAGCGTGTGCAACTGGTATCGCGATTCTAGAACAGAAATATGAACTGGATGGAATAAAATTCGCTATTGCAGCCAGTCGGGACAGTCGTTGACCCACGATTCAGATGCAAATGCGAAAGTTACACGCGTTTCCGTTCCGTTATTACCCTACCGACACTATCAAATGCATGTTAGTGCCACAATTTTTTCCTCCGCACGATCGAATGGTTATTTAATAAAACGAACGAACGATTGTAATAATGCACGCTGTTTGACACGATGTTTTCCACGGTCGATTGTTATTTCGTTGTACCTCGATTGCTATATTCAATGCTTGAAATGTTAATTCATTTTTCATTATGTTATACTGCTTTGTTATTTGTATACGTTATATTATACTGTTTTGTTGTTTTTGTACATCGTATTATAATATTTTATTATTTATATACATTATATTATGGTATTTTAATTTTTTTTATACATTAGATTATACTCTTTCATTGTTTATATACATTGTGCATATTGTAATGTTTTAATATTTATGTATAGTATATTACACTATTTTATTATTTATACACATATAGCATATTATACTGTTGTATTATTTATATACATAATATTGTACTGTTTTATTAGTTATATACATTGTGTTATATTGTTACATCATCTTATACTAATTTTCAATAACGAAAATTATTAAACAGCCTATATCAAAATGCATGGTAACCTTCATCGAGATACAGAATCTGTCTATAAACCGGTATTCTCCATTATTTATTTATTTTTATAGTTGATTTTCAATTTTTTTGTGCTTCACGGCCAATCTACTGCAATAATCAGACAGGTTTCCAACGCTACTCGTGTCGGCTCGTACTTTTTATTTATTTTCTAATTTATCTACCGCTAATCCTACGATATCTTCTTGAAAAGTGTATAACTATAAAACTGTATTATATAATAGCGTCGCACGATATCGTTAAAGCCTCGTAAACAGATAATCCTATCGTGTAAAACGAGCGTTGTACATTTTATACATTTTATCGAACCTATTATTATTATTCTTATCGCGAGTCCTTCTTTCTTACGAGTAGTTACATTTCGTAGTGAACCCTCGTTTTGTTGAACGCGAGATGTTTAGCGAACGATATAAGCGAAACGACGGTGTTGCATGAATGAATCGCGGCGGAGAGGAATTTTTATCGATCGTTATCGAAACGGCCGCGAATCAAGTGGAACGCTGATCAAACACGGGGTTTAGCAACAATCGAATTCCACGCGTTGATTATTAGATTCGAGATAAAATTCGTTCATATCGGCCGTAGCGAATTTTGCGAAACTGTTGAACAGCACGTGGCCATTCCGTGCTGCTCCTGATTCCATTTTTCCCGCGACGCGGATCTTGTGTCGATTTCTCGGAAAGCGGATTATTGACATTGGCATTTTTCTGTTTGAATAGGCTCTCCCGCTCGTTAATGGCTGCCAGGGTCATCGGCTAGAGGCCGTTTAAAGAAGTTTCGAGCTGCCAGCGCGCGAACACAGCCTGTACCCGATGTGTGTAAGTATAAATTGATCGTTCCTCGTCACTATGTTTCACGCGATCACGAAATACGTTTTCGTCTCGTGCCCTTCGCTGTTCGTTCGGTTTTGCAAATTTCCGTCACCTCGTTACGCTAACGTTAGAAAATTCCAAAATTAGCCATATGCTTTTTGTCGGCGCTTCCCCTTCCTCAGGGAAGTTTGTGCTTATTGAATTTCGCTAATTTAGGATCTTGAGGATATAGAAGCTTGGAGGAGTAGAAATTCGGTATTTAAGAATTTGGAGATGTAGAAACTCGGTGAATCAGGGATTTGGGGATTTAGGCATTTGGGGGAAAAGAAATTCGGTAATTTAGGAATTTCGCGGGATAGAAATTCGGTAATTTAGGAATTTGGCGGAATAGGAATTCGGTAATTTAGGGATTTGGGGGAATAGAAATTCAGTAATTTCGAAATTTGGGAGAATAGGAATTCGGTAATTTAGGAATTTGGCGGAATAGGAATTCGGTAATTTTGGGAATTTGGGGGAAAAGAAATTAGGTAATTTCGGAATTTGGGGGAATAGAAATTCGGTAATTTAGGAATTTGGAATGTAGAAACTTGTGAGTGTAGAAATTCGGTAATTTAGGAATTTGGGGATTTAGAAGCTTGGGGGAATAGAAATTTGGTCATTTTCTGTCGTTGCAGAGTCACGGTTCTCTCGTCGTTGCTACTTTCTTTATCGTGTATTTTCGTGTAAACCTCGAAGGATGATTCACGACCGTCTCTTACGATAACGAAAAATAAAAGCACGCGTATTTTTGCACCTGTATCACCGCACAACTTCGGTGAGTTTACTGCCGATAGAAAGAAAACATTACTCACTTGCTGGTTTCTTAATGGGGGACTATCGGCGTGTCTTATCGGCCTTTTAGAATTCCGATTAGTTGGCACGCGGGTTTCACGGAAGGAGAGAAAGGGTTGGTTTTCGCCATCGTGATGGCGAATTCGTGCACTCTATTCGTCAAATTCCTAATTCGTTTCCGCATTCAATATATTCCATATATGCAATATATTTAATATATTCAGTGCATTCAATATATTCAATATATTCAATATATTCAGTTCTGTATTCGTTCCAAACTTCAATTCATAATTATACTGTGAACCTTTTTTTTTTGAGAAAAGGAATGCGAATTTACGTATCGATTCTATATTTCTCGCTCTCTCTTCGAGAAAACTCGAACTTTCGCCGTCGTTTCGGAATTTCTTTAATAACAAATAATAGAGATACTCGTGTCCACGAATCGAACGAGTATCTCATGCGAGTGTCGGCGGTCTTCGTGTCGAATTAAAGCGACCGGTCGAATTAAGTCCAATAAAACGTGGTCGTTTGTGCGTTCGAGGCGTGTTCATTTAGCTCGGTTAAATAAATGATCGGATTCAGTGAGTCTCGCCGTATTAAAGGCATCGCGTAAATTAATTAGAACGATCGTCGTGCGATTACGTCAGCCGACGCAATATCGCGCCACTTTAGTGGTCCGAGGCACACAAAAAAGGACACGAGGCTTCTCGATCGATAGATAGTCATTCGAGCGATTCTTTGCATCGTTCGATTGCAGTTACACGTCAGGTTCGATCGTTGTTTCTAACGAAGCTGCATTGTTTCGTGCGTAACACGTATTTTTATCGACGGGGGATTCTGTTCTGAAGGCGATGGTTTTTAAAAAGGGAAAAATACACAGTTTAATAAAACAGACTTTGATGATAATTGTCCAGATTTGTCCTGACCGATATCCAGTCATTTTTCTTACAGTCATCAAATATATATTATACAAATATCTTTGATCCTGTCTGTATCGAGTATTTAGTTGAACTGCCTACAAACTTATATATAGTTTTAACAATCGAGAAAAGAATTCACCATTCGAATGTGAATTTAATATGAATTCGAATTGTCGATCACCATTCACTACACATTACTATTTAATTAATCTATTATTTCTAATTTTTTACATTGAAATTATATTTATTTTACCTTCATCGTTCTTAATAAATTCATTACATTCAAAAAATTCAACTTTATTATTGTGTCTTATTTTTAACGATTTTAATTATTGGTCCAATTCTTGTACGAATATATGGATTATTAAAATACCATTCAATTAATTCAACTTTATTATTGTGTTTTATTTTTAACAATTTTCATTATTGCACCAATCCTTGTAGGAATATATGTTTTATTAAAATACCATTTTTGAACACGAATTCTGTTTGCGCCATTTAATTTCACCAAATTTTCGTGTGGTTTCGCAGGTTAGATCGGTGGCCGGTCACATGGTGAAGCAGAGGAGGTTTATCGGCAACACGAACAACAAGATGATCAACATACGAGAATATTTATAGGCATTTTTAGGTGTACGAACGTATCACGTAAACTCGTGTTGAAAAGAGAGAGAACCGAGATTGTTTTCGATCGATCTGCATGCCGTACGAGGAAGGTGTGCGCGAATCGAGTCTGGACGACGTAACCGGTCACGTTTCGAGAACCGACCGATTGTAAAACGAGCACTGCCAGGTATATCCGGAGTGAATGTAAAATAAACGATCTATCACGGTAGATATTTCAGAGGACGACAGGAGCGGCGCGTTGCTACGCGTTCCTCTAGCTATGGTCAGCCTGACACGACCTGATTTCCTGTTTTACGTAACTCGCAAGAGATGTTTGATTTTCAAGCGCAGGTAAGTGGCTGTTGCTGCCGTTGTCGTGCACCTTCATTCCAGAACGATCTATTCGATACATGAGTACAATACGCATCTACGTTATCGAACATGCTAGCTCTAGCTATACCATCCCGTATCTGGGATTTGCTAGGAAAAAGAAATATATAGAAAGTTGGTCCTACCGTTATATCACCTGAAAATTATCATGCATTGTAACTATCTTTGGTATACACTAAGCTGATGGATAGTTGATTGCTTCAACTTGTTGTATCACCTGAAAATTATCATGCATTGTACCGTTTTTTGGTATAAAATAAATGAATGGATAGTTAATTTCCTCAACTCGTTGTATCAGCCGAAAATTATCATGCATTGTACCTCTTTTTGGTATAATAATTTGATGGATAGTTGAAGCAATCAACTTGTATCACTCGAAAATTGTCATGCATTATACCCTGTTTTTGGTATAGACTATCAACTACATAATAGTAGAAGCAATCAACTATTAATTTATATCCTCGTACTTGATCTATAGAAACGGTAACACATTCCTTCCCTGCAATATACAAATTCAGAAATTCAGAGTTTGAACATTACTCGATGATACTCGAGCAAAGTATAATATAACGATATTGTATCAAGCTTATCGATGTTCGTCCTGTGAGAGTTTTAGAATTAATAAGAAATGGAATCAAACGACTGATCGATATTTTTAACGTTTCAGATACTGTTCATCGAGGTCCGAGGATCGAATTTAGAGAGCCTGTGAAGCGTGTTAGAGATACGCATCGGAAAGTTGAGCATTTTCGAGAAACAAGAAGAACCAGGCTGTTTAACGAAGGAAAATAATGCAGGATAACGCAGATAGAACGATACGAAATTGATGTAGACGTCGTGTATCGGTTCATGTATCGGCAGTGAAATCGTGCTTTGTTACACAGGTACGGAGTACATCCAGCTAGATACTTTCTAATTCAACAGGAACGACGATTGGCAAAGAGGAATAGATTTTTCACGGAAGGCATTCTCCTTCGATGGAAGAGAGGCAGGTTAATCGCGAATCATAGTGAAAGTGGATACTCGTCGCGCGATTACGTACCGGGAACGTTCGTCCTCGTTCGATCGGGCCAGACACGATGGAAAATTTTATAGCCACTCGACGGAGAGGATCGTTCCAACTTTTCTTTATACTCTACGCCTTAAAGGGGCAAGTTTGTTCGCTGAGAACTGGTGAACGGTGAACCGTTTCGTTGTTTGTTGAACTTAACGTCAAGATTTATTTATGTACTCGATTCCGAGAGGAACATTTTCGTTCTCGTTCTGGATGATAGAAGCACTAACATAAATACAATTTGGAGATTTCGAACTGAGCGACGACAATTTGAGGATTTCATTTCGGAATTTGAGGATTTAGAAATTTGACGAGTTAGGATTGGGGACTTAGGAATTTGGTAATTTACAAATTTGAGGATTTAGAAATTTTATGAGTGAGGAATTAGAGGGTATACAATTTTTATAATTTATGGATTTGGGGATTCAAAAATTTGTAGTTATAGAAGTTCGGTAATTTAGGATTTTGGGGATTTAGAAACTTAGGGGTGTAGAAATTCGGTAATTTAGGTATTTGGGGGAATAGATATTCGGGGGAGTAGAAATTCTGTAATTTAGGAATTCGGGGGAATAGAAATTCGGTAATTTAGGAATTTGAGGATGTAGAACCTTGGGGGTGTAGAAATTCGATAATTTAGGTATTTGGGTTAATAGAAATTCGGTAGTTTAGGAATTCGGGGGAATAGAAATTCGGTAATTTGAGAATTTGGCGATTTAGAAATTTGTAGACACAGAAATTCAGTAATTCATTGAACATGTCTCACTCTACTCTCCACTTTATATTATCATAACACGAATTCCAGATACCTACTTACACCAACAGATAAATAGTTAACAAATTAGCAAATAAAACTGTACCCCACGTCAATTGTAATTTCCACGCCATAAATCTTCCAGAGCACACAGTGCATATCCAAACAAAAAAATGGTAGTTCCAATTGAAAATTCGTGACGGTAGAAGAGGTCGGATAAATTTTCGAAGTTACAATGGTTTCACCGGCACGGTTCGAAAGCGGAGAGGTTTGCTCGTTTCGCGTCAACGGGATTTTCGTGGAATTTGAAGTTCGCCGTTGGTGAGAATGTCGAGAAATGGATATTTGGAATAGCGTCGAGTAAACGGAGCGAAGAAATATATGCGAGGAATATGTTCGTTCGTATTTTATGCAGAAGATACTATTGGAAACGATGTTCGGTCACGATTTTCAGTCACTCGTTGAAACATCTCCCTTCTAAATATCATAACGTCGAGCATCTTATTCAATGACACTTTGTCATCGTTTAGGGACGACTTCGTTCTCGATCGTCATTCTCGATTGATATTGTACCGTTCGAGACAATTAAGGAAATCGAACAATTTGTCACGAATGGAAAATAACGTGACGGAATTCGTGATGCGCGATATCCGCGGACTCGTGACAAGTTTTGTTTTGCGTTCGCTATGACAAATGATAATGTACCTTTTCAAATTACGTTTGTTCCATTACTTGTTATGATACATGTAAGTCATAATGCCGCGGGATGAAAAGTACAGGGCAGAAAAATTCGGAATTTACGACGGCAATTTCGTGTGTCGCCACGGGAATACGATAGTAATAGACTGGAAATAAATGGTTCCACCGTAGAAAATTATTAAACTGGTCTTTCATTTATATTTTAATGCGTTCGATTCGAGGATAATAGATCCAAAAATTGTAACTTGCCCGAAATATGTAATATCACACATTTAACCAGTGTACGCGCGTCAGTATGAAGGTTAATATCGAATTTAATATTAATAAATTATTAATTATTCCTCGAATGGAAGTGTAACTTTTCCACGTTCTTCGTTACTTTTTTATCGTAAAATTTATATCAGAAGCATTTGTGTATTGGTCGCGTATATTTGTCATTGTTCGATAAGTTTATTTTTAAATTAAGTGCGAAAACGTTAATTCGAATTTTATATTACGCTAATGCGAAAATTCTTTTTTGCAGGTTTTTTTTTAGGTACTCAACGAATTAACGATACCAAAAGAATAAGGAGGACAAAAGCGAACCAGCGATATACTTAACGAAATATTATTCTTCCATTGAATCGAAGGAATTATTGATCATAGAGAATTACAGAGTGAAATTTCTAGATAAATATTCGAGAGATTCGATCATTTATTTGTATACAACTCGAGCGCCGTTATCGGCAGATATTCTTCGAAAATGGTAAGTGCCATTCGTCTTCGTTATTTATTCTACATTTCGTGTAAAACGTGTGTCGCACGACGGGGGTGTCGAGAAAAAAGCGTTGTCATTCATTTTGGAAACTCACGCGAGAAACAGGCCAGCGTTTTCTGCCGTTTTCACCGTGAAACGCGGCCTTGCTTTCGGCGTAAAAGCATCGCTAAAAAACGAAACAATAATCCTGGGAAAAAGAGTCACGAGGCTTTCATTGAAGCGTTCAATTTATTATATCAGCGTGAACGATGGCGTTTGCAGTTACACAATTGCATCGACGTCGAACCATCTCGCCTCGACTCATCGCGTTTAATTATAATTAATGAACTCGACCTACGCGGCACGGATTTATTTTCGTGCCGGTTTCGCCGATGACGATCCTTTACAACGTTTTAAAAGCTTCCTTCAGATTTTCATTCGTGTTTTACGCTAACCTAATACCAATATTAATGGTTAGGTCGGGTTAAACGTTAACTGGAACAGCCAAACTAATTTGTATTATATCACAAATTGTTATCTTTCGTTCAGACCGTTTGACCTTTTTTTGTAACACGTTACAAGCATTATTAACATTTATTCTTACAACCCTTTACACGTTAACCGGGGAACAAACTTTTATTCAACTTTTAGTTCGTGAAAGTACATGATTGGTCAACAATAAGATGGCATGTAACCACGATAGAATCTGATAGATAAGAACTGCATAACATATGCATGCGGTATATTATACATACATATAACTACATAACATACACATGCGATATATTATACATACATGTAACCACATAACATAGACATACGGTGTACTGTAAATATATACACGTATACATACGGTTAATTTTCGTGACGAAAAATGTCATACCCATTGAAATATTTTGTCATATCTAGTTAACTGGTTAACAATAGGCTAGTATACAATTTATGGTTTAAATCAAATTTTATATTCCCTTATAAAATTCTTCAATTCAATCTTATATCTTATTATATCCTATATATCTTATACAATGTATATGGTGTATGTTACATATTATATTTTGTATGTTACATATTATATCTTATATGTTATATATCATATCTTATATCTTGTATGATATCTTACACCTTGTAATTTGATCGTTCAACATGTACTTTATGTTCAGTTTTGAACCACTATTTCTTGTTTAATCCTTGATTATATAGGAAACTTGCTACGGAAAATAGCACACTCGCGTCTCGAAATAAAGACGGACAGTTAAATTGGTTAGTCGTTTTAAATATATCTTTGGTATTACTCTGTGGTTATTTTAGCGTTAGCGGACCGGAAGGGCCGAAGAAAAAAATGGATCTGCGGCTGACGTTAACCTCGTCAGCAAAAGTTATGCGTCGCGTATATAGCTAGTCACGATCCGTAACTGTTTCCGGCTGATTCATTGGGTAATTTGAGCGACCACGGAATTCCGTTGTGAATTCCATATGCAGCCGGAACACGACGTCTTATCCGACTCTCTCTCTGCCAAGTTTGTTGCAGTTAATAGAATAATCCTGAGCACGTGGATAATTGAGTTTTGTTTTGTTAGTAACTGGTCCGGGCTTCCTTCGAGAAGTTTCATATCTTAACACGTTGCCAACTATTCTATGGAATTTTCCTTGTTTCAACTTAACGTGCCGTTAAATTGGATCATGCTTTTATCTGAATCGTTCTTTAATCGAATTACTTTGGAACGTAAAAGTAGTAATTGAAATATAAGTATTCTCAAACATACTCGCTCGAATATGAGATTTTCAGAGATACTCACTCGAACATGAGATTTTTAAAGATATTCACCCAAACATAAGATTATCAAAGATATTCACGCAAACATAAGATTTTCAAAGATTCTCACTCGAACATGACATATCTACAGTTATTCACTCAACATTCGGTTTTTTAAAATACTCATTCAAACATGAGATTTTTAAAAATTCCCACTCAAGCATGAGATTTTCAAAGATTCTCACTCAAACATAGAATTCTTAAACATACACACTCCAATGTACCACTTTCAAACATAGAACGTCAGGCACGATTTTATGACATAAAAGCATCCCAAAGTATCAATCATGGTACACGAAGATCAATTATAATTTATGAAAATCAGCAGTAAGGATAAAGACTACATATGTACATGTGTTCTTTGTTCATACAAAATGACTATTTGTGAACAAGTAATGAATTTATAATTTATAAAGATCAACGTGTAAGGATGAAGACAATATACCATAAGTATGTTCTCTGTTCATACAAAATAGCTATTCATCAACAAGTAATGAATGACAATAATGTTTCCTATTTCAGTGTATCATTATACTTCTCATTCTATGCGTATTAAGGTAGAATTGAACTATTTTATTGCGCAAAATATCACACACATATTTAAACATGGCAACGTTACACCTATATCAATCGAGTCCACGATAGTTTGAAATCATCGAACGAGGTAAAAGAACGATTTTCGTGGATGCTAAAAATTTTCCAGCACCGAGAATTATTTCCGGGCTCGTATCATTAAGATTCCGCGTACACGCGGCACGAACGTCCAACAAAAAGAGGGTCTTTAGCGAAGTTTGCGGGTGGAATAGCGCACGTTTCACGTCCGTACACGCGCGTTTGATGATCTTTTAAAAATAGTCCCGTGTCTGTTTAACAGCGGGCCGGAGAAGCGGAGAAAGATAAAAGGTGTGCGGCTCACAGGTAGCTCTTCTTCGTTGTTTTTCTTTTTGCGCCGCGTTTCGCGTAGAAAAAGATGGGGACTCGCGACAATAATGCGGAGGAAATGAGGGTGACCCCGATCCGAAACGCAAATGATGCCGCTTCACAAGCGAACCGTACCCGGCCACGTGGAAAACTCGTGTTAGTCAGCGGTTTTCCATATCTCTCTGGCGACCAGAGCCGCGATTTTCCGCGGTCGCGTGATTAACCCGCCCTCCCGAAACGCCGCAACGACGAAGAATAATTAGCGGTGATGCGATCCATGAAACTCGTATTAATCGGTTCGGAAATAATGAATGTAACACTCTGCAACGATTAAGCAGCTAGGGAAGAGATAGGGAAATTGCCACGCTATGATAATGTTGTTCGACCCGTTCATTTCCCTCGCACGCTTCCTGAAACCTCGGTGAATTAATTCGCATTTTAATAAATCTCTCGCATTAATTTAACGACGTAGTTTATTAATCGGTATTAATATACTCAATAGGTATTTTGCAACGTATGCACGTTCGACAGGGATTAACCCCTTCAATGCATTTTGACTCGAAAGCATTTTTATCATTGGAAAATGGTAATTTTTTAATCTTTGAATTTCTACATCCCAAATTTGTAAATTTAATACAGAGACTTCCAAATTTTACATTCTTAAATTTTTTAGTTTGCATATTTGCAGAACGCGAAATTTGTAAATCCTTTTTGGTCAGACAATACCCATTTTGATCCATTTGCAAATTTTGTTTAATTTAATATCTTATATTCCGTACGCTACTCGAAGTTCTTTCGTTTTGTTGTTAATAATTTGCCTGGCAAATTCGAATGATTATTACACGATAATTAATGTATTATGAATTCGACTATTGCATGAAATATAAAATAAGATTCATTATCGGGTTATTTAACTTAGAAAGCATTTTTTGATACATCTTCAGGGGGATGCAATTTATGTCCCGTATTATTACGCTATTGTCGTCAAGCATAACCATAATCTCGATTCTATGCACTTTACAGTACTTCCAACATCATCGTTCAACCCATTTCAGAAAGAAAGCCCGTGCACGTCGCGTTAAACTTTGAACAATCGAATAATTAGAAAGAGGGCGATGTCGGGGTTGAAAGGACAACGCAAAATATCGGAAAAAGCTAAAATTCGAGGATAGCGCTTCGGTTATCTTCGAGTATCGCGTGTGTGGGTACGTGTGGCACGCATATGTGATTCCGTTGGCAGCCGACGCTGATCAATGAAAGAGTAGAATCGTTAAATTCGGATTGCTATTTCTCGAACGTTCGAGTTTCTCGGCTCGGTAGTTGTCCTCGCGTTAATCCGAAAATATCGTGGAAATAACGCGAACCGTACGGATCGTGATCGAACACAGAGGACCCAGGGGCGAGCTTTTGTTCGATGGAGAGTTTTCGTTTCGCCGTGCAGTCGAAAGTTATGATTGCTCGGTCGCTTCGATAAAAGGGAAAGAAATAATGGACGACCGCGTGGTCGAGGAACGTTTCGGCGTTGCTCGAAAGATCGACCGTTCGTTTCGCGATAACGACAATGATTTTCGTTGGGAACGCGGTTTAAGCAGCTCCGTAAAATATCGTCGACCATCAATTCGTCCGTTTTCATTGCCAGCCATTTTTCACCGTTGTAATCCGTCAATAAATCCTGCAAGAAGATATACTGCTGCCACGGTCCGTTACAAAAAAATGGAAGTATCGTCACCGGGGTTTGACGAGTGAAAATATAAAAATTTCTTCCTCCTTCGTTTTGTGCTGGCGTAATTAAGCTGGGATCAGAATATGGGTCCTGTCTTATTTTTTTCATTCTTCAATTTTTGAGTTTTCATATTTCAAGAAATTCGAATTTGGAAATCCTTGAATTTCTACATCCCAACTTTGCAAATTTAATACAGCAACTTCCTAATTTTTCATTCTTAAATTTTGTAGTTTTTATATTTGCATAAATTCGAATTTATAAATCCTTGAATTCCTACACTAAAAACTTGTAGATCTAACACAGAGTCTTCCACATTTTTTATTCTTAAATTTCAAGCTTTCACGTTTTAAAAATTTCAAATTTGCACAATATTCCACAAATTAGCAAATTTCTAAACTTCCGTAACTCTGAATCTCTGCAGTCTCTAATTAACAAATTTTACCACGAGTTCTCTAAATATCCAAAAAGTGGGCTTAAATTTTTTTCCAGAAAAAAAACTCAGTTACGCCAATTGAGTGTTCGCGAAACGATTAACTCGTACGGTCGTTTTTGCGGTGTATAATTTAATTCGTTTTCATTATCGTATTGAAAATCGCGCGCAGACGTGCCGTGTAACGGGGGAATTATAAAGAGCGGAATGAATATTGCTGGATCAATTTTTTCGTGGTCAACCGCGAGATAGAATTGTGCGATACCACAGAGTAAATCTCGGTTCGGTCTATTTTTGATTTACTCGACACGGTTTACGAAACCCTCTCTGCAAACGTACTCCGCTGTATTTTTGGCCACCTTGGGTTTACTTAACGGAGCGAAATCATGAACGTCGACTATAGCCAGCTTTCGCTTTCAAAACTTCGTTCCATTAAATGAAGCCCAGCTGGTACTGAAGACCAACCGAATGTCTAAAGAACCAATGTAATAGGGAATTATTAATAACATACAAAATAATTGATCATATTTTAAGTCGATTATGCTCTGGAGCAACGTAGCCTTTCTAAAGATAACAGCAGAGGAAGAAGTTCATCGTCGTTTGTCCTCGATTTTTGAAGAAATAAGCGATATCTGGATACAGGGAATTCTTGACTAGGAGAATGTTATATCTTGGGGAAACCTTGATCTAGACACACGTAAATGTAGGGAGAATTAAGAGAAACGGTAAATTTAAAGGCGAAATTTAGGTCTGGGAAATACAGATTTGGGAAAAAGTAGTATTGTGGGAGTACTAGATTAAACCCGTCAACTTATAATTTTGCCGGCATGTGCGTCAGACGGAGCGATTCAATTATCGTTGTAACGTGAAGACGGATAAAGATTGCTCGAATGTTAAGGATGTTTTGGATGTGACGATCATCGGTAGACGGGTTCAAATTAAAGTTGAGCTCAAAATTCGATCGTGGTGAAAATAGGAGCTGAATTTGTCGCGTTGCAACAGTTGCGTGCGTCACGCGTGAGAGACGTCGTTATGACGCAAAGGGTTAAAAGAACGT
Source organism: Coelioxys conoideus (assembly GCA_947623535.1). Taxonomy (NCBI): domain Eukaryota; kingdom Metazoa; phylum Arthropoda; class Insecta; order Hymenoptera; family Megachilidae; genus Coelioxys; species Coelioxys conoideus. The sequence continues at coordinate 14,026,560 of OX392459.1, forward strand.
TGACCTAGGGTAACGTCGATGTGGGGAAACGTTCATCTAGACTAATGTTGAGTTACGTCATCCTAGATCTAGGGAAACATAGATCTCAGAAAACCTTGACCCCGGGAAATATAGACCTAGAAAAACCTAGACCTTGAAAAATCCACACCTAGGAAAACCTAGACTTAGAAAAACCCAAACTTAGAGAAATGTAGATCGAGGAGAATATAAATTGCGAGGTACGTAATTTTAAGAAAACGTCTAGGTGAAGGTAAATCTGCAGAAAGTTACTTCTAAGAAAACCTAGTAATAAGGAAATCCTAGGTAAATTTAAACCTAAGGAAATCTCGTGCAAGGAAACCTACCCCGAGGAATCCTACATTGTCCCCACTGTTCACCCCACAGACCATACTCAGTTCACCGCACTCGACATAACAAACACGTCCATGAAAAACGTATGCTAAAGGTAACTCAGTGAGCGAGTATACGCGTTCATAGATCCACAACAGAGCTGTTTACCGATCGTAGCACTCGACGGATTAAATTAGACGCGATCAAGTGGACGTTGCATTGACCAGCTCATCGCATCGGCGTTTCGTTAAACGATGTCAATGAAAGTCGACCTAGACGTATCGTTTACGATCGTTCGATCTGAACCGTACAGGGCTAGTCCAAGTGTCATGATTTCATTCGGTTACGGAACGCGTCGCTTTTCAAGCAGTTAAGACGAGCTAGTGTCAGGACGCGGGTTCCGACGATGCGTCGAGCGTCGTCGATCGAACGTCGTCGAGTTCGAGGTCCCCGAGAGGTCGAGTTTCGACGGTCGATCGTTCAAGAATGGCTTCGCGACGGACGTCGTCGGTATACGACGTCTATTTCTGTCCCCGTCGTGCGTTGACTTCGTTTGAATAATTCACAACGATTACCGCCGGAATCGTTTTGAACGCACTCAACTCTTTCGCTGTTTGATTATGATCGTTCGTTGCGGGTAATCGTAGCACAGTATAGTGTTTGAGTCTATAAACAGATGGCAATTAGAGGCAACGCGATGAATTTGACGAAAAATATGATTAACACTAGAAGTGCCGGCATTAAATGCATGCTTACTTCAAAACTGAATATAAAGTAGAAAAATAAATAAATAAATTTTCAGCATCAGCTAACATATACCACAATTCATTAACTCCATAAAACGTGACAGACATTTGGACAAAAGGACGGCAATAAAATTTTGTAATAAAAAATGCCAAACCCGAAGCCAGTCATTCTGACTGGTTGGTAGTTGTAGTGTCAACACTGCTACGATAACGCAGTTGAAAATTTTACTTGACAGTATTTTTGTAATTCATTAATCTAACCAAATATGTTGACAGTATTTTGCTTTATTTATTATTCAATGGTTCAAGTAATTACTACTAGTGTTTAGAAAATTAGATAAATGAACAAATTCTTACTAAATGGATGATTGATTTATATGGAAATTTAAGCGTCACCCATATGTGGATGACGTGGCGATCAAAGCATTAAATGACCTGTTTTATGCACTACTTCTCTACTACCACTGGAATCGTTTCGAACGCACTCAATACTTTCTCTGTTTGATTATGCTCGTTGTGGGCAATCATAGAAGAGTATAGTGTTTGAGTTTCTAAATAGCTGGTAATTAGAGGCAACGCGGTCGTATTGACGAAAAATATGATCGAATGACCTGTTTTATGCAGTACTTCGGTCCGGATAATTTGATGCGACGATGCTTCGATAGAAATCGTTTTTCGGCTCTCGAAAATTCGCGAACGAGCCTCGCCGTGGATCGAGTATTTTTGGAACGCGAAACCTTGACAGAGATGGATACCGAAATTTCGTGAACGATTAAACGCCATTTCATGTTGGGGTCGTATGTTTTTGGGACACGTTCCAGTGATAGATACGGAGCAATATGCAGTTACCGAGTGCTATGTCCAGCTAGAAAATTCGTCATTGCTCTTATGGAGGTTTGTACGTTCATTCTCGAGGAACATCGAACACTGTACCGAACGTGTTACCGAAAAATGGTTCGTTCGATAGTCAGAAGTAAATAGATGGATTTCAACAGCAAAGGGCAACGAGATCGATCTCTTGTTAATTTCTTAACTGTCGTCTGGCAGTTTTATGCAGAAACTAATATTACGCTAATTTTTCGCATAACATTTCGTAATTGAATGTGGAGGTAAAAATATTCGAATGAACTCCCATAAACTTCATTTATGCATAATGAATTGAGAACTTTGAACATATCTTTTGTATAATTTTCAATATTTCTTTTTAGTATGATAAACTGTATAGCAATCACCTACGAGCTTTCCTTTTCAAGAACATATTCTATACATTCTATACAGTCTTTTTTTTATCACAGTTCTGTCTTAAATAACGAGAAAAATTGATTCTTTATAAGAGTGGACTCGATTAAACAGAATGAACAAACTTTTTAAAATATTCTATTATGCACTGGGTTTAATAAATCGAAACAGAAAATGCACGTGCAAACACGAATTGAGTGTTCCTTCGATGTCATGTTCATTTATTATTGTAATTGTTACGTATAATATTCAGGTATAAATATTCAAATATGTTTTAACATGAACATAATGTTATGTCATGTTCATTTATTGTTGCAATTGTGTATATTACACAGTTATAAATGTTCAAATATATTTTAACACGAATATAACGTTATGTCATGCACATTCAAGTTCGAGAACAGTTGTCAGGTTTTTTCCGATGTAAGTATCCAAACATCGATCACGCATCCGAGACTTGTGTACCGAGATTCGTCATGACATCGCGTTTCATAATTTGCTTTTAAGCAATCTACATGGTGATTCATTACCATGAACTGATAATACGTAGCAGATAATGGCGTGGAACACTCGAAATGTTTGATCTTAAAGTACTCGGAGCTGTTGCGAGGGTACACCGGATGTTTCCTCATTGAACACGGTTCTACGAATTCTGCATCTCGCGCAACAATGAACCCAGCACGATACTCCCCGTAATTCTCCGTAAATTATCGAGTGGAGACAGTGTCGCGCCATTCATCATCAGGCTGTAGACACGACGTATAATCCGTCCTGTTGCAAACACACGCTGCGTAAGTTGGAAATACGAGAGGAATAATTGCTCGTGGTAGCCGGTTCGATCCAATACACGAACGATTACGCTGCACGGTGCTCGTGTCGCAGTGGATCCTTCGTTAGTGTTCTTCCGTCTAATTTGAATTCGAGTTCCTATCTGTTATCGTTTAATCGACCTTTCTCGATGCTCACCCACCGGATGTTATACGATCCTAACGAGCACACGTAAGCCCGGATTCAAGGACGGTCATGATTTTAGCAAATCACCGTCGTCGACGTACACAGGCGCCTTTGTTATTTACTACTACGTATGGAAATCCCAGACTTTTTATTTGCTTCGAAAATCTTCAGTTTTCACGCGTTAGATTGCCGAGCGTCAGATTTCTACTCGTTGGATAACTGAGGGTCAGATTTCTACCCGTTGGATAACTGCGAGTTGGATTTGTACTTGTTGGATACCTACATGTTAGATTACTGCATGCTAGTTGTTCACGTTTTGAATTGTTACAAGTTAGAAGCATTATAAATTCAATGGACCACTACACGTTACATTTCCAAGCGTTAGATTTTCACGCATCAAAGTTTCACACGATGCATCTCCATTCGCTGGTTTTCCACACATCCTTACACGATGAATTTTGTATGCATTGACTTTCATGCGTTCGTTCGTCATTGCATCCCCGCATTATATCCTTGCACGTTCGGATGGAGATAAATATTATCAACTGTATATATAATATTGTAATGAATATTAGTCAGAAGTTCCCTTTTTATTCCTGTCATTAATTATTCGGCACTCAGCATAATTATATACATTATATGACACGGCGTTGTTGAGGTAACGTACCGAATTCGGTGTTCAATTATCGGTGTTAATCGTTTTCGAAGCAAAATGCAATTAACGCGACGTTGATGACCGACGAAAAGTTTGGGAAATACGAAAAACGCTTATTAGCTGTTGAAAGGAAGAAAAAAGCTCGTCGAAGAAATATTGCAATAGCGTTTTGAACGAGGGGCTTAATTACATCAAGATGCAATGTCTCGTGCAGATTTTTCTCTTTCGTTTCCTTCCTTAATCGTTTCACTTCCGAGTACCAAGATCTCGATGTTCTTTGCGGTGGTGTTTTTTTCCCTCTTTCGTTGCCGGTATCTGGCCCTTGTACACCGAGCAGTCCATTTAATGCGAATCGGTCGAAAGCTTCGTGAAAATGTTCCGACTCGAAAGGCAAGAGGGAGGAAAAAAAAATAAGGAGGCGAAATAAGAAGAGAAACGAGGGAAAAGGGCCGGAGGAGCATCGCGGGATAAAGCGGGGATTCGGGGAAATTACGATTTTAATATCTGCCAGTTCGTGCTGTTTGAAAAACGAACGATAAGATTACAACACCCTCCGGGATGCTCGCAGATTTTCCTATGGTCGACCGTTTTCTCTTTCAATCGGGAAAAAAACTCGTTTCACGGTCGATTACGAGCGATCTCTTTGCCCCGAACGCGCGTTAATTATTTTCTAATTGATTCGGTGATTCGACGTCAAAGAGACATAAACAGAATAAATCCTGCGCTGGTGTTGTTCTTGTTAATTAATCTGGGGCAATAACGTTTCATAATTTATCGAGTTATTGCAACGAGCGTCACGATCTTCTTGTACCGCTATTTTCTTCGAAGAAACCCACGTAGCGTTCGTTCCTGGGTAGATTAGGTTCTCTATCGAGACTCTAACTCTTTCTGGATCTTCTCCAAATTCTATCACGGTTCTACGAAAGTTCGGAGCTCTACGAGATCCCTCCTTTTTATTTATTTATGTGATGACGCATAAGTTTTTAGCTTTTGACGACCACATTCCGATACACTATTATATTCTTACGTTTTGTGTTTTATTACATAGTATTTTATATTTAGCATTAGCATAGTATTTTTTTATATTTTCTTAAACTAATTAATTCTTCAATATCTTCAATTATTTTGTTTCTCTTAAGATTTTTGATTTTTAATTTTTTTTAATGTTTCTCTACCGGAGTTTGCATCTCCTTAGATAAGACCCTGTTTTTCAGTGTATACTTTTTCTAATTTTAATTTTTTCAACATATCTGGACAACCTTTAACTGAGTTTCTATTTCCTTCCACGAGATCCTGTTTTTCAGTGTACACTTTTTCTAATTTTAATTTTTTCAGTATTTCTAATCATCCTGTGAATTTTTATTTCCTTTAACAAGATCATATTATATCGGTGTACACGCTGTTTCGAAGCGTCCCATGGAGCAACGATCAATCGATCGTCGAGATCGAGAAATTTTTAGTTGCAAAATCCCGATAATACGAGACGCGACGTAATCTTGCGATATCATCGTTTCTTCATCGTAAACAGCCGATGCTCTCGCTTAATCGATCTTCCTTTGTCCTTCCGTGCTCGTTTCGTTTCGTCCGGATGAATCATTTTTCGCCCCGACTCATCGCGCGCAAATAGTATCCGCCCGAGGAAAGATTACGGCGATGACTGGAATCTTTGCCGCATAGTTGGAAATTTCTCGTGTATCCAGCACCGTTTCGTGATCGTTGTTACAGAGATGGGCCATTTCGAGAACGCCATCAATTTTAGGACGATTCGAACACCACCGGTCGGCCACAATCTTCTCGAATGGATTCCAATTAAAACGACAGGGCCTGATAGTATGCATGTACGGCTTCGGCGTCGGCGACGTTTCAAAGAGGGTTCAGAGGTCGTTGGAGTGCTTTCATAACTGTTAATAGGAAACAATTGCCGTCTCGATTAAATTCCACTGAACTATTACGGTTGTATCAAGGAGAGAGGGTTCGGTCTCGGGTCTTCTAGTTTCGAGGTGACTGCCCTCTACGCTCGGTGTTTCGTGTCCCACGGAATTCCCGAAGCTTCTGCTTCCCAGTTTTCCATCCCGGTACCACCCTAATAATCAACCGGTCGCTTTTGCAAGCGATTTCGTGGCCGACCCGTGATTTGTCGCGTAGCACCGACAGAAATTCGCGACTCGCCGGTAACACGCTTTGAATAACTCGGGGAATATCGAACGACCCCTATCGAAAATGACGCTGGCGGACCTACAGGACGCCACAAAGATCGTGCTACCCACTGAGCAATTATAGTTAATCGTCCCGGATTGGTTCAAACATGCGGGCTGGATAATCGGTACGCTTTTCGATTCAACTTTGGTCGAAACAGGAACAATCGAAACAGGCAACACGTTTCTGTGAAGTGTTGGAAATCAAAACGCACATGGTGTTTCTCTTTACCATGTCGTTCATTTTTCTGTTCCCAATTCTATTGTCCATTAGTTACAAAATTTTCCCCGGTTTATGTCACCCAACGACTCTTGAAAATTTCTGCTTACACTTTCTGAAGCACCTACAAAATCATTTATCCCTCTATATCACAAATTAGCACCCTTTCAATCCACCACTCTTGAATTAATTAATATACTCTTGCGACTCCCGCATTCTTATTCTTGACAATAACCAATAGTTTTTTTTATCGAAATTAATGTTTTTTCTTCAACACCATCTTTACGACAGATCTTATCCTGTCTCCATCGAGCGTGCATTTTCTTTTTTTAGAGTCAGAGTTTCGAATTAAGGATCAACATTGTAAATTCGTTACGTAATAAAAGATATTACTTTAATTATACTTAAAAGAGTAGTAAGAAAATACTAAGTATTAGGAATATGATGTTCAGTGTACGAGTTTATTCGTCCATGATCGCGTAATGAATGAACATGGTGCGAAGAAGAACACATACGCTCCCCTCGTTTTTAAACATAGACTATATGCGCATATCGTTGATTATTTGTCCGTGGTGCGTGCTGCCCGTCAAGAACGGCGTTGTCGCCCTTATTTCTACAAAAAAATGCCAAGAATCGCTAAGTGCACGGGGATGGAAAAGGTGGAAAATTCCCTGGCATCGAAAATGGGTCAGTGTGTCTGCCGCGACGTCGAGGTCGATCTCGTCGCAGTCGTTGCATCTGCATTCAGCAACGGCCAAAATCGCCGTTGTATACATATATGTGTATATATATATATATATATATCGACGTAGAATAATCGATGATCGGTGCTTGTGTTCGTGCACTCCAATCGCGTCACTTCCTTCAACAGAAACTGGAAACCGATACCGCTCACTTTTTATCGCGGACCGTTCCAATCGGACCGTGCATGCGTTGAACTCCGCAACGTGGAGCGTGCACGTTGTTGATCACGACGGAGAGGCAAAGGTCGTTTCTCGTACGCGACGATGATTGCAGCGTGCATCGTGCTTTGCGGCCTCGGAACATCGGGAGCTTAGAGTCTTTGCGAATTGGGGATATTTCTGAATTTTGAAAATTTGGAATTTTGGAATTTTGGAATTTTGGAATTTTGGAATTCTGGAATTTTGGGGTTTTAGAATTTCTGACTTAGGGATTTTAAGGATTACGATGTTCCGGGCATAGGAATCTTGGAACGTAGAGTGGTCTGTATGTGGGGTTTTCGGGACGTAGGATATTCGAGACACAGCAAATTTGGGACGTAGGGTATTCGGGACATAGGAAATTCGGGATGTAGGGTATTCGGGACATAGGAAATTTGGGTCAGAGGAAATTCGGGACATAGGATATTTGGGACATAGGATATTCGGGTCAGAGGAAATTCGGGACAGAGGAAATTTGTGACGTAGAAAATTCGGGACGTAGAAATTTCGGGACGTAGGAAAGTCGGGACATAGGGAATTCGGGTCATAGGAAATTCGGAATGTAGGGTATTCGGAGCGCAGAACCTACCAAATTTTGTTCCTCAAAAGTTTTAGAACTTGGGATCTTCGCGATTCCTGAACTCTCGACCTTTCGGACTTCATATTCACACTTTCAATCTCCGAAACTTGAGACCTCTAGAACCCCGAAGAAAAACCTCATAGTACCCGAACTTCAGAAAACAATGCATCGACCGTACAAAACCTCGAAAGATCCTGATCTCGAGGAAAGCAACAAAGATCTAGGCAAACAATGCCACTTATAACAGTCTCTCGAATGCAGCGCCTGCAACCATGCAACCATAGAGACGTGTCAAGATGTCACCGAATTCATACATTGTCTCTCGGAGACAACGAAGTGTCTACTTCCAAAACAGCACCTCGAACGCGTTCAACCATATCGATTCCATTTTATTTCTGTACCGATAACGATATAATTCGATAAGAACGAAGTTAACGATCGTCTCGTATATAAATATAATACAACTCCTTCGTGGATTCGTGGTTAAAACCGTATCGATAAACGAGCGACTTAATCTCCGGGCCAGGGAAACCCGTTCGCTGATAAATCGGCCGGATTATATCCATTCATCAGAGAAGCGAGCAGCAGTCTGTTTGTAGCCGTTGTGCTCCAGCAACCCACATTTATCTCGTGCCAAGCCTGCGCTTTCGTATTTCAGCATCAGCCTGGGCCGGCTATCTGGTCACGGATTGTCAGTCCTCGCGCAGCATTTTTCTTACTTTCGTTTTGTCTGTGTCGCAATCGATCTCGCGTTTTCGAAAGCCGTTTCGATGACTCGATCCGTTCTCGTAGACGTCGCGACGCGGTCACGGGTCATCATCAACCCGTATCGAACCGGCCACCATCGATTCTCTCTGCCCCAGAAACAGTTATAAACAGACACGGGATCTCGTTGTCCCACGCTCTTCTGGCGAATTCGATAACGAAGCTGGTCTCCTAGAGAAGTTTTCGCGGTTGTAAATACTCGCGGGAGACGATCGGGGTCACTTTTGGCCCGATCGACGAAATCAGGAAGCTTCCTCTATCGTCACCGCCGCTTTTTAATTTCGCGGACCACTCTTGTTCACGATATTATATTCGTAATCTCCTTGCGAACTTCCGGAGTTGCTCCGACTTTCAACTCATAAAGGATACACGACACGGAAAGGTACTTCGAGACAAATTTTTCTTCATCCACGTTGCACCGACGTTTCTTCGTCTCGTAGAACAACGTAAGAACCCGTTTACCGGGGGTAAATGCGGTAAATTTCGTTTATATTTTTAACACGGATCGATGTTCAATTTCAGTCGAATTTTCATTTGCACAGTCGAGGATCGCTGAATGTAAAATAGTCTTGACATTCGAACTTTCTTTAGTCCTCTTATTGTTGTAGCGCCTAATACTTCGTTATGTCCGACGCGTTTGCCGAATGAAACATAGTGCAATGGGTTAACTGGTTGAAAGTTAAATACAAAGATACATTATTTAAAATGTGCGAAAGTAGAGTGTGCGTAAATCGAGGGCCGCTATAGATTTTCATACTAATAACGGGGGAGGGGAGAATGCCGCAATGTTTGGCGTCCTCGACTTCCGGCGAGCGTCACAGAATCCCGCGAAGACGAGCGTCACAGGGGGGATGAAAAAAAAAAGGCAGCGACGGCTCGCGTACGTCATCGTTTCGATCGCAGGGGCGTCGCGACGCCTCGGTGTGCCAGTAGCCGGCCCCGTTCCCAGAATTTCGAAGGTGTATCCGGTTCGCACCGGTTGCCGTTGGCTCGTTTCCGATCGAGTAGCGCGTGTGTACACGTCGTGACGGCGTGCGTCGTGGCGTCGTCCCTTGTCGCCGTCCGTTTCAGTCCGGAGGGATGAAAAAGAGGGGACACGGCGTCGTTGCGTAAGCGTCTGGACGCCGAGGCATCGTTGCGTCAGTCGTTCGAAAGCTACTAAGCATCGCGGGTCCACGAAAAGCCGGCAACACGCGCGAGACAGTGGCTCGAAAACGCCAGCAGTTTTCGTGAGTTTGCGACGATACCCGGCCTAGGGATCGGACCATCGATTTTTCGCCCTACCCCGGTTAACGCTGTCCCGTTTATCGCCGGCGATCTTCCCCCCTCGTTTCGAGGTCGAGCACCCCCCCGAGATTTTCGACTCTGCTGACCTTGTCGCCGATATCTTTCAAGGTCAATGTCTGCTACGTCGTCGCAGACACGCTCGAGTACGCAGACGCGCGGTCGGATCGAATTTTATGGTGGCGCCTGCCGACTCACGATTCACGCACCGGTCTCCCCCTCTCCGATCGATCGATCGATACCCCTTCGATCGAACGCGTCTACAGTGATTACGTAAGGATTTTACTCGATTCGCGGACCTCTATGCCGCGAGAATCGGTTTTTCTTCGATACTTTAGATCTCTTTGATAGGTTTTTACCTTTGAGTTCGCTTTACCGATCGTTTACCTTGTATTTATCGATTTGGAGGAATCGGTGCTCTTTGCGAACCGAGTCGTTGAGTTGTTCGATTTTAAAGGGAGTGTTCGAATTTGAGTTGTTGGTATTATTGGAGAACGCGGATCATTGGAGAATTAGAATTTTTTACTGATGGCGAGTTTGCTTTACCGATCACGAGAGTCTGCTTCCCGTTCCTAAATTGTAACAATCGGTGCTCTTTGTAAATTAGATTATTGAATTGTTCGATTTTGAAAGAACTATCCGAATTCGTGCTTTTGGAATTGTATAAGGACGCAGGTCATTGAAAAATTAGAATTTTCGTTAAATAGCGAATAAGGGCAAGCTTTTCTCATCCTAATCTGCGAAGAAAACGCGGTATACATTGACGCAACGATGCGCCAGATTCCAGTATTTTGGTTTCGCCGCAGCGTCGAATACCTCGGTTGCTCTCCTTTAAGTTGGCGCGTCGCTTTCCACGCTTGAATTTTTCCACGAGTTTTCTTCGAAACTCGCGAAACTTTTCTGACAGTCGTCGCGCCGCGCATCATAGCGTTCTCTGTTCTCTCTCATTCTTCTTTATTTATTGTTTTTTTTTCTGCAAATAGTTCGGACCTAAAGTAAAGTAGTTGATTTCCAAAAACTGCCCAAAAACTTATTCTTCGTCCGTATCTAAATTCTCATTATACAAATACAAATTTTGTACAAATTTTATACAAATTTTTGCACTGAATCAAATGATGAGCGGTAGTTGCCGAGCGCAAAGGGTTAATTAAAACGTATAAAAATGAACATTATATTCGATATCATCGTCCCTGTACACGCTTGATGTATACACCTGTATGTTTTTCACGATTTGATCGATAAATATCCGTGCAAAAACCGACCCACCGTCCGGCGGAGGCCGTCGCTTGCATCAAACAGAGCTTTCGCAAGCCATCGAAAGGAAACTGAGATTTCCTTGTTATCCGTTTAATCGGGATTATCGGCGCAGGACCATTTCCTTTCCTTATTTCATTCATGATGGCTCGTGACGGGCATTCGTATCGCGTTCAACGAAGCTCGAACGAGGAAACAGCGCTCGCTGAATTCAAAAAGGATTTCATGTCTCGCAATCGTCATGCTTCTTCTCGTTACATGCAACACGTTTTTTCCCTACGTCGTAGACGATATTCCGGCCGATTCGGAGAACTTATTGCTTATTCGATTTGCGGTTCACACATTTTCCTATTTACCTTTATGCACGAACGGACGTTTTCCCGTTTCGTTCTCGCGTTGCGTATCTTATTTATTTTATCGCGATTAACGATTCAGGCTCGTTGCGAATATTCGAATATCGTATCGCTTCGTATTTTGTGTATATCGCGGATACAGAAAAATGATATCTACCCAGGAACTCCCCCTTTATTATCGTTTTATCGCCCGAGAGAAACGCGTATATAACGAAATAACTTCGGCGATGGAATTTTTTTTATTCGCTACTCGCGGAATTTTAAGAACGCGATCGATGCAATTTCTCGGCACGAAACATTGTCCCGTGAGTCTAGATCTAGCGAACTGTTTTCGCCTTGGGTCCTTTAAAAAACAAACGTTTTCACCGTCCGAATGAAAGTATTAAAATTAAAAAAACATTAAGCAAAACATTTGAAATAAAAATTTATTGCGAAATTTGTTTATGAATAATTGCAAATAAATCGATACTATTTGACTGCCACGTGCATTTGAAAATTGCATTAGTTAGTATTTACATTTTTAACAAACCTTACCAAATATGTTCACGATACTCTATTTCCTTTGTTTTTCACAGTTCTAAGTAACTGATGCGAGTATTTACTGTTAGAAAGATGAACAAATTTTGAATAATATGGCTGTTGAATCTGTATAGAAATTTGAGTGTCACTTATGGATGACATGATAGTCAACGTGTTAACATAATGAAACTTTCAATTCTTATAACGGAATCTTTTTAAAAATACATGGCAGTCTACGTGTTAACATAATGAAATTTTCAATTCTCATAGTGGAATCTTTTTGAAAAATACATGGCAGTCAACGTGTGAACATAATGAAACTTTCAATCCTTTATATTGGAATCTTCATAAAAAAATACAGAAGTACCGAGATTCGTTCGATCGATTGCTACAAGTTAAATGCTAGTATTGAACAATTGTTCGCGGGCCAGATAAATCTATCACGCGTGCCGTGTGTTGGGCACGCATGGTCTAGGTCGTGATCAAGCTCATCGTCTACGCAGAGATCATCTAAATGGTTCCAACATTCGTTTCATGAATCGTAGACGTTGGTAATTCGGTCGAGAAGCTTAATTTCAGTCGATGCACGCGTCTCGTGTGCATCGTCTGGGATTAACCTGGCGGTATCCTTCGATGCAGGAAGGTTGTTCCCGATTGTTAGAGTTTCTCGTATCGTTTCGTCGAAGCAATTTCCATAAGTAAATCGTCGATCAGGCTGGGCGAGGGATCGGGTGACGGGAGGCGGGAAATCGTCGCGATCGCTCGTCGAATTCGACGAAGATCGGGTGCTACGACCGAGAACGAGGAAACCCGGAGCATGTAAACGCCGGGTGCCCAGCTTATCTCGTCGGTGTAAACGCGAGCGTATAAAAGGCAGGCTCTTTCGACAGGTAACTTCAGTAATTCCTACTCGTGCGAGGACGTTAGGTCCAGAATCGTAATCGATCGACGATCAGAATCCGCGTGTGAAACACCAACGAGAGAGGACTGATTTGGTGCGGGTGCTTCGTGTGCGGTTTCTAATCGACGGGATCCAATCGAGGGATCATCCTCGTCGCATCTTCGTGGACAACTTTCGTACGTTTTTCGTTGGTGCGTCTTTTCGTCTCGAGAGTCACGCCGGTACAACAAGAGGTTCGTGCACGAGCGTTCGTGAACACCCGTGCACTGTCAAGCCACGTAGTGAAGCCTAGTGAAGTCGCGAAGGACACTTATGAAGGGCTCCGTCAACGCACCGAGGCCCATCGTTGATCAGAACAGATACATTTGGGATAACGATTGGAAGCAGTAGTTTGATCAAGGTATGTCGTCCTGTGGACGCGCGAATGACCGCCACCCTGCTCGAGAACGATTTTCGTACTTCATTATTGATCCTGGACGAACGTCGATCTCCTCGGAGAAGACTCTTTCGAGATTCGAGTTCGAATCCGTTTGATTTCATTTAATCTGGTTGCACGTTTACTTTCATTTAATCTCGTTACACATTTACTTTCATTTAATCTGGTTACACATTTACTTTCATTTAATCTGGTTACACATTTAGTTTCATTCAATCTAATTACACGTCTATTTTGATTTAGTCTAATTTCACATATACATTCATTCAATCTAGTTGCATATTTTTATTCATTCAAACTGATTACACAATTATTATGTTGTAGTCTAATTTCACATGTGCATTCATTCAATCTAGTTGTACATTTATTTTGAGACAGTCTAATTATTTTGTTTTAGTCTAAAAATAAGGGGACACCCTGTATATTTACATTCATTCAATCTAGTTGTACATTTACATGTATTCAATCAACTTACACATTTACTGTCATTTATTTTAATTACACGTAATATCCATATTCGTGATCTTTGGTCGACCAATTTGATAACAAACTGACCGTCCACGTATCTGTGAGCATCCTCAGCGAGGCTAATCCCTTCAAATTTTAAGTTTAAATTCGAATTCGCTTTACGTATTTCTGATATCCGCAAGAAAGACCCCAGCTATATTGCCAGGGTCATTGCATGACGGTGTAATTGCATGGTAGTGTTTGTGGTAGTACCACGTGGAGATATAGCGAGAATTTGGTGGATTCTCTGCCAAGCTTTCCACGTTAAAGCAAAAGTAAATAAAAATAGCGTTGTTATTTGCGACGCTTAAGCGGACGACACGATATGTCAAAGTTGAAACAATTTACATACGATGTTCAATCTGTTCAAGCGCATATCAAATATCATATTCATCTTGTTTGTTTGGGTTACGAAGTATCCTACTATCTATACTAGTCATCCTTGCTCTATGCACTTGCGTAACTTGCCGATAACGTACAAAATTTCGGCGATAAAACGTAAGCTTTCTTTTTCGCCCTTTTTGTTTGCATCCAGCGTGACGAAGAAAATTATATAAATCGTCACGGATTTGTGTTTATCGAAAAGATTTCGATCCATTTCGATGATCGAGTATTTCCCACTTAAAAACCAACGGATGATTTTAATACACAGTTCAAGTGTCGTTATCGTTAATCTCGTTTAACCGAGACGCGTTTTCGAATACTTCTTAAATCGTTTGCCGATTTTATTAAACACATCCACGGAGCGTATCCCGGTATTGCATGCGAAAACCAGTTTGTCAAAAATAGCTATTGCGTAGAGTAGATACAACTAGTTTGTTGATTTGACCTATAGTCGATGTTCAGGTTAAGTCATTGTTGCATTCGATATACTTGACCCGACATTACCTTTGATTCTTGATATACGATCAATCAAGTTATTCGTTTTATTAGCGGTCGTGATAAGCTTCGAGGTTTGCCATTTTATATTAGTATTTAGGAACTCGTTTAGGACTTCGACGATATGGACAGTTTGGAATTGCGAATTTGGAAATTCGAGGAGTTTGGGAATTTTTGCAATTTTGCAGGTTAGGAATTTAGGGGATTCGACGCTCGATATTTAGAAGCCGGGGATTTGGAAATTTTTGACAATTCGGAATTGGTGGATGTGGAAATTTTAGAATTCGGGGTTTCGGACTTTGGGGATTTGGTGATTTGAGAAATTAGGAATTTTGGGAATTTGGAATTTGGGGATTTGGAGATTTGGCAAATTAGGAAATTTGAGAATTTGGAATTTGGGGATGTGACAACTGGGGATTTGGAGATTTGGCAAATTACGAATTTTGGGAATTTGGAGTTTGGGGATTTGACAAATGGGGATTTGGAGATTTGGCAAATTGGGAATTTTAGGAATTCGGAATTTGGGAATAGGAGTATTTGGAGATTTGGAGATTTGGCAAATTAGGAAATTCGGAAATTGTAGAAATTATGATAGTTATTGGAGGATTTGGAGATTTGGGAATTTGTAAATTATAGAAACTGGATATCGGAGGATTTGGGGACTTGTTGACTACACCATTAAACGACTTGACACCATGTGTACCTGAGAAATAACAAAGTTCGAGAATTTATCTACACGCAGTCATGTTCGCATCTAATTACGCGACCATCCGCCATTCACCGTCACAGTGTCAATCTCGTTAATTTCACACGTGTCCAATAATTATCGTGGTTGGTGGAGCGTCGACAAGAGTCGTTTATTCAGCAGCATGGCGGTCCGAGATAAAAAATTCAACCACACGAAACGAGTCTCGGACCACGGCCAGCTTTCGTGGACCAGTAGCAGCCACGTTCCCGAAATAATCTTTGTTCGTGTGTATAATGTTTATTAAGCGAGCTGGCTTCGAATTGGCACAAGGTTCCGCTAGGCTAGCCGTGTTCGTTGACCTAAATTCGTGAAAATCGTACGATTTACCGATTTTCGTCCGTCTATTCGCTTTCGGCACGCGCGTTCAACGCCGAACAACGCGAAACGAAGTCTAACCCGAGCGTTGTTGCTGTACCAGTGTGTGCCGGTTATTAAAGCACCGAAATAAACTTCGTTGATCTCTATTGGCTGTATGAACGCGAACTGGTGGAAGGCCAAAATTTCAACCGCGTCTCTTTAGCCGGACGCGAAACATTCCGCGCCGATATTGACGTCGTTACGCATTAACGTGGCGGGATTAAAACGGTTCCAGCTCTCGCGGCAAGAAAAATATTATGCTTCTATGTGGGTGGTCCGGCGTCAGATCGGCAAATATTTGAATTTTGCAGAGGCAGCTCGGAATCGGTGTACACATACATTCCGGCGTGTTGCTCCGTCGCGAATAATTAAACGCGGTATCGCGTTTTCCGAAATCTCTCCCACGATTCTTTCGATGAAATCGTTTGCATAAAAACTAATACCAGTTTAACGAAAAGTACAGACTTTACGAGCCGTTTATTCTGAAACTGACGTAAATATGTTTATATTCGAATCGAGATATTGCAGGTTTTACGTTGCATTAAATTTTATATAATTATTTTGCCAGGTTTCTAAGGATATCGAATTTATCTCCTCGATTAGAATAGACACCATTAAGAAATCATATGTTTTTGATGGTTATAATTGGACACACGCTACTTTCATGATCAATGAAATAACGTTTTCAATTCTTAAGAGAGCTCATAGTCTGTGGGAACAATAAATATTCCGTGAAATGAAAATAAATGTATACATTTTCATGTTATACTTTCAAAATAATAGACTCATGTGCTGTATGAAGTATAATTATACGGATACAATTAGTCCATATTATATGGAGTATAAATATATAGATATAATTATTTCATATTATATGAATTATAATTATGTGGATATAATTAGTACATTTTTAACGGAGTACAATTATGTGGATATAATTTGTACAAATTATATGAACATATTATTCGTACTTATTAGTATATAGTGTTACACGAACATAAAAAGCGAAATTATGGCTTCGGGCATAGTTGTTGACTTTGGAAGTCAGTTTCGTGGACAACCTCGAAATTTTCTACAAAGTTGTTGCGCGTTATATGTTGTATCAAATCGGATAGCGTGAGTCACTTTCCGCGTGCAAAGGTACATATTGCAACTGTTTTCGAGAAAAAAAATTGGAAAAATCCGGATCGCGTAACGTCTCGTCTATCGTCCTTATCTTTCCGGGAATTAGGATAGAATGGTTGACGAGAAGGTTGATTGCAAATTGGCGCCGTTTCGTTATCTTCGGTATTATTGTGTCCACCGATCATTTCGACGTCTCCGATAAACAACTGTTTTCTCGCTTCGCCACGAAGCTACACTATGATGTTCGTGTAAGCAAACGGGGGGAAGAGCGAATTTATTGCGGCCCGAGTTTCACCTTCCTCGCAACGAAATGATCGCTTAACGACGAACAAATAACATTAACAATTTCGTGGTTGACAGGGTTCCTTATCATTTGGACGGTCGCAAAAACCCGATGACGTTTGCACGGATACACAAAACGCGTTCGTGTTTGTCAATAAAGATGATAAATTAACGTGCTTAATTTAATTATGATAACGAGTCAAGTGGTCTCGATTTCATGAGTACCGTCGCGAATCGCACCTGTGTTCATTTCGATTCTAGCATCTCTAAATTTAGTTCTACACACGATTTCCCAAGGCTGCATTCGATTTGATCGTCGTTTCGCTCGATATATTTCGCGTCGTTTAATTCGATAATATAATACAGGATCACGTGGATCTTCAAAAATTACACACAACCTTTTATCGGTTCAAAGGTTAACCCTTTGCACTCGAGACTCACATTCGCCGATGGATTTAATACAACAAATTTAAACTGGTATCTAAATTTATAGTACTATGTAGGTGATGTTTGAACACAGTGAAACAGGTAATATTGGTCATTAATAATAAAAAATGATAATTTCAAAAGAATGTATCAATATTCACAACTATTATCACTCTTTACATTTGGTATTCGATTCAATGCAACGATTTTAAATAAAGAACTTCTAACTAAATTTATAGTATTATACACGCGAAACTATACTGACAATTCATAATAAAAAAATAATAGTTTCAAAAAAATTCATCAAACCCTTCTACTCAGAAAATTTCACATTTGTCAACAGTAAAAATGCGTTCGAGTGGAAAGGATAAAAAACGTAATTACTGTGATCCTCATAATCTGTGAGGGTCGGGATCACTTTTATTTTTGCCTAGTTTCATTTCTGGTCCCCTTTTTACACAACGCCGAGAGTTGTCTCGTTCAAACGTGGATCAGTATGACAACGGCAATATTCCGACGGCAACAATGGTATAATAATAACAAGTCGAGTTGATTAGATAAATATCGTTGCCCTTTCGGTATCGATATACGATTTGTGAGTAAACGAAAGCGATTCGAAGTTATCGCTTCTCTCACAAATAACACGCTTTAGGTACAATCGACGTGTTTCTAGTTCTGTCGAGCGACGAAGAACACTTGCGAGTTTACCTTCTTGCCTCTTATCAGCCGAGACTGATTTTATAGTCATGGGTGACGCATAAACGTAGACCCCACCTGACTCTCTTTGATTAAACCACGGAAGTAGGTCTTTCTAGAAGGTGGCAATTAAAATGTCGCAGGCATTAAACTTAACATAAATCTAAGGAAAGCGGAGAAATCCACGTTGCAGGATTTAATCCTTCCGTTGATAACCAAAATCTCGACGTTTTTCTTTTTTAGTGACATAAACAGAAATAAATTTAACATCAGATTCGTGGAGTCAAAAGAGTCGCGGAGCTAAAATTACTCGTGACACATTTCATATTTTATATTGCAAAAACTATCAAGAAGCTTTTATCCAAATGTATAATATGTTAATTTCTGCCAAGATATAGGATCATTGTATAAGGCACTTTTCGTATCATACTTTATTTATTTTCTTTTCTACTTTAGTTTTAATTTAACACTGGAACCACCAACTGGTCCACATGACAAGTTTCGGATTTGACATTTTACATTACCAAATTTTGTTGCCACCTTTTTGTCAAAATGTCTGCGATGTTTTATTGAATTAATTAATGGTTGTATATGTTAGGCGAAGCTGCAGTATTTATTTTTCTATTTTATTTTAAATTTTATAGTAAACATGCATTTAATGCCGGTACTTTCAGTGTTGCAAATAAATGATCATTACGAATGGTTAATGACCACTTATATTTGAAATGAAATTAACCCATAAATATATATATATACTTCTTTTTAACTAGTTCCAATAATCCATCAGGGAAAGCTCATACGTAAGATTAATTGTCTATCAGTTGTCTGCAAACAGCAGCGAGAAAAATTTTCAAAATCGTTCCAGTTAGAAAATGTATGGATCCCCGTGTATCCACACTTCACCGTTCTATTCCCCATGTCCTAGTTCGCGCGAAGTCACTGTTATTTTTACTGCCAAGTAAAGTGGTGTCCATCGAGAGCCGTCAGACAAAATTGTCGAACCATCTCGAGGATGATCGAGCGAGGATGGTCTCGAATCGATTAGATCCAGGAGAAGCAGTTCGCTAGATCGGAGTGTCGAATTTTATTTCACGCCAGTTCGCTCGTCGTTCCTTCTCGTTGGTCAAAGCTTTCACGATCGAACGGGACACGCGATACGAGGACGAGTAAAAAAAAAAGACCTACGACACTGTCGCTCTTCGTTCTCGTGTCGAAGATATCGAGAAGCCACCGAGAGGAAACAGCTCCGTCGTGACGGAATTAATTTTTACAAGGGGATTAGGTGGCTCTTGGTCAGACACCGAGAAGAAGGCGATGTCGCGTGATCGAATCTTTTCCATTTGTCACGAATCGGATTACCTGATCTTCGCCGGACCAAGTTTCTTCGACGTCTCCAGGAATTTTTCTCTTTCCTAACTCGTTTCTTACAGTCTGCTCCCTTGTTGGTAGTTCGCGTGCCTCGAGACGTAGGAATTTCCAACCGTGGAGGGAACTTAGGTTTCAGAACTTAGGCTATTAAGAACGTGACGGTAGCGGGACGATGGGTGTTCGGGATGTTAGGTATTAGGTGCAGAGAGATTTTGGGACGTGGTGTATTCGGGAAACGGGGATTTGGGGACGCAAAAATTTCGACATATTGCAATTTTGAGATGTAGGGATTTCCGGGGATAGGAGTTTTGAGAAGCGCTGAAATCAGGACATAGAGATTTCGGAACGTAAGAAGTTCGGGGCATTGGGAATTCGGGACGTTGGGATTTTGGGTCGTAGCAATTTCAGGACGTAGGTATTTCGGGGCGTAGCAATTTCGGGACGTAGGGATTTCGGAACGTAAGAAGTTCGGGGCATTGGGAATTCGGGACGTTGGGATTTTGGGTCGTAGCAATTTCAGGACGTAGGTATTTCGGGGCGTAGCAATTTCGGGACGTAGGGATTTCGGAACGTAAGAAGTTCGGGGCATTGGGAATTCGGGACGTTGGGATTTTGGGTCGTAGCAATTTCAGGACGTAGGTATTTCGGGGCGTAGCAATTTCGGGACGTAGGGATTTCGGGGCGTAGGAATTTCGGGACATAGAGATTTCGGGACGTAAAAAGTTCGGGATATAGGGAATTCGGGACGTAGGAATTTCGGAACGTAGGATTTTCGGGTCGTATGAATTTCGGGTCGTAGGAATTTCGGGACGTAGAATATCGGGTCGTAGGAATTTCGGGACGTAGAAATTTCGAGAATGCAGTCTAATTAGAAACGTATGGACTTCGGAATAGAGCACTTTGGGACGCAGGAACTTTGGTATTCCCAAACGTAAGAACTTTGATATTCGAAGATCCGAAGACCTCCATACTTGGAAATTCCAGTTACTCGACAGTTTCCCTAAAATATCATGCTTGTCATACTCGATCTCTGAGTCGTATGTCACATACAACAAAACGATCCCGATGACTGCAAATTACCCAAAATCCGATTTGCATCAGATTGACGCAATGATCGGGCAACGTGGTATGCGTAGACGAAACACGAGGTTTTATCGAGCCGTCGATCGATTCGCGACATCACCGACGATCTGGTCGTATCACTGTCACGCGGTTCCAATATCACCGGTATTTCCAGCCTCTTGAACTCTTTTGCACCTCTTATTGGGGGCTCAGACAGGGATTTATACGACGCCTTCCCCGCCGCATTGATTCCACGAACACGACGACATGTAACGACACGGGAAGCTCGCAATCGGTAAGCAACGATGCGACTGTAAACAATTGCACGTGAAGTGTTTGCGTTTCTGTCAACGCGTATCGAGACATCGGCAAAACGACGACGCGTTACGTACCGTCGTTTCCCGTCTTTGTCTTTTTGTGCGAGACGCGGATTAGGCGATTCGACGCGACAATAACGATGGATATCAAAGCAGTAATATTCGAGTATAGCATCACGGTCGACGTACCGATTATATCACCGTCGATTCACACACCAAGACATCGTGGCCGAGATATAAACCGGATCAGGCGCCGGATTAACTTTCGATAACATCATCGATGCAATATCGACTACCTGTCCATAACCCGACCATCGTCGTTATCGCTCGTTAATTCATTATCTAGCGTTTCTACAATCTTCCATCACGATTAATTTGTCTACCCACACCAGGTGGTGGATGGACATGCTTCATCTCCGTCGAAGGACGCATTGCTTTTATCGCTGTACAGGGGAGAGCTTTAGATCTTTTGCGGGTTATTCGGTTTAATTGATGGCTGGACACGTGGCGATATACCGCGAGGCGTTGTACGACGACGTAGAAGGATGATGGTTGGTGGTTAAGACGCATCGTTGTTGCATGGTAGCAGAATGCGCTGCGATTTAAGGTATAGCATGTGATAAGTATGTGGTATGTTGATTACAGTGCATGATAGTACGACGATTTAATGCGTGGTAATTTAATATGTGATAATTATGACGTATTGTAATGCAAGTCCTGATAATTACTAGAGATGCTAGTACTATGCATTATAATTGTAACGTATTGTAATACGAGTCGTGATAATTATGTCACATGGTAGTACAACGCGTGATAATTGCGACGCATGGTAGTGCCATGTCTGATTACTACAACGCATGCTAGCACAACACGTGATAATTACGAGCATAGCAGTACAGAGGGTGATAGTACCATACATACTACTTACAACGCGCGGAAGTATGACTCATTGCAATACAACATGTGATAGTACAACGCTTGGAAATTTTATCTAGTAGTAGTTATAGCGCGTGATAATCCCGACGCGTGATAGTTACGGCTCACCAATTACAAGTTGTAGTTACATGGCGCAATAGCTATGATTATAGTAGTTTCACTCTGTGTTTGTAGTGAGCACTACTTGCGATGCGTGTTAGTTATCGTACATAGTAGTATAATCCTTTGCTACCCGATAATGTAGCACGTAGTAATATCATAGTCATATATGACACATAGTAATGTACACTACATGTAGTATGTACAGAATATAGTACATGTAGTATATAGAACTACAATGTACTATACTGTATATGATATGTAGTATTGTATACATATGGGAATATAAATAACATGTGGCAATGCATATGTAGCATAACATAAGACATAGGTACATTACATGGTAATGCATATGTATGATAATACAACATACACGCATAATATGTGGTAACGCGTACATATAATAATATAACACATACAACATGTGGTGCTGCACATGCACGGCAATATGACATATACATATGATAATGTATCACGGTAATGTAACGTGGTAATATGACACGTGAATGTCCAACGCGTGATTGTACGGTGTATAACGGGTGGCTAATATAAAACACGTGCCGATAGCGAAAGATGTGACATCGACTTGCCTTTACGTAACCGTACGACGATTGATAAAAAGAGATAATAGAAAAAGGAGAATAAGAAGAACGAAAAGAAGAGTGGGGAAGAGAAGCACAGAGCCCGCTCTTTTTGCCAACATCGAAGAAGCTTCCGCAAGATGGTCTTGGCAGAAAAGTGGGCGTCGTTGGCCAGACTCGTCCAAGGTTGTAGACAATTCTCGTCTGTCAGGGTCCCTCTACGTATTTAGCCTTTCGATGTTGCACGTGGACAGAGAGTATGCGTCGCGTGTATATAAAAATACGTCCAGACGAGTTTCACAAACAGACGCCTTCTTCCTCGTTGGCGATTTTGTCGGGCCGTTTATACATGTTGTAGTCGTGTCTAGTTCGTGCATATGTGTATGACACGATGCTCCGAGAATAGATCGTTAAATCCATCGCAGCGACGACGATATGCTTTCTTGCTACTCGGAAGCAATTTCGGTGTATCTCGCGATGTGCAGGTTGTACAATTCAGGTGGAATATATTTCTACCTTCGTCGTTGCAACGGCAATGTTCAGTAACATGTTCGAGTCACGATACTTGTGTATTTTTGTTTAGTTTATCATTCTATTTTTAACTCGGTATGTGTATATTGTTAAGTAGCCAAAACAATAAATCGTCAGCCTTTCATACGCGATAATCCGTTCGTTATCTTTCGAGTATTTTATACGAAGCCAATCTACGTATCGTTCGGTCAGCTTAATATTCTCGGTCTTCTGGAAATCTACCGTGAACTCTTCGAGAAATCGAAACACGGTAGCAGGAGAATGCACAGAAATATCTCGACTCTGGATATTTTTAACCGAAGCTCGTCAGAGCAGCGCGGATCTCTCGTTTTCCATTTCGTCACGAGTAGTTGCGCAAAATCGTTTACAGCTATAAATCAACCTCCATGAACTGTGAATGAAGCGACGGATGCGCCTTCTTATCTTGAACCGTTGCCTCGTCATCGAGATTCTCTCGCGACACTGTCTGCGACTTTGTTGTCCGCGCAGAGGTGTACGGCATATCCGTTTTCGCCGAGACGCCACGATTCGCGGTGTCTAGTCTTTCTAGAACGTCTAAAATTAGTCGATCCGCCATTACCGAATTCGTTGCTCGTTCGTTAGTCCGTGAAAAGAGGGACGCAGAATACGTAATACAGAACGCTAATAGCGGTGATACCTTTAAATAAATTCTGCCATTAAAGTAGATCAAGACGAGCTATTTGATGTATGAGGTTGATGTATGTGGATCTTCAGAATCGCGAGTTTCATATTGCTGGGCTTCTTATGATTCCTTGTAATATATTGCTTGGAGTACTGTTGTGATCAGGAAGGCGAAGGATTCGGAAGATTGATAATTCTATGTGATCCACTTTCGGCACGATACGATTCGGTACGATAGAATGTTACGAGTTTCGAATCGACAAGAACGAATGCTTACGAGATATAATTCTACGCGGTCTAATTTAACGAGGTCGAATTCTGCGCGATTCTACACGGTCCAATTTGACGAAGGTCGAATTCGACGCGAATCAACTCGACGCGATTCGATTCGGTGCAATTCGACTCAACGCAATCGAAGTCTACGCAAATCAATGCCAGTGCGATCGAATTTTACACAATCTAATTCATCGCAATTGAGTTTTACATAACTCGAATCGACGAGAATCGAATATTACACCGTAAGATACGAGGATATCACAGAAAAAGGAAGAAATTCGGAAACCAAGAAAAAAGGTCGAGAGGTTCGAACCCGCGACCCTCGGATTCATAACACTGTGACGCTACGCACTCGGCTACCACCACAAGCCCCCTTTGGTGACTTTCGATACGGATTTCACTTTACAAGTTTGGAGGTCCCATCGATTCTTTCAACTAATAAATGACCCGTTCACAGCACACATCCTCAAAACAAAAAGTCGTGAACAACAATGAAATAATATAAATTATCTTTAAAATTCCCCTTATAATACAAATTTAAATAAATGTTATAAAATTCATAAATACAAATGTATCTTTCATCAAATGGTATATAAAATTAGTAAGAAAGAGTATCCAAGGAATAATTATCCATAATGTTACAATTTTTAAGTGACATTTATGTATGAATTTATCATTTTTATGTAATTTTTATACTTATATAAAAATTCGAAATCCTGCATATAAAAATATGACGGAATCGATGTATGCAGTGAACAGCTCAAATGTTTATAACGTGATTGAATTAAATTAATTCAAATTAACAATACAACTCACGATCCAACTCGACGCGATCCATTTCACAGCAATTCAACTCGATCCCAACGAATACCGTGCACCTCGTCTTGACCGGAGCGGTTGAAACGAAGAATAACAGTTGCTCACAGAGTTTACTCGAACCTTCATTACCGGTTTCTCGAAAGGAGGACTCCCAGTCTCTTCAAAGAACTTCGGAAACGACCCCCGAGTGAGAAAAATACAAGCTGAAAATACAGCGAGCAGATAGAGAGAGAAGAAACGTTTCCCACGAATATTGCTTCCAGTTTCAAAGTCGGTCGAAAGAGGTCGAATCCAGCGATAAAATAAAAAATGCAGCTCGGAAGTCGGCCGGTAAAAAGTGAGACATTGTTAATGAAATCTTTGAAGTCCGTGGGTGCCGGTCGTTTCAACTTTCCGAAAGCGTTCGAAATTCCGCGAAATCTCGAATTTTCACGGAATGGACACGGCCCGGAACCGGATACGAAAACGCGAACGAGAATGGCCAGGAATTGTCAGGTTACCGGTACGGTCGGACCGCAAGAGTCGTGTCCGTTTGAAAATAAAATGAAAATTAATTTGTCCGGCTTAACGAACCACGGAGAGCACAAAGCGGTCGCAGAGACGTCAGCGCGAAACTGTTTTAATTATAACACCCGGTGAATTTGAAAAATTTTCGTTTCTCGCCATCGGAGGATGATCCTGTTCGGGTTTATTCGCAAAACGAACGAGATTCCGATAAATCGCGAGAGGAGAGAAAAACGTTTATCCCGACGAGGCTTGTATTGTTTCGCGCGTCGTTTAATTAATTTTCCTGTGCAAAAAAAGAAACAAAACGGAATAGACGTTAAAACGTTGAGAGTAAACGAATTATAGGGACCATTATGCGTTAGAAAAGCGGTCGCGCGACGTTGCTGGCAGATATTCGGCCGAAAATCAGATTTCCTCGCTTAATGGAGTTCCGCGATTGCGAAAGGTGCCGCGGTAAAAGTCGCCGACAAACTTTTCACGAAACTTTAGCAATTTTTCCCATTAGCCGCGATTTTTCAACGGTGGAACGCGGCCGCGACGAAGTTTCACGACGGGTTATATTTGCCGCGCCTGCCTGCAAATACGCGCTTTCCTGTCCAAATTTTCGAAGCGGCCGTGGTATCCCGAGAAAATTGAACCCCGAGCGATGCGAAATTGCTTTTTCCTGTCGCCGCTGAATTAATGGGCTCAACGTCATCGGACACGGTCTGCATCTTGCCGAGAATTTAGATTCCAAGAAGAGGTTATGTACTTGGAAGAAGTTAGGCTCTTGGGGACATTTGATCATGGTACCTAGGTTCTGATGTTAAGCACAATCCAGGTTTTGATGTTAAGTACGATAAAGAATCTAGCTTCTGATATTAAGTACAAGGAAGAATGTAACAACTGAGGGAAATATAATTGTGAAAGAGATCGTGGTAATTGGGGAAAAACGAGGATCTGGAACTTAGGTGCTGGGTAAAATCTCGAAGCTGAGAAAATCTTAGGATTTGGATAGAACTTGGAATCTGGCTAGAACTTAGGGCGCAGGAAAAATCTGAAATCTTGATAAAATATGTAGAAAACTGGATAAAATTTCTAGAAATTGAATAAAATAAAAGTGTTAAGAGGACCTAAAATCGCGGCCAAAAATCTAGAACATACATTGTGGACAAAGACTAGGTATAGCGCACCTACATATCCTGAAGAACCTATGACCTAGTAAATTCTACTTTAAATCAAAGAAATTGATACAAAATTTGTCTCCCTTATATCTTTGGAAATTAATGAAAATTTATCTTCCGAAAATCGTAAAATTTGCAGTCAATGAGTAATTTAACGAGTAAGAAGAACCCGAGTCTGTATGATCATGCGTCGTCCGAATTCCGCGGACACTTGTTGAGGCTCTCCGCCCGTAAATCGTTCCAGGGTCGATTAAGAACGTTCCATTAATGAGCGATCGATGGATAGACTACGTATACTCGCGACAAAACGACGCGAGCGAATTTCCGTGTATCGTTGGTCCGCCTCTTCCGTACGGCATCCGGCGACGCGATATCTCGTCGATGACGTATATACACGAACGACGAGTAAGAGGCGGCGCGAGGCATCCGAACCGGTGCAGCATCGGGGACAATTTATTGTCGCATCGATCGTAACGAAGGGGAAATTCTATAAACTGCTCGTCAACGAGGCAATGAAGGAAAAATTGGATCGGGTGCAATGCCGGCATGGCCGGGGCGGGCGGCGAGAGTTATTGGAGAGGAGACAAATGAAATCGGAAAGCGTGCTCGTAAAATAGGATAACTCGAAATTGACCGAGCTACGTGAATCCCTGGTGGCCTCTTTATTATTCCTCGCCTCTCGGCTACGGATTCCCGTGAAAGAAGGAAACGGAGGGGCAAACCAATTGCTAATAAAATAGGAAGTATTTATTCCCGGACACTCTTTGCTCCTTCGATGCTCGCGTTCGATTCTCGAACAATTATACTTCGATTGTTTCGATCGAATTTATAGCGTCGATCACTTTCGTGCCCGGCATCCGCAAGGATCAACGTGGTTCCATGAATTTTCAGACGTTCTGGTAGATCTAATGTATAAAAAATGTGCAGGTGCGAACGTGTTACGTTCGAGCACCTAATTTTAGTCCAAGTACTATTTCCGAGGGTTTTCATCACGATTCATCCAGTGTTCCGGGGTTAGGTTAGGTTAATGAGCTACACTCGTCACGCATCCGCAATTCAAACACGGTAAACCTTGTTTATATTTTTAACCCGTTGCACTCGATGGTATTTTTACGTGTCCCTCGCTCAAAATCTGGAAATTGTACAGCCGGTAATTCGAAAGTCTGCACGGGGGACATTTTCACGGTGAGCAATGGTCGACTTCCGGTTGACGCTTCTATTTCTCGAAGACGCGACAACGCGCGAAGTCTGCCCGGTTGATGAAAGACGAGACGCCATAACAAAGGAGCGTTTGATCAAAGAACACAACTAATGAAAGACACGGGGCTGGAAATGAAAAGGGCGACAGGTTCTATTTCTATTTTTTATTGGCTTCCACCCCGTTTGTTCGACGGAGTCTCGTCGGGAGTGCTTTCGATCTTCATTACGACGGTGATACCCGGGGACTTTTATCATCGATCGCGAAAGAAAGGGGAGCAAGACGGAGACCATCCTGTCTCTCGGTGTCCTCCGCGCAATTGTACATGCCCCTCGCGTAATTACGTTATATAAATTGACGTAGCTACGTAACAAAGGCGGTTCTCGATTCGACTCGACTACGGGAACGTATAAATGGCAGCATCAGGATCCTTTCGACAATTAGCGCCTCTCTTTTAGCCGTTAAAAGTATCTCGTCGACCTCGTTCGTAGCTCGTTCTTGTCCGGCGAAAAAATAAAGAGGAAGAACTCCGGAAGCAGCAGGTTCCTGAACGTTCAGGGGGGCTCTGATCCTGTTTGTAGATAACAATTTGTCCCCTTTTTGTCGGTTTCGTTGCGTCGTTCGTTCGACAATTAGGACGGCGATTAGACGGAAGGAAATGTCTACAGCGAAATGCGCTATGAACATTAACGCTCTTACTATATTGCCTGCTGTGGTTTATCGAAATCGTTTCGATGAGAGTTTGAACGAGTTCGATCGAGTTCGATCTTGCTTCATGGAACGCTATATTAACACCTTGAATCTAATCTTCGAGGTTACTGGACCAAGCTGACGTTTCAAGTACTCATTCGAATATTATGTTTAGAAATACCCGCTGATTCAAGTACGTTTGCTTATCGTAGCCGGTACGGGTTGATATGGGTACGTGTGACTGTGTATTTTGTTTTCATTCGAGACGATCCTCTAGAGCTGCAGTTTTATTTTCGTTTTCTAGTGTAATTTTAAGAGGATATTAATGTCGACTTTGTGCGGTTAGATGTAGAAGGAATGCAGGTTTGGGACTCTGGGAACTTGGAAATTCGATGTTTGATTTTAGGATTTGGGGTTTAGGAATTTGCAGATTTTGAAAGTTGGAGATTTGGGAATTTAGGGATTTGGAGATATGGGAATTTAGGGATTTGGAGATATGGGAATTTTGAGTTTTGGAGATTTGGGGATTTGGGGATTTGGAGATTTGGAGATTTGGAGATTTGGAGATTTGGGGATTTAGAGATTTGGAGATTTGGGGATTTGGGGATTTGGGGATTTGGTGATTTGGTGATTTGGGGATTTGGGAATTTAAGAGCGAAGAATTTCGGAATTTGATTCAGACATTTAGATCTTCAAGGATTTGAAACCTTGCAAACCTACTAATTGATTAAACGAAAATTTGATAATTTGGGGCTCCGAATTTAGAAAAATTGTACATTTACTTAACCGAATTAACCGAATGGGTAAAATTGCAGACTATAATCGAACTTAGCCATCGAAAGTTGTCCTCTCGTGCATTTGACACCGTTTTGATCGATTTCGCAGTAGAATACCGAGCGGCATCGAGGTCGGTCCCCGCATCGAACGCGTGTAAATCAGTTTGTCAGCTCACGATCCGAGCGTTTTAATTGTTCCATTGATCGAAACGTGATCGTTGATCAACGGAGACGTAATCGTAAGTTCCGTCGGTCAATCGATTAATTAACACGGATTAGCGCAGTTTCTAATCATCGCTTAGATTGGATATCCTGTACGGTAAACGCATGATACAGTGGATAATGACCAAGGTAAATAGAGTTTGTTGTCTCTGGATTATCGTTGCTAATTGCAGTTTGCGCAAAGCCCTGGCTGCTTCAACGGACGAAATAGACGCTGCTCGGATGGTTCTGCCGAATCGAACGAGGACAATGGATCACACGTGCAAATATTGACCGCAACAAATATAGTACCGGCCCTGGCAATCAAAACGTCAGTCGGCTTAATTTATCCCGTCACCGTACTGCAAACCCGTTTTATTTTCTTTTTTTTCTTTATGCGCCATAGTTTTTCGCGGGCCGCGTTGATTGTTCCGCGTTCGTTGAAGAGCTAAAGGGCCAGCACGCTTCGAAAATGGGCCGTTTCGAGATTGGATACGACTTCGTGAAATTCGACGAAACCAACGAAATCGATGGGAATTTCGCGGACGTCGAAAATTTCCGGAAATTTATTGTCCCGTAAAAACAATTCACTACGGAAAACTTTCAACGGACGTAGCTAAGAAACGGAATATTTTAACGCTGACCCTTTCGACGTTCCTTATTTTTTAATCGCGGGGCTTATCGAGCTGGATTAGTGACTTATCTTAACCCTTTGCGCTCGAAAGCGTTTTTACCATCGGCTAATAGTTACCTATAACTTTTACTGGTTAATAGTAAAACCGTTTGATTGAAGAGTTTTATGAACCTCATTGGAATTATTACGGTTTTAAATTGATAATTACTAGAGCGCTGACGTGCATTATCAGTCGTTAACCTTCGTGGCATTGTTGAAATATTAATGAACAACGTGATTGATTTAGTTGAATGTATAACGAGTACATCCGGCAATAACAATATCATGCACGACATCGACTAATAACACTTCACTGGGGTTAATAATGAAGTTTATCGATTCGACGAGTTCATTAATTATAAACTAACGACGTAATTGAAATGTGTTATTCGTCACTATTTCGAAGGTGCATCATTGTCCGTTCGAAAGAGGAATTTGTTAATTCATGGTCGAAGTATTTATGAAACTTTTAATTGATTCCCTTCTTGATCTTACATTTAAGGTTTTTACGAATCAGGCATTGTTTATTATATTATTACTGCATATTATATTATCACTGTTTATTATATTATCAGTGGTCATTATATTATCAATGTTTATTACAATCATCAAACATTTGCATTAAGCCAGCTATTTTGTATAAGGAACATCAATGAAAGCCTCGTGAATTTATTTTTGTCAGACTTTAAGCTGAAAAATCAATGTATCGTGTGCGTTATTTTGCGATACATACGTCATGACGTTACGTCGTAGACGGAGGTATCGGAATCTGCCATATGCAACGATACAAGAGATAACGCATTGTTTCGTTTAAGGCCGCTGCGTGGGTTGATTCAAGATTTTTGTCGGAGAAAATAAGCTTGATGTCTTCCATTATCAGATAAACGCGATTTCTGGCGCAACGAGTTTAGATTGTTGTGCAACCGACGACCACCGATCGTTGACAAATTTCTTAACATGATTTTCGGTTATTCTGATTACAGAGTTGTTAATTAAGAATGCGCGATGACACGGCGAATTTATCAGTGGACAGCAAACAATCCGCGCGACAAAGCGCAGGGTATGGAAATGGAACCCCAAAAAACAAACTCTCACCGCCAGGAAAAAATATTCTTGAAGTGTAAGTACTCATAGCTTTTTTCCCTCTTTTAACATTTTCTGTCTTCGTCATGATCGTTTAACTCTCGGATCAACATTCG
The DNA here is from genome assembly GCA_947623535.1 of Coelioxys conoideus. Classification (NCBI taxonomy): domain Eukaryota; kingdom Metazoa; phylum Arthropoda; class Insecta; order Hymenoptera; family Megachilidae; genus Coelioxys; species Coelioxys conoideus. The sequence continues at coordinate 14,057,990 of OX392459.1, forward strand.
TGATTGTTTTAACGCTAAAACTACCGACATATAGTGCACAATTACTTTAATGTTTCAAATGAAGTTGAGAAATAAATTAAATAAATTAACAACGAAACGTTAAATGATACACGTATTAATTCTTTACGTTGATGATAATCGGCAAAGATTAAAAGAAAATCGTCGTGACAAAATTTTTTTAGTTGAATTAGGAAATTTGTAAAATGGTCATTTGATCCCTTTGGTAGTTTTAGTGTTAATATTTGATTGTATGAAATGCTATGATAGGCTCTCGTTGTATCACCACCGATAAAGTACCGAATATCCGCGGGTAACGTTCTTTTGGCGAACGGACACGTGAATATGTAACGCGTGGGAATGTAACGTGTGAGAATTTAACACGGTGGAATATAATGAATAGGCATTTGACGCTTGGTAATCTAATTTGTGACGATCCTACACGTGGTAATCTAGTGGGTAAGAATCTAACGCTTGTAAATTCACATTTCAAAATTTCAAATTCGACATTTCACACACGTGGTAATTTAATGGGTATTAAAGTAACGCTTAGGATTCTATCGCGCAGGAATTCAACGTATAGGAATTTAACACGTAGGAATCTAACGCGTAGGAGTCTATCGCGTAGGACTCGAACGTGTAGGAATCTAACACGTAAGATTTGACCGTGTAGTAATCTAACGTGTAAGGAAGTAACACGTAGGAATTTAACGCGTAGGACTCTAACACGTAGGTATCTAGCGTGTAGGAATCTAACGTGTAGGAACCTAACACACAGAATTCGAACGTGTAGAAATCTAACCCGTGGTAATCCAACTCATACGAATTTAACTCGCAAAGCTCTTAATTTGCGGCGATGCAACGGATATCGATTGCATAAATTTTAACGCGATATAACGCGAGTCCATCGTATAAGAGCATACACGAATCAGCGCACAAGAATGTTGCTCCAACCACAATACATCGAATGAACTTTCGAATGCACCGGTGTTAAAGGAGGTGCGAGAGTGAGCTGAACTTATCCGTCTTTTGATGGATGGTTATAATGATCGATGATCGATTGGATGAAAAATGGCGATTTTCTTTTTTTCCAAGCATCGCGTTCGATCATCGTTGATCGATCGTCGATCGTCGTCGATGATTGCGCGGCCGCGAATTGCGAGCTGCTCGTTCGACCGATAATATTCCCGCTGGATTATTAAATTATTTCTGTGCCGGCGTACTCGACGAACAAACTCGCGACGAATTTAAACGGTCAGCTCGATGGATCGTTATCGTTAGCCGGCTATCGAGAATTTGCATTCGGTCGTCGCCGCGGAACATTGGCGGGAAACTTTCGGGGAGATTGATCGGTTCGAGTGGCGACAGATGATGGAAACTACGGGCGCAGATGGGGCGCGTGCGAATTTTTCTCCGAGAATAGTTTCACGAGTTTTCGTTCCCGCAATAATTCACGGGGATCCCGTTCGATTATATCGAGCTTCGGTCACTCGATTAAATTATTCATACGTTCCGTTGGACGAAAACGCAATTACCACCGTGTTATGACCAACGCGAAACGAACCGAATATCGATTTACCTATCGAAATCGCTAAACTGTTGCTTCGTAGACCCTTCGGGTCATGGCAATACGTTAGGTAGGACCAGAAATTTTATCACTCGCCATAAATTATGACCAAGTCAATTTTCCTCGAATTCTTCAGTTCTCAAACTTTCAAATTCGCAAATTTACAAACCCTCAATTCCTCAAATTCGTAGGTTTCTAGATAACCAAATCCGCAAGTCCCAAAATCGTAGGTCGCCGGGTACCCAAATCCACAGGTTTCTAAATCCCCAAATCCCCAAATCCCCAAATCTCTAAATCTCTAAATCTCCAAATCTCCAAGATACCTAAATTCTCAAATTCTCAAGTCCTCAATGTCGTCATTCCCCAGGTACCCAAATCCACAGATCTCGAAATCCCCAAACTCCCAAATTCTAAATCCTCAAATTCCCAAACCCTCGAGACCCCAAATTCGCAGGTCTCTAGACTCGCAAATCCTCAGGTCTTCAAGTACTTCAAATTCCGAAATTCTCCAAATCCCCAAACTCCTAAATTCCAAATCCTCAAATTCCCAAACTCTCAAGTCCCCTTAGCACCCCAGATTCCCAAGTCCGCATATCTACACGAAAGCATAGCTCGTGACGAAAGATCTCGCTATATTCCTGACCATCCTGCATCATACAATCTCACAAACATTACATTCTACAAATCCTTCGACAAAACGAACAACAGTTCCCGCTTCAGGACCACCGCTTCGCCGCTTATTTCGCGAAAATCGATTAATATTTCCGAGTTCGTCGGACGAACGATTTCGAAGGGTCGTCAAATGGACGGGCTGCTGGAAGGGTAAGTTGTAGCCGGTAATCGACGAGCGGAAGTTTTCGAGCCTGCGTATAGGAGCCCCGGGGGGTAAATTCGTCCGTGTTACAGCATCGTAGGCCGTGCAGCTGGCAGCCTCTCGTGTTCCCCGTAGAAAATCCGGATCGTAGATTCGTCGCCAGGAGTTTCGAACAGCAATTACGCTGCTAATGGAGGCCCCACGGGAAGATATCCCGACTTCGACGAAGTCCAGAAGCGTTGTACACCCTGTTTCACCGTGACGTGCGGGAAACTTCCGTTTTTCCTTCACGCGCCGACGAGCTGCTATACTTACGCCTCTCTCCTCGCGTGTTCGCGCCGATACGCGCGAACCGTCGATTTACGCGCGTGTTCCACCCTGATTTATGATAGTACGCGACGCAACGTGCCACTTGGATCGTTCATTATCCCCGGGAATAATGGGAATCGATCCTCCGACAACTTCGGAACAAGAAAACCCCTTGTCGGCTCTCTCACGGTGTTCGTTCTTCACTCTCGACGACGAATTTCATCTATTTTCAACCGGTAAATTAAACTCATCGTCGATAATGTCCTCGTTAAACGTTTTTAACGAGGACGTGCTGCTTTCGCGATCGGCGTCGCTCGAGCATGTGTTTCGGTGCTCGATATTTTACCGCGATACCACATTTAATAATCCAGCGATCGAAATGTCATCGAAGTTTATTTATTTGTACTTATTTATCCATTTATTTATATAATAAATATAATTATTTGTATAATACATTATAAAAAAAAAAAAATTTATTATTTCTTAAATTAATTCATTGATAATCAATAAATAATTCATTAAAGAAATCAATAAATGTATATGATTTAAATAGTATTTATATTATTTATGGTATAAATAAATTAATTAATGTATATGCATTTAAATAAATTCATTTATTACAATTGTGTAAATTATATAAATAAATTGTATAAATTATATAAATACTTTATTATAATATAATTTATTAATTTATTAATATAATTTATATTCATATTATTAATTTATTAGTATAATTTATATTCATATTATTAGTTTATTAGTATAATTTACATTTGTATGATTAATTTATTGATAAAATTTATTAATTGTATGAATAAATTTATTTATGTAATATTAAATTTATTCGTAATATATGTATATAATAAGTATTCGTATAATAATCGCGGAATACGAGTTTGCGATTTTATGCGATCGATCGTGTACGATCGTACACGAGGCGGGTTCGTCAACGAGGTTTTACGTATGTAGACGAACACGAAAAATATTATTGCAGGACGATGTGTGTACGGTACGTTGTATATTTTATTTCAGACACGCTCCAAGACGCGGAGAAGGATAAAGAGGAAACTGAGTATATGCTACAAGAGAATGGCAAACCGATGTACGAATACGATTCTTAACAGACGAAACGAGAATTTTGTTGTTAATGTACAGAGAAAAAAAGTATAGCACGAGAGAATATTATACGGGGATTCAGGATTGTTTTGTTGCGAAATCGTTGGAAATAATTAATGAGAAATCCTCTGAGTCAGCCAGAAGAATCGTATAAATTGAACAAGTCTTTTTTTTTGTTTTTATACGTAGCAAATACGCGTTTCTGCGGGGACAGGTGTTCCCGGATCGTTAGCGTTCAAAGATTAAACCGAAAATATTTGCTTTTGATCAAACTATTGTTCCCTTTATTTACGATCCGGCAGCACTTTTCGTTGCATAGTCGATCGCGTACCGCGCGAACATATAGTAAAATAATAACACAATACCGTGACGGGAACGTTCGTGAATGGAAGCTTGATTAAAAATCAATATTGTTTTGTGTCCACAGTGAATTCGTGCCACCGCAAACGAAGGAGGACGATAAACCGGCCCCGACCGAGCCATCCTTACCGCCTGTGCCTTATTTCAAGCTCGTAAGTGCTCTCTCGCGAATATTTACCGGGTGTATGCATAAGGTTTTTCCGTTTTTTTTTTGGTAAAGAAGACACGTAATTTTCAAGGGTGTAGACATTATTATAGATCTTAGAAAGTTTAGAATATCGAAGGTTCAACATAACAGCAATAAAAGACCAAGGAACTTCGTTTAATGATTTTGCCAATTACTGTTGAGCTTGAGTTGGGTCATCGTTCAATAACTCCTACGATTGCTCGTCTTCGCACTTATGTGGTCTACCAGAGCGTTCACTGTCTTTTACAATTAAATCGCCACTTTTAAATTATCGAAACCGTGTCTCGCATGTTCTAATCGATGGAGCGTGTTCACCGTATGTTTCTACCAGCAATCGATGAATTTCAACAGCCTTTTCCTTTTGATGGAATAAGAAAAGCAACGCGTGTCGCAAGTGTTCTTTTTCGGGCAGAAAATTCGGCATGATCATTGAACGATAAAACAAAGACACTAGATTTTGGCGGACTCAACTTGTACGTGCTTGTCGTTTAATGTCGGACGAACATAATGACGTATGATTGGAATTAATACGCTGCGTACTTTTCGCTCAAGCCATCTCTTAGTTCAACCGGAAAAAACTTATGCATACACCTGGTATACAACTCACGCACGTAGAAAGTTTACAAAACGAACGGTTTCCCGTCGATCGATCGATCGATCGAAAATCCCAAATTCCAAATGTCCCAATTCCCCAAAATCGCAAATTCTGATTCCTCCAGCCCCCAGATTCCCAAATCCTCAGGTCTCCAAGTACTCCAAATTCCCGAAATTCTTAAAACTTCAAATCCGCAAATTCACTAACCCCTAAATCCCCAAACTCCTAGGTCTGCAGTCCTCCACCTCCTCGTGTCTCCAAGTGTCCAAATCTGTGAACTACCAACCTCACAGCCTAACGCGTTGTGAATTCCAAAAATTGTACGATCCAACGACCAAGTCCGTGGTAAGACAGTTGCAACTGCATGAAATCGCAACGAGTGTTATAGCTGCATGAAATCGCAACGAAAAATCGCCGTTTCGATCATGTTCGCAGTTTCGATTTGCAACATGCGGGGAGCTGATGTTGGTCATCGGTGGCCTGATCATGGGAACATTGACGGGCCTCTGCATCCCGATCTCGACCATCCAATACGGAGAATTCACCACGTTGCTGGTGGATCGCAACATGGACAATCAAACGAGTACGCCGACACTAATCCTGAAGTGGTTCGGTGGTGGAAAGGTCTTGTAAGTCTTCGCGCAACTAGACACGCCTTCTGAATCTCGTATTTTTAGAACCTGCCTGGGGTGAGCTTTTCCTTTGGGCGTGTTTTGTGTGTTTGTGGGAAAGAAAAAAAAGATGAAATAGATCGGTCAAGCTAATATAACGTTGTCCGGTTCAATTTGGACCGTGATCAAATTGATTGAGTCGAGGGAACCTATAATTTGATGAAAAAGAATGATTAGGGATGTTTAAATATAACCCTGTTTGACTTGTTCCTCTTTTATCATTTATAACGCGTACGAGGTTTGTTTGGTAATTCTATAACGATGTGTTATTACAATTAACACGTTAATTACCAAGGACATTACATTTGACCACCATAAATTTGATGTAGACAAATAACCAAGAACGATTCCAACTTACGTTGATGTTATGTTAATGTTATGTTAACGTTAGGTATCACATCGAAGAATTAAATAATCATTCTAATTGCAAACTGAACATTTCATTGTTCCGATCCTTTTCAAAAGTTCGTGCAAATCAAAAAAAATTGTTCATAAATGAGTTTGTTAATGAAATCAACAAGGTCGGTACGTCGTTCAAATAAATTACAAACCTGAAAATGTAGATTTAATGTAATTCATCAAAGTTACACGAGTGTGTGGAGGATCAACGTATTTGATAAGAGGATACATAGGATTAAATGGGATACTGTTAGGTCGTTGCATAAGTACAGTTTGTTAATCTGTTTGTACACAGACGTACAAGAAAGCCTTACCAATAATCCTTCGTAATAAATTTCTTCGTAGAATTTCGACGTTGCCTCGTAATTCAAGGAATAGCTAATTGAACGACTATCTATTTAGGTCGCAATTATATTCCATTAATTTGTACAATTTTTTGAGCTTTTCGAGGTTCAATATCTTTCAACGTTGAAGATGAATTTAATATAACAATTTGCAATCACTCTCGACGCAGGGGACCTAACGTATCGTACGAAGATAGGATGATTGCGCTTTACGACGACTCGGTGGCCTTTGGCATATCTTCTGCGGCGCTGTCCTGCTTCCAATTTGTCTTCGCCGTGTTCACGGTCGACTTGTTAAACATCGCAGCTTCCAGACAAATCGTCCGAGTGCGCAAAATGTTCCTGCGATCCGTTCTCAGGCAAGACATGACATGGTACGACATCAACACGTCGACCAACTTCGCCAGCAGGATCACAGAGTGAGTATACGCAGATTTCGATCTTTAACAAATTACTTCGTCGCCCATCATTCCAGCATCCATCAAATCAATGGATTTTCGATAAAATGTACTGCCACAATGCAGGATGCTTAACAAATTTTCAATCGTATATAGCGAACAAGTGAAAAAATATGTATACATTCAATCTATTTTCTTTTGCGAATTTTTGTGGTTATCCTAACATACGGTCAAAACGGATAAATAATGATAATACAAAACAGATTTCATGTGTAAAATTCGAAAAATTTTGTATTCGAAAAAGACCCGAAGAAGATATTTGACAATTTTTTATGATTTCACCAAGTAAAATGCGAATACCAAATACCATTTGAATTTGAGAAACAAATTATCGAATATGCGGTCTCGGCGTGAAACCGATGAGCGCGAAAGGGTTAAACGGAGCACGTGAGTAGCTCGAGCAGCTATAGCGTTCTCGATCGAGGGATATACATCTACTCGAGCGATCGTACTTTGTCACGGTGATCCACCCCGAAGAGGAATATCGTATCTTCGATCTGGAAGTCCGTGAACGGATGTAAACGCGTCGGGGTGAGTCCTGGCCCTGAGAAGGGACGAACAAAGTTCAGGAAACGAGATCCTCTCATCAACAGGTGGCCGTTCTCGCGAAACTCCCTATCCTTGCTCGATACAATGTCTCACTCCGTTTGCGGTCGTGTAATTAGCGGCAAGTCAACGGGAATGTCCGTAACATGCTAATTAACAGCGTCGTGGAACGAGACGCCAGAAAATTCTGACGGACGGGTTGCGCGATCAATTTTATTTCGGGACGAATCTCTAGAGAATAATGCACCGACGTTGCACAAATGTTCCGCGCCGATTGCGACACGAGTTGTGTACGCCATCTTCCCGGCCGGAAGCGTTCATAGTACGTGGGAATTTTGGGAAATTATGGGAAATAAGAGATTCTGGGAATTTTGGAATTTGGGGTTTTGGGAATTTAGGATTTTGGGAATTTGGGAATTTGGGAATTTGGGGTTTTGGGAATTAGGGAATTAGGAATTTGGAGAATTGAAAATTTGGGAATTGGGGATTCGGAGAATTGGGAATTGGGGAATTGGGAATTTGGGCAATTGGGAATTTGGGGAATTGGGAATTTGGGGAATTAGGAATTTGGGAAAGGGGGGAATTTGGGGAATTGTGAATTTGGAATTTTGGGGAATTGGGAATTCGAAGAATTAGGAATTTAGGGAACTGCGAATTTGGAGAATTGAGAATTTGGGGAATTGCGTATGCACACGTTTTGGGTATATGAAAGCAACTTCGAGGTGCATGTAAGTACCTTGTTCGAACGAGATGCACTCGAAGAAACTTTGTCGTTGGGAGATGATAAGTGTAGTGACCCCTCGAGGGGTCACTGCCACCCAACGATACACGATGCAGACACGGCTGGTTGATCGGATCAACGGGAACATTTTCTGATTCATCTGTTTTTCGCGGAACATCGGCGTCGGGATGGTTGGCGGGCTCGTTGCCATTTCGTTGAAGGTGATTTACCGCATACGCAGTTAGCGCGTAAGTTCACGGGTTTGCTTCTATCGAAAGTTGTCGCCGACGAAAATAACACGGGCATCGGGCAACCATTCAGAGAATTAATTAAAGTCTTATCTCACGCGGTGGGTCACCTTGAAAGCACCTGCGGTTCCAACGATCAGGCTATTATCTTTGCGATGTAACAAACCGACGTTTATATTGAACGAAATCTAATTACCAAGGTGCCCTCTTTGGTAATTTTAAGCTCAAGGAGGATATATTTCATCTAACTGTGGTAGTCCTCTCCGACGACAGTGCCGTAATTTGATGGGGCACATGTGTCTTTCGTTTAACACGTTCGTCATCGGTGGATTACTTCTAATTCAAAATATTATATCAGGTCTATGGAAAGTTCTGTCCGTTTATGAAGACGAAGAAAATGATGCAGTTTCTAATGCATTTTATGATCTAACCCAAATAGTTTGTCGAGCCGAGTTAAGCTTCTCCTCGATCTCCATCAGTAGTCGTCAACAAAAATGGCCGCCCAGAGTGTGTCTTATTGCTAAGATCGAAATCACTTGCCCCAAATTTTTTTAACCATCTTCATCTCGTTCTATGCGAAACAGCATCTTCGAAAAAAATTTCTAACAATCTTCTATATACTTTACAATGACGAGATATACACGTGATGAACTCGCACTTCAAACATAGTAAACCGTGTTTATATTTTTAATATAATTGAATGTTCAATTTCAGTCTAATTGTAATTTACACAGTCGAGAATCGCTAAATGCAAACCAGCCTTGATATTCAAGCTTTCTTTAGCCACCTTGTTGTAGCAATGAATAGTTCTTCGTGTCTGATGCATTTGTCGAATAAATCGTAGTTAAACTCGAAACGAAACTATGGGACAGACTTTCTGATAGATCTAATATATAAAAAATCTAATTTTAGTCGAAAGATTAGAATGAATCAAGTGTTCAAGGGATAAATTCGCGACACAATAGATGCTGAACAACGTTGACTAAATATTCGTAATTTTCCCACTTTTACAGGGACCTGGACAAAATGAAGGACGGTATCGGTGAGAAACTCGGCGTGTTCACCTACTTGATGGTCTCGTTCATCTCGTCGATCATCATATCGTTCGTTTACGGTTGGAAATTAACGCTGGTGGTGTTAAGTTGTGCACCGATCATCGTGATCGCCACTGCGGTGGTGGCGAAAGTACAATCCTCGTTGACTGCCCAAGAGTTGTCCGCGTACGGCCAGGCCGGAAGCGTGGCCGAGGAGGTGCTAGGTGCAATTAGGACAGTGATAGCGTTCAACGGCGAACAGAAGGAGGTGGACAGATACGCCGAGAAGCTTGTTCCAGCCGAGAAGACAGGAATAAGACGCGGGATGTGGTCCGGAGTTGGAGGAGGCGTGATGTGGTTCATCATATACATCAGCTACGCCATAGCTTTCTGGTACGTTTCTATCGTATATAATAAACGGCGGATGTTTACGCATTTATAATATATATATCGTGGTCCGAAAATTATGCACGTGTTATGTATATTCGGCAGCAGTCGTATAACTTTCGGGGCGGTCTATAAATTACATAAGTTACTTCGTAGACCTGGATGTATCATATATATTCATAAACGCAGCGAGACATTACGGGCGATCATTTATTCCGAGCTTCTTAAGAATTCCAAGAATAAATTAACTACGAACGAAATAAGACTCGAAGCTGTCCGAGACCTTGTATTACACGAGAAACACCGTTTGAATTTCCGTTCTTTGTAAGCGAAATTCGCTGCTTCTGTAATTCCGAGGAGACCATTAATCATTCGAGGGAAGCCCGTGGTAGTAACAAGTAACTTCAATTACACGAGATCAGAAAAAGTGAGCTGATTGGATCGATTTCGAGCACGGTGTACGACAGACGGTTTCGTCCCTGTAATTTCTCGCGTGTTTCAAAAGAAACGAGACGCTGATAAAATGTATCGAGCGCCTTGATCGATAATCGCTTTGATGAATCGGTCGGATTAAATTAGAAAGTGATTCCCGGAACGATTCCGATTGCTCGTATTTTCGAACGCGGATAAACAAGCAAAAGTTTATTTATATAAACGACTAGATCGACAGATAAGGTAGAGATTGCCGTTCCTGCAGCTTTTCGTCCACTCGACGCTTGTTTACCCAGAAGGTCTTTCCAGAAATATGTTAGTCGATAGATTCGTAGACGTTAGGGTTGTATCTCTAGAGCAAATGCTTTCGACGAGAGCAAACACCCATGAGCGGGGTAGAAAAACGGGTCAACCATGTTGCTTTTACATTGTGCCAGCGATGTTTCGAGCAAAAGCTGTTTGGTTTAAAACGGAGACGTAGCGTGGCGCGAGGTCTTTGTTTGCCGTTGAAAGTGGCGACCTTCAATGTTCTTCTTTCGCTCGATGTGTAAACGATCTTCAACGTTGTTTCCTGTTTTCTAAAATGTTCGCCATGCCGCTTTTTCTTTTACGGGTAGAAATGGACGAAAACAAGGTACGGACATTCGAACAGCCAAAGTCCAGTTTCACTCTGGAATTACGTTTTGAATTATACTAATCCACGTTCGTTTTATCGCACGGCTTGTAAATTTATTTGTCACGTACTAGCATAAGTTAAAGAACATCGAAATAAAAAACTTCAACTAACTTGCTTCCACGTTTGCTCTCAACAGGTACGGTGTCCAGCTGATTCTGGAAGACAGACCAAAGGAGGTGAAAGAATACACGCCGGCCGTATTGGTGATAGTATTTTTCGGTGTGTTGGCCGGTGCACAGAACATGGGCCTAACGTCGCCGCATCTCGAGGCGTTCGCTGTTGCCAGGGGATCGGCAGCGGCCATCTTTAAGGTGCTCGATCGCGTGCCAGCGATCGACAGTTTGGGCAAAGAAGGCCAGAGACTATCATCCGTCACCGGGGAGATCGAGTTCAAGAACGTGCATTTCCAGTATCCAGCCAGGAAGGACGTGAAGGTGCTTCAAGGCTTAAATCTGAAGATCAATCGCGGGGAGACTGTGGCCCTCGTCGGCGGGTCAGGCTGCGGAAAGTCGACCTGTCTGCAGCTCATTCAACGTCTCTACGATCCGCTTAAAGGACAGGTAAGCAAAAAGAACGCTCGACTTTTTTCTATTCCACATCACCCTTCGATTCTCTGTAATTTTCGGTCTTCTTTAACCCTTTGCACTCGAGCGACGACTCACATACGTCATTTGACTTGATGCAATTGTCGGATTGCGAACAGAGACAATTAACAACACTGTTTTAAACACTAGATCTAAAGAACCCGGCAAAATGTCTCAAAAAGAATCTGACCAAAAATTAAAAATCAATTCCTTTATCAAAAAAAAAGTTGTAACATTTTTTTTCGAGTGCAAAGAGTTCATCTATTTAGCTGTTCGAACATTCATTACCCAGATTAATCACTGGGTGTACCAATGACTAAATGGCCTAATCAGCGGATGGAATAACTTGCAAGTAAGCTAAGTATCAGACTATATCCTCAAGGAATTAATTTCTGGTTGAGCTACTTTCTGGGTACTCTAACCTCCGAGTTGACAAATCCTTGGATGAACTAATCTCTGTAGAGTCTAACCTCTGTTTCGGCTACCTTCCAGCTAGTTAAAATGTTGGCTAATATTTGAGTCGATGATCAAATGCGCTAACCTCGAAAAGGCTAAACTCTAGATGGTTTATCCTCCAGGTGGATTAACCTTCGAGTAGGCTAATCCGTGCGATTAACCCCGAGTGGCCTAACCCGAAAAGTAAATAGGGGGCTCCTCCTTATACCCTCGTAGTTAAATAAAGTCAACATCGCATCAGGAGGATAGGCTCTCTTGCCTCCATCGATCTCTATAACACTCTATCGATCAGTCTCTACTTTCATACAATCGGTGTACCTTCATACTTGATAATCAAAATTATAATGCTTGCTCTACTTCAATCGCGAGACTCGCAAGCAATCATCCGGGACACTTAATGAGTTAATATTTACAACGTTCGCGATGTTTGCTCAGGCGGCATAGTAGTTGCTAGGGGACGTTGCAATGAATTTCCGAAACGATGGTCGTAAGTTCGCCGCTCCAATTTGTTTGTTTGCCGAGCGTGGAGCAATTTATTGCAACGTAAGACCCGAGCTGTATTTTTGTACAGATGTTGCGTAACGAGCTCGGTTAATAACCGTCGAGTCATGAATATCCCGACGACGTTTTTGTTTTCGGCGAAATTACGGCAGCTGTACGGACCGTTACGACTTTATCGCCGGGACGTCAAAATTCGGAGTTCGAGTCGGGAAAAAACGGCGTAAAAGGGGTCTTGGAAGTTCGCGAATCGGATTCGACGATCCCGAAGAAAGAAGGGATCGTATTCGAAATTGGTTCGAACACTTCGACGAACAAATAGATTCTTAAAGGGAAGAATTTCGATCGATATCGATGCGGCAACGACGTGGAAAACGTAAATACCGCGGTTGAAGGGCTCGCGGAGAACCTGGTCTGAAATCAGTATGCCAAATATATGACGTAATATTTTTGGCGGGGCAACTGCGACGGATGCAGAGGCAGGAGAATCGTAAAACTTTTACTACCGAGAAAACTCCGGCCGGCACTGTATCCCAGTGAGAAACGCTTCAAACTTGTTCCGTGAAATTCGCGTCCCTGCTGCAGCTACAGATGCAATAATGGAATATTCACGACAGGGTTATTGTTAACTCCGAACACGATAAATAACTTCCTCGGAAATTTAGGGGAGATTTCCACCGACAGCACGAATTGTTCTTTTCGTTATCGCTGAACCTCTGTTTTATATCGAACCACCGATTTCGAAACGTAACAAATCCATCATTATGTATAGGTTAGCATGGGATATGTGGGATAGGATAGGGAAGGGTGCAATTGTAGGGTGTGAGTTAACCCTTTGCACTCGAAAGTATTTTCATCGTTGGCGAACAGCTACTGTAAAACTTTCTAGTTGAGAAGTTTGGTGAACTTTTTTGAAATTATTATTTGTTTATTGTTAATCGCTAATATTGTCGGATAATGACCCTTACAACTAACAGTGACCGACAGTCTAACTCTGAACTGAATGTTCAATTTAAGCGTAATTATAATTTGCAGAGTCGAGGATCGATAAAGCAGTCTTGATATTCAAACTTTCCTTAATTACCTTAATATTGCTGCTCTTAAATCGTAGCACACGGGGTTAAACTTGAAACGAACAGGAACGATCGCACGAAGCATCGGGCACAAAATGGCCGATCGTTACAACAAACAGAGAATCTAACGATCTCGCGGTGAACCCGTGCAGTTCGGGTTGTCGTACAATCGGAGCGAAGAATTTCAACGAAATCGTGTGTGCTCTTTTTGTTCGAACAGGTTTTATTGGACGGCGTGGACGTGTCGAAGCTGAACGTTCAGTGGTTGCGCTCGTACATAGGCGTGGTCGGACAGGAGCCAGTGCTCTTTGACACAACGATACGGGAGAACATCCGGTACGGAAATGACAGCATTACCGAGGAGGAGATGATCAAAGCCTCGAAGGAAGCGAACGCTCATGACTTCATCAGCAAACTGCCCGAGGTGAGTGGACGAACCTTTCTGCCATTCTGTTCGCGTCTTCTCCAGCCGGAATTTCGGTCTTCCCTTTTCCCGACGACGACAGACGGGCCATCCCCGATTGATTCGGTCACTTTTCAACGGAGGACATCTCCTCGGTTGCGCGCGCGCGCGAGCGTGCGACGCGGCTCGAAAATTTACCCTGATCCCGCGAGCTCCTTTTTCCGTACCGATGAATCATAGAATCCCTCGCTATTCCCCCGCACAAAGGAATGTCTAATTAAAATCGTGCCCGCGAACCGTGAACACGCTTTGAATTTCAATCTCGTTCTACAGGCGTATCTCGCGGGCGTAGCTACACAGTTCCTCACGACGGTAACCGGGTCCCCCCTCTCGACGACTCTATCCCGCCTGCGAGTGATTTCTAAAGAAATTTTTAATACGATAACGGCGTTTAATAGTTTACGCGATTCGCTTTTGTCTACCCGCTCGCTCCGGCGGTCTTCGAATTATGAACCTTTCAGAGGATACCCGCGGGATCAAAAGAAAACACGCGTACCCGCGATCTTGTTATTTTTTTCGAAAAATCCAATCATCTTGTTTATACGCGTGCTTCGCCATTTGACAGGGCAGCTTTCGAGGAATTTAATACAATTTCAGTGCACGAAGATACACGCTACGTTTCTCTGTTCTTCTTCATTTCGAGACATTGTCACGTTTTCGATTATCGTGTGACATCGAGAACTGTATAAGAATCATCACGCCGCAAATAACCTCAGTAAACTCCAATCCATCTAGCCTCTTTCATCCGATATTTAGCTTGTTCTTTTTACGCATCAACTTCAGTAATGCATCCTCAAACCTTTAGTCAGGTACCTTCATCCTTATACATATAGGTATGTGTCATTATGTATGTACCAGCATTTTCAACAATAGCTCAGACAATAAATTATAAAGTCTTTCAACAAACGTTGTACTCGATTCTTGTTACCGGGAATCCAACACGATATTTCGACGCAACGTCGAGAAGTTATGTCGCGATATCCATGATAATTTATCTCCGTAATCGTTCGGATGTTCACGCGGAACATACGCTAAACCACGAGAGGATCGGCCGGTTGGCAACGCGTTAACAATAGTCTCAGGTGTGAGCGACGATCCGCGGAACACGCGTGCAAACAGGCGATAAAACAGCCGTTAAACCGGTGCCCGGGCAAATAACACTATCCCAGATTACGGTTGTGTCAACGATTAGCCGTTTATTACCGAATTATCGGTAGCCGAATACGACGCTTTCGCGCTTGTCTCCCCGTGGATACGATCGTGTTTAGGCTGTTTGTTTCGTGTCGCGTTTAGGGCCGCAACGATCCGCGGAAACAAGCGAACCCGACATTTTCCGCTTTATGGAAAACACCAGACGGTTTATTTTACGGGACGACGGATCGATCGTCGCGCGTTATGTCGGCTCATCGAACGTTACGCGTCAGTGTCAGTTGATAAAATGTTGTGTCAGAAACACGCGAGAATGCTTCTTCAAAATGTATACACCTACCATTGGCGTGGGCGGAATTTTTTTCTCTTGATTCGGGGGTTTGTGACTTTTGTGGATTTCGGATTTTCAGAATTTGGACCATTTCGATGTCCATTTTCCGATTTCCATTTTCAATCCCAAACAATGGTGATTTTAGATAAACGAGTCTGGTATCGCTGTATCAAATATGAGCTACCTTATTGTTGGCAAAATGTAATAGTTGAATTTTGACAACCGTTCACCAAGCACTAAACCACTCTGTTACAGCGAATGCCACGCGAAGTGCTGTTCCTCGTAAATTTATTAAATCTCGACGTGGTGCATGTGCGCTGCAGGCGCGTCACGTCGTTTCTCCGTTAATGAAATAATCGTTACTTCAAACCGCAGAGACCTCGATGGCCTCTTGCAGCTCGTACACTAATCGAACTGGCAAATGGCGCCGATGCTCCCCTCCTCTCGATAATTATCAACAAATGCTACCGCTGGCTCAATTTCCGCTCGTGATTATTTTCTACGATTTACCCCTCTCTCCGACTATCCGCCAACGTCGAACATACATTTCTCTTAACCCACACACCTCGAACCTGCATAGCCTATCGAACATCCTTCGTTCATGTTGTGTATTAAATTCGACTACTTGAGTACCCTTAAATTTGAGTACTTTTAAGTACTAACCCTTTGTACTCGAAACGTGACTCATACTCAACACTTTGTTCAATAAAGCAACTTAGGGCGGGTATTTTTTAACTAAATCTACATTGTTGTAGATTACACATATGATTGTATACATATATGATGGATACACATATGATGTATACATATATGATGGATACACAATAAACACAATGAGACAGTAAATAGGGACAGTTAATAAAGCGGTTAACTTCGAAAGAAATCATCAAACTTTTCAATTAAAATATTTTTTAGTTGTTATCTGTTACCGGTGTCTTCTTTAAGTTGCATCGGGAGCCAAAACATTGTATATCACGTAAGAATCGCGTGTTCTAGGCCTACGACAGTCCCGTGGGAGAGAGAGGGTCGCAATTGTCTGGTGGACAGAAGCAAAGGATCGCGATCGCCCGTGCCCTAGTTAGGAGACCCGCCATACTTTTGTTGGACGAGGCTACGTCAGCTTTGGATCTGCACAGCGAGGCGACGGTACAAAGGGCTCTGGACGCTGCCGCAAAGGGCAGAACCACCATCGTTGTCACCCACAGATTATCGACCATCACCAACGCCGACAGGATAGTATTCATCAAAGATGGACAGGTGGTCGAACAGGGCACCCACGAGGAGTTGCTCGCCCTGAAGCAACATTATTACGGCCTGGTCTCCGCTGACGCCAGCGCAACTGCCAGAGGTAATCGAATTGTCACTCGTTTCGCTCGTTAACTATGTTTCGCGTTTTCGTTTCGATTTTGTGCCTTTCTTTGCACCGTCCATTCTTTCATACTTCACGGTCATAACGCAATATGGACGGAGAAGTGCATTTCCGTCGCGTACGTTCTCGAAAGCTCACAAAATCGAATAGTGTACTGACGCACACGTCTTTCCACCTAACCAGCTAAAGCAACCGCATCGGCGGCAAAGACAGTCACGGCAGCCATACCGAAACAACCGAAGCCGCCATTGAAGAGACAATTCTCCACTCTGTCGATGCACTCTCATCGTTTGTCTTTGGCGGGAGCGTCCGAAAGCTCGGCGAATCAGTTGGAGGAGAACGAGAAACCGTACAACGCGCCGATGATGAGGATATTTGGCCTCAACAAACCTGAATGGCCTTATAATATAATCGGTTAGTACACGATTCTGTTACCAACATCCAATGCCTGTCAAATTATCAATGGCCGTACTTGAAGGGAATGTTTCCAACGTTTCCTTAAGGGTTGGGCACTCCACATTGTGTAACGTAAGACTTAACCCATTCGCTGCTGGTCAAATTTGGCACCTTGGGTGCCACCCTAAAACACTTTCAATTGTAGGAAGTAACTTTATTTTCGATAAATTTTACAGACAATTTTCACGATATTCAACCCTTGTTTATTCGAAAAGATTTAATGTATCCGTCATAATTTTTTATACTGTGTCACGTTAAATGGTTCAGCAAAAATTAGTTTGTTCATATACCGCTTCCACCTTCAGCTTCAATTTGATCACGTGGTTCATAAACCACACCCGCGGTTAAAGGGTTAAGACGAGTCCGAATGTTCGTGTTTCAGGATGTCTGGCAGCGGCCATGGTAGGCGCATCGTTCCCAGCGTTCGCTGTCCTGTTCGGTGAAGTGTACTACGTGTTGGGTCTTCAGGACGCTGACGAAGTGCGTCGCGAGACGGTCAACTTCTCGATCCTGTTCCTGGTGGTGGGCGTGGTGACCGGCGTGGGTACTTTCCTGCAGATGTACATGTTCGGTTTGGCCGGTGTGCGTATGACCACGAGGATCAGGAGGATGACGTTCGCCGCGATGCTGAGGCAGGAGATGGGCTGGTACGACGAGGACACGAACAGCGTGGGTGCACTGTGCGCCAGATTGTCGTCGGACGCCGGTGCCGTTCAGGGTGCCACGGGTACCCGTATCGGTGCGATCCTGCAGGCGTTGTCCACGTTGGTCCTCGGCATCGGCCTGTCCATGTATTACACCTGGAAGATGACGCTGGTGTCCGTCGTCTCGATACCGTTGGTGCTGGGCGCGGTGTTCTTCGAGGCCAGGGTGATGAGCGGCCAGGGTTTGCAGGAGAAGAAGAAGATGGAGGCGGCTACTAGGATAGCCATCGAAGCCATATCGAACATACGCACCGTGGCCAGTCTGGGCAAAGAGGAGGCCTTTTTGCAACGCTACTGCGTGGAGCTGGATCACGTGGCTCAGGCTACCAGGATCAGAAACAGGCTTAGGGGATTGGTGTTCTCTTGCGGGCAGACCACGCCGTTCTTCGGCTACGCTTTGAGCCTTTATTACGGTGGCGCTCTTGTGGCCACGGAAGGTTTGAGCTATCAGGACGTGATCAAGGTGTCCGAGGCGTTGATCTTCGGCTCCTGGATGTTGGGACAGGCCCTGGCCTTCGCGCCCAACTTCAACACCGCGAAGATCTCGGCCGGAAGGATATTCAAACTGCTGGACAGGGTTCCGGAGATCGCCTCGCCGCCGGGGTCGGAAGATAAAGATCTGGATTGGGTGAGTGATCGATTTTCGTGCGATTAAGCGGCCTCGAGTTGATGTCCGTGGAATTATCGCGCATAATCGAACCGTTTATCGATCGACGGGATTTATTTTGTCCCGGTTGAACAATATCGTTCGTACTCGAGATTGTCCTAATTGTTTAGCCGGTCGCCGAATTTATGACGCGCTGCCAGCTAAGCCTCGGGCTGTACGCGTTAATTACGTTGAAAACGGAGGAGGCTGTATTTGATCGAGACTACGGCTATCCCTCTGCAATTTCAAACCATTTGATGGAACCGTACGAGCGAACGACGTTCTCGACTATGCGAACGTCGCAGTTTGATACGATTCGCGTGTAAATGTCCGTAGATTGTTCGACGATCGATTTTCTGGACGATCGTGCACGGTAGTAAACGGACATCCGTAAACGTTTGCGTTTAAAAAGCTTAGACAGCGACCGTTCGCTGACGATCCGTGCATTTACGCTTCATACAGGGTGTCACAATTTAAGTTCTCGTTGTAGAAAATCTCGAAGACGAATGACTTAAGCATAACAAACTGACACGTATTCTTTAATATTTCGATTTGGGAGTCAAATGGCATTACTGATTTTTTAATGCTCTTTTTATCATAAATCCAAATTTTTTATTTCGTTATTTTATGTGAAAACATGCACGTCTTTTGTTCGATACATTTTATTCTGGGTTCAATATTTCTTAAGATATTTATCGAAACGTCTTTTAAAGATCTTGTCAAGAATGCAACATATAGTTAGATAGTAAAAATCCTAGTAAATAGAACGCAATAGATAGAGAGAAAGGAATGAATATCGTTTTAGTCACATAGAAATCATCGTTAGTCAAATAGAAAGTACTCGAGCAAGTTAGTCAAGCAGGATAGCAAACACGTAGTTAAAAGGGATAATTAGATAGTTCGAAGTCCCATTTGGAAACCACGCATCTAACACCGAGTGGTACTACTTTGAATAATCCCAAATGTCTGAACGTATGATTGCAGAAAGCGGATGGCCTGATACAGTTCTCGAAAGTCGAGTTCCACTACCCGACGCGACCAGAGATGCAGATTCTTCAGGGTCTGAATCTGATTGTGAAGCCGGGTCAAATGGTGGCGTTGGTCGGCCAAAGCGGCTGCGGCAAGTCCACCTGTATCCAACTATTGCAACGATTGTACGATCCGCTCTCGGGAACGGTGACCCTGGACCGTCGTGATATCTCGTCGGTCTCGTTGCGCAATCTCAGGTCGCAGCTGGGTGTGGTCGGTCAGGAACCGGTGCTGTTCGACAGGACGATCGCGGAGAACGTCGCCTACGGCGACAATTCTCGTATCGTCACGATGGACGAGGTCATCGAGGCCGCCAAGAAGTCGAACATCCACAGCTTCGTCAGCTCTCTACCATTAGTGAGTATCCGTACCGTGGAACCGATCGATTCGTCAAGTCAAAACGATACGGATGTGTAAGGTAGTTGTTCATGGTATTGTTACAGGGGTACGATACTAGGTTAGGATCTAAGGGTACGCAATTGTCCGGAGGACAAAAGCAACGTATAGCGATAGCTCGAGCTTTGGTGAGGAATCCTCGTGTTCTGCTGCTGGACGAGGCCACATCTGCTCTCGACACTCAGAGTGAACAGGTAAGACACTGTCAACTGATTATACTGTTGTTCGCTGTCAAATGATTATAGCTTTTATGCACTGTCAAATGACTATAGCTGGCATTCATTATTAAATGATTATCGTTGTTATACACTGTTAAATGATTATCACTTTTATTCACCGTCAACTTATCGCTGTAGTCACTGTCAAATGATTATTGCTGTTATTCACTGTCAAATTAGTATCACTGTTATTCACTGTCAAATGACTATAGCTGGCATTCTTTGTTAAATGATTATCGTTGTTATTCACTATTAAATGATTGTCACTGTTATACGTTGTCAACTGTATATTGCTGTTGTTCATTGGCTAATGATTATCGCTGTTATTCATTGTCAAGTGGTATTCGCTGCTGATTCATAATTTATTGCGAACAAATTCGGCACACCTCTTAACAAGATCTTGAATATTCATTTCACGTACACGCCGACAATGTACGTGTTGTTATACAAATCCTATGTTGTTCATAATGCGGACGATCTCACGGTCGCGAGGATCTTTTTGTTCGGCGCGAGCTATTATTTTGGCGAATGGCTCGAAAAATGTCCTCCGAGCGTCCGCGAGTGTCGTCAAGAGGGTTGCGAGAAGCCTGCGCCACAAAAATGGACGGTGGAATCAGCGTGAAGTGGTCGGGACGAGCATTCAGAGATATAATATTCGACGGAAAGCAACGGCGTTGCTTTTTTTTTCTTTTTCCGTCGCGGCGAAATAAAAAATGGCCAGCCGCCTTTGAAGGCAGCGCCGAAGAACCGCGAGGAATTCTCGCGGCGACAAAAGCCGCGCATTTTCGCTCGTCCACCGCATTGTGTCGCGATGTTCCCGTCCAATTAAAAACGGCTACGTAATGTCCGCTCGTATTTAGGATCGTTTCACTGTGGGGCGATAATAGCATCGGGGAAAAGTTAAAACGGTATTCAATCGAAAGTTCAGCTGGGAGTCAACGCTCGTTATTGCACTCGCGAGAGTTCGAACGGTCAATCGATTTAATGACCTTCGGCTCGAACGTCGCGACAATACCCCCGACATCGATTTTGTTCTCGATTCGAGGTGCGTTTAACTGCGGAATTTAGTTTTAAATGATCTCCACGGGGCGCGAAGATAAAATCCTGCGATGACGAGTATACGTGTCGAACTGGGCAGATGGTCCTGTTATAAATTTTACGAGAAACGACGAAGAATTACATTTTTATTTGACAGAAATATCAACCATTCGTTGCTGAATTCGTTATTCTTACCGAAAGCCTGAAAATTGTCAAAAAATAATAAAACACTTGTACGAGAAAAATTGAAGGAGAAAAATAATTTTAAGAATTTCGATTTATTTAGATTCGTTTCCAAGTACGTTCTTAAAAACAAATCTTGAAAATTGTCAAAAAATAATGCGATACATAAACAATAAAAATTACAGAAAGAAAAAATTTCAATTTATCTAGACATAATATTTTTCATTCGTTTACACCAATATCTTGACTCCTTACGTTTAATATTTTTTGAACAGACGGCACATTCGTTGTATCATTTAAATATGTCCAATCGTTCGACTGTTTCCTATCGAATTGCAGAATACATCGAACCGATTGAAACGCTGTGCGACAGTTATGAAATCGATTTCGAAATCGTAGGAAAATTCTACGAAACGAACGGAGAACGAGTTTGCGGTTTAATGATTAACGACACGAAAGCGGGCCGACGACATTTACCCAATCTTCGATGCAAAAAGCTTTTCCCCTCCCGTTTCGTGGGTGCACTTTCGTGACACAACGAACAGATTACGCAAAAATATTTTACAACCGTGGACGATGAATATTAGGACGGTCGTACGTTCGTAACATTCGTTCGACGATGTAAAGCAGAAGCGATGTAAAGTAATGTTGCGGGCACGGCCCGGCCTGATGAATATTAATGGATCCTGATGGATTTTAATGAATAACACGTGCAAAAAACGCGAACCGAGGCCGACGAAAAAAGATATCGCGCTACTTGCTTCTATAGTACATTACATAACAGAAAGGGACATGCTTTATATGGTAAATTTTCCTCGAAATTAAAATTCATACGTGTTTGCACGGACGGATCTCGACCGCGTGCTAATATATCGCATTACCAGTGAAATCGTATCTTCTTTGTCACCGCCGCACGTACATGAGATACCTCTTTTGATCAAACGTAGAAAATCCAGGAAACGTCGAAACCGTTTCGGCTGGCCAGTTTTTCCATCCACCTCTTTTCGCCCGTGCATGAAATTCCGTGAAACACGAACCATTTGGAATCATGGCGTCGGTATAACTATCCTCGTTCCCCAACCTGCAGTACGAGAATCCATTATTATAGCCGCGACAAGATGGCCATTGGACATCGACGACAATAGGAAACGACGATAGTGTTACCTATGCAAACAATTTGATAAAGTGTGTGATGCTACCGACGAAGGTTAAAATATCAATTAGTTAGTTATCGATAATAAAATAGGGTATACAAAGGGACTGTCGTGTTTTCTATGCTAATAAAATTAGGAAAACTACATATTTTGTGTGTAATACTTGCCAGGTACCGTTGTGCAGGTAATTGCTTTAATAATTATCACAGAAAGGAAACATTAAATTTGTTTTATCAATTGTGTTCTTATAGTCGTTGTTTTCTTTTGTTTTGTACGTATGTTCGACACATTGAATTATTTCCTGAGTTTACATAAAGTTTCTTTAAATTAATTCTTCATAAATGTTGCGGGTCCTGGCAACGTTAGACGCGCGGCCATTAAAGCGTTAACACACTCGGTTCCAAGTAATCTTTATTCGCTCCTGAATCTCCCTACAGAGATCTAAACGGCTATTTGCACGGTGTGTTTGCAGGTGGTGCAAGCAGCCCTGGACAAAGCCATGGAGGGTAGAACGTGTATCACCATAGCGCATCGTTTGGCCACTATAAGGAACGCCGATGTGATCTGCGTGCTCGAGAAGGGAATGGTCGCGGAGATGGGTACTCACGACGACCTGATAGCCGCGGATGGTCTCTACGCTCATCTTCACGCCCTCCAGGAAGCCGCGATGGAGTAAAAAGCCGCGAGTTGGCGTCGAATCGCGTCGTCGCGACGCTCCTCCTCGCGAGCCGACCAAAGGATTTCGTCGACGCGACGATAATCGGCCTGCAGCCGCGACAAGGAGGATCCAAATCGCATCCGGCGATACACCACGAAGATGTAGTTACAGATTTCTTCACGAAAGTCGCACCGAAACGCGGGGGTCTCGTACGTTTTTCAGTCGATAAAATCTACTTTGTTCTCGACCCCTTCATTCTCGTTGTTCATAGACTTCGCCGATAGTTTCTCCGCGGTTTTATTTACGCGTTGACGTTGCAATCTCGCGACACGCGTCTTCTCTCCACGACGGAAGATGGAAATTAAAAGAAGAGGTCACGGATACTTGTCGCCGGTTGCGAAACACGGTGTCGCATATCGACGGTGTTCCCGTTCGAATATTTCACGGATTCGAGAACCGGAAACTGACCTGTGCCGATCGCGTTGAAGGTCCGAGCCTGCGTTGGATCGTTATCACGCGAAATTTATTAAATATATGTATTTTAGATCGATCTTCGATCGCGTGAATCTGGCGCAATCACAAAATCGTAGTTTTATTATTTTAATGACAAGATTGGTATATATCATCGACTCTAAGAGTACTTAAACGTTACTTTCTTTAATTTTCGTTTGAAATACTTTCGACGAAACTCTTGGACGCAAAATGGCGGACAGCTTCGACGATGAATACCCGATAAACATGTATCCGAGGAGGAGCAGGCTATTAATTTTGTACGATCGGAAGAAGATACGTAAGTTCAACGGTATTCGATTGGCCCTTCCCGTTTCGCACCCCATAGCTACGTAACGATCCAACGAGCGATAAAACGCGCGTCGTTGCTCGTAATGTCGCCATAATGGATACCGGCCCGTTCTCTCTTCGAAACGACGCCGCTTTTTGTCTCCGTTTTACGTCCACCTGGCCCTTTTATCGAACGATACAACGAACCCGCTCGGGCGAAGAGAACGTCACGGGAAATAACAGGAAGATAACGAACGAGATCGAGGTGGCTGGAAAAGGGAATCGATACTCGAACGGGCTCGATTAAACACGGCAGAGGAGAAGTCAGGAGCAAAGTGTGACACAGATGTTTAGCGAGAGACACCGAGTCGCGACGACGCAACGGTGTTTTTTTCGCCGGCGATTTCGTCCAACGACGTTCCATGAAATATTTATGAACCTCTGTTCCCCTGGTACAATCCCCTCCCCCCGAGCTCCCATGCCGCCCCCCCCCAGCTTAGCTCCCTTTCATCTCGTCGAAGGTCTCTCTTTCGAACCGGATCATCCCCTGAAATAATAACGAATTCGCCTACGAGGACAAGAACGGACGTCTAACGAATCGTCGACGAACGAAGTCCTTCGCGTTTCTGTGCCTTAAAAACAATACGACTCGCGAAGACTGCAAGAAGAATAGAGCCTGGAAGAAAATCGCGGGGTTTGAAAGGGGGAGAAAAACAGGGGAGACAAACTGTTTGAGATGGCAGCGGGATCTTTCGATTGGAAGTATGCAACCATCAACGATTCGGAAAGTTGCGCGTTCCGGGGTGGCGCAATATGCGAAAGGGGGAGGCGTTTCCGGGCCTCGAAGACACATCCATCCGGAGACCGGATTTCCGTGGTCGAACTTCGCGGCAACAGATACTTTATCCCGAACTCGAGTGCCTTCATACTTCGTATACTTAGCGATAAGATCACGTCGAGGCCCCATCGGGGTTGGTCATAGGCCGACACCGTTGCGAAAATGCGAGAAACTTCACTCGGAAAATTCGTTCACCTCGATTAACACGTTGACTGCCACCGTTAAACCTGCCACAGTGACCAAAATATAAGCATATTAATTTTCAACGCGTTAAATGATATCAACGCGGTCATTATTAAAGTATTAATTAGTATGAACGTGTTAATTATCAACGCGTTAATTGATATTAACTAATGTATTAATTATTAACGCGTTAACTAATATGGACGTATTAATTATCAACGAGTTAATTGATATTAATTAATGTATTAATTATTAACTCGTTAACTAATATGAACGTATTAATTACCAACGCGTTAATTCAAATTATCATATTAATTATCAACGCGTTAATTGATATTAACGTAGTAATTATTAAAGCGTTAATGTAATATTAACGTATTAATTATTAACGCGTTAACTAATATCGACGTATTAATTATCAACACTTAAATTGCTATTAACGTATTAATTATTGGTTCTCGTTAATCGATAAATCAGTGTTTGTGGATGCTGGTGGCGGTCGCAGCAATCAACGTGTTAATTCGCAGCAGGTAGATCGAACGTACGTACAAATCGTTGTCGATCGTTTATTCTCTTTTTCGAGAATTTCCTTAATTTTCGGCTCCTGAAAGCATTCTCTGTCTACGCACAGTACTTAATCGCCTGCAGAAACGGCCTCGATCGTGCCTTATCGATGCGTAAACAGTGCTTTATATACCGCAACGACAATACAAAACGTAGTTCTTCTAAGCCGTAGTAACTTCGAGCCAGGAACAAGCGTTTGCGACTTAACAATGGTTGTTGAGAAACAATCGGACGCGAGGATCTCGTTTTCATGGAACGATTTCTTTCACGTCGTTCTTCGTGTACTTACCAACTCGTCGTACGCGTTCTACCACGTTGATTTCCACGATCGATGCCTTAAACGTAATCTAATCGAGCTACAAACGCTATGTCCGATCTATCGGACGCTTAGCTTCCGCGCGGCATATAAGTTTAACTTGGATCATTTTAAAATTGACTGTTCGTCTATTTGACGATACGTATTTCGAAACGGTGAAATTTTGTTAACCACGGGTTGATAATAAAAAATTTCAACGTGTGCTTATCGCGTATGCTCGTTCACGCGGTGGCAGTCAACGTGTTAACGGAATAACGAAACGAGTAACATACAATCAACCAGCGAATTGCAATCGAACGCAAACCGTTATTTACTTAAATTCTTTGAAAGAACCGGCGTTCTTCCTATCGATTGCTAGGCGATCGGATCAATCGGATATCGAAATCGTTTCGGGTCGGCGTTCGATCGAAATTCAATTTGAAATTTGTCGTAAATGTGGTCGAGCGTACGAACGGAACGGGGAGAGAAAGAGATGATAGTTTGTAAAGATATTTTGAAATTGTTACTTAAAAAGACTAAGGCTGCGGCCAGCGTAACTTAATGGCAAGATGATGGTTAACATCGCGAACGAGCGATCGCTTGGTTCGAAACAATTTAGTGTGACTTAAAGAAAAGCTAAAAAAAAATAATATGAAGTGCGAGAAAATCAGCAGCGTGTTTCGTTAATTCTCTTTTATGTTTCTTTTCTTCTTTATTGTTCTTTTTCATATATCGAGAGCGTGTCGAGTTGTAATTACTACAGCGATACTACTAGACAGTATGACGACAAAGAGGAAGTATTAATAATTTTCCGTTTTATTTCTTTTTTTTTTCTCTCTCTCTTGTTACAAGACAGACAAAGCAGTCGTACACTGCTGTCATATACATGAAATAAATGGAAACATAGTGGAAACAAAACAACAGAGTGTACAACGTTATCACGGCGAGCGAACGGGCGTGACGAAACCAGAACAGGTTTTCGATGCACCCGGTTCGCCAAAAAATCGCCAAAAACCCGACCCCCAACCTATTCCGTTTCATCCTGTATATTTTGATAGTGACTAGTTTATTCGCGCATGTGGAATTTATATCTATCTGTGAAGGTTTTTAATTTTTTTTCGCAAAACGCGTTATTTATTCAACGGTGAATCAACGACTGCCGGTAAAAATTGCAAGATATGGCGGAGAGGAAAAAACTGCTATTTTGAATTTCCCTTTGCGGAGGATATTTGTGTGTTTGGTTGAAGTACGTTGGATTCACAATTTCTACGCGCTGGATATCCGCCCGTTGCGATTTCTACACACTGAATTTCTATGTGCCAAATTCATATGCTTCGAATTGCTACATGTTGAACTTTTATGCTTGGAATTGCTACGCGTCGAATTCCTACATACAGAATTACTACATGTCGAATCTCGGCGCTCCGAATTGCTACGCGTCGAATTCCGACGTTCCGAATACCTACACCCCGAATTGCTACGCTCCGAATTGCTACGCGCCGAATTCCGACGTTCCGAATTCCTACACCTCGAATTGCTACGCTCCGAATTGGTACGCGCCGAATTCCGACGTTCCGAATTCCTACACCCCGAATTGCTACACCCCGAATTGCTACGCTCCGAATTGGTACGCGCCGAATTCCTACGCCCGGAATTGCTACGCCCCGATTTCCTACGCGCCGAATCCTTACGCTCCGAATTCCTACACCCCGAAATCTTTCGCCCCGAATTGCAACGCGCCGAATTCCTACGTTCTGTATTGCTATACCCCGAGTAGCTACGCCCCGAATTCTTGCGCCCCGAAAGTCTACGCGCCGAATTACTACAAGCCGAATTCCTATGTCCCGAATTCCTACACCCCGAATTCTTGCGCCCCGAATTGCAATACGTCGAATTCCAACGTTCTGAATTGCTACGCCCCAAAATTCTACGCGTTGAATTCCTACACCCCAAATGCCTCCGTTCTGAATTTCTACTCTCCGACTTCCTACCCCTCGACTTTCTACGTCCCGATTTTGTACACCACTAATTCCCACGCGTCAAATCCCTACTCCTCGAATAACTACGCATCGAATCCCTGCGTGTCGTGTTCGCCCGTATTCTCCACACACCCCGTCTGTCCCCCGCGAGCATCCCCTTGTAAACCGGAACGCTTCCCCCAAGAAATCATTGAACATTCCGCGCGCATATTCTTCCAGGAAGGATGAGTATCCATAAGAAGAGGATTCGCGTTCAGCTACCGAAGTGAATTCGAAGTTTTTGACGAACTCTCGAAGTAGGTACATCGTTTCCTGCGAAACTTTCGTCGCAACGTAAATACGTAACCAGGAAGGTAAGAAGAAGAAGGAAATGGGGTTGACAAAGGAGAACAGCGGTTTCATGGAGCAGAGAAGCGAACACGCTGAATCGATCATAGATAAAGAAGTTTCCAGAGTGCGAGGCAAGCTAATTTATCGCGAACAGGAAGCAAACTGGGGTTGGATCGCGAACTAGGGTTGTATAACGGTGGTGGAACTAGCGGTATTATTCTATGCTTGTTGAACGGGACCAGACGCGTCTTAATTGTTCGGGACACGCAGCACCCCTGTACTCGTGTTCCCGTTGAAAGGGGATAATTAGGGAAGACGATGGTCCCTGTTAGCGTCTGATAAATCGGATTAGTCCTTTCGACCCGCAAAACCGACGTCTTTGACCTTTTATCGCTTATCTTACGCCCTGTATCTATCAACCATGGGGGATAATTTCTGCCTTTCGAATTAACATATTCGCCGACGCTCGTACTCTAATGAATTACGAGTTGTGCCTGTTAGCATGTTGCTCATGACTTTATTCAAATTAATGAACACGGTACGAAGATAATGTTACCCTTGTTCCAAACGGGGCGAACGAATTCGGGGCGTTAGAATTCGGCGCGTAGGAAATCGGCGCGTAGCTATTCGGGGTATAGCAATTCGGGGAGTAGGAATTCGGCGCGTGGCAATTCGGGGCATAGGAATTCAACTCGTAACAATTCGAAGCGTAAAAGTTCAACATATAGCAACGAAAACTGTTACGCATTCTTTTCGACGAGAGTAGTCCACGTTCTGGATTCCACGAAGGTTGAATCGTTTCTTCGGCCATTATTTTTCCGAAGTATGAACAAAAAGCGGACGGACGAAAACAACGAGACCGGAATTTTGTTTCTGAAACAGACGACCCGAGCAAGCCACGTTGCTCGCGAGTGCTTCATAAATTGTGCAATGCCGCGGCATCGTCGTCTTTCAAGCCTCGGCCACTTGACGTGAAACGGCATACATAAAGAATCGAAATTCTAAATTCTATTCCCTGAAAGAATATAGTATCAGCTGTCCCCGGAAACGTCGTGGCGTTTCGTTTAAAGGTTTCGCGTAAAACCGGCACCGCGACGACATCGACACCCGTGAATAGTTCGCCAATTTGCGTGAGCCAATAACAATGAACCGGGAACGGCCGGAAGGGTTGATTAGAAAGCGTAAAAGTTGTTTTACGACGGGCGTAAAACGCGTGGGTGTTCGTCGTATGCCCGTTGGGTCACGTCTCATCCCCATAAGTGCCGGGACGTTGAAAACGCGATAAAAAGACATCCGAGTGCATGGGAGCCGGTTTAATCCGACGACGATTAGCATTCACAGAGGAAACTTGTTCTTTGTTGGGCCGACAGCTGAGCCTGGAATCGCGGCTCGTGCCAACCCCGGATAACTGCTGAACTTCGTCGTCCACAGGGAACTGGGTTAGGAAAAAGACGGTGTGCAAATAGATACACGGCTGGAAGAGAGCCACGACGTATTCTTCGTTATAATCTACACACCCCCGAACAACTCGGGAAGAGCGAACGAGATTTCTTCGTTTTTAAATTACAATTAATTGTACTGGTAAAGATTTTCGATTCTGTACCCGAATAACTCGGATCAAGTTTTCATTAATCCACTTAACTTGGTTCCAATTTTCAAAATTGCAACTACGAATGCTTGTAAAAATTAGCTATTAGAAATGCTTGTAAAAATTTGCTACTGGGAATGCTTGCAATAATTTGTTGCTGCAAATTCATGTAAAAATTTGCTAGTACAAATGCTTGTAAAAATTTGTTTCTACAAATGCAAGTAAAAATTTGCTACTACAAATGCTTGTAAAAATTAGCTGTTACGAGCGGCAGTGAAAATATTCCACCGGGGGGTGCGAGCGTTTAAAAATTACGGGACAGCTACAATACCGAGGAAACAAAAAGCGACGAAGAAAATCTGGTTCCCAAAGAAATTCCCGAATTTAAATAAATTGCGCCCCCGCACATTAGAGACGCTGCGCGAGGAGATAAAGTTCAAGCGGGGCTCAAAGCGGACCGCCATATTTTTTTTCGCCCTCCGTGAAAAAGAAGGAAGGCGGAGGAGACAATTGCATTCCTCTCACAGCCGTGCTCCTCCTGCCGCTTCATCATAAGCAACAATTTCGTTTTCGAGCCGGGCAAAGTGTTTACCGGCGTCGTGGTGAAAAAGCAGCCTGACAAAGCGAATTTCGGCCGAATTTTGCCCGTCAACACCGGCAAAAGGCTCGTCCGTGCGTGCGGGCTGCACACGCCCGCGTGCCCCGGGCAATCGCTAAACGCGACGCACGGACGACGCATACCGACTACGAAATTCTGCATCACAATTTATGCTGATTTATATGCACCCGGTGTTGCGCACGTTCTCCTCCACGCACACAAACCCCTCGCTATCCCATCGTCCACCATTTTGTGCTTCGTTCTATTTTCTCCACTTCCGTCCCCGTTTTCCTCTCAATCTCGTTGTCCGCGAGAGGATTCTTCAATCCCGACAATTTGTCTCTGCTTTTGCAGCAGGTTGTTAACACTAACATACCAAAGCGGTCAAAATGACTATACAACAAGTTTCTTATTTTAATTTACAAAGTATGTAGCAAGGAATAACTCTGAAACTTTTCGGTTGAAAGGTTCGATGAATTCTTTTGAAAATGTAGATTATTAATGCATTTCGTAAAATGCATATTATACGTTCATCTCATAAAAGCAATTTCATGAAAGCAGATAAGCACGATCACGGGTTGTAATAGACCATTAACAGAGATTCTTCGGACACAACGTAATGAAATGTATTGTTTAAGCCGTCCCGAAAAGCGTTGATATATCGGTCTCCGTACATTAATCAGGGTTTTCATGAACATTTTCGATTTACGTCGAATCACGAGAGCACGAATGAACAATACGATATTTCGTTGAACTACAAATTTGTATGATCCAGAATTCGTCGAAACGAATCTTCCAATTACATGATAGGCTATAGTCCTTTCCGCTTTTGTTACGAGTTAATGTTTCATATTAATACGAGCTGAACATGGTACCCCGAATGTCCCATTTCGTCAATCATTCGATAACAATAACGATCACGTGCTCGCGATATTTGTACGTTCCCGTTTTTGTTTCCAATTAGCCGAAGCAACGTAACAGAAACGAATTAATGCGCATCCTGTTTAAATCCCTATAAATTCGGATGATTATCAACGAAACACAGCGCGAATTCACGATCGGAATGTATTTAACCTCGAATAACAGTTTTTCACGTTTCGTCGTAAATGTTCGGGTAAAATACGGGTATTTATCGGAGCGGAAATAGAAAAATTACCGGAACGTCGATTACAAGCGCAGCACACGGGACGCAAGATTCATCGAATTCGCGTCTGTTGCACGCCGAGAAATCGAATATGATGGATATCGCTCGGAAAAAAGACCGACGAACAGAAATTTACGAGACTGCGAAATGATTTAGGAGCCATCCTGCGATTCTTCGGATCTGCTCGCAGAATTTGCAAACAGTTTTTAGAAGTTCGAAACTTTTCTCGCTGCGATACGTGCATACGTTCAGAATATGTTTATCCGTCGATGAGTTACACGATTGTACGACTTTTCGCGGGGATTTATTGAACGTGCAACGTGTTGAAATCGAACACGTGAAAATTGAGCACGCGAAGTACCGATAATATGGAGATTCAACGCGTTGTAATTTAATCCGGGCAAAATTAAACGCATGGAGTACCATCCTGGCGAATTCAACGAAATTCACTGCGATCTAATGAATACAAATTCGATAATTGGAGATCTAACATGTGACAGTTCATTGCGTAAAGATCTAACGCATTGCAATCTAACGTATAGAAATTCAATATATGGAGATCTAACATGTAGAGATCCAATGCGTGGAAATTCAATATGTAGAAATCTAACATGTGAACATTTAACGCATAGTAGTTCAACACTTGAAGATCTAACACTCCATAATCTAATACGTAGAAATTCAACATAGGAAGATCTAACATATGGAAATGCAATACGTGGAAATTGAATGCGTGGAGACTCAACATCTGGAGATCTAAGACGTGAACATTCAACGCGTGAAAGTTCAACGCACTACGATCTAACATGTAGAAACTCAATGTATGTGGACCTAACATGTGAAAATTCAGCATATGGAAACGTAATATGTGGAGCTAGAGCGTATGGAGACCTGACATGTGGAACTTCAACGCGTTGCAATATAACTGCAATGTAAACTTCATCGCATAGTGATCCAAGATATTGCGCTGTACCGTGTAACGACACAGCTCATAAAACTTAACGCGTTACGATGCAGCACGTGACAATGCAACGTTATAGTGAGAGTCCGCTGTAACATAAGGCATCGCCACCTGGGGAAACAATTTTTCAGTTCATATTTTATTACAAAAGCGATAGCTTCAAGTTTTCCTCGAGTTTTTCCCAACGTCAGAACGAACGTTTTGCCAATAAATAAATCTCTTCGTGCGATCGTGTTTCTCGCTCATTCCAATTTTCTTCACCCCGACATTTGAACCGTTGCGTTTCAACGCGATATTCGAAAGGCAGAAGGGCTGATCCGTGGTAAGCACATTTAATACGTCCGCCCAGTGATATGCATTAAAAACGGCTCGTTCACGGAGAAATTGTTCGCAGTATTTACTTGCAACGACGATCTCGCCAACATAATTACAAAACATGATAAATATTCATGATTCGCTTAATATTCATGAAATCCAACGGCGTCGGTGATAGTCGATTAAAAGGATTTCCTTTTCGTTTGCGCGATCGAAATTTCATCGTCATGCAACGTAATGTTCCATGATGAAATTGATGACCGAGCGAGCAACGCGAAGACCACGAGAACAAAAGGAAACAACGAATTCTAGGGACATCTACGAACGTTATCGTGCACGATGTTCATCGAGGTCGAACTCACGACAGGCCAGGAAGATCGCGTACGAGAGACTCTCGGCCAACTCCCATTAATTCCCATCGAAGACAGCGGGATAATCGATAATATCGGTCGAGTATCGACTTCCAATCACGGAATCGTGCGGCGTGACTGCGACCACGGCACCGTGTCGTCACGGACAAAGGTGTTCATAATTTATGCACCGGAATCAATCGCAGCGGATCAAAACATCGCCGACCCCGTGTTTCCTTTGTATTTCTATCATCGACGTCGCTAGAACCTGTGCTATGTGCGTGGATGCATATATGCTACGCCCACTGCGTATGTTTAGAAATTCTGATGTATGAAAAATGTGGAACACATACAGTAAAATTGAAAAATCGAAGAAAAGTATCGTTGACAGCTGAGAAGACGGCATTTGGGTTGGAACAGCTGTTTGTTGGAAAAATTGACTCATTTTTTGCTTAGCCTTTTTGCATGGTGGGCTATTTTAACTCATCTCCATTTACACTACTTAATTTCTTTTACCTAACAGATCGTTAATTAATTTCAACATTGATCAGGAAATGTATTTTCAATCAAGTGTATTGCAATTGCGCAGGGTGAACAACAAATATATCTTTAATTTATTGTAAGTCGTGAAAAAAATGAAAATATATGCATATATGCAATCAACCAATTTATCTCAATTATTTATCTGGTCCAATAGAAACTATTTTTCATTTTCATTTAAAATTTTTCCGAGTTTTTATTTTCATTAAAAATAAATCATAAGAAGATTGATATATAACAATAAAGAAATCTTACGTAGAGAAACATTATGTTAATAAAATTCAACTGCTATTTACTTAGTTCTAAATTATACGTGTATGTATCTGCACGAATTCGGAAACCTTGGACATGGAACCAAATGGCGGATCGAAGACATTCAAGAATTAGTTCGCAGACGTAAAAAGTAATCGGATTTTCGTCGAAAGGGCCGTTCAATCGAAGTTGATTCACACCAATTCTGTGTCTTCGTCGTGTTAGAGTACCAACAACGGGAACCACCATGACTGCTAGCTTCTGTAAGAGATTACCCGGCATGTTCGCATAATGGCGCACCAACAATAATGGACTACTCGTCACTCTATCCTCCATTTTCCGTCGTTAAGTGCCATTATCCCGAAGATCTTTTCGTTCCTCTTCGTTGATCCACTCGCTTTCCAACCTTTTTTTCTCCCGTCTGTTTCGTATCGATTTCATGGGATGAGATGAAATATATCGCAGCAACCCCCACCCCCTCCGGCAATCGCACATGGAATTCCAACTTTCTGCTTCCGTGTGCTCGCTAATGACATTCTTTCACGTGTTATTTACCCTGCACTCGACGTGCTTTCGCGAGCTTTTCACCGCCATTTCCGTGGATGTCCGCAGGAAATGACCAGTGATTGAGATCGGTACGGCGCGTCTGACCAGTCATCGTCTCGTACTACCGCCACGATTAAAATCGACCACTCTATTTCGTTCGTAATTGACACATTGATTAACTGATTTCATGCAAAATTTGCTGCACAGCGCAGAAAACCAACGTGCCAAAGTTCACCGCGTAAAGATCAAACACGTAGATGTTTTATATATAGAAATCTGACGTATGTAAATCCCGTGTGTGGAAATTCAGTGCGTAGAGATTTCATGTGTGGATATTGCACACGTATAGACCTTATACTTAGAAATCTTCTTTGTAGAAATCTAATGCGTGCAAATCTACCCTTGTGGTGATCCCGTGTGTGGAAATGAAGCTCGTCGAAGTTTCACATGTGTAAATCCTACGTATAGAAACTGAATGCGTGAAAATCTCCAACGCGGAAATTGCACGTGTAGAGATCTTATACTTAGAAATCTCCTCTGTAGAAACTTTATGCGTGGAAATCTACCCTTACGGAGATCTCATGTGTGGAAATTAAGCTCGTAGAAGTTTCACGTGCGGAAATCCCATGTTTAGAAATTGAATGCGTAGGGATCTTATGCGTGGAAGTTCCACATGCAGGGACCTTATATTATACTTAGAAACCTTTTTTCAAGGAAGTTTATGCGTGAAGATCCAATGCGTGGAAGATCACATGTGTGGAAATCCCACATGTAGAGATCGGATACATGGAAATTTAATTTTTGATCCAATTCGACTCGAATCGAACAGATCGTGGAAGCGATCTGATGCGAATATTCGACATTTCGATTAACAAATTATGATGGTTCGAAACTCGTAGGTGGATCGGTATTGGCGGCAACGTACCAGAGTTTGCACGAGCAATAATAATAGCAAGGATGACAACAATGAAGGAAACGCGAGGAGAGTGTCTGGTGCTTTGCAAAAATGTTCCGCGAGCGAGATGGACACATTTTAATTAAAGGCATGTTCGATAGTCGAATCGACGCGTTTCAATTAAGCGGAAAATATCCAGGAACGTCGGCGAGATCGGTGACACGACAAATTAACGGCCATCGGTAATCCTTTTTTAATCCTTTTTCCTTAAATTGGTCGTCGCTCGCTATCGGGTCGGCAATATTCTGTATAATCACGGACATTTGTAGTTGGCGTGCATGATTTTAAAAATCCGATGATTTATATTGTGATAAGCAAGCATTTTGTTCTGTTTTGCGTTCGACGCGTCGTTGAAATACGACGAAATTGAACACGTTGGTAGCAACAGGGAATCGTTAGCCTTTCAGAATCACCGAAATTCATAAAGTGTACAATTATTGGTCGTTCATTAATCACGGTAACATAACACGACTGCTTGTTTAATTTTCACGACAAGCGAATGATATTCGATAATATCAATATTCAATTTGATCGGTTTTCGATCGAGATACGACGCACGACGTTCGAAAATTTATGGTACGAAAAGTATATTCTATAGATGTCATTAGAAAATTTTTTATATGTAAATCGTGGATATCTATTGCCCAGATATTCAACGCGCCGATATCCAGTGCTTCGATATCTAACGTGTCGATATCCAACGCGCCAATAGCTAACGTGTCCTTAAAAAATTTAGATCTTTCTTTTGACAAACTTTTATCCATACTTTTACAAACACGTCGACAGCTCGGGTTCTCTTTCGGTTCTCTTACCTTTTTATCGAAATCGAGCTGTTTGAACGGAATCCAATTTGATCAACACTTCCGCCGAGCGTCGTGTATTCCGTTCTTCCATTTTCACGGACGCTGCCATATAACCTGATCAATTTTGAATCGCTTTTAAAAATTGATACAGCACTCTATCCGCTAACGAGCGACGATTCGATTATTTCGCGTCTACGAAACGGTCTCGCAGCACCCGGTGGAACGAGACAAATTCGTCTGATTCCTGTTCCTGACGTAACTCCCCGCGAAAAAATCTCGTGCAATGCACGTGCATCAAACGAAGCGTGGCTCGTGTCGTTTCCGAACTATCAGTTTGCAATTAATCCGTCCGATCGGGTGAAACGATAGCGAGGCGGAACGTGTAGGCGGGAAGAGATATGGGGGGGAAAAAAGGTCAGGAAAAACGGGGAAACTAATAGGGACAGTATGAGGGAGAGTTTAATGGATGGCAGTTTCCACAGGCCCGTAATTGGTCGGCCGTGAACGACCCGTGGAATGTTTTCGCGTCCGACCTCCGACCAAACCACCCTTCCACGACTATTTCCGTTTTCGAGTATTTCCGTGTCGAACAGCGAGGAAACAGGACATCGTGTACCGAGGACACGGGAACAAAAGGAGGAAAACGTGGCTCGATGGACCACGTGCTGCTAATCTCGACCGTTCGCTCATTTTATTTTCGACGAAATACTATCGTAACTCATCGTTCGATCGTGGGATTTATAGGATTTTTAAGATAAATCGCCCATTAATCTGGGACTTGTTCCTTTCGAACTATTTCGTTGCAGAAAATGTTTTGTGGGCACGGGCAACGATCTTGTGCATTATGGAATTGAATATACACTCATTTTGACAGGAATCATTAATTTTCCTCGTACCGAGTCTTCTTTTTATTTATCACGATTGTCATAAGCCACATCTCGAAGATGAAGGTATACCGATGTAACTCAGGGTATGTGGGACGATGTGCAACGTGTCGATATACAACGCGTGGGATTCCATCTTGTTAATATTCAACGTATGGGTATTCAACCCATTAATGTCCTATGTATCGACACCTAACGAGTCGATATGCGACGCTTCAGTGTTTAATTCGTCTTTATTCAACGCGCGGAAGATCAATGCTTTGATCTCCAACCCGACGATGTCGAATGTGTGGAGAGCCAACACGCTGATATGTAATGCATGTGGACATGCCGATATTGTAACACGACGATGTGCAGCACACTGGTATTCAACGATCGATATCTATCACGTTGGATATCTAATGCGCCAATATCTAATACGCTGATGTTTGTCGCGTTGATACATGGTTTGAGGATATCTAGCGTGTCGATATTCAACGCACCGATATTTGTCGCGTTGATATCTAATTCGTGGATATGTAGTGCGCCGATATCCAACGTGTCGATATCTAACTTGTGGATATTTAGTGCACCCATATATGGCGCCATGATATCTAATTCGTGGGAATCTAATAGGCCGATATCCAACGTGCCGATATCTAATTCGGGGGAATCTTATGGGCCGATATCCAACGTGCCGATATCTAATTCGGGGGAATCATATGGGCCGATATCCGACGCGCCGATATGTAATGCATGGATACCTATTGAGCCGATATCTAACGTGTCGATATCTAATGCACCGATATCCAGCACGCCGATATCTAACGTGTCGATATCCAACGCTCCGACACCTACCATATCGATATCCAACACGTGACAATACAACATCAATAATATAACACTAAATATTTCGCCAACCGTCCTCAAAACATCAGAGACGCTAAAACTCAACTATCGAGCATATTAGTAATTTTCAGTTCACCCAATGCCGATCGCAAGCCCGATTGGCAGTACAATTTCGAAGAATAGGGAGCCCCGTTCGTTTTCACGGCATTCATCGGTTTTTCACGGTGTTCGCGAATCAGGCAATCTCCTTTTAATTGGATTATTAGGGTGGCATTAAATTGAACGTGCCTGGCCACTGACATCGATCAGAGTCATGTGTACAACGCGCGTTGTACGTGCACGCTTGAAAACATCGAGGTTGGCGCAATTAAGTCTGCGATCTGGAAATTGTAGTTGGACTTCTCGTTGCTCGATTAAATCGGCTAATAATTGCCTGCCGATTTCATCTACGAAATCGATGTAATTGGCAGAAACGGGGGCTTGTTGCCTGCTTTTTTCCGCGTTTCGCACAATCGCCGCTGATTAGGTGAACCAAACGGTGCACGCGGGATATACGCCGGTTTACGAATAGTTTTCTTAGCGAACTTTGAGAATCGGCGGTCCATGAAGGTTTTAGGATGTTTTGAAAGTTCAAAAACTACGGGAGAAATCTAACGCGTCGGAACTATGCGGTACAAGTAACTTCGGCTCCGAGTGTTCTTAACTTTACTCTTAAGTCTTGATTTAACTCCGCGCCCGGGTTAAACTTTTCTTTAATCCGACAGTCGTTACTTAAGATAGTTTCAGTTGCTTTTAAGAGTATACGGTTGGTTTAAATGAGAACGTATTTCGCGTGTCTTTGAACGATGAACGATGCAAAAGGTGGCCGCGACGTGCAACGATTCAGAACCGTGGTTTGTTCGTTTCGCCGTTCGTTCGTATTTATCGCTAAAATAACAAGGGAGCGTGAAGCGTTCGAAGTGTTTCCGCAGAACACCAGAATCAGGAGTCGGTTCGGTTTTTTCGAAACAGATTTTTTTCACGGCTATATGCACCCGCGGTTTGTTCGACGAACGAAAACAAGGGGCTGAAATATTTTTCGTCGGCCAGAGAATCGGCCACAGTATGTTTCGACGAAACAACCTGCTGAATGTAACGCGAACGTTTTCAAATATTCGACTAGTTGGATATACGCAGAACAGTACTTCCACGCGCGTATAAAATACAAAGACTCCTATTAACGCGTTCATTGTTACGGTATTAGGTGTTTGAACATCGAATGTACATGGAAATCTACTGATCCCTGATAAATTAAAGATACGGGATAACGACGCTCGTAACGCATCGATTTGAAATTAAAATGATGTATGAATATGTTTACGCGTGCGTTGTCGAGTGTCAATACTTGATTCATTATTCGTTACTCGACGATGTTTATGCATTCACGATATGTCGAAGTTTACTAAATAAATATAAACCGTGCAATTTATGGTATGGGTTAATATAGGTTTTATATGGGAATTACATTATGCGGATATTGGTGTTGGATAAATATATGAATATTTAGTTCATTCATCGTCAACGTAACAAGTGCGTCATCAATGTAACATGTACATTATAAACATGCGAAGTACATTATCTATGTAACAAGTACATTATAAACATGTCAAGTACATTATCAACATAAGAAGTGCATTATCAGTGTAAAATGTACATTATTAATATAAGTACATTATCGAAATAACAAGTACATCAACAACGTAACAAGTTCCTTTTATCAAATACGTCTTAAAGGTACTTTACTGATACCCTGTTAGGACACCAGTACAATTAGTGATAATTGAAATTGCGTACGACGGAAGTAGTCATCCAAAGTGTGAAGTACAAGGAAAGTCTAACCAGTGTGTGTACCATAGGAACGAACGGCCATATCGATTTCCTATAAAATTACCATAAGACTCGTGTCACCGACAACGAGTTTGTTTGGTCAGCTGTTTGTCCTTGGTTCCTTCCAAATAATCGTCTCATGCATTAACCGACCCTTTCATCCAGTCGCCTTTATTTCCTTAATGGAGTGGCCAGATTTCTTTGAACCAACCAAAATTTCCGAGAACAAGCCCCGAATAGAGGCAAAACATAGGAGTAAGGAACGAGCGATATGGCGGTAGAATGGCCGGCCAAAAAGACCTATGGGAGCAATAATAATAAAGCCATGATTCAGCGAATAGGAAACTGTATATCAATCGTTGAACTTTCCTTAACTCTTCCCGCGGTCGTTCGTGTAATAATCAAATCTGTTTCGTGGACAAATTTTTGTTCAATATTAGCATTTAACTTCTAGCAATTAATCGGACGAATTCTCGATACTACTATATTTTTTAAAAAGGAACTTCTATATTTTTACAACTTCTGCCGTAAAGAATAGAAACTTTTATTACTTTAATTTGTTGCATTGATCCACTGACAATAATGCTTAAACGAATTTCATAAATATTTTTTTTTACTTACAGAGATAAGTGTTTTGCGCAACATTTTTTAATGCGATATAAGGTTGATTCGTGTAGAATTCGATTGCAATGAGTTGGATCATGACGAGTTGGATCATGTAAAATTCGATCGTGACGAGTTGGATCATGTAAAATTCGATCGTGACGAGTTAGATGGTGTAGAATTCGATAGCGATGAAGTTGGATCATGTAGAATTCGATCGTGCCAAGTTGGATCGTGTCGAACAGAATCGCGCCGAGTTGGACCGTGTAGGAATTCGATCGCAAATGAATTGAAATCGTGTAAAATTCAATTGCCACGAGTTGGATTGTGTAAAATTCGACCGTGTTGAATTGAATAGCGCCGAGTGTAACCACGGTGAATTCGACAGTACCGAATTGGATCGCGTAGAATCGGATTGTGCCAAGTTAAATCGCATAGAATTCGATCGAGTTGAATCGAATAAGACCAAGTTCGATCGCGTAGAATACAACTTCGTCGAATTCAATTCGATCGCGACAATTGGAATCGCATAAAATTTTTACTGCTCGATATCCGCCGAACGAAATATAACAAAAGTTTATTTGGTCGATATAAAAGGACGACCGCATTGCGATGAAGCGGACGATAGACAGCATCGAAAAGAGAGGTGGATCAATTCGCGGTCGCGTAATCGAGTTAAGCTTCCCGATTCGTTGTCGACGACCGGGCTAACCCGTTCAGAATTTCAAGCAGGCTTCGCTTGTAATCCTTATCAATCAAATTTGTTCGACGAACGCGGACGTGGCGGATGGGATCCCGCTGGAAAAACGTGTTGCTCCCGGGGGCTGGTTCATGGCTTAGCAGGAAACTTCCGAGCGAAGCTGAAAGCTTTATAAGCTCTCCGCGCGGAAAGTTCTGCTCGCGAGTCTCCGCGATCGTGAAATTCTCACCTAGAACTTTCGCCGGTGCAGCCTTATTTCCGTCGAAACTGTCGTAATGGGCTTCTCTCATCGACGAACCAACGCTTCAACTTTTCGTTAGAGTTTCAGGATTTCGGAAATTTCGGGAACACGGGAATGTCGGAACTTCGGAATCTGCGACTATGGCGAATTGCGACACTCGGGGACGAATAAACTTTGAAATTTCGGAAATTGGGACTTTCGAAATCTTGAAATCCCGTAATCCTAAAATTCCGAAATCTCGAAATCCTGAAATCTCGAAATTCCGAAATCCTGAAGTCCTGAAATGTCGAAATGTCGAAATTAGAGAATTTGAAAATTTTGAGACGTCAACATTGCAAAAATGAAAAAACTTGAGCCGCGTTGCATCTTCCTATTCCAATATAGCGAAATGTTTTCGCTAAAGGAGGGCGTAATAAGTCGAAAAAAAATAAACCGAGTACGCGATCGGCACTTAATTCACGTTTTATCTCCTTCATTTTTCCATGCAGCTGCAATCATCCAGCGATCCCATTTATCGCCACTCGTTATTAAGTAATATCGGAAGATTTCGCCCGTCGGTCCGATACGTCGATAAAATTTTCATTTCGCGGTTGGCTGGCGTCGTCGGCCGTTGAAAATCTTTCCCGGTTAGGTACCAACTAGCACCACCTCTTATCCCCGGAATGCAACCGGTCAACTTTCTGTGCCAGTGAACCCTCGAATCCACCGGGATGCGCCCGCTTTTATTCCAGAATGCGCCAATTAATTGCCAGATGCCATATTTCGATCCGGAACCTCGATCGTTGCGATTCCACCAAAGAATTATTCGCCGAGTTCAAACCTGCACAATCTTCCGTTTGTTTTTCAATTCATCGACCAAACTGACATGTGGATATCATCAAAGAATATTCCTTCGTTAGAAAAAAAGAATTCTACAGCATTCGATTGCTCGTCGATCAACCTTTTGCACTCGAGAGTCTGAAGGTATACATATGTAGTGTTATACACGTGATGTCTAAATGTATACATATGTAGTATTACACACGCGATATTTGAATACAGTAAAACGGACAACCTCACCGATTGATAACAAAATAATAATTTCAAAAAAATTCATCAAACTTTTTAACCAGAGAATTTTACAGTAGCTACTCGACAACGATGAAAATTGCATTCGAACGCAAAGGATTAAATCTTGCGGTATTGTAAATAAATGCTCGACCAACGAGCGCAACGAGCACATTCGTAATTATCATTATCGAGCGTAGTAATCATAAACTGTATTGTACCGACCGGCTCGATTCTCGAGTACGATTTGTCGTAGCTTCGTTACATTAATTCGATGTTCGCAGAATCGAACGAGAATCCGCCGGCGGTTTTTATTAATTACATTCGCGTCGGGATCGTCTCTGAATGCCGATGCACACTGTTTACCGAAACCGTTCGCGTAACGAGAAATTTACGCCGACTACGCGGTACGATATTAATTAAAATTATAAAACGGCAATCACGACACGGCGAACCCCCGAATCGTGAGGAACGCGAGTGACTTACAAAACACGAAATTTGTGGATCCGAAAATTTCGCGATCATATCAATCGGAAATCACGAATTTTCGAATTTTAATCCTGCGCGTTTAATCGACGGACGAGTTACAGCACGCGTTTTTTGATCCGGTTTGGGTTCGGATATGCATTATATCATTTATTTCGCCAATTTTCGGGCCGTTCGTACAACTTTAAATTTAATACATCGATTGTTGCGAGAATTAACGAGGGCAGCCACAAGCTTCATACAACGAAGCGGGCGAAAAATTTGAGTGGATAATAAATTGACGGATATAATGGCCTGCGAAACAAAAATCGCAAAAACCTGGCCGGTCAAGATAACGCGAAATCAAACGTATAAATCACCGATATCGTCCTTTTTCGGTTTCAGTCTCATTTTCATGAAACCACGTCGAAGGGAACGCGAGCCTCGTATCGGAATTAAACGAGCGTTATTTCAGCCAGCGCATGATAATTCAATTTCACGATTTAAGCTACCATTTCGGGTCGTAAGTGAATTTAAACGGTCGAAATTTTCATTATTCCTCGATCACCTGTCGTTCTTATCGGTTCTAGGAAAATTTCACCCATTTTTCCGCTTTCCGTAAAGCAACCATCGTTTCCGTCGACGCCGTTGAAACGTATTATCGTTTCTATAGCTAATGCGGGAAAGTGAAACGAAGAAAACATGCACGAAATAAAACAGATAACCGTGCACGTTTCATCTGATCGTTACGGAACGTCGTGATTGTGACGAGCTCACGAGATTCGTTAAAGCCGCGTATCATAAATCCATTTCCGGCCTGATACGGGCCAAATTGCAATTTCCGCGAGAAATAAAATTCGCAAGAGACAGAGACCCGATTTTGCTTCGATTATGGTATTATATCGAGGTATTGCTTAACTTTAATACTCGCTATGGTTATTTTGACGCAACTGCAGATAGCTTTGTACGTCATGGATATTTCAATTTCCACTCGAGTTTAGCTAGAAAATAGAAAACAGTAAACTGTTTTCCGCCGTCAACTTCCCAAATTTTGTGCGCCTACTCCGAGTCTTACAAGGGAACATATCCAATCTGAGCACTGCGATTTTAATAAAACTTATGTGGAAGATAGTTCTCAAAACGGATGATACGTTCTGGTGGACGAGTCACTCGATTCGTTTTTTGATCAGCCATGATCGACGGGATATCTCGGGCACGCATTATACCGTGGACGAATTCGAGCGATCTGTCCGACGAATTATCGCGTTCATCGATCTTGTCACGTGCCGAACGACGGATAAGATCGATCGATCGACGAAAGTTCGATTTTCCGCCGCGATACCGTGGAATTTGTAATTCGATCGACTCGCTTCGGTGGACGAGTTCGTGACTCGATTTTGCCTCGTTGCCTCCACGATATCGGCGAAGTAACGCCAGAATTTATCGACCGACAAAGCGAATTATAAGAGAAATTTTAGACGGTCTTAAGATCGTATTAACATCTTGCCGCTATGGAACACATTTTTCCTTCGGTCAATACCGAATTCCGATAGATCGAGTATCGACGTCACGGTTCTGGTTCAGGAGCCATCAGACAACTATGAAAATAAGCCAAAAAAAAAAAAAAAAGGAAAAATATTTCGAGAATATCAGGTACATTCGCGGAAACAATCGCTTCGGAGGAATATTGCACGAACAGATGATCCCATCTAGCCCTAGCGAGTCGGAAAAGTTTAACAACTCTCGTTTCATTATTTTATGTGACATTCAAGCAAGGGGACGAAATTGCGGTGCACTCTCGTTCATTCGACCGAGCTTCTTAATGCCTCGATAAAGGGAAACTTCAGCGGTTTGCCCCTTTTTCTCGCTACTTGCAACGTCTGTCGGCGAAGGTACCGATGCCTTTAGCTATTTGGAAATAATAAAAGAGACAAGGGGTGCCCTGAAGTTTCCCGATATCGTTCGAAGACAGAAGGGCGGTGGGCGTCGCTCGTTCCTTGTAACTTTTCCTTGTTCTTTATCGGTAAACAATGTTCAGCCTGTCGTCCTATCGTTCTTCTTTCTTGTTTTCGT
The DNA here is from genome assembly GCA_947623535.1 of Coelioxys conoideus. Taxonomy (NCBI): domain Eukaryota; kingdom Metazoa; phylum Arthropoda; class Insecta; order Hymenoptera; family Megachilidae; genus Coelioxys; species Coelioxys conoideus. The sequence goes on from OX392459.1 coordinate 14,102,984, forward strand.
TTTTCAAACCGACCCCGTTGGATTTCTTGAGGCCATCTCGAGGCAGCGCTTTCGATTCGGGAATTCAATTACTCGTCCCAAAGAAACGAACGGCGGCTTCTTAAAACGTATACTGTCCGTGGTAGTGACCAACATCGTGCTTTTAACCCTCCAATACCATAACGGGTTTAATTTAATCCTTTACGAAGCTTCAATGATGTTTAGAACATTCTAACTTGAATTATATTTATAATATTCTAGCTTGAACGATATTTACAATATACAATACTAGCTTGAATAATGTTTATAATATTCTAACTTGAATGCTACAAACAATGATATTTATAGACGATCTTTATAACATAACCTTTCAACGTGAATATTTAGTGACCATGATAATTGGTACGATAGAGTAATTTAATTTTAGGCGATTGGTTAAATCAAATAATTAACTGTTTTGCGTGTCGGGAACAGTTACTAAAATGTTTTTGTTTCTTTCGAGTGTATTTAAAATTTAAATCAAGTAGCAACTTGGCTTTCCACGATGAGAGAAATTGGAATCTACCAGACTTTTATACTGCCGACTCCTTTCGAGGGTCGCGAGCGTACGAAGCCGTGGAAATTGAAAAGTCGTGGGACAAGCTCGATGAAAACCATGTACACGCAGAGAAAAACACAATTTCGAAGGTGTAACCTGAATTCATACTCGTGTATAGCTACTTCCGCCCACTTCAACCTCCGGCAGTCGAGTTGACTCGATAGAGTATCGATTTCGTTTCGTTCGATAAGGTCGGCAGCATTTTAATAAGCTCGTTGAATGTTCGAAAGTAATTTTCGAAAGTTTTCGATGCCTCAATCGGCTCGGTCGCGGGGAATTAATTATGACAGGTAGGGATCGAAGTTCGAGGACGCGAGAAGAATGTCGATATTAATTTTCAACTTATCCGGTAATTTTCTTTGACATAATATTATTTACTCGATACAAAAATGAATTTTTACGTTGGGAGACACTGTATGTCGAACAACAGACTCTTCAGAAAATGGCCGCTTGTTTTCCTGCGCGCATTTTCATTACGATTCTTTCCACGTTCGCGAAACAACAAAGTCGTTCTCGCAGCCTCGAAATATTCGATCTGTTTGAAAGTATAAATTAAGCGTTCTTCCTTTTAACATGACACAGTGATGCAATAATTTCCGACGGTTTAATTCGAACACGATCGAAGGCAGAAACAGAGAGGAAATCGCGACTATGGAATCCGTTGTCGCGGGAAAACGAGATCGGTGGACACGAATTTTCGCGTTAATTGTCCCTCGTTCGAAATCCACCGTCCGACGTGTGCACGTATTCTGTATTATTTAAGCGCAATTTATGGGATGCTCCGTTGTGAACGCTTTCGCGGAACTCGCGCGATCAATCCTTGCAATTCTGTGCCCAACACCGAACTTACCGTTTCTCACGTTTTTTTCTGTGATTAATTCGATACGGATACCCCGTGCACAGGAAACGTCATAACATTTGCATACAGAGCGAAAGGAACGACTCATCGGTTGTTTGAATGGCTTAATTGGCACAGCGGACGAAAATCATGCATTATAATTGACTTGATTAATCAACCTGTCTAATTATTTAGTCGAACAATATGATCCATTGAATATCTTACCGCGTGCGATGCAAATTACGGTGATTTTGATTAAGTTATCGGGTAGCCGCATACCGAATGACCGATCTCGATGCGTGGAACGTCTGTCTTCGTTCGATGATATAGAGTACAGCGTAATCAAATTTATGCTCTATCATACCCTCAAAATTTGACGAGGATCGTTCGATGAAATTACTCGGTAATGAAATACGCTATTCTGAAATTTGATCGATTCGTCGTTTGTCTCGAACACGTGACAGTTCATGTTAGAAACCTTTCTGCGACGCCCACGCGGTTATTTTCACGCAATGTGCAAGTTTCGCTTAAACGCTAGATTTACAGACGATTAAGTGGCCACATTGTAACTATACAGTTGAAAAATTAGCGCGATCAATTCCGAATCGATTGAAAGCTGTCAAAACAAAGGATTGTCAGCTAAGTATTAAAAATAATCTAAAATATTTATGTATATATAAAAGATCTTTATTGTTCAAGTTTTAGTTCGGAATGTATTTCCCTTCGGTCGGACACTTTGTTTCCTATTTAATTAATACATTGTAATTTTATTTTCGTTTTTCATCGATTTCAATGCATGTAACTACGGCTTAATGAAAGTCGCTCAATCGTTCATTTAATTCGTGCTCCACGCTGATTATCTATTCATGAAACAAAAATACGCAAGTGTCTGAGTTTTACTTCGAACCACTGTATGTGTTTCGTCATCGCGCATTATGTCATACTATTGTACGTATTTGGAACATAGAACGTCGGTCAAAACGCGAACGGTTCCGTAATTATTTTTGCGCGATTCGATGAGTCTCGTTCGTTACGCGATAAGTGGACAAAAAGCGTAAAAAGAAAAAAGTACTGTCTTCTAGTCGGGCAGAAGTTTCCAACGGACGTTGCGGGGCGTTCGGAAGCGACGAGAATTCCACGCGGGACCACGAGGAATTCGCATTTTAATGGAGCGGCGAGAGCCTCGAAACGCGAGAGACCGATGCCCCGTCGCTCGGTTAATCGTGGCAGTTTTAAAGTTTGCCCCCGTTCGAAGATTAATCTGGCCGGCTGAATGAGAAACGCGAGAGGCGCGAACGGCTAGTTTAATTAGTCGAGAAGAGGGATTCAACCCGGAGATGAATACTTTTCAGGACTTAACAGTTGGATTAATGTCGGGGGATGATGTTATTGTTTCTTCGTTGCTTCATCTTGGATAACGGTAAACGTTATTCCGCGCTGTTAACTAATTTAATGTTCCCTCTTATTTGATTATATAATAGTTACTTTGTAACGATACGCGTTACATTTTCGCGCGATAGATTACTAGACGTTCGGTTGTTGCGCGTTAGATTATTGCACGTTCGATTACTACCCTAACTACTAGACTACTGTGCGTCGTTATCGCCGTATATTGGATTTCTACGCACTATATTTGTATTTGATCGATTTTTATGCGTTGCTTTCGTCACGTATGTGGAGGGTGGCGAAGTTAATTGGATACAATCGATATCTATATAATTGAACCGCGTTTTAGATAAGTATTTCATTATATTGTAATATTTTTTTGACGAACATGATTCTGTATCAATAATACATGAAAACAATCCAGCACCGAGCAACGAGCATTCCACATCGTCGATCTTTTATAACGGAATAGCAAGTTGAATAGCTCGAACGTTTAAAACGTGCCGACACGTCGGCGTCGTTTGAAAGCGCTTGATAATAAGCGCGAGTTAATTATTCGATTCAGACCGAGAGTCGCCAGTTGTAATCGATACAGCGAAGGGCTTCGTTTGTTTAGCGTATAATGGCAATCGTGGAAAATGCAATTTCGACGGACATCTAGCTGCACGCATCGACTTGCAGTAATTTACTAGAAACGAACGATATTGTTGAATTTGCCTGTCGATTATCCGGCTGTGCGTGTGCCCCTCGTTACGTTGTGCGTCATTTCCATTTTCCTCTTCGTTTGTTGCGATTTCCATTAACCAGTTAAGCGTGTTTGACGACTATATCCGTCATGGAGATGTGGCAGAATTTTGCGGCACATTTTCCCCGACAAACGGGTATACCTCTACCGTGACTAAACAACCGTACAACGAACTAACCGGTGCGCGAACAAAAAAGTCGAACGAAAGAACGCCGTCAAAAGAATGCGTACACGTTGCTAACGGTTTAACAAGTTTCGCGGCGGTGTGCTCCAATAGTGACCGACCTTTCTCGGTTACCAATTAAAAATCGCACGATCCCGACCAACAGGTTCGTCCCTGACGCGACTAATTACAACACAGGAGCAAAAATCGGAGACGGAACAGGGTGAAAAACGGAGAAACAAGAACCCGAACGCGGACTACAAATTGAAACGGGAGATCTCTAGGGATAGTGCGTGGCCAGGGTGTCGTTTCCCGGTTGACTCGATGCAAATGCCGATCAAGTTTGCACGCGTGTAAACCTGCGAGCAACGCGCGTACATTTACGGCCAACATGGTTCTGTCGCATCTACGGTAATTTTGATTACAAGTTGCAACGCGGACGGGCGCTGCCGCTGGCTGGGAATTTGTAAGGGCCAGCGACGTGTAATAGCCACTCGAAATCCGCGTCGGTGTTAACGTTTACGCCAGAACCAACGTCAAAGCCCGATACCACGATGGAACGGACAATACACAGCTTGATGCCGCAATTTCGCTATTCGTAACACGATCTTGCGACACTCGCTGCGACCTAACCACGCTTTCGTTCTAATCCGCGAACTCCCGTCTGGTCGCTGTGTCATCGAAAACTGTCACGATTCGACGAAATAGTGATTGTCACCGAGGTACGAGATGCGTGTACGTACGCGGAGTGATTGTGGAACAAATGTATTCGTACGCTTGGAATATAGGAATAAAAAGAACTATATAACTTCTATATTATTAATTACATAACATACATGACCATGCATGGCCATACATGACCATACATGACCATTCATGAACATACATGAGCATATACGAGCATACATGAGCACTCATGAACATACATGAACATACATGAACATAGATAAAACATACATGAACATACATGAACATACATGAACATACATGAACATACATGAACATACATGAACATACATAACATACTTGAACATACATGAACGTACTTGAACATACATGAACGTACATGAACATACATGAACATACATGAGCATATATGAACATACATGAACATACATAGCTGTATATTATAGATATATTTAAGTGAATGAAAGTATAAGAAGTGAACTAAACGGGTGGAGATAACGATCGGTGTTACCGAATGCAAATTCGATTACCAAGGTGAGGGAGTAATCTCGGGGAGACGTTAAAGGGGATTCGTGGTACCGCAATGTGTACGCAAAGCGTGACAAGGATTGACGAAGAAAACCCGTTACAGGGTGAACACCGTGGTGTATTAACTGTCGAAGTTGTCAAAGGACGACGGGAACTTTCGTGGCTTCGTGGCTATTGTTTTCGACCGGCGTGGCTCTGAACTTCGGCCGTGATGGCGGCTTCCGGTTATCGACTCGTCGAGATTGAAATTCTCGGTTGTCCCATCGTTCTTCAACGGCTGACGCGCGGATATCTTCTTTCCACCGGGATCCTGAGAAACTTTGTCCGCCGGTGGACTCTCTCGTGATTCGATCTATGCTCGCGTCCCTGACTTTCAGATTCGATTCTTTTTTCGATGTTATCCGATCCGGGGTATCGGGATATTTCGCTTCGTAAATCATCGACTCGAAGTTTCTTCCGTGCAAGCAAGAATCGCGGTACGAATAAGAAACAGCGACGATCGGGACGTCGCGAATTGTCGCATGATTCGATCGAGTAACGTGATTCTCTCGTTCTTCGCCTGTTACGGCACTCGTGTATCTCCGAACAAGCTGGTAAATCTTTAGTTCGATCGATGACAGTCGGAGCAAACGGAACTCAATGTTCTCGTTGCACTAAATGTTCGTTTATTGGTTAACTTAAGTAACTGCTCTGACTAGCTCGTTCTGGTCTCTGATTAAAGTCTTGCTAACTGAAGAACGAATTGCTAGCTGAAGATCAAATTGGTAACTGAAGATTGAATTGTAACTGACTGACGTACTAATTGTAACTGAAGGATGAATTGTATCTGAATGACGTACTGATTGTATTTTCCAATTACTACATTTAAAACCACCTCCTTAGACTTCGGTCGTCATCTCAGTACTACCATGAGCATCACGGAGGGTGAAATAGAATATCGCTTCCGTAATAAAATTAGATCATAAAGCTTGGTACTCGAGTCCACAAAAAGTACGCGCAGTTAAAGGATTAACAGAATAAAGTGCAAGGATTAATCAGATAATATTCCCAAGCCGGCTAATGTTACCATCGGTTGACCTGGTTGGTGACAGGCTACATCGAAAAATCAACAAATTGGTATAACTTTATAGTATCTGGAGCATCGACCGAGAAAACGTCTCGACGGGTAGACGTAATTTGAGGTTAAGCAGTGCAGAGGTAACGCGTTTCTGGCAGACAATATACCTGACAGTAATTATCCACGAAGCGAGAGAGGGTGGATTCTATGAAGCAAGCAAAGTAGAAGCTGTTCCCGATGGAGGTTTCCGAAAAATTCTGGAGGAACGCCAGCAGAAAAAGCAACGGATGGGACGAGGTAGTCTTGCGGCTTGCCGTTGGTCCGACTGCTAATGGAAACGTTCCACCTTCCTGCGAGGGAATCTTGCACGTTACCCGACGCTTTTTAATATTCCAGGATGTACGCTAATTTTAATAGAAAACGCCGCAGAGTGGCCGAAGCCGTGACTCGATTATCGCGTTCGTTGTACATTAAAGACTTATGAATATTCGGGGTGTAAATGATAATATATACAAGTTCACGCGCGAGAGCGTATGTTACACCCAAAATTGCATTTTAATATTCCATTCCTTTGTCCCTAGATCCCTCTGGAGTCCTCGTATACCACAATACCTACATCTCAGAATTCCTGTGACACTTAATTGCTACATTAAGAGCATCACATTCTCGGATCGCCACATACTAAAATTTGTACATTCTCGGATATTTACATGTAGGATTCCCACTTCTCCAGATACCTACATCCCCAAATACCTACAAATCTAGATGTGTGTCTCGAGATACATATGTATATCGAGATCAAGATATATATATAGTATAGTTGAACATATATATATTTATACACACACGTATATACATATATACATGTATGATATATTTGATCTAAACTATTACACATTATTACACACCCTAAATTACTCATTAGTCCAAATATACATATCGTAAACTAGTCAGACATCAAAATACTTACATACAAGTTGCGAATACTTCATCAGAGCATAAAGATGTCCGTGTATCGTGCGTCGAACGATAACAGACAAGTGTGTCCGGTTCTAAAGTAAGCCCATCCCGAATACCGCAAGAAATGGATCGCGAGAAGAGCAGAAGATCGTAACTCGGAAGTGTTCGAAGGGAAAAAAGGACGCGGTCTCCGAACCGTGTCCGGTCTTCGTAGTTTTGTTTCACGGAAGGGTAGATGGAACAACGCGGGGTCACTTAATGGAAGTTCCGGATACGATCCATTACAGATATTCAACACGCTCCGCGGTTACCCTCGAGTGGATCTGGGTTACGATCACGAATCAACCGGCGATAAATCTCTGGACGACCTCCCTCGCTTGTCAGATTCCTGAACGACTATTAAAAGAATGATTCATTTAAGGAAAGTAACCTTCCGCGAGACTCTATGAACGTCTTCTCAAATACCGCTTCATCTCTCGTTTGTTTAACCTCTCGAGTTAATTCTCGGGCGACAGACTTCTTAAGCGGAATATACAATATTTCTTCAACGTATACGCGGATAGTTTCTATGTACATATGTAGATAGTTTCAATTTATAAATAGATAGTTCCAACGAACATTTTCAATAGATAGTTTCAATGTAAATATGTACATAGCTTCAACAGATATGTAGTTTCAACGTATACAAATATAGTAGATAGTTTCAATGTGTATATGCAGACATGTACACACGTAGATAGTTTCAATGTACACCTAATTCTCTTTCTACAAGATAGATACGTTCCCAAAAAATTCATGTAAAAAGAGAATTAGGTGTATATGTGTAGATAGCTTGAACATATATGTATGTACTTTCAACGTATACATATATGTATAGATAGTTTAAATCTATATATGTTGATCATTTCTATGTATATATGTAGATAATTTGAACGTACACGAAGTTATTTCCAATGTACACAACTAAATTGTTTCAACGTATATACAGATAGTTTTCGAGAAGAAACTGTCGAGATGCCTCGATTTAATGTTTAGAAGGGACGAAGAAGGGAGAGGGATGAGTGGTGAGACAATGATGCAAAAATCGCGACGAAGAAAGTTCGTAGGAGGTCGAAAAAAGTTGTCGGTCCCTCGAGAGGAATATCGGATTTAGGGTCGACCGTAGCTCATCCGCGAAATTTTCCTCGCGAGATGCGCCGCCATTCGGCTCCGTAAACAGATAAATCAATGAAGATGGCGCCTGGCCCGCTGGTGCACGTTGAATTTGCAGTTTCCGTCCCGCGTCGTCTTGTTGTTCCGCGCGATGGTCGTCGAGAAGTACGCCGGACGTAGCGTAATTCCTTTGCCACGAATTATTAATTTCACGACTCGCTCGTTCCCTCGTCTCCGGCCGCAGTCCGGATCGTTGATTCGCGGCCGCGAGATGAGAAACGAGGCGAAACTTTACGAGAGGATCGACGAACACCGAGAGAAAATCTGAATTCGGCACGGCGGAAAGTGCATGAGAAGATCAAAAGCGGAATTTGAAAGTTTGTTGGGGAAACTGGGAAACGCGCAATCGTCTTAACTTCTTTTAGTTTGTACCGACAAGAAACGGCGGCGGTGTTCCTTTTTCAGCCGTCCCCGGTACACGATTGCGCTTAACCCTTTTGTTTTCGTTATAACCGTCCCGGCGCGGACTTTCTGTTACGAAATGAAACGTTAGCGTCCCGTATCTTTTTACGGCAACGGTATATACCGTGTATACACAGGGTGTTCGGTAAATGGAAAGCGGGATGATTCTACGTGAAAGAATAAATCGAAAATATACAATGAATACGTGTTTTGATATGAATGTGAGAATATGTGTTTTTACATGAATGCGAGAATATGTGTTTTGACATGAATGTGACAATATGTATTTTGATACGAATGCGAGAATATGTGTTTCGATATGAATGTGAAAATATGTCTTTTGATATGAATGTGAGAATATGTGTTTTGATACGAACGTGAATAATATGTGTTTTTAATTAGTCTTGGCATGCTCTAAATATATTAACACTAGATTTACGGAAACCGTCAAAATGACTCATCATACATTTCTCATTTTCAATTATGAAAGTTATTCAGAAACTTTTGCCAAAGTGTTAATACTCATTGAAATAAAGAATCATTGTATAAGCCAGGTTACGTATTATCGGTTATTTATTTGTTTTTATAGTTCAGTTTCAATTTCAATATTAGTAGTCATGTCACGTTCGTAAATCTAGGGTTAAATAAAAAAAATAAATGTTCCTATTTAAATCACCCAAGGAGAAGTACCTTAACTTTGCAAAAATAAACTGTCTTCGGAATTTGCTCTACTCATATCTATTATGCACTTCGTACCAAGCAAATATTCTTGTAAACTCTTTCGTGTAAGCAAGGGGTGTGAAAAATCGTGAGTAGCGTCACACCCTGTATATCGCGGAAATATTTAAAAGTTTATGGTCCGGGAAACAGGGAAAAAAGCTGGTGCTTTTGATGCGAAATCGAAAGAAACGACCACGAGGCCCGCCGTATTTTGAGTTCGAACACTATGGGGATGCTACACTGACCCGTATCAAGCTTTCCTTTTTCTCGTCGAAGATGACTTCCAGTAGCCGACGAACAAAAACCTTCGACCGATGATTGATCGTCGAGCAGCGAACACTCTCGTTTCTAACCTCGTAACGATGTCAACAGCCTCGATCTAGCAGGAACAACCGAGTGGAAAAGAATTCCTTTATGATTTAGCAATGACACGCGTTTTTCCGTCGCAGCTTTTTGTCACTCTGCTCGGCTTCGAGTGTTTTCGAGCATGTTTTATCTGAGTGATAATGTCATCTACAATGATTTGTATTTACAAAATGCTGCCGTTTTTGTATTTGCATTTTTAGTCCGATGTTTGACTTGGTTTTAATGATGAAAAATGATCAAAGGGTACTTCGAAGTTGGACTAAGAGTTATTAAGACAGAATAGAAGTGTGAAATTGTCTTTGGGATAAGTTGCAAAAATAAATCTTTGTATCGAGAGTCACTGGCACCCTAATTAAGAAGACAGCTCCGTCACCAGAATCAATGGACCTTGGTTCGTTTTTATATATAAGAGACAATTGGGTGAACATGTTGCAGACCCAGACTTATTTTTCCATGAAGTAGCCGTCATTTTTCTCTGTATTTTTGAAAAAGTTCTTTACTCCCAGTTCGATCGTTGAAACGTGCAAGTGTCCTTCTAAATCGCTGTTAATAAATTCAATATTCTAAAGATATCAAGTTCTATTTAACTTACAAGTTAGTTCTTGTTAGAACTAGACTTATGAATGTGTGACCATTCATTTGTAAGTTAATACTGAAGACGGAGATAAATACAATATGATCCTTTATCACGACGAAAGATGACGTACATGTTGATAGAAGCTCCTTGGCAATTGTTGTAATTTAAATTACGAAAAGGGGTCATGAGTCATTTTTGCTCCTAAATCTAGTGTTAATATAAAACCCAGTACCTCCAGAAGGACCAACTCACATTTCCGTCCCGGTCCCCACGTTCGTGCAAGAAACGCGGGTATTCGCGTTTTTTCGTAAAGCACGAAAAATCGAAATGCGAAGATAATTATTGTCGAGAGACAAATATCGCGGTATAAAAGGTAGTCCGGCAAATTTGCGAACCGCGACATAAATTTTTCCACGGCACTTCCCGCGTCGGAAGGGTTAATGTATCTCCAACGAATTCCGTTTTACGTGCCATTTTCCAAGCCGGCGAAATAAAACATTCGCTTCCACACAGAAATCTGTGAACCGGTTTCCACACACGCCATATGTAGGATCGTGTACCTCTATGAAGCGGCAAAAATGTGGCTCCCACGGGTCCACCGTGTGTTCTCCCTTTAAGACTTCCTTCTCCCGCTCCCGTTTTCTCCCAACATCCTTTCTCGTCACCGGCTGGCTTAGCGAAAAAGTACTGGCCGAATAAATCCATGGGATTATCCAGGACGAGCGTGTCCCGGTTCTGCCCCGGCTTCGTTTTCTTTCCACGGCGTAGTCAAGGGACACTGCACAGCCGGCAGAAACGATACTGGTCAGACAGTGGTAAAGGAAACGAACGACGAGCCAACTAACCGGCTGCGAACAGGGCCACGTTGGAAACCCAACGAGTTCGAATCCTGTTTGCCCATTGCGCTCGAAAGGTGACTCGCACTCATCACCTTGTTTAATACAGCTATTTGAAATAGGAATTTTTTAACTAAATCTATAATGTTGCACGCACGACGTGTGAATATAATGAAACAGTTAACCGTGACAAATTAATAGTAGTAGGGTAATGACTTCGAAAAAATTCATCAAACCTTTTAAATAAAAAGTTTTAGACTTGCTATCTGCTATATTTATAGTATCACACACGATGTTTCAATATAGTGAAGCAGACAATATCGTCGATCGATAATGAACAAATAATAATGTCCAAGATATACATCAAACTTTTCAATCAGAGTGCGTTACAGTTGCTGGTTGCCAGAAATAAAAATGTTTTCGAGCGAAAAGGGTTAATCAGTCAGTCTGTGACAGTCGTAAGGGTCGGTCAGACTTGCCACTCGATAAAGTTCGGAATTTTTTGGAACAAGCAAGGGTTGTCATTGTTCCCTCGCCCATCCTATCACGTAGATTGGTAAAATGGCACGGAGACGAGGCGATTTTCGATGGTTAAGAAAGCATCGGAAACATACGGAATTTGGCTCGCGCGACGAGGCTCTTCGAAATCCTGGCACGAAGCCAGACGGGAATAAAATCGTGGCTGGCTAATCGGAGGAGGAATTTCCTTCAAGGAGAGAAACATTTTTCCCCTCGTCCTGTCGGTCGGCCTAATAAATTTCCCAGGCCGAAGTCAGCCTGCGAGCTCTCAATTAATTACCGCTGTGCCGTTTTTATCGCTCACCGCGGGACCATAATACACACGGTCCGTTCGAAAATTTAAGAACTCATACTTCCGAGAACGGATTAAAATTGTACCATCAGCCACGAAGCTTCCCCCTTTCAATCTTTAGGTATTAATGTATTTTATTTTTTAACTTATATCTTGCAATTTACTTTACTAGCTGCGTACTAGCTTTTCACACGAGTTCGCATTTTATTTTTAGATACGTATCTCGTAATTTCCGTTACTAGTTACTTACTAGCTTTTCGCACGATCTTGCACTTTTTTTTAAATTATATCGTGCAATTTGCATTATTAGTTATTTACTAGTTTTTCGGACAGTCTTGGATTGTATTTTTAAAAGACTATCTTGCAATCTACATTACTAGTTACTTACTACTTTTTTGCACGATCTTGCAAGAATGACGTGCAAATCGTCGTGTAAGGATAATTATTCGAGTATATGAAATTTGAGACGCGGAAAATAATGACGAGTAAATTACGATTGTGCAAAAATCGATGCACGAAAGCATCGACGTCCTCTCAGGAAAGAAAACTTTTCCGTCGTTTCGATAAATTTTCGTAGATATCCGACGAACGCGGTTAATTGACCCAATTAAGATCGAGATCACGAACGGAATGGGATTCGCAGTATGCTTCGCGATGCGCGTTTCGTGCATGTGTTCCGCGAACGCACGAAACACGTACGAGGTTTGGGATTTGCGAGAACGTTACGGCGAATTTTCGCGACAGTTTTCGCGGGCAATTTGACATACTGCCAACGTGATAGGTGACTTCGGGGAGGAAATCTCGCGAACCGAGTTTGTAAAAATTTCCCGTTGGATCCTTTCGGCGAATATGGATCCCGCGTCATTCTATTTCATCGTGTTCGCTCCTGGGACGATAACGTTGCACGATTCGAGTTTCTGTTGGAAACTATTTGTCTACCATCGTTCCCGAACGTTTCGCGAATTTTCCGAATCTCGTCGAAAGTTGACTCACAGGTTCACCCGTGGCGTTTACTCTTCTCTGAAATATTTTAAATCGTCCACGAGCCGAGGAATATTTATTGTTCGCTGTTATCGATGTATTCCGGAATAGTCTACCAGATATTAATTTTAATCACTATATTTACGAACGTTCACCACTTAGGTCTAAATTGAAAATGAACTATGAAAATGAATGAATAATGGACAATACCTAAAACAGTTTTGTATGAAGATTCTTCATCTTGATGAAGATTGACAGGCATTTTAGCACATGCATTTAGATTCAATGCCAACTTGTGTCTAAATTGAAAATGAACTATAAAAACAAGTAAATAATGGATAATACATAAACCACTTTGTATAAAGATTCTTCATCTTGATGAAGATTGACATGCATTTTAACACATGCTTTTAGGTTCAATGTCCACGAATGTCTACATTAAAAATGAACTATAAAAATAAGTAAGTAATGGATAATACATAAACCAGTTCATAGAAAGCTTCTTCTATAAACTGTTAAATAATTTGATTTACTTATTTTTATCGTATCATATGATGTCATATTAAAATACATTTTATGATATCATATTTTTATCACAGACTTTTTACGTAAACTTTTTAATGATTTTGAATATAAGAGATCAAAGACCAGCCATTTCGACGAGGTCCTTGAAGCAAGTGTTAAGAGTGATCAATAATTTCGATAGAGATTATACGTTCGAATTAAAACAGAAAGTGACTAGACCTCGCGTCTTTCGCACAAACGCTCGCAAGATGCTCGGCAAAATGCGGCTGTCCATTGTTTCCAACGTGACGAATATTCTTCGTTCTCCATTGTCTGGTTTCCAGCTCGAAAATGTCGACGTCGGATCCGCCGGTGTAAACTTCAATAGCGCAACTTTTTTCCCGCAGTACTTCGAACGCAACGTCGCTCTTTTTCTCTAGGTACACGCACGCATTCATCGTCGAGTTTCGCCAAGTTGCACGTACGTACGAAAAACTTCTTGATCAAAAAGACAACAATCGTTCGAATTTGATGCGAGTACGTCCCGATGGTTTCCTTGTTTAATAGAAATATATACATAATATAATATATTGTTTAACATGTGTTGCATTAAGTGTTCTACTCTATGGCCCTCTTCAGTTCCTTAGAAAATATTATTTACTCTTTGATTACTTAGAAAATATTCCTCCAAGTGCGTCTTTATGTTACATCAAAAAAAGGAAGAAACTTATGGGACAACCTAATACTTCAAAATTGAAAATAAAGTTGAAGAATGAACAAATAAATACTACAGCATCGCGTAACAAGGATTCATTAGCTCGATAAAACAAGACAGACATTTTGAGAATAGGACAACAATAAAATTTTGTAACATAAAATGTCACACCCGAAATTGGTCATTTTGACCGGTTGGTAGTTCTAGTGTTAATATCCACTCCGACTATTTTATGAGGCACAATACTTCAAGCACAGCAAGTAACATACTTCGAGTACGCTAAATCGAGCTGGCTAGGCTTCTTGCCCAAGTAGATAAGGATGAGCACGCAGGGTCAGACACGGTCTTTGGAACCAGCCTCCAAACGAGCGCTTCTCCTTCCGGCTAAACACGTACCAACTCGTACGCTGTTTGGAATATTCGCCTGTTTTACGACTGCACTATTTATATTGCTTCTACGTGATCCAATCTGTAGTCCCGTTTTTTCGAGGCCTCGGGATAGTCATTTTCGGCGGGAACGTCAAAATGGGTCGTAAAAGGATTATTGAATGTGTTTGATTTATCGCGACGAGACACGTTGATTTGAGATATGGTAATCCAGTGTATAATGGCAGGACACGAGGTGATGTATGATGATAGGACGTGTAGCGATCTAATGCGTAGCGATAACATGCGTTGTTGTATAGTGTAGAGAAATCCAACGTGTGGACTCTCAATGTATAGAAATCGAATATATCGATGTTCTATCTGTCGATATCGCGCAAGTCGGAATATAGCGTAACGATATGCAGCGCGACGATAACGGACGTGCCGATATACAGCACGCGTGTATTCAGTACGCTGATATTTCATACTTAAATTCTAATGCTCTGATATCCAGCATGCCGATATTTCATGCATAAGTATATACCTCGACATGAATGGGCAAGTGCAAACAAAGATTCTAAGGTCGAGGCTAAGGGTTCTGACACCCAGGTACGACTGACAATAAATCAATAAAAAACTCGTTAGAATGTAATGACTCCTTGGGTCCTGTTTCCGCTACGGGTAAAGACTGTTATTCTAAACTACAAATGTATCTAGAAACACGAAAAAAGCATTGAACTATCGTACCGACGAAAACTTCGACCGAGGTCTAATCCTCTCGCTGCAATATGCATTCTACGACCTAACAATTGTATTCAATCCAATCTCGTCGTATCGACGCGATCGATTCCTTTAAGAACGACCGAGTATTTACGAGACCATCCGGGGATCGTAACCTCGTAAAACATGGTGGACCGTGTTTGCGAGGGAGTTGCGAGAAACAGAGATAATGCGAGAGGAAAGGGGGCGGAATAAGCTCGGTTGCATCGGGAACAGGTTACGATGCTCTATCGAATATACATCATTCATCGATACCACGCTTTTGTGATCGCTACGTGTGGAGAGTAAATATTTTTCTGCACTTTCGAACCATTGCCTGGCTTATTCGGACGTCTCGTGGAAACGATCCTTGAACCCGACCGTTTTCTGGAATAATGGAGGAAGCGAATTTTTCGACGGTTAATGGAGACGCACAGAGGCTCAATGAAGTACAGAAAGAAAAATGTTCGATCGATGAAATTTTTATTTATGTATCAAATACATGTATATGTATACAATGATCGTACGTGTACAGTCTGTATACTATACTTTATTATAAAGTATCTATACTTTATTCATTAACACTTTGATCGCCACGTCATTCACATATGGGTGACGCTTAAATTTCCATACGAGTCAATCATCTATTCAGTAAGAATTTGTTCATTAATCTAACTGGAAACATTAATAGTAATTTCTAGGACCTATGAATAATAAATAAAGCAAAATATTGTGAACATGTTTGGTAGGATTTATTAAGCATAAAAATACTACCTAGTACAATTTTCAACTGCTTTAGCGTGGCAATCAACGTGTTAACTTTACCTCGGGAAAATATTGTATACCTTGACGAAGCGTTTTTGAAAGAATTTCACGGATCCTCGAATTCGACGCAAGGATAACTCGATTAAAATTTCGGTGAATGGAGACTCGCCCACGCAACAATGGACCCCTGAAATTCGCCTAACCGCGAGGTCGCAGTGTCGGTTCGCCAGGAAATCGACTCCGATACATCGATCGCCGCGAACGTTTTAATCGTCTTAAAGGGCAGCGGCAACGTGTAATAGGATCAAATAATTTTTGGTTTCGCGGTGTACGGCACGTAATTGGATACCGGAATCGGCTCGAGTTATAAAGTTCTGTCGATCGTCGACCGAGACGAAACGATAAGATGCGAGCGGTTTATCGTGGTAATTTAGAAACTGACGGCCGCACCTGCTTCCCACATTGGAAACGGAGTTAAAACGGCGAACAAGCAGATACGTGAACGTTGCCTTACGACTTTCAACAAAATTGTTTCCCAAACAATTTTGGAATTTTCGATCTTATGGTGTTGGATTTTGCAAAATAATTTTTATAATAAATTATCGGTGCTAACTATATTGACAGATTGTTTTTACATTCTCGAAATATCAACGTTCATTTATTCTTCTAACCGTTTGTCATAAGAATTCACGAGGCTTTGTTACTCTGGTAATATAACAAAAATCTTTGCTTGCTTAACACAAAAACAATCAAAACGGTCAAATGACCCTTCCAGAAATTGTCTACTTCAAATGACAAAATTTGTTAAGCTGGTCTTCTTGATATTTATGCTAATTGTCATCGAGACAAAGAATCAATAAGTGTATGTATTCTTTATCTTGATAGCAATCAGCATAAATTTCATGAAGAGTAGACAATTATTTTTATGATGCTGAAAAATAAATGAACAAACGATGAAACATAAATGAATAACTTCATATCTATCATCAAAATAATTGTCTACTCTTCTTGACATTTATGCCGATCGTCGTCAAGATAAACAATCATTAAGTGTATTCATTTATGTTTCATCGTTTGTTCATTTATTTTTCAACATAATTTTTAACGTAAAAATAATTGTGCATTATACGTCGGTAGTTTTACCGTTGAATCATCGATTCGGTCGAAAAGTCACGAAGACGAGATATCACGTGAGCCGTAAGCAAAGAGTTATGACACCGAAACTTGCCAATTTGGGAATAAGACTTCTGTCCGTAAAAGTTCGGAAACCGCGTCGAAACTATTTCTATAAATAAATGGTCCAACTGGGCTCGGGGGAATCAATTGAACGAAGGGATGAAACTTGTTAGGCAAACAAATAAATAAATATTCGATTCCGGTTGCGTATGCTAGAGCGGTACGTGGCAGAATTTACTTAAGGAGCAAACGAATCTTCCTAAGGGATGAGAAACACGTCGGCTGACCTGGCTGGCTTGGATAGAGCTGTTTACACGTGTCACAACCCTTCTCCCGGGATTCTGGTATTGGTACACGTGAATCGGGCGTTGAATTTCCGGCGAGAATGCCAACTCGAGTTTCGTACGTCGCGTTTACTTGCATCGCTTGCGAAATTGCGTATCGGGAAGCGTGTTCTTGTCGGCTAGATACGTCGCTAGGGTAAATACGAAAGAATCGAATAAAACTCCAACCGTAGAAATCTGCTTTGCGATATGGAAAACGTTTCACCTTTGAATAATGTACCGCCCCTGCGAGATTTGTCGCCCCCTAGACATTTAAAATATCGGGACAGATTTAACGTTACGAGGAAGGATTCAGCGCCGGTGCTGGTAATCCGATAAACTCGGCATACATGTTTGTTCAAACAACTGATGATATTTAATTACGTTTCTGTAAACGATCAAAATCATGCAGGAACGCCGAATTGATTTTAATGCGTTAATACGCTATTAAAATTTCCATGCTCGCTCTCGCAATACAAAGCAGGCTTTCGAATTTGAAACGCAAATTCACAACGTCATGCGTGCAGTAATTTCTCCAATTTCGCCTACCACAATTTTCGTTCGACGGCGGAGAAAAATTACTCATGAAAGTGGTCCATGTCAAAAAACAGTTCATCGGCTATTACACACCACGTTATTTTTAACTAAATTGATTCGATTAAACTGTTGCGATATTGCTTTATTTGATTGCTTCAAGTCAATTCACACTTTGAATGGCACACAATTTTAGTATGCATATCGCACAAAATTTTATGTACATAATAAATTGTCATTTATAAATTGTCATTAATCAAGACTAATATAAAATTCAATTTTAAAATGTTGTATAATATAAAAATATTTTTCAATTTATCTAAATATAATCCATTAAATATCTCGAAACGCATGACATATACCACTTTTATAATTGTGGGCAAAAATAGCGGTTTATTCTATCGTTTGAAATAATGACACGATCGAAAATTTGATCAGATATTTTATGAAATTGCAGAAAGCTTTTGTCATCGACAGGGTGAAATCGAGCGAGCTATTTTTATTTAAATTTAGCCGACAATTCAGTTAATTGATTCTGAAACACATCGGTGGAGGGTTTTTCGAGACGGTCCCTGCAGGTTGACGATTCTTTTTTCGATGCCGGTTGCAGAGGCTCGCAGCCACCGGAATTTATCAGGATAAATCTGTCCGCCAGAAACTGGCCATCGTGATTTATTTCTCGACCCGGTGTGCTTCATCTTGCCGCTTCGCCGGAATCGGAGAATCTGCATATCGACTCGCGTCCCCGATTATTGAAAAGTCAAAATCACGATTCGTCAAGAATTCCCAGGTTGCTCGCATGATTGAAAGTGCTCTTATGGAAATGTTCGATCGAATTCCCCGGGCAAATATTTAAAAAAATTTCACGATTCCGTTCTACTCTGCAAACGACAGGCTTTTTTCGGCGTTCAAGAAAGACGTTCGCGCGAATATCTTCGATGCTTGAAAATCTCTGGACATTTACTAAATCTTATTTCCCTTTCGAGAAAGTCGTTTCTGCCGTCTCGATTTTTTACGATCAGAAAACGATTTAATGTTTCCGTCAAGAATTTGTAACGTATAAAATGGCGGTGTTCGCGTGCGTGATCATTGATTGATCAATTTGACTCATTGTTGACCGGCAATTTTACCTGTAAATTATCTCGTGTCACTGGCTATTATTATATAAACGAATGTTGGGGTAAAATAGTCTAAATAAATCTTCAACAGGTTCAACAGTACAAAACAGGTTTTGCAAATTGTATAAAGTAAGTTGAAACTTTGGACATATATTTTATATAACCTTATATATTTCTTTTTATTATGGTGAACTGTATAACAATCAACTATGTTTAAGGGTACACAACAGGTTTGCAAATTATACGAATTAAGATGAAACTCTGGACATATATTTCATATAACTTTTAACATTTCTTTCTAGTATGGTAAACAATATAACGACAGTATGAGGCTAACACTAAACCTACCGAAGTATAATGCACAATTCATTCGAAGTTTAATATGAAGTTGAAAAATAAATGAATAAACGATGATACATAAATCAACATAATTCTCTATCTCGATGAGAATCAACATAGATTTCCAGAGAATTATCTTAACAAATTTTGTCATTTAAACTAAGAAATTTTTAAGTGTCATTTAACCCCTTGGATAGTTCTAGTGTTGCGTGTATAAAGCAGTAATAAAGGTCAACGACAAACGCACCCAATGAATCAATCTCCTTCTTAAAGCAAATATTGATTCTGTTACCAAGATGATGATGGATCGCAAATTAACTAATTTACAATTGCGCGACGTTTCTGCGCGAGTAAAAGTGTATTGAGAATCGGAACTATCGGCCGGCAAGCCAAATTCGAGTCTACCGATTGAACGACGTAATCCGGTAGAAATTCTCCGATGCAATTTCACGAATGGCGGCGTTCGAATCGCATAATATCTTCGAGACGCGATCGTCGGCCATTATTCGTTCGTCTAATACACGAGAGCCGGGCGCAATATTCCTAATAAGGGCGAGCACAATGAGCACGGGACGATCCCCGTTTTCCGTTCCATCCCGAAATCGGAACCGTTCCAGCAGCCTCGTTCCCGTGGGAGCGTTCACTTTTATCGCGCTCATTATCACCCCATTCAGCTTCTTTTCCGGCGGTGTTCACGAGCCGATGGGTACGCGGTATACGCCGGGACCGGAAACCATCCGGCCGGATGCACTTCGGTGGCAAACTTCAGGGTCAATTAATAAATAAGCTGCAGACGGAGGAATAATTTGGTCGGTGGCTAGGCCAAATATCGGGACAATTACGAGCAGCTGCAGCCACCGACCGGCCCGCTTAAACTTCGCTTAAATAAGCGCAACGCTCCTTTCGTACGAAGCTCGACCGGCGAATTATGTTTGCACGCTTGGCCCTCTCTCGAGAAGGAACACCTGCGTCGAAATGCTCTGATCTCGATGGCTCCGAGTCGTAGTTGAACGCATTTTGAACACCTACGTTCGGTGCAAGGTTGTGCAAAGTCGATCGGGAACGAGTTACGCGTGTACACGCGTTGACAAACACTGTACGTACACCTGGCTCTAAGTTTGTACTAAGTTTAGCTTTTATGTTGGATCTACTCGAATTGTCCGTATTTTCTTCTATTTTTTGTGGAAATTATTTGTGTGGGAACACAAGGTTCGATGAGATCGAGCCGATATGCAGTTACTATAAATAAATAAATACTTCTCGTATTAAATATGAATGACATTTTTTATTCGCTTATTCAATTCTTCGTTGTATCCCCCACAAATTAGGTGAACTCACAGCATTGATAATATCGATTTTAATTTTATTTATTATACCTTTTGTGATACATCATAAATGTCTCTTTCGGAGCCTACGGAATTCTACCAATCCTCCCGCGATTGCTCGATTCTCTAGGATATGTCTATTAATATAAATATTTTATTTTTTTTATATATTCGTATTGACACACACATTTTGTTTCTTTTATAATATATATATATATATATATTGATATATATATATATATATATATATATATATATACAATACAAATATATAAAAGAAACAAAATGTGTGTGTCAATACGTTTGATGTTGTCATTACATTGTCATTACATTTTTATATATTTGTCTTGATATATATATTTACATTTTTATATATATTTGTACTGATATAAATACTTATATTTTTATATACTTCTGTATTGATATACATTTTTACATTTTTGACAGCAATTTCATTACTATTTATCGCTCGATCGCGGCTCACCGATATGCTTTGCACGCTCGAATGGCAATATAATTGGAGACGTTGATTCGCGACGGAACAAACCGCGTGATCGTTGATCGAAAAAGGAGAATAGAACGTATTTGCGTGCGAAATCTTACGGATAACATGGCGAATGACGAGTAAATTGAAACGATCACGACGGAAATACTTGGTCGCCGGTGAAAAGTGTGTTTGAACGTGTTCGTCGCCCATTTCGTAGTCTCGAGGAAACGCCGCGAGGCCCATTAACAGCGTCGACATTTTATTTCGCTTTCCATTTACTCCCGTGCTATTATCTACCGACATTTTCCACTTTTCCGTCCGCGACTTCGTTTCACCGATTGGATAGAGGCAATTCTTAGTCGGTCGATATTAAACTCTCGGTCGGGCGAGTGCTGACGAATCGAAAAGGCCGATTTACATGTCGGCCAACGATAAGAGCTCCCTTTTGATCGCTCGAGAAAGACTTCGTCTACTTTTCTCTCGGGTTGAATTTATTTTTGAACAATGTTCCGTGCCGCGAGACCGCTTCCCCTATAAAACATCCTTTGAGAGTTTCGCGGAGAAAATTTGTGATACAAAAAAGGAGTAACGAATACCGTTATTACCATGATTTATACCAGAAGGGAAAGTTTCGAGGGCTCTTTTCTTAGCGATCGCCGGTAAGAAGCAACTTTGAGAGCGCGATTTTTTATTCGAACACGGAACGCTTTCGTCGGGAAACTCGTCAGTTTTATACTGTTGCGAGTCTTTAGGATCTCGAGTATCCGGAAACATCGTTTCAGACGATTTTACACCGTCACACAGCGGAAATCGTTTCCGAACGAGTTATTGTCAATGCACTTTTAAACGATTAACTGCGCACTTTAGTTTCAAAAATGAATTTATTATGATTCTTGAAATCGACCCACGACGCTACCTTGAGAATTTGGTATCAACAGTACACAGGAAATTCAAAATCAATTCATACGTATATCGTTATCTTGAGATTAAGAGTCCTAAAGAAGTTTCTTCCGTTCGTTGTTCGTCATAGTTAATTTAACCGAATCTACAACGATCTACAGTGATCTCGTTAAATTCCCTCCTGTTTTCCGCCCGAAGGCGCGAACTCGTCAAAAAAAAAAATCGTAAAGACGAACGTGTCGCGCATAGGTGACTTTACGAGTAATTCGCGCGAGTCGCAAAAAACTTTGTTCCGTTCGCGAAGTACGTGTACGTCGTTAAAAAACCGAACGGTAAACGACGTAGTTGTACGGGTTGTAACTCTCGAATGTAACACCGAAATATCAGGAAGGACCCGATGTTTACCGACGA
Organism: Coelioxys conoideus; assembly: GCA_947623535.1. Lineage (NCBI taxonomy): Eukaryota > Metazoa > Arthropoda > Insecta > Hymenoptera > Megachilidae > Coelioxys > Coelioxys conoideus. The sequence continues at coordinate 14,125,552 of OX392459.1, forward strand.
TGAGAAACGATGTGATCCTCACTGTGCATATTCACGTATATTTAATATTGTTATAAAAGATTGAGTAAACGAAAGAATAAGAACTTTTCCAGGATTCCAAAATTGCAACCCTCCAAATTTCTGAGGTTCCAAAATATCGACATCCTAAACACTGAACGTTTCAAAATTCCAACACCACAAATTTTCAATGTTCAAAAATTTCAATCTCTCAAATTCCTAAGGTTCCAAAATTACAACCTCCCAAATTTCCAAAATTCCAAAGTATCAGCCCTCAAGTTTCCAAGGTTCCAAAATGTCAACCCCCCAAATTTTCAAGGTTCCAAAATTACAACCACCCAAATTCCCAAGGTTCCAAAATTACAACCTCCCAAATTTCCAAAATTCCAAAGTATCAGCCCTCAAGTTTCCAAGGTTCCAAAATTTCAACCCCCCAAATTTTCAAGGTTCCAAAATTACAATCTCCCAAATTCCCAAGGTTCCAAAATTTCAATCCCTGAAATTTCCAAAGTTCCAAAATATGAGTTCCCAAATTCCGAAGATTCCAAAATTACACACGCCCATATTCGCAAGGTTCCAATATTTCAACCCCCAAATTTTCAAGGTTCCAACACATCAACCCTCAAGTTCCAAGTTCTCAAAACTCCAACCCTTCGTGTTTCTAAGGTTCCAAAATTCCACCCCCTCCCCAAGTTCTCAAGGTTCCAAAATTCCAATCCCTGAAGATTCCAAGGTCCCAAAATTCCGTCCCGTCCCCCAAGTTCTCTACATTCTAAAATTCCACCTGGCGTCGAATTCGAGACAGGGGTCGTAGGATCGTCGTGATAGTACGGGAACACGATCCTCGGGAAACCGTGTTGTTGCTTATTGTCTGTAGCCAAAAAGTACTTGCTCGTTCTGCCGTTTTCTTTATTAGACCGTGTACGTGCGGCGCACTGCGATTACCGTATTATGGTTACAGGATCCCGGCTCTGTGTTTGCCTGTTCACGGCAAATAACCGTCGATGCGAGCCACCTTGCTTCCGGCGCAATGAAACATTGATGAGGCGTAGCTACCTAGCTGCATTTCTCGCGAGATATCGCGCTTTCGAACGGTCACCGATGTTTCACGAATCGTTGCTTTCTACAAATTACTCTCACCGGGGTAGAAGCTCTGTACGAACGTCGAGTAACCTCGAACAACGGTTCGCTGATTGTAATACGGGTCGGTGAACGCGTGAAAAGGGTGGTTGAATACGTCGAAAGTGTCGGTAGTCGCGTGTAAAGGGTCGGTGGATACTTATAAAGGGTCGGTAGACACGTAAAAGGGGTCAGTAAACGCGTGAAAAGGGTCAGTAGACGCGTAACAAGGGTCTTTAAGCACGAAAAAAGGGTCTGTAGACGCGAAAAGAGGTCAACAGGGACGTAAAAAGGGTCGGCACATACGTATAAAGCGTCGGTAGACACCAAAAAAGGGTTTTCAATTATAGATGAACAAAAAGGAGTCGGAAAACGTGTGGAAAGGGTTAGTAGTGCATATGAAATGTCGGATTTTTAAGTGAATATGTACAACTGCATATCTCTTTTCAAAAACCGTTTATTTAATTAAAATATGATCCATTTGCTTAGGTGTACTTTTCTCAACGAGATGGTAATGTATAAATGATTGTATTAAGAAAATTAATACATATACATACGTCTCACGTTTTCTTTTATGGTTAAAATAAATATGTTTTTGAGATATAATATAAAGTATTTCAGTAATGTAAAACCACAAATTTAAAAGAAAAGTGTATTTCTTTATACATATTGTAACCAGAACAGCGATACATTTTATTTTACTCGACAAATATTGTTATAAATATGCTTGTTTTTAAAGGCTCTTTAAAAGGCTTTTTTAAAGGCCGAGGTATTTTGTCTCGTGCCAAAATTCTTGTCGATAATCCCGTGACGGAGACCATGAAAGTTTCCGGATTCAGCGGAGCAAGGGGTTATATTAACAAAAATTCAAGAAGAAGGTCGTGCCGCAAAAGTAGCAACCGCGGATAAAAAAAGGTGGAAGAACAGCAACGATACCCGTCGAACGACAGTAATCGGGAGTCGATTGGACGGCGTCGATTTCGTGATTAAACCCGGCGCGTTGAATCTCATCGATTCGAATAAGAGAGGGCTCGACATTGTTCCCGTTGACGCGAATTGATTGCTTTGAGTGCAAGCGAGTTTGACTGTTACGCCGTCGAGTTCTACCAGCACCGAGTTTCCCGGTTAACGGCTAAACCTTGTTTCCTCAACACGAAAGTTTCGATCGAACGGTAAATAACGTTGATTTGATAAACCTTTGTATACCCACATCCATCGAAAGTGATGCGGGTAATAATTCTTGTTACTCGCTGTAACTAAACGGACGAAAACGTTCGTTCGACGGGGTATCCGTTTCTTCTTTACGGTGATCGAGCCGTTCCTGTCGCGTTAACTACGCGAGAAATTGGCCAGGTTGTTTCTACGACGTTATCGGCCATGCCGAAAACCCAGAACGCTTCCGCAGCTGTTTCAGATTGACCGAACGGTTGTTCATGTCGGGAAATGACATTTATTCCATTGCAACGCATTCTTTTTCTTCGACGAGTGTGCTGCACATTTTACCGAATATATGAACCGTGTTCTGGGAGTGCACGCGTACGATCGATTAGACAAAGATCTTTATCAATAGTTATACTTCTTACACATCCAAGAATATATTATATTGTATAGTAAGATTTTAGTTGTACAATTTTATTTGTATATAATGTTCGTATATGTTGTATGTGTTATGCATATGATACATGTTCATGTATTTTATGTGCATTGCATATGTTACATATTTATGTATGTTATACATATGTATGCTATATGATACATGTTCATGTATGTTATTTGTATTGAATATGTTACATGTTTATGCATGTTATATGATACATGTTCATGTATGTTATCTGTATCATATAAGTTACATCTGTTTTATAGATTGTATGATCGTAGTTGCATATGTTAAAATTGTAATTCCGTATCTTCTGAAGAAACAAAAAGGTTCTGTATGCAATCAGATAGAATCTGGCCGTTGAGACGTTGACCGAGACACACGACTATTAGAAGACTCGATAGATCTAACAATCGAATCCAACCGAAAGAATATGGGTTACATACGGTCGCGTGATCAACAATTCCATGAAAGAGACAATTCGTCCGATTTAACGAATCGGCTTCTTGGCTCAGCGACCAAGACCACGTAATCGTTTTCGAATCGAAAACCGACCGGTTGAAATCGTTTGGATTTTCGAAGCAATTAGCAAACCTGATTAAAGTCGTTTCTCGGGTCTCGTGGACTCTTCACTCTTGATATCGGCCAGAAACGATTTTCTGGTAGACGAACCAGGCGGGAAACGAGCTCTGCCCACGGTATGGTTGTAGATCTATCGAGGTTTCTTCGGAGATCGTTTGCGGCAAGAGAAATAAGTTCTCTGGAGACGGGGCGCAAATTAAACTTTGATGAACCTCGCCGAGACGAGAGGAGCGAGTGTCTTGTCGATAGCAGTCGATCTTCGTCGAATACTTTCCGTGTCGGGAAACGCTTCGTGGAAGCTGTAGGTCGTAAAACTTTCGTAACCACGTAGAGACGGGGACGTAACATTGTTTAATTGTACCTTGTTACAATTTCTTACTGGGCCATCGACTTTATGGCCGATTGTCGATACAACGAAGCGACGAGGTGATGCATGGGATCGTTCTTATATTTACTAAGTTTCGCTACCTTTGCAAAATTAAAATTGGGAAGTTTGGAGGAAAGTATGGAAAGCGAGTAACAAAGTTTCAAGGTTTCGGCATCTCGGGTTTCAATTTACAAGGTTACAGAACAACATCTCAAATTTCCAAGATTTTTACGTGCTGAAGTTTCATATTCTCGTGGTTCAAATATTTGAACCCTTCGAAGCTAGCGTGTTTCTAAAATTATAATTTTCCAAGTTTCTAAGATCCTAAAATTCCAACCTCTCAAACTCTCAAGGTTTCAAAATTCCAACTCCTCAAGTTCTCAAGGATCCAAGATCCCACCCACTCCAGTTTCCAAAGTTCAAAAATTCCATCCCCAAGATCTCAAGGTTCTAAAATTCCAACCCTCTATATTCCTAAGGTCTCAACCTTCAACATCTCAACCTTCCAAGTTCCAAAATTCTCAATGTTCCAATTTCCCAAATTCCTGATCTCCCAAATTTTGACGGTCCCAAATTCCCAAAGTTCCAATTCCGCAACGACCTCGAAATCCTCGAATTTCGAAGCGGGAGGGTCCACGAATTCCAAAGTCTCGTAGCCCGGAAGTCGAACATCGCATAACCCCGGCTTGGAATTCTTGGCATCGCCGTGAACGTAGCGGATTCTCAAGAATAGAGGCGTTGAACGCTTAATCGACGCTCTGTCGGAAACTTCCGAGGCTCGAAGGCGCTATGATAAAACGGAAACAGGAGAGGTAAGATGGCGAAGGGGACAAAGCGCGAAAATGCCGGTTAGCAGAGCCGCGGATACTCCGTAAAAGTGAAATAGTACAGCGGCCGGCGAGCAATCTCGGCCTGGCTGGTGACAATTTTTTATCTTTACGAGCCAGCCAGGCGCAGCCGGTGTTCCTATTGCATAAGTGGAAGGAAGAAGAATTATGCATTTACGTAAATTACAACGGTGCCAGGGGGAAATGGGAATCTCTTCTTCGCCCGAGAGAAGTCCGGCGAGCAGAGCCAAACGGGAATAAGATGGCGAGACTAACAGCTTTCCGGTCGCGCCTTCGAAAGTTTGCAACATCTTCCTGTCGACGGCTGCTTCGATCAAAAGGGTTGGGTTAGGGTCAAGCATCGACACCGCTGTCTCGTTCGAATACCAACAGCAACCAGGGAGCAGAGAATATTGGTCAGAGATTTTTATACAGTGAGGAACAACAGTTTACCAAGTTTCCAAATTCCAAAATATCAACCCCTAAACTTTCAAGGTTCCAAAGTTTCAACATCCCAACCTATAAAGGTTTAAATATTCCAGAACCCCAAGTTCTCAAAGTTCAAAAATTCCACGCCCTCCCCCAAATTCTCAAGGTTATAAAATTCCAACTCCCCAGGTTTTCAAGGTTCCAAAATTCCAACTGCCCAGGTTTTCAAGGTTCCAATATTACAATCTCTCAAATTTCCAAGGTTCCAAAATTACAACCTTCCAAATTCCCAAAGTTCCAAAATTCCAACTCCCCAAATTCCCAAGGTTCCAAAATTCCAACCCCCCAAATTCCCGAAGTTCCAAAATATCAGCCCCCAGATTTCCAAGGTTTCAAAATTCCAACTCCCCAAATTCCCAAGGTTCCAAAATTACAACCCCCAAATTCCCAAAGTTCAAAAATATCAGCCCCCAAATTTCCAAGGTTTCAAAATTTCAAAACCCCAAATTCCCAAGGTTCCAAAATTACAACCCCAAAATTCCCAAGGTTCCAAAATTTCAACCCCCAAAAGTTTCAAGGATCCGAAATTTCAATCTTTCAAATTCCCAAGGTTCCAAAATTACAACACCCAAAATTCCAAAGTTCCAAAATGTCGTGGGCAACGCGTTAAAAAGAGAAGCCGCGAATTATCGTCGTATCGAGGAGAAATATAAAGTTATGTCGTTAACAGCGGCACCGAGAACGATCCGCCATTTGCTGTACGGTTTCGCGAGGGCAAAACTGGTCCGTAGACAGTCCTCACCGGATGTTGTGCATCCAGAGGAGGATGCGAATGGGTCTCGACGAGTTGGTCGTTCCGGGAACGACGACTCGGGAGTACAGGAACGGCGTAAATTCCACGTGGCCGAGGAAAGTGCTTCTCTCTTGCAGCTGCAATTGCATACTCTCTCTCGACGATGCAGACGACGCGCGACCGCGAAAGCACCCTGCGGCTTCCGGTGGACGTCTAACTGCTGCACGACGAGGGTATTTGCTACGGAACGTTTCGTCACGAGAGTGTTTTTGCCCGTTGCCTCGGAATTTTTGGAATTCCGGCAATCACCGCTTTTTAACCAACGACCGTGAACCAATTGCGACAAGAAATAAACGAATAAATAATTGGAAACGTGACATCTTTCCCGCTGCACAATTTAGAAACTCACTTACATTTATGGAACACCTTGTGATCGTATTTTGATATTTTAAATAATTCGTCAGATCCGATGTTTGTGAAGTTCGAAGAATATAATGTCTGTCACATATGAAGAATATAATGTTTGTCACATACGAAGAATATAATGTTTTCACATATGTGGAATATAATGATTGTCACATATGAAGAATATAATGTTTGTCGCATACGAAGAATATAATGTCTGTCACATATGAAGAATATAATGTTTGTCACATACGAAGAATATAATGTTTTCACATATGTGGAATATAATGATTGTCACATATGAAGAATATAATGTTTGTCGCATACGAAGAATATAATGTTTGTCACATATGAAGAATATAATGATTGTCACATATGAAGAATATCATGTTTATCGCCTTTAAAAAATATGATGTCTGTCTCGTTCGAAGAATGTTGGTAACGTTTGAAGAGCATAATGGTCGTCAAATTTGAATAATACAATATTCGGACTCTTTAAGAATGTAATGTTTGTAACGTTGGAAGAATGTAACGTTTGTCGAATAATTTTCAACAATATTTTCGATGTAGAACGTCTTCGACGCTTAATGACGAATGTTAATGCAACGTCGCTACGGGTGAGCGACCCGATCAATACACCTTTTTAACCCGGCAAATAATTCGCGAACGTCGATTAAAGGCATCGGACATTTTTAATAACAGACGGGAGTATCATGGCAAAGTGAAATTAATTGAGCGACGTGATCGACGTAATATCATTTCGTACCGCTAATTTAGATCGGTAATTTAAAACTAGTGGAAGCTGGCCCGTCTTGCTACCGTACGTTCGACGTAACGGATTTTCGATAATTCGCGAAGCCAGATGGTCCGCGGGGCAACGTAATCGCCGTAATCTCTTCGGATCGTTTAGTATTTCCAGGGAGTTTTATTCTGGCTCGCGTAAACCGACTGACCAGAAGATTTTCCATGAATTTTTAATGGTCCACGTACGTGAACCGCCTAACGCGAGCCAGGATTTTGTGTCTTATAACATGAATGCGGTATAACGTACGGATTTCTGGTTACGATTGTAAATCAATATCCCTTGTCGGATAAATTGTGAATTATTAACCGCAAGAAAGCTTCGGCTTTTGGAAGATTAGGTCAAGCGTCTCTTTTCTTTCAGTAGCGATACCACACTTTTCTTCGACAAAGTATTACATTTGAAAAAACGAACGATACTGTGAGCAGTATCAGTATATTATGCTATGGTATACAAATATATATAGGAAATGAAAAATATAGTATAATATTAAAAGTATGCAAATTTGTATACGAGGTAGCCGCACAGTGGATGGACGATTAGCTATTAGGCTATTCGATTAACCGGTAAGCTATTCGATGCGTTAGCAACGACGATAATTAGGGTATAATAGATCGTGTTCGATGTTAATTATTCAGTATACCATTAAATACATGCGGTGGAAACATTTTAATCGAATCCCGTGTCTATCTGCATGATAAACCTGTTAATTATACACTAGGCGAGTTCTGATCCGCACCGCGAAATATTAGACGATATAGAGAGCGTGCAAATTGTTAAACCAACACTTGAATTATAATTCATGCGACACACGCGCGGTCCTGTATGGCGTTTACCCGACACGTTCCCCCGAGATACGATTTCGACCGTTTTATCTGATTAAGAATACACATTTGCATCAAGTATATTGCATCCTTCCATTCATCCGGGTGTTACGTTATACTCTTATAAATAGATAAATTCCTAAATAGTGCAACACGAAATATTTAAATATTATGACACACCAACGTTTCTGAAGGATCCAATGTTACAACCTTCCAAATTCTCAATGTTCCAAAATTTCAACCCCCCAAGTTCTCAAGGTTCCAAAATTCCAATTCCTCAAGTTTTCACGGTTTCAAAATTTCGAAACCCCAAATTCGCAAGGTTCCAAATTTTCAACGCCTCAAGTTCGCAGGATTCCAAAATTTCATCCTCCCACATTTCCATGGTTACAAAGCTACTATCTCCCAAATTCCCAAAGTTCCAAAATTTCAACCCTCCAAGTTTTCAATATTCTAAAATTTCAACCTCCCAAAATTTAAGGTTACAAAATTTCGATCCCCCAAATTCTCAATATTCCAAAATTTCAACCACACAGGTAGCCAAACTTCCAAAAATTCCCATGTTCTCGATCCGTTATTTGCTCCAATTGGTAAGTTTCGCATTAGCTAACCCGTTGTTTCCGCGCTTTTTAAAATTATCAAAGAGAAGAAAGAGCATAGGGGAGTGATTCGCATGCAGATGTCCGTGTGACCGAGGTAAACAAAGTCGTGCAGTATACCGGAAGTCCGACGGAAGCGGAGTTCTTTCGGACATCCAGAAAATTGGAACGAGGCTTTCGAATTTCGCCATAGCAGAAACGGGAGCTGCGCGAAACTACTTTGTACAAAGTAGTTCGCCCGATATAGAATTTCTTCCGATGTGATTCCTGAGATTGTCGCAAACTTTTGCCTTATACTTCCTCTTTTACCAAGTGGTTTCTTGTTAATACTGTCACTGGTATTAGCCGTCCGTGATTCGGATTTTCGTGGATCGAATTATCGCGCGTTTTATTCGTACCCTTTGTAACAGTACGCGTGGAAATGGTACGCGCTCGATTTACATGTGATGGAGTCACGTACGTCGAATTTTGGCACTACGTATATTCATGCGTTACGGGTTAATGTTGTGATTTGCGCGAGCAGATAATCTATGCTTTGCGATGGCACCATTTTTAATTCCCACGCATCGAAGTTTTATATACTGCGATTTCTGTGTGCGGAATTGCTGTGCATTGTGTTTTCCACGAGTTGGAATTATATGCGTTGTGATTTTCGCGTGACAAATTTTTACGGGTTGTGATTTCCACGTGTCCAATTTCTACGTGTTGTGATTTTCACATGTCAAATTTCTACACTTTGTAATTTCCACGCTTTGAAACTCCACGGGTTGTGATCTCCACCTGCCCAATTTCTACGCATTGTGATATCCACGTGCTGTATTTCCATGTGTTGTGATTTACACATGACTAAATCCTACACTTTGTGATTTCCACGTGTCGAAACTCCACGCTCCGCATCTCTACACTTCGTATTTTACACATGTAGTGGCTCCAGGCGCCGTAACTATACATGTCATAACACCCTGCGTCGTATCTCCACGCGCCGTAACTTCTCTCAAACGCAAAAATTGTCCTCGTCGCTACAACAGTATAACAACAGGTTGCAACAGCTATAACCTACCGTCGTTCCCGCGTTTCCGGCAGACACCGTTTGATATATGCCATCGATATTTGTCCATTAGTAAACCAAACAGCCGCGCGTCGAAAAAAAAGTGGATGGTATACGCGGGAAAATTGCCGTAGAAAAATGTTGGATAATCGACGATAAGAAGGACCTCGGATTGAGGGAGGACGTGGGGTTAGGGAGACGAACAAGTGGCGCAGAGTTTCTGCTTTTAACGCAAACAATCGAGGGGAGAAACGGCTCGTGGAATTTCACGTTCGCCTAAATGCACGCGCTGTTCAGACCGTGGGGCTTGAATGACGGGGAAACGTTTTAGGGGGGTTGAGACGCTGTTAGAACGCAGCCGCGTCATTGAAGCTAAGTAAACGATCGAAGTTATTCGAGAGATTGTTTCTCGAGACGATATGTGCTCGGGAAATTCGGAATCCTACGGGCACAACCCCGATCTAAATTCGTTTCCGTCCCCTTCGCGTCTACACGTGGATGTACGCGCGATTACTAAATTAATTACATTCACGGCAATTGCAGTCAGCAATCGATATTATTTGTGTTGCGCGTGTTGACGTGATTGCTACTGTCACTCTTCGTTGCATCATGTTGCAAATGTGTTACGTACAATCATTTACAATGACGTTTTAACATATTGTACGATATTAACCCTTTGTACTACGATTCACTTGGCAAATGCATCAGACACAACGAACTATTCACTGCTACAACATTTAATCGGTTCATAGATTGTATATCGACTGTACATCAAATCATTGATTGAATATCAATCATACTTCAATTCCTTCACTGTATATCAGTCATACATCAAGTCATTGGTTGTATGTCAGCCGTAATCAAATCATTGACTGTATATAGGTCGTACTTCAAATCATTGATTGAACATCAATCGTACATCAATTCATTGATTTTATATAAATCGTACTTCAAATCATTGATTGAATATCGATCGTACATCAATTCATTAATTGTATATAAAACGTACATCAATTCGGTGATTGTGTATCAATTCATTGAACGTATTAAAAACTGCATCATGTTGTTCCTGCTCATAAACTAATTTCAATTTATTACTTTAGATGGAACTCCAGGCGTCGAAAAATCTACCCTTTCATAGAATCGAACACCCATGGAGCTGAACGATTAACGCAATAAACTACCGATTCTTCGTAAATGTCCAGAAAATTTGGTCAGCGAAGTTTCGAAACCCGATTCGCAGCTTTAGGCTCTCAGGCTCGTTTGTCCGAGATAAACCGCGTCCGCCAGCATCGGGTTAGGGCATGTTTGGACGTCTGAAAGCGTGGACCGCAAGTTACACGGGGTGTGTTGCTTTGTCGGGACCTTACGGGGATGATCCGGGACAACCATAATCCCTCGAACTTTCATACCGGTCGAAAGTTCCGATGCCGCTCGATGATTCTTGAATCGCGAATACGCAAAACGCTCGATCTCGCTTCGCGACATTCTCGGCCGAGTCGTGATCATAATTTGGATTCCCGAAGGATCCCCTAAAGGGAAGTTCGGTTCGAGGGTCGCTTCGTTCGTCCCAAAACTTTCCTGCCAACGTTTCCGTTTTCACGAATCGAGTCGTATTAACGCGTGTACCGCTGCATCGTCGGCGCAAATGGACTTGCTTTCAAAGCAGTTAATAATACGTTGATTGGGTTAGGTTGTTAATACAATTTTCGTTGTCCAACAGGAATAACTGAGACTAGTATTATCCTCGTTTGTATCAAACTTATGAACCAATGTTATACTTGTTTCGCGTTGAAAATTCTCTTGTACTACGCTGTCTTCGACGAAGGGTGAGTCAAAATTATGTGAACAGTCATAATTATATTTCGTTTACTCGAAGAACTCAAGGACAGAATAAAAGATGTGATATGCAACATTTTCCCGGAAATGTGTGTTCTGGCACTAAATTGTACCGTTGAACATTGGTGCGAGCGAATTAATCATGTTGGTGGTTGAGACTCTGTATGACGAAAACTATGAGCAAATACTGTCAAATAGTGTTCGCATAATTATGACTCACCCTGTATATTGTTAATATTTTGCTAGCTATTTCGGTGCTTGACAGATCGATATTTCAAATAATAACGGCACGTCGATCCTGTTACATATTGTCACGCATTTAATAACATTTATGGTAATGAAATATTCTCTCTAACAGGCTTTTCGGTGTAGCGATATGAATAGTCGATACCACGTTGTCAACGCTACCGATATTTGTCGACGAACCATATTTGTCTGGCGCATCTAATATTTACTATTAATATTAATCGATGCAAATATTTAGTCGGTAACGCAAACATTTTGGTTACGCGAAACCACTGTATCAATATTTAGAATTACGACATTACGTCGATCCGTGTACGCGCGTATTAAAAATATTATTCGATTAAAGTGGCCGCTAAACAATCTCACCCCCAAAAATTACAGCCTACACAAGTTTTCAAATTACAAAATTACAGCCTTCCAAATTCTCAAGATTCCAAAATTTTAACCTTTCAAATTCTCAAGATTTCAGAGTTTCGACCCTCTAGGTTCCCAAGGTTACAAAATTTCAACCTTCCAAATTCTTAAGGTTGCAAAATTTCAACCCCCATGTTCTTAAGGTTCCAAAATTACAAACTCTCAAATTCCCAAGGTTCCAAAGTTTCAACCCCCCAAGTTCCCAGGATTCCAAAATTTCAACCTTCCACATATTCAAGGTTTCAATGTTACAATCTTCAAAATTCTCAAGGATCCAAGATCTCCACACCCCCAAGTTTTCATGATTACAAAATTACAACCTTCCAAATTCTCAAGTTTCGAAAATTTCAACCCCCCCAAGTTCGATTAAAGTGCTCGCTAAACAATAAACCACCGACGCTCATAACTCCTCGGTGCAGGAAATTCATGGCTCTGGTCAATAGTTACCCCCGCACGACGTACATACATATGTACTACGACGAATTCACTGAAAAAAACGTGGACGGTCTGTGAACGGCTGTCGAGAACCCGTTGACGTTCAATTAAAAAGAGGTAGCTTCGTTTCAATCGCGATCGAACATTTCCACGAGACCTATATAATTATCCTCGTTGACCGCGATGCGTTTGCACTCGACGTGCAAAAGTTCGGATTACGTTGAAGAACCACACGGATCGAATCGCACTCGATATTTCTGCTCCCTTTCGACCCGGCAATCGACGCGTTCCGTCTCTCCTTTTAATCTTCTTCCTTTCATAAATACGATAAGAAAATGTAACCACCAACACATTATTAACTTAGACACTTAGGCATCGCAGTCACTTTCGCGTTTGCCATCTTTCTGAACGACTATAGTGGCTCGCTTTAATACCTCGCTAACTCACAGTTTGAATCGTTTTTGCACACCTCTTAAGACTCACGGTGTATTTGTATTTCGCACAGCTTCAGGATTTATAGATTAGGCTAGGTGATAATTAGTATTTTTAGGTTTGGTTATAATTAGGATTTATAGGTTAGGTTAGGTTATGATTCAGATTTTTAGGTTAGATTATAAATATGGTTTATAGATTATAATTAGCTATAAGTCGTCCCAGCAAAGGCTTCGAGAACCACTCCGTTGGAGCCATAAACTCATGAACCATAATGATCCGTGATATTCATTAACACTAGGTTTAAGGACGTTCAATGACCACTTATGTCTGAAGTAAAAATGAACTATACAAAGAAGTAAGTAATGGACAATACACAAACCAGTTTGTAGGAAGATTCTTTATATCGATGAAGGTTATCATGCATTTTGCAAAAAGTTTTTTAATCATTTTCATAATTGAGAATAAGAAATCTGAGATCCGTAATTTTTACGGGTTCCGTAAACCTAGTGTTAACGTTGTTCGAGTTATTGATCGCATTTGGTTACCAGATTCAGTATTTTTAACTTTCTACTCCGTTATTTCTAACATGGTTAGTCAAGATCAGCGCGTTTCCTGAATTTATTACCTGTCACGACCAAGGAGCGAAATTTGTAGACATTTGAAATAATCGATCGAAAACGGAGAAAATCTGTCCGGGGATCGATTCTCGTACGAACGGTACACGACCACGATGTTTTACGACACGAGGGTTGCAAAATCGCACGCGGCGTGTTTCAAACTGCTCGAGTTTATGGAACGGAAGTAAACGGGGGCCCAATAAATGTTCGTGGAACCTTTGAGCGTAACGACAATTGCCCGCTAAATCACCGTAATGAATTAATTACGCGATAAAACTCGGTAGATTACTGTGTGGTCCGCGTTCAGCGTAGAAAATGGCGACGGGAAGCGGTTTCTTCACGCGACAAGCGCGAATACCGTACACGGTGAATTTCTTTCTTTAATTTAGCCGCTTTATTCTCTGCTTGTTTCCCGTGGACGGGAAAATCCGAGTTTGTTCGACCGTATTTTACAGAGCCACGCGGACGATAAAATATTTATCGGCCGACAGGAACGAGCGAGGACTGCTGAGGGATGACCACGGATTTGGGAAAATGGGGATATACACTCTCGTTGATTTTCTTCGTCCCCTGTGTGGCTCGAGTGCCATCGTAAATCTTCGAGTCGCGATGATTTCTTGGCATCCCGATACCGTAGTCAAGGCCAGTTGTAAAACCGCGTTGTTCCTTCGACAGAGAGGTACGGCGATCAATCTGAATTTGAGAATGTATCCGTATGCTTTACGTGTCGTGTCGAAAATATATAAGTTCGATCGATCAGGAAGTTCATCGGTATTGAAAATCTAATGACGATACTAAATCGGACTCAGAATGATTTGTTATGATTCACTACCATTTTTATAATACTAAATATCGTATAAACGGGTATGTATATAGATTGCATATGAATATAAAATGTATATGTATAAAAAATTTCATGTGTATATAAAATGTATATGTAAGAAAAATTTCTTGTGTATATAGAATGTACATTTATATCAATTGTATATCTGTATAAAAAAACTGTACATGTATACAGAATTGCATATGTATATAAAATTGTACATGTATACAAAATTGCATATCTATATAAAACTATACATGCATACAAATTGTGTATGTATATAAACTGTATATAAATGTATATAAAGTGTCATAAAAATGACACTAAATCAGTATCGAGCGGAAACGGTCGAAAGTCCGAATTGAAAGAGGAAGAGATACGATAAAAACCTGCAGCAAAGGAAGTGAAGTCTTATCGTTAAGGATAAACGAATGATCCATTGTTTCGAGAGTACAATGCCCGCGATTATAAAATGCCATCGAAATTGACTAACAACGATTCTCGGATCTTTAATTCCGATTCCTATCCGTAACAATCGGGCGGTAGATTTTTCTTAAGTACAAGCTCCGCGAATGCGAGAAAATTGAAAAGCGGCTAAAGTCCGTCGATTCTGTTTCTGCTTATCGACGAAACGACGGCGCCGCATCGATATTTCAAGCGGTGCGAAGTTAATCGACGAAAGCTCGATACGCTTCGAATATCCGAGCGACGACTTAATTACTTCCGGCCAGATCAGTAGTCCTGTTAAGGACGGAAACGTAGGAACGGTCGTCGCTCTTCCATTCAGTTTGCAGGCAATTTAAATCGTAGTTTTCCGCGCGATTTCATCTTGCCGGACGATAGGAAACGTCGCGGCCCGTGAAGCCAGTGAACGCGAAACGTTTCGAAAAGTTTTCATCCACCTCCTCTGCATATCTCTCGATTCTCTTCCGTGGATCCACTTCCGGATATGGGATCCAATCAGGCGTATACCGGACACAAACTGTTCGCCTCTTCGATGAAACGCGCACTGCGACAAACTTTCCGCGAGTTTTCCGCTCCAACTTCCCGGCGGTGACGGTTCTCTGGCCATCTTCGTTTATTTCCAAAACCATTGAGTGTCTTCGATGCGTTCCCAGCTTTTTCCTTGTCTTTCCTGTATTTTTGCAATCTGCTTTCGAGCATCGACGAACACTCGAGAATCATTTATGCGGACATTTCGATGTCCTATAACAACAAATTTAATATAAAAATATATATAAAAAGAGAAGGAATAATAATATATAAAAATTTACATAAAAGAAAGAAGAAACACTAAAGTATACAAATTTAAATAAAAGAAGAAGGAACACTAGCATACAAAAATTAATATAAAAAAGAGAGGGGACACTAATATATAAAAATTTATATAATGAAAAGAAGGAACGCTGGTATATAAAAATTTATATAAAAAACCGAAGGGATACTAATATATAAAAATAAATCGTGGAAAGATTGGACGAATCGATGAACGACGATTAATTTTCACGGGACAAGCGTTTCGCATTGTTTCACGATCGCAGGGAATTGTCAATACCGTTCGTCGAATCCAATTTCCCGCGAACGTCTTAGATTTATGCTCGAAGGTGGCCCGGTTGCGCGTGCCTCGAAACTGTAGTAAGTCAATTACGGCCGCGATAATTATAACCTGACAGTTGCAATCATCGTTACCGTGAAATTGCCAGACTAATGTAGTCGGTCAACGCCGGTCTCGTGGCGCAACGCCTTCGGTCGTGCCTGCACTAATTAGCACCGAGATGGCTACCCCCGTAACGAGTGACCCAAGGCAGCCAGCCTCCGCTAATGCGGCAACTTGCAAATGAAACCGTTCATTTCTGTCACCGCTTTAACCCTTTGTTGCTTCCTGTTTCGCCGTGCTGTAACGCAGAGACAACCGCGCTCGTCGTCAACGACGCTGATTGTCTCGTCGTTACGGGCGATATCGTCGACCAGTCGGAATTTCATTAAATTATATCAAGTTAGAAGGACTCAAATCGGGCGTGTAAGGTGAACGAGGAGCCACGGGAACGAAAACTAAGAAACGACGAGCAACGATTCGATAACAAACGGTTAATATAACGAAAGCGTTAACCGCGTTAATTTATACCGAAGGGCGAGACCGGTAAAGTGTCTCATGAGTTATGGGCGGAATTGTAATAGAGGCTGCCCTGCCGGAAATCGTTGAAGGGGGGTAAAAAAAAGGAAGCGAAAAACGTCGCGAAGGGAGATGGCCGTTCGCGATGGAAAGGAGGGTAAAACACACGAAGGTATTCGTCACGCGAGCTGAAAATATATCATGCGTCCGGGCGCGGTTCTCTAATGTAATCTGCTGAAATGCACACACGGCGGTCTCTGTTGTCGTGCAACTTTCCTCCGCAATTATTTCGATTAATTCCTGACATCGTCGTCGGCCGCGCCGTTCCTTTGTGCTACCGGCGATATACAACGAGCCCGTTCGCCGATAGCGTTACGCGAAATCGTTCGCTTCGCCCTCCATTTTTTTTCACCGATCGTTCATTCTGGCTGAGTTTAATTTAGCTTGCGAAGGGGACTTTGTTCGGCTGCTCGAGCAACAGGCACGAACGTTGCCGGAGGGCTAGACGAAATCTCCGTTACGATCTTATCGTTTCGTCGTTTAGCGAGATTCCGTTAACGAACCGATGTACGAACACCTGAATATCAACTACGACGAATTCGTGGAGGTACACGTTGAACGGGCATCCTTTATAACGAACGGAGTAACGTCGAGAAATCGAACGGAGTTAGAAACACGTTTGGTTTAAACTTTGTTTTCCGACGGCTTCTCCAAAATACCTGTAATATAATGCTAAATAAATTCATCGCTAATTATAAATGGTCTATCATCTACATAAAATAAAACATCACTTACAAATTTTTTTCCCAAAAACTACTCGTCTGATTGAGCTAAATTTTTTTTTGTTTTACTCATAAAAAATTAGGCTACTATAAAATATTTTTTCTGACTTCGTCAATTTGTTATATAATATGAACAAATTTAAACAAATTCTTTTTTGCCGTTTTTCAGTAAAAAATATACCTGATTAAAATTTGAACAAAATATATTATATTTAAAATGAGCCCATCAGAATGATGGAAGATTAAAAATTAATGTCACAAATAAAAAAATAAATAAATTGCATGGCAAGGGGTGGATATCGGGCAAAGAATTTCCGTCGCGACAAAATAGAATCAGAAGTTAGACCAAATGCTGTTACACGGGTCTCTCACGGTGTTTCGGCCGGTTTCAAACGATTTGCAGCACCGAGCGATCGAGTAATCGCAGAAACTCAAAGTTTGCGTAGCCGAGATTTCGTTTAGGGTCGACAGTCCGGGTTTCATTTTCTTGAGAATCTGCCAAGAAATAAAATCGAAGCGCTGTTCCGTCACGACCCTACGTTTTCGGCAAAACGCTTCGGAAACTGTTGCGATCGGTGTCTCGTTCTTGTCGCGTGTCTTGATCGCGCGAGATCAACGGATATCCTGTATTCGGTCGTGACACGCGCCCAACAATCGAGCCGGTTAGAAGCGCAGGAGTTTCCTTCCGAATCGACGAGCACGACGTTCCGGGAATTCTCAAACTTTTGATCGAGTAAGTCGCGTCTGGATCGGGTAATACGTAATAGAAGGGAATAGGTCGATCGAGGGGTCGGGGGGTGATGGAAAGGGGGGCTGATTCGTGGTTTGATTTCTCGCGATAGCGAGCGAACGAAAACACAGCCGTTTCCGCAGCTTCGCTCGAAGTTGGCTTCGTTTTCAATTATCGTCGCTCGGCAAGAAAATCGCTTTGGACAACTGAAAACGCTGATTCGCCCGGTTTCGAACGACGGCCCCGCGTACGATAGAGAATAATGAAACATGGCCGACCCCGAAGACGAGAGACTCCTAATATCGAGCTATCGCGACTCGACGAGGATCCTCCTCGAGGACGATTAATACCGGACAGGTTCGAGAGTATTTTTGTCCTGGTTATCGCCGAAATGAGCCGTTGCACTCATCGACTAACTCCACGAAACAAAAAATTGCGACGAACAATGAAATAATGTGAGTTGCCTTTAAAATTCCCTTTATACCAGGGTGTCCCATAAGTTTCTTCCCTTGTTGATACGAAATAATAACCTGATTCGAGAAACATTTTGGAAGTACTTTTCCAGAATGACGAAACAATAAGGTTTCCTAAGAGACGGAAGAAGATGATCAAGCAGAGCAGTTCATATTTAATGTCCACTTATGTCTACATTGAAAATGAACTATAAAAGTGAATAAATATTGAACAATACATAGACCCGTTTATAGAAAGTTTCTTTATCATTTAAAAGCTTTTTAATCATTTTCGTAATTGAAAGTAAGAAACGTAAAGATATTAAATTCGTTGTTAAATAGTTGTTAAATTTGTTTATCAGATTTTCTGTTAAATTATTGTTAATTCTTTATACTAAAATTTGTTGTTAACTTCTTGTTACATTTTTATATTAAATTTATTGTTAACTTCTTGTGCAAAATTTGTATATTAAATTTGTTACCTTCTTGTTAAAATTTATATATTAAATTTGTTACAACACGTGACTAGTCAGACACAGATCGTTAAAAGCGAGAGACGATAAAGGACCGAGAGCGGGTTTTTTATAAATCGAATGGCTCCGTTTCGCCAAAAATTTGCTTGACAGTCGGCCGTTTGCGAATACAAAAAAAAAACAAACGCACGTAGTAAAATCCCGCAGTTTTCGATAACAAAAAGGCAACGAAAACAGAAGGCCCGGAGAACGCAACAACTAAAGAGTTTCGATTGAAATGCACGGCACGTTTATCGTATCGGGGAAAGCTGCACGTTTTCCGTGGAAAATCTGAGCAGCGCGGCGAGTATTTGGGTTCAAAGAAACGCTCGAAATCCGATTGGAGAACGAAACTTTCCCGTATAAGTAACTTCGTTAATTTCGACGTCTCGCGATCCTCCAATTTCTTTTTCCGTTTTTCTCCGTCGTTAACAAACGCCCGACGCCAAGAATTCACGATTCTATTTTTTCCCTCGCCGCGTTAATCGCGTTCCGCCCCGCTATTTTCCACTTTCCGAAACGATAATCGCTTAACTCGATTTCGTTTGCGAAACCTCCGTCCGCTTCTCGCTGCGTAAGAATTGCTTTCGAATTCGGAACAGGGAACCGAAATACCTGTTGGGTGGCTTTTTCTGCAGCGCGTGCATAAATTCGTTTTAAAAACACGATTTATTTTCGTCATAACAGAAAATCGTTTCACCGTTTTCAGCTAACGCTGAATGCTTAATAAACGTTGAAAGCTATACTCTCTTCTTTGCTTTTCGGTTAATTCGTTAAATTCGTGGCACGGCGCTGATCACCGATCCCGGTCGAATTTCAACTTACAGGCCCTCGATATTCGCACATTCTACTTTCGCACAATTCGCTATTTCGCACATTTTAAAAAATTCAACTTTAAGACTTTGACAATTAAAAATATGAACGAAGCCATCACTATGTATTATAGAAATCTTTATCACGAATAACAAAAAAAGGAGGTACTCAACCAACTCTTGACAAGTTTAGAAAGAAAACACCCGAAAGCTAAATAAATAAATAAATACTTTCAAACACCGTTTTTGTTGCACATTTTTTTACATCCCTCCATTTTCGAACACTCAACATTCGCACACACTTTCAGAAACCAATTGTGTGCAAAAATCGAGGGCCCACTGTATGTGCATGTTAGCGTGAACTTATTTTTAACACTAGTTTTGCGGACGACAAATGACCATTTATATTTAAATTGAAATAAAGGTATAAAAATAAGTAACTGATGGACGATACGTCAACTAACTCAAAGAATGATTCTCTATTTTGACGAAGGGTGGTTTACATTTGGATGGTAGCTTCTTACAAATTGTTGTAATTTAAAATAGGCAATCAAACATTCCGTTACGGGCGCTGACAAAAAGCATATGGCCATCTCTGACTATTTGTCGATTTCTAATTTTCGGATTTTCTAACATAGATATATATCATCACCGCGATCGAAGCGGCAATTAAAATTTTCCGGCTTCGTCTTTCGAATTAATTAATTTCCCTCTGACGATCCAGCAGCGTTAACGTATCTACGCGTCGTAAACACAGACACATCGTCGAAAGAATTTTAATTGCACGACTCAAGGAGACAAGCGGCCGAGAATGCAACAATCGACTACTCATCGCGGCCATATTTAGCGGATTCGTTACATTCGGCGGATTTTCAGCCGGTTATTAAGCGTCCAGGAAGAGAAAACGGCATCCGCGCGATACCATTTTGCAGTTCGCAGACACGCTCGTCGTCGCGAACAATCGCCGGCGAGTGTTCCAGTAACGAACACTGCGCGCAACAATAAAGGAACCAGTCAGTTTCTTTTTTCCCTTGCACCATGCGAGAGGCCTGAAAAAAAGAAACGAGGGCAGCGTCGTTCCGCGATGCGTTCCGGCAAACATCCCCGGCTTCACG
The DNA here is from genome assembly GCA_947623535.1 of Coelioxys conoideus. NCBI lineage: Eukaryota > Metazoa > Arthropoda > Insecta > Hymenoptera > Megachilidae > Coelioxys > Coelioxys conoideus. The sequence goes on from OX392459.1 coordinate 14,146,266, forward strand.
CGAATTCCTCGCGCGTTTTCATTCGCTCGCGGCCAAAAAAGAATCCTCACATTGATCCACCACACTTGTCCCTTTTTGCGAGGCATTCCTTAGCGTTCTTGCACTTTTCGACGAGTTAATGGCTTCTTTCGTTGTTACTTCGAAGTTAAATCTCATCGATACTTTACTGCTTGGACTATTTAACACTAAAACTACCGACTTATAATTCACAATTATTTTGGTGTTAGAAATGAAATCGAAAAATGAATGAACAAACGATGAAACATAAATGAATACACTTATCGATTCTGCATCTTGATGATAATCAGCACAGATGTCAAGTAAATCATCCTATCAAGTAGGAAATTTATAGAAGGGTCGTTTGACCTCTTTGATAGTTTTAGTGTCAACAACCCTTGTCTTAACCCTTTGTACTCGAAAATATTTATTTACTTGCGCGCACATTGATCCTTCACACATCGTACGCACGTTGATTTTTCACATATCGTACACACATTGAACCTTCGCACATCGTACATACATTGATCCCTCTCACAGCGTATGCACATTGTTCTTTCTAAATTCAAAGTTGTTCCCAAATCCTAGGTTTTCTCTTCGAGTAAAATAAACGGTATGCGAAGACGCGTACAACAAAATGCAATAAAGGATAGTTCGCTTTTATCCGTAAAAACGAGGAACCTACGACACAAGTGCATTTATCGCGTAGAAATAAATCCCAGGACGCCTAACTGTTTAAGAAGGCCGGCTGCCTCTCGTGTTCGCGCATAAGTAGACAAGAAGAGGAACGCGAAAAACAACGCAGGCGAGCGGAGAAAACGTTGCAGGAACGCGAGCTTCAATTTAGACCTGCGTATATGATAGCGGGGTAATGGGGGGTGTAATATGGGATAATACAGAAAGGTATGCGGAGTGCAGCGAATGGAATTTCAACGCACGATCCGCAACTCCAAAGGCGTTGTTGCGAGCGGGTTTCCACGGGTGCGGAACGAAGCGAAGAAACCCGACGCGCGTACTTGTAGCCATCTCCGGCTAAAGTTTCCTATTGTTGGATATATTTGACTGGTAAACAGCATTGTTCGGGTATTAAGCGAAAGGATTTTCCAGCAGAGTCACTTTTCGCTGCGATGTGCGACGCGATACGCTGGCCAATCGTTGCACTCGCCACGATCTTTTTACTCGGTTACGAACAACGATAAACTTTGCAATTTCGACGAAATGAATACCGTTTCGCGATTCTGACGGGGATACTTTCGAACCCTGATGAACGTAATAACGTTGCGGAAACATTACGACGATCCACAACGAGCGCGATTTACAATCGCGAAAGAATAGCGTCGTGGATCTCTTTATACGTTGAATTATTACCAATAAGCTGGCGAAAGCAAACAATCCTAAAGTTTTATATATTTTAAAGTAAAACGGAAAGGATGAGTACCAGAGGGGTCTGGATTTTGATATCGAAAGTCGAGATACTTTATCGCTAGTCCTGGTTGTAAACCACAAAATTATTGGGTCGTATTAATAATTCAGATAAATAGATTGGTTGAATATATAATTCCATTTTTGTTACTCCTTGGAACGAGATAAAAATATATTTGTTACGCGGCCTCAGTTCCAATAAAATATACGGAGCAGTTCAATAGCCATAAATGTATTTGAAAAATGCATGAATTTTTCAAATTTACCTTTTCCTACGTTTTTCTGGAGATTACTGGGTGCGAAGATTTATCGTGACAGGTCGCACGGTTTTAGAGAGAGCCACGGTTACTGAATTTTACTTTGAATATCATCGATAATCCGGACTTATCGAACTTACTGTCACCGTAACGCCATATTGGTATGCAATGGTTTTACGAAATCTCCATGTGTTATTATTCTGCGCAAAATAATATTATAACTGCAATATTTAAAAATGAAAAACAGTTAATTAAAAACTCATGAGGATGTTCAACTCCCAAACTAATAACAAAGAGAAACTTTTGCAATGCCTTTATAACACATTTAAGTTTATAATGCAGTCATAACAATTTCAGATCTAGACAGAGTCACAGTCTCATTCACTTTACAGACAAACTCGGTTCTCTTGTTTCGTGAAAATCGGTGTCTCTCGTTGCCAAGATTGATTTTTCCATTTATCCAAAAAGTTATAACAATCGAACAATTTCTCTGCGCAATTTCCGCGAAGGAGAGTTACTTTGGGACAAAATTTTAGTCGCAGCGGAAAATGTTGCAGTAAAGTCGGAGACATATTCGAGACGGTAGAACGTCGGGCGGATAGAATGATCGAAAGAGCATGATCGGAGGAGCGGAGCTCGATGCCGAGCAGAGAAAAGATATTTCGATCGTTCCGTTGGGAGTGGAGGCGTCACTCGTCGCCAGATTTCCCGTGGCGGCCGTACTTCATCCAAAATTACCGGTGAAGCACGTCCAGCTGATTCATCGCGAGCCCTGTCCGCTCCACACTGTCGACAGGATGAACACGGTAACATTCGAAATTAGACTGGAGCACCGCAAACACCTGGACGAGAAGCAAACTGTACAAACCCCCTGGAGAATTACAATGGGGCCGTCGATTTCGGAAAGATCCCCGAATATCGTGGGATTCGAATAAATTAAGACGCTGTCATTAACACTGAAACTACCAGAAGGGTTAAATGACCCTTCCACATATTTCTCGAAAATAGGGGTTAAAATATATTTTGTCAGACTGTCGCAAGTATTGGAAAAATCGTAAAAAGTGTCACGTGGGGCACTCTGTATTACGTCAAGCGGGGAAAGTTGCAGCGAAAAGTGAAAAAATGCAAAATACGAAATCTAGTCCCGATAAAATCGAGCGAGACCTTTCGGTAAAATCGCGACGCGTTCAAACTTTAGGAGTGTACGTTTCGCGAGCGACCGGAAAGAAGTGGAACGTAGTCGAGACGGTGAAATTCGACTGTCGCGAAGGCGTTTCATTCCGTCGAATGCTCGGACCCGGAAAACGGGTGAAAAAAAAAAGGATCGTTTTGTCGAGAGACACGGAACGAACGACCGACGAAAATTGTGAAGGATGAAGGAGGGTCGGATGGAAAAGGGCGTGATTGTAAAAAACGCGAGCGAACTTCTGCCAGGATGAGAATGAATGCACCGACGTAGAGCATCGTCTCTGTTCGCTCTTGGTTCTCGCATCCTCCCTCATCGAGCAGACTTCCGAAATATTAATCTCGAAACGAAGCATCCTCGCGGCCCCGTTGATCTCGATATTCGCCACCGAAAGAGTCATCGATCGACCTGAAAATGTCGAACTTTCCTGAAGAACCTCGGATCGAAGGTGGTAGGTGATTCGTCATTTCAAGAAAGAAAGCCTTTTGTCGCGATAAAAGACCTCGCTCTTCGCTTTTAACCCTTTGGAGTCTGTCTCGTGACATGCTCGCACCTCTATAACAAACTTTACTAGAACTTTTGACACTCCTCGACTCGTAATTTAGGTCCAATTATAATTCGCGCAATCAAGAAGTAGGTTTTCGATAAAATGTGCTGCAATGATACAGCGTACTTAATATATATATTTATTGTTTAGTAAAGTTTATATACTCAATTTATTTTTTTAGATATGTTAACCATGGGAGGTTAGTAGGTAAAATGAAAAATCATAGAGGTAAATGTATATATATATATATATATTAAAATTTTATAAAAAAGCTATATAAAAGTTTATCGAAAAGACTATTAGAAGTAATAGAAAGAAAAGGGAAATGTACACATTATTGAAATTTTAATAAAATTCTTGTTTTCGAACAAATTATTATTTTTCTTTAACATGTCCTATCATCTTGTCGCTCTTGTTTTAAAATAAGTGAATATAATTCATCAACAAAAATGTAAATTTTGTAATTTAAAAATGTTATTATTGTTCTGAAACAGCAAATTTTAGCTGTTACGTCAATATGGCGGTCGAAAGCGATGAAAATCTTCGATGGGAAGTTTGCATCGATTTTCTGGTTACCCGTCGATTCGCTTGGAAACTCGGCACGACGATATCGATCGGGATATCGATCAATTGTCCGATCACGATGGGCCATGCCCTAATGCGGTTGAGCACGCAACGCTCAGTTAATTCTCAGTATGGAAAATATGCAAACGGGGATTAGAGCGACTCGACGATAACGATCACGCCGCATTTTCTGATTAATTATACTACATTGTCGCAGCCTCGAACTTCATGAACCTTCGACTGGCCCGTTATGTTTCTCGAACATCGCGGTTATGGTAAAAGAGGCGGCGTAAAATCGTCGACGAAATTTTTTGGCGTTTCATTCGCGTTTTCTTGCCGAGAAGAACGATTTTCCAGCGGATCGCGTGACGGGAATTAGAATTTACCCGAACACGGGGCGGGCCGATGATAAACGCGGCTCCACCCGAATTTGCGAACAATTTATGGTCGTCCCTTCGATATCCAGGCGCGAAGCAAGGCTGGACACGGAGAACGAGCATGATTTAGACGCGATGCGACTAGATCGACCGCCTTCCACACGTTTTGCGGCTAAAACGCGTTCGTTCTGAACAATTTAACCCCTTGCACTACGTTTCATTCGGCAAATGCGTCAGACACAATGAACTTTTCACTGCTACAACATTGAGATGGATAAAGAAAGTTCGAATTTCGAGACTGCCTCACATTTCGTGATTCTCAACTGTGCGAATTGCAATTAGACCGAAATTGAACATTCAACCGTACTAAAAATATAACCATGGTTTATCGTATTTGAACTGCTGGTGCGTCACGAGTGTAGCTCGTTATTATAGCGTGGGGGGTTAACGCGTTAAATTTCATTGTGCTCGATGATTTTTTCAGTAACGTTCATTATAATGTTCCTACTGCACACGACAATTTTTGAAACGATTCTTTATTAACAAATTCGTAGATGTCCGCCGATGCACACTTGATTTATTTATTTGGGTAGTTAACACTTAGGTGTTTATTACTAATGGTTGTTTAATACTAATTGAAATCGATGTAGCTGCAATTAATATATGACTCCTAAATGATTGTTTCTGACGAGTTGGTTCTAAACGATTGATTCTAACTCACAAACCACCCTTGTCGACTTTCGTCGACATCACACTGCTGTCACGAGCACGACGTAGGGTCAGATGGTGGTCCTTGAAAAATACGGCTAACTAACTTCCTGGGGGGGATGTCAACTTGGTCGCTGTTGGACACGTGTCCGAGATATCGAAAAAAACCTGGATGATAAACCATGTTGTTAAAGCTTGACCATCGTTCAAATTTCAACGGGAAATTTGGCTATAACTTTATGACGGTAGCAGTTTGGGTCAGAGTGGACAGTTAATTAAACGGTGCTCACCCAGACCGGCTAATATTGCAATCCGTTGATCTGGCTGCAGACAGGCCTGCACGTCACAGTGAAAGAACAAGTTCCTATTGTTTTATGGTATCTCGAATACTGCAATACGTACGGTGAAGGATCCCGTCGAAACTTAAATAATCACTGAATCCTTCGTTTCTTTCGACGATTCAACAAATTATTAATCCTGCGACCACCGAATAGTTGGGTCGATCGTGGGCACCGGTGAAATAGCGCGAGGGCGAACAAGTTAAATTCCGGGAAACGAAGACGGAAGAGTCGAAAATGAAATTTAAATTTCTAAGAGGACGTAATTTAAATTTCTAGTAAGAATATCGTTGACCCCCGTCACCTATTTTGCGGGACGAATATCCTGGAAGACCGGTATATTATACGACCCAGTTCTCCTCACGTTATAGACAAGCGGAATTAATTATTATAGATAATCACGTTTCGGGAACCGCGAGTGTCCCCGTCCTTCGAGTTAAATCGCGTTTTATTCCGGCACAATGGGAAAGGATTTTACATTTTCACGCGATCGCTATTAGGGGCTAGTTTTTATTTACAGGAGTTCACTCGGGTACCAGGTGGAAAACTTGTTTAATGGCGGGGCAACAACATTGAATATTAATGCGCCCATGATTTCTTTTTTTTCCAACGTACACGCGTAGTTCACCCGTGAGGGTGCTAATGAAGCGGAGAGGGTGAAATAAGAGCATTGTGCACGGGCTACACAATACACCCTCGATGCCTTCCCGCCGTTGCCTCGTGAAAAGAAGCCGAAACTCTTTTATTCGCGTTGCAAGACCGAATAAAAAAGTGCCGCGTCGTTTTCTTCGATATAACTGACCGTAAATTCGATGTGGACACAACAACCGGCACGATCGATACACTTAAGATTATAAACTCGAATATCTTCGTTGTTACCGAGGGGATGAAAGTATTTATTCTGACGCAGGAAATGGTTAATTAAGGTTAATTAACGGTCGCACCAGGTTCATTAAGGTTATCAGCATTATTCTTTCGGCGGCATAGTATATGTCCCTGCTTTCCTAACACAATGTCCAGCTAACGAGACACAATTTGCCATAAGCAAGTTGAAATTTACAATCGCAAAAGATCTTCCACCGTATTCTCCGCCATTTTTTTCTTCTACTTATGTGTAATATTAAGATTCGATCGCGTTCGTTAGCCGGGCTAGTTATTCAGAATAATTCAGGTCCGATGGCGGAAAGGGTGGTACGCGTTGAAAATTCAGTAGTCTAACCGTTGAATATCGTAACATTTATTTGCCACGAACAAATATGGATTCCCATCAAAGCGTTTGCGGTGAAATCCGCTCGACTCTAATTACCGTTCTCTCACGATCCACCATGGTCCCCGTTAAAATTCGAATCGAGCCGAGGCCGAGCTGTGCAGAACAGATTACACGTGTCCGATATTGAACCAATCGCCGCTCGTGGACACCGATTAATTTGCTTAATCCGAAACAGATTAGCCGAGGAAGGTACACCTAACAACCAGTTCAGCGGAGCGATAATGCTTGCCTAATAACGATCTTAATCGAACCTCGTTGTTCTACTTACCGTCGAAACAATTAATCGGATTCGGTGTCTGCCTGGATGGTTCGCCTCGATGATTGCAATTTTCGAACGGAATAGGATTCTTGGGTAAATGCGAGTACAAAGCACTCTCGTTATATTACACCATACAGGGGGCGAAAATTCTTGAAATTGATTATCCGAATGGGACGATGCGTGTATCACGTTTCGATTGAGCACGCGTGTATTTCTATACATCACTCCTTTCGGCGGTTGATATACTGTGGTTGGCGATATAACGCTTGATAAAGAGTAAGTGGCGGTACAATGCGTGGAAACGCCACGCGTGGTACTGCTACGCGTGGTAGTGTAATGCTTGGTAGTGCTACGCTTGGTAGTGCGATGCGTGGTACTGCTACGCGTGGTAGTACAATGCTTGGTAGTGCTACGCGTGGTAGTGCGATGCGTGGCACTGCTGCGCGTGGAAATGCAATGCTTGGTAGTGTTACGCCTGGTAGTGCAATTCTTGGTAGTGCTACGCGTATTAATACGACGCTTGGTACTGCTACGCGTGGTAGTTAAATACTTGGTAGTGCTACGCGTGGTAGTTAAATACTCGGTAGTGCTACGCGTGGTAGTTAAATGCTTGGTAGTGCCACGCGTGGTAGTTAAATGCTTGGTAGTGCCACACGTGGTAGTTAAATGCTTGGTAGTGCTACGCGTGGCACCTGCTACGCGTGGTAGTTCAATGCTTGGCAGTTCTACGCGTGGTAATGCGACGCGTGGTATTGCAACGCGTGGTAGTGCGACGCGTGGAACTGCTACGCATCGTAGTGCAATGCCTGGTAGTGCTACGTGGGGTAGTGCAATGCTTGGTAGTGCTACGCGTGGTAATATGACGCATGGTAGTGCAATGCGTGGTAATATAACATACTGTCATACAACGAGTGGCGATGCAAGGCGTTCTAGTACAATACGTGACAGTGTAACGAGTGATAGTTCACCGCGTGACGATATAAAGCGCGGAATACAGTGAGTTACCGCAATACTGAAAGTTTAACTGTAATTTTGAATGAAGACCAACCAGCAATTTCGCGCGTCTGAAAAATTGACGGACTTCCCAAACGAAGTTTGTCGTGTGACGTTTGGCGGGGTAGCGATTGGTGGATCGGCCCGGCGCGAACATTAATTTAGATTAATCCGGGGCAGGAGGTGGTACGGCAAAACCGTCGACGAAACTAGTTTAGTTGTTGCGATCTCATGGGAGCTTTGAAAACTAAACGTCGTTTGCCCGCTGCCGCAACCGTGTCACGTGTCTGACGAGTTTCCCTTCCGTTTTGCGAATCATTTATATCTTGAGACAATTGCGTGATGGCTGGCACGTAAACGCGAAAGCGACGGTCGTTTCTTCGGTTACCGTCTGTAATATGCATCCCTTCATAAATAGCAGCACGACAGTATAGGAAATTCATGTATTTGGTTACTTTCCGTGTCATCTCGTAAATTACGATACTTTGTGTCGAGTAATATCGGGGATAAAGGTATGAAATATCATTGATGCCTCCGCGAAGGTATCACTGTCCATTCGCCACCTGGGAATGGTAGATAATCATTTTTTATTCGAACCAGCGCCTAAGGGGAAAAGATTTTAGCGTCGTAGGAGAATGGAGAATTTTATGAGGCATCGAACGTGAAATAAGTACAGTATAAAGCATACTTTCGATCGGTAATGGGCATATGGTCGGTCATTTTCGAACGGGCGAAATACGTAGCGCTGCGAGATATGAAATCCTGGTGGATTTACAGTGGCGGTGCTTTATTTGCCGAGGATGTTCCGTGAATCCTTCGAGTCAGCGAGCCGAATGGTTCCACGGTTACGCTCGCGAGACGAAACGGGAAAACGGTCTGATTGCACCCGGTTAAATTTGGTCGAGCAAGGGAAAGCGGCGAAACGAGTGTCGCTACCCAAAATTGAATGCTGCGAGGCTGCGACCTCCTTTCCGCTTAACTATGATCTTGCATGATATTGCCGCATCCGAGTGTGGAAAGACAAATAAACGACAACACACCGACAGACGTTATTTCGCCAGACCCAGACGGATAGCGACGAGCCCTTCTTCGGACCAAGGAAACACTCGAAACTTCGAATTTCGAAATTTCAACATATCTGCGTGTTTGAATTTAGGAACGTCCGCCATTTTCGGAAGATGGGTGAAAATTTGTAAATTCGAAACTTTGAAGTGTTAAACCACAAGATTCGTCCAATGCGTCGCAGAGATACCGAATTTTACGGTTATTCTTCTAAACGATATTATTTGTACCGCGTACAGTAACCGCGGGAAATATTTTCCCGACGTTCGAATACGACAGTTTATTGGGGTATTGAAAATGCGCCGTTGTCGCGAAGATTTGCAGGTTAAGCTTTCGAAAACGTTCGCAAAGCCGGCTGCAATTTAGCGACACTTCCGACGTTGTTTACGTAGTTGTCGAGGAGAATAAGACTGCATAGCCTTGATACCCTTCTCACGTCGTTGATCTCGCATCGAACCCGGTCACGGATTTGCGAAGAAAAGAAAATCGTTCGAGAGGGAACGATTACGTATTCCGTGCTGACATCCTCGCTTTTCCATAGACCCCCGTTTCGCTCAATTCCGCGACCGGATCTCCCTTCTGTCGTCCCCCGTCTCGTACCCTCTTCCACCCCCTAACCCCCATACCCCCAATCGCAACGTCGTCTTTGTTTTATCGCCGAGAAGTCGAGTCCTGGATAAATTTTGCCCCTCGTTACGTAAACATCGTTACATCGTTCAAACACGTAATTCATTCTGCACTTTTGTAATCAGCGTTCTACCGTAATTGACTCTCGGCTTAATTCGAGCGTGAGAAATCGCGCCGCGGTTTAAACAAACGACTTAATCCCGGAATCACGACTCGTCGGTCGGTTTGTAGAATCTCTGGGAACGTAGGAATAAGTGTGAAAAATGGTGCAGAGATTTGCCGATTTCTGTACCGAGAAATCACGAAGTTCTGGTACCCCTCAATTCTTAATTTTCAGTTTTCATATTCTCGGTAACAGAAATTTTCAGTTTTATAAATTCAAGATTTGCTATATTTTTCGATTCGTCAAATTCCCAACTCCTAAATTCCCAATTCCCCAAATTCCAAATTCGCAATTCCCAATTCCCCAAAGTTACAATTCCCTAAATTTCCAATTCCCCAAATTCCCAATTCCCCAATTCCCCGAATTCTCGATTCCCTAAATTCCCAATTCCCAAATCCCAATTCCCCAAGTTCCCAAGTGCCCAACTTCCTAATTCCCCAAATTCCCAATTCCCCAAGTTCCCAACTTCCTAATTCCCCAAATTCCCAATTCCCCAAGTTCCCAACTTCCTAATTCCCCAAATTCCCAATTCCCCAAGTTCCCAACTTCCCAATTCCCCAAATTCCCAATTCCCCAAATTCCCAATTCCCCAAATTCCCAATTCCCAATTCCCCAAATTCCCAATTCCCCAAATTCCCAATTCCCCAAATTCCCAATTCCCCAAATTCCCAATTCCCCAAATTCCCAATTCCCCAAATTCCCAATTCCCCAAATTCCCAATTCGCCAAATTCCCAATTCCCAATTTCCGAAATTGAATCCAGGGAAACGTAGAAACGATCGTGAAAAAATGGTGGACCGTCGGCGCGAAATAGTCGTGGCCCCATGTTTTAAAACGGTCGTGCTTTTACCGCGAGCAGATAAGATTTTGCGACGAACGTTGTACAACGATACAACGATCCGGCGAACAATCTTGTTAGCTTGTTCGCATTTTTAACGGAGCCGCGTTAACGACGCGGATCGAGTCGGCTCCTCCGTATCTCATTAAAGCTCTCTGGCGACCCATATTCCCTTTCCCTTTCTGATGGAGCACTTTCACCCCGTGAGTACTCGTTTCAACTTACCACGCCGCTGAATTTGCATAATCCACCCCTTTTTTCTCTCTCTCCCTTACTCACTAAATTCCAGAAGCCTCTCCACCCCTCCAAATCGACGGAATTCCCTTCTGACGAACGGTTCACCCCGTTTGCTCTTATCACCCTTACCTCATTCGTTTTCTTTCTTTTTCTCTCGTTTCGTTTCAACTCCTTTCGAACGATAACCAAAGTTCCTCGGATTTTCTTTACTTCCTCGCAGTTATTCTTCCGCCAGATGAGAGCTTTACCTTCATCGGATACCTTTACGTTTCTTCGCAATTTCCTTTTGTTCTCCTGTCCGCGATTCCTATTGTTCGTTTGTCTGTTACTCTAGTCTCTTAGATGATCAGGTTGGTACCTTTGACCTTTCAACCGCATCGATATGCTTGTTAATTCCTGCGACCAAATGATTATTTTCTAAGCAGCAACAAATGATAATAAAAATCGAAAGAACAGCTAACACTTACTCCCATCGCGTCGACGATCAACTTTGAAATACAGAAAACCATACTCGATAGTTTAAAATAAAAGATTCGATACTCCAGATATGTTGTATATCATAAAACTTCGATATCGAATAAAGTCCAGTTTCTACCACCTAATTAATCGTGTCTCGCGTATTTTAAGCCACACTGATTTTAAATCATGATCAGATTTGTCTTATCTGGACAATAGTATCATCAATAAGTATCGATATCATGAAACCAGTTGTACCATTCTCAAACTAGTCTTAGCATTTAACGAACATTTACTTCACGATGAAAATTAATTAGTTTCAAATGGATCTCCGCTCGTTTCGATCAGAAACCAAGGTATTAATTGTGCAGATAGATCGAATGAAACTTTCAATCGGATCATTCCTGAACCGCGGTCACCCGCGGTAGAAGCTTTCACGAATTCGAAGTCCCCCGAAACAAGATGCAAAAGCTCAGCTTTATTCCTCAGTACCGTTCCCTTTGTCCGTCACATTCGTTTCCACGATTCTCCGGTCGACGGATCCAAAACAGTCCAGCTTCGTCCCGTTCCTGTTGAACAAGTCACGATTCAAACGTTGCCCGTAGACCGTGTACATACTGTTCGCGACGATTGTCATGCTACGAGGGCAAGAATGACTGAACAGGAGCCAAGCCTGTTTACTCGGTGCAAACACGGTTGTATTTCGTTGGCGAGAAACGTGCTCATCGAGCAGATCCTCGGAATCGTTATGACCTTTCTTTCAAGCTAAAATCTTCGTTATCTTCGGCTACGAAGTATCACTGTTTCTACATAAAACGCGATCTCGACATTTTAACACGTTCGTCGTCGCGACACACAAATACAGAATTTATAATTAATAGATCGGGCTTGCAATCTGTCATTCGCTGTAATTCTCGACAGTTTGCAACATTATGCACCAATTCGCACGAACGATGTTTCCCTCGCATTTTAACGAAATCATCGCGCTTGCAATCAACATCAATTCGGTTTACGCGTTCCCGAAGCACTCGCGAGTGCTTCATTCGATTAACCAAAGAATTTTTGTGCCATTTTGCCGGCACGATATCGGTTAAAAGGATTTTAAAAAGACGCGTGAAGAATTCACGCGGAATTACATTATCCCCCATTTGTCCCGGCGAATTATGAAGGGTTGCAGGGGGGAATAAACGGGCGAAAGAGGAAGAGGATGTTCCACCGAATACGTGTCGTTCTGTTGCGTGTACAACACAACCTCGGTTTTTCAGCTGCTTCCGCGGAAAACAATTTATTCAGGAACAACGCGACGGGGTTAATTGCGTTTGGGACTGTCGGTCCGTTTCTAGGAAACGTTTCCTCCGTTCCACATTTTTTTTACATCCCCGTCGTAGTGGGAGTTTCGATCGAGTAACAAACCGAAACAACCAGAGGGCAACGGAATTTTCTGCAACCGCTCGAATTTCACGCGAAACAGGAATTACGACCTCGTCGTTTCGAATTAACGAGCGTGCCGACGCTGAGGGTCGAATCGATGAAGAAATTCGAACAAAACCCCTCGAGTTACCCCTTTGTTTCACGCCGCGAATCGAGCCGATACTTCCTGTAAAATTTCTACACCCTCGTCATCGAGATCCTGTTACGTTTCCCTGTTAGGCTCGATTCCCCTTCGAGCTTAACCCTTTGCACTACTCATTCTCTTTTACCTTCCAGCTATTAATTAACCAGCTTTCAATTAAATTACTAAATAGATCCAAAAATGGGATTTCAACGAAATGTGTTGCGATAGTGCAGGGTGAGTAACAAATGCATTTTCAATTTGTTGTAAATAGTGAACAAGTGGAAATATTTATTCAAGCCGTTTATCTGAATTATTTATACGATCCAACAAAAAGTCGAGCTCAACATGGGAGTGATAAAGGTTAACTTTTTAGTCCCTTCGAATAAATTATTCCTTCATGTAAAACAACTGTTGGAAATTGCTACGATTTTACACCTATGACACATTCATTTCACTTACTATTTCTGTTTGTATTGAATTACTGTGCCATATTTATACGAATGAATACATTCATGTTTTATTCGGCACAGAATAAATATTCCAGCAAGAACCCTTCCGTATATCCGTCGTATTAGAATGTATATCGATGCTCTTATCGACGGTGAAGAAAGTCGAGTACGAAATAAAACGTGGTCAGTCCTTTAGATATTGTATGGATTCCTCGGAACGACAATAATGGAACGATAATGCGATGCCGTAAAACGGTTTGAATCAAATCAGTTGTTTAAGGTGGAAATCAAAGGTAACGAGAAATCGATGAGCGAACAGAAGGTCTAGCTTGGGCCGAGGCAGCTCCTTCGAGACGAGATATACGAGGCCACAGGTTGGGCAGAAACTCGTGTTGGGACGAAGCTGATGAAACAACGGCAAGCTTCGACGAGAATCCTCCTGCAACCCCTTCGAGTACCGAACTCCAACTACCCCGAACATCGTCGGGGAAGAAGAGCTCGCCGTGGAGGGTGAGTCGACCGCTGATAGAATCAAAACCGCTGTTGCGAGGATTGTTCGTGCTTTGAAAGTAATCGTGGACGGGGTAGTGTGTTCGGTTTGCTTGATTGGTCCTTGCTGAATGTACACTCTTGCGGTAGAATAATGTTCCGCCCGCCGGCGAATGTAAAGGGAGAGATCGTTTGGTCGGTGTTTTCGAACTGCGGCCACGGGATTTCGGGCGAACGAAGAATCTACGGGAGATTTTTCGTTTTTTTGGAAGTTCGTTTCGCGTGGAAAATTCTGAAAGGTATAAATATTCAGACTTTGCCTCGACGAATTTCTGGTAAACAAAATACGGATATGACTCTCTTTACATGCAGTATGTACGCGCACTTGATTATTTATACATACACTATGTATACACAATTCACTATTTTTATAGTACGTATAAATAACGGGCTATATATGGGTTCAATATGTGCACACAATAAGTTGTCACTTATTTTTTAAAGCAAAATGAAATTTATATATTATCCTGCCAGATATGTATTTTTTTGGACGTGGCTATTTATACATACAGTATGTGTACACAATTGGCTATTTACACATACAGTATGTATTCACAACTGGCTATTTATACATATAATATATATTCAAGTTAACAACACCAAACCATACATTCAGCTAAAAACATCCTATGTGTGCTGTATGTCGTGCAATAATATTCATTCTGTCGGTGTGGTAGCTGGGTAAGAGTCCAGTCATGATTATTGATTACATTATTGAACAACATAGTAAATGAACTCTAATAAATAAAAAAATATATTTATTTATTATCGTGTAGTTATTACCAAAACATTTATTGTAATAATTGTGGACGCATATTGTATGTATAAATTGTCAATTGTGTATACATATATGTATGAATAGGCATGTACCAAAAATAAATTATATTTGGCTGGATAATATATGAATCTTATTTCCCCTTAAAAAATAAGTGGCAACGTTTGTTTTTATACTGAACATGTCCTCGTTCGATTGCGGTTGATATTAATTAACGTTTCTAACACGTTTATCGCGATACCCATAATTACGTGCATCCATTTGGCAAAATTATGAATATTACTAATTTACCGCGTTATTTCATGTACTCTATCCGGTATAGTTTCGACGATGTTCATCCTATTTCAGGAAAATAATTGAATTTGCAGAAAGTTGCAACTGATCTGGATATTCGGTTTTGCTTGTTTCGATGTTATCGTGCGTATTTGATAATAATTAGCGATACTACGAGCAAACTGAAATTCGAAGAATTAATCCTCGAGGCGAACCGACTTCCACTAAAATACGAGCCGGTGATAATCCCATTTCAAAACGCGAAGGGGCTGGATCGAGCCACTCTTTGGTGGCGTTGCATGACCTAATGAAACCAGGCAGCTGAAATAGAATCCCGTTTGGAAACCTAATCTCCGATGTTACGCCAGAGGTGAAGGAAAACGACATAACTAAAGCGAAAGCGAATGAGCAAAGTTCGTTTAGCTAAAAGGACTCGTCGAGTATTTCGAACGCGATAATTCGAACGAGCGATTTTTAAATTAACACCTTAATAGCCTCGCGTCTACGAAGTCGAACGTCACCGGATAACGACAATATTTTTGACGAATTAATTTATAATACTTTATGTAAATTAACGAAATAATTCAACATATCGAACGTACGCATAAAACAAAAGAAAAGAAACAACAACAATAAGAAAATATTTAATAAAAAAATTTAACAGCAAATTCAATATTTTTCTTTTATATGATAATTATTATAGAAATCACCTAAAATTAAAAAGAGACAATAAAACAATATTTACCTAAAATCAAAGACGGAGAAAATCAATAATCACAGAGAGAGTGTGACACCCCCCAATAGCCTTAGGTGATCACCCACATGTCAGCAGACACTAACAGTTGTTCCGGCTATCGCACACACGTGCGAGCGGCCATTAAAGTGTTAATATAACCATTAAAACATTTCGTCCGGCAGAACACGCAACCGATTTCGGCCATTGTGTACGCGAAATTAAAATTCGCCGTTCCCACGATCCCGTGCATGGCGATACAATCGAGGTGCGCTATATCGCGACACTTTTTCGCCACCGTAACAATGAAACGCCGTGATACATTTAACACGGAGCAATTTGAAATCAGCGGAAGCGAACGAGAGCGTTGAAAGTCGTTCCATTGTCAGGCGATTCCTCATTTTCTCGCAATTCGGTTTCGTCAACCTTTCTATTCGTCGCGAGAGCAGGAAATTAGAAAACGGCGGGGACGAAGACGACGGAACATCAGAGTCAAAAGGACAATCGAATGAACGTCATCGCAGCGAAAACGGACCATAGTTGTGTCGAGTTTTGCGCATTCTCTCTCGGAATGCGATTACAAATTTGATTCCGTCGAAAAGAATGAGAGCATCGTCGTCTAAATGCACCGCGACATCTTCTTCATCGCGCGCTCACCCTCCTTCTTAACAAGAATTTATGTCCCTGTTTTCCCGTCCCTCGTTCGTTTTTCCATCTCGGACCCATTGTTCCTCGTACTTTTCCACTTACGTACCGTGTCCGACTACTTGCTCCGCTTCAACGTGATTTCGCTTAACGAGTTTGTCCCGACCGCTCTTCGTGTCGTTATACAAGATGTGTGAATAAAGTCACGAGAACGGTAGCCTAGTTCAATTGGGCAACAATGGAGACGCGGATCTTAGAGGGGTTGCGGGTGCAACGTACCCTGAAACGTCATACAAAGTGCTCGACCATTACGCGAATCGCGTTATGGAAACGATATAAAACAGAGAAATTCCAAAGTAAAATATTACTGAAACCTAATAGTACTGAAACGAAAGTATCGTTTGTTAATGACTGTATCAACGTTAGCAACATGCACGTAGCCGATGAAGTTCGATTCATCGAACTGAGCCACGAATATCCAAACTTCTGCGTCTCTTATGCAGGTGACGGTCTCGTGAATGCGGCTCATACGATATTCCGGCAACGTTGGTCAAGTTAGGGCGTTAAACGCGACCTAATAGCTCGAGTTGTTGGAAAGAAGCAACGACCGAAGAGCAACGTGATAACGTACAACAATTTCGACGTAAGAGGCTATCGGGATCGTTTCTGTCGTGACCGTGTCCTCCGTGGCATTAGACTGTTCGCATTAAATGATCACCAGCGCGACGTTGTCTCGGGGAAGTTCGATAACTACTTCGTGTAACGAGGATCGGACGCCAGAAACATCAATTATTTACGCGTTGTTTGCTTCTGTTGGAGGAACCGTCGAATTAACGTTTGATATGCGAGGTATACGTTGCCGTTCGCTCGGTCACCGATGGATTTTCCTAGTGAATTTAACCCCTTACCGTACAAATACATGTATAACACCCGGTGCGCCGGAAATACTCCTAATACGAGCCAAAGCAAAGTTATGGGACCTCTGCAAGAAACTGGGTATTTACTTTGCCGAATCTACGACGAGGTAAATTACTTAACCCTATAACCTACGATTTTCGAAACTGTATATGTTCATATGCAATTAATAATATAGAAAATATTGTTGTTTTTATTTCCATATTTCAAGTGTACCAATACCTTTATATTCAAGTACATACATACATACTTCGAAGCTCCACCCATTTCTCATAAATAACTGTATCGTCTATAATTTTGTAAGTCTTTTCATATTAAAAATGAAAAAAGGAGTCTCCTCCTGAGAAAGAGACTCCCACCTTACGTCGTATATTAGACAAAATAGTGTCGAGTGCAAGAGGTCGGGTCCCGAGAACCTCGCCACCACGTATTTCCCTCGTCCTCTTTCCTAAATCCTCGCGTCCTGACAAACGCGAAAGGGGACACGGGCCGAACACGTCGTAAATTTCGAGTAATCGTAAGTTTTACGACGCACACCGAAGCGGAGCTGGGTCCGGACACACGAAAACGAGAAGAGACAAAGAGGAAAGAGGGGGAGCCGGCTCAGCCGTTTGTTGTTTATCAGCCGCAACGTTGCAGCAAGCCCTAGTAAGCCCTACCGGACTCGGTACGGTGTCCTTATGAGCTCCTCGAGAACACCCACCCCCTCGGGAAAACGATGGTCCTCGTTGTTGTTCCCATTTTATTCTCGTCGAGCTAACGGCTCGTTAGTCCCACGCGTTTCGTTGCAGTTCTTATTGTGGGGGACGAGGTAAGGATATTCGAGCGAGGTGCGGATGAAGAGTGTTTGGAGAAGAAGCGTGAATAAAGAGTGTTTCGATTGGGTGACAGTTCTTCGCAATGGGAATGCGTGTGGTACCAATTGTTCACCGGATGTGACTGTGTATAAGTGGATTTGAGAGTTAAAAGAGAGAAGTCGTGCGAGCGAGAATCGTACTTTGTGTTTTTATGTATTAAATATTTTTTTTGTTTAAAACGAGTCACTAAGATCCCTACTTTATTGTTCAAATATCGCAAGTGCCAGAATCGTCATCCTCCCTTAACGCTAGATTTACGAGCGTAATGGCCATTTAAAATAAGTGAATAATGGACCACGCGTGAACCAATTCATGCAACGATTCTTCATTTCGATGAAGGATAAGATAAATTTCGACGAAAGCTTCGTACCAATTTTTCTCATTTAAAAGTAGAAATCTAAGGTCCGTCATTTTGACAAGTTCCGTAAATCTAGTGTCAACGCGATGACTTCGCGAACGATCCGCCGCTGTTTCTCTTTTCAAATCGTCGGGTTCGGTGGAAAAATCCGCCGCTTAACGAACCAGAGAAGTTGCTGAAAAAAGGACCGACCGGCACGCGGAATGAAAGCGGAACGACGACAGACGCCGGGAATAATACGCGCGAAAGAGCCGGGGCCGGATAACGAAACAAGAAGGATCAGACAGGAAGTAAGAGAGAGCAGGGTGAGACACGAACGCCGCGTTGCCGAGGGAAAACGAGGAGAATGGCAGGAAAAGGAGATCGGATAGAGCGAGACGGTGCAGGGACACGGTTATAATGAAGTCATTTGCGTGTTCTTCGGGGTGAATCAGCAAAGGGTGGAACAGCGTGCTGGTAGGCTCGCGAGGCTTCACGGAACGAACGTTGCAACGGCCACGGAAGGAAAACGAAGAGGATCCACGGAGAGACAGAGACGTGGGACAGAAAAGAAAGGGGACACAACGAGGACGGTTGGTGGTGACGGAACGACGACTAATTTCGCTCGCTGCATCTCGACAAACAACCGGGGCTACGTTGCCCTCGCGAAACATCCTCTCGAGAACGAGCCCGAGAAACGACACCCAGGAATCCTGAATGGATCAGGAAGTCTGGAGAATCCTGCTCGAGACACTTGCAAACACCCCTGCCACCCTTATTACTTCGCTGTTTCCAACGCGACTAATTCGCTGGATCCGAGCAATCCGACTTACTCCGTTCGATTCGATATCTACCGAATGATTTATGGACGATAGAGGTTTCGGGTTAATACGTTGCACTACGATTCGGCAAGTGCGTCAGACATAACTACTCGCTGCTGCTATGTTATCCCCTTGCCATACTTTGACGAGTATGACTCCTGACGCACTCACTGTTTAAACGTAACAAATCTTATAAAAAGTTTGAATACGCTCGTATATAAAGTTCGTGTGCAATTATAATCTATCTGATCAAGGATCATTGAATATAAAATACGCATAATATTTTCACTTTCATCGTTCATGTTAATATTGTAGCTGTGAATAGGCATAATATTTTTACTTTCTTCGTTCATTTTAATATTGTAGCTGTGAATGGTTCTGACTGACGCACCAGACAAATAAATCGTATAAGGGGTTAAGGTGTGTCGATATCGTACCTGGGAAAACGTAAAAAATTTCGAGATCGATCGCCTCCGACTTCCCGTTTTCCCATAATATCGTTGTTCCTTTAGAAAAAAATTGCGAAAAAATTCAGTTTGACGCTAATTTGGTAATCCTTCTGGCGAAAGAGTTGGTGATCCCTCGTCCAGCGCCCTCGAACGGGCGCTTCTCTTAAACGGCCCCAGTATATTTTGTCCCTGTTTTATTCCTACGTTCTGCCTGTTTTATTGTATATATGAAACACACTCTCGACGGAGGGACATCAACGTAGAACATTAAGCGGGGCAGGAATCATTTGAAATTCAAACGCGAACCAATCCCAGGCCGCGTAAAACCTAGGAATAAAAGTCCCGGTAAAAATAATGCGAACGACTCCCACGAGTGGCGAGTTCTCGCTTTTCATGGGACTACCGTATTCTCTGGCGAGTGCTACGGTGAACCGTAAATGGTTTATTTTTTGTACCGGTTGTCGACCGCGGAGGAGTCGACCGATATCGATACCGTGGTTCTCATCGGGGAGAATCGTGTATTTAGCTCCAGTTTCGCGGCGATAAACTATCAAATTCAACAAGTGCGTTGCATCGTGCTCTTATGAATGTTTTTTCGAAGGCAGCACGACAGTTCGCACCCAACGCGAGTGGAACAAGTTATGCTTTTGATCACGAAACGTGCCACGAAATTCTCTCACTTTTCTCGCCGAAAACAAGGATTCGTCCTATCAAACGAGAAAATGATCCTCCGAACGATGAAAATTAATTGAACGCGTTCGCTTTGCGGTATTAGCCGGATTCATTAACGTTCACCGTCGCTTTATCAACATTCCTATCAATCAACGATCGGCCGATATCGGTCACGGGGTTAAGCGTAACACTCGCCCCTAGCACGAAAATTACAGATACGGGCTAATTACGTTATAACGAATTAATTCGTATCGGTGTTGTGGCTATTCACGAAATCGCGTTTCACCCGTCGTCAAATTATGCGCACGATATCGTTCACGGTGCCAGACAAGAGATTCCACCCCCTTTCCGCCCCCACTGATGTGCGTTGACGGAGCATTCACGATCCTCCAGGCTGCCTGGAGACGCTACCCTCTATTTCGGGACCACTCCAGCCAGGATTCGGCATTCATCCCTTTGTTCGTCATCTTGGCATTGTCTATGGACCCGTGTTTGCACCTCCGTGTCTTCGAAATCCCCTATCCACACCCTTTCGCCAGTTCTCCGGGGACCGAGTGGTGTACGCGTTAATATGGCTACCTGTTTACCGAGATCGTTAAATATTTACGGCTGTGCGCGTTGTCGGGCTCGCGGGACATAATTTACTCCCTCTCGTCGACAAAGTGATCCTCCAGGACCGGCTCGAAAACTGTGATTTACTCGTCGGGCTAGTTCGAAGAGCGTTTATGACAATACGCGAAACGCTATAGCTGGATATGACGTTTTCGTCCGTTCAACCGCTTCCCATTTATTCATTTTTCAACTTTTTTATCGACTTCGTTTGCACTAGTTTAGGTACTAGTCTGAGTGTACATTGAACATCGCTAATACTCCTGAGATCAATGGATTAGCCTCTTGCCATACTTTGATGAGTCTGACTCTTGACGCACTTATATTTTATATATTGCGTTTATATATCCCCATATATAAAGTTCATATGCCATTATAATGTATCTAATCAAGGATGACTGAATATAAAATACACATACAATTTTAACTTTCTGTGTTCGTATTAATATTGCAGCTGCGAATAGTTGGTTCTGACTGACGCACCAAACAAGTAAATTATATGGCAATGTATTAATATAAGGTACAATAGCAGCTTGTACCTCGATACGAATTACAAAATGAGGAGATATAATTTGAACTCAAGAAACGAACGTTTATTTGTTTAACAAATCTAATGTTTAACGAACCTAACATTTAACAAATGTTTAATATTTAACGTTTTAATGCTGAACAAATTTAGACTGTACAAAATGCGGAAAACTTGTCTGACGATAATAAAGATAACAGTGACTATATGCAAGCAATTTTCCAATAAATTCGTTCGATCAGCATCTGCGAGTGGAAGACGTTCCTTCAGGATACAGAGGTTTCGACGCGAAAAAAAAGGAAATTCTTCTTTGGGACAAGCCAGTGAATCTTAGCAGGGAATCCTCGAGCCTGACGAATCACCGAACGTTCAGCTTATGGACCTCTCGATTCCAGTTCGGGGCAAAATGAAATATGCAGCCGAATCGCTCGCTATGGATATCTGAGACGATCGTCGGCCCATTTATGTCCGTCGACCGGAAGCC
Organism: Coelioxys conoideus; assembly: GCA_947623535.1. Classification (NCBI taxonomy): domain Eukaryota; kingdom Metazoa; phylum Arthropoda; class Insecta; order Hymenoptera; family Megachilidae; genus Coelioxys; species Coelioxys conoideus. Next base: position 14,168,215 of record OX392459.1, read on the forward strand.
ACCGGTGCATTATTAATGCGCGGGCTCGATAGTTCTCGGCCGAGGAAGCTGCACGTGACACGTACAAATGTCCGTAGTCACGTCATTAGTCCGAAGTACACCGGATGCGCTGCAAGACTTTTCTCCTAGAACGATCGTCCTTCGACTATCCTGCTCCGTGAGACGTTATCTGTATCGCGTTGATCCGAGACAAAAAACGTAGGGACAAATTGACCCTTTGCACACGAAAGGACTCGCACTCACCACCTCGTTTAACACACCAATTTGGAATAGGTAATTTTTCACTTACGATACGATACGCGAAGGATCAATGCGGAGAATTAACGAATGTGTGATGTACGAAGGATCAATGTGCGTGCGATGTGCGAAGAATTGATGTATGTGTGATGTGTGAAGGACCCATGTGCATACGATGTGCGAAGGATCAATGTGCATACGATGTGCGAAGGGTCAATGTACGTACAATGTGTGAAGGGTCAATGTATGTACCATGTGTGTCTTCTGCTTTCAGTTTTCTTTATTTGTTTCAATATTATAGCTACGAGTTAGTATTGTCTGACAAACAAATGACAAGGGATTAAGAAGATAATGAAAGAGAAAGCATGGATAGACAAAATATCCAATGGACCATGAACAAGAAGATTCGATTTTAGCGAATCGATCGGGGCGGGATACGATGTAAATGGCCTCCAGTACTTTAATCTTGCCTATTCAATCGACTTCCGGAAGAGATCCAGCATTACAAGCGGTTATCCTGGAACTTTCTTCCGTAGAAATCCTCGATGCGCACTTTGGAAAACTTGTTCTTCCGTATTTATGACAGCTGGGCCAGAATTCTTCCGACCGAACGAGGCCGGGAAAGCCTCGAAGGAAGTGAAAAACTACCCTTCTGGTCCTTCTCCGGATTTTCCTCCGTTTCCATAAAAACTTATGGTTACTTCTGGCTCGCTGAGCATTCCGTTTGCTGGAAAGGGTATCGTCGCGTCCTTTCTTTCGCTTCGTACATCGAGTTTCGACGAATTTAAATTTTCGCTGTATCGCCGCGGGTCACGTTATCGCGGGTTGCAGCTCCGCGCCTTATATCGCGTTTATAAATGAATCTTGCATGCATAAAAGCGCAGTATCATCAACAAAACCTTACATTCCCTCATATGACATAAACCCACTAACAAAACCTCGTTATCCGCGGTTATTTCAGTTATCCCGGTCGATTTTTGCAACGGGATCTCGTCTTGAAGCAAGTTGAAGAACGATTTTTCTCGATCCGAATCGGTTTAATTGCCCCCTCGCGTCCCGAGGCTGGTTCCCGTTTAAAAACTGTTCGAAGAGGAAACGGGATCACGGACGGACAGTCGGGATTTCCGGTAGCGTCGTTCGTCTTCGTTACATTAATTCAAAGCCTTCGGTTCTCGGCTCCTCCGCTGTTCTTTCTTTCTACCAAGGACCGCACGCTTTCGTCAGGATCTCAACCAGGATCATTCGTTATTTTACACGTTGCCGCTTCGAGAGGATCCTCTCCCGAAGGAAGAAAGTGCACGAGATCCTTTCGTTTCTCCTTGATTAAGCTGCTACCCCGGCATCTCCTTCGCTTCTCTCCGCCACTCGTTTATTTCCTCGATACAGATTTTATATCGTCGCCGAGAAAAATTCGACCTCGGAAAGGAACTCATAAATATTTTTCTTTTTACGAGAACCGCTTTACTTTCATTTTTTGTCTTCCTTTACTATGCAAGGAATATGCAAAGAGAATTCGAGACGTTCCGAAAACGCGCTGGGTAAAATTCGAGGATAGACGCGTGAGATAGGGATGGGCAGAGATTTAATGACAATTCTTATTCGCTGTCAACAATCTATTATTTATATAATAGGTCTGATAGACCCTAGTGACTAACAGAAACTGAGTGTTACCGATACTACATACAAGTAGTCCTTGATTACACGTAGTAGTCTTGATCTAACTTGTAAATTAATTAGGTTGTAGATAAATGGGAATTATTGGTAAACGAAATTGAGAAGTGCAAAGAGTTAAAGATTGTCATTTGACTACTAATTGTCTTCAACGTTGAGTTATATTCCCGTTGGATTAATCATTGTGTAATATTCCCTCAGAAAGAAACACAGATTCGAGTGCTAGTGTTTTACTTTTTGCCCCTTTTCTGTCCCAGTGAAGAATGTTCTATAAAGCGAGGATTGTTCGCGAGGCGATCTGCAATGCGACGGTGAAAAGCCGAAACATTAGCAAAACGACGGGACAAGATGGCCTGTGACGTTTCGTAGCTCGACGTCGAATTCGAGCAACGGTTTGGCCAATTAAATCCGCCATTTGTCTTCCGCGGTCGTTTTCTTTGGTAATCCGCGGTCGTGAAACTTTCCCAGCGTTTCCACTCGAGGCCGAATGCTTTGCGAGTCCTCTCGTTCCCCGTGCCGTGCACCGCTCCTGCGGGAATAAAGAAGCAAAGTCGTTCTCTTCCGGCATCAAATTGACCCGGGACCTGCCTCTTCACCCCGAACTCATAAATATTTAAATCTAATGAACTTTACAGACCGTGTGGATTCAAATCAGGGCTGCCTCGTAACGTTTCCTTATATATTATTCGAGCTGCATCTAACGTTGATCGAGGATCACCTCCTGGACACGTTTTTTACCAGCTGACAATTAACGATCGTTTAATTACGCGATAATCTACACGCCTCAAAAAGAATAAAGTGTCACCTGAATGGTTTTCTTTAATTATTCAGTATCGTCTATTTCTTTCGTCTAATTTTATGAATGTTTTTCTGTTGTTTTTTTTGGACAGACAATCAGACCAGTTTCGGGTTTGGCACTAGTATTTTAATGTGAAAAATGAAGTTGAAAAATAAATGAATAAACGATGGAATATAAATTAATATACTTATAGATTCTATATCTTGATGACACTCAGCATAAATGTCAAGAATACCGGCTTAACAAATTTTATTATTTGAAGTAGGAAATTTGTAGAAGAGTCATTTGACTCCTTTGGTAGTTTCAGTGTTAACTTTCTTCAATTTCATCATTGTTTTAGCAATAATTGACTAGCTCCGAATGACGCAACTGCCCAGAAGATTGTTAAGGGGTTGAAATTTATTCGTCGAAATTTTCGCGGCGTCGTTTTTTCGCAGAAAATCGCGAAGCAACTACACACGGAAAGGAGGGTAACCATTTGAGAATGATTTATCCGGTAGCGGTGACACGACTCTGTAATTCGAGAACCAAACGATATCCGTTTCGACGGTTGACGCGTAGGATAATCTTTTTTCCAATTTTCATGCTCACCTGTCTCGAGTTTCCATCCTGGGTTACGTCGGATCTACGTTTTTCTCGTGTTTCCGCTTCGACGCATCGAGTATCGATGCCGTTGAAGAGCACTACGCTCCGATAGAACTCGTACAAATCATCGATTCGATCTCGTTGTTTGTTTTTTAGTCGATTCGGGTGTCGTCGGAATCTGTCTGGCCGTGTCTTTAGGTTCGTTGTTTCGAACGTATGAACTGTTCGCTCGTTCGATGGAGTCTATCGATACTTTCCGTGTGACACACGAACGCGCTCCTCGTTGATCACGATCAAAATGTGGGAAATAAAGCTACAGTTGAGGAACTTGAGGATCGAGCAAGATTCTGACGCTAGAATGTGGAACGTGTAACATAAAAGGGGTGTAATTGGACAAAAATGTCAAATAACGACTTTATAAAGTCTCGAATATGTACATTATATTTCCACAAATATCAAAGATTGTGTGGCATTCTGCAATTCCAGAAGTTTGATAATTCAAGAAATCGAAGCATTGGAGGAACAGTTGAGAAACTGGGAATTTGGTGACTTGGAAATACGAAGAATTGGAAATTTGGGCAATTGACATTTAAGAATTGAGCTTTTGGGGGAATGAGAAATTTGGAGTATTAGAAATTAAAAATGTCTCAAATATGTGCAATATATTTTGGTAAAAGTCGAAGAATGTGGCAATGTCGCGTTGTGAACAGTTCCTCCATTTCCAGTCTTCGTGCAAGTCAATTTCCCTATTCTAGCTAACCTGACAAACATAACGTAACTAACTTAACGAACCTAACCTACCTAACCTTTCCTCCGCTCCCAGAATCCCAAATCCAACTCATCTTTACATCTCGTGTTAAATAAAACGAAGGCGCATCTTATCCTAGCGTGTAATAAAAATGAATTCGCTGACCGACGGATCGATGGTGAATCGCGACCGGAAACGGCGAAGACTGTGAATAACGGTTCATAGTGATTTCACAGGGGCCACTAACTCTTATTAGGGTTTCGTCTGTAAATAACAGGCTGCGGCATGGCGGGTTGGCCGGAGTCAGCCAAACGCCGAATTTAGAAAGGGTTTCCGGTCCTAGCTAGTGAATTACGACGTGTCCCGTGAAATTTTACTTGATCGTTCGACGAAATTATGGAGTCCCTCGGGCTCGCGAATCCCCGCACGAGCGTCGCAGCGTGAAACAATTTTTCACAGACCACGAATTCATTTTTACTTTCTTCCGCCGATTTATCTCGGCCACCCTTCGCAATCTGACCCCTCGTTCGTCTCCGGCGATACTTTCGAAGTTTTTCGCGAGACCCGACCCCGTAACAAACTTACCCGTTGTTTTCGACGGGTTAATTTCGCGGCGGCTCCTTTACTCGTTTTTTTAACCGACACCGCTACATTCTTCAGCGAGATTATTCGAAGGGGAAGGAAAGAAGTGGATCGGATTAATTCTCGCGGGATTACTCGCGAAACGAATACATCGTTGATCACGTGTAAACGAACGACGGTGTTCCCGAAACGAAACGCAAGGAAAACGGAAAAATAGGAACGGGAACGGTAATAAGCTTTCGTTGTGGCGTGATGAGCTTTCGAATAATTTGGGGGTCTTAATACTGTACCTACCGCAATATAATACTCGTTTTGGTCGAATTTAAAAGCGAAGTTGAAAAATTAATGAACGAATGATAAAATACAAATTGTTGTACACATTAATAAACCTACTAAAGCGGTCAAAATGACCATTTAACGAGCTTCTTGTTTTAAGTTGCAAGATATGTTGAAGTACCTTTCAAAATCCCTGTTAATTTTCATCGAGATAAAGAATTAATGTGAACATTACTTCGTGCATCATCTTTCGTTCATTTGTTTTACAACTTCATTTTTAATTTCAGAAGAAACGTGCATTATAAGTTGGAAAGTTTAGCGTTAGTTCTGGACTCACTCTGATTGGTCCTCGTTAAAAAAGATCTCCACGATTCGCCCAACCTTCAAAGGCTACCTGTGGGGTTTTTTCTTTGGACAATCAAGAGAGCCTCTTCAAGTTCTTCCTGGTGATCGCCGATCAGATAGTTCGTCATCGGCCATTTTGTTCGATACGCTTATAACATAGCGACTCCAGGGAATATTTTGCCTACGTATCCTTATATTTTCCTTCGATTTATTGCATTACGATGTGTCGGAATTATCGAAAAACGTTGGCCCGTGAATCGATTTTAATTAAAATCGTGCAACCACGGTGGTAACAGTCGTTGCGAGACACTTTTGTGGTGAAGGGAACGTGTCGTTCGAAATCGAAAGGAAATTAATTTCTGTTGATCAAAAGGCTCCTTCTTCTAGGAACAAACAAGAACTTTGTCCTGGTAGGCTACGTCAACAGTGCGGGCCTATGTACGCGGCAGTTTCGCTCTATTTTCTAGACAGGATCATATAGGAACGCGTTTCTAACCGACAGCAAAGAAGCATTACCGACAAGTAAGCCGCACCGGCTGCAATATTGAGCTACCCTCCGGGTCCACGTCGTAATTAAAGCACTGAATTATTCGTCGGCTTGCTGAAGCCGGTGTGAACATCGTTAGCGTCGACGAGCGAGCCGAGACGGCGTAAACACCAACCCCTTTCGTGAATTATACGCTTGCCACTCTTCAGCCATCCGCTTCTTCGAACGAATATCGATATTATTCGATAATTATATCGGGAAAAATTATTTCTTTCGTTCACGGATTACTCGAGCTGTGGCGGTTTATCGCGCGGGCTCTCGGTGATTTTAGAAATTTGGGAATTCGAGAATTCGATGGAATTTGGGTATCTGAGAATTTGGAGAATTTAGAAATTTTAAGAGTTGGATATTTTTGGGGAGTTGGCGATTTGGGGAATTTCGAGAAGTGAACATTTTTGGGGAGTTGGGAAATTGGGAACTTGACACTTTGGGCAATTAGAAATTTGGAGAATTGGAAATTTGGGGAATTGGGAATTTGGGGAACTAGGAATTTGGGGAAGTGGGAATTGGGAATTTGGAGAATTAGAAATTTTGGGAATTAGGAATTTGGGGAATTGGGAATTGGGAATTTGGGGAATTAAGAATTAGGAAAATTTGGAATTTGGGAATCTGCAAATTTTGGGAATTGAGATTTCGGTGTATTGGGAAATTAAAAAATTACGAATTTGGGTAATTGAAAATAAGAGAACTTTGGAAATTGAAAAATTGAAAATATCGGAAAATTGGTCAAATCGATAATCAAGGTTCATGAAAATTTCCGAACGATAAATTTGAAAATCTGCAAGTTAGAAGACTTATCATCATCCGTATCCCAATATCGTTGTTGCCAGTCCATATCCCCAGACCGTCTGTCGTAAGTCAATTAAAACGCTTACAAGCATCGGCTTGACAGTCATCCTCTCGATTACCGTGTTAAACCGTTGAAGCAGGATAGATTTGCTCGAGTTAATAGCCGTCATATTCGGAGGCATTAAATTAATCTCGATCTCTTAGCGTGGATAACGCGGTTGAAAGCGATTATTGCGAATGGTCTATCGTTTTATTGGCGACGCGCGTTCATACTCCATCTCTTGTCTCATTACAGTCACCGCGGGTGAGTTGAACGCCTACGGTGCGACGCTAATTATTCGTAAGTCGGTGCATATCTCCAGAGAGATGGAGGTCATCAATTTGTCCCGAGGAATATACACCCAGAACCCATAAAGCTGAAACGCAGCCTGTCTAGTACGATTACTTCCACCGCGGTTGTTCTCCATTCTTACAAATTAACACAATTACAAATTTGACTGCTACAGTGAAAAGTCCTGTATTGTATCATAAATATACTTTGGTAAGTAAGGATACTTTCATAAGCAGTAAAGATAGTTTGCTATTTAATTTCATCTTTGAATCACTTAGTATCAGAGTTACTTAGTTGTCTTCACATTAACAGCTCCCAGCAGATGCTTTCATTTGCGTTTGCTGAAAGTCGTTTTACTAAATTTTGTTTAATATGAACAAAAATTAATAGAAATCAATAAAAATGAATAAAAATGAATATTAACGCGTTGAAATAGCGAACATACAGCAGTCTTGAAAATTTAGTTAAATCTCTTTCAGCAGAAGCAAAATATTAAAAATTATTATTATCAGTCCCAATTACGTAAAGAATTCGAACCCAACTTATCCACGTATCGATATCCACGCAACGTAAAATAGAACCTCGATATTTTCCCGCGACAGGGGCTGCAGAGGCGGAGCAACGCCACAATTCCATTCGTATCTCTGAAATTGAATTTAAATGACGTTATTGCACGCCAATCCTCGTCGAAAAGGTGTCCACGTCGTTCCAGCGCGCATCTATGATCCCGTTTCTAACCACGAGCTGTTTGCTCATATTGTTCAGAATGTCCACAATGAAATTGTTGCCGTGCCAACTAAATATTACACGGTATTTCGTCGTTCGGTCGCAGCACGTGTTTCGTATTTGCAGTCTCTTTGATCGGCGTCGGCAACGCGGCTTGATTGATATATCGCCGTAACGGATCCCCGATTTTATTTGCAAGCTCGCGGCTACCGCGCACCCACCGAATTTTGCATCGCACACACACATACCACACACACACACACACACTCGCAACGGGATTATTTCGTGCGGTAACCGCAACTCTTTCGCCTCGGTCTCACCCATCAATATTAATTCATATCGTTGACAGACTGCCGATGCAGCCTCATGTAAATACATCGGCGTGAAATAAACGCGCGGAACGTATTTTTGCCGTTCCCTTTATTTCGTTCTTGTGTCAATATTACGTGAAAGCCGTGGCTGGAGCCCGGCGCGGCACTCGCTTCCGCTCGAAACACCGCCAGAAATGAACTCTTATTTGCTCGACGTCGAAACGTTCCTTTCTGTCGCGAATACTTTAGTCCGTGGGCGGTCCACGGTTGCTCATAAACTGAAAAATCGTGTTTTATCGCGACAGAACGGGGATTTTTGCGGGTAGCTGAACTTTTGAACCTTTGATTGGACGCCGACCAGTCGCATCGAAAATTAATCTTCTTACGCGGTCGCGCTTCGAGCCGCTATTTCGAGCCTCGTGATTCTAAAAATGTTCTATTACCGTCGTTCCGTAATTATTCGATCGAATTGTTATTGCCAATTTAGTGTCGGCGATGAGCCACGTTGCGGGTAATATTACACAACGGTGTTAAATTTATACCGTGTCGAGTAACGTAATTAACTTTTTAACCGGCAAATAGCGTGTCAGCTAATCAGGCGGTGGGCGAACGACGTCACGAATTTAGTTCGATTAAACAATTATGAAGAAGTCGAAGGATCCTATTCGTAACGTGAAATATTTTTAACTCTTTGCAATGGAACATATTTTTACGAAAAAATTCGTCCCCGAAGAAGTTAATATGAGTTCGTAAATGCATATTTTCGCGAAGAAGCGTTGCCGAGTTGGTAGATCGAAGATAGTTCGATGTGCAAAGAGTTAAAAATATAAACGATGTTGTACCATAATTGAATCTGTACGAACGTAGCGTCTCAAATCCCGCCATTATGGATGCACCACGTTCGAGGAGAATCGAAGAAACGACCGGAGTAAAAGTATGGGACGACCCTCCTGATCGAACGGAACATAAATTTGTCTCGGCGAAGGGATTAAGCGCGACTCGGATTCTTGGACGCGTTGCCTCGCGGAATCGTAGGTAATCAGGAATGCTAGGGGGATGCCTGGGGTTTCCCCGGGGGATTCCGGCCAGCCTCGCTGATGGACGGACCGATAAAACTTTGGTGTTCGCGTAAATCAACGAGTGGCCAGAGAATTCCGACGCCGTGGATAACGATAGGCTAACGCGGATCGCGGCTGAATTAAGACGACACTGGCGAGCCCCATGGCGAACGTCCCACGAAGTGCTCTCGTTCGTCGCGGGATCGATGCTATAGATCTTTTAGGCTGCTCGTGGGATTTCGGTTGTTTTACTGGGTCAGTGACGTTATCGTGCGAGGAATCCGGAGCGGCCCGTTTTCTGTCCGCCCTCTGTTTTCGTTCGTATCGAACCAACCCCTTTAAGGAGAGTCCTCTAGGTGGATGGAGTGAAAAAAGTAATTTTCGTTGTTGCTTAAAAAGTTACTTTAAAACCGATAGAAAACGAAACGCGTTCGTATTTTGACAATTTCATTCTTCTGCAAACTTTAAATTGAACTAAGCATTAGCAATTTTTTTAAATACTAAATATTAACCAATTATAAACAACAAGTTTGAAGTAAGCACAAACTACATAGCATCTCATTTTTCCAAAAAAAAAATGGACTTGCACCACTCTCAAAAATAAACGATCCATATATTTCCGTAAAAAGGCGAAGATTGTGGGTGATGCTGCAATGCCGATGATTTGTCAAAGAACATCCTTGAACTGCGAAGGGTAGACCTTCGCCACAAACTCGAGGGTCTCCGGGTCATTTATGGTTCCTGGCGGTCCATTATTGAGTCCCTATGTGGTGACGATTACGGCACCAAGACCATATGTGTCCCATTTCGACCAAGATTTTCTCAAACAGTGTAACAAAAAGTTGCGTTGTCGCGCGTTAGAAAATCATTTGACCCGGCAATATTTTCAGCTTCGCCGCGAATTCTTCTCTGTCCCGTTGAATCACCGGTTTTTCGACCGGTTTTACGCATACACGAGTTATCTGAACAACGTGGAGGTGTGCAAGCCATTAAACTGGGTTTCGTCGTATTTTTCCCAGAGCACGGTTTCGATCCCGACCGTGCACACTCAGTGACGCATCGCTGGCCCCGGGGAATTAATTCGCCATAATTCGTCATCCCTTTCGCGGGCGATTTATCCGAGGGTCTGATGTTCCTTGGACGATTCGCGGAAAAAAAGAGTGCTCGTTAGTCACGCGGCTCGTAATAAACGCGCGATGATAATTATGGCCGTTCCCGAATACCGATGGTCCTTCGTTTCGTGGGTTTTTGCGTCTCACCGTGGCCAATTCATTGGGACACTAATTATTCACTGTGAAACCCGAAGTGGATTTTCATCGATCAACCACGGTATTCGGGAACGTCGGTATGACGGTATTTGACAAGCAGTGATACCAAATTTCATTAATCCGTGCGGGGTTATAGATTAATCATTGCCTGCCAAAATTTCGCTAATCCTTCGACCTTCCCTGGTTTTATGGAAACTGTTGTACTCGTTGGTTTATGCTCGAGAGAAAATTAACGAAAATCGTCATCAGGGACAATAAATAGTTACTCTACATTGACAATAAATAGTTACTTATTATGCAACCACAAATGCGACTCCAGGTATTAATAATTATTTTTTCAATTATGGAAGCATTTTGCCAAAAAAATTAGATCGTTGTGTTCTATACGCAATAGGGCCAATAAATAATTACTTATTATGCAACTCGAAATGCAACCACAAATGCAACCCCAACTACAACCCCATGATTTAACTATTACTTTTCCAATTATTAATACATTTCGCTAAAAATTAAGAACGTTCGATCGTACACGCAATATAGACAGTAAATAATTACTTACAATAAATAGTCAAGAGATTCATAGACAATTTGTTATATCTACGCGAACAACGCAGTAGGAGATTCGTGGTTTTCGTTTACACTGGAGAACGAAAATGACCGATCGCGGAGAGGGATCCGGTGCTTATCGTTCGGCCCCGATATTTTTCTTGCTGTTGAATAAAGGTATTAAGACGTATCAGCGTTCCTTGTTTGCTTTATTTCGACTGTGTCTTTTCCCCGAGAAGTTTCCGAAAGCGTCACCAGCGCCGAGATAAGAAAGCGATTCCAGACTACGAAAGAATTTCTCTGTTAGCCGCCCCCACCCGAATAGCTTTTCGCTGATTACGTCGATAAATACGGCGTGATTCTGTACGCGCCAGCTGCATTATATGGTTTTATCTCGGGAACGGTTTAAAAGGATATCGAACCATTGCACGGGAAGACAAAAATACCTTAGGAACATTTGCGGAATAACTTACGGTGGAAGGACGATAACGCTTATGCCGGCCATTAAGATTATCGTACAAATGTCTTGTAATTATCGTTAATACAGTATGCGCTATTTAACTCTTTATTTTATAGGTAGGGTTAATTGTTAAAGTGGCATGATTCAAACAATTTTTTCTAACACGGATATTGGTATTATAATGCCAACATAGACACATATGTACATATGTGCTCGAAAAGATTTTTGTTATTGGCAAGTGGTGTCTGAAAAGTTTAACCAATTTCGTGGATCTTGTTATTTTCTATTATCAATTGCCAGTGTTAACCACCTGATAGACTTAGTTAAAAAATATTTATTCAAATTGTTATATTAGGCCAAGTGGCGAATGATATAGTTATACATTAAAAATTATTTCTTTAAATTTCGTTTGAATGAAATTTTATCATTACTAAAAAATATTGTGTATAGTAATAGGTCTATTATAGATCTAATAAAACAATTCGAATAACTATCTTTACACTAAATCTGTATACGCGTGATGTTTAAATGCTTGAATGTTTTATATACGTACACATTTCTGTAACATATAAGCCCTTTACCCCCAAACGAGTAAATCCGAGATTCCTCAGATGGCGTCATAAAAATGAAGCTCTCGATCGTAGAAGATTATACAATGTCATAAAATCCCATAAAACGACATAAACGCGTAGTCGTATCCGTTATAGAATGCAACGACGGAAAGAGATTCCGAAGCAAGGTTCTAAAGAAGAACCGAAGATCGCGGATCCTTTGACCCGTCCCTGAAGACAGATTTGCATTCCAAAGAAAAAGGAGGATTCGCGGTATGAACCGCGAACAATTCGTTCGTTGCTCTTTGACGGATATCACGATTTGCCGAGACTCTCGCCTTAGTTATGTAAAGTGGGAAACGGCTGAGAAATTTGTTGCTGGAGTTTCTGAAATTGCTAAGACCCGTGGAATGTTTCGCTCGGCACTATACGTTTCGTACGTTCACGTTTCGAATTTCTACGATACTGAACGCTCTCCTAACTTCCCGTCGAAGGAAGTTGCTAGGCATTCGAAGATCGGGGTTACGTTACCGGTCAGTGCACGTTACGGAAACGGCTGGAGTATGAAAAATATTTCGTGAACCTTTCTTGTTCTCCGTTTCTCTATAGTGAATTTAGCTGGTAATGTATGTCGTACGATGTACAGTAATATTAGGGGGCAGAAATGTCAAAATGTGGTGCACGATTTATTTATTTGGCAAGTTCGTCAGTCTGATCGTATATCAGTCCGGAAATACTAAAATGTTTTTTTCAATTTTGTGATCAGCGATCCTTTACTTTGCAATTTATAATTAAGCTCGAGTTTTAAATTGAAATGGAAGAGGAAATAACGAGGTTTCCCGTGAGATATGGGTGGGTTATAGAATAAATTAATTTATATTTAATGCAACAAATCAACCTTGAACAATAACAACTTATGGGTCACTCCAATGGAATATGTAGAAATATCTACCCATAGTGATATCAATGCGTGGGAGTAAAATGCGTACATATTTCCACGCATTGCGATACTAGTGCGTGGAAATACAAGGCGTAGAAAAATCAACGCATAGTGATATCAATGCGTGGGTACACAATGCGTGCAAATATCTACGCATTCCGATACCAACGCGAGGAAATATTTACGCATTGCGATACCAACGCGTAGAAATATCAACGCATAGCGATACACACGTGTGGAAATATCTACATATGGCGGTACTAATATGTGGAAGTACAACGTGTAGAAATATCTACACATAGTGATACTAACGTGTAGAAATACCTACTCATAGCAGTATCACCAAGTGAAAATTCCTACGCATAGCCATACGAATGCGTAGAAATATCAACGCACAGCGATACCCATGTGTGGATATATCTACATATGCCTGTACCAACATGTGGAAGCACAACGTGTAGGAATATCTAATATTGATATCAACACAAACGATAGTGTTTATACGTTGTTACGCATCTCGAAACGATACAATACACAGTGATACGATTGATAGTGATACAACACGTAGCGATAGAGTGCATATGTAGAGGTGCAACCCTAGCGGGCGTGACCCTATAATACATCGCGATGAAACATGTGACCCTGTAACAAATCGCCACAGAACACGAAAGAATACACAAAATGGCGACGCAGTGTGCAACGCACGGTCCTGTAGCGCGTAACGAAATATTAATTAACGTGAATCCCGGTTTATGATATTTGCACAGTTTTGCGTGGCACGATCCACTTACCCAGCCAACAGAAGTTACGAGAAACTTGGCGAAGGCTTTTAGCAGCGAAGTCCCGCGATTAGTGGCCGTAATATTTGTTTAATGCGCAGCCAGATAGTGGATTCGATGTCGGAGCACGAGAGCGGGAAACATTACAACGAGACCGAGTGAAAGAGAGACGAGACACGGTGCTCGGAGTTTTCCTACCTTCTCCGTCTTTCAACCACCCCGCCACGATTTCCTTCTGTCTCTGAAACCCGCGTTCAGACCACCCCAACCATTAATGGCGGTCGCGTAATTATTTCCGCGCGATTTTCTTCGCGTAATTTCGCGTGGACAATAAGAAACTCGAAATCGATCGACGAGAAGTTGAACAAACGTAGCTGGATATTATGTGAGCTTGTAACAACCCCCATACCAACCCCCTCCACTTTTCCCATGGCGCGGTTGTACCGGCAGCGTATTTAAGCCGCAAATATATTGCGGTTGAATTAATTTTGCTGGGAATTGTTCTTCACGGAGAAGGGTAATTTATGTTCACCTTAAGGGCTTCGCGTCGTGGCGAACGATCCTCGCTTTTATTTAAGTGAACCTTCGGGGCGTAATTAAAAAGGATAAAGAACGAAGGGAAAGGGAGAAAGGCTTTTTTTCAAGGTTCACCGACGACGATTTTTATTCGTTCGGGACGGACGTTGGAAAATTCTGGACATCGCCAACGTGAAATATTACGGCCGGCCCGTTGAAGGTTGCCAGGTGTCCGCGCACTTTTAGTTTTTAGATTACGTGTCCGGTATTTTTGACTGCCGCGGAAAAAAACCCCGACGTTTTTGACGACCAACGTGAAAACGAATGCTCGCGGATTACTCTCTTCGTTCGCTGTCTTACGTAACACATGTTTTTTTTTTGTGTTCCTTTTTTCGCGATATTTCGACAATCCGGCGACACGCTGTACGCGTTTCGATACACGACAAACCTTTCGGTATCGATCGATACATTTACATTCGACCGTGATTTATTCCGCGTCATTTTTTTCGTATCATTGTAATTGATGTTGCTGCCACGATTTAAAAGCTCGACGGGAATACGGCACGGACAAATATGGTGATCGATGATTGATTTAAATATTCGTTAAACGAACAACGAAACGATGTTCCACGTTACTTTCGATGCGCGATAATAAAATGCCACGTGCCCCGACAGCAGGATTTTATCGTTGCCACGTGTACCTACGCAACACGATTATTCTGTCACTTCATTGAGCATGCTTTATCAGGCCTGACACGGAGATGGAAAGGCTATTTCATTCTCGGCCGACGATTTTATAAATCGCCGTTCATTTCGTTTCTCGCTCTATCACGGCGCTGTATATTTTACGGTAAACTTTTTCCCGGCGTTCGTGCGAACGTTGTCTCTTTTTTTTTTTTCAATTTTTCCAGTCGGTATGTCTCGCAACGGACACCGAATATCGACGAAACGATACGTGATTTAAATAACGACGAATGATCATTATTTAAACGACACGGTTCGCAAACCAGCCGGTTAATTTTTCTCGATTTCGCAGCTCGGTGGGTATCACAGAAACTTCTGTTACTTTAACGACCGAGTATTAGCAATCAATATTTCACGAATAGACAGCTAATGCTTAACATTTCGCACTCGAAAGCATTTATACCGTTGGCAAATTTACTTCTTATCCTTCGAAATAATTATTGAAAATCGGCTTAATTTCGGTTTTCTACATAGAGGTACTCCCTTAAAGGCTATTTCGGTATCATTAAATGGAGACTGCGAACGAAATCGTGTACACCGTCGGTATAAGTCAGAAATAAAAGATAATGTGAAGCCGGCGGAGGGGGTTTTTACGGGGGCGTTGGTGCGTCAAAGGCTTTGGACGCGTTTCCACGGAACCGTTCCTGCCGTCAAAGTGTGAGCCAGTCGATACTCGACGAGAGGGAATCGTTCCGTTCGATGTAATTCAATTTCATAAAAGGGCGACGGCGGCGCAAAGGGTAACGGTCCGAATGTAAAGAACGAAAGAAGTCTCGAACACGTTCGAAAAGCGACTTTATTGGACGGAATCGTAAACGTCGTTGCCGGCCGAAGAACTTTTTCATTTTTACGAGAAGCAGCGCCGGATAAAGGAAATAGAGTCGAGACCGCTCTTTCCTTCTTTTTTTTTTCGACCCGAACGACTCGACACCCCCGGTTCGTGATTAAAGGGATAGCACCCTCCATTAAGAGAGCGCCGGTCGTCTTTTATCGCGCGTTTATGCGCCTTTCGCCGGAATTTATGCTCTCACGTTCCTATGTACACCTATTTCTACGTTACGATCTCAAGTCCGCGAAAATACCAAGCAAAGTTCTCCCCTTAACGTAGTCGTTAACTCTTTCGTTGAATATACACGCCCTGGGTGGCTACACCGGTTGGATATCCCGCCGTGAAGGAAAGACTTGCTGGAAATTATCCTACAAATAATTTTATATCCTGGCGCTCTATTTTATAACTTAGCACGTGGTTTTTGCGTACGTAAATACATAAATCGTCTTACGACGTCTTAACCCTTTGCACTCGAGAGTCAACTCGCACTCACTTTTCGATGTAACACTTTGACTGCCACGTCACCCACACATTGGTGCATCACCGACGACATTCAAATTATTAAAAATGTTTTTATTTATCCAATTGGAAATACTCGTATTAATTACTTGGAAATACGAATAATAAATATAACAGGATAGTGAGAACGTATTTGGTGAGATTTATTAATCATGAAAGTACTACTTTATTAATCATGAATCGCGTATCAATTCATTGATTGTATATCAATCATATATAAATCCATTGATTGTATATCTTATGCGAGTGTATTCAAAACTGTATCATTTTCATCCTCTTCATAAACGGTCAGAACATTCCGTAGACTAATGTTTAATATTTAGGTAAACCTAATATTTAAATATTTTCGGAAGCATAACGGAGGGTGAGAAGCTTCGATTCCACGTTGCAGTGTTTCGTTTCACGTCTACGTCGCGCCGCTGGCGTAAATATCGACTAAATCGGTCGATTTTTTTGCGGCTGCAACGTGGATAAGAAAGTATGAATAAGTAAGACGTTCCACGGAACAGGGATAAGCATTTTACGATCGGCCACGAACAGTGTCGCAACGAAGAATCGAAAGTATCCACACCGACGCCATTCATTTTTACTGTCGTTTCATCGACGAAATTCTAACACGGGTCTTCTTTTTATCTGCAGTATTGCCGACGTTATTACACGTCCTTCTTTCTTACCGTAACATCCTTCTTTTTTTCTTCTATCGCGCCGAGAGTGTTCGGCCGAGGGGGTACAGAAATATTTGCAGGAAATTAATCAGCAAATTGTGCCATCGATCGCGACGACGTTATGGAATGGAAAAGAGCGGAGGAAACGAATGATCCTCGTTAAATATTCATGGGGAAACGATCGAGGAAGACGAGCCATTCATCCGGGTTAAATAATAAGATATAAATTAAGCTGCATGCATCGATTGCTTCGTTTCTACTCGAACAAGTGCACACGTGCTCGAAAGCGAAAATCTGCTTGATTGTTTGTTATTATTATTGTTGTAACTTTGCCCGCGTCGTTAAACAGGAAACCGCAAAGAGAATATCCTGCGAGAAGAGAACGGTGACTCTGTTCCGCATGCTTTAAAGACGAATCGGATATTTAATTGCAAATATTCGGAGTAAAAGAATGGAATAACGACGAACGATAATATTGTGTACAAGTATTGTACTTTGTAGGATTAAAGAGAAACACGATGGTCAAAACGAACGAATGCATTGAAAGCATAAAATAATGAAACACGCCGTAATTGCTGATGCAAGTGAATCGAAGTAACGAGAGATATAATAAAAATAATCTCTGAAGCATCTCTCGTTGCTCGATAAATTCCAAACAGTGTGAAACTGCCAATTTTTGCCTTCGGCGACGTTCTCGTTTCATATGGATACGATATACAAAACAAATCCCTGGGCTGCAGGGCATGGCAATATAACGCGTGGGCACACAATATGTAGTAATAGAGTGGATTTGATACGGGGAAGTCCAATGGCTGGAAATTAGACGCGTGGAAATCACATGGGTGGAGATTCGACACGTGTAGATCGAACGTGTAGCGGTCCAACGCGTGAAGGTTCCACATATGAAGATCTGACGCATAAATATCCAGCGTGTGGAAATATGATGCGTGGAAATTCAATGCGTAGAAATAGAATGCGTGGAAATCCAATATATGGAGATCCAAGGATTAAAAATTCAATGTGTGAAGATCCAACGATTAAAGATTCAATATGTGAAGATCCAACTCTTAAATATTTAATATGTGAAGATGCAACTCTTAAAAATTCAATATGTGAAAATCCAACGCTTAAAAATGATCAATGAGTGTCAATGAATGTCAAGATCTAACACCTGAAACTCGACATGTGACGATTCAGCGCATAGATATTTGACACGTGGAAATTGCACACATGGAAATCCCACATTCGCATAAATATTACGCATGGAAATCCAATATGTGAATACCCAATGCTTAGAAATGGTCAACAGACGAAAATCCGACATACGATGATCCAATGTGTGGAAACTCGACATGTGAAGATCCAATGCATAGGTATTTAACGTGAGAGGATTGAACGCGCGAAAATCGATCGCGTGATCAAATCACGTGTTTAGCAGTCACCCTGTACATACCTTGCCCGAGGTGCGAAGCCGAATAACGCGAAAGACAATAAATCCGAAGGTAGAAATCATCGAAGCACTGTTATTATCAAGTTCTCCGGGCAATTTCGTCCGGTCGTAAAACACCGCGTGGCTCGTGCACTCAGGAATCGATTTCGACTCATCTGAGAGACGGAAGGATCTGGGTTTCCTCGATATTTTTTGTCATACCGGAAACACCGTGCACGGAACATCGATTCCGTGTTATTACGAACGCAATTCGAGGTTCGGCAACAGGGTGACGGTGATCGAACCTGGTCGCGGTTCGCCGCGTATTATGACGACGATTAAAATATTAGTCCTCTGTCGTAAACGACGTTGGTGCTTAGCACGGAAGAAAGTATCGACGGTGAACTGTTCTGTATAAAAGTACGTTGTCCCGATACCACCGTATCCAGTTTTGTTCTCGGGCTGCAACCCGAAATAACGGCGACATGGCGACGTTGGTAAGTCCCATTTTCATGTCCATCCACTACGCGTCCGAAAATTGAAACTCCCCGGGTTATGCTCGTACTTTTACTTCCCTCCCCGCAAAAATTGCTGATCTTCCGTACGAGTTGCATCGTTGATTAAGTTTCCAGTTGATCGGTTGTCTCGAGATTCAAGAATCTGGGTGCTTCTTAAAATATGGTGCGCGATGTGGAACAATACGGGGACGTTTAGTGAACGTGCGTGGAAAAGTAACGATCTTGTTGAATCTCTTGCGGAAAGTATTTTTATTCGCATAATTATTTTTCCATATATTCGGCATTTTCGTATTAGACGATTGATGTTTTTGTATCATCGCGACATTCAATTTCTTAACACACTTATTACCATGATCCTCGAATGGGAATTTCAATATGTGTTTTGTATAAATTCTTTTTTTGTTACTTGCAATAGGATCGTATTGAATGATATGTGTATTCGGTGAACATTTACATTATAGTTCAACAAATTATTTTCTCTTTCGATGTCGTCTAACTTATACCCATCTGCGACGTATAAATTTATAACCCTTACTATGGGACAAAAATAAAAATTTGGCACTTAATGGGTTGATTAGGGAGGTAGAGCCACGTTAAACGACAATCTATTGCCACGAATCGAGTATACGAGTTCGCAAAAAATGAAAACTAAAAATGGAGAATGATAAGATACTCCATTCTCTTGCTACGCGAACGTCAGGATTCTTTTCTGACGCACGTATCATTTTTCGATACATTTTTAACAAGCCACGTCAAAAGATCACTCTAAACGAAAAGATAAAATAATTTTCCAACAGCTCTGCCACGCACACCAATGTTGTTCTTCAAACTCGACAATAGACGCACGACATACAAATCCATTCCGTTTCTTTCAAACATTTTGTACGTCAAGTTACTCGACGCACGGGATAATGAAATTAGGACATCGACAAATTCAATGAATCCAAGTTAAATTGACTCGATAAAAGAGCATTTTAATCGTTGGAGCATTCTTCAGCATCGAACAACCAAATTTCAAAAATTCGGAAATTATTGTCCAAAATAAGTGTGGAACAAAAATGAAATATTTTTTGCATCAAAATACTCGACACACAAAGTAACGAAATTAGAACAGCATCAAACCGAGTCGATCCGACTTAAGTTCATTCGATAAACGGGAGCTCTAATCGCTGAAGCGTTACAATAAAAAAATAAATTAAACAAATGAAATAAAAATTCAGCATCGTTCTAAACGCGGCCTTATCCCGAATCGCGTTAATCGAGCTCGATAATTCGATGACGGGCACAAAAGCGTCGCGGGTCGACGGCGATGATAGTAATTTCGTAAAATCGTGTAACCACCGGCGAATTCATTATGATGCGCGGCTCGCACGCGGCGGACATTAACTCGGCTAACCAAAACGATAAAACAACGTCGCAGGGTTCGCGGGGTCATTTTCCGCGGGCTCGTTTTCCGCGCACCTGCGAAACGGGCACGCTCGAGCGGAAGAACCGGAGATAATATCCGGTAAATCGTCGTCTGGCACGGTTTTATCCGAGCGTTTTCCCGAATATTACGCCGCGTAGAAGTTACAGTACGGCAATCGAAATCGAATCTCGATCCCGCGGCGAGGAATCAGCGGGTTCAGCTGTCTCCTAGGAGCCGGTGAAACGGTGCGTTTTTACCACGAAAACGAATGGCTCCCGACGGAGTTCCCTAACCGATGATTTATGTCCGAGCCTCGTCGCCGCGAAAAAAAATTAAGCTGCCCGTTACGCGATGCGGAATTTTAAATTAGCCCCCCGTTTTAAGGTCCGGTTTTATTCCGCGTGCAGACGCGACGAGAATGGGGACGAAACGCAATCAGGGGTTTTATTTCCTACCGTCGCGGATTCCAAACACGCACCGTGCGTTCGTTAAAAGATTCATCCACCTTTGACCGCGTTTCGGGAATTACCGAAATCATTTCGACAACGTTTCGACGGGTCAAGTGCTTCTCTCGGCCGTGTTTCGACTCGGACTATCGATATATGGCCATTTGCGTACGAAATTCACGGAACGCGACCCGCCAGTAAATCCCGAACTGATTTTGGACGCGACACGTTGAATATTGAAACATACCGGATTCAAAAATACCTGGTACGCTGTTACTTACAGAAACGATTATAATATGTAACATATGACACGACCTGGTCGATCGAAAAGTATTTTCTAATATAGGAGGATGGTCCAAAATAAAGTAAGAGTTTTCTTAACATCTGTACTTATTGCCATCAACATAAAGAATCAATAAGATTGTGTACTTTATTCTAAGAACTTGTCAGGGTGGTCCTAATTGCTAAAGTACTTGTCTCGTGACCCTACGAGGGACTGGACTATCTCCAAAGTCCCCAAAAGAGATTATTTAAAGCCATAAATAAACCTACACTAATTTTGCGTTTTCTCCGTTACAGGCGTGGCTTTTAGCCGTCGCTCTGCTACTGACAGCGGCGGCTGGCCAAGATTCGAGATCATCGCGAGAAGATCGAATTCAAATATCGACTAGCGGTCTGAAACTGGTCGACGCCATCAAACCACCGAAACTGTTCCAATCATCGACTGCTCTTCCGGTCTTAACGACACTTCCACCTCCCAGACATCCTCGAAAACGACAATTAGCCGATCTTGGAAACAATTTCCAGCCGATAACGCCAATTTTAAGCCAATCTCCGCCGCTGCATCAAATTTTCAATGTCAAGACTCAGAAACACGTGATCGAACCTCGAATTTCAACAGCCCCGGCTCACATCACGTTCGTCACGCCGCAGGTTGTTCCCGCGCAACGAAGAAGTCACGGTTTCGAGCATTCTTTCTACCATCACCACGGACATCATCACGGACATCATCACGATCATCACGCGAAACACAAACACGAGCATGGGCACAAGCATCATCAGGAGCACGAGCACAAACACGGACACGAACACCACGCGGAACATAAGCATCACGAGGAACATAAACATCATTCCGATCATCATCATCATCACGGACACCATCATCATCACGGTCACAAGCATCACGAGGATCATAAGCATCACCACGGTCATGAGCACAAGCACGAACACGGGCACAAGCACGATCATAAGCACGGTCACGATCACAAGCATCACGGAGAACATCATCATCACCACGGGCATCAGCATCACTCGAAGCACGAGCATCACGAGGAGCACAAACATCACGCCGAGCATCATCATCATC
Source organism: Coelioxys conoideus (assembly GCA_947623535.1). Taxonomy (NCBI): domain Eukaryota; kingdom Metazoa; phylum Arthropoda; class Insecta; order Hymenoptera; family Megachilidae; genus Coelioxys; species Coelioxys conoideus. The sequence continues at coordinate 14,190,204 of OX392459.1, forward strand.
ACAAGCATCATCATCACAACGAGCACCATCACCATCACGAGCATCATCACGTTAACGAGCACCATCACCATCATACTCACAAGGAGACGGAGAATCATCATCATCATCACGGACACAAGCATGACGAACACCATAAGCACGATCACAAGCAGGAACACAAGCATCATCATGGACACGAGCACAAACACGGTCATCACGAAGATCATCATCACAGCCATCACCAGGATCATCATCACAAACACGGCCACGAGCACAAACACGGACACCACGAGGATCACCACCACAAACATGGTCACGAACACAAACACGGTCACAAGGAGGATCATCATCATGGACATCACGAAGACCACAAACACGACCATCACGAGGACCATCACCACAAACACGGCCACGAACACAAACACGGTCACAAGGAGGAACATCATCACGGTCATCACGAAGATCATCACCATTCCCATCACCAGGATCACAAGCACCATCATCACGAGGAACACAAACACGGCCACGAGCACAAAGAGGAGCACAAGCACGGTCACGATCACAAGCATCACCACGATCACCACGAGGGACACCATCACCATGAGCATCACAAACACCACGAGTCGCACGATCACAAACACTCGCACTCGCACGAGGAGGAACACAAGCATCGGGACGATCATCATCACAAGCATCATCACGACGGTCATCACAAACATCACGAGGATCATCATCATTCGGCTTACGAACAACACGGACACGAACACTTCAAGGGACTCGGACACTTTTACGATGCTTCTCAGAAGCACGAGGAGTACGTTTTTCCCGAAGAGGGCGAGACGATCGCTGTCACGCCGCCTGTGGTTGATATTCTCAAGATCGGCAAACAACCGGAAGTTCAGAAACCTATCGAGACAGTGACGGATGATCAAGCCTAATTTTGTCGTATCAATTTTTAGCCCAATCTGTTCGAGAAGAGGTTCCATATGCATGAATTTTAATGTTTTATGATATGCATGAGCTTTTATGTTTTATGATAACTCTCGAATTTTTGTGTTTTATGATATTCATGAATTTTCTTGTTTTATGATAATACACGAATTTTTGTGTTTTATGATATTCGTGAATTTTTGTGTTTTATGATATTCATGAATTTTCATGTATTATTATAATCCACGAATTTTCATGTTTTATGATATTCATGAATTATGTTCAATGAAAATCCACGAATTTTCATGTTTTACGATGTCCGCGAATGTTCATGTGTCACGATACTCGAATTTTCCTGTAAAAGTAGCAAATTCGAAAATGTAAAATTCAATAAAACTCCAAAGAATTTCGAACGATCGCGTGAGTATTTAAAAACAGTTACGGAAAGCGTAAAACGAAGTTTACCCCGGCTAACGAGCTATGTACGAATCATTCTGGCCCTTTGTTACCAGCAACAGTTTTATTCGAAACTTTTAATCCGCAGAGACATTTCTGCCGGCGAGTTATGCCGGATACGTCAGGGCGCTCGATAAATCACGGCAATCTGCATGCATTTACAAATACTCTCTCCTCGAGCTCCTTTTTTATCGCCGTCGTTATTGAACTAACGACCAACGCGACCATTAAACAGAAAAAGAGAGAAGAGGAGAGCCACCGAGACGCCATTCGAGCCCGTCGTTGACCCACCGACGAGCCACTTATAATAATGAACTTGGTAGAAAAAAAGGAACCGCGGAACTAGAACTTCCCGACACCCTTAATAGCCGCGAGATTAAATATAATATATTTCTCGTGAATTCTCTCGTGGGATTTATGTTGCCTCTAGATCCTTTGTCGTTGTTTCTAATTTGATTAACGCTATACCAAAGCGGTCAAAATTGCTATCAAATATATCGAACTGTTAAATGAATAATTTCACCAAGTTTCCAATTTTAAGTTACAAAATGTGCTACGATGGTTTCTTAGAAATTTCTGTTCATTTTCATCGAGATAAACATATGTGTATAATAATTTATGTTTCATCTTTATGTTCATTTGTTTGTCAACTTCATTACTAACCTCAAAATAAACATGTATTTCTGCAAGTGCACCTGTAATGCAACTTATAAGTGCAAATTATAATTAGCCCGACATCGAACATTCGACTGTATCAAAAATATGAACAAAATTTACAATATTTAAACTGCAAGTGCGTCACGAGTGTATCTCATCGTTATAGCAATAGGGGTTGAAGAAAAAATCGATAGCGACAAACTCCGTACTCTTCCGATTTCTGAATTTTGCATAAACGGAGATTTAGGACGCGCACGCTCCCGTTATTTAGCTGCAACATGGCGGCACGCTCGACGTAATTAAATCATTCGTTAGATGAATCGTTTATGAACTGTGTCGGCGAGAAAGGTGAAAGAGAGGGAGTGCTTGAAACTTGACCATCGTGGCAGGTTTGCGAGCTCCTTATGCAAGTATCGGGACAAGCGTCTCATCCCTTCGACGGAACTTTCTTCCGGCTTTCCTTCACTTTCTAGCAAACTTTGCCTCAAATTAATTTTGCAACTCTAACTTGGCCGGCTCTCCCGGCTCGATCAAGCGGCGTCTAACGCCGACTTACGGAGAAGCTGTGTGGTAGAAAAAAAGCGGTCGCAGGATCCTGTTCGAGGAAGAATTTTCCAAACTGCAGGGACGATCGTTAACCCTTTAATGACTTTCGAGTATTCCGTTGCCGTTGGCGACCGGAAAAGTTCGCGATTTTACCTCGAAAAACGTTTCAACTCTCATTACGTTTACGTACCGGATGAGATGTCTCTTTATTAATCAAGATGTCTCGCAAAAAGCTTTGATAACCAAGTGTAGGTTTCATTTCTAGTTAACCCCTTGCTTTACAGGTGAAGGTTCCGGAAAGGCCTTCGTTTTTGAATTATTAAGGAAAAACACCGATCGATCATGTATAATGACTAGCTACACTCGTGACGCACTCTTGGTTCATAAATAGTAAACCTTGTTTACATTTTTTACACTTAAACTATCGACGTGTAATGCACGAGTACTTTGAAGTGAAAAATGAAGTTGCAAAATAAGTGAACAAACGATGAAACCATGAATCAATGTATACATACGTAATCCTTTATCCTGATGAAAATCAGCACAGATTTCAAGAATTTGTTTTAGTAAGTAATGTTATTTTCGATGAATTTTATACACAATTTTCATAATATTCAACCCTTGTTTATTCGACAAGAGTTAATATATTTATCAAAATTTTTTATACTTTGTTATGTTAAATGTTTCAACTAAAATTAGCGATACTCAAAGTGTTAACAAATATTTTATAATTAGAAACAGGAAATTTATTAAGCGATCATTTGAGTCATTTGGTAACTTCAATGTTACTACGTGTTGAATGTTCAATTTGAATCGTAATCGTAATTTTCTTCGTCTTGAACTTCAGTCATCTTAATGTTACAAGGAAAGAATACAAGTATTACAATAATATAACGAATAGTTCATGTGCGCCGAAGAATTCGCAGTGCAAGGGGTTGAAAATTGTTGCTTCGTAAGACAAAGTACAGCATCCACGGTGTATCTTCGATGTTTTACCGGTTAAAAATGCAAATTAAAGGAGACTCACCGTAGCAGCGTCTCTAGCGCCCGAATCATAAAGATAGCACAAAGTGTAATTTAACACGGTCTTTGAAATTTAAGCCGCCATGCAAGCGAATTCACCCTCGAGGAAAATAGTCTTCGCCGTGAGACACCGATGGCGCTGCGAGGAGGAACACGGTGGCAGCCGCGTACGAACTTCCGGTAAGTTCCTTTGCACGGCACGGTCCCGATTTCTTCGTACCACGTTCTCCCCTCTTCCGCTTTTCTCTCTTTCCGCTTCTCCGATTTTTCCCGGTTTCGCTCGGCGGTAAGAATTCTCCGACTCTGCATCGCATCGAAGGTAACCCTCTGAAATTAGATTGGATGTTATCAGCAGTCATCTTCTTTCTCCCTCGATTCTCTGTTCTTTCTTCCACTATTTTTCTTTTCTTGCATTTTCCACTTTTTCCGAACATTCTTGCCGAGTATGTTACGCTCCTCGTTCTCGCTGGTCCGCGTGATTAACGCGCTCTTCGACGACTAGTTACGAAAATTTAACTTGTATCGTGACACACTTGTAAAACGCGTTAATTGCACTTGAAACCGTCGGGTTCTTCCTTTTTCTTCTTTTGAGAGCACTCGAGCGAGTCTGAACGTTCGAAGTTATCCATTTAGGGTGAATCCACCTCGAACTGTTCGACTTAATGATCACGTTCGTTTCTAAATTAATGCCGGAGCACCGGAATACCATCATTAAACTACAATATTGACACGTGAATGTTAACACCAACACGTTTTTAATATTAGATCTACCGGAAAGATCTGTGTGTGTGGAAGATAATTTCGTTTCAAGTTTGAACGTGAACCATATATGACTGGTGAAATTGATTACAGTGAATATATCTCATTGATTATACAATATCAATCAAGCATCAATTCATTGGTTGTATATCAATCATACATCAAATCATTGACTGCATATCAATCATACATCAATTCATTAATTGTATATCAATCATATAACAATCCATTGATTGAATATGTAATGTGATTGTATTCAAAACAGCATCATTTCCCTGCTGTTCATAAATAGACAGAACAATCCGGTAGTCTAATATTTAGTTAACTCGTATCTGACCTAAACTGGACATAGTGACATAATCAAGCTTAGATCATCTATCATCAGATTCTCCAGAGATTGTCACCGTGCACGACAACGTAGAAAGAACAAATCTTGTATCGAACTTAATAAATTCGTCCGTAAAGAGGTGAACAAACGTGTTCGTGGCGGGTGTAGCTAACACAGGTGGCGTATTTTTTTCGCCGCGTTACGAGGACACGGGCTATTAAATGTTCGAAGCACGCGGGCGTAAGCGTAATGGTGATCGCGTCGCTAGCAAATCGTCGATCGGATTTTTAACGAGGCCCGTTGTGGCGTGCAGATATTGCAACGCTGATGAGCAGCGGTTCGGCGAGATTTCTCGATATGGTCGCCCGATAAATATTGAACGGATGCCTGATGAACTTTCGAGGACAACAGCCCCCGAGAGATCGTGGCACAGGGAGAGAAAAAAATGAAGAAAAGGAGGGCGAGGACGTGAGTGTGAGGATGAAAAGCAGATCTCTTAACGGTCACTCGGCCAAATATATTTAACAAAGATTAAATAACAACAGAGTAACAAGAGCGTCACCGATTCCGAGGGTGTAAGCGTGTCAGTGTTTTTATGCACTTTGTAAAAGTGCAAGATCGTCGAATTCGAAACGAAAGTATTCGATCTCGGTAAATCGATCGGACGTAACGATGGACAGTCCTCAACTTTTCACTTGGGTCCGAAAGATCCTCTCGACGTGAAATTTTCCTCCATCGAACGGTTTCTCCCCCCGGCCAGTTTATCTCGCGCGTCTTTAACCGGCGAGAAAAGTGGAACTGGAAAGAGCAGCAGCGCATCGGAAGAATACTTTCCGAGAGGCGGCCAATGCATGCTGATAAACCTGCCGGACCAATTTAAGTCCCAAGATGGCGTCTGCGGTCTTCGGATCCTCTTCGCTCCTCGCCCCGTTTCTCTCGTTTTTCTACGGTAACTTCGTTGTCCAAGATTTATCGCCGCGAACGATTTATCTTAACCTATTTCGAAACCGGTGGACGTTTCAATTTTTTTGCGAATCTCCCTGAAAAATCGCTTTCCTTCTCTCTTTCTTTGCGTCGTTAAACAAAGGAATTAGTTATTCGATCGCGGTCCCGGCACGTTCCGCTATCCCGTATTATTACGAATCGATGATATCGAATAATGCATAATAACGGAAATTACCATCTTTCTTTTCGCTCGATAGATCCGACGCAAATATTTAACGACATTGTTACGACGTCGTTATCGTGTCAAGTTTGCCTGAAAATCGACCAGCTCGACAACGGTATTCTTACGTATTTCCTCGAAGATAACTCGACATCTTTGTTTCGTTTAATTCGGCTTCTTTTCGCTTCGCTCCGCCGTGTTTCTTTTATTCCGCGATACTTCTTACAGTTCGCAGATACGCTTAATGCAATTTTATTCTTTAGAACGGCCCCTATTCGCGGTTTCGATCGACAATATCGACTTAGCGCCGGGGGATCGTGATCGTTACAGCGAGTTTTATCTTTTAACGACGAACGATCGAGTCGTATTACTGTGACCCGGGGTAAATTTGCCCGTAGTTTCACGGAGAAATATATTTAATATTGTTTGTTGTCGAATGTCTCTGGCGGCATCCCGCCACTTTCAGCAATTGCTTCTGTACACGTGGTGAAATCGCGTTGGTCGGACCGCCGGTCTCGAACGTTTCATTAAACGAAGCAACCGTATTCGCTGAGTCCGATTTCCTGCTTTATTTCCCCCGTGATTTCTCGCTGGACGAAAGAGATATCCGTTTTGTGCCGGGACACGAACATCTTGAGACGAAACTTTAAACACTATCGCGCTCGCCGAACGAACGCTTCGTTGTTCCACGGGCTTTCCTACAAGAAAGGATTTAATGGAACGACCAGGTAATCATAAACTCGGGTGGAAACTTTATTTTTCAGGAGTGTCAATAAAGATACAGCACAGCTTGACTAACGAGAACCAATTTCTAACAAAAGTTCTCGCTCACGGAGTCGGTCGCCTCGCAAAGTGGAAAATAAACTACGAAAACATTTCTATGGTGCGATTCTCTGCAGATATTTTGGCTAACGCGTTCCCCGTGGTACGAAGTACAATTGTATAATAATCACTGTACTCTGGATTCTCATATACCGAATCTGCGAACGTTGGATCTCCACGCTTTGAGTCTTCGCTCGTATCGTATTTCTGTGCGTTGGATTTTTATGCATTGAAATAGTATACGCTGAATTTACACGCATTAACAGCGTACGTTGGATTTCTACCTACTTAAACAATACGTAATTCCACACAGTGAAACGATAAATGTTGAATTTACACCTACTAAATCTTTAAATAATAAATAAAAATAATAAATAATAAGAATGACCTACTCCATAAACTGTGATTTTCAATGAATATCCATTTCAGTAGACTAAACGAGTAGCTTTGCGTCAGTAACACAGGTAACTGAGATCGGAAGAGTAAAACGCGCGGCGATAGAGCCATTTATCCGCTGTTGGATCATGAAACGAGAAGACAGGAGGCGTGGCGGGTGCAGAAACACGCGAGCACATGCGAATACACGCGCGTGTATGTCGTTACAGGTGGCAGATTGCGTCGCCGGCGAGGTCGACGTGGCGCACCTGTGAGAAATTACCCTAGGACACGCAGCCTGAGCCTCGAGTACCTGTCTAGGGTCGTTGCACACGTGATCTTATGTACGACACAAGGCTCCTCATCGTCGTTGCGCTATGCAAACCTTGAAACCGGATCCTTGGAATGTTCCTTGAAGCGGTGTGCCTGTCTTGTGAACGAGCCTTTATCGTTCCGAGGCTACGAGTGGCCCTCGGTGAACGTTCAACAACGGCCGAAATGTTCTCAAAACATTTCTGTGTCCCGTGACACTTAAAGTGTATGTCAAATGTTTGGTACCAGGTGCAGAAATTCCGTCTAAACGTTTAGTTTCGGGGGAGATCGCGTTTCGGTCTCGCTTTTTGAACGAATTTTCTTCTTCTTTTTTGCATTTCGGGGTCAACGAAGCTTTAAACTGGCTTCTTTGTCTGCTGCGACAATGGGATTTTACAAAGGGCCGCGTGTGCATGGACTCTTAATTCCGTATTAACGACATTACTGCATAGTGTTCGCATTCGACGTGACTCTCGCGAAACGTTATCAAAAATGTCATCTATCACAAAATGTACTACAAAATACAATATTCAACTTGTTCGATCGCTTCTTGAATTATTATGAATATTGTTCCAAAAAGAAAATTCTCCGAGTATGAACGAACATTTGAAATAGTGGTAAAGAGACAATTTTAGGAGCTACAAGACTATAATCGCCCTACGATAAAATGTTAATCCCTTTTTTTTAATTAAGTAGAACACAGGGACCGAACTGTAAGGAGTCATCAAACTATGGAGAATAAATAGGCTATCGCGACTAAATGAGAGGTGGCCGAATAAAAAAAGATTGATACGTCATTCCATAAAATAAACGAGCTTCCCTTTGTCCCCCGTAACAGTAGCGCCAGAAAAATTAATAGCACACAAAATGATCGGTCACGCTGTTCCGCTTAATTAACCCCTGCACATCGTTCAAGTTTTTATCACCATTTAGCTCACGCATATAATGATACAAAAGAATCGTGCAATATTTTACACGACTAATTCTTCCGCTTATAAAATAACAAGCTTTTATTTCGGATCGATTAAAGCGTTGCACGCGGCTCGGGAAAAAGCTCGACATTTGTTACCTTCAAGCTCCGTGTCTGATTCAGCCCTGTATATATCTTCCAACTATTTAATTACGTTCGTCTACGGCGCAACAAATAATTTATGAGAAGAATGGATAAAGTAGACGGATGAAAGGCTGAAAAATTACCCAATCCCAGAATGTTCAATTAAAATCGATCAGTGGGACGCGGCACCGCCCGAAGGGAATTCACCAAATATTCTCCCGTCGCGGGAATAGTTCGATAAAATCGATATCGGACCGGCGAGGCTAATGGTAGGTATCGCGTAACGTAGCTGATATCGTTATTACGTTGAGATCGCTACTTTGGGCGTGGACGCAGCTTTAAACGGTGCAACCGGTCAATCCCTCTTCGGACTGACCAATTTCCATAAACGTTCTCTCGTCGTCCAATCTGCAACGCTTTTCCACCCCGTATTTTCACGCCCCGTCGATTTCTTTCCAACTATAAATCTCGATGATCGTATGTGCCCCCACACGCTCCATCGATTAAGATATCTCGTGATCGACAAATCTGATTTGTTCTTATTTCCTCCCGTATGACATTAATTCAGTATTCAGGCATTGGGGTATTATGTGACATACGTGATACGTTCATACATGATACATTCATACATGATACCTTCATACAGGAGACGTTCATACATGAGGTGTTCATGCATGATACGTCCATACGTGATACGTACGACAAAAATCGATCAACATTCGATACACAGGGGAAAGTACATTCGTGTAAACTAAACAATTTATAACTGAATTAAAGAGAAAAGACTATAGTATTTTTTTGTAGGTTTATTGTCGTCTTGTCACTAAGTTTGGGTCCTGTCCTTGAGCTTTATGCTTAAGTAGATTTTTAGAGCGTTCAGACCTCACTTTCTCGTGCAATTTTAATAAAGAGAACTTGTAAATTTATCCACTGTATACAATATTTATTTTCAAGAAATTGCCACTTACAAAATGGTCAAACACGACTCTAAACGGTGACAGGTGGCGTGACAGGCAACACCGTTCGTCAAATCGGAAAGTCAGGAAGAAAGAATCGGACGCTCGCGAAATAACAGTGATTCAACCCCCGGGGTTGAATCTGGGGGCAGCGACGTAATAACGACAGCATCATCCGCGTTAACGCGATAAAAAACTTAGCCGTCCAGATTGCTCGCTTTAGGCATGCAATTTCACCGGAAGAAATTACCGACTAGACGCCGGTGGTTTACAGTTTTGAGGAAACGTCGGTTCGCGTGACAACGTTCTCTCTAATCCGTCGTACATAAATTGAAAATTATTCCTCCTCCCTTGCCCGTGGCACCCAGTTTTTTTCTCACGGTATCGTTTTAAAACGCTTACATAGTTACAACACGGCTTGTTTACCGTCTTTCGAGTTTAATCTATATACAGGCGTAACAGGAAAGCGGAGACCGCCAATAATGTCCTTAATCTGTTACATAGATGTATCAGATTTTGATCTATATATAGACGTATGCAGATTTTAATATATATCCAAGTGCATAAAGATCTTAATCTATGTATATAAAGATGTAACAGGAAAATGAGGACCGCCAGCAATCTCTTTATTCTTTTATATAGATATAACAGATTTTAAACTATCTATATATGTGTTCAAATTTTAATCCATATACAGATGTGTACAGATTTTAATCTACATACAGATGTAACAGGAAAATGAAGACCGTCAATAATCTCTTTATTCTATTATATAGATGTAACAGATTTTAATACATGCACAGATTCATACAAATTTTAATCCACATACAGATGTAACAGGAAAACGAGGACCATCAGTAGTCTCTTTATTCTATTATGTGAATGTAACAGATTTCAATCCATATACAGATGTATACAGCTTTTAATCCATGCACATATGTAACGAGAAAACGGAGAGCGTTAATAATATACGACGAATAATTTCTGTAATTCGGGAATTCCGCGTTGATAAAATGAAAAACATATCCGCGCTTAAACCTGCAACGTGTTTAAAGAGCGTAAAATATCGCAAGTTAAATAACGCGATCCGCCTATCGGGTAAATTTCCAAATGAAATCACTGTTTACGCTCGTGTCGGGCAAATTCATAATCGAGCTATTTGGCGGAAAAATCGTCGTGACAAACGAGGGTCGCCCCGATACGTTCGCCGGTTTGCTAAATTCTAATTACGACCGCGAGCTCTCGGTTTGCATTATGTCACGCCGACCGGAGCGCACTTACGACTAAAACATCCCGCGAATTAGCCAACGCGCGGATAGCTTTAGTCGCGATTCCCGTTTCGTTTCTGTTCGCCATCGAATACCGTCATGCTTTAACGAATACCTAAATGTCGAGCGTCGAATAAATCGCGCGGCTCTGCTACCAGGTAGGTATAAAATAAAAGATTTATTAATACAGAGATAGTGTAGAGGTTCTACGAACTACCGAAATCTGCCCTATTGGTCAAAATGCTGGTATACATAATATACACAATATATACGTACATGTACAAACATACACTTACATTAACATATATATACAAACATATCCATACATTATGTACATTTTCATACATATAACATTATACAATAAATATAACATCATACATTTAAATATATATGTATACAAACATATGCATACATTATCATACATTTATATAGGTATACAAACATATGCATACATTATCATACATTTATATAGGTATACAAACATATGCATACATAAATCATACATATAAGAACATGTGCATACATTATATACATTTTCATATATGTTCAAACATGTACATACATATATACACATGAATACATTTACATACGTATACATATGAGTTGGATATTTGTATCGTATATAATATTTCAACGTATCGACAGAGTTATCGATGATATATTAAGTACCGTATGCGGAAAGCACGATTTCGCGACTGTTTCTCCGTCAAATAGTGTACTACTTTGCACAGCGCAAATATGACAGCAATTTCGAAAGGAAAGCCAGGCAGGATCAACATTTGCACACGAGGTCTTCTTTTACCACCTTCGTGTCCTGGATCCGCGTCTTCAAAGCGACACGCTCAATCGATACACCGTGCAGTATCTGTGACTGGTTGAAAACGAATCTTGTAAACGTGTTTGAATCGTTTGATCAGGCGGATCCGCCGCTTGATACGTCAGCACAAAAGAGATCCGCTCCTGAAACGCGGTGCCGCGATCACGGAATCAGAAATAGAAATGTGTCGCGTGTACTCTTTAATCTTCTCGCTGTAACGCTTGCTTCGTAATCGCGGCAAATTAATTATCACTTTTATCGTTTGATAAAAACGTTTATAACCTACTTGCAGGTTTCAGAAATGTTGCGTGCGTTATTTGTGACCCGGTGATTACATATTTCGTATAAACGCGCACGATTGTATCTGAATTAGTATGAAGCGAATAAGGGTGAGTTTCGTAACAGGGCTATACACGCGAATGATTTACAATTATAATACACGAGGTTCGAGGTGAATGTATCTTAAGGGCACATCTCAGCATATGTAATTTATATTCATTATTTTTTTGCGTATATTGTTTTGCAAATATTGTTTAATATTTAATAAATGAATTGTGGTAGGTAGAAATGATTTTCTGTTGTTATTTTATGGTGACTTTTAATCGGACACGTTGTTGGGTATCTATCTTAAATTTATTTAGTAGAACGTGAATGTTTTATTTAGCAAAAATTATTGAATCGAAAGTTTACTCTAATATTGAAGATTCGAATCAAGATAATGCAACTGCTGAATTTAGTTTAAAAAATAAGCTTGTTAAAATTATGAAAATCAACCAATGACAAATATATGCAACGAACACAGAACAAATGCTCCTACCATAAATTATGCGATAAGAGCTTATGAAAAAAAACAAAAAGTCACACTTTTATTTGATAAAAGCAATTAAAACAATTAATAATTTATTAATGTTAACAGCATCGAAATGAAGTTTTGTATTAACGCGTTGGTTAAAATATTTATTTCAAACAGTACCCATAAGTTCTATACTCGTATGACGAATTTTTGTTGAACACTTTTACCATTTCCAAAGGTCCTCCTCGAAGTGAAAAGATGTCTTTCAACATGTTTTGATTCGGATCAAAGTTTCTATTCATAAAACGTTTGATATATCATTTTATTTCACCGAGTATTTCCTATAGCATCGAACGATTTATCTGAAGACAGTCGACGAGCGAATTTGATCGATTTCCCCGTCAGTAACTATAATTTCTGGTTAGAAGTCTCGTGTACGATTTATCTGTCCCTCTCTCGCGAACGACAGACGATGATCGATTTCGCGATAGAAGCCCACGTGACATCCGGTAGCTGGCTATTGGTAACTCGACGTTTCGTCCCCTTCGCGACGTTTTACACTGGTCACGGTGCTTTTATACTTCTCAACAATAATCGAGTGTCGTCGGTCGCGCCGTTTTATTGGATCGAGGCCAGTCTCCTCGAGGCTGTGCCGCGCAAATTGCGTCCGCTCGACCGCGCCAAATTGACCAAGAACCAAAGGGTTAAAAAAAAACACACACACCGATTCCGGGACGTCTGAAAAATCGTTCGTTTCCTGCACCGGACGACACGGAAAAGACGAAACGGGACTCGGGTAGCACACGTTACGCCATTATTTTCGCGGAAACGCGTAACGCTCGTTAATACGACGCGATAATTATTCCACTGTGCGACGGTAATTGCTGCAATCGGTACTGATCGATCCCAGAAAAACGCTCGCAAGTACCAAAATAATAAATAAGAGTGACCAACTCTATATATACTGGATCCCCCATGTAATACTTCCACATACTAAATCTTTACATATTACATCTCTATAGATTCGATCTCCATGTGTGGCAACTATCAAAATAATAAATAAGAATGACCTATTCCATATACACTGGATCCCCCATGTAAAAGTTCCACATACTAAATCTTTACATATTGCATCTCTATAGATTCGATCTCCATGCGTGGCAACTATCAAAATAATAAATAAGAATGACCTATTCCATATACAGTGGATTCCCCATGTAAAAGTTCCACAGACTAAATCTTTACATATTGCATCTCTATAGATTCGATCTCCATGTGTGGCAACTATCAAAATAATAAATAAGAATGACCATCTCCATATACACTAGATCTCCCCATGTAAAAGTTTCACGTACTAAATCTTTAAATAATAAATAAAAATAATAAATAATAAGAATGATCAACTCCATATACATTTAATCACCCCATGCAAAAGTTCCACGTACACCCTGCATCCACGTTTCTCTCTCGTCGAAATGATTTTCCGTCGGTTCATTGAGAACGCTTTAAATAACGATCGAGTTATTACATTTCGAGTAAACCGATTTCGAGAAAGGACCGATAAAATTTCACGAAATAAACGCACGACGATATGACGCTCGCGGAATATCAATTTTGTACTTGAGCTTTGACGAATATCGAAACGTTTCGTTAATGTTTTTCGTGGAAAACGGACGATCGTCGATTGCGACGAGGCAATAACGAAGTTGAGGACGGGCAAAGATTGATACCATTTATAACATAAAGGTATCGCCAAGTATCGCTTATGGCGTTATCGATGTAAAGCTCGGAGTTTAATGAAAATGGCTGTATAAACGTTTCATCGTTATTTGTAGAAAAGAGCTTGTATGATTCTTTGGAACAAACAATGGATCAATCGCTTGGTATCGTCGATCAGTGAACGTTCAATTTCGAGCGCATTAAACGCGTATGATCGTATAACAAACGAGTGTAAAATACGTACATACAACGGTGTGTATGTGGATTCGCGATAGTTTGCCGGTAGTAACGCGAGATATTGGTGTACCACTGGTTGATAAATATTTGTATAATCGAGTCGAAAGCAGCGGAAATCAAAATAAATTTCTATGGTTTCGTTCCTTCTCGATTACTATGAAACTTAATGTCCATGGGCATCATGCAACACGATACAATACCGCGTTGATCATGTTGGTTTCCGAACGGAGATAATTAACAACCCCGTTTTTAAAAGCAACCCTTACATGTTTTAATTATACAATTATCGGTTGAACTGTTACAGCAAGAACACTTAATTTATATTTTTAAACAGGTATTTTATTCCGAAGCTAAGACAGGGTATTTACAGTTTCGCGAATGTAGAAAGAATGAATCATCCTGCAAATGCACGCAGGAAATATGGCAGCCATTTTCGGAAAAAAAACACCGGCTCCGGGCCCCTCAATGTGTTTGTTACCCTAAACCCTAAGCTCTGGTAAGATCTTAGACTCTGATGACACAGTTGGGCTTTTTATTTGATACGCAGTGCCTCTCAACGTAGAGATTCATTTTTGTATCGACTAAATAATACACATAAACATTCGCCCTGATTTCAAAATTACATGTTAATTATATTTATGATGGTAACGATTGTATGAACTAAATAATATTATTCCAAGAAGATGTTTGGTCGAGGATGATTCTATAATCCTTGTTATGTTATAATAAGCTGCATTGGTCATTCAATACAGTAATTTTAAGTAAATTTTAACTACATCTATAGTGAAAGGTGATTTATACGATGAACAATAAAAAATAATAATTTCACCAAAATTCGTCAAACTCTTCAACAAGAAAGTTTTACAGTCGCTATTTGCCAACGTTAATCTGTTCTTCTCTTCTTTAATCGAACATCGAGAACCGAATAGATCTTTCCCTGATTGCACTAATGTCGAAATGACGGTTCCACGCATAAATAATCTCATAAACGAAGAAACGGGAAAAACACGAGGTCTCTCGGGGTCGACGTACGAAAGTCATCGCGATACGATTGTCGGGTCCTTCGCAAACCACGAAAACGAACCCGAAGAAGTCGGAATAAAACTGAAGCAGAAGATCGGGGCGTCGAAGACGTTCGTTCGAAACGATCTCCCAAGGGTCTTGGGTTAGCTCCCATAAAAAGAAAAAACAAGCACCGGTGCGGCAGGCTCCTTTTTACTGACCATAAAACAGCGGTTGCCTGTTCGTTGTTGATGGAATCATAGAGGGAATATCTAAATCCGTGTAACCTTGTCGCCGCAGCGTCTGTTTTCGCAGATCGAGCCCGCACACGGTGGTTCAGATTGAAAAATCGTGTGACGGTTCCTTAAAAAAATCTACTTTCGCAAATGGACATATTTTTAATTGTACACTGCTTCTTGAATGTCCATCGGTCTCGAAAATGAAGATATTTATTGAAGATATTGTATGCAGTCTTTTAGTGACGATAACAACTTAAAGTGGAATTACGTATGGTTAGTATGTTTTGTTCATAAAATTGCATATTTTCTTTCAAGAGTTCTGATTTTAGAATTCTAAAGGGGGTTGTTTCTTTCAGAAATCTTTTCGTACAGCAACGATTACCCTATAGAATGTACTAACAAAATAATGTTGAATAAAATAAGGTAAATTTTTCGCACTTGACGGGAATTATCTCTTAAGACCCAAGAGTTTGAAAAATGCCTGAGATACACGCGTGTATCGTTGAACGATGAAAAAATGATTTTGGGAGAGAATGAATGGGAGTGCATGAAGTTGCGCGCAAATTCGTGAAAATCAGTCGTATTTAACACTAAATCAGTTTATTAACACTAGATTTACGGACGATTAATGATCATTCAGATTTAAATCGAAATTAAGGTATAAAAATAAATAAAGCTTTTTACTAATTTTCGTAATTCAAAATAATCAATCCGTCATTTTGACAGGTTCGGTAAATCTGGTGTTAAAATCACAGATAGTCATAGGATCGGTCAAACCCGCGGAAAATAAAGTGTTCTGAACTTCTTTGACCAAACAAGCGTTACGATTGATCCTTGCCCGGCGTTCATCCCACAAAACATTGTCCCTTCTGATTGTTCGAGATGCTTCTCCGTATTTCATCAGTATGCGTGACAGTTTAAAAGTTATAGAAAAATGTCACACGACTTTCGAATTCGGACCATCGCGCAACCGGGATCGAAAAAGTGGCGGACGAACGCGGAGCAGCTCGACGCTGAGATCGGAATACGAAGTGTCGAAGGGAATAGCGGTACCGGAAGAGAAGGCAGAGATAAGCGAACGATCGAGTGACAGAGGCGAGCGGCGGATCCCGCTGGAGGAGAGAAAGATCGCGGAAGGGAACGGGAGCGCCTGCGCCCTCGGCTATACAGAGTTTCTGCGTACGTTTCCGTCAGTCGGGTCTTCAACTCCGGGCCGCGAACAACCGGCGATCGGACCGCGTGATTTCGAATTCGCGGAAACACCCTCTCGATAACGCGTATCCGGTATATACGATCGACGGATACGAAACTTTTTCGCAAGTGAAAAACCTCTACTCCGGCGTCACACGCGCGACACTTTCGAAGACGTACCGTTTTACGCGCGAGTTCGAAACGGTAACTTCCGGCGGAACTTGGCCCGCACGCGTTTACGGGGTTTTTCTGACTGATTCGCGAGATACGCGTTACCGCACCACGATTTTACCGATCTCGTTAATTATACTGCTTCGCTCGTTTCGCTGGGTCGATCATTGAACCGTTGCACATCTTTTCCAAAGTTTCCAAAACTTATTAGATGTTGCAAACTTGACGGTGTTGCTTCACGACGGATCGCTTCTAAAATCGAGGTCGTCGATAAATGTTTACGTTGAATTGCATTCGCGTTTTCCACGATTCCCGCGAAATCAAGCTGTTTTTAACACGTTGCCATACTTTGACGACACCGGCACGCACTCACAGCACATATATAAATCTTACTCGAATTTTTAATCCGCACTCGAAGGTCTTCTTACCGATGACAGACAACAGTCAAAAACATTATGATTGAAAAGTTCGATGAACTCTTTCGAAGTTATGATCTCTCTATTATTAATTGCCTCTATTAGCTGTTAGATTCTGTTGATACGTCGTATGTGCAACGCTATGGATTTAGGTGAAAAACGTCTGTACCAAATTTTGTTGTATTAAACAAAATGGTGAATGTGGGTCACCTTTCGAGCGCAAAGGGTTAATACATTTAAACTCGAAGTTTGGGTCCAATTATAATTCGTGTGGCCAGAAACTGCTGATTATAAACATCTGTATATAAACCTTGCACTTTAAACATTGAATCTAAACGATTGGATCACCTACTTGTAGCCACATAGACGTAATTAAAGAAAGTCAAATAAAACATCTGGATATTAATCTTACGCTTTAAACATTGACTCTAAACGATTTGTTCACCTACTGTAGTCACATAAACTTAGTTAAAAAGAATCCAATAAAACATCTGCGACTTACGCGTGAAACAGTTGACTCTAACCGATTTGCTCACCTACTGTATCCACCTGAACGTAGTTAAACAATGTGTAGTAAAATATCTGAACATTAATCTTGCTTTTTAAACAATTAACGCGTCGACTATCAGAGCGTGAAGCAACTCGAACAACGTTCCGAAGCCAGCATCGAACATTGAAATTAATAAAACGAATAAGTTATCGCGATCGAATGTCCATGATGACGTTCTTCGGTCATCCCCCGGTTAAGGAGGATCAAAGGGCGTGATCGTGAATGTCGTTAGCGCTAATTAATCATCGACAGAGAGATAAATATCCGTGTATCGGGCTGATAACCGGTGGCGCGAGCGTGTGGCCGTGTCTGCCGATAATTATGAACAGGCCAACTCATTAGTCGCAGTCGACGTTAACGGCCTCGTTGCGATCGCGTTCCTCCTGGCTCGATTGTTAATCAGATTCGCGCTACGCGAACGAAAGAACACGGATTACCGTCGCGTAATATCCCGTCGAAAGTAAATTGGCTTTACTCGGTATTCGGTAACTTAACGCCTTACTTAACGCGGACGAAACGGACGAGGAGTATCGCTTTGCATCTTAGAACGTTGAGCGCTACAGGGTGCCATTTGTATTCAACTCCGCGGGTTTAATTCGTTTCGAGAAATTACGGATTGCGAGCAAAATTGATAAATTGTTCTAATTTTGTAAGGTACCGTGAAATCGAGAGAGTTAGCGTAATTTTTACTGAAAAATTTATCTTATCACTGAAACTACCAAAGTGGTCGAATGATCGTTTTACAAATTTCATGAGTTTGACAATTATCACACCTATGTCGACTGTGACTCAAAGTCGCATTTCTATTGAATCGTATAAGTATAAATAAGTAAGTAAATAAATACGAAGAAACAAGTGAGATAAATTGGTTAAAAGTCTATTAAAAATCTACTTGTTACACAACATGCGCTGTCGCAACGCATTTTATTGAAAATTCATTTATTGATGTATCTTGTTAATTAAGAATCTGGTAGATACAAGAAATTAAGGAGTACAAAGGGTTAAAGTACATAATTTTCTGAGACGGTTTTCTTGAAATCTAAGCTAATTACCTGTCAAGGTAAAAAATGAATACGTGTCCTGATTTATCTTTCATCGTTTATTCATTTATTTTACAACTTCATTTTTCGAAGTAATTATGTGTTATTGTGTATTAGGCGCAGTGAAAATGGTCATGCATAGTCAGACATACTTTAATTATGATCAGTCGAGATACTATTTCGTTTCTTTTTAATTTGACTTCAACACGTGCAGTACTTTACGCAAATAGTATGTCCCTCCTCACTCGTTTGTTAATAGTAAAATCGTAATGTCTGTCGCTAATGATCACCGTGGTAGTTAACGATAAAAGGTTAATTAATTGGTTCTTCGGTCAACAACCACGAACATCGAAAAGTTCGCCGGTTCTCTATCGTCGAGCAATTCACATACACAAACACCGATCATTTCTGAAACGATTCCGAGTGCTTCTCCGGAAAATCAACATACGCTTTCATTTCTACCTAAACTTTGATTCGTTCAAATCCAACTTATCGGGAAACCTTCTAGGATACTAGGAAAACTCTTTATTAATCCAATACCATACGATTTATTTGTCTGGTGCGTTAATTAAAACTAACTATTCGTAGCAACAGTATTTGTACGAATAAAGGAAATACAAATATTGCGCGGATTTCAATAAATTGCACAATGTATCCTTTGAATATCATGTTCATGTTCATGTTCGTTTCCAATGAATTTCATGTTCAACGAATAATTCATTATACAAGAATAATAACTGAATATGAACTTTACATATAAACTTACATATTCAACTTACATACCCAAATTATAGTAAGATTTATCATATTTAAACCGCGAGTGCGTCACGAGACAGACTCGTCAAACAATGTCAAAGTGTTAAAAACAGAAAATCAAACAATCCGTTGGTCCAGCAGTCGGTGGGGTGTTAAAATAAATAACAAATCTACAATAAATTCTTTCCTGTATTACAAACGCGTATAATGCTCGAACGGTTCAATTAATCGATTACAAAGTTCATGAAATTTCCAGTATCCCCATCGAACGTTATATTCACAGTCGTATTCATGGTGGTAGCGGGATCAGAGGAGCAGCTTCTACAAACGGATTGCGTAATTAATCGCGCGACTTAATCGAGTGGCGAATTAATTGGGACAGATTTACGAGCAGTTCGTAACGGTGGGTCACGATAACCCGTTCAGGACCATGAAGTATCACGGGCAGCTAACCATGCGACCTTCGCAAACGAGAAAAACCGCACGGGTGCAGCGTGGTTCGATTCGAGGACGTTAAAGTTGCAACTTTGCGAAAGTAATCGCGCAAATCGAACTTCTCAAGCTCCTTCGAATTAGTATTTGTTCGCGAGTTTCTCAAGGTGTCACGATCGTTTCGAGATAAAATCACGAGAGGAAAGGATCGAGATATCCGGTATTCGAGGCAGATAGAGAGAGAGAGATAGAGGGTGCACGTAATTAGCAAACAGTTGGCCAAGTGTTTCCACGGGAACGGGTTCGATTTCCTCCGACCTACTCGTCAAAGAAGCTCTGATCAAAGGCCAGTTTAATCGCGCGGCTAGCCGTTGTGCAAATTGTACCGACTGCGAAAAGACCCGGGTCAACATCCAGCACTCCGTGACCGTCTCTCACAAGCAACATCGACGTTTCTCGCGGCACATCCTCGAGAGATCGATCAGGACCAACTTGTAAACCCGGTGTTCCCCGACAGCCTAGAAACCTTCGCCCGGCCGGCGAATTTTTCAGATTTCTTATCGCTGGAACGTGGGTGACGCTCGAAGAACACAGAAAGGAATTCGACGAACGCGTGGCTCTTCCGGGCGAGCTGAAAGTTTCCCTGCTGGAGAAGAAAAGAAAAATCGTGCACCGCTATCTCGACCGCGTCCCGAGAAATTATAAACAGTCGTGGTACGAAAGCGCGGATAAGGACGAGTCGAGTGCAACGTTCGCGAAGAGATAAAAATATATATATATATGTAACCCTGTGAGGATATGTGGGCAGCGACGAAAAGGCGCGCGGAATAAACGAACCTGCGGAGATTCTTTAATGGAAAAGCGGAAAGGGAGAAGTCGACGAGGATGACAGCAACGGGTTCGAGGTACAAACTGCGAACGAGTGAACACGCGTGTACGGTGTAACGCGGGATCAGAGAGGTGACATGTGATCTCTGAAGGGTGTATCCAACGGAAGCTAGTTAGCGTAGCGATAAGGGACTCACGACAGGTTCTGGCGAACGATTGAAAATCTCGCCGGCTCGCTGAACGATATTTTACGGTCAAAGGGTGCGCGAGAATGACGGGGCAGCGTGACAAGTGAGCGAGGGGAAAAGGGAGAAAGTGTGACGGCAAAGGGAAAAGCGAGAGATCGGGGACAGACAACGGGAAATTGTTGAATTTCGTTGCTGGAACGGTTACGTCCTGCGGGTGAACCGGTCGGACGACGGTGATGGCATGAGGACATTAGTAAGGAGGAGCTACGGGTCCAGCGAGGAGGAGGATGAGGATGGTGGTGGGCGTTATGGTCCTTGGTCAGCTACTGACGAGGATTCTGCTCGCTGCCCATGCTGGGGATCGACTCGCGGCAGCTCGCAGAATACTCAGGGATGTGCCTCTGATAGACGGGTAAGTGATAACGAGAAACCAAGCTACTCCAAATCGCGAATTTTTACCCCCAATTTTTCACTCGTAGACCTAAATTATGGCTCATTGTACAGTGCGTTATCCAGGAACTGGCGCGTGAGGAAGTCGAAATGAAACATAAAAAATACGTTTATCCTCACGGTGTATCCTTCGAACTTGATACCGATTCACGATCGCCAACTTCTCATTGCTATGTTCTTTGTGTCATATTGGGTTTATTCTTTGAGTCATCTTGGATTGTTTATATTCTTTGAGTCATTTTGGGTATGCGTGACCACGAGAATCAATATTCTTGACGATATATTCTTTTGTGAGATACAAAAAATTGATTCGCATTCGTTCACTCGCCATTAACGCATTCGATGCTGGGGTAACAGGTGCAAAGATCATAGCCTCTGTGATATATGTAATATCACGCAGCTGGGTCCGAAAGCGTTAACAATGTTTTGGTCACTTTTTCCGTACTTTTTACTCCCACGAATTTCGAAACGATACTTGTTTACGTAGCGATGGATCGAATATTTCGCGCACGTCGTTGAGGGAAAAATAACAAACGTCGGTAAACGTTGAAGAACGTTTCGACGTTGCTAAACGAGCGGAATCGAGCGGAGGCACAATAGTCTTTGTATAATTTAGAGAAACTTCGTGCTCCTTCCTCCCACCTGGCGGGCTGTTGAATTTTTGGCGAGCGTCCGTAAAATTGTTGAAATTTTAATGAATAACTGAAAACTCCAGTGTAATCGTTAACTGGAGTGCCGTTGAAGCGGTAGAACCGCAAGGCACGAATTTATAGCCAGAACGAACAATGTCGTCGTAACGACGAACACGGACGGCCGTTTCTATAGCGAAGCGTGCCTCTAATTACACCGGAATTAAACCCGAAAGGAATGTCCCTCGTGTCCGACTCACGATCGAGCGTCCAACGATTCGAGAACCCGGGGCTTTTTCGACGCCAACTGGCAACAAACTTTCCACCCCTTCGTACAAACGATTCCACTTTGTAACGTTCATCGACGCTACTCGCAAAATCGAATCTTTCGCGCGTGATAATCGGAAACGCCCGACACAACCAATAACTCGTTTCGAAATATGTTTCGGAACATTTTGGAACTTTGCGCGTCGATTAAACTCCACGTTACCGTTTTCAACGTAATTTCGATGATACGAACTATCGAAAAATGAAATAACGAGCTACTTGACGCCAAAATTACCGATGTATAATTTATAATTATTTCCATGTTAAAAATGAAGTTGAAAAATAAATGACAAACGATGAAATGATACGAACTATCGAAAAATGAAACTATCGAAAAAATGACGAATAATCCACAAATATTTTGATGTTAAAAATGAAGTTGAAAAATAAATGAACGAACGATGAAATTATACGAATTATCGAAAAGTGAAATAACGCTAAACAGTTAACGCTAAAACTACCGACGTATAATTCACGATTATTTTGATGTTAAAAATGAAGTTGAAAAATACATGAACAAACAATGAAATAATAAACCAATACACTTATTGATTCTTCATCTTGATGACAAACAGGACACATGTCAAGAAAACCATCTTAACAAATAAGCATACATTACTTGTAAGTGTTACGTATCATATACAGATATATATGTTCAAATATAATTAATAATATAAAATAGTGTTATTTTTATTTCTATATTCCAAGTGTACGAATACTTAGTATTTGTATAATACTTCGCTACACGATATTGTAACTGGAGGCAAAATCGTGTAGCGATCAGAAATGAGAACTTCGTTCAGGTTATGATTTCTCTGGATCTGTCAAACAATAGCACAGCAATTGTGGATTTACATCCAGTGGAATTTGTAACGTCACTATTGCAACGGATTTCGAGTAGAAATTATGTGACATTGCTTTCCTACTGTCTCTTGTGTTCGTCAAACACAAAGTGGGGTAAATGTACGTACATCTGTGGCAGACGGTCACGAGAGTTCAAACGAAATACCGCGTGTTCCACTTACAAAGGATTCGTTACACTTGTAGATTCATCGCGTCTCACGAAAGTATACAAACAACGATATTAAGTTCAACGAGGAACGCAATTAATTCGTCCATTAATACAAAGCCGTTCTACTTTCCAGTTAAATTAAAGCTCCAAGGCGATTTACCACGAAATAGTTTCGCCTTAAAGTTGGTCCCGGTGGACCAAGTTGGCGTTCGCATGCTTAACAAGCATATAATCGCGGTATACACGCTGTTTTATGCGAGTAATTACTATAAGCGCGAAATTCGCGTGCGTTCAACCGCTATCCGAATTATCCTCCGTCGTTTTTCTGAACGGCGACGCGTGAAGATTTATGAAAGCCGTGGGTCGTTTCGAGAGGGATGACACGCGTTTAAAATGCCCCTATTTACATGCAAAATATCCCGAGGGAATTTTTATCCCTTTGTAATTGCCGGAGGCACGCGTTCGCCATGCAACGAGCCCCGAGAACGGAAGAAAACTTAACCAGGTCTCGAGCCGTTCCCGGTCCCGTGGGAGGGAACGGTGTCCCCACAACGGCAAGGGCCATTGTTGCCATTCGATCCGACAGGTTATTTGGCCAGACATCGATACGGTCGTTCACCGACTATACACACGACCGCGTCCCACCGGATGTATCGTGGAACGTGTACAAACGGAAGTAGCCAAAAGAGACACACGGGTTTGTTCCGCGAACAGGATGGGGCCGTGCGGGGGTGGATCCGGAAATTCGAATCCACCCTGCAGTAACCCGAGAAAGCCGTGGACCGATAGCCACCAGCCATCCTCGAGCTAAATTCTACCTTGCCTCTTCTGTTTCTTCCCATCGCTCTCTTCTTTCTGTTCCAACCCCGTTCCCTTCTTTTTCCGCCGCTTAATTCTCCCCACCTCCATTAACGTCTTTTCTTTCCCGCGCTCCTGAAACTTTCTCATTATCTCCGGGAAAATGCGCGACTCTAGAGTTTCGTCCAATCGTGTCGCGCGTCCCTCTTTCTTCGTCGAGATCGTGGACAAAGCTGCGATTCCCGATGGACCGACCGGTCACTGCTCCACTTTCATCGATTAAATGTAACGCGAAATTTGACCCGAATGTTGCGCGGAATTTACCGTCAAATCTAGCGAGCGGAAGCTCGAAGAGCCGGTGACGAATTCATCGGGGGAGGTGCGGGGCTGATTGGACGAGATTTTGTTACAAATGAATACAGCGAGGGGCAAAAGTATTCGTACACTTGAAATATAGAAGTAAAAGCAACAATATTGACTATATTATTAATTGCATATAAACATATATTGTTCTTATTATTACTAAAATGTATTGCATGTTGCATTTATTTTTATACAAATGTATTGTATGTTGTATTTATTGTTACCAAAATGTATTGTATGTTGTATTTACTATTTTATTTAATACTATGTTGTATTATAATTTTATTTATAAAACATATTGTTCTTATTTCTGCATTCCAAGCGTGGGAACAGTTTTGTCCGTCACTGTATGTCCGCATCGGTCATCGATAAAGGCGAGAATGACCCTATTTTTATTGTAAATTACAGCCCGTACCGGGCTGTCTCTCGCTGGCGGATCTTTTCACCCCTTTTTCGAGAAGTCCTCGAAGGCATCATTCCCAAAGGGTAGAGCGAAGCCGAAAGAGGAACGCGAGCGATTTCGTCGATTGTCGACGAGCCGAAGGCGATTCGTTACCGATAACGAGTGAAAGCCTCGTCGAGCCTATTGTGCACCGTATAATAGTTTGCATTTTTCCCCCTCGACAACCGTTACGGAGCGCAGAGATGGCGATGCTACAAGGGGGTTGAAGAGCTTACGTAACAATCGCGCGATGAACGTCGCCGTGTTGTTCGCGAGACCATCAAAATGGATGAAACTCGCTCGTCGGAATTTCGAGACTGGCCAATTCGAGCATTGTGGCCGTGAAGTGTATTCGCGAGGAACACAAAAAGCAATCGGTCGCGAGGATGTGTTTTATTAAAACAAAAAAAAAGAGAGAGAATACGCACCGCGAGATAGCGAACAAAAATAACAAAACGTTGTTTTCATCAACGTGTTATTATCGTAGCGCACTGTCGTTTTGCAAATATTCGGACTGAAAGCGGAGGAAAACGACGAACGACGCTTCACCTTGCAATTATTGTCGTTTATTTGTTTCGCCGTTAAATTACCGTGAACCCGCAACGTTTCGGCCACGCGACGATGCTTTTCGCATGAAACGTTCTTCCGCGAAAACCGCGATAAACCGCGTCGGACACCGACCCTGTAATTACCGCTGTTCAACGACTCTATTTACACCGTTGATTGCCGCGCGGAAATATTTAATTACACGAATCGTTTCGAGCTACAAGAATCGCTAAGGGTATCCTTGACGGCACCAGAGCAATCCTTTTCCGCTCGTTGCGATTCCTTTCGAACGTTTCCTAAAAGGATGAAAAAGAACGAACAGAAAACCAACTCCCGGCTGTTTCTTCGTCTTGACAAGATATTTTTGAAAACCATCCATGAACTTCGAATGTTCGGTTTTCAACATTTTCGCATCACGTACTCGCGATAGGTTGACTTTGTTGTACGCTACTTTAATAATACTAAGTACTATAAAAATGGTCAAACGATCGTTTTACAAATTTCATATTTGATGTTACAAAATTTGTTAAGACGATTTTCTTGCAGTCTATGTTAATTCTCCTCGAGATAAAGAATTATGTGTATTGATTTACGTTTCCTCGTTGATTTATTTATTTTTCAACCCCGTTTCCAATCTCGTTTTGAACTTCATTTTCAACCTCATCTTTAACCTCCTTTTGAACTTCATTTTCAACGTCATCTTCAACCTCGTCTTCCATCTTGTTTACGCTTCGTTTTCAACCCCTTTTTCAACTTTGACGTAATTGTGCGTTACACATCGGTGGATTTGGTTAACGTAAATCATCGTCAAAGTGAACGAGTTCGTCCAAATTAATTGCTGCGAAAGGGAAACAAATTTTTTTCAGCGTAAAAGTAACGAGCCACGGGTCCAAGGTGAAAGAGGTGAATAGTCCAAGGGTCTTAATTACCCCCCCAAAAAACGTGACATGATAAAAAAGATTCTAGTCCCTCGATAGAAGTCCCTGTCGGTTCGACGTCGCCGAAAGCTCTTTCCCTCGTTTCCCCATCAACGAGCACCCTCTCGAGCTCGTTTCTTTCTATAAATCGGAATTCTAATGGCCACCGAAATGTCAGACGATTCGACGATCCCCTCGGAGCAACAAGTTTTCAAGCTCGAATCGTCGGATGGGGTTCGGAAGAAGCGCGGTGGAAAATCGCGAAGCCAGTCGCAAAAATAAACTTGTGAGATTATTTTTTCAATGAATGTTGTATGAACGAAGTTGGTAAGAATGTTGTATGAACGAAGTTGGCAAGAATGTTGTATGAACGAAGTTGGCAAAAGTGTTGAGAGAGTGAAGTTGGTAAGATTGAGATGTTTTTGATGGGTTGGTATGTATGAAAAACGAGGGAGTGGCAATTACGGGTGTGAGTGAGATGTGTGTGTGCGGAATGATGTTCCTTCGACACGTGGTGTAAAGATTGAAACATGTTAAAATGCTCTTATTTGTGTTAATTACATATTAACACTTTGATCGCCATGTGATCCACATATGGGTGAGGCTTAACATGAATTTGTTTATATATCTAATTGAAAACACTAGTAGTAATTACTTGGAGTTATGAATAATAAATAAAGCAATATATTTTGCACATATTTGGTAGGATTTATTAATCGTGAAAATATAATCTAATAAAATTTTCAACCGCGTTATCGTGGCACTCAACGTTTTAAATAATAACCACGATCGAGTGTAAAAATAATTTTTCCCCACAAAACTAGCGCCCAAGGAGGTATAACGCAGTCCGTACGGCTACGAGGGCTTTTCCCTAGGATATCACCGTTCTTCCTTGGAATACAGGAACGA
This sequence comes from Coelioxys conoideus, assembly GCA_947623535.1. Classification (NCBI taxonomy): domain Eukaryota; kingdom Metazoa; phylum Arthropoda; class Insecta; order Hymenoptera; family Megachilidae; genus Coelioxys; species Coelioxys conoideus. The sequence continues at coordinate 14,217,606 of OX392459.1, forward strand.
GAGAAAAGTTACTAACGCGTCGTGCCGGCGTGCACGGCCATGCACGCTTCGCGGCGCATAAATGTATAAGCACGCGGGCAACGTTCGCGTAGAACAGCGGGCAAGTAGCGTCCACGATGATGCTTCAGGCTTAAAAGCAGAAAAGGAGATTTAGGCCGTCGCCGAGTACCCCAAGTGAACGCAGAACCGGGCAAAGTGGAGAGAAAAGGTGGATAAAGATACGCGTCTATGTTGCGCTCTACCACCGTCTATTATGATCCGACTTGTTTTTACAATGTCCCCCTCTATCCTTAATTATACTCTAATTTGTCGTTCGGGTATCGATCGTGATTTTACAACGACAACGTTATGCGTAATCTAAGCACGGAGGAAATTAAACTTAGAGGGTCCGAAATAATGGGGTAATTTGAACGTAGGCCAATTTGAACATAGGGAAATCTGACCGTAGAAAAATTTAAACGCATTAAAATTTGAACGAAGGAAAATCTGAATGTAGGAATCCTAAATGTAGTAAAATTTGAACGTAGGAGAATCTGAATGTAGGAAACCTGAACGTAGGAATATTAGAACCAATATATGGAAAACCTATACCACGGAAAACTTGAACCTTTGCGAGTCACAACATAGGAAAATGTATACTTACGAAAACTTGAACTTATGGAAACCTGATATCTCGGAAAATGAAGTTCTGCCGTGGAAAATCGATCGGAAGAGATCAAAACCGTGGTTAAAATAGAAAATACGGAGCTCGTTACCCCTTAGCGCGGTAACGATCGAAAGGAGACGCGTACCGTTCGATATGTTCAGCCATGTTCGATAGAGATCGTAACCGTATTCGAAAAGAATACGATCTTCGATAGAATGATAACGATCGCGGTGGCCGTAGAGAAGGATTATGGAGACCGCGGCAAACGAAATTGCTCGACGTACGATTATTGCAGAGCATCGCTATAGAAAACCTGCACTATGTTTTCCAATTTCTGCAGGAAGCTTCGTTAAAATGAGCGTCAGTTAAAATCGACGATCTCGACGTTCGATTTCGACATAAAACCACGCTCGTGAATTCTTTTATGAACATTTTTTTTTTTTACCAAATCGGGAAAGAGCCATGCATATCCCTGATTTCACGCGTGTTTCACAAAAGCGGAAAATTATTCGTTAAATGCGGCGGTTCGGTTTTAACAGCCGAACTCTCGCGCGTACGTGACTCGCGCGAGAAACGATTTCGTTTTCCGCCATTTTACCCGAGAACGTTGGAAGCTCAATTTTGCCTCCGGGATACCTTCGACTCGCTTCGAATCATTCGTGAGTCGAGTGATTTTCTTTCTTAGCTGTTTAGTTCGTTGCTCCGAATTTAACTAATTAACACGATCACCGATTATCGGAAACTTAATCGTATAATCGAGAAAGCACGACGGATAATCAGGGATCCATTTCCAGATTAAAGTCAGAAAATAACGAGAACCAAAGAACTCGTCTTTGACACCCTTGATAATTCACGTGACTGTGTGTCTGACCTGGCACAGTTATTTCTACTGCGACAGTCGGGCGCGGAAAGGAAAAGGGCGAGAAGAGTTTCTCTCTGGACCGATGGAAAAGGAAAAATTAAAATGGATATCGAAAAAGGGGGAACAACCTTGAAGAAGTTGAAGCGGTAAAAAGCACTGTCTGGGGAATGATGAGACAGTGTTGGGGATTGTTTTTACGAGCGGCGAAAGCCTGCCAAGTCTATCGACAAAGCTATTTTCAGCCACCCTCCCTGTCTTCTTCGATTCGAAACAATGACTTCCTTTTTCCTGAAAACTCTCTCGCCCCTTCTACACCAAAGAGATCCGCGGGAATACTCCTCGATAGATGCTCGTTCCTTTAATATCCTGATTGATTAATCGCGAGAAAGTAGGGAACATCTATTCCACGTTGTATCAACGTTTCTCGGAAAATAGACAGGTGACATTCACGATGATAAAAAGCTTCTTAATATTTTTAGGAATTTTTAAGTAAAGATATTAAAAGGCGTGCTACTAGACTTTGTCAAGAAATTACGAGTTCCATCATTGTTATTCTTATTCTTCTACGACACGAAAACATAAGTTTCATCGATTTATCTTTTTTGAAAAATGATTTCAACCCCTTAATCAGTTAACTGTGTCGCTCCCTTTTGTGTACTCGTCAATCACAAAATAAGTGTCGCTGGTAAAATATTGGATCAAAAAGATGGGTCTATTTTATAAATGAGACAATTTTATTACTAATATTGACTTATTTGCTGAACCAGTTTGCTGCGATTGAGGAGTATACTCGTCATGACACAAAATCCTACTTTTCTTCAAACTCACGCTACACCTCTACCTTTGAGAACGGATTTCAACCCCTTGAGATGAATATTATCAGCCACAAAAAATACATGCCGAATATTTTTCTTCGAACTATATTTCTACCGAGTTTCATCAAAATTGGTGAGTGACACTTGCTTCCCGGTGAGACTTATTTAAGGTCGCTGGAAGACGCTGTAGTTGCACGATCGAAGTCACATGGTACATCTGGATGAGGACACCAGCGACGTCGCTTTCGTTCGTACAAAATGAAAACTGTCGGTTGTTCCGTATCGACATACAACGAGCTCACGTTTAATTTCGTTCAGTTAGCTGGCGGGCGTGTCTGCCAGTTTGCCAGGCCGTCTGGCAGGCTCCGGTTTAAAGATCGTACAACCACCCCGGACTAGACTCGTTTCCACGATAACGATTATCGTGGAAATACAAGCATATGCCTTCGAAACGTCGCGTCGTTAATTCCAGCTGTCTAATAAAGTCCGATGAAGTTTAAACTTTAATATGCGATCTCGTTTTTCTTCCGTGCCCGTAACCTATGAATTTCTGTGCGCCCACGACGAACGGCCGTTGATACTCTATAAAATCATCCGGCCGGATAATTAACACGTTGACACGTTATAAAAAAGGATTATTAAGATCAAAAATACGATATATCAATTTCACGGTTTACTGTGTTGCGTCGCTGTTATAACGCCGTTGGAAGCATCCCTCGGATAAATCGATTAAATTTCATGCCTTTACCTCCTCAACGATACACCAGGATATTAACATTGTTTTTGCATGTTTTAAACGCTTCAAGGATTTATTCGTAGACTTATATATGATCTTTCGAAACTTTTTGGGACTTTGGAGACTATATGGAACCTCGTAGGTGTCATTAGAGAAATACTTTTGTGACTGCCCCCACGGTTACGTGTCGACCCTGACCCTTAATCCCTTGCACTACGATTTCTTCGACGAATGCGTCAAACATAACGAAGTATTCATTGCTACAATTTAAGGTGAGTAATGAAACTTCGAATGTGAAGATTGTTTTTCATTTAGCGATCCTCAACTGTGCAAATTACAATTAGTATTAAAAATTAATACTTAAATCGAACATTCGACCGTGAATAAATATAAGCAATTAAAAATATAAACCATTAGTATGGTTTACCATATTTGTACTGCGAGTGCATCACGAGTGTAGCTCGTCATTATAGCGCAAAGGGTTAAGAAAGCAATTAATACATACAATTTGTGTACATTTTGGACCATCCTCCTATACATTTATATAATTATATAATTTTATATAATTTATATAATATGTATGTATATATACAGTATATTATATATAAGTTATATAATTTTATATACATATGTGTATAATAAAACAGGTTGGAAAGATCATTGAAAATATGAAACATGATATCACTATGTTCTCCAACCATAAACGATGATTTCCGAAGAGCTTGTGGAGTTTCGACGATCGATCAGGAGACGAACGCGTCGGTAGCTTATGATCGGAATTAGTTGAACCTCAATGGGCGCTCATGGCATCGAGACGGGCAGGGGACTGAATTATAATAATCTCAGGCATTATCTTGGGGCAGAGAACGGAAGCGGTATTGTATCGAGCGCAAAGGGGGCCAAGCCCCGGCAACTTTGCCCACGCAAAGTCCCTACAAAAGCTCTCGGCACACGGTATTGTCACTCTTTCTTTTCACGTCGTTCTAATTAATTTTATTAACGAGCGCTAAAACCATCGGCCACGCGGAACTTTCGTGGCCGCCAACGGACGTTCGTTAACGGCTCGCGGAGGCGAACGAATGGAAAAGAAGAGCCGCGATAACGATCGAACTTCCCTGCAAGTCCGCGCTTTAAGAGCTTGCCATTGTATGGTATACACGAGAAAGAGAACCGGAGGAAGAAACAAGGACGAGACGACGAATTATTAGCACCGTCCAGCGAATCCATTTGTAAGGAGAACGGAGATTCTAAAGAATCGATCACCGACGAGATCGGTTTGTTACGGTTATAGTGACCCTCGTTATCGAACGTCTTCGTGATGTACGTGCACTCCAGTGCTTTATACTTCGACTTCCACTTATCTACAATTTCGTGGAATGACGTACAGTGAGGGGCAGAAGTATTCGTATAATTGGAATGTAGAAATAAAAACAACATTTTCTATATTATTAATTGCATATCAACATTCGTCGCTGTATATTATACGTAATACTTACAACAACTAATGTATGCTTATTTCCATATGAATATGCAGTGAGGGACAAAAATATTCGTACACTTAATTATTGCAAATATTAGAATTATTTTAACCCGATTTTTCTGGATTAATAATTTGTATCCCTTTCAGCGAATAATTTCATGTAATATGTTGAGCATCGATAACGTAAGAGTCAGGTATAATGTGCAGCTATGTATGTTAAGATATAACATATATTGTTTTTGCTATTACATTTATAATTGTACTTATAAAACATATTGTCTTTATTTGTGCATTCCAAAATCACGAATACGTTTGTCACTCACTGTATATTTGTAATTGGTGTGTGTACAAATAAAGTTTCCGTTGAATTGTCGTTCGAAGAATGCGCAGAAGTAAATCTTCGTATAGAGAGTGAACAAAAAGAATCTGAACTCTCACCCGAGTCAAAAGTTCAGTAAAGTCGATAATACACGGAAACAGCGTGAGAGAGCAAATAGTTCGATCAATTGACACGCTAGACCACGGTAAATAACACGCTACGAGCAAGAGGTTAATTTTCGGTAATAAACGGTTCCACGTTTACGTACGCGCACCTAAGACGTCCTTGTACTTGTCTATCCCGGAACATGTGCAACACGTACACCGTAAAAGCAGCCACCAACAGACACTAACTTCCGACAGAGTTAATGTAGCTGCAACGACGTAACTCGATTTAGCCGAGTTACGGGAAGGCGTCGATGCTGTCTTAGCGAGTCCACCTCTGGGGACCTACGACTTCGAAATCGGATCATGGATCTAGGATGCCGAAACGTGACTTCGGGGCACGGGAACGTGGCTCCAACTCGGGGACGATCTGCCGAGAAAATTAGGCGACAAGGGAGTTGCGAGACACACCGTGCGCGGGAAACATTCGTAAATCGGTGAGACTTAAACACCTCGGTAACATCCCGATTTAACCAATGACAGTAACCCCTTTATACTCAAGATTGCTTATATCTAACCAGAAAGTATAAACTGATTATAAGATAATCACAAAAAATCAAAATCATAAAGTAATCACAAAAGATCAAAATCATAAAGCAATCCCAAAAATCAAAATCATAAAGCAATCACAAAAAATCAAAATCATACAGCAATCACAAAAAATCAAAAACATAAAGCAACCACGACAAATCAAAATCATAAAGCAATCACAAAAAGATCAAAATCGTAAAATAATTATAATCATAAAGCAATCACAAAAAATCGAAATCATAAAGTAATCATAAAGCAATCACAAAAAATCAAAATCATAAAGTAATCTTAAAATAACCACAAACATAAAGTAATCATGAGGAAATCACAAAATGTCCGTACATGGTCATTACATGACCACGTAAGAGTGACACTAATGCGTCAACGTCCTTGAGGAGAGTAAAATAGTAGATCCTCGTGAAAAGGAGTAGAAAACACGCGAGTATCAAAACCGGAACGTTAACCTCTGGGCGTGGACTTAATGGAAGGCGCGTAATTACTGAATTATTTATGCAACGTCGGGAACGTTAATGTTTCGAGCAATTCATTTGGCGCAGCACTGCCAGGTGAGATAACCCTCGCACCGTAACGCAGATGTAACGGTAACGAATGCGGTACACGGCTTGTTTCGCCGTTCGTGCGAACTTTAATAACTTCATTGAGTCAGTGCACGCAGATAACTATGCGACGGGGGTGGAATCACGTTGCCAGGGGGATGCGGATGGTTAGGAAATAAATTGTCGCGACACGACGCGTATTAACCCTCGAAAGTCGGAGACGCTTCTTACCGAAAGCGTCGGGCTAAGTTTAAAGAGGCGGTAACAAACTTCGCGGCGTAGTCTGTAGATTTTACGCCGAATTAGATCTTATGATTCCGGGCACGAAGTAAATCGCATTGAGATCTGGTTAATCGACGAATAATTATTGCATTATACCAAACTACAAATTATTGAATTATATTAAAATACAAATTATTAAATTATATTAAACTACAAATTATTGCATGATATAAAACTAAAAATCATTGCATTACATTAAACTAAAAATTATAGTAATAAACGATTCGACAAATAAGAAAATTCGAGGGCCTCGAGGAATGCGATTACGGCAATTAACAGTTTGTGAGCCATGCTAAGAGGTTTCTAGGGCTGGCGCCCTTTTCGGAGTGCATGTAACAGTACTTGGCAAATCTTACATATAAAATATGTAGATTTTTTAATTTTATTCCTTAAAGGGAACATACAGTCGATAATACAGTCATAGCGAATTTTTAATTTCCTTTTAACGCCCACACACAGAGTTACTCAACGATTTCTAATACTCTTTGCATGAACCCACCCTTGGGTCTACATACGCGACACGGTCCAAACGACGAAATATTTTTCCCGCAAACAGAAATCACCGTCGTTTCTTGCCACGAAATCTCCGTATAAATACCAATACTACGGCCAGGTCGGTAAACCGATCGCGAATTATCGATCCGTCGTAAAATGGCAGTTAAACGAAACCCGAGCCTTAACAGGTTAATTGACCGTGTTCGTTCGCCGCGTTACAAGCTTCAGCGAGTCGCGTGAATTATTTTAAGCGGCCACGTTTGCGCAACAAACAGCCGGCTAAATTTCGTAAACGATCAAAGCCATCGGAAGGGGCCGTCACGGTGTACGTTTCGGTCAAGCGATAGGCCCGAATGGTCCGAGCGTAAACCGGAAGTCGTATTTGCATGGCCAGCGACGTCACTGGAGCCGGCAAACGGAATATATTCAACATTCATATGCATATCAGGTGGGCCGGCCACCTTATCGCGCTTTGCCAATTAACTCTCCACGGTCGAAACGTACCCCCAACCCCCCACGACCTTTCAACCCCTTTTCCCCGCGACTTCTCTCCGGCAAACGACGAAAATTTCACCGCTACTTTCGCGAGAACGACACCGGAGATATCTCGCCTCTTAGACACACATTGCATCCCCGCTGTTGAATATACATGAACGGTTGACGGGAGAATGCTTCAAAAGATACTCCTCGCGAGGATGTGACGTGTTCGTCGAAATCGCGACGCGTTTCTTCTTCTTCTTTCGGCCAAGACAGGATTTTTCCGTTTTCTCGCTGCTCGTCGGGATACGCCGGTTATCTCAGTTACGTTGGCCGAGACATCGCCGGTAATTAGGCCAATTAGCTTGCGAGAACGTCGTTCGATAAAAACGCGGAGTATCGCGGTCGATTTGCCGACGACACGGGACGAACGTTCCCGGACGTTCGCGTGTATCGCGAAACGGTAATTAGGACGATCGTGCCGGAACGGCCGTTCGAAAATAGGGGAGCATAAAACGGGAAGAAACGAGATCAGCCCGAAAATGTTCCGCCTTTTTTTTTCCTCCCTCGCAACGTGCACGATCGATGAAATTTGCAACGGAGAGAAAAAGAGGAGGAAGAATAATTCGGCTATGGCCAATAAGCGGCGGAATTTTTACGGCGCTTCGTTATCGACGGATGGTAACACGGCTCTGGCTGTCAGCCAATCGGCCGGAACAATCGCCTGTATCGTTGACGGTCATTTTAAGAGATCATTTTAGCCGCGGGAACTGTCGTCGAAATTTCGAAACGCTCGATTTTTACCTTTTGTTGGATGATCGGGCACATAATCTCGTTGTAAGTTGAACGTTTGCGTTGCCGGATCATTTTAACATTAGTCACAAGCACTTAAAAACACGTTTAGTCACTTTGCGTGACTTAATCATCAGGATTAAGATCATCCTTTTCCACTGAAATAAGAATATATGTATACACACAAATATGTATGTACATGTATACATACGAAACACTTTTCCCGATTTTTCCCAAGTATTTATTTGCGATCATCTGACAGAAAAATATTTTAAGCAAAAACTGATGAATTTCGATTAGCTATACATGAAATAATAAAAAAAGTTTGAAAAAACATTTTTATTTAGCGTTGTCACGATCAGCGTTTCTTTAAATGGTACATTGTATTTTTTACTTAACCATGTTATACCATGTTCGGATAACCTTGAATGGATCATCATAACTTGTGTTTATAATCAGGACTCGAAATTACGTTCAATTCAGGAAGAATGTTCTTTCAAACTTCTTTCTATTCCAGTGTACATCCAATCGAAAGCTGATAAACTTTTGCTTAAAATATTTTTGTCAGATTGTCGCGAGTATTTGAAAAATCGTGAAAAGTGGTACGTGGGACGGCCTGTATGTTCACCGAGGGTAAGACCCAGTTAGTATAGCCAGTTAATTAGAAAGAAAGAAGTCCCTTGAAGTAAAGTCATACGTCACTGCAGTGTGATCTTATTCGAGATTCTAATTAGTTGAGTTTCAGTGTGATGGAAGATTGTAATTAATTAAACCTTTGCTATACAAAAAAGGTCAACTTTTCACCCTGATCCCAATCCTTCGCTCGATTCACTGTTTCGTTGGCTCAGGTATTTTTTTATTATTGTACGACTAGAACGATGCGTTCAACGATTAAACGGGGGCAAACAATGCGTTGAACAATTGAACAGAAAACGAACGACGCGTTTAACAATTAAACAGAAAATAATTTTAGTTTATCGTTGTTCGACGCCCTTTTTATTCTCAGCGTGTTTATGAAAATTCGATACACGAAACATTAACGGGTTATGGAATCACTTTTCGTACTGACATTTAATATAGTCATTTTACGATAAAATTGCGCTCTCCAGCGGCGGACAAACTGTGGCAGAAAATATTGCCGTGCGTACATACATGCGCGCTGTTATTCAAATTTGATCACCGGCAAAGAGTCATACGGTCTCGCAAAAATTTTGCTCCATCAAAATTTCGTGCGTGATTGACAGTCGTTCACGAAGTATGCAAACATTACATCGATAGTCAATAGCGGAAGGCCAGGGTGAAAAAGAATGAAGCAAGATTTTTCGTCGGTAAATTTCGAGCCTGCCTGTGCGAAATTCTGGAACGCCGTCATGTACGGTTAATTACTTGACGTTTCGCGGAAAATGACAAACGCGCGAGTGGTATATTGTGAATTTTTCGAAAATTGTTTTTTCCGGAAATACCGTGCCGATAACGGCAGGAAATTGGACGAGTAGATTGAACAATTAAAAACCGCGCGTTTACGTCACAAATTTCACAAACCAGCCTCGCATAGCTCGTAAAATTACTTGATATTTTCGCTGCGATATACGGTGCTGTGATCAATAGAGGATAGCGTGATGAACTGAAAGTACCGTCATCAACTGAGGATATTGAAAATTGCAAAAATTTTATGAACATCGTGTATAGATCATAGTAAAAATTAATACGGTTTGGAACACCAATTAGAACGACGGAAAACAGACCTACACTTTCTTGGCACTCTTTCCCAAATTATTCAGTTATCAAGACTGTCTTCAACATCATTCATCAAGACTGTCTGCAGGTCATTCATTTATCAAGACTGTCTCCACATCATTCAGCCATCCAGATTGTCACAAGTTGCTTCATATTGAAAAGATCACGTTAAAATGTTACTACGTAGCTAACTATTTTTCTTTTTAAATAGACGAACGCAATTCCCAGAAAATGATCCCCAACCGAGGACACTTTGGCACTATTTAGTTCGCACGTTTCCAGATGCAAGACTTGAACGCGATAAGAGAATCGTTCCATCGAATTCGGTTCCGCGTGCGGTCTCACGTACGGACGCTATCATACATTCAAAAGCTGTAACGCTTATTGATTCCGGTAATTGTTACAGCTTCCTATTCCGACCGTTAATTGAATCGTTCGTATTATCGCCTCCTGACCGGCCAGAACTCAAAGAACCCGGCAGGAATCGATTCGGAAACTCGCGCGGGATCAACCGTTCTCTGCGAAGGAGCTCGGCTTGAAAATCCAATTATCATTCAAAACAGTCCGCTCGGAAAGAAAGCTGCTAGTGAAGCCGGTAAATAGCGATCAAAGTCTTCCATAAAAGCTACCGATGCTCGTACTACGATATTTTGATCAGTACCGTTCACAGATTTCTACATATTCATGCGTTTCTACATATTCATATTCATATTTGTGCAGATTTGTATTCTGGATTCCTATATGCTTAACCCCTTTATTGATCTGATGCGTCACTTAGAAGTAGATACACTCGTAGCTACAATATTAACACGAATAAAGATGGTGAAAAAGTTGTATGTAATTTTTTTATCAATGATCTTTGATTGTGCAGATTATAATTGGATGTGTACTTTACATACGAGAGTATTCTAAATTTTAGTAAGATTTATTACGTTTGAACTGTGACTCGTCAGAGTATGACAATTGGTTAAATTTGCATCGACAAGTTCATAGAACTTCGGATCTGTGGATGTATGAAATTTCATTTGTAATTTATGTGTAATGTGATCTTCGAATTTTTATATTCTTAGATAACCATGTTCTCTAAAATCTCTACATTCTCCGATTTTTACACACAGACTTCCGTATTTTCAAATTTATATACTTTCATATCTCTAGTTTTCCGTATCTACTGATTTCCAAACGCGTAATGTCGAAATCTCCGAACATCTTCACGTGTTTGTATTCCTTCATTTGCATATTACTACATTCCCACCCTTTATATTCATAGAACTCTACATCCCCTATTTCTACATCCACTATCTTTGCATCCTCTATCTCTGCATCCCCTATTTCTACATCCGCTATATTTCCGCGTCTCGGTATCCTAAGATCCCTATATTTCAGGATTCGAGCATCCTTCACGAGCCCCAAATCCCTTGTGTCCCCAAGTTTAAAATTGTCGATCCGAAAACCCTAAGGTCTCGCCACCCTGTTGAAACCCTTCGGTAATCTCCGTGTATATGAACAAATGTAAAACGCAAAGTTTCGACTAGGCATTAGAGAGTCAAACAACCCGGGGTGCAGAGATTAACGCCGTTAATCGGTGAAAATGTTTAAGGGTCGAGTTTCGATCCCTGGAAACTTTCGTTCGTGTTATCGCCCAAAGCTTGAGGATAGTGTTGCTCGTTTGGTTACCTAATTCCGTTCGAAGTTAAATTCCCGTCTCGTGGCACGTTCAAAGTGCATTCAGCCACCGTGTGGTGCGGTTCGTGGTGGCAAACGGTCCGAGGATCCATCTCTGATTCAGGTCAGATTTGTTGGGGGTAACAATACGCACGCATTCGTCCACTCTCTCCCTCTCTCTATCTTTCTCTTTTCTCTCCGCATAGCTCCATTCACCGGCCCCCGTCATGCATCAAAATTCCTTTGTGCCCTGGCCATTCTATTTTCTGCGAACTCGCCTAAAATTCGCCGAATATTTTCCCAGCGGATTTTGACAATTACGTGGCCACTATCGAGCGAAGAATTCGTTGACTTCACCCCCGTAACGGAACAAATATTTCAGCGTATCGGTATACGCGCCGGTTCAATCAGGCAAATAACAACCCGGAAAACTGTTTTCAATTGCATTTGTTTCGAAAAACTCTTTCGCGTAATCGACATTTTCCACGTTGTTCCATCCTTTGCACTTCAGACTCCATGCAACAATTTTTAATAAATAACTTCTAACAATTTTACATAAACAGCTTCTAACTAAATTTATAGTAATGTGCAGGTGTTGCTTGAGCACAATGGAACAGATAATATTGGTTATTAATAATACAAAAATAATGATTTCAAATAATTCATCAATCTTTTCAACAAGGACGAACATGCGCGAGGAGTTTAGGTCATCGGTGTACGAAACTTCGTGATACTTTTGCCGACACGAAATTCCCGCTGTTACCGTCGCATCATCGCGTACGCCATTATTCAAATTGTTTCATCTGAAGTAGAGTCTCTACTTCCCCGTCGATTAAGAGACGAGAGTTAATTCGCACGCGTCAGCCGAATAGAGCAGCTTAGGAATGCAACGCGTGCTCGGAATTACCTTACCCATAACACGACGCCTTAATGGAATATAGCTTTCGAACGGGGCACGCCTCCGTCCCGTAATTGCAGCCGTTTCGGGCTTTTAACCTCCGTTGCCTTCCCGAAAAGCTTCTTCCCTTTTTCCGTCTGCTCGTTCCCTCGAAATTTTCTTATTTACTTTCACGTTTAATTAAACTCTAAGACCACTATGTGGCTAGCCGAAACTAAGCATATTTTTATAATTATTTTGAAGGATAAGACGTGAATGAATATTTTAATGGTTTTGAGGACTATTTTATTAGAACTTCGACTTCATTTCGCAATTTCCTTGTTGAAATAAAATACAAGATGGCAAAGGTACAGCCTGTCGTGCTAGAAGCATCATGAAGCAATTTCTAAAACGGTGTACACTCTAATGTCGCATAGTATTATCCGAAACACCCAAACCAAGAAATTTTATCAGTATGTAGTTGTAGTAAATGGACGAACCTGGGAGACACAGCCTATTTTAAAGTAACTTTTTAATGATCTTTTTGTCTCCATCCACATAGAGGTCTCCCCTAACCCCGAGCACCACACTTTGCATCCTTAAACGAACACGTTCCAACCCGTTAAATCGTTACGAGTTAACGCACGCGAGCCTCTGCCGGCATTAAACGTCTTCAACGTCGAAACGAACGCGTTACATCGATTGTAACCGGAGATCGGATATCTCGTTACACGAGGCTACATCCGGCTAAGTGAATTAACGAGAAACGGGAAGGTTAACGGGGTGGGATCTGCCTGGATGTCGTACGACATCGAGAGACGCAAAGTTTGTTCGTGTAACGTCGACGTTGTCTTCGTCGCAGTAACAAGGGTGGCTTTGTGGGTTAGGATAAGATTGTTTTCGCGATGTACCGTGCCTTTCGTTGATCCTTTCGCCTGGACGAGTTTTCGGGAGAACGCGCGTTGCCCGATCGCCGGCCGGGTTTAATGAAACGGGAACTAAGCGGTTGACAGAAGTTTATGAAAACAAGGGAACGAGATGTAATAAATTTGCAGAGGAAAGAGCCCGCTTACGGGATATTAAAACGCTTATCTCGCGAGCCGAGTTGTTTTACGATTGCGCAGCGAGGAACTTTCATCGGGGGTCGGGAAATTAATTAGCACCTGGCTAAGTTTCGCGTCGTGTAAATCCTTTGAAACTGCACGGTTGCCTCGTAGACCCTTCAGATCAGGGCAATCAGAAAATAGCCCCAGAACATTTACCACCTATCATAAACAGCGACCCGGTCAACTTTTATTAGCGTCCCCAACCGTTAGATTTTTAAAAATGATTTTTAAAACCATGCGACTGAAAGCAAATAATAATCTCTCACTCTTCCCGTTTTCCTACTTTTCCTATCCCACCTTTGCCAAAAAATCACGACTTCCTGACCCTATCAAATCACAAGTTTCCCTTACATTACCACAGAAAAAATTCATTTTCCACCAACAATAAATAGTTTCAACATCGAAAACACATGGATCTTAGTAAAGCATATAACACGTAGTAAGGTGTCTACTTATTGCATATATCAGGAACATTTTTAACACGTTGACTGCCACATGGATGCAACTGAAAATTGCATTTGGTAATTTTGTCATTTTTATAACAAATCTAACCCAATATTTTCATAGTACTTTGTTATATTTATTTTCCATAATTCCAGGTACCTAATACGAGTATTGCCAGTTACAATAGTGAACAAATTTTGAATAATATAATTATTAAGTCTGTAGAGAAATTTGAGTATCACCCATATGTGGGTGACACGGCACTCAAAGTGTTAAATTGAATTCCAACCATTAATTTGTTTCGGAGTTCGCTGAGGCACTTGAGATCGAGACGCTACTTTAATCTCAAGCTAAATCATATACATGCATGGAAGAAAGTTTCGCGATGCAAGTATACGGAACGGAAACACCTCTGTTGAACGCAATCGGTAGATCGCGTAGCGAACAAACAAAAATATCGACAAAATTAATATTTATATTTCCGATGGTTTTGCCTCGGGGACACGAGACAAACATCGCACACGATTTATACGATCCTACGTACGAATCCCATTCGCGATGTTGACGTCTATCTCGATGGAACCGGGCTAACAATATTTGACCAACGTTCCTCCTCCGCAAATCCCACGAAATAAATCAAGGATTCCAGATGAAATAAGTTGAACGTGGCCGGAGGCGAGGTAAACCGAACCTGCCACGGAACTTGTACGTCAGCTAATGCTATTGTAAGAGGTAAACTTTGTTCGCTTCACCCTGCACCCTATAGCATAACTCTCGTACCATCCGCTTGCACGACGGGACATGGCTTCTTGCGTCTACGATCCGCTGCTTGCCACTCGAAATTGGACTACTTCATGGTATCGTGTCGCGTTCCGTGAAACCCGACTCCGTACAACATGTTGTACCGCGTTCAGTGATTCGTTGTTCCGCGCAGGCGGCGATACAACGCGCGGCAACTTGATGCATGGGGCTACGACGAGTGCGAATGCGACGTACGGATATAACTCGTGATCACGATGTAACGCGAGACGATACGTTGTAATCGGGGGAACAGGGATGTAATGAGTGGAGATACAACGCGTGGGAGACTCCTGGGATATTCTGGGGAATCGAGGTTTAGAGGATGGCAATATGACGACAGGAATCTACACTGTAAAAAGTTATGGTGTCTGAGATATGTGTGGCGACAGAACATGTGCAATTCTAGCGTGAAAAGATGTAATACGTAATGTTGCAACGAGTATAAATCTGACGCGTAGAAATTTAATCTCTTTGGATGTTTGGGGTGTACGAAACTGGAGCGCGGTGATATAACGCGTGCAAATTTGGCGCGTGAAGATACGTGTATACATTGTACGCGAAGAGATGTAGCGCGTGGTGATACAACACATGGGAATCTGACGCGTAGAGATCTAACATATGGCGGTACAACGCGTGGAAATTTAGCGCTTAGAGATCTAACATTCGGCGATGTAATGAGTGGGGGTCCAATGCGTACAAATTCGTCTCGTGGCGATCTAACTAATGGCGATGTAACACGTAAAGCCCTAACACATGCGAATTCAACGCGTACAAACTCGACGCATAAAAATCCAAATAATTATCGCTTTTAATATCCCCATTCGATTATTAACCACTTCAACAAATATAATTAATTCATGAATTGGTATCAATGTACAAATTTGACGCGTATAAGTTTAACACGTGCAAGTTTAACGCGTGACGATACGATACGTGCATATGTAACGTGTGAAGATGCATCACGCGACGAAACAACGGGCAAAGATGCATCGCGCACAATAAAACGCGTCGAAATTCCGAATGAAAGATTGAATTATTGATGGGCGTTCTCTGTCCGTTTGCTTCAGGCACAACGACCTCCCGTGGAATATACGCAAGTTCCTGAAGAATCAGCTGAGGGAATTCAGGTTTGATGACCTCAGGGACACCCATCCTTGGTCACGGAGCGCCTGGAGCCACACGGATCTCAGAAGATTGAAAGAGGGCATGGTTGCAGCTCAGGTGAGTTCTGTAATAACTGCAATAACACCCGACTCCGACGAAACGCATTAATCTCAAAGAACACCGTAGATCCATCTTGCAAGATCGCGGGACGCAAGATACATTTCGCAAGGTGTAGTTAATGTCGAATTATACGCATGTTACGTTTTTGTTATAAAATGTTTTTATAACAATTCAATTTTCGTATACAAATAAAATTTTAATAATATCGCCAATAAAAGTAGATACAAAACTAATAAAACGAAAAGGGTTATTATCTTACCGGACACAGTTTAAACCGGAAAATCTCGAATGAATCGCGAGAATCCGGCTTAGGTGAATCCTGAATAGAGGATGGTCGAGCACGCGATTTCCTGTCGATGAAAATGCAAGTCGGCCGAACAAGAAGAAATCGCGTGTCGTCCTCGGTCGTTTCGAAGCAACCGTAATCCGAACGTAAAAATTGCTTTCTTCGGTATTTAAAGTTCGCGCAATTACACGAAGGAAACGCGATCGCAAACGCGAGGATCGCGTGCCACCTTGGACTCTTTGTCTAATGGCGTTTCAATTATTATACCCCTCGACGTCACGGTGGTTTCCCGTGGTCTCGATTAATTAAGAACGACGCAAAGAAACGGGAGAAGTCTTCTCGTCTTTCTTTCTTTTTGCTCGTCGTCTCGTTGCTGTTATGATTAATTCGACGAGGCACGCGAACGCGATTCGATTCAATTAACCAACAGAAGAGCCAATCAACCCTCGAACGGCGCCACGCGATCGCTGACAACCACCCTAATTGACACTTGGCTATCTTCGTGTTTCTCTCCACCTTGCGAGCATCATATTTTTTCCGTTAAAAATACCATCCTGATAGTTCGTCTCGCATACCCCTTTCAACACCCTCGATTCGATATTTTTTTCGATGTCCTTTGTTTTCGTTGGTCCAACACGCCTATGTAAATATTGAATCTACCCCAAAGTTCTGTCCGATAATTTCGTTTCAAGTTTGAACATGTATGCACATGCTTTTTCGGGACGTATATGGCTGTATATAGCAACGTTTAACAATAATAATATTTAAAAGTTTTTTAAATTAAATTTAAATATTTAAAAGTTTTTTAAATATTATTTAAACAAGTGAGATTTTCTCTCAATTTTCCTTACACCTGGTTTTGTCATGCAAAAACAGACAATTAAAAAAAAATTATGTTCCTACATCTTCTAATTTCCAAGATTACCAAAAAACATATTTTCAACCCCAAACTGGGCCCATCATCATTTTCTTCCACTTCGTATGCAGACAAAGCTTTCCGTTAGACGTAATATACATTATACGAAATATGTATTATGGAATATGTATTACTAAATAATATAGCACGAAAATGATATCGTAGAATAACGAAGACCTAATATTGTAAACGGTATTGTGCGAAATAATACGGTAAGAAACTTTGCGTTCCGGGAAGCACGAACGAATGGCGTATTTCACGGTTAATGAAGTCGCTTTTGTATTTCGTAATTAAAACTTTTTTCCGGTTGCACAGAGAGTGTATAGGGAATGGTCGATTAATTGCGTGCGAAAGTTAACGAAGAAAACGAAGGAGTGGAAACCGATTGCCGCGCCCGTGAAGATGCAGCACCGTCCGAAACGAGCGTTAATTTCTCGCTATTTCGCCGTCGAAAATATCCCGCTAGACGGTCGTTCACCCCGATATCCTCCCGATTAATCTCGGACTTCCGTTTCCGCGCAACTTCCGCAACGGGGGAAAAAGTTGCGCGGAACTCTCGATGTTTCCGATCGACCGCCATTCACCGGCGGCAAGAAAGAACGCTTCGCGGCCAGAGCCGATGAAAGGCTTGCACCAAAAAGTTCACCTACAACCGGGACGAACGTGCCCTCGTGAACCAAAAGACCAGCCACTACATTTCCCGTTCGGCAATCGAATAAATCCTTTCTTCCGTGCCTTTACCGCGACTACTCGAAAAATCACGGTCGGGACTTTTCCTACCCTACGAACGTGTCGGAAAGATGGCGACGACAAGAGGTCGGTGACCGACGGAGTCGAATGATTTCATTTTGTTAGGTCTAATAGCAGACTATAAAGTCCGAGTATTTTGCGAGTTCGACTACGATCGAGAACATATTTGGATTTCTTAGGAACAATATATCGAGCAAGGAGATAGAGATTTTCGATTTGGAATCTGGAAATGCGGGAATATAGATGTTTGATGATCAAACAATTTGGGACTGTAGAGGGTTGAGGATGTAACCCTTGCATTACGATTTATTGAGTAAATACGTCAAATAAAACGAACTGTTAGGTGATTCAATATTAAACCTTCGCACTCGAATGCATTTATATTATTGGGAAATAACTAATGTAAAATTTTCTGGTTGAAAGATTTGACGAATTTTTTGAAATTATTATTCCTTTAATATTTATCACGAATATTATTTGTTTCACTGTATTCATGCACGAACTGTATAATACTATAAATTTAGATAGAAGTTGTTTATTAAAAATTGTTGCATTAAATCGAATGATAAATGTATAATTTTATAACAGTTGTAAAGATTGATGAATTTTTTTGAAATTATTTTTGTTATTTTAAATTACCAATATTATTTGTTTCACTGTATTCATACATCACCTGTATAATACTATAAATTTATTTCGATGTTATTTATTTTCAATTGTTGCATCAAATCATATAATAGTGCCATTACTAAAATAGAGTCGCGTTAAAGCAGTGGATATACCTCGAAAGTAGACGTCGTTACAATTTACCCAGAAGTCTCTCGATCGTAACAACTTCGTAAAATGAGCAACCAACTGATCGAGTAAATCTAGCGACAAACGATTCCTTAGCCCCGACAGCAACTATCCAAAGTAAGTCGAACTTTAATCCAACAATTTCACGCTAAAACTCGAGCAAACTCATTATCGGGATTAACATCCAACGCGATCACGATTAATCTTACCTCGGTGATTCTTGAACATACACAGAGATAGGCTAGTTACATCAGGACCAGACAGATATTGATTCTCTTCTTCGAACATTACGCCCTGACTGACACAATTTCGGCGATACACGATACGTAATTCCGTTTCTTCCTTCCACTCGAGATATTTCGCGAGAGGAACACTTTTCAACGCGACCACTCGCGTTCGCAACGGCATCGTCCTGAAAGAGACTCCAACCCGTGAAAGAATTTCGCGCGTGCCTTAAAAAAAACCTTAATTTTCGCTTCATAAATCGTATGAAAAACGTTTTCCGCGACAACGTTTCATGCGCGCTGACATCGTTTCGCGACTCGGTATAATCGCATTCAGAGAAACAAGGTCGAAAGATGGTAAGCAATATCGCGCGAATAAACGCGCATTATAATTCTCGTTAGTGTCGGTGTTGAAAGCTGGGTCCAGGTCCTCCGACCGTACGAGCTTTCTTGGGCAAATGTGTCTCGTCCCGTTGCGTCACGCGTACCTTACAATGAAACTTGCAACCTGTGAAATTGCTTTCCGAGGCGAAATTCGTGGTTATCGCGCGACGATGCAGCGATCGTGAAGTACCGTGCACGCCGTCAGCTTGTCCCGATTAACAGGAAATACGGGCTCATTACAGTTACAAATCTTCGAAACGGCTGAACAACATCGAACCAGTTTGTTTAAGCGACGTGTTTAACTTTGCTCGTGATCCGATGCATCTATTGTTGTTTAGATACATTCTACGGGCTGCTGGTTCAAACTTTTTATAAATTAGTTGCTGTGTGATGAGATGCTAAAGAAGTTGTCATATCAGATGGACTGTGAGGTAGTAATAATAATAATTGGGAAATTGCAACGATGTTACACACATGATAGGCTCTAGTAAAAAGCAACACTGTTAGGAGTATCAATTTGGACGACGGAAAACAGACACTATTATGGCATTCTTTCCTAAATCATTCAATCATTCTCCACATCAAGATTCTCTCCAAATCATTCAGTCATCCAGACTGTCTTCAAATCGTTCAGTTATCAAGACTGTGTCCACATCATTCAGTTATCAAGACTGTCTCCAGATCATTCAGCCATCCAGATTGTCTTAAATTCATTCAGTCATCAAGACTGTCTTCAAATCGTTCAGTTATCAAGACTGTGTCCACATCATTCAGTTATCAAGACTGTCTCCAGATCATTCAGCCATCCAGATTGTCTTTAATCCATTCATATTTAATTCATTAAAGTCGTCCAGTTCCATCCTATGATGTCAAAGTCCATAAATTCAATTTAAATTCGCCTTCTCATTTCATTTACTATTTGTGTTTGCATAAATAAATTTGAATAAATACATTTATATTTTATTCGTTAAGAATAAATACAAAGAATATTAGAATGAATAATATTAGATATTAATTTTAGAATAAATATAAAGAGCAACAATAGGTTGGTAGTAGTTTAGAACTTCGGAAATTCGTGTGAAATCGAACAACGTAGAATTTCACATGGACGATAAGTAAAGAAAAAGATAGGTGAATTTCGAGGCAACGATTATCCGAAAAATCGAGTCGCGAGAGACTACGGGAGCGAGGATGTCGAAACGAAGTTGAGATCCCCCATCCAGCAAATTTCTATCGATCGAAATTGAACGTCCCTACGAACGAGCATCAAATACGATCACCTCGAGAGTGAAACAGAGAGAAAGAGAGAGAGAGAGAGGTGGCGCGGCAGCTTGTCATCTCTATTCCCCACACGATCCGCGGAAGCCGGCGGTAGTTTCGTTTTATCTAAAGGGGGTTTAACTTTAAGACGTCAGAAATGGAATTCCATCGGATGGAGTAACATCTGTGCGCTCTCTCCGGGCGACGAGTACAAGTGAATATACCGACGGAATCCACGGGGATCGTGTCCCGAAGAAAATTCAACCCCGGTACCATGGAAAGTGGCAGGGGCCCGAGTTTCCGCACTTTGGTAAAACGTTCCTTTCGTCGTTTATTAAAAGCCTGAACGCGATTACGGCCTAACAGACGTCGATAAATGGGGATTATGGCAGACGAGTTCGAGAAGCCAGTATCATCCGCGAGCGAGGATTATAAAACTTCGTATAGGTATTCGGAAATGATGACACGCTATTTATGAAACTCTCAAAATTTGTTGGCTTTGTTTCTTGGTGGTGTAGACAGAGTATCCTCGTTATATCACCATTCTTTATTCAGGTAGTTCAATTTTGGAAAATGTTTTAAACAAAGTTTTATCAATATCTATTACGTTACACGTTCACATATTCTTAATATATCAAATATATTATCTTATTATGAGCCTTGAGTCACATCAGCCTTTATCGTAGAACCTTGGACCTTGAGTCACATCAGCCTAAATGTTGAAGAGAGCTTGTCCCGCACGAGAAGGCCAGCAAACTACTACCCTCTCGCGTGCGATAATGTCAAGGTGTTACCGTGCCAAGGGTAAAATTCAAATAAGGTTCTTACGGGGTTACATACGCGCTAACACAACAGCCACGAACGGTCCAATTTAATTAATACCATAATTAAGGGGGAATACTAATTATGCGAAATGCCTGCAACCACCGTCACCATGAATTACCGGAGAAATCTACGGTCACGTTTTTGGGAAACAAGAAACGCGCACGATCTCGGAACAATTACGCGCCCCCGTGGACAAATGATTGAAATTTATCAGCGGACATGAACTTCATCGATCAGTTTCGTATTTATTTGCGTCCTCCCGTGCTGCCGGAGTTCTCCAGGTATTCCATCGACGTTTAAACAAACTTCCATGGTGGATGTTTCCTCCTTCGAAATTTACCGTGCATAAATTTGAATTAGCAGTTTAATCGAAGTTTCGGGGAACTTCATCCACTTTGTTGTAAACATCCACGTTCACGGAGTCATCGAACGCGGTATACGAGTATATTCTTTAAGTAATAATTTTCATTGTAGGAACGAAGTTGACAATTTTATCGGTATTGTTGAAAAGTATATGGTTTCGTTAAGTTTCATATACTGTCACGTTTTGTTAATCCCTTCACCCATTGACCACCAAAATTACATTTTTTTGTGAATTTTTCTGACGGATTTTTATCCTAAGGAAGGTAAAAATGGCAATGTACTTGTCTTTGAAAAATTTGGATGGTTTCACCAAGTAAAATACAGATACTAAAATCCATTTAGATCGGGGAAACATATTATTGAATATACAGTTTCACCGTGAAACCGATGGCAGCGAAAGGTTTAGCCTAAAATTTCCTGGGTAATCGTTCACGTCAGAAGCATTGATTTCGACGTTAATTCAACTAAAGAATGTTAAAATGTTAGACACATTTTGCATACGCCGATCCTTGATTATGCAGATTATAATCAGAATTGAGCGGAAATTTTCATGGCAAAATTTCACGAGCGTAACACGATATCGTGAGAGAAGGGGTTAATTTTAATACACATGATCGAAACCCTTCCGAACTGTTGACGGTTCGGGCCGATAAACACACTGCGAACTTCCGAATATCGAAATTTATCAGTTTATAAAAGTCCCATTTAAATATCGGTGAAATGCTTGGGAAAACTCTCAACGGCGAGTATAAACTCCGGCTCATAAATATTGTAATTTTATCGTCGCAACATTGTTGACGTAATAATTCCCTGTTTGCATTAACCAAACAACTCGATATGTACGAATAAACAATATATGCAACTGAAACGTAAACGTGAACAAAATCGAAGAGAGAGAGAGAGAGAGAGAGAGAGAGAGAGAGAAAGAGAGACATCGAGAGACTCGATCGAACAGAAAGCATCAAACTTATTATTGAACGTCGAGCGTTTATTTAAAACGCGAACAAACGCGAGACATTCGTCTAATTTTATGGGTCGTTTCTCAACGTCAGCTTGTCCCTCGTGGTATTCAGTTTGCTCGCAGAGACGAAAGGGCTGACTAGCCCCGCTGTTGTGTCCACCGAGACGAACGCCGTGTGTATGCATGTATGCATAATATACAAACAGCGAGTGTATACAGGATCCGGGTAAACTGGTCCCGGACTCGATCCATCACTGTCCTGGTTAATTCAAACGGAGAGAAGACATCCGTCGCGAAAAGGTTACCGAGCATTGATCTCGTGCCAACCATCTCGGTAGATTTAAAAGATCCGATCCGCCCTTTCACGACATCGTACACTTCCCTACCGAACAATTTATAGTTTATTCACCCGATACAGATCGCGGGGACAAAAAGTAACCACCCCGAGCTACCGAGTTTACTCTCCTCTCGAGAGAAATTGATAAAATTCTATGTTAATTCGCACCGATTTTTAATATTACCGTATATTAATTATATGTTATTATTAATTTATATATATATATATAATATTGATATAGATTAATTATATATTTTCATTAATTTGTATATTTAATA
Organism: Coelioxys conoideus; assembly: GCA_947623535.1. Lineage (NCBI taxonomy): Eukaryota > Metazoa > Arthropoda > Insecta > Hymenoptera > Megachilidae > Coelioxys > Coelioxys conoideus. The sequence goes on from OX392459.1 coordinate 14,240,995, forward strand.
TTAATATGTATGAATCATATATTTTTATTAATTTATGTATTCAATATTAACATGTATTAATTATATATTTTTTCTAATTTATATGTGTAATATTAATCATATATTCACCGACGTAGATGTCCGTCTGTCTACTTCGGAACAATTGAGTTACAAGTTGAACTTTGAGAAGCCTTCACGAGAGAACCCGTCAAAATGACGGATCTTACATTTCTCATTTAGAATTATGAAACTTATTGAGAAACTTTTGTCAAACTCAATCTTCATCGTGATAAAGAATCATTGTATAAGCCGCTTACGTATTATTCTTTATTTATTTTTACATATTAGTGACAATTTAGCCCCGCTAGTAATAGGATTACTTTGAAAATACATTTTCGTGATGATTTTTGATCGAAATCCGCACGGGGTTGTACGCGGTCGAGCAGAACGGTTGCGTACACTAATGCATCGAAAATCTAGAGCAACGTGCATGCATTTTCGATGGTGGTAGCCGAGGGGAAGCTACATGCATCTATCCCTCCCCGAGCAATCGTGCTTCCCAGCGACTACATTCCAAAAGTGAATTCCAAGCGGTTCGAAATAACTCGAGTGTGTACCATTCGGAACTCTCGATCTTTGGGGAATCGTGTATCTTTCGCGATAAAAGCATACGACGAAGAGAATACGCTTGTCGGACGACAAGTTTATGAATAGGTTATGAATATGGCTTATTGATCGATAATTTTGTAGTTTTTTTAACCCCTTGCGCTATAATCACGCGCTACACTCGTGGCACACTCGCAATTCAAATATGGTAAACTATGTTCATACTTTTAACACTCTGACTGCCACATATGGGTGACTCTGAAATTTCTACACACATTTAACAGCTATATTATACAAAATTTGTTCACTTTTCGAACTGCGAATACTCGCATTAGGTAGTTGAAACTATAAAAAATAAATGCAACAAAGTATTATTAAAATATCTAGTAAGATTGGTTAAAAATAAAAATATTACCTAATGCAATGTTTAATTCCTTTCGTGTGACAATAATTGTAATTTTCACAGTCGAGAATCATTAAATATTCGCATTTTGTATATTCACCTTAATGTTGTACAAATTGATAGTTCGTTGATACACTTGCCGAATAAATCATAGCACAGCTCAATATATATATTTAATACTTGCTCTGTATTCTTCAAATGCTCATCTCTGATTGCCTCTGACCGCACAAATCTTATTTCATTCCCAAAAAAACACTCTTCGTTCGCACCTCAATGTCTCAAGCTGTGTCGCTCGAGTCAAAAACACTCTTCTCGATCATCGGATTTCTATGAACACATTCCTCAATCTCTCGCAAACCCTAAAATTCGATCGCGAAAAACATTGAAAATCGACGGAACGTATTTTGAAAGACGACGATTTATTCCAGAGAGAAACGATTACTCGAGCAAACAATTTTTCCGGGTCTCGCGAAATGTCGGGCGATGTTTGAGTTTCGCTCGGCGGAGGTTACTCATAGTTGATAAGTAAATAGCTAACCTAGACTCTTTAAACGTTACCGCGAAGATTAGTAGGGGTTTGCGAAGGTAGAAAGCTTATTTCAGGCCGAGAATGAAACGTAACAGTTTCGTTATACAAGGTTAAAATTCTAACGAGTGCAACGCGATTACGCTCACGGCCCGGTGAATACCTCTCTGCGAACGTCTGACCTGAAACTCGACCCTGACTGTTGCTCGATTTTCCGCGAAACACCGACGGCAAAAGGAAGGAGAGACACGGCAAGAAAACGAGACCGAAAGGAAAAAGAAAGCTTTTATCGTAGAGTAGAGAGAGAAGTTTTTTTTTTTTATTAAACGTCTGACCTAAAATTCCGTCCGTGTTGAATTTTAAACAAGACCAGCGACATTTAAATGAACCTTCCGGTGAACGGTTTGTATGTAAATTCGTGCGTTGAATCGTCGCGCGGAAACTATCAAAAGCGATGTAAATAATATGAGAACGCGCGTATTAAAAACGATGCACGTGTCTCGCTGTCCTCCTTCGTCACCGGAAGATCGAGCTCGGCCTTAAATTAAGAGTAAACTCTCGACCCGGGTCTGTAATTGCCTGTCGTAATAACCGTGACGAAACAGAGAAACGATCGGGTTAACGGTGAATAAAAACTTCGCCGGATGAGGTCGTTCGCGCTGAAAGTTTTCACCGATTAAATTATTGCCGTGTCGCAATTAGCAGCGGGCAAAAACCAAGCCATTCAACCGCTTTTAATCGCCGGGAACGGAGAGGCAAATCGCGGTCGTAAAGATTCGGTCGGGAAATCTGATGCAGTTCGCGATGGCGTAACGAAGAGACGGGTTTTAATGGCACGGAACAAGGGAAATAAAATAAAAGCGCGGAATCACGGTGATTTACGACGACACGATGACATTGTCGCGCACCTGGAATCCATTTTATTCGAACCGATGTTTGTACGGGGACCGAGATCGTTAATACGTTGAGTGCTATCGGGCTGAATATAATCGTATACCCCGGAATCGCGCTCGCGATATGATCAAATAACTGAAAACAACTTCGAAGTAATATCATCGCTATATTAATTTGATAAGGTACCGGGAGGAAAGTTTAAATTGCAAAACGAAACGATCGTATTCCGAGTGATAATCATCGTCGAGCTGCATGGCGTGTACTTTCATCTTCGCGGAGCCGTTTAAAATGTTAATATCGCACGGGAGATGTCGGAGAACGGCGAGTTTCGAAAAGTATCCGAGAATTATTAGAGACATTCGAGTTTAAGTCATATCCTACAGAATATCCCGTTCGGTATTCGCAAACTGTGTCAGGAATACGTGGACGCATTGATACCGAAATACGTACGAAAATGAGACTCCCGGAGCTTCCGCGGGTCGGTTTATTAAAATCAATCCTATTTGAGGATTTCGGTGAACCGTGTCCGTAAGGAAAATATTCGACGGACTCCATATTAAATCCAAATTTAAAAATGTTGGCGAAATGTGGAACGTGGAACGTCGCCAGGCTCCGGCAATATTTTTGGAGAAATAATTTTATAACACTTAATGTAAATTCATTAAATAATTGAACATGCACGAACGTAATCATAAAACAAGAAAGAAACTACAACACGTTTAATACAAAAAAATTGGGTACTTTCTGTTTATGAATTAATTAAAAAAAATTGTCCGTAAATTCATAAAATAATTTAACATTCGCGAGCGTACTCATAAAACAAGAAAAAAAAACAACAACACATTTATAATGATACAGAAAAATCGGATATTTTTCATTTGTGTGATATTTATTGAAGCAATCACGGTAGTTCTAGTTTGACATTTTCGGATTCGACATTTTATATTACAAAATTTTGTTGTCGTTCTTTTGACAAAATGTCTGTCATGTTATATTAAGCTAATTAATGGTTGTATATATTAAGTAGGGCTGTAGTATTTATTTATTTTTCTTCCTTATTTTCAATTTTAAACTAATTATGTATTTAATGTCGGTAATTCCAGCGTTAATCGGGTTCTATGTTCAGATCTTCTCTTCTAGTCTGGTTACATGTTCAGATGGATAAAAAGAATGCAACCCGTGTATAAATAAATAATGTAGCACGACGTCACGTTATAGTTTCATTCTCTAGGTATCATCGAATCAATAACCTATCCCGAGGTAGAAACTTCGAAAGCCATCCGATATGCACACTATCGTAGACTATCGGCCAGGATCGCGCTATCATAAAGAATCGAAGGGTCTTATTTCCGGGTCTCACGAGGCCACCATGATAATCATATCGAACGACGTGCTTCCCGTTTCACGCTCAACAACGATAAAAGGACGTTTTAGAAGGATTCTTATGCTAGCTCACGTTCAGCCCCGCTCGTGGCCCTTTATCAAGCCGAATGAAGTATCGCGCGGCTCCTGTTTAATCCTGGGATCTGATACATCGGTTTAATTTACTCCAAGTAACCGAATATATTCTTATCCCGATGCACGTTGCCACGAGTGGGAATAAACTACCGCATTATTTACGAGCGCCGATATCCTGCGCATTTAAAATTCAAACCCGTCCCGAGTTCCCCGCCCGTAATGCAGCGTTTAATTATTTCCAAAGTATTATCCGATCGCGAATTGAAACGGGAAAATAAACGTTTACGCCACTCTATTACAATGTACAACATCGCGATACGCGTTCCAAACACTATTCCGTGCTCGCATCCTCAATAATTCGTAGTTCGATTAACGATCGGTTCAGGAATTTGCATGATCGCGATTCGGTTCGTAACTTCGAACGTGGACACGCGAGACGACAAAAGTACGCTTCGTGGCGAGTCTAATCCTCTCGTGATACGATTTATAAGGAGTGATTTTTATTTCCCAAGTTACGGTGTTCGAATATTCCTTCTACGACACGGCGCTTTAATACTTTGACTGCCACTTCAAAGTGAAAACTTCATTTCAATGCACACTCATAAAGAACAGCATTGTCCGTCACACATTGCACTGTATCATTGACACGTAATTTACTAGGAACAACATCTAGGAACTCCACCGTGAATTTAACAGCGCCTAAGAGGTTAATTAGACCATAAGTGCATCCCACTCTGTATTTATCTCACTTTCGAGCGAAACTAAGGAACTTTCGTGTCTGTTGCAGTTCTGGTCAGCTTACGTGCCCTGCTCGTCTCAGCATCTCGACTCGGTCCAGCTGGCTTTGGAGCAAATCGACCTGATTCGTCGTCTGGTCAACAAGCATCCCGAAAGCATGGTTCTGGTGACTACGGCGGAAGGTGGGCCATTTCCGTTGCAATTCTATTCGAACCCTTTGTCACCCACGGAATCCCGCTACCGAAACCCGTTGTATCGACAGAGAATGACAATTTACGCAAGAACCGAGAGAGACCGAATCGACTGACGTTCGCCGAACGAAAGCTACGGGGTCAAAGGTTGAAATGAGCGACGCATAAGGTTAAACATTACGCGCGACTCGTCGCGATCAATTTTCAATCGCGTTAGAAACTCTCTCGGCAACGGGCCAAAGCGATTCGATTTCAGCCTCGAGCGAACGAGCCTCGTTCGTCAAAGAATTTTCATCAACGGTTGACCTATTTTTTTTCTTTTTTCTTTCTTCTCCCGTTCGACTCCCGCGCGAAAAAGATACGGATCGGTTGGCGAACGATTAACGCCGGATCGAGCACGATCGAACGAACGTACAACCGATACAATGACGACATGGTAAACAAATTTTGTGCGCCAACTAACCAAACAGTCATTACACCACGGTCCGGACAATTAGATAAACGGTTGAAAGCTCGCATTAAATTATCGGGTTAAGTAAACTGATCGGATGCCGAAACATTCTGTTGTTCCAGTTAATCGTGTCACTCTTTAATAGATCCGCCAAACTGGACGCGAAGTTAAACCAGAAATTGTTAATGGCTAACCGGTAATTAAGTGCCCTTTGTACAAAGCGCGTTTCTGTGTCCGGCCTCGCAGACGCGCGTCTCGATTTCGCGAGATATTCTGTTAGTCTTTAGAATTTCGCGAAACTATTTTGCAACGAAATGGCAGCGACAAAGAGCGGCATAGTACTCCTTTATTTGTATTGCATATTACATCAGCCACATACGACCAATTGTTAAACCTTTGTACACTCGTGTGTCTTGGCTCGACGTCGCGTTTCTCTTGGATCGTATAACTAATTCAGATAAATAAATTGGTCAAACACACTTTCATATTTTACTACTTGCGATACATTCGAAATATATTTGTTACATATTCTGCATTATCGCAATACATTTTATTGAAAACCCATTTATTGGCCCGTTTTGTAACTTGTCCTGTAAACTTCGTTTATATTTTTAATATTGAATTTTCAATTTCAGTCTAATTATAATTTTCACAATCAAGGATCTCTAAATGCGAAACAATCTTGAAACGCGAACTCTCTTTAGTTACCTTAATGCTGTAGCAATTAATAGTTCGTTCGTTAAGAAATTGTAGTACAAGAGTTAATTAACCCTTTGTCGTACTTGGTCGAGTCTGACACGTGACGCACTCACAGTTTAAATATAATAAATGTTACTATAATTTTGAATACGTTATAAAGTTCATATCCAATTATAATCTACATGATCAAGAATCATTGATCATAAAATACCCACAATATTTTAATTTATTTTATACATTTAAAAGAAATGAAGGAGTGTAAAGAGTTAAAACGGAGTATTATATTACCACGCAGCATATTGCCATTTTTTAACCAACCCAATATATTTTCAGCTCCACAAATTGTCTTTCCCTGTTTATGACAACGTGACGAAAATTATAGCCCCGTGTATGATAATACAACGAAAACGCGCTGCAATAACTCGAGGGAAGAAACGATAAATCATATTTTATATTCGACAAACAGTTTACCCTCCGAAGCCGTATCGTTCGCCGATGGTTTAATCATCGATCGAACTTGTTCGTATCGGTCGAACTTCTACAACGAGAGTTGCAGGAATCAGTTAACAGGCACATGGTAGCTTTTTTCGAACTCGAAAAAAATGCTTGTAAATTTGGAACAATCGTGTTGTTGGTGCGTTCGAGTGTGGTATATGGAAACCATGTATCGCATGTCTATTTACATATGCATGTGCATGCCGACATGCGGTAGCCGGGATTTGGCTTATCGAAAGCGTGGTATGGCTTGACATTTTTCCATTTCGGTTGGAATTTACAACCAGACTCGTCTTCCTAGTTATCTGACATTTTCTCATCGGATTCGTGTTACATTCGCGTTCGTGAGCCATCAAAGGGAAGGAAATTATTATTACGGACGATAGTCTTATACGTTTCGTGATCGTTGTTCGGTTCTTCGAGGTGAATGAACCGTGACGAACGCGATTTATACGGAAAAAGAGCGATTTCATGATTTGGTATCGATCGAATGAAATACAGTTCGATAGGGTAATATTTCGCTAACTTAAATGTATTGATTTATATTCCATTGTACACTCATTCATTTGTCAACTTCATTTTTAACTTCAGAGTAACTGTGCATTATACGTCGATAGTTTCATTGTTAACCTATATCCTAAATCCACATCTCGTTCGGTGTTCAGTAATCAGTAATCATGGGATACGTTCGTTGCCAAATGACACGAATTCAACGTCAACGAATTAACCCGCGGGGAAATATTTGATGCAGCGGTTAGCTCGGTCGATAAGGCACGAGGTGAATAAACGTTCGGTTCATAGCGTTCGCGACAGACGATACATAGTCAGCGAGTTCCCGGAAAATGAAAGCTCGAAGGATGCGGAGTATCTCGAAGACGCCCCGACAGCACGAGCTTCGCACGCGAAGAATATGAAATCGAGCTTGGAGGTCGACGAACGTCGGGAATTACCATTCGCTATTTGTTCCGAGAATGGGCCGTCCGACGTTATACACCGGCTGAATTTCTGGCCAGGTGCCAATGTCAGGGTGAGGCCGGTTGGCATAGAGCGGAAAAAGAATTTTCACGAGTTTTCCGCTTTAAGGGAGTCCAACGTATCGAAATCTTCCTCGTGCTCGACTTGTTCGGGTTTAATTAATTCCTGGTCCCGTCCTGGACGATCAAGTAGTTGCCGAGTTGTCTTCGTGGATAATAAATGGCACCCCGGTAGCACCGGTTCGTTCGTTCTTTCTTTCTTAGAACGTGCCCGGAAAACAACCCGTCCGTCCTTTTTCCACCTCGAGTTCTTCGAGATTTACGCGCGACCGATATGAAACGAACGAGGTCGCCGAACGTACCGAACTTACCGTCCTGTGTTTGCTTCCGGTTGGCCATTCAACGTCGCGGGCTTCCTTGGACGAACGCCAGACGTCGAACGTCTCTGATCCGTCTTTCTATGACGCAGGAAAATCGCACCGACCACTCGTCGATTATTATCGTCGTCGCCGTGAACGTTCCTAGGGAGAAGTCTCGCTCTCGAACGAAATTAGACATCGTCTTTCGCAACGTAACCACTTCCGGTCTGCGAACACCTAACGAGGGAACGTATCCAACCCGGATTTGTATGAAACTTACCTGAGATATAGTTTTCAAAAAAATATTTGATACGTGTTTTTCCTTGTCGGCAATCGTGCAGTTTAAATTGTGTTTTGAAATTAAATTTTTCTTTTTAAATTGTGTGTTTTTGAATGACGAATCTAGGATGTGAAGGAAATTTTTGGAAAATATTTATTTAAATATTATTTGTTAACACAATTTCTCTTGTTAGACATTCATTTATCTTCAAGTACTTTTGTATACGTGAACTATACTGTGATTTAAAAATTCTTATCACATATGCATATAATTTCTTGTCACATCATGGTGTGAAAAGTAGTCAGTCCTGTTCGTACCAAGTATATCGTTAACTTTTATATGTTTTCAAAATTTCAACCTCATTTATTTCAACTTTAATTTCATTATATAAAGTTGTTTAAAAAAAGAGTTTAAAAAAAGAGTTATTCAAAATAAAAATCATTTATTTCAAGTTTATTTCAACTTTACATTTAAATTCAACATTCAAAAACACAGAATTTAAAGAAAACAATTATATATACATATTGTATTTATATTTTAATCTTTTTATTTCATGTCAAAAGATCCAATATAAGATTTAATTTAACTAGACTTTGACAAAGTCTTCATTCTACGTTTTTGTCCAGTTACTTCCCTTTATCTCGCAATCCCGAATTCGAAAATTTGGGATTACAGAGATTATAGAAAAAAATCGCCGGTAAAAATTCACGATTTAGAGCTCTTCCGTCTATCAAATCTTCGCTGGGTGATTTTTCCGAGCGACTTTAGAATTCGTTAAAAGGGCAACGAAAAAGGCAGTGCCGCAACAATACTTCGTGTTCGTCGGAACACGAGCACCCTGGCAAATCCAGCGGCGTTTCTCTCCGTGGCTTTAATTTCTCGTACCGGTCGCCGATTACGCTGCATTAAACCCGAAATGGAAGAACAACCGAAAAAGAAACCGTGCGCCGTCGATCGTGCACGATTTACTGCGATCCTTGATTTATATCCACCTTCGTGCTCGCCCGCAATTGCACACCTCTTAACATCCGTGTATTCGAGATACGTGTGCCGTCGATTACGTACGGAATTTCGAGGGTATCGTTCCGATCCACGCCCGCCACGTTACCGTTTCCAAACGTTTTTCCATTTCTCTCGAAATTTCTCATCTATCCTGTTCGCGATTCACCCTTTATTCGGAACGCGGTGGATCGGTTCATTTTATATCTTGTTCGATCGATCGGTTTTATGAATCCTACATTTCCTGTAGTTCTCGCTCGACGTTACGCGAAGGTTTTATTTAACACTAGAAGAACCGGAATAACTTTAATAAATATATATTAGAGCATCACCTAACATATACAACCATTCATTAGCTCGAAAAGAGCGGCAACATAATTTTGTAGGATGAAATGTCTAACCTAAAAGTGGTCATTTTGACTGGTTGGTAGATCTAGTGTCAAATAACCGTTTTCATATGTTCTTTTCACACTATTTTTTACCTTCACGACTTTTTGTGATATTCGTTGACCCTGTGCATTCTTGAATTTCTTTTACCTTCCTTCTTAATTAATTTATAAAATAGATCTGAAAAAGGGTTTTCAATGGAATAATTGCAATAATGCAGGCTGCGTGAGAAATATATTTTTAATTTGTTATGAATAGTAAATAAGAGAAATGATATAATCAACCAACCTGTTTATCTGAATTATTTATACGAACCAAGAGAAATTCGACGTCGAGCCACGCTCGAGGTAGGAGCGATAGGGATTAATACGACGATAATTTTCACTGTTACTTTAACACATCGAAAATTTGATCTCTAAATTGAAACAAAACCTCGTGGTTCAAAGAAAAGAACAAAGAGTCGCTCGGACATTTTTCAGTTTCATTAAATGCCGTCACCATACAAGAACCAGATCTTTGCAAAAAGTCTTTGCGAATTATATCCGAATGAATCATCGATCGCGATCGATTGACGGAAGGAGCAGTGGGTAGCAGGTGCTCGATGGTGTCGCGACAATTTCCGGATCCGTGCAAAGTGGCCGGCGTGTATCGAAATCGAATTACGTCTAAACGAGACGCGGCGATGTTTTAATAGATCGCACGGAAGTAAAGGGGGCCTCCGGTCAATTCGCCGGAAGTGGCTCGAAGGCCGAGTAAATTCTCGCAGCCGCAGGATCGTCCGTCCATTAACGCGAGCCGTGTGCCGCCGATCGCGTGCGGTCGCGAGCGGAAAAGTTCAAGTCGCCGCGACAAATGGCGAACGAGGATATCGAGCCCTCTCGACACGCATCGTTGTATCGGTGTCCCGGAAACGGCCCAATCTAACGCAATTTGTACGCGGTGTTTTAATCGAATCCGAACGACACCGAGCCCGCGAATCCGATTTCACGGAGCCCGGCAAAGGCCGCCACCCTTACACGGGCCCGTGTTCGATTAAAACGATTAAACCGGACGCGCCACCAATCGAATTCGCGGCACGCTGGCTAAATACCGGCAAAATATCGGCCACAAGGAGGATTTCGCTTCTTCGAACGCCTGCCGCGTTCCATTATTTCGTGGCCGGGGATTAATCGAGCCTCGTTTACGCTACGTAATTAATGATCCGCGTGATAACGTTTCCCGACCATCCCGTAACGCCGGCAACGGCCGCTTTAAACGATTCTATTAAACGAAAGATCGATGCTGACAGATAACTTTAATTAATTTCCCGGACGAACGATACGGATTCGATGTCTCTTTTTGACGGCCGGCAACCATAATAGTTCCGATCGACGTCGCTGCATTTGCGATCGCCGCGACAAACGATGAAGACCTAGTCCGAAATTAGGACTAAAACTACCGACGTATAATGCACGTTTATTTTGAAATTAAAAATGAAGTTGAAACATAAGTAAACCAACCAGAAAATACAAATTAGTGTACAAATTAATTCTTTATCTCGATGAAAATCTACACGAATTTCAAAAAAGTCATCTCACGTGCTTTGCAGCTTAAAATTGAGAACTTGTTAAATTGTCATTTTGACAACTTTGGTAAGTTCAGTGTTAGTCAGTCGCTCACCGACTCCCATGTATTCAACGTGCAATCTTTTTCTTTCCATAATATACAGGATGGGTTGCCACATTTTGCCATCAAGATTCGCCTCATTATTATTACGCACAGCAGACAATGTTTCAGATGAAGTTGAATGATTTAGAAAGAGGCACATTATGATTGTATATTTTTTTTTGTAGGTAGACATATAAAGGATATATATAGGGCATTAATGTTTTTTGAAATGGAATCATATATTTTTTATTGCATCGATTCTCCTTCATATTCTTTATGAAAAAGTATTAATCTATTTGTGTAAAAAAATCATTAGTTTAGGAGATATTTTAATTTTAATGTCTATTTAAAGAAAGGGTTCAATGTATTTATTAGGGTATTAATAAATTAAAATGAAAATATCTCCTAAACTAATGATTATCTTACACAGACAGATTAATACTTTTCTTTTTTAAGGAATATAAAGGAGCATCAGATAACACTATTGTATCGTTGTATCGTTGCATGGTTACATCGTCCGCGTGTTAGTAGTCGATATAACGATAGACGCCCGAGGAAATTTCGGATAAGGCGGGTAATTGGCGAGATCGCTCGATATCTACGTATGTCTGATTAGGATAATAACAATAATGACAATCGAGAACGTTCAAGAGAGATTTAACGTGTGATTTCAGGTATTGAGAGAGCGCACAAGGAGGGTAGATTGGCGAGCCTGATAGGGGTCGAAGGGGGCCACGCGGTCGGAGCTAGTCTGGCAGTCCTGAGGATGTTGTACGAGTTGGGTGCCAGATATCTCACCCTTACGCACACGTGCAACACACCTTGGTGAGTTTACCAATCGAGATAATGGCTAATTATGCTTGCGTCTTCCTAAGGCATTCTGAAAAGCTAGTCGGAAAATAGCATCGTGTTTTTGCCGGTCGTACTATCTGTCTGTATTATCTCCATGATCTTTCGGTACATATATCTTGCACAAAAGTACTCGAACAAGAATATGCGAATGTTGTTAGACAACTTGGATCATCAATTTTTCTTACTTCTCAAAATGTCAGTCTCATTCAACTTTTTTACCTGGATGTAGTTATATGTACATACAACTTGTTTCTTCTTCAAAATGTCAATCTTATTGAAATTTCATATACGAATGTCTTTACACAACTTGGATGATCAATTTTTGTTTCTTCTTCAAAATGTCAGTCCTATCCAACTTTTTTACACAAATGTAGTTACATATATGTACATACATGTTGGATGATCAATTTTTGTTCCTTCTTCAAAATGTCAGTCCTATTCAATTTTTTTACACAAATGTAGTTATATGTACATACAACTTGGATGATCAATTTTTGTTTCTTCTTCAAAATGTCAGTCTCGTTAAATTTTTTACACGAATATAGTTATGTGGACATACAACTTGGATGAACAATTTTTGTTTCTCCTTTAAAATGTCGCTCTTATTGAAATTTTGACACAAACGTTATTACACAAATTTGACGATCCAATTCGTTCGAAGCTAACAGTATCCAGACATTCGTGAACAGTAGCATCCGGTAGTTGATCATAACGCGCTATCGTCGTGTTCGTACGCGATGATTTGGCAAAAGAAGTATCGTAGACGCTTCATGCGCGAGGAGAGCACATTACCGGAAGCGAAGAAATAAAGATAGGGCGGATATGCAGTATATCGCAGAGTGTATAACGCGAGCTGAGCTTTATCGTTGCATAATAAAAACGTACTATAAATGATGCGGCAAAAGGGAGAAAGAGATACGGCCGTGAAATTTCTGCAACGACCGTTTCGTTTGTCGTGCCCTGTGAAAATTGAGGAAAATTAATGTCTGTACGTAAATTAAATAAATTCAATTTTCGTTCGTACACCGAAACGGTTCAATTTCTTCGCTCCCGTGCAAGCTGCGAATAAACGTACGACCCAGTTGCGAGACGGGTCTTCGAAATTTCTGACGAACAGGAAATCGTATCTGTGCCGTGCCTCGATACCGAGTAAATTCGTAGACTGGCGTACAGTATCGAGGACGCGCATCGATATTTTTCTCGACAACGTCAAGACGGTTCCAGACTGAAAATCGCGAGAACGGAATTTAGAATTACGTAAGAGTTTCGAGGAGTCGTGTGCCAACGTCGGATGCCGACAAAATTCTCGTTCTAGGGCAAACAATGAACAAATTCACTTTCGTACGATATCGATTACGGCATTATAGCTAGAGAAACTATATTATCGATAAGAGAAACGAGGGAATCGATAAGAAAATCGAACGAATTTAGACTTTTTTCAAGGAAGTTCCATGTTTTTTTTGTTGCAATGATGACCTCGTAACGTTGATAATCACGGTTACAGTGATAGAGTCGCCTCTCGTTATATTGCCATGCGGTTCAATAGCTGTGCGTTATGTTTCCATGCACTAGAACCAACACGCGTTACGTTTAGACTGTATCAGAGTCAACGCGTGTATTAGAGTTAGTATGTATTAGAATCACCACGCGTTAGAACTACCACGTGATGGAATTATCCATCGTTAAAATTGCTACGATTTCACGCGTTAAAGAACCACACCATAAATCTCCACGAGTTAAATTCCCGCACTTTAAATCTCCACGCGTTAAACCCTCACGCGTCAAATCTTCGCATCTAAAATCTCTACATGCAAGATTACATTGCTTCAAATCTCCGTGTGTTAAATGCTCACGCGTTACGTTAGCACTCGTTAAAATTACCACGTGTACAATCACCACGCGTTACGTCGCAACATTGCGTATCCAGTTTCAAAATCTCATTAGCGATCGATACATACGCCACAGCAAATACGTCGTCGGCAAAATCGCGAGATTCAACTGTGCACGAAACCTCGTGACAGAGACGAGAGATAGGATCGCGTAGGATTGAAATTGAAATGGCGATCGATGAATGTTACCCTTTAGTTTGTGAAATTTATTTTTCCGGTAAAACCGTCGTCATTTATATACATAGCAAACAAAAGTCGATGAGTTACGCGCGGATTAATAGAACCGTAACAATATTATCTGCGTTCCGGGATTTCCGGTATCGGTCGCGCGTTTTACGACCCTGAGACAGATACATCGATACGCCGATAAATATCTACGCTATGAAGTACTTCGATTGTACAAATGTCCCAGTTAACTCCGTGACGTTCGTTTATACATAGATACGAATCAAGCTTTTTCGTATGTTACGCGCAGGACATACATCCGTGAAATTGGTACACGATACTATCGATACGGCAGTACCGTTACAATAGTTGTCCAATCGTGTAAAACCGTTCGAAAGCTTCGAAGTCAAGTGGATCAAAATTGCGAACCGAAGTCAACAGTTCAACTACGTTTCTATTCGGTGAATCGGTTATCATAACTTTCAGAGTGATTCCTGGTAACAATTCCTCGTCGTTAACCCTTTGCGCTCGAAAGGCGACACGCATTCAATATTTGGTATTCTTGTTGCGTTTGGTGGACTTAATTTGGCTATAAAATAGCATTAATCTAATTAGTATCACTGGATCTTGTTCATAAAGACTGCTGTACTTAATACGCTTATTGATTTATCTTGATGAATATACATGTGTCAAGAAAATCATCTTAACAAATTTTGTCATTTGAAGTTGAGAGTTTGTAAAAGGGTCACATTTGACCGGTTTGGTAGGTTCAGCGTTAAACTTCCCAGTCAGAAAGTTTTCGAGACACCACTTGCCAGCAACAAAAATCTTCTCGAGTGCAAAGGGTTAGATACCGATAGAAGTAAGTATAGATGACGTCCGATCGAATATGTCGATCCGATTTATGGTTCGTTTGACCTTTCGAACGATCGCTTATTATCTGCCCGTTTCCGGTTAGGTTTCGAGTTAACGTTTGCCAGCTTAGTGAGCATCGCGCGCTAATACGTACAGGTTATCACCCTGAAATTGGTCCGACTCCTCGAGGCTCGTTGCTAGTCCACTGGCTACCTCGTCTCCTCTCCGTAATCCTATCAACGTGAGAGATGTTTACGAATCTGCCTCGCCGACGTTATCGTCGACGGCAAATTCGTCGAGATAGCGGAATATCCTCTGGTACCGGAATTAACATTCGTGCTAATGATGTGCGTGCATTTCCATCGGCGAAGTGCGGCGTTCAAAGATAAACGGACCGTTCAAGAAATCCCAGACATTTGTTAGCGTCGCTCTATTAACCGTAAAAGGCGAACGTGAATTGTCAAGCTGTTGAACCCGAAACAATCGTAGACCATGGTACCGAAAAGAGAAACGTTTTGCCAGTAATTTAGAAAGGTGTCGAACAAACGCGCGTTCACGTTCGGCTACACGCAGGTGAGCAACTAACGAACAATTCCTGGGACTCTTTGAATGGTCCACGTAACAGTGGACGATGAAAGGGTTTCGTGGCTCGAATCAAGACGTTTGTACACCGCAATCGCCGTAGTCATTAGTCGGACAAAGAAATTCAGCTCGCGTTGCTTAGTATTGCCGGCATGAAACTCTATGATTAAAGGGCATTGTACGACAATAACGCTGAGAATTGTTGCCATTGAGTTACTGACCTATTGGTTCGTTAGGGCAGAATGCAGCACAGCGGATGAACCCGGTCAAGTGGCTCGCATCGGTGGCCTCTCCAATTTCGGCAAGGTGAGTAGAAATACAACGTTTGTTTGCCTTTTTGAAACGACTCGAACACCTCCAATCAGTAACACCGTACAATCCCACCGGCGACAAATCCCGCTGACACGTGCTACGAATTATTCTCGTACGTGCGCTGCTTCATCGTAAGTCATACATGTTAGGAACTCGAGATCTTGAAATTTACGAGTGTAGAGATTTCGGGGGATACAAGCTGCGGGATGTAGGCTTCGAAGATGTAGAAATGTGATTCCAAGGTGTGGAAATGTGGACATATAGTGATTTCAAGGTGTAGAAATTTGAGAACGGAGAAGATTCAAAGGTGTAAAAATTTGGGAATCTATAAATTTAAACGTACAGAAATTTGGGAATGTAAGAGATTCGAAGGTGTAGAAATTTGAGAATGTAAGGACTTGAAGATGTAAAAGATTCAAAGTTGAAGAAGATTTGGGAATGCATATATTCAAATGTGTAGAAATTTGGGAATATAAGAGATTTGAAGATGTAGAAATTTGAGAATGTAAGGATTTGAAGGTGTAAAAATTTGGGGATGTAAAAGATTCAAAGATGTAGAAATTTAGAAATGTAGATATTCAAAGGTGTAAAAATATGGGCATATTTAATCTGAATTTTTTCACGGAAGTTAATAAGTGAACTGCACTCAGGTGGTAGTGTTAACCCGATAATTTAGTTGGTTGGTCGTAAGCCGATAGTCCCGCCGCTTTCTCGCTAATTGACGCGAATTACCTCGCACCGAGGAAGAAACGAGCAACTACAACATCCTACCGGCTCTCCAAGTAGATAAGTTACATCGGTTTTTGTCCGACCAAAAGCGTAAGACCCCGTGGTTCTCTCTAACCACGTGGATTTTCCGAAGTGACGAGGAAATTCGATGTTTTACACGGTGGATTAAAACATCCTGCAGCTGTCTGTCCGACTGGTTACGTTTGGTAAAATGAACACCACCTTCCCGGTCATTCGTTTCCAACCGCGCTAAATCGTAAATCCATCGTGGCTTTTAGCCCCTATCTGTTCGGTGTGCCATAAATATGGGATCTTCGATACGAATTTTCGAGAGCAATCAGTTGCTTTAAAAATATACATCGGATATCTTCGTTGTATCTCAGAATATCGTGTACGCTATAAAAACAAAGTATATGGACCAGAATATTTCTAAATTCATAAATCCCACTATATCCTTAAATCCCTTAACACTAACTCGCAATCGTAATGACCCAACAGCGTACTCGAATTTGCACGTATCGATTAACCAGTTAACCGCATTCGACGTGTATGCACGTCACTCTAAAACTTCGTTTCGATGCTATTAACGTCAATAAATTTTTAATCGTTTATCGAATAAAAGTGTAACCTTCTCTCATTTTTTTATTCCTTTTTCGTATAATTTATAACAGAGGCATTTGTCCTACGTTCGGTCGAGTTTAATAATTTTAATAACTTCACTTAGTTTTTACTTTCGAAATTATATTCCACACCGATGAAAATACCGCACGCTACAATTCGTGCATTCGCTCTAACGAGAGACGGTAACATTTGCATCTTTCTTTGAAAAATTTTGGAGACCCATAAAGTCGTTCCACAACCAAGCGCAGCTGCGTCGACAAAGTAAAATATAAAGCTATACATTAGCGCGTATGGATTGTGCCGTAACATTCGTTTGAAGTTCACGTAATAAAATAAATTTGTGAAAATTACCAGTCGTTATTCCGTGGTATCATAAATTCGTGCGCGAACGTTGCACGAAAGAAAATGATGGCCCGTATCGATCGGCCACGCGAGAACAATAGTTCGCGTTTTAAACTCGGATACTTCGGATGATAAACTGTCGCTTTAAAAGTGACAGCATCGAAGCTTACGACGACACGTTCGATCGGAAACAGCAATCGAAACGGTTCACGGAGAAAACATCGAGCTTCGATGGAAAATGGGGAAACCAATTTATTTGCCGACCGTGGAGGACGCGCAATATTCCCGAAAGTGCGTGCCTCTTCAAAAATGGAACAGCATACGTTCCCCGTATCGTATTCGAAAATGCACGAAACCTAATTTGTTGACAGTTAACGTCGTAACGCGCACGGTGCAATACGGTATCCACGTGCAATATCCATAAAGTAATTGGAACGCTATGATAAAACGAGGTCGATCCACGCGTGGATGTAACTCCAAAACGAAGAGTATAATTTTTGCGAAGTAGCTCAAAGGGACGATCTCGGAAATTTTAGAACGAAAATAAATTTCATGCTGTTTTCAAGTTCGTCGTACACTTTCATTGTGACTTTGTATTTTGTTACTCACAGTTTCTGCGATGAACGAGTTTTTAACCCTTTGCATTCGAACAGCGACTCCTCGCCATTTTATCCAATGGAACACTTTGAATAAATATTCTTTAGCTGAATTTACAGTTTTGTACCTGCAATGTAAATAAAGCGAAACGGGTAACAGTGGTTCAATTAATAATAATTTGCAAAAAATTGATTAAACCTTTCAGTTAGAAAGTTTGTAAGATATCACTTGCAAATAAGAAAAATGCTTTCGAGTGCAGAGGGTAACATTTTAAAGATTTAAGATTTAAGATTTATTAACTGGATTTACTTACTATTGGTGAATCGTACATTTCTCATTTTCAATTATGAAAATTATTGAGAAGCTTTTCTTACAGTGTATGTTTATAAGATAAGGAATCATTGTGTAAACCAGTTATTATCCATTATTTATTTTTATAAAAAATCCAGTATTTACTTCTATAGTTTAGGTTCGATATAGACATAAGTAGACATAAAACGACCGTGGATTATTATCTAACTACAGACTACGATGGCGTCATATCGATAAGGCGGCGAGAGCAGAAAATTCTTGAAAATGGCAATATATTCGCACGACCAACGCGCATGTGGGTCAATAATCCTCGACGTACATTTTCATCTCGACACGTACGTGGATGAGTTTCTTGGTTCACGGAAGATGTTTTATCGGAAGCCATACGCGGTGTTCGTGATCGTGAAAGGGTTGCGTCTATACGGTCGTTGTGTCTCAGGCGAATACAGAACTCGATGTTAGCCCCGACTCGCTCGTTCTTTTCTGCCCGCAAATAGACAGGAAGTTTCGCGGATAATGCGGCAAAGTTGCGGAACGAGAAGTCAGGGAGGAAAGAATGGAAACGGCGTAGGACAATTGCTGGGGGAAACATTCAGAAATTTTGTCGTGGAAACTTAAAATGGCTTTTGTACCGCCATTTTCTTCGCTCGATGCGGACGGTAAAAAGTCGAGGATCTTCGTGGAATACGTCGAATGTTCCTTCGTTAATTTATCTTCACGCTTCAACGAAGATTTGGGCCCATCATTACGAAATTGGTCTCTCACATTTAAAAAAAGAATGAGTGTGTCGGTTATTTCTCATCGCGTTATTTTAAAGTACTTATTACAATGTAATTTTTATGATATTGCCAAAAATGAAGCATTAGATAGTGGTTGTTACTTCAACATTTTATGGAATTCATTTAGTGTTAATTATGGAAGTGGTTTGGAAGTCAAAATTTAAAGAAAAGAATGAGTCTATCAGTTGTTTCGCGACACATTATTTTAGACTAAATTAATTCAATGTAATTTTTACGGTATTGTCAAAATTTTATGATTTAGTGTAAATTATGAAAGTAGTCTAACAATAAGTTAAACATTTAAAAAAGTTGAATTTGTGGAGGACGAAAAATCATAATGATAAAAGTCTAAAATGATCAACATGGACCACTTTTTAGAAGTGGTTAATAAATATTCATGAATTATTTCATTAAAATTATTGTTTCTAAAAAAAGTCGTATTTTTTGATTGCTTTAAATCGTTTACAGGCCATTCAGTTAATTTTAAGAATGGTGTAAGTCAATTCAAACTTTAAAAATATTTTCATACGTGAATCACACAAAATTTTCTTTAATGAAGACTAATAAAATTCTACTGTAATGTGTTGCATAATTCAAAAATATTTTTTAATTCACTCAGATGTAATTCATTAAATATCTCGAAAAAAGAAACACATGATCAGTTTCGTAATTATGGACACATTTATATTTGGTTACCGGGCAAAAAACATGTTACACGAGAACGCGTTGTACGTCGATCGATTCTCGCTGTCCCGCAAAGGTGTATCATTATGCTCGCGTACATACTTGACTAGCATCCCGCAAGAATTCCGGCAAAGGGTTCGAAACTCGTTAAACAAGCAACCGACGAAGATGGACCAGATACTTGGTCGAAGTTCTGGAATGGAACAATCGAGAGAAGCATGCGGTTCTCGATTCGTCCGAGCGACTGAAACAAGCGTTCCCGAGATCGCTGATTTCCAAGCGGAGCTAAAGCGATCGCAAGAAAAGCGTAAACGGTCTTCGTTGAATATTTAAACGTTGCTCTTTCCTTTTATCTTCCGTTTCCTCCTATCTTCTATTTCCTTCTATCCTCTGTTTCCTTCTATCTTCTGTTTCCCTGGTCCCCGACCGTGGAACTTTATACCACGACCAGAGTGCTATAGTCCACGACTCGTTTCTCGTGCATTTCGTTTTTTCCCATACCCGCTGCCCCGTTTCATCCTCCTTATCTGGCCCCCGACCGAGAAACGCCCCCGAGGAACGTCAG
The DNA here is from genome assembly GCA_947623535.1 of Coelioxys conoideus. Classification (NCBI taxonomy): domain Eukaryota; kingdom Metazoa; phylum Arthropoda; class Insecta; order Hymenoptera; family Megachilidae; genus Coelioxys; species Coelioxys conoideus. The sequence goes on from OX392459.1 coordinate 14,261,365, forward strand.
CTTTTGTCGCGGCAATTACGTACGAAGTGACTACCTGACACTGTACACGTACGTTCCGTGAAGTCTCACGCCATTAATTTTTCCCGTTCGTTCGTTTCCGCGGTGCTCGATGAGAAATAATTAGATCGCCCGGCAAAATCGAGCGAACACTAGATCCACCGGGGGATTAACGTTATACCGGAACACCGCCGCTTAACACGGCGATAATATTTTATCCTCGTCTTACCACCCATGGGGCATGCTTCTGGTTTATATCGCGGTCAGAGTCCCGAAGTCGTTTCTCATACATCCACCCTTGGAAAACATCTCCCTAGGGGCTGTCTACCGTTCTTCCGACGTTCGGTAAATAGAACACGTTAGGCGAGCACGCTCGTAACTCAGACGATGCACGAATTTTGACAAAAACACTTCTAGTTTCCGTCTGCGATTCGTTTTCGTCTTCCAGGCTTCGAAATCAACTTCTTAATTACTGTCGGTCGAGGATCCCGTTAACCCTTTCGCTTCGACAGTCCAGTCCGTTGAAATACCATCATTGAATAAGTTCACACGTTTTCTCAAGTCCTAAATGACAAATGTACTGAATAAAACGATCGTTTTGTTAAAATATATGTTATAATATAAATACATATGTTACACATGTGCTATATGTATGTTAAAATATAAATGCATATGTCACACATGTGTTACATGTATGTTAAAATTTATGTTATAATAAAATGCATATGTTGCACATTTGTTACAATATAAAATATATGTTATATATGATTAAACGTTTAATATATTTAATAATGCTGCCTATAAGCGGCACTAGAAAGGGTTAGGTAATGCTGAAATTGTCTCTCATTGCCCAAATGTCGTACTCGATAATCCAAATTTAACTTTAAGTAGTGATATAGTCACACTTTGATTCGCCACCCGAAGGACTCGCATAGTTACGATTTCCTCGACGTTTCTCACCTCGAAAGGTGAGAAGAACGACAAGTGACAGCGAACAGGAAATATCTGTAATAAGATGATATCTCTACCCTCACCGACGAGAGAGGGTGGAATTTTTATTGACCATCCGAGGTAGCTGTTTATTACACACAGGTGTGGCTGAGAAATGATATAGCCACCGAATGAAGATATAAAAGTAAAGTGGATGATCGTATACACTATAAAGCGGCTCTCCGCGCAGATGAGACTAAGCGGAAAAAGAGCTGATTCTTCTCGGGGTTAGACACGTTATATACCGAGGGAATTCATGCAAAGCGTGCTTAATACGTTCATAGGAACGACTTTTATCTTCAATGACAACGTGGGTGGCACGAAGGATGGGGAACAAAGCTAATCCCGCTAAAACTTCCAGGGAGCTTATCCCTCTCTGTTAGGCTCTCCTAACACTTTTTCGGTTATTTTGTTTCTTTTTTGCTATTCCACTTAACGAAATACGCTTCCGCGTCATTTCGGGCCATTTTAAAGAAGTAACTTGTTCCTTTCGCCGACTCTTTTTAAAGACGTTTCCCGCTCGTTGAACGTGTCAGTACCTTGACGAAACGTAAGTACGTTCCGTGAATAATTTCCACGGTTAAGTTAAGTAACACCAAGTTCTTTTCTATCTAAGGTAGTTCAAAGATTAGATTTTTTCACATATTATGTTTTACACATAGATTATTATATATAGATTATTTTTTCATTATAGATTATATTTTTTAACATGTTGAAACCAGTGAACTTTTTTTTTGACAAAGTTGGACCCTGGGATCGACAGCATCAAACTTGAATAACAAACGTAGAAATTTCAATGAAAATTATTTTTCATTTCAATGAAATTTATTAAAACACTCTCAAGAAAAATATGGTTTGTTTTTGCATGAATTACAAAATGTGACAACTTTTTTTAGTGAAATTGCTGGCTGTCTTGTGTCCGAATAGCTAACATCCTAAACAATATCTTCAGATCTTGAGAACGTCTTCTTTGTGTAATGGGTGAACAATTTTTTTTCAACATGCACAAGAGGACTGTTGTGTGCGTGCATCAACCAATTGTCTTCGAAACAACGAGATTTTGTCCCGTTACTTCCTCAAACATGAACAGAGCAGCTTTGCACGGAAACTAACTCATGTCACCGAGTTATGTCATCTAGCTCGGGTCAATGTGTGAAGACAAAAGAAAGTCAAAAGCTAAGAACTAAAGCCAAGTCGAAAGTAAAAATTAAGGTTCTCGCTGACGGAGTCGAAATTTCGTTTGGAACTCGGTTAGACGCTTTAGTATGCATCGATCGCCATTTTCCCGCGTGGTTTCTCGCGAACGAAACCGCGAAAACGTTCCGGAAACTCGCACGAGAACGACAGGATGCGAGTGGAGAGGACGGAAATAAAGGAGACGGGTAGAAGTGGGTAGACATCCATGAAAGGATACTCGACGCGACGAAAAGGAGATGGTAAACATTCCCGTCGTGAAAGCTGGTGCCCGATGATTCTGAAAAATTTGTACTTTTGTTCTCGCCCCTTCACGGTTATCGCGTTACCTACCCTCAAAGGGCGTGGGAGTAATCCCATATTCGTGTCTGACGCGGCAACTTCTTCAACTCGGAAAGAATGGTGCCGAGAGGGCTTCGAGGGAAAAACAACTTTGTTTCCTCGATGGTCGAGTGGTACAGTTTACTTTCGTCGTACGAACGTTATTGCGTGAGACGCCATTAACCCTTTACGCTCGACGATATTTATACTGGTAGCCTCAATTTGAAAATTAAACAGTTTGAGTCCAATTATAATGTGCACAATTAAGAATCGCTAAATACAAAACAGTCTTAACATTCGAACTTTTTTAGCAATCTTAATATTATAGTAGTGAATGGTGTGTTCTATAGTCACTTTAATGTTGAAGCAATTAATAGTTCGTTCTTTAGTCACTTTAATGTTGGTGCAGTTGATATGTTCGTTCTTTAGTCACCTTAATGTTGAAGCAATTAATATGTAGTTCTTTAGTCACTTCAATGTAGTAGCAGAGAATAATTCGTTGCGCCTGACGCACCTGCCAAACAAATCGTAAGGCAAAGGTTAAATGATGCAAATCACCGTCGAGCTAATTCGAATATTTGTTACATACTCGAGACGAAACGGGACTCGTCCCCGGGTCGAAAATGGCTCCGTTTACTAGTTAATCGAGCAAACGGCCCACCGAAGTATTCGCACCCTGTAAGAACAAACATGAATTTCACGAAAGGGGACATTTAGTGCATCTCGTCTGTGCACCGACGAAGCTGTGGAAGCAATTCCAGAGAGATGTTGCTTCCCAAACAATGAGGGTGGCTGGTGGTCGGAAGTCGTGGCAAATTCAAGAAAACATAACTCGAGAAGAGCAATTAGAACGAGACCACCGTAGTCGGATGTATCTAGCGAGCTGTTGAGTGCACGATCAGGGGAAGATTTCCTGGTTTCTGTGGTAACCGTCTACCTGGAGCACTCTCTGCTCGCTTGGCCCAAATTTCTCTGGCGTATTTTCAATTTCGTACGTTCTTTATCGCGTCGATACGTAAACGATAACAAAATTCGAGTCCGATAAGTACGGGTGTGAACGATAAGATTCGGGACGAAAATTATCGAAAGAGCATCGATTCGTCGAACACTGAAAGTTCTCTGCATCATAATTAATTGTTTAACACTCTGATTTCCACGTCATCCATATACGCTTAAATTTCTATAATAAAATTTTCTATAATATATATTATTCAAAATTTGGCTACCTTTTTAACTGAATATACCCGCATCAGTTACTTGAAACTATGGAAAATAAATATGACTGATTATTGCTAAAATATTTGATAAGATTTGTAAAAAAATGAAAATACTGCCTAATACAATTTTCAGTTATTTTTGTGTGGCAGTTAACGTTTTAATAAGAATTTTATTCATTTACCACACTCGTGTACTTAAATCTGTGAGTAATAAATAGAACAAAATATTGTGAACGTATTTAATAAGATTTATCGGTCATAGAAATATTATCTAGTCAAACTTTTGATTTTCTCGATGTGGCAGTCAACGTGTTAAAGCTATCAATTGAATTTCTACAAGCTCGAAGCTTCTAGTACCACACCGATTATGATCAACGCGCAAAATAAAAGAAAGAACGAATGACCCATATTCGATCAAATTATTCGTCTCGTATTTTCTGTAACCACTGTAAAACCCGGGAGAGAGATTAATATTTTATCCCTTGTAAAACGTGTAATTCCGCGGAACAGGGGGATGATTTTTCCGCGGAACGGAAATATAGCTCGTTCGTTACCGGGCTACGAAGCGACCTCAAGTATACGAGATCATAAAAACCCGGTGCCTGGATGTATTTCTTGATTGATCGCGGCTTCATAGACGTCTATATAAACAAACGAAAATGAAGAAAAAGTCAGTCGCGTTCGTAAGCCGCGTAACTGACTGTTCCACGAAGAGAAATTTTTCCCTCGTAAAAGATGGCATATCTTTTTTATTAAATGAACGGGATGAACGGTGCGTTAGTCGGATCTTTTTTTTTTTGTGGTGACGGAAAATAAAAGACTTAGCGTGGTCGACGGCAGAAAACCGTGTTCCCTTTAATCCGACCTTCCAAATGTAAGCACCGTGACCCGAACAAACTCCTTGTTCGGTACTTACAATTAGGAATGATGCCACGCCAGTGTGAGAGTATAGTGCACTCGGGACATTCCCAAGTACGCTCTCTTTGCTTCCTGTGAACCCGTTTATGCGGCCGCGTATGCCGCAAACTTACGCGATTCGTTTTTCCGACACGCTTCGGTGGTTAAATAAATTATTTCCACGCCAGAAGAATCGTTTCTTTAATACGAAAATTTTACTGATTTGTGGTTGTTCATAATTCAATCGCGTTTACGATACGAAGTCTATGGTAGTGATTTCAAATTGAACGTATAGTTGGGTGGTTTTAACCCCTTGACATACTTTGACGAGTCTGACACATGTGCATGACACGAGTACATTTATAATTTGCATCGAGGAATAATTGTACAACTTTCTAAAAATGTTTGGAAAGTTTGATAAATTTTTCGAAAATCATTATTTGTTATTAATTGTCGATGTTGTGTGTGTTCACTATATTCCAACATCTTAAGTATAATGCTGTAAATTTAGTTACCCCTTACCACTCCTATGTCGAGCGTGGCTTGACGTCGTATTTCTCTTGGGTCAGATAAATAATTCATATAAATTGGTTGGTTGATATATAATTTCATTTATGTACTGCCTATAATAAATTAAAAAAAATATAGAACATATATTTAATATATACATTTATATATTTAATAAATACAGTTGTATATTTAATATACATATATATTGTATATAAATGTATGTATATAAAGTACATATTAAATGTACATATATTTTTTTAATGTATTATGCATATTTATCACAAATGCATATTTGTTACGCACAAATATATGTTGACCAATTTTGCAAATTAATAAAGTAGCCGGTAAAAGAAATTGAGGAATACAAAGGGTTAAAGGTTATTTATGCAAAATCGTTGCATTAAGTCAAATGTCGCCTCTCGAGCGCAAAGTGTCGACACCGTCTTAAAGTATCCACGACAAACGACGAGTTTGCAAATTGGTGCTCTCGCTTACAAAAATACGATCCAGCACGGAATATTTGCAGGCTGATCGATCGTTTATTTCAATGATTAATTACTCGTTGGAAGTTCGAGCGAATCGAACAGCAGCGTACCGGTAAATGGAACAGAAGAAAGAGAACAGTAGCAACATGATTTATCGTGCTCGAGTACGGAAACTTTCTGCCGGACAATAGGGTAATATCGTTGCAAGGAGAAGGGAAGTGTACGTTTAAAGAATGGTCGGATATTTTTCCCCCGGAACGAGAACAGAATGTCGGATCGTTCGAAACATTAATTACGTGTACGAGATACTCGTTCGCGAAACACGAGCAGGATACGTGCATCAGGAATTTCTTGCTCGTAAGCCAGTTATTAATATTACCCTCCTGATCCCTTTAACCATTCTTACTATCCTTTAATTTCATGAAGTTTCCGGCCGTTAAGCGCTCGCCATTACTTTACCACCTGAAGTGTCTTTACGAACTGCATTATCATTTCCCCTTGGCCATCATCTTAATTCCTAGAATCTATAGACCGTTTCATCGACGACGCTAAACTTTCAAGCAACGTTTCTTTATTGACATCTACCCCTTCTTCTTATTTGACCTCCCCGTTTTGTTTCGATAAATATCTTGATCTCAATATTCGTGCGGACACGTTTGTTCGATTTCCAGATTCTCTCGGTTCACATTGAATTAACTTCGTTGACCACGTTGAGGTACTCACAAAACGTAGTGATTGACATCTTGACGTACGATTTATTTTTGAGACGCGTCAGTCAAAACTAACTGTTCATAGGTATAATATTAAAACAAATAAAAAATTAAAATGTGAGTATTTCACATTCTGCGGTTCCTGGCTACACAAATTTATAATTGGACCTCAACTTCAAGTTGAAGAGTGGAGTTGAATTATTACTAATGGTTAGTGATAGCAAAAATGCTAAACGTTTATATTTCAAGCTAAACAAAGACAAAGAGAGGTCTGGATTTTGTCACTCGAAGTCAAAAGACTATCTCCAATCAAGGCCATACATAGTTCTGTAAAAAAAACGAACCCCAATCTTCTTTTTGGGTGTCCAATGCATTCGCATTCTAGAATTCTTAAAAAATAAACGCGTTTTTCAAAGCCATTATAATAAAGTCTCACAGTAAAATCATAAACTATTTCGTTATTTCATCACCCGTTTCCAGTAAGTGGTATAAATCGTAATAAATTTTGTAACGTTCGAGCGTGTCACAAGTCAGACTCGTGAAGGGGTTAAAAACAACTCGGTGGAAAACGTGAATGCGGTAGGATCGCAAACATTTATGGACGCGTTATCGGCGAGCCACGTTGATTTTCGAAGCGATCATCGCGAAACAACGTACACCGTCAACTTTGCAACATCTGACCGACAAGTTTTGGAAAGCGTTCCACGAGATGACCAGCCCTTTTGAGGCCAGCTGCCAGCTTGTTTCCCGAACTTTCGTCTAAATAGGCGGCCAAGCATCGACAGTTTCGCTAGTGAAGTTGCCGGACGACGATAACGGTAGCAGCCGGTAACAAACAGAAGTATCAAGAGCAGCAGTTTGACCGTCCAGAAGGAACGGGATAAACGGTCCATCCGGGAGAAATTCGACCCCGATCGAGAGTACGAATCTTCGCAGTTTTCGGGCCAAACTGCCCGATAAAAAACGATACGGGCAACTTCTGCTCGCAGCTGCCGTTTTACAGGCTTTTCACCGGCTGTCTATGAACAACTTCCGTCGCGATCCTAACCCTTTTTACAACGCGAATCGCGTGTTTGGTCGAGGATAGGCATTGCAAACTGTTTTCGCTCCTTGGTCGGATAAAATTCCGAAGAAAGACATTTTTGGGAAAAAAATTCAGGGGCCGGACCAAACATTAACATTGAAAAATGCTGAGCGGAACATTTATTGCTTTAAAGAAAAATTTATTGTGAGACTTTTTTATGAACAATTGTATGTAAATTAAAAAATGTTGAGTGAAACACTTGTTTCTTTAAAAAAATAATTTTCTGGAACTCTATGGGTGTCGAATTTATCACCCCAATCAACATAATTAACACAATTTAATACGTTTTTGATAACTATGAATGGATTTTGATGTTAAAAATGAAGTCGAAAAATAAATAAACAAACGATGAAACATAAATGAATACCCTTATTGATTCTTCATCTTGATGAAAATTTCGCCATTCGAAGTCGAAAATTTGTAGAAGGGTCATTTGAAGCTATTGGTAGTTTTAGTGTTAAGGTAACTCGATTTTTTGGAAAATGTACCCATGCCGCTTTCACAATAAACGGCACAATTGTCCGCGGGCCACATAAATACAAGCCCGTATGTCGTTCATGCTCGGTCTAAGTGATCGAAGCCGTAGTTTATCACGAGAAATCGAAATTTCTGCGACGCACGATGCGACCGAAAAAAAGCGTAGACGACGGCGAGTACGTTCGTAAAGGATCCGCGGAAGAATGAAGCCCTATTCGTCATCCTGTCGGACTACACGGTGTTACGCCACCTTAACCCCGGGGATCCACGAGGGTGGATTCTTTCAATGTCCAGAAAAAAAATATATCTGCCGTCTGACTTGTGGCCCCCGAATGAAATGAATCGCGCAGCCACCGTGTCGTGAAAAGCGAAATCACCGACCTAACTTTCTTCGCCGAAGAAACGCTGCTACGCCCGTCATTTTTCATCCTTTAAATATCTTTTTACGCGACAAACCCCTCCGGGTTCCGGGCCGTGGAATTAAAAGGAGCGACGTCTCGGTTCATTTCGCGGCGAGAAAATTTTGTTTTGCTGCCGTCCGTGTAACACGGCGAACAAAAATGGCGGCGGCAATTACGCGGCTACCGGCGGACGACGAATCGCGTTAGGATTAATGGAGGAGAATCCCGCGACCTTTATGAACCTGTCGAGTTTTTCGAACGTCGACCACGCGGTACGCCGTTCCGTTCCGTTTCCGTTCGCCGTATTGAATCTATATGCAAATTTAAATCGAAAACGTAGAATAAAATTTTGTACGTTTCGAGGCGTCGTTTTCCGCAGAGATCGTTGTGTATTTGTCAAGAATACGCTTCATCGTGGAAACATCGGTTATTCTATTTCCCTACCGTTCCTCTTGTTCTACGACGAACTCAGACTGCAATACGACCGCTTTATGGCAACGTGTCGACCTAGGGAAACGCGGTGTATTGTATGTTCGTGCATATCCACACGGGTCAAAGGGTCGAGTAAAATAAGCATGGCGAAAATGCCCTCGAGCCTGTTTCAACGAAATTTATACCATTCGGTAGGTTGTCCGAAGAAACCCTTTTCCGTGAAGTCACTTACCCCCCTAAACCGGGATAGTTGTGTGGTGAAAATCGTTTTTCGATTTTTGAAAGCAGTTTTTCTGACAACCTATGATACAAATTTCGTTCAAATAGAAATAAGGGTATTTTTACCATGCTTATTCGGCCGGACTTTCCTAACGGAAATTGACCGAATTAATTGGTGTCTAGAGAAACGGACAGAATCGCGACGGGAAACGTAAAAGGTAGCCGACGTCCATTTTAGTTTCACCTTAAATGATAAGCGTCAACGACGAAATCGAATTCTGTATTAGCAACGGTATCTCGCGAGCGTGACATCAGATACCGAAAACCGATATTTCCGGTCGTGACAGCAGTTTTCTCGATCGAACCTATTGGAAATCTCTTATCTCGATGAAATACTGCATCTTCCTGGAACTCGCCTCCAGCTTTTTTTTTCACGGGCTGCGCGAGACACGGGACGCGATTATTAGACAGAATTTTGAAACGTAATTTCTGAAGTTGTCAGAGTGCCGGAACAAACAGCGCGCGGGCAACGCTCGCGGAATATCCGAAAGTAATGCGATTTCACGAACTCGCCAAACATCAAACTACGAATTTCTCTCTCTCTCTGCTAGTCTTCACGGTTCCCGAATTGAAATTCCGCGCGAACAAAGCGTCCAAAGGAACCGGCATGTCGTGAATTTCAATCCGATCGAACAGCGCTTGTAATAACCAGCGGGTAAGCGTTGCCGACCCGCACAAAACGATCGAACCGAAATGCAGAACGTTCGGAAAGTTTGATTCCGTCGTTGATTCGGCGTGTATTCGTTGCGGCTGCGATTACCACGCATTATATTGCCCCACGTTAGATCCCCGCGATTTCCAAATTTTCAACTTCCATATTTCCAACTTCCAAATTTTCAACTTCCATATTTCCAATTTCCATATTTTGAACTTCCAAATTTCTAAATGTCCAAATTCCAAGTTTCCAACTTCCAAATTTTCAACTTCCATATTTCCAATTTCCAAGTTCTACATTTCCAGCTTCCAAATTTTCAACTTCCATATTTCCAATTTCCAAATTTTCAACTTCCAAATTTCTAAATTTCCAAATTCCAAATTATAAACTATGAGTACGTCAAGAGTCGGACTCGTCAAGGTATGGCAAGGGGTTAAGGAACTTTATAATAATTTATTTCATGATGATTCTTTTATATAATTATCAACGAGTACACAGGAAATAATCCGTGTTTCTGAATTATTTCACTGACTTTCGCAGAGTATCGTCCTCGAGATGAATCGGCTGGGAATGATGGTGGACCTGTCTCACGTTTCCGTGCCCACGATGCTGGTGGCGATGAAGACGTCCCGTGCACCCGTTATTTTCAGCCACAGCAGCGCCCACGCCCTTTGCAATTCCTCGCGAAACGTGCCTGACCATGCGCTACGACAGTTGGTGAGTAACAACATCGATTCTCCGCCGGTCGACTGGAATTCCGTGCGATTTCGTGTACGTCGGCAACGCGGCAAAGTTATTTTCTCGCTTTCCTGCTTTCAGGCGCAGTCCAAGGGTATAGTTATGGTGTCCTTCTACCCCCATTTTATCAGCTGCGGCGAGAAATCGACGTTGGAGGACGTGGCTGGTAAGTAGCGGCTTGTAAAACGTTCTATCCGTCGTCGAAACCTCGACGAAGCGTTTATGTTCGTGCGATTACTCCATTTTGTGCAATATCCGTAACACCGCAACACACTAATTGTTCGGCGAATTTCACGGGGTTGTAAATCCCGTCACACCTTCGTTACGCTGTCGAAACACTGACTTCTAAGTGCTTAGGTTCACTAGTTCCAAATTTGCGAGTTCTGAATTCCTAAATTTCCGAATTCCAAATTTCCAATTTCGAAATTTCTAAGTACTTAGGTTCACTAGATCCTTTGAGCATTTTCGTCTTGAATTTGGTCCGCAACCCCGTTTACTCGGGAAGAAATGACTCGACGACACGCGAGATCGAAGGAAAATCCGCGCAACCGTGTCTTCCAGCCACGCTATTGTTTCGATAAGAGAAAAAGAACAAGCGTTTCTCATCGAACGCGAATGTCGACAACGGGCAATTGCACATTCATATCCGCGAACCCTTTGTGATTCATGAGACGCGACCGTAGGTAACTTTAGAATTTCAACTCGAACAGCACGGAACTTAGCATTTTCTTCTCCGTTTTCCCGCAATACACTTTTCCATCGGTATTTCCAATGAGAAGAGCGAGTTGAACGCACCACGCGCGTGCTTCTTCCGCGTATTAAGGGTAAGTGCGCAGAAAATAATCCTCCCTGTACTTGTTCATTCTGTTGGATTTCGAACGAAGGGAATTAACACTGTTAACCCCTTGCACTATAATAACGAGTTACACTCGTGACGCACTCGAAGTTCGAATACGGTAAACTTCGTTTGTATTTTTAACACGGATCAATGTTCAATTTTGGTCTAATTTTCATTTGCACAGTTGAGGATCGCTGAATGCGAAATAATCTAGACATTCGAACTTTCTTTAATCGTCTTATAGTTGTAGCACCTAATATTTCGTTATGTCTGACGCATTTGCCGAATGAAACGTAGGGGTTAAAAATTTTATTAACATAGTTGGGTCATTCCGAGTCGATCACTTTTTCACCTCACCATCTGCGATTTTGTTTTAATCAAAATATGTTATAGTCCCTGTGAAATTAGGGGGGGTTTAAGTCATCATTTCTCCGACTTCGAATTTGTTGAGAAATTACTAGCCGTCAAAGTTTGCAGTTTTTGATCATTTTTGAGAAGATAGAGTTCGCTTACGAATTTTTTTTCTCAGAAACTACTCATCCGATTGATCTAAATTTTTTTTGTTTTATGCATAAAGGATTGGGCTATTATAAAATATTTTTTCTAACTTCGTCAGTTTAATCGATGTTTATATATTTTTAGAATCGTTGAATATAAAACATATATTATAAAAATAATAACTTTCTTTGTTCGTATTAACACTGCAGCTGTAAATTATTATATCTGACTGACGCACCAGAAAAATAAATTGTACGGCAAGAGGTTAAGAGAGAGTATGACTAAAAGTACGAAGAACAGCATGTGTAAGGGACTAGGAATCGAGATGTTTGGTTAAAAATGAGTCTATGATCTTCGTTGTATAACTATAAGATGAGTTGTTCATCCAACAATCATCTATTCCGTTTCCTAAAAGATTATTTGCCAGTGAGGGTATCATTTAGCAGCGTGCGACACGGCGGTCGATGAAAATTTGAAAACCGTGCGCGATTTCGAATTCTCTCAGTGAATTTCGTCCGGTTTCCGGTTTGTTTTGCACGGTGATTTTTTTCCCCAAGCCACAAAGTGAAATACCGGGACGGGGATTACCAGTTTTGCGCGTTCCGTGTTAACCTTCGCACTTGGCGTGTCGCGGCGCTGGGAATAACGAAATGCATCCAGCAGCAAGCAAATATCGTGGTCCCTGTGCGGTGAAAAAAAAAAAAAAAAATACAGAAATGTTGGGAACATTGCCGCAGCGTTAAGCTTTCCCTCAGGTGTTACGGATTTCGTACGCGGTGCGTTTGATCTTGCTTCCCCTAGCAGCGAGCATGTTTTCGGTACGAAACTTCTGTGAACACTACGAACATTTGCAAAATTGGCCTCGTAAACTCTAATTTTCGCATTTCGAAACTTTCGAATCCAGAATCGTCTAATTCTAAAACATTGAAATTCACGAAGTATCAGAGTTTTTGATTTCTGAAACGGCAGGTTCTAAAATTTGCAATTCTGCTTGGTAGTCAAATTATCAAGATCCAAAATTTGTAAAACCCTCAAACCCCTGTTTATCGAATTCTTTAATTTCCAGTATCCCAAATGCTTAATTTTACAAATTTCTAAGTACTTAGGTTCACTAGTTCCAAATTTTTAATTTCTAGATTTCCAAATCCCAAATTTTCAACTTCCAAATTCCAAATTCCAAATTTACAATTTCCGAATTTCCTATTTCCAAATTCCAAACTTCCAAGTTGTAGGATGTTCACGACATCTGTACTAGTACAACCTAAAATAAAATATAGATTGTTCGATCGATTTTTCTCTCTCTTGTTCAACATTGCAATGTTCTAGATCTTCGTCAATACATTGTGAGCTTTAGTTATCATTGCATTATTGTTACAGCTCTATTTTCTCTACGTTATGATATTAATTATACATCTTCATTTGTATTCGTCATTATACGAATAAATCCATTTCATTCGACCTAAGCTCCGATTTTACAAATTCCACATTTCCAAGTTTCATTCTATATCGAACACAAAAGCCTCAGTCAACGAAATCGTCGTGTCAAACAAATCTTCGCGAACTCGATCGACAAAAACCGGAGACACGCGTGACAAAGGAAACAAATAATGAGACACGTCATGAGCGAAAAGTACGACCGAATGATCTGTCGATATTCGAAACCCTTTGCTCCACGGACGATACGTTCTATTGCTGTTCCGTGGAGCGAACGAGCTGAAATTTAAAAAGACACCAGTAGCACAGGAAGTTGAACGTAACTCGTTTTCGGGACTGGATCGAATGGTTGGCGCGCGACAGTCAACAACTTCTTTTAAACTTCTCAAAGAAGAAGTTCGTTCGAAGAGAAACGCGTTTGACGTTTAACGTTGTTTCGAGAGACTGCCAAGCGAAGGAAAGAAGAAACGACGGGAACGTGCCAATGGTTCGAACAACGAACGGATCTCGGTTTGTTTCGGGATTTGCTAAGTGAAAAACAGTTCGCGAGCAGAAATATATTCCGACTCTTGGCAATCTATCGGCTCGAAACGAAATTCGAAGAGGGACGATGCAATTTAACCAATTAGCTGCGATTGACGAGTATACACGTCGTGAAGGGCCGTATTTTGTGTTGCGATGAGTATACTCGTCGTGCGCAAAATTTAATTATCATTGTTTAACCCCTTAACCTACAATTTTCTGGCGTCATTCACAACCAGTTAATTATTGCTACAAATTTAAGGCTCATAAAGAAAGTTAAAATGTTGGGCACATTTTGCATTCAACGATCTATGATTATGCGGATCATAATTAAAACTGACCTCAGAATTTAATTGCTGCCAAAATACGACTGTGGTTCATCACATTCAACTGTAGTGTACGTCGCGAGTATGATACAATATTGTAAGGCAAAGAGTGAAATTGTATTTTTTCCGCAAACTCACAATATAATCGTAAATTGGTAAATAGTTGGAACATTTAGAAGACGAAGTAAAACGATAAAAGGTATAAATAATTTGTGATCGTCTCGGGCCCTCGAAGTCAGCGTTAGGTTTATTGCTTAGATTTAACACTAAAATTACCGACGTATAATGTACATTAATTTCGTAGTTAAAAATGTAGTTGAAGAATAAATAAATAAACAATGTAACATAAATCAATGCACATATTAATTCGTTATCTTGATGAGAATCAGCATAGATTTCAGGAAAAACGTCTCAACAAATTTTCGCGTTTAAAATAAGAACCTTGTAAGACGGTCATTTGACCCCTTTGATAGTTTTAGTGTTAAGTGTGAGTGAGAGAAAGAAAAATATGTCTGATAATTTGATGGCAAAGGAAAAGTAGGCAAAGTTGATAGAAAATTCAGCGAGGGAAGTAATTACGTTGAACCGAAGTATATAGTATCGGAGCGATGTTGTATAGCAATGAATAACTAAGAATAACAGAAACTTTTAGTTCATCGCCGTTTAGTTTATCGATTAAATATACTCTGCGTTTCAATTACACAGCCTTGATTTCAATTAGGTCGGTTCGATTTCATCGAACCTTCCTAATCGTACATTTTTTATCGGCAATTATCCATTCTGAGGGGTTGAGAACGATCCATTTCCGTTCGCGCTAAATCGCTCGCATTGCGGAGGAAACGACGAGAGAATTATGCTCACGAATAGGAAGCGTCGCGTTAAACTGACTCGTGGCAATAATTTCGGCTGTGTGCTCGCTCGTGTTAGCCCATTGACGATATTACCATCATGATTGATTCCTCGTTGCACGCCGCTGGTCGCATGGCTGCCACGCAACAATTCTGACCGCTTAACACGCCGGCTGAACATTTCATCGAATGAAATGCTCGTGAAACGGTAACGCGAAGAGTATTCTCTATAGGAATGATGTTTTAGCGGTGACATTACTCTTCTTGAGCGCACGGTTGCCCGCGACGAATTTTAATTGGTTGTTCTCTTCTGTTGCAGCTCATATCGATCACGTGAGGAAGGTCGCCGGAATCAATCATGTCGGAATCGGCGCTGGATACGATGGGATCAATCTGTAAGTTCTTTTTTTTACCATTTTTCCTTGCTTATAATCAAGTACGCGAGGTTGTTTTCACCCTTAACGCTAAATTTATAGAATGAGTAAAAATGAGTCATGACATATTTCTTGTCTTAACTTACACTATCAAGAAGCTTTTATCGATATGTATGTTAACTTTTGTCGGGATAAAAGATTATTGTACAAGCCAGTCGACGTATCGTACTTTATTTGTTTTCTTTCGTACTGTAGTTGTAATCTAAAAATACATGGTCATTACACGTCTGTAAATCTAGTGTTAAGTTGGTAAGTGGAATTCACTGTGCTCCAACATCAGGTGTATAAATTTATTCAAAATTTGTTTAAAATTGTTACATCAAATTGTTATATCATTATATGGATTATACTAACTCTTGTTTAAAAATATAATATTAGGAGACGTAATCAAGAATATAATTATTCTTAATTAATATTAGAGCTAAGAATACTCGTAATTAATAATAAAAATAATTAGAAAGAAATTTGAAAATATAATAATGAAACTCGAATCCGCGGTACAATGTACACACAGTTAAAAAATAACGGAGTATACCAGAAAAATCACCCCATCGCCGAAATTCGGTGCGGTTAATTCGTCGTACGAGTAGATATTTCATTCCGAGTGCAATGGATACCAGTGTTTTTTTCGCTAAAACAAATTAGTGAGGGTTGACACGCGTATAACGTGACCCGATACTTCAACCCGACGCAATACGTTCGAAAGTTGAATCGATTAATTTATAACGTAGACAGGGTAATAAAGCTGTTTACAGCGTGCACTCGGTGATCGTACGCATAAAACAATAATATTTTACGTAGCGCGATACTCGGCATCGTTATTTCCATAATTTTCCTGGCATTACTCGCGGCGCTCGTAAAAATGCGCTTACGAGGCTGGCTGCAATAAATCGGATGGCTGGCAGAGAGCGAATGGGGGTAGGGGTTGGGACAAAACGAATGAGCGAATTTTAACGAACGCACGGAGAATCAGTGAGCCAAAAGGAGGAGAAACGCAACAATTTCTTGACCGCCCTTTCTTGTTTTAACCGGTGGCCCGCGCCGCGATTTACGAGACTCGCCGGCCATAAAGCACGCGTGCTTTTTAACGCTTGCCCGAAGCGTTGACCGGTCAACCATAAAAACGTAACACGACCGAGGTAAAACGTACGATCTGCGTCCCTCCAGCTGCTTCTTAACTGCGCCCGTGCTTTTCCGCGAGCTTTCCCGACGAAACAGCTTTAAGACCGTTTCGCGACCAAATTGCACCGCGAGATTCTTTTATGAAAACCGGCACGCTGTCCCGCGATATACAGGGTGTTCCAAAAAATGCATTCTATATTTATATGGTATATGGAACACATTGTACCGACTAAAAAAGCTTTAGTAAACGTAGGTTAAAAAATATTTTTACATTATGTAACATTTTTAAATAGAATTTTATTAGTCTCGATTAATGAAAATTTGTTATGAACATGAAATTTTGTGTGATTCAAAAAAGTTGTTTTCAAATGACTTGAAGCAATAAAAAATTACGAGTTTTTTTTTAAACAATAATTTCAGCGAAATAATTCCTGAACATTTATTACTTATTTTTAAAAAGTAATTAAATTTCCTTAAATTTTTAACTTAGACCTCTATCATAAGTGACACTAAATGAATTCAATGTAATGTTTTTCATTTTTGACAAGATCGTAAAAATTATATTGAATTAATCGAACTTAAAATAATGTGGTGTGAAATAACTGATAAACTCGTTTTTCTCTTAATTTTGTCTTAGACCACTTTCGTAATTATGGGCACATATGTATATTAAAAAAGAATTCGTTATCGCGTCGCGCATTGATCGAAATTCGCTAAGTAATCGCTCGTTACTAGAAACGTGGAATTTTCGTGTTTCCCGACGAGACGGGATCGTTGAATTTATGGTGGAAACGGTGGTGCAAAAGAAACGGGCAAAACACGCTATCGGTGGATCGTGTTTGCGAGACTGCGAAGCGTTATACCCCGCTCGAGGCTGAAGTCAGAGCGTTCGCCATTAAACCGCGCGAAAAAAAGAGAGGAGGCAAAAAAAAAGAAAAAATAGAAAAGCAGTATAGGGGAAACGGAAAAAAGGGTGCGGATAGCAGCTGGCTAAAAAGTTGTCGGGGCTTTCGAAATCCGCGCGAAAAACACGTATGGGCGTGGCGAAAGTGCGGATGGAAGGGATAAAAAACAAGGTGGCAACGGGAGAGGCGCAAATTGCACGTGGAGCAACGGGAAAAAGGGAAACGCGGGTTAAAAGAAAAAGAATGTACCAGTGTTAACGAACGAATAAATAGGTTTATCGATGAAAACTTTGATCGAAGAATTCAAATCGTCGATGAAATATCTAATAAATCGTTATATTGCTTCGTAAATAATTTCATTTCTTTACTACCTATAATAAATGAAATCGCTTCAAGGTTGTTGCGCACCTTCGATTGTCGTGGTCGTTCTCTGGTGAGAAGCCACAAATTGCTCGCAGCTACAGTTAATTGCACCATTAGATTAAGGGTTGTTTCGAGGCTCGCCACAGCCCTAAACCTCTTAGCACTCGACGGAATTAGCTGTTGGATAAATTTTAATCGCGCTCGAGAGTTTATTATTCATAACTCGTTGTGAGCTTACCGGCTCATGCAATTTTTGATGCGTTGACCCTTTGCACCCGAGAGGCGACAATATTCGCCGTTTGACTTCATTCAACTATTTTTCTTTACAACTATTATCAAACTTTACATTCCATTTGATGCAGTAATTTTAAATAAGTAATTTCTAGCTAAATTTATGGTATTATACAGGTGCCGTATGAACACGATAAAACATACAATGTTGACGATTAACGCTAGAAGTACCAGCACTAAATGCATACTTACTTTAAAATTGAAAATGAAGTAGAAAAATAAATGAATAAATACTGCAGCATCATTTAACATATGCATTGAATGCGCACTTCCCTTAAAATTGAAAATAAATGAATAAATACTGCAACGTCACTTAACATATGCAAAAGGTCTTACGAAAGGTCAGCAACAAAATTTTGTAATATAAAACATCTAATCGGAAACTGGTCATTTTGTTCGGTCGGTAGTCCTAGTGTTAATAATAAAAAATAATAATTTCAAAAAAGTTCATCAAACTTTCCAACCAGAAAGTTTTACAGTTGCCATTTGTCAACAGTGAAAATGCTTTCGTGCGCAAAGGGTTAACTTTTTCTTCTCAGTTAATCCTTTACCGAAAAGCCGTGTTATCGAAAAGCTGAACAGCTTTTGATGAAATACCAAATACGTAGCGACGTTATTACGGGATAATTTAATACGGTCACGCAGCATGTTGTTAAATACATACTTTAATACATCGTAACGCAGTTTAAAGCGCAGGGGACACCGTTTGAGATTGCATTAATGTAAATTTTAACGCCGCTTAAAAGGCTGTCGATTCGCGTAATTAACAGGAATTATTGGGTTTCGTCGATTCGGTATTGCTCCGCAAAAATACGCGGTTATCGATTTTTACCGAAACAGCTCGCCGACAAAGGATCATTATACCATCGAAAACCCGATTATTCCACGCTCGACGATGACGATCGTTCACTTCGATGATCGATTCTTCGTTTCGCGATACACTGGACGTAAAACGATTTCACGTTTTGGCGAAACGAGCACCGGGATCGGTTCGTTAAACTTCGAACCGTTGACTTTTCGTCGGGGCGAGTTTTCTCGCGATTAGTCGATCCCGCTTATTTGAGTTTACTTAACCCTCCCGTATCGTTATTTCGCGCAGCTCGTTAAGGATACTCGATCGGAACAGAGATTCCGCGATCGCGAACGATACCGATCGACGTTTATCCTCGTTTCAGCAATTCCGAAATCCCGTCTCCTCTACCGAATTGTTCCAATAATTACTTTGTTAAATTTGTACAGTTCGTTATTAGCCGATGTCTCGTTTTTCTGTTCGAGTTAACGCTGTTTCTCCAGAAAAATGTGTGCTCGCAGCCGACAAGTTATTTTAATTGATCGATCATCCCGTGTCCACGGTTAAACGATATGGCGTTTTTTCGCCGGTTCCCGATATCCAGGAACGTATCGAACCTATCTTTTTCCGTCTTGTTACGTGTACCTTTCAATTAAACGCCTCTCGGCCTCCGATCGACGCGATTTGCCGCCCCATCCCGTTTAAATTCGTCATTACCGTTTCGTAACTTCCGATACGCCGCTTTAATTGTGTTGTCTCTTCGTTAACTCGTTCGAGCACGCTTAACTTGAAGATTGTTAATTGCTTGTATCATTGTCTTGACTGTAGCGACAAAGAAATTAGTTCTATTATGTGCTGCTTAGGAAAGAACAAATAACGAGTTCGTATTAATACGAGATATCGAGCAGACAAATATATTAGGCCCACCGGAAAGTTTGAACATGTAAGTAAAATGTTCACATTTGAATTTCTTTTCTTTCGTATTGTAGCTAGTTTTGTCTGACATATCTGAAAAATGGTGCAACAAGAAATGAACTTTGAATTTCAATTTCTTTTACCAATGTTATTATCTTCCACCGATGATATTTTGTTCCATCAATGTTATTTTCTTCTATCAACGTTATTTTCTTCCATCAGTGTTATTTAAACACTAAGAGCGTTTTGACCGTACGAACAGTGGGGCAATAATTTGATAGGCGAATCGTGGCCGGGACGTTTACTGCCAAATCCATACATTGATATTCGTTCGAATACACGAAGAGAAGATCGGTCAACTAATTTGTAGGCGATCGATGGCACAGGGATGAACGAACGAGCGGATATTCACGGCGAATTAGAGTCCGATCGGACTGAATTTCGACGTTCTCATTACGCGCGTCATAACGAGCACCGGAGAAGGGCTAGCGTCGACAACGAGCGTTGCAGAATCGTTGAAAGCTACCTGCTGACAATGTCGGCCCAACAAGAGCGGTTAGAGACTTATTCATGGCGCGTCATATCGCGGCTGAAACTGGCAGTTATGCAGCTGTGTATTGTGTACAATCGACTGTCTGCGTTCGCCAGCGTTGTTTCAATCTCGCAAATTTCCAAATCGAGTGCGCTGCTTTTTGCGAGACACACCGTGATGGCCATTCGTTCGCTTCGTCGGTCTTTCGAAATTTTCTCTACTTTTCACCCGTGCTACACTTCAACTTCAGGAATGTTAGAAGCGCAGTCTTCGATAGTTAATTGACGGATAATTTTCGACGTCTAATCGACGGATAATCTTCGACAGTTCAACGATGCTTGATCGGAGAATGAGACACGATGCTTCGAAGTGGACGTAAACGTACTCAGATTAAATGTTGAGTTCGTGGAAAGTTTGAGAATATTTGATGACACAAAAATCTGGTAATTATATACGATATTGCCTCAGCAGTCTTTATGAACCGACAAGATCAAGTGATACTAACTAGATTAAGAATAGACCACACCAAATTAACACATTCCTTTTTTGTAGCCAAATCCAGCCTACCTATATATTTGTGTTAAAAGATCACAATATAACATATCAAACGTAACAAGAATATAACCTGATTCGTATCACCTGACACATGTCTTGATTTCCGTGCTGATTGTTATCAATAAGTGTATTTATTTATGTTTCATCGTTTGTTTTTTTATTGTTCAACTTCATTTGTAACTTCGAAACGATTGTGCATCATACGTTCAAAAGACTCGTCTGACCACGATACTTCAGCACGGTGAAAACTCATCGTAATTGAACGCACCCGATCGCGATACGAAAGTTTTCAATCTGTCGATCGTTCGGAGAGCATTTTTTGCTCCCTAAGGAATAACAATTACGTAGATCGGTAGCGATCGGGTATCGAGGATGGGCAGAAGGGAAAGAAAGATATAGAACGCGATAAAATACTGGCCGTGGAAAATTGAGCCGAGACGAGATTTATCGGAGTCGTTTGAATGGCGCCTGGTCGAAGCATGTCGCGTTGTTCGTTGCTCGTTGCCCGAACGGTATTCCGGTCCACGATATTTCCAATTCCCCGTGCTTTCCATCCACCTCGACGAAGGGCTGGCGGAAACGTGCACGCTGCGTGTTCGCGCGATTTTGTCCGTGGATCCGTGCACAGTCGGTTCTACAGGAATCTGGTTACGAAAAAGGGGGAACGAAACGCGACAAAGCTCTCCCATCCGAGCGGACACCAGAACTGCATCACGGCCATCTTTCTCCGCCAGTCTTCCGTACACGCGATCAACGCGAAACCAAAAATCCTGTTCGACCGAGAAGATACATTTCGCCCCTCTTCTGACAGTGATTTATAGACGAGGAACGAAACCGGGGTGGAAAAACGACGATGCAATGCAAGAAACATCGAAGGGATCGATACACAGCGAGTACCAGACACGATGTAAGAAAATAAATATAGGAGATCAACGTTCTCTCTGGATCGTCCTCGATATCGATTCTAATTGCATCGATTACGTGATTGTCGGATGTGGTACTCGATCTAAGAATGTCGAAGGGATCGATACTCAGCGAGTATCAGACACGATCTAAGAAAAGAAAAATAGGATACCAGCGTTCTGTCTCGATCATACTCTATATCGATGCTAATTGCATCTATTACGAAATCGTCGGACGAGATGCTCCGTAATTAGCGACGAAAACGAGATGGATACCCTTCGACATCGATTTTAGCGAAAATAGATGAAACATTTAATTAGACTGATTAAACATTTCAGTTAGAAGGTTTTCAGGACTTGCCAATAAAAAATCCGTCCGAGTGAAAAGGGTTAGAAATAAATTCTGCAATCGGAATATATAATAAAACCTCGTTAACGGTAAAAGATGTTACACGATCTTCTGTCTACGAAAAAAATCCGCGATTCAATCAGTAAAATCGATATATGTCGATCGAGTCGAAGGCAGTAACAGAGTCGACCACGATCGCGAGTTCCTAATCAGAAATAAAAATACCGTGCGTACGTATGGTCGTGAATTTTCATTATCTGTCGACTTATCCGCGTACTCTTAAACGAAGTCGTTAAAATGCAGCCGGGAGCTCGACCTCGTGGCACAAATTCGCAAACGTTCGGCTCGTAAACCAAGTCGAGCTTGCGAAGAACGAACCGGCTCGAGCCATCGAGCGACTCGCTCTAATAGTAATTAGAGTAATGAGGAATAAACCGGCCGAGGAGAATCGTAATTTATTCGCTGACAGCTTACCACTGCCAACGAGCTCGTTATACAGCCGCGAATTTGTATTGGACAGCTTTGTCCCGATCATAAGTTCCTTATACCGTTCCTCGAGAACTATTCAAGCCGACGATTTCGAGGCGAAGTGACTGCACTCTGCTCGTTCTTTCAAATTGATCCGACATAATTTTATTCCGTGAACCCCGTTATAGCACACGGTGTAACGCACAAGAAGAGATCGAGAGCGTTATTCGAAGAGCGATGCAAATGAGGACGATGGATATTCCCGCGGGGACGAAAGTTGCAAATTCCTTTCGACGTGGAATTTTTATACGCGTTAACGGGTGGGCGTTCGTTAAGCAAAGAAGAAACGCGGTAAAACGCGATAGATTAAACTTTCTTCGAGGTATTACGCTCGGTGAAATTATGCGAGTAATATAGAGTGTACGAGTTGCGGCGAGCTATAAGGTCTTGCGAAAACTTTCGAGCAGTTTTCTAATTTAAACTCCCTGCCATATGGCCGCCTCATTAATATACTGTTCCGCCGTAAAGAAATATTCATGTAAATAGCGACGTTCGGGACGAAGAGGCGGGGGGTCCTTCTATCGAACGAATCACGGGAAAAAAGAAAAAAAAACCGTTCGTGTACGAACCGGCGAGATTAATCGACGAATTCGACGTTCACGACGCCCGAAGCATTTCTAAATGAAACCGTTTTACGTTCTGGTTGTTTCAGGACACCGACGGGCCTGGAGGACGTCAGCAAATACCCGGAGCTTTTTGCGGAGTTGTTGGCGCGCGGTTGGTCGGAGAAAGACATCCGAAAGCTGGCCGGGCTCAATCTGATTCGCGTGTTCAAAGCGGTGGAGGAGGTGAACGTTTCTCTTTTTTTATAATCCGCGTTTTCGCCCTTTTTTTTTTTTTTTGGTTCCAAAATACACTCGTCTCGATTAATGTCGAGCACCGGAAGCCTTCGCCGATTTCGATCGAATTCGACGGGTCGTGCTTCCATGTAAATATAATTAACGCGAATGCAATTTTGAAAAATACGTGGATACGGGAATTTTGTGGTGTTTTCCTCATAACTGATATATGGCTAAAATTTTATTTGATATGGAAAATGACTTTTGAGTTACAAAATTTTAGGTGATATAAACATTTATATATTTACAAAACATTAAAACATATGTGATAATATAAATGTACATTTTATACACATGTAATGAATATATACATATATATTATCATATAAATATACAATTATATACATATACATGTAATAAATACATATATTAAAATATGTTACAATATAAAATGTATATTGTAATATGTTATAATATAAAGAATATGTAATAAAATATATAATATAAAATATAAAACGTATGTAATAAAAAATATAAAATAATATAAAACATACGTAATGAAATATGTAAAATAATATAAAACATACGTAATGAAATATGTAAAATAATATAAAACATATGTAATAAAATATACAATGAAATATGAAATATACCTAACAATGGCGTCAGTATGCGGCTATCGAAGCGAAAGGGTTAAATCGACGGGCAAATTTAAATCGCGTGGTTTCGCCGTCGCGGTAATTAAAATCCTTGCACGTTCTACACCAGCCTAAATTGAATTTGCAACAGTACGGAAGAGAGAGAAGGGTCAGCCGCGGGGCGAAATATCCGATGGTCAGAAATCGGGTTAGCCAAGCCGACCAATATCGAATTTAATAAAGCGCACAAATCACGCGTTTTGCCGGTGTATCGTCGAGCAAGACGGCCGACGGATTTTTGTTCCCTTGGACCATCGCCAATTCAACGATCAGCTGGTTCGATTCTTCACCTACTAGAACCATCGTCTTTCTCTCTTCTACGATTTGTACGTGCGCGTTTCATTAGTTGTCCTTCTCTGACACGGAACCGTGCCACGCATTAACGTTTAATCGAATCACGAGCGAGAAATTACGCGCACAAACTTAAAATCACAGTGGTAATTTAATTAGACTCATGTGTCACAGTACTCGCAACACATAGTAAGTTCGGGGATATTATTACGTAAATTATTAAGAGTCTCATGTAAACATGCATGTTAATCTTCATTGGTATAAATAATATTTCTAGAAACTGGTTTATGTAGTATCCATTATTTAATTATTTTTATAGTTAATTTTCAATGTAGACATAAGTGATCATTAAACGCCCGTAAATTTAGTGTTAATATTGGTGACATAATACCTTTAAAAGAATTCATCGAACTTTTGAACCAAAGAGTTTTAGAGTCGCTGTATAGTATCGGTAAAAACACCTTCGAGTGCAAAGAGTTAAATTATCTTCATACAAGATACATTATACACATATAGGCCACCCATAAGGTAGCTCGTGAAGGAAAACGAAAGCTGGAGTACATCTTACCGGGGCGACACACCTTAAACACTCGACGATTTTAATTTCCCTACCTGCCGCTGGATCCACAATTCTCCATGGTGTTCGTCACCGAAAGCGAGAAACGTGGTAATTGTTAAAACAATAGACCACTCTGTCGTGTACCGAGTGAAACGACGGCCACGAAATTCCAACGGCGAAATTGAATTTCGCCGTCGCGCTGTTTCGCCGGAACGGCGTGAAATTCGAGACCGCCGTTAATCATACTTCTTACGATCCCGATAAAAATTAATGGGAAACGTACATGGACGTTCGGCAACACAGTGTGAAGAAGATTTCTTGGAAAATTGAACCCCACTCCCAGGTTGCAATTACTTTACGGCGAGCATTGTCTCGCGCTAATTGCGTCCCGGCTACGGTGACACCGTTGTTTCTGGAAACAGAAAGCTCCTGGATTTTTCCGGGATTACGAACACTGGAAAGCTTCGGGTGAACGCGCTGGAAATGGCGTAACGAATTATAACATCGATCAAGGAATACGGACCAAACATGTGTTTACCGTGTATCGTGATTTATTTACTGGTACATAATTTTGGAGACTCGATTTGGTTGCAACGTAAACTTTTTATAAATCGGATTAACGATTCCGAGAACTTTTCTCTTACAATATTGAAACGATCAGTCGTGCGATGGAAATGGATGGAGATATTTTTATTGTCATTGATCTGCAGAACAAAAGTCTGCACAACAAAGAACCACGATCTCTTAATAATAAACCTAAATTTTCGTTTCGGCTCAAGATTATCGCGATGGTAGTAAAATAATCGACGATGCATTTCACTCTACTCGCGGATAAAGGGACTCGTTATGATTCGTGAAGGATATTCGAATAAATGGAAATAACGGTGCGTTTGATTAAAAACGTTCGGAATTTATGGACAATATCCACCGCGAGACAAGTCCGTTTTCGCTAAGAGATCGTCCCGTCGTCCATTAACATTTTAATTTCCCTGACGATTCCCCGTGGTGTTCCGCGGCGGTAAATACGTCGGGAGAAGGAAATTCAATTGGGGGATAAAACGTGCATGGACGAGGAAAAAAAGAGTACGCATTACGCGACGAGACGTTTGTAACGTCGCCGGGGGATGCTTTATCGCGATGTTACGGTGGCTGCGAAGGCGGCGATAAAAGTGGATTTGATTAGGGAAGCCCCGAGTACCGGGCCGGTATTTTGTTACAAGCTCATTTTCTTTTTAACTCGCGACGTCGTGAACGAAGATATTACCCCTTCGCAACCGCGAAAACGACTGCCCCGCGGTGGTAAAATTTGATAAGAACCCGTTAAGAGTGTCGTGTACCAATTTTGCAAATTGACGCTCGTTGTTACCGAAATATTACGGTGGTTAAAATTGTCCTACTCCCTGTGGGAACACCGGGTCTACGAGTCGTTAGCGTTAAACGATTAAACGGCAAAAACACGCGAGGAAAGACAGAGGAGTAGAAGGTTAAGGGAGCGGCGGGGGAAAAAAGTTGCGAACATCGGTTACGCGTTTACAGAACAGCAACGAAAGCTTCGGCCGGACCTTAATGGTCGTGGAAGGTTAATGGGCTTACAGAAAATTGATGGTGGTTGTACAGGGTCGCATGAAATACGCGCACCTCGAACTTTTTTTCCCTGAGCATGGCTTTCGTACAACCTCTCGCGAACATTCACTTTTTCTCATCGAACGGTGAGATTTTTTCTCGGAATATTCGCGACGCGATGTGCAAGCTCGACCACACGCGTCCCCGGAAGTCAAAATTCATCGACTTTCGCTCGTTTTATGTCTACATTCAAAACCAGCTATAAAAGTAAACAAATAATGAATTTCATATAAACTAGTTTGTAGGAAGGTTCTTCATCTTGATGAAGATAAACATGCATTTTGACATGAGCTTTCACGTTCAATGACCACTCATGTTTAAATTGAAAATGAATTTCTTAAAGCAAGAAAATAATGGTTAATACATAAACCAATTTATAGAGAGGTTCTTTAATATTCCTTAATATATTTAATATATGTATATTTCATACGGTAGATTCCAAAATGACAATTATAAAGAAACAGAGATTGCCTGACAAATGAAAAAGTTTAAAACACTTTCATTGTATCCCACAAGCATGAAACCTACGACCACATAAAATTTCCTTTCATATGTAAATAACCTTTGACGACATCGTGTATAGAAAGACTAAAGTGAGAAAGGAAAACCTAGAATATTGCTAGCATCGAACAAAATATCCCGAAGTCGTGTTTGTTGCATGGTTACATAAATCGGCGAAGTACAAAGGTGCATCGAAACTCGTCAAACGTAAAATATATCGAAAGAAATGGGAGATTGCGTCGAGACGAACGAACGAGATCCTCGAACGAGCTCATGAGAGTAAATTAACGAATCCAAGGAACGAGTAATGTTTTTTGTTGCCGGCAGGTTCGAGACAACATGGCGGCCGAGGGTATAGAACCGCTAGAGGAGGAAATTCCGCACGAGGACATAATAGGACGGGATTACTGCCGTTACAACGTGAAACGACTGATGGCGCCGTAGCCGAGGATATCGAGAGGTTCGAGTACAGCGGAAAAAACAGGGGAAGATGGAAAATGGCCGAGGGGAATCGAGGAAACGTTGATGGCGAACCGAAAGCACTTCGATTCGTGAATTCTAGCATCCGCGAACGACGACCCGGGTGTCTACTTTCGATTCTTTTCCTCCGTTTTCGCGTCGGCCATGATCCTCGACCGTGTACGAACAGTAAGTAGATAGACAAACTCGATTTCCAACGGAGAGGCGCTACATTGACAACCGGGACGACCTGACCCGGTGAAAAGGTCGTCTGCAGAGTGCTTCCTTCGCGGGGGATGATAGGTTTTCGCGAAAATAAAAGAGAACGACGGAATCGTGCGCGATTCGACGACCAACGCGGTTCACACGTGACGTCCGGGGAACAAAAGCGTGTGTCCGATACGCGCCGAACGATTTCCTCGTCGATGCTGGAACCAAAACCGTTCTAGTCAATACGCTAATTATATTATGTATAAATATGTACACATAACGATCGATCTCGCGAACGACTGACTCTGATCGTGACCTATTGTCGCTGACACGATTCGAGCGTGTGGATGTTTAACTGTGTCGCGTGCGTGCGTGAGAACGTGTGCAAGTGAGAAAGAGCAAAATGTTTGTACATATGGTACCTGAAGTCGAACAACATATTGACCCTCCTGCGGTACAGATCGGCCGGACTAAACTGTAACACGTCGATTGCGATCGTTACGAGTAACCGTAGAACCTGCATTGTCCAAATTAATTAAATTTACAAACGTTTAGGAAAATACAAAAATCGAATCGATGATTGGTAACCGCGATAAGACCTCGGTATTTTATATAACCTCGTGAAATCGAACGAACGGAATTTCTATTATTAAAATTGCTAGGAAAACGTAAGTATCCGAGAATCTTCAGATAATAGGAAATAAAATTTGGGATCTATCGGAATCGGAAGAGCGTCGAACCACCTGTGTGTACTAAGGTACACGTACGAAATTGCACGAACGAAACTTCCATTACCGAAATTACCTGAGAGGGCGTAAACATTCAAAAATGTCCGATGGTAAAGAGTGAAATTTGGAGTTTATCGAAACCGGAAACGCGGCGAAGTCGTCTTCGCACTCCGTGGTGTTAAATTGACCAAATACAACATCCATTATGCGAATTGCTGAGTAAGTTTTTAACGGAAAATGCATTTCGTGATTTATCGGTGTCGATTTCTCTTTCTGGGCTGGAAATAATAAATTCCGAAGGAAACAAACGAGAGAACCGACTTATATCGTTTATTCTAGATACCATCGGCTTTACTAAGTTCCTCAATTGTGGTCACTAATAACCTACAAGATGGATGTGACCTTAACACTTTGACTGCCATGTCACCCATATATAGGTGACACTCTTTCTACAAACATTTAACAGTTACATTATTCTAAATTTCTTCACGTTCTTTTTTTTTCAGATATTTTTTTCAAAAATCAATTGATTTTTATCGATTCGGCATAGAAAATTTGTACAATAGATGGCAAAAAGTTGTTGATAACAAGGGTGATTACATCATCGATTAAAAATAAAAATGTACTAAAAATGTATCTGTTTGACTTTACTGCAAAATAACGACATTACTTTCCGATCCCCCTAATATTTGTTAGAAATGAAAATACTACCTAATGCAATTTTCTATTGCTTCCGTGTGGCAGTCAACGTGTTAAACATTCAAAAAAAAAAGCGAGAACCGTTGGCGATGGTTCTACAATCAGACAACGCAGAGATTCTATCGCAATCGTGTTTATATCGAAGTAAATTGTTAGAGAGGATCGGATCCCCTCGTCGGAAAAATTGAAATGGCCGATTTGATCGGGGGAGGGTCTAGTTACATTAGACTCGAGAGAGCCGTAAACGTTGACAACCGTCGACGAGAACTTTCCTACGATTTTGCACGATCGAAGTTGACGTCGACACGCGCGTCGATGTATAATCACGTTCACGAACGACATTTCTATTCTTTTCATATTTTTTTTTTCCTCGAAACGCGTCTCATTCATTCTAAACACTTTAAGACTCGTGTATTCTACTAAACGCACCGATAATATCCTTTCTTAACGAATGTTTTTACGCTAACGAAACTTTTTAAATATAGTCAAAATTTTAACGACTGCGTAAGGAAAAGGAGATACGAAAATGATCAACTTCCCTCGTGCCGTCGATGACGCAATTTGGTCGTTAATTTTAAGCACGGGAATCTGCGGATCGTTCGAAACTCGCGCCCATTTGTGTTTCGATTGAAAGACAGAAAAAAAAAGAAATTGAAGAAAGAATACTTGTTTCGTATCGATCGACTGAACGACCATTCGTGTGCAAGTAGTCGAGATGAACGAAGTCGAGACTTCGTTAATATATCCTAACATTTCAAGCGTTAATGAAACCGGAAATAAATTGACGACAAATCGAAAATATGGTCGTTGTTAAACTAAAACTATCTGGTACGTTCTTTTCCTCCCGTTCTACCCATTTCCTTGCTCCCTTTCTTACAGTGCACGATGATCAAATCGACAATCGAGTTCGCATCGATACTGGAAAATACCGAAGACTTCAGTGGCAATTCGCTTGGCAATCTAACGAGTGGCAATATAGTGTGTAGGTATACAATGCGCAAAACACGAAGGGTGCAAATTCACCCTTTCCACTGGCAGCATTTTTACTGTTGGCAAATAGCAACTGTAAAATTATCTAGTTGAAAAGTTTGAATTTTTTTGAATTTAATAAATTTCTGTTTTATTAACCCTTTCACTTCAACATTTTTTCACATATGACATATGTTTTACATTATAACATATAATACATTTCAACATACATATTTATTATATATGTATAACATATATGTTTATATTACAACATACATTTTAACATATACATATATTTGTTGCGTGTATATGACATACATATATTTTAAAGTTTTGGAAACATATAAAGGCCTATATTATCTATAATGTGTCTTTCCATATTGAAAATGTATATCATACTTGTCATACTGGAACAACGATTGTTTTATTTTGCAAATTTGTTACTTAAAACAGAGAAAAACGTATGACCGCATTCAATGATGGTACTTCGATGGACTGCCGAAGCGAAAGGGTTAATCGCCAATATTGTCTGTTTCGATATGTTCAAACATCACTTCTACAAATTCGGTTAAGTTATTTATTTAAAATTGTTGCTTTGAGTCAAACGGCGAACGTGAGTCGCCTCGAGCGCAAAGGGTTCGATCGAATTTGTTGTGTCGATGGTGGAACGATCAACGATTGATCGTCGCCGCGATAATTTTCGACATGAAACTAACGGAAGTCGTTGCGGTGCAAGCACATCGAGCAAGTAAACGGGCCGGTTGTGAATCGAGTGCATCGATTCGCCAATTTACAAGTAACAAAGGGCAGAGGCTCGTTGGTGATTCACACAGCGCGCAGGGATGCAATCAGGTGCAAAGTACACGTTGAAATCGTAAACGTAGCCTGGTTTATTGGCATTTCGGAATCGTACGTGCAGTAAATCCCGGCCGGAGGCTTGATTAGATTGTCGTACGGTAGATTTGATAATGGCTTGATTATCTATCAATCGAATTAATCGATCGAATCCTGCACGAAATCGCGGTTGAATCGATTCACGGATAATCCATTTAACGGGGTTCATTTTCAGCCAGCGTCTGTTTATTACTCACTATAAGTATTAACACTAGATTTTCGAAAAATTAAGCAAAAGTGATGGATCTGAATTTTCGTAAATTACGAAAATTAATAAGGAGCTTCTGTCAAAGTTATCCTTCGTCGGAGTAAAGAACCATTGCGTGAGTTACTTTGCATACTGCACATTATTTATACCTCTATATTATACCTTGATTTCAATTTGAATATAAAAAATTGGTATTTCATATCTCAATTTCAATTTGAACATAAAAAATTTGCATTTTATACCTCAATTCCAATTTGAACGTAAAAAATGTGTTTGATACCTTGGTTTTAATTTAAATATAAAAAATTTCTGTTTTATACCTCAATTTCAGTGTGGACATAAAAAATTTCTATTTTGTACCTCGATTTCAATTTGAATATAAATGGTCATAAATCGTCCATAAATCTAATGTTAATCGTTCGATACGAATTAATTAATTTCGTGAATTTGCATTATGCTCCAGAACCCTTCAAATATGCAAAATTGTAAAAAGAGAATTTTTTTCGACAAGTTACGTAACAAAAGTTTCGATCCGATTGCAGCTTGCCACGAGGATAATAAGTTTTCGTTCTCCGATCGTTTAAAAGTGTCCACCGATCGAAAGTGTCGCGTAAAGTTTTGAGAGGAAGGAAGAGAATGGTAGACCGAAGGGACAGCGTCGTCCTTTCGGCGATAATTAATTCTTCGTCGTTTGTGGCTGCTTAACGAGCTCGTTAAAAAGTTTTGACACATTTAGACCCTGGTTCGTCGCTGCAAGAACCATTTAAGCTTCTTCCCTGGCCATGGCTGAACGAGCAGTCGATTTCTTTCTTCGTCTTTCACCTTAGTGATCGAGTTTGTACTCGCGATTATATTCCCTCCCATTCTCCGAATCATTTTCTACCTAAACTCTGACCTTCGTTTGCTTTTGTTTGCCCTCGTGTTCATTGTCTGTCCCTTACAGGGAAAAAAGGCTGTTGCAATTCACCGTTTGCTGGTAGAAACATATGGTGAACACGGTCCATCGATTAGAACATGTGAGACATGATTTCGATAATAGTGGCGATTCCAATGTAAAAGACAGTGAACGCTCTGGTAGACCACATAAGTCCGAAGACGAGCAATTGCAGAAGTTATTGGATGATGACCCAACTCAAACTCAACAGTCATTGGCAAAATCATTAAATGAACTTCCTTGGTCTTCTATTGTTGTTATTTTGAACCTTCGATACTCTAAACTTTCTAAGATCTATAATATTGTCTACACCCTTAAAAATTACGTGTCTTCTTCATAAAAAAAAACGGAAAAACTTATGCCTACACCTGGTAGACCAAAAAGAAAAAACACTGAACGAGAAAGAATGTCGAAGTGCTTGAAAAAATGTGTTAGCAAGAGACCGTGACCAGTTTATAACTCGACCTATAAATTTGCTGCTGTAATACGGCCCGCTGCGAATAATACCGGCAAGTTATACTTCTTGCTCGACTCACGGATTTCCGGCAGCGATACTTCTCGTTCGGAAGTATTCCAGCCGACAATTCGCGAGAACGGAAGTTCCAAACGTCTCGGGAACTCTCGTCGAATCGTAAATTACGAAATGGAACAGATAACGTTATGATCGGCCAGGTGACGTGTTCCCGTGGCAACGCGATCGAGTCAGACACGTGCATCGAATGGTCACCATCAAACACCTGATGGTTCGTTCGAATTCTAACCTTCGGGACGTGGCAAGGTGCGGTATCGACGGCGTAAACCGAACGGAAAATTAGTGCTGGGTTTATGCGCAATTTGCTGCGCCCTCCGGGTTTGCTTTTGGCGATAGACGATCGAGTATCGGATTCGTTGATCGGATTCTGTCTCGGCAAGAACGGATTTACTGTTCAATCGTAAACCAACGTAATAGTACTTAGTCACTATTATCTATTTATGTTTTTGTTATTTGTTTTAAGAATGTATTTTTGTGCACCGTTGTTATAGTGACGATTATTTACTAAATAACGAAAATGTTTTCGTACAAGAAACATTTAGATCGTGAAATGATCGCAACATTTGGAAAAATTCAACTTCGCAAAGTTCCTCTTTGATTTCTCTTTGTTTGCGTGACAAAGTAGGGGAAACCCCAAGACGACTGAAGACGAAAACCCGCTCGATGGGTCGTCTTTTATCAACGAGCGGTTGCCTTTTGAAGAAAAAGAGGATGAACGGGCAGTTTATTGATAGCAACAGAAAAGAACGGACAAAGATTCACTGAACCTTTCAATTCGCTGTTTATATTCGTTGTGTCGTTTAATTTTGCTCACGAAGCAGATCTTGCATTTCAATTCGTTATTCAACCCAGATTTACGAACGTTTCGTGACTACTTGTATTCAAACCGAGACTAAACTGTAAAAATAAATAAATAATGGATAATACGTAAACTGGCTTACACAATGATTCTTTATCTCTATAAAGGTTAACAAACAAAAGATTCTCGATACTTTTCATACTTGAAAATGTGAAAATGATCATAATTGAAAATGTGAAAAAGATCATAACTGAAAATGAGAAAATGATCATAATCGAAAATGAGAAAGGTAATGTCATTTGGACGAGTACCGTGAATCAATTATTAAATTTGTTATGCCGTTTAATTTTGTTCTTACTGTGATTCTTAAATTCGATCGAAGTTTGACAAGATATAAAAAAAAACTAGATATCAAATTTACGAATAGATGACATCGTTCATCAAATTAATTAAAGATGTTACAACAAAATCAAAGCAGTGCGCGAATGATCGCAATAAATTCATGAATCAGACTCACCGTTTTTCCACGATTAAATTGCTGAAAGGAATAATCGAAAACGCTTCTTCCTCGACAGGAAGGAATATAAAATCTTTAAAGAATTCATTTATTGTTGTCGGATCGAATCTTCCGGCCGATCGCGAGGGAGGATACAAGAAATGGACTACGACGTATAAAATATGTAGCCAGCCGGGGACCTTTGAGAACGAGGGTCCCTCGAGAGCTTTAGGTTAGCTTAAGATTTTGTTTGATCCCACAAAGAACAGCCGCTTCTTGTTCCATCGCGAAAAAAACTAGATTGTTATTACCTCATGCATTCTGCACGCTTCAGAAATTTATGAACGAAGGCGATCGATCGTACGAGGGATGCATTAATGTTTCAAAGACAGATCGTTGGAAGAGCAGAAACGTTTTTTTGCATTTCTATGTAACCTGGATTATGAACCTGTCGAATAGTCATGGATGTTAAAATATTGATCTTGAAAATCGAGTCGTCGTGAATTTACGAATCGAAACTTTTCTATCCATAATGTATTACTTTTTGTTCGCGTTTTTTTCTTATAGTTCAAGACGTAACACAAACGGAACGAAGATATTGCGCAGGGCATACCGCCATATTCTTCGCGGTATCTTTCAGGATACGACACCATTAAGTGGCAGCATTTTATTCCAGGAAAGTTATAAAAACGACCGTTCAATCTTACGCACCGTTTCGAACAACTGCTGGTCGCGGCGGTGCGTTTCATCGTTGCAATATTTTCTTGTATATACACCGACGGAATATCCAGCGGTATCGTTGTTCGCGACAATATCGCGCGGCCCGAAATCCCCGGAAATAGAATGTAAACTTTATGAGAAAACACGCGTGAAACGATTATCCGGTAACCGTGAACAAGCGGGAAGCGCGGATAATAAAATGCCACTTTATTGGATACTTTCACGGTTGAAGTTCCCGTGGCCCGCGATTACGTCCGTTCGACCGTATTAAACTGTCTTAATTTCGCTGAAAGTGAACAGAGAAATTTTACCGCCCGCTGATACATTTTGAAATTCATAACGCGAACGAGTTAAGACCCCCGTAAAAGCCGACCGGGAAAAAAACCGCTCGAGCATGGTACCGGATTATAGAATTACTGCATCCCTTTTTTTATTCGTAATTTAGCGTCCCCGCCGCCCGGTCCTTATTAATTTCTCTTTTACGAGAGACGAACGCAAACGGGGAGCTTTTAACGAAGTAAGGGAAACGTTCGGGATTCGCGCGATGGATAGCAGTCACGGCTCTCCCAATAATACCGGCCATAATTCAGATATAAATTGAGAAACCAATTTTCTTTTCATTGGATACCGACGGGATCGCCGCTGAACGTCTGAAAAAAAGATGAGATCCTTGTACGAACGAGATCGATTTTATTCGTTCGCGTTTTTTTTTCGGTCGGCGGGAAGTTGAATATCGGGGATCGGTATCATTTTCAACTTCGTTTGAATAACGCACGCGCCACTTCGTTCGGCCACTGAAATAATACTTTATTCTTGGTATACGGGTCAGCTGGTATCTTTCAATTATTATTATTACCGACACTTTTGCCGTTTGACCTGTTCTGGTTCGGTCAGGAAGACTTCAATAGACTACATTTTGCATGCGCCTGCGGACACACGAGCATCCGATACCGATCGCTTTTTCCCGTATATATTTCCTTTCTACGCGTTTTTTTGCTATCACGTTTTTATTTTATTTTTCACTATTTTATTCTTTTATCGTACAGTGGCGACATTGTTTCGACGCGACGGATAATATCGGCGCGAGATTGCGTTGCGATCCGCGTGAATCGAACAAGAGATTTCGTGTCGAACATATTTCACGGGCAAAATATGCAAATTTGCGTTTCGCCCCGGAATGTAACGTAAAATCGTAACGTTCGAAATATCATTTGCATACAAAACTGCCCGACTTCCATTCTCCGTGTAACGGCGCAAGAGACAAATAAATACGTTCTAAAAAACTTGACTACAATACATCATTGTCCGACCAATCGTCTCTTTTCTACTCGCATCGCGATTTTTAACCCCTTGTTCAACCGCACCAAAAGAAAAAATATTTTTTGTATCATATGATAGGATAAAGTATAAATTTGTCCAGGACAAAACAGTGTGAACAAAATAACTTTGATCAGGACAAAACAACGTAAACAGTATAAACATTTAGTCAGGACATAACAACGTGTACAAAATAAACATTTGGTCAAGACAAAACAACATGAACAGGATAATCATTTGGTCAGGACAAGATAACGTGAACAAGTTTCTTTAAAAATATTCATTTTATTCGATCCACAAGACTTTCTCCAGATATATCTTCTATATATATATATATATAAATAAATATATATATATTTCCAAGATGTCAATAATCTGTACAAAATGATAGCTTTTACGTCGTCTTATAAAAATACCGCTTCCATAAAAACGACCCTCGCTAGCGTAAGCGAGTCGAAATTAAAAGAGACACTAAGAGAAAAACGCTCCTGGCGATAATTCGATGGTGCAAGAAGTGATAATAGCAAGGCCTAAATCGTTCAACGAATACACCTATAGAATGACAAGAGTCACCGAACAAGAAATACTACGTTTCATTTATCTCTCCGGCTATGATACAAAGCGATCAACGATCGTTCATCGCGCAACAGGGATATATAAACGATACTTTGTGTGTTCATATTCTCCTTAACAATCACGATCAGAGAGGTATTCGCGTACACGCGACGTCGCTGCAACGAGGACCGACTCGATATTTCTGTCGCTGTGATTTCGCACCGAAGATACACGCAAAATATGTATGTTTAATTTCTCGAGGCACGCGTTATCGCGTGAAATCTAGCGGCTAACGATGAATCGAAACGGATCGAACGTCGCTCTATTTGCTGTCGATGCCAGCTCGAAACGCTCGCGCTGTTTACGAAAAGAGATTTGTGAATATCCCCGCAGACGGGATAGCAAATTCGTTAACGATGCAAAATCGCATCCGCGGAATCGATAACCCGATCGGCTTTATCGTTGCGTCTCGAGGATAACGGTAAACGAAAATAGTTTAGCGGGGTCAGAAATAAGAAGGGGTTCGGGAGACGAACAATTTTTGCCGCGAAACAACGACGTCGAGTTGCTATCGCAAAAAGAAAAAAGAGGAAACAAGGACGAGACAACGGAAGAAAGGGGATAAAGGAGGACTAGTTTTGTACGTAAGCAGAACAGAATCGCAGAAACGGGACGGGACGAGGACTGTTGTTTCCACGGATGGTCCCAATGGGGGTTTGTTCGGTGGAGGAAAAAAAAAAAGAAGAGAACGCCAGACAGAAGACCTCGAACGAGTCGTTGAAGAAGAATCCGAATTTGTCACGTGAATCGTCCAGCGGTATTCTTCGGTTCGAGAACGCCGAAACAAAGCTCGTTTGTCAGAAAGAAGGAGACGATTCGCAGAAAAAAAGAGAGAAGAAAGAGAGAGAGAGAGAGAGACGTATAAAGAATGTGCGAAGCTCTTGATGTTCGTGACTCGTGTGTTTCTCTCTGTTCAGGGTTAGTTGACCACTTTCTCCCGTTTCAACGAGCCAAACTCCTCCAGCATCGCTTGTAGCCCTTCGGGAACTCGTCCGGCGTCCAATTCCTGTCCCCACAGCCGATACTGAAAGAAGAACAAACAACGATTACGCGATACACAGGTGACACGCGATCGAACGTTATTTATTATACCCAAAACGTTCTCGGGAGCTTTGAAAGGGATCTGGAAAGGTTCAAGGTGGTTGCGGAGTCTGTGCACGGGAGAGGGATCCTCTTCTTTCGTTAAATTCGTTCGATCTTCATCAAACGACAACCTGCAAAATGATGTATACGGTACGACCAAGCTGACGATAAGCAGACACGTTTGAACAAATTTCAATCTTCGCTATTAACAATTACCATTTTCGAGAAACAATAAAAAAACACGTAACCGAAGTTAGGGATTGCATCGAAAGCTTTCGCAAACAGCAGAACTACATCCGTGAACTCGAAGAGCGAAAACTTCGCGCCTTCCGGTATATTTTTGCCACGGAGGAATTTACGATATTAACGCGCGGCAAATAGAAACGTTACACCGAGAGATTTCTATAGAAACCGTAGTTCTTCCGGGAAGACGGTCGCATAATCGAGGCGCACATAGGACTTTGAGAACGTTCGTAGCGTAAAAAGATGCACCGGATAATAGACGCATAATTCAACCGCGTTATTCGCGAAAACTTTTCTGCGTGCAAGATTTATACATGGCCTCGTTCCTTGGAGTGAAACGAGGAACAGAATAGAGTATCTGATATCACATGTACAATGTGATGTGAGCCAGTCTTTTTCGATTAGGAGAAAAGAGTGTACATGTACAATGTGATGTGACCCAGCTGTTTCAATGGATCCTTTTAACCCCTTGCCATAAGATTAATTTGGCAAGTGAGTCAGTCCGTACTAACTCTTAGTGGCTACGCCATTAAAACGAACGAAGAATATGAAAATGTCTTATCAATTTTGTACTCGAGGATCCTTGACTTTGAAAATTATGCTTCAAACTTCAAATCGAAACGTATTCAAAATCCAAGTAAGATGTAACTGAGCTACGAGTCCGTCACGAGTCAGAGACGTCAGAGTATGGCACGAGGTTAAATTATGTGCGAGGAAAAATCTGTCCTACAACTGCGATTGGTTTCTGCAATAATAGGATGATTTAAAAAAAAATCAATCACGCAGAATAGACGAAACTTACCATCTCCAACTCCTTTCGCAAAGCAAGCACAGCCTTCTCTCGATCGGCCACCAACTCTTCGAGGTATTGGTATCTTAGCTTCTTTCGAGCACGACACTCCCTCGCACTCTGTCGGCTTCGTTCTGCAAAAATAAATGGAGAAATGCGAAAACGTGTTAGCCCGATATCGAGGTGTTTCGTGAGACTGCGGGGAAACGCACGCTATCTCTCGTCGTGCAAATTTATTGTGAAATTAACAGTAAGAAAAATGATTCCTCGACGAAGATCGCCGCAGAAAATACCGAGAGAAAAATTAAACAAGCAGTCCCGGAGCTCGTGCGAGCTTTCCGGCGAAAATCGAATATACAACGCAGTGCGCAGGTTAATAATTCAAAATAGGGATTTGCCGCGCAAAGTCTGGCACCTGCGAGATAAGCGAAACGAAAGCCTAACGTACGACACTTTCGAAATTCTGCTTTTCTTACGCGAGTTTCGCGGGGAATGGAAATATTCGCGACATCGAATCACACCGTGAGAAATACAGCGAGTTGCCACTGCAAAAATCCGCGATACCACTTCAAATCAACAGAGTGTTCAACAGAAATACTTTTAATTTATATCGTTGGAAAACAACAGCTGTAAAACATTCTATTTGCAAAGTTTGCCAATTTTTTTGAAGTTATTTGTTCATTATCTATCGTCGATACTGTCTGTTTCATTGCGAACAACATTCCTGTTTATTTATTTTAACTACATTATTATAAACTTACTTAAAAGATACACATTTAAAATTGTTGCGTTAAATTAAATTAAATTAAATGTCGAAGGCGAGTGACCGTTCGAGCGCAGAGTGTTAAATCTGTTGAATTAAAGATAAATTTACGTCGATTTAATTACTTGCAAACAAGGTCGTTCACCTCGATCGTTCGATATCGTAATTCGGAAATACGACGCACAAGATCGAGCAGAAATTACTGTCAATTTCAAAGTGTGGAAACAACGGATTGAACTTCGAGAAGACGGAGGGTGAAGTTCGTGCAAGGGTTAACTCGACGCAAGAAGTTATATGGTCCCCGAAGAATGAGAACGACGCTATTCGTTTAGGTGAGTGGCAATGTTTCCGATCACGGGGAAGACAGGAAGACGGACAAAATCGATCGTAATAGCCTGCTGCCAGGATATTGCAAATTTCTCGTCGATACGGGGACCGCGACGCGATAAAGCCCTTTACGATCAAGGGTCGCGGGCTATTATCGCGTCTACGGCTCACTAAGCTCGGCTTTTACGCGGCAATAAACGTTCCCGTCGCTTTCCCGACGAGGACGTCCTTTTTCAGAAGCTGTCCTTAAAGAGAGCCTTCGAAGAAAGCTTCGCCGGATCCTCGAAAGACGTCGGAAAATCGGTGGGATTTCTATCGAGAAAGGATAGTTCGCGAACACGATGGAAAACTGATACATCCTGCTTAACACGAGACTGCTTCGGATAATTCAACGAATCGCGACAACTTCGACGATGTCGAGATAAATTACGGTAAACCGCACGGAGAGACGAATGTTTTAATATAATGCACAATTACTTTCAAGTTAAAAATCAAGTTAAAAAATAAATGAATAAACTGCTTCGAGAGAAATGCTTTAACTCTAAAACTACCAAGTGTAATGCACAATTATTTTGAAGTTAAAAATCCAGTTAAAAAGTGAATAAACTGCACGAAGAGACGAATGCCTTAACATTAAAAAATTATCAAAGCACAATTACTTTGAAGTTAAAAATGAAATTAATGAGAATTAGCATAGATTTCAGGAGAACAACTTTTAATGTTGTAATGTAAAATAGGAAATTTGTGAAATGATCATTTGTCAGGACATTTTGTTAGAAGACATTTTTTGCGCTTTGCAGAACTTTCTGATCATGTGTTCATAAACAAAAATTCTTACCGAGCTTGGCTTTCATATCCGTCTTATCGGACGCCTTCCTTCCAGGCTTGCGTCCCCTCTTTCCCCCCTCTTTCCGATCACCGCGAGATCCCTCCTGCAACAAAAGAATCATTAAGTTTATAAATACGTATAAAATATTTATCGAATTTAACAGATGTAGGTTTCTGGATTCTCCAAAAATTGAGAAGAAACACCCCCTTACCCTCGAACGGTATTTTGCAGCTGCATATTAACGCGTTGACTGCCGCGCGTATTTTACGTGGTTTGCCCGTGGGGACAACATGAATTTTTTATTATGCCATGCATATCACGTTGAAATATTATTTACAGCACATAGGTGGAGTTGTATAATCGTGTTTAACACGTTCGTCGCCATGTCACACAAATATGATGCTCTTTTTCTTCAAGTTAAATAGGTTTTTAGATGGGTATTTTCACATCTTTGTGAAAAACGCGAGACACGATGCTCGAAAGATCGTGCGCTGCATCATTTCCGTTTGCAGGTAAAATCACGCGAGTCGTAACATCGGAACGCAACAACGACGAAGCGGAACAGCATCGAGATCTGAAAGCGGATGATACGAGTCCCTACGGCGGCGTAATACCGCTTGATCCGTTGTTTCTTCCTACCTCTGATTAATATCTCGAACGAGTTTGTTGAAGCTTCCGGGGGGGGGGGGGGGACAACGTCCAACGTTTTCAATGGAAACAAAAGCTTATTGAGTCACGGAGAGCAGCTTTGGCTAGGACCGCTAAAAGCTCTACGTGAAACCCTTATCGCGACAGGTTGCCTAAGCGCGTTGCCGTTTACCGAGCAACGACATCAACGAATTTTCGCTGTTGCATCGAGAAATGCACGTTCTGACTGAAAATCGTTTCTACTCTTCCGCGCGGTCGCTTATGTCACGTCAATTTTCTATTCAGCGATACTTAGCTACGCAAATTTCGACTTGTACTCGAAACACGAGAAATTTAGAACAATAAAACGCAGAGACTTGATGATACCCTTCTCTCAAGCGAGTTTTGTATCCATAAAAAATTGAAGTAACCTTAACGTAGATAGTTAAACGACGAACGAAAAAGTACCATCGCGTAAATTCGTTTTATTCGAGTCAGATTAGGCTGTTTGTTCGCCTTTCGGGTAAATCACGCGGCGAGTAAAGGGTTTCGAAGAGGCATCTTCCATGGGTCTGACCCGAAGAGACGCTTTAACGTCCCGGCAAAAAGTCCGGAAAACGAAGAACAAGTTAATACAAGGTGCGTAGAGGATAAGAGTGTCTCCAGGGTGCAGGCACAAGTTGAAATTTACACGTCCCTGGGGCGCAGTCGTTGCGACTTGCGGGGGCAGAGCCGCAGGCTTAGCTATGCATGCGCTCGCGGGTGACAAAATACAAATTCTGCCCCTTTTAGGGGAGCTGTTTACCTTCGCTCCTATCTTTTCCTCTCAATCCTATCTGGTATTAAATCTCCTTGAATCCTCTTTCTTTTCCTCCGCCGTTTCCTGGACTCCTCCGCCCCCCGCCGCCGCCGCCCTCTCGCTCGCACTCGCCCTTTCGAGAGTCTGGCCACCCTTCTTCCTTAGCTACCGACGCGCCAGGCTTTGTGGGTAGAAAATGGAATTGATGTTCTGTGATAAGTAGAGTGATACAGGAAGTAAGGGAGACAGAGGATGGTAAACTGCAAGGATTTCGAGCGTGCACGCGAGCCGCCTCAACCGACGGCCTCCACACCGTGCTTTGAAGTCGAGAATATAATTAACGCGACCGCCGTGGGGGTCACTGTCGCTATTTGAAAACGACGCCTCGAATTCGGTTTGAAACCGAGCAATCGACGAAAGGAGTACTCCGTAGAACGCGAGACGGTAAACAAGGGATGAATAGAAGCGTTTCTGATACTAATATTGCGCAACTGTGCCGCCTTCTCTCACCTAATTGAGATTAAGAATAGAATAACTCAGCTCTGATTCCTTTGTTAAACTATATTTATTTGAACTATGAGGTGTGGTGTACAGCTGTTTGTGTCGTTTGCATTAATCGTAATTAATACGATTTGTAATTAATTAATAAATCTGTCAATTTTAATTCGAACCCGCCCACCAATGATCGCCGTATCCAAAATATCCCTAATATGACTCTTTGAGGAATCTTTATCGTTTTATCTTCATCCTTTCAGGAATCTTTATCTTAATGTTACAGCTATAATTGAATCGTTCTGTCTGACACGCTTGCCGACAAAATCATAAGTTACGAGGTTAATATTCGAACGTTCGGGGATCTCGAGAACGGCTGAAAGATGGCCATCGTGCGACGATTTCGCGATCCTTTTCGAGTTATTTGGGTCGCGCAGTTTGTCGAGCGAACCCTTTCGCGAATGGCCAGAATACCCGTCAAATCTCTACCACGCTGACACTGACACTGACACTGACACTTCCGTCGATTTCCTGACCGCCCATATCGCGAACGCCATGATACCTGCATCATCGTCCCTGCGACTGACAATTTCACCCGCTATGCGCTGACATGTATCCGCGATCGTCGAACGAACGTTTGCTCGTTTCCGGGACTCTCGTCTGCGCGACATCGTCTAAAAGCGTCGATTTTAAGTATTCGACACGTTTTATCGACGGAACGGTTAATATCTGCTTGTCACTCATTATTCCCACCCTTTTACCGATATGACCCGCTGGAAAAATACTTCTGCTTCACATTTGGTAAACGTACGGAGAGTTAGTTTAGGTACATCCGTTTCATCGGGGTAAAACTTTTTTTCGGCTAAATATCGGCATATATGGCTCAAAGTGTTAACACTAGTTAGTGATGCAGCTGCGATTAGTTGGTTCCGCCCCCAACAAATAAATCATAAGTATCTGAAGATAGTCTACCCAGACCTTCCTCGAATCCCCCGATTCAATAACCGTTCCCACTTTTCGTTTACGAGTTAACTTCGAAATACTTTCATCGAGATGTCTGCCGAGTTGGTCCAGGGGATCATCAAACGATGGGAGAAGAGATTCCTACGTCGACACGATCGAATCGGGTGTTCGATAGACATCGCGGTCGGAGAAAACCGGAAGCTAGTAGACCACATCGTACACAATCGGGTACGTAGGCTTTGTAGTTTCGCGGCTGGCCGGACGATTCCTCTTACGCGCATTTCTCGAGCGCAAAGGCCGAGTTACGCGGCTCGCTTGATGCCAAGGCTCTGCGTCGAGCGTGATTTAATCTAACGGCGTGAACGCGCGAGTCTAATCGTCGTTGGCGTGTATACGCGCTACCATTTACGCAACGAACGAACATGTTCTACGATACTGTCAAAGGCGATCTAAATGCTGGAACGGGTTGAAAAAAAATCGTACGCGCGTACACCGGCCGGGTTACGAGTAAACACTTACGTACCTGTCGTCACTGCAAATTGGAGTATTTGGAACGTTGGGAAATTTAGGAGGGTGAACGTTTGGGACGTTTCGAAGTTTCGGAGTTTGCAAATTTGGGATGTTTGGGTGCTTGCAAATTATTTGGAAGTTTTGCAATTTGGAAACTTGCGAATTTGGGAGCTTGCAAATTTTTAGCATTTTGAGATTGATGTCCTGTCCGACTCATTCATAACTAAATAAATTCATTAGCTCAATGTCCACAGATTCGAAAATTTGGTAACTCGAGGATTTGGTCGTACGAAACTTTGTCAATGTGAAAATGTTATTTGTTTCTTCTTTCCGTGACTCCGATCGGTCGAAACACTGTACCACCCAATCGTGCAACTTTCGCTCCGATAAGCAATTCGAACAGCCGATCCGATATACCCGCGTTCCGATAATCGAACCTCTTTATCGATGCAAACAACGGTCGTTTCTTATTTGCAGAGCGACGTATTTCGTGCTCAAGGAACTTTTCGATGTTTATTCGT
This sequence comes from Coelioxys conoideus, assembly GCA_947623535.1. Lineage (NCBI taxonomy): Eukaryota > Metazoa > Arthropoda > Insecta > Hymenoptera > Megachilidae > Coelioxys > Coelioxys conoideus. The sequence continues at coordinate 14,305,882 of OX392459.1, forward strand.
CTCGTAGGCCGGGGGAATGAAACTCGTATGGAAACCAGAAGAGGAATAACACGAACGACTTTGTACCACAAAAGAGTTATTCGTCGACAAAGGAAATTCTCACCGGCGAAATCTCGCGACGTTCGTTCCGCGCGAAATTCCCTCAAAGACGAAGCTGAAATATAAACGATTCTAACGCGGCATCGATCGACCATGAATTCGTGAATTTCAGCGGATAAAAATTCCTTTACGTAGCCGGTGAACGTCAATTCGACGCTAATGAAGTATTTGCACATCGTGTCCGGCTGCCTCCTTCGTTTCGTTTCATTTCTCTCCGTAAGACGACAATAGAACCACCCTTTTGAAAAAGTACGACACGAGGATGAAGCACGTCTCAGCATCGAGCTTACAGTCAATTCGAAACCAACAACGAAAATGCCATTCGTTAACGACTACCTTCGTTCCTCCTTCCCTGGCGGAACAACTTTCAGACGATCAGCTTTCTAGTGGAGGGCCTTTAATTACAAAGGCACGGGCTCCGTCTCTTTCCAGCGAGTACCGGCTACACTCGAATTTCACGGAAAGAACTCGTCGTTCAATTAATTTTCATTATTAACGGAATTACTCCGGGACTGCCTTAGCGAGACTCTCTTAAACGCGTTAGCCATCTTTCCCCGAGTCCCGATTCCCTCTCTCTATTACCCCGAAATCTTCCCGCGCCCTTTCCATCCCGTACTTTCAATCTTAATTTCGACCCGGACAATTGGCTAACCTACCCTGACCCTCTTTCCTTGCAACAAATTTCTGTAGGTTAAGACTCGTTAACGCCTTGTTTCCTCTTCTTCTTCGGGCAGTTTGCACGAAATATTCATCGCGCGTTCCGCCGATTATTCGGGATGCTAGTGTCACGTCCTGAATCACCAGCAACCCTTGGAACATCGCCGTATCGACAGCTGGTCATAGACGAATAGTTACAAAACAGCTCCAACAATTAGTCACGAGTAACCTCTGAACCCGATAAGGCCCCCCCTATCAAAATACTGCCCATATGAAACATCTCGGGCACAACGACAAAACATCAAAAGTCTTGTTACGTAAGAGAATTTCCTATGTGTGTGACAGCTGGTACAACTGTTAGTATCCGCTCGCGCAACATGCGATCACAGAAGGTTATTGGCTGGTACCACTCTCTGTGTGATGATTGACATACGCGAACAAATGTGAATATTGCTATAATTATTGTTTCATTGCCCGTTTTGAATTTTAGGTGATTGCTTTTATCACACGAAGGAAAACTATGAAATTTGATGTTAAAGCGTTGTTAAATGTGTTGTTACTGTCTTTTTTTTTATTTTATGTGTTTGTTCGCACATGTTGAACTATTTCGGGAATTTACGTAGTTAGATTGTAAAACGCAAAGATAAATTGTACGGCAAGGAGATAATAAAAAGCTACACGCGGGAAATCTATAATTCGCCGTCTCGATCCTATAATATCACGAGAAACAGCGTAACGACGGACTGCTCTCTCATTGTATAAAGCATCGAGCATGCACGGCACAGTTACCGGATCCACCGAGGGCATACAACCTTATTATTACCTCCGTTCGTCGAAGGTTGCACGATCCTACGCCGCTCTTTCGACGTTGACCTACAAAGCGATTCTCGCGACTGCGAACGAGAACTTCTCCGTCGAAATCGTCTTTAAATCGCGACAATCGATACGTTGAAACGTACCGGCGAGCGTTAACGTGTCACCTGTTAACCCTTTCGCGTCGGCTGTCCACTCCGCCGAACTACCGTCACTGATTACGATTATATGTTTTCCCAAGTCCTAATTAACAGCTGCGCCGAATAAAAAGATCGTTGCTACAATATGACAAATGCAATATATATTTTCAATATGAAAAGACTCACTAAATTATAGTTAACACAGGTATTTATATAATTGCAAAAATTTAAAATGCATGTTATATTATAAATATATATGTTATATCTGTGTTAAAATATATGTTTTAATACAACTACATATGGTATACATATGTTGTATTTGTATACAAAATACATATTGCCATATCAATGCATATGTTATACATATGTTATATGTATACATATACATGTTAAAATACATATTGTAAAATGAATACATATGACATACATGTTACATACATGTCATAATAGAAATACACATGTCATACATACATTATATGTATGTAATAAATATATATGTTGAAATACATGTTATAACATAAAATGTGTTATATGTGATAAAATGTTTAATATAATTAATAATGCCACCTATAAGGAGCGACCACAGGTCATCTTCTGGATGTTGCCTATAAACGACGCTAAAATCGAAAGGATTAATCCTAGATCGACCTTGCATTCACGTTTCTTCGATTTTCGTTACGATCTTCGCGTGAATCGCTATCGAACGACGCGAGGTCGTTCGCCCTTGGTCCTTCTCGTACCCCGACTCAAAGATCAATGCGAATAACCTCTTACCGCTTGATAATGATTGCTGCATATGCAGTCGCGTATCGGAACGTGTCTTTTTTATCGCCAGCGCACACGATCGACTGTTCGCTCGTACGAGACCATCGATGGCCACACCCGAACCGATCTCACCGCAGCCAGCTGTTCTAATACATTGTTGATTCTTACAAAATAGCTCAGATTATTTGGAAATGAACAAAATTTATCTCTAAGACTCGGTCCCTTCGCAGAGTGTACAGTCGATGCAAAATCTGAGCCGTCTATCGGATGTCTCTCGAAACCCGACGATTTCGTGTTGCAGTGTCGCAAGCTCGCGTGAAACACGGTGTTTCGCGGCGTGTCGCCGAAACATCGCGAAAATAGACGGTGGCGAAAATGGAGGTGAGAAAAAAATGCGACGGGACACGGGGACACGCGGTTTAAGGACTCCTTGGGCTTTTCCACGTCATTGTTCGCCGCGAGACTAACGCGACCGGAAGAGAAACGGCGGCAGGAGAGGAAGAGGCGAAGGAAGCCTCGTAATTTTCCAACCGTGCCACCGACGCCGCTACGTAACAATGAACGAGGGAGATCCCGTGAATACAATGGCGGTGCTGCACGCTGAAATCATGCCGCGGCCACGAAAATCCCGTAAATCTGCCTGCGAGAACCGATTCCCGCGCGAAATTCGCGACCCCACGCCGATCGAACTTTCCATTTACATCGTAATATACATGTGGCGCGATCGAGCATGTGATCCGTTTCAGTTTTACACAAGAAAATCACGGCTGCCTGCACGTCCTCCGATAACGGAGTACTCGCGAAGTCGTGGCCTCGCCTATTTCATGATCGGTTGTCACGTATCTTTCGACGATACGTAACGTATGTCGTCTTCGTTTAACTCTTTGCGGCACAGGATTTCAGATAATAAAACACACCCATGTTACACAGAAATTTTATCGCGTATAAATTGGTATATTTTTATTAATAGAGGTATAACATAATGTAAAAACGTAACAAAATAGTAATAGTTTAATTAAATTATAGGGTGCGACTCATAGGTTGCTTGTCGAATAAAATTGTATATTTTCATCATTTTTCTTAAAATTCTCATAACCAGTTAACTGGTTAATAAAACATACTTGATTTCAGTAGGAATCATCCAATTCGTGAATCTCAATTCGTACAAATAAGGCGATTGCACACCGTGTGTGCAGCTCGCACCTCACATAAGTTTCATTGCGAGTAGCAGAGCAAATATCGTGCAATGTAAAGTGAAACAGAAAGACATCATTAAAATTGAGTAACGTTTACTTCAAAACTAGTTAGGTAACATCAAATCGTTATTTTATTTTAGCTAAAAATTTGTTAGCTAAATCTACAAAGTCACACATGAGGTGCTTAAACATACTGAAATAGACAATAGTGGCAACAAATGATAGAAAATATTATTTTCCACAACATCGATTGAACTTTTCAGTTAGAAAATCATCAAGATACTACTTGACAGTAACAAAAATGCTTTCGAGAGCAAAGGGTTAAGATCTTCGCAAACCTGAACGCAGGATAAAGGAAAACTAAAGAAACCGGCTCCTACGAGTCCAGGAGAACGTACACGTACGGAAACCTGGATCTAGAAATAGCACAGGTTCAGAGTAAGCTGAACGTAAAAATAAAGCGGGTGCAGGGAAAGCAAGATTTTGGAACAGCGTAAGTTTAATGAAATCTGAACACGTAGCAACCTAGACCTTGGGAAAGTTGCATCCTGATTTAAAAGCGCGACTATCGCGTGTGTTTGACGCTAGTAAAATGCAGTCGCTCATTCAGCGATCCTTTCCATAGAGAAAGTTTATGGAAGAAAAGCGAAGAAGAGGAAGTCTGATGGAAGGAACGCGGACTCGTACCGATAAGCAACTGTCGTAAAAGATTTACGACGCGGGTAACATCTGTCGTTGCGATGCCGCTGTTCTCCACGCTTCGATTGGTTTGCAAACGTATCGAGATCTCGATAGGAGACAGTGATCGGAAAGACCGCCTATGAAACTCCTTGGAAATGCAGCTAGTCGGTACGTTTCCATCGTGTATGGCGCTGTCTAGTGTCTTCTAGAGACTCTATTCCTGGCGACCCGATTTCCTGTTTATTTCGGAGCACACCTTATCGATAGACCATACTCTTTGTGATAAAACAACCTTTAAGCTGCACTCGGACCTTAGGCAACAATATGAGCGACTTGGTTCCCTCATATCAAAGTTCTCTCATATAAAAAGTTCATTAAAAATTATTTTTTAGAAACTTCATGAAAAATTAATTTTTAAAAACTTAGTAAAAATTAATAAGCGTATTAATGTATATTTTATCGTTGTATTAATGTATCAAGACAAAGAATTAATAAGTGTATCCATGTATGTTTAATTTATTTTTCAACTTCATTTTTAACTTCAAAATAATACTGCAGTCGGTAGCGTTAGTATTAGAACCTTACGAAGAACGTAGGTTCTTGAAGACTCCTGAAAAGCCTAGCAAAAACTCTAAGGTGCTTGAGAACGGTCCTAGGGATAGTCTAGGGAAACGAATGTCTAAAAAGAGTAGAAATCGAATAAAAATCAAGAAGTGTACGCGAACATTACCGACCATAATGCGATATTAAAAGATACAATAGGATAGAAATTCGAGAATTTTTACGACGTAATTGGTGGAAGTCGACGACATAGTCTGAACATCGTACAATCGAAGGAAGAACGATTACTCGAACGGAACGAGGTACATCGAGTTTCTTCCGATCGAACGGGAACTCTCCGGAACCATTACCGTAAAGTGTCGGGCGTAAAACGGTATTACAGTGAAAAGCTGCATGGTGTGACGAAAGGGCAACGAACGCCGCTTAAATTTTGCCACTTAAAGCTTTCCAGCCGGCCCGTTTCGCTCCGATTACCCAATCAAAAATATTCTCGGACATTCTGGAAGCTCGGGAGCGTGACCGTATCGCGAACCGTTCAATTTTGCTGAACGTGTCGCACCGCTCGAACAATACGAAACTCCGTTTTCGATTTCGAACCGGTTACGTGAAACGGGCCGCGAAATCGTCGAAACGCAAAACCGTTTATCGACAATTGCATATCGGATAAGAGGCTAACAGCCCCTTTAAACTCGTGCACCCGCAGTTAAGTTTCGACGACCGACCCTTTGAGGACAATGAACCCGTATACGCGTTCAAAGGAAATTATTATTACGATTTGTCGCTTCGTACGAGTTATAAATTTTCTCACGACTAAGCGTTCGATGTTAGTGTACATTCGAGGAGGAACGATTATAAAATACGTTATGCGCACGTACATAATATCGATGTCGAAAATCCGCAAAGGGTTAAGGACACACATCTCCCTGTCAATTAAATGCGCATCGTTGCACCGTATAATGGCGTCACGTGCGGATAACGGTTCAAAGAAAATCATCATGGTGATCTCAGAGACTTTCAATGATCTTGGTGCAAATACGCAAGTAATTCACCACGTATACCTCATAAGGGAAGAACATAATTTAATTTCGCTCACATTTAACGTGTACCCATGCATGCATGTCAAACTCAAAGCGTTTCGTTCGCAGCGGGTTAACCCTTCCAACATGACATATTTGATAAACAGTAACTTATTCTCTTATAAACTTAATTTACCGACTTGCAAGTTCGGAAGATGATCCGGAAATGGAAAAATGTGGAAATTCGAATATCCGGAAAATGAGACCGGGCAAAATCGAAGGGACAATAGCTCGATCGTACAGTGTCACGTTGAAAGGGTTAAGGACACAGTTTTCCCTCCGAATTAGATGCACATCGTTGAATTGCGCAGTAGCGTCGCGTGTGGGCGACCAAGTATAACGGTAGCAGTAAAAGCGATCGACCGGCATTTCGAACGTAACGTCATCGATACGTATTTTATTCGTCGAATTTTAAATGCTTGTGTCGCGCGGGAATTAGAAATTACGATACGCACCGCCGTAAAAGCGAGCGTGCGTAATTCTCGATTTAACCGGGCGAGAATCAACAGGGTATCGTTCGGAAATTGTATGTATATAAAGTGTTCGAAAAACAAGAGATAATTACGCGGTCTGCCCCTTGACAAATACGCGCGAGCGTTTATCACCATAAAGATTAACGTGGACCGCTACGAATCGGGGAAGAAATGAAATAAATGTATCTGAAGAAAACTCACCGGTGCTACGCGACGTGTGAGCTGTGTCAACTGCGCAGTTGACGGGCTAAAACGTTGTGTTCAGGGACGTGATGTTCGGTACCGGTGCCCGAACGGTACAACCGGTAATAGTTGAACGACCGTCGCGACGCGAAACGGCGATTTACTGAATCTCGTTGCATCCAAATCGAGTTCGAAATTGCTTACAGGGCGAAAAACTGCGCGACTCGTTTTTCCAGGGCATCGACAATTTGCATGAACGTAGCGTGTAACTTGTTCCTTTTTATTTCCAGCTGGTTAATCGCCGCCACGATCTATTTCATAATCAGTTACAATCTGCCCTATGTGCCGCACATTTTAAGTTACACTTTCTGTTTGTGTCAAATTTTCGTTTTGTTTTTTGTGATCGATTCGAACTGTCGCAAAGATGAACTAACACTCGTACTTCACTTTTCGTGAACTCACGTTTCTTCACGAACCTCACGTTTTCCTTGTTACCGTTTACGTCATTTAACGTGTTAATGTACCTTCAGACTTCGCAATTTTACGCGTTAACGAGGTTCCGTCAAGGTATGTCATTCTTATTACTGTTTCTGATTTTTTTTCTCGAATTTTTATTAAAAAATTAGCAATTCGCGATGTAACTTCCAATGCCCAATTACGGTGAACAATTTCGATTCAGTGATGCCACTGACTTTAATGAAATAATTCGTGCTTTCCTTCGATTCTGTATTGAAAACAAATTCGTGAAACAATAATCATGGTACTAAACATTAATTTTATTCGACACGGACTCCAGTATGTTCCGTGCCTGATGATCATATGACTCTCTGAAGACGATAACGACATCTCCTGACCAACGACGAAACGCAAACAAACGACATGTGGCGCGATCAGACGACAAGAATGCGCAAGAGAATGAAGCAGCGACATCGAACGTCAACTTACCACGAAATAGCACACACGAGCAAATAGCCACCCTTTGGTTGTGCACGTTCCCCCTCCCGCCCCACGAACCCCTTGCCAAATCAACGATCCCACGGGTCTAGACATCGAAGGAAAGAAACAACGCCCTTTGTTGCCAATTTGAAGGAACGATTAACGTTGTAAACTTTATACGCGCGCCCTCTTTGCACAACATGGTGTAATCTGTTTAAAGCGCGTAATCTCGTTGCCTGATTTTCATGGCAGTTTGCGTCACGCGAGCACGTTGTCACCTCATCGTTTCTACAAATTGTCGACTCACCGTTTCGTTTTCCGCGATACACATAGGCTCTACCTCCATGACTCGCGCAGCTTTTCTTCTTTTCCGTGTCCTCTCAATGAATCCTTCGCCACACGCTTTGTTCGACAGCGATTCCGTCTTGTTCTTCAACACTTTGAAACGGCAACGTGTGTCTGTTTACAAACACTGCAAGGTCACACAGCAGACCCCCAGACCTTTCTGACTGTCGAGTATTTCGTATTACGTCACGACCGACGATCGTTGTGACATCGACGGAGAAACAACGAAACACCATCGAGTTGATTCATCAAATTGACTGTTGATAAATGACGAGAATTTGAAAATTCTTGAAAACTTTAACCATGAAGTTGAAAACCATTTTTAACTTTGTACTATTTATACATAAACCTTACATTTCTTAAGTTAATCGATGCCGTTTAGGTAAAGAATATTTAGCAACAAGAATATTTAGTACAATGAACGAAGACGGTCAATTAGACCCCGAGTATAAGTGGGTCCTACGAACATGTACAAATGCTTTTAACGTTTATTTAACCGTGCTTCATTTTACCTTTTACGATAATGCCATAAATACGCAACCAAATGCTACTTGTAAGTAATAATATAAATAACTTTATTGCGTATAAAACAAATTATTGATATCAAATTTTAAAGTTATTCGAGTATCGTTCTCGTAATAAACGTAATAAAGTTGCAGAGGCTTTGTCGTACTCCTTATTCATGGCGGCCGTGGACCTTTTGGTATATTCTATATTACAATGATAACGAGTGACATTACAAAGTTAAAATCGCCTACTCCCTGAGTATAAATTTATATTGTATCATTTATAATGTATTTACATTGTATTTGTTAATTCAGATTGTATTATTTATATCTATATTTTCAAATATACAGCTTCCATTTCTGTGCAGAAAGATCCAAATTGGACAGTGTTATCTTTGTTCATTCTAATATATTGAACTCTATTCTATTTAATATTTAATTCTATTTCAAGTAATTGTCAGTCACACATGCAGAAGAATCTTTTCGATCTTTGTTCGTCAAAACCAACATTATTTTTTCGTGACCTTCTGACCCTATCATAATCATTGTTCCATAAAAGACTAAGTATTCCCCGACTGATCTTTATGATCGTTGTTGCTGAAACCGGTTCTACGATGTTCTTTTTTGTAATGTCCATAGCCGTACGGTTCAAAAGAATTCCTCTCTTGATCGGCCACTTCGAATTCTCTTAAAATATATCTTCCTTTGTGTCCCGCATCATTTTCCATCCTGGTTGGACCCATCAAGTTCTATACAAGTCGTCCTTTATTATAGACGAAATTGCGGTCACGTTGCTCATCGTCGTAAATTATATGTTTCTCGTTGATCTCTTTTCTATTCTTTCGCGAACTATGAGAACGTATTGACTATGTAAGAATTGTATGAAATAATAGATTTAATCGAGGAAATAAAACAAGAGCATACCATACAAGGTATGTATTTGGATTCTACAAAGTCAACATCGCAAAAAATTAATACTTTTTATTGAGAACTTATAAAAACAAAAACTCTTTTGCGTTTCATGGTTTTCTCTTCCCCTAATCGAAGTTTTATATTCTATTTAAGACACTCATTATGTTAAAATTCTTTTTTTTCCTTTTAATATGTTAAAACTTATAAATAATACAAAGAAAAGATTTGAAATAAATTATTCCTACAAATATATCGTAGCGTTTTGTACAACTTACAGACATTTTTAGAGGCACCTCTACAATATAGATGACGGGCAAAGGTAAAGGTAAGAAATATATAGATGTTGTAAAAAATATTCAAAACTTATATTTTAAGTCGTCTTCGTGGAAATTCTCAGTGCAGAATTGTACAAGACGCTTAATCGTAATCTAAGTATCATAAGGGTAAGATGGGAGGGGAAAAGAAAGTTTATAGTATATAATACATCACTAATCGTCACCTTTGTGTTTCAAAAATATTGTAGCTCTTTCTAAACAATACTTTCACGCACACTCGTTCCTCGCATTCTGATTATTAAAATCGATCATATAATTAAGTCGCATACCAATTATGTATACAGTTTTGTAGTTTGTAAACAAAACTAAGCAATAATTTTTTTTGTATTTTTTTTAATGAACTTCCTAAAAATGTTTAGCGTACTCTGGAACTTATTAAACACATTTCAAGTTATATTTCTTATTGCGTTTACAAACAGCATTAATTACTTGTTTTGCATTCAATAAACAAATTCAACGATTTGCTTATATGAACGTTGTGAATAAATAATTTGGAAGGCAAAGGTTTTAATTTCGAATACACGACAAAAAATATATGTACAATGCATAATTTTTCTCTGTTACATCACAAAACCATAATTGCTGTTTGTACGCAAAAGGAACACCATTTGAAACGTTCTTTCTCGCACGACGATTCAGGGTGGCCAGCAATTACTGGATATCGTGTGAAGTATATTTACTAACGACAATAACCCACCGCTCCCTAAATCTTGGCAGTATAGAAAATTAAAAGGAACACACCGCAATCCGGTTTCCTGATAAAACGAAATAACATCAGTACACGACTCACGGCAGACCAGTAACTTTCAAATATTCCTAGATTCGTATTAAAAATTGTCAATCAACGCTACGTAATGAAATTAAAAATAACGTGAAGTTTCACAGACCACCCCATTCACGGCGAATGGACGCTAACTTATTTACAAATATCTATACGATTAATATACTTCTTCATAATTTATACTTACTCTGTACACGCGCTTTTTTCAAATTATTACGAATGAATTAATATATATTTACATAATTTGGCGGTTTGTTAAAATATTTAAAAATTGATGCGACTCAATAAGATCGCGGCACGCTGTTCCTCTGTAGCGTGCGATTTTTAGTTATCGATATCAACGCGATTCATAATGGAAGAAGTTTTCTTTTTATCAATTTCACGTAAACGCGATTTCATAAAAAATAATGTAGATTTACTGAAAAATCCGCCTATAGTTCTCTCTGAAATTATTATCTGTTCACTGGCGTTCTTCGATCTCTTCAACACTGTTTACGTAACTAGTGCACATTATGTGTGACAATATTACCACTGTGATTCTTCTTTAGATTTTAGTTTACCATCTTTTTTAAGATATAAGCGTGAATAGTCATCCTGATAAGTAGCACATTGTGTATTTGACTTATTTGATTTTTGTATATTGGTGCTAACCGGTGAATGATTTGGTGAATACTTCATTTCTTGTAACTCTTGTAATTCTTTTAAAGATCTCATAACCATTTGAACGTCTTTTTCTTGCTCAGTTGGCGGCACCACGTTACCCACCGGTTCATCTGAAATAATATCTTTTCGTTTTTCTCTCGGAGCTACATCATCGTTGATGATTTGACTCAAATAAGTAGTAGCAGCAATCGTTTCCTCGTTTTGTCTTTGTTCTTGTTCCTCTTTTGTAAGCACTGGTTGTTGTTGCTGCATAGGCACTATATCTGAAGTAATATGACTTAAATGTTTGTCCGATATTTTTTGATCCTTTTTCCTCTTTTTGACGTCATGCGACTTGTGTTTAACATCCACGCATCGTTCCCGCCTTTTATCCTTTTTCTCAGTCTTATTAACCAATTCGACGTCTTTGTCTTCTATTCTTTTGTCGGTTTTCGCTTCTGGACTTTCGTGTAGTAATCTATGTTTTAAAGATACAGGTTTTGAATGAGTAGATGTTTGATTAGATGTAGAGTAGTTTGAATGTTGTGATTGTGTACATAAATATGAAGCTTCCTGTCTGTGTACAGAATGATGTCCACTCTGAGGCACTTCATTTGTATTTGGAAGAACATTTGGAGTTTCAGAATAAGCGGTAATAGAAACTACATCCTTTTTGTTTTCATTCATCTTTGCAGACGATTTATGAAAATCATTAACTGGCGTAATAGAAAGAGAACTATTACCTAAGTCCATCAAATTAATCTTCTCCACGTGACTTTTAACTGGTTTCTGAGCCATTAACTGAGCCGTAGGCACGACAGATATTTTTCCTACGGTGGCATTATTAGATGTTGAATTTTCGTGCTGCTGCCCCATATTAGAAATATCTTTATTCTTGTCTTTATTTTTTGAACTGTGTTGCCTTTTTTCTGCATTATCACTGGATTTCATCGTTCCTTGTTTTACGCAATTCGTAGAACTTTCCGTAACATTATGACCTTTAAATGCATTTCCTAAATGTTTTTCTTTTTCTTGAGTCGAAGCATTAGTTGCTGCTGATGTTTCAGTCCGTGCAGTAGAATTATGTATCGTATTTTCAGAATTAACAGCACTACCATTACCAATTTCTTTTAATTTCTTTGATTTCTTTTTTGTACTGTAATTAAGCCATTTTATTTTATAAAACATGAACAGAAAAAGTTTGTATTAAATGACTAACATGACTTGGTTACATACTTGGTCGTTAATGTTGCAGGTTCAGTATCATCTACAAACTTCAATAAGGTATGTGCTGTCATATATCCCCGTGGCCATAACGGTAGAACTTGTCGAAGTAAAAATGATCCAACGAAAGTATACACGCTTAATTTTCTTGGTCTTAAAACGATATAACACTGCCTCTTTGCATTTGCTATGTCATAGACAAGTTTTCTGTAACGAGAACAGAAAACAAAATAAATATCATAACAAAACATGGTTCGTGTAATACATATAGAATCAGATACGAAAGACTTACTTTGCTTCTTCAGTCCATGGAAATCGCTTTTTAGGAATTTTTGACTTTTCCGAATCCTCACAATTGTCTTCATCCTCAGAACTTTCAGCGTTTTCGGGCGATCCGTCCAGTTCCCTATAATAATATTAATTACAAATTAACGGCACCGAAAGAAAAAAAAATTTATTAGAAGAAGAGTTATGCATATAATGATGATGGTAAAAATCAATGATTTGCATTTTTTGTAATTGCTTAATCTAGAAAATATCTTAATAAAAATATGTTATAAATTTTGTAATTAAAATGTTAACGATGGTAATATGATTACCGATTAATCAGTCTCTAGTAATGCAAAGCTCTATTGCTTGACAAAAAAGATGATGCTTATGATAAACCAAACACTGATACTGATGATAAAAAGCCCCGCATTTTTTACTATCTCAATAAAATTAATGACAAACGTATAAATTTTCTTTTAAACATTGGATGTATAATGCTATGATCATTTTTTCGAAGCATATGAAACATTGAGATAGCTGCAATACATAAGCATGAGAAGAGTAAGGGAACTAGAAATGATAGAAGAAAAGGAAGACAAAGAATGACAGGAAAGGTGAAAATAGAAAGGTTTCCTCTTACGAGGGGCACCTTACCAACAGTACCGGTATATATCCCAGTATAAATGAGGACTAAGAAATAAAAGGTTATAGTAAGTTGCCATTCAACGTCATACACATGATTATGTTTAAAAATCTCAAAAAGACTATGTTTCATTTACTGACTGTAATATCGAAAGGAAAAATATATAAAAAAAAAAAAGTAAAAGTAATAATAATAATAATAAATGCAACTTACTTTTCTTCTGCAACTTTTTGACATTCATCAATATATTTGTACATTGCAGGTGGCATTATTTCATTGATTACTTCTTTTAACCTGTAATAACATAATCATTTAAACTTATTGAACGCCGCAAATAAATTTATAAGACTTGCTTGTGGATTCAATTGCTCAGTATTTGTTACCTGTGTATAAGGTTTTTGATTTTGTAATCAAGATCTTGCACATACAATTTCTTTGCTCTATTTTGAAGTGCCATTTTACTACACGGTAAAAATCTTGCTAAATGTCCATAAGTTTCTAACCTTAGACTCGGAGAAGACAGCATTCTTAACCTTTTCTCTAAACTAAAATGAAAATGCTAATATTTATTTTTATAAAGTTTGAAACGTTATTTAACAATCACTTACCTAAACAATAACGTATTCACAGCGTTATTGAAAAATTTACTCTTCCCTTCTTTACTATTTTCGGCACGTGCCTTTAGATTATTAACTATTTCTACAACATTTTCTGGAAGGGAATCAGGCAATGGTGCTTCGTCTTTTTCAACATCCTCACATTCGGACTCTGTACCTATACATCGAGATTTTCCAGAATCTGTCGTGTCCCTGCTAGATTCATCATCGACCCTTGCAGCATTAATTACACTTTCTATCGCATCATCAATGTTACTATCTTTACCACTTAATTTTTTTATTTCTAACTTCTTCCCATCAAGACCATTGCTATTGGTTGATTTCTTTTTGAATTTTTTTATATCGAACTTTTTATCGGATGTATTTTTATTTTTTTGCGCATCGGTTTTATCAGATTTTTTCTTCTCCTCTTGATCTTCTGAAACTAAATTGGAACAAATCATCAAAAATTGTTTCTTATTGTTGTCATTATTATTATTACTATTATAATAACAATAATAATTACATTATGAATGTATAGTATTTGATGCAATTATGTTACCTTCCGCATCTGTAGTTTCTCCTTTTTCTTTCCGTCTATTCAAAGGGTCTCCATCTTGCTGAGAATTTTGTTGATCATGCGAATTTTGTTTCTTTTTCTTTTTAATTATGTTTTCAGGGACGGATTTCTTTTCCCCATTCTCATCCACTTTTTGCTTCTGTGAAACAAAAGAATAATTAACATAGAACAGCAATCAACCAAATAACATTGCATTATAACCTCAGTTACTTTTCTTGGTTGATCACCGGTAATATCTTCAGTATCGTCTTCGTCCGACGAACTAATATTTCGTTTTTCCGATCTTTTTGGACTATCCACATCCTCTGTATCCTCTTCGCTACTCTCGCTGCTTTCATCGTCATTACTAGGATTATTGTTGTTATTGTTGTTGTTGTTGTTGTTGTTGTGAACAAGCGAATGGCGATCTGCTGTTCTAAATTCAAGAGCTCCACAATTGATGTAAAAACCCCCGTGTGCCGTAGTCATCTCTTCTGGTACAATTTCATCATACTGAAACATCAGCAGTGTGTACATTCTGATAAAAAAATAAACGTTTATCGTTGATGTTTCAAAAACAATATAATCAAGAATTGCCAAAGTATGGGTACCGAACTTCAGGAATTTGGATCACTAGACATTTGAATAATGCAACGCAAGCGAGCGTGTCGCGAAAAAATAGTGTTTTCGAAAGCGGATCTCGACCCATAAAAATTTTGAATGCGTTAAATTAAAAGTTTATATACCGCATCAGTATTGTCGATGAAAGAATCATTTTCATCATATCCAGCACCCAAATCCACATATTCATCATATTTATGTCTTTTTTTTCCGACGGTAGACGTTCCCTACAATAATCAATATTGTTATTATTATTATGACGAATAACATAAATTCTCGGATAAAAAAATTATTTTCACATACATATTTTGCTTCGAACCGTTTTGCCATCTCACGATATTTTTCATCGTCGTCATCGTCATCGAACGATAGTCCATTGGTTGGATTGTCATCTCCATGTTTTGATTCTTTTCTACGTTTCTTCTGTAAAATACAATTATCAATGTAAAATTTTCGGTAATGTTTATAATACTTTAATACGTATATCTCGGATACACAAAACAAAACATTTATTCGTTAACATCAAAACATTATATTCGTAACGTATTTATTAATAAATGATAAAGCAAAAAAACAATGTTTAGGCACCAATATAAAGGATTGGATATTTTCAATTATGTACATTCAAACACGGGTGTGAGGAGTAGAGAGTGTGGAACAGAAAGATAAAGTTGATTCAAAAGAGGGCATAAGCTGTTCATTCATACCAGGAGCCTATGCTATAAACAGAATGTCATTCTTGCTCTTTCCGCCGAGACACGCGGCTTCTCGCTATCTTCTGTGCTCCTAATACCGAAGACGCTATTATAAGTGATTGATCCCAACAAAAATATAGTTGTCAACAAACTCGTACAACAAATACTTTGCACGATAAATAAATAATGATTAATACACGTTGCAACAAATTATTTTAATTAAGCAACATATATTACAGAACACCGTATAAGGTAATTTTTTTTTTAAATCACCACTAACATTTACAACATATTCCGTTTTTTTTATACATAACATAAATTTATATTTTATTGACACTAAAAATAGTTGTAATTTTAAAAAACTTCAAATTCAGTAACGAATACATTGAACGTAGTATAATATTAAATTTATTATTAAACTACACTAACGTAAAATTATTTAACAATTTCTTTGTATAAAAATAATTGGTTCTAAAGAAAAATATTGTATCAATGTCTCAACGTTCAACAAAAAGCATCTTACCAATAATTATCTTATTTAAGAACGTTATATCTTATTGCAACATTACGCCTTACAAAAAGTTGCTATACATTTAAGAGAGAAATAATAACAAATGCCAATTCTATTAGAGTTCGTTAGAAAAAAAGGAACTCTTTTTTTATTGACTTTAAAATAAAAAAAAAACGTGTTTTTCTACGAGGTAAACAAGCAAACATACGGTTAAATATTTATTATTAACAATACAATAAGTAATAAAGAAAGTAATACAATTGAATAATGTTATAAATTCGTAACATTAGCTTAACGTAAAACCAATGTGCAACATGTTCCATGTATGTCGACAGTCACGAGTCGCGTTCCGACCACCGAACACAAACTAGTAAAGATATGTACGTAACCACATAATACCATCAAGATAAAACAGATTACGATGTTACTCATGTATTCCAGTTAAAAAATGTTAATAAAAGCACTATAGTTAGAGAAAACGTGCAAACGCACACATAGAAGTAACAGGAGCGTCATTCTAGCGAATCAGCGACACCGGATGGTACTATCGTATTCTAATAATTATACGAGCATTTCGTATATGCTCGATAACGATTGCCACGAAAATGATCGTTAAACGTTCGTTCGTAATTAGGTTTGAAACGAAACTTCGACAGACGGTGTCTCGTGGAAGCATACGTTGACACGGATGTACACCGGTAATGCGCTGTGACGTTTCTATTCGATGGCTTCTAGTTAATCGCACCTTTTCCTGATAATCTAGATACAATATTGATGTATTCCAATCGAAAAAATCTCAATAAATACAAAAACTTAGCACACCGCGAGGTGTTCGGATCCCATGGTATAACCACGATATGACAATCGGTTCGGGTAACAGATACAACTTCTTTGCATCCTATGCACCGTGAAAATGGGCGATTCCATTGGCATTTTTACAGTTTCTTGTCAAAGTGCGTGTGTGAAATGAAACTGTTAAGCCGGTGTCTTGGCAAATGTCTTGGTAAACGTGACCGTATGGATGGACATTGTAGGTTTTGATTTCCCTTTGGTGCATTAACGAGTGAAAGGTAGAACTGACCTCGGCTGCTTTGAGAAGCTGTGCATAGTTGAACTCAGGACATGCCTTCTCGTTCGACTCAGGCAGGGTAAGTGTGAAGCGGAAGGAGGGCGCGAGCTGTTTGCCCTTTTCCCCTTTTTTCTCCTTCTTCGCGGCGTAGCCCAAGGACTCCGGAAACTCCAAGGTCTGCAAAGGTACCCGTTTAGCTTCTGACATTCCTACATTTGCACCGAACTCAACGCGGATCACGGAAACACTGCGAACACTGCAGCAACAACATGATCCTTTCTCTCAAACACCGCACCGACACCGCCACTTGCACGTCGCCATCTTCGGCTCGACTGTTTTTAGAGTGCGCTGTTGATGCCGCCGCCACACCGTGAATTCAACGCATGCGTTTTACCCATGCAAAGAATCTTAGGCAACATCTTCATCAAAAGATTTTACATGAAAATGGGATTTAATCGCTGAAACATTCCATTTGAAATTGTATAAATGGTCAAACGATATAGCAACGCACTGCGGATCGGTTAAATGTTATGTGCGTTTAATTAATGTACAAAATATTTATTATTCGCTCAAGAGAAGACCACCCTTATCGTCCGACGAATTTTATTCGTTCTGCGCATATTACACTTAATTGGTTCAAACATACTTTGTAACCATGGGCAACACGCAAGCGCTATTATAACGTTAGTTACAATAAACGTGTATACCGAGTGAGAAAAAATCTTGTCTATATTTATTACAAAACGACCCATACTTTTATGAACCGATCTACTTTAACAATCAGTAAGTCGTACAATTCAGTTATTTGTAATTTATTATTTTTCAAAATTGCAAAGTTCTAAAATCCATACTTTTTAAACTCCCAAAGCGCCAAAATTTCAGTCTAAAAGTTTTAAAATTAAGAAATTTTATTCAAAATGGAGAAGTTCAAAAATTCCAATGTAGTACAGTCCCAGAGTTGTAAAGTTTCAAAATTTAAAAATTTAAATGTCGAGATCCAAAGTTATATCAAAGTATTCGAGATCTCACTCGATCTCCGCCGATCTTTCCCGAAGTATTTCGCGGTGTCTTTAACAATGAGTCGGAAATTAAAAATACCGTGGATGTCTACGTATCGCTCGAGCTTTTTATTGATGTGTCCACCGTGTGTACTACTAGTAAAAATGCAAAACATAGAGTAGTAAGATTGTTCTTCTGATGGGTATCTCACTGAAGTTAACCACGTTGCGCGAGTAAAGTACGATCTTTCGTTGAACGAATACAACTGTATTTGTTTACCGATTTTGTGTGAACAGCATTTTCTAAATTATCATTAATGTAATTAAGGTATAGTGATTTTATTAGCGCATGTCATTTATTGTGCAAAATTAATAAAAATCTTTAAGTCACAATTATGTCTGTACAGATCACTTATATAAAAATTATGCGTCTACAAATAATAACCCTATTTAGGATATAATAAAAAATTCATTGCATATTTCATATTCCAATGCCTGCAATGGTAAAATTGTATCAGTTTTGCGACTCGTAAAATGTCTTTCTAAAATCAGAATAATTGAATAATGTTATATTAATGTCATATTATATTAAAATTATATCTATCTATAAATAAAAAGCACTTTATACAATGCTAACTATATTATCTATTGCTTATTCAGAATGGAATTATCTCTCATCATTATCAAGATTTTTCTGTTTATTTGCAATCTTAATTGCTGAAAATTGCTGACCTAAAACTTTCATAACTTCAGCATGTCTTATGTTACGTTCTTTCTTTACAGAATTATAATTTTCTTTTACATAAAGTGCAAATGCTGATGGCTCTCTTGAAGGAGTCTGCATTTGTACAGTTCCAGATTTTGTTGTTTTATTTACTAATAATTCAAAAGTTCCAAAACAGTGGCCACACCGTTTCTTGTTAATATCCAATGATTTAGAATGTCTGCCAATGCTACAACAAAATTTTTAATCACATACATTAGATTCTTATTACATATGAATCATGAGATAGCACAAGTCACCTTACCTATACCCACAGCTCATACATCTGTATGTAAATTTCGTTTTAATTTTATAATCATGACATCTCCTAATTGGTGGTAATTCAGGAAATGTTTTCATGGCTTTGTTCGCCCTGGAATATCACCAGTTATAGTAGTCTTTAATAAATATTAAAATAACAAACAATATTACTGCTATATACCATCCTGTCCAAAATGGTCCATGTCCATCAGAAACATCATTTATTAACCAAGCAGCTGCATGACACATTTCATGAATTAAGGTATCTCTAAGTCTATCTGGAGTATCCAGAATCTGTATATAACATAGTATATTTAATGTATCCTGCAGATTACATTTTTAAAGAATGATATAAAACAAACCTTTGTTGCTAAAACTATTCTTGAAGATTTGACAACACCTCCAAGTGTTTTTATAGATTTCTTATTGTAACAGAAACCAGCAGTACCTCTCATGCGTACATTCCATTCTATTGTCATGTCTTCTGGTAATTTATTATCAAATACTTTTTCATTATACAATTTATATAAATAGTTACACAGATCTTCTTTAGTATTTTTATAATTCGATTTATATTTTTTAGCATCTGGATGTGCATTAGCAATAGGTATATTTTCAGATAAAGATGATAAAAAACTGTTATGTTTATCATACTTTTGATTATTTGATATTGCTTTATTTTTATCAGTTGCTTTTGGTATTTCTCGTGAAGTTTTAGTAAGCTCTGTAAAAGTTATATCTCATTAAAAAAAAGTACTTAAATAATTTAAACGTAAGTATTACCTTTCTTAGTTGTAGATTTTGGCGGTATCTCATCACCAGGATCGTATTCGCTAGTACTTGAATCTTCAATTCCATCACTGTCATATGACAGCTTTTTTCTTGCTATGTCATATATACTTTTATTACTTTCCTTATCTTCTTCCTCAGTATCTGTGTCACATATTCGAAGAACTCTAAAATACGAAGTATAATAATTATTTAAGAACTTTTAACATATACAAACATTTTAAATATGTATTCCTCACTTTCGTAGATCTTGAGGATTTGTTTTCTTTTGTGTACTGTTTACTGATAATACGGGATTTGTCAATGCAGTGAAATACAAACTTTCGCTTCCACTTGCTGATGATGATTGATCATTAATAAAACTGTTTATATGTTTGGTATTTTTTCGCACACTTTTTTTTGTCAGCCGTTTTTGTAATTCCAGATCCTGTAAAGCTGAATGATGTTTCGAATAATCATTATTATCTCTTTATATTCATTTGCATAAAAACAATACAGTTGCAATGTAATTGCTTACATGTATCGGAATCATCATCTTCTGAATCTGTTACACGACGTCGTCCTTTATTTTTTGGTTTCCTATAATATATGAATTTTTATATTAATTTAGTTAACAATTCAAAAACGAAAAATAACATTTATAGTTTACCTTTCAGTCTGAACTGCTCTGTTTCTTGTAGGTTTTGCTGGCTTTCGTGATTCAGACTTTGGAAACAAGATATCAGCTTTATCACGCCAAGATTTACCATACAATTTATCTAATATGTCTTGACAATCTGTAATGACTAGTTTTTGTGATGGGTTTACTCCAGGAACTAATGTTGGAGCTGATGCATTATTACAGTTGCTCTTTACTGTACGGGGTTTTGGAGTAATATTTTTTGAGTGTGTAAATTCCTTTAATGTAGTTTGTCTTAATATTGTAGAATTGATATTTTTATTCGAATCTAAATTCTTTACCCTATTTTCACTCACAGGAGTATGCTGTACCTTCCCCCTATTATTTGGTGTTTCATAATTCATCTCTAGTCTTTCTAAACTACTATTCCCAGAGCTTATATCATCATTGTTAGTTGCAGGCACAATACTGAGCGAAGTATCGCTTTGTGAGTTAGGTGAAGTTGTCATAAGCCACTGTGAAATCTGCTTTTTTTTTTGTTCTGATAATTCAGTACATGTCATTCCTTTATCTGTATTTGCATGTGTTTTACACAAAATTCGGTTTATTGGAGTTTTATAAGCATTTGTTGAATTTACTTGAGAACTTTGAACAATATCACTCTGAGAATCCACTGGAGTTCCGTCAACAGTTTCTTTCCTGTTTTCAGAAATTGCAGGATGTATATCATTTGTGTCTTCATCCGATGTCACATTATTTCTTCTGATATGTCCTGGTGATTCGTACACCATTTTTGTAGATTTTATGTTTTTAATTATACTTTTGAAGTCTCTCCGTGTAAAATTTTTCTTATTCTTAATTAATAAATTTCTAGTTGGTTGAATCTTACATTCGCTATTTATTAGATTACCATTACTTTTAGTACTAGTATAATTTGATGAAGTTACTTTATTTGCTATGGTATTAGGAAGTTGAACATTTGATTTTGCAATGCTTGAATCAATGTGGTCTGAAAGAGAATCTGAAGAACTATTAGTTTTATCAAAATGCTTAGTATCTCCTTTGTAATGTTTTGGACTATTAGAAGAAGACTCATCAAAAGTATATTGCATAGCACTTTTTTTAATATCTTTTCTTTCACTATTATGACTAATAAAATTTATGTTTTTATTTTTTCTCCATGCTTGAAAAAATTTGTCATCCTTCTCAGCCGCAATATCAGAATCAGAAGATTCCAAAATGTATACTTGATTACTCTTATTAGATTGACTCCTTAATGTAGAACTTGATTTGGGGATACGAATTGGACTAGGAGATGCAGACATACAACTAGAATCACTTATTATTATTATGTCTTTTTCATTAGATGTTGCAACACTTTGTATATTGCTGACAGCAGAATCTTCAGACCATCTTAAACAAAAGTTTTGTGATTCATTTGAACATTCTTCTACATTCCTTTTTGAATGCATTTTAAAATTTGCATGCTCAGTATACTTGTTTTCTTGAACTATATACTTTGTTTTAAAGTATGATTTGTTTTCTATAAAAATTTATGCACAATAGATTATCAATAAGTAGAATTTCATCAATAAAGGATCGATCAAATATACTTACTTTCACCAAACATCCCTTGTCAACAAGCAATTATAAAATAAAGTTTCAAGCAATAATTGTACACATTATGTGTATATACATCATGTATAAATGATAAGAAAATATTGTATTAGTTTAATAAAATTATACTTGTATAGTGGCTATGATCAGTTGCTTATGTTCCTCATCCATAAAGTCTCCAACAAATATATTTACGTCTAAAAAAACAAAACGTAAATACAGAACATGAAGGGTAAAAATGTAAACAAAAATAAGTAATTGAATTAAAACACAACCATCGCGTACATTTTATGAAAAGTAGAACAATCACCTCGATACCTGCATTATAATCTACAATAATGAAATTCTATTATTTCGTGACAAACTACTGTGTAATGAGTAATGAATTTCTAACTTTTCATTTACAATGCAGGCGTAGTTTGAATGTTTAAACCGTTACGTTAGGATCATTGCTGCCAACCATGTGAACATGAAAAGCATGTTCAATTAATAACTTATGTGCACTCATGTGCTGATATTTTGATATTAAACGCATTCATCAGTTTTGTATGCTGTGCTTATATTAGAAATATGTATATATTATTTACAAATATTCGTATAGTCATAAGTGAGCCATTTACGGTGGCAACACTTCCAGTGTTTTTGCAGTTCTCTGCATTATCAATTTTTAAAAGAGTAAGGTGCAATTATGTCTTTCAAATTGCAGAATTGGCAGTTCATAAGCTCAAATTATTCATAATATAATCATCATAATAATAAATTGAAAGAGTCTTATATTAGAACAAAACAAAGTTAAGTTTCACTAGTTTTAGAAAAGTACCCCTAGATGGCTAAGAAATTTCTAGTCCACAAAACGCAACTTTTTCAAATGATCGATTTTATCGCTTTGAACGAATGCTAAAAACATTGCACACGTAGCATTATAGTTAAAGAACGTTTTACTTATACCAATCGCCTGTAGAAATGGGTTATTTTGTAAAAGAATCGCGATTTCTTGTTTCGTTAAGTTCATCGCGTACCGCTAGATTACGCTAGCGGATCATTTTGAGAGCGCTCAACGACAAAATAAAAAAGAAATGCAATAAATCTCGAATGACGTTTTCCGACTATAAATGTTAAATTTTTCATCTTATTGAACAAAGAAAGAAGCGACGTATGACCCAACGATGTTTTCATATACTATTTCGTGGTTGCAAAATTTGATCCCATTGTCCGAACCGAAAAATCTTTACCTAAGCGAATGATTACACGACGCTATGTCTACGTTCTTTTCTATTATATAAACAGCCCTTATCGGATAATTTTGGTATTTATAGGATTAATGTTCCTGCTATGAACAATATATAAAGAGATAGGTTTCGATAGATCGATAGAGCAGCTGCTGTAGACACACGCCGCTAAGCCGCTTATGTCAACTCGTGAAAATTTTTGCGCTTTTTTGGAAAATCGATCTCTAATCCGACAGGGATCCGCATTGAATGTATCGGTAATTTCGCCGGAATGAAATGATAATTGATTCGTGGGACAGGGGGACTATCGTTCATAGTAAGCCGTCTGTAAAGACGCTGTATATTTTTACGCAAACGCATATCATTTGTTAGCGAAAGGACTATTATTGGTACATTAATAACGCGAAATTTTATTATATGTATATGGGAGACATATTTTTATATATTAATTTTGTAGAATTATGAGGTTGCAACGAGAATGCAAAACTATAAATTATGCATTCTTCAATGTACTTACGTTAATATTTATTTTCTTGTGTGTTGAATGTATGTTATAGTTATGTTATTATGTCATTGTATGTTCAATGTATGTTATAGTTTGATAATGTTCAATTACCTGGTCGAATTTCTGTCGTTGCAGTATGAATTAGTTTGAACTTATTGTTTTTTTAAATTGTCCTCAAATGAAATGATGACTGTTGGAAGAAAATACGCGAACGAAAATCAGATCGGAAATTTGACGAATGTCCAAACTATGGGACAGTCTAAAAGCGAAAGCCTAATTCTGAATTATGTGGAACATTTCGCGTGAGATTACAAGTTACAAATGAGGCTCATATATTGCGGGATTATATCCCGTTTGATGTGGAATTGAAAGGAGAACCGCAGTCCTGAGCAAATAAGGTGGATGGTAATAGGTAGGTCTTGATGCGAACAACATGACCATAAAGGCAACTTTAACCGTAACCACGTACCGCGTTTGATACGTGTGAATGTGTAGAAACGGTAGCATATGCCTGAAAAGGCGTTGACATAATTCACGGGATGTCATTTTCAAAAAGATTGCACGGTGATTGGTTTGGCTTCGAGCCATTGAAGTTTCAATAACGTTTTTTTTTCCTCTCGGAAAAGTCATTCTTTATAGATACTATCTGAAAATTAATTTGGTGACATAAAACGTTGAAAAAATATGAGAAGTGCCAGGAATATTTATTAGTATTGTTTTATAAAATGATTTGTTCGATCGACTTCCATATTTTGTGGTCCGAACTTGCCCTTTTCTAACATTTGATGCAAGCAATTAACAACTCGATACCGATTGATAAATTGTTGCCGAGATTGTAGTTGGATAACGAGGAGACGCAACGTGCCATGATTAACTGGAAACTAATACTGCCTAGACTTTTAATTAAAACGTCGTAATTAAGATGCCAAAGAAGCTCTCGAGAGAAATACTTATTGATTATTCTCGCCGTATTATCTTTCAGCTAGAGATTTCATTATACACCTATCGAAGCCCGAGCAAACGTAGCTCGAAGATATCAATTATCGGGCACTAATTATACTGATAAACTTTATTGATATAGTGACAAAGTATAATAAAGTTTCATGACATGTTAACTTCTTTCATTTTTTGTGTCATTGCAACACAAAAATGATTAATATCATAAATATAATCAGTGATTAAATATGATATGATTAAATATGATATAATTAAATATGATATAATTAAATATGATAAATGATTAAAGCTGGACGAGCAAAAGGATAATGCAAGTGCGTAGTAGATTCGAAGATGTAATTAACGTGATTGCGTGACTGTAATCGATTCAAAGTAAGCCCCACCAGCACGACGGGATCTTATCTCGGTTAATCGGGTTATAAGTTATATTTTTTCGCTACAAGTTTCGTCGTGAAAGAACGAACGTTTAAGTTGGCACGCGATTCGTGCCACCGTTCCACGCGAAACACATTCGATACGATACACCCACAAACCATATTGTTCCCAACTAGAAAAATCCAATACTTCGCCTCGTTTTTCCACTGTGGTGTTATTTTAGGCGCTCTTTGATAAATTCATCGACTATGTCCACAAAGGTTTTTCAGACAGTTGAACATTACGCTTCCCTACAGTTGCCAAGGATCTGTCGAAAAATTTTGGCGACTGTCCGTCGCTTAACCCTTTGCGTCCCTTAATTTCTTTCACCAGCTCCTTAATTCATTCACAAAATAGATTAAGGAACGGATTTTCAATCGAATGCACTGCAATAGTGTATGGTGAGTAATAAATATATTTTTAATTTGTCATAAACAGCAAACGAGAAAATATATATTTAATTATTTATCTCAATTATTTGAAGCTTCATTACTTGAAACAACTCACATTACCGTCGATAAGATCCTTGTTAGGGATACCTTCGCGACCGAGAGAAAATTCGTGAGAATAAATTCGAATCGATCTAACGTTCAGTTTAACGCCGCGCCGTACGTTCCTCTTCAGCTAGGAATATAATTTATCGTGAAGTAAGCATTGCGTAACTAACATGGCGTAACTAAAGTCATCCCCTGCCGACACTCGACGCCACTCGAACACAATATCGAGATGCTTTAGCTGAAATGGTGTCTCTC
Source organism: Coelioxys conoideus (assembly GCA_947623535.1). Lineage (NCBI taxonomy): Eukaryota > Metazoa > Arthropoda > Insecta > Hymenoptera > Megachilidae > Coelioxys > Coelioxys conoideus. The sequence goes on from OX392459.1 coordinate 14,332,075, forward strand.
AGTCATTCGAGTTTACGTTGGTAAAAGGGGCTCGGCCACTGTCAACGTTACGAGCGATTCGATCCGCGTTAACGCCATTGGGGAGAAACATTAACCAGCGTCGTGCTTTCTGTTTCATAGCTTGCTATTTTTACCGGTACACACCGGAGATATCATCTAAATGGAAGGAAATTAAAAGGTGCGAGCATAACGCATTAACACGTTCACTGCCACACGAAAGCGATCGAAAATTTGGTAGTATTTTCATTTTTAACACATTTTATTAAATTACACGATACCATGTTACATTTATTTTCTGTACTTTCAAGCGACTGATTGCAGTATTTTCACATAGAAAAGTGAACAAATTTTGAATAATGTAGCTGTGTAGAAATTCGAGCGTCATGTGTATGGGTGACATTACAGTTAAAGCGTTAACAAATCGCGTATCTATTATAACGATTTTATTTTCTTCACTCAGCCTTGTACGATTTTTATTTTCTCGCTAAATTCTTCCTTTGGTTTGTTGTTGCGTATTGTACAATAAATATTCGTATATGGAGCTGAATATCTGACAACGAGTTCGATAATACATGTTTTTGTCCGTCCGAACAATTGCGGAGCGTTAATTTGTCATTCGTTGTAGCGAACGAGGAGAAACTCGTGGCAACGAAACGCGAAACGATATTTCGTCTCGAATTTTTGTTCTCCGTGTCTCGGATTACGCGTATTTAACGTTTATTCGCCGGTAAATATGCGTGAATGATCGCGAAACGGTGATATCTCGAGCGTACTTCCGACTTTCCAGGGATTTCGGTTGAAAACGTTTTATCGTCGAGAGGCAGTCATCGAAACGGGAATAACGAAAAAAAGATGTAACAAAAATTAGCCGCTGCGAAGTTTCCAGCATCGGCTAACTCGTTAAATTAAATTTCCGTCCGCGTTTCAGAAACGGGAAATTGACCGTCTCATTGTTATCGACTTTCTCGCCTCTCAGCAATATCTCTGTTTCTTCTTCGTCGCGAAATTGGCCCAATAAATCGTACGTCAGTTTAACAATGTCCTCGAGGTTTTACCATCGAAAATTGCTTCGAATCAATTTTAGAACGTTCAACGGGTATCTCTATTTCGTGAGAGAGTTATCTTATTGAAGTTCCTCGCCGTAGCAGTATAAATGCATTTAAGCGTAAACAAGATCGCATTCGCTTCACTTGGAAGGCAGTATATTAAAACCGAAAATTTGCTATGTCGCGAATAAAATCACTTTTGTCGGTATATCAATTTACATCGCGCTCCGACGAATAAACTCGAAACTTGAAATCGTGCGAGAGGTTATTTCGTCGAAGATATCGGGATGCAACCCCATTTAATATCCGAACATGAATCACGAAACTGTTTAGCACATAAATTGCGATTAGATATTTCGTACGGGGCGAAAATTGTTCGATGAATGCGATCACGGGCCATTGGGTATTCAATAGAATACAAGTATCTTTTATTGTCGGTCGGTGTGTGTGTATGTTTTTGTGGAAACCACCAGAAAAGCCTGGTCGATGTCGACTGTTAATCGAGTGTTGGTTAGATCGAGCGACCATGAACAGGAGAAATCAGTATCCCTTCTGGTTCGGAGAAAAAGGAAAAACACGCACGGAGAAGGAGAAGAGGGACAGATATTTCCCGACACCTGGTAACACGAGGCCCGTACGCGAGCCGGTTTCATCCGATCGGAAAATTGCCGTAAAATTGCCGCAAAAAGCGATATTTTATTCCTTTCAGAGGCACGATTTACCAACGCGTAGGTTGGGTAGATTCTTAGGGATGTTTATGGGATTTTATGGACTCGTGTCGTCTGTCCCTTTACACCGAACACGAAGAGGGAGAGACGAACGCGAGCCGGCTGCACCTGGCTGGGTCCGTCGCGACCCATCGTCGAAAACAATCATTTTCGTACTTGCGTTTACACGAGTTTCGAATTTTCTTTGTGCGTCGATCGAACGTTTCGCGACGACTTCGGATCTTGTTGCGTTATTCTTATCGAACCATTTATTAACCCCTTGCACTATAATAACGAGTTACACGCGAGACGCACTCGAAGTTCAAACACGATAAACTTCGTTTATATTTTTAACACGGATCAATATTCAATTTCAGTCTAATTTTCATTTGCACAGTTGAGGATCGCTGAATGCAAAATAGTCTTGACATTTGAACTTTCTTCGGTCGTCTTATAATTGTAGCAACGAATACTTCGTTATGTTTGACGCATTTGACGAATGAAACATAGTGCAAGGGGTTAATTTTTTTTTGCGATTCAGGTATTAACCCTTTGCAGTCGAAGATATCTTTGCTGGTAGCAAATAGCAACCCTAAATCTTTTTGGTTGAAATATGAAAAAACCAAGAAAAGTAGTTCCTGATTATAGTGTGTCTGTTTAAACAGAATGAAAAAATTTGTTCAAATATTCTTCTATGCACTGGGTTTCATAAATTGTAACAGAAAATGAAAATGCAAATACGAATTAAATCCTGACCGGCCAACGACTAATTCAGTTTAATAATCCATAAAATTCATTCAAAGATTAATCTAATAATTAAAATGATAAAAATAAAAAACAAATTTATATTATAGTCATAAATTTAAATTAATTGAATTGAACGAATTTATGAAGAATAATGGGGACGAAATAAATATAATTTCAATATAAAAAATTATAAATAATACAAATCATTTATCATTTATAGATATGAATGAAATATATAAAATTATTATAAGAAAGAAAAAATTAAATTGATCGAACTAATAAAGCAGAAAGTTGAATTAGTCGAAAAAATAAAATTGATCGAACATTTTAATTTAACGCCATCGACTACTTCCATTGATTTGGTAATCTCGTTTATGGGCTCGACGCGGACATCATTCAGTCGATAATTTCGCGTTTCGAGACACGTTCGCGGATCTCAACCCCCGAGGCTGATTTCGTTACTCTTATGGGCCTTCCGTTCACCGGGATAATGGGATTAATCATGGTACCGACAATGCACCCGTTAACGCGACGACGTGGCCTTCATCAAATGGCGTCTTCAGGAATTATTATCCCGGCACGCGTTTATTATGCGACACGTGATCGGAAGCGTGTTCCCGCGGCACGCATCGAAACCGAGTTACATCGCAATCTATCGTTTATTGTGCCAACCAGAAAGCCATCGTGGCTTGCTGCGATTCTCTAAGTGTCTTCATAAAATCGATATGAAAATTCGCACTATTCGATAAACGAAAATAATAATTTTCAGCAAAATTGAATAAACTTTTCAGCTGTACAAAGTTTTATAGAGATACCGCTTGTCGATAGGACAAATGCTTCCGAGTGCAAAGGGTTAATAACGAGTCACGTCGTTATTCGATACAAGATAGACATTTATAAGAAGGTATCATCCTGTCGTACACGTTCGCGATGCTCGCGTATAACGAGGGTAGATTTTCGTTCACCCTTTATCTAACAACCCTGATGAATTTATAAAATGGTTCACGTCGAGGGGGCACGAAGGGAAATTCCGACCCGGAAGAATGGTCCTCGTATCGCCGTGTCATCGAAAGTTCATTTTTCGCGTTGTTGTTTAGGAAGCAGGGAAAATAGTAATCCATCGGGGTACCAGATCGACGAAACGGATGAAATATAACCCTATTTTCTTTCATCTTTGAATGCCGTTTCCAATCTTATATTTTTCTTGGTCCATCGAATCATATTATCGTTGCATATCAATGATGATACTTTTTTCATTGTATGGTTCCATATCGATCACGATATCTTTTTCATGGTATGGTTGCATATTGATGACGATATTTTTTCATGGTATGGTTATATATTGATGATATTTTTTCATGGTATGGTTGCATATTGATGATGATATTTTTCCACTTTATGCGGATTAACAACCTAATCGGATAATAGCGTTATTATTTCGATCGTGCTAAGCGACAATTTATAAGCGTACCAAGCATAATTTTGTGCACGGGTGTATACGTCCGAGTGAACAGATTTTCTCATCAATTTCGAGCGTAGCAAAATGCGCTTAGCGATCCTTTATCCGGGATGTACAATCTCTTAACCTCTGATGGAGACGGTCATTAGGTCTCATGATATTTTCACGGCCGTTGAAAAATTCTGAAGCGTACAAGAAGATCGTGGACCGATTCACGTTGTTCAGCAAACCGTGCGGTATCCATGAACCTTTCGACAAATCCGACTCTGACTGCGTTATTCGTGAAGGCTCCTTGGCGCGTGTCAAAACACAAGTACCAAGGCGGAAACCGTAAAAATAATGGCAACAGAGAAAACACGAAAGCAATACGAAAGCGAGAGGGGTTCGAGAGATAGCGAGAGAGCGAGATGCAAACGAACAGGGACAGAGTACGTGTAACCTAGCGAAATTATCGAATAATTCACGCTAGGATGATCGGCTTGATTCAGGAACGCTCGTTGTTGCCGACAATGGCGCGCGAAACAATGCGTCCGACAACAAAAAGGCCATCGTTGCGCGTTCACGTTGAATTCGGAAGCCTTGGGCCTCGTTGCGCCAGCAACATGTTCGTTAATCAGCGAGATTCCTCGCGAACTCTTTACTTTTAATTAATCTCGATCACTTGCGTTATTTTTCCTACTTCGAAAAGCTGTCCTGATGGAAAGAAGAAAGTTTTCCGATGAGAAGTCGCGAAGAAGCGACTGCTGGCCTCCCGAACTAGCTTATGGCGTTTCTGGACTTTCAAATTCGATAAAAGTCGAAGATCGATATACGGTGGTCGATTAAGTAGATGTAGAACTTTTTTTCTTCGCGAACTCGGCAGTCCGCAAGCTCCGTAAACCGTGGTTCGACTTCGACGAGGGAAACTTAACGATGGAGGCGGGTCAATCGCGACCCGTGTTCAGGACCGACATTCGGAGGATTCGATATTTTCGGAAAATCGGTGTTGAACTTAGGAAGATTCGTCGACGGAAAAATAGACAATCGACGCAACGAGTCGTTGTTATTAAAATCGATCAGCCTCCTTGATAAAAAGGGTTGCAGGACGAGCGTATCTTCGAAAGGAAGGAAATTGTTGCGGAGCGATGTCTCGTTCAGATATCGTTGCACGGACCAGCGACGACGGAAAGGGTAAAATAGGAAGAAAGGATTTTCGCAAAACTTTCGCTCTCTCGACTGTGCCCGAATCATTTGCTCCGTCTGGCAGCAAAAGCGTAGCTACCCGAAATCGTATTTGCTATTCCCATGATTATTTGCCGGCACCGTTTCTTTCTTCCTTTCCCTCCCGCTCTCTTCTTTTCTTTTCCCCGATTCTCTTTTTTTTTCCTCTTCATCGGGCCCTTTTTATAGCGGATGACCAATAGCGTGGGTTGAATGGGATGCTCCTTTGGGACCGTGCATTCTCTACCCGTAAGAATGCACTTTTCCGCCGGGTGAAATGAGCCGAGCTAATTTTCGGATTCGAGACCTTGCCTCGAGATCGTACGCGGACTGGAAGGATCGAAACGGCTGGAATAATGGCGAGAGATGGGAAAAAAAAGGAGTAAGTTTACCGAACGACCACGTCGATCTTTGCGAGTCTCTTTTTGTGGGGTCCGGAATCGAGTGAGCTCGATCGATTCAACGGGTATCCCTTCTGCTTCGTGGTGTCTGTTTGAACGAAAGCTTCGAGCGCGATTAACGTTCGCTCGCGTCCTCACTGTGGTATCCGACATTTTCCTTGTCTCCCTGTCACGCTTTATCGCGTCCATCTCGGAGAAATTTTTCGGTTCGACGTACGATGATCGTCGTTTGTTCGCGACACAGGTGACCGCGGACAAAAGTGCTCGATCGGTTTCCTTATTTTTCCGCTGCTCGAAAACGAAACGATCGTATCGATCGACGTATTTCGCCGCGTACTCGAACAAGTTGAAAACAAATTTATCTTCAGCAAACCCTGGCATTATTCCAGCAGGTATGATCGTCGGATAGAATGCATTGAAATTTCGTCGGGATCATTTGTCCCGATAAACATACGCCCGGGGTGAGTCCCGAACGATACCGTTATGGGAGATCGCGTAAGTTGAACGGAAGTCGCGAAAAATCCTGCAGTCAGATCGAACGTCGGGGAAAAGAAAGAGAAGACTTTCCAGACTTTCATTACTCTGCCTCGAATCTAAACGCTGTTCAGTTCGGAAAGCAATCACGGAATAACCTCCGATCTTCATTCGATTTCGTTTCGCCTCTCAGTTTCCCGAGTTTCGTTCTCGACTTCCGTCTTTTCGGAGACGCGTACGCGAAATACATATTTGACCTGCCGTTCACGGGACTGCGTTCCGGTTCGTGTGCCAACAAACTCGCTTCAGACAACTCGTTAATTCACCGAGTCGGATGTTTTTTGGTAAATATCAGAGTTGATATTGCAACTCGCCCTGCTACGGGACGAATAAATAACGCGAACGCATTACTTGTAATTAGGTAGCTGCAACGTTTACGTGTATTCACCCTTTGCACCACGATTTACCCGGCAAATGCGTCGAATATACCGAACTATTAATTGCTACAACATTAAAGTGACTAGAGAAAGTTACACAACATTAAAGTGACTCAAGAAATAAAAAAAAATATATATGTATATGTATATACATAAAAGTATAATTAAATTAATATATTTAAACAAGTATATATACCTGTTTAATTATAATAATTTAATTATACTTTTTAAATATATATACTAGTTCAATACGCACGCACACACACACAAACACATATAACAAGTAATTGTTTACTTTTTATCATATATTCTCTATTCTGTATAAATGCAGATTATAAATCTATTATAAAAATCAATGCACTTACAAATGTATACAAATCTGTACAGTAAATATATACATCTATTCGTTTATTTCAACCCCCATTATTATTCTGTAATTATTGCTTCAGTATCTTTTTGTATAGACATATCTACTCACATAAGTACTACCAATTATTACTGCAAACTTTCATGAAATTCAACAAGAGCGATATTAAAAATGTTCTCTCGCTCTATCAATAAAACAACTATTTTTTTTTAATTCTGTCGATCTACTGATCAATGTTTTAGAAAAATGCGCTTGTTCGTTGAGGGTTAACTATGCACGTATTCCCTAAATTGACTCTGTTTTGACCATCGAACGCAGCAACATCGCGTTGTTAGAACTACGCAGAAATTATGCATTACTCGTGAAATTTTATAGCGTACAACGTCGCGCTTTACATTGCAATACACGCATCCTATGCATCTTAAACCAAACACGGGTTTCGCGTCTCGCAAGCCGCCGCGCTTCAAAGACGAAACAACGTAAGGGGCGAGAAAATTGAAGGTGCACCAGTTCTCGAAGAGGAAACAGAATATAACAAGGTATCTCGACTCGTATTTGGTTCTCGAATGTCATCCAATTACCCCGAAGCGTATCTGCCGTGTTTTCAGAAATATTTTTCGCCGCGATTTTTCTCCGCGAATATCCACCGTAATATCGATACATCTTTTTTTTCAGCTGGTTCAAAGAAAATTTTAACCCAGAAACTACCAAAAGGATCAAATGACCCTCTTACAAATTTTCTACATCAAACGACAAAATTTATTAAGATGGTTTTCTCGACATCTGAGCCACGGATCAATAAATGTATTCACTTGTTAATGAATGAACTTCCTACTTCAACTGACAAAATTAAGTTCTCTTGACGTCTGCACTAATTGTCGTCAATATAAGAACCAATAAGTGTATTCATTTATGTTTCATCGTTGTACGAATGTATGTTATTAATGTATCAATGCAAGGAATTAATAAGTGTGTCAATGTATGTTCCATTTATCTTTCTACCTCGTTTTTAATTTAAGTATTAACTTTAATAATCGTGCATTATAGTCGATAGTCGATAGTTCTAGCGTTAACCCAAAAAACAAGCCGCACTTTGAACGCTATTCACCGACCCTCGGACAGACCGTCGAGTTTCTTCGACGTCGGACACGCCCCAAATAAAAAGATCAGCCAATAGGCTCGGCCCGAGGAGGGTTCTAGGGATGAAATTAAAATATCCTTGTCTAGTAATGACTCGAGATACGCTGGTAACGACGCACGCGAACGTATGTACGAACCGTCGTAACTTTGTTTGCGATATTCGGCGAACGCACGAAGGGTGGCGCGTTTCCAGCCCCTCGCGGAGGGTGCGGCAACCCTTCGTATCAACCAGATCCGCCGGACATATGCTGAAAGAGAGAGAGATCCTCATTGTATTATTCACGAGCTATTCGTGAGATAACACAAGCCTGATTTTTAATACGAGCTACGAGGGTTGGGCCACGCTTCTGCCTGCGATGCCTTGGTAACATTGTAATGAGATTAGTCGCGTTATTAAGGGTTTAAAATCACGGCTATGTTTTCTCTGTTCTCGAACGTTGTTGCAACCCGTTTAACGCTTTACTGTTTCCCGAAACAAGTGCTTGATAGAGTGGGACTTTATTAGCCTGATAAGCGGATATCTCTTATAAATGCATTATAATTTGAGGGATCGTTGAATATCGAGTACAGACTTGTGTGTTAAGGAAGAAGTATAAACATGTTCGTTAGGGAAGAAGTATAGATTCGTTCATTAAGGAAGAAGTGTAGAGTTGTTCATAAAGGAAGAAGTATATAGTTGTTCATAAAGGAAGAGAAATATTTCTCTTCAAGAGTTACTGCGTATTCATTTTCTTCTTTGAACATAAACATTGTGTACGATGAAAATGAATGTCGCGCCTGTCTCAAAAAAATTCTATGATCCGAAAGTTACAGACTCGCGGTACACTGAGACTCCTGTAATCAGTGATTGTCTCAGAACACTGGCTATGAAATTCGTTTGGAGACGATTTTGAAAGAGAAGTCGACCATTGTTTGTCTTCGGGGAATCGTAACAGGTGCAAAACGTGCGACGAATGTCCAAGTGTAAACTGACACCCCCATATCGTTGACGGTGTTTCAACCGAAATGTTTCACGTTTAATATTAATTTTCCGCTGTGTGCACACCGTGTGTGCCATGTACGACACGCTCGATAAAGCAGCCACCCGTAATCAAGAAATTAGTTCGCGGCTTTAGAGCCGTATATATTCGTAGCCGCATTTTGGCTCCCGGTTGAAAGCGTCCATTACCAAAATGCCGTCGTTTCGGCCCCGACAGGGTTCGCTTGCCGGCTTAATCAACGGACGATTAGACGTATCGAGTTGCCAATCGAGACAATGAAACTCGAATGTACAGGCAATTTATGAATACCCGTTTTGCTCGCGCGAAATATACCCGTTGTTGTTCGCGACCCTCAAACTTTAGGGTGTTCGACGAATTTTGTTGCATAAGCTTCGATTACGTGCAAATATTTATTCGCTGGTATTACAATGCGCAGCGCAAAGGAACAAGCGTTGTTGTTGCTGTTAATTAGTTAATTATATAATTTAGTTTTAATTATGAACTTATTGAAATTATTAAAATCAACCGATGACGAGTACACGAGACGAATACAGGACAAATGTTTCTATTATAAATTATAGGAAAAACGGTAAGGAAACATGAAGAAAAGTTACAATTTTATTCGACAGTTAATAATTTATTAATGGTGATACCATCAAAGTGAAGTTTTAGACCGACGTGCATATACGTCGAACGCAGTTAGTTAACTAGTTAACTGAATAAATTAGTTGGTTAAATTTAACTTGGTTCAAGAAGTACTTGATTCTTGACTATGTTTCAGGACGAACTTTCCTGATAACTTCTTGTTGAATTATCTGAAACGTTATTTGTCACCCGATCGAGTCACATAATTATGAACGTGTTATGCACTATGAATATGTTACATACTGTGAACGTCTTACATACTATGAACATGTTATATAGTAGAAAGAGTACAAGATCGCTGAATGAGAATGCAAATCGTCCGGTTCGATAAGTGGAACGAAAGGAAATAAACTGTAGCTGCTGTGGAGACTCGATTTGGATCTTGGAAGTTATTGAATATCGATGCTAACGGAAACGAAGTTACCTCTCAAAGTATCTCGATACGTTTTATAGGAACGTTGATGAAATGAACGGTAAACCGCGCATATTTCTGTAATGGAACGCTTTCAACGTAACGATATTTCGAAAATGTCTGTTACATTATTCGAGAACATGAAAAATCCTGACGTCGTTCGAAATTAATAAACCCGGCTATTAGTCTGATCATCCTTTTCTACGGAGTATGCTAATGATGTTTGCTCCGGACATACCTGCGCCAATTTGCTCGATTGTTCCCGCAAATTTATCTCGATCAACTTCGTTCTACGAGAATTCGCTAATTTTACATTTGACGATAATCGAAATCCTACAATATGGATGATAACAGTAAGTGCCATACTTCGCAGTTATTTTCCCGTAACAGAAGCGCATAATTCGGAAACACACCGAAACTACTCATCGATCAAGTTTATTTCGTGTATCGTGCAACAACGTCACGAAAAGTTAAACAAACACGAAGAACACCGATCGTCGGCGATATCCGTCGTGTCATTCTCGTCAATTTAAAATCGTACTTCAAAATCATCGCAAGGAACGAGCACGAGGGAAAATATAATGAGTGGACGTGGCAGGGGTTATACCCTATAAAGGCCAATAATAGTCGAAAGATGGGTACATCGTAGTATAAAGTTTCCGGACATATTAGCCACCCGTCGAATTAGCGTTGCGAGAAAATGCCCTACTCGGTGTCGATCCCAGGGGATGCGAACGAGCGTTTGGTCCCCGTGCGTTGGGGTGAAGCGAAAAAGGGGCACCCTCGTGAAAAGGGCGGGGCCCCGTACAAAAGGGGCCCCGAAAGGTACCAACCCCTGGGTGGAGTTAACACCCCGTATATATACTCTGCGACGATCCTTCGACCCACAGAACAGGGTATATCGTTCAACCGCGAACATCTCCGTCCGTAAAAATTTTCTTTCGCTTGACAGCCAAGTCTCCCGTCAGTTGACATCAAAGTCAACCCGTCAGTTCAAGAGAGTCGTCACGAATTCGCGACGATCTTGACGAAGCTCGAAACGACGAAGTGAAATCCATGGAATTGTGTGAAACCAGAGAGACGATAGTTGAGTGACGACGAGTGTGTTACCCTCGGAGTGTGTCGTTCGATCATCGTCGTGCAACGCATACACCGTAAACATGTCGCGAAGTTTCTTGGTGGACTCGTTGATTGGCAATAATTCACCGCCTGCGTACCCGTTGCCCTACTACGGCAATCAATTGCCGAGCTACATGTTCAACTTCTTCAATTTGGGACTGGGCTATCAACCAATCAGGCCGGTTCCCAGACCGCCGGCCATGCCTGTTCCGGTACCAATTAGCCCACCCAGTCTTGGAAGCTTACCTGTACCTGCACAGAGCCCTCCGTCGCCTCTGAACACCTCCACGAGCAGACTATCCGGTAAATATCTCCTTGACAACCTGATTTCGAACGCGATCAGCTGCCCGACACCCGTCAGTCTCGGAATTATGGAAATATTTTTTGAATTCAAAGAAATATTCTTTGTGACTCGCGGATTTTTGTACGTGGAATGATCAGGATTTCTGGACTTCGTGCTTTTTTGGGTATTGATATTTTGGGATGAACGGATATTTTTAAAATTGATGTAGAAAGAGTGCGTGGTTTGCGTAAATGGTCGGTTACGAAAGTTCGTTTTGCATCATAAATATTCAGCTAGCCTTATTCAGCAACATTCGGGAAGCCTTTTCTAGAGTTGTATTTAAGAAGAATTTTTTAGAGTAATATTTAAGATGATTTTTCTAGAGTAACATTTAGGAAGACTTCTTTAGAGTAACATTTAAGAAGTCTTCACTAGAGTAATATTTAGGAAGGACTTCTCTAGAGAAATCTTTAGGAGGAACTTCTGTAGAGTAACATTCAGGAAGGACATTTTTAGAGAAAAATTTAGAAAGAACTTCTGTAGAGAAACATTTAAGAGGAACTTCTGTAGAGTAACATTTAGAAAGGACATCTTTAGAGGAACATTTTGGATGGACTTCTCTGGAGCAACATTTAGAAAGCCATGTCCAGCAACATTTAGCATATCGTTAAATTGAAATCGTTTTATAACTTCTTGGATTAACGTGATTGTCATTTCGGATGTTTCAGCACCTAGTGAATCGCCGTCCCGCAACAGCACCCCGACACCGCCCCCGAAATCTCCAAACTCGATGAACAACAGTTCAAAACGTATTCGAACGGCGTTCACGAGCACCCAGTTGCTGGAATTGGAACGTGAATTCGCGTCGAACATGTACCTGTCTCGACTGCGGCGAATCGAGATCGCCACGAATCTGCGTCTGTCGGAGAAGCAAGTGAAAATCTGGTTCCAGAATCGTCGTGTGAAGTACAAAAAGGAGGATCTGCCGTCGGGACAGAGTCAGAAGTGTTGCTGTCTGCGAACGTGCGGCAAGAAGAAGGATGGTTGCGCGGACGATTCGTCGGGCAGAAAATGCGATCAGGAAGAGGAGAGATCGACGAACGGCGAGAAAATGGAGGCGATCGAGAAGCCGGTTGACACGATCGCCCAGGAGGACTCGTCGAATTCGATGGCGGATCGATTCGAACGATCGATCCCGACGTTCCCGGCGAACGACAAATCGCAGTTTCATCGGGTAACGGAGGATAAATTAAATCTGCAGAGGGTCAGCGCCGCGATGGCCGAACGTCCTGGTTACGACAGGGATCGGCACAATTTGTCCCAGGGAACGAAGCGTACAATCGGCGAAACGTTCGACGAAACGGACGATAAGAAGAGACGAATCGACGTGTCGTCCTTTTGTCAGAACACGATCCAGGACACCGTCGTCTCTCCCGTTTTCAGGAGCATCGGCTGCACCAAACACACCGTCGAAAGGATCGTCAATTCGTAGATAATGACATGTACCTACTGTTCGTTCGGGATTCTCCCTGTAGACTTTGTAAATACGATTATTGTAAATATTGTACATATATATTTTTATACGATTATGCAACGGATGAAACGTTGTATATTTTAATAGGAGTTTGAAGGGAATAAAATGAACGATTTAAGATCGATGTCCTTTAAATTACCTGGTCCCACAAATTTTATAAAATACAGTTCGTTCGATGCATCAAGTATATCATCGAAACAGTCGTCAATTTGTAGACAATAAAATATAACTGCATTTTCAAAGAACAAATTTGTACACTTTATAAATACGATTATTGTAAGTAGTGTAAATATATATTTTTATATGATTATGCAACGGATGAAACGTTGTATATTTTGGTAGGAGTTTGAAGGGAATAAAATGAACGATTTAACATCGATGTCCTTTAAATTACCTAGTGCCACAAATTTTATAAAATACATTTCGTTCGATATAACAAGCATATCATCGAAAGAATCGTCAATTCGTAGACAATAAAATATAGCTGCGTTTTCAAAGAACAACTTTGTACACTTTATAAATGAAATTATTGTAAATAGTGTAAATATATATTTTATACGATTATGCAATAGATGAAACGATGGGAATAAAATGAATCATTTAAATCAATGTCCTTTAAATTACCTGGTCCACGAATTTTGTGAAATACATTTCGATACTGTATGTATACATTTCAATGGAGTTTTGTAAATAATCGGCAAAATCCAGCTCCGAGACTAATCATGCATTTTATAGTATTTGTATAACAATCGTGACGTTTGAAGCTCGAATTTGCTCTTTTATGAATTATTTCATCGCGATTCGTATAATACTCACAATTAAATATCATCCGAAACGTTCGCGATACGTAAATAATTCCACGATCGATCGAAGCAACATTTCGCTCGCGTTAAATTTCCATTAAATTCTGGTAGTTCGTGAAATTCGCGGACGAAACAAACGAATGTATAAACAATTTTGAACAGGTAATGGATGAACATGTTATCGCGTACAATACGAAGAAGTGTTGGTACAAAGCTGTGAAAGCTCGTAGAGGATTACCGCGAAAGTACAGTTAGTAATTTTCAGTGAAGCCGAGGCTCGTACGGACGTAACGTTACATCGTTCGGATTATGGTTATCCGTAGAAAATTTACGGAAGATAACGTCTCACGGATGGATTTATCGTTCGTACAAATCTTTCGGGGTTAGCTGTTCTCGGCACCGTTCGCGATAGTTTTATCTTTATTTAATATAATTCATTTATTTTATTTATCACAATTGCGGACAATGAATATTTTAGAATGTTAACACTGAAACTACCAATGGCCAAATGACCATTTTACAAGTCCCCTATTTTAAACGAGAAAATTTGTTGAGACGATTTTCTTGAAATTTATGCTGATCCTGATCGAGATAAAGAATTAATATGTGCATTGATTTATGTTACATCGTTTGTTCATTTATTTTTCAACCACATTTTTGACTATAAGTTTTAGTATTAATAAAAAGTGGCTTGTGGCTTACTTATTCGGTATTGACAGTCGAAGAATGATTATTTGATTGAGACATTCATGTTATTGATTTAAAACAAAATAAGATTTTCACACAAGAAATTCTTCAATAGATATAATATTAAATAAATAAGTTACGACACAATATATGTACAATTAAAATATTTAACCTTTGCATTGGAATCAATATGTTTATCTATAGCAGATGGTAACTCTAAACCTTTTTTGATTGAAAAGTTTAACGAATTCTTCCAAAGTTATTATATCTCTACTATTAATTGCCAATATTAACTGTTTTATTATCTTTATACATCGTATGTACAACATCATAGGTTTAGTTGAAAAATACATATTCCAAATAGCTGTACTAAACAAAATGGTGAGTATGGGTCACCTTTCGAGTGCAAAGAGTTAATATAATTTATATTTTATTTTTATTCAGTAGATATTTATCCACCGTAGTCAGTGAACTGTCATAAGAAATGTTAGTCTACACAAAAATATCGATCCCATCGAAAGAAAATCGAAGTCAATTCGTTCGCGATTCACGAAAGAGCGTCCGATATAATTGATTCCTCAGCGAGGAAGAAATCCGCTTAGCGTTGATTCCGGTCCCGAAAGAACAAAATGGCACCGTTTAACTCGCGCGAGTTATCGTATTGTGGCGAGTTCCAAGGAAACGATTTTCCGAACGCCGGACTCCAATGAAACGGATTAAAAGAACGAAGGACAGCGAGCGAGAGAGAAGGATCCCGAAACGCGGAGTCGTCGTCGCGGTCAACAAAGTGCGTTCATTGTCGGCGAGAAATCGGCCGTGATGCCGTAAATCCTGGAAATTTGTCAAGAGGGCCCCCACTTTGGGTTAAATTTAAGGTAAAACGTAGTTAATGGTGTTAAGGAGAGTCGGCGACAATGCCCGGAGGCACTCTTCGCATCCTCGTGGACCGACAATGGGACACTTGTGTCGCCTTCGTTCTCGCAGCGGGTGAGCGAACGTGAAAACCGGCTGCCTTTTTTTTTTTTCTTCTCCTTGGGTCCCCGAAGTTGTGCCCGGGGCCCATTCACCGCGTTCGCCAAGTCCCGAGGTCCGTGCTGGTCTCATTCATCCTTGACTCGAGAGCGTAGAACGGAGAAAAACAGAGCGAACAACGGAGAGATCGACCGAGCTCGATGAATGACCTCCGGAGCTACGGGAAATACTTCGAATCAAAAATTGTCACCCTCGCGCGTCGGCTTTCTTTTTTCCTTTCTTCGCTTCCTGTGGGAAGCTTCGAGTCGAATGGACCGACACTTTTCGACTACCTTCGTTCAACGGCTTAAAAGCGTTTAGCGTACACGACACATCGGCTAATGCGAAAGTCGTGCTACTCTTTAACCCCTTAAAGTTAAATTTAATGACAAATCAATTTGTCATTTTGTCTGACTGTTGTGCACTATTTTGCTGCATTTATTTTTGCATCGTAGTACAGGTATTTTGGAAAGGTAGAGTAAACACAAAATTTAATATGTTCGCGAGTAGGAATAGTTTGTCATTTTTCAATATAATTTAATTTATATATTATTCTTAGGAACATGATTTATATAAATCAATTTATATCATTTTTAGGAATATAATTCTTTAATATAATTTAATTTAATTTAACGACGTGAATTCACGTCAACGGCAATCACGAATAGAACTTGAAAAAACGTGAATTCGTGTCAGTGTCGCGAATGTATGAACATACTTAATGTGGACGTAACAACGTGAACATATTATTGGCAAGGCAATTCACAGTAATTGCTAGAGTACCGGAAGAAGCTTTAAGAAGTCTGATCCCGATTCGGTTGCTCCCTTAATCCGTGCTTGTCAGCGAAGTGGACTAATTGCAGCTGGTAAATTCTGTATCGATCTAAATGATTTCGAGCGAGCGTTTCGTAGCCGTCGGACGAGCTGCGATTCAATTTTCCGGCCCCTCGCGTGCTCATCCTCGTCACGCCCCGAATTCAATCCGATTTCGAGCAACGCGAACGATAAGCGGACACGGGAGGCCGGCTCCTTTACGAATCCATTAACATTTGAACGCGTCGACGTACGAACCGGGACAACCCGTTGAAATTCGGCAGGAAGCTGGCCCGATGTGTTTCCAGGGACGCCGGGAATTAGCCGGATTACAGCTAACGAGGAGTCAGTTAATTAGACACGTTTCGACTTTGTGTCTCCCGGAGCTTTCGGTAAAATGAATTAAACTGGCCTTCCGGCTAGCTACCTAACGCGCTGCTGGCATACTAATATTATTAGAACCGTCGCCTTCGCGAAACTGCAGCTCGAAACTTGCTGAACTCGATTCGTTCGTACAACATCGTTGACAATAGCGATGTGGTGATTGTGACGTTTCGTTGATAGAACCACGCTCGTATCGACGATTATGCCGCACTAATTAACGATGTAACTGTAATTATACTGGAACACCACGGTCACTATTTGTCCCGTTGTGTCCACTGAATGGAAGCAGTCTGTTGGAAATGATTTAATAAATCCAGCCCCGTTGACGAAATGTGTAACGTTGAACGACTTCATGTTTCATTGATCAGCTGAGTATTTTGCTTCCCTTATACTTGCTGTTAATACGAATATATAATATTTTTATAATTTTCATCGAATCTTTCAATATTAATTTTGTACTGAAGAATTGTTGGTATATTCGCTTTGGGATACTATAATCTAGTACTATAATCTAACTTACTGTCCAGGCTGTTGATATACATGTGACACACGTTGAAAATGATATAGATATGATAAGATAGAAAGCTTCACACACTATAAGATAGTTATTAAGTAAGGAGTAGGGAGACTTTTCAGTGCTTATAAGGGAACATGTACAACCCTCGATTTTAATGAGACCTATGTGAGATATAGTTTTCAAATATATATTTGTCAAGTTTTTTTATCTGTATCGTACGTTTCGGGGGTGACAGTGGATCTTTGTGGTTGAAAGTATGTATTTTTGAAAATCGTGACAACTAGAAGGGGTGAAGATACTATTTTGTTTGTAATTGCATGTTCTTGAATGACAAATGCAGGTGGTAGTTTCTGGCTCGATCAAAAAAGGGGAAGAAAGTCACGAAAATACGGCCGAAACGAAGACAGATTGTCGGAAAACTCGTCTAGATAGTAATTGTTTCTGTTCCAATTGAAACTGTTCGTACATAAACCTGACACGGGGTTGGTGGAACGAGTCGAGGCACTCGAGAAAAAGCGTGGTAGCAAAACGTCGGGGTGGAAACCGCAACGGTTCTTGCGTCTGGAAACAAAACGGAGTAAAGGGCGAACGGCTAAATACCGGGAAGGGGATGACGGAACGCGATGGAACAAGGGAAACACCGTGGGACGGAGAGAGAGAGTAGAAGAGAATCGAGCTTTCCGGTTCCGGAGCGTTAATTCGTTTCATCTTATGCGTACTGAAGTGGCGCTCGATCAAAGTTGAAAAGAGTGAGCGCGACAGCACTCGAGGTTCGCGCAGAATGGCGGGGGTTGATTCGGCCTCTGTTAGGGGAACACGGTGACAAGACGATAGAGAGCCGACAGGATGGTGCGGGCACTCGAAAGTTGAAACCGTTTTTCGTGTTTGCACGAGAGTAGGACAATGGCGACGCGCGGTTTCGACGTCAACGCCCGTGAATCACTTTGAACATTGCTAACCGAGTGCCTACCATAACGAATTTCTTCCCGACAAAGAGGGACGCTTCTTTATTCCGAATAAACCGGGACTCGTTTAACACGTTCACTGCCACACGAAAACGATTGAACATTGTGTTACGTTGTATTTTCATTTTTAACAAATTTTATTCAATTTCACGATACCTTGTTACATTTATTTTCCGTACTTTCGAGTGACTGATTGGAGCGTTTTCAGATATAGGAGTGAACAAATTTTGAGTACTATAGTTGTGAAATCTGTGTAGAAATTAGAACGTCACCTATATATGGCAGTCTTGAAAATTATGCGAGACACGGTCTCACAGTACCCTTTTTCGATTTGAAATTGTAAATCGACGACATTTTGTTACGCGGTATTGTATACTACACGGTCTAGTACGTCGTATGTCTTTTTTTCACTTACGAGCATGTCTTTCTTATTTCCATTAGGTATGCCGGAAAATTGTATCCGTTTATGGAGAGGAAGAACATGATCATCAATAGAGGCGCGATCCTGTTACTTTTGTTTCATCCGAAAAAAACGCTCGTCTCTATTTCGCCACCTTTTTAAAGTATCAATATGCGAAACGTGCTTTCGAACGCGTTGCGTGGCATTTCGGAACCGTGCCAGTTTTATCATTTTCGAATGTATTCGCTAGAGTGAAACTGTCTCTTTTAACGTTTGAAACCGGGTCAGGATTAAAATATTTATCTTAATGCCCTATTTGATTTTAGTAGTTCACGGACGACATCGAACGATCGTAATATATGAACAATTTGTAATTTGTCGCGACGACAGCCGTCACGTTTTAATTATTACATTGACGAATATCGATTTCCGTGGTACGGATTTTCATTGTCAAGAGCAGACGCGATCCATTTTATGCTGATTTACGGGAACGTACGATCGTTTACGGAATTGATAATCCGGAATAAAAATCACAACTTCGGCGACGAAAATCACAATTTAAATTCGCGTGTTCGAAGTTCTAAAATTCATCGTTTCAACATCGAAGGTTAAAATAATTTATTTAATCGGTATCGGAATATCGTAATTTCAGCAGCGAGAACTTGAACAAAAATTCGTGATATCGGGTTTTAAAATTTCGTAATTTTACAAATTTTTTACGACTCTATGGAATTTCGTCGAAAATTGCGAGCAAAATTCGAAGCATTTCCGTCGGAAATTCGCGGTACACGTGCACCGTTCTCTACGATGGCGGAAATTATTACGGATCGGCAAACTCGGCTCGCTCCACTTTGCCGTTCCTTTTATGGCCACGTCGTTCGCCGCCTCTCGATGACGACGTACAAAATCCGAATATTTTCTTATTGTGCAGGCGTTCGTATTGTGCAAACGATTGAAACGAGCGCATTACCTATTTCGTTGTCGACATTAGCCACTGAGTACGTTCAACGACGCGAGGATAATTCCGTTCTGCCGCCCACAAACACGAAAAGCTACCTGAATTCGATTTAAAACTCGCGCACAATCGTCGAAAGAATTCACGGTCCTCGTGACTCGTATATTTCACTGTTAACGCCTAGCTCGCGAACGAGAATGCAATTTATGACGGACCTTTGTACCAAACTGTTTCTTCGAAATCCGACATGCATCGAACACCTACCACACACACAAATGGCCCCGAGAATCGAAGAAGTCGATTGTGCCCGTAATTATGACAGTGGTCTAAGTCACGCGTTTCCTGTTTCGAGATATTCAATGGATATTTGAACGGATTAAAAAATATTTTTATATCATGATACATTTTAAAATAGAATTCTATTAGTCACGATCAATGAAAATTTATTATGAACATGAAATTTGGTGTGTTTCTCGTACAGATGTGTTGCTCTTAAAGTTTGAACTGAATTGGGTCATTTTCAAAATTACCCGAATCACCTATAGATGACTTACAGCAATCAAAAACCACGAATTTCATTAGAAACAATAATTTCATTGAAATAATTCACGAAGATTTATTAATTATTTGTAAAAGTTGTCAGTTTAAAGTAACGTGGTGTGTAATAATTGATAAACTCGTTTTTTTTTGTAATTTGGACTCAGACCACTTTCATAATTATGAGCACAATTAACCTCGAACGGAGAAAATTACAGCTGTGTAGAAAGTTTCTAAAGTGGGAAGAACAGTGTCTCGGAATGAAAAGCGACGGGTGCCTCTTCCGTGTGGTGACCCGGTTTTTCTGACTTTATTCCCTGCTGGATAAAGGCAGAGTTCCGACGAGTCATTAGACGATCGTTATGTTAGGCAGGTGCTTCTTCTATCGCGTATCGCGTTACGATGTTTGATCATCGTATCAAACCGTGAAGCGCGCGTGTCCCACGCATCCGATGCGTGTGCAACGTTCAGGAAATTAACGTGGACTCCATCGGTTCTGTTTTAACCGAAAACTTGGCCATCCGTGACGATATCGAACGTTACAACGGGGCTTCGAAGGGTTAATAATCGAACGTTACAATTTCACCTGCTTTTCACCCGTATGTGGGTGGCACACAAATTTCTATACAGATTTAATAGCCATATTATTCAAAATTTGTTCACCTTTCTAACCGCAAATACTCGCATTAGTTATGTACATGGAACTGTGAAGAACAAATGTAACAAAGTATCGTGAACATATTCGGTAAGTTTTGTTAAAAATGAAAATACTAACTAACTAATGCAATTTTCAATTGCTTTCATTTGGCATTCAACGTGCTAACCTGTATTTTATTAACACTAGATTTACAGACGTTTAATGACCACTTACGTCTAAATTGAAAATGAACTATAAAAATTAGTAAATAGTGAGTAATACATGAACCAGTTTATTGAAAGATTCTTCATTTTGATGAAAGTTCACATACATTTTGACGTAAGCTTTTTAAACATTTTTGTAACGAAAAATAAGAAGTCTAAGATCCGTCATTTTTACGGGTTTCGTAAACCTAGTGTTAAAGGAATTACATGGAAGTTCTTTACGAATGAACTTTTCTTACAAGTTGCAAAACATCGTAGATTAATGACTTAATATTATGCGCACTGCATACAATGCGATAGTGATTCGAGATAGTTATCTCGAAAGCCCGTTCGGCCGCGTAGTAATAAAATGTTCACATGCAAATGAGCATCTGCCGCATCCGCGGCGAAGATTGATTTACGAGCTTGACGCACCATGGTTCCGCACGCGTGCACGATGACACGAACAAACTCTCGACGAGCATATTTCGAATATTCGACGTACGCAATTTTTGCCAGCCACCAAACTGTATGAAAAGCTTTCACGCGTGTTTCGTGTTCGCCGTTCTTTTTTTTTCGCTACAAACAGGAAGGTAGAGGAGTGGACGAAACGTAATAACACAATTCATTTTTACTGCTTTTTCGCAAAAATCTTTTTATTGCTCATCCCAACATCGTTTCGGTGGAAACAAGCCAGAAGTATATCGATATAAATGAGCTTCATAGGAGTAACGAAAATGTATGCGCTGCATTTGAAACGTGTTCTCTGACCTAAATAATTGCATTTTTTTAACGCTAGAAACATTCGTGTTACACACGATGCGGGTACGGAACGTTGTTAGCAAAATGGGATGCGAAGCGAAAAAAAAAAAAATTGGGCTCAGCCGGGATTTGAACCCGGGACCTCTCGCACCCAAAGCGAGAATCATACCCCTAGACCACTGAGCCGCTTGATGAAACACTTCTTTATTATGAATGCTATGACTCGACCATAACTTGTTTCACGATTACGTATAGATCAAAGGTTATCGAACCGACTGTCGCTGTGGACACTGGTAACCCATTACGTTTATCGAAAGAAGATCTTAAATTAAGAGATACTCGTTACTGTTACTCCGAAATTAGACGGGAGCAAAGCTATGATACAATTGAAGCTTAATTATAATTGTTTATAATTTTTCATTAGGAATCGATTTGTCGATTTGAACATTTGAAATGTTTAAACAAATTCAAGATTGTACATTGAAATTGCTATGAGGAAATATATGCAACGAGGAAATTCGCACGATAACAATTCGACGACAACAATTTCGATATAATTATAAGCGATTACAATACAATTATAAATTGATTTTAATGAAATATAAAAGTTTGCGAAGACTATACGTAAGAGACACGTTGCGAGTGAAAGTATCGACGCACACATTCTTGCAGGAAACGAGTAGCGCCCGAGAACGTTTACCTTCACCTTCACGAAGATATTTCGAAACGTTGATCGTCGATAGTGCCGGTACAATGAACTTTCAGGTAAAAATATTCGAGTCATGCCGTTATCTCGTTCGTCAACGTCGCGTCGATGCGAGAACCACATCAAACAGACTTTGGAGTTCGTTTCGAAGCGCTCTGTGCCGATTCCAGGAAAGCAGACAATTTCCCGATTAAAATTCACCGCGTGATTACACAGAAATTGTCGGCCATGTAACAAGATACAGCGTTTCCGGACACGCGAATCAAGTAACTCGATTAACGGGGTCGCGCTCGTTACTTTTGACCTTTCGATCACCGGTCGCGCGATCAATTAGACCATGGGATTTATCCGGCGTTAGTAATTTTTCGAACGAAACAGGTCATGCATTAACACGCTCGACAACAAATAAATACGATACTGCCCCGTTGCTATTTGTCATAATTAGTGGCATGAAATAGCCACTTAATTTCGTTCTCCCCTCGTACGCAAGAAAAGCTTCAGCGTTGGTCGCAAAAAATCGCTCATTGTGCGGCGTCACCTTTATGAAGCGACACGAGAACACGGTGTTACCCTTTGAACGAGCTACCCGAGGCCGAGTCATCAGCTGGTCACGAAGGGTCGAGAGATTTGTAGCCGTGCCTGGATTACACGGCAGCCCGAACGAGACAAAATCTAATCTACGATACGCTCGAGACACCGGATTCTGGTGAGACCCCGGCCAATCTAGGGAACTGAACAGGGTACGGACGTTTTAGGACGAACGCGACCTTCGAACGATCTTAACACGCTGTTGACCGGCAATTTTACACGGAAACTATCTCGTGTCACCGGCTGTTAGTTCGTAATTGAACGCGAAGATAGAACAATCTTAATGAGTTTCAATAAATCTCATTTATGCATGACGAATTAATCCTTAATTAATTGCTTTATTATAGGAGCGAAAAGAAATGCATAATCAATTTTATTCGATTTTATAGACATTTTTGGTACTAACAAGTAATATCTGAACAGGTTCGTACAAAAGTGAATATTTCACTGTTTTTCAATGCCGGTTTACATTTATTTTTGTATTAACAGCATCGTCCCGAGTTCCATCGAGGGTAGAAACATTTTGCGACGTCCTCGAACCACGAAATCGTGAGAAATTCGTTTCCCCGACATTCTTCCACTATTGATTCCCCTCGAAGTCGAAATCGAACGAAAAACGATATCGATTGTACGGAGTCTCGCTATATGGCCGCGAACGAGGGTGTGCACGGGACGAAGAAGAAAAAGGGCAAACACAAGAGGTAACGCAGGATTTTTCTTGATTTCAGTTGTCCGAACTCGAGAAAATTCCCTGAAACACCACACTCGACGCCTTTTAACGTCGCTTTAACGGATCCCGATACCGATCTAACAGTTCGGCCCGAGGTCAGGCTTTTCACGACGATTCGCCCCGTGGAAATCCGATCGGTCAGCGATTGGCCATCGTGGTAACCGTGGCTCCGTCGCTAACCTGCAACATTCTCGACGACTCTCGGATCTCGTTTAGTCATCGCGCTAATCCTTATTTAACCCGGAGTCTATCGGCTAAGATCGAGCGACGGGATTAACTTAACCGCGCCATAACAATGGGGCACACGAGAAGACACCACTTAGCGGACGGTCTATGCTTCTCGTCCGGCGGTATCTTGATCTGCTGCGGGCATCCTGATCGACTGTAAAATTGTCAGTCCCCCAGGGCTGGATACGTGTCAGCGGTGGCTATTCTGTAATGGAAATTGAGTGAAGGAATGCAATTAACAGGGACACCGACGCTACGAAAGCGACAATTAGTGGTGACACGCTTGACAAGCCGCCGGTACTTAGACAATGCGATAATAATGATCGTTATCAGCGGGATATCGGCACGAAGATATCTGGAGCATGTCGCGACACGTTAATCAATTACTGTTTAAACGGATAACGAACGACCGGTGTCACGTGGGTGCACATACGCGCACGCTTTCGTATCGCGCGGTTATTTACCCGACTTTTTCACAAATTAATAAGTCGACTGTCGTCGGTGATCAGCGACATATGACTTGTCTGCAGAGTCATGCGGGTTACCGGCGAGGTGACAATAGAAAAAGTATATAATTAAAATAAATATCGATACTGGTAAATTTTTGAATACTACCATCGTTGCTATAATTTTACTACGAAACTGCATCAACAATAGATTTACGGACGTTTAATGACCACTTATGTCTAAATTCAAAATGAATTATAAAAATAAGTAAATAATGTATAATAAAAACCCGACTGCATAAGGAAAATTACTTGTCTATGAAAAATTTTGATGGTCTCACCGAGTAAAATACAAGTACCGAATATCATTTGGACTGAAGTTAGAGTATAAAAAGGCAAGGTTACGCACGACGGAAGTTGCCGTTTCAAGTGCAGGGCTGTTAATGAGGAATTTGCATAACGTTAGCCACCCTTCGACGTTGAATTAATGTCCCCGCGCAGACACGTCGACATAATAGCGGGACAATGAGCACCGGTCGGCGGATGATGCGTTAACCGTTTATAAAAAATCGTGCCCACTTATGTCTATGCTAATTTTATCTGCTAGCGAGACCAATTGCGCCATTAAACCGACAAATGCGAGACACGCGGAACAAGAGCTAATTGGTCCTTCCCGGTCGAATCGAGGTACAAACCTTGGCAATAAAAGTTGCATTTTTTCTCATCAACGCTATTCTCTGAACAAACAAAATGCCGAAGAAACATTGATCGCGTCCGTCGCGAAAATTTAACCCTTTGCACTCGAAGATAGTTCTGCTGGTAACAGATAGCGAGTGTAAAATATTTTGGTTGAAAGTTTTGATGAATTTTATCGAATTTATTATCTCCATATTATTAATTGCTGCTATTACTTGTTAAATTATTTGTGCGCATCACGTGCGCAGTACTATATTTAGTTAAGGAATAAATATTCCGAATTGCTGTATTAAACAAAATGGTGAGCATGAGTCACCTTTCTAGTGCAAATTCGTTAATTTAATTTGGTAACTCGAGATTCTATTTAAAGGATACCATCGAATGTATCGGTGAGTCTTTTCGTTTTTTTCTTTTTTGATCCACGGAGATCATTCTTCTCTTGCCGCACATTTCGTCGGGGTTTTTTTTTCCCAAAATGAAGATAGGGCAATTTAATTAGCGCGGGATTTCGCCCTGAATTCATCTTCTGGAAAATAAAATGGTGCCTTTAGCGAAGCGACTGGCGCACAATTACGGTATTCTCTTTGTATTCGCTTAATTCCGTTTTCTATACGGCGTTGCTGATAAATTTCAGATAATCGCGCTCCTGTTTGTCGTATATTTTCGTCGTTTTACCGTGCTCGAAGAGCGGCGTATTTCTTAAATACCATAATCTTATTAACTTCCACCGGGACGAGTTCAAAGAATATCAGGAATATTTATTTCATGAATTTTATGACCGATAAATCAAATGTATACCGGAGAACGATTCCTGCGGTTTAATTAAATTTTGCGATGGAGAACATGTGTTTTGAATCGCTGCGCTCCCGTTCTCTTATTTGTTCATGTAATTCCGTGAAATATCGCGTTATGAGACCCCGTATCACGACTGAATTAATCATACGGAGGACTTGATCAAAATCCTAAAGTTCCATTTAAAAAAATAGCTAGGATATTCTTACTTACTTAAAAAATAAAATGAAGTAGAAAAATAAATAAATAATGCAGCATCTTCTAACACACGCATTAAATGCGTACTTATTTTCACATTGAAAAAGAAATAGAATAATTATTAATTCGTTAATTCGATCGTCCTTAACACTAGATTTACAACCCGTAAAAATGACGGATCTTTGATCTCTTATTTCTAATCACGAAAATTAGTAAGCAGCTTCTGTCAAAATATAAGTTATCCTTCGTTGAAGTAAAGAATCATTGTGTGAGTTACTCTGCATACTGCCCATTATTTATACCTTTATTTCCATTTGAATATACAAAATTTGTATTTAATATCTGAATCTCAATTTGATCGTTGCGCGAGTCAGTTTACGTATTGTCGATTATTTACCTATTTGTATGTCTCAGTTTCAATTCAAATATAAATGGTAATCGTCCGTGAATCTAGTGTTAATATTTTCAAGGAAAATTCCGTGGCAGACAAAACGCACGGCGCGTCACGAAAGTATTTGTACCGTATCGATTTTCGATTCCACGTAAACGAGCGGAGTTGAGACAGATTGAAACGATGCTATCTTTCGTCGTTGACATTTATCGTGTCGCGAAAACACCGATTGTCGCATATCATTTGTAAAAGGGAGAAATATTAGATGGAACCGTCGATCGTTTCTCTCGGAAGATGACTAGGATAATCATTATCGCTTTGAGCGCCGCTTTAAAATTTAAATTCGAAACCGGCGGAATTGGGTCGCCGTATAACCCACATATTTTACAGTTTCGGTTTTGTTCCCTTTATCCTTTCTTCCCGGACGTTATTATTCCGATATTCGACGGTATTTCGTTCGAAAATTTGACTGTGTAATTCCGGCCGAAACATTGTTTTATAAAATTCGCGGCTACGGGTCATAATTGGCTGGTTTCGAAGTTTGTTCGCGATCGACCGGTCAAGATTGTTCGAATTGCGGACCACTCGACATTTTAACAACGCGGCAACGGGAATCGACCGACTAACCAGTTACCCGAGGAATTTAGTTTCGAAATTAAATTTATTAAAATGATTAAAATCAACCCGACGATGAGTATCCGCGACGAACACGGGACAAAAGCTCCTATTATAAATTACACGAAATGAGATAAGAGAAACGAGGAACAGTTACACATTTATTCGATTAACAGTTAATTTATTAATGTGGATAGCATCGAAATAAAGTTTTCGGACTGACGTTTATACACGTCGAATGCTGTTAAAATGACCCCCGCAATCACGTTAGTTCGCTTAACAGTATAAATTTACGGACGATAGATGATCATTTAAATTAAAACTAAAAATAAGTAAATAATAGACCATAACTCACGCAATGATTCTTTATTTCGACGAAGGAAATTACATTTTGACACAAGCTTCTTTCTAATTTTCGTAATTCGAAATAAAAAGTATAAGCTCCATTTAGCGTTAACAGTCGTTGAGCTTAAGAATCGTTCGAACCGGTGTTACTTAAACGAGAATACTTTTCCATAGTCGCTGATCGTACGTCTTTCATCGATACTTCCAGATCTTTCATCTCTCGCGAACAGATTTAATTTCCTTTTGCAGATCTCTGATATCTGACGGGGCGAAAACTCGATGATCATCCTCCCTCTCTTCCAAAGATCTCCATTCTTCCTGAAATCGCTGCCTCTATTAACGATAAGAGAACGTGTATAACTTTCTTCCGAAGCGCCACTGTCTACTACGTATACTTTACGTAGATTGCATTGCCTTTGATAGCTTATCGCGCGAATAAGGCAAGACCATTGGCGAGACGACACACGGACGACCTATTTCTTCGGATCGAGGGTCAAAAGGTTAGGACGCGCGTTCTCGACCCGTCGCTTGCGATATTCGACCATCTTAGTGCAAACTCTGTACTCGAAAAACGTCCTGCCATTTGTCAGAACACGGTAAAACGATACAGAGTGAGGGACAAAATTATTCGTACCCTTGGAGTGCAGAAATAAAAACAACAGTATTTTCTATACTGTTAATTATATCTCAACATATATGGGTGTATATATGTATACATCTATGTATGTTCAAATATAGTTAATAATATAGAAAATGATTTTATTTCTACGTTCTAAGTGTACAAATACTTTTGTCCATACATAGCTGTACATATAAATATTTCACATATTTACTGTACATACTGGTACATAGCTGTATATGTATATACAGCCATATATGTTTAAATGTACTTAATAATATATAAAATATTGTTTTTATTTCTTCATTTCAAATGAAATATACAAATATTTTTGTTCCTTCATAGTTGTACATATACAGTCACATGTATTTAAATATGTTTAATAATATACAATATATACTGCAGTTTTTATTCCTGCACTCCAAGTGTACGAATATTTTTGTCTCCTTTGTAAATCCAAAACCAACGGGTGTAACATCGATGATACTCGTTTGTACCGTTTCGTAAAGCGATGCAATGTATCATTCAATTTGATTTACATCGGAGAACGTTTATCAATCATGCAATAGCATTCGTATCGAATTCCAGGGAAGAAGTGGCCACTACACCTCCATCTGAAATCCGATGCATCGATAGCGAAATCTACGAGCGAAGTTCTTCCGCATCGCGTGAGAGTGGTACTCGTAAATCATCGTAAACGTCGACAAAATGAATTGCCGTGAGTCGCGTTTCTGCGGGCAAAGAGGGTTTCTCGTTCGGTCGCTTTCCTTTCATCGGGATCTGCTACTCGAGCAAAGGAGTGCCATTAATTAATGGCCGACCGATTCGTTAGTCTCCCTTCGGGTTTAACATCATTGTTACCCAACATGCGTCTACGAATGTCGCCTGCGTCGATTGTTTCGCGTTCAATTCGACGATACGGCGTAACAAGTGAACCGTTAAAGTCATGCAAAGTGTTCATAATATGGATTCAGCACAATCGAACGAGCATCGAGAATGCTGCCTTTGTGCCGTAAACCGAGTATTCTCCGTTTCGTTCCGCCAGCCGTTTCTTAAGCAGTCGCAACCGGTTACGTGAACGATAACGTATCGACTTATTCACGTCGATAAGTATGATGTCTGAACTTCGTAGCGGTTCGTTCACTTTGTACTTCTCTTCCTTTAAAATTTTACTTCTCTTGCGTTATTTCGTCACGACTTTCATTTTCACGGAGTATATCGTCTCGTACGTGTTCCTCACGTGGGGACGTGTAGGTACGTAAGAAACCGATCCCTTTGTCGAGAAATTCGCATTCTACGAAGGCGCACGCTACATAACGGCGCTTTTCTATAAAACGATTGTTCCCTCGACGGATCGATATCGTCGCATCAACGACGGAATGCACTGACGTTGAGCCTAACTCAACAAATTCCACGCGAAGAGGGTCAACATCTTTGTTCCCCTGGCCAGCCACACACACTTTCCTCGGGTTCACGCCCCGTGGATGTTTGACATCGGTTCCAAAAGATTCTTCCTCGTATTTACATTTCTTCGTGTGCACGAGGGTCGTCCGATCGGCCACGTTAAACGGATTTAGAAGAGGGCGTAGGACGATAGTCCTCGCGTTTTGACTCGTCGATTATGCTGTTACGTAGCTTTTGCGTGTCGCAGCGTTTAACCGCATTTCCCCGGGCCAATGTGAACCTTTTCGAGGAGGTTAACAACGTTTCTTCTCGAACGGAAGAATAAATGGGATTTACGAGGGGAATTAGGGTTAGTCGTTTGCCGAAGAAAAAGGTCAAAAGCTGCGTGGTCGATCCGTTTCGTGTTTCGGTACGTGGGAGACACACGAAAATTATTTATTAAACAGTTTGCATTTATTGGAACGACCTACATGTCGCGTGACACGAGCACGATATCCGACTCTGCGGATCGGGAGAAACGACTGGTCAATTTTCCGAACGCGAACGAAACACGAAGCCTTTTCCCCTCGGAGAAAAGGAACACGGGGATTGGCAGTTGGAAAAATTGCACGCCCTTGGGATGATCTCGCACAGATTTATATCCAGACGCCTTATCCGACGGAGAACGTACGCAAAAGTCGTCTGGATTTGTTTAATGTTCCGGATATTGGACGTGGAACGCTATATTCGTTTTACGAATTGTTTTGTTTCGTTCTCCGAATAAATTGACATTTCATCGAGCTCGTCTCGAAACCAGTCACCGTTTAATAACGTTGCAACAACAATTTGGCAGTTCTTAAAAATTAATTCGAGTCAGACACTATGTGCAAGACCGAACTTTTAACCCTTTGTACTCGGAAAACGATTTATATTACCCATTAATGTTACAATTTTAAATAAATAACTTTTACCTGAATTTGTAGCAACATGCACATTTTAACACAGCGAAATAAACAATACCAGCGATTAATAATAAAAAAATAACGATTTGAACGAGGTTCATCAAACTCTTCACCTAGAAAGTTTCACAGTGGCGATTTGCCGATGGTAAAAATGCTTTCGAAGGGATTAAAATTCACAAAGGGGTGGTTCGATTTGATGGAAAGTGAATCGTCAAAGAAATTTGTTATGAAGTTGCAGACGCATTGATGGACCCTTCGACAGATTGCGACGGTCCGACGCAAACAATTCTTCGAGAAAGTTTGTGTGCCTTTCGAGAAGCTGGGGAACGATCGTTTAATGGCTCGTTAAACGTGCCAGCATTATGCGAACGGCTCATTCGCTGGGTACACAGGGATGAAAGTTATGACGAGCGTCGCTTCAGGACGTTGGTTATAATTTTTTTTTCTTTGCCCATAAGGAGCGGAATGATCCTAAGTACTCCTGACGAGCCTAAGTAAACGATGAAAACGTTATATTGAAAGGTTAGTGTCCGTTGCATTTTATTGTGTATGAAGAAGATCCAGTGTCAATTATTATAGGCTACTCTACGTGATCGAGGGTTTAATTGTATGTTAGCGAATAGATACAGCTTGTCTGTTTCAGAGAATAAAGTAAAATCATCGAAGCAAATTCGTAATTAATGAGAATATTTTTATGCCGATTTAAGCATTTGTTTAAAAATTACTCATTTTAATAAAGGTCCTATAAGAATGATTCTTGGTACAATGATGTGAAACAGCGCACTTAAAAAATGTGTACACGATGCATTCATTAAGTGTAGCCAGTACTTAAGTGTCACGCCCTTTGAGTGATTTTCATCGATTCGAGATTCCTAAAAAATTATCCAAATATCGCTTAACAACTTTTACAGTCAAGTTTAATATTCGCTGGCAGCCCGGGGGTAGGTTCCGATAAACCCGTAGCCCGATAAGCGCTACAAATAAGAAGGATGATACCATAAAAGGGTCTATGGCAAACGATGAGATCGTGAAAAGTAACCGAGTGGATTCGGTTACGCGTGCACGTATCGTTGGTAAAATTTCTGGACGCGCGTTTGATCGGGGCACGGTCTATTGTGTTTCGATAATACGCGGCACGACGGTCGAACGGGCCGGATCCATGGGGCCCCGTGGGTGCCCTTATTGTTGCCATCCACCATGTTACCCTTGGCTGTGTACAGAAGTGCTTAATGCAATAATGCACTATAAAGATACCATCGGGAACTCGATGGCCCGTGTTCTTTGCCCGGCGCACAACTCTCACCCCGTCCCGAACCAGATTTCCTTTCGACGGGAACATAAATTAATAAGCGACGACCACGCTACCCTATGTCCTCTTCCCGATTCCTGATCCCGTAATTGACTGTATTAAGACGTCCCACGGACCATCGATTATTCCACTGATCGCTGATTGAAATCGTTACCTGGCCTCATCGTTTGAACTTAACAAAATTGCAGGTATAGAGAAAACCCCTCAAAATATCAGCAAAGTATTCGTGATACAAAGTTTTGATAAGTTTCACCGTGAATTTAGATTGGCTATTTTATGGAATACCATTTAAATAGCCTGTGTATAACATGAATGGCAATCTTAAAACGGTTGTTATAATCTCGTGAGCGTCTGAGTGACATATACATACATGAATATTTTTCACATATTCTTCAGGAACGTATGTTTCGTGTAAAAATAGAATTAGGTGTACATTTCACCAAGATACCGTCATCCAGGTATCCCGAGTTACACGATTTTAAAGTTTCGAAGCTGCGAGGGAACCTTTGGACCAAAAAGTAAGGTTAATAACTCGTTGTAAGCATGATTGGTATTACGCTGATAAATCTGCATCCGATCAGATTTAATCTTACCAAGCATCGGTGCACCTGTGCGGATTCATAAAACCGGTATCACGTACACCGGTTTCTTCGATTTTACGACTTTCATAACTGATGTGGCAGCTGACCTGACCTAAATAATTACTCGTACACCCTCGTGGAGTCATAATTCCGAGCGTGATGCGGCAAATATCAAACGTGCATGATCGCCGCTCGTCGGTTGATTTATACTTCCAAAGTAAAAATTCCGAGCATCGATCACCGACGAAGTGCCCGTTCCTAATAAAGAGGGTGCACAATATAAGAGTCGTTTACTTTGAAAATAGAGTAAGTCCATTATCATCTATTATTCTTAGTAAATAAGCTACACTGTTCATTCTTGTTGAAGACATCGATGAAGATAGAAATCTTCACATTATGGGGTAGCTGACCCCTTACACTATTTATTCGCTAAAAGCGTCAGACTTAACGAATTATTAATTGCTGCAACATTAAGGTGACTGACGAAAGTTCGAATGACAAGACTGTCTTGCATTTAGCAATTCCCAACTATGCATATTATAATCAGATACAACTTGAACATTGACGCGTTAGAAATATAAACTCGGTCTGTCTTGTTTGAACAATTGAGTGCTCGTCGTCATAGCTCAAATAACTAATAAGTAAGTAAGTGAGACTTTTCAGTACTCAGGTGTTTAAAAATGAGGGTGAAGAAAGTTCAACAAGTCGAATTATACAAGCGACAATTAACACGTTGCCTCGCTAACGTAGTTGAAAATTGCACTAGAGAGTATTTTTATGATTAATAAATCCTATCAAATATGTTCACAATATTTTGCTTTATTTATTATACACAGTTCCATGTAATTACTACCGATGTTTCCAATTAGATGAATGAACAAATTCTTACTGAATATATGATTGATTCATATGGAAATTTAAGCGTGATCCATATGTGCATAACGTGGCGATCAAAGTGTCCAAATGATTTTTGTTCTCTGTATTACTACATTCAATAAACATCTTTGTTTCTTAATTTTTTTTAAAAATATACAGCAATTGGTTCGTTGCTGTAAAATTTGTCGAAGTTCAACTTGGTAAAAGAGATCGAGTGATCCATAGCAATCAGCTGTTCCGTCTCTCAAGGTGATGGTTATTGACCACTCTAATGAAAAAGAGGTACGAACAGGGTTTAACGCTTGCGACTGGTGACCAGGTAAATTACGTCACACCCCGTGGTGTCCAGGTATGTTCCAGGTGGCGGCAATCCCTACCAGCAGAACCATTAACCATTCGAATACTTCGGGTCTGGAAAATGTGTCTCTTTCAGGGCGCCCCCTCTCTTTCTTCGCGTCGGAGTTTCGGACGATGTTTTGCCACAGTGTTAAACGCGAAGACTGTTCGTTTCTAACAGTTTAGCTTTGTCGGTGGCACCGTGCCTCGTTCGTCTCCTGACAAATTGGGGGAGACGAGGGTAGCCCGTAACAGACCGAAAACAAATTTGTCTTTGCAGGGTCATTGATAGATCGTGTCTCGTATGGCCATTACAATTTGCCACTTCAAACACATAATGCTCCGATGCACGATTAATCACGTTCGATCTGTTTGGACGCTCGCTCGTTCTTTAACGCTAAAACTATCGATGTATTATGCCCGATTGAGGATGAAGACGAAGGTGAAAAATAAATGAGCGAAAATTTCCATCAGCTCCAATAACATCGGTATTGATTATGAGCCTCTTTCAGCTCTGTAATGAAGCAATTAATTCGTTGAAATTCCGTCGAACTGCTGGTCATTGTTCCAGAAAAATGTGCTCGTTAATTAAGGGTTAATACTCCTATTAATTCTGTATCTCGATGAGAATCAGCACAGATTTCAAGAAAACCATCTAAACAAATTCTGCCACTGAAATAACGAATGGTAAACTTTTAGAACGATCATTTGATAGGTTTGGTAGTTTCAGTGTTAACCGCATCTTCTTCGAGTATGTGTTTGCAAAGATATTTGGCGTCGTATGTAACCTTTGTGCCAGTCTAAAGCCACTTACGGTAACCTCGCGTCATATTGCAGCGGAGGAAATTTCCTCGATATTGCCACGCTGTACGACGACGTGTGTGCAATATAACGCGATTACGCTCGTGACAGCGTAAGTCTCCCCGGCCGGGTAAAGTCTCTTATTGAAAACGCCACGTAGAAGTGGCCGAGAATGATTTCAAGTACCGGAGATTCTTATTTTGTCCCGCGGTGAAAGAAAACTTTCGAGGGCCGTTCGTCAGAAAAGACGAGACGGCAGCTGCGAGATCTTGAGACTCATTGCACACCGATTTCCCGTGTCAGGGCCGTAACGATCCGTCGAAAGCGTATTGGGTACCAGTCTCGATTTGATACGCCGAATCTTGGGTAGATTCCGCGTGAAAGATCCAAGGATTTCACGCCTCTCGAGATATACACTGCCTTCTCCTCTCCGTTCGATCATCTACGTTGAATCGAGAAAGAGAGAGAGAGAGAGAGAAGAGAGCGGAATACGCTCGAGGATGTCGGTTTAGCGGCGGACGCGTGAAACCGTGCAAAATTTATGGTTGTAACCGCAGATGCAACTTCTACCTCGTCTTCTCCCCTTCTGTTGATCGTCTAGCATCGATTTTCTATCGAAACGCATTATTTCGATAACGTTGCCGATATTCTGACGATGTTAGCGTTTTCGGTCGTTAATTACTATTGCCAATTATTATGCGATCGCTGATCGCGATACCGTTTCGAGAACATCTTCCGGTTCGAGGTCTGGCGTTTCTGGCTATTTCTGGATGCTTTAACCCGGTCGTTTATCGCGAAACTTTGAAACAGTTAGAATTGGAAGGTCGCCATGACGTTCGCTGCAACGGAACCATTTTGAACGCAACTATCGTTCCGGCGATAATGGTTGCCAGATATTTTTCATCCTAAAACACGATTACGAGGATTCTGGCTTATAACACTATAGATTTAGATAAAAAATATTTATTCAGCTTCTTATATTACACCAAATGATGAAAGTGGATCGCCATTTGAAAGGGTTAATCGAATTTGATAAATAGGTTATATTTATTAATTTACTATTATAAATACTTCTATAATCTTCTACTTACACGTAGAATATCAATATTGATTCGACAGCGTTTCTGTGCGCGCGTATGAAATTATTGGAACTTTTTTCTCGAAAAGAAAAACAGGACAGTACGTTGATAAAACCGATTCCCATAAATTACAACGAAGTTGATCGATAGTCGATTCCCGTTTGCGTTTCTGAATTTCTGACAAGTCTGCAATCCCGAACGTCAATGCGGTTAAACGTGACTATCAACGACACGGGAATGAATTGTTTCGACGATCGCGTATTTTTATTTTCTTCTCGATTTTTGAAGCCCAACCGATACGTACGGTTTGATCAGAGGGTAAATCATACTCTCGCTAATCGATCGCCACTCGATATACATATTTCTGTCCCGATAAATTTTAACCCGTTCCCGATGCTACCATTAATCGACCGTATAAATCGCCACGTGCATCGCCGAAGCTGGATTAATGGAGCGTTTTGAACAATGACGCGTGCTTTATTAAATATCTCCGTCCTCCGCAATTCGTAGAATTTGTTCCAATTGATTAAGTCAAATTATTGTATCGAACAGCAACTGCGGTTAGCGCGAAACACACAGATATTCGTATGAAAAATCGAATTCGGAGATGGACGTATCGAGAGCGGATAATCGGTGTATAAAATCGAAACGAATATAGTTGATCGAAAGAAAAATCGGCCGATCGTCCGCTTTGTATCTCGATCGTTTCGAGGTCGAATATGCAGTTCATCGACGGAATTCGATCGAAGGTAGGCGTATCGAGGGCGCAGAGCGCGAAAGAGTGGCGTCTGTTCACGAACGGGGGATGTATGAGATTTTTCAGCGTACATC
The DNA here is from genome assembly GCA_947623535.1 of Coelioxys conoideus. NCBI lineage: Eukaryota > Metazoa > Arthropoda > Insecta > Hymenoptera > Megachilidae > Coelioxys > Coelioxys conoideus. Next base: position 14,368,212 of record OX392459.1, read on the forward strand.
AAAATATTCTCTCGATGGTGCTCGTGCTCGGTTTCTCTCCGCGCCTTTCCAGATGCCACGCACAGAATGAAAGCACGGCCAGAGAGTCACGAGTCCTGATAAAGCTTCGTTTCAGCCGGGATAAAAGGCTGATAGGTCCTCAATCGACCTCGGCGATAATGGCGTATCGGTCTACAAGGCACAGAGTAGATACGTTCCAACGACGCGGCCAGGTTCCCGTGGAATTTTCACCTGCTAATACGAAATCGATAGTCCCCGTTTCGTGGCAGCAAATGACAATAAACGGCAGAGAAGCTCGTCGCACGTACCCGTGGAAGTGGTAAACGCGATTTTCCATTGAAGCCCGGAACACGTGTCCTTCTGGTAGCTCGAGCCCCAGGTCAGGCGATACGAGGATCTTTCGCAGGGTGCCATAAACCACCACAAAGAGTAGGAGAGCGATGCTCGACCGTGGTCTTCCGGTCTCAATGATCCCCGAGAGGCCATTATTATCCTCGTAGTAAGTCGGCCTGACCAGATGTTAAGACTGTCCACTCTCCTTCTCGACTTCTTCGGCTAGTATGGATTTCATTCACAAGATCCTAGGCTGGCTTCTCGAGTCGATCCATTGTCGCGTTCGAGTACCTGTAACCTAGAAGAGGAACCTTCGGGTGATCGCGTCCTCGTCCTACGTTGTACACCGGAGGGAAACGTAAAATTCAAATTTCCTGCACGGGAGGTGGGCCAGCTCGCAAAGGAAACCGAGATTCTCATTGAGAAACGCCGTACAAAGATAAAATGGCCGAAAATAGGAGGAAGGAAGGAATTGTGCGAGGTAGAGGTGCACGCATAGACGTCGTGGAAGGGATAACCTTACGCTAGTCATTCAGCAGGAACGCGATAAAAGCCTCTTTCGAGGGTGTTTTCTTGCTGGCAATCCTCGCGCAAAAGCCAAGTGCCTCTTGCAGCTTCATTCAGAGTCACGGCGATGAATGGAAAGAGCGAATGGTTCGCTCGTGGGCGTTAGACGGAGTAATGTCGTTCGTGAAGTGGCAGACCCGACGGGGGGGCGTTCGTGGCTGCCGAAAAACTCGATTCTTCCACGCCGAAGGGGTGGAACCGACGTCCCGAACGGTGGAGAGAACTTTAAAAACTTCTCCGATTAACCCTTGGCGGAAATTGAATCTCTCCCGGAAACTTTTCCTCGAATTAATTTCCACGATCGCGGCGTTCGATCGTGGAAATTGTTCCCCCTTTTACGTTCTATCTTATTCCCGTACGTGAATATTTGATCGCCCGTCTTACGATTCGATCTTAACGCGAAATAATCACAAAATAATGAATTTTAAATATACGTAACCCAAATATAGATGACGATCATTTTCTTCGAGTTAGAGGAGATTTTAATTTGGTATGTTCAAAGGAATTTAATGGAATGAACGGTGAAGTATAAATATAAAATACACATAATAAAAGGATTAAAATATAAATATAAATATAAATATAAATATAAATATGCGAGACGACGAACTTTTTAAAGTAATGATAAAAATGATAAATTTTGTGTTGAAATATCCATGTTGCAATTATATGTTGTTTGAAATGAAAAGATTTTTATAATTTGTATACTTGTATGTGATAGACCATCTGTTATTATTGTGTTGAATTTATTTAGCATTATATTAGAGGTGTTTTGGAAAAGCCAAATAAAAACAAAATTTAACTTTATTTCGATCCAGCATCAAGTTAATCTTACATCTACATACGTATCACGACAACTTATATTTAAATTGAAACTAAACTATAAAAATAAAAAAATAATGAATAATACGTAAGGTGGCTTATACAATGATTATCTCGATAAAGGTGAACATACACCGTTACAAAAGCTTCTCGATAATGCTGATAATTGTACGGGTTTCGTAAATCTAGTGTTAAAGTTACCACCGGCGTCCTTATTTCTTAATCTACATCGGTGAAAACGATCGTACCGTAAAAAAGATCGTCATCGCGAAATCGATGCAGCTACCCTTGAAAAAATGCAACGTTTTTGCGAGTAGATCGTTCGGCGATGTCGCCGAGACGAGGAGGCGAAGGAAATCAACGGGGAAAATGGATTTTAAAGTAATTAATAAGTCTCCCCGTCGCAAAGGTCGATCGTTCGCTGCGAAGGGAAAAACCTGACGCGAAGGAAATGAACCAAGGAAATTGACGAGGAGAAGAGAAACACGTTAGCCGCGTTCTAGCATCCTGATCCCCGGCAAGATCGAATCACCTCCTACGTTTCGAGGCGGGTAAAAAGCTCGAAAGACGCACGGAGGACAAGTTCACCGGCGAAAATCAAGGAGAAAAACAACGTTCAGCGATAACCTACATACAGTCGCGGCCACGAATCCACTCTTTCACCGGGACGTTCTCTTTCAGGGGAAAAAAGGAAAGCGATTTCCTTTTGTGTCGTTCGAGTGCGGGGCTGCGTCACACGAGCTTCTCTTTCAAGAATTTTTCAGCGACTTTAAACGGAAACGAAGAGACAACGACGTATAATCATTTTCACTTTTGCATCGCGTTTACGACTCGTTACTCGTATAAACTGCGTTCTTTCAGGAGGCTTGCAACCATGCTTTTTCGCTCTTTCATACGCGTGTTCGTTAACAAATTTTTTCGCACAGGAGTCTTCCATCAAATCCGTGCGACCACGAATCGCGACCAGTTAAAGAACGTCGGCGAGTTAACTCCTTGTGCTACGATATATTCAGCAAGTGCGTCAGACATAACGAACTATTAATTGCTGCAACATTTAAGTGATTAAATAAAACTCAAATGTCAAGACTGTTTCCCACTTAGTGATCCTCGGATGCGCAAATTACAATTAGACCAAAGTTGAACATTCAACCGTATTAAAAATATTAACAATGTCTATCATATTTGAACAGCGAATGCGTCACGAGAGTAGCTCGTAGTTGTAGGGCAAGGGGTTAAAAGCGTGAAGTGTTCGTCGAATTACACGAGACACGTCGCTCGTTGAACGCGAGTCTATCGTGCAGACAGTGTCTCGGCGTAAACAGAATTAAACGCAAATTGAGCAGTCAGATTCGCGAGTCTCGTCGACAAACGTTAAGTTTCCTGTCGAGCTTTACGGGTCAACGGGTCGTGATCGAGATACCTCGAATAGGACGAGACGCAACGTGACCCGATTTGCGGTAACATCGGTGGAATAGCTCGTGGTGAAATTTTATTCGATCCATCCCAATTTCGGTGGCCGGTGTACCCGGCAAGCAATGACCATTTGCGTTCCCGCATTCAGCCTGTTGTTGTATACCAACAGTTTGCACGTTATATAGCCCCGTTCGAGGATGCATTCGGTTGCGGGCTGCCGAAGAGAAAACGAGTAAAACCGTGCAAAGGTCTTCTCTATCTAACCTTGCTTCGAAAGAAAGAAATTCACGTCTCGTTCGATTGTACGTCGATGAAAGGACACGAATGAAGTGGACGAAAATCGCGGTTTATCGACTGTCGGATCGTTAAACGCCTGTTCGAAACGAATCGTTTACGACCTTCTAATTTTATAAGCAATATAAACGTCGGCACGCTTTCGCGCTCGTAAATTTGTCGTTTTATTTGTCGGACTTCTTCGAGCCATACGGCGCCTACACTGTCGTTCAAAAGTGTGTAGCCATTTTCTTATTTCTTGTAACTACCTGAAAAAGTTACGATGTCTTTGGTAAATTTGATCATTGGCGGTCCTCGACTTTCACACATTTTAAAAAATCCAACTTTGTACTTAACTTTCCAGGTCAAGACTGACAATTAAAAATATGAATGATGCCTTTATGCACCTAGATAAATTTTTAACTATTATGGAAGAATGCGATCCCAATGGAGGTCGCATATCTCAAGTACTATAAGCGTATTCGTTTATGTTCTATCGTTCGTTCATTTATTCTTCAACTTCACTATTAACATAAAAATAATTGTGCATTACACGTCGTTAGTTCTAGTGTTAAGTATCTTATCGATTATGATAAAAAATCATTACACGCGTATGTCTTTTACATTGTATATCTTTTTATCATTACATATCGCAAATTTCACGAACATGGTATGTAGGAAAAGGGAACTGTTGTTTGGCCCTAATTTTTCAGACAACCTCGAGCCTGATTAATGCCGAGCGTCCGCGCGGGAATTGTTTCCCGTTTCTCAAACGGAAAGCAGGCGATTTTTCACGCGGAAGCAAGTCGAAAACGCGGTAGGAAACATCGCGTTCGGGAACATCGACTTTAAGCCCAAATACGCCTGAAATTCACTCGGCGTGTGCAAATATTGCATCTCGAATTCTGTCGACGCGTTGCACCGAATGTGTGTTCGCGTATTAAGAACGTTTAACGATGTAACGAGTGACGAATTATCGCAATGTCGATAGATATATACGATTAGGGCAGTCTACTGCACGACCACGATACAAATGATCATTTTCATGTTTCTTTCATTTTTTACCTTCATAATGTTGTATAACAGTGCTAAAAATATACAGACAATATACATTATATATATACATATAGTGACAATATATATCTGGTGTCAAGTATCTTAGCTTAAATAAATACATTGTGCAATATATAATATGTATATAAATAAAATAATTTATGTAAATATAATAAATAAATATATCTATATAAATGTACCTATATAAATATGCCTATACAAACATATCTATATAAATACATACTATATCCTCTTTTTAACATGTCTATTGGTATTAAAGTTTAAATATACGTATCATACCCTCCATCCCTTAGTGTACTTCGACGATTCTGTCACGTGACGTACTCACAGTTCAAACGCGATGATTTTTACTGAAATCTTCAATACGTTTCAGTTTGGTGCATCAGTCCAATTATAATATATAAAGTCAGGTATCCGCGAATATAAAATTGAGAAAAAAATTGTGGTTTCGTTGTTCGTTTTAATATTGCGAATACGATTATTCAATTCTGTCGGACGCACCTGACGAATACATTGTACGGCAGGGGGTTAGGAAAAGTTATAATTAAACCATCAGAAACTTCGTTTCAATATACTCGCATAAATTGTCCGTCAGTGTCAATAACATTGTCCGTCACATATTGCGGTGTTGTATCTTTTTCGCGTAATTCGGGTCGATTTGTGCAGCATGGAGAGACCCGTGCGAAATTCAGCCGTACCTGAGGGGTTAAATTAGAAACGGAGGAAATAATAGAACCGTTACAACCGGACTGGATACAGTTATGGTTTAAAGCACGCGGAGTACGCGACGAGGAATCTTCGATAAAGCGGAGCCCTCTTGAATACGCTCGGAATTTAGCATGTCTCAGAAGTACCCGCCCTATCGATCGATCCGCGAAACGAACCTTCGTAGCTAAAAATATTTCTATCACGAACAAACGTCACCTTCCGAATATCCCTCGATCGTCGAAAGCAGAAATACTTCGTAAAGCAATTTTATAAATAATATCTCGTTTCGAGAACCTCGGATGAAATTGTTTCCAGATGAACGAATCTTGGACAAAGTCGTTTCAAGAACGATTCGACTAACTATGGCGACGAAATTAGCTACGATAGCCCCGTTTCGAGGGATTAATATCGCATTATCGTAGATTCATTAGGGTAAAGAAGATGCGGATTCATCGGATGGCACCGATCCACCACATATTCATCGTGTCTCGAAAACTAATAATTTCACGTTCGTTAGACAGCGATCTAGCCGGGAGACCCGATCGCCGGCAGCATTAATCTTCCCCGCAAAAGTTCGCAGCCTTAATAACCCGTGATACGACAATTTCGACGTTACGAGGCAGATCCATTGTCAGAATCCCATCCCGAAGCATCTCGCTTCCACATTCAACGGTTGTAGCGACGTGAAATAACTTCGCGCCACCATGATTTCCGCTGGTGCAATTATGATTCCGTTTCCACTAACCGAGATGCACTTCCACGGTAACTGTTTCCGGTTGTGTTCCCCTTACGGAGAAATTATCATCAATTAACGTTCGACGAATCGGCGGAGAGATAAAAAAAACTTATAGGAGATGATGAATATTTGGAATGTTAAATGTAAAAGTTATTGTTGAATGTTTATTCGTGTCGAAGATGTCGATGGTAAGAAAATTTCACGCATAAGATAGTTAATGAGTAAAGAGTAGATTTTTCAGTACTTGTGTGTTTATAAATATATGCGCACTGCGAGAACGTGCTTATTGTCTCCCCTTCCTCACTCTCTCTCAGACTGTCTCAGTAAGAATGCTATCTCATTGAGACAGACTGAGAGAGGGTGAAGAAGGGTCAACAAGGCGAATAATACGAGCGTCGATTAAAGTGATTATTGTTCTTTTTATTATTATATTCAATAAACAATAATTTCAATATTTACTTATTTATTTTTGTACTTCATTTTCATTTTTAAAGTAAGTATGCATTTAATGCGTATGTTAGGTGATGCTGCAGTATTTATTTATTTTTCTACTTCATTTTCAATTTTATTTTTCTATTTTATTTTTGGTTTTCAAGTATGAAGCTGTTGCCCTCATTTGTACAGGAGGGCAAGATGGAGTACAGGGCTCGATGAGAAAAGATTTACGAATATTACTGTTCACCCGATCCTTCAACTCTTTCATAAGTTGAGAAATCCTTGAAAATTTCCAGTGAAATTCGACGTTGTTCCTGCGATTGTTCCGAGTGTTTCGCTCAGGTTCCGTCATCCTTCAACGTCAGCGACGTAACAGGGCCACGTTTTTTTCTCCCCGGATAAATAGAACAAGAAGAAAGAAAACACGGGAAGTTGCAATTTCGTCGGAGTCGCAAGCAGCTGAAGGCGATCGGTCGTCCAGGAAATCGCGCGTTTTCAAGTAGGTGTATCGCGGCCTGTCCCTGTGACGAGCGATATATCATAATTTCGTATCTGGACTGTGAAAAAAGAAGAAAAAAAAAAGAGGAAGCGACGAGAGAGCCGTTAGGGTGATACACGGCTAACAGGGGTAAAATCGAATATGTTTCGTGTATTCATAACTCGTCAATGGACACTTGAACCTGCCTCGTTAGATGGGACCAGTGAAGCGAGAAACTGGGTGGAGTCGGCACCTATAGGTCGTTTCAGTATCCGTTGAACGTTATTGATGGTCCTGCGAGCGAGGGTAACTCGGTTTCACCATCCACGATGAAATCTCGGCGAGCATCCTGCGTTCAAGGCTGAGAGATTAAACCCGCGATTATAATACTTACGGCACGATTTCAACCGGAAACAAAGGCACGACACCGTATCAGGTACATATCGTCTTGTTCCGGAGGATGAAAAGCCTTATTGAAATGTAAACGAAGCCGTAATTCCGTGATGCGGTTGTATGTACTATGGCTCGGTTAGGAGAATTATCTCATTTCACCCACATCTCGGTTAACTTTGCCGGTAGTTCGAAAACGTTTGGATAGAGTTACTTGCAACGTTAGCATCGGAATAATACTCGTTCCGTGTACGACGTAAACTCCAAAAGCTCAGAATAAAATTAACCTCGATAATCTTCGTGGAAAAGGTTTTAACGTTAAAATTTCCAAAGCGTTCTGACACTAAAACTATCAAATGATCGTTTCATAAATTCTCTATTTTAAATCGCAAGACTTGTCAAGATGGTTTTCTTGATGTCTACGTTAATTCTCGTCGAGATGAACAATTCGTGTATGCAAAGATTTATGTTTCTTTATCTATTCATTTATTTTTCAACTTCATATGTAACTTCAAACTAATTGTGTAATTGTAGATACAACGTAACAGTGCAAGAACGACAACGCAAATAGGTTTCGTTGTCGACTCGGCGCACAATCGATGATTTAATAGATTCAGATTAATTTAAGAAACGACGTGGTTTTTCAATTACAATTGCATGAAGCAAAGATTGGAACTGCGGCGATCGGAGAAAAATGTGCACCAGCGTGGATGAATATTAACGAAAACGGCGGCGATATTTATTAAAGCTCCCGAGTGCTCCTTTTCCCATCGAGACCCATTATAATTCATGCCCGCGGACAGGGCACGCGAAGAATGCAATTATTTGTCGCCGTAATCGTCGGTGAATTCGCACGAGATTCATCGGTGGGGTCATACCGATCGAATTCGTTCCGTCGTCGACGGGGTCGCACAGAAGAAATTGAACGACGGAATGACGGGATCCCGTTCACCGTTAACGGCACCGTGAAACAGCCCGGCGAATTTAATTCTTAATTAAACTGCGAATCGACGCTACGATTCGTCGCGCGCCATCGGACCACCCCGCACGAGAACGCACCTGCACGTACGCGCCATTTTGTTCCACGCGCCACGTGGAATCCGTACAACATTCGGAGCTTCAGAAGCGAAAACAAATACCCGTCAACGGGACGGGCTCATACGACCGTACGCAATATGTGTCCTCGACCCTAAATCGTCCGGTTGAAAAAAGATGAGGCGACGTATTCGATCTATGTACACCTCTTCAACGATCCATTGGCGCAGCCTTCGACAAACGCTGTCTCCACCCTTCATAAAAACTGTATACAGCTTATCGAGAAAACATGCATACATAGACATATATGTAGACATACGTATAGGTATACGTACTGTAGATGCATATATACGCGGTACACGATATGAAAATACCACTTCAGACATCGGATTGCAACCCTATCATGGTTAAAAAGAACTGACTTCTTCCCGCAAAGTAGATCATATACGAAATTCATATTTGTTTCTTGTTATCAAATGTGCTGCGATTATACCGCATGTCATATGTGACACTTTTCAAACGAAAGGGCTAAAAACATCACATTGACATCTGTAAAAAAGGGAGTTGACGAGGAATATATCTAAATTCTAGTTTTATTATTTTCAACGTGCCAATGCTTCCGAGACAAATGTTGAAACATCCAAGCTTCACCGGAAGTTTCGTTAGTAGGTTTGGGTGCCGAGTCAAGTGTTACGGGATACTCGAGGACGGCCAGGATCGTCGGTGCAAGTTTCCGTGAAACTACCGTAAATTGTGCAGAGAGAAACAAGAACAACCATTCCGGAAAAGGTCGTGTTCCTGGCAAGCATTGGTTCGTAGCGACGCCATTGGAAGTGGAACGACGAAGTGTGGGGTTGTTCTCGCACCCTCTAGCCGCTGTGCACGTGTGCGATCGTGCAATCGGTCATGGTTCTGGTTTCCAATGCGTCTCGCAATAACCCGCGTTAATATGCGTTAATGCGCGTTGTATATATACGCGTACAATGTTTATATAGAATACCAGTTAGGTAATATTGCCGTCCGCTTTGAGAACACGGTTATTTACAAGGTGGTTGTACGATTTTGATCGTTCGCTTACACCGCGAAAACTGAACATTTACTACGTCGGTATCTTACGTTTAACACTCTGTTAACGTCACCTGAATGATTTATAACGTTAAACGTTGGATAATCGAGAGAATGATAAATTGCGGACGTAACAAAACAGCGAACCCTTCAATGTGAAACAGAAGGAGCGGGATCACCCTGTTTGGCATTTTTCCAACGTCGGTGTTCCTGTTAAAGAGTTAGAGTCCAGGTCACGCGCGTACAGCGAACGCACATGCATATTGTTCGAAATCGAATGGAACTGGGCCAGTGAATGAACGCGAGCGAGAAAATGGTGGATCTTCGTTTACGAGGATGACACGCAAGAAATATATTGTGCTATTTATGATACTTTGTTAGATTACTCGAGGAACCATGAATTTGTCTACGGTGGATCGATCACGATATCGCATTAATAACCATTAATGTATTTGAAGCTATTAACACCTTGAGTGCCACCATAAAACAGTTTCAATTTCTTTCAGAAATTAATTTTATTTTCGATAAGTTTTATAGACAATTTTCATAATATTCTACCTTGGTTTATTCGATAAGCTTTAATATATTTACAAAAATTTTGTATACTTTCTTATATTTATGAATCCGTACGTCACCTGTATGTGGGTGACATGGCACTCAAAGTGTTAAACTAGTGCGTTCACTGATGCTGAGGAACGCAAAAACATGGTTGCAATTCGATGAACAAAAACGTGTCGATACAGAAATTGTTATAATTAGTCGAATGCACACTCGAATGCAAACACGAATGGAAATTCGATAAACTCGAGTGCAAACTTCGGTAATTAAAATCGTTAACAAATTTTTGTATCGGAGGCACGTTTGGATGAAACGAAGCAATGTTTGTTTGGCGACGGAGAGCGGCAGAAAAAAAAAATATGTTTACGCGGAGGGTAGCATACGGAAAAAAAATTAATGATTCCCAATGACCGAGAGCACCGAAAATGGAGCCGTCATCGATTTCGATCAGAGTGGCCACCGTCACGACAAATTCGTATTAATGACCGGGCAACTTTTCTTCTCGGCCGGTTGTTTTTTTTTTGCATACTCATCGCTCGCACAATATGTGACGTAACAGTTGGTAGCATTCGACTCGATCGTGAGTTTCTTTCATTGTCGATTTCGAATTGGCCGGGGATCAGATGTCGGGGATGATTAGGTGTCTCGTTCAACGTCTGCCATGCAGATTTCGTTAGATGACACGACACTCGCGTCGCTGTAATTAATTTACCGCCGAATGGAGCGTGCTGACAGCGCCTGGAACGACGGAGAGCCACGCATATTAGCATCCTCTTGCGTCGATAAAATAAATATCGCCGACCGTGGACGGTATTTGCGCTCAAATAATTACCTTTCTCTTTACCGGCCCGTTAATCACGGCAGGACGTCAAGGACGATCAAAATCAGGGACGGAAAAATTAAAAAGATCCAATTCGATTGTTGATACACAGAAGAGACGGTGCTTCATGTTTCGTCGACTTTTCGTTCGAATTGAAAGTCTATTATAAAGATGTAGTATCGATTCAACACGTTGAATCATATACCTTGAATCATTCGCATTGAATTCAACAAATTGAATCATCCATGTTGAATTATTCATATTGAATTCACCACGTTGAATCCTTAGATGCCCATGTTTTGAATTTCAACATACTCGATCACCATGTACCGAGCAAAGAAACGCCCCAAATGTCTTCTCCAGTATTAGATCAACCCTTTAAAACTCTCCCCGTAAATTTTCTGTTTGCTACTCGTTATCTCGCCAGTTTATGATATTTAGCGACACAGACTTTTGATCAGGCGGCTCGTCAAATACGCACGATTTTCGGCCACTGTATCCCGTGGGATGATAACCAAATACGTAAGCTCGCCTATCGTGCACCCACGTTCGTGCGGAGTTAGGGACGGAACAACGCACAATCGTTGCACGCGTCTTCGGCTTTGCTGCACAATCAAGTGTCCCTCATTATTGTTAGCGGTTATTTGTCCGGCGAAGTAGTCAATGAGAAGTGATTTAGTAAACAAGTAGCATATTGCCAATGGCCGTTCGCTCAACCGTGTGATTTAATGTTTCGTGGAACACACTCGGATCGATTCGCTCGACACGCTGCCCTATCTGATAGTATTGGTTATATCGGTGGGAAAGGGGAACCGCCGTGTGCTTTCTGATTCGAAACCGTGAATGCCCGAGTCAGTTCCCGATTCATTAACGTTTCTACGCTGGAAATTAGTTGCCGGACGTAATCGAATAATCCGTTCAGAATAGTTCGAGTCGGGCGGCTTTATATTTTGTCGTCGGGGAAAAAAGCAACTTAATTAGCTGTTCGATCAATATACAAAGCACGTCATTTCAGGAATTAAATGACCGAATGGGCGTTTAACGCGAGTATCCCTCGTTGCGAAACCGCGTAATCGCGGTTATGGAATAGGATTAATCCTTTTGACTACTTGATACACAAAGCTATACACAGATTCGGTACGTTTCGATTATAAAATGTATTGCTAGCTGTTGGAACCGTTGCTATTATTATTAATTACCCTCCGTGCGTCACGAACTTTTGCCAACGTTTGTGAATTGAGAACTAAATAAATAAAATAAGTAAGCAAGTAAGTACAGTAAAGTAAAGTAATTAAGTAAGGAAATAAGTAAGTAAGTAAATACATAAATAAAGTAGGAATGTAAGTAAGTATAGTACCCGTTAACGAAATCACCTAAGCCGATCAGCTTTCTGCGTTTTCCGCGCCCGCAAAGGCATACAAACGCGAGTGACACGCGTGTACAAACATACGTTGTAAAAAGCCGACAAGTTGGATCGCGTGTCTAGCAAGTTAATGGGCCACTTTACAGTCGAGACTTGCCACACGGAAGTCGCGAGGACGCCAGAGACGAGTAAGGAGGTCAAAGCGGGGGAGTTCAGGAAACAGGAAGGTGAAATCGAAGAATGAACATCCCCGGAGCTTCTTACTTGCCCGGTAACGCAAGTAATCCGCTAATTTTCCGGTACACTAGCCACCTACAAACGGGAAACTTCGCAGAAGTCACCGGCAGTTGGGTTAGTTTAACACCTATTTGCAAGAGCCTGGGTCCACCTTTCGACGTTCGAACGTTCCCGACCCTCGCCGCGCTCCACAAAACATATGTCGGTCCTTTTGTGCCGTCGAACTTGAACATTTTCTTTACGCTCTGCCCCCGAGAACTTTTTCTCCGTGTCGTTCTTTCTGTCGGGAAGACTCTCGACGTTCCATTCGACCAAGCCATTGGCGCGTGCTCGGTCTCGTTAATGACCCACGCCCGTGCCAACTTTCCACTTTTTCACCGACGTTCCACCGAAGATGTTAGTTTCACGCTTTTGACTCGGCTAACGGCCCTCCGACGCGGAGATAAACGGTTATGGGAGTTGGACAGCGGCGTAACTGGACTTTTTACACGGACTGGGTCAGGTCATCCGGTTCTAGATGCTAACAGTGCCAACACACTACGTGCTTGATCGAGTGAGATTTAGCACCTTTGTAATTTGACAATTTCAGGATTTCGGAATCAGGTTCTTGATGTAGGGATTTACTCGTTTAGGAATCATGTTTTTTGGAGATGTGGGGATCTCATGATTTAGGAATCATGCTTTTTGCAGATGCAAGGATTTAATGATTTAGAAGTCATGTTTTTTGGAGTTGTGGAGATTTATCGATTTAGCAATCAGATTTTTGAAGATGTAGGGATTTACTGATTTATTTATCATGTTTTTTGGAGATGTTAGGATTTAATGATTTAGGAATCATGTTTTTTGAAGATGTAGGGATTTAATGATATTGGAATCAGGTTTTTGAAGATGTAGGTATTCAATGATTTAAGAATCTCATTTTTGAAGTTGTGCGGATTGAATGATTTAGGAATCAGATTTATGAAGACGCGTGGACTTAAAGATTCATGAACCAGATTCTTCAAGATCAAACGATTAGAAATTTGGGTATCCGTATCTTCAGATTCCTGGTGGAAGATGTATGAGATATCCTTCACACGTGGAGGGTCAGTCCATATTTCGAAGCGGTGAGGATCTATCCCCTAACTGCGGCAATGGGGTGGGATTGAACCATTCGAGTCAATATATCTCCGTCCGTGGACAATGAGAGCCACCAACACGCGACGCGATGTTTGCAGTTGGTTCTTTCGTTTCAACAATCACGAGTTGCCTTTGAATTGCAATTAAATTGACTCCTTATCTCGCGTTGACACTCGGTGACTAATGCGTGTTCCTCGAAACGGTCAGGAGAAGCTACACCGACTATTTGTTATCGAGATGAAAAATTCTACCCTGTAATCGTGTCAAGGATGTAATTACAGATTGCGGGAAACGAATTCTCCGTTTTTCCGTCGATTCAGGATCGGCAGTAAATTCGAAACGGAGGTGAAATTTCACGAACACAGTTCGCTAAAGTACGGTTCTCTCTGCCGGTTTCGCAGCTTTTGTGGCATTTCAACGTCGCGCCGGATCGATCGACCCTCGGGCTCGCCGTGGCGATATTCGACGTAGAAAGCCAATTGTTTGTAGTTCCTTTTTCCTTAAAACGACACGTTCCCGTCGTGAACATTCGTTCCTCCCTGTCCCTCTGTTTGAACTTTCGTGACGCGAATTTTCACGCGAATTGCCACCGGAGATATCGGAAACCGCTCGATAGATGTTCGGTCTCTCTCGTCGAACGTTTTTTAAAACCCGTAACAGATTCGAGCGATATGTCGTCGCTTAAAAATCCAATGAACTTCCGTCACTCGTCTCCGACGACCTTTTTTCTCCCCGTTTCGATATTTTCGCACGGATTTTATCGGCTTGCACAGGTTTAACAACCCCGCCGTTCGCTTTAAACTCCGACTAATCTGCCTCCTGTGCGATTTATCGGTGTAACACGAACCCAGTTTCCTGCAGGAAATCAATTAACCGTCGATTAAGTGTTACGCGGAGCCCTTCGAAGTTAATCCAAAGAGGTTGGCCTTCCGGGACAGTGATCGCAATTAAAACCACCGCTTTGCTAACGGGGGCAAGAACCGTGCATCAAAAGGTAGTCACGATGCAAAAGTAAGTCACGAGAGGAGAATTCGGCTCGAACGTCCTGATACGGTTTCCACAATTGGTCCAACTGTCCTCCAAATGATGGAAGACTGGCAACTGCGGGACAGCACAGAATTCATTGGACACGCATTACGGGGCTTCCACGTTGGGATACGTTAATTGGCCAAATAAGTTTGATCCCTGTTACGCGTATTCCCTGTTCCTTCCTGAAGGATTAGCTCCAACCTTCTCCGCAGCAAATCTCCTTTCCATCACGAGGACTTCTTGCGCCCTGAGCTGCTTTGTTTAAGTCATTGCGCATCTGCTTCAAGGTATAAAATGTTTTTAGTAAAAGTGTTTTAACAAAGGTTTTTAGTAAAAGTGTTTTAATAAATGTTTTTAGTAAAAGCGTTTTAGCGAGTGTTTTTAGTAAAAGCTTTTTAGCAAGTTCTCGGTAAAAGACAATTCGAATAAAAATTACAAGTTGCAATTTTTGATACACGCTCGAATAAATCGTAGCAACTGGATGGTACTATGGTCTTTGTTAACCGATAGAACGTGAAGGAACAGATAAAATAGATTCGTCCTTGGTTGCGAGTAAACGTAAACCCGATACGCTACGACCTGCCCTTCGGATGTAAATTAAAAATTGAGAAATCATATCCCGTCGAAGGACAGAGGTGAATGCGGCGCGGATAAAGAAGTCCTTTGTGGCATCGATAGCCGAACAATCGACCGAAAATATATATCTCGCTGACGACAGGAAGCGGTTCAAGAGCGCCCTTCGTCGTCGTAAAAAGAATTCCTACGGATATCGTCAAAATGGAAAGCGTCGTTTCCAAGAAACCCGGCTGAAAAATATGCAAATGCCCGTGGAAAATGATAAAGGTTGGTTGTCGAAACGTCGCGCGTATACATCGACGATTTATAAAGGCACAAGCGTTTTCGTCGGTAGTTTCTTCCGTTGAAAATTGCTTTTACGATTCATGGTATCGCTTTCAATTTACCCGGACGTAAGTATCCTCTGCTTAATTATCGGCGTATCTCCATTGGCATAATTACGTGGGTGGCAAGGTGAGCACCCTACAAGGTGGACCTATGCTCCTCGTGTACTTCATGGAACCCAGGACGTATTTAGGGGATAATTCGTATTATCCCTTTGCACTGGATCGGTCACTCACATTCTCTATTTAAGTAACAAATACCCAGGTACAAAAATTTATTAATTTCCAAAATCCATTCGGTAAAGTTTGTGAACGATACGGGTAGAGTAAATCTGATCCCGAGGTAAGATCGAGGTTACGCCAATGGCGGGTGCCGTCGGGTTAAACCCTGGAGCGTCGTGCGGGATTTTGGTTAGCGCCACGTTGTTTCGGGGCGAGCGAATCGTACAGAAACCTGCGTTTTACGATTGTCCTTCGCGAGGAGAGACCATAACTTTCGGGTAGATAGAGACCCGGTCCTGATCGTCGGTTCCACGCGGTCACGAGGGAGTGACGAGCACGCAAACGGTCCAGCCAGATCCCCAGGAAAGAGGTTGGAGGGTGTTTTTTTCCTCGGGTCGAGCCTCGAATGGCTTCTACGCGTAAGAAATTGCGGATCTAGCCGAGATATCAGAAGTCTCCGCGACCTTCTGGGCAATCATCGTCGCTCCTACAGCCACCCCCCTTACGTTGCCCATGATCCCGTAATATTCGGCCCTCACGAGAGCCTAAGCGAGAAAAGGAAGCGATGCTCGATGATAGCCGCCCTCCCACCGTCAGAGAACGAAATCAATAAAGCCGGAGCAACTTTTCCCTCCGTTCTTTCTTTCCTTCTTTACGTTCCTCCTCCACGATCGCTCGTTTCCTCTTCCTACGGTCTCGCGACGCTTCTTTTATACGCTCAATGTGTTTTCTTACCGTGCACACGATGTAGCCGATGTTCTCTCGAATTTCCGCGTGTATCGGGTTGTCCTTAACACCGAAACTATCGACGTATAATGCACGATTAGTTTGAAATTAAAAATGAAGTTGAAAAATAAACGATTAAACGATGAAACATGAATGAATATACTCGTTGTTTCTTTATGTTGATGACAGTCAGTACAGATGTTAAGAAAACCGTTTTGACAAATTTTTTTTATAAAACCGCGTTGAATTACCCAGCGATAAATCTCCACGCGTGAAATTAGCAAGCGTTAAATCTCATCAAGCGTGGGCTCGCAACCTATCGTCAAAATTTCGAATAGAATTATTACCATCTATGGAAAACTGTACTCGAAATCCTGTACTCACGACGAACCATCGATTTGATCAGTTAATTGCAATATGTCGAAGCTGGCAGTCGCGAGGAGAACACGGAATTGTATACGCATCGATGCCAATGCAATTTCGTTTTGTCGCTCGTAATGTACCTCTCGAAGCGACGGTAGCGCGTTTAGGCTCACGCGAATCGTCCTGCATCGATTTATCGTTGCTCGAACGAAGGTTCGCTTGAACGTTTAATTTAATTACAGAACAGTCGGTAATTTCGTTGGGTGGCAGTGTGTGAGCCCAATAAATTTCCAGCTAATAGTGTCGCATCTTATTATTGTCACCGTGCAATTGTAGATTGCCTCGCCCGTCACGACTGTCTCCGAAAAGTGTCATTGCGGAGAAACAAAGTTATACAACTATGTTGTTGCGAGAAGATGAACAATCTAAACATTACAAGTTTACACACAATTTCAATCGGTAGGTTTATGCTGCTTTTACTTTCGCGCAAGATTAAATCAGGTTTCGCTCTTGATGAATTACCATCCTGTTCAGCGATATTCCAGAATCCATGCTAACAGCATGATGTATAAGCGAATATATAGCGGAGGGACACGTAAAGGGAATTTTCACGTGAAAATCCATGTTTCCCGTGTAAACACCGAGGAGTTAGGTTCGGTTCATACCAACGTAGACGCGTGATCGATGGGCAACAGGGACGATACTAATTGACCGTCGAGTATTAGATTTCTTCCATTTTAAATTACTCCAGCAAATATTATTTTTTGCGCTGCGATTATTCGGGAAGAATCGAAGCAAAATAGACCACATTGATCAGATTCAATATGATTTCGGGCCGTATTAAATATAAAATTAAAAAATGTAATTCAACGCGTGGGGATTTAAAGCTTGGTAATTCAACGCGTAGAGATTTAATGCTTTGTAATTCAACGTGTATATATCTAACGATTGGTAATTCGATGCATATAAATCTAACACGTAGTAATTTAGTTCAGAGAGATCTATTGTGTGAGTCCACAACGTATAGAGGTTTAACGCTTGATAATTCAGCGCGTGGAGATTCAACTCGTAATTATAACACGCGAAGTAAGTTCACGAGCGGCTATACAACGCATAACGAAGTACCGAGACCTCCATCGTCAGAAACGTGGCTTATTTCCGCTACTTGGCCTAACAGCTTACAGTGTTGCGTAACTTTTCCATTGCACAATGACAGAGTACAGTAGGTAGTTACCTGGCGTTAAATTTATTCACAGGTATGGCTGACCCGTTCGTTGTTGCGTTAACCGTGTTAACAACTCGTGATCGTATGGGGCGCGACAATAGAGAGGGGGATTGTTGCGGTCTTAAGGCAAACCCCGTATGAAAAGTTTCGGTTGCGACGGGATCCGGTTTTCCGGTTACGTCCGGATGCGTGTGCTGTTCACGGTGGGCGTGTCGATGCTCGGCAAATCGTCTTTCGATGTATGCCTGAGCGATTTCAAATAGAAGAAACAGCACCGACGGAGAGGGCGCAAAGGCAACAAGGGGTTGGAACTATAAATATACTTTTTTTTACTTCCTCCCGAGCGCACATTGGGTATTCGCCACCCTGCTCGTGGTTCTATCACCTTGGCGACAGGTTAGGGTTTCCTGTACGAAGATGGACTTCGTTCTGGTCGGAGACGTAATAATTTCGCACTCGATAAAGGGGACTCACTTTACGACACGCAAGAATTATTGAACTTACATTCTGTCGAACTGCAAGAAACCGACTGCAACTGCCAAACCAAATCAGAGATCTGTTGAAAAACGAAGAGATCCTGAAGAAAACAATAGAATTTATACATAAACAAAATCTTCGCAGTTGAAAATTTTAGTAGATAGTATTTATGTGGTTAATAAATCCTACCAAATATTTTGCTTCATTTATTATTCATAGGTCCAAGTGATTACTACTAGTGTTTCCAATTAGATGAATGAACAAATTCTTACTAAACAGATGATCGATTCATATGGAAATTTAAGTGTCACCCATATGCGGATGGCGTGGCGAACAAAGTGTTAAGCACACACATAAAAAAAAAATTATTGAACTCTGACCTCGACTTTTATACTTCAATCGAACAAATCGTGAAGCGACAATATTTCTTCAATTGCTTCTCTGCAATAATCCAAAACGTTGGAGGGCGTAAAATGTCCAGGTTTTTACACCTCGCGTTTCTAATAACTTCGAGCAGAGAAGTACGGGGCATCCGGTGGTGTAAGCAAACTTCTAGCAAGATCGACAGCAAATATTCAAGGCGAGGGATGCAACCATCAGCCACGTGTTCACCGCTGTCATACGCAACGAATCGGTCCATGATCGCGTATTTCCCTTGAACTCTGAACTTACCGCGTTTTATACGTAATCCCGGTAGTCGGAACTTTAGAAATCTCGCAGCGTAAACCTGATACAAACTTACAATTAGATGACACAGTTTAACGCTGTTATACAACACGTGGCGACGCAACGCGCGTTGATACGACGCGTTTCACCGAACGCGCGTTGCTATTCGACGCGTTTATGGCGTTTCAATGAATTTTGCGAGCGAATTTCGTTTAACGATCGTGGAACAAATTTGAACATCGAGGTTCCTGGTTCTTGCGGAAAGCGCGTTGATATCGAATTATTCGCTAACGAGCGATAAGAACGGAAACAGCGGGATCCATTTTCGGCAAACATTGTGCCGAGTAATCTATCGAAGCCAGCCGATCTCGATTTCGGTTTCGAGGAGGATTCACTAACTAGTCATCTTGGGGAACAATGAGAAATTGGACGGAACAGGCACGGGCCACGATATCAGAATATTGTGCACGTCGTCGATGCCTCCAGGGTTTACCAGTTCCTCGACAATGTGTCCTTTCAATCCTCGATCCATCGGTTTCTTTATCGATTTATCGACGCTGGATCACAAATCGCGATGGCCACATCTGCAGGAACTTCGATCTCAAAATTTCAGTAGCAAGCAGAACCTTTAGATCAAAAACTTAATCCCTTGCCATTCTTTGACGAGTCTGACACGTGACGCACTCACACCTGAAATGGAACATTATTCATTTGTATACTCCTCAACTTGAATTTTTTCTCAAATTATAATTCATGTAGTCAGGGTCGCTGGATATAAAGTAGTCACAACTTTATAACACTTTTTTTAATTTCGCACTCTGTTGAGATCTTTTAAAATTATATTTCTCAGTTAGCTGGTTAACCCTTCGTGTCTCACGTAGTTGTTCCTTCGTGTCTCCCTGTTGTCGTTGTTCTGCAACCGAATTAGTACGTTGCGCACTTTGGCAGATGTTAGATCTCGCGATAAGCCGCGGACCGAACGATCGCTTATCGTTCAGTGAACGATTCGTGACGAATACAAAGATCAGTGTATTTCTCGATTCGTCGAACGTTCACAGAGTAGACTTTTCTTTTCTCGCTAGCGGTGGGCGTCTTCGGCGTCTCGTACGTGACTCCTGAATGCTGCAGAATCGGGGAAACTTTCAATTTTCCGGCGAAGAGCAACCCCATTTCAATTTACCAAGTCTTTCCAGTTAAATGATAAGAGATTTCAAAAGATTATGAAAAAGATGTCACGTCTTTCGTTAACATTTCGTTATACAATTGATATTTCTATCCTTTACGCCCTTGTACTAATATTTCAACGTCCTTAATGTAAGGCTGGGATTGTAAACGTCGTGACTGGTCTTATTTTTATCTTTTATTTGTCGCCGAAGTGTTATTTCGCGTTCAACGAACAGGATTCGTATTCGAGGAAGAAAGTTTTCGAGTTTTCGAAATTCCAATCGTCGTCCCACGCTAGCCAAAGTTATTGTCCAAGCGATTAACGATTAAAACAACTGCTTTTAACGAGGTAGAGCCGTTTCCGTTCGATACAAAGAGGCTTTTAAAGCCAGTTAATGGTCCGCTAAGTGACCTGTAATCGAAAAAGTTTCCATACAATACGGCTTGATCTAAAGGTGCTAGGGTCGAGAGATTGCGCCGGTTGCTGCACCATCGGCCAATATGGCGGTAACGCGATACCAGGCTGTATTACCTCTTTAATCATAAGCTTGAACGTATGTACACCCTGTATCGAGGAGGATATTAACTTTTCGCGATAAGATCTCCCGTCTACGGAACGTCGATTCTGTCCACCGTTCATGAAAATCATTCGTTGTTGACTATGTCGTTGCACACCCTACGATGCACACCCCTTATGCGCCATTCTGCTACGGATTGTTTCTCTTTAAAACTAAATTCATGGTACCAGCAAAAATGACTCGGGACACATTTCTTATTTTATGTAACAAAAACTGTTGAGAAGCTTTTATCAAAATTTTAACTTTCGTCGAGATAAAGGATCAGTTTGTAAGACAATTCACGTAGTATATCATGAAGTATATTATATTTTTATTATATTATATTTAGTATTATAATGCGTATACATACACAATCTATACAAAGATTGATCAGATTCTTACATTTTTTTACTCATTTATAAAACATCGATGTTGCATCCTCAAAATACAAGATGTTAAAATAATTGTACTCAAAATAAGAACTACATGTGTCTGTATGGCAGTCAATGATCTCATGGCTCATGACAAAATTCGGAGTCCAAAATACAATCTAGTCTCAATAATCCCTCCAACATATGTCTTATCAGAAATCCTGTGGTTCTCGTGTCATAATTCCGAATAAAAGTTGACAACGACCATGGAGTTGAACATTTCTACCTAGCGATCATTGTGGCACGAAATCTCTTTTCACTATGGCATTCGATGGCACCGGGGGTAGCATCCTATAAAACCTATTTTCATCGGCGGCTGGCGACGTTAGAGTTAAACGTCTGTTGTCCTAAGGACTCGTGTTTCCTTTCCCGAGTAACTCGAGTGGCTGTGCTTTAGGGTTGACAGCCGACGATTTCATTCGGGCCACGGCAATTCTACTATAGTCGCGTGACACATGACCTACAGGAAAAAAGGACTCCGTCACAAAGGATCCATAGGAGGATGCCTGAATGAGGCGCACATTAATAATTGTCCTCGACGGGGTACACGGTTCCACACTCTCGAAAAGCGTTCGTTTCGACGATCTGTTAATCGTTCCGCGCTAACGTTATCGCGGTTGACCAATTAAAATCGTGGAAACCGTCCAAGGGTTCATAGTTTCGAGCCATAATCGCGGTTTCCCGGTGGTTATCGCTGAACCGTTAGCGATTTACGCGCATCACGTGTAATTCGTTATCGTAAGTGCATTGGGTAACATCAATTTCTCTCTGCGGGACAATTTCGATTCTATCGCTCGAATTATGGCAATCTGCTGTGTTTTTGCGCAACAGCGTGCAAGCATCGAGGGAAGTTTCACAGGAAACAGCGAGTTACTTGCACGGTCTTGTCTGTTGAACGGGGGAAATAGACAAGCGGAAGGGTGGGACTTTAACGTTGCACGGAAGTGCCGAATCGACTCCACGGAACGGATTATGGTAATTTATTTCGTGTCGTTCCGAACTGAGCCAAGGTCGACCAAACTCAACGTGAGGTCGTTCTCTAACCGAAGCATCGTTTCGTCGTTCCTGAAATCAGATCGTAGTATTTATAAGCGAGAAAGTACCAATTAATAGTTTGCGAACCTCGCGAGACTTCGTTCACGAGGTTCCCGACGAAATTTCCGAACAATTAACCCTGTCCACCCGAAAGGATTTTTTTTATCGACGGTGCCTCCAAAACTTTCCAACTGAAATGTTTAAAATATTTATAGAATATGTGTTTTTGTATATATTCTTCTTTTTCCACTTACAGAGGGTTGCATGAAATAAAATGTATTCGGTAAACGCATACATTCTGATCCTTAAATAATTATTGTTTGGTTCACTGTTTTTTAACGTACAAAAATGAAATTGATATACGAATTTGGCAGTTAACGAATGTTTCTTTATTCGCGATCGACGGAGTCAATCTTTGTTCGTTGATCCTCAATAGTTCCAAACCAGATTTTATGGATCCCCATAAACTATCGCTCCGCGAGACTGATTTCAGCAGCGATTTTGAAGAATATTTGAAACTTGTACACGCGTTGCCGAGGTTTCGCGGAGTTCCACCATCATCAAATTTTGTAGCGAAAGCTCGCACCGGCCCCGTGGGAAATGAGGAAAATGCCGGGAACCGCGGTCATTTCATCTCGGTCCAGAGGAATAAAAATTCAAACTACTCGAAACCGAGGTAGAGAAAGAGAATAAATCGAGATTTTTTGGAAAACCATCAATCTCGAAGCGAAAATGTAATTCCGTGGGAACTGTTTTAGCCGACGACCCATAAAAATTCGCGCACGTTCGCGAAACAGTCGAATCGTTCCAAGAAATCTTTCGCGATTCCGCATTCCCCGGATGCAATCGATCCGTATCGATCACCGTCCGCTGGAGGTGATCGTTTAACGTCGTTCTAAAGAGATTAGGGGAGAACAGCTGTTTCCAGATCCGTGCAAGTCCATGGAGAAGTTGGAAATCGCTCGGCGAACTTTTCTATATTTTCCCTCTTCTCCTTCTGGAATACCACCCTTTCCAGACACGTATTTACATTTAGATTGAATTCCGTATTCGTCGGAGCAACTACGTAACTCCGCTGGACCACGCAGATTTCTGACGGGAAGGGTCTACTCATCTAAGCTATTTCTTACTATTTATTCCGTTTTACGCGGGACACGGCCCCCGGACACTTAACGGTTAACCTTCGTTCGAACAAAATTCATCGAAAGTGATAATCGCATATTTGACCATTTGCTAGTGAAATTCTCGTGGCGCACGTTTTACGCGATACCCCGGTGACCTGTATAAAAAATAACACGAACACATGTTTTCGCGAACCGTGAAACTAACAGGAATCTCCGAATAAATAATGTCCAGCTTAATTGCTTGATTATACGTTTAACCCCGCACGAACAAAACGAATTTTACCTGGGGTCGATTATGCGTCCTAGGGCAGTGTGCTTGATTGTTCCTTTAAGTCGGCGGACTCTGTTTATTCGATTAGGTGTTTTCCAACGCAACAACGGTGTTGCTTCGTGCCTTAACAGGATAAGATGCTAATAATTAAAATTTCAAGGCTCGTTCCACGATCAGCCTAGAACTCTTTCACGTTTGACCAGATTCGTACATTTTCTGTACCTCGTACTGTCATAAATAAAATATAAAACATATAAATAATATATAATAATAATAATAATATAGATAAATAATATAAATTTCTATAAATTCATTGTATAAATGTATAATACAATTCTAATACTAATGATATACATAAAAAATATAAATTTCTATAAATTCAGTGTATAAAAGTATAATATAATAAAACATAATATAATTTTAATAACAATAATGATAATATGTAGTCATAAATAATAACAATAATAATCTACGAAGCTAATAATTTTCGTTCGAAAAGTGCAGTGAAATTCAATTCATGGCTGAATATAGTCGACTTGAATAGAGTTGACTGAATAGATATCGCCACAAAAAAGCCCAACACGGTGAAGCCAGAAAAATAGAACGTTGTAAGTATAATATCGATTTCGACTGCACGAAGATTCCACCTCGACTTTATCGAGTAAAGTTTGCTACGATAAATATATCTCCATTCGTAAATATTCTGTTACGTACCTTCGAAGAGCTTCCGTCGGTCGGAGTCCCAGTCCCGAATAATAACGGGACGATCAGGCTGTATCGAACTATTCGTTGCGATATATGGCCGGAGAAGGGTCGGGTATCTGGAAAAAGGACAGGGATAGGTGGTTGCGGTTTCGGGGTTGAACAGTATAAGCACTCGCATCAGGCATGTACCACTTAGACACTTTTTATTCCCAGTACTCGGCGGTTACGTTATAAATGGGTCACAATGTGAGTTGACCATATCGCTTACAATCGTTTCGCTCACGGTGGAACGGTGAAAAGTGTGGCAAAATCAACGAGTACAATTAACAAATCTCTTTCGTTAACGAACCAACTTTCGTTCCGGAGAATCGGTTGCTCATCGTTCAGCGAATAAACGAACCAGTCCGTAGACATTGGCGTAACTAGCTTTTCCGTCTAGGATACCATGTTCGACCGAAGTCCGTAAAAACGTTATCGTACATTTTGTCCCTTAGTTAAATCGCGTATTACAATTCGGTCCGAATATTTCTATCGGGGTTGAAATTTTATGGTTTCTATCTCGAGGGGACCGAGCTCGTCCAGACTCCCACGCAGTTACGCCAATGCGTGTTACATACTTTGCTCGCATTCGATTTACGAATTCTCTCGCACGTACAGATCGGAACGCGTTCCAATCTTCTTTCCGATTGCTCCATTTTGTCCGGTGTGTTTTTTTTTTTATGGATCGCTCGTGTGTCTGTATTCGCGCAAATGAAATACGCACAGGTCCTAATCGAGTTTGATCAGCCATGGAGCAATTGGTATACCGTGTGTGTATTCTAACGAAGGGATCGTAGGAGGATTCGTCGGTTCGAGGGTAACTTAATTTAACGAAACATGTCGCGTGATAAGCTGTTGCATTCAACTCATCCTCGCCTGTTCTGTACAGATAATGCTCGACAGGTCGCTGGCGAATATATTTTAAACGAACGTACATCGGCGTGCTGCTTGTATGAAGTTTCTGGCTGTATTTTCGACTCTCTGCTGTTCAACATCCATTTTCATACCATATAATGTACAGTTATGTTACACTCTACGTAATACGGTATTTGTTTCTTTGTCACTGAATCGTTTCGCGTACGGACGAGTTAATTGTGTTCGACAATGTGAAGTTATGTGTCGAGTGACACGTTTCGAAGCGTAGAAATAGCTAACGATTTATAATCAACCGTAAACGGTTGTAGTTGTTTCGTTGCGCTTAGTGTCATCTGTGTTTCACGCCGTTGACAGAATCTACCATTAGAGATTCACTGCTAAAAATACGAAATGTGACCCGAGTGTGAAGCATTCGAAGGAAAGAAGAGAATTGCGTGCATTTCTCGTGGAAGATGCAGCCAACTTCCTGGAACACGTTCCAAGAAATATCCCTCCGGGATAAGTACCTTACCACGACTTATAACACGTTCAGAACATTAAAAAGCGATATGTTTGCACGAAGCGTTGAACGCGGTTGCTCGAACGATCAGCGAACGGTCTCTCTCTGGTTAACTCTAGAAGTACCGGCATTAAATGTATACTTACATTAAAATTGAAAATAAAGTATAAAAATATATAAATAAATACTGCAGCATCATTTAACATACACAACCATTCTCTAGTTGAATAAAACATGACAGACATTTCGACAAAAGCGTACAAAAAAATTTTGTTACATAAAATGTCAAACCCGAAACCGATCATTTTGACAGGTTGATAGTTCCAGTGTTAATCTCGCGGAGAGAATGCAAGTTCGATCGGATGTATCGGCGCTTCTCGATCGATAAAAAGTCGCTCGGAGCTTGTAGACGTATTGTCTCGTCATTGTTTTAAAAAAATAATTCTCGATATATTCTGGCGGTTGGTCATTCTTTCTACCGTCGCCTAAGGGGTCTATCTCGAAGCGACGAAATCCTAGTTCGCCGATTTTTCGAGCGACGAGTGCGGTTTGTTGCTCGGGAAGCGGTATTCTTCGAGAACGATGTTCCGTCGGCGATCATAACTCGAAAGCAGCGATTGGACCCTCGGAATTCATCGTGGTAGATGCAGCTGCTGTTGGAACGAGTCCACGGTTCGAGATTTCATCCCCGATGCGATCGATTGCGATACGATCGATCCGCGATCGATGTTTCCTACTTATCTGGATCCGAACGTTTCGCTGGTTCACCGATCACGCTAATTTCCAGCTCGGAGATCTTTCTTCAGGGTGAACTTCGTTGCTGTTCGATGGTCGAACGAATGAACCAT
This sequence comes from Coelioxys conoideus, assembly GCA_947623535.1. Classification (NCBI taxonomy): domain Eukaryota; kingdom Metazoa; phylum Arthropoda; class Insecta; order Hymenoptera; family Megachilidae; genus Coelioxys; species Coelioxys conoideus. The sequence goes on from OX392459.1 coordinate 14,394,794, forward strand.
CCCAAGGGAGACTCGATACGCGCACCCGTTCGTATTTAGAGAAAATGAGGAAACGTTCGACGACAATTTAACGCGTTGACTGCCACGAAACTCGATCCAATTTCCCTCGGAATTTTTCAGCTGCGTCGCACACCAGGAATTCTTTCACTTAACCGTTCGAGACCCGATCGAGCTTTTCAGATTTTCTGTACGGAAAATCCCGGTACATTTCGAGTGCTATGGACAGTGCAATCACTGATTGTCGAAGTAGCGTGCTCAACCGTACATAGCTCCTTTCTTTTAACCCCTTGTGCCAGCGAATAGTTCGTAGTGTTTGACGCATTCGCCAAATAAATCATAATGCAAGGGTAGAAATACTGGTACAAAGTAGCTGATGTTGCAAGTAACGAAAATAAAATGTGGCATAAATATTATTTGTTGCAATTTTCAACGTTCGTGGCAGACAAGATGTTAATAATCGACGAACGAGACCGATGAAACAAGTCGTGCCTCGAATAACGCTTTGTCGTCGGGATCGATATGTACTTACAAACACCGAGACCAGCTACAAATTGATGCTTCTAACAGACGAAACGATCGAAATTAATACTAAAGTTTGTCGTAATTTATTAACGAACGCATAGCGAAAATTGGTATTATCGATTACACGAGGTCTCGAAAGACGGACGAATCGAAAGTGGATCGTCGCGTTTACTATTACACATTGGACGTATTTTTACTGTCGATAAGGTGATGATCGAACGATGACCGTTAAGAACTCCGGATACAAATTTGAACGTTCGTTTAATTTGAAATCTTCGAAACTGTTCACCGAACTCTACTTTCGCTAATCGCGAAAGATCTCACCCGTCAAGAATTTAGGTTAAGTATATCGAAAAATTGGCTGCACGAATCGAACAAGTAATTCTTATTTATCCGTACGTTCGAATCAAACGTCATCATTTCTTACACTCGTTGCTATTATATTCTTAATAAAAGGGGAAGAGGATAAAGCGTTCCGCCGTTCTCCATCGACCGAAGAAAATCAATAAAGCAGCACGGGGCTATCTAGTAATCGCAGAGTTTCGCGTACACGTCGCAACGTACGTTGTTGATCGGTATCCACATTGTTGTTTCGCGTTGATATTAATCGGACGGCCTAATTAACGGTTGTACCAAGACGATGCCTAACGAATACACGCGATTATCTCTCCTCTTTCTATACAGGAACGATCGTGACGCGTGTATCGATACGATACGATTCACAGTCGTTCGTAGGAACAGTGCAAATGATCTAGAAAAATGTAATCGATGTTTGCGATAGTTGTTTTTCACGGTACCGTAAGCAGCGACGAGAACCGTGCCATTTAAAAGAGAAGAAAAGACAGGAAATTGCTTTAAAGAAACCGAACGAACGTGGCATTTACGCGTCGCGTAATGTTCCTGATCTAAAGTGGGACTCGACTGACGGATCCCACGGTTCCCGACGCCATTTCCGGTCCCGAACGAAGGAAACACTCGTACGTGTTTACGATGAGGTCTACGTTAAAGCCTGAACCACGATTCGCGACACAAGTGCGTGCAAATTATCCTAATCACTACCGAATAGTTTACGACACGGCTAAACGGTACCTCGTTTTATGCGGACCGCGGGAAAAGGGGCCTGTGAGGTATCGGGGTTCGCCGTAAATCGAGGAACCGTCCTGTTCGTCTCTAATGTTCGACGAACAAAACACGACGCGATCTCTACATACGTGACACAGACATATAATTATAATATACGTATCGTATGCATATATCGTACGTACACGTAAGCTTATCTATGCGACGGCCGTTAATTGTTGACGAAATCGATCGATCGAGTGTTCCGTGTCACGGGAAAATAAAGGTTGTCCGAGGAGTACATCATAGTATTTAATTATAGAAGGCTGCAATTTTATTACGTTTGCGTTCCACTTTCAAAGTTAAACCCGAAGAGGTACCTCCGCTTAATTAAAGCGACGTTCGCGATAAAAGCCGTCGGTGCCACGGAACACGTTCAAACGCGAACAAACGAAGAAACATCGCGGTAATAACGAGTAGCGCGTTTCCCCGTTGTCTAATCAAATATATCGGACGCTATCAAACCATACAGTATAAAAATAAATAAGCTCTCTATTCTATTATCAATTCAACGACCAAGTTAACATCGGACATACCAACACAACTGTTAATTCTTACGGACTAGCGAGAAAAGTCATGGAAAGGAAACCTATCGTGGAGTTATATCGCAGATTTCGGTCGTTCACGGAATATCCGTTTCCCGTCTCGATTTCTGTACGGCAAGATCTCGATATTTTCCTCCGCCGGGGGTTCCAAAGCGGCTCGTTTAATGCGCGCCAGGAACAGCAGGTTCCAATGGCGAATTCAACGGGGAAACTATGATCGCCGTTTTCGAGCTACAGTGTTATGGCTATAGTACACCTAACCTAACTTAACCTATCTTAACGCAAGTCCACGCGTAACGTATGCGAACAAGCGATCGGGAAGTTATCGACGAGGAAAATAACGAGGTTCCACCGTACCGCTCACGCGTACGCGGAGTTATACGGTAATCCATTTTATCGACCATCGAGACTCGTTGAAACGTTAAATCGAATCGTGAACGCACTCGGTCCGCTTTCATTTAATATTTGTCACACGGTAACGTTTTAATCGAAATTTTAGCGACTCTGCCGAGGATTATTTGGCGTTGGCTTTGCCGTTCACGAGAAATGTTTCGTGATCATAGACTTATTTCCGCCTGTCGATTCCATCTGGTTAGCAAAATTGCCTTTCAGCTTTCTAGAGTCGATTTCGTCGAATTTTCCTATAACAAAATGGCGTACCGAACGAATCGCGTTTTCAACGTTTCTCGACGGCGTCCGGACAGGGATTTTGCATAGTCCGTCGAAATTTTAGCCGATGTTATGATACGTTTATCCGTACATCGACTCGCCGGCCGTGAACGACGAGGATGATCCAGATAGATCGCAATTAGCTGAATGAATCATCTTAGCGACTATAGGAATTGTTTCGTTGATTTTTCGGTACGATCATCTATAAACGAGGATTCGTCGAAACGAACTAATACACGCGGCTACCGACCCGAAAAGGTTCGATGGCCACACTTACGTCTGCGATTTATTCGCATGATACGAACGATCGAGAGGGTTCGAACGAACAGAACGACGAAGGAAGATCGCAGAAGACAAAATTGAGCATTCGCTGGGTAAGTAAACGCGAACGAACCTTTATCGAAATCGCTTACGATTTATACGATTATTAACATCATACGCTTATCCTAGTCGCTTATTGTAACGTTAGGTTAAGATTCTTATGAAACGTTGTCTCGCGAAATTTCCAGGAAACGATTATTATATACGCTGTTGGTCAAGAGACTGGGGACCACCTTATTCGAAATCATAAATCGAAATATTTTGCGTGCAGATCACTGTTATTGTGTGTATCGCCGTTATTGTTCTCATGTTAGCGCGAAAATTCGCTCTTTGTTCGGTAAATGAAGCACGATAGAAAGCAAGAGAATGAAATGATCTCGATCGAACAGCAATCAACCGAGAAGTCGTTATCGGTCGGTTCCGATTCGAACGCTGCGAATTGAATTTTTCTATAGATATACACTATTTTTTCTTTATATAGGCGTCCAGTGATTAATTTTACGTATTCATTAAGAGGTGGTTACTATTTTTGAAACGTTGGACCACGTGTCGTGCGATAAATTACAGACGTAACTGCATTTCAGGTCCCTTTTTTCTCTCGAATTCTCTTTGCTCCCATCATGTACGCAATTAGTGTACGTGTGCGTGGGTCTGTATCTACTTCGAGCGAGATAGTCTTGCCTCTAGTTTCGACGTGTTTCATTAACTGATCGTTCCTTCTGTTTCCATATTTCGATATAATGCACGTGTCGTTTCCAGATGCACGAGCCGTTTATTGATACCCGTCGATTTATCGTTTCTACGTTTTATCATCGAACCTCGAAAATCGCGCAACTTTATTCACCGAGCAGTTTCAGACGGTTTTATTTACCGGACAATATTGCATCGCATTTTATTCGTTCACAATTCGCAACACCGACCCGAGCGGGCACGCTCGATCGATTGGAAATAAAAACGGACTGCTAATTTCACTTGTGAAATACGAATCTCGCGAAAATGGAATTACTTCTGCATAGATTAAAAGCGCTCGTTATTCTCCTGCTTCGCTCGATCGTGCACGCGTGTACGATTCTCAGCGAATGAACGATAATCGTTTATCGAAGAGCACGAAATTTCGTGTTTCGATGATCCGTCGTTTTGATCATGAATCAGAAGAACGATCACTATTATCGAAGACAGTTGTCTAACAGGAGACGATTCACACACATTTACATCGATACAGACTAATTATGTGAATCTGTACTGACAGATTAGCACAGATCGGTAACACCTACATGTACGGACGATTAAGTATGGACCCGTTTTCGAATCGTCTCGCGATCATGGACGTCGAGCGTGTCCAAACGACTCTCGAACATAGTCATTTGGACGACAAACGAGATTCACGCTTCCTGGACGCATTCTCTAACGCGTTCGCTGTGCAACACAAAATTTTTGTTTACGATAGATACTCCCTGTAACACGGATCAAGTATATTTTTACTCGATTCAAATATATTTTCATTGAGTCTCTTTTTCGTGTATTCCAACGATCTCTGACGATGGAGATCAGTGTGCAATTTGAAGGGGACCAGAACCACATTGACCTAAGTGGATCTGCATCACGTTCAAATTAATATCAACACCGATATTCTTAATATTTGAGAATCGTGAGAAACCGATCGAAGCCGGAATCAGAATCCGAATTCGAGCGATAGTTGTCCAAATTTTCTCTACACTGAGATCATCAGCCAGAATTCGTATCTTTCATGACTCCTTATATTAAGTATAGAGCACGTCCCATACTTGCATCGATAATATTTTCGCTAGTTTCGATAAATCGTTCGACAAAATATCCTCGTCCCGCAGCGAACGCGTTAATACCTATTGCCACTATCATTTTGGATTGGTCGATTCTTCGATAATAATTAAGTTAACGTACCAGCTTGTATGCATATTTTTATATTTACATATATATGTATATAGAACATGTATATATGCGTCTGTATTTGTATGCGCGCGTGTGTGTACATCAAATCGTCATCGGTCGTACGCGTTCCAGGGATATGGAACGAAATCTCCGATGCGTTTATTTAATTGACAATTATTTATTTATCTCTTTCGTCCTCCTCGAGGGATCGTCTTCTCGTCCCGCGTTACTTTACTTTGTAAATCGGACGAGAATCGAGTTTTGATAATCGATAATTACACCCCACGCGTTAACGCGACTCCACGAAAGGAACGACACGATTTTTTTTCGTTATTTTATGGACAACTTCTTCGGTTGGACTTTATGGAATTGCGTCGAATTGATTACCGTGATTGATTCGTCGCGGATAAGTAACTTGACGACAGACACGAAACGGATACAGCATTTTTCTTGATGCCGGTTGACATCGCGTACAAGATGATGGACACAGACCGATTAAAGCATCGAACATCGTATCTTCGTTTCCTTTTTTTCACTTATCGATCGTGTTTGCTGTACACGGACGATTCAACTGTCCAACGAAGGTGTGCATCGTTCGCGAAAATGAAAAACAGGTTGAAGAAATACATCAGATTAAAAAAAAGCGTTAGGCTAAAACACGGAACTGATAAAATAGCAGGAAAAGAAAACATCGTCGATGGACAGTTAAAAAAATCGTTCATCGATACTTGCAGCCATCCCCGTCGTATGACAGACACGAATGGAACCCCATAACCGCCGATAAAAACATTTATAAAAAGTAGTATGTACATACAACAAAGTCAGTGTAGATTTTCGCGTAGCAATTAAACTCGGTCGATTTGCACGGTAAGCACGGCAATGAATTTAGGAGAAGGTGTTACGACGAAAAAGCGTAAAACGCTTCTTTGCGAACCGATACCGAGCTCGATGTAACCTCGATCGAGCATGAACTTTCGAACGATCCGGAAAGTATTCAAAGGAACAACGAAAGCGTGTCGCTTACCTCTTAAATTCGTCAATAAACTTTCTTCCCTTTCCATTTTTTAAATTCTCGAATGCTCTGTCGCTTTAAATCGACGCGTGGAAACTCCTCATTCATGTAATTTCTATCAACGTCTTGCAACCTGTTTCTTCCTAGCTATTCACTTGATGACATTTTTTAATCTGTGACGGGTGGTTCATTCATTGATTCGTTTCCGAAAAGTTTCACGATCACTATATCGTCACGGAGAGCGAACCAGCCTTATTTTTCCGATTTTCGGAGGTGGGAAGATGGGTTCTAACCCATCCACGGATCAATTTGACGCGGCTAATCTGTTCAGAGAGTATCCGATCTGCCCGTCACTATCATAGCAAAGAAAATATACAGAAAACGAAAAGCTCCAGCAATCCGGTGAAAAATTCGCTGCTGCGTCTGCTTATATACTCTGCCAATGGCGTATCGCGTACTCGCGGTGCTGGTCACGTTATATCGCCGAACTCGATTCCATCAAGTGGATTCGGACGTTGGATCGAGTGGCAGGTCGTTACGTACACCCACACCTCGTCGCGATAAAGAACCAATAACCTTTCTCGTACGTTCATTCTCCCGAAATCGGTCGAACTCGTTTCGTTCTGTTTCCGTAATCCTTCCTTTTTCCGGCATCGAGACCTTCTAGATTCTCCCCTCGCTTCGTTCCGCTTTGGACGCTTCGAACCATACGTAACACGGACACAGAGAGTTTCGTTCGGAATTTTTCTCATCGATAACGCGTTTTGTCGAATCACACGAAAACCGACGCCGATCACGATATCCCCGACGTGTTCGACGCACGCTGTGGTTTTTGTACACCCACACGCGACATCGAGGCTTTAAACATTCCCGTTACCACGTTCGGTTTCGAGGAATGTTATCGTTAATCCTCGGATCGGATACAAACTTTTCTACTTTTTTCGTTCTTTTTTCGGGATCGATTCCTTTTCAATCGCGTGGCTCTGTGCAAGTTTTTTTTTGAAAGAGAATCGTCGTTTCGTCGGTTTTTCGTTTCGGATAATTTCTTTCGATTTTGCAGTGGACGATAAACTCGTCGATGCAGGGGACGTATATGCACGATCGCGTATCATCGTTCGAATAATTAAGTCACAAACTGTGGAACGACTTCGTGCACATTCGTAGCACACGTGGATTCGGTCTTCCGTCGCTGTTTTTCCGACTCGTCGCCTTTCGTTTCCGACTGCACGGGATTTTCATCGACACCCGAGGACACGAAATCATGTTCGACTGGAACAGACTCGTACGCAACTTTGTCGTTAGACGTACTACCGGAAATCGAGTCCGAGTTGCACTCATTCTGCTCCACGACAGTTTTCAAAACGTGCCTTTGAACGACGCGTTTTTCCTTACCTTCCGCGAGGAACGTCCACGTTTCTTCGGCTTCCGCTTCCTTTAACCGGGTAGACCTCCGTGGTTATTTGTACCTGAAAGAAGCACAGTGAAAATTGGTCAACGACTAACCGCGAATTCGTGGAGGTGCCTTCGAAAAATAAAAAAAAGTCTGTTCGTTTTATAAAAGTTTCGATAAAGTGTCCTAGTGGATACTAGTAAAATGCATATATCGTTAACAAACCATCGTAAGTGCAGGGATCTATTAGGTGTTAAATGGATATCGAGAAAGATTCGGGACAATGATGGCGACCGACCGGGTACCGATTTCTTCGCGCCGCCATTTTCCCGCGGGATTTTGCATCGCATGAACGTCAAAATGATTTCGACTTGGCTTGAAGCAGCCGACGTGGCAATTATCGCGAGAAGGAAAGCAACGTTGGGCAGAATCTGGTCGATGGTAATCGCGAGCCAGGTCAGCCGGTGAGCAAAGTTGGACGCGCGTGCCGGCTAATTCTTTCTCTCGATTTCTCCGATCACGCGAATCCGCGGTTAACGCGAAGATAAGAGGAAACGAGAGGAGCAAAAACCGACGGTTCAACGGGAACACGCGAAACGGAAAACGCTCGGTTCATCGCGAGCGCGTGACCTCCTCGGTATTTATGAGCCTACGGCGCGTACACGCGACCAAATTCGTTGACCTACTATTTTGCACGTACGTTACACCTGTAAAGTGTTCGATCGTGCTCGCCAAAGTGACACGGACACTGCCATCGATTATTTATCAAATTGCTGGACACATTAACCGTTTTTACGTCCGGCTATTTTTAGTATGGACATGTCCTACAATCCACTTACCATGTTCGTGAAATGTATGTTTTTATTATGAAATAATATGCGAATTCGACGTTGGGCGAAAACGTAGCAGAAACCTTTCGAAAACGCGTATCTGCCCGGACGAATGTAGGACACGGCAGTTTATCGCGTCGTTAACTACGTATCCTGTCGGTCGAATTTCATAGTTTCGCTACTCCGTGATATTCCGCTAGCAAAAGCGATCATTTTTCCGATCGGTCGGTCGTTCATGGATCGCTATCGATGCTGAATCGCTTACCTTTCCGGCAGAGGGCAATCCAGGATTCTGAACGAAGCCAGCACGATTATTACCAGGAACATGATCGCGAACACCGCGTATATCACGATTAGGTGCACCAGCGCGAATATGTACAAACGATTTTTACAGTGACTGTTGCGTTGATAATAATCGGACTCGTCGTCCGGCCACTCGATACTCAGTATCCAGAAATTTCCTGCGACAGACCAATCAGAACACAGGACGATCGTATTATTATTTCTAATTTACACATTCGTCTAATAAATACACTAATCACGTAAACATGAACACGACGGTTAATAAAAACAACGAAGTCGTAGTATGGTATACCGTTGTACTCGTCTTGACGACCTTTACTTTAAAAAAGCATTTTTTCATATGTAAGAATATGAAATTATACAAAGTTTTGTCCGAAACATTTTTTAATTGCACTACCCGAGATGTCTAAAACACGGTGACATATATATATATACAAAATGTTTGACAATACTGCTGGGTGTGTAACAAATATTTGTTTAATTTATTATAAACAGTAAACAAATGAAACTATATTCAATCACTTATTTATGTGAATTATTTATACGATGTAAGAAAAACGTCTCGTTGATGTGTTTATTGTACCACCATCGTAACAATCATTTCCCGAGAAACGGATATATGCTCTGTCTAAATTTAGGACAATTTTGATCGCATGCTACAAAACTTGTCGCTTATTGAAGATAAACTTCGAGCGTGTATCTGTCGTCCAATATTTTGCTGCTCAAATAAGTTTGCCGTAACCGTACACACACGTCGCATCCGGTAGAAGAAGCGAAGAAAATCTAGCTGCTCGCTTCGAATATTCGTGTCCCATCGAAAGCACACGGGATCGATCGCGTTCTGCTCGCGAGTAATTGACCCGACACGGCTCATAAGTTACCCCGATGCAACCTAATTTTCGTTCGTGATAGCGGCTACTTTATGTAAGTCGCCTATTGCTACATTACACGCGTAATTGTCACAATCCGAATGTAACGAATCATCGTCTTCGACGTTGCTCTTCCATCTTTTCCTCTCTCTGCGTTTAACCATGCTGCGAGTTAATTATGATACAGGTAACCCTCCTATAACACGGTAGTTAGGTTCCTAGAAAATGCTGTGTTGCAATTTATGAATCGTGTTATGGCGAAACCGTGTTATAAGATTCCGTGTGGTAGGAGGGGTATTGTGCTAGCAAATAAAAAAATTTGTATCTTAGAAATGGTTGACATTTCGACCTATGTTTACTAAAGCTTTTTTACTTATTACAATGTATTCTATATACCATATAAATATTGAATGCTTTTGTTTTGAACACCCTGTATATTATATACCATATGTATGTACAATATGGTTCATCCCGTGACGAAATGGTGCCAAGTGTGCTACGTATTTGACCGAGAACTCGCGGTAGAACGTGGAATCTGCATTCCAGATTTCGAAACTTTCATACGGCCGCGTAGATTTTATGTGCCGAATCTGGGGTTCATCCTCGGCTCCTCCCGACTTTATACCAGCCATGAATCATCCGGTAATTCACTTTCGTGCCAAGCGGCGCTCGTAAATGCTGGGCGTATCGGGCACGTAAGTATATAAGACGACGTTCGCGATAAAAGGATTAAAATGAAAGGACAGTTAAACGAAGTACCGTCGGGTCACGGGGAACAAGCGCCTCGAGCGTGCTCGTGATCGATCCGTTTCTCGCGAGAAACAAACCCGAGCAAGATAAAAGCTATCCGGGCACCAGGATAAACCGTGCCTATACACGTTCCTTGCCGACGTTCACGAATTTCCCTCTGAACTTACCCATCACGAACCAGCCCAGCAGGAAGAACGATAAGACGACGGTGATCAATTTCGTGAACGATATTTGGGGTCCTTGAGGTTGCGCCATCACCACTTCCGGCCTCCTCGATTGTATCTGAGAGTAGATGCACAAAGTTATGAACATCGTGCCGAAAGTACCGCCGATCACCAGGTAAACCGGTATTTTCGGCTCCCTCGGGCACTCGTTGAAGAACTTCCAGCCTGAAACACAACGAGAATCCGCTAGCGGGACGGTCGTCCGCGATTCGATCGTTTTTCGCTTCGTTTCGTCGAGGAAAAGCAGCGAACCGGCCGGATCGATATCGAAAAGTTTTCGCGCGTTGAATAATGTAACGATAATGGCGTCGCCTGACTTCCACGCGGCGTCCTATTTCGATACTCGGCTAAAAAGCAACGCCGGCATGCGAACCCTTGCACCGATAATCTTTCCCTTTCCCCTATCTGACACGCGATAATTTACCCACGATCGCGTTGGGTAATTCTTTAAACCGAGCTAATTCCGTAAACCGTCGGACCGCGTGTACATGCTATTAAAACAACCGTTCGTAGAAGTTGGGTAATACTCGCTTAACCGAGCGAAAACTTCTTATCGTTTCACCGACCCTTCCGGTGAAATGCATCGATTCTTGAGTTCTACAGCTTTCACGCAAGTTGGTGCGAACTGCGTGTTCGAAAGGAGTAATTCACGCTATCGATGTCTCGATTGCGGCACACCTGATCCTCGTTACGAAGATTCGTTCATAATGAACCACTCGCGAACTCGTTCGTATTCTGCATTATGAACTTTTAACCCCTTGTTATACCATTTATTTTGTCAGATGCACTGGGCGTAATTATTCATAGCTACAATATTGAAACAAGCAAAGGATAATTTGTGTTACGAATTTTCTATTTTAAATGACAAATTTTTTTAGACGATTTTCTTGAAGTCTATGCTGATTCTCGTCAAGATAAAGTATTAATATGTGACAAACTTTTTGAGATAATTTTCCTGAAGTCTATGCTTATTCTCTTTAACCAGTTAACTGTGATTGACGAGTATACTCGTCATGGAGAAGTGGCACGATTTTGTGTATTGACGAGTATACTCGTCATGCGTATAAAGTAGTGACCATTGACTATTTAAGTTGTAATTTCAGAGAAAAACAAAACATATTCTCAAATTTCAAGATGTTTAGAATATTTTGAGGCCATGCCGGAATAAAATAAACAAATAAAAAATATAAATAATTTGAGATGAATTCATGCGTCCCCGTATGCACTGACCGAAACAGTTTACCAGTTCGCATAACGAATTCATTTATGTGCGATGACAACGTTTTTTAGATGTTAGCCTAAAAGGGGCAAAGGCAAAAGTCAGAAAGTTGATTTATAATAGGGTTCCTTCAGGTATGGTCAGTCATGGGAGAAATGCGTGACGCCGACCAGGCGCTGAGCCTATTGATAGCTCCTGGCCCGAAGTTACCTAGCTATCGAGTGGTGTGAATGCCAATTGCTTGATGTTAGAACCATGTGCTGAGCTTAGAGTAATGTCCCAATACCGTGCTGCCTGAAGAACAGTTATTTTATTGGGGTGGGAAATGCAAGGATGCTTTCTGGGAAGAGGATTGTGATCAACCCTACAGCACGTACTCCAGAACTTCTTTAGTGTCAAGACAGGTAGAAAATATTTTGTCAGTAAGGAAGAACGTAAATCAGTGTGTATTTAGGTCTCTCAGTCCGGGAATTTTGACGGTCACTAAAATTCATAGATATCCATAAAAACTTACGGTTGGAAGGACCGTCGGCCTCATGAATCCGTGATCGAGCTAAATTACTTTATAGCCCCGTACATAGACCAAGTGACCAACAGCTGGAGGAACCGTAGGGGTCCCTCGTTATTGTTATTAGTCAAAAACATGCGCTTTACACCCCCAGACTGATACCACGGAAGTCCACACCCACGACTAAGGCCATAGGCCAATTTCAACACTCTACAAACGTCACACAAACCAATCAGTAGGCAGTGAAATACCAACTCCCCCACTTTGTCGTATTTTCAAAAATATATAAGGGTTCCTTCGCATTTTCTAACTACTATACATCCACAAAACTCGGTGACTTCTTGAAAGCTAACTCGTGAGCAGTGCAGCAACTTTGAATTTTCGGTGATCTTGATCTTCATCTTGCTTCATCAAACCCCAAAAAGTGTGTGTCAGTGCATATCTTATCAAGTTTCAGCGGTTCTTATCAAGTAAGTACAGTGCAACGCAAGAATTTCAAATGCGTAAATATTATAAAGTTGTCCAGAAAAGTTCTGTAAATTACTATTTTTTTATTTTTAGTTCATTTTATCCCCAAAATGAACAGCTATAGCAGCGACGATGACAATTTTTCACCTACAATGAAGCGAAGACGTTTACAACTACTTTCATCGTCTTCTGAGGACGTCAGCGATGAAGACATCGAATCTGATACTGAATCTGATCACAGCATATTTGAATCTACTGACTCCGAGGACGATGAAACTGAAAATGAAAATCAGGATGCAAATGCTACTTGGAATACCACAGGAGGTAACAGAGAACCTTTTCAATTTTCTGCGAATCCTGGCCAGCAAGAAATAATACCAAGACGTTACAGAAATAAGTGTTTGTATTATATGGAAAAATTTCTAGATGACGAGCTTATTAGTATTATAGTAACTCAAACAAATGTATATGCTGAACAATTTCTACAAAGCTATCCTAATCTAAAGCCGCGATCAAGGGTGAGGAAATGGTATCCGACTAATAATAATGAAATCAGATGCTTTATCGCGCTCGTGATATTGCAGGGCGTCGTAAAAAAGCCCACTCTTCAAATGTATTTCTCGAACAGGGAATGTATTCGTACGCCGTTTTTTGCTAAAGTGATGTCAGCCGATCGATTTTTATTGTTATGTAAATTCCTTCACTTCGAAGATAACCAACTTTGCGATGAGACAAGGCCAAGAACAAAAGTGACTAAAATCAAAACGGTGATGGACAATATTGTAAAAAAGAGTAAAACTTTTTATATTCCGCAAATGGATATTTGTATCGACGAATCACTGCTAATGTGGAAAGGACGGTTATCGTGGAAACAATATATCCCATCAAAAAGAAGTCGATTCGGAATAAAATTCTTTGTTTTGTGCGAGAGTGAGTCGGGATATATATGGAATTTTTTCATATATACCGGAAAAGATACTGACTATGACCAGCGCTTTCTAGAATTTAACATTTCTGCACGTATTGTGCTACAGTTATGTAGCGACCTTTTAGATCGGGGATATAGACTGTATTTAGACAATTGGTATACTAGCATTTCACTGGTAGAAAAATTATGCATGCATAAGACGGACGTGGTTGGAACCATTCGGAAAAATAGGATTGGTATTTCTTCAGAAGTGATACAAACCCCGATTAGAAAAGGGGAATGCGTTGTTAGGTTTAAAAATAAAATTATGCTAATGAAATGGAAAGATAAAAGGGAGGTTTATTTAGTAAGTACTGTACATAATGACAACGTAATCGAAACAGAGAAAAGGAAAATAATAACAAAAAAACCGGAACTAGTGATTGATTATAATAAAAAGATGGGTGGAGTGGATATGAGCGATGGAATTATCATAGCGTACTCCACAGCAAGAAAACGACTCAAGAAGTACTATAAAAAAATATTTCTCCATGTCTTAGACATTATTTGTCTGAATGCATTTATATTGTATAAAAAAAACAATGGAACATTATCGCGAATCAACTTTTTGCTACAATTTATTGAAGACACTATTGCGACGTATCCAATTCAAAGAGAAAAATCGACACAAACTCGGCCATTTAGACCTAATGTAAGCCAGTTAGGCGGGAATCATGTTCCGGATTATATACCCGGAACTTCTAAAACAAACAACCCTACGCGAAGGTGTTCACACTGCTATAAACGTAAGATCAGGAAGGAATCGCGTTACTGGTGTTCCATTTGCAAAGTCCCATTGTGTATAGTACCCTGTTTCGCTGAATACCACTCCACAGCAGGAATTTAAATTTTTACTTTTATATGTATAATGTTTAATTTGTATTGCATTTTTAGTTTAATATGTATGTAACATATGTTTATGTTAACCAAATAAGTAAATAGTAGTAATAAAATTGTCAATTTTATAAAATAAACCCATCTTTTTGATTCAATATCTTACCAGCGCAACTTACTCTGTGATTGACGAGTATACTCGTCATGGCTCGATTCTGGCGACACAAAACGGTGCGCGCTCTCAGACGAGGGCGCCACAGTTAACTGGTTAAGATAAAGTATTAATATGTACATTGATTTATGTTACATCGTTTATTCGTTTATATTTTCAACTTCACTTTTTGTATCCTATATTCAAAGATCATTGATTACACGAATATATAATTCAACCCTAAAACTGCCGACATATGATGGTCAATTATTTTCAAGTTAAAAATGAAGTTGAAAAATGAGTGAACAGACGATGAAACGTCAATGATTACACTTATTGATGCTTTATCTTGATGTATATCTCAACAAATATTGTCATTCGAAGTTGTGTTACATTTGAATCGTGAGTGCGTGTCAGTCTCGTACGGTAAGGGGTTAATCGATGATCGCTAACCTGAAAATGTCATAAGCGCACCGATGTCGGTTGAAAGATAACTTTTTATCGGTGCCTATGCAAACAAAGCGATTGGTTGCGATACATTTTTTAGAGCGAACGTTCACCGTAGTCAATTCCAGTTTCTACGAACCAACGTCGCTGTGTATCGATTTGGAGAACTATAAGGGTAGGAGAACAGGTGAATGCGCTGTTCTAACGATTTGCCCCTCGCCTTACCTCGCCACAACGTCGACAATCTATATCGGGCGAAAAATGAAGCTTGCATATTCGTAAGTTACCGAGTTCGTGCACCATAATCCCTCGAGTCGATCAATTCAGTGATTTTCCGTGAAGTGGTCGCTGGATCACCGACGAGTGTACAGGAATTGGCGTATCGACTCACACGTGTTTTCAGTAGTAGGATCTTATTGGTTCGCACGGTTACGCATACCAATTGACTCAAAGAACAGAAACAATCGGCTGTCGGCGATTATCAAATTCAACGAGTAGAAATTTAATATGTAGAAATTCAACGCGTGGAACTTCCACTCATGGAAATTCAACGCGTGGAAATTCAACTCACGGAAATTCGACGCGTGGAAATCCAACACATAGAAATTCAACGCGTGGAAATTTCACATGTAGAAATTCAACTCATGGAAATTCAACGCGTAGAAATTCCACGCGTGGAAATTTAACATGTAGAAATTCAACGCGAGGAAATCTCACTCATGGAAATTCAACGAGTGGAAATTTAATATGTAGAAATTCAACACGTGGAGCTTCCACACATGGATTGTCAATCGACATCAAGTTCGGAATAGTTCGAAAATAGGTGTACTTCTTATGTTTCATTGCTGCCATCTCATGCGCCAACTCTTGAGTGACGCGCTGTACGTGGTCCTCGATCAGATTAACAAATCGATCGTTCTGATAAGAATTACGCTAATTACGATATCGCGTAGCGGGTACAGTTGACCCTGCGAAATTAGCGCGACTAAGGTTAATAAACTGTTCCACCGTTGCCTGAGCATTTTCCTCGGTTTATCGTTCGGGCATATGCAAATTGTAGTTGCATGCATTTCATACTTTGTTACGTGCTTTCTTTGCGAGTGCAGCACGCTGATCGAACGATATTATGAGAAATGCTGCACGATATGCGACGTTTGTTCGCTTCTGACACGATAATCGGACGTTCAAATATGGAAACTTTGACAAAGAAACGTCAATTATGGTCATTCACGATTTCGGGTGATTTTTATAGGGACTATGTAACGCGTGTGATAGCATACACGAGTATGTAACGTACGTTCCGTACGTTTGCAAAGCCTGCATCCAAGCGAACACGAATTTACGTCGTAACGAAGGAACTCGGGAAGCATCTCCACTCTATTATTGTCACGTTAATCATTAAGTTCATCGACGGCTGAAGAGATGACTGATCATATCAGGAGTAACGACAGTTTTCAGTTTCGCGACTAATTATTGATAACTGGTTGTACGACAGCTAACAAGTCGTCCCGCGCGTAGGTGGTTCCCGAAATACACGGAACGTGCTTTGATAATTACACTAATGAACGTGGGCCTTCGAACGACTCGCCTGACAGCAGTTTCAATCGAATCTCTTACATGTCCGTTTTGTGATCAAAATTGCACCGCATTGGTAACTGCACTGTCGAGGATAATTATTCTCCCGATACGAATATGAACGTAACTTGTCGCGTTCACTAGATATTTAAGCTGCTTGTATTTAGACTACTTGTTTAGAAGTAATTTCCTACTTCAAATGACAAAATTCGTTAAGCTGATCTTCTTGATGTTTATGCTGATTGTCATCCAGAAAAAGAATCTATAAGTGTATTCATTTACGTTTCGTCGTTTATTCATATAGTTTTCAAATATATTTTTAGTTGTGCATTATACGTCGGTAGTTTTAGGGTTAAGTTACAGTCATCATCGAGTTATCATTGCATTTTTTATTGAAAGTCTTCGTCGAATTGAACAACCGAAGCGATTCACACTCGGGGCAATCGTCTCGAATCAGTTTATGATTGACGATTAAACACGAAGTTACTTACCATAAATCAGCATGGAGATCGGAACCGAGGATAAGCATACCAGACATCCTGTTGCCACCCTGGTTCTACTGACCACTTTAAGCGCGCGTAACACGAAATCACAAATGTTATCCGCCTCTAGATTCGCATCCTTCAACTGGAATACAACCGATCCGTATGTCACTACCCTGACATTTCCATTCTCCTTGGTGTTCTTCGGTATATTCGGACCGTTCGTGAACAGTCGACGGGATTCGTCGTTCGAAAACTGAAAATGAACGAAGTGCATAGATTAAAACGCGAAACGAGAAAGTTCGGAAGAAGAATTGACAAATCGATGGTTATATCCTCTACCTTAACCCTTTACACTCGAGAGCATTTTCACTGTTGGCAAATGGTAATTGTTAAACTTTCTAGTTTGAAAGGTTTTTTGAAATTATTATTTTTTTATTATTAATCGCTAGTATCCTCTATTTCACCACGTTCAATCATCCCGAGTATAATACTGTAAATTTAGTTAAGTGTCATTTATTTAACACTAGATTTACGGAACCCGTCATAATGGCGGATCTTACACTTTTTTCTTTGATTACGAAAATTATTAAAAAGTTTTTGTCAAAATACATGTTAACCTTCATCGAGATAAAGAATCTTTCTATACCCCGATGTATGTATTATCCATTATTTACTTATTTTTATAATTCATTTTCAATTCAGACATATGTGGTCATTAAATGTCCGTAAATCTAGTGTTAAATACTTTTCACTAAGTCAAATGACGAATCTGAGTCGATTTACGAGTGCAGAGGGTCAAGTCGAAATTTTCATTTGATAGTTGCATTTGTAACGATTCTTTTCGATTTTTACTTCGACAATGAACGCGAAGGGTCAGCTTGTATTTTATTCGCTCTATGATCTCGTACCTTTACGATCATACGATGTATAACTCTTTCGTGGACCACCGTGGCCAGGGATCGCCATCTTTTTTACGACCACCTATTTCTCCGCCCTTTCGGGACTCTTTCGCGTAGATTACATACAGGATAACCGGGCAGGGGCTAGTTCGTTACATAGTTCGTAAATTTTCTGGCCGGTCGAGATAGGGAAAAGGGATGGGAAGGTCGCGATGCTCATAGAATACGCGACAGCATGAAGGATACCCGAGTGTATCTCATCGCGAAATTGCCGAACGTATCGTTATGAACCACCCCGTCAGGATTCACACGCCAACGGGATTCCATAAACGAGGCATACAGAAAATGCTTTCGGGCCGCTCGTAAATAGCGGCTGGTCAGAGAATATCACGTCGAGATATGTAAGACCAGCTATGAACGCCCGAAACGTTCATCTTCGATGTTACTTTGGAAAATTGTCCTTGGTATTAAACGCGTGTCGTATAAAAACGTGCAATCAGTAGAATTCAGACATTTACGATGTATCAAGGTCTTCAATGAATAAGTTACGTAATTATGAGGTGTACTTTGCGGACTTTGATCATATAGTATGCGTATCATAAACATATAATAAATATATGCCTGTCTTAAACATGTATCAAACATATGTTTATTTATATGTTCATAGATACGTATCATTCACATTTCAGAATTATATACGTATCTTAAACGTATACTAAACACATGTTTATATATATGTTCATATATACATGTCATTAACATATAATAATCATACATGTGTCTTGAACGGATAATAATGATATGTCTAGGTATATACATGTTCATATAACAGAAATAAAATCCTAGACACGTATATACCTGGATACCTAAACAATAAAATGTAAGCATGGACGAAGAACTCATAAATTTGAGAAGCACTTTACCATCGAATACGTTCGAGCGTTCCATAAAAAGCGATGAAGAGACATTCGAGCAACGCAGGTGGAACAGTTACTCGATTTTTATGGCAGTTCGATCATTTTCAGTGGCCAAGCTCGTTTTACGCGGAAACAAGACGTTTTATACCTGGGAGACGGAGCTGCTGGCTCGTCTCGAATCCTCGAAAGCGCTTGGTCCACATCCTAGGCTGGTCTGCACAGTACTTCCGGCAGACTTCACGCTTCCGGAGTTTATCTCTTTCTGTCGGTACGGGGACGAGTTCTTACTGCCGTTTATGCCTGCGCAAACAATTCACCAACTCGTTAATATTAGATTCTTTGGAAAGTAATTTCTTTTTTTTTTTTTAAGAGATTTTAATCGAATATTTTTTTTTTGGTTGTACAGCGTCTTTAAAAATGTAAAATGTTGCGAATATGCTGCTTTTCACTTTCCATATTTGATAGAGTACCAACCACAAACTACTGCGTAGAATCGATCGAACTTTTTCACAGGCAAGCCTGTTGGGAAAAAACGAAACCACTTTCCGAACAACCCAATAAATATTTTAATTGGCATCGGTATAACTTTCGTCACCGAATAGCGTCTTAGTGCAAAATTACAAAGGCGGTGCAAAGATTGAATCGTGTCTTCGATGATTCGAAGGGCGAGATAAATATGGAACGCGAATAGAAATTTTAATTTGCACCACGAATGTATGCTGGTTATTCCCGAAGCAATGCGGGCAGAAAGTAATTCGCGAACAAAAATTAAATTGAATTTGCCGAAACAGTCTCTTTTCTCCGTAGGTGTCCGTTCTTTATATTCCGGTTTCCGTGCTTCACGCTGCGCCGAATAAACGGGCTTCTTTAATTACCTCCGATGGGTTTTTCGTATCGCGAAGGAGGAAAAAAAAAGAAACGGAACGAAACACACGGGAAACAGGAACAATTTCAGAACGCGAAATCCACGAGCGAATGTTCCCGTTTCGAAAGATACGGCACGAATCGCGGCGACGAAATTCAGTTATTAATTTTCCTGCTCCGGGTAAGTTTTGATGTCACTTCCGTAGCGATAAATTCCACGTTCGCGATTCACGAATCCCGGCTTCCGTCCTCGTGGAAAAGAGTCGATTACCACGAGAAATGGAAGACGGGCAAACACAGAGCAGTAATGTTTAACGCATCGACAATTTTATCGACTTCGAGCATCCCCCAGTGCCGGAGTTTTGTCTCGCAACCTTTCGATTTATTGACTCGTGCTACCAATACACGGATAAGTCGATAATCGACAACGTTCATTTTCGTTCCCTGGTTACTGTTGGAATAATATTATTGAGCTCATGAAATTATGAATCTCTACGTTCAGAGGCACTGCATATCAAACAAAATGCTTTTCGTTCTTACAGGGTGCTGGAACAATATTGTTTTCTTCATAGAAAAATGAATCTATATGTCGAGAAGCACTGTATATCAAACAAAAGGACTAACGCTGCCACCAGAGTACATAGGTCGCCATTCTTTCTACATTATTTCCTACACTCATGAAACAGTAAAGATATTCCCTTAGTATAACATCCCTTAATATAACATCATAATCCAAAAATTAGTTACACGTCCGTATAAATTATTTAAATCTTGAGCTATCGAGACCCACACCCGACTAACGAATCATCGAAATTGATAATTACACGCATCTCGATTTATTATTCATAAAAATTGGGTCACGATATGGTTTCAGGATCGACTCGTCGCGGAATTAGTATATCGGAAGAAGCTATCATAATCTGATACCAACTTACGTCGATCAATCATACACTATCGTTTTCAACTTTCCTACACCGGATAGCTCGTAAAATCGTGGTGTAAGATCTTTGAAACTGATCGGTGGAACGAATGAAATTTACAACCCTCCTGGGGTCGTCGTATCAGGTTAGATCGAACGATAACGAGCATCAAATTGCCATAAGATTTCACGCGATACGAAAGTACGCGATCAAATCCCGTCCAGCTGATGCACTGATCCTTATTAACTCCGAATAGAATTCTGGGTATCAACTCGATTAATTATTTAGTTCGACAGAGAGCGTTGTCGATAGTGAATTTATACGTTCGAGCGATTTTAATATTCACGACTCGACGCACGTTGCATACGATACTCTCTTCTGTTTGTTTCTCTCGTCGATTTTCAAAAATTCTACCATCGCGATAATTGGATTGCCGACGTCCATTTCGGGATTCAAAAATTTCCGGTTACACGATTTTCATGGATACACGCTCCGTTGGAAGTACCTGCATATTCAACACATGGGACTTCAACGAGTGGAAATTCAACACATAGAAATTCAACGCGTGGAAATTCAACATATGGAAATTCAACGCCTGGACTTTCAACACGTAGAAACTCAACGCGTGAAAACTTAACACGTGGAAATCCAACACTTCAAAATTCCACTCATGGAATTCAACGCGTGGCAATTCAACGCATAGAAATTCAGCGCGTGAAAACTCAACACGTAGAAATTCCACTCATGAAGATTCAACGTCGTGGAAATTCAACTCATGAAAATTCAACAAGTGGGAATTCGCAGCATATAGGTGCACCGCGTAGAAAATGAACGCGACATAATCCATTGCGTAAAAATTATCCGCACGAAGATGGAAAGTTTAGGAATCCAGCATCTAGAATCCCATCGACGATATAAATCTCGACGATACAACGATTACCGATCTAACAATCAGTCAACATTCTCAAATTTCTTGCATATCAACGGGTTCTCAGCAGCTCCGCATCTCACCTTGATCAGCCGAAGCCCTTCTAGGGTCCTGTGCCATCAGTGCTTTCGTGGTCCTCCTCTCCGGCAATCCATCGAAGCTGCCCCGGGGTGTTCTATCGATAACATCGGGATTGATACTCCTCCGAGGGCTCCTGGTCTCATCCTCGTTAGCACCGATCGATCCTCTGTGTCCTTCGTTCATACCGATACTCCCTCGGGGTAACCTGTTCACTGGCTCGTACGGTGCGATCGAGTTTCTCGGGCTCTGATTCAAACATTCCGAGGCGATCGAACCTCGAGGACTTCGCTGAGGGCTGCGATCCACCAGTTCCATGTTCGTGATGCTGCCCCGAGGGCTTCTGGACGTGCTGGGCACCAGAGAGTGCCGTGGACTGCGGCTGGGAATCGGATTCCCGTTTTCGGACAACAGGGACGTCCTGGAGCCGGTCAACGGGGCGATGCTGTTACGGGGACTTCTGTTGTGCGTGACGTCGGGCACCAGCGAGTTCCTGGGACTCAACGGGACATCCGGTACCAGGGAATGTCGCGATCCGTACAGCATGTCGGGGGCCAGGGTTTGATCCGGCACCAGACTGTTTCGGGGACTGCGTCCACCGTTTCGAGGGCTTCTATAGTAATCGTCCGGCACCAGCGAATTGCGTGGACTGCGACTTATTTTCTGGTTCAGCATATTTCGGGATCCGTAGTGGTCTCCGGTCAGCAAGCTCCTGTGGTTGCTGCCCTGAAAGGTTGTTAATGATTTCTTATTTTAACAGTAAAACCACCAGGTCAAATGTTTTACATTTAAAGAACACTTTAATACATTTTACATATTTTCTGCTTCGAACCACAAAATTTGTTGAGACGAAGGATTAATAAGCGTATCAATTTATATTTCGTCCTTTGTTCATTTATCTTCCAATTTCGTTTTTAATTTCAGAATAATCGTGCATTATACGTAGGTAGTCTTTCTGTTAAATTATGAAAGGTAGGTAGAAGTTTTTGTCAAAATGTATGTTACTATATGTGTAATTACTATGATATATGTATATACATAATTTTATTACATTGTGTTATATTATTTCTTTGTTGAAATACTGAATCATTGCGTCAGTTAGTTTACGTATAGTCCATTATTTATTTATTTTTACATCATAGTTTCCATTTAAATGTAAATGGCCACTGTATATATATATATATATTATATATGTCGTAACATATGTTGTATATATTCTAAGTGTGCAGGCAGTGCGTAAATCCGAGACCAAACAAAACCGACGTAGCATTCGATTTCGTGTGAGCCGTTGTTTGGTGCATCAACGAGTTAAATGCGAGCAAAACGGGATTATCGGTCGCCGAAGCTGTCACAGGTAGTCGAGTAACGAAACAAAGGCGTCGCAAAGGATCAAAGGTTCAATTATGAACAACCTCGTAGTCGTTTTCGATGTCGAGGGCGATGTCGGGCACGAAACTGCCTCGGGGTGATCGTTCCATGGTTCCTCGTGGACTGGTTTGCGGCAAATCAACCGGTCTGTCGGTCGCCACGCTGGCTCGTCGTCCTCTTGGTCCAGCGACCGTCGACGTGTAGCCGAGGTTCGTTGTGTTCCGCGATGCCCTGGAGCGTCGCGACGATGTGCTTCGATGGAGCATCATTGTGTCGTTCTCTCATCCCTGTCGGCAGACAAACGGAAATCGGAGATTACTCGATCGAACGTCTTATCGGTCGACTCACGAGGATACAGTCTAGATGATTTTCACGATTTGAGCTTTAGGATTTTTGAGTTTTGGAACTGTGTCGATTTGTAGCTTCGAAATTTTCGAATTTTTCGAACGGTGACACGTTGTAATTTCAACATTTTCCAGTTTTGGACTCGAGCCGATCATCCAAATATTCTCACGCAACGCTTCAAGTATCCACTCAGAAAATGTTCACGCGTCTGGACTCATAAAGCTAGACTAAAGCTAGACTAAAGTTAAATTATAGCTAGACTAAATATTATGGCAGGGACGTGGTGGCCGCATATCGACGCTACATTTCTAATTTTTTAATTTAGGAATGAACAAATTCGGGGATTCTTTAACAATTCGAACTAAAAATATCGATTTAGAAATGCGAGACTATGAGACTTTAAAGTTTCGCAAACCTAACCTAGTAGCGGGACCTCCATAACGCGTAACGTGTTTCGAATATCGATGTCCAACTCGACACGCCCCTCTGCATTTCTTATTGAAACGTTGCCAAGAAAGCGGCGGAAATGACGAAAATTATGTTTCAATTCTATCAAACTTTTGGCAAAAGTTTCAGTCAAGGGTGCGTGAATCGTGTTGAAGAGACAGGTACAAGATCGGTACCAGGAAGTAGCACCGATACATCTTTTATCGAAGTTCTAATAAACATCATTTCCTTTTACGCCGAATATTTTTGCCCGAGCATGCAAAATGTCCAGAGGCACGAAGCTCCCGATCGGCGTGCGATTAGTCTGGCAAAAATAATGAACGCTATCGACTCAATTTCCCGCAGGGCAGAGGACACGCCAGGCAGGTAATAAACTGGCTTCCATTAAAACGACCCAGATACGTGCACGTCAGTGCCATTTCCTGAAGTTTCAGCCATTTTAAGACGTACGACGCGTGTACGCGCGTCGTTTAACGAAGAAACTATTCGTACAATCACGCGAGAAGAAAACGTACGGTTGGAAAACGATATCGCACGGAATGATCGATATCCGCGTTGCCCGCGGAAACAAGACCGATTCGTTAATTAATAAAACCTGCGCTCTAATGAGCGAGCAGATCGAAATTTAATATTCATGCCTCTACCTTCGAGCTCGTTGATTTTTCTTTCTTTCGCGAGGGAACGTCGTTGCACCAGTTATCTTCGAGGAAGGGTATAAAACGTCCTTTAAGAAAAGAGTTCTTTAAAATTCATACCCATGCAACGTGTTAAAATGTTGCAACACGTAACATCTTTTAAATGTTGGATATTAAAATGTTTTAATATGTTGCTCTTCCAAACATATATCTCTGCATGTTTCAAAACAAGAGTCAGCGTGAAAGTTAGTCGCTGGAAGAAACGGAAATTTTGTTAAAAATTTTTCGAAGCGAACTTGATGACCTTTGCAACCTAGTATTAATTAAAAACACTGATGCTGGTGCGAGCCATTTAATAGCTCGGCGAGAAAAATTTACTCGAGGTATTCTTGGGTAGAACTTTTCGCTTGGTTAAAAAAATCCTTGGAAGGAGTATACAGATAGGATATCCAGAAAGTATACAGCGAGAGAGTATCTAGTAAGAAATATACCTCTCCGAGCTCCCCTTTGACCAAAGGTTTCAAAACTTTTGTGACTTCATACGCAAAATGATCATTTTTCCCTGTATACTTACATGAAATGCATTTTTTCTTTTGATGACCTAGAGCCTTAACTCTTTGCACTCGAATGGTGACTCGCATTCACCATTTGGGCTAATAGAACAATCTGAATAAATATTCTTTAATTTAATCGGCAACAGCGACAATTAATGATAGAAAATATTAATTTCCACAAAACTGATTAAACGTTACAGTTAGAAAGTTTTTGAGACACCATTTGTCATTAACAAAAACTCTTCCGAGTGCAGAGGGTCATTTTAGAGTGTCACAGTTCTAAAACTTGAGCATTTTGAAGCTACCAAGTGACCCTGTCCCAAAACTGGAAAATTTTGGAGCTACAAAGTGTCACAGTTCCAAAACTCGACAAATTCGAAGCCACAAAGTGTCGCAATTCCAAAACTCGAAAATGGTGAAACTTAGAGGCGCCGAAGCGGTTAAAATGGCCTCCCGACAATTACCCCGTTAAGACTCGACAGACTGCACGCAATTTCCGTTCGATTAACGCGAATCATGGATTCGATACGCGTACATTAATTACGATCGAACGTGCACCCTCCGCGAGGCTTGATTGCTGGCTGCGGCGAGTTATTAAAAATCCGATATCCAACGCGAAATGCAATTTCCCGAGAAGCTCCGGTATCCCGCGTTATCTCGCGACTATCAGCCAGTGAACGATCGTGCCGCAAGGTTCGCCCTATCAGAGCCCTTATCTAAACGGCAAAAAGTACGAGCCTAGTTCGTTGCCCTTTCCGTATCTACGGAAAATCCTTTCGAAATTCGTCGAAATTTGCCGTAATTCGTCTGGTTCCAACGGAAGAGTTTCTCGTCCACGGTTCCAACGCGTATTTTAATTTCAAAATAGAACCGGGAAACTTCGTAAATCATTCATGATATTCGGAAATTCTCTCTCTGTTTGTACTGTTTAATTCGCTCGTAAAATATCGATTAGCTTTCTAACCTCTTACCGGTGTTGTCTCAGAAAACGCTGCAAGATAAACAGAGAGGTTTTGCACCCACCATTTTGTACTTCAGTACCTCTTTTTTTGGGATACGAACATTTCAGAGTTGACTATCTAACCACGGTGGTTAAATGATCTTTTAGGAAGAACTGTAACATAAGTTCAATATAAATAAGTGTAATATAATTGCTATCTAACCCCACAGTGGTCAAATGATCTTTTGTGGAAGAACTATAATATAATATAATCTTTCCAGGCGATTGTCTCGAAAAATATTCATTAATCAGGAAACGAATGCTATTTCGACATTTTGCTAACACATTTCAATTACTTCAATTTCTTGTTCCACGATGTTCATCCTTATCTGTTTCCGTGTAACGTTGAAAAATTCGATGAAAACTCGTTATCGTTGATGGAATAAGCTCGAGGATGATGCTCGCAGATTCCAGGTAACATAAAGTCGTGTTTCTCTGAAAAGAATTCCTTGTTTTGCAATTTAGTAGATATTAATTCGAATGTGACGTTCGCAACGTCTGTATATTGGAGAAGGAAAATGGTGGAAATATATTGGGAATCGCAGTTAACACATTGACTGCCACACCGAAGCAATTGAAAACTGCTTCAAGTAGTATTTTCATTCTTAACAAATTTTGCCAAATATTTTCGCAATACTTTATTATATTGATTTTTCATAGTTCCAAGTAACTAATGCGAGTACATTCAATTGTAAAAGTAAACAAATTTTTATTGATACAGTTGTTAAATCTATATAGAAATTCGAGTGTCAATCATTCGTGAGTGACATGACAATCAAAGTGTGCAGCTAGCGGTTCACGCACAATGGATGAAGTATTTGAGTCAAGTTTCTTCGATAGTGAAATGAAAAATGTGTTATTGTATATCGAAATAGCCGCAATGGCGTACGAAATTATCGGAACGATTAGCAATTGGAACGCGGCAACCTGTTAATTAATTTCCCATCACGTAGCGAGTCGTGCAAAAATATAGCTGTATCGACCGCGAACCGAGAAATTTCGTTCCTCCTCTTGCAATTATCAGCTAATGGTTCATGCCGTTCCAGAGAAACGCTTTACGTGCGCCTATTCGTGTATTTTCCATTTCATGCGCTATTCCAGTCATGCTCGCCAATTATTGTATCCGCTATTAAAATATTCTATTTTTCCGAGAGCATACTGCCATCCTTCATTTTACAGTCGTTATAGGTCGACATTCCATCTAGATATTACAAATTAAACGTAGCAATCGTCGTTGTGTGCACGAATAAAAATTGCAAAGAAAGAACGATTTCGTTAATCGAGCAAACGCTATAGTTTAATCCTTTACAATCCATAGGTGTAGCCCTTTGGCCATTTCAATTAATGCACCAATTGTAAATAAATAACTTGTAACCAAATTTATATATTAGTATACGCGATGTTCAACCCCTTGGCTTATAACATCGAGTCAGGCTCCTGAGAGTCTTTTAAGTATAAGTGAGAATAGACTTTTAAGTACAATATAGAAATCCAGATTGCTAAATATAAAAAATACCAAAGATTTCAAATTTTCTTGTTCATCTGGACGCTGCAATAATAATTAGTTAGTTCTGACCGATGCAACCATGGACGAAATTGTAGATTAAGGAGTTAAACATAGTGAAACAGACAATGGTGGCGATTAACCCTTTGCACTCCGCGACTCGTCCTCCTGTCGCTGAACGCGAACCAACCTTGTTGATAACTCACCCTGTTGATAGCGACGATTAAATCGGAATAGAAAGAAATACGCCTGTTATCCCGCAGATTTACTGCTCGCGATCCGACGTGAGATCGCATGAATAATGGAAACGAGATCCCGTTTCTTTCTCCTTGCATTATTTTCGCCGCGCTATATTTACGCCGTAACGAAACAGTGGCGGCTATATTTAGCAAATGTTATTCGAATTTCAATGTTTTTTGCTGCGCCATCCATCTTCGTTCGTGCTTTTTACGCGTTCCGTGGGCGTCCGACGCTCACGTTCGATCATCTCGAAGTTATACCAA
This sequence comes from Coelioxys conoideus, assembly GCA_947623535.1. NCBI lineage: Eukaryota > Metazoa > Arthropoda > Insecta > Hymenoptera > Megachilidae > Coelioxys > Coelioxys conoideus. The sequence continues at coordinate 14,422,872 of OX392459.1, forward strand.
GCTGCGTTCGCGAGCTCATGCAATTTACACTAACTGATTTGCGCGTACGCGTTCGGTTTGCACGATTTTTTACCTCGTCGGTTAATTTCCCGAGGAGGAAGAATATATCGACGATATTGTACGCCAACCTGAACTAATATAGATATCCTATCCAACTGTTCAATACCTTTGATGAACTCATCCTTAACTGCGATTCATACCGTCAATACTTGGCCTTACATCATTCTCTACCTTGTCATCTGCGTCATTTTTGAACTCTGTCCTTACAAATTCCAACTCCCTCCTGAATGGTATTTCAAGATCAACATAATGTAGATCAATGGATTCGTCTTGTGGTAATCTATGTGCCCAAGATGAAAAAAACTACGTTTGCATTTAAAAAAACAAAGATCACCTCGAAGCTCGGAATGTTGTCTAAAAACACCGTTTCGATTAATTCGCGAAGGCAGTGACAATTCTATCCTGATTTTCTTGCCAATCTGGCACTTTCGACGCACAAATTTCTCCACGTTTCTTCCCCGACATCCATTTGTTTCCATCGGTGCTGGTTCGGCGAGCTGCGACGAGATCTAACGGGACGGAATTAGGGCCAATTTTGGGAAGATAGCAAGCTCTGGTAAGGGACAAGATTTTTCTCCATTCTCGTTGCGAGGAGATGGTTTGGAAGACAGATTTTCCAGTTATTCTCGACAGAGACGAATGCGGAGAAATTACGTGAACGGTTCTCCGGTAAATTTAAATCTCCATCCACAGAAGCGATACACGTGCACGTGTCGTTTGGAGACCGACAGTAAGAGACAAAATATTCGTACACTAAAAATGCAGAAATAAAAACAACAATAGTTTCTGTGTTATTAAGATATATATTAAATGTATACATATATTAAATGATGTATATTAAATTAGCCACATATTAAACATATATGACTGTATACACTTTAGGCATATTATTATATGTAAACATATATGGCTGCTTATACATTAAACATTGAATATATTCAAACATATATGGCTGTATATACTTAATATGCTTAATAACATGAAAAATATTGTTGTTTTTATTTCCATATTCCAAGTGTACGAATATTTTAGTCCCTTTCTGTATATCCCCAGTTTCCTATATCCCGACAGCCTCAGTTAACATTTATGAGTTCTGTGTGTTCCGTTCACGAAACTCGTGGGACATTTTCAATCGTGGATCGAAACGTGATCGAACGTCTACCGATCGAGACGATCGATTTTCGAGGACAAAACGATCGTTAGCGTGGGATTAGTTATTGCGGCGTGTCAAGGATACCCTTCGTTGTCCTTTCCGAGGAAATTACTCGCGAAATGGAACTCGAACAAATGGGGATACTTACCGGGAAGCGAGGATGTAGGTTGACTAGTTCCATCTAATGGGAAATTTATTTTAACGACCCTATGGAAATGGAATTTTCGAAGGACATTTCGCCCTCTTTACGAAAATAGTTTTAAGATAATGTATCACTACAGAATCTTCGATATAAAGGGAAACGATTAATCGAAAGACTCGCTTTCGTAAAATGTGCAGTCTTCAAAGCGTCGGATTTTATCAAACAATCTCACCGGTCTTTTCGGAACAATACGATTATGCAGCCATTGATACCCGCGTTCGAATAAAATAAAAAAAAAAAAAAAAAAACGAAAAATGACGAACGAGATATCACCGTATTATATACCGGTCGCCATATTTGCGATAACGAAAGCAGGAGTTCATGCGGACTCGAAATAAAACCTAAATCGGAGCCAATGACGCATTCGTTCGTTTTTACTCTTTCTGCCTCGTGGTAGTACCGACGAACAACATTGAACAAACAGAACGAATAAGTTGACGCAAAATTGGAATACGCGTATCGAGGACTATTTATTGTCCCTTCAACGTCGTTAGAAAAAGACGAACTGCAACATGTAGCGGTCATCGAAACGACAGAGAGGTTTTAATAAAAATGAGCGTAAACACGAAGTTCATACTTTCCTCCGTTACATTTTTCACTATTTTCGTTTACATTTGGATCGTTCGCGCTGTAGGATCGAGCAATTTGGCTGGCTATCTCGATCGTTCGTGAATACAAATTTTTAAAAATAAAAAAGGGATGCCAGTACTGCCTAAAAGGGTGGCAGGGCTACGAGAAAGAAGTAAAAGCTGTGCGTGCGGGCAAAGACCGTAATCAACTAAAGTTTCATCGGTTAAACGTCCAAATGCTATTCGCTTTTACGAACGGCAGTCGAACAGAGAGGAAAGGATTTTTCGCAAAAAATCATCGAGACGCATTCATTTCGTTTTATACCGATGGTTTTAATCCTCTGAAAGGATGAAAGACCTCCACATCGATGGAAACTCTATTTAGACCTGCTTCGGTACCGAAAATTTCAGTGCCGTATTCTGACTATTCTCATAAAACGATGGATCGAATGCTTTTGTTCGAATTACTTTCCAGAGTAGATGAATCAACAATTCCGAGAATTACTTCTAGTTAATTGACAGTACTTTTTGTTTGGAGATTTCTCTGTTTGATTAGTTTGGAGAGAAGGATAAGATCCCTCGTTTCTGTCGCGTCCCGAGAGCCCCCGTCGCAGGAATATATCGAGGTATTCGCACGGAGTGATCTCTTCGAAGAAGATTAACTTCGTCTTCGATAATGAATCTGTTTTCACGAACGCAACTAGTATCTCCCTTTCATTGTTTTATTCACCCTTGGGACACGGAATATCGTGCAGCACAAACGATACTCTCTAGCAAAGTCAAGAGCAATATGTCCCCGTTCACGTCCAGTTTCGAATTGTTAGAAACTCGGACGGATAGCTGGTCGTACAACGTTAATCCGACCGGGGTTAATCTTGTCCTACCCTTGCGTATCCTACCAGTATTATACCGGTTACAAATAACTATACGTTCGCTTAATCCAACACAGTACCAAAGTGGTTTCGGCCCGTGCGGAGCATTCGTATGAAAATGTTCGTCGTTCATAACGGGAACCGTGCTGAGTTGCAGTTTTTTCGACAATAAAATAACAAGTTGTATAAAATGTATAAAAGAAACTGTATAAATTTCACAAACTGTATAAAATGTATAAAATTCATAAATTGTATAAACTGTATAAAAGAAATTGTATAAATTTTACAAATTGTATAAAGAACAATAAAAATAACGATATTGCACGGCTACTCAGTACGAAAGGGTTACAAAGACTCGGAGAGTTAGACAATACCGTTTTCAGAAATCAAGCGAACACTTTCCGATGTGGAAAGGTTTTTATGTCGCACGATGCATGCACAAAATATCGCGAACAACGTTGTCGAAGAAACAACGACGGTTTCCTTTCAACGAAATATTTCGAAAGAAAAATAATCTTCCATTAGGAAAGTTCAATTTAAAGCGTGCCTCCGTAACAACGAGTCGAGAAAAGACAGGCACTTTCCTCGAGGTGCTGACAAATACAATTATGTTAATAACGCCGCGACTAAACGGACAGGGTAATCGTATCAGCAACCTCGTCACGGCTCCTTCTTCTACCGAGTTTGCATAATATTACCAGGATGTGGCAAGAATTTCGGCTCTCTGAAAATGCGTTGCTCGAGGTAAACGCGAGTTTCTCCAAGTTTGATCACGATATGTAACACGAAGATGCGACGCAGCGTATGGTTAACGATCGTGGCAAGATCTGTCGAATTGTTACGACGATTCGTCTTAATTAACGCGCTGAGCTTCTTAGCAGAACCCTGCGAGCATCGGGTCACTGGATTATACTGTGCCAGTTACGTCATCGCATAGTGCATCAACGGAGTTCGCGAATTAACCGACATTCTTATGCATCAAAACTACGATGCTGTTTATAAATTAAAATTTTAACGAGTCACGTAAATTAATACTAAAACTACCGACGCATAATGTAAAATTACTTTGTAGGTAAAAATGAAGACGAAAAATCAATGAATACACGATGGAACATATATCATATATATTAATTCTTCATCTTGATGAGAATCAGCCTGGGCTTCAAGAAAAATATCTCAACAAATTTTGTTATTTGAAACAGGAAATTTGACTAACATTCTTATGGATCAAGACTTCGATGCATCTTATAAATTAAATATTCAACGAGACTTCTGAATTACAACATTAATGAGTTTCACGATACCGCATAGTGCATCGACAGAGTTTGTGAATTAAGTAATACTCTTACGGATCAAAACTTCGATCTTATGAATTAAAATTTCAACGAGCCTCGTAAATGAAAACGTTGATATGTCTTATGAACTAAAATTTTAACGAGTTTCGTAAGTTAAAACGTCGATGCATTTCACGATATTACATAGTGCATCAACGGGGTTAGCGAATCAGCTAACCTTCTTATAGATCAAAAGTTCAAACCGTCTTATAAATTAAAATTTCGAGTCTCGAGACTTAAAACGTTGATAAGTCTTATGAACTGAAATTCTAACCAGACCTGTAGATTAAAACGACGATGCATTTCACGATATTACATAGTGCATCAACGGGGTTAGCGAATCAGCTAACCTTCTTATGGATCAAAAGTTCAAACCGTCTTATAAATTAAAATTTCGAGTCTCGAGACTTAAAACGTTGATAAGTCTTATGAACTGAAATTCTAACGAGACCTGTAGATTAAAACGACGATGCATTTCACGGTACCGCATAGTGCATCAACGGGGTTTGCGAATTAACTAAAACTCTTATGGATCAAAAGTTGAACCCGTCCTATAAATTATAATTTCGAGTATTTTAAATAGAGACGTCGATGCGTTTTACGATTTCGAACTTCGCGTGTTCCCTATCGCGATCGAGCCACGTTTTTGCCGCCGTGTCAAAAGTTTCGAAACAATGTTCAACGTTGCGTTTCAATCGCAGATTTCAATCCGACCGACTTGAAAACGAGAAAATACTCGAAAAATTGATTTCCTCGGCTCGGCGATCACGGTTTTCAGCCCGTAAATGCGATAGGTGATAGACACTGTACAACATCGTGTACAACGATCGATGTGCCACACGAAAATAGAACTTAATACACTTATTTTATGTCGGGCTGGATCGGACGCGAGCAGCTGCGACGAATCGGTACGAAACACTATGCCGCCGCAGTAGTTAAAGCGTTTCGCGTGTCAGCCATCTCGTATTCGAAGGCGCGAGTGTAAGGATTTAGCTTAAGACGATTTCGCGAGTACCACCTCTCGGTTTACGACCGTTCTTTTCATGCTACTCGACATTTCCTCTTTCAAGTGCCACGTGAAAAGTGTTTCCTTCAAAGCGGCACTGCGACGAAAACAAGAAAAACATTCCTCGAGAAATTTTTCGTGAAGCTGCATCACCCTTGCTTCCCTGTGTTTCGCAAATTTTTCTTTATTGTTTTTCACGAATTTTACTTTTCTGTCTTTTACGAATATGGCTTTCGTTTCAACATTTTATCGAAGAATCTTTTTTCTAAGGGAGGTATAAAAGAGATTTTATTCGAGTTCACTACGTACAACATAAACATACTTCATATAACTTGATACAAGTTAACGTTATTCTTAATTGATAAATAAATAATTGCATAAAATTTGTCGTGTTTTGCAAAACGATATAGATTTTGTTGCAACACTTTATCGAGCGTAGAATCTTTTTTCTGTGGGAGGTTTAAGAAGGAGGTTTAATTCGATTTCATTACGTAAAACTTACAGGTACTTGCTATAACTTGACGCAAGCTGACGTTACTCTTAATTGATTAATAAATAATTGCATAAATCGATCCATTACTTATAGAGCCAACGTCGCAGGTCACAAGCAAATTTTGCACCGCCGGATTTATTTGTACAGCAAACGTTCTCTACGTAGTTCAAGTCATCGTTTCTAACAAAAATATTTATCAGAATTCTTTCATTATTCTTAGTATTAAATAGAATTATTTAATAACAATATTTAATACTATTATTAATAAGTCATATTCTCAATTTGGTTTAATAGAACAATTTGAATAAATATTTTTTAACTAAATCTACAGCGTTATACATGTGATTTTTGAACACGGTGAAATAGGCAATTAATAATAGAATATAGTAATCTCCACAAAAGTGATAAAAATTTTCAGTCAGTAAGTTTCCGAGATACCATTTTTGACGAAAATACGTTCGAGTGCAATGGAGTAAAAGAATTACGTTAATCCTCTTTGTAGCGAAACAGCTCTTTGTAGAACGTATCGGTAATAAATGTAACTCATCAATTTTCCATTCATTACGAACCTCTTTAATTGAAACAGACGCTAACGAAAGAGACTTCGTCGAAGAGTTCCGACAAACGGCAACCCAACCGAATCGAAATTTCGTTCACGAAGATTGTGGAACGCTTTTTGAAAAGCGCCTTGATAAACGATCACGCGACACGCATAGAGCAAAGGCAACGTTAGAGACAGCTCGTTACGAAACCCACGGTAATTTGTCGTGGGTCACGAGTGAACGTTTCACGATGTTACACGATGGCCGAGATTTCCCGTTTTTTACGAGGCGGAAAAAAATATCGAATTAATCGAGACTCCGGAAAACCCGCTGCAAAACGAAGGCACGAAAGGTCCGGCAGACTTTTCACGAAATTCTACCTTTCGTATCTCCCGTCGTCGTAATTTTATCTCGACCTCTAGTTAAGTAATTTCTCTACAATTTCAACGTTTCGTTCCTGAAAGGATTGAATAGGTTCGAGAGATCGTTTAGTCCATTTCACGGTGACCTGCAGGGATCTTGCTTCTTTGAGAAATTAACCAAAATTTGTCGATACCTTTGATGAAATATACTTTCAAGCGCAAAATGTAAATGAATCGTTAATTTTACTCGGATTGGGCATGGAAGACAGCTTTATGAATGTCGTTAGGGAAATTTGTACAATATATGTACGCTGTAAGGATGACAAAAAGATTGCTCTTATTTAAAACGATTTTCAAATACTGCGTTTTCGTGATACAATACCAAAAAATCATTGTGTCCAAAGTATACCAAAAAATGTGTCGATATGAAAACTGGACTAGAAGTCATTATGGAAATTGCACCAAATATGTATTATAATTGCCGTAAGGATGACAAAAAGATTGCTATTCTTTCAAAGAATTTTCAAACACTGCGTGATACAACAACAAACGTGTATAAAGTACACCTGAAAATGTATCGATGTCTATAAATTGGCTGCATAGTGAATCAACATGAATCTGCAACCCTGTAGCAGCGATATTTCACAGTGTGTTCCATTGAACAGTATTTTATTAGTCCCCCATGTTCTCCGTGCACGATGGTCGATTAAACTCAATTACCCGTTCCATCGTGAGAATTACAAGATACGGAACGAAGATACGTTCGTTCTTCGTGATAAACGACGAATTGTCTGCCGTCGATGAAATTGCGCGAATTTAGCTTTTTATATTTATCGCCGATCGTGATCAAAATTTCTATCTCGTTTTCGTACACGAGAGCCGGTTATGGCGACGTACAGGGAATGCCGAAAAGCGGGAGACCATTTTGCACACGGAATCGTACGTTTCAAAAATTCACGCGAAACGTTTCGAGCCCGTGGCCCACTTTGAATCCGAAAAAACCTGCAGTCCCGTCGCGAAAAAGCCCGAACTTCTCGCGGAAGCTCGAGCTAGGAAAATGTTCCGCCAATGAAAATTAATGCAATTGGGGCAAGGCTTTTGTAAGAGTATGAAGAATGGGGTCAACGCCCAAGATGTTCTTTCCCTCCGTTTACAAACGTCTTTAAAAGAACCGTCTCGCGCACTACGTATAATTACAGGGCAAGACATTTATCTCTTTCTGTTGGGTTCAACTGATATTTGTTTTTTTTTTCGTGGATTACCGAAAAAGGACAGTTTAATCGCGACAAAAGATCGCGTTTAATCCCGTAGAAATTCAGACGATGACCATAGTGAAGCTAGGAAAGAAATGGTATTTCGTGTGACTGTACGAAAAATAAAACAAATCCCACCACAATACCTTGGGTATTAACCCTTTGCACTCGAAGATATTTTTACGTGGGGCACATAGCAACTGTATAACTTTTTGCTTGAAAAGTTTCATGAGTTCTTTCGAAGTTATCATTAATTGCCAGTATTAGCTGTTTCATTATGTCCGTACATTATATGTACAACACATTTAGTTTAAAAAATACGTATTCCAAATTGCTGTATTAAACAAGGCGGCGAGTGTGAGAACGGCGACTCGCATTCTCCATTTGGTCTAATAGAACAATTCGTATAAATATTTTTTCAGCGGAACTTGCAGAGTTACACAAGTTATATTTAACACTTTGATCGCCACGTCATCCACATATGGGTGACGCTTAAATTTCCATATGAATCAATCATCCATTTAGTAAGAATTTGTTCATTTATCTAATTAGAAACACCGGTAGTAATTACTTGGACCTATGGATAATAAATGAAGCAAAATATTGCGAACATATTTCGTAGCATTTATTAATCATCAAAATACTATATGATCTCCAAAAAATTGTTTAAACTTTACAATCATAAAGTTTTCGAGTTGCTAATTGCAAACAAAAAAGAGGCTTTCCAGTTTAACTGATTAAATTTGTTCACCACTCTTGAAGTTCGGGTACTAGTTCGATCGATCGGATTTCGGTGGACGATGAAAACGTGAAAATGATCACTCACGAAAATTAAACGGACCGATATATTTTTGTTAAGAGGTACTCATGCATCCTCTATCGCACGCTGTATTTTCAGTAATTAGCGCTCGGTAGCGTCCGACAATTCCTAGCCATTTTCACTGCGGAAGCGAATGTATTAACAGGTTACTACACCGACTCTTATCTCGTACCGTAAGCTCTACCCACTCGATGTGGAATCCGAGATGTTCTATTATGTCTCGAAACAGCCCACCTATTTCATCTGTGGAAAGCAGTGGAAACAATCCGTGTTAAGCTAAATTCCGCGGGACAAGCTGCCAGTAATTGGTGAAACGCTTTTAAAAGTGGATTCAAAAGAACCGTGAAATGCTACGGGAAGGAAAGCTGTCAGCGAGTGTACAGAACTTCGGAACACTGCGCGAATTAGTATAACATCGCGAAGAAAATAGGGATCTGCCAAAGCTCTGAAGCTCCTCAAAGGGTTACTCGGAGGTAGTCACGGAAACATATTTGGGATAAATCGCGAGAAGCGCTCGCAAATTTAGTCACTGCGTGAATTACTATATCGCGAGACAATCAGCGAGCTTTCGGAGCTCCTCAAAGGGTTACTCGGCGGGAGTCACGGAAATATATTCGGGAAAAATCGCGAAAAGCACTCGCAAATTTAGTCTCTGCGCGAATTACTATATCGCGAGACGATCACGACCGACTGGGTCGGTCACACCGGAAACTCGAGTGAGAGGGGGATGAAACATCCAACGAGGAAGGAAAACGACTTACCTCGACGCGAACAAAAGATGGTGTAGCGTTCATGTCGTTCGTGATCGCGATGTTTCCCGCTTTTCCGTCGTTATCATACGTCGAGGCGGTTCTCCGCTCGTCGATGAGTCGCGAGCGGAGTCACTCGATCCTCTTCGCGTTGTCTCTATCGTTAAACCGTAATCGACCGTTGTCGCGAACGGGTTAACCCGGGGCCAGTTTGTTTTCGACGGGACGCACGAATTCGTGGCGCAAGTTCTCGCAGTCGCGGCTCGAAGCAGACTGAACGCACCCCTCCGCTTCGGCCAGCGAATAGCGTGACGCGCAGAACGGAGACGCTCTCGCTGATACGCCCTGTGATTGTGAGTCTGACCTTAGACACGATTCCCTCGCGATCCTCCGTTTGTTCGATCGATTTTTACCCTCGATTTTCAACGATTTCCGATCTAACGTCCCTTTATTCAGCAATTTCCACGCGGCTGCGTTTAACTAATTCTGTTCGACGCTTTTGAAAAGGATCGGAACGGGAAGCGCTCCTTTAAACCTTTACATATCTTGACCTTATTCTGACCTTGACAGGGTTCGTTCTTTAAAAAAACTGTTACCTACTGTAACATGCTCGTGGGTTTATCGGTTGTCTCGCAATTTTGGGGATATTTTGAGAGATTCAGCTACTTGACATCCAGTTTCTGATAAGGTTTCGATAAAGTCACACGGTAAAATTATAAAATTAAAATTAGTAATTGTTTTAAAATTATAAATTGTTATTTTATCATCCATTTTTATTGTTACAGCTTCCTGGTTAATTTTTGTAATTTAATCCTCTCAGTGTCACGGGCCAATATATCGGCCCGCATTTGTGCATTTGATAAATACCGCATTACTCTTTTTTAGCTCAAACACAATAATTTATTTTGTAGCATATTATAGTCCAAACTAATTTTTTTGTAAGGATTATATTCATCCTTTATGCAATCCTAATATTATAGAAAACAATTAATTAATTTTTAGTGAAATAAAAAAAATTACATTCCACCATAGCAACTTCATATTGTTTCTTTCCATAAAGTGTTACAAAACTCTGAAATTTTTGCTGGCCTTTGTGGCACTTTTTGCCAGTGCCACCAAATTTCGGCGGCCCCAAGAGGATTAATAACAGAATGTATCGAACGAAAGTTTATCGGTGTTAAACGAGGGATGGAACTCGCTTATGAATACTCCGCAATCTGCACGGTCAAATCCAGTAGGTCGTAGGTTAATTGATTTACTTTCATTCTCCCTTCCCTCGACCGACACGCAATCCTTCTGTCGGCGGAGTTTCTCACGGCTGGGAACTCGGCCGCTGCCAGGATAAAATTCCACGAATCGACGGGAATTCCGGGATGTTTAAAACACTTCCTTCCCGGTGGGGCACGATTTTTTCGTATTTTCATTCCTCGCGAATTCCCACGCGACGCCTCGCCACGATTTCGCGCGAATGATTTCCACCCGAAACGGAAAAAGAAATTCGAACCGGCGAAACCAGGCCGTGCACGTTCGAGAAAATTGCATCCAGGCGAAAACATAAAAATGTTTATCGTTCGTTTTGTAACGGGACACCGCTGCAGCGAGAATGAAGGGAAGAGGATGTTCTTCGGCGACAGAGAGAACATCGTTCGGCGATAAAACGCGCGGCCAACCCGACCCGTCTGTCGATTCTAACCTCGAAAGACAACTCGCACGATGTCCTTTTCCGTGAAATATGTATAACGGCGAAAAAAGAAAAATTGCCGGAGGAAAAAAAGCGGTGAACCGATCGTTAAAATCTTAGTCCGGAAGGGGTTAAATCATCCCCTGAAATTTCAACCGGCCCAACCTTTCTGCATTTTTATTGGCAACCATGCGCTTCGGGGCTCGATAAAATTAGACACGAGGTTATTTCTCGCCCTCGATACCATTCTATTCGGATTCGCTGGAATACGAAACAGCAAATAGGAAGCGTTAATCAGCGAACGAAATTAATTATTTTCCTCGCTTCGGTTCATTTTATCGACCGCATTTCCCGCGCGATCTTTTTCTTTAAATCCTTCAATATCAATGAACGGAGCCAAAAAGCCTCGTTGCCCACGGCACTTTTACGATTCTCGTCCTTTCACCAAGCAGAAAGGTATTCTATCTTTTATTTCCCTTTTTACGAATCTCCACCGCCAGTTTTTGGAAAAAGCTTGTAAGTATATTATTCGCGCGGTTACATTTCCCTTTGCTTTTGAATCGCGTTCGTGTCCACGTACAAAGTCTACCTACATGCGTGTTCACATACAAGGCCATATGTAATTTGTCAGAGGACTTACTTCGATCCTTTATATCGATAATTTATAACGATGATTCCCGAACGTTTAAATTTCCTAACAATGTCTTGAAAGACAGTATATTATTCTAAAAAATAGTCTTTATTTTATTCTAAAAGATAAACTATATATTCGTCATTTCACGAAAAACCTCGCTTAAAATATTTTTGAGTACATAAAACGTTTTTCGTGAACCATCACGAATATTCGTTGAATGTCCCATTGAAAATGTGCGCCCGCATGACATTCAGAACCCTCGAGGGAAAGAAAGTGTATTTGTTCTCGCGATGTTGCATAAACACCGACATGCGCATATAAGCGAGAACATTTCGTGTTCGCCGCGGTTGCAAAAAGAAACGCGTGTCAATTTGTTTACGGGGGTGTTTAAAATTCAAATTCCTCCGATCGTACCGAGAAACATAAATATGCATCGTACCGGTATTCGTTATCCGTTCTAACTGAATCGATCAGACGCAATTCTTCTTGGCATTTCGTGGACGATGCGCCCTTCAGCGGGGCTTTAACGAGTTTCTGTTAATCTCACCTGTTTGCGCGTTCGCGTCGTTAAAACGAATTTATCGTCCTTGCTGAGGCGTATAATGCAACGGAATTTCTAAGGTAAAAGGATCATTGTAACGTGTTCGTCTCAGGAACAATACAGTTACGGTTTTACGTCCTGTAACAGCTTGAATTTCAGCAAGTATCATTAAAACGTCGTTCAATGTGTATTTCGCGGGGTTAAACTGTTTCATTGTTTGGAGGAACGATGTAAAATCTACATAGCTTCTGAATAACTGCTCTCTATTTACACACCGAGTTACCGATAGTTTTCAAAGTATTTCCGCTCAGTGAGAAAAGTTCTACTTCTGATTTCGGTCCCTTATGATACCTTTCATTTTACTCGTCCCTTATGACACCTTTTATTTTATTCGTCGCGTAACGACAACAAACTTCTCCACAGTATTTCCTCCGGAGAGGAAAAGAATTCCTGGAAATTCGTCGATCACCACCTACACCCTTAAGTACCGTGACGGAGTTGCGATACGACCCAAGGAAAGTTAAAATCAAAGTTCCTGTTGATCGCGACAATGGTTCGACGACGTCTAAACGAAATTAGCTTCTCAAAAAACGATCACGCACAATTCATGGAGAGTCACGCTGGTGAATTTTGATTACAAGGTCGAATAATACAATCGGTGGAACTCTCAATATGAATTTAATTCATATGCTGACTATGGTTCATTGTGAACTCGATCGCCATAATTCGATTGCGCGAAACTGCTTTTCTCAAAGCGAATGATCGCGTTTTTGCGAGAGAACGGAAACGCAATTAAATCGGTACAAGTACAAAATCTGGATAAGTACATTGCACGAACGCGAAATAGTGACTTTCGTACTTACACTACACGGACTCGTAAAAATTTTTAAAGCGTGCACAATTTTCCGACTTTTTCAGCGATGGTCGAACAAAATAAAACGCGCATCGCGAACCGTCGCGATATAGGATTAGCGGACATAAAAAGAGCGTCCTCCTGTAATTTCGCGAGCGATGATTCGCAGTAATGAACCGGTTAATCGAACGAGCTTTTAGCAGAATCGATTTTATCTCCGGCGGCTGTAATTTAAGGCCGTTAAATTACCGACGGTTTGCGCTAGAAGGTGTCACGACGACCAAGTCGAGTGTTATTCACATTCTAAAGATACTTGCGCACATTTCCGGAAACGTATTCGATCGCTTCTCGTTAGATCGCGGAACTTTAATAAAAATACAACGATCGAAGGTTGGCCGAATGAGCGAGAAAATTATATGGCTCGACTTTGTTGCGAAACAATTGAATCGTTTAACTTCATCGCGGAAAAATCGAATGATTTTTCGCTCATTTAAGGGAAATACAATTGTCAACGAATTCGGTACCACAAAAGTGACCTACATATAGGTTCGCAAGCGATAATTATAGCGGTGTTTCATAATGAAAATATTCGCAAGGAACAAAGACGAAGAATATATACAAATCGTGTGCAAAGCTGTGAGCCATAATTAACTGTTTCTGAAATTCCGTGTGCACAGGCTACAAAATCTATCAGTTATTCCGTTTGACGCTCAGCAAAAACAATAGCAAAGAGAAATTCGGTACGTACCGCGAACACAACACGAGATTCATTGATTCTGTGTACAATCGCATCTAGCCAACCACGGATCTCGCAACGCAGCGGGAGCGGTATGTAATTTACACTTTCGGTTTGCATGTAAATCATGCGACATTCAGCCCCAATGCTCGGGTTACTCGAAACATCTGGCAAACGATATTCATTACCGGTTGAATCGTTGCTTCGTTTCGTTTCATCTAGTGACATTCGCGATTTCACGAGCTAGATGACTTTTCCGAAAGTTAAATTCGTTGTATGAAAACGAGAGTTCTTGAGAGCATTAACACTAGAAGCGCCGGCATTAAATGCATTTTTACTTCAAAACTGAAAATAAAGTAGAAAAATAAATAAATAAATATTCCATCACCTAACATATGCAACCATTCATTAGCTCAATAAAACATGAGAGACATTTTGACAAAAGGACAGCAAACAAATTTTGTAATAAAAAATGTCAAGCCCGAAACCAGTCATTTTGACTGGTTGGTAGTTCTAGTAGTTAATGCTACATTTATCAGACCAGTCAAAACGACTGGTCTTGCAATTTCAATTCAAAATCCTATAGCATGTGACATTTTTTTAAAGTAAATAAAGACATTTTTTATTTAAAATTAAATAAAGACTGAAAACCCCACCAAGTACTTTTTCTAAACACCAATCAGAATGACTGGTTTTGGTAGAAATAGGTATACTCGAATAGCTGATAAATCTAGGGTTAAATTTGAGCTCTGTTTACCGGTGTTCTATCTATACACTCGCAATCGTGGTGTTTAACTATCGGGTAACATTCAAAATTCGACTTCAGGAGCCTGTAATTTTTTTTTCGTTAATATTTGTATTTTTTGTACGAAATTAAATTGGGTCTTTGATCAGTCAAAACGTGCGTTTATGTCTCGTGCGTGTTTCATCGACAAGAAATTACATTGTAACCGCGTTTAAATGTGAGATTGTTCGGGTCCTCGTAAAACAATCTTCGCAAATTCCTCCAGAGGCAGAAAGAAGAATTCAATCTTTTGTTTCGGAGGAAAAATTCCCAATCCTCCGCCGAATTGAGCTTCTTGCAATCCAATTTGTGAAATCGTCTCCAAGTTCCTTTTCTTCTGGGGAACAGTGTGTTTCGACACTCTCGACGAGTGTTTCTTTCTCCCTGGTTCTCGTCGATTTCTATTTATTCCTCCAATAATTAGTCCTTGAATCCAATCGAAATTCCGAAGCTCCCAAGAGTACTGCGGGGGAGGAATTTAGTGTTTCCTTACCTAAAGAAAGGAGAACGAAGACTAGCACCGTATTTCCCACTTTCCAGATTAATTTTTGTAACGATTCTTTCTCGTTAGAAAGTGTCTTAAAATAGTTGTAAAGTGACTACACTTTTCGCAACGTGAGAATTTTCTTTCCTTAATTTCATTCGTGATTCCACCAACCATTTAAATCGACCTTCTGTGTCGATAACAATTAATACAAACACAATAATCAGATTAGGGTAAATTGCATTCACTTTTACATTGCACTAGTCATCGACAGACGAAATTATTTCATGTCAATTATTGTTGCGTACAGTTTCGATCACCTTACTATACGTAAAACGATTACAGTGATTAGAGAGAAGGATCGGAGAGAATTTGAAAGAACTTTGAATTCGCAATGTCAGTAAATCGTACTAAAATTTTCGATACACTCATATGTAATGTTCATTTCAGATTATAATCTACGTAATCAAGGTTCATTGAATATAAAATACGCATAACCTGTTAATTTTCTTTGCTCGTCTTAATATTGAAGCTACGAATAGTTGTGACTGGGGCATCAGACAAATTGTATGGCAAGGGGTTAACCTTGAAACTGGATCGCTGAATATTTAGAAAGACGATCATCCTTCCTAGTGCAAATAAGCAACTGCAATTTGTCGGTTTCGTAGAAAAAATGTCTCGAATATTCGATTTTCACTGAGCTCGAGCGATCGTGCTGTTTACTCGTCATTACGAGAGAATAATGTCGTGATAAATCTTGGTTAAAAGCAACTGGTACGCGGATACTGCTAGGATCAGCAAGTGACAAAGAACCACGTATATCTCATCCGGCTACATTTTGCGATGGAGATGATTTAAGGTTGCCATTTTTTTTTAGCTTTGTCCGTTTTCGTTTCGGAAAACATGTAAGGGGAGCTGTTTGTTTTGTTTGAATTGTGTGCCGGCACGAACGAAGAAGATTCAACCGCCTCCGGCGTTACATGTTTCGCGAGGAAAGGTCAATACGTGGAAGAACGACGCTATCAGTTATTAATAAGAGGAAAACTTTTTTCTTCGGCGAAGAAAGAAGATATACCGTTAAAAAGTTTACTAGATTAATGTTACAGTATCGAGATTCTTCGTAATTATTTTGATGGAGATTCGATTCCATGCATAATATTTGTATAATAGTTCACTTCCATTTATAATATTTGTATGATAGTAGACTTGTATACCATGTATAATAATTGTGTAATGGTACACTTGTATGCCATCTATAATAGTTGTATAATAGTATACTTCCATGTATAAGAGCTAAATAATAATAAAAAATAACTTCAAGATAATTCATCAAGCTTTGCAACTACTTTTCTGTATAACTATTGTCAGACTTTACATTTCACATTTAATTAAATGCAAGAATTTTAACTAAACAACTTATCGACTTGTTTTTAAATAAACAAATTATCGCGGGTTTTAATCTAATTCTAAATTACCCGATAGAAGCGAGTCGCAGATACAAATCTCTTGATCCGTGAATTGCTGGGTCAACGGTAGAAATCCGACGTAATCGAAAGGTCACAAACCGGAAGCTGCAAGATAATGGTCGAGGGAAAGGTAGTCGATTGACCCTCACCGTTCGAGTGCACTGGCCAATATGCACACAATGAAAGGTTTAAGGTTACAGGAAACGTATACCTTCAATTTCGAGTCGAGTTGTCGTAGAAACTGGCAGCGTTGCTTACCTCCCTTCAAATCACTATCGTTTTGACCCCGTTCCATACTCCTCTCGTTTTTTCGAAAAAAGTTAAAACAATTTCGGCCGATGTCGCGATTCGACAAAAGTAACGATGCAAACTGAAAATGATCATTTTTCATTTTCGTGGAAAATGTCGCTCGTAAAAATGTTGAGGGTGTAGTTATTTTCTGTTCGTGCGGCAATATTGTAGTAACGTCAACCTTGTGCGTAAGTTGGTATACACGAGATTTTCCTCGGTCAACTAAATTCACCGTCGTAAAACTGGAATTTGCGTTTCAAACTTTTCTTCGGAGAGTTTATGTGGAACATATTTTCGTAATCCATCCAAGTTCCCTGCGCCACGAACGAATTAAACCGAAACTTTCCATTTTCTTCCGGTTCTGTTACGAACCGGAGGAAAGAAAATCGAAGTGCGCGGTTTTGGAATTGCATGTGATAAACTTGACTGGTTAGCGCTAAAACTACCGAGGTATAATGTACAATTATTTTGATGTTGAAAATGAAGTTGAAAATTAAATGGATAAACTATGAAATATAAATGAATACACTTATAGATTCTTTATCTTGATGATAATCAGCATAAGTACCAAGAAGACCAGCATAACAAACTTTATCATTTGAAGAAGGAAATTTGTAGAGTCGTCATTTGACCACTTTGGTAGTTTTAATGTTAAAAAATTACCCCATTGCTCGATCGTTCAACTAAAGTCTTGCGCGACAAAATGTACAATTAGAGAAAATGTATCTGTTCCGCGATAGTTTTACCGTACAATTTAGTTGATCGAAACGGCTGAGTAAACGTTTTCAGAATTTCCTGCAACGATTCACGGTGTCTTGTGTATCTAAAAGAAGGGGCAACTGTCGCGCAATAACACGCAAAAAGAGAAGCGTCTGCGAGATGCGACTCAATAGGAGACACGATAAAGCGACAGCAAACGTAAGAAGTATTTTATGAGGACCGCGAAAAAGAACAAAGCTCGCAGCGTCTTCGAATCGATCACGGTGGGACGACAGACATCGTGAGAGAATAATGCGCAATAACAGAGTCAATAGCCTATCGATTATTCGTTTTTCATCGACTCGATGCAGTTATTATGCATGAAAATCGATTTATTGCTCGGCCGACAAAAGTGACATTCATTCGTCGTGATATCGTTCAATTTAGAAAGAAAATAACGGAAGTCGCGAAGTATCGACGAATCGATTCACCTAAGACGTTCATTAATAAGCATCGTAAATCAATTGCCGGGTCGCGTCCTGCAAAATTTAATCTCCAAGCTGATTTTCATGGCAAATATCGCGTCGTCGGCAAAACGGCTAGCTTGTTCTTTTGATTGAAATCGAAATTCGATTCCGTGCAAGAAAGAAAGCTCCACGACGACGTAACGAAAGATTTGTTGATCAAATGACAAATGTAAAGATTGATGAATTTTTCAAAGTTACTATTTTTTATCATTCATCGCCAATATCGTTTACTATGTCGAAACATCGCGCAAAATGCAAAAATTGTTGCATTAAATCAAATGGGGAACGCGAGTCGCCGTTCGAGTGCAAAGGGTTAATTTTAATGAAGATTAGTATTCATGAAAGCAGCTCGATGCGTATTCATGGGGTAATCAACAATAAACGTCGATACGCGATTTATCGAGTCAATAATATTTCAACGATTGATTCATGTTTCTCGCGGAACACGTGTATGTAACAATACGAGTTACGTTGTCTGACCAGTTGCGGCATGCACTACAAATAACCATTCGGAACGAGATACGTTGTCCGACTAGTTCCGTTTATACACTACTTCGAGCCACATTCTATCATAATTCTGTGAACAAAAGATACGCGAAACTCAAAGAATTGTTTGTTCAATTACACGAGTTAATTAGCGGTTGTAAAGCGCGACGGGCTTCGCAGTTTCTCAGCGACGCGTTCACGAATGATATCAGGTTTTCAAATAGCGGGAGAATCGTGTAACCAGAGCTGCTTTCAGTTGAACGATAGAGTTCGTAAAGTCGGCTTTTCTATATTTTCATGGCGCACAGTGATAACGGATTACGCAAAGGAACAGACGGAATAGTTCGTACATAAACTCCTAATTGCAACCTTGCACTGCGAGGATAGAAGCGTTCGCCTAGCTGATACGTAACTACGCCACCTCCGCTACCGGATTACGTTAGCCCTTTTGAAGATGAATTATGTCATCGTTACGTGACCGAACATTTCTATGTTCGGTCGCCTGACTGCACGAAAAGTAAGTCTTACCAGATAGTTCTACGTTTCTATCAAAAGAAACGAAACGTGCGAGTCTCTCCATCGAATTAATTAAGAAAAGTTACAATATGTGTACATTGAAAATGAACTACAAAAATGAATAAATAATGAGATAAGAAATAAACCAATTTATAGAATGGTTCTTCATGTTGATGAAAGTTAATATGCATTTTGACGTAAACTTTGACGTTCAACGACCACTTATGTTCAAATTGAAAATGAGCTACAAAAATGAATAAATAATGAGATAACAAATAAACCAATTTATAGGAAGAGTTCTTCATGTTGATGAAAGTTAACATGCATTTTGACGTAAGTTTTTAAATAATTTATATACTTGAAAGTAAGAAATCCGAGATCCGTCATTTTGTCGAGTTCCGTAAAACCGATGTTAAAGGAAAAATAAATATTTTGCAGTCTAAAATGAAGGACGAAAAAAAAATTATTCGAGACGAGGTTGATTCAACGATCTCCAATTCGAAATTCTATACGCGCTCCGATCGACTATAATGATGACGGTACGGCTTCATTGTCGTTATAAAAATTTAATCAAACTTTCTCGCAAACTCGCGGAAGGTATTATTTTATCCGACTGTATTCTCCGGAAATTCGCGGAACACGAAAAGAATAATCCAGCGTAAGTCGAAAATTGTCGTCGAGAACGAGTCGATGATAATAATTAATTTTAAGTTTTTGCCGGTGGAACTCGAGAATCTTGTATCTCGTGTTTGAACAACGTGGAAAATGTCGCCGTAAATTGAGCTCCTTGTCCTTCGTGGAAAGGAGGATCGCGATTGTTGTTGCCATTAGTTGTTCCTTCGAAGTTCCGGGTCTTATTGCCGTCGCGGTTTCATTTCCAGCTACGTGTAGATAACTTTGATTCAGGCACAAATGAAATTCATATTCCACTGTGGCCACGATTTGACTTTCACCGGAAAAGAGGCAATATCGCGAGCTGCTTTTAATCTTCAAGTTCGCCCGCTGATTTGTTGGATTTATAGGAATCTTGTTGCACGAGAGAACATCCTTTCATGGAACAGCCAACGATATCGTTTCTCACGTCTTTTCTGTCATACATCGTTGAATCTTATTATTTTATCTCAAGTACTATGTTAATCGTACTCGAAACCTGTATTCCTTGGTACAAAAGTGGTACGGTATTAATCGCGTTACGATATTACACGTTGAAGGTGGAAAATCGGCGGTGAGAATTTGAAGTACGTCGCACGAAAATTGAACCGAAACAATAACGGGTAAACAAAGTTGAACGGAAACAACACCGTGTAAACGAGCAGACAACTTTGACGATGTTCGTATAATTAATTAAACGTTTACGATGCAATTATACCTCCCAGGTATTTTATCTTTCGTGAAACGCTACACGTGTTCATTGCCGTAATTGGATTGCAATTAGGGTTGACCTATCGCATCTAAAATATAGACTGTTCTCCACACGTAACGTAGGGATAGTGAGACAACAAATTTACGGATTTTCAATATTGCAAATCTTCAAATTTTAGAAATTTTCAAAGTTGCTATTCTTCACATTTACAAATTTCAAAAGTGGCAAATCTTCAAATTTTAGAAATTTCCAAAGTTCCAAATTTTCAAATTTCCAAAGTTGCAGATCTTCATATTTACAAATTTCCAAGTTGCGAATTTTTAAATCTACAAATGTATAAACTTGCAAATCCTCAAACCTACAACTTACGAAATCTCAAATTTCAGTTTTCCAAATCTCTAAATTTTCAACTTCCTGCGCTCCCGAATTTCGAAACAGTATTTCAAAATTTTCGAATTTTCGAATCACTCGGTAATGTTTATCGATGAAGTCAAGGGGTCGAGTTTGTCTCGGAGAAAAATCACGCCGATGCTCAGTCAACTTCCGGCCAATTTTCAACTGACAGAAACAGAAGAATGATGATCGAATTCGTCGCACGTTCGTTTACCGCGAAGGGTAATGTCCGGGAGACGAGGTTATCGAATCGAACACACATTTTTTAAGACTCTTCGATTTATAAGTGGGTCACCGACGTCTGCATAACACTGCTCGATCCCCTTCGCATAGAAGAAATATTGCATTCCGCATCTTTTCGAAACGAGGTCGAACACGAGCTTGCAAGTTGCACAAGCTCCTTGGATTTTGTGAACTCATTATTGCCGTACGGGAACGTGATGGAGTATCTTGTCTCATGAATAATGGACGAATCTATGTCCCATAAACATTTTTCAATTATCCTCGATAGTGACATGATACAAGGTTTAATTGTACAATGAATACAGCTTTCAATTATCCCACGAATACAGCGTATAATTGTACAACGATTAGAAAGTTCAATTATACTTTTAATAAAAAAAAAAAAAAAAAATAACGTCGTGTCGTGGATTAACGGTAATCCCTGTGAAGGTGTTTGATGAATTGTCAAGGCAAAACTGACGGGAAACAATGACATGATCCAGATTAAAGACAAATTGTTGCATGATAAAACGTTGTCCCTACTATTTTCGAACACGCGCGTTACGTTGCAGCGCGTACCAGGTAAATTTGGTTTAAAATTGAGTGGAAATCGACGTCGTTAAATTGTTTCGCGTTGTTTCCATTTCGAATGAAATCGAACGAACACTGGCTCGTTGTTTCCGGTATTTGCTGACCGGACTTCCAAAAAGGTTCACAGAAACTTTGAAAACCGCGATCATGTTTGTTCGTTCCGACGAAAACTGTGATAGACACATCAATCGTTGTTTAAACGTGTCCTCTAACGAAGGAAATAAAAAGAGAATCGGTTTGTAAAGGTCGTACAATCGCGACAGAACAGGCGCATTCATGAATTTACCCTTGTCTCGGACAACTTCGAAACAAGTAAGATTGTAAATAAAGATCTCTAAAATGTCACGTTATGCAAAACACGGTTAAATGATAGTAAAGTAATTGCACCTACGCTTCCGTTTGCTCGAAGAAATTTCTTGTAACAGTTTTGTCGAGCAGATAGGATGATAAACATGCAAATTCGACACCAATGAAACCTCGCAGTCGCGGGACTACTCTATTTAGCTACTTTCGACGTGCTCGAGGGATGGTAAATAGTTCTCTTCCGTAAGTTCGAAACTCGCCGAGGAAGCAAATAATTCTCGAACGTTCGCCGCGAGGTATTATAACGCGAAAACGTCTGAAGCCTAATTAAAACTTTTGTCACCAAAATATTACGTACACGGATTAAGATAATCGAAATCGGTGAGAAATATTCCGTTTAATATTATTATCGTGGGGATAATTAAACGAAGAGGAGTCTATATAAGAATGAACAATAGCAAACGATGTTTAAGGATAAAAAAGAAAATGAAAATAAAGGTTTTCCGTCAAGCACGGAGAGGAGAGAAATAAATCCACACTCCTGGGAGTTGAATCGAAAGGGTAAACATTTCGAGCACTCGGAATCTCCGTTCCCTGGATAAAACTGATATCCTCTCCTTGCTTTCATTGTGTTTTCTTCCATCCTATCCCAGTTTTTTCTGCTGCTTTCTCTGCAAACTGCTTCAGAATTTCTCTGTCTGCAGGTACAATGTATACTTTAAGGATTACGTATATCCAAAGCTTCGAACGTTATGATAGAATGATAGCACCATCGATGTTTGGTGTTCAGATATTATAGTACCATCACGGTACGGCCTGTTACTCAAAAAATAAACGAAAATAATATTTAATCGATTAAATTCCCAGCTAATTAGAATAGTCCCGGTGTTAATTCACTACGTTAGGTTTTATATTTCGAAGCATCGCGAATGTCATAAGTTCGTCATTACGAAATAAGAGATGTGGAATTTCGTATTAAATTTGACAATTGTATTAAGAATATCGTAAGATTAGGTTTGATGTATACAGTATTTACGGTAACCTGAAAATATGTAAATAGATGTATCGCCGATCTTCGAGAGATCTGATCAGTTCCAATATTTTGTTTGTGGTTTTTATATAAAACAATTTATTCGTTGTTAACACAACCTCATATATTGTTTACATTACAATTGGTTAATGTAATAAAAAAAAAATTATATTCTACAACTTTTGTCCTTCGTTTAATATTAAATCAACTTAAATGTGCAATTTCAATTAAAACTATCTGTTTATTGTACAAAATATCAACAACAAACTAATGATGAAGCAAAACGAGCGTTTATATAAATTCAACTTACACGCGAAATCATCGTATCCCACTAATAAAATTACAATCGTCATCCGCCGCGAATCAATGGACTAGCGACTAAACAAATTCATCGTTTTCACGTTAAGTCGTTAAAACTGAAAATCATTCACTCCATATCTGCTATACTTCGATAATCTCGAAAAGTGATCGGACCGTTCATCTGGAATCGCTGCCTGTTTTCGTGCAACACCGTATTCTAGTATCGAATCGATCGTTCAGAACCATCTTTTTATTTCCAAATGTAACGCGAGTTATGAAACGTTTCACGAGAGTTACGCATACCGTCGGTAAACTTTATCCATACAAAAGTGTATAATGCACAATTAAAGTGAACCTTTCGCGAATGACGCTAATTATTTCGACTCTAACATCGGATTTACTCGCTCTCGCTTCCGCCACCTCGGTCTGAACTCGAATGACGCGAACCAACGTCGCTGCCCGAAACGGACTTCCTCGATTCTGGAGTGGCAGACCTGAAACAAGAAATCACAAATTACGAAAAGTTTCGAATCGCCGTGCAGGCAAGTGCACAATTCAATTGTTATTTACCGTGCTGAACCACTGGGACTACGACTTCGTGAACCGCTCTTTGACCTCGAACGCGATCTGGACCTTGAAACCGATTTGGATTTCGATCGGCTCCTGCTTCTGGATTTCCGTTCGTCCGACTGCGAACCGCTTCTGGACCCTGATCTCGACCTCGAACGCGATCTGGCTTTCGCAGAACCAGCGGGTGATCCCGATCTCGATCTCGATCCGCTGGCTGCAGATCCTGATCTCGATCGCGGCTGAGATCCGCTCTTCCTTGAGCCGCTACGGGACCTCGATCGAGAGTGACTCTTTCTTGAACCCGATCTGGACCTGGAGCCTGACCTTGAACGAGATCCGCTCTTGGCCGAGCCTGATCTCGATCGCGACGGGCTTCTCGATCGCGATTGACTTCTCGACTTTGAGCCTGATCGAGACCTCGAGCGGGATCGAGATCGCGACACCGAACGGGACTGAGATCGCGACACGGACCGAGATCGAGATCGAGATTGGGAACGCGAACGAGAACGTGATCGCGAGGCTGATCGTGAACGCGACCGTGAGGTACTCCTGGAACGACTTCTGGATTTTGATCTGGATCGCGATCTGGACCCTGAGGCACGAGAACCTTCGGATTCGGATCTGATCCTTCTGCCACGGCCACGGCCACCTTCGTTACCGCTTTCTCCTCTGTGAAATAAATTAACGGCGTTTAATCGGCTGTACCGCTACATTCGATACAGTAATAGTTTCGAAACGTTATCAGCGTTTACAGTCAGAACATGGTCCTACACCTACCCGCTAGCGATTTTAAGACCACCCGAATCACTGTCGGATTCACTCGTCGAAATTGTTTCTTTAGACAGTGGCATTTTGCCCTTCATAGTCTCAGTAGTACTCTTTCGAGATACTTTTTCTTTTTTGCTGGTTCCGGCTTTCCTTCCGCGTTTTGGTTTTGGTCGATCGCTTTCGGAACCTTTAAGTTGAAAAAGTGTTTGTTATATCTTCAATTGTTTTATCCTTACAGACAATAAACAACTTGCTTACCACTTTCTCCGCTTGCCAATTCCTTCTTACGTCTCCTTTGGCCTTTGCCTTTCTTTTCTTTGCGTTCGCCGCTAGCTTTCCTTTTGCGTTTTCTTTCCCGCGGAGCTTCCTCTCTTCCTTCGTCTCTACCGGAACCACCACTGTCGCTAACGTATTGATCAGTGCGTGCTCTTTTTCCTTTCTTTCCGGGCTTCTCTGATGGCATTTCACCGAACACTAAAGCGTTCTTGGTCTTTTCGACGTATTCTTGCCGTTTCTGCAACATTTCTTCCTCCTTTTGACGACGCATCTCTTCAAGCTTCCGTTGTTCTTCCGTCTGACGCATTTTGAATGCTTGTCTGTTGAAATAAGATTGTTATCGGTACGCTGTTCGACGAACGTGAAATATTGCATATTTCAATTTACCTTTCTTCCTCCTGTTTTCGTCTAAGCATCTTCTCTTCCTCGTCCAATCTTCTAGCCCGTGCAACGTGGTACTGTGCTTGTGACAACAAGTCCTGACATCGTCTGGCTTCCGTTTCTGCCAGCTGTTCCATTCTGTCGCCGTGTGTAGATAAATATTGGAAATACTTATGCGAAAGTCCAAGTTCATGGACTGCTTGCAATACGGTTGTCAACGTCGACTTTTCGTCTTTCAAAATTTGTGTCGCCAAACGTTGAAGTACAAGCGCGATATTGTACAGCAAAACTGTGTCCTGCGGTGCTACTCTTCTTGCCTAAAATTTATTTATTTCATAATTGCTACGTTAAAACAATTAAATATCTTAAATTTACCTTTAACAACGTCAACTTTGCTTCCTTCAATTTACCAGCCTTGAAGTAAGCTCTTCCGAGGTATTGCAGAACTTCGACGTGATGGTATTTGTAGAATTTACGAAGACAATTTTCATACTAGTAAATCATATTCGTTGATTAGTATCATTATTAACATTTTATAATATCAAATACACTATGTGAAGAAATTACCATTTGAATAGCGCTAACAAATTGTTTCTGCTCAACATAAATGTGTGCAATATTTAACCAAACATCGCAAAATTCCGCTGTTGCCTCTCGAACTTGAGCAAAAATATCTCTGGCTTCATTCACACAACCTTTATGCGCTAACACAGCCCCGATTCCGTTCGCCGCCCAAATATTTTTAGGATCATTTCGCAAAACCTAAAAATTTCGATACATGTATACATACATGTACATATAACGTAAATAGTAATTCTTATTATAATACCTGTTTATACATAGCCAGTGCTCGGTCTTGATGACGCTTTTCTCGTTCTTTATCTTTTCCGCTTTGATGCAATGTTTGTAACCAGATGTTACCCAAAGCGATCAAAGAGTAAGCATCGGTACTTGTCGATGGATTTTTGAGAATTCTTTCGAATTTCTTCTGACCGGGGCCCCACTCCATTTTGGCCAAATGCAAGTTACCCAAAAGAGACCACGCATCTGGATGTTCATTGTTTATCCTCAATGCGTCTTTGAACCAATCGGACGCTTCGTAAATTTGACCTTTATCTCGAGCCATACAGCCAAGTCGTAAATAACAGTCAACATAATTCGGATGTTCTTTCAAAATGTCTTTGTACAATTTCTCTGCTTTATCGAAGACGCACAAAGCTTCGTTCAGACGTGCTAAATTATACGTTGTTGTAACCGCGATCGAGTTATAGTACACAGAATCATGTAAGGCATCGGCTTTTGAACGTGCTAAAGATTCTTCCAAATTTTTTCTAGCCTCTTCTAAATTCCCAAGTCTGCAACACAGTAAATTACCAGCTTAGAAGCAATTTTGAGAAATGGTGTTACGAAATGAAACATTGCAAATACCTATAATGTAAAGCTCCAACGTTATTTAAAATTTCGGGCGGGATATCCGCCTGAACTTTTTCTTTCAAAATTCTAGTTGCAGTACCGTATGCATTTAAGGCTGCGTTAAGGTCACTTTGTTCCAATATTTGAGCTAATTCAATCCATGCTTCGACATCATCCGGAAATTGTTCTGTCACTTTGCGAAGATGATTTTTAGCGATATCGCGTTTCGATTGTGAACTCGAATTCGCGTATAACGATCCGAGAATTTTCATCGTTTCATAGTTGCCAGGTTGAGCTTTCAATACTTTCTCAAAACACTGTGCTGCCTGTGATAAAAAATGATTAACAGCGATTTATTAAATTTATCGCATTACATATATGTAATCGACGACTATGTTGTACTTACATTTTCCGCATCTCCACGATAAACGTACATTTGACCTAAACCAAAGTGAGGTAACACAAACACTGGAGGTGCAAATTGAGTTGCTTGGTAATAGTACTGAAACGCTTGATCATAGTCGCCCTAGAATAATTGAACTATTTGTTAAAACTTTGATAAACACACAAAGTCATTGTGCACTAAAAATAAACTTACTTGAACATGGAATGCCCTAGCTAACTGATAGCAACTCTCTGCACGCATAGCTTCATTTTCAGTATTGTGAAATGCATGCAATGCCAAATGTTGTACTTTATTGTAATCTTTCTTAAAGAAGAAATGATTTGCTAAATGATTCAACACCATAGGATTTGTTGAATCGATCGTATAAGCTTTTGACAGCATTTGTACACCGGTTCTGATACTATCTGGTTGTTGTTGATTCAGTTTCAAAACCGAAAGTCCAACCAATGCTCCAACACATTGGCCATCTAATTGTAAAGCTCTTTCAAATGCTAAACGTGCCTTTTCTTGATTGTTCAACTTCATAAAACAATGTCCCATTCCTAATCTTACAGCAGCTGGACAATTTGGGTTTGTTCTCAGTGCTTTTTTATAAAAGGCAAGTGCACCCCGATAATCTTTTTTATTGAATGCTATGCACGCTTTACCGAGTAAAGACGGGATATTATTTGGAGATTGATTCAGTACAAAATTAAATTGGGCATCTGCTTGATCCATTTTGTCGCCTTCCAAGAGGCAAAAGTAAGCTCGGCCAAGTAAATGATTCTTGAATATAAAATATATCATTTAATATCATGTCCGAACAAGTAAAACCTTTAAAGTACTACCTAAATTGTAAACATGTACCTGGTCATACATAATGATCTTATCAGCTGTCGTATACAGTAGAGTAGCTTTTGTGAACAGATCCCTTTTCTTATCTTTATTTTTTTCTCTGTTGGCTTCCTGCACATAATATGCAGCCAACATGTCCAATGCACGCATTTGATCTTTTTCATAGTCACGATAATCGATATTAGCATCAATTCGAGAAGATTCAAGTATCTTAATAAAATCTTCAATTTTATGTTGTTTGTAATATTCAAGCTGCAATGAAAAGCAATGTGTTTCACTGTATGTCGCTTGTTTGTCTCAACTATTTACATATATTTTTAAATAATTAAAAGTACATACGGCCAAATTGACCCAGATATTAAGTTGGGCATGTTCTTGGCGTAAAATTCCAAGAACTTCATCACCTTCCGGTAACTGATCTAGGTAGAGTTCTATTACCTAACAGAATGTAATTTTAGGATTAAAGTAATGTTTCTGTGATATAGATCAATATAGATATGGAAAGGCATTTAATTAGACAAAAGGTAAATACAACATTCAATTTATTAAAAACTTCAAATAACAATTAACTAATATTCAATTTTCTACACAAAATACAAATAGAGGGTATAGTGAAAACAGCAGGAACCAAATAAAGCTAATAAATGTGATGAAAATAACTTGATTAAAGCAAGAGAAACGAAGTCTATCATTATATTTAATTACAAAACAAATTACGATGTATTCAAGTAATAATGTGACGTGTGTGGTCGTGTCTAACGTGTACGACGCATTCGACAAGCATCCTGTTTAAGAGGTTAGGTACGTGGAGAGGTCTGCTTATCACGATTCTTTAAAGATTTTCAAGATGCGTCTAATGGATGTACTACAGGAACAGTTTAGTTGACTCCTGATGCCTTAAAAATAATAAAACTGAAGGTCAGAAACAGAAATATTCACCTCGTCCGTGTCACGCAGCGGAATCTCTATAGAACCCGCCATTGCGGCTTCATCACTGATTTTCACGACACCATACGATATGTAGCCAACAATGTGGCAATAGGAACTGTAAACACATTGCAGAACGCGGTACTTTTAAATCGTATGTTTAAAATTAACAGTACTTAAATAATAAACTATAACGTAAAATAAAATACAGGAACAATAAAGCAACAATCGTGTTTGATTTGTCGTTCGTTTATTACGTGTTTCGAAAATAATATACATCGTACTTCAAAACAATATTTCAACATGTACGTGGACGATACAATATAAATTCAATACAATACACATACAAACAAAAGTGAACAATAGAATCATAGAAATGTTTATCACCGATTTTTACTCGTTACTATACGCATAACAGGAAATTAGTTAGTTCTCTCCGATACTTACAATTAAATCTAGTAATAGTAAATTGTACTTCATTAACTTACAAAAGTACGTGTATTGAGCAACAAGGATTTGTAATACTTATAGTTCGATAAATATTTAAACGAACAACGAAGAATGCATTTGTGCATCACTGATCGGTATTAAAACGGCGAATTTCTTAGAAAAACGACCGATCGTTACAAACTTAGTTCGACGAAGACATCCTTAGTCATTCTTACCCCTATAACATCGTACCAAACCGAAAAGACAATTTTCGTGTTTGTTGATTGGAAATTGTGTATAAATCGCTTAACAAGAGCATATTCTCAGTAAATTTACGTTTCCTACTCGTACCGATACATTTCCCTCGCGG
Organism: Coelioxys conoideus; assembly: GCA_947623535.1. Taxonomy (NCBI): domain Eukaryota; kingdom Metazoa; phylum Arthropoda; class Insecta; order Hymenoptera; family Megachilidae; genus Coelioxys; species Coelioxys conoideus. Next base: position 14,452,561 of record OX392459.1, read on the forward strand.
TATTCCGTTCAATCGTAATAACTTCCGTAAAAAGAGGTGAAGGCCGTGTCGGAGCTAACGCTCGGTGGTAGACTGGTTGCATCTACCGTTTCCTTTTCGCTGCCAAGGGTTGACGCCCTTACGTCCAGGGTGCCACTCACCCCTGACATTCCTGAACTGGTCGCCATCTCCACCTCACCAACGTCGGGATGTGACATGTGTCTTAAAATGACGTCACTTTAATACATGATCGATCGTTTATTAACTTTCTGTCGACGACGTGGACGTAATTTAATTAAGAAAAATTATTTCTCGACTACGTGAGCGTCACCGTAAAATTTTCTTTTAAAAATGCGATTCATATCTGCTAAATTTGTTTCTTGAATACATGCAAAAAAAAGACGGTAGTCTACGAACGCTCGAAATGGAGTGAATGGAGCACTTAACGGAATTAGAGAGGCGTTAGTTGTTTGACGAAAGAGATCAATAGGCGTAGACGTTAAGAACACCTCAGGGTCAATGGTGTTTTCTCGTTTCTTTAGTCTCTTTGATCTCTCGATAAAAATATACCGGTTCGCCGTGGGACGTTGTTGACGTCCGTGCCCATTGATCTTTCTTCTTGACATTTTTCATCTCCTTTAATCCTTTCGCTTAAGTATACAGGAAAATGCTCGTGGGACGCGAGTGGATACGTATCGAATCGTGGGTGCAGAAATCGTGACCGTCGCGTTTTCAGCGGCTCGTTTCGTTTCGCAATAAGTGCTTCCATTGTGTTACAAGCATTAAGAATTAATCTGTGGTCTGCCGAAATGCAAATGTTACCTGTAATCCGGAGCTGAGGTCTCGACGTGTTGCCGTCGCGCGGTCGACCCCAGCGGCGTTCTCTTTATCGCGTAGGTGTATATACCGGTCATTGTCAGCGTGTACGAGACGAAATACAATGCGTGAAACTGGAACAGGTGGAAGGAGTCTTATTAGCATACGTACACGTTGCCGATGCGGACAGTGTTCGCGCGGAACTGGTTTCCATTATGGAATCGGAACAATGGCGTCGAATTCTAACTTCCACCTTCGCAAAAATCATGTTACCTTGTACTGATGGATCAGCATGCCGAACAAGACGTTGAAGGAGTCCGCGGTCAACAGCGCCAGATGCAACGCCGTCGCCCCCGACTCGAATAGTATCACAGGCACCAGCGAGAAGAATACAAATTGCGTGATACAATAAACCACCAAGAAGGTGATTACCGGCGCGTTGTTCCACTGGAACGTTTCTAGCTTCACGCTTTCGAGCACGGCTCTGCAACATCAACATGGAAGTATGGAGTACTGACAACGTCGATCCGCCCTCGCGACAGACTTACGTTTGCATGGAGCACAGTATAGTACCGAAGAAACCGATCATACCCAGATATTCTATGATATCGACCGTTTTAACGATCAATTCCTGCAGCACGGTGGTGATCGAAAACAATACCGCGCCACCGAGACACAGCATATCTCCAACCAGTTGATTCTTTCCTTCGCACAGGAAATTAGGACTTAGCGTTGCCAATTTGTTGGTTAAACTTTGTTTTCGTCGACGTGCATTAACCCTTTGCGATTACATTTGCTTGTTTGAAATATTTCATTTGTATTTATTTGAACTATTTCATTTTCTTTGTTTGAACCGGTTCAACTTTTTATTTCATTCTTTGATCAAAAAGTTATATGTTACGCTCATCGATCTCGTGGTTTCTTCCAAAGTACTTTTGCAAGGCCTTATCAAGTATTCTACGAGCCTTCGAAACGACACGATTGGAATAATTTGCAATACGTCCACAAAGAGTTAAAAATACGAAAGGATTTTATCGTGGAATCACCTGTGAACGCAGGGTCCTTATTGTCATCGATTCCTGCCCAAACCAAGCACCCTACGCCCATCAAACAAACGGAAACGCCGACTATGTGCACCATTCGATATCTGACGCCGAGTACCAGGCACGAGAGACCCAGTGCAACCGGTATAGCCACGCAATCGAGCAGCTGAAACAAAATTTCCGCTATTGAATTAACACCAGAGTCACGTCGTTGAAACTTCGATGCAATAGGGAGTAATTCTATAACGCTTGCATCTTGTTCGATTAAGAATAGACGGCGAGAGGTGAACGAGATGGGTCGTAGACCTTGTGCCCTCCTTCCACGGTCTATTGTATATTCGATACAATGGTTGTACCGTGTCATTAACAGCCACCGCGAACACTACATCGCTTAATTGATGATTCAACCGCGAAAGCCGTGTAAGCACACGAATCTCTTGCGAGGTGCAACGATTGGGCCTCATTGTATCTGCGAAACAAAACTTGTGCTTCCGTCGAACGGTGATACAAATCGTTTTTATAAACAATGAAATTTTTTTTAAACGTTAATGCTGCATCTCGTGTAGGATGCATTAGGATGTCTCATATGTTTCTTCCTTTATTGATAGAAATATTTATCTTTATCTTTACGTATTTATATTTATCTTTATGTAAGGTTGATTTGTTACATTAAATGTGAACTGTTCAATTACCTTTTACCATCTCTCAGAATCGTCATTATTTGCTCTTACTAAAATCATGACCGTTTTTATGTCGTATCAAAAAAGGAAGAAATATATGGAACATCCTAATATTCTCTGAAATCGAAAATAACTGGAAGAGGGATGAAACGAAGAACGGAAAACTCGTCGTTTTTTGTAGATTCAAAGCGAAAGAGACACATCCGTAAAAGAACGTTCCTTACAATTTGCACGAAACGAAATTTTTTTTCAGGCTCCGATAATTTCTAAAGTTTCCAAACGAAAATAAGTTAGTAGGCCACCGGTCGTGTGCAGCATAAAGGAAAGAAGAAGTTCTTTCTGTTCTTTGGCGAGATGCAACGTTGAGATCTCGTACGACATCATTAACGCATACCTGTATACTAGCCAGGCTGGTGAATTGATGCGAGGATGTTATAAGTGTGCACGCTTCGACGTCAATGAGTGCCAACAGCAAGTATCTCCATCCACGTACTCTTATGACAGAAATTAGGCCGTTGCCTACCCCTCTGCAGGACATCCAGGTTGTGTATACAAGGCACATCATAACGTAATGCGGAAGATTTTGCCCTGTTTAGCAAAAAAAGTTGCCGTCTCGCAATATCGCCCACTCGAAACGCTTGATCGGCTGCGACCATTTGTCGCTCGATTACAATCGCGATCGATCATGAATAGCTTACCGGTTGGAAGCAAGAGCTGATACGTGGTGTTGAGGTGATGATTTACGAGGGTCATGAAACACAATACCAACGACAAGAATTGTCCCATTATTATCGCCCTCCATACCGACCTGCGAACAATTCAATGAAATCGAAACGCGTGATCCGGTGAACGTCATTATATCAGCTTCGTGGATGATTATAAATAGATCGTTATAAGTAACGATTTGAACGAAAGTCTCATTTCGCATCAAAACATACACTTTCCTTTCATTAACAACAAAGTGCAACTGAATCGAATAGAGTATAAAAAAAGATCGAATAAGGAACAATAAAAAGATTAAAAAACACAGATTGATGAACGAGGTTCAATATTCCCAAAAAAATAAATAGGTATTTTTTACAAAAATTCTACGAAAAATAAATTCGCTGTTATGCACATTTGTCGATGAAGTAATTTTTGATGCAAAAAGGGTGGATTGCACGACGAGCATAACAAAGTCGTAGTTTACACACGCACCGAAGTTCCGCGATAAAATTCATAGTAAACACCCGCCACTTTTATCCCCAGACTCCCCCTACAGCCACCCCGTCGCGGTTCAGCCGGCACAAGGGTGGTTTTACTTCCGTAGATCCCCGTGGTTGACCGTTCACCCCCTTACTCACGTACCATTGTCCGAGCTCGGATATGTAATTTTCGATCTTGTCGCAGACTCCGTTCCTGGGTTGCATCGCGGTATTTTCGCCGCAACGACGATCGCCTGCTGACACTCCCATGCCATGGTGCATTTTCACCCCGAGGCTGTTCAACCACCGGCTCTTTCCAGAGGGGCGCTTGCGCGACCTCTTTCCCTCCACCGCTCTTTCACGAGCCGGGATCGCTGTTTTTCCTTTTTACCACGGAAAACGAGGTACACGACATCGTCTTGTTGCTCTTCCGGTGTTCTCCGACGGTGCAAGAAAAATCGATGCTCGATAGGGTTGCAATTAGATTAGGAACCGATAGAGGCGGGACGCGATGGACAACGAACAATTAATTGATCGTGAAGAACTTTTTATTTCAAGCTTATTCGAATAAAATATCGGTTCCATTCAATTTGAAGATCATTGTTCGTATCTACTTACTTGAGAACTTGAAAAAGGTCTATCGGAATCATTCTTAAAATATAGGGTATTGATTACTTTATCGATCCTGTGGTTGACTTTGTAAGGACTTGTTTCGGATATGGTGATCGGATTATGGATATCGAATCGATGATCGTATTATTGAAATCGAATCGATGATGGGATTATCGATAAAAATTAAGCGAAATATCAATGAACGATGAGGAGGGTGAAACTCGTTCAAATAATTAAGGATGAAAAGCGATTACTCGAGTAGAAACTAAGAAAAGGACCGTGATGACAAAAAGAAAAATAATAAATTAAAGAAGTATGTCTTTCTTTATTCTCAGGTAATCTTCTCGTAGAATCGTTATTTACAATGTATTGACATGTTTGATTATATCGCGTTTTCAGTCGTCAATGATCTTTAAAACGTCCCCGCGTGATCGCCGGGTACTCGATGATTCATATAAACTTCAAACATCATCAACTTATTAAATATCTTGCATATCTCAAACATTACGTTAATCCGTTAAATAATGTACGCGCAAATGTGGTCTCACACGACGTATGAAAAGAAGGCAATCGTAACGTTCATGATTAATGTAGATTTGTGCAGTCGGTTCCCTTTTGCCAACGATTAACAACACTTTTGCGATTAGATTCTATTATAAGGAGGAAACTATCGATTATACGATATCCAGCCACCCTTAAAAAGTTGGAAAAATAGGTTGGAAAAATATCTCGCCGGTCTCTCGGCTTGTTTGCTCGTTAAACGCGCCCGCGAGCTGAACGCTCGCGTATCTAGCGCGAGTTCCTTGTCGTGAAAAACCCTTGAAACTTGGAATAATAATAACAATAATAATGATAATAATAATAATAAACGTCGAATGTAAAAGATACGCGCGCGCGTTCTCTAGTTTCGTGTCTACCGATGGACGAGCGATAGCGTTAATTCCCTAACGATTTAATCTGCAAAAATTGTCGAATGTCCTTAAAATGTACTCCTCATTGCGCGTAGAAATCGGAAACTACGATTATCAAAGAGGAAAGGAAGAGTTTCCTTGGTAATGATCGATTGGTCATCTAGGTACATGTAAAACGATTGAAAAACATTTTTTATTTCTTCTTGGCCTCCTCTTCTACCGCCTCGTTCTGCTTGCGGAAACAGTCACCGACCGGGAAGAAGTCCCAACACCTTTGCTGGTACATGTTCCACACGTACGTTTCTTGACCGGTGTACTCGGTGTCCGGTTTGTTGATCAAGTGCATCAGGAAGAACCTGTTAATCGATCTCGTGATGATTGATCGTTCGATACGGCGCGAAAGTAAATTGTCACCCAACGACTTACATGTAATTAGCAAGATTATGTTCTTGCTGAACGTGAGTGTCAAATCCGTGTGGCACCGTGTCAAAGTACTCTTTCCCTAAACCACAGATGAAACAGTTGCTCTCCATATTCGTCTTCACGTTCTCGAGCTGGTCTCGAAGTTCACCGAAGGCGTCGATGATCAAACCTGAACGAGAATGCGAAATTAGAACGAAACCCGAAAACGAACGGGTTGCTTTCGGAATTTCTTCTACGATTTACCTTGAATAATAGCCAACAGAATGACGATGACGAAGAAAAAGAACGTGATGTCGAACATGATACGATAAACCTCGTAATCATCGCCGTCAGGTTCACCGATCTCATCACCGATACCTCCGCCAGCCCTCACGCCTTTGTACAGATGAAACACGAAGCACTAAAGCAAAAAATAATCCAAATTTAACTTCTTCACTCGTCAAAGCCTATGACATGATCGTTTCAGCTCGTACCGTTAACATGTCGTGACACTTTTTGTCCACCTCGTCGTCTTCCTCTTGGATGTAAAACTTCCTGAAGAAGTTGAACGCAATCACCGTATAAATGTACACGACGATCGTCAACAGCATCACCGTCAACACCAGCTGTTTGCCGTTGTGCGTGACGGACTGCAAGATCGTTCTGAGTGTTTTGAAACCAACCGCGACGTCCAATAAGTGTGCAGCGAAGAAGAAGTTGTTGTAATTGCCGAGGATCGAAAATATGAAGTACCATAAACTGTACAAAAATGCCTGAGGAAAGAACAGTGCACGTTAGAATCAAACGTAGATCTAAAAGTTCGCTTGATCGTATAAAAATTACGGATGTGGCTATTTACGTATACAGTATATGTACACCATTAGCTATTTATACGTACAGCGTGTGTATACAATTATTAAAATGGTATAATAAACGATTCACTTAACAGAACTTAACTCTTACCAAGCTACTATATCAACCTACTATACCAACCTACTAAACAGAATGAATGTTATTCCATGGCAGACGACACTTATGTTATAGGATGTTTTATCTGAATGGTTGGTTTTTGCGTTGCTAACTTGTATACATACCGTATGTATAGCCAATTGTGTGTACGTACTGTAAGTACAAATAGCCACATCCAGAAATTAATTTACTCACGTTGTCGGTGATGGTGACCCCAGCTTTCCAAACTTGGTATCTCCAGTCGATGTTTACGATGCTGAAAGGAATCGAAATCCATAATAGCTCGATAATTATTCGCTTCCACAAGGAAGACCTTTCGAAGAAACGAGAAATGATCCAGCGTTTATGATATACTTACAAGTGTATCAAACCAGAACCTTCTTCCTCTTGTTGGCTAAACGAAGTTTTCTCCATGCCGAGCAAATTGCTGATATAATCGAAATCGTACGTTTCGCTGTACTTCTGTCTGACTTTCTTTTTCACGAATTTGTCCCAATAATTCACGGGGAATGTTTTCGCCGATATCACCATCTTGTCCCAGTGAGCCTTGATGTCGTCCTCTTCCGGTGTCTCGGCAATGTACAGCCCGTCGAATTCTACCCTCCTCGCAATTTCCTTTTCTCGTTTGAAGATCGCCAGCGGTACCTGAAAAATAAATAGTAATCATTCGCTGTTACCTAACAGAGTGTTACCTATTTTTATTCGATATACGATGACTCGATTTTTGTTTCGTACCTTCAAATGATAATAAGCGACCAGCATAGCGAGGGAAACGATCGAATGTAGAACAGCCATGAGCCTCATAACGTGTGCCATGTAATAGAAATCTTCAGCGACTTCGACGTATTCCAACGCGTACGCGTCTTCCTCTTCTTCGGATTCGTTTTCCCCGCTTCCGCTCCCCAATTCCGCCCCACCGCCGCTTCCGGAACCGGATGGACCCTCGCCGGACATGTCTGCCAAAATATCGGCTATGGCTTGACCACTGCCCTCGTCGTCCTCGTCACCGGCCAAAGATGAAACCTACGATCGAATGATACGATGTAACGCGATACGACATACTTCATCGCTTGTCTAGTTCCACAACTTGCCTTGTAGAACAGCAGCATGAAATTGATACAGAAAGCGAGAACCAGAGCCACGTATTTCAGATTATAGAAATTCCTAGCCAAGAACGACACGATCCGATGAGTGTACTCGGAGAAATCGATGGAAGAGCCGGACGGTTCTGCAATTGTTTCCTGTTTCGCTTCGGCTTCGACAGCCGCCATTGCTGCCTGTTGTGCAGCTGCCGCTTCCGCCGCGGCTGCTGCCTGAGCTCTAGCTTGTTCGCCACTGTTGTACAAAAATGATCATTAATTCATTTATCCTGTTTTCTGCGTACACTGACTCTGAAAAATATGTGGACACTTCCTTAATTCTTGTAACGATTTAAAAACGATTTGTTCGCTTAGTGATATTATTTGTTAATAAAAATATACATTATATATCACAAATTTTGAGAACATGGTGCACATACATTGTAGGTGCTCATGCAGGTGTCCACATACATTTGAACAGTGTATGCTGAATTTAACTGTACCCTAATAAATCGGCCAAAGAAACGGGTGCTTCCGAATCGCCACCTTCAGCCCTCGCGTCCTCGCCAGAAGCCTCTTCCGGTGTACTCTCGCCAGTTTCCTCGATGCTCGATTGTGGCGTCGAGGTTGCCGACTCGTGCGGAGCTATCTTTATCTGGCCACCTTCTTCTTTCGTTATATCCATTCCGAACGCTTGTACCTGCGCACAAATTAGAATATTGCATTCTTTCTCTTAACATTCCTAATGGCTCTGTGATCTTTACCGTTCGATCTGTCACGCCCGATATCGTTTAAAGAATCGTTCAGTTAGACCAAATAACGCTAACCTGTAGATTAGATTCATCCGGTGTCGGTGGCAAAGCAGGCAAATGCCTGGACGGTTTCTCTTCCTCCTCCTTCACCTCGACAACGGGTTCCTCAACGTGGGGTCCCTTCATCAACGCCAGCAACAATCTCATAAAATATCTGATCACGCAGCCAACGCCGAATCCGGAATAATAGAACGCGTAGAATATCATCTTGAAGAAACCGATGAACAGCTCCAGGAATGTCATCTGTTGCATCTCGGCGAACTTGTTCTTGATGTTGCTGGGCGAGAATATGGAGAAGAAGAAGTAGATGCCATCCTTGAATGTCTGAATGCCTCTTCTGATGGGATCCTTGTTCCTCTCTTCGTCGTCGTCCGTCATGTAGGTGTAAGAGGACTCCCTCGCCTTTCCGATTCCGCCGCTTTCCTCGACGGCCATCAGCGCGCTCGCGTGTTGCATCTCGAAAATGGCGTCCTCGCAGAAGTTAATGAACGTCTCCAGTTTCTCCTTCTCGCCAGCCTCGACCACGGTATTGTAGAAGTACGTCCTCTTCGATTCCTTGATCTGCGGCTTCTCCCACTGCTCGATGTTCGACTCCTTGATCTCGAAGTACACCCTCTCGATCTTCTTGTTGCCACCGAGGATCTCGATCCTGCCGAGGAACGGCTCGAAGTAGTTCAACACGGAGCCAGCCGTTTCGAGGAACCTGGCCAGCCTGGGCTCGTTCGGCATGTGTTCGGACAGATTGGTCAGCAGCACGGCGAGATTGAAGCCGATTTCTTTCGCGGGTTCGTGGAAACGGTCCATGAACGCGACGTAGTCGATCTTTCCGTCGTGATTCGTTTCGCAACAAGCCAGCAGAAACTCGATCTCCTCGCTGAAAACGTTCGTTCGTGAAAATTCTCGTATATTTATAAGCCGTGCCTATATATGAGATACTTACTCCGTGTAACTCTTCTGTTGTTCCATCTTCTCCTTGAAATCCTTCGGGTACACCCAGCCGTCGCTGTTCAGGTCCACCTCCAAGAAGCTGGGCGACGATACGAGGTCCTTCAACTTCAAGAACATATCGAAGTACTTCAGGATCAGCTCCACGTTGCTCGCAGACTCCACCAGCGTGTCCACCATCTGTTTTCCGATCGTTCCGTTCACGACGTTGCCTGCAACCACGGATATAAACATGAGGCAACGTTCGGAACAGTTTCGTCCGCCCGTGAACTCCTACCTTCCAGCATAGACAGCATCATGGTGATCATGTCTTTCTGCAGATTCAGTAATTCCTTCAGGAGATCCACCTGGCTCGAGTGTTTCGACAGTTTGTCTTGCATGTGGGAGAACAAGAAGAGGAATCCACCGACCGCGTCCCACAATCGAGAGTGAGCTAACGCCTGTTGATTCTGTGCGCAGGGACCTTGAATCACCTCGGTCAGGGTGTTGAATACCTGACTGGCGACCCCGATAGCTTTGAAGAAGTTCGCTTTTCCGGCTGGATCGATCAGCTCTTTGCTGGAATAGTGCCAATAGAAGTCCATGATGGATTCTTGAAGTCTCAACAGGTAATCGACCGTGCAGATGACCACGTTCACCGTCGTTGTGTTACCAGCTTGAGTCCTCAGATAGTTTTGCCAATCTATCGGCACGAATAACGTACTCGTTACATATTCTTTTGTCCGTGCAACTTTGTGAGACAATTTCAATCGACGAACTTACCAAGATTGTGACCCTCGCAGGTGAGTTGTATGAACCTGAAGAGTGCACAGGTGAACTCGGCGTCATGCATGTTCTTCTCACCGGCAGCACCCTCGGAGCCAACTCCGAGGCCTTCCGCTTTCGTGTTCCTCTCGAACGCGTCCAGATCCAACACGCTGCAGGAGTTCATCAAACCAGCGATCGACGTGAAGAAACCCACGTCCTTCTTCTCCTTCAGATGGTTCAGCATCCCCCGTTGTATTTCAATGTTGCCGCCGCGCAAGATCGAGATCCCAAGTTCCAAGGTTTTCATCACCATTTCGCTCGGGAGACCTTTGCACGCTGATATGTGGAGCAGCACCATCTCGGCCACGCCTCGATTAGCGAGACGAGCTTGGTGGAACAGGAGCTTCTGCTTTTCCATTTCTTGTTCCTGCACGAGTGTCACGGTGTCATCGAAAACGCAATTTGGAATCGTGAACGTTACATGATTAGAAGATTAAAGGTTGAACGGTAGAGAATAGATGATCTTACCATCAGTTTATGCATCGGTCGCTTTGGGTAAGCGTTAAACAGAAAATCGAAAATCAGCGACGTCGGGAATGCTCGGTAAATTATTAACGGGGCGTTCGGTGGATTTGCGATTAATCTCGAAACGTGATCAGGGATATGGCCACTTTCGATGCAAGCATATGTACAAGTCACCTACACCGGCGAGCACGCTAGATTTTCCTATATGAAATGGTTTCGTTAGGAGGTCCCATTAACGCTTGAAAGTTACCCGTTTCCCTAGATAGTAACTTATATCCAGCGTGCTCGCCAGTGTACGAGAGTTCGACTATAGGTAAACTTTCATACAGGTCAACTATGTCCTACGATGATATGCCGGGTACGTCGATTTAATTTGCATTTGGTATCAACACAAAGTTGCATGTACAATTATGGAAGCAATTGAATTTCCGCAAACAGCTGCTTGTCCTTACCATAAGCGGCTTATGGCCCTGCTTCTGCAGGGATAGTACGCGAGAAAAAGATACGAAAGTGTTATTAAGAGTTAAACGCACTGCTCCATTTTTCCGTAAGAGTTATACTCTCCGATAGTTCGAAGAGAATAGGTAGCAATTAACGATTAATAGTTAATATACTGATAGAATAGGAGCTTGAAGTTCGTCGAGCGAACACTTACGTGGATCGAGGCGCCGCCCTCTTCTTCTCCGCCTCCGCCTTCGTCTTCGCCCTCTTCCTCTTCTTCTCCGCAAGATTTCGATATGATTCGGGCGTAACTCATGTACAACGGATCCTCTTGAAGAGCGCCAGATCGTTCTGTCATGGCACCGCGACAGAACGTTGTTACGAGTTGCGTGAGTGGATCTGGTTTTCCCTCGTCCTCGTCTTTGTCCATCTTCTTCAATTCCGCGTCCTCGAAAGATTGCTTTAGAACACGAGAACGAAATGAGCGATGACAATAAAATTGAACAATAGAAGCAACAAGCTAAGGATGAAATGTTTACCGTAAGGTCTTCAATCATCACTTCCTGACCGACATTCTCATCCTGCAACCAGAGCTCGTAGTACGTCCGCGCGAAGATGTTTATGGCCCGATGCCTGGAAGGAGGATCATGATGCAAAATGCTGTATTCGCGTCGAATTACGAGCATGCGATGAAACGTTCGCTTTACCTTCGTAACTTGTAAAGTGGTTCGCTACGTAGACATGCAATCGCTGCCCTTTTTCTCGCTGCACACAACACGCGTTTCCATCCACCCCGCGATGGTGGAGGTTTCGTTGCCTTTTAGCAGCATGCACACATAACTATAGTTGTTAGATCACTAACAAATAACTACGGAAGCGTCGTCGATGGTTAACGTTAGTCGGTGTCGTTCTTACGCAAGCTTTTTCGTAGTGAACATCATCGATGTAATCAATTGCATAATTATGAACGCAACGAATGTGAGTTATGAGAGTCGGCGCAGCGATGGTGTTAGGAGCGAATGTACGAACAATGTCAACCGTTACAATTAGGCCAATCAAACCAAAAGGGGATACCTGGGCAGGGAATGTAGGGAAGTTTGACGGAAACAAGCGATCACGGCTCGTTTACGTTGTATCGACACCACTGATCGATATTGACCCTTGCTCTGCTGTTGCGGATGATCTATCTACTCGGGAAAATAAAAACGACGAATGAATCGAAAGGAATTCATCGAACGAAATCGTACGAAACTATACCGTAACGAATGATCGTAGAATAGGGAAGGTCGAACGATAGTTGACGATAATCCTTTACTTACCATGTGCAAACCGTAAAGAACTTTAGCCATGTCGGTGATTCTCGCAACGACGTCCTCCAACTGCTGCGCCTTCACCGGTTCCATCGAGTCCTTCTTCTGACCTAACTTGGAATACAGATAGTGCTGCCAGGACATTTCGTCGGCTGGGTCGATCTTGTCCGGCAAGGTCAACTGGGTCTTGGCGAATTCGGCGATCTCGTATTCCGGCATCTTCTTCAGGAACCTGTCCTTGCAGTGTTGCACCAATTCCTGTTCACGACCGGCGAACAAGTTCAACCCGACCGGCAACAGTCTCTTCAGACAGGCAACCATCAGGGACGCCTGAACTTCTTTGTCCTTGTCTCGTTTCTTGTCGCGATGTTTCTTCTTTTTCTGTGAACCATAAGATTTCGTGGAAGGTTTCGTACATCCGTATGACACCCGTTAAGCCACGGTACCAACCTTGCCACCTCCGGAAGGCGCCGTTCCGTCCGAGATCGTTGTGGGTCTCCTGGTAGCCGTGGGCATGATCAGCACCATGTTATCGATCTCGTTCGCCGATATGAAATTCTGCTCCTCCCGCAGGAAGTACTGCGACTTGGACCAGATGTTGAATATCGCGGCCACGTGGTTGTAAAGATCCTCCGCTTCCGGAATGTTGTTTCGCAGCCAGTGGTTCCTCTGCAGATCGACGTACTTGATCAACAGGGGATAGAACGAGTAGATATCGCGAACCAGAAGCTGCCAGTCCTCCTGTATCTGAGCCTCGACTTGCGACGTGTCATCGGTGGACGATTTGATAAAACCACGAAGAGACTCTTCCTTGTGGAACATGTTATCCGTGCGTTTCCTGACCCGCTCGGCCAACGGCAAGAACGGGTCCTTCAGCAACTCCTCCGAGGAGTTGATGATGATCTGTTGGGTGTAGGCTGCGATACGCGTCATCCACGGAGCATTTTCGTTGCCGATGTTCTTCTTGATCAATTTCAGCACGTTCTTCAGCAACTGATTCATGTGATCGCTGGTGACCATGCTGACGTACGTTCCTTCCGTCGGGTTCACGTTGTCGGGCCCTTGGGCCCACCAGAAGGGCAAGTAGGAGCAAAGCAGAGGAAGAATCACATCCACCACGTGTGGCAGATCGTTGTAGGTCTTCTCGGATTCCACGAATTGATCGACTTCCGTCAGGATCGTCTCCAGGGTTGGCATGCTCGATTCCATCTTCGACATGATGTCCTGCGCCTCCAGAGAATGGTCGGCGATTCGATTTAACAGAGAAAACTGGTTGTGCTTGTTCAGATGTGGCTCTAGGAAGGCAACGGGGAAGCAGCTGGAAAAGGCACCGAGACAGGAGCCCAAGTTAGGTTTATGACGTTCTATCTCTGTCTTCAGGTACTTCCTGTCGGCTGTTAAAGTGGAGTCTACGCCGAGAGTGTACAGAGAAGCCAGCATTTTGTAGGACGCCACTTGAATTTCATCCACTGCAAAGAAGAAAGAGTGAAATTGACTTAGGTCTACCACGAAGCGCATATAGGTATAGTTTGATGATCATTTGCTTACGTAACAAATCGCTGCCATACTCGCACGCAGCCAGATGATCGAACATGGCCGTGAGTACCGGCAAAACGACGCTGTTGATGTACGACAACGACGTCGAAGTCTTCAGATGCGTGCCTCTCAGATGGCTATATTTTCCCTCCTGAAGATTCAGTATCGTGTGACCCAGATCGTCCGCGGTGTTGTTGAAGAAGGTCAACATCGAGGTTCTGATGAACTCGGGGCAATTCTTCACCAAGCTCTTCGCGTCTATGCCCTTGACGAGTACTTGAAGACAACGCACGGTGATCCTTACGTCCGGTCCAAAAGCGGCCAACCGAGATCTCAACAGACTGGCCAACTTGCAGAACAGTGCCGCAACCATTTCCTTCTCCTTCAACGAAGCAGCACCGATGTTGTTCGTTGCAGTGGCCACGGCGATGAAATAATTTCTGTGCGTGCTGAAGTATTTCTCCATCAACGGTAGCACAACCTTGCTGAAGAATTTGATGTCTCGCGTGGACGTCTTGAAACTGTTCCTTCGGCTGAACGTGTCGGACGGCTTCAACAACTTCATGTTGATGGTAGCCTTGTCCAAATACGCTATCAGTTTCTCCAGCAACGAATACGCGAATCGCAGTTCAACGGAGGCTCCAGCCGTTGCAACTTCCGACTCTCCTCCTCTATTAGGCTTGTGAAGCTTGTAACCTTGGTACTGCAGGTACTTGAGGAACTCTTGGGAACGTTCGCGGTCTTTTCGTTTCTCCTTGTCGGTCAGCAAATCGTATGGCACCAGTTGTGGATGAATTCCGCCTCCTGTCACAATCATTGTTGACATTAGTATTTTTGTTAGCATTAATCGCCAATATTGTCTGTTTCACTATAATTAAACATTATGTGTACAACACTATAAATTTAGTTAGAATTTTCATAAAATTGTTGAATTTAATCAACTGATGAGTGTAAGTCGCCTCTGGTGTGCAAAGGGTTAAACTTGTCCTATCAATTTTAATATTAATCAATGTCATCGGGTACGAACCACAAGTAATCAGCTCTTCCTTCTTCTTCTTTGCCCAGATATCGTGCGCATTGTCCGCCAGACGTTCGGCCATGTTCTGCATTTCTCTGCTGAGCGTCAGATTGGTCATGTCAACCGGATGAGGATTGTAGTTGAACGGATTTCCCGAATCACCCTGCAAGAACGCGTCAACATGAAGCATAGGTTCATTCTTAGACTCTCCCAACACGCATACCTGACTTTTCGATGATCTTCTCATGGAACTACGATTCGTAGAAGGCACATCCACTTCCGCGTGTTCGACACTCCAGCCAATAGCCAACAGAGCTTTCAAACTCTCTCTGACCGGCTCTTTGTAACGTTCCCTCTCGTAATCGTTCAACATGTTGTACGGTTTTAGTCTGGGATGGGTCTTGTTCACCTCGGACCATTGTTCACCGAAGGTCCAACCGTTCTCCTGTTTGCGACTGGCCCAAGCGTCGTGATAATGTTCCGAGAACTTTTGCACTATCTGATTCAGATCGTTGTTGAGAACCACGCTGTATAAAAAATATCGTTAATTCTTACGGTTTCGATCGTTCATTCTTAGAGAGTTAAACTTTCTTTCTTGCAGTTTCTGGAAGGAAATTGCAGTACCTGGATGTGTTGATGGGTTGAGGGTTGTAAGGACCATCTGGCGACTGTGTGGATGCAGATTTACTGCCGTACCATTCGTCGTCGTAGTTCTTCGACAACGAATAATCGGGTGGTAAAGCGCAACCGATGGCCGTGAGACACGGCAAGGCTTTTCCGAACAATTCAGGATCGTAATCCATCTTGGACAATGAGTCGAATATGTTGCTGAAGAGCACCATGGTTAAACGTTTCTCTTCGTCGCTCGACGCACCGTACGCTCCTTGTCCACCGGTAGATCCATAATATTTCGCGCAACGATCGTAATGCAATGTCAACAGCTGTTTCGGAATGTCACGAGATAAAAATGATATAATTATAGATAAGGTAATTTTCAAAACGAATCACTTACCCTGAGAGCGACGGTCGTGTACTCCGACAGCTTGGACACGTCAACGGTCAGTTTGCGTAGAAGTTTCAACAGCATGCTGGGTTGCATTTGGCTAGACAGAGAAGCAGATTAAAGAGAAACTATTTACCGGAACATAAAATGGCGGCACCGGATACTGTCGGATCGACAACCGAATTCCATAAATCTCCGAAGCAAAATGCACGGAAAACTCGCGAATTCGGTTGGCAACATAATTCAATAAGCGCAGTCACTCTGATAGCGATTGTTACTACGTTTCATCGACAGGCGTGAATTAGCGATTTAAGGTAGTGTTAATAAGGACTTACGAGACATTTAACTCGTGGACGTCTCTTGTTAAGCAACAAAACGATTCCGTTAATCATCTCATGGGTATGTCGTGGACGGTCGTGCTTACCTGGTCAATGCCACGAGGAAGTCGGACACCGCTTCGCGTTGACCCTTCGTCAGCATCCTGTTCTTGCTCAATCTGTACACGGTATGCAACGTGGCGTCGAGTAAACTTGCATAATTGTCTGCCTCGTTGTAGAACTTGGAATGCTTGATCAACAGAGGCAATATACTGTTTCCGATGTAGCGATTCATCGCCAGTGCCATGTCGGACTCGTAGCCGTCGTTCTGATTCGAGAAAAGAAATTGCATATGCGATTCGAATAATTTCTAGCATGCCCGATACTATTTTTGTATTATTCTATACCATGTTATTTCCGGTTATATTAGTCTATACCTTGTATGTTAGTCTATACCATATTATTTCTAATTTATACCATACAATTCCTGGTCTATATCATACTATTTCTAGCCTAGGTATGTTCGTGCTTACTCTGTCGAGCATGGTGGCGGCCCTAAGATCGGGCAAGAAGGCTTCCTCGAGTATCTTGAAGAAAAGCTCCCTCGTTTCGATGCCATAAACGCGTTCCAGAAACAGCACGACGCTCTGTTTATGACCCGGGATCAATCCCGATGGCATGTCGCTTTTCGGTTTCTCCTCGCCGGCTGCCGGATTCAACAGGGTGAATCTCAAGGATAGAACACCCTGGAGATCGTCCAACGGTACCAGGGATCGCAGAATGGCCCTCGCTCTTAGGGACTCGTTCTTTCCTGAAAACCACGATTCGTTTCAACCCGACAAGTCGAGGATGTTTCGAGGACTATAAAGAGAGTATAGTGTCATTTCGTATATATTACCAACGGATTCTGTGGAAGCCTCTGTTGCTCGTCAAAAAATAAACACTCTTATTAGATAAACCTTGTTTCTGTCTGTGCTACAATTTACTGTGGAATTATGAACTTGACGATGAGGATGTTCGCGTTTCGCTTTGTCCGTTCAGGTAACAAAGTGTATGTGTTTTCTTTATCGAGCGATATTTACGAAGAAATGAAATCGTGATGGTGGATGGTGTCGATGGTCACTTACCTTGTTCGATGACGGAGGAATCTGGTGCGCAACGACCTAGCAGATCTACCAGGGTACAATAGAAGTTCAAGATGGCGGCTCCGGTGTCAATGTAGTCCTCGTCGTCGTCCGATTCTGGAAGAGGATGCTCGAACTGCATCACGCTCGATGTTCCCTCGGCCTCGTCGTGCACCTGTCAAATCCGATCAATGAAACATCCACTTCGAGTATAACTCAGAAAACAAAACCACATGGGTGTCCCATTTAATTAGACATTGCAAAATATCTCGAAGACGAGTGATTCAGGGGACACAAACTGACACATGTCTTTTAGTATTTCAAGTAGGTTGTCAAATGACATTACTAATTTTTTACTGCATGGGATTCTTCAAGATTATTTGAAAGTCAACAAGTAATGCCATTTAACTTCCCGTTCGTAATACAAAAGGATACGTGACAGTTTGTTTTTATTAAATCCAGCGTCTACGAGATTTTGTACAATGTCGACATAAATGATACACCCTGTATGTTCGGGTCGTACTTGTCGTCGGTCAGCGATGCGTTCGGACATCTTGTTGGCGTCTATAATCGCACGCAACAACCCTTCACCCTCTCCGCGAAGCGCTGGTCCCAAACACTCTGGTCTTCTGATCAGTAATCGTATCACCAAGTTAGCGTTCTCCTCGACACTTTCGCCTAAAACAGCGAGGATTAGTAACACGATCTTCGTCCCGAGAGGTGGCAGAGAAATTACCGTTCACCCAGACGCAGAATCTCAGGAAGTCCAAGTATCGTTCACCCTCCACCGGGTCCCAGCCCAGATCGGGATAACCCTTCTCAACCAACTCGGAGTTCGATTGTAAACCGCAACGGGATAGATAAATGGCGATCTTCTCGAGATAGTGTTCCCTGAGGGCCAGAGCTAATTCCGTGTTCTCCATGAGAGACGAATAAGCAACGTCCAGAGGCGTGGAGCCCCTCAACGACGGTCTCGACAGCAAGATGTTGCTGTTCTCCAGAAGGAAATCGAAGTGATCGAACATAGCCTTCTGATTCTGTCTGGACGTGCGGCAGAAGTAACACAGGAATCTGCAGCAGGCTACCACCATCTCGTGAGATGTGTCTTTCTCTTTGGACGCTGGTTCGCCCTCGGTTGTTTGTGGCTGTGTTTGAGCGTCTGATTGCGCCTGTGCGCGTCTGCCTAGCGTGTTCATCATGATCGCCATGACGTTCTCGTGGATCCTCAATACCCTGATCAAGTCCGGGTGCTGGAAGAACGTGTGATTGTTCACGAGCTTCCAGAGTCTCTCCCTGACCAGTTCCTCCTCCTCCTGGGACATTTGGACGGGCAGCAAGGCTCGAATCTGGCTGAGTCCGACCCACATTAGGGCGACGTCGTCCTTGGTCTTGCTGTTGATGACGTAAGTCTTCTCCAAGGCTCGAATCAGTTCACCAACTGTGTCGTATTGGCGAACTAGAAGGCTGAACATTTCACGAACCAACTTCGGCGTTTCGATCTGCGATTCCTCGGCCCAACTGACGATTGTTTTTATCAGCACCTTGCGGAACACCTCTGCGAAGAAAGCATTTTGTTAACACATTCGGCAATTGTATAATTTTCTAATTTAATTTAATGATGTGAATTCACGTAAGTAGTCGGGATGGGTTAACATATCCGGTACTCATGAAGGCATGAACACGTGAAAGTACAATTTTACCTTCCGGAGTCTTCCTCTGCGGTTCGGGTTCCGGTTTGGGTTCTTCCTCCAGCTCTTTCACCGCGTTGATGAAGTTGAACAACTTCTTCATGGCGCCAGGTTTCTGAATTTCCTCCACGGGCTCGTTCTCGGCGTCCGCGGCTTCCTGAAGAGCGTGCAACGACACGTAGGACATGAGGTTGTTGTGGAAATCATTCATTCTGTTTATCAGATCCTCCCCGCAAGGGATGTTCTCCGGGTCGTCCACGGATTCCATGTTCTTGAAGCTCAAAATTGCGTTCATTTGCTCCCGAGGCGGACACCTGAATTCCCTGGTCTTCTTCGCTGCAACGGCAGACGGCAGATCGGATTGCTTGATTTCTATGTAACGACGAAGTTGATCGGACTGCAGATCACCGACGAAATCATGGCTGAAGGCGATGATCGACTCCACACGATGCCGAAGCTGGATGTCGTTCAAGTGATGAAGAAGATAACACATCTGCAGTTTCGCTCCTTCCGCCATTTTCATGTGCAGCAATCCCTTCTTGTGCTCGTCCTTCCCTTCTGCAAGTCGGATCCGTGTCACTCGATTTCAAACGTGTTTAAAAAAAAAGTCAAACTACCTTTGTCGAACGTCGGATCCCACGTTTCCGGATGAATCATGATGAGAAGCTTCATGATGTCCACATTCCTCAACATTCCCACCAAAAGTAACCTGTCGACCAGCTTCAACAACGGCCTGGAATAAACAACGATCGTTTAAGTACACGATTTACGAAGGTATCGTAGCATGCGATAGCAAGCGATGCAAAGTATCCTTGTTAGCATTCTTCTTCTCTCATTCGCATTATCGTTGACGAAGACTTAAAGAGCGCGGAGCAGCCCAGGCGTGCACGTGCATTCATTAATGTTACATACAAGAAGAGATTCTCGTTGCTGCCACCGATCGGATCTCGATTGTGAACTTGATTGACTTCGACGGCCTCGTTCAAGGCCATCATCACGTAATCTCTCACCACGTCCAGAGGGAAATGGGGACTGTAGAGGCTCCTTATGTTCTCGATCGTTTGATCGCTAGAAGGAATTTCCCTTCATGTCGACCATTAGTTTTGAGTATCGTGTTCGTGTGTGTGGATAGTTTCGGCTGATATTCACTTACCTGATATCCGTCATTTTCATTTGTGGACGAACGGACTCGGTTTCCAGGTATCTGAGGCTGTGCCTCATCTCTTCGTCTTCGTACAGGTCCTTTAGTTCTTGACCTGCGACAGCAACGATAATGGACAATTTGTTATTCCTTCTCTCGGTATGTGATTTTTAGATAAATATATTTACCCGAGATATTTAGCGGGAGATATTTACCTAAAGGAATGATGTATTCGTTCTTGCATACTTCCATCGTGGTCGCGTGCGACTCGAGATGCAAAGCTATTAGCAAGTCGTAAAATCCTTGTCGTAGGGGCCCGGACATGTATTCCGCTCGGATCGCGTATAGTAATTGCTTCTGATCGACGTGTTGGCACAAAGCGTGGGCGGCTCTGTAATTCGACTGATAGCACAGGGCAGCGTACAGAGTCAAAGTGTGCGCGTGGAAGCTGCGGACATCGAACAAATTTTGACCCTGAGGAATAGTTTTGAATCGAATTGCACCATGTAAAGTGACTGGACAAAGTTGAAATGTGAAGACTGTTTTACATTCAGCGATTATCAAATGTGCACATTGAGATTAGACTCAAATTGACTACTCAATCGTGTTAAAAATACAAACATGGTTTACCGTATTTGACCCATGAATGAGTCACCTGAGTCTCACCTGAGCAGTTTGTCCATTTCAATCAATTCCAAGATATCGATACACCTGTCCTCTTCGGGAATGTGCAAAGCCAGCATCGATATTGCGTCCTCGCACAGCATGGACCATCCCCTGATGTCGGACAGTTTCAACGCGTGCACCTGGAGCGACTGATTAGGCACTCTGGCCCATTGGTGGGGCTTCAAACATTGCACCTTTAATCTGGGCGGAAATTGCGGTATAACGTGACGTTCTGAATTTTGCAAGACCGCGGCGGACAACGGTAATGTGGTCGATGTTCTTCCGAGTTCGATCTGAAGGATCTCTTTGCTGGTGGCTTCCACGAAGATGGCGGGGAACAATTTCGTGTCCGGTTCCATCCTGAATTTGTGGCTGGTTTCCTTGCCCTCGCAGGTGAATGACACCCAACCGGTCGCCGTGTCTACGAAACAACCGACGAACATTCCTTGAGAGGCACCTTTACCCGATGCATCCTGCGTTACCTCGTTGTATAGCTCGTCCGCTCTCACCATGTAACAGCTCTGTCTATCGACCCTGCAAGTTTTGCATTATGTATCTTGTATGTTCGTTGAGTGTAGACTGCACTCTATAATGTATCTCGTATAAAAATTTTGCAGATTGTTTTTTATAATGTATCTTATTTGATGGTTGAGTGTCGACTCTCTTGTATGTTGGTTGAGTGTTGAGTCAACCTAACACTGTTGCCGTAAAAAGGCAGTATAAAAGTTAACAATAATCGTACGTACTGTTCAACCGGGCGTTCGTAATCGTCGGTGATAACGACAGAGGCCTTCCTCACGCGTGACAAATTGAAGTCCTTGGTGTGCAAATGGTATTGAGAGGTGACCCAGCCGACGTAGACGTGCGTCGGATCCTGTCCAGGGAAAATCCTGACTCCGTAGAAATATTCGTTCATCAGCTTCAAGCATTCCGTGTCGTATATCTCGTTTCCGATCGACTCGACCCCGGATCCGCTGAGAACCGACATAGCTTTCGGCGCGTTTCGTTCGGGTATTTGTGGCGGCACCACCTTCAAATCCGTCTGCACAGAAATATTCACTCACTCGATGAGATTCATGTAACGCGGATCGCAGTATAACGTGGTCGGACAACGACGAACAAATAAATAAATAAAATAAATGATTTTACGTTTGATATGCGAACTTGGGGAGGCCGACTACTTGCTTTGTTCATCGGTAGTGTCTTGGTGCTCTTGTCGGACACGTCGGATCGCACAGGCGGTTCGGGCGTTTTCGATTTCGCATCCGGAGACTTCGCTTTTCGCGAGAAGAACCTGCAATTTTTGTTCGAAGTGTTACTTTGTCGAGCAAACGTTTAACCCCTTGCGCCACGATCTCTTCGGTGAGGTGCAACACGCAATGAACTTTAGCTACGACATCAACACTTTGAGTGCCATGTCATCCACATACAGATGCCGTATGAATTCATACAT
This sequence comes from Coelioxys conoideus, assembly GCA_947623535.1. Lineage (NCBI taxonomy): Eukaryota > Metazoa > Arthropoda > Insecta > Hymenoptera > Megachilidae > Coelioxys > Coelioxys conoideus. Next base: position 14,474,962 of record OX392459.1, read on the forward strand.
AAATCTCCCGCTAATTTTAGATGAAACATTTAACATAACAAAGTATACAAAATACATTGAAGCTTGTCGAATAAACAAGGGTTGAATATTATGAAAATTGTCTATAAAATTGATCCGAAATAAAATTACTCCATAAAAGAAACTGAAACTGTTTTAGGGTGGCACCCAGGGTGCTAAAAGCTACCGAAGAATGTTCGAATGTCGAGACTTTCCTGCATTTAGCGATCCTCGACATCCAATTGAATTAAAAATATAAACAAATATAAACTACGAGTGCGTCACGAGTGTAGCTCGTTATTGTAGCGCAAGGGATTAATTATTACGCAAGTTTTGTTATGGTTTGATATAATGGGTTTCGTTAATATAACTTACGAATCATCCTCAGTTTCTTTGCTAGGTTTGTCAACAAGATTGAAACGTAAGAGTTTGTTCATCTTGAATATAAGTTGATTCGCAGTCATACTAACCGGAACGGCGAACGCCCTCGTTTCTTTTTATCGTCCTTGACGTCGCCGTTCATCTCTCCATATCCGTTCATGTCCACCTCGCTGATCGCGTTCTCCATGTTACCTCCTCGGGATCCGTAAACGGATCCCTTTCTGGGCGGTCTCGCGGGTTTGTTCCTTTGCATGGGAAGCGGCGATTCCTTCATCATCTCGTCAGCCTCGACCGCATCTTCCGAATAGTTTCTCTGTAATCCTGAAATCAATGGAATTCGAGATGGATGATCACCTGGTCTGCTGCTATCCTCTTTCAAATTTTAATTCGGTCGAAGAATTTTTACAAAAATTGTCCTGCGTCAGAAGAAAAATTTTGTTCTTCCATCGAAAGAAAAAGAATTTGCTTTTTATAGGAAAGCTGACGATTATCATTTTATTTGTAGCTGACCTTGCAGTTAATAATAACAGACAACTTTTCTCATTCGAGTTATACGCGAATTCCGCTAGAAATTTTAAAGTCTTATATTAGGTTGTCCCATAAATTTCTTTTCTTTTTGATATGACATAAAAACTACGAGGAATATTTTGCAAGAAATCTAAAATAATTTTAGAAGGAGTAACTAATATTTCTTGAAGGATGGATTAGGATGATGAAATAGAACACTTCATATTAAGTCCAACAAATCTTAAATAATAAATATTGTGCATCAATTTCTATCGAACAAGGAGGGAACTTCCGTAATATTATATTGTAATCTAACTTAACTTAATCAAACCGGAGTTCGGAGCTTTCGGACTCGAATTACAATGATTTAGCATCCGATTAGGTGTTCTACCTTTGATATCGCTCATGCTGAAGCCCGACTTCATGATCTGCTCCATGTGAGCAGATGGCGCTGCTTGTTGAGCCTGCTCCACCTGTTCGGACAACAACTTGCTTTGTCGCATCTTGATTTCTTGCCACCTCCGCAACTTCTCGCTCTCGGAAACGAACGTCGATTGGCAGATAACGGGCAAGGACAGCCGCAGAAATTCCCAATTTGCTTTCTCCATCGTTTCGAAGGTGTTATGCGAGATTTTCAGGCAAGGTGGAGTATCGGAACCGGCTGGAATCCTGGCAACGTCGATCCTGGTGTCGGCCATGTCGTCCGTGTTCTCGAAGATGGGTTGATCCTTCGTGTACCAATACGTTACCAGTCGATTCATGTTCCTGAGACGATATTTCTAGTTAATATCTTTGTATCGTGGATAAGGAATATTGGTCGTTCAAAGATCCCTTTACGTACACGCAAAAGGGCTCGTATCCTTCTTGCAAACCGCAGGTTGTGAAGAATTTCAGGGTGTTCACGTCCTGACCGAACGTTAGTTTTGCCCTCTGCCCGACCCCAAGCGTAAAAGCCGGGACAAAACAGTCCCCTTGCACGTCCGCGAACGATGTTTCACCACCGAGTGCATCCATCAACAGTTCTCCGTTCAGAGAAAAGCCTGGATAATGATGTTTGTCGATAAATATTACTGGCGAGTGCACGGTTTTTATTGGACAAAGATACTTTCGTGAAAAGTGAAAAAAAAAAATCGCAAACATTAATTTCGACAGGACGGGTAATTACTTTAGTTAAAAAATTTGAAAATCCAGTGACAAAATACCGAAGCAACGTACAATTAACTGCAACTATCTAGCAACAATCTTAGACATATAAATACGATTACAATGTACAACTACGCAAAAGCGGGTGCGAAAATCGTTTCAGTGAAATGTGCATGCACGCGACAGCGACAGAGTGGTATAGAACGTTAAAAAATAAAAGTACGGCGTTTCGTAGAATTCGGATCGAAAAAAAAAAATTAACAAAAAAAAAAGAAAAAAGAAAAGATCGATAGGATAGTGCAACGAGAGAACGCGGTTTCCTCAAAACCATTCGTTGTTATTCCGTAAAAAAATACCGCATAGCCTTGCAACAATTTCGAATCGTTTTGGTTAATGATTAATAGATACGAATTACATGAATAGTGAAAGCATCGTTTGCCGCTGACAGCGAAACACCGAGTAGAATACTGGATACGAAAAAAATGAAAAGAAAAATGTACCAACAGAGACAGAGATGATACCACTGCGATTTTTATTAAAAGGACACCAGATATGTAGGCTGATTGTGCGACGAAACTTCAACACATGTACATAAAAGCGTTGCTGCGATGATAAGACAGAGAAAAGAATAATTTATAACAGCGAATACTTGCTTGTCTCGCAAAAGCGATTATCACAGTAGATTTTCCTCTCTCGCAAAAATTTGGATGATCAAGCGAAAAACAACACTCGCATCGACTGTACAAATTATGACGCGACGGTAAATGCCGTAAATTACAGTTCTCGGGGTAAACCGAAACCAAATTTGTTAAAAAAAAAAAGAAAGAAAAAGAAATCGCTGATATAATTCGTATCGAATCGCGAATTCTTTTCGGATCAGTACTCGCGTTCGCAATTTCTGTATCCAGTAATCTATCTCATGGATCAAAATTCTATGTGTACATAATAGCTTGTAATCAAATGGCAGCTGAAGCGTTCGCTTAAAGATTCCGTCTTACTAATCGTTCGGTCAATTAGATCCAGGAAAACCCCGACAACGTCTCCAACCTGCCATTGTTTGCCAAATGTCTCGGCTGTGCCCGAGTATACTTTTTCCTCCTTTAAAATAAAATTTCACCAATTCAACATTTACCTGGTCCGTGATTCTACGCGATCCGTGGTAACTACCTAACGATACAAATTCGACATCGATAATCGTGCGTGGGATGATGTTTCCATATACGAACAAAAGCAAACGGACGCAGCTAAATGATCGCTGCGCGTTTCGTTCGTGTTTTTTTTTTTTTTTTTTTTATTTCTGTACAATTGTTCGTGATAAATGATCTCGTCGCGATCGATAAGAAGGTCAAGCCACACCCTTTTAAATTTCCATCGATTTCGTTCGACCTTGGGACAAGGAAACGCAGAGAAAAAAAAAAAAACAAGAAAAGTAACAACCAAAGAAACAACCATGAAAAGGAACATATAGAGACAAAGACAACAGTAGTGGCGAGAAAACTCAAAGAAATTATAGTGGACCTCTATAGATCGGCTATTTGATAACTGGACTCTTACTGATCGTTCGGTCTGCGACGTCAATGAAACATCCGACTATGTCGCCCACTTGATATCTGTGACCAAATGACTCGTGGCTACCGGCGTGTACTTTAGTCACCTGACATTCACGATGGGTATCAATTATTTATGACCTTTCACATCGGCCAACGACGCGATTAGAAATCAATTTACCAACCTTGCACGCTCAATCAAAATGCCGTAACATCATCTTTACGACAGTAAAGATCACCTAGTAATTGTTTAGCGATTCAATTAGTCAATTACGTTACATTTGCTCGATTCCTTTATCATCGCAAATATGCGGCATTTTGATTAAGAATGTATAAAACAACGATAGAGAAGGTACAATATTCAGCACCAAAATTTTGATACAAAAAGGACATTCTCTATCGATATCCTTTCAATCTTACCGACACTGTCGATCGCAAACAATTCAATGTGTCTGAAATAAATGATTCGTTGCACGAAATTGTTTCTCGATATTCTCGTACGTTTCGCGGTATAAACATCGAAACGTTTTATGATTGGTAACTTACGTTGTAACCATCGAAAGCCCAGGTGCTTTCGTCGCTTCCCAGCATGCTTCCCGGCATACAATCCGCTTTTGCCCAGCCAACCCGCATGGGTCCAGCAGTCAACACCTCGAACTCGAAATACCATTTTCCGCTGCTGACTGCGTAATGTTTCTCAACGCGGTACGTCCTGAAGGATAATTGTCGCAACCTGCTCGCCTCCAATAGCAAAGCTAAAAAATAGATCCAGCGGTTAACGGTTAGGTAGGATGTGTGGTGTGATTGTGACGAAATCGATAAGGCAGAATATGTGGACGAATGTGGTTTATTATAAACTGTTGAATGACGGCAGTGCTGGGGTGATTTCTTAATTAATCTGTCAAGACTATTTGGCATTTAGTGATTCTCGATTGAGCAAATTACAATTAAACCGAAATTGAACATTTTAGCGTATCAAAAATATAAAAGACGAAAAATATAATGGCTAGCAACGTTTATAGGGTAGTCTATTCGGCTAGAAACGTACCATGAAGTATAAAATAATTTTACGATCTTTGCTATTTCCCATAATTTTTGTAATAAGTTGTAATTTTTTTCTAACGAGTAGTAAATGTTGTAATCGAGGCGATCTTTTATATAACAAAACCGTTGTATAATAAAACTACAACAATTCGATGCCCCGATAGTTACCCTCGTGTTGTTCTCCGGTGGGAGGCTCCAGCATGTATCCATAAACCAAAAGCGTCCTCACAGTTTCGCTGGCTGTATCGCGATTAGCCTTCTTGATTGCCTCGTCGACCTTCGGATAAGGTACCAGGTGGGGGCTCCGTCTCATCTCGGAATCCTCGTTCAATCCGTAAGTCCATCCCTGGCTGATCCTCTCCTTGGCCCACAAATTATGCGTGTTCTCCGCCAGTTGATCCACCAGCTCCTCCATCTTCGGGGTGAGGGTGATGGCGCTGAGATCGAGCGGCGCCGGCTTGTATCCGCTGCTCTGCAGAAACGGTTCGTTGGGCAATCTCAAGGTCTTGATCCTGGACGGTGGTTTGTCCATGGTGATGTAGTAACCGAGTGCCAGAATGGTCTTCAACGTCTGCACGGCCAGTTGCGTGTCGTAACGTTTTTCCGCCGCTGGCAGTCGCTCGAATTGAACGATGCACGGGTGAATCTTCCTCAGATCGTCCCTGTGTTCGCCGTACAACCAGCCAGCCTCGATCTTGTTCATCGCCCACATCTCGTGGATGTTCTCGGCCAGTTTGTCCCGGATTTGCTCGACGTAGGACGGTAGATTGATCATGGAAGTGTCGACGGGCGCGGGGACGAAAGCGGTGTCGTCTTCGACCAGCCACGGTCCAGCCAGGACCACCTTGTTCATGTTCCCGAAGTAGAAGCACGGGTCCAGGGACAGGATCTGATGGGGTAACAGGCTCTCTACCAGGGGAGAGAACTCGTCGGGTGGTTGAAACTTGAGACGACCGTGATCTCCACCAAGGAGGAACCTGCAGGACAGTTTGGAGGAGCAACTGATCGCGGGGAAGAACATGCCGTCCAGATTGAAGTTCCTGAAGGATCCCATGATGGGCGCACCGTTGAACGTGAACGTTATGATCGGTACTGTCAAGTCCAACGCGCAACCGATCACGTCGCTCTTCCTGATGTACGGTTCCGTAGCATTGTGGACCACCTGGGTCTTCCTGCCGCCTGTCCACAAATGTGCACCGTCGAAACCGAACGAGTAGAGGTCATCGCCAACGCCGTTCCCGCCCCATTTTTCTCCACCACCGGGGTATGGCATGTATCTGTTCGAAAAAGCTCACATTTATATATCTGTTCGTGAATATACATATGTATCATTAACCCTTAACGAGCTTATGCCGGTGTAGACATAATATTAGATTTTTAGGAATATTGAAGCTTTTGACACAGCAGTAATAAAGTCCAAGGAACCGTTACTTGTCCGGTTTAACATTTGGTAGGCACATTGAGCCCAGGGTTGGCGTAGTAATATTTCTTTTTCGGTACGTGTAATTTTAAAAAGTCGAGGCGATCCTTAGGTTTATTACTGCTACGGTAATTTGTAAATCGAGGGACGGATGGGTCACCGGTCAACGATTTTGGGCCGGATGACCGCTGCAGGGGAAAGTGGGAATTTCCGATTTCGGAAGACGTCACACTTTCCCCACCCCGTGTTTCCTCCCTCTCAGAGTCCTGAGAAGTTGATAAAACACCTTGTATCAGGGGATGCGACAGAGTCCTCATTGAAAATTTGAATTGCAAACATTAAACTTCCTTCGTATCCATTCTTTTTTTTAAATAGTTGTCGGCCTTTAATTGATTTCCCTACCTCTCAACCCGAAATAGTCTACACCTGTAAATGTTCCAAAATGGTCGAATGACGCCATACAGGCAACTTAACACGATATTTCATGAAATCAAAGATATATATTATGTACTTTTTTTCTTACACTTTCCGATTTGTAAAAATACATTGTAAATCTATAAAAGATCAAATGTATGAATATACCATAAATCCGTACGTTACATACATGTATCTATCCGTTGATTTCTGACTATCATTATTTTTTTGCAAATTCTGCTTCACTTTTGTATAAACATATCTGTTCATATACTGCCTATCATTACTGAAAATGGTTCATGAAATTCAACAAGATCCGCATTGATTATGCACTTCCTTTTGCTCTGGAAAAATTGTTCCATATAAACGAACTCGTTCGTTAAGGGTTAATATTTCATGAAATATTGAATCGAATATATCCGTGCATGAATTTGATTTTCGATTATTCGTTGAAAAGGAGAAGTGAAGATCGTCGTACCCTGCTGTGTTCGCCCAACCGATCCTCAAGTGAGGCATCATATGAGTGGTTTGCTCGATGTGGTCGACGGTGACTTCGAAGTACCACTTCTGATAAAGCGCCGAGCCTTCGACTCTACCGACGAATATATTCGGCCTGATACTCGCGACGTGGTCGACCAGTTGCGTCTGGAGGAGAAGATTCTTGCCGGGCAGCAGGAAGTCGCAGATGTTGTTCTGCGACGAACGAACTGCCACGCCGTTACCGACGCAAAGTGAACAGAGAACGTCCAAGACTTTCGGGTCCCTTCCGTGTTTCTCGAGCAACGAAATGATCACTTTAATGTGTTCGTCCTGAGGAGACAAAGCATCGCGTTAAGAAGATCTTTCAATCGGGTCTATCGAATGACTTACCCTCATCATGTTTAAAGCTTCGGGGGAATCAATGAGCACGCAATGAAGCACATCCAACATTCCGGTGCCCTCGCTGGAGGCTTGCGAACCCAACCGACTGAACAGCCAATTCAGTCGATTGCTGTTAGCGAATTGCGCGCAGTTGGTATGGTTTCCTTTTATGATGGCCGCCAATAATTGATACAAGTATCCGGAAATTTGGTCCCACGCTTGACCGCTCTCGTCGCCCGAAAGCGCCACCAGGAATCCTTGCGACGTGATGACGTTAATCTTGTCGATGGCCTCCAGGATCAGATTCAGTATGCCTTCCTCTTGGAACAGATCCTGACGATTTCTCAGGGCCCGGAATCTGTTCTGTTTCTCCTCGTGTTCTGAAACGAATCGGCCCTTGCAATATTCCTCGCTCAAAACTCTCGTAATTAACGTGATCGAAATATCCGCTTACCCATGTCGTCCTCAGGCTGTGCAAAATAATTAATCAAGTCTTCCAGACACATCACCATTTCGTTCAGATTCACATTTTGGAAGAACATAGACGCTCTTCTATCAACTTGCAGCGTCTCTAGGCCTCTAAAACATATTCGGTCCTTTTAACGATCTGCTCGTCCACGTTAATTTATCATTCGGTTTTGTAACGGCTCTGTACGGTTCCATCCAAGCCTCTACCATTTTTAATTGCATGTTTTAATGTGAACGAATCCGTCGTGAACGATCGATAGACACTCACGTGATGAATTGGGTGAACAAACTGCTACACTTTCGGATCACGCGAGCCGTGCGGGACTCCTCCTCCTGGGAGCGCGAGAAGTCCAAACCGTCGTCCATTTTACCTTCCTCGTGCAGGACCGCCTGTTTCTCTTCCACTTTGCCCACTCCTTTCTTCTTCGTTTCGTACGACTATGTCGACACAGGGATTATTAAAATTTAACGTCGAACCTGACGATTCCCGAATGTACCCCGTAACGAGAAGATGTTACCTTGTATGAGACCCAGAGACAGGTAGTGGCGTGTTGCATGATAACGGTGGAGTCACCGTACTTGATAATCGGCATACCGATAACTTCGAGGTCCTTGTCTTCGAGGATGATTTTCTGGTCATCTTTCTCCTGTCGTAGCCAGAACGTTGACGTCTCGATCGTTGCCTCGTTTCTTCGGGAAGTAAACGAATTTATACGTCACTAGGTTCGATTTCACCTTTGAACTTTTCTATGAACGAGTGCTCACCTATCGACCAGATACAGTTCATTGTTCTCTTTCACGCCGAGGTAACGTCCCGTGGTCAAGTGTCTGATCCTCATCGGGTGCAGCCAATTGATAAATCCGCCTGCCCATTTTGTCCTAGCTAATTCCAGCCTCCACAATGATCGCGCCTGACTCATCACGCTGCCACCCTCGTAGATCACTATACTGTAAGTAGCGTATTAAATACCTGAAGCCCCGCTGAGTTACTCGAATGCTAATCGAGTTATCGGTAGAAACGATTATCCCGATAAGCAATGAAAATAACGGTCCTACACCCACGCGGTATTTATTCGTTAGCCGGACCCGAAATTTGTGAAATTTTTTAAGTCGAATCATGATTTACTTTTGACTCGGCGCCGTGCTCCACGTGGACGGTATAGTGAGGCATTCGTCGCCACCGTGGAAAAATCGCAGTACATCACCGCCGAATACATAACCGACGTATTTCATTCGGCTAATTCCAGTGCCGTACGGTTGCACCGACCAATGGGTCACGTGAAATGAGGCGTTCACAACCGACAAGTCGTTTTCCTTCGTGGTGTGCTGAAAGAAAATTGATTACACAAAATTGAAATACATACGTTTTATTGTTAATATTATTCCCTTCGATGATTGCTTACCAAGTATCTTTCAGTGGCAACGGATACCAAAATGAGATCGTCACCGACTCGAACCTTCTCACCCTCGGATCTCTGTTTCGATGCTGGATGCACCGTCCACCAGCAGGCCTCCCCTAACACACCCATCGAACACGTGAGATGATCATATCCATTTGGGTATTAGTTCTAATTAAATTGTATCTCATCGTCAAACCTTGAGAATGCTGTTGCAGACCCACGTCGAAAGCCAACTTGTCGTTGGATGAGCTGGTCGATAAACACGCCAAATACTGCGGGAAAGCGTAATTATTTCAGCATGTAAAAATGTTCCAGACGTTCTTATACGTCGACCACTTACCATATCGCTGTTCTGATGCCTCAGCAGAATAGCGTTACCGTACAGTAACGTCCTGTGTCCGGATCCTGTACCTTTGCCCTAAAATTGCGAACAGCTATTATAGATATATTACGATCGAGCTATGTCGCGCCTGACGTACATCTAAATCGAAAGATAAATGAACAAACAAAAAGAAAGGAACAAGTGTACAAGCATACTGATAAGAGGAGGCCATAAACAACGATTGCAACATAGCAACAATAAATGTGTATCACATGCCTGTATGTACGTTCAGAACGATCCAATGCGTCAACGAACATGTTACTTGTTAGCCTTTTGTGGGCAACTAGGTTCCTAAGTACATTTCAATACAATGGTAGGTATTTGGGAAGGGTTGAGGCAATTAACACGTTCGTCCCCACGTTACTCACATATGGACGTTCTTGTTCCTCAAGTTATACAGGATTTTAAATTGGGATTTTTACAGGAATTTAATAGAATAAGTACTGAAATATAAATGTAAAATATTGTACATAAAATAAAAATATTAAAACATAAATATAAAACACATAAAATATAAATATAAAGCACATCAAATAAAAATATTAACACATAAATATAAATGTATTTATATATATAAATATAAATATGTAAAAGAAAACTTAGAAAGAATGCAAGGAAAATGCCCATCCGGAAAACTTTGTGAAATTTAAGTTGTCACTGTTTTAGTAACAACCCCAAGTTGTCCACAGAAGGGTTAATCGAACGAACGTGAACGTGAAAGAAACGCAGCCGTAAATGCAGTCGTGATGTCATACAAATACAAGCGAAAATGTGTGTGTGAGTGTGAACCCATTTGCATCGGAAGTGGATTTATTCGTTTATTTAGTCGGGTCATTATCACGGAAACGCGTGTGTTCCCGCGTAGTCGAGGCTAGCTGAACTCGGAACGCGGGCAATTACAACAATTTACCTATCGAAACGAGATTACTTGGAGCAACGTTTGCACGGGAGAAAATTGTTGAAAATCGCGACTTCAAACGATGCAAAATGGGTTACGGTGAGAAGCACAACATAACGGTAAAGAAGCAAAGAAGAATGGAAAACAAACGACGTTACCCTCAAAAGCTTGAATATAAACAGTGTCCTGAAGTGATAACAAGGTATACTTACTACTGTTTCTTGCTGCTGCAAACAGAAACATAAGAGTTGTAAATCTTCTTCTTGCGAGACACGAATGTAGAATAGAGAGACAAGAGAGAGATGACAGTAAAGTGACGGAACACGCCTACGATGTCTTTCGAGGATAGGTCAAGTGTGATTCTTTTAGATGATCTTTTGGTTTGCGATGCTCTCGATTGCGACGCTTCAGCGCGCAACCGGAAAGAGAACAAAAATCGGACAACATAATGGGACAACAACAATACGAATAAACGAGTGGACAATTCGCTGATTTTGTTACGCGACTACATGGACACATGCCACAATTACTTGGACAAAGGTACGTGCGGATGCATTCAGAAAATTCGTTTGTTTCATTTTCCTTTTTTTTGTGAAATACAAAATCAAACGCGATCTGTCCAACGGAGAACAAATCAAAAACCGCGGGTGTCTACTTTCTAAGTGCATCGTTCGGTTTTAGTGGATACACGTTTCTATGTACAGAGAAAAATAAAAGGAGCTTTTGCACTCGAGACACGAAAACAGACAAATTTTATGGCCCACTCCTATGCAGTCGAACGATCGATTCACGCACGATGCAGAGGAGGAGAGTCTGGCTTGTAACGCGTTGCAAAATGGACGTGATTCTGTTAACGGATAGAAAAACAAGACGAGAACGTCTGCACAGGAAAAAAGCACGCAATAGTTTCGATGATGTGATCGAAAAACGACGATGCAGGATCGTTTCACGAAGCGTTGCTTTACCGATGTAAACGTGGAGATCGATGAAAATATTTTGTACGATGTAAATTAGTAAAGGGATGGTACGTTACCGTCTCGGAGCCAGCAGCTGTAACCAACTCTTGTAAAGCTCTCACCGAGAGAGCTTGTTCTATTACGAATACGCATTGCGACAGATCCGGTGGAATATTCTGTAACCGCGAGCAAAAGTTTCGAATTAAAATTACTTCTTCCGGTCAACTTCTGCAATCTTTATTTGTTCGTTTTATCAGCTCGAGTGCTACGAGACTCGAGTTTTTTCGACTATCTACTGCACGTTTCATAACGAGTCTCACCTAAACGGCAGACTCTCGTTACAGTGTCATCAAGGTAACGACTCGATTCACCAAGATTCGCCTTCGATATTGCATCGATTTTCGCGGATTACCGTGCGCTAAGATGGCGGGGGGACGCAATGCAACGCGCGACAATACAATGCGTCGAAACTCGAAGCTCGACTCGTGGAAATTCCACTCGCGGCGATATAATACGCGGATATTCAACACGTGGCGATTTATCACGGACGCAGTTACGGGAGCTCTTATTCTTGGAACCTATAATAGCTTCCGCTCGTGTCTGCTAGAGCGCGGGTGAAAACTTCTACGAAGGTGGTACCATAAGTAGAGTCTGCCGTAGTCGAAATGAAATAACCGTTCAGTGAAAATTTGGATTGATTTAAAGTGGCACTTAAACAGTTAAACCTCCGTACGCAAACTGGGTCAGACGTTCGACTGTTTTAAGCTTTTAAAAAAACGGAGGAAGATTTAGTGCACTCGTACAATTACTCATTACGTCAAATTCCGCTTGTGCCATCGGTGACCCAGATCTGTCTACGAAGGATTAAATAATATAATATATAATATTTCCCATTGCATGTATAATATTTCTTTTTCCATATAATATTTTTTTTTTATTATAATATTTCTTATGTGCAAATACCTTGTCTGCGATGTTTTCGAGAAAGCAGTGTCGATTACCGAAGCCTTCAGCCGCGAGACAAACTCTTTCGCCGGTTGCGGTGCAGGAGAGACACACCATGTCCTCCTATAATTCGAATTTCAACGAATGTCAGTTATCGAAAGGATCGAGATCGATGGAGAGAGACGTCGTTGAAAAAAAAACAACGATTCATTGATACGTTGGAGGTACGAGGATCCTTGCGAAACGTTGAAGTACATGTGCCAAACAGCAGATGTTACGCACGCTGCCAGAACCGATTTGGACAGCACCAGGAATGCATGAACGATGTACTCGCGAACATACCGGGAAACGCTTTTCAACATTTCGAATAAGCTTCTGTTTTCGCTACAGCACGGGTATTACTTAAGAGACGGCAGTTTAAAACTTTGGCCATGGGTGAGTCACGTTTCTCTCGACGGGCCGTCACGCGATTTTCAAAATAATATCGTCAACGCGTTAAACGGGTAATTTTTCGACTCGTAGCAGGGAACGGAAACGATTAACAAATTAACTCTTAACCTAATTAACATACATGTAACGAGGCTGATATCGAGTCTGTTTTTCCAACGCTGAGACTACCAAACCGTTCAACTGACCCTTTTACAAATTTCCTATTTCCAACTGCAAAATTTGTTAAGATTCTTCTAATCTATGCTAATTTTCATCGAGATAAAGGATCGATACGTGTGCCAATTTATGTTTCATGGTGTGTTCGTTTATTTTTCAACTTCATTTTTAAGTTCAAAATACTTGTGCATTACACGTCATATTTATATATATTAATATACATATGTGCATTAATATATGCATATATGTGCATTGATATATACATATACATATGTGCAATGATATGTACATGTATCTGCATTAATATATGTATATTTGGACAGTACCAGGAATGTGTGAACCATTTAAATGTACGTATATATGTACATTGATATATATGTGTACATTAATATATATACGAGCAGGATCGTTTTACAATTTCTCTGCATACTTGTCGGAGCTATTGCACAAAAAATAATTCCGCGTGCATAACGGTACAGGGTATAAATTTAATTTTGACAGGTTTAAGTATGACGTTGTCGTGCCACCGGACAGTTAATCGCTCGATCAATGTCGGTTACGATTACGAGTTTGTGAGAAAAAGAGGGGGGAAAGGAACGAGGAAGTATTCGAAGATATCTGTACGAATCGGGGGTACAGTTAAATTATTTCAAGTATGTTTCGTCGCGTCGCAGATAGAATCTGCAACAAGGGGTTACGCGATTACACGACGTGATAAGCGTCGATGGTGAACGGAGTAGCGTAACAAGGTTATTTCTATCGTTGGTGGGTGTCGTGTAGCGTATCGCTCAAAATTCCGTGTCATTTTTCATAATTTACAATTCACGCCAGCACCACGGAACGGCCGTTCCGTTCTATTACGTTTGCATACTTTTCGCGCGGATAAACATTGCATGCGTGTGCCTTTCTGGCCGTACGCGTGACGCACAAGTAGCGCACGTAGTAGAGGACGAGTTAGCATAACATGTTACCGGGTTAGGCGAAAATGCACGCGAAACTTATCCGTGTGCCATCGGCGTTTTCGTCACGCCAAAATTTTCACAGCACATGCTCGATCGAAAACTAGTTCAGGATCCTTTCTGTTTAATGCAGGATCGTTTCTAGCCTTGAAACGTTCCAGCTCGATTTCCGGTTGCTAAAATTTGTATGCACCATACTGTTCGTGTCACGGAGATCTCACATCGGTGTGCATCGTCAATATTTCAGCTGTGCTCGATATCTACTCACGATACTAGACTCTTGTAACAAACCTTGTAAAGTATAGTGAAATATTTCAAACTCTGATGGTCTCAAGGTCAAGAGAACGAGAGTACCAGATACTGTACAACTTTTGTCAGAAAAATTTTTCCTATCGTCTATGTCGAGATTTTTGCTCGAGGAAGAAAAGATACATCTTGCTTATCATTCGTCTGAGTCCTTCGTTACTAATCTGTTTTATAAATGGACTTTGTTGATTGATGCGTGTACACTGTCGTCTCTCGTAACAGATTAATCAATCGAATACTAAACTGCTATTCTATACATCCACTTTCGCCGCAACAGTCGCACACGTCGCATTTCATCGTCTGTTTCAATATGTCGATTGCCAAAGAGCAATTCATTATAGCCGAAGATGCACGTACATAAGGATCCAGTAATTTCAAGTTCTATATATATATATGCATCTTCGAATTTAGGAATACATAATACTCGGTGAAAGAAAAACGCAACATATGCGTCAGTAGCAATGTATGCATAAGTAGCAACGTATGTGTGAGTAAAACGTATGTGTAAGTAACAATGTATATGCGAGTAGCAACATGTGTGTGACTAGCAACGTATGTGTGAGTAGCAACGTATGTGTGAGTAACAACGCATGTGTGAGTAGCAACGTGTGTGCGAGTAGCAAAGAATATATGGCTAGTAACGTATGTGTGAGTAGCAACATATGCGTCAGTAGCAACGATAGCGTTAACCCTTTAGCGACGAATGGCGTGTATATACGCCCTCAAAGACACTACCGTTAATTCCGAAAGCTTCGCGTTTGTTCTCTAGTGCTTTCTCGCGTTTCGAATTTCAGAGTATACCCTTTTATGTGAAATCCCTGTCAAACGTTTCGCAACGTTAATGGCCCTTTCTTTGCGTTCGGTATTACGCGCGAGCGTTCGCGTGCGAGCAACGTTGTTCACTCGAACGTCGGCTTTTCAATATGAAATCTTTAATGAAGAGCGGTCCCCATACGTACTGGTATTGATCATACGGGACAATGCAACGTCGATCGCTAAAATTAACTGCCATCACGCTCATTAAAGAAGAACGACGGAAAGCAACGCGGCGCGGCGAAAAAGACACCACGGACTATTCGTGCGAGCGATTAATTATAATTTTAATTACCACCGTCGTAATGTACGTAGCTCGAAAGAAACGAGAGCGAGCGCTACACTACGAGTGGACGATGATTTTAAGTGGCGTACGATGACAACGGTTGTTGACTTAATTAATGATCATTACGGTGCAGCGAACCGCCGACACAATTTTCCTGGTCTCGCTTCGTGTCTCACAGCGTGTTCTGTCTATGCTCGCGGCAAGAATTACACGTAATCGTGCATTTCATACAGAAACTCTTTGAATCGACAAGAACCGTTTAAAACGAGAACCGTGAAATTATTTTATCGTGTCGTTTACTTCAAACACTCGATGAGCATTTATGAAAATGACGATAATTCGAGAAACAATTATCCTACCATAGTGTATAAAACGGGCACTTGAAAGAATTAGTGACGGAACACTATTAACGCTATTATGGATGAATACTAAAACTGACGCCGTATAATGTACGCTTATTTTGAAATTAAAAATGAAGTTGAAAAACAAATAAACGAACGATAGAACACAAATTAGTGTACACATTGATTCTTTATTCCGATGCTAGTCAACATGAATGTCAAAAAACCTTAATATAATTAACGTAAAATTAGAAATCAGTTATCATTTTGATCGTTTTGGTAAATTCAGCGTTAATGTAAGAAATTTTCCGTAAAAATTATGAACAGACTCTGCATAAAGCTATCCGAGATGGCGCTCATTCGTATCGACGTCAAAAATCGATTAATCCCCACGAGAATCGTCTATCGAGTGAACCTGGCCGACGAACGCTTCAAATGTTTTCAGCCATTGGAGCAATCTAAGTTTCGGACAAACACCAAATTCTCAAGTGAAACGTAACATTATATCGCAACCACAGGACATGGAAACACCGTACAATGACGAAAATTTGGCCGAAGACAGGTGAGGCACTCGCGATTCCGTATATGCCACCCTTAAAGTGTTATTCGAAAACGAAATGTCCTCGTGGACAGAGATTGTTCTATCTTGAACAGATTGCTTTGGATTGAAGTTTATCGTGTCACGTTTTTCTGCAAGTTTACGAACATCGAATCGAATACGGGTTCCGTGTGGTTGAGTTTAACCTCGCGTACAGGGTCAACGAATTAACGGGCCGACACACTGCCATGTATCGCCTATATATTGCCATCGGTCTAATAATCGATTCCTGGCAAGCTGATCGCGGCTCGTCGATATCCGACGAACACGTTTCATATTCGTCGAGTTTCCTCGTTCTGCACACAGTTTTCCGTTAACATTTTGCATTTCATCGAACAGCAGGAAATTAGAGGGAAAGAGAATCGATACCTCGTTATATTTCCGAGTCACGAATGTCGTTTTGTACCCGTTTAACTTCTTTAATCAGCAGGAGCAACAAAGACGCGAGATATAAGCATAATTTTATTACGGAACAATTCCTCTGGTTCCTCTTCGTGATCGATGCAATCGGTCGGAGACGTAACAAGCAATAACTGTTGTTTATCGAGGTCCACCAGCGAAAAAAACCCCGCCGTTTCACGGTATTTCGTGCAATTTCCTCGAAGGCCTTGAAACTTTTACGATCCCGAGAGAGTCTCTCTGTTTTTCAGTTGCAAATTAGCGAAATTTTTGTTTTGCGCAGACCGTCAATGTAACACATTGACTGCCACGCGGAAAGAATAGAAAATTGCATTAGGCAGTTCTTACGTTTTTAACAAATCTTACAAAATATTCTCACAGTACTTCATTATATTTACTTTCCACAGTAACTAATGCGAGTATCTTCAGTCAGGAAAGTGAACAAATTTTTAACACTAAAAGTACCGGCATTAAATGCATGCTTACTTCAAAACTGAAAATAAAGTAGAAAAATAAATAAATAAATATTGCAGCCTCACCTAACATATGACAGACATTTTGACAAAAGGACGGCAATAAAATTTTGTAATCAAAAAATGCCAAACCCGAAACCAGTCACTTCGACTGGTTGGTAGTTCTAGCGTTAATAATATACCTGTTATATCTTTGTGCAAATTTGAGTGTCAGCCATATACGGGTGACATGGCAGTCAAAGAGTTAAGCGGTTTCGACCTTCGAGGAAGTTTAAAGATCGGACACGAGCGTTAAGTGGCAAAGAGGATTTCGAAAATGTAGCGATTGCAACGTTAATCGTTCTGCTTGCAGAAACACGATGCAACAAGATGCTCGACAGGAATTCAACCCCGGCGCGATCGGCGAAGTGACGGAGAGGAGCAGATCAAAGATGATGGGATGCGGACCTCGCCCGAAAAGAAGACGTCGCCGCAAGTCGAAGTGTATATGCAAACGCAGAAGGCGAAGAAGACTGATGCTGTCCAGCAACCCTTTTCTCATCTTCTATTTGGAACTGTGGTTCAAAAGCTCCGGGAAACGAGTGACGACGGTGGCCCGCGAGGCGGGCAGGAAATGGTGCTCGATGTCCTCGAGCAAGAAACGGAAGTACATCAGACTCGCGGAGAGAGTGAAACGACGACGTTCGAGACGCTGACAGTCGTCGCAACGGAACGGGCGTGTGAAAAACGGCATTAATATACCGGCCCGGAAGAAGGTCGTTCGAAGCTCGAAAAACGAGGGAAAATTCGAAGGTCGCGCGCGAAATTCGTCGAATCGCGAAACAGAATTGCAGTCATCCATCTTTCAGACCTTAAAAATCTTTGTCCCGCTCTGTCGTGTGCCGTTTGTAACCTCGCTGAAAAACCAGCGTCAAAGACACTTGTATTCGATGGAACGAAATATACGCTGTTCTGTCGAGCAGAGAGGAATGGAGAAAAAAAATCGATGGACACGCGCGCGTGTCCGCTTTAAACGTTTCCGATAAGAGGACCGCGTGCGTCGCGGATGTATTTTTATTAGGGGGTAGGTATTAAAGAGTCGAGCATCGAGCGCGTGCAGCTTACGGAAGCTCAAGGCTGCAGTTACCCTCTCGGTCACTATGCTAACCGCTTGATCCTTGCGGGCCGCGAACGGGGTCAAGGTCATTCGGGGGGAGAACTTTAAGTGCTTCCACGATTCATTGAATTCCTCGTTGCTTGTCCTTTTCTGCAGAAAATCGGGATTTTATACGACGATCAAAGCCTATCATCGTAAACATCCATCAAGAACAAAGAAAGAAATTTACCGGATTACGTTACACTTGAATCGAAATTTCATACGCTGATCGTCTCGTTATGGAGATTCTTCTTCTTATAAACACCCGCGCTTTTTCCACGTGATCCTCGCGGGACGAGCACGTATGCGCACGACGGTTTCACTATTTCATGATACGACACTCGCAATAGAATCCTCGTAATTCCAGATCGGTGTTCGCAGAATCGAACAACTACCGATAAATGACCGCCAGATGTTTGATCGGTACTCACCGTACGGAGGAATGATACGTCATCCTGCTCGGAACCACCCTCGCTGTCAGCCATCCCTAGGGTACGTTTTCACGTAACCTGGACGAGCCCGTTCGCCGCCTCCCTCTTGCAATTTTTCCTCGATGTCGTCTCCCTTGATCGCGTTAGCCAGCCTCGTAGCGAATGGGGTCGCGGTTAGTCACACACGATCACGGTTCGACATGTTTCTCCCTCCGGTGACACTGTTGGCGCGGTGTACGTTTCGACCACGATCACAACAACGTCGACGACGATCACCACGGTGCCGACGACGTCCTAACCTCCGGTGGTGCAGCAATGATCAACCGCTACTACTGACTGCTGGCTGCCTCCCGCCCCCGACGGCACCTGCGCAAGCGCCCCCTTACTAGAATCAAATTCCGCATGCTCGAAATTCCGTCGTTACGGACGCTCTAACCCCGCTCTAACTGTCTCGTTCTAACGATACCGTGTTTTCTTACGATATTGTCAATTAAACGTTTCCGATCCTCCTCGACGGAGTTGCGATCTCGGAATGTTTCATGGCGCGGATGGATTCAGGAATTTCGACAACGATCACGGTATGGGGTTGCGGCGTTCAATTTTGGATGGTGGGCGTATTTACACGCGAACCAGCTAGTGGTACTTACGTACCATCTAGTGTCGAGTTGTGTATCTCGTAAATCGCTGGAGATGGGGAATAAAATGTTCGGGAATGGGGTAGCAACGCGAAATTCCGGATCGGACGTATTTATTCTCGGGTCATCCAACTTCGCATTGTTTTCTTTGCGGCGCCAGTAATTAAGGGATTCCGACGGTTTTCCGCGGGATTGAGATTCTGGAAATTCTAGGCTAGAGAGAAATCCCAGGGAAATCGATGAGTTAGAGGAATAAAAAGTCGGGTAATGTATCAGAGTTAGGTTCCCCGAACGTGTTCGTTAGAGAGCTACCCCATGCCGCGATGCTTTTATTTCTCGCGACGCTGGAAGCTTAAATAGTCCGGTTTGCTGGAAATAATGGCAGAATCTCGGAGAATCTGGGTTAGGGTGAAGTCGCAAGATCAATGGTCTCGTAGAATGAAGTGGTAGCGTCTCGGAATCGAAGGAACCTCTTTATATCGTTGTAGAGTGTGACTCAATCAGGATTTTCGATTCATCGTATATTTTTAGTCCGGTCGAATGTGCCCGCACGATATGTACGCTGTTACGTTGTTATTACGTTTGAAAATAGATATACGCGCAGTTACTCGAACTTAATCGTCGCAGAACTTGGAAGCTCTTAGATACTTTTCGGTGAAAAATTTAAGGAAATGGAATGTTAGTCTCTCGTCGGGCTATAGTAATGAAAATAGGATACCTACGGATGTTAATCTTTTCGAGGCAATTTGAACATTCCACGATTCAGAATTATATTTTGTGTTGTTGAAGATTTAGAAGCATCACTTCGTTTGGCTGTTGATATACACGATTCATCAGGGACAAAAATATGTTGTACGGATGAAAAAATTAATTAAACAGAAAATCCTAATGTTAACCCTTTGTGATCGAGAGAACATTTTCACTCACCAGTTGATTTAATGCAACAATTTTCAATATATGATTGTTAACTAAATTAATAGTATTATGCACTTGATGTTGGAACACAACGAAACAGACAATATTTGCAATTAATAATGAAAGAATAACAATTTCAAAAAAAATAATCTCATTTTTTAAACGATTTTAAACGAATAACTTTTGACTAAATTTATAGTATTATGCACTTGATGTCGGGGCACAATGAAACAGACAATATTGGCGATTAATTATAAAAAAAAATTGATGAAACTTTTCAACCGGAAAATTGTACAGTTGGTATTTACCAACGACAAAAGTGCTGTCGAGTGCAAAGGGTTAACAGCAGTACCGTGAGCCGTGCATCTATCGGTTTTCCTATATCCGTAACGATTGTCGCGATGAGTGAACGTGCGTCAATTAAGCGTCGCGAAGCTAGGAAACCCGTATATTTAGATGTAAATCCAACGTTCGATGGGTTTAAGTAAAAATAGTTCGTAGCAGCCGGTCATCTCCCACGTTACTTCCGGAGCAATTCAAGTCGTTAAAGTGTGACTTAGTGAACCAGTTACTTCTTCGCCGCGATTTAAGGTCGTGAACCGGTGTCGAACCGGTGTAAGGAAACGGTTAAATCATTGAACCACCACGCAAGTGGTTTATTTCGATCGATACGATAGCGGCACGTCTCGAGCATTAAACGGACCGTTGAAACAACGTCGATTGACAACAAAATCTCGCTGGTGGACGCGAACAAACGCACGCCGAGAGCTGGACCTATTTCATTCTCGTATCTATTTCCAGCAACGGGGCAGAAATAGATGCATTTACCACTCGACGGAGTCGTCGTGTGCGCTTGGCCGTGCTTCTACTCGAATTAGAAACTGTAACGCGTTGATCGAAGGTTAAGGATATCGCGGTAGATCGTGTCGATTCAGGAGATCGAGATCTAGAACGGAATTAGGCGAAACGATATCGACGATTGGCCGTATATACCACTGGCAACGGATCAACGATCAAATATTTCCTCCGTCAACCAACACGGGCCACTGCGAGAAAATACATCTTGTCATTGGGACGAAATCGCGTCAATGTATTCGTCTCGAGACTACAGTTTCGTAATTTCGTTAAACTCGCTGCCAGAAACCACCGTGGAGCGATCGAAGGTCCACTTTGTCGTCGCTGGATCGATTTGTACCGTCGAACAACGTTGCACTATCTGCCGTGTTTATAACCGACGCGGGAAGAGTCCAGTATAGTGATATCTTTTCCGTAAAATTACAAGACCGTATAAAATAATACGTTCGACACAGCAACGCGATATATTTGCCCGCGGCATTTACCAGAGGCATTAAAGTATCGTTTTTAAACGGGGTTCGCCATGAACTTTACCCCTTTGCCTTGTTCTAATTATAATTTATATAATCGAGAAAAAGCAACGTGTACACTGTAAATTTTAATGATTTGAACATCGTGCGAGCAGCTTCGACGTCCGCGACAGAAAATCATAACACGAGGGGTTAAGTTTCAGGCTACACCGGATCGCTTAATGATCTTGCAATTTCCATCAACGATAAAATGGTGGTTTCTTTTTCTAATTATTCGATCGAAAGAGCGGCAATCGACGCGTTAAGGAAGTCGAAACTTTCGAGAAACCTCGTAACGCGGCCGTACGAGCACGCACACACACTCGCACGTATGCACGTATGCAAATGCATCGAGGTCGATTGGTCTCCCGGGTGTCCGCAATGCAACCGGTAACACACACCGCATTACCTTCGAACTTCACGATCTTTCGTTCACTTTTTTGTTTTCCTTTTATTTTTCGGTTCACTATGCAACGAGACGGAAGAAGATCGAAAAATCGTAACTCGAGATTCACCTCGTGCGGAAAGAGAAACTTGTCACTGGCCGTGCACGCCCGCTTCGGATTCGATCGATCGATCGAGCTGGATCGAACGTGTGGAGGGTCGTATGAATTTTTCGGGGTGGCTGGATCCTCCTGTTGTTCGTCGATGGTCGGGCCCCTCCGACGATAATCGTATCGAGGCTCGAGCGGTTCTGAGCGGAATGGAGCGAGCCGCTCTACTCGGCTATTTTCAGCCTCGAGCCGAGCCCGCGTTGGCTATCCTCGAGCGAAGAGTCGCTTTTTCTCCGCGATGTACGTAAAACGCGTCGTTTATGTCCCCGAGAGAGATTGTTAGAAGGTGACTGATTATTCCGAGGATCTATGAAATTTCGTTTATTTCATTCGCGATGTCTTCGTAAGAACAATGCGAGATATGGGTACCACCGCTGATTACGTATCTTAAACTGGAACGTATCTTGGTCTACACAAATATCTTGGACTATAACGTGTCGTAGAAGTACTCGAGTATCTTATATTATAACATGTAGCACGGGTCAGAATGTATGTATACGGTGGTTCATAAGATTTCTGTTACTCGAAGAAGCTACTCCGCAATTTAATTTGGTCATGGTATTACAAATTGTTAACAGAGGACAGATTATTTCATGGATATAGGAAGTTGCATTTATTTGTGTCATAATATCTTAACAAGTACAATGCGAGATACACATATTATCATTGATTACATGTCTTACAATTAGGCTGTAACATATAATACGTGTCAGAATATATATTTATAGTGACATCGAGTAGACGATGATTTACAAGATTTCTGGTGGCCCGCCGAAGAAGCTGCTCCGCAATTCAATCTGCACGCGGTATTACATATCCTTGGCAATTGGGTCAAAGTTGAAACGAGAGGCTGACGAGGATGCGAGCATCGATGGATACTCGAAACAGCCTTTCGAAAGTTTTCAACCAATTTCGTGCATACTCAAACTTTCAATCATTTTTGTTCGAGCCTTCCGAAAGCGTTCAAACGTTAATGATTATGCAAAATAGAAATAGTATACCGCATACAAGCCCTGAACCCGAATAAACCTTGAATATAAAATTGTTATATACGTAGATAATAATAAACGGAGCGGAATCGGAGACCCATTCATTCGTTTGATTCCTTCGTATCCGACAAATGGACACAAATTGCAGCCGCATTCTCGGGTTTCATCGAGTTTGAGTTACAGTTTCGTCATTTGTCCACCGTCACTACACGATTGCCAAATTCTACTGTAGCCGAAGAGAAATTCGATGGTCGCGTTCATGAAGAACAAACGGTGGTCGCTTGTACAGTTTTCTACGATGAGATCTCACGCGAAACACCACCGACAGAGGGTAAGCCCGAAATATCGATCCTACTTCGTTCTTGGCCGTTGGTACCTCGCTCCTGCAAAGAATAAAGCAGAACGAATTTCTTTGAATCGAGCGTGCAACAGATGGCAGGCTAATACAATGTTATAAATTACTCCAAACTATCCTCATCAAGGGTCCGCAATACAGCTAGCTATAATCTTTTCATTTTTGCGGCTTCACGAACTGGAAATGTAACCAGAAATAAATGTAGGAACCTGACGTTTCATGTACAAATTGTACGAAAATCAAATTATTAGGAACAAGTTTGACGATGTATACGAACCATTAGCCAGACTGACTAAATAAGCAATTTTTTAGATATTAAATCATAGACCACAGACTGATTATATTAAGTAAGGTATATATTAAAGACTAATTGTACAAGATAGAATACCATCCCTTCTAGGGATCCAAAATCAAGGATTGTAAACAGTAAGAACACAAAAGTTTCGTTTCTGAAGTTCATTCAAGGAATCAGTCTGCAATCGAATGCAACGAATTCACAATTAAGAAAGTGCAATACCCGAAGGGTGTATAAAATTCGTCCATCAGAAAGTATGGATTTGGTGTTAAACGGAATTTTGATCGAATTGCAAATTTCGTGGATTCGACAGGGTCCAATCGTAAACCATGGTTGACAAATGGACGGCTTTAGAGTCGGTCTCGCGATTCTTCCGCGACTCTAGCAATAATCCACGCGTCAGACGCCAGAAATTATTGACTTTATCTGTTCCCGATCCGTACGCGTTTCCTTCTCGACGTGTGCAGCGACAGATACACGGTGGCTTTTTTGTCGAATATGGCAAAAATTTGCTGGACGATAAATCGCCTTAACCTGACCCGAGTGATCCCTTTATTGCCGGGCCTTTTCGGAACGGGGGAATGCTCGTCGGCCCACTCTTTCCTGCTTCTTCGCGCAAATAAATTTGCAAGATCTTTTCAGCCTGTACAACGTGAATTCTGCCCGGGGACGTAATTTATTTTCACCCGTCTGCACCGAAGGCAATTGCATCATTTATACGCGGACTAAGGGTGGAAATTTGAAATTAATACATCCCATGGTACTTTTATACTCGATCGTTGAAAAGTTGCACCGTGTTTTGCTAGCTAATCTAGTTTTGCTCGACATCTATATTCTCTCTAGACTTTGCGCTCTTCCCGCGGGAAACGAGGCGGACTATCGATTTCGAAAGTTGACTTCGGGTCTTTGTGATATTAGATTCTCTTTATTAAAAATCCTCGAACTTCGGAATTTTTGGCCTCTGTAATTTCGGAAGTTTCATATTTTCGAACAATGAGATCCTGCGAGGGAACATAGCCAATCCGGACACAACGATTTCGATGAAACTTGTGTAAGATATAGTTCTCGAAGAAACATTTGACACGTATTTCTTTTTAGGCAATCGTGCAGTTTAAAGGGTAATGCGTCGTAAAGATTGTGGTTGAAAGTATGCTGTTTTGAATTTCTAGGTAAATTCAAATTAATTCAAATAATTCAAATAAATCCAAATGTAAAGGAAATTTGGTAAAAACATCATTTATTTAAATAATAGAAATTTCACTTGTCAAATATTAATTTTCTTTCAAGCACTTTCGTGAACTTCCTGATTCAAAAATTCTTATGGTATACATAATTTGTTGTCACACGTTTTTGTGAAAAATATTCAGACCTCGCGAAGTATTGATAAATTTGTACTGTGCTCTGAAGAGTTTGAAAATCCTGTAGAATTTTGATTCACGAAGCTAACATGAAGTATTTATATTGTAACAATGTTCCTGCCGCAAGAAGCACTTACGTTTTACAAACTTCTTTATTCAATACCATCATCATGACCGATATACAGATTAGTTTTCTTTAAATGTGCGATCGATTATAAAAAAAAATACGTGTCATATATTTTTTTGTCAGGGATGCATATGTTCCCTTGTTAGAATATTGCTACTTCCTGTCTAAATTGTCTTTTCTCGATTCTGTGCAAGATTTTCAGTACACTCTGGATGCACCACGAACTCATCGGCGGGCATTTGATCCGACTATCGTTGCCTCGTCCGAGCTTGAACGCCACTCTGATTCCTCCTTATGAATAAAGTATTCCTCATCGGCGTGTTACGGCAACGCCACCCTCCATCGCGTTCATTAATTGTAGCCGACGAAGGAAGGAACCGGACGGCCGGCGTGACCCGATAAAAATGGAAATGAATAGACGAGAAACGTATAAATTGTGCAATTCACTTTGCCGTGATGTACGCGACCGCACGGACCTGTCGTTGTGTATTTCCGTGTATTTTTTACCAAATTAATATTCCGCAAGTAACACGCCAAGTGTTTACCCGCCGTGAAAGTTAATATTTCAACGCGTTATTGTTAACGATCCGACCGCGGTATCTGCCCGTAGTAATAAAATAAAAAAAGAGAGCAGAGAAAAAAATTGTAGCCGTGGTAAAAATGAAATTTCCAGTCATCAGAGTGAGTCCCGTGCGTTTCACGAATATTTCATTCAACCGAAACGAATCATTCTCTATGGGCTGGTTAAAACGCGCGTGGAATTGTTTATAAAACAATCGAACGTTGCGGCATCGAGTCGTCGGAATTACGCTTCAAGTTCCCGAACAAAAATATCCTACGATCGAATAAAACGATGACGATGACGGGGGTGGACAGGTATCGCTGCGCGAATCGAGCGAAACACCGATTCGGGGACCAACTACAGGATTTTCAGAAAAATAAAAAAAAAAAGAACGAAAGGTCGTAGGACGAATGAGGGTGGAATAACGAAAGTGATTTACTGTTTCAATCGGATATCGTCTAACGGAGACGTATCTGCGTTTCCCTTCGCTGCGGTAACAAGATATTTTCGGATAACGATAAAAATTCTGGGCAAACACTGTATCAACGGCACACCGACGGTTTACACACCGAGGCCACGATGTTTCCCTCGTCGACCTTAATTCTCGCCGTCTAAGAACTTCTTCTGCAAGCTGGCAGAAATAAGGATACCGGAACACTCTCGCTGGATACGAATTTAACGGCCCAGCTTCAACATCGGTTTCGATCCAAGTTTCTCTCTCGCAAGATTCCGTTATATCGACTCGTAAACCTTTGTTCGTATTCGGAAACATATTTTCAGACTTCGTAACTAGTTTCGGCATGGAACCCTCAACTTTCACCCTTTTAGGATAATAAGTGCACTATGTTCCGCTGCGCGTTCATAGGTGGACTTATCAACGTCTCAAACAGTTCAACGCATCGAGAAACTATGTTTAGAGGAACACTGTGGCATTTATTAAACGAAAGTGCTACATGTATAAATGTAGGTCATCGAAACAGACGCGCGAAGAGAGATTTTGTTTTTATAATCCTTTGCACTATTAACATTTACTAACCCTTTGCACTACTGTTCATCAAATGCGTCAGACATACTAACTATTCACTGCTGCAACATTAAGCTGACTAGACAAACTTCGATTGTCAAGACTGTTTTGCATTTGCGAAATTACAATTATACTAAGATTAAACATTCAGTCGTACTAAAAATACAAGCAAGGTTTACCATGTTTGAAGTGACAAGTGCAGTCGTTCATTCATAATCGTGATTATAGCGCAAGGGGTTAATTTCGTGTTCGACCTTCGAAAGATCGTCGCGAAATTCGAGCGGTATCGAAATTCTGACGCAGCTGGCTCGCGGTAACGTTCGGGACGAAGGAAACTTTGTGAGAAAAAATTTCTTTGACTCATTGTTCGTAGTTCGACGCAGTGTGGCAAGCCACGAATCAAATTTGTCCAATCCGCAACGGACTTTTGACCCGGCGGAATAACGTTCTCGTCATTTCTGTACGTCCGTAAATGAAACGGCAACCGACATCGCCCAGCAGCCGGAGAAAATAGAATCGTGGCTGGCAACTGCTAACTGGAGTACAAAGTTAATCTCGGACTCGTCAACCGCACGGGATTAGCATATAAATTTGTCAAAATGCTTTCGTCTACAGAGCCGAGGTTACCTTGCCGGTTATCAGCGATGCTTTATCGCGACCCTTCCGATTATTTGCTCTTTGTTCCGTTGGTTACGTACGTCTGTACACGGAACCATCCATAAAATTGCATGTTACTTCGAGCACCGCGCGGAAAGTTCACCTATGAATAGAGACGACCACGGTAATAACTAATTTATCGCGTTCCTCGATAAAGCACCGCGAAAACGAGCCGCACGTTCATGGAATGCGTACCGGCGAACACGTAGCACGGATTGAACCGTGACTCAAACGCGACCGTGTATCCTCTCGAATGAAATGTTAATCATCTTGTTACGTGGGAATGGAAACACCATTATCTTCGGTGGTGCGGGATTCTCGCCGCGTGTTTTATCGTTATCGTCGACGCGCAACGCATTCGATTCAACGTACGTAGACACGATAATTTATCACCGCGTTACGTACAACGGCTGGTACTTATGTTGTAACGACTGCCTAATACCCCCGTTTGCCGATATACCCGGGAATTTCGTTACACCAGGTGGCAGACCTCCTGAAGCCCTTAGGCCACACGCAGACACGGCGAATTGAATTATTTAACTACGGTTCCCACGGCCGGCCGCAAGCCTAATTACGAATAGAGGCGAGTTTAGAAACTGCCAGACGGCTACAAGTCCAATTAAATTGTTATTCGTCTCTTCGCTTCCGTCACTTCCGGCTGAGATCCTCCGAGACTCTCTATCGGAACGCGATGATACCGACGCGATCTTACTGTCCTTACATTCTACGTCTACTCGTTAGATTATTCGATTTTACACACCCTTCGTCCTTCATTGTATGCGGGGAACTCTCGTTATACGGTTAATGGGCCATCGAATTAGGATCACCTACGAAAACTTCACTTTTATGCTTATAACAGAGAATGTCATATATTGAAAATTGTCTTAGGGCATTCAAATTATTGATAAATGAGTCGATGATGATGTATATGCTTGTAACATCATGACAGTTATGGAAAATTGTATTAGATCATTCAAATTGATGATGATGATTATAACAATTGATTTGTGACTCCTTATGGCAATGTCGAAGAAAAGATTTTATCACCTAGGAACGGTAACCCCGAGTTTAAGGGGCACGAACTCGGCGGTATAAATTATATAGAATAAATTCGGCATTCGCGAAGCAAAGCAGAAGATCAGGGCGCGGAGCCAAGGGTGGAAGAAAGGAGAACGTCGAGTAGAGTCGTCGGGATAAGTTTCTCTCGCTGGGAACGTTTAAATTCCACGAAGTATCTCGTAAATGGCCGGTATTTGTTTAGCGAGCTGCGCGATGCATTTCGATGGCCGATAGCCATTGACGATGTCCAAAATATCGAGGAATCGTTCTTTCGTTTCGACCGTGACTCGTCTGGCCGATGTTGATCCATTTGCTCCCGGGCTAAAAGCTTCCTGGCCAATCGTCGACGGGGCGAAACAGAAACGGGGGTCCTGGCACGACGTTTTAAACGCGGAATCGTGAAAATTGTTTGCGCGGTCCGCGGTAAATTTCCCTGGAAACTGGAAGATAGCGGGGGAGGGCTAAACGAATGCTTGAACGCTTTTAAAATTCCGTGATAAACAGCCTCGTACATACTTGCACGGAAATTGCCGTCAGTTTAGCATCGCTGTCGCTGCGTTCGTCCGAATGGATCGTTCGTTCTTGTTGTTTTGGCGAAACGCCGTTGCCTGATAAATCCGCGATATTTTATTTATTCGTATCGCGGCGAACGGTGGCTAGTTAAAGGTAAAAGCACGGGCTGCTCTCTTTAAATTGTTAGAAATTTATTTTTCGTGCGCAGCGTATTGACTAATACCGGCGTAAGCACGGGCAAAATACGAGCGGAAATGGAAAGGAGTTTCCCGTACGATGGAGTTTTATAATCGAGCAACTTCCATTTCGGGATCGACGTTCGGGCCGAAGTGAACGCGAGAAAAAAGGAATAATCTGCCGTGGATTTCGGAAGTTCAATTTTCCAGAGGAGACCGCGGCTGTAACGGCAAATCCGTCTGATCTTTTTGTTTCGATTCCGCGGCAACTTCAATTCAACCTCCGTTACTGAATATTCATGCGGTTTTATTAACCGCGATTTAAACATCGCTTTTCCCCGAAACGTCCTTTATCTCCTTAGATCTCCCTGTTTTCGTTTCCCCACCGGTTGCCGGTTAGCGTCCGTCCGTAGAATACCGGCACCGAAATTAAATTTCATCCGCGCCATTTTCATCGTTTCATTCTTTCTCGCGTATTAATCGTCGTCGATCATCTCGAATTAAAATCCGTTCGGTTTCTCGACCGTTCTCTGATCCGTCCTGTTTGTTTCCATCGCGGACGGTACTTTCGAATCTAATTTCGGCCCCGGTGTCCATGGCCGAGATCCGCTCATAATTCGGTGAACAATTTTTCCGCGGAACGCCTTAAAAGTGGCCGCGCAGATTTATTGTACGACCAGGAAGAAATAGAGAGTACGGTTAGAAAGGTTTCCGAGAATCTTGGCACAGGCTCGCTCGTTCGATTGAATAATAAGAGTACTCCGCGTGTCACGTACAAACTACTTTTGGCTTGGTTACATCTTTCGATCGGGAACAATGCTAATTATCGAGCGTCCCGACCGACGAATATTTTAACCGCAATTCGCGCTTCCGTGCATTCAATTTGCTCGGCCGATGGAAAACCGAAAATGCAATCCGTAACGGCAAATTGAAACGTTGGATTAAGAAATAAATTATTAATCGCTTTTGATTAACTATACCGATGTATCAACGAACAAAGGAGTACACGGCGATCAACGAGAGGGGTTCAAGTGCATTACGAAGAATTCTAAGAACACGGAATGCTTTCTTATCTTTCAACGTTGTTGCGAATAATAATATTCGTGGAGGATTGCTCTCGATTCGTAGTGCTCTTTCTTCTAGATTACTACGAAAGAGCGTATTACTGCGCGAGCGAAAATCCTGGATAAAAGGTTGCTGAAAATGAGATTACATATAGATATGACGCTTAGACTGTCGAATGCTGGTGATACAACTTAGTTATACATATACAGGATGGTCTCTTTAAGTATCTTTATCGACATCGCAGATTTTTACGAAGACTTAACAATCAAGAGCGTGAATGTAAATATTACGAACTCTCTAAATATAATTTAAAAGAAAGTTAGTCGTGTCTTAACACTTTCGGTGATCTGTATTTTTAGCGTGATAAAAAATTTTCCTTCGCTTTCACAGGTTCAAGAATCTTGGCCAAAGATATTCGACATCAATTTTACATGAAACTTCAATTTTCGAAGACTATGATCACTTGAAGTTCATGTAATTATACATATTTGAATGTATTTTTCGATCAGATATACGATGCAATTAAAATAAAATGTAGTTACGTACCAAAAAACACCCATGATTTGATAATTTCGGAAAAAATGACGTATGAACAAAAATGATGATAACAAATATTTTTTGGACCGCGATAACCCGAAGTGAAATTTAGGTAGAATTATTTACAGTGACCGATAATAGTGAATAGTACCGATAATACTTAAAGTATATGATAATATTGTCCTTAATTATACGAAAAGCGATAACATAGTTCCATGCAACCATTGGCAGAATTTGCACTTAATTTCACTTTTATGCAAGCCAGTTCCGCGTAAAGTTCGATCAGAAAGTTGAAAGTTTGAAATATAACTTTGAAGATAATAAAATCTTCTTGTTGCTTTCTAAAAAAATAAACAGATCATAAATAGCTGTCAACCTTCGAGCGGATTCGCGGTTGTTCGATTAACAGATTACAAATTTTGCCAGCGCATTTACTTTCGCAATTAAATCGCACGAAGTTTGCAATTAAACAACGTACACTAACGGAATTTAAACCGTGACAGATTATATCGGGAAACATTCTGCATTGATCGAGTGTTTGCGCGTATTTCGTGAACGAACAAACAATTCTTCGTGCACGGTCGCGTTGTTAGAGGATTTATATACTTGATTGACAATTGCAATATTATTCGAAGATCAGGTAAAACTTGGTAACAAATTAATAATATCCCGAGACCGTAGTACAAATAGGTTTTTAAATACTGTTTTACAACCGACTGCCCCGACGAATTCGCTCATCCGACAAATTCCGCGTAATTAATCTTTAATATCATCGTAAAAGCCGAACGATCCGGCGGCCAACGGGTTCGAACGTAATTTTCGGAATTATAACGCGAATCGTACCGATCGATTTATCGTGGATCAATTCCATGAATAATATTTCGCGCGAACGTACGCGAATATTTAAACGTCCTCCACCGTTTAATGAATCAACATCGAAACTGTCGATCAAACACGTCGCGGTTTCGTGCAGTTAATTCGGCCCGATAATATTTCGTTGGTTCCCTTTGCCCTTCGTTCTTTTACCATGATCGAGCTAAACGGTGTCTCGTGTTCGAGGCGAGTTTATTCGAAAATTTCTACCCTTCGCCCGTTTAACACTAGAACTACCAGCATCAAATGCAGGTTTACTTTTAAGTTGAATTTTTGGTGGCAAAATAAATAAGTAAATATTGGAGTATCTAACAACATGTGCAATTATTCTTAACCTCAATCAAACGTAGCAAATATTACGAGAAAAGTACCGCAACAAAAGTTTGTAACATAAAATGTGAAACTTGAAACGAGTCATTTTGACTGGTTGGTTGATCTAGTGTTAAGGAGGTACGTCTATGTAGATGGAGTCAATGAAACCATTTTTTGTTTTGTTTAAAAAGTGACTTCAAAACTCATAGAATACGAACCGCATTGGTACTTTTAATGGAGTGCAAAGCTATTGTTGCGACAACCTATACATGTGACCTACCTCCGCTCCGATCTGAGACACGTGCGGGAGTAATGATCAAAAGTTTATTTATTATCCCTGTTTGTAACTGCTTACCTGTAATAAGGTTTAGTCGGATGTTTCGGAAAAGTGTTTACGCGGAATTTTCAAAGTAATTGTAGATATAAAGACCGTTCGAATAATAGCGGACTAGCCAGTAAATCTCAAAATCATATTTTTCTCTTACAGAAACTTTAATCGCGATTTTCTCAAAATTTGCTTTTTAGCCAAGTTGAAAATCGGTGTTCACGATTGCACAAAAGTTACTTAATCGACCAGTCGGAAATTTTGTACACATTTTAACAGTAGTAATGTCTCCTGGATGAACCAAAAAGTAAGTTAAAATCACGGAGGTAAATATTTAGATCGCTATGCGTTGGATCTCCACGAGTTCGATACACGCGTGTTAAATATCTACACGTTAAATATCACCACGTGTTCGATATTCACGTATTAAATGTCTACACGCTAGATATCTATGCATTGGATCGCCACGCGTTGTATCGTCGCTCATTCCATTTTTCCGCGTAACATGTCGGCGTGTAATTTATTTAAATGGTAGTTATATGGAAGCGACGTTTGCTCGTTTGAAATTTGAAAGATGCAGCGTATCGAACAAACACGGTCTTTTGAAATGTGGAACATCGGGGAATATATTCACGGTGGTCGATCTGGAACTCGCGACTTTTGGAAACTTTGCTCGCATCCGAAAGTGCACGTGTGTGCGCGTGTAAGTACGTTATTCCGTTGCTTGCGAAATTGAATTGTCGAGTAGCTCGGAAAAATTTCATCCATTATCGATGTTCCGCGAAGATACACCGTTGAATTATTTTATATCGCCATCGTGGAATCTATTAACTATAAACAGCTCGGTCTTCGACCGACGTAGAGAACGAATGCGATGTTGTTATCGCATTAACCCGCTCTCACCGCTTTTGCATCGTCTGTCTCTAGATTATCTTTCCCATCCGAATCGGGGTAAACTTCCTACAGAAATTGCATATCGAACAGGTTGATTTTGAAATTTTGAAAACGGGGTAAAATAACACTCGCGTCGTTTCAACAAAAAAGATATGAAGATATTAGTCAAACTTTTCATTCGTCAAATTTTTAATCGATCGATTGTCGTTCATTTTTCTACAGGCTGTTTCATATTTTAACGTGACGTTTATATAAAATATAGCCGACGAATGCGCGCTACAGCGTTACTTTGATATTCATAACCTCCAATTCGTTACAATATAACATTCTTTTTCTCTACGATCGATTGACCCTACTGTTATGTCTCTGCCTGCTGTGCGAATTTGCCCCTATTGCGAATATCCTGAACGTTCCATCGAAATAAGGTCAAGCTCATAGTCTTTGAACGTTCTATTCGTGTCGCGGCGATTCCGGGAAAAGGACACGAGGGAAACTTCGGCGGTACCGTCTATCCGCGGTCGTTTTGATAAAAAGAAGAAGAAAAAAAAATTGTTCAGTCGCAGTCGAGGCTGTCGACGCGTAGCGACTGCGGAAAAAGGAAAAATTGGGGCAGGTCCGCGTGATTGTTCGCCGAGAAGGAGCATTGGAAACGGAGTACGAAGTATTTTGGCCGGGTTTCGTGGCATCAGCCTTGGCACACAGGAAACGGAGAAACTGGTGTCTGCACGAAAATTCCGCTTTGACTACAATGGCCCGAGGGTTAAGTGCCGCGGGCACAACGGACATCGTCGTTCCAGAACTCGGCCAGTTAACCCACCGCTCGAAGCTTTCGCTTTGCAAACGGCCAAAGCGGAAAATCTACTTTCGCCAACTTTTCGATCTTTTCGCTATCCACTCTGTCGTCCCCCTTTCCACCTTTTGCTTAAGTAAAGCGAACGATTTCATTTTTGAGACAACGCGAAATTCCGACCGGTATCCTCTCTCTCTCTTCTTCTGGGGCAAGATTTCTTTGCCGTTCGCATGATCTAGGTCAAACTTCGCCGGCAAGGATTCCCCTTTGAAGACTGACAACAAAAAAAAACACGAAATTTATTCGGACGCGCGTTCTTTCGCCGCGAGTGTCGTTGATACAACGCGAGAAACGTGCAATAAAAATTTCGTTCGGTTTACGACGCTCGAAGGATTAGAAGCGCGGATTACACGGACGAAAAAGAACTACCTGTTACAACTTTTCGATTCCTCTTTTTGTTCTCGTTCACGTTCTCGTTTCGCCACGGACGTTCGAGGGGTGTTCTTTACGTAGAAAGCCGAAATTTAATTAATATTAGGGTGTACCGTACACAATCAGTCACGAAGGAGTCACCAGAAACATTGGACCACTTGAAAGTAGTATAAATTCGTTCCACGAAAACGCACTGTGAAAACATTTTTAATCGCCAGTGCATCCTTGCGAGAAGGAAAACAGAGATTAATGAAAAATACGACATCAGCGAGTTCGTATAACAACGTTTTATTTATTTTCGCCGAACGAAAGTTGTTTCGGTGGTGGGTCGACAAATTTTTGGGGAGGCGGTTTGTCGGTGAAAACGCTCGGAACGGAGGGTTCTTTTTTTTCGGTCACAGGGTCACTCGAGTCGTTAACGATGGTGTAAACTTACGTATTACGGCACGTTAAATCGTAAACTCATTTACGATCCGGGGCCGCGTAACCGCGGATATTGAAAAGGAACCAAGCACCGTATTATCCGGTTGCTTTTACGGCGTAGGGAACACGACCGAACCGATATAGTCATCATGAAGCTCTCCTGCGTGATTAAAACGCAACGAAGTGATCCTGCGCGAGTGCTTGACGTCGCGAAGAAAGGCCTCGACGCATTAGCGAAACACGGTCTTTGAGACGAAAGGAAGCGGAGAAACATTTTTGCTTGGACCGTGTTCCATTTTTAATGCTCGTACACGGCACATCTGTAATTCTGTACACACTACCGTTGTTCCGTTGATGCCCCTGTTAATTGAAGGAGAGATAATAACGCGCGTGCGAACTAATTTACGTGTACGTCGAACGCGGAATTACAAGCAGCATTTCGTGCGATTAACGTACAAATCCACGGGAATAAAGTTGAATATTAACGCGTCGAGCCACTTGCAGGAAGAACGCCATCGAGACAGTAAAAAACATAAGGAAATTTTATTTTGCAAATTTGCTATTAATGGTCGTTGCACAAAATTTGTACCATTAATTTGTAATAAGATACAGCACGAAAAGTATTATATACATTACAATATGCACAGGGTCCGAAGGGGTTAACCTTACATTGTTAATGTAATACACTTTTCACCAGAGTACACATTGAACCGCAATCTGTTATTTTATTATTCGATGCTTTAACTATATTTTAATATTCCACGCTTTAATGTTCTGCACTCGGTTGCGTGTCAAATAGAAATCGCCATTTTAAACAGGGTGTAGCGAGTGGATATCGGGTCGCAAAGGGTTAATTCGTTGACATTGGTGTCTACAGTGAAATTGTGTGCATTGGGCGGTGGTGAGTCTCCCTTTAACTTCGATACCGGTGAACCAATACTCGAGGCCCTTTGATTAAAGTTATACAACAGTCGTGAATAAATAATTAGACGGTATTGTTTAATTTGCGCGGCGCTGGTAATCCGTCGTGAAATATAGAACAGTATAGATTTTGTGCGAACCGGCAGGTTGTTCGAACGCAAATTAACTTCATCTAGCATTCAGGGGAACGTAAGTAGGTGCGGAAGCGTAGGTGACGATCGTCTTACCGTCGTGCACTCCATTTCCGTCGGACTTGTTCTCGAAACACCGAGGTTTCCGCGAGGCGTTAATGCGATGTCTCGACGATGTATAATTTCGTAAGGAAAATGGAACTAACTCGCACCGGTCAATATTTTTATCCGTGAAAGGGAACAAGTATCTGGCACATAGAAATGTTAACAGCATGGATATTGTTTCTGAGCAACTTTTACTAGCAGAAAATACCTGTACCCTGTTCCTGGTGAAACAAATTGCTCCATTTTGTCGGTCGGATCATTTTTGTCCCGATTTCGATGTCATCGTTCGCAGCGTTAAAATAACCTGAGGCACGCTCAACATGGCGCCTGGAAATCGAACAAATTCGCTCGATCGAGATTTTATGGTCCGGAAGCGACGTTCGTTCGATCAAATATTTTATTTACGCACCAGATACGAGCCACCTATTACATTTATTCGCGAAAAAGCGTCGAGATGCGGACCCACGCCGCGGGATATGACAGAATGCCGATGAAACAACTTACGTTTCATTATCGAACGTTATATCGCTACGGGGTAGATTATCTCCATCTTCCTTCATTAAATCTTTGTTAATTACATCATCACGAGTTGAATCTCGTTAAGTTGGACCTTCACGCAATTTCTATGCATTCAATCTTCGATCGTTGATTCTCAACGAGCTGGATTTGCACGCTTTAAAATACCTCGTATCATATCGCCACGGAATATACATATAAAAAATGTACATACACGCGTTAGATGATAATTAGATCTTCACAGGTTGAATCTCGACGAGTCGGATTTGCAGACAATGAATTTCATCATGATGAAAATGATGAATTCCATCTTCTGTATTCGAAAGCGCAGGTTCTCCTCGTATTACCAGGGTTTAAATCTCCACGCATCGAATATCCACGCGTTATATCATCGCGTAATGTACGAGCAGGCGGTATATCACCGCGCGTAATTCCGCGAATAACGCGCGAATAAATCAGAAACAAAGCTTGGCAAAGTTTAGTTTTGCCGGCGTTTAGCCCTTGTAAGGGATACAGGCTCACGATTCGTCTCGGGATATTACAGGGTCTCATCCTGAGCGTGGGTCGGTCGTAAAAAATTTCGTAGGCTCGGCCGAAGCAGCTTCGACCGAATCTCCGAAGCGTTTTTCGTGTGTAACCGGCACGCTCGCCTCCTCGTTCAACGCTATTTTCGTTGAACACGCGCTACAACGCCGGTATTACGAGCTGTTAAACTACTATTACGGCATTTAATGCGATGCATCGTGAAACGAGGGCTGCAACATGATTTAATTTGCGCACAGCCCCGGTTACGTGTATCTTCGTGTGTCCATTTGCCGGTTACGCGAAATGCTGCTACTCATCGTACGATGACCGCGTCAGTTTCGAGCTTGTGCATTCTCACGCTGATAGTTTGTTGAGAAGTTTGTGAAATTCACACGGAAAATAACGAGGTAGGCTGTTCGATGTACATACATGGAATGTCGGATCGGGGAACGTCGAATCGGTTCATCGGCCGAGGCTTGAATAATTAACCGGGAAAGTTAAAAATCTCTTTCAACTTGTACACTTTCTTTACACGCCGCTTTGTAAAGCGTTCACCTCGTGCGTTATCCGTATCCTATCTCTCTCTCGTGGGTCAGCACCACGATGCATTCTATTCTGTTCCAGGGATATCCACGAACGTCGATAATACGTCAGATCGCGATTCTTCCGCTAGAACGGTACGTACAACCTGCATAAAACATGCATAGCGTATCGTTGTAATAGTAAAATGTTTTCCGGCGAGAAATATTTCGGGGTCGGCGAAAAGATTCCTTCTTTCGCTGGTTATCCCGTAATCGGCGATCAAGTGGCCATTTTTCGCGAGATCGGTTTCGAAAATTCGTGTGTAATTACTGCGATACTCGCGCACGGTATTCGCGCGTTGCCGAAAATTCAATTCGTTCCGGTGTTGATTCGAAAAACGTTTCGTGGTATATTCCGTGAAACGGTGTCGCCCGTACCATCGGGCACACGACATCCTTTATGTCGGTTTATCACGCATCTAAATCTTTTATTAACACTCGTTCGCACTCCAGTTTATCTGTCACGTTCGCCGTGCTAATTCCCAGAGAACTCATTTCCACCGAACGGAGTAACAAAAACCATTTTCTCTTTACGAGCAAAATTATCCCGTCT
This sequence comes from Coelioxys conoideus, assembly GCA_947623535.1. NCBI lineage: Eukaryota > Metazoa > Arthropoda > Insecta > Hymenoptera > Megachilidae > Coelioxys > Coelioxys conoideus. The sequence continues at coordinate 14,513,238 of OX392459.1, forward strand.
CGTGTCTGTGTTCGTTGGCGGATCTCTCGACACAAACCAAACGACTTTCTTACCGCACCGTTTTCTTTCGTCGCAAACTAAACAGAGCCCCGCGAACGTACGCGGCCCCCGCAGGAAATAAAAGCAACGCGGATATTATTCGATAAACACGCGAAATTTTGAGTAACTCCGGACGGACTGTTTTTCATTAGTCGCGGAAGATAAAAAGTTAAAGATAAGGTGATTACCATTTGTCTTCATCGGCTTACAACTTTCTCCTCGTCCGGTGCAGAGCTCTTTCGTCTAATCGATAGCAGGGACATCCGTCGAGCTAGCCTTCCATCTATTCATCCATCTATCCATCCCATCCATCCGTCCGTTCGACCACGATTCTAACGCAGCGTGCACCGTGATGCAAGAAGCGTCCATTATCATTGTACAGCTTTTTGCGGCTAACGCTAACCGACTTTTTCTCGATACCTTCGATTCGTCCGAATGAAATTCCGTCGTCTCTTATTCGTCGGGCGGTTCGTGCCACGCTTCGTCGAATCCGATTCTTAACGATCGCCCATTGATCTGTATAATCTTACTTTTTCGTGCGTATCCGAGAAAAAGGGATCATGGTGGCGCGATCGGATTTTTCGAAAAAGGTTCCCTCGTATACAAATGACGGGATCGAGATCCACGAACAAACACTCGAGAGTAATTATGAAAGTCTACGATCATGGACGTCGAAGCAGCAAAGCTAAAACTATACCGATGTATAATGCACAATTACTTTGAAAAATTAATAAGTTGGATCAGATATTTTTGCCTGCTGCTTCATGATCATTTGCCACCATTAACTGTTTAATATCGAATGTTGAATTTAAGTCTAATTGTAATTCGCGCAGTCGAGGATCACTAAATGCGAAACAGTTTTCACATTCGAACTTTCTTTAATTGCTTTAATGTTGTAGCAATTAATAGTTCGTTATGTCTGACGCACTTACCAAACAAATCGTAGCAGAAGGGGTTAAGGTACTGAGAATCGGGATTGGAATGTTTGCTTCAGGATGAGCCAACGATCTGCCGTGTGTCACGATAAACTGTATTGTTCGTCCAACGAGCGTTGATATCGTCGATGCCCAGGGTAACAAATAAAATTGGAACGGTCGCAAACGCAAACGAAGCTCATTGAAAACCGTGGCATCGCGGTGATTAAACTTTTCATTCGCGATCTATCCGCCGCACACGGCCAATATCTGGCTCACGTACGAGCTGTAAGTTACAGCGTGGCGTTATCCGAAGCTGCGACTATCGAACGTCCGAGATTCAACCGGTCCAAGGAGAAACGACAGGGCAGGGTGTGCAGGGTAATCGGGCCGGTATCGAACGAAACGAAAACGATCGATGGAAAACGAGGCTGGATATCAACAGTCTGCGTGAACGGTGCATCGCCGTTGGTCCGTGGTTGCCGTTAGGTCGGAAATCAAAAGGGAGAGGAACGCTGGAAACGTGGATAGCGGGATGGACGCGACCAGGTACGACGGAATCGGTAGATAGGGGTAGATTTAAAGGTCGGTCTGTTTTCATTGCTATTCCGAATCGTGCGGGCTTCCGCACGGCTTCTGTCCTCCTGTACGAAGGCATCGGCCTGATTGGTAAATCTACGGCTGCTCAATGATGCGTTTATTTGCCGGAGAATTAGGCCAGCGAGCGAGACAGAACGACGACGAAGACGGCAACGAGCCTGGCCCTGGGTGGGGTGGAGGATGATGAGAAAAGAAAGAGACCAGCTTCCCAGGAGGGGGTGAAACTCGGCAGTCCGGTGGGTTAGGTTCACCCTCTGGCCGCGGAGGGACGACGTACTCCACCGCAATCAGTAAACCTGTAAAACATTGGATTAGGTGGCCTAACTCGACCTTACTCCGGCTTCGCTGGACCATCGTGCTTCCAATTTTCCCGGACCCGCGATACGTTGCCCGATCGCCCACGATTCGTTCACCTTTTATTTCCACCGATAACTTTGCTATACGCGCGTCCTCGCGATCATGCTGCCACGTGTTTTTCGTGAATTCGCATAGCTAGCGTGTGTTTTACAGTCCCCGTAAAACAATCGATAAGTTAGAGTCACCATTCGAGTGCAAAGTGTGTGAACGATGCAAAATTACGAACGTTCGTTGTTTACACACCGTTGTAACGTCGTCGATTACAAAAAGATTAATTTTAAGATTACAATAAATGAAATAGAAAAAACTGTGAAATAGATTAACGAGGATAGCGTATCTGTACGAAAGAATTCGAATGCGTTATAAAGTTTAGAAAGCTATCGGCATCAGATGTTATCGTTGAACATTTCAATAACAGTTAGCCTGTTAGCTCAGGCTATCAGTTGTTATTATTCCATTTTATTACACACGCTCGTTTACCGTTCGCTCAGGTTTTGTTTGGCGATATTCGGAAAGCACGACGAGGTGTTTGTTACCGGCGCATCGATTCGATTGCGCGTTGAGTGCTGTTTGCGTTTAATATTTTTCGGTGCGGCGCGGATATTTTTCGAAAAAATAACGCGTCATTGTAGAACGATCCGGAACGGATGACGTCCGGGCGCAATCAGATTTACTTAGCCGAGATCGATCGAAGGAGCTCGTTGCCGGGAACTAGATTTACGAGATCGACCCGTCGTTTTAAACGACCCGCTCGAGAATTCGATCACGGAACGGCTCCTAGTCGAGTCTGGTGAAAATTTAATGACGCTCAACAATGTAAAACCGCTTAATACGATGACGTGCGCCTAGCCATCGAACACGTTCCTTTGTGTCCTGTACGCTCGTCATGTATCGCTAAAAAGATTTTCGAGCGATCTTTTAACGTCGAATATTAGCCCACGGTTAAACTTTTTCGCGAACCTCGTACCTTTAGCTTCGTCATCGACCTTTCTTATTAAATTGTCGCATATCGGGCGACTAACTTTGACACACGAATCGTCACACACGGCTCGATTACGTTCATAACGTTACCCGTAACACTGAACTTTCCAAAACGATCAAAATGGCTATTTAACAAGCTTCTATTTTTAATTCACAAAGTATGTTAAGGCGACTTCTTTGAAATTCCTGTTGATTTTTCACGAGATTAATATGTACATTAATTTCTGTTTCATCGTTCGTTTATTTGTTTTTCAACTTCATTTTTAATTTCAAAATAAGCGTTAAGACTCCTTCTCGCAGTATTTGTACATCTTATTTCATTCGTAAACCACTCTTCGTTTGTAACTCCAATGTCTCAAGTTCTCGGTCATAAACGCACTTCATTCAGACATCAAACTCTCGCAAACATCGGATCAGTTGAGATCCTCGGAAAGTTTGTGATTAAATTATTTCGGTGACAACGAGCAATTGTGATTGAAAACAACGTGACTCAATTATCCGGCGGTCTCGAATTCGCGAAAAAAGCGAAACGCGTTCGAAAAGATAAACGTTCGCGAAACTATTCGGGATTCCCCGACACGGAGGGAAATCGCGGCTTGTATTTGGAAAATTCCAATTTCAATTTCGAGCTACAAACAATCGGCGAACGCGTTCGTTTTCTTCTCGAAACGATTTCGCGTTGAAAAAAAAAGACGCGACGACGAAACAAACAACGCCCTCGCGTAATTATCGCGAGACGACACTAATTGCGAACTAATTGAGCACCCTGCAGGATTGTGCGGTGATTAAATTACGAAAGCGAACGGGTCGAATTGATAGGTAATCCGCGATTCTCTCGACTTTGCGAGAGAAGAGAAAAATCTCGCGATTAAATAATAGTTGGATCGATTCGCGGAGGAGCGTCTCTTTCGGGGCAAACAAAGCGAGAGCGTTTCGCGTTCAATTTAATCGCTGAACGTTTTCTACCTTTGTTTAGATCCGTTTAAATTGCAGAGAGGAACGTTTTCGTGCTTAACGCGACGCGAAAGAAATTAAAAAGGAACAGCAGTTCGTCGGGAATAACGCAAACGCCGTTTATCGGGAACGACGCATCTTGATTACGCGACGTTCTTTTCTCCATACTTTTTTCCCCAATACCGAAAATTCTATCGAAAAAAGGATTGCAGAGAAGAAGATAATTTAACACATCATTGACCGGATCCGAGTCATCTCGTGTTCTCATTCCTAAACGTTGATCACGAGTTAATTCGTTTGCACTCATTTTCTATTTCAATTTATGATATCCAGTGCATAATAGATTATTATTAATGGTTGTATATGTTAGATGATTCTGCAATATTTATTTATTTATTTTTCTACTTCATTTTAAATTCTAAAGTAAGTACTATCTACAACCCGGGAATTGGCGAACCGACCCACTCGTATTTTCACTGGTAGAATCTTATTGGTTCTCGTGGTCATATGTACCAGTTAACTCAAAGAATATAAACAATCGTAAGTTGGCGATCGCCGATCGACATCAAGTTCGAAGGATTCACGGTGAGGTAGGCGTACTTATTATGTTTCGTTTCAACCTTCTCACGCGTCAATTCCTGAGCGACGCAGTGTATGCATTTAATGTTGGTATTTCTAATGTTAATGTCCAAGTTCCTTCACTACCCAAAATCGACTTCCCCCGTGTCTCGCTGGAACAAAAATCGAAGCGAAATTTCTGAGTGTACAATTTCGTTCCATGGCCTTAAATAAAGAAACGACCTTCCTTCCGACTGATCCGGTCGGTTTTACTCGGTTTGGCGCGCGGCTTCGCGTGGTTTTCCTCGCGGGATCCGCAAGCTACAGCCCCGACAATGTTTTCGTCCGAAATCGCGATGCAGCCCGGTGTAATTCGAAAAAGGGGGAGCTCGTAGGATGCGCGTAGGGTCGAATAAAAAAAAAGGAGGCGAAGGGGAGGAAGGAAAAGGGCGAGGAAAAATCCGTGAAAGGGGGTTAAAATGGAGAAAGCCGGTGGGGGTATGAGCGGCACCTGGTGCGCTCGCGCACTACAGGAGCGTACGGGCTGGTAGCAGCGTGCGCGCAAAGTCTGTCGCTGGAGAACCGAAGCGGTGCTGCTGGTACGAGTATCGTGTCTCGTACGGGCTCGCGATCGTGGTGTTGGATTCATGGACACGGATCTACGTGGCCGTCGAGAGTGGTGGTGGATGTGGAAAACGGTGGTAGCGGAGGTCGCTGGAGGCGGTGGTGGTGGTGGCCGAAATGGTGGGGGATGAACGTCGGAGGGTTGCTGAAGTTTCCCTAACGCTCGATGGCGTACCAGTGCGGATCGTGATTCTGTGGGACGTGCAGCGTCGCGACGCTCAGCCTGTTCGTCTCTCTGTCCGTCTGCTCCGTACGAAAACGATCGACGACACGCGCACGATGCCCGGGACGATTCGTCGCGTGACGCGCTCGATCGAATCGTAAACCGATCGACATATCGGAATATCGAAAGTCGCGGCGGGTCATCCACGTCCGATATTTTTCGCGCCTTCACGCTGGACAGCGACAGCCGAGAGGATCACGCGCGTGTTTCGCGATCTTCGACGCCTGTCCGATAAACGTCCATGTAACTTTGCCGTCTTCGCGCCAGAAATCGCACGGAGACCGAAAGGTACGAGATCATGGACGATAGATACGGGAGAGACTATACTCTCGACGAAAGAACGTCGGTGTTTCCTTCGGGACGAGCTATTATTCGCGCACGCTCCGCTGGAAAATACCGCTTTCCCTCCTTAAATATGCTCTCCGTATATCTCGAGAGAGGATCAACGGAGAAAGCGCTGGAACCAGCTCGCACCATGTCAAATAAAAATTTTGCCCATTTTACTTCTTTTTTTTTCTCGCCGAGTAGCATCGTCGATCTTTCGTTCGCCATACATGTGAATCGGGGCCCCGAGGCTCCGATAACTCGACCCCGAAATTAACGATCCGAACGTTTTCGCGACGCGATTTAATCGATCGAAGCTGTTGCGCGATAGGCGGCCTCCAGCTTGCCATTTCCGATCGGAGAACTCGATTCGGCTTCGGTGAGTTTCACTCGACGCGACAAACGCTCGGTGACGGATATCGAACCGTGCCACTTGCTTCGATCCGATCGTTCGATCGGTTTCGCGTGTCCCGCGCGAAAGACTGGATTCCGCGTCCGATAGCTTTTCCCCGTATTCCCGGAGGCACCAGCGAAATTATTAATCGTGTCGTCTACTATGTTTATTAATCAAACTGGCAGTACTTGCCACCGGAACATCAATAATAATACGCGCGGCGTTTAATCGCGACGCGATATTTCCCGATCGGCGAGATCGGTCGAACGGAGACGATCCGCGGATCGCGTGAAAAAGGTGGATAAAGCAAATGGAAAATTTATGCGTCGACGGTGTCATTTCGAGTAGGAAAATTGGACAGTTCGCGCGGAACGATGGCGCAGTTTCGTCTGCTCGTCCCGCGGCGATTCCTCTCGGGAAAAATGTAAACGGCGCGGCGATATCGCTCTCGCGATCCTTGTAAAAAATGCATTCGCGTTTGTCGATCGACGAAACGATCGACGCCATCGTTGATCGATTTGCAAGCGTCCCTTGCAACACGACGAACGGACATTTCATATTAACCTTTTGCACTCAAAAGTCGACTCGCGCTCACCATTTTGTTGGGTGCAGCTATTTGGAGTAGGTATTTTTTAACCGAATCCATAGTGTTACACATATGATGAAACATAATAGTGTTTCATTATATTAGGTTGTCCACTTCCCTTTTGGTACAACATAGAAACGCGCTTTGTGGAATATTTTGCGCAATAGAGTAGGACACTTCATATTTAAAGCAACAAATCTTAAACAATAAATATCGTGTATACGATTCCATTAAACAAGGAAGGAATTTACGGGACATCCTAACCAAATAGTTTTAGAGTCGCTATCTGCTACCGGTAACAATACGTTCGAGCGCAAATGGGTAAAACCATAATTGCCGGGCGACCTCCTCAAAAGTTAAAATCCTTCGACGTTAGTTATCGAATCGCGTCGACAGTCTCGATATCGCCTACAGCCTTGATCCTCCTCTCGTTGCCCGCGGACGTCGCGATCTTCGACGTTCCCGATCGGCCTCCGCCGATGAAATTTCCACGACGAAGAAACGTCGGATAAAACCTCGCGATTCGACCGGTTCTCACGCGACCTTGAGCGTTCTCGAGGCACGATTTCGTCGTGGCCGCTGCGGACCGGATTGATAAAATTCTCGAATCGCGACGGTGAGACTGGATCCGCTAGAGTCCCTGGACAGAGGATCTCGGGAGCATAGGGAGATCTCGAGGAGAGTCTGACCAGGGGACTCATTGTCGTTGGTATTTCCAATTGGCCATTCGCGATCTGTTGCGAGGAAACCGGTCCTCGGACCGGCTCGGCTCCGCGTTTGCCCTCTCCTGCTACTTTTTCCCCTCTACCTCGCGATTCCAGCCGCGAGTTTCTCTCGTCCTTGTCCATCGAGCGTGGCCTCCCTCGTGTTCTCCTCGTTCCTCCTTGGCGAACGTTCGCCAGCCAGCTTCTTCGCACCGGCTACTAGTCTCTGTCTGGTTGCATTTCAGTGTTTACGCGGCGGACGTATGGCGGCGCCGATCGAAGGACGAGTGCGCGCAACATCCTGTTCGCAGCATCGACGCTCCGAGTCCTGGGCAGGTGTAACGAGACGCGTTCTCATCGGGTTCGAGCATCGAGGATCCGGAAGATATTTCCGATCATCCACGAAGAGATCGGCGAATCGGTTCGCGGTACGCTGAAGAAACGGCGAGGATGAACGCGACGTTCTCGATCGTGTTTCGCCTTTGACGCGGGTAGTCGGACCACGTTGGAAACCTCTTCGACTCGCTGAAACATTACCGCGAATCGCGAGTGCTCTACGCGAGATTCTTTTTCCGTTTAGAAAGAATGACGTGACTCTTCCAACAAACGAGTTCTCTTCTTGCCAGTGTTTCCGGACGATTCTCGTTTGAGAACCTTCGAATATCGTGCCGCGTACAACGATGCGTGTGATCGGATAACTGTTCCCCGCACCGGTGTCTTCGAGCGATAGTGTGTCGTAAAGCAGTGAAACGCATTTCCTCGTCGATAGTTCGGTTAGTTCGTCGACGATCTTTGAGGATTCCGGCCGGGAATCTCGGAGTCCCCGGCTACCCGAGGGGATTTCCAACATTCGGAGGAGGCCCCCGTGGATCGTAGGGAAGCGGGCGATCTCGCAAGAAACCGCTTGAAAGCTTGATTAATTGCGCTCGGTGGCAGTTCGGTGACCGGTGCACGCTAACCATGCATCGCTCGGGCTGCGCCGTTCACTCCAGAAATAGCAGGGCGAACGTCGTTTCCTGTAAAAGAGCCGATTCTCCTTATCTGCTTCCGCCGTGCCGATAAGACATCGAGGTTGAAGATCCGTGAGGGTTAGGTTTATCCAGTGAGACGTAAACGCGAACGGCGACGACGAGTGACCGAACGGGGTTTCGCGACACGAGGGTCGAAGAAGAAACGCAATCGGGGGTAGTGAACGGTGAGCAAGCAACGCGTGGGGGGAAGGTTGGCTGGAAGGTTAGAGAAGTCTCGACCGGCAGCGTATGGCTTAGTATTAGATCGGTCGCGATTCGGTAAACACGTAGTTGTTTTCGTCCCGCTCGAATACGCCGATCGACAGACTCGTGTACGCGAACTTCGCGGTATTTCGTGATCGAAGGTCGACCGTGAGTGCAACGAAACTCGAATGTGTTCGCGCGTAAATCGTCGTCGTTGATTCTCGACGTGTCTCGTACGTACGTGATGCTACCTCGTGGTCTACGTCGCGAGTGAAACACGGAATTATATCGAGCTGTCCGATCATCGTTGCGAGCCATCACGATTTCGATGATCTGCCTCGGATCGTTTCCCGCCGGACGAAGGGAAGAGACACGAGCCGCCGTCGTGAGATCGAATTTCGCGAGGGACAAGGGAAAAGGGACGATATCGGGACGATATTGTGTACGTTATCAACGTGGATCGAATTAGATTGGAATCGACGACGGGCCATCCGCAACGGGCCGGGCCAAAGTCGTGAACACCATGGATTGGTGGCTGCGGGTACGGATTATCTACACCTACTTGTTATGGATCGTCTTCAAGGCAGCAGCTAACGGCGGCTTTTTCGGTGAGTGGCTTTCTTTCTTATCCATGTGATTTCGCGTATCGGCGCTTTAATCGTTCGAGGACCACGTGCCAACGCGCGTCTCTCTGTCGAGATATTACGTTATGTTTCGATTGTCCTGCTCTTTGTCGACCAACTCGACACGTAGTGTACGTCGCGCCTTTCCGTTTCGCTGAGAAGATTGTAGCGTTGCATAGAAGCTTTACGAGCCTTTTGTGACACGGTTCGCTCGCCGGGTTTTTTAATTAACCTTTACGAATTACACTTTCGCTTCACGCTCGGGAGAAGCGGACACGGCCAGAAATGACCACGGTCCCGCTACGTGTTACGATGCAGCTTCGATATTTCCGGAAATTGCAACTTGTCCCGACGAATTTAACTCTTTGCGCTCGAGAGCATTTTTCATATTAGCACGCGGTGTCTCGGAAACTTTCCGACCGAAGGGTTTGATCGATTTTTTGGAAATTGTTATTTATCTATTGTTAATCGCTACTGTTGACTATGTCGCTAGGTTCAAACATCGCGCGATATTGTATTATATGGCACAATGTAATGTTATAACGCTACGAATTCAGCTAACAAATATTTGTTCACAATGTTTCGTTAGATGAATGTGTGTCGACGTTCGAGCGCAAAGGGTTAATTCTACTCGTTTGTTCGCTGCGTGATTCATTTGCGAAGTCTAAAATTGGAGCATACATATTTTATAATTTAACCTCCAACGGTCCGAAAGAATTTCGAGCGTACTTCGCATCGGATCCAAGTTATTCTTTAGTCGAAGAGAAAATGTGAGCTCAACATTTTTACAGCAACTATAGGAAAGAAAATACTTAGTCTCTACTGCTAATATAATCATTTCCGACAATATGTTACGTTTTTTCTTCTTAACAAACTAAAATATAATAAACTCAACTGTGTAAATTACTTTCGAGAACGCTGTCGTTTACTTGTAAAATCAAAAGCAGACCGAGTTAGCGCGTAGAAAGGACAAAAGTGCGCGTAAACAAATACGGCAAAAGTTTCAAGGAACAGAGGAAACAAGCGGTTACAAATTCACAGAAGTGACCTGGCACAATGCTTAAAGGGTCCATTGTAAATGTAACAATAAGAGTGATAAAAATAATAAAACAACGTTCGACAGTAAGCAAAAGCGCGATGTCGCTTATATGGCGGTATTGGGGCGTTAAGGGTTAAACCGAACGAACAATCGACGTGAACGAAAAGCGTTCAAGTGCTCAGTCTCCGTTTTGCCGCGTTTCCCGCGGCACTTGATCGATATTTGAACTTCGTCCTAGCAGGTAATTAACAGAACATGCAGTCAATTTTGTACCAGCAATCAAGGGAGAAATTGTACGTCGTTACTCGTGAATTTTGCTTCAAAGGCATTCCCGATAAACGGAACGAAATTTCTCGCGACAATGTCGGTCCGCGAACGTAGGCTGAACAAGAAAACGTACGGCACAGCGTAAACAGAAGGCGAGGTTGTTGCATGAAACGCGACGCAAAATTACTTTAACCTTTTCGAGTGGCGTGGCACGGGGCACAAAAGAGATCCCGTCCGCTAGTCAATGACTATGGCAATGTGTACACGGGCACACGGTGAAATTGAACGCGTAGCATTTTTTATGGATTACTTCCGGCACATTCTTCGTGCCACAAAAGAGTGGCATCGTATTGCGCGTGCAATTCACTGTTAGCTGCGGCGAGGCGCCGCCGCCAGAAAATAAGGGAACGAAGTTGAACGTAAACAAAAGCGGCCTTTTGTCGAATCGTGAAAACGTACTCGAGAACGACACGCGTGTTCGCGTTTATTTCTATCTTGCGATATTTTCGGCGTTTCCCGGATTATAGCTTCGCAAAACCACGGCAAATTCTTCGAACTCGGCCGATTGAACGATTCGAAGTCCTGTATCTAACCTAAAACGACGCCATTTTCTATTTTCTGCGAATGGACGCAAATCGACGATGACCGAAGATGGGCACAAATTGATTCTTCTTGGAGATCATTAACCCCTTGCGCTACAATGACGAGCTATACCCGTCACACACTCGCAGTTCAAATATAGTCAATCGTTTTTTTTTATTTTTAATAAGGTAGAACGTTTAATTTGAGTTGAATTGTAATTTTCACGAGCGAGGATCGCTAAACGCAAATGGTCTTGTCATTCGAACTTTCGAAAAGTAAATTAAGAAATTGATTTTTCATGTTCTTTTTCGTTCATATGCAAAATATGTATGATAATTCAAATAAATAAATAAATACGCGTAAGTAAATAGAAGAAGTAAAAGTCATTTGATTACAACCTAATTCAATATTATACATACTCAGTGTTCGACGAATATGATCATATATTTTATCAATTTGGAACAGAAATAAGATTAATAATAAGATTAATAAAAATGTTAGAATAATTTGTTTATGCAGTCTCAGTATATTGAATGAACGATTTTGAAACATCGAAAATCGGACACAATTTAACAAAATAATAACAAAATCTCTATTATATCAGTTCAATGCTTGACGTTCGTTGAAAACGACCATTCTAATCTTTCGTTAATGTTCTTATCACACAGACCGATCATTGAAATGGTTTTGTCAGCCAGTTCGTATTAAGAATATTTAAAAAAACTTAAAAAAAATCATTTCTGATGCATTTACTAAATAAATCATAACACAATGGGATAAGATTCATATGTATAACGTGATATGCATCTCGCGGTTCAATTTATCCGACACGTCTCTATTCAGAAAGTTAATCAAATATGGACAATGTTAAAGCGTTGGACAAAGTTGCAGTTATTAGAATGCTTTGATATTAATTGTGATTGATGATCAGGGAGCCGTAACGCGAGCGTTCATATACTGAATAAGGGATGACAGTAAGGTGCAGTGTCTTATCTGCAGAAGGTAACCCCGGCGTTCGTGAAATTTTCAAACGATTTTGAAATATGCAGAAACCTTTGGCACCGTCGCGCTGGCTGATCTCGATTGCGATAATTCGTATAATTCTTTGATCGAGGCGTTTAATAAACGGGTATTCGGATTGATCGTCAGTTAATTCGATGAGCCGGAAGCGTCGAGAACCTTTCAGATTGTGGCGTTTATTCGATCGCGCGTGTTTGTCAATCCGTAGGCGTCCGTGGCCTACGAGATCATATAACCGTCGAGTTAATCGCCAGCTTACCCGCTCGAAATTAATTAGTAACCGTGGTGAACCGCGATTTGTATGCTTCTAAATGCTGGTTGTCGGTGTCGAGAAACAATTCACCGCAATACGGGCCAGTTCCTCCGCGAATCGCAGTTAAAAGCGACGAATTTCGAGAGGCAATTTTTGTTTTTTCTTTCGGGAGAGATCCGTTTAACACCAGAACCACCAACCAGTTAAAATGACTGGTTTCGGGTTTCACATTTTATGTCACAAAATTTTGTGGCCGATCTTTTGTCAAAATATCTGTCAATTATTTATTAGTTTACTTCAATTTCAATTCTAAAGTAAGTGTGCATTTGATGACGGTATTTCTAGTGTTAAAAAAAACGTCCCGAACTTCCGTCGTATCTTCGCAATATGTTATCCACCAGTAGACAACGCGAGATACGGAAGAGCATGAATCAATTTGCAATCTGTCATCGATGACAAGCTACGACTTCCCTCGAGGACATCGTTCAAAGTATCGTTGTCGATCTTGATTTTTTTCCGCGACGAAATTGCTCGACGTCGCTGTCTCCGGGCGACAACATTTTTCTTTTCCTCGCAAAAACGTTACTAAATAAATGTTTCTCGAGAATTAAGTGCGCGATGTCGTTTACAACTTGATCGAGAAACGAGCACAAGGCGAGCACCGGGCTCCGCGATAAGTCGATGAAATTTTCAGCGACTGTGCGTAAACGCCGCGTCGTCCCGTTTCCGTGAGCGAGAAATTTCAAAGTATGCTTCGATTAAAATACAATTAAGCGGGGATTCATGGGACGGGAAATTGAATTAACATAAATTAGCATCGGGAGCGGCCGTTTGCGCGTGCTAAATTTTATTTAAACGAGAGACGCGGCAGCAACGTATACAGGTATCTGCAATTAATGAACGCGATATGACGCCCTCTTCGTCGTTCCTTCGTCATCGATCGGTCTAACAACGAGACTGTACAATGTTTCGAACACCAATTTGCTCCAAATTTACCGTAATCATAGCTACCTCCGAAAGTAAGTTTGCTGTATCGTATCGCGCGTGTTTCTTCAACATATGACCGAAATCTACGTCCAATAGATGTAGTAATTTGTAGCAATTAAATTATGTTGTAATATGTTGTTTTCTTGTCCGAATGCTGTGACCGAAATTCTACATTTTTCGCCCTTTGATGCAATGCTACAATTTTGAACGAAAAACTTTCGACTAAATTTATTGTATTGCACACTTGATACTGGAGCACGGTGAAGCAGACAATATTGGCGATTAATGATAAACGAGTAACAATTTCAAAAAAATGCATCAAACTCTTCAGTTAGGAAGTTTTTCGATTGGCATTGATAATAAAAATGTTCTCGAGCGCAAAGAGTTAATTCCTGCATTATTGCTCTTGGAGTCTGTGAAAATCGCGGTAAAGAAGGAAAATATTATTCCTGATCGTTTCTCATCGCGACGGGCGCGGCATCATCTAATTCGGAGATAAGTCACTTTCGTGTTCTTCATTAAACGTTTTAACACCGGGCACGCGAACCGTAACTTCAAAGGATGGTCTTTTACCGGCGCGTCGCGATTTTTCTCCGCTATTTTCATGAATAAAAAATTTTCAATTTGCCGGGGAAGCGGAAGTACGCGTTCCTCGAAGGTTTAAAAAAGTGGCGGCCGCGTTTTTACACGATAGTCAACGTATGAATAGTAAAACGATCGCGCGAAGGGAAGTTGGAAGAAGTCGCACGCGTCCCGGTTGAATCGATAATCGTGAACTCTTCCTCGGATTCATTAATCTTCGTAGGAATACGTTCGATCCGGTCAGGTTGATCGGGTTATTAAAATACGATCACTTTTTTGCGGTGCAAGACACGTTTTGTTCGGACGAGCCATGATCAATCGGCAATCGAAGCTGTCGACGATGGAATGTTCGTAAATCTACCCCTAATCGTTATTGCGTTACCGCGACATGCTGCATCGTTGGCCATGAATAGTGTTCGTCGCGATTCATAGACCCGTTCTTGCGATCATATTCGATTATCTACCTCGTGACATCCTAATCGCGTGTCGTTGTTTGGCGGTACGTTTAGAAGCAAAACGTTTACCCGTTGCGGTCCACTGTCGCGTTAACGCGATATTTCATTTGCAATTTATGTTACTTAATTCGTAACGCTCGATCCCGTTCGGCGACATCGTGAAATAAACTCTTACGACCGATGAGAAACTATTTCGTGTTCGCTCGATTAGCACCTGTTATTTTTACATTTTTAAACGAAAGTATTCTGAAAATAATCCGCGTTTCATTATGCAACGGGAAGTAGCATTTTCCAGTTTGAAATATTTCTGAAACACAGACTATTCTTTGGTTTATAAGTAACTGCACGGTATTGTTGGCAAGGGTATCGACCTTTGCTGATACCACGCGTCTGGTACCTTCAGTTAATTTATAAATTCCGATCGATCACCGTTCCTGAATAAAATACTTTCGATAGCTCGTTTTCGCGTTACGTTGTTTCCAACAAACGAGGAAAAAATACCTTCGCGTGCCGTAAATACGTCTACGTCGTCGTCGAAGAACGCAGGCCACGAATAGGAAATGCACTCGAGGGACTGATAGCATATACGTTTAAATCCGGCAATCGATTCGACCATTATTCGAGGGGTCTAGTTTCAGTTCGTTTCGTTCTACGACTTGTACAGAAGCAGACAAACGGTCTCTTGCAAATACACGTACCATTCTTTTCAATCTTTATAGTTACAAACATTGAAATAATGAAATTCGTTCATTAAAAATTGCTCGAACTCTGTCACGGTACAATCGAAAAATTATTACATTAATAAATATTATACATATTATACATATTTTATTTGACATATTATATTATACATATTTATTATATATTATATGTTGATCTCATGATTATCGCATAAAAATGCAATAGCGGAACCGAGAGAAAAATTTCATACGATTTCATGTTTATTCACGTTGATACATTTCGACGCGGCGCATTCTGCCGAAGATCGGTTTTTTCAATGAAAGTTCTACATCATACACGGGCACACACTCACATATGTATTCGAACGTCGTACACCGACAAACTCCTGGCTGCCGTATAACTTCTATTCCCACATACATACCGCGTTTACGACCGCCATAAGGGGTAGCTGGTGCACATTCTTCAATTTGTATCTTTCGACCGACAGTGCACCGCCGACAGCCGGCTATTCTTTCGCAGAAGTTATGGCTCCTTAAGAATTTCGAAGCACGAATATCGACAGCGATCGTGATTTATCGTAGATTAACGAGTAATTCGTAGAACTCGATATTGCTCGTTACGCTTTGGCTACATTAGCTCGTTTACATCGACGAGAACGCTAATCGTTATCGATTATGTCGTTCAGCGGGAAGTTCACCCGAAATGATATCGATTAGACGATCGTGTTTCGTACGTGTATCGGTGGTTGCATAAGGTGCTTCGAACCGACGGTACCGCATCAATTTGTGAACGTTTTTTTAATATTTCCTGGCGAATTTGCATCGAATTAGGTCGTTCTTTTCGAAAGTACGTTTAAACGGCCGTCCAAGTATCGGTCGAACCGTAAGACCGTCGAGCAAAGTTTACCGTAACTGCGAAAACGACTTGGCAAGAGATTGCAGAGACATTAGGTCTTACTGGCAACACAGTTTATTCTACTTTAGTAGTATCGAATAAGTGAAACGAAGTTGAATACGAAGCGGTCGTTTATCGCTATTATTACAAGTATAAACGATTCTGGAAGAGTCACTCGTGTCTTTACACGACGGCGATAGAGCGTCCGATATTTCTCTTTTTTATTCCGCGAAAGGAAATACCAGCGAGACTGTGAAACTCCACGACGTTAAATGTCGTATCGCTCATTTGTAACGATCTTACACGGCTAATTACAAGCAACCGCGTTAAATGTCTACAGCTTTGTTCGATAGCAACTAATAGCGTTACCCTAGGCCGTACTATCGAACCGCTCGACGCGTCAATTATCGTAATGGATCTCGTTCGAACCTCGTTAACTATTTGTCACCTCAATTATTCGTTACCTCCTTCTTCCCACGCGAACGGCCTCTTCGGCCAGTAGACTCGCGCGTTTAATATCGCCCCCGTTCGAGTGGGCATTGAATGTCGAAGTACGTTCAAAGGCGTTTCAATTAAAAGAGAGTCGGCTGATTGGATTCACAGAATACCGTAAAGGGGTCGAACATCCTTCGGCGGGGCCGGCCGATTGAAAAGCGTGCATCGAGGCGTGCGTGTCACACACGAGCCACTCGAAAGAATTTGTCGCGTTACAAAATCTGGTTCAAGTGTTGGGTCGTCCAGAAAGTTTGCGCCATTTTCAAAGGCACAAATACGGCTCCACTCGAATCGTTTGTCATCTAGCGAGAAGATAATAAAACCGGGCTACCGCGAGCGGGGCGAATTTTTCGGCTAGCCTAATAACGCGATATCGATGACATCGGATCCCTGACCCGAATCGAGGAACAACGCTCGAATCGTGACTGGCCCGAAAAATACCAGGTGTATGCATAAGTTGTTTCCGTTTTTTTTTCGGTAAAAAAGACACGTAATTTTCAATGGTGTGGACATTATTATAGATCTTTGAAAGTTTAGAATATCGCAGGTTCAACATAACAGCAATAAAAGACCAAGGAACTTCATTTAATGATTTTTGCCAATTATTGTTGAATTTGAGTTCAGTCATCGTTCAATAAGTCCTGCAATTGCTCGTCTTCGCGCTTACGTGGTCTACCAGAGCGTTCACTGCTTCTTACATCGAAATCGCCACTTTTAAATTATCGAAACCATATCCACATCCATTCTAATCGATGGAACGTGTTCAGCATATGTTTCTACCAGCAAACGATGATTTTCAACAGCCTTTTCCTTTTGATCGAATAAGAAAAGCAATGTGTGCTGCAAATGTTTTTTTTTCGGGTACAAAATTCGGCATGATCACTGAACGATAAAACAAAGATACTAGATTTTGGCGGACTCAACTTGTACGTGCTTGTCGTTCAATGTCGGACGAACATAATGACGTATGATTCGAATTAATGTGCTGCGTACTTTTCGCTCAAGCCATCTCTTAGTTCAGCCGGAAAAAACTTATGCATACACCTGGTAAACGCGTCATCCCGGTGTGGACCTTTCGGCTCGTCCTTTCGCCACCTTCGTTACCATTAAGACCACCCCCAACACCCGTATATATGCTTGTCGCTATTATTAACACTCGCAGAGAGGCAGAATGCTCGGTTTAATGAACATTTAGCAGTGAATATCGCGCTGAATGTAACGCCCTCGCGATTCGGTACATACGAATGGGGTAAATGAACTGTGCAGGAAGAAAGGTCGCATTCCGGAGATAGCGGTACGCGCCCCCTGAATTAGACCTAAGGTATGCGCGTATAAGCGCGTGCGGATGTGTGTTCACGTACACACGTGAGTTCGTTCGTGCCCGTGTAAGAGCTATATGCACGAAGAATGCGCGCACCTGGCTGGCTGTAGCCGCGTAAATGCGCTCCAATTGAGAGCTACGTTTACGTGTGTATACTTGATGACTCCGACTTAATACACGAGGTTGTGTATCTACGTGCTTCGGGACACGCGTGTGTGTGCGTGTACATGCACGGGACAACCGCAGGAATCCGAGCGTGAAAAGCCACGCTGCTTGCTTTTGGCAATGTGCATTATCTGTTATTAAAGGCGCACGCAACTTCGACCATTTTTTTCTGATCCTTCGCATACGTCGGGATACCTCGCGATGTAAGGTTAGTTTCTTCGTTAACAAGGACGTACCAATGAAGAGAAACCGTCGGTTATACCGTACGACGTACCGACATGAACGGGGGCGTTATCAGTCACTTTTCCACATTAGGTCATCTCGCGTTCCACATTCCTGCGTGCCAAGTTCACGCACCCCAAATTCCGCGCGTTCCAAGCTCCGTACGTTTCAAATTCCAAGCGCCCCTGGTTCCGTACGTTTCGAATTCTATTCGTCCGAACTCATCGCGTCCCAAGTTCCGAGTGCATCGTCCTCTGGGCGTCCCAAGTTGTTACGTTTAAATTTCTCGTGTTTCAAGTTGGCGAATCCCAACTCCCGGTCGTTCTAAGTTGTCGCGTCCGAGCTTTTCGCGTTCCCAATTGTCGCCATGCAAGTTCATCGCGTATTGTGGCTCTAAATTTTACTATAAAATTAGTTACTCGCTTATAAAGAACTAATTTTTAAAAAAATTTTGCACCGATCTCCGTGTATTTTTATAAGCCATCCTTACATATGCTGTGCATGCATATGTCGTCACCTAGGCATCGACACATCGACTCACACGTATTTTCAGTGGTAGAATCTTATTGGTTCGCTCAATCAGGCACACCAATTGACCCAAAGAATATAAATAATCGGCGACCGTCAAACGACATCGCGTTCGAAGGATTCACGGTGAGTATAGGCTTCTTATGTTTCATTCGAACCTACTCACGCGCCAACTCCTGGGTGACGCGCTGTATGTTGTATATAACACGTTCGCACGGAGTATCCCACGCTCGATTTGTCTACGCCCATTGAATCGGGGTATCGATGCTCTGCGAAGCTCGGAAGATGTCAGATAACGAGGGTCGTACCTAAACGGCACCCGATGAAACGGGCAACGTAGGTGCAATTACGTGCATATACGATACTCGCGTTAATACCTTGCGCGTTCACGATTCACGCGAACAAACAGATCTTGGTAAGTACTCTAACACCGATGAGTACTTACCGAGCAAGCAGTTAGCGGAAACGTAAACGGTCGTAACCCGAGAAAGATTGTAAATCGTGGCGCGTGTGCCGGAATGCGTTCAACGGGGACCGAAACGACCCGATCTCTCTCGAGTTCTCGTCAAACACAATTATCGGTAGCTCGAAACACTATGCGATCTTCGTCGAAGAGCCACGGATTCGATTCTCTGCGAAACGACGCGCTGAATCCGAGCCAAATCTCGCGAAACCAATTATTATCCTAGTTAAGGTCTTTTCCAGTTGACCCGGAAACTGTCTACGAGTTGGTTCTCCGTTGTTGAACGATCGAGAAACAAACTAGATACTCGAATTTGCAGCCAAGAATTTATATTTGTCCATATTTAACACGGTCGTTGTCTCGTCATCCACATACGACGCTCTTCTTCTTCAAGTTAAGTAGGTCTTTAAATTGGGATTTTTGAAGGAATCTAGTAAAATGAGTACTGAAACATAAATATAAAATACACAAAATAATAACATTATAATATAAATGTAAATATAAATATGAATTGAGGCTCAGCAAGAAACGTGTTAACAGATCAGTTCATATTTAACGAAGAAAAAAAGTGATGGTTTACGACATTATATAAATAATATATTTTTAATAAATAAAATTTATCAATTTTATTGTATACCTTCAAATTTTATTGAATTACATGAAATTCATTATGAAAAGAAATTTATTGCATATAAATTAAAGGTAATGAAATTATTCAATATAAATTAATGATAATAAAATTGTTGAATATAAATTAAAGATAATAAAATTGTCTTTAATATTATTTAACAGATCACAGTTAGATAGTGGGACTGCTCGAAACTTTGAAATCGTATGATTCTAAGGAATTGTTGGTAACAAATATGCTTCTCCGTTCGAAGGGACGTATTTCGTATCTAGGGACGCTTTTATTCTTTACGCGGACGATACTTCACTTTGGAACTTCCAACGCCGCGAAACCGAACCGATTACTCGAAACGTCGCATCGGTCGTCAAACACTTGTCCGACGTAATGGCGTATCCCGATCGCGTTCCACGGCGACTCAGTCAAGTTCTCCAGAAATATATCGCGCGTCCATAAGTTGGTCCCGGTCTCGTTGAAAGAATTCGGATCGAAGTTGTTCGGAAGCCGGCCGCGTTCGAGGTGCGGAGCATTCCAGAACGCGGATACATCGATCCTGCGGATCCCTGGAAACCGGGCTATGGAAAGGAGGTGGCGCAGAAGAAGGGGGTTCGTTTCTGGACCGGATGCCGTTGCGTCTACGAAGGGCTCGTAGAAGAGAGAACGGGTCCGGTCATCGATATCGTCGAAATTGAATTTCTCGGGGAGCGATTAAAGGCGACCGCGTGTCGAGGGTAAAAAGCGAGCATAGAGGACCGACGCAGATACACAAGGCGTGTAAATAAAGTGACGAGACTGGTAGCGTAGTGTTCAATCACTGGAGATGCCAATCTTACAAGGGCACATATCCAATCTGAACACTCCGATTTTAATGAAACTTATGTGGAAGATAGTTCTCAAGAAAATATTTGACACGTATTTTTTTTTAATATCGGCCATCGTTTACATTGAAGGGACGATAACAAATTCCAAGGTGGTCACTTTCGTTTATAATGTATGAAAATGCCTGTTTTATTAAAATCAACTTACAAGTACAAATATTTTTTTTTATTTTTTTAAGTAATTGTTGGTTGTGACGATAAACCTTTCAAAAAGGCCCGATAACAGTATCCTTCTTCGTTAAAAAGATTAGTTTTAAGATGTTCGGTATTGGTTATAATAGTATGGTCACTTTATTATGCCGGTTACTGTAGGTGAAAAAAAATCAGTCTCATTACTTCGCATGTATCGGCCTGAAGAGCAGAAGACTCGTAGAGCGGAAGTTGAAAAGCGAAAAAGAAACGTAACGCGGTCGTCGACCAGGGGTGGAAAGCGAGTCGATGATGTCGAAGTGTATCGAGTCTCGCGTGATCTCATCGAGGCCCGCTATATCGATTCGTGGCAGGATGATACGCTCGGATTTAACTTTTTTTGCTAAATATCCGCGAGCTCGATTTCGCGTGCTCGTGGATATGTTCGCGTTCGCGAACAACGAACGCTCCTTTGGAGAGGTTGTGCAGGATCCCATTTACACATGCGGGAAAATCGAATCGATGCTACGCGCGGTATCGGCACTGGCCACCTTCCCATTGTGATCCCATTGTGATCATTCGATCAATAGACGTATAGTTTACGGCATTGTTTTACAAGGCGTCTGTGGTATCGACAGAACGCGTCGTTGTTCCCTGATCTTTTGATCGGTCCGTTTTTCGCCACTCGTTTCCGTATGAGTCGTATGTGAATCTCGAATTTTCGCAACGATCGCTCGAACGGCGGATAAAATCGCGAAAACGGCAAAATTTTCGAAAAAAGCTCCACTTTGTAACCGTCTCTCGGATGCTCGACAACAATTTCTTCTCGAATCGGTTGCCTCGTCGAGAATTTATCGTACGTGTACTCGTTCTCATATCGTTTCGCGTGGTCCACGTTACTCTTCCATGTTTTATAAGAACTTCCTCTTCCCTCTCGATTTGCACATTCCTTATTCGAATCACGGTAGCGAACTTTACGATCGCGCGAAACGAAGTGTCCGATTGTTCCCTTGATCGATTTTTTTTTTCTGTTTCATTTCGACGGTATCCAAAAATCCTCTCTTCGTTATACGTTCAGGAGCGTTCACCGGCGATTTACGCGGGATTTCCATTCGGCAGAGCGGGCAAGAAGAATGGACGGGATGCGAAATTGATGTGTATTCCGCCGTTGACAGTCGTTTCTGTAACATTTTATTCGCGGCAACGAGCACGAAACGCACAATTCATTTTCTGCAGTTGCAAATCAGGCCGCGTACCTTCTGATTTACATTCGCTCTGTCCTCCGTGTGTGCGTGTATTATTTTTTTTTTCGTCCTTTCTCTACGTTCATCTCTGGATTGTTCATCGATTATCAAGGTTTATTGAAACGTCGTCCTCGTTACGCGTCAATGATTTTTTGACGATTCGTAGTCCCGCCCGGAGCATATTTGATCGAACGTGTTTTATATGCAACTGACGTTCTCCTTCGATGGAGCAATTTATTAACGCGTAATTATATCGCGGGGATCGGCATAGGCTTCGTTGTAACGTAATAACGTCCGTGATTAGGAACAACGATAACGTTCGCGTCATTCACGGGGTGAAAGCAAGGGTCTCGTCGTGTCCCTCTTCAAAAGCTGTAATTGAACTAGGTATAGTTCCCCTCTCGTATTTTTATCCGTAATACTCGCATTGTTCGCTGTTTTCTCTGCAATTTAATCGCATCCGAACGATCGGTATTCTTTGACGCCGCTGCGCTCCGAACAGAACTCAAAAGTTTCGCTGTTTTATTTTCCGAACAAAGAATAAGCAGATTTTCGATACATTCGATGGCGCAACGAACGAACTAATTGGCAAGTGCCATCGATGATCCGCAACGTAATGGAATACGAAAGAAAGGTGAACGCGTAACAATTAATTACAAACAAAAACACCGCGCGGGCAAGTTTATTAACAATCCGTGTTAATTAATTGAATCGTTTATGTTCTCCGAAGCTGTTATAACAAACGTTCTGTGTACGATTCGTGAAATAATTTACAAATATTTTCCAGCAGTCGCGTAAATTGTTATAAAAATATTGTAGAGAGGAGACAATTTTTGATCCGTCGTATTTAATATCCGTTATTTACTCGTTAATGGCGAAACGATATCGATCGATTATCGATCTTCGTGCTCCTCGACGTTATTCGTCGAATTTATCACGAGTCCCAGCGAGTTCGATGCGTTTTGCCCCGTTTCTGTCCACGTGATTCTAATTAACGTTTTTGTGCGGCCGGACTTATACTCTGCGGTCAATGTCGCACGATTTTTCAGTCCACGGAGAAAAATCGTGGAGAACGATCTTCGTCGCTAACGAACGTTAAGCTTTTCCGTGTTTATGACCATCATTATCGAGAATCTGTCCCGAAGACGCTATTAGTTACCTCTTATCAAGTAGTATTTTCACGCGAACGAAATCCCCCGGATAAATCGCGCTCTTCTTTCGCGATCTTTTAAATCGCGATCTTCCGTTCCGGAAGTTGACTAATTTCCTTGTTTTTTCTCGAGCCGATTGCACGAACGGGATCGTTGTTTCTTGCGTCCGTTCGTGGAAGAGAAACGGGACGAAAATAGTGTACCGACTCGTCGGTTAAATCGTTTCGACGAGTTGTAAAATGAAGAAAAGAAAAAAAAAGATAAAACCAGGTTAGGATCTGTTGATCGTTGTTTCAATTTGCTTGCTCGAAAAAGCAGGAAACTTAAAATACTAACGAAGCGTTTTAAACTGATTCGATTACTTCTGCTGGCGCGAGCTGTTTTAATCAACGCCGGGCCGATTTTTCTACCGGTCCGAATACACGTTCAAAGTATAGCAATTAATCGCGATAGGCAACGATTCATTTGGCCCTGGACCGTATTATATTCCGTTCTTCGTTCGCCTAAAGTACCCGGGGAATATTCGTCGGCTGAACGGGGTGCGTATCGCAATTGTTGCAGTTATTTAAATTACAAAATGCATCATTCTCCCGTGATTTCCGTCTACGTGCATGCAAAATGCATCGCCGTGTGCGAACCGGCCCGTTCTGTTTGCTCGACCGTTGAATTCAATATTTTTCAACGATCCGCATTACATTTTATCGAATCGTTATTTCGATTGGCACGTTCGAAAATATTTACCCAATTTCCAGCGAGCAAGGTATCGTAATCAAACTTGCCGACGCTAATTACTGTAGTCGAAGCAACGCTGCGATAATGAACCTTCCGCGTTATATTTTTTTATTTTTTCCTGATCGTTTCGCGCTAGAAGCTCCGAATTTCGTTGAATCGGTTATCCGTTCATCGGTACGATAAACAAATTAACGCGTTCGTTTTATTTTAATTTTAAAGGGTTCAATCTAACTCCAGTTGGTCTCTCGGGTCTTCTGGTTTTTGAAAAAAAATGCCAGTGGTTGAGGATTTTCCTTTCTCACGATATTTGACGCTGGAACTACCAATCTGTCAAAATGACCAGTTTCGAATTTGACATTTTGTATTAAAAAATTTTGTTGCCGCCCTTTTGTCAAAATGTCATGTTTCACCCAGTTAATGGGTTGTATTTGTTCGGTATGTATGTTAGGTGATGCTGCAATATTCATTTTCAATTTTAAATTAAGTATGCATTTAATGCAGATACTTCTGGTGTTAACACTTACAATAAATTGTAAGGCAAGAGTGTAATAATTGTCGAAGTCGATTCTTGTTACTCGAAAACCAACAATGTAGTCTCGATACATCATCCGCGATTCCGACTACGTGAGAAACCGATTAATACTCGCGTTTGTAACCGTGATCTAAATGAATGGCACGAGATTTCAGCGTAACGTCGGTGTTTCATAGCGTAATCATGCATGCCGTCTAATTGATTGCGAGCGTGTTGACGCCCCGAAGAGGCGAGAAAAACAGGTATCTCGCGGACGCATCTATTTACGGTAAACCTCGAGTTCGATCGGTAGCCGCGATGCTACCGTCGGCGATGTAAAGAGAGGCGATCGACGCGCGAGATAAGGCCGATACGGAACAAGAAAACGCTTGTCCACCGGTCGGTCACGTGACATCGCGTGCCCCTCGTCTAATAGATCTATCGTTGCATCGGGCTGTTGTCGGTATCTCGGAAAATTTTATCGCGTCACCGCACGACGTCTTCTTGGTCTCTCGCGCGGATATCACGCGACGGTAAACAACCGGAATAAAGACGATCGGTGTCGTAGGTGGGTCGGGGCGAGTTAACGTCGTAATGGAGAACAACATCGAGAAAGGCAAATTGCGAGAACGGCACGAACGAGATCTCGAACCGAGCCAACTTCTAATGCGCTCGAGCTTTTCCCACGCGAATGGAAAGTGGTTCGAGGTGAGGGAATGCGGATCGCGCTAGCACGGGACTTGAAAGCAATTAGTGGTTGCGCCTTTACTTCCTGTCTCGAATACCGTCCTTCTTGTCTATTCTATTCTCCTCTCTTCTCTTCTCGGCGTGTCAGCTCTCTTCTCCTCTCTCCTTCGTTTTGTTCCGATGCCTCCGCTAAAGAGAACACCGTCGAATATCGAATATTGCAAATGAAGCGGCAAAAGCGGCTGCACGAATCGGCCACCTGACGCGCTCGACAAATCGAATTGACCCGACGGAATAATTCGGGTAAACGGCAAGACGATTTAGTGCGATGTTCTGGCGCAGTCGGGTCGTCGAAACAACGCCGGGTCTCGCGATCAACCGGTCGTCACCCTTGTTCGCGTCATCGTGTCTTTTTTCACGTTCGCGACACCTTTCGCTCGAACCGTGTATTAACACGTTGAGTGCCACGCTAACGCGGTTGAAAATTTTGTTAGATAGTATTTTTATGATTAATAAATCCTACCAAATATGTCGAAAATATTTCGCTTTATTTATTATTCATAGGTCCAAGTAATTACTACCAGTGTTTCCAATTAGATACCTGCAAAAATTTTTACTTAATAGATGATTGATTCATATGGAAATTTAAGAGATACACATATGTGGATGACGTGGCGGTCAGTACGGAACATGAGACATCATATTATTGAGAATAGATATTCGCAAAAGAGTCAGCATGGCGAATGAGAAAATCGACGACAGAACGAAATTATTCCACTCGTTTCCGCGTGAAAATCAGGGTAATTAAAGCGGTCTTTGTCGAACCGGTGCACGATGGATCCCATAAACAGATCGCCGGTTTTACGAACTCCGACGACCGGATTCGATCATGACGTACGCGGCAATAAAATCTGTATAAGCGCGGATATAACATAATGGTAGCTGCGTGGCATCGGTCCACGGAGTTTCGTGAATTCCGGCAAGCAGGATGGTCGGGTTTTACGAGACTGTTAAATTTTCAAGAGCGGCGATTTCCTGTCTCTCGCCGCGGAATCGGAATGTTTCGGTCGGATCGGTAGCAGGAATGGGCCGAGATTGAGGCTAGCTACGAGAGCACGGTCGAATGGCGTAGTATGAAACGGGCTGAAAGGCCCGTGCAGGGACGAAGGATGGGGCTAGGTTATATAGCTGGAGGTGCATCGTCGTGCCCGCCAATTGCGACGAGGCTCGGGGATGGTTCAATAAAAAAAAAAAAAAAAAGAAAAAAAAAGGGAAAGAAAAAAAGCATTTTGACAGACGTGTTTGCCAAGTTCTCGCGCCGCATATGACTGTAATCCTGACGAATACGGGCCGCACAAAGCCGCGGGTTCGCGTACGCGTTCGACGATTCACCGCGACGAATCTCTTTTTAATCAAACGGTCGTTGTACCGCGGAACAATCGCAACAAAGCCTCTCGCGGTAGACAACGCGTCCGAGCGGTTCCGCGTCGCTTAAGGAAAAACGCGTATCGACGGGGGATGTTTCGCGAGTCATAGAACAGCCGATAACACCGGCCCTCTCCACCCTCTTTTTCCCTCCCCACGCCCCGTTTTGTTCGCCGACCGTGTTTTTCTTCTTGCTTTAATAACGATTCGTATCTCGCTGTCGGCCGTTCTACGTGGTAATTTGCCCGTACGACGATGGAAATATTTCACGCGGAGAAAACGCCGCTGACGGGATTTTCCCGTACGAAAAACGGACGCGAGACGGAGAAAGAAATCTTTCGCGGTGAAATTATATCTCGTGTAAATCGACCAATCTCCGAGACTTTTCCTCGATGAAAAATACGAAATTAACGTATCTTGTTGCGGAAA
Organism: Coelioxys conoideus; assembly: GCA_947623535.1. Taxonomy (NCBI): domain Eukaryota; kingdom Metazoa; phylum Arthropoda; class Insecta; order Hymenoptera; family Megachilidae; genus Coelioxys; species Coelioxys conoideus. The sequence goes on from OX392459.1 coordinate 14,540,098, forward strand.
CACCTATGTGTTTCCACGCAAAATGTAACGATAGCACGAATTTTTTTAATGGTTCGCGAGGAACGTTTAGATCGCGTAAAATCCGATTCGTTGCCGATTTATTCGCTTTGAAGTTCGTCCAATGACCGAACGATACGCAACCGTTACTAACCGAGATACAACGAAAGAGTTTCTCGAGGCGATCGATCGGGACGATTAAACGGATTCGTAAATGTATGCATATTTATCATTGTCCATTGATTCCTCGATAATTCGATTACACGAATGATTCGTCTCGCTACACCGATTCGACCGAGAAAAACTCACCCCCGATGGAATAGTTAATTTATGCGGACACGAGCCACCGGTTACCTAGGGCTATGGAATCGCGGTCATTATTCATACGGCACCGCACGGTTTCCTATTTTCCATTGTGCATCGTGCAAAATTGAACGATGGGAATAAAAAAAGAAGAAGCCTAGCAGGCCGAGTTGTTCGGAATATACGAATCCCGTGGACCGTGGTTCGCCCATTCTTTTTTTTTTCCCCGGAAAAAGGGTTGAGAGAGGATGGTGGCGATGGTGGAAACGGATCAGCAACACGGGCAGTTAATTTTTCAACGCCCCGTTTCGACGTTACGCGCGTCTTTGCGTGGCTCGTTTCGTCGTCGCGATAGTTTTTTTACGAGACGAAAACAAACCAGAAAAAAAAAGTTTACGGGCAATCAAAAACGCGATGCTTAAACTTGACGAAATTTCACGATGATACGACGCAAACTTCTTGAGTGGCGGTCTCGAGGGCCCTCGAATAAGGGTGGAGAACTCGATGAAACGCGAACGCGTGCTCAATTTCTATCTCCTTCCTCGTGCTGGAAATCTCTTATCCTCCGAATTCGTCGGGAAATGCAACAAAGCTATTTGTTCGACGAGACGAAACCTTTTCAATATATTCTTTTTACGCGCTTATTAAACCTTGTCACTCCCGTTTCGAGAATTGCTTTGAAATCGTAAATAATTTGGATGCGTTGCTTGAATATACATATATATTTCTATTCCTTTACCATTTAACATAAATTAAAAATATATTTCTTACGTACGCTACATTATTGCGCCACATTTTAGTGAAAATCTATTGCTTGATCCAACTTGTACAATGATTAATATGTTTGTAGATAAAAGAAATAAAAGAATTCAGAGGGTTAATACGTCGATTTGAATTTAATTAAAAGGACCAAAGAAATAAATAAGCCCTTGTTTGCAAACTTTTTCATTTTTCGACACAATCGAGTTCGTTGGACCAAATCTTTTCTTCTCGGGGACGATCGATATTTGGTAAAGGATTGTTCGCGCTCGGGGCGAACGTTTCTTCACACTCGAAGAATTCGTCGGACGAAAGCTGCTGTTCGTTGCAATCGATTGTGTCCGCTTGTCGCTAGGAGGACAATTAACGCTTCCGGGCGATGGAAACGTTGGAATTTACGATCTCGAACATTGTCCGGGCGATTAGCAGACTCGCGAAGAATTTGAACCGGCGATAAACCAGCTGATCGCTGCTTCGTTTCGCCAATTGACAACATAATTTCAAACGAACGGGTATTGCCGTCTCCTCGTTTCCATTTAGCTTCTTCAACCCTTTTCGGTCGAACTACGACTGGCATTCGCCATTCCTTCTAACAGAACAATTTGTATAAATACTTTTTAACTAAATCTACAATATTACATGCCCGATGTTTAAATATACTGAATTGAGCAACAGTGGCAACTAATAATGGCAAATAATAATTTATTATTTTTCACATAGAATATACACAAAATTGATTGAACATTTCAGTTAGAAAGTTTTCGAGATACTACTGGCCAATAAGAAAAACGCTTTCGAGCGCAAAGGGTTAATCCCTCGTCGTTCCTGCGGATGAACCGACGATAAATTATTTTAATATTCAAGTTCGCGATCAAATTTGTCGCTTTTCCTTTCTGGAGTCATTTATTGAAGTTCGAAAAGCAAGGACGGGCCGAACAAAATATTTGCCGTCGTTCCAATCAATTATTTGCCTCGGGAGACAATATTTCGACCAATTAATAGTCGTACGCTCGTCGAGTTACGATTCGATGGCAAGGAGCCTCGAATGTGGACAAAGGAGACGTCAACGAAGATAGATTTTTCGCTCGTGATCCACATAGTGGGCGAATCGTCGCGATTCCGGTCACGAGGAGCGAGTGGAATAAGGCACTTCGGACAGTTTTGCGGTCGAAATTACACGCGACTACGGGAACGAGAACTACTCGACTTCGTACGACTTCGATAAATTTGCGGGGAACGTAATTTCTTCCGGTCGAGAGGTAGATAGGGTAGGATGACAAAAATTTCGCCCCTTTGGAACCTTATCACCCCGTTGGAGGAAGCATCGTTGGCCGCGAAATCAGTTTTTCAATGTCCATTAAGTAAATTGAAACGTTCGTTTTCGCGCTACCTCTTCTCCTTACCTATTACTTTCCTCTCGTTTCTCTCCCTCGGCTTCTACGGCTCTCTCTCTCCGACGAAGGATTATTGCGAGATCCATCTTTCAGCTTCTTATTTTAATCGGGGGCTTACTATATAAACACATGCCACGATACCGTAATTTACGAGAAACTTTTAACGACGATACTCCAAAATTTGTATTATTTCTATTATTTCTTTAACCGTTTCAGTCTGAAGCAGCGCAATCGCGTTATTCAGATTTTGTGTTAGAAAAGTTCCAATATATTTCGAGTGTTATGAACAGTACAATCACTGGTACGTCTACATCACATAGCTCCTTTTTAATTTAAACAATACTTAAACATTTTGTATTTCGTTGTCATCTTCGAACTAAAATTTTGAATGTGTCTATATGTACAGTTGACATACATTGTAATTTACATAACCAAAGATCATTCAATACAAATTACGCACAATAGTCAAACTTTCTTTGTTCATATTAATACTGCAGCAAATAGCTAGCTACATGCGCTGCACTTGTATGTGCACTTAAATGACACACCAGAAAGATAAACTGTATCTTCGACTTAATTTTTACCGAACAAACCTTGAAAAATATTTCATATATAAGCTCGAACGAAATAACGCAAGCTCTACCGTGCTATTGGCTTTCGCAATCGATTAAGACAAGCGCCGTCTTTTTCGACCATGTTTTTCCAATGACCCCTGGGACTGAAACGTTTAATTGTATTTGACTACGGAATAAACCGTGAATTTAATTGGACCCCGTCGATCGATGGAGAAAGAGAAACAACGGGATTCGAAGTATCGCGTTGAGAACGAGCGTTCAAGATTTTTTCTTCGCGAGTCTGAGCGAAAGTACCCTCGTCAAGATGACGAAGAAGCATGGAGAAAAGAGACGCTGTTGGCCCTTTTCTCGAGCTTATGCCAATGTATCGCGTAATCCCGCGGATCAGCCAGCTACGACGTCGTCGCCGTTTTACACAGGGCCGCCATTAATATTCATACGATTCGGAAAGCGTTCGATATTACCGTGGGCGAACCACGCAGACAATAATTTAATATCCCGACGCAATAACGGGGCATGGCCGGAGTCATGGAATCATCGGAGTTCGAAGGAAGCCATAAGCCGAAGGGAACAATGCGAACGGCATTATGGGATTACTTTTGTTCGCTCGACAATTGGACGCAAATGTCCGGCCTCGATGGTTCACGTCGCGCTATTTCAAAATACATAGAAAAACTTTTCGAAGCACAGAAAGTACATTTCGAGTTAGAGAGCATACTTCTGTAGAACAGGATTCAAATTAAATGGATGTAACCTTAAATAGTTAATTCGTTGAATCACGAATAATCTTATTAATTAATCTACGATTAATCTACTCTGGTTCTAAACCAAATGATGAACATGTGGTTGGAATCTCCAACAATACTGCCATGAACCCGGAGAGTCGCAATTGTACCGAATTAAAACAAGTCTTGAAATAATTTTCCTTATCACCTTTTAGGTGAAACGTAGCGATTGAATGCTAAACTAACTCTACCTCTTTGCGAGGGTGAGAAGTCGAAGGAAAAAATGAAGTAAGGAAAACTATGTAGGGGATGCTAGAATTTAGATTGGATCAGAAGTTTGGAACTTATGAGGGAGATATTCGAAGGACTCTGAGACCCAAAGGTCGTTTGTTTCGTGTTTTAACATCTTCAGTGCCACCCTAAAATAGTTTCAATTTTTTTTAGGAAGTATTTTTATTTTCAATAAATTTTATACACAATTTCCATAATATTCTACCCTGGTTTATTCGATAAGCTTTAATATGTTTACAACAATTTTTTATACTTTGTTATGTTAAATGTTTGTTTTGTATGTGGGTGACGTGGCACTCAAAGTGTTAAGAAGGAAAAGCGTAGAAAGGGATTGGATGATAAACTGACGCTTTTGTAAAGACATTCCCGAGAACAGAATGTTCTAAAGATTTTAGATGGCTCTGACAATATTTTCTGTGTTCCGTATTTTTTATATTCCGCCGAACGTCACGGCGGAAACAGCTGCATCCAACGAGGCTCGAGTCCAATAAGATAACGTCACCGATGATTTGCGGAAGGTCAGCTGTTTTGTACTTGAAAAACGGGAGGAAAGTACTAATCGATCCGCGTACATGTCCCTGGGCGTTCTTTATCCTTTATTTGAGTTCTCGGCTGTCAGTTACTTGCCTCGTTTGTCAATGCCGATTCATCTACTCTTTATCTGCTTGTTAATGTTCTTCGTTCATCCGCCTCCTTTCTTCTTCCATCGAAATTCTGCTATTCTCAATTATCTGACGCGATTGCCTATCCGTCAATCATCATTGTTACATTGATCAACAGTCAATAGACTATTAGTAGAATCAATATCCTATTTATTAACAATTCTCGTCTCGCAGTCGAAGTGGGACATCGTCGAAATTCGTTTATTCCGAATTTTTGAATAAAGGAATAGATCGTGACAAATTTTGTCATCCGAGTATTACCGGAGGCAAATCCCGTTTTCGAAATGGCCGTGAGGGAAGCAATAGTCGAAATCGAGTATGACGCGGTTAATCGCGAATTTGTTGTATGTTTCATCGATTATGATCGCATTCAATTATATTCCAGCGTGCATTACATTCCGCCGTACACTCGTCTCCTTGTCGCACCCAGTCCACGGATTTACATCGCGTTTTATCGCCGCATTTTATACCATCGATAAAACGACGTAACGCCGGCGTTTTTTTTTTTATTCGTGCTCGTTGTATCGTCGCAAATGAAACGAACCAAATTTACTCAAATAAAACGCGTCGATAAAAATACAAAGAACGAGGCGCACGGGAACGACGTGGCCAATTCACGAGCGAAACTCGTTTGAATACGCGTAAATGCGGAAACGTTCGTTTTAGGAGCGTGAACCGTCAACATACGTAAGTTATTTCGTTTATGCCCGCTTCCGGTGCAGAGATAACAAGAGTTTACCCACGGCGAACGGTCGAACGAGTGTTATATTTATTCAAGAGGTCCAGAAAACCGTCGAGGGGGTAGCAATCGTCGAGGGAACACGGGAACGTTCCACGAACTCGACAAATTGATTTTCCATGCCGTTGTAACGCCGCTGTTGGCGATCCTTCTTGGCATTTCCGAAACGACCAACTACGTCGATAGAAGCGATTTGTTGCGAGTCCCGTCCGTTACTCGAGAAATTGACTTATGGCAGTTCAAACGCGTCCGCCTCTTCTATTCCCGCACGCTACGTACACAACAAGAATTCGGGTTTCTTACGTTCCGATTATGGTAAAATATCCTTTGGCCCCGATCATTTTTACATTTATGGATATGTAACGAAGGTGAGCGGAAACTGTTGCCCCTTTCTTACGTCGTGCTCGATGTTACGTTGACCTTGTTCCGAAGTCGTTACAAGTTCTATTAGTTTAGCGGAATTGGTCGCGAGACTACGCTCAAAGAGTATGGCGGCTTTGATGCTCGATTTCCTTTATGGCCCGTGTTCTTGACGTACGGGAATATTCTCGTGCGCTGCAGAGACGCAGACGCTGTTTAACCTTTTTCAAAATTAAATTCATGAAGTAGCTTTCGAGGGTTATTTCGATTTCTTCGTCGAGATTTTGGTGACGTTCATTTATCGACGTCATTTTTCTCGCAACTTTTTCTGGGAGAACTCGAGGGGACATAGTACCCCAGATGTACACTGCCGCTCAAATGTATGCGGACACTTACTATGTTCGTGAAATGTATGATATATAATGTATATCAAATCCGAAAAAAATTCGTGGGAGATCTTAGAATCTCTGTGGGAACTTATTAATACTGAAACAATGAAACAACTCGTAAAGGCGGTCATAAAAGCACACGATGAATATGTGACGATAACAAGATATACGCTGTAAAAGATATATGCATGTAATTATTTTTATATCATAGTCGGTAAGATATTTAACTTTTCAATCAAAAAGTTTTACAGTTGCTATCTGCAACCAGTAAAAATATCTTCGAGTACTAAGGATTAAAGTGTCCACATATTTTTGTGGGGCAGTGTAGGTGACGACAGTTTTCGACAACATAAAATATTTCCGTGTCTCGATTCATCGTCGGCCACGCTATACATAATTCCGTCGCGCTAATCGATATCTTATTTCCGATAGTCGGTGTCTGTATCGTGACGCATCGAATTTCCCATCCATCGCGATTCAATTCCTCGCGGAACGAAGTAGCTCGCTATAACCGAGCGTCTCGTGATGTCTCCTCGTAACGAAACCGACGAATCGTATAAATCAGCCCCCGTGCAGGAAGCAGCAGGCCCTGGTTAAAATTGATTCCGTCAGATCGATTCGATCGCGGCCAAGGATTCACTGGGATTTTCGGTTTTGCTTTGTTATCTCGTAAAATCTGCGCCGCAGCCAGGTGACTGCGTCGTATCTCGCGGTTCCGTTCGTTTATGGTCGGCCGCAAAAGCGAAAGGAGTCAACGAACCGGCGTAAAATTGAAAGCGAAACATCGTGCGCGTACTTCCGGCGACATTACGGTCGAACACAACGCCCGTTTACATTCGCATTACAAAGCGTTTCGTTAATTGCCGCTCGTAACTTGCCCCGTCGAAATAAACAAACGGAACGACGCGGCACGTTGCCGTCGCCGAAAATTCGCATCAAACGAAATCCACTGTTTACAACGGTTTATACATTTTATTTCGATTCCCTTTGCCGTAGTACGGTTACACGAATAATTGACTGACTCGATGTCTATGGAAATGGCGAAACTCAGCGTCGTTCGACTTCATAAAAACCGGCTCTTTGATCGCGTAGTTCCTTGGCCCGGCATTCGATGCTCGTAAGTGGTTGGGTTAGGTTAGGTCGCTCTTTTCGAGTCCAACTCCCAAGCCTTGCTCTAATTATGGTCGAACTTCTTGGGAGCAAGATCGCGGTCACCGAATTTTTGGACTTTATAACGCGATTGTTTATTAATGATTTTATAACAATGATTAATGCAATCAGCCTCGAAACATCATTTGACGCGAGACACGGAAGTTTGGAATTTGGGTTTTCTAGAACCGAGAACACCGGAATCGGTGACTATAACACGAAACAAGTAGAATACGGGAAATAAGAACTCAAGATGCGAAACATCCTAACGCGGGAATGGAAAAAAATATAGACCCAGATTCGCGAGCTCGCTCTCATCCGAAGAAAAGTTTCCATTAGACCAATCCCGAGATCCTCGAGTAGTTGCGTACCTCCAATTAACGTTCGATCTTGCCGTTTCGCATTCGTCGAGAAGTTTGATTGCATCGACGAAAACGAGCGATTTTTCTTCGGCGAGAGACGAGAAGCGCGAGAGTCCTTTAATCAAACAGATCCGTCGGCCAGGTTCTCTTAGTTACTCGGCCGATTCGGTCGGCCAATAAAAGTGTTGGAAGTTCGGCCGTTGGCGCAACGCAAAATTTCTTCGGTAGCTGCAAAATATCAGCGGCGTGTCACAGGAAAGGGAGCTCACGGCGAACTTTGTCGGTTGAAAGTTGAGGCAACGGGCGGAGATAGTTGCAAGACGTTGAGGAAAGGGTGAGTGGGTGGGTGGGTGGTGGCCGGATGAGAATATACTTCGGATTAAACGATTTCAATTTCCTCCGGCTCGTCGAGAGTTTCTCAGTCAAATTCGTCTCTCGTCGAAAGCCGGTAAGGTAAATTGATCATTAGCGACGGAAATATGCTACTGGCAAGATTGCCGAGTGCACCGGTTCAGCGTTTTATCGATAAATGCGAGGATCGGCCCGGGGAAGCCGGTTTCTCGATCTAAACTCGTTCAATAGCCGTACGCGAACGTATGGTTGCCTGGAACAACGAGTTCTACCTCGCGAAGAAAGTCGTTGCGAACAATCCGCTCGGAGCGCTGTTACGCGAACCCCGCTGGAATATTCATAATCGTAACGCAACTTGCCGAGGAAGTTTGTCGGGTCTATAAACATCCGCGGGCCCGATTCTCGTTACGCTGAAACTCCGCGAAAAACTGTTACCGAAACGAAAGGAACGATCGCGTTTCCGAACTCGTCGCTACTTAAACGATTAACCCTCTGCATCCGAAGGTATTTTCACTATTAGCAGACAGCGACTCCACGTTATTATCTGTCTATTATTAAGCAAAAAACACTGGCCAATCAGAGCGAGAGAATAGCGCGCGCTCGGAGGCGGGAGTGTAAGCACGAGTTGACCGTGGTCGTGAACAAACATGTGGGCATCGCGATGGTAACTCAACGGATCGTGTTTTTCCATAATAACTCAAAAATCAAGCTTCATCCGATATTTTGGCAAAAGAAAAAGTTGTTCGAAATAGCCCCCCATCTTCCACCTCTTTCGATATTTGTGGAAATTCTCGGAATGAAATTCTCGCAACGCATCGATCGAACTGGAGTTTACGTCGTTCATGAACGTCTAATCTCCATCGGAGGCGACTGTTCATTTCCCTGCAATTTCGATTTCACGATCGGCTCCCTTGAACGGTCATTCCCGGCGGTTCCGCCCCCACTCGGATCGCGTTTGTTTCTCGTTCCGTTTCGCGAAACGGACGCCGGCAACACGGTACTCGGGCCCTTCTCGTGTTTGTTCATCCCCGGGTACGTGCACCGACATGTCCGCTCGTCGAAAGAGCGAAGCGAACTCGTTTCATGCTCGCGCGAACATTATTGAGAGAGCGGTTAAAAGACTCCCGCTTCCGGGCTACAATCCCTCTTTTTTTTTCTCCCCATCCCCATCCATCCCTCTCGGCGTTCCATTCAGACGCGCGCGAAACGTTCGATTTTTCACTTTGCGAAAGGATTAATTCGCCCAACTTTCGCGCGGCGTCCTGCGGAAACATCGCGTTGCATTTTTCATCCAGCTTGACGCTCCCGGCCGAGCGAGAATTGTTCTTTCCAGCGTCGCACGAGTGATCCATTCGTTCTTTCGCCCGGTGTTTACCCGCTCGTCGTCGCTTTGCTGGAAGGAATTGCGACGCGTCGCCGGCAAGAAACGAGCGCAATTGCGCCGTGAAAAAACCGGAATAATCTTTACTTCGAGCTTTGAGTATCCGCGCGTTGTTATTTGATCGTTTCGCGCGCAAGGCGTACCGCGTCGGTGCTTATTTACCTCGTAACGTTTAGTTATACAAAATTGTCAATTAATAACAAAAAACTATTAATTTTTCAAACTTCATAAAACTCTTCAAGCGGAGAGTCTTACAGTTGCTATTTTCCAACACTAAGAATGCTTTCGAAAGGGTTGAAATATCCCGGTTAAGTTGAAACATCGAAACAGAAGTCGGTACGTGTTCGATCAACGACGTGTCAGACAGGTTGACGGTAAAGCGCAACCAAATTCTCGACGAAATCTTCGCCGTCTCGAACAAATCTGACAGTAGACGTCAGATTTAAGGTAATCTCTCTCGGCCCCCCCGTTCGTTAAACGACGTCTATTTATTCGTCGTCGCGAACGAGACGGAACGAGCCCCGTGAATCACTCTAATTAGCGCGTTCGGTGGCTACAATTCGAGAAGCAAAGCTGACGTGCCGTAACTAACGACTCGTCCGTCCCTTTCGTCGATTATCCGGGACTTAATTCGAAGCGGGAACCCCGCCCCATCCGTTGGACCGATCAGAAATGAAAATTACCGGGCGCCGTCTAACGGTGGTTGGTCGCGTTTGTAACGCGGAACTTTCCCGCACGGATTTCCCACCGTTCCGCGCCCGCTTTTCCGAATGCCGCTCGTCTACGGAACCTGTCACGCCGATAAATCAAGGGCCATCTGCGACTTCTGTGACACCTTGCTGGAAACGCCGTCGTCACGTACCAGAACCACCTCCTTTCCTTTCCTTCTGTCGTGTTCGTTCGCTTCCGCCTCCGTTCGGTCAATCTCTTTCTTTCTTTTCCATCGCATCCCTTTTCCTGCATTTTACTCCGCGCATCTCGTACCAAACGTTGAAACTAATATTATAGCTTCCCTCTGGCCGGAGCATACTTTCACGAGAGCCGAGCTCTTGGATACCGGCGCCGTTGAAAATGGACCCGGTTCTTCAGCGAGATGGCGCAAAAAAAAAATAGAAATTTCGAGAGGCAAACTCGCCATATACTTTCACTACGCTATTCCTGGTATGGATACCGACTTAGAAGCAATTTTTCTCGATCTCGTCATTTTTCGGACGGCACGGGAACGTGGATACCGGACCTCGACTTCCGCGGTTTAATTCTGAAACAGTTCACGAACAAACTTCCGCGCGTCTTCTCTCGTCTGTGGACATATCTGTTCATAAACAGGTAGTTCGCAATAGGTAATTGTTGCAGCAACATCGATATGAATTATGTAGCTTTACTCGTTTTAGTAACAACGCAATTAATTCGTTAAAATTTCGTCGATGTACTGATCATTGTACTAAGAAAAATGCTCTCATTCATTAACACTAAAACTACCGACGTATAATGCACAATTATCTTGATGTTAAAAATGAAGATAAAAAATATATGAGCAAACGATGCAACATAAATGAATACACTTATAGATTTTTAATCTTGATGACAATCAGCATAAATATCAAGAAGACCAGCTTAAAAAATTTTGTCATTGGAAGTACAACAACTTTACTACATCAGTTTGGCTACCCGCCCAAAATGTGTTAATAATTTAAAAATGAAGCCTCATCCGACATTTTGGCCGACCTGGGTTTTGCACCCGTCACCTGACGCCGTCGCGAACGCAATTTTGTATCGAGAGTATGGCCGAATCGTTGCTTATCGAAGACTTCGGAAATGTTTGTTGCTCGCTCGATCTCGATTTTCGAACGTTAACCTCGACGAACGAGTCGATTTGCGATCTAATCAGACAGATTCGAGGACGAGCCGGGGAAACGAACGCGTTTACCCCTCCCGCGAGTGAACCAGCCATTTCCTTCGGCCACCTTTAACTCGCTTCTTCACGCTCCGTGTTCTCGCTCTTCCTTCTCATTTACTCCTTTTCATCTTCTCGCGTACTCCATTCTCATTTCCTTCGCTCCGGCATCGAGAGACCCCGTCTCTTTTATAATTTTCCCAACTCGAGCCGAGCGAGATCCTATAAGTCGCAATAGGGGAGTCTATTACGAAGAGGATCACTTCTGTAATTTGAAAACCCGTTTGATAAGCTTCCTCGGCTTCTCTCTTTCTCTTCTTTCTTTCCCCCCCGTTTTTCTTCTTCTTCTTCTTCTTTCAACATCTATCTCGCCACCTACGTCCCGTTTCCGTTCGTTCGCAATTCCGCGTGAATCCATCCCCGCGATGCTGCGCTCGTCGTTCTGACCGACAAAAACGGCTCGCTATTATCTCAAAACGAAGGCTAAGGCGAAATAGTTCATTTTTCCTTTTCCTTGCGTTTCCAACCCTGTCTCGTATTGTTCTCTAAGTACATACTTTCGTAGACCTGTAATTTTATCGTACATAATCATTACTCGCCCATTTTTACTACGTACTATGTATTTACATTTACATTTACTATGTAGTTACATTTACATTTACTATGTAGTTACATTTACATTTACTATTTAAACACATTTACTATGAACTTACATTTACATTTATTATATCAACACATTTACTATGTACTTACAATTGAAATACATTTAAATTTACGTGTATTTATATTTACTATGTAAATACTATGAATTATTTCTCGTGTATGTACAGTTGTCTTTTATTAATCATCATTCGCACATCGTTTTGAAAACAATATTCGGTAATAATCATAACATTGTTGATCAATTTGAGAAATTCCATTATGCTTTGTTCAATACCATCCTCCAACGCCAAATTAAATTATGAAATTGATTTTTCATCTTTTTCTTCGTTCGAATCAGGTGATTCGGACGGGTACGTCATTATTTTCAATTCAGGGTTCCCTTGTAATGGCTGTAAATATTGGTTTAATTTACATTAATAATTCCTGCTCTCTTGTTACACTATCACATTGAATTCATAATATTGACCAGAAAGTCACGATTTCCTAACAAGTTAGAATTAAAATATCTCCTAAACTAATGAATTTTTTACATAAATAGATTTTTGTAAAGAATATGAAGGAGCATCAGCTGATGCAATAGAAAATATATATGATTGCATTTAAAAAAACATAAATGACCTTTGTATCTCCTTTACACGTCCACCTACAAAAAAAATATACCATCAGAATGTGTCCCTCTTAAAACCATTCAAATTCGTCTGAAACATTGTTTGCTAGGTATAATAATAATGACGTAAATCTAGATGGCAAAACGTAGTGAACCAGCCTGTATATGAAAAATTTCGCGAACACGATAAGTGTCCACATGCATTTGAGCGGCAGTGTACACCTCACGAGCGTCGCATCGCGTTGAAACGGCATTAACGGGGCGCGTACATTTTGCTTTCAAGCCGGCTGATAATAACCGTCGACTCAATTTTCCACGGTGTAGAGCCGCGGAAAAGTAAGCCACCGTTGTAAGAAGCTTGCCACGCGGAAGGTAATTTTGCAGAGTAATAGGGCACATGGTTGCGTTCTCACGCGCCTTGGCTACTTGGAACGAAAGAATCGAGTCGAGTAGCCGGATGCTTCCAGCAACTTCAACGCTCGAAATAACGCAAAAAATTCTACCTTACCGTAATTCGTGTATTCGGCCATGTTCGAACGAAATCTCGGTGCAGGCTTCGGGCGTCGCAACGAGGGCCCCTTTTCACGTTATCATGCTTCGTGATCGCGTTAACGGACGTGGCCATTTAACAACGCGTTCCGTCGACGGAAGGCTCGTCCAGCTACGCTAACCGCACTTTTATTTCGCTCACGGTCGTTCGCGGTCTTTTTAAAACGGTCGCTGAAATTGCTTACCCGTGCCGTACGCTGTACTTCGAACGATCGTCCGTATCGGCGTAATTACGATAACTTTATTAACGGTAACGCGTTCACGAGTTTTCGATAACTTTATCGAGCCCATCGTTTAACGGCCGCTGTCGAAAAGACTGGCAAAACGGTTTTGACTTCATTACTTCAACGACATTACGTCACGGAGCGAAATTCGAACGTCGATTTTATTTCGCTGACAACGGAACGGTTTTTGTAATCGAGTGTTAGCCATAGAGTAAGACTTGAACATTTAGAAACAATTTTTAAAACAAGGGTAAAAAGACTGAGATCAGATTCTACCTGATCAGTGATCTTTAAGAAAAACTCCTTTAGGAACACTGTTCTCGTTCATTTAGGCAATGCAACATCAAACTAGTTACCTTTTTCGCAGTCTTCTAAACGGACAAAAGCGCTAATTGCCCACGACGACCTAGCAAAATACGTCGACGCAAACAGGCAGATACTGGATATTTCAGGGTACTAAGTGGTTGCGTCTATACGTCGAAAAATAGTCGGATATCATCGAGTCGGAGACCATCGTGTTTGGTTAATCGAAGTTTCGTCGATCGAACCCTTGCGCCGTGATTGCAAACTCTTGTCCGGCAATGTGTGTTCGTTCACGGTATCGTAACGGTTAACCGAGTTCGAAACGGTCGCTATTGCTCCGGCATTTTCAACGCGTTTAAAGGATGGCCTAGATTTCGCTCCGCTTAATGGCGGGTTACTCGCAAAACGCTGCGAGCCGTTCCGAGCGGCACAGCGCGGCGTGTCCCACGTTAATCGCTCGAAAAGATAGCGACGTTTTCCGGCGTGGCGCGACACGCCGGCAGGAAATGCTCGTCCACGAGATTTAATGCAATTTACGGCCGTTCCTTCATCGAGCCCGGCTAAAACCGAATGACACTAACGATTGCACTCGTTGCTGCGAGTTCGCGGAAAGTGCACTCTTACCGGACAGTCACTGTACGAAACAGGCGGTGAAATTAAATAACATACTAAATCTTTTATGAAGGGTGTAGCGACACGTGGGTCGCAGCGTATGGGAAATAGCATTGACCACTTAGATATCCTTAGGTATAGGTAATTAGGGCTAAAGTCTGTGCGTTGTCGAAATTATTTTACGCTTTTTAGCACGTGTTCAACTGAATAGGCTACCATATCATGAAACGCTGCTAGCCATGTGTCGTCATGGTTAGCACGGTCGCATGATTATCGCGACCCAAAGATTGTTTCTGTACACGCGATGACCACGTGGCAGTTAACAAATTCAAACCCCTACCGAAAGTCAGAAACTCCACCCTCAGCGTTATGAGATAATAACGCCCTACCTGTTAAACTTATGAGAGAGGAAGATGAACGGGTCAAAAGACAAAATATCAGTCCGAATATAGAATATAGTACTCAGAACAGTTAAACTTTCAACAAGATAATTTTTGCTAATTTTTGCTTTTTTTTTGCTTGTAACAAACTTTACTCAAATTTTTAACACTCCTTGAACTGAAGTTTAGTTTAATTATAATTCTTGTACTCATCGCTGAATATAAAATACTCGAAGCACTTACATTTCCCTTGTTCTATTTAATATAATAGTTATGAATAGTTAATCTTGTCTGACGCGTCTGACAAATAAATGGCACGGTAAGGGGTTAAGCACGCGTTATTGAACAACGCCTGACACATACGTGTACATTGTCGAACGACATGTCGCGATTGTTTGAACTTCGGTTCGCGCTCTCCGGGTTGAAACACGAATCGTGGAATACGGGAATTTTGCAGATAATAGTAAATAGCTCGTTAGTGTTGCGTGCCTCGATTATAAACCTGCCCGAATCGAGAGATCAGTAAGAATATCGCTGACAAAGTTGTTTAATTGATTCCTTGTTTAACGATACCGTTCCACGCTAGCTTATGGTTGAAACGTGACAAAGCTGATTCGTATCATTGTTAAATTTGTACGTTCCAAGATATATCAACTTACGGTTGCATAGAACATACACGCAATGTCTGTAAAGATTTTGCACGACACCAGCTTCGACGTGGACACAGGAAACTGGTTAACCAGAAAAGATTTCAAATTAGCGTCTTTGAAAAAAGACCGCGAACAAAAGTGGGTTAACCAAGTACATTATTGCGGGTAAGATAAAGTGTCCGAAGGGTGGAAAGATATTGCTACGAATTAACGAGAAAGTTGATTAAATGGCGAGCTTCGTACAATAAATCAGTTGGACATAGGGAAAGGAAAAAATTCATAACGAAATCAGATTACCGCTAATGATAATCGGATTCGGGACTTCGTTTCGTTGGAACGTATATGCAGAGTCATCGAAAATAATTTGTGACACAATCGAACGGTTCGCGTTGTAAATCATCCGAGTTAACGGCAACAACAACAAAATGTATGTATCTGTTGGATACCGTGTCGGAAGTTCCGACCGCCAAGGCAACGATAGAAAACAGGCATGTTAACGGAGTAATTAAATGCGAACTGGAGCGCGAAGAGTTAACATACTCGCGTGCCGGTAAACGCGTTCACGGAAGTTGCAATAATTAGCCAGATGACTGCTTCGAGGCTTCTGTTGTCTCTCGAGAGAATTTTCCAATATGTTTGCTGTTACGTTGCTGTGTTATAATTCCAGTAATTCTTCGATGCCAAACAATCCGAATTAATATTTTTCCCGGTACGCTTCGACGAACAAAAGTTATTTCTTGTCTTTTTAACGCGTTCGAAAGCGTGCGAGGTATTGATATCCACGATGTTTATGAGGAACATAGTTTTAATTAAACAGGGCAAAGTTACTTTTTCATTTAACTTTAAATTAAGTTGGCAGGAAAGCGAAATTAAAGCGTAATCCGGTATAGTTGGAATTTTTCTGTAATCCGATGTGGCGGTACAGCCTCTGTTTTGCGCCATTTGTATGTTAACCCTTTGCACTCCTCAATAATACAAATCTGATTTCACATGGAAAATTATGAAACGTCTTTGAAAAATTTGGATGGTGCCACCAAGTGAAATGTAGATATCAAGTAACTTGGATTTGAGAAACAAATTATTGGATACGCGGTTTCATCGAGAAACCGGTGGGAGCGAAAGGGTTGCACCCCTACGGTGTGAAACGTGGCGATCTGAAATTGATATAAAATTACATAAAACTAGTTACAATTTAGTACAATATGGACGTTTCAGGAAATCAGAATGTGTAACCACGGTCAACGAGTCAGGATTTTGTTACACTCTCGTTGGCAATTTCCAATGGCGATTCTTTTTCCTGTTATTCAAAACAAGGAGTAAACAGTCAATTTTCAATTTCGCGACGTATCGAATAATTGCGCGAGACGCGTGTCGCAAACAGGCAGATCGATTGTGCACGGTTTCACGTGGGTGAGTCATACGTTATAAATCATCCGGATCAATGTCCCGGTCCGTCTTTCTCGCGCGCGCGATTTTCTTGGTGCGTCCTGATCGTGCTATCGCGGGTTTTTCAATCTCGGGTAAAATATCGTTCCGACAGCAATATCGGGAGTAAATCACGAAGACCGCAGAGGTTTCGAGCGACGAGAAAAAGAGGGGAAAAACCGCTTGCCTCGCGGTTTAATCGAGTTAAGTGAAATTGTGCGACCCTGCGTCGCGCGACGAAACGAAAGGGAAGAGAGATCGAGAGGAGATGGACGACGAAACGATTGCCGGGTGAACCGATCCCGGACGAACGATTCGGGAATCGCGCATTTCGTATCATCGTTGCGTGCGGCTGGTCCCCCGTCGGAATACGAAAGTTCTGTCGGATCGTGTGCACGCATAGACGAAGCACGACGGCTGATCCCTCAATTAGTCGATTAAGCAATCAACAAAGTGCTCTTGACGCGAGGCTCGCGAGAAGTCCGAAACTACGGCTACGGTGTTTTCGTTGTCGAGCTAATTAAATCGATTATCGCGGTCGGAAAGAGTCGTCGATCGTATAAATTGCCATCGAACGTGCACGGGATATACGATTTGCATAATCGAGGGAAAGATAGAGTCACGATAAACTCGTAACCGGTGGAACACGCGAGATGTCGACCTTCCTGGAACGTGTACATTTTACGGGGTTAATTTGCGATCCACCCCCGTCGGTTCTCGTTGCAGCAACTTCGAAAACCATCGCACGGTTTTTTCCCCTCGTCTCGATCCACGGGGGCGTAGGTGTTCGCGTCGACTCGTCTAACGTTCGTCCAACTCGAACAACACGCAACGAATATTTCGAGTCCGGACAGAAATAATAACCGGGCTGGCTTTTAGCCAAATAGAAGAGCGAGAAGCAGCGGAGGCGAGGTTGATACCCGCGGTTCTAGTTTCTGACTGATGGATTTGTTTGCCCCGTCGATTCAGCGACACGAGTTTACCAGCACAGTGGGCCACGTAACATCCCCCGTACACACACGACGAGTGGGTAGATGCACGACGGTGTTCGTCGATGTGTGTGCGCGCATATGACAGCACCGAAATACAGTGTCAATAACCACGGCCGTAAATGCGCAGGACGGTGATGCTGTGGCGATACCCATCGAGGAAGGGTGCCGATGCGGTGTCAGCCCTATTATGTCTACGATAATTCAGCGTTATACGAACGACCGGCAGATCAGAGGTCACCGCGACGATCCTCTGTGCTCGCACTCGCTCATATTAATATTTGGATACCGTTTACGCTGTTACTGCCGGTCGATACTCGCTCTTACGAAGTTACATTAACCTAATAATCTGAACGCATTGTAAGATTAAAGGGTGGTTTTGCACAACGAGTATTAAAAATGTTGAATACACCGCGTGTGTGGGCGTTAAATGTATACATATATGTATATTCTCTTCTTGTCGTCAAGAGGGATACACACTTTTTATTGTGACCATAATTATGAAAGTGGTCTAAGTCATACATTTCTTGTTCCGAGATACTTAATGGATTACATTTGAGTAGATTAAAAAATATTTTTATGTTATGCAACATTTTGAAACGGTATTCTGTTAGTCTCGACTAATGAAAATTTATTATAAACAGGAAATTTGATTTAAAGTTTGAATCGACTTAGACCACTTTCAAAATTAACCGAATGACCTATAAATGACTTAAAGCGATCAGAAACTACGAGTTTTATTAGAAACAATAATTTCAATGAAATTATTCATGAACATTTATTAATTATTTTTAAAAACTAAATCTATAGCACATATAATGTATAAACATAATGAAACAGTTAAAACAAGAAATGTGACGTGAGCCATTTTGACTCGTAAATGTAGTGTTAACGCGAAGATCGATCGCAGTCGAAGTAATGGTCACCGTCGCGATATATCACCGGCTAAATACGAAACTGCGGTTACACGCGAGCGACACCGTGACATCCGCGTTTTCTTTTCATCCCCGTTCGTATCGTAGAAGTCTCCGTCCATTTTCGATCTGCTGGAAATTGCAACGATTCGCGGTCGTTTGATCGGCGTTCGGTCTGTCCCCGTATCAGAGACCGCAATCTGCATCAATCTTGGCGGCCGAGGGGGTTCGTAGTTCCCTTAATTGGATAACCGTCGCGTTTTTCAATTTTATCGCGGTCTCGTGCGAAATCCTTTTGACGAGGGTCCGCTATCTCGACGGTGTTCGATGCGATTTCAATCAAACGCGAGATAAAAGCAACACTTCGCCCATTTATTCTGCTACCCGCTCTCTTTTTTTTTCCCTCTCCTTTTTTCCGTTCGTTTTTCGTTCTTTCTGTCGCTACCTTTTGCCCATTCCAACGTTTATCCGCTTTGTCGAGCGCGATGCAGCATGTCAAATATGCAACACCCGGTATGTCCCGGTGATCGCATGAACGGACACGCTCTGTGCCGGTAAACATTTGTCCAGACACGCTCGGGCAAGGTTAGCGCCACGAATAATCATGCTTTTCTATCGTGCCCGAGTTATTTCATAAGTCGAGCAAGGTAGGGTTACGAGTTATCGAATTAAACCGGATTCGGTTCAATTATCTCCGTTACTTTTCGGGTGTGTGGACCTATACGGTAATTTTATTTTATGTAGACAATGTTAGGATAGCGAATGTTTTCCATAACAACAGTAAACAGTCAAGAAATTAAGACTTTGTTGAATTCCTTACAACTATTATTCGGGTTCACGCCACGTGTAATACTTGTTGAGAATAAAACATCTTCGAGGAACTCGTGTCTGTCTTTCTTCCTACATCTCCATTCAATCCATTTCTATTTAGTCTACGCGTAAAGTTTCGCCATTTCGATAAACTGTGCGTAGTAGAGAGAGCACTAAGATCTTGTTGCTTATGAATCGACGGTTTTCGCACCCCGACACCGTTTCCGTCCCGGTCTCTGCCTCGTTTTGATTCTGCCCCGTACGAGGCACACGCGTAACACGGTTTTCCCACACGACGAAGACAGGAACGCGGGAATACGTCGCTTGTGCAAGGTCAGGAACGCTTGGCACGATACGAAGTCAAAGACTTTTTTCCCTCCTATTTACCGTCCGTGTGACTGCGTGTAACCCTCCGTATCCAGGATACGGATCCCGTGTCCCGAACTCATTCAAGAGTTTGTCGCAACGTTTGCGAAATGCATCAAATTTTTTGGAAATTCGAGTATCGACCACGCTGTCGATAAAATATTAACGACGTTTTTCCCGATATCGGCATATAATATCATTTCGGGTATGGCCGTAGAATTAAATTATTGTTTGTTATTGAAAGAAATTTATTTAACGGCCACGAATAATACATGGTACGCACGACGCTACATAGATAGTTGCATTTTTAACGATTGTAAATTTGTCACAATACGGCCGTTATATCGTGCGTGTTTCTCGAGTGGAAAATGTTCGGGCACGCATTAAAATAAAAAACGGGGGAAAAAAGAATCGGAAAATAAAAACAATCACGCAGGATCAATAATACCGTAAGGCCGTAAGGGGAAGCCGCACAATTCCGCGTTGCTTTCAACCACGAAAAACGAATCGATCGAGCGGTCCCCCCTGTGCAAATGTCATTCCGATTCAATTCGATCCTTTATCCCTGCGATGCATCTCGTTCGAGTGCCGCTTGTTTCCATTCAAATATCGCAGGTGTCGTTTTTCTCAGTCTCTTCGTATGCGTGACCGCGAATCGTCACTGTCGAATCAGCCTCGAAGGTAAAACGTTCGAGGATCGAATTCAACTTGATTCTAGTCGACCGGGAACGATCCCGACGTTTCATGGAAATCCGCTGCACGCCGGAATAAAGATAACAACTCGCGGCAACGTTATTAACGTTGATGCACGCTTCGTCGGGCTGAATCGCGGTCGGCTAAATGCATCGTTCGCGTCGTGTCGCACCGTATTAATCCATGATTGATACGAATTAACGCGGCCATCCTACTGGCTGGTTAATTCGATGCAACATTAATGGCCGACGGCACGGGGTTCGATTTAATTACGCCCCAGTTAACCGCGCGTTCCTCTTCATTCGTTTGCTCGTCTGCGAGCTATCGAAGCCGACGCCAATTCTCGTCTACGATTCGTCGGGAACACGATGCTCGAGATACATAAAGCAATAGGAATTTGTTCTATAGCCAGATCAAGGGATATCAATATCGGCCGGTTTGGGTGAGGATCGTGCAATTAACACAAAGGGGTCAAGTGATCTTTTCATAAATTTTCTACTTCAAATGACAGAATTTGTTGAGCTATACTTCTTGACATTTATGCTGATTCTTATCAAGATAAAGAATCTATGAGTGTATTCATTTATGTATCATGGTTTGTTCATTCATTTTTAACTTCAAAATAATTGTGCATTATACGTCGGTAGTTTTAGTGTTAAGTGTCTTGTTTAACCCAAACAAGATTTGTAACCCAAGTTCCGTTGAACTTGACGACTGAATGACGGTTTGTTGAAGGTTGTACCTGCGATGACCAGAATATTTCAACTCTTTGGAGCATGGTAGGATTAAAAATGTTCCACCTTCTTGATTCATGGTAATGCATGGTGGGCAACAAATTTAATTGAATAATTATGATTTTTTGTGTGTATTCGTATTATCATTTCTGTATTATTAAAAATATACCAATTTTATTTAATACAAAATGCGATAAAATTTCTGTGCAACATGGGTCTATCTTATTTTCTGAAATTCTGTTGTGCCTCAAAGAGTAAAATCGAAGAAGTCCTCTTATTTTGGCTTATACGTTTATTTTGCTTTTTTCTTCGAAGAATCCGCGCCACATTTTGTGAGAGAGTGAAACCTACGCCAGATGTACAGGCTGACATAAAATAAAGGTTTCGGAAATCGCGAATTTGCTATATCAACGGAATTTCAACGGACTCGAGGGTTATTCATAAGGAATTTTTGATGTTGCTCGTAAAACGTCTCGCTTCCTCGCGTTAGATTGTTCGGTGCCGAGTAAACGCTTTTATAACCGCTATTTAAAAGTCCAATGCAGTCCGATGACTCGGAAACATCGCGAAACAACGTTAACCGCATATAAATCCGAAGTTTAAAGGTTGCCGAAAATGAATACGTAAACGAACTCGTAAAAATTTCAATACGAATTAGCTGTTCATCGTCGACTCGTTTTATCGACATCTATTTGTATGTCACTTATCCAGCAGTTTCGCGCTCAGGACAGTTCGTCCGGTTATTCTCTGTGAATTCTACGTTGACACGAATAAACGTAGAATCTTTTATTTGGAACATTCTGTAGATATTCGTTTCATTGACACATTCGCGATCAACGAATTTTTTTCGATTGTAATACCTCGAGTACCGGCGAAAATAATGAAATTCCGAAGCCGATTCCCACAAACTTGTATCGCAACGATAAAAATGATAAAATTCGTTTTGAAATATCAATGTTGCAATTATGTATTCTTTAAAATAAAAAGATTTTTATAAATTGCATACTTCCTTTGTATGTAGATAACATGCCACTTGCTATTATTGTGCCGAATTTAGCATTATATTTCAGGTATTCTAGAAAAGACGAGTAGAAACAAGGTTTAATACATTCACGACCAAAGAATAGTCAGGGATATAAATTAATTTATATAACTTGCAAGAGTTTAATTTAGAGTTTAATAGGATGTTTGGTGATGCGAATTATAGTTAGCATTAAACTCCAATGATAATCACGGTGTAAATACCATTTAGGGTTGTTGTAACTGAACTGCTACATGCGTCACGATTGTGGCACGATATTATAAGTCAAAGAGTTAAGGGTGCTAACGAATCAACGATTGGAGTATTTTTCGTTAAAATGGGAGTCGTTCGAAAAGCAGCCAGGTGGAAGCTCGATTCGATCGGCTTGGGCGAGGTATTAAATAGTCAAGAACGCGTCAAATTTGGATGATGTCGGGAAGGCGGGTAATTGGTAGCGTATTCCCTGATCGAGATTTTAATATCGGACACACGCGTAGGCGTCAAGTCCCATGGAGTAGCTCTCTTCCCGTTGCAATCGCGATAAATGGCGAATGGAGATAGGAGTTTCGCGTAACCTGTGCCGCGATGCGTCGCTGGGGCTCGTTTCGTGCTAATTTCGCGCTGCCCCGCAGCTCTCCGCCTCGATCCGATGAAAAATTTGCCCCGACCGGTTCGTAAATTCTCTGCTCGTCGTTATCGCCACTTAATGCGCTCGCTTAATTCCACTCTGGCCACCGGAATTGCCGTGCAACTCGGAATCACGCGGGTCAGATAAATCGCGCGATCTCCCTTCTGTCGACCCCCTCACCTCGCTCACTACCTCTCTCTCACTCTTTTTTTATTTCTCGCTCCTTCTGTTTTCTTCTATTTTTCATTTCATTTCCCGACGAAGCTTTTGTTTATAACCGACCCGGTTTTAGCCGGAGAAGTCGGCGTTTACGAATGGAGATTTTATGCGCATAAATTTCCTGCCGGAACACAACAAAACAGAACAGAAGGACCTGTATATTTCGACGTAGCGAAAGCTGAATCGCGGCTACGTGTTTTCGTTCAACGGGACAGACGAACGGTCGCGTCTTCTTTTTTCTTTTTATTCGGAATAATTCGCGCTACGATATAGTAGTCCGCGAACACGAGGATGTGGCCGAGTCACTTTTCTAACGAGGCCCTCGAACGGCCCGGCTATCGATATCGTCGCCGATTGTTCTCGCGATGAATCGACGAGAATCTAGCCGGCCATGCAAATGCGACGACTCCAAACGATTCCCTCGAACGGGTCGGATCAGCCAGCGCGATCTTCCTAAATGATTCGATCGCGTGTTGGACACAGAATTTCCTGCTCGCCCCGTTGTCTTTCGCGAGAGCCACCCTGATGAATTCGTTGCCGAACGACCGAACTTTCTTTTCCATCGTTAGCGAACGATACGTAATTACGGTATTGCGTGATCGATCGATCAATCGTGGCCGGAGGATGAGGGTAATCGTCGGCGGGAATAAAGGGAACAGCGTGGTTAGGCTCGCGAGAGACGAGCACGGTTTATGACGCGATAAATGACGAAGTTATCGATCATCGCGGGACGTGACCCGTCGTGATAACCTCGCGTTGTAACGTGAGCCAATCGGCTGGCCGTGGTGTCGTTAGTTTCGGACGTATCGAAGAATATAACGCGGGCAAAAAAAAAAAAAAACTCGTCGACGCTACCGATACAGGTTTTATTAGCGGTGAGTAATGTTTGACGATCGTACGAGAAAAGTTTTGCGGCTTGTTCGCGGCAACTTGGCTACGTCGGTTAATTCCGCATCAATCAAAAGGTGGCCGCCGGCGGTCTCGCCAGGCGATGAAGAGGAAACCACCTCATCTTAACGCCCAGTACGCGTAATGTATAAACTGTTTTACTGCTCTGTAATATTCAAAACTTCGGGACGACCATTGTTTTCTCGAAGTTTTTCATCGTTTTACGTAATCTCGTGCCCTTCCTGTATCGAGTGTACACCGACGCAAAATAGGATGATCGATTAGCGCCGTAAGTTTCCTCCCTTATAGATACGACATAAAAACGCACTTCGAGGAACATCTTGCGAAGAATTCCAAGTAATATTACGGACAGCAAATAAAGTTCCCCTGTAGGATGGTAGGGGATGATAGAGCAGAACAGCTCATATTTTATGCAACAAATCAACCAACATATAATATATAATATATAATACAAAATATACATATTTATATACATAATACAAAATATATTCTGCATTCGTTCCCATTAAAAAAAGAAAGAGTCTTATGGGACACACCAATGCAAATATACCTCAATAACATTTTCATAACTTAACATAACCTAACCAAAATATAATACATCGTATATAACACAGAACATATTCATGTACAAAATACATTCTGTATTCGTGTCTATCAAAAATCAGTCTCGTTTGAACATTCAATGTCTCCAATCAGACATTCTTGTCTCTCTCGCATGTTTTCGTTCGAGATTAATTTGATTTATCCGACGAGAGTTATCTGTCGACGATGCATAAACAGGTATCGGTAAAAAGCGAAAACCTAGGATATTTCAACCGATTCCTATTTCCGATATCGTTAACGAGCATTCCCGGCCGCCGTGATACTTCGCCATAAGTTTTCCAGTATCCTTCAAGTTTCTTTTCGTGATTACCGAAGTCCGCGTCGCGGTGTCTCGCGCGTTGTAGCCCCAGAGGAAATACGAATTCCTGATTGGCAAAGTCCAGCGGTCATCCTACAGATAATTGCCTCGACTTGGACGGTGCCGTCGTTCTGGAAAATCGAGAACATCAAGCGCGACTGCCGGATCGAATTAGACCGATCGATTTTTGGCATTAATTCCGTTGTCCAGTAACGCGTGGCTTCCTTTTTTAATCCGACAAAGGACATCGATATACGGTGAGGGACAAAAGTACTGGTACACTTTTTGAACATATAGATGTGCACATTCTATATTATTAATTTTATTTCAACATATGTAGGTGCATATATTATATTATTAATTTTATTTGAACATATGTAGATGTATATTCCATACTATTAATTTTATTTCAATATCTGTATTTGTATATTTTATATCATTAGTTATATCGATAACACTTAACTTTTAACGAAGCAAGGTTTTGTATTGCACCATCTTTTTAACATTTCTTTCAAGTGTTTCTTCGACGTTATGTCATGCGAACGACTGCCGTCAATTCGCATGTTCTTTATAACCAGTAACATTAATTATTGGATTTTCAACTAGTCCGACTAAGAAAAGGATGAATTGTCGCTACTGTATATCGTCAAGTGGTATTTGATTTTTTTAAGGAATGTATCAACGAACCCTAATAATTTTCGACAGCGAGGATCAAACGAACGAGACGTCGAAAGGTTCGTACGATATCGAGGACGAGTTTAACGAAAACGGATCGACGACAAAGCGAATCCTCTATCGGATTCGAAGTTCAAAAATCGTCTCCGGTTCATCTTGACTCGAGTCGCTGATTTATTAGACAGACGCGTATTACGCGAGCGCGTAACGCGAGCTCCTCCGGCTGTTTGAAGAACGGTGTCTGGTGCACGAGCAAATATCGCTAAAATACGAGAGAAAATAGTAGAAACGCGAGCGTACCGTACACGGTGCTCGCGAAATCCCGGTCTCGAATTATCCGGAGACTCGTCAAGTCGCGTGTGCTCCTCCGTCGTTTTCGAGAATATCTTTCGTTCGCCATGAAATCGGACGCTAGTATGGGCCATCGACTGATAAAATTCCGCGAAAGAATCCGAATTGAAGCGGCAAATGATTTCGCGAACGTACGACTTTCCGTCTTCCGTTCTTCGTTTCGAGATTCGACCGGATACTTACTCTTCACGGTCACTTTTGCAGCCCGAATGGGGCGGTACTCGTTCTTTGAAAAGGAACGTGTTGAGATATACGTTTGACAAAAACCAATGGCGATTCGATTGGCGCAACATCGAGTCGATTCGCTCGTTTCCTCGCTCATGTTCCTTCGAGTTCCGTTCGTGGCCTCCGAAACGGGCATTGTTTTCCGTTCGGGTCGTCCGACGATACAGTAACCCAGAATTTTCCGACTAATATTATCGGTATCGTATGAATTACGGATCGCGGGCATCCGTTGTTTCGTTCGAATTGTCGGGAACGACATTGAGCGATTGAAATTTTTAAAAGCTCGCCGGATTACTCTCGCGGATGCTATCCGCTTCCTGTCGCGCGTTAAATGATTCAGGGTTGTCGGGTTTTGCGGCGCGAAATTAACGATTCGCCGCGTCGACGCAGCGGGGATCGACAGCCGGAAACACAGCGACGCGGGATGAACGAAAAACTTATGGTTAAAGACGAGAAAAGTTAATCAGAATCGACGTATCCGGTAGACAATCGCGGGATCTATGGGAAGTTTTGCAATCGGCGAAACTTGGAAAATAACGGGGAAGAACGGGAAACAAAAACAAATCGGGGAACATTAAGAGGCGAAGAAGTTAGGAAGTTACGTAGTCGGCAGCTGAAAAGTAGGGTAAAAAGAAATTAAAAAGTTAACCAGAACCGAAGCACCGGGTTAGTAATTGTAGAATTGATTTCAATGAATGCCGGTTCAGCCAATTAAATGATACCAACGAAAAGGAATTCGCAAAGTTTCGTCTGGCTCGGAACGAGCCATAGCGTAGTGACTCTCGTTTCAATCAACTTGGCGTTCCTTCCGGCTGTATCGGTTGCAGTAATTCGATAATTGTCCGTTGCTAATTAATCGAGTTGCCGGCGATACTTTTCTAACGAACGGTCGCGCGAATCCGGCTGGATTGCGAAAACAAAGCGAGATCGTTATCTACGAAAGCAACCAAGTAATTGTTTTCATCATTATTCCGCAAACACTTTATTCTCTCGTTGGCTTTGAACCGAGCTCGATACCGCACCGCGATAAATTTCGAGTGCAAATTAATGGTACTTTGTCCGTTGTTTCGTCGCAACTTGCACGCTTTTCTATCGATCGCGTTGTAATAATATTGAAATAATAATAATATTAGCACATTGTACGCGAGGAACGTACTTTTACGTTTTTCGCAATTTGTCACTGGACCAAGGGTCACGTAAAAGCATTTAGTAGATTTATACTAGAGAGTGTATAAATACGACGGGCATTGTATTGTATTGATAATCATAGAGGATATATTTAACCCTTGGCACTCGAAAGCATTTTTACCATTGGCAAGTAGAGACTGTAAAATTTTCTCGTCGAGGAGAAAATTTTTTAATCGACTAATATGCTAACGTTCAATTTTCCCGAAACGAAAGAAAATGTGCTAGCACCGTATTCAAAATGAACGGTTCATATGTTATGATAACATATGGTCCGCACGTTGTATGCTTTCCTAGACAATTCGGAAAACCCAACCGGTGTTCGAGGGACGAACGGCTAACTGGTACGTATTAACTCGTTACAAAAATCGTAATGGAAGGGGTTAAAGTTGGTCACTTTGTCGCAGCGAACGAGGTTACGGAGGGTACGGCGAGCGTAGCCGAGCTTTAGAGTGCTCGGCGAATTCGGAGGGTATTAAGGGAGTTTAGAACGATCGTATAAAGTTTTAGCGTGACAGAGTATTACGATGTAACTGTAAACTGTTACGTTTGTACTTGCTCTATCGTCGAGAAAATCTTTAATTGGTTCGGGTGTAAGGCGACGTTGCCGCAGAACGGAAACTCGGTCGCTACGTAGCGCGGAATTCTCAAGTTTTTCGATTACGTAGTTTTATCAACGGAACCACGGATATATTTGCCGATATCGGGAACACCCGAACGAACAGAAATATTATAGAGCGCATTCATGTACGTTTAAACATTCGAGTCTCGTTCCGTTTCTCGGATACAGAGGAGACGGCGATCGCGGAACTCGTATCGTTCAAAGATAAGAAACCTTTCCGTGCGGGGTATCCTCCCGTAATCCTGTTCCTTCCGCATCGAAAATAATTTCACGGTAAATGAAACCTCGAGCGACTATCGTTTCGCCGGCGATTATCCGGTTTCGCGTTATGGAAGTTCATTGAAAATCTTCGCTCGGGGCGGATTCGTCCTGAGCACGATTCGAGTATGTCAAACGATATTTCCTCGCCGCGTGCACGTTACAAACGATCCGGTCATTCGATACAATCCCGAATGCATCATTTCGAGATGAAATTTTCTCGTTGGTTCTGTGGACGTGTGCGAACCGCGATTAAAAGAGTCGCGGGCCGATCGATCGTTAACGAATAACGTGTCAACGGAACGGAAATAAATGGGCAAACTGTATCGAGAAGTTTCTCTCGGCGAGAAGATTAATAACCCGTTGTGTCGCGGCAGCTAGGATATTTGACTTGGATGATTACAAAGCTAGTAAATACGACGTTCGAAATGGTAATGGATTATCGAAGTTTCGATTCTCCTTTTCGCACTCGCTAGTATAATCTGCGACGATATTTAACACATTAACAGCATATAATTTACGCTCAATTTCAAAATAATTTCCTATGTCTATGAAAATCAACGTGAATTTAAAGAAAGACATTAATAGTATCAGTTACAACAAACTTGTGTACCGGTTATTTAATTTTGGTAGTTTTAGCGATATAATAGTAGGAATGGAAAAACGAAAGCGATGTAATGGAACAGCGACATCTTCAATTTCAGGCGGTAAATATAATATACCTGTACTTATCGCGTCAACGATATTCTGAAACCTCTCGGCGATAAGTTCATTACGTGCTCTGTTGGAAAATACAATGAACGAGCTGGTTGAACTCCGCGGAAGCAAGAATTCGTCGGCGTAAGCTATCCAACGGGGTAACCGAAGCCGAACGTTAGTAGGCATCTGTATAAATGGTTCATGCATAAGGAATTTTGAATGGAACTCGGGCATCGCGTTTCACCTCGACTAAATAGCAAAGGTGGAAAGTTCTCGGGACCGGTATTCCGTGCATTCGGGTGTACGTTATTGTTGAAACGGCGTAATTATTTTCTCACGCCACGACCGGCTACATTCCCGTTGATTCCGTTCACTTAATGCATTCCGGAGACACGCGTCGTTTGTCAACTTACTAGATTGGATCATTAACACCTACGTAGTTGGTCATTTCCACAGCGAGCCGAAGTCGAAAGTTTCCGTGCAACGTGTACACAGCTGAAACACCATCGGTGTTGGGATCCGGGTGAAGAGATTGACCTTTTTGAAAATCGACTAGTTGTCTAATTACTTATTCGATCGAGCAGGAAGCCGATCCTCGGCGACTCTATGAAGTTTTCAGCTGTCAGTGGACGAGTAAGATTTATTTTCAGGTTGCTGTGATCGACGAACGATCGCGGTGAACGCAAGTCACGCGAAAATTGATGCGCATCAATCTCGGCTCGTTCGACGGTTATCCTTCTGAAATTTCGTTGGTTAACGACGTTATTGATATCGGCGATTTACGAAGCTTCTCGTCGTACTCGATGCCAATTACTCCACGGGTCCCTGTACAATTAGGACGTTCGCGAACGCGTCTTTCGAATTTTAACCCCTCAACACCTTGCAGTACCACTTATTTGCCAGATGCGTCAGAAACAACGAACTATTCATATAATATTAAAATAAACAAACAAACAAAATAAAATGTTGCGAGTATCTTTTATTTATCGACCCATGGCTGCAGGAATTGTAATTGGACATAATCTATGAGTTGAAGAGTATTAAAGCTAATTATAAGCCAATATTAAATAAGCCAATTTACATGTCATACTTTATTTATATACTTTTCTACTTTATTTTTAATTTAACGTTACAAATACATTATATGCAGAAGTGACTTTATATGCATACGTACATTAAAATTGAAAATAAAGTAGAAAAATAAATAAATAAATACTACAGCATCGACTATCATACATGTATAACAATCCATTAGCTCAATAAAACATGACATACATTTTGATAAAAGGACAGCAACAAAAATTTTGTAATATAAAATGTCAAGGTGTTAACGGCAAGTTAACACTAGAACTACCAACCAGTTAAAATGACTGGTTTCGGGGTTGGCATTTTTTATTACAAAATTTTATTGCCGTCCTTTTGTCAAAATGTCTGTCATGTTTTGTTGAGCTAACGAATAGTTGTATAAGTTAGGTGATGCTGCAATATTTATTTATTTATTTTTCTACTTTATCTTCAGTTTTGAAGTAAGCATGCATATGCCGGTACTTCTAGTGTTAATATCACGGGTGAAACTGTCTCCGTACGAATTTCTCGGCCATCTTCGTAGGATGGAGGGTGTTCGAGCATACCGAAAATCGAGAAAATAACTTAACTCGCATGTCCGCCCAACGTTTACCAGCTAGCGTACTTAACGACGATTTGTCGCGTGATCAAACACAAAAGCGAGTCACGTATCGCGGCGTATCGTTGTTTGCATCGCGTTCTCCTGCACGTTTATCGTCGTGCACGGAGCTCGAGCGGCAACACGTGAAATAAGGATCGCGTCGAATCCCGGCGACGATTCGATTTTGCGACGCTTCCCACGGAATTCGCGGCGTGCACAGCGGGGTAAAATCGTGACAAAGCGAGAAGTTGCAGGATCGATGCGGCGGCACGCGGATACACCATTCCTTAACTAATAGAATTAGCGGCATCGATCGGTAACAAACAACTTTCTAGATGGATGGATAACCGCGCGGGAGCCGCAGATGCCGCAAACGCATCAAATAGGCGTGGATATTAATCGAGCCACGATGCACACACGCCGCGCGTATACAACAGACCGGAATATTTCCGTCGAAGTAGCTAACCCAGGTTGCGAGCGGCCCAATTACCCGCTTGTGCCCGAAATTTCCACCTTCCGCACGAATTGCCACCCTTAAACGCGTCCGAGACCTCGGCGTACGCTTTCGATCCCGTTTGTTCTCGAATCTTTGGCGAACTCTTCGTTCGAGGGTGTTAATTTCCGTTGTACGACATCGACGCTTCGGATTCGTGAGAATATTATTGCGACTGTGAGCATTTATTATCTAGTTTTGACAGGGTGTGACAAAATCTGGCTAAGGATAGTTGAAGATCCTTCCAAGCCCGAAAGTTAACCCTTTGCGCCCTGAATTATGCAGGGTGTCCATAAATGCTTACCCTGATAACAAAACAATGTGACTCTTAAATCTTTGTATTCGAAGGTATTTTTCCTAGTAACAGATAACAACTCTAAAACTGTTTAGTTGAAAAGTTTGATACATTATTTTCAAGTTATCAATCTCACTATTATTAATTGCCACTATTGCTTGAAAAAATGTCGAGCGATACTCGGTAACTCATGAGATAAGAACCGATATCGAGTCACGTTCGACATAGGATTAAAAATCTGTGAATTACAGATCGAAAGGAATAAGCGGGGTAAAAGATCGGCGAGAATGAACGTCGCGGAAATGCCGTAAAGTTCTCGCGATAACCGCGCTCAGGTAACTCGCGTGATTAACGCTTCTTCAGCGTCATCCCGAACAACGGGACATTGTTCATGTTCGCGAGCAACACCGCGGAAGACGGTCATTTCTTCCATTCGCGTTGACAAGTTTCGGTGACAAAGTTTTGCTGCGAACAGAGGATCCCTCTAATTTAATTCGGCCAAGTAAGCACGTCGGACGATCCTTCTTCGGTTATTTCGGTAGCTAATCGATCTTATCTCAGCAACGACACGAACCAACTTTCCGTTGTAATTATTGCGGACGCGAATTCGTGTGTTACGTTTACGTATCAACGAGCCGTTTCACGGTTGTTCGCGTCATAAGTTAGCCAATTAGACTCTGACTGGATTACGCGGCAACGTGTAAACGTCTCGTTTCTATTTACATACGGGGTCAGTGCTACGAGCTCGTCTAGACGTATAGACGTTCAAGGCGTGTTCGTACACCCTAATTACTAGCCCCCGAAGGATAATAAAAATTGCAAAAATAATTCGACCGTACGGTTCATGAATAATACACTAGACGTGTACGGAAACACCGGGCCGCTTCGTGATTAAGTTTTTACGTAATGGCTTCGAATACTAACAATACGGATTTGCATTTTCCCGCGTCTCGTTATATTTAGATCGGCGGAAAAAACGCGTCTATTTTGAACCCTCGGGAAAAGTTCGAACACCCGAGGCGATTTCTATAAATGTATCTACGACACGATCGTCGTTTAGACCTTAACATAAAATGTAACTAATAGAATTAAACGATTGCGTGGACCGTAAAACTCGTTTCAATACTGGCATGGTAGAAATACCTGTTCCCGCCACGACACGCGACGGTGCAAATTATTAACGCGTCACCTGCTGCGGCGAAATTCAACGAGTAAAGTAAGACGTATCGAAACCGCGATTATCTACAACGCGAGTAATTCGTTCTTGAATTTAACCCTTATCACTCCTGTGTCGAGCGTGGACTCGACATCGCATTTCTCTTGATTCGCATAAACACTGGCCATAGAATTAGGACTACTACATATTTTAAGCATTGTTTCCCGTAAAATTAACACTTTGCACTCGAAAGCATTTTCATCGTTAGCGAATAGCTACTGCATAACTTACTGGTTGAAAAGTTTGATGAACGCTTTTGAAATTATTATTTGTTTATTGTTAATCGCCAATATTGTCGGTTTCGCAGTGTTCAAATATCACTTGTGTAATGCTACAAACGTAGTTAAGCGTTATTTGTTTAAAATAGTTGCATGGGAATCAAATGATGGGTGAAAGTCACCGTTCGAGTGCAAAGGGTTAAAAGGCTTGTTGAAATTGTAATGGTATACGGACAGCTTGCCATTCTTTCAGGCATTCCTCGTAAATATTGCTCGATCACCAGCTTTATATCTTCATTATTTTCCAAAATATCTGTAATTTTTCAACTGTGATAACGTAGTCCTTGGAGGTTCATAAATTATTCCTTTAATCCTTTGTCAGAACTATTTACAGTCACAGTATTAATACGAACACAGAAAATTAAGGTGTTATGCATATTTTACATTTAATGGTCCTTGATTATGTAAACTATAATTGTATATTAATTTTACGTATAAACATGTTCAAAATTTTGATAAGATTTATTGTGTTTAAATTGCGAGTGTTACTTATAATAAATTAAAAATATACTTGTTACACACCCTACACGATTGCAATACATTTTATTAAAAACCCATTTCCCGAGATATTTTGTAAATGAATTAAGGAGGTGGTAGGTAAAATAAATTAAATGCAAAAGGTTAACACCTCGATTCTTTATACGTATTTCCGCGGTATGGTAAAAAGCTGAGCGAGCGACTTTCACAAATCTTTAATCGCTTCATCCGAAAATATGAACGTGTTCGTAAAATCTCCGTCGATGGCGTATCCATTGGGCCATACGTTGCAACGATGTTTGCGCAGAAACGTATCGACGAGCGGACCAGTACACACAGCTATACGTTACGTTTCATTATCTGTATGGAATAGGCCGTTCCCGTTGTCGCTTTATGCAATACGTTACCGGGCACGTTGTTTGCGTATTTTCTTCGCGAGCTGCTGCGCAAATGTTGTGAATTATATTTCGCGCCCGAGCCTACGTGTAAACAGTATCCACGGTAATCTGTGCTAGTCGATCAGCGTTGCGAGTAAATTCCGGCTTATCGGTTCTTCGTCGATCGGAAGTGTAACAAATTCGCGACTGTTCGATGCTAATGGATGCGACACGGGGATTAACGGTGCGTGCAGTTTAATCGTATTTTGACGGAGGTCGCCGTCGATGATATATCGACACGTTTGATACGATGAAAAAGAGCGCCGGGGGAGGGTCAGTAGAATTTTATTTGGACGGAATTCAACGGTGATCATTGTCCGTTCGCCGAGCCAAATTGCGATTGCGATCGCTCCAGCCACTCACGGTTATAATATTTCGATCGGGTATTTCAATTTTGCGATTTAAGGGCAGCGGATTCGTTGGCAATTGCGTTCTTGTCTCGTTTCGTATCGCATCGAAATCGATATTGTAAGGGTTGTCAGGTGTTTTATTTAAGAAAATACACGATTTTTTATACAAATCTTCATGCGTTCTCTTTCGTTCAACGATAGACGGTCGTCCGCTTGCTCGCTCTTCTATGAAAAATCAATCGAACGTCAACTCAATGATATTATAAATGCACACTCACAATTGCATGCCTACAGTTTTAACCCTTTGCAGTCGTATGTCGACTCTCTGACACTAAAACTGTTTTAAGGTACTGGTCGCATGCCTGCTCTTAGTCACCATAGCAAAAAACCATATACACTGAGCAACAAAATTAGCGCAACAAGAATTTTTACCAAAATTTCACTCAACTTTAATTAATCATAACTCCGCGAAAAATGGTCATATCTTATAAATTCTTTTTTCATTTTAATGTTTGAAGTCTCGACTTTCAGAACAATTTAGCACATTTGACTTCCACCATTCCCTACCACCACCACCTCCTTCAATGTGAGGGCATGTTTTATTTTAAAAAGTTTGCATACATCGATGCACTCTTCGAGGAGCAATAAATTTTTTACGCGAACGTTCCAAAAATTGCTGTAAAGTACAAACTTTTCTTCACAAATTGAAAAAAAATTGAAGTCTCCACGTTTCTTTTGACAAAGTTATGTACGTTGACAAGTTACCCATGCATTTTAGTCAGTTTATGCTTGTTACCGTCAACATTAGCGTTATTCGATGCACATCCCGAGGAGGTTGCTGGTTGTATTTAGTGCATCGTGTGTATAACGACGAATATACGAGCGAGTGCGAGAGATAGAAAAATGGCCGTCGATCGTATCGAATCGTACTACGAGTTGGCCGATCCCAAGATGATCGGGATCGCCTCGTTCACCCACGTGCTTTCCATGTTACCTTCACTTATGCGATTTGCATATTCTCTATCTTTGCGGCGTTCTTTCCGTTTTAACGGCGCAATAAATTTCGCCTCCGCGGTTGCGCCGATGCTGTAAAACACTTACACGCCTGTTCGCTTTTTCTAACGTGCACGCGATAGGTCATGGGTCGTGCGAACTCTCGTCCCTCGTATTCCTACAAGTCGTATTTACTTCGCGGTCGATCCACTTTCTGTTAATCTACGTGGATACGTCGTCGATACACCGTCTTTAACCCTTTGCTGTCCTCGATTTCTTTTACCTACAGCTCTTCAATTACTTTACAGAATAGATAAAAAATCGGGTTTGCAATAAAATGTATAGCAATAATGCAGGGTGCATAACAGACATATTTTTAATTTTTTACAAGTGGCAAAGAAATAAAAATGTTTTCAAGTAATTATTGTTTTGCTGTCCGTAATTTTAGATGACTGTTTTAATGATTGTCACACAAAGAAAAAATATTAAATTCGTTGTTAAAGTGTTATATTAAATGTATTTTTTTGTTGTTTTATGCGTATATACGCACATGTCGAATCATTTGGTGATATTACAAAAAGCTTTTTTTAAATTAATTCTTCAAAAATATTTCCGGCCTCCGGCGAAGTTTGACCGCGTAGACTCGTGGCCGTTAGTATTAATATGGAATTTTCGGCAAATCCTGTTGAGATTGTATTTATTCCTGTATTTATTTTTCAACGAACAAGATATAAATATATTTATTCGTATGAATACGGCACAGTGGTAGTCCGTACAATACAAACAGAAATAGTACATGAAATTAAGAGGAGAATTTAAATTGACTTTATCGACTTTGACACAATGGGACAGAATTGGATAATTTTACTCTGAAGAGAGGCCTAAAAATGTGGCTCTATTTTTCGTCAGCGTAACGGGCTGTCCATAATTGGAATCCATATATCATGTGTGCAAAATTGTACCAATTTCCAACAAGTCCATTAGTTGATCTGTTTAAAAGACATCTACGTGACATTGGGAGGTCGAGATTGTCGAGTTGCGGGAGAATTTGAAGCGTCGATATCGTTTTTTAATATTAAGGAGTTTCAAACTAACTAAGCCGTGCAAATGATCAGTTTCATTGTCGTTCTTCTGTCAAAATGTCTGTCATGTTTTATTGAGCTAATGTATGGTTGTATATGTTAGATGATAATGCTGTATTTATTTAGTTATTTTTCTACTTCATTTTCAATTTTAAAGTAAGTACACATTTAATACCGGTGTTTGAATTGTTAACACTAGATTTACGAACGTTCAATGACCACATACGTCTGAATTGAAAGTGAACTATAAAAATAAGTGAATAATGGGTAATACGTAAAACAGTTTACAGAAAAATTCTTTATCTCGACGAAGGTCAATGTGCATCTGGCGATCAATTTTTTAATAATGTTCGTAATCGAAAATAAGCAATCTAAGCACCGTCATTTTGACGGGTTGCGTAAACCCAGTGTTAAGCAACCTGTACAGGCGAGAGGATTTTTAACAACTCGCTTCCGGCTCGCGCGGAAAACACAGCCGCACAATTCCAACGAAACGGCTGTAATCCCCGACACAGGTGCACAACGCATACTTTAACCGCGAACATTGTAACGCGTAAAGCACTCGAGAAAGTCGTAGTCGATGATTTCGCGTTTCTATTTTCCGCGGAACGTAATTATGTCGCGAACAGCGTGAAACCGCTTGCGTTGCACCGCGTGGAACGTTGCCGAGGGCGTTGCTTATTGAAACAGCTTTTTTAATTTCGCCTACCGCCACGCCGTGGCTTGCCAGCGATCCGTGTTCAACGAGAAAACGTTGCAACGACGTATGAAAATTACCTTCTAATAATTTTCCCGTCGACAACGCGTTCGAACGAGCTCCCGCGCGTTTTTCTACCGCCACCACCCCTCCTTCTTTTTCGCCTCGACATTTTCGTTCAACGGCGAATTAAAATGTCGCGTGTTTACTTGACGCGAAAGAAGGCGAACGCGTTCGACGGATTTTCCGCCAATCGACTTATTTCGTCACCGGCTCGGTAATCGAACGATCTACTTTTTATCCTGGCGATTTATTCGCGGCAGAACTTGGGACGCGCGGAATTTCGGACGAGGGGAACTTGGAACTTGGGGAATTCGGGACGCGCGGAAATTTCGATATGATAAATTCGGGATAAGGAGACGACGAGACGCGATAAATTTCGGGGGATAGAGAATTCGAGGCGAGGAGATATTGGAACGTGATGAATTTCGGCAGCGAGGAATTTTTGACGCGCACAACTTGGAACGCGGAAAAATCGGAACATGGGGAACTTGGAACGCGATGAGAACTTGGAATGCGAAATAGCTCGCTGTATAAATCAAACCGTCGATATTTTTTTTCCATAATGCTTTTATAGATAGTATTATAGTACACATAGTAGATATGAACCTGTTAGCTCGGTTGTAAACTGTTTATACTACAGAAGGTTCTCTTACCCGACGTTGATCGATCTTCGTCGAAGTTCGACATCTTATCGATGCTCAAAAGGGTGAACCAAGTCCCTATACTTCCTGACGCTCTGATTAACCCTTTGCCATACGATGTATTTAGCAAGTGCGTCAGTCTGTACCAGCTGTTAATAGCTATAACAGCTGCACTGTTAAAACGAACAAAGAATATCAATATGTCTCGTCAGGTTTCTAATCAGCGATCCTTGACTTCGCAAATTATACTTGAACTCCAGCTTCAAACTGAAACGTATTAACCCTTTGCGCTCGAAGGATGACTAACATTCACTACTTTCTATAAT
The DNA here is from genome assembly GCA_947623535.1 of Coelioxys conoideus. Lineage (NCBI taxonomy): Eukaryota > Metazoa > Arthropoda > Insecta > Hymenoptera > Megachilidae > Coelioxys > Coelioxys conoideus. Next base: position 14,578,055 of record OX392459.1, read on the forward strand.
ACAGAAATTCAATGTAGATAACTTAAGATTAAGATTTCTTAACTATATTCACAGTATTGAATATATGACGTCTAAACATAATAAAACAACTGATAGTGGCAATTAATAATAGAGAGATAACTTCGAAAAAATTCGTCGCATCTTTCAACTAAAAACATTCGAAGTTACTACTTGATACCAGCACAAAAGTACCTTCGAGTGCAAAGGGTTAAAAATCCGAGTAAAACCTATCGTAATTGGGCTACGAGCGCGTCACGAGTCAGAGACGTCAAAGTATGGCAAGGGGTTAATGATTAAATCACGAAACGAAAAAGTTGACGGCGATCGCAAGGGACCGTAAACTTCGCGAAATAATTGCTGAATGAAGAATACTACAAAATTGTAGCGTAGGATCGTTCTGGCGAAGCCAGCAACAGATTATAAACAAACGGATCCGGGGAACGCCAGCAATTCGTGGTAAAAATGCTTTGCCGTGCGTGTTTAAAAAACAGCGAGGCAATGAACGGCACACTCTAACGAGTCCAATTACAAGCTCGCTTTTGTTTTGCAAAGTGTGCATTAATTAACACAAAGTTTCCCTTTTCCTCTTGTTCCTTTCGACCGCGCGCACTATTACCCTCGCGGCCAGGGAAGCGTGCTTAGCCTTGTGTTTCCCGCTCGTGTTTCTCGGTGTGCGGATTTCTCTGGCAGCCGGCAAACATCATCGTTGTTCCTCGTTGTACTCGGTATTTGCTTCGAGAAGTGGAACGTTCGCGGCTAACAAACGATTCGTTCGCCTGTTTTTACGCGAATCCAGCGAGAACATTGTTCATCCCTACGTGTAACAGAACGAGAGGTAAGTTGCACGACGGTATAGGTTTCGCGATGAAACATGCCGAATTCCGATCGTTGGCCATCGTTCGATTAGGTACGGAATTCGTACCGTTACTTTAGTTTCTGTAACACTAAACTTTAATACTACTTCAACATATATTTTCGCGGTAAAAACAAACTGAAGATTTGTCCTAGCGAGACACGATCAAGTGGACTCGTACGCCACGAAAATTCAAAGTCCTTTATATTTTATTTTTCATTTTATTTTACTTGTTGTCTTTTCCATGTAGCATTTTTTCTTGTGTCACCAGTTATCGAACAACCTGTGCGTTATAAAAGTATCTGTATATTTTTACATATCGATACCAGGAACTCGACGTGATTGAGAAAAAGAACAAAATCGGCGAAAATGCGAGAGCCTGGATTTCAAATTATGGAATATATCCAGGTGATACGAACGTCACGAAGTATCGCTCGTATTTGTAACGACATGAACGCTGAACCATACACGCGAAAGAATAGAACGAAATCTGTTGATCTCGGCTCGTAAATTTCACGCGGTCGATCAAATTCGTCGCGCTACAAGTGTCAAAATGCAAAAATCAATCGACGGCATAATCCAACGAAATCGAGCGTGTACGCGTGCATCCGCGAACACGCGTTCCTCGAATGAATTGTCCCGATGATTCGTGATCGATCAGCCGATGGCAATATAGCGCACGGTCGAGCTCGCATTTCGGGCATCGGCTGTTTGCTGTACGAGCAATCTCCAGGCAGATACTCTCGAACGAATCCTAAATCAAAGATCGGAAATCGATCGTGACGCCGGTTCGAGAATACCTGGCCGATATTTGCTCGCAATTATATTCGGTGCTCGTCCCCGTTCCAACGTGGCCGTGTCTGTTTGTAAATTTCCGAGACACGATCGACGCCGGACGACGTCTCTCCGACTAGAGTGATTTAATTAAAAAATCACGTTTGCGATATATTCGCACGGCGAAAGTATGTCGACTGTCTCGTTAACGGCGCTAAACGTCTGTTAACGAAGTTTCTTCGCGATAGAAAAGCCGTCGGTGCGACAGGTTGGACATTTTTAATTTTGCGTTAAACACCGGTCCGACTGTTACACGTTCACCGGGAACGCGTTATTGCGCTCCTTTCTTTTCCCCTCGTCTTTTTTTCTGATTTCCCTTCATTTTCTCTCCGATACGCGCGAACGCAGGGTTAATTCGGCGTTACGCGGCGATCGTCGAAACAGCAGCGGCGCCGTAAAAGGGTTGAAATTCGTGGAAAATTCGACCGGCTCTGCCGTTTGACCGGTGCCGTTTCGCCGGAAAGAATTTTATATCGGCTCACTGGCGTTATTTAATTTTCGTATTACACGTCGCGGAACGTAAACGTTTCTCGTTTCAGAAGTTCGCAAAAGTTAGACAACCCCGGCGTTAACGGAAAGTTTCGGCGAACCCATTATTACCGGGCTCTGCGTTTGCCCGGGATTTCATTAGCCCGGATAATGAACGATTTTATAAATACACGGACCACCGATTCGCAGGATACGATGCCTAAGTGAAAATGAACGGCAGGGATCAGGCTTAACCCGCGGATCTGATGTTCTTCGACGCCATCGCTGTCGCTATAACCCCTCATACTATAATTTCGTTCTACAGACGTGATGCACTCGCAGGTTCACGTACGGTAAGCCTTGTTTATATTTCTAATACGTTCGAATGTTCAATTTAAACTTTATTGTAATTTGCACGATAGAGGATCTCTAAATGAAGGAGCATTTTTCTTGTACAATGACCTGTAAATCGACGAAATTGCAACAAATTAATTGCATGTTACTACAACGAGAAAACGTGGGTAATTAATGTCGCTGTAATAATAGGTAATATATGAACAAATTTGTTCGCTCAGAAAATTGTAGAAAAATAATGGTGGTTGAAATCAATGTATGTAACATGAATAGATGGATATACTTAAGTATGTAATGTTTACATTTGTATACATTAAATTAATTTTTTATCTCCTTGCAATGCATTTATACAAAACAGAAAATTTAAGGAAAAATATAAACAATTGCTCATATATATATATATATGTATATATATTTCTTCATTTCTCTATAGCTGTACAATGAATTTATGAATTCTTTTTAAATTTACAACGTATCCGTACAAAATGGAAAATGTAAATGTATTTATTTAACGGGCGGCGATTCGGTGCAACGAGTGGCGAGTTCGCGTTATTTCGTTTGTAACGGTACTCGAATTTTGACGAACAAGTTGTTCCGCGTCGAGAAAATACAGCGCGTTGGAAAATGGTAGGAGCAGATATATATACAAAAACGGGGTCAACGAGGTCTTTATTTAAGAGATTTTTTTTGTCGATTGCTCACGGTCCGTTATAACCGTGTACTCCCGTTATCGAAGATGAAAGAATAGACGTGTCTGTCGCTGTTGCGAATCGAAGAGGAAAAACGATTGTCAGTATAGAACGCGGAAAAGAGGACCACGTATTTGTTCCGCGAAAGGTACACAAGGTACGTACGATGGAAAAAAAAAAATTGAAGAGTTCGTACGAGCGATAAAGTACGGAACAATTGTATCGATTCTTGAGAATTTAAACTACGAATACGAGTCTAATGAATTTTCAACGAAAGCTCCGTTCCGGTTGTACAAAGATTAAATTCAGATAAAACGGCCCATCGGTAGTAAAATTCCTGGAGTTTGTTTATCGAGCGTATCATCTCTGCAGAAAAACGAGCATCTCGTTCTCTCTATTTCTCTCTCTCTCGATAGATTCGAGTGCGGCGTTCGGCGGATCTCGCGAGCATCGCAGTTCGCGTTTGTTCTATTTACAAAAACGAGTTGCTCGTTACGTCCTCTCGACGAGACGGAATTTCAATGAATTCCCCGGCCTTTCGAGAAACCATTAGTTTTCGAACGGTCCGTTGGGTGACTCGAGTCGCGAGCATGTAATAATCGCGGCACGAACGTTGCCCGATAGAGAGAGGCCGCTATCGATTATCGATGACTTTTCACGAAGATGTTGGCGAGCGGAAAACATAAAAATAAAAGCAAAAACGAAGAGCACGAGAGAGAGAGAGAGACACGCGCTGCAACAAACCGAAAGAGGAGAGAAACGAGCGCGAAAAGGGCGAAGAGAGTCAGCCACCGGGTTCTACAAAATATCGATTAGCGTGTTCAAGATGTTACACGGTACAGCGAGTAGAACTCGCGAGACGAGTAAATTCCCCTTGAGAGGACGCATAAACGTATCGGCATTTGGGGCAGAAAAACTTCTTGACGGATATTTGAATAACTCGATTAAACGTACCTGTGCGGTGACCCTGTTCACCTGTTAGGCTTCAACGATGCTCAAACCCGTATCGTCTCAATGGACGTTAATGTTCTTGCTCGATGTTGACCCGCGATGTACCGCGGCAAATTTGATCCCGTAAGCGTAATTTGCCGGTAATGAAATTATTGGCAGCTTTCATGGGTCGACGGATCACGTCAAGATAGAGCATTAACTGGTTCGCCGTCGATGACGCGACCCGGCCAAAAGCATTTTCCCATATATTCGGTGGGTGCTCGTAGCGACATATAAACAGAGAAATCGGTCTGTAATTTAGCCTTTGTAGGTGGAACGCTGATTATCTAGATAAACGCGGGAGACAAGTTAGCCCGATAAATCGATAACGACGTACCTTCGTGTAATGGTATATCCGCTGCAGCGCAGTCCCTTTGATTACCGGTATAAAACAATGGTTTCGAACACAAGAATTTCCTGTCGATACTCGTAATCGGTAGCTCGCGTTTATAGAATGTTTCTCGAGGTTCGTTTATTTTTTTTTTGTCGCTCTTTCCATCGAGGATTTAAAAAAAAAAAAACAACAAACCGTAGGGAAAAGTATTCCGTACGGATACTTTGTCGGCTGAATCGGCACTCGGTCGATCAATTATTTCGCCGATTGCCGAAATCCGTTCGATTCATCGAAGTCGCGGACTCGATACTTGTACTCGCAACATGTCCGGCAAGAAAACGCCGCGCCAAACTTATTACTACCGAGCAACGTGCATTATTCAGTAGATCAGGATGTTGCAGTCAGCCGCATCAGGGCCACTTTAATATCGGCAGGCGTGCTTGCATATCGTTTTCCATGAACCGATGCTACGGCCCGAGTATATCCGTGGTCGGTTGGACGCGCAGTAAATTGCAAAGTCAATTTTTTCCGATTCACCGACGCCGTTGCTGATCGTCGCAATATTCCTAACCGATATCTACGTCCGATTAAAATCGGTATATCTCTTTTGATTGGCACTGCTCGATGCCGAACGTCGAAACGTGATAGTTAATAAGGGACGTCGTTCCATCGTTGCACGACCATTTTCATACAATTTAATTATACAGTGTAGGACAGTACTCCTCCACTTCAAATTTAGAAATAAAAACAACAATGTTTTCTATATCATTAATTATATGTGAATGTACATAGCTGCATATTATACATAGCACTCTTACACTTAATTATTGACGGGGACTTTATACACTTTAATTAATGACGGGGATAAAAAGAAGGAAGGGAAATAATCTTGAAAATGGGGAATGTAGAAAACGCGGATGACGGGGGAAGCCGTGAACGAAGAATCGCGAATGCGTCGCGTTCCTTGGGGCGAAAATTGAAATCGAATTCGATCGCGACGCATCGACACGAAGCGGCTGTTAATTAATTTTAAATTAATTTCCACGGCGTTGCCGTCGCGTCCTCCAAAATCTTGCCGTAACGACGGTCGCTCTTCCGTCGAACCGAGCACCCGGATAATCCGATCAAGTTATTGGCCAAAGGTGCCGTTTCTTGCGCTTGTTTCGCCGGAAGAACGTACAAGATGTGTACATAAAGTAACGACACACGGGTAGCTTAGTGTTTAATCGGACAACACCGGAGGCGCGAATCTTAGAGGTGATATGGGTGCACATGTCATACGTCATCGGTGCAAATTTAATACTAAAACTACCAAAGGCGTCAAATGACCCTTTTACAAATTTCTGACTTCAAACGACAAAATTTGTAAAGATGGTTTTCTTGACATTTGTGCCGATCGTCATCGAGACAAGGAATCAATGAATGCATTTATTTATGTTTCATCGTTTGTTCATTTATTTTTCAACTTCATTTTTAACATCAAAGTAACTGTGCATTATACGTAGGTAGTTTTGAGTGTTAACGCTGAACGATAATATACAAGTCGGTGTACACGTTAATTCTGTATCTCGTCGAAAATCAAAATGGCTACCTTAACAAGATCGGAATGCGAGCCGACACGTTGCAACATTGGTCAGACTTCGCGACGAAATTTTCGTCGAATAAGACACCAAAGGTTAATGTTCCCTGTACGAACGCGAATCGTGGTAGTATCTTGCGGACTGCGTTACACGATTCACGCGTTTCCAGGTTAACGGACGGAGAAACGAGGTTTACGATCCGCTGGTGCTCGATTGAGCGGCGCTTTTGCTCGCGAATGGTCAGGAAACCGTGAACAACGGCCATTAAAGAGCGGAGAAATCATGGTAATTTCTGCTTATTCCGGGGCGACGGTAATATTCCCGGAACAAAACCGTACGTTTGATCGAAGTATTAACAGGGCAAGCGCACGCCACGGCGAATTTACCGACTTTTGAGCGGAACCACGTGTCGTGATCCACGCACGGTACGTGTTTACGTACATATATGCAATGGACATGCCGGTAGCGAGCTAACATCGGTACGGTGACTTTCGCAAATTATCTCCCGAACGAGCTAGTCGGCATGAACGACCGTCAAAATGTCGGACCGACGCGTTCACGTTCGTTCGTTGATCGAAATACGAATTCGTTTGAGCGACGAACTTTGATACCGAACGGTTATCCGCGCGTTCGAAAGCGGAATATCGCGTTCCGTCTGTGTAAACGATCGAACGAGGTGTTTAATCCCGTTGCTCTAAATATTTCATCGATACGAGGGTATGTGTAAACACCGAAATCGCATTATCGATCAGCGGAAAGAGTCTTTTTTTCCCGTAGGTTTCGCTAGTTTGTTGATTTATCGAAGCGAAATATCGCGATCGTTCCGTTTTACGGAGAGTCGGACGAGGCCGTTCTTTCTCGACACCCTTATCGCTTTCGGTTTTATAACGCGGAGGCTGCCGCAACGAACTATAGCCACCCTCTAAGCTCTAACCGTACAAATTCTAAGGTGTAATCGACTCGCGATCGTTTTAGAACTGTCGTATTCTTGTTCAAGTTACAAGATTTTTAAGTACAGGAAATTGGGGGTGAAATAAAGTAATATATCAAATATTTTACAAAAAACTTTAATCTGAATCTAGGAACACTGAAGGCTGAGTTTTAAAAACACGTAATTAAAAAAAAAACATTATGACAGTACCCCTTCTGGTTCCCAAGATATTCAAAAAAACATACTTTCAACTCCAAACCAAACACCTTTGAAAGTCACGATTGCTGATAAAAAAAAAAATACGTGTCGAATATTGCGTGTTAGGTTTTTTTTTTGAAATGTATATATCACATAAATTTCATACGAATCGGTGTGTCCCTTGTTAGGAGAACAGCTGCATCCTCTCACGAGCCTTCAACGTTAGAGAATTCAGTCCATCCAATAACATATAAAGAATCGTGCCTTGACTTTCAGATTATAGCATCTCTAAACATTTTATAGTTTGATGAACAGTACTACGTCGATCGCAGTAGTATTAAACATAATTGGTCAGACGCTACCGCGACGTACAGCGAGTTCGTGATCGAGCTACGTTAAGAATATAGTCAAATTCTCTGTCAAGTCGATTTGTTATAACCTTGCTTCAAATCGCTATATAGCAGGTATAACCTTTCGCCGCTGTTACGTCGAATCGCGGTGATAAGGTCGAGACGCGACGATGTGGGTAGAACCGTCGCGGGACGGTCTCTCGTCCTTAGAAAACCTTCAATTTCCCGGTTATGCTTGTGTTATGGGACAGTAACGTTGACCATAACCACACATAACGCGGTCTCGTTTCGTCGTCGAAATTACAACCGGCTGATATCCGACCGCTTCGAAGGGGGCAATATCGCGGGCGGGCGATAACGCGAGCATTCGCGTTCCATCGCGAGTTCATCTGTCCGCGTCCCGCGGTCTCCGTTAATAACTTTTCCACTTGGCTCGCGTACCGCGGCTTCACACACGCGCACACGCTCGAGCCGGAATCCATTTCGCCGCCGGCGAACAAAGGAAAGGTCGGCAAAGTCGAACAAAAGGGCAGAGACCGCGGCGCGGTACTCGTTGAACTTCGTGGTCGAAAACAATAAGCGAACGCAATTTAAGGAGACTCGCTGATTTTTGAGCCGTTTTGAGCCTCACGTGGGGCATCCCTGTGTACGATCGCGACACAGAAGAGGATACCCGACCACTGCCGGTGACATTTGGTCAAGATGTACGGCCGGTCTGTACGTCTAACGCCGTACAGAGACAGAGGGAGACAGGCTCTGTCTAATTTAAATTGCATCCGGCCGGTTGCATGCACGCGGCCGTTGCTCGAGCCAACGAATGCAGGCGCCAGCGAAATTCTCTCGTCGGGCTGAGAACGGTTCGTTTACCTCGCGCTGTTCCGCGTTTACGTTTCGAGTTTCCTATTCGAAACCTTGACACGCTCGATTGGCCCCGCAACGTTGCGGTTACGCTTCGTTTGCCGCGAGAACTTTTAGCGAGAAACTCGCTACGGCTCGATTAAATGCTTATGAGATATCGATGATCGGTAGGGACGGGAAAAGGATCGAACAACCCCTCTTTAGTCGCTGAGATTGGTTGCGTGGAGTGATTCCGATGATATATTTAGAAAAACACAATATGTTGGTGGATGTGGTTTATTAACACTAGGTTTACGGAATCCGTCAAAATGATGGATCTTAGATTTCTTATTGTCCATTACGAAAATTATTAAAAAACATAGTACATTTTCAATTCAGGCATAAATAATCATTGAACGTCCGTAAATCTAGTGTTTACACGTTTGTCGTCAAGCGATGTAAATTGGCAGTGTTGGACGAACCGTTCATAAAGGAGCACCCTTGGAATTTATTAATGTCTTTTATTGAATATTTTTCAAATATTGAATACGATATTGTCCTCGGCAATCTCTCGACGTGTATTCCGTTCGATCACCGACGCGAGTTACCTCTCGATTCGTTATCCTTTTGTTTTTCCATCCTGACACCGTTGTTTATTCGGGTTTAATTTTCAGCCCATTGCCGCGACAGCTGACTCCACCCGCGGCGAACGCACCGATTGCTGTTTTTCTCTGGTCTTTTTGCCTGCATTTAGTTAAAAACAAACAGTTTTGCATATACGACCGCGGGCGGTGGCTCGCGATTAAATATAACGATATACGATAAATTACCGCGTATCGACGCACCGTGTCGCTTGGAAAGCATTGTCGGCTCGGTTACAGGAATTTGATGAGACTTTAAGAGCGCGTTTAACGCTCGTATTAAATTTCCGCGAGTCTCAATGACGCTCGAGCAAGACGCGCGGCAAAGTAATTGCAATTTTGAGACGCTGCACGGGACATAGTATTCGATCGATGTTTCGAGTTCCCTCTCGTCGGTATCACGTCGCGAAGATCGAACGAACCAGCTATTTCCAGTCTCAGGGAGTTTATCAAGCGTGCGTAATTAACCGGGTTCGCGTAGTTACTTAGGTAACAGTGAAAAGTTTCGCCTTATTGTTGCACAAAATTAATCGGATCAGAATGTATTATTTTCAAACTTACGTCGCTACATAACATTCTATGAGGTTTATGTATAACTTTAATGTACAATAATTAAGCAATACTACAGAATAATAATCCAATAGTTCCGTACAGTATAGAACATTTCGAAACATTTTGTAATATGTAGAGAAACTAGCGCTTTCGCTGTGTTCTTTTCTGTTTACAAGTATTACATATTCGGAATGGGGAAGCATCAACGATTTAAACAAAACAGTATGAACACACGACTGAAACAATCTGACAGTTCTCGCCGTCTCGGAGACTTCAAAGTATACAATTGCATATTAAATGGATAAATTCTCTCGCGCGTCACTGAATGGCAAGCGGTTAAAACACGATGCGTTTTCGTATCAGGATGTCGGCTACGGACGTCCGCAAATTAAAAGTCGATGCTTCGATCGATTTCGTGGTCGCGAACCAACACGATAACGATAAACCAATCGTCTACGGTAAACAATATTATTTGACCGATTACGAATTAGATAGAGCATTTGCGATGTCGATGCAATGTTTGCCCGAATTGACGGGAATTAACTGCAAACGTAGGATGCGAATAAACACGATTAAATAGCACATTCTAGTTGATGCTTGTAGACCGAAATTCGGAGACGACTGCAATCCGCTGCGGTATTCTGGACACGAGGTAACCAAACAGGATCTCATACATATGAACCAACACGAACGCGGCATCTTAAACTCGCCCCCGTAAAGCTTTACGCTCGTAACGCTTCGGGATCCACCGATTCCTGGTAGAGAACCGTTTCTCGCCTCTTTTCGTATCCCAAAAACGATCGGAAAAAACGTGGATCCGTCAGGAACACGCTCTCTTCTTATTTCCCGAAACTTCCCGGTAGGAGAGGGAATTTGTACGAGGAACGGATCGAGTTTCGTAACTACTATCGTTTACGAAATCTTTCGACGTAATTCTCGCCTCGACGCGATACAAAATCGTACGTTTTTTCAATATACACTGTGTGGTATATAGGAGATGCGTAATCGATCATTGTCGGTGTAACTGAATGTATGTTTAATATCCGGTCTTAACGCTTTAACACATTGTTGAATGGTCACGAACATTCGTCACAAAAATAATTAGTTTGTCTCTCACTCTTGATTTTTTTGTTTGAATATACCGAACAATTTTTAATCTTTATATCCTTAAGGTGCCGCAATATATTTAGTTTACCATCACGCCTCTGCACTTGATCCAAGGTCTTACTGATTTTGAATATGCTTTACAATAGAGCAGTTTTATACTAGATCTTTGATTGATAGAACCACCATATTGATTCGTGAATATATTCCTTAACGAATGTTTCTCTTATGACTTAATATGGAACCCGACTTTGTTAACACTAGAAGTACCGACTTTTCGATTAAAATTGAAAATAATGTAGAAAAATATATAAACAAATACTATAGTATCAGCTAACATATACAGCCATTCATTAGCTGAATAAAACGTGACACTTCGACAAAAGGACAACAACAAAATTTTGTAACATAAAATGTCAATGTTTAAAAGTTTCGTGTTATCGATACCCAACAGTTTACGCGAAGTTATTCGCAATGGCGATCCTACAAGGTTCTACCTCAACACCAAACATTGAAGAGGGTCGAATACAAAAAGTACAAGAGTTTTGGACCACGATCCATGCAGGGAAGAATCCGCGGTACGAGCCAGTTTGTCCTTCCTCGGTGAAACGCGAGGAATCGCGAAATTCGCGACGTTCGCAGTGTTTAAAGGGGCGGTTCACGCTGGTTGAGATCGGAGTGGCAGAGCTCCGCTTCTCAATCTCAATGTAGGCTCGACGGTAAAGCGAAGTGGTTTCCACTACACCGTCGTCTTTCATCCGTCTGTCTCTGTTCTGCGGCGTCCTCCAGTGTTCTTAACCCGAATAGAGTCGCGTGCTCGCCTACTCCATTGTGAGATATCCCTTGTGCGTTCGGCTGCGCCGAGAATCGAGCAGAATGGCGTCGTATCGCGTCTGGCGTCGAATTCGCGACGCAACTCGGATCTTCTTACCCTCGTTACCCGCGGTCCCGCATTAACGCTTTAATGGCCGCTCGCACAACGTGTGCGTGATTGCCGGAACAATTGTTAGTGTCCGCTCACTATCGAAGATTCCTTTGAATATAATTTCGGCGTGAAACGTTGCATTCGTATTATCGAGTAAATATCTGACGTTCAAAATTAATCCGTAATGAACCAGCGTATTTTTCTAGAACAATGATTGACGGATTTTGAAGAAAGTGCAAGGTTATAGATTTACAATGTACTATAAACATAAATGCTTAATTTGTACATATAATATATGAATGTGTATAACATACATAATAAATTAAAAAAAAAAAAATGTTATAGAAAATGTAAGGAAAAAACTTTTTTCTATTTCTGTAAACATCACGTCACACCTGCAAGGCTACATTCAAATATTCATAACGTCGCGACTATGGCGAGATTATTAAGGGATGGTACGATCATTAAGGGATAAAAAATTCTGTTATTTCTTCTTCATAATCTTGCGTATTATTCTCGTCGAACAAAAATTAATCCCGATCTACATGAACACCTATGTACAAATTCAATACGACCGCAAAGGGTTAAGGAGTGTCCTCGTGTCGCGCGATTAATCGAAGCACTCGAAGGCGACGCACGATCCCGGTATCCTGTCTGGCTACGTATTCGGCTGGCTCGAAAAACGGCTTTTTTCCGGTTTCGCGATCGTTTCTTTCGCGGTGTCGCATTTCGATGCGCGTAAGCGAACCGGCTCGCAACAATACCGACCGGTCCCTAGCCCCGTCGTTTTATCCGGCGTTCCTCTCGCCATTCCCGACACGAACGGGATCACATACCCGCGCAGCGAGCACGCGACCAATAAACTCGTACAAAACATGTACGCACCGGTAAAAGGATCCTCGAGGACAGGATCTCTGTTGTACATAGGAACAGGGGGGATGGGATCTCGCTTATAGAAACGAGACGCGAGAGAAAGGGGAATTGGGTCGGAGGTGCAGTCGCGGGAGGAGGTGGAGGAGGCGTCTAGCGCGTTAGTGGAATTCGTACGTGCATTGCACGTTGGAGCAGCGGGAGCACCGCCACATTGAATATAAATAAGCTGAATTTGTTGGATTACAAAGCCGGCGGAACGGCGTCGTCGTCGTCGTCGTCTCGTTGTTGGTACGAGTGGAGGCCGCGTCCCGGGCAAAAGGTGCTCCTTCGCGGCTGAAGGAAGTACGCGCTCGCGAGGTTAGGGCGAAAGAAAAGCGGCCGAACGGTTCGCTCGAGCCGTCTCGGCTTTGTACACTGTCGACGCTTTGTACGTGTCGCAAAGTGGGTGGGACTGATCGCTTTAAACTGAGAGGGGTTCCACGCCACGCTCGAAACGCGACGCGAGAGTGTATCCTCCTCGAATAGAGGATATCGCGGAGAGAGACTCGATTCTCCCGGGCACCCTCGTTGCACCCTCTTCTCGAGTCGCTGCCGCCTCTCGTCCCTTCGCTCCCTTTATGCGCGAAGACAGCCGGCGCGCGCGTGCCTCCCCTGCTTTATTCCCGGCATCGCCGAAATCGGGAGTCGAAGGATTCCTCCGAAAGAAGCCGTTACTTCGGAAAGCTTTCGAGCACGCTCTAAGAGGATATTCCGACGGTTTCAGCCTCGAGGACACGCCGCGTAAGGGGTAGTAAAAGAAATCGAAGAAACTGAATACATGTTTATTTCTCGATGGGGCCCATATTGCATCGTTCCTTCGTTTTACGGACCCGTCATCTGTTAGATTGATCCTCGACCACTGACAATGTCATATAAGGTGAAAGTACCAGTAGTGGACACTTTAAGGAACTGTTTGCCTATCTGTTTACGTATACAGCTCAGGCTAAGTTCACTCGATGGAAAATTTATGATTAGCGGTCGCTGCACAAACTATTCTTCTATTATGTTACAAGTATTCGCACCTGATGACGATTGTAAATTTTTTTTCTTTTTTTTTTCTAAAGATAAAATTTGGTTCAATAGTTCACACGGAGTGGATTTAGACAATTTAGCATTGTTTAATAAGGTTTAATGTATTCCAACTTGTGGTTTATGTTACATTTCAACTTCCTCACGCACCAACTCCTGGGTGACGCGCTGTACGTCTACAGCCCGGATCATTTCCGATCGAGATGCTCTCGTTTCCGGCTGCTCTGCGTGGACGATGTAGCTCGCTCTCCGTTTTTTTTCATTTGTTTCCGGCAAAATTGAACGTAAAACGAGAGAGCGAGAGAGAGCCTAACGAACGAACGCGTCCCTGTACAGAGGTTTTCGCTAGGACACGCTTTAATTTCGACGAAAAGGGAGAACGAGCGGGTCGGAAAGAAATCCGTGAAAGTACTCGACGAACTCGAAGAAGCCGCGCACAATGCGCGTTTACGAGGGCCGTACTTTCGGGTGGAACTGTGCCACGTATTTTCGAGTTTCACCGACGCGTTTCCACCCGGTTGAGAGGTCGCGTGCGGACGTTCGATGAAACGAAGGAGAAGACGATTTCGCAGACGAAACGGATAACGGGCAAAAACGAAGCGGGTTCCGAAGTACGGACGAACGAGAGAGGTATGCATCGAAGGGCCGAGGACACACGGTCGAGCCGGAGGGCCGTGAGGAAACGTATAGAATCGAGGTCTCTGGGGTAGCCGGTGATATAAAAGAAGACAAAATGCACAGAGAAGCCGCGGGCATACGAGATATGGGTCTCATGGAAGAATGAAAACGAGATTTCCCTCTGTGCCCGCTGCGAGGAATCGCTCCGGCTTTACTCTTATTTTTCTTCCGAATGTTCCAGCTTCCTCCTCTCTTTCGCGGTCGCCCCTGTCGCTCCGGAATGTCCCTCTCCCGGCCAATCGTGCTCTTTCAGCGTCGAACGCGCTCCAAATGGCACGAACAATGCGCTCCTCCGGACTTTTTACCGTTATTAACGGGCAGGAAAGACGGGAGAGGGAGAAAAAAAAAACGGAACGAAGAAAGGAAAGACGAAGCCACTATCGCGGGCCACGATGTCCCTTCGTAAGCTCTCGACGAGGACCTCTCGTTGTCCTCTTCCTCATCCTCTTGGACCCCGTTATCGTGGTTGCATATTTCATTCGGCCGGTAATTAAATTCGTTGTGTGCTCGAATTGGGCCGGTGTCATTAGGCGAATGTAAAATTAATGACCGCGCGGAACGATAGCGGGGACGCTTTTGTCGGCGGCACGTGTGTATCGTTTAACGGCTCCCGAGCCGCGTGTACGAACGTTTTTCTGATAGATAAACAAACGAGCGGATTGATGGATATGGATTTCTCGCAAACTACCCGACACAGTGATACCGCTAATAATTTATGTCTCGGAATTTCGGAACGGATCGCGTCGATCGGCGGCCGATCGCGTTAAAAATTCAGCAGCGCGTTTACGCCGCGATCGATCTCCGCCGCTATTGAAATCGTTGAAACGAGTCGTGAACCGAAAGCGGAAACGAAACACTTTGATACGTCGTTTCATCGCTTTATGGTCGGATCCGCGTGCGCTTCGACGCTCGTACCGAACCGATGTATCGAATCGATTAACCCTTTTAGTCAAATTATTCGTAAACTTCGCCATGGAGGATTTCTCCTGTAACCTTTCGCTGGAACGACGCGACGTAAATTTCCCAACGAAACGGTCGCTCTCGTTTCATCGTGCTCACCCTCGAGAAATAAAAGGGTTGGATCGACTCTGGCCGACGAGCTGTACGAGCAAAACCGTCCCGATAAAAATTTCATCGAAAGATTTACTAGTCGCGTCAGCTTTCGGTGGTTAATTTTACAATGCCCGGTGGAGCTGCATCGATCAAAAACACGGTACACGATGTAGCTGTTTTACGGTGGTTTCACGACAACCGCGCAACACTCTGCGGCATTAAATCGACTTTGATCGATACCCGCGCTTCGATCTAATCTTCGTTTCCTGCCTCGGTTACCTCCGTCGAAGGAATTCGCTTCGAACGAAGTGTGTAAATCAACCAAGAAATCGATCGCGGATTTTTCGATACGTTGCACTTTGAAGAATAAATAGACTCGTTTCTAGTCGATCGAACGACGCTTCCGACGGTTGCTTACCTCGATAGACCGGAAATCGCGATTGTTTCCGTTCGAGTCGCATCCAAAGTTTTTATCCTCCTTCGATCGAGGATAACGAATATTTATCGATGAAACTGGATCGTATCTTACTTAGAGAGGAGACCGATTCCGGTGAATGGAAATTATTCGCCAGGTTTTAAACACGGCTGGACGAACAGCCAGGCCCATCGATATTCCTAGCAACGAACGAACTTGTATCGACAAGGTAATAACGCGGATAAATGTAATCATTCGGGGTGAAACTCGTGAGTCCGTTCTGCTGGAAATCGTGTCGGTTTGAGGCGGTATTCGATAATAAGTGCATCGATATCCAATAGGACTGATTACCCAGTTCACTGAACATCGTGACTGACGTCGTTGAGATAATCGAATGCAAAGGAGGCCAGTGCAAAGGATAAAAGACGTCTCCGTGAAACAATCTCTTACCGAATGCCAACTTTTCCGGCCCGATACTTTCTTTACGCGGTTCGTTTTATCGAATATCCTGTAACTACGTTTTCTCGTCGACGATACACGCGACGACCAAATTCGAACCTCGCGGGCACCAATCACAGTCCCTGGGCATTCGAATTGGGATCACTTACGAAAATTTCATTTTTATGACAATAATGTTGAATCCTACGCGGAACATTGTATTGGGTCATTCAAATTATGATTAGATTTAAGTATATTAGATATTAAGTCGAGTATATCCCTATCGATGTCGAGTCGAAAAAGAACGCTTCTCCTCGAGCTTCCGAATCAGAAACAATCAAGTTCCGGCATTCTGCGAATATCGTTTTACCCTCCGACGCGAAACCGTGTATCCGTTATGTCTCACAATACGCGTATCGCAACATCGCATCCTGCGAACAACATTCGATATTTCGCTGCATCGACTTGCTTCCCTCGCGAACGGGCTCCGTTCATCCGTGAACCCTTAAAAAAAAAGTGGTCGAAAGAAAGAGAGGCGGATTAAAAGCGACCGACGCTTTTCAAACCGAGTACTCGAGCCAATGAGTTCGGATAGCTCATTGAGATGCAACGCGAAGTGCATCGATGACACGGTGGTATGACGTTGGTGCGCGTGTATGTATGTATGTACGTAGGCTAGGTAACCACGCAGGTTTCGTACACGCAGGAGGGTGCCCGAGATTGTCCGAACCCGCACACTCGTGTTACGTTACAGGTCGATCCGTACGTTACTTCGTGTACACTGTCGCTCAAAAATATGTGGACACTTCCTTAACCCTTACGAAAGGCGTATATATACGCTCTCATAAGTCTTACAATATATACGACGACGTATATATACGCTCTCTGTATTTTTGCACTATAAGACGTTCCCTGTTTCACGGATTGATTCATCATGTTATTTATCGTCCTGTGTAATGTACAAACCAACCCATCGACAATTCTTTCGAAGTATTGTTCAGATAATTATCGTGATATCTGTTTAGGTGTGTACATTGATCCATTGTTTTAGAATATGTTGCACGAAAATGAATCATTACACTGTTGCTATTATATGTTTGTTATATTTTAAATTCATTACGATAAAATTGTTTGTCCTTGAATTGCCTATTGTTATTGAAGAAATATGCAAGTTGAGTCGAATGAATTAAAAAAAGGTTACAAAGTTATTTGTTTAACCAGTGATATTATTTGCTAATAAAAGTATACATTGTATGTCACAAATTTCGCGAACACGGTATATGTCCACATACATTCGAGCTTCAGTGTGCGTGTGTACGATACCAGTGCACGGTGATCGTAGGAAGGTCCTAGACTCGCAACTAGGCGAGTATATCGTTTGAGACGTGCCCGGATTAACGAATGAGTAATAACCGGAATGGTTGCTCCGTTAGTGTTCACCCGTACCAACAAACTACGACGAAGACGACAACGAGAGGAGGGCGAGGGGGCGCCGGTAGACCAACGGTGGAAACTTTGCCACGAACTCCGTGAGCGTAGATATCGCCGTTGCAGAAAGCCTGCTGCCATGTCCCGGCAATTAATATGCGGATTATGAGGTATCCTTTAAACGGACCCACGGAGTTGCAGGTAAACGAGCGTCCTCTGATCTATCTCGGCCCGTTCGTGCAGCTTCGCCGAGCCTCGTATGAGTCCTATCTGTCCCCGTCTGACCGTGAACGATCCACTTCCGGCGGACCCTCGGCCGGATAGAAGTTCGTTGCTCGGGTTTCGTTTAAGCTCGAAATTTCCATGAGACCGGAATTTATGGACAGAGTTTACGGCCGTAACGCGTCCGCTAATAGGCGCGAGTTAACACCGCGAATGAACTGTTTAGAAAATCCGGAACATCTGCGGTGTTCGGCTCACCCGGTCGACGATTAACGCGGATTCTAACGAAGCTGGGTAGGATTTACGCTCTCACGGAACGACCGTGTTAAACTCCGCGTTCTTTCCGAAACAGGGGTCGTTTCTGTTTCCGACGATCGTCAGGGATCCAA
Source organism: Coelioxys conoideus (assembly GCA_947623535.1). NCBI lineage: Eukaryota > Metazoa > Arthropoda > Insecta > Hymenoptera > Megachilidae > Coelioxys > Coelioxys conoideus. Next base: position 14,596,259 of record OX392459.1, read on the forward strand.
CGATGCAACGTCGATAACGAAACGCGGGTGGCAAGGAAACGACGAGATGTTCGGACGGGCAGAAAAGCGTCGGGGGGTGGAAAAGCGCGGATAAGTTGTCCGCGGTAGAATCAAAAGAAGTTCTGGCTCGGTTAATAGTTTCCGGACGAGATGCTCGATAACAGATAATAATAAATAGCGGCTAGAAGAGGGGGTAGGAGAGGGTGGGGGGCTCGATTGTGAGGGACGAACGAGCACGGACAATGGGCGGCCGCAAATAATTTCCAAAGTTGAGAAGAGCGCAGCAGGCAGGTTCGGTTAAGTTCCCTCTGTCGTGCGCCGGATGAAAGGGAAGGAGGCGTGAGACGATAAGGGGATGAACGGGGTGGGTGGAAGGTTAGCGCCGCGTGCTAGGTGGAAGGGGTGGACATAAATTCAAGCATTTTTCACAAAGTTTTGGCCCTCGGGACACGGTAATGGCGTGCAGCGAGGCGAGCACGACCGTTTACGTTGGAATATGAGGGAGGTTCGAAGCAGGTGGGGTGGCACGAGGATGGGCCGCAGCCTGAGAGACGGCCAGAAACGAACGAACGTCTATCTAGGCCGTGGTTAGGTTAGTTCTTTGTCCGTGCCGGTATTACGGAAATCCCTCGCGGCATTGAAATCTAGTTTCTCTTTTCACGGTGCACGGATCTAATCGCACGAATCGTAACAATCCTTAAGGTCGACGGACATCGATTGCGACTCTTTCGTGATATCACCGACGGAGACGAGCGTGCACTCGATTTTCGACGTGTCTTCGCCAACGGTTCGAACTTTTGGTCGTAGCTGGGTATCGAGACTGGATCGTATTTGGAATTTTTTATTTTTCCGTGGCAACGGTCTCCGCTTCGATAAAACTAATGATTGCTTCAAGAATTTTCGCATAAAATTACGCTAGAATTAGTAACTTCTCCAAATGACCAGTTTCGGGTTAGGACAGGTTTAGGTCTACTTTTTATGTTGCAAAATTTCGTTGCCGTGCTTTTGTCGAAATGACTGTCACGTTTTATTGAACTACAAAATGATTATATTTATTTGGCGATAGTGCTATTTTATTTTCAATTTTCAAGTAAGTACGCATTTAATGCCGCGCAATGTATCCATTTGGCAACATGTATTTATTTTGTAAAAAAATAAATTAATTTGAATCTGTGATTTTTTTAATTATTTTTCTGTTACTTGACACCACTTTTGCGGCGAAATATACTATACATGCAACAAGTGAGACGTTATATAATAAGTATTTTTCTTATTTATTTTTATTTTATTTTTTGTATTTCATTTTTTTTTCATTTTTTTTTTTCATTTTTCATATTCATATAATAAGTGATTTCGGTCAGTCGCGCGACAACCATGAACAAAGTTACGATTGTCAGACAGGATTTCATTTTCGTGCTTTTGTACTTCACATTAATTGATAAACGCTTTTTTCCAGCGGTTGATGGAGTTCCTCTTTATTCATTAGTTTGAAGATTCACGGTACAGAGGCACGATCGAAAACGTTGGTCGATCGTCGAGTGGTTGCAGGACGTTAGTCATCGACGATTAACCATATTCCTTATGCGACAATAAATCGTCCGAGTTTACGTTGGGTTCGCGGATTCGTGGGGCTGGTCACCGGTCGAGGCCGCAACATTTAACGCGTTGGAAAATTATGCGCGGTAGAAAATGTAATGGATGCAATTGTCCATGTAATGGGGCTATCGAGACCCGAAAACGTCATTTGGCCACAATAACGACGCCCCGTTGCTCGACCGAGTCGGAAATGAATAATAGATTTTCGTCGAACGTCCCGCGTAGATACAGCAGAAGAATATTCGAACGACGGTTTCTCCCGTTCGCGTATCCAGCGATCGTCAGACGCGTCGTAAAAGCGGTTTAGCTTTACCACCCTGCCCTCTCTATAAATGCGATAGAGAAAGTGTCGCGTATACTCTATTATGGAAAATAATACCGGTAGCAGTCGGGATTCGCCCGGAAATAGCACCCCGGACGAAGGTAATCTGGCCGCTAAACACGGGGATAAAAGTTGTAATGAGATCGAGTCAGTGATTTTTCCGAGAACTAACGGCGGAACAAAAGCTTATTACGAAAGTTTACGAGCAATACGGAAATCTGCTACCACGAGAAAATGTAGCAGCGTTATGAGAGCCGAACAGCGGCCCAAAACTGTGAAGCGAAACAGGAGATAAAACGATTTGACTGCTACCCTGCGCGCTTTTCATACTTCGTTCGAACATTTTCCTTCGGCGTTTCTTCGTTAGCGACGCGTATACCGGCAGTTCGCCAACTTTTAATCGCGTTTTGATTTTCTATATTTCTCCACGCATTTCTCCCCCTTTTTTTAACACTAGATATACCAACATTAAATGCTTACTTACTTTAGAATTGAAAATGAAGTAGAAAATCGTGACAAAACGTGACAGATATTTTGACAAAGGTCGACCACAAAAGTTTATGACAAAAATTGTTAAACCTGAAATCAGTCATTTTGACTGGTTGGTAGTTTTAGTGTTAATACCGACTGTGCGATCCGCGGTTATTCATACAGCATATTATCGGTACAGACACAGCAACTGGTTATTCCAGGAAATTTATAATAGACCGTAATTGTGTAATGCCAGAAAAAAGTAAAACATTTCCGAAATAACTTGCTCCGAAAGCAACAGCATTCTTTTGGTGTTCGCTTCACCGATGTGCAGAATCGAGTATTTTCTCTCGCGAGCCATTTTAATTAGCCGTTAACAGCGTGCCGAATAATTTATTTTCTGAAAACGAAGACCTCATTAAAAATTTGTCGGTTTTCGTACCATTCAACCTTACACATATTTCGATTTTCATTTGCCTCCATCGCATATAAAATTATACCCCATAACGACATTCAACTTTTACGTATTTTCGTTCTTTGATAATTACTCTGTAATGAAATACGGAAACTCAAACATAAAATGGTTAATAATAATCGTGTAATCATTCTCGTATAAAATCGTACCATACTAAAATTTGAAAGCTGTATTTCGTTGGTACCTTTACGATGTATTAGGTTGGGGAATAAGTTCGTAGCGTTTTTATCAAAGACTTTTATTTAAACAAAAATCAATAGTTATAACAATAAATTAATCAATTACGTGTTCGACAATTAGCACAGTTTTAAAAGCAGAAAGGGCTCTATCGAATGAATATTATACACTTTGTCAAACAGCAAAAAAATCGTTGTAAAACAAAAGAAAATATAAAAACGAATTTATTTCCCAACTTAATAATATTTGTACTCGTACAATTATTGAAACATCCCTATACAGGTTGTTGCATACAACTATAAATAGTGCACGTGGCACGTCTTATTTTTGTAGCTGCAAGAAGAACAGCTCTTGATCGTCGTGTAAAGATTAACGATACAAGTGTCCATATTGCGAGTCGATAAAACTACACCGTTACTTTATTCTTTCTCGCAAACAAAACCCATCATCTTTTTCCCCCATCGAGTGACGTTAAGGTTTCCCGGCGTGACGTCGAAACAACGCGCGAGGAAGCAGCTAGCCGGTGATGTATCGCTTTTCCGCGTGTTTCCGATGAAAATATACGACGTTTGAAAAGTCATCCTCGCGACAAGAAGATTCCTCAGCGAAATATCGATTTCTTCGCGACTTAGCGAGAACGTAGCTAAACACCTCGGCCTCCTCTTAAACGTTTCAACGACGCGAAATCCTGAAATGTCGGTAACGCGAAATCCGCGAAACAGAAGCCGAATTGTTGGAGACCGGATGTGGCGAAAACAATGGCGAGCCGAAAGTATCTCATTGAAAAACGTCCGGTCGGCCGGAGGCGAGCAATTTTCTGTAATATATGCGCGCGTCTATTACTTTAAATAACGACGACCATAAAGTAGCCTGTCGTCCGAGTCAGGATGAATTTCTGTCGGTGGTTCGGTGCTTTAAATCGTCGGCAAGATGAAAAATCTCGGCGCGGACTTCTCGTTTTTCCCACCGGGATGTTAATTCGGTATTAAGCAAGCAAGAATTTGGACGCCGACGTTTCCCAAGTACGCACGGAAAATCCTTGTTTTCCGCAGCGAGGACGACGGATAAGCGTCGCAAAAGGAACGTCCCGACGAGGGACGAAGGAAAGGCTTGAAATTGAAGGGTTCGTTCGTAAAAAGGAACGACGACCAGCGTCGTGTCCCGTGCCTTTGTCTGTATCGTATCCGGCCTTGCTTTTCGTTCTACGGAGCACTGATTTCTTCGACGTTGGGCTCGTGACGAGAATCCCGGATCGACCGTCGACGACACCCCTCGAAAGAAACGGCCAAGGGACTCGAACAAACGGTTCCGTTCGGGAACGCGGCGATTCGATAAATGGATTCGATCTGGCACGATTTATTTCTAAACTCGGATAAACCGAACATCGTCGTGACGATTCGCGGTCTGATCAATTACTTCGTATTTCAAAAACTCGAACACGTCGATGGGGGGCAGGGGGCGGACTCTTCGTAAAAAGGAGAATGCAATTAAATAAGAGACTAACACTAAAACTACCAAAAACTACTTCTACAAATTTCCTACCTCGAATGAGAAAATTTGTTAAGCTGGTCTTCTTGAAATTTATGCTGACTGTCATCAAGATAAAGAATCTATAAGTGTATTCATTTATGTTTCGTTGTTTATTCATTTATTTTTCAATTTTATTTTTAGCATCAAAATAATTGTGTATTGAGTGGATTATAATTGAGTGGACCGTAGCAATAATTATTCGTTGTTTGGCGTAACTGAGGCCGCGGGGAACTTCGTACGCGATGGAAACTCGATATCGCGAGGAATTTGGGACGCTGTAATTATTAATAATTTCGTTTGGAATCAGAGACGCGTTACAGGCGATCGATAGAGTTTTCCGTGCTTCAACAATGGCAAGGCGCACTTCTAATCAAGAAGTTCGCCCATGTGCTAACCTAATTCTGAAGGCAACGCCGTGCGGTTAAACGCTCCCGGTTGCCACGCCGAATGCAATATCTCTCGACTGAAATTGAGCATCCATCGAAACATAGGGAGCATTCGTGAACCGGTTCGAGTAAATACGATCGCGAGAGGATTAATCGGTTCCAGGTGTGCGAAAGCGCAACAGCTTCGTACGCTTGTCCGCTAAACGGCGAATGTTAATTGCGTCGGATCCTTCCAGTCGCGAGATCCTCCTCGCCGATTCACCTTCCCCCGAAACGCGTGATTTAAGCAGGCAATTTCACGGAATTCGGAGCGAATAAAGTATCGGGTTGATCACTATTTCCACCCTGGTCAACGCAAGGCTCCCATTTCTGTCGTTAACACATTAATAACCGCACGTCCACGTAGTCAAACGTTGCCTGGGGCCGACAATGTTCGTGGAAAATTAATTTAACAAAACTTTATATAAATTCACAAAATAATTCAACATGTGCGAACATACACGAATGTTTGTTTATACAAAATCGAAGATGACATACGAAGCCAATAACAATTGTCGAATTGTCACACAGAGTGTGTGGCACTAGTAACTTTCGACGCTGGCATCACATGTGTGATCGACACTAACACCTGTTCCGGCTATCGCACACGTACTGTGAGAGCGACCATGAATCTATTCGATTCCTCGATGAATTTATTCTCCCCAGCGTCTTGTCTCGATTTCAGGATGCACGTATCGAATTCGGGTCGAATCGTGAAAAAGTTGACGTTCTTGTCCGCGCAACAACGTCCCTGACCTAACGGAAGGAACAAGAATTCTATTACGAGCATTCCTGAACCGGTATCAGAAACATCGTCGCAAATCGATACGTGGCGGAACGATGCGCTTCAGGGACTGGACATTTTTATTTACTTGGCCCGGGGCAAAGGAATTCGAAGGCATCCGAAATAGATTTATGAGCCCTCGTGTTTCTCCTCGACACACCATTCGCCACGAACCGTCGCTCCTCTGTACGGAGAGTTTTATGCGAATGTAAAGTTCGGCATTCGAGAGCGAAACTCGGTGCAACGATGTCGAAGATAGCCCGCAAAGCGTAGCATGAACGCGAGCAGGGTGAACGGAATTAACGAGGACAGTGATAGAGAAACGAACGAGGAAAGGAATGTACCGTGCATTTGATCCGTTTGATTCGAATGGGTGAATGAACATAGATACATTGCCGCTCAAATGTATGTGGACAACTGCCATGTTCGTCAAATTCGTGATTATGATTTTTGCTAACAAATAATATCACCGATTAAACAAACAACTTCGTGCATATGCACGAAAACGGTTCATAAGGTATACAATGTAAAAGATATACGCATGTAATTATTTTTTATGTAGTTATAAGAATTAAGTGTCCACATATTTTTGAGGAAAAGTCTGCATAGTCTATCTCGTATCTTTCGCGTATTTTCGTTTCCTCCAAATTCGACAAGCAGAAATTTACTCCATCGTGTCCCTATCCATTTGATGCACGACGATACTAAAAATATCGTATCATTCTTCATTGTCCGACCGTAAGTCATTGGACAGATCAATTCGATGCACGATCGGTTTCAAGAATTTTATGATATCTCTCGTACAGCTTGTTTACCCGCTTTGCATTTGTCATCGTCGAAAGTGACAACGCTCGTAAGTAAAATCAGTTCATAACACTCGACTTTTCCACCCGGACAGTTTCTGTCTCGGAATTGTTTTCTCAAGTCGGGTATTTAATTAGGGGGCAGTTAGAGAGGGAAAAGTACGCGGAAAATGCGAGGCAAGTATCAAAGAGGATAACCGCGGGATCAAGCTCGAAAGTAGAAGGATGTGCCTGTCGGAAGAATTTCCGACGACGTATAAGCAAATTACTCAACCGGATGCACCGGGCAGACTTTAAGCTCGGTCGTCACGGTAAGCTACGTCTCTGTGACACCGATTTCCGCTTCGTCTTTCCCGTCCAGCCAGCTTCTTGCGAGCCAGAACGCAAGCTTACAAAGGGACTCGGTTCTTCCTTTACTTTTTCGACTTCGCCGCGAAACTTGCCCCGGCTCTCGGACCCGTGAAACGATTTTAATTAATTCAACATGGAAACGAAGTTTAAGCCTCTGACCCCATTTTTTCCACGGGATAACGCTAACTCGTCTCTCACGCGTCAAACGTTGCCTTTTACATTTTTTTTACTCGCGGGTCCCTTTTCTTCTTCCGGTATTCTTCCGTCTTTCGTATTATTCCGTGGTCTTTCTCTCCTTCGACCTCGATTATGGCTTCGGTGTGTTTCGCAAATAAAGCCATGCCGAGAGTGTTCGTCAGGATATAGTAACTCCGTTGAGCTCCGTACGGGTGACAATGATTAACACTAAACCAATGGGGTCAAAATAACCATTTGACAAGTTTCTACTTTTGAGTTACAAAGTATGTTAAGGTGGCTTTTTTGAAGGTATCAATTATCGCAACTGTTTTACTTAACAGACGGGGCATTCTTTCCAGTCACACTATTTTCAAACATTCCAACGCTTCACTCTATAATTATGTACAATATTTTCATAGTGAAAGCGTATTATACTTGTCCTATTACAGCAACGACTGTTTTATTCGGCACGGTTGCCATTTAGGACTCGGGAAAACGTCTAAACATATTCAGTGACTTCGGCGAACCGGACTACCGAAGCGAAAGGGTTAATACAACAGTTGCATAGATCGTTCGTTTCATAAACGCCCCTTGCTGCTTTCGCTCGAATTCACCGACGGTTTCTTCCATCGTGATTGTCGAAGCCGTCAGAGTTCATCGACCGAGCTCCGACATCGGATTAACAATGACAATGCCGCTTCCAAGTTGGATCGAGGGATGCTTCTTCCCTTTGTTGCGCCGCGAGGTGAGTAATTACTTTGTTTGGCTCGTCGAAGACGGTGCTACGAGCTCGGTAAACAGCGGGAGCGAACGTTTGAATTATTCTTTTCGCTCGTGTTCGAGATCCTCGTACTTCCGCCTGTTTTACCGGCGATTTCGAGGTAGCCGGAAAACGGCAAGATACGGCGAAACAACGGAACAGAGTAGAGAGAATCGCGAGTTTTTTTTTAATGTTCCTTTACAATTTGTTCGTTGGATATTTGGTAAATTCTTATGTAGAGTGTGGTTTCCATAGCGTGTGAATGACAGATTCCATTGAAGTGCCACCGCAACCTGTTTATTATTTTATATGGTATTAATTTAAATGTCTGCTGGATGTAGCCTTCTTAATCTTCTTCTGGAACGATTTCGTACGTCAGTGTCGGGTTTCTGGGCGCGTGTCGTTTCCGCTTTCATCTTCTTCGTTTCGTTGATGAATGAACGAACGCGGGAACCGGAGGCGCACAACAAAGAAACGAAACGGACGTGCAAATGGCGCGTAGAAATGGAGCAAACGGACTGTTGCGCACCCAGGCACGCTATAAACGGTGTTAAAAAGAATTTAGTGTCGCGCGTGAACCGCGAACCGTTAACGGTCCGCCGAATGGCATATTTCGTGCCGCGTTCCCGCGCTAACCGCGGTGCTTGCTCGTTTTTCCGGCGGTTTCCGCGGTCGCCGTGCGAAAATTCGAACTTGCACCGAACCGATTATGCGGAACGATTTTTCGTTAATAACATGGCCACTTATAGTACTCAATGTGCCAAAAGTACATAAAAGAACAATATTTATGATAATCCATGGCCATTGTTCCTTCGATCGCATCGTTCTCGTTGATCGACGGAACAGCTCTAACGATCGTGATAATGTCTCGACTATTTGTCGGAAATTTCTTCGATCGAGATCTTCTCACTCTCGAGAAGCGAGAGAATCAACTCAGACTTCAGGTTTAGGTGAACCTAAACCTATGAGCCTTTAGGTTTCACCTAAAAGCTAATAAAGAGAATTATTTGAAGGCTCGTTTTAATTCGGTACAATTGCCATCCTCCGGGTTCACGACAAAGCGTTCAAAGTTACAGTCACGTGTCGTATCCCACGACTCGGCACTTTGAACGTTACTCGTAATATAATCTCGATCATGCTCCATAACGGCAAGTAGCCGGTTCGATTGTTTTCCGCGAAAAGTGAAGCACGAGCGCGGATGGCAGGTCGAAAAGCTTCAACTTCGCGAAGTCGATCGTTACAGTTCGGAGAAGTTCCTGCATGATGTGCCAATCATATCAGCGGGTCCTTTGAAACTCGAAACCGATATCTATCGAAGAAACTACAGGATATTACCGGCGATCGTAATTTAACCGCGCAAGTTTCACAATCGCGGTACGGAACCTTGTCGTCGTAATAATTTGGGTTACGATCGTTTTCCCGTTCCGGCCTTTCGTTCGGTAGTTGTTTCGATGTATCGAGGGTCGTTATGTTAATGGATAAAGAATCCCTCAATCGCCTGTGTTGCGATCGTTGTATTTTAAGTAGGCATTTATTTATAACACTCGAAGGTTAAAATAGATATATATGCGAAGAGAATACGTCTAGTATCAATACGATCTCGATTGCTTGCGTCGAACTCGCGAGGTGGGTCATCGATCAGCTCGACGGTGTTGAACGCGTTGGAAGATGCACACGAGGATAACGTTGCCCAGGACTAAACTCCCGGGCTAACAATCGCCGCGATATGAAACCGTGGTCGTAGGTATTTTTACCGTGGTACTCTCCATCGTTTGACGAGGTGACGCCCGGTAACGACTCCCCCAAGCCAGATGGTCTATCGTAATCTTTACGATAAAACCCCGCGTTTATCCAACTGATGTAAAAGCCATCGTTGGAATTCCTGGTGGTCCGTGAGCCGTCGCCCTCGCTCTGGATACCCGTCGGTTCGGTTCTTCGTGCACTCAACGTCCTCGTTTTCTTCGTCGTTATCGGCGTCGTCGTCTGTTCGTGGACGATGGCTTGGAACGACGAGCTAGGAAATAGGAGCGTTTTGGTTCGCGAGTGCTACCGTAAGTGGAACTTGCGAAACAGTTAGGTCCGAATGGACCATCGAGCCTGACGAGCGGCCACTCCAGAGGATAAAGCTGAACAGGATATCGGGACAAGGGGCAGAGCAGGGGTCAACGAAAAGCCTGGTCGTTCGCACGTTCGAGGTCAGTTCGTTCCTCTTCCCACTTGGGCTGTATCGTTTCCTTCCGACCGGTTCCACGTTCTTTCGCTCGACGTAACAGGGATCGACGTCGAGGAGCTGGCATCCAGAGGGATCCGAAGTCGGATTCATTGGTTCTTGGCGACGTAATCGTCGACGCACCCGTACGATCGGCCGGATACGTGACCCAAAGGCTGCTAGAAACTAATCGAGTTAGCCGTTACTCATACCTTGGCTTCTGGCAAATTGAAAGCGGAAGGCTGACACTTGTGTCCTCGATCGACGTCATTTCCAACGACCCCTCGTGGGAAAGGGGACGAAAGGATCCTGGATCTAATTTCGTCACGGCGATTCGTATTCGAAGTATGCTTCATAAACTTCCTCGGTATTCTTTTATTAACACGAGTGCCGGGGGGAAATTGCGCCGTAATTACCTCGAGCGAAAATTCTAATTTCGCTCCTTGAAGCTTCCGTTCTTTCGACTCTCCCGCCTCTCTTGTCAAGGAAATAATCTCGTTTTAATTCCGTCGCATCTTCCGTTGGAATCGCGTTTCTCGATTGTTTTCGACGTTCCGCGAAATATTTCACCTACGGGTAATTGATAAGAAAGCGAGCGACGATGCAACGAACGGAAAACCGCGCACGGATAAAAATCGTCCGTGGTAGCAAAAAATCGCGAGCCCTCGATGATTTATTCGACGGCCCTGCGCCCCCCGTTCCTTTTTTCATTTTCTACCGAGGCGAGCATGGAACGCGATGAAAATTGAATGGAGCGTTTCAACGGCAATTACTGCGGATCCGGCCATTTTCGGGCTCACTGAAAGGTTCTTTAATTCTCCGCGAAGCGTAAATACAAAGCCGGGGAACGCAGCCAATAAGTTCGTATCGGGAGACGCGCCATCGAGCGTATGATAGTCAGGGCCTCGTCGAAATTTTCGTCGGAATCGAATCGCGAGAAATCGCGCTCTCGTCGAACGAACACACCTGTAGGTTTTTGACGGACATTTTTAGCTCGGAGGCACGAAAATCGTCTTCCAATGCGTAATCGTTTCATTTTTTCGCACGCGATTCGCCGCGTTAGACCGGTTTCACCATTTGCACTCGACAGGCGACTAACGTTCGCTGTTTTTTTTAAGATAAAAATTTGAAATGAATATCTCCATCTCTCGATCTAAACAGTCTTCGTTCACACTTCAATCACTCACAACCTCAAGAAAATTAACCCATTTTTGATCGGCAGTTTTACTCTTCAAAACAGTCTTCATTCGCGCCTCGAACAATCCAACAATATCGACGATTATTAATGAAACAATAATCTGAAAAAAATTCATCGCACTTTTCGACTAGAAAGTTTTACGGTCGCGATTTGTCAGCGATATAAATGCTTTCGAGTGCAAGTTCATAGCATTTTTTCGCGAAATATCGGAAATATTTGTTTCCGCGATGGAAGCAATTCAGTTCCTTTTTTGTACGTCATCTTCGGTGCTCCGTCATTTCGAGTATGGGAATTTAAAATGGCGCTATTGATTTCTGAAGCGACGCCGTTAACAAAAGATATCGGTGTATCGAACTGTAGACAAATAAGCGGAAACGGAGACACGTTGAAACGAAATGAAAGAGACAGAGCGGTATAGAACTTTTCCGACTTCTAAATGTTAGTATCGACTGGTTCATGGGACGAGACAATAATGGGGTTATCGATAGTTACTGGAGTGCACTTTTAGGTTGCACACGATTGCCATTGTTCGCCGCTTTCCAAGCTATTCTCGCGGAAATAAGTCGGCCATTTGTCAAAGCTCTTTTTAGGAAGCTTTCGGCGGTGAGTAAGTTCGCTTGATTGAGTAAATCACTGCCGTTTCCACCGTCCCGCTTCTTTTTCTTCCCCGTTTCTCGTTTCGTTTTCTTCGTTGCCGCTTGTTTAGAAATCTCTCCGTTCGCCGGTGCCTGTTTGGCAACGGAACATGTCCCTGTCCGACCAGTTTCTCCCTCTTTCTTCGTTCCACGCTCGAATCAAACCGGGGAACCGTCTTCGACTCGGATTGCCGGCCTCTTCGGCACCGATTGAAATTCAGCATACGTTCTCGCAGGTAGCCGAAACGTCGATCCGAATCGACTCGCGCCACGGATTCTCGCGAAACTGACCAAATCGTCGATGTACGATCGACCCGACCTCAGGATTCTCGCACGAACGCCAACTGGAAATAGACTTTGACGATTTCTTCCAGCGTCGCCTTTTCCACCGGCCGTGACGAGTGACGACCCGTACGTGTACCTTTTCCGAATCGCAGTTTTACTTTTTCCTTCTTCCTCTTCTAATTTTTCTCCGTCCCTGACCACCGTGCGTCCATTTCGTGAGACGTCGCAAATCTTCTCGCATCGAAAGCGCCGCTGTACTCTTCGGTATCACGGGTGAAATTTAATAAACGACAGAGCGAGTGCATACAGTTTTCGTGTACCTGACCTAAATGCTTCCACCGATCGGAAAAGACGAACACGGTTCGAGCGACTGACAGGAATGCACAAAGTTATACGCGTTTCCGGTACTCTCAACAAGTACCGTGTTTGGATAGTAGCCAAGGTTTGATCGAACAACGTACAGAAAGTTAGAGGAACGAAGCGGTCACGTGAACTACGGAATCGTTCGAACGAGATTGATTCGTAGATGAATATCGACAAGCTCGAATATACCGTGACAAATATCGCTTCTTGCGTCTAAGGGCATCCATTTTGGAGGACACTTCGCGCTGGGTTAACACGTTGACTGCCACGGGAGTCAATACCGACACTGATCAATTTATCAAGAATACCATTGTTATTGTAATATTTTACCACGAAGAACGCTTTAACACGTTCGTCACTCAACGAACGCTTTAACACGCTGCGTTTTACGTTCCAAGACGAGCTGAACGTCGAGATCCAGTATAAATTATTGATCCAGCACGTCGAAATCATCGAGTCCCGTTCGCTCTCGTCGAGCGAAGTTGCTTGATTGGCTAAAGTACTGGTAAGTCCGTTTCGAAGGATACATCTTTTCGAGATGCCGTCGGTGGAAGTTGCCGGGTGTATCGTTGACGATTCGATCACGAATGACTTTTTACGAATGCAAATTCCGTATCGAACTCGAAGTCGAATTACGAATTCCGGTCGAGGCGAAGTTTCAGCCGCCGCGGTGTCGTTTCATCCCTTACGAGGACGAGCGTTTTACGAGCATCGCGAGAAGAACGACGCCGAATCCCGGGTTCGAGACACGGTCGGACGGTAGATGAGCGACGGATACGAGGACCACGGGCCAACCAGAGAACTTACGAGAAGAGAGTTACGGCCTCGGCTACCTAATATGCATAATAACGTCCGATTCCGAATTCGTGCGTCGCGACGCTCGACAACCCCGATATGAAACGATAAAGAGCTACGAGATGATACAACTTTGTCCCCCGACGAATTACACCGGAACCACCTCGCGTTTTCGCTATGTAAATTTTCTAATCTTCTCCTCGGACCATTCCCAGACTCTTTCCGACCCCCACATTTTTAATTTTCCCCCTGTTGCACCGTCGGGCGAAATGAAAACGGATTACCGACAATTACTTCTAACGATGATTTATTTTCGCTCGAAACGCGAATAACTTTGCCCCGAGTTCGATGTCGGCCGCGCTATTTAAGCACGCGGTAACAAATTTCTATTAACCAGACACGAATTTAGTATGAAGAAGATTACAAGTTCGCGGGAAGTTGGGCGATTTCGTCGGAAGAATCGAGGAAACGGTGCATCGTCAAAGGGTAGTGGTTTACGATGTTACCGGCGTTTTTCAACGAAACGTTTCGGCTGGCTGCACATTTTACGAGGGAACGCGTACGAAGAGGGAGGCTAATAAATAAACGTGTACGGCGTTAACGAATAGTAATGATCGTTCGGAAGTAACAGCGGAAACGGCGTAAAACATTCACTCGAAATTTATAGATTAAGAAACTGTCTGCCTGTTGTTCGAGCCCGTTCGGTAACGGAGCCTTTGATATTTAACTTCTTATTGGCAAAACAACGGATACTCGATCAAGTAAGTCGCTGAATCGTGTAAATCCAATTTGAAACGGTGCAGCGATCAAAGTAATCGGTGTGTAGCCTCGTTCGCGTATTCAAACGCGATACATTCAGCAGGAATTAAAGGCGATCATTCTGCTGAATTACGCTAAAATGATCTTTGAGCTGCGCTCGTAAGCCGGCTAGGTACACGTGCTCGAATGATTTTTGTCAGTTCGTTAAACTCGCCGTTCATTATTCCGTATTCCCAGACAGCCGTGCGGCCACCTTTTTGGCCGGGCGTTTCCGTCGCGTCGGTTCGCCTAAGTTCCATTTAATAAGGGACAAAGATCGTCGGGACGGGCACACATTTTCACGTGATTCGACGACGATCCACACGGTGGCCAACCATTTCGGCAACTTGCCGTCCGATGCTGGCCGCACTTTCCACGTTTGCAGACACACGGATGCACCGGCGCTCGCTACAGCAATTATGCAGCGGCTGGATAAAGGGCTCCGCTCATATCTAGTTATACGTGGAACGAAATGGCAGCTACAGTCCAACGGTGGAGTTTCTAGCTCGAAATTCGGCGTCGTTGCACTTTCCACGTTTCCTCTACGGCTCCGCCATTTCCTCCTGCTATTTCCGTGCATACAAGGTGGTGCATAGAGAGCGACGTAAAATTCCAGACTATTGCAGTTCGAAGTCGACGCGTTCCATGCGATATTCGCTCGATGGAGAAGGTTCGAAATTAGGCGTGTGCCAATTGAAACTGTCTATGAATCTGTGAATTATTGAAACTATTGGAATAATATTATTTTGGTTGATACAAAAATGAATCTCTACGTTGACAGGCACCGTGTGTCCAACAAAGGGTCCAAGGGCGGCTTAAGTGTGAAGCTAGGTGGTAATGTTATCCTGAAAATTGAGAAAAGTCTCGAAAGTAACCTAATGGAGGGTAGGTAAAAGTAGTCCAGTGACTACCGAGTCCCCAGCGTCGACGATTACAAATCTTGAGGGGCCCAGGTTCGAGATCTCTCAACGGTCCACATTTTTTCCAGAGTGCGCATATCGAAACTCAAATTCGTTATCGAATAGTTTCTGGAACGAGTAAATGCTCCCATTTTCTGTGTATCTCTCTCGACGCGATAACTAATCGGCGTACCACGAGCTTTTGCTGTTTCTCGCCCCATCTTACCCGAACGACGAGGCCGTTTCGTGGTCGCGATACTCGAACGTTTGCTCGTATTTGACAACGAGCAGTCGACCGCCGATAGTTAAGGCACTTCTCCCGATAACGAAGCGACGCCGACTCGTTATTTATTGAAACGCATGCGTGCGAGCGAGTAAAGTGGCGCAATTGCATTCTCGCGTAGGCAAAAGGGCCAGGAAGCGGCTCGCGATGTCGTGAACTCGACGGAACGATTTATTCGCCGGCACCGGGTCTAATGCCGGTTGCTCGCGTGCTTTTGATTGCGGGTTGAACTCGCCGCTGGTAATTGAGATACCTGCACGATTTAGATATTGAATAAATAAACAAAGGTCGCGTGGCGTACACCAACGACAAGCTGACACAGCGAGCGACGATCGCTCGAAAGATACCCCGATGATCGACGATTTCGATTTCGTTCCTGTGTTTAAACCTCGAGCAACGATATCGAGACTGTCGTGACCCAGATCTATCGAACCTGTACTCACGGTAGCGCTTTTACTAAAATTAGGAACCCGAATTTTTTAGGGTAAACTTATTCATCCATATGTAAGACTAGCACCGAGTTTATGCAACGAATATTATAAGGTCATCGAATAACTACGTGGGCTGTTGGATTCAGGGTAAGGGGAATCCAGTACAACGCTTATTAGCCCTTTGGCTCATGCACGTCACATACGCGACGTCGATTCGAGAAAGAAGCGAAACGATTGCGCGGGGGACAAACGAATGGGAGAAATAATCGGGACCGTATGCGTTTTCGACGAGGCATTCGGTGAATTTTACAGTAGATGGTTCGTCCCGTGTTTTACCTACTTCCTTGATACTATATCTGCGAGAAACTTTGATGTCAAAAGGTCGACGGAGCGGTGCTTGTCATCGTCATTGAGGATATAGTGGACCCCTTTCAACGAATGCGTCGCAGATCAAAGAGCATTTTGGGCAGCGAGGCGCCGTTCCAATTACGGAACTCGAGTGCTACGTACACATCTGGTATCTCTGAATGTCTAGCATGTTGTTGAATCCAGTTATAAATCGTGTAAATTTCGGAAGACAAATATTTTCGAATTATCGACACTGGTAGATACCGATAGAGTACCTGTTTATCGAATTTCTATTGAAACCATTCGGGTATCCGAGCCTTTAGGATAGACATATGATGCACAATTACGTTGAAGTTAAAAATGAGGTTGAAAAATAAATAAAAAAACGACGATGCATAAATTGATACACATTCTTGTTCTTAATGAGAATCAACATAGATTTGAAGAAAATCATCCTAACAATTGATATCATTTAAAGTAGGAAATTTGAGAAAAGGTCCCGTGCGAGAGTTTTCGTGTTAATATATTCGTACACCGGCATTCTGAAAATTTTAGCCACTCTGGTGATCGAACGATGCGCTAAATCGTGTTCTTCACGCTAAATTGTTCGTGTTCGATCGATCGACGCTTCATAGGAGTTGAAGGCGAGGACGTGGGTGTGTGTGAATGAACAGTAGATAAAAGAGAAAGTTAGAAAAGTTAACCCCTTGCACTATTTTCATTTGGCAAATGCGTCAGACATAAAGAAGTATTCGGTGCTACAACTATAAGACGACTGAAGAAAGTTCGAGTGTCAAAACTATTTTGCATTCAGCGATCCTCAAACGTGCAAATGAAAATTAGACTGAAATTGAACACTCGACCGTGTTAAAAATATAAACGAAGTTTACTGTATTTCAGCTTGAAGTTTCACGAGTGTAACTCGTTATTATAGTGCAAAGGGTTAAGAAGAAAAGATAAATTAGAAAAGAATGTATCAAGCAGATTCAACGATGAAGCGAATTTTTCCAACTCTCTTCGATCTGTCGTTTCCGTTTCGCGGAAGCCGTTAGTAAGAGCGAGTTAAAGACAATCGAAATACCAGGAAAACTCGAGCACGTTGGTTCTCTGAACGCGAACGTGGTCATCGTGTGGCCATTGTTCCAGGAATAATTTGTAATATTGAGAGCGAGCCGTGTCCCACATGTCGCCGGGAGAGGTCAATAGCTTCGTGGCGGTGTTTGTAATCCTTCGTGTTGTTTCCGGGAATTGACGTGTATCGTTGTAGAGCGCATCGAGCGCACGCGAACGCGACCCTCGGAAAAGTGGCGAACGAGCTGGCGCCCCTGCTACGTGTACAGCCGTGAAACTTTAATGGTCTCAAGCCGTTTATACGGCCGCCGCTAAAGCAACATAGATCACACGCTCGTGCCGTGTAATTCAAACCGAGAACAAGCTGCATCGTTGCGGTACCAACGCGCTTTGTTGAAATCTCGTTCAACGTCGACGATGGATTTGCCAAAAATCACACCGACACACGTTTTTCCATCGATTTGTATTTTTATACATTCTTAATCTAAATTCATTCAGTATAACGTTTCTCACTGTAAAAGTAATTGTATCTTGTAGTCATAAATAAAGTTAATAATAACATTTTTTAAAAGCAAAATTCTTTGGTCTTCGCTCGTGACCGCAATCTTTTCATCTACGTGTTAATATTATAGTTATCACTAGTCAGTTTCGTACGGCAAGGGGTTAAAAGGTGGGTGATCATGGTGGGACGAAATCGTTGACTCGAACTACTTGCTAACTCATCGCATAGTACTCGGTAGAACAAGTTACAGATTGGTCGGACGTGGACGTATCACGTCAGTTACATCTTTTATTGCAACGACAGCTCTGAAAGCTTCCCCAACAAAAGCTTCTCATCGAACATTGATACACGTATCGAAACGACGATGTTCTGTACTCTCCGATATTAATCTACGATGAAAGCGCCGATAAACACCGAACCCGACTGGACGCATCCCAGTATTTTATAGTTATCCCGGATTACTTAAGACTCTTTTAAATACTCGTTACACGGTATGCCGCCCTTTTATGTATCGTAAAGGCGAGCCGTAAAGAATGTACTGTGTTTTTGCTGCAGGTAAGTGCCTCGTAAATGTGGACCACCTTAAGGCGATGGTACAGTTTCTTCTGGACGTTCGACGAAGCGTAAGTTTGGAAGCAGGCGATAACGTAGGTTTAAGCAATTATTGCGTTAATATCTCACGCGACGGTAAAATGCCTCTTCTGCAGAAATGTTGAATTCTAAACGCAAATATTTCGGCGTGCTTTCGTCTCGCAAAGTTGCGCTTTTATTTTTTCATGGACAAAATCGGCGGATTTCGTCGAGAAGCAACGTTCTACTCATCACATTCTACACATCGGTTCCACACATTTTCGAATAAACGAAAAAGCTGAATTGGGGTGAGGTTCGTAGAGGATACGGAAGCCGGTCTGACCCAAAATCGAAAATTGTTAGTCTACCGTTGGGGTGACTCGCGAAGAAGGCCGGCCAATAACTTGGCGAACAATCGTGACTGATTTTGCATCCAGATGAAGTTGGCCGAGACGGCGAGGACTGCATCCGAAGTTTGCCGGACGAAAGGAAGAATGGCAAAAGAGGAGGAAAGGGGAAACATCGGGGAACAGGGATTCGTTCGGGAAGGGGAATGTACTTCGGGGACGACCACTGGTTGAGTTTCCTCAGACGGTTGAAATGAAACTTACTTGGCAAGTTTCCACGCCTCGGCCCGCGGAATAACAATCAATTAAATTTTCAGAAATTCGCCCGATGCGTTCGCGACGTGTCCTCGCCGTTATCTCGTCGTTGTTCGTCCAAGCATCGAGTACCGCTCGTATTCTTTATAATCATATCGAACAAACGATCGATTTAGAACCCGTATGCGAGTACGAGACCCGGGTCTTTTCCGCTCGCATCATGAAACACTTTCCTCGTCGGTAGCGTTAACGATTTTCCGTCGAACGGCCGGTTACGTCGTTACCGATTTCGCTCGCAATGTTTAGCCGGTGAGCAGCGCTGCCGAAAAGGACAACAAAAGCACAGAAAGATGCGACTAACGAAAGCCAAGAACGCTCGCAGCTATTGATAACACGATGTGGATGGGTAACGAGCGGATGACAAGCTTGCCAAGAAAGCTCGTGGAAGCTGCGTGTAAAATGGAGCCGAAGGAGAGGTACATTCGTGTAGCTCCGGTAAACGAAACCTTCTTTCGTTTCGTTCTCTTCTTTCTACGATATCGTTGCCTTTTGTTTCATCTCCGTTGCTCCCTTTAAGCCTTCCTTTTTCTTCCCTTCGAACGAGCGGTTTCGTTTCGTTCACGTCGAACAAATTCGAACGGAACGATCAACGAAAAGGCCGTATCGAGATCGGACGAAATCTGACGAAAGCGATAATCAAACTCTCTATATTTCCCCGCGATACTTCACCTTCGTCGCCTCCTTTATTTTGGGATACGTCGTTGCCTGTAAAATTAAATACAATTTAGAGTCCCGTAATATTCTGAAGACTTTGAAGAACGTCAGCGCGCTTCAATGATAGAACCAAGAGTAAAGAACTATCCAAAATGGCACAGCTCTTTTACCTACAACTCCTTAAATAATTTACAAAGTAGATCAAAAAACGGGTTTACAATAAAATATGTCCTAATAATGCAGGGTACGTAGCAAACATATTTTTAATATCTTGCAAGTGGCAATGAAACAAAAACGTCTTTAACCAACCTATTTATTTGAATTATATCAAGAGAAACGTCAAATCGACCCACGCTCGATATAGGACCGCTGAGGGTTAAGCGCGAATGCGGACAGAGGCCCATTGACTCCGGTGACGGAGAGAAGGTTTTCTTTATTTGAGCCCCGGTGACTCTCTGCGGCGGAGATTTATTTTTGCACATACTTCGAACGACAATTCAACGGGACGAGTCCTTTTATTGTCGGCGAGATCGGCGAAGTTTGGCCACGCGCGGGCTCGTTCGAGACCGCGAACCCGGGTAGACGGGACCGGCGGAAGACAGATGACGAAGGAAAGCTCTCTGGAGGAACGGCGAGATACAAGACGCGATAGTACAGAAGTTTTCGCGAGATCGTATAAAAGAGAAACTGGCGAGGTAGTAAGAATTCGGCCCGCGGTGAGGAAAATGGACGGCGACGAGCGGGAAGGGGCGAGGAAGCGACGGTGAACGGTAAAAGCAAATTTGCGACTCGAGAATAAATTATGGACTCGAATTTTTCGGACGATCGTGCTTTATCGGCAACGGCCCAACGGAAACGTTATTAACACGTTGACTGCCACACGGAAGTAATTCAAAATTGCATTATTTAAGAAATCTTACCAAACAGTTTCGCAATACCTTGTTATATTTATTTTTCATAGTTTCAAGTAACTAATGCAAGCTTCTTCGGTTGAAAAAGTGAACAAATTTTTCCACGATCGATCGTTTTATGCTCCGTGGTATCTCGTTACTCGTTGAATCGGATCGGTGATCGCGTTTATTTTCCTGCCGCGAGCAACATTTACAACTATTATCCTGTCGCGTACGCGATTTCAACGTCTCGGACGTTATCGGCCGAGTTACGAGCATAGAAATGCACCTCGAGGGACTTTCTGAGCGGATACACCGTTAACCCCGCAAAGAACTACCCGGAATCTTGTACTCGCGATATTAGCCTGGGCAAGGGTTAACGATTAACACGCAACTTTTCGAAACAATTACGCGGAAGAAGTTGGTTAGATAACGGCGAACGAACGAGCCACCGAAACTTCTCTCCGTATATTGCCAGCGCCCCCGGTCGCTTTTCAACGCCGCGTCGTCGCGTTTTTCCCTCGGATTAAAAATGCATATCGTTCGTGTCCGGCATCGAGCGTCGTTCGGCTTATCACGGAACACGCGTTTACGAGCGACGCCCGTTCACTCGCGTGACTTTCTATTATTTTTTAACAAGAGTTCTATATCTCGCCGCGATACCGTTCGAAATAGAATTTCTATTCCCGTGAACACGGCGCGGGTCGTTACGGGTCACTGAAATAGCGAATATTTTAATTCAATTTTGCGTTCCATCTCGTTTTCATCCCACAAGTCATTTCGGGTTATCGCGTGCGAGAGTTATTCGTCCGAAAGTTCGATCATGTAAGTTCGGTAGAACTAACGTTTGACCCCTCGCGCTATGACGATGAACAACTCGCGACGCACTCGCAATTCGAAGACGGTGAACCTTGTTTATATTTTGAATATGGTTGAATATACAATTTGAGTCTAATTGTAATTTAAGGATCGGGTTCACGGTCGAGGATCGTTAAATGTAAAACAATCTTTCCGGTCGAACTTTCTTTAGCCGCCTTGAGCAGCAAAGGGGTTGTAGCTGCGAATAGTTATATCCGATGCATTTGCCAAATAAATCGTAGTACAATGGGTTAACACGGATCACTATTGACTCGGCTGCGTTATTCAGGGATTAAACGGAAAGAATATTTCGCGAATCGTTATCGGGACAAAGGCAACGTGTTATTGGAACGAGTTCAAAGGAATACATTTCCCCCGACAGGCACGTTCTTCCGTATCAGAAATTGGATTTCCCTTCGCATCAGTTTTTCTTCGATCTCTCCTCGAACGACTACTCCGCGGCAACTTTATTTTTGATTCGTCCTGCTTAAAATAAATTTCAGGGTCTCGTCGTTCCGATTTCTTTTTCAATTTCGGCGTGTTCGTGAATCTGTTCGGAAAAATGTCGAATCGAGACTGAACACTCGGTATTCGAATAAACAGTAAAGCAGCTGCGGCGTTTAGTGTCGGTTGATTCGCGCGAAATTTACCTAAATGTCTCGCGGAACAGGGTGCAACAATATATTGTGGAAAATATCGGCAGAGACAGACTCGAGACTTCGAGTTGAAGCGTCGGGAAGCGGCGCGGAGAGGAGGAAATTAAGTTCGACGAAGAGGAACACCGTCTAACGGATCATTCCGGCTAAAAACAGCTCGTTAACGACAAGAAAGGCAGCCAGGCCGCTGAAATAATGCGAAACTGCGGGAAACGGGGTGCCGCGAGGGGGCTTCTTACTTCGTCCCTGTTTAATCGAGTTCCCGGCGAGGCGTCGGAGAAAATATTGAATACCCTGTCGTCCACTCCGCGTGAGTTTTAATGGATCCGGGAATCGGGAAACGGGGGGAGACGGTTTCGCGACGAATTCGACATTGAGCGCGAAAAGAGGATGGCAAAAAGGGAAACGAACAGCGACTCGATCCGGGATTTCGATTTCCGCGCGATTGCGAACATTCTTCTCATTAAAATCGTTCACACTCGGCGTAACTTCGCTCTTTACTTTTTTCGCCATTTTCCTTCGCCCGTCGTGATCTCCGTCGTCGGTGTCGAGTAGCCAACGCGTTCAAGCTGGTTTCTTCTTGCGAATCCCCTGCAATTTACGTAATCCGTTCCCTGTCCACGTAGCTCTTCTATTCACTACAATCTCTTCCCTCTCGTCGTTCATTCTCTCTCCCGGCTAGACGGGTCACTCCCACGTCTTTTAGGAAACGGATCGACAAGTTCCGTTCTAGCTTTTCCTGTTGGGAACGCACGCTGTTGTTTTTAACCCTTTGTGCACTACCGCCGCATATGTGCTTTCTATCTCGAATATACGTTCGGCAAAAACAAGTCATAAGGCCGAGAGGTTTACATATATCAATGTTGCAATTATGTTAAATTAAAAAAACATTAAAATTGTTTTAGGTAGGCACCAAAAGTATTAAAACAAAACAATTGTTACAATTTGTGTACTTGTATCTTAATGTTGCTACATTCAGAAACAAAAAGAGAGCTGAAAATACGTGAATTCATCGGTCTCGGATGTGTTAATCATGAACACCTTGCCTTATGATTTATTAGTCACATTGTCAGTTTGAGGTAACTATTCACAGCTACAAAATTGAAACAGATAATGAAACTTGAAACGTTATGTCAGTTTCGTACTCAGCGATCCATGCCTACGTAAATTTGGACTCTAACTCCGAATTGAAGCGTATTAAAAATTCTAGTAATATTTATCGCGTTCGAAGCGCGAGTGCGTAAAGCTCGTGAATATATGGCAAGGGGTTAAAGATACGGCACGCTTTAATTATCAAGCGATGCGCGTTCCTGCTTAATCGTCGTGGGTCGTCGCTCGGTAAAATTACGATAGATTCGGTGGGTTTCGTACAATAATGGGCTCGTTTTACGAGCACGCGCGTTTAATTAAAAATTATTCGGCCGAATTCCAACGCGGTGGCGAAATTCTTTCGCGAGCGTAGAGCAACGAAAGGATTACCACACGGAGATTAGAGGAGACTCGCCGGTCGGATTTAATGAAATTATAGGCGAACGGGCTCGATCGATCGGATCGAATAGAGGAATTCACGGCTAGGTGTTATCGCGCGTAAATAGTTTCGTCGAATCGAACGACGTTGCCGGCTCAACGAGGCGGCGTAAACGAAAGCCGTATCCGCACGACTTCGTTGCGATTCCCTTGGATTTACGACGGCCAGATTGTTGCGGACGTTAGCCGGGAATCCTGAAATTCCGGCGTACGGAACGCCGCGGATTCATTGAAACGTTTGTTAACAAATCTATCTGTATTCGCGCGCGAAACGATTCCGACCAGTACACGGCCGGCGGACATTGAACGTCGTAAATTCCGTAGGAGAAGCAAAAGATCGTAGCGATGAACCGGAAACGGGACGAGAACGATTTACCGATTATTTCGACGTCGTTACGGGTTTCGTCAACAACGTAAATCGAAAAGCGCACGGAAAAGAGCAACGTCCTGTTATTACATCCATCACGTCGGTGCGAAATTACTAGAGGAAAATACGGTATACTTCCCCGTGGAGATCGTACGCGTGGATAGAAGATTCGATTCAAAGATTTCAATACACCAGCGAGATAACGAAAGGGACACTTTAGGCATCTTCGCTCGGTCGACGAGAAATCCGTAGGAAGGGAACGTTTATTGGAAACGAGTCACGGGACGTCGATGGGGGTTAATGTTATATTACTGATAGACTTACCATCCTCCGAGCTCGGGAACGAGAGGGAATTCTATTGGAAGGAACAGGGGGAAAGTTACGAACTAGTCCGTCGAACTCCTCCTCGGTTCGATGCTAACTTCGTCCTTTCCACCTTACGTGTTTCTTCTTTCATTTCGAGCATCGAACAACCGCTTGCACTTTGATATCAATTGGTCTCGAAAGCTTAGCATATGAAATATTTCTTCGGGACAAGTAAAACGGCTCGCTGGGTCTAATACGAACGCGGTGTTGTAAGACCAACTCATAGACAATGTTGGGGCGCGAGCAAAGTAAATTGTTGAATTTTTAAAGTTATCTTTCTGGTATGCTCACTCCGTACGGCAACGTTAATGACGAACGGATTAGTTAATTGTCGAATAGCGGAACGTGTTGATGAAGGTCGCATAAGTGACAATAAACATGTGTTTATTAATAAATAAACAGTGTGTTCAAACTATGGTAACGAGTAAAGTTCAAAGTTAGAGAGTCTTGATGTCTTAACTTGTTAAACGAATCTTGATTGCATTGAATTGGGTGAGAATCTTATTGAATTGAGTGACTTTGAGAATCTTATTGTGTCGAGTGGCCTTGAGAATCTGGTCTTGTTGAGCAACATGCTCTTCTCGAACCACCTCGGTGCAGGTGAACTGATGAGGGTGACAGATTGTCATTGGTTAAAATATTATTTTTGGAAATGGAACCGCTTACAAGCTCATCCAGAATTCAGCAGCGGTAAACCGTGCTCTTAGTCTGGTAACGTTTGAATTATTCGAATGTCCAATATGCATTTAACGCGTAATAATCTACTGTCTCGTGACGCAGATAGTTTTGTCAGCGATTTGCAATTCAAACGTACATTTTTAATACTGTAACAGGTGTATTAGGAAAATTTAACGCGACAATGGACAGGCAATTATTAATTTTGAACAACTATTCGCATAATTTAGAAGAAAATATTTCTTTAAAGGCGTATCAAGTTTGATGAGGCAGACGGGTCAGCACGACGACGGACGCGTTAAATGTTCGATTAACATCGAGTCGATCGATCGAATAGCGGATCAGGAAAACGAAAAGAACGGGGAACCAATTGTTATCCAGTGTGCAACGAATATGAAGTTTCGAAGACGCGGAAGAGCAAGTTTTCCGTCTCGAAGGGCTCAGTGGATGGAAACTCGGGCGAATAAAACGTCGTTGAATATGGAAACGAGCGTGATACGCAGTGCGTGCCACGTCGTTGTCGTCGCAACCTTCCTGCCCGAGTTTTCGCTCCATTGTTCGAGCATAGACGGGGCTGAATGTTTCACTCGAGATAGATAATTAACGCGAAACTTGGCGATAACGTCGTCCCTGTAGCGGCAGGCGGGCAAAAGCGAATCGAGCATCGGGTCTTACGAACCATTTGCGCGCAGACTTACTCGAATCCCTCGCCAACTCAACGAGCTTATTAATTCATAAATGATTTTAACTTGTTAACCGGCTGAAAAGGTCCTGAACTGGTCTTTTATCGCGGAGACGAACGATTACGTCGGCGGTGCTTCGCGACATTGTCCAAGTACTTATGAATCCTTCTGAAAATGTACGCAGGAAAACTGGCGCCCACTCTCAGAAAGAAAATGTGTTTTCTTTTTTTTTTCTTTCTTTCTCGCCCACTTTCAATGCGTTTATTACTCCACACCCTCTGATCTGGTATGGTTCTCCATAAACTCTGGTTAGGACGTTTGTTTGATATACAGTGGGGAGTCATTTTTATATGAATGTAGAGATTCATTTTGTATCGAGTAAATAATATTATTCCAACAGACTATTCATTCGCAACCAAACTGTTTCATTCCTAACATTATTAATCCGATATAAGTATTAATTTATTTCGGAGTTCGCCGAGGTACGGGAGATCGTGATATTATTTTCAATCTGAAACTTCTTTTTGTGGAAACGATTAAATTGTCTTCGGATGGTCCCAGTTTTGTCCGAACAATCGATGTTCCAGAAATCCTTGTTGGCCGTCGAGTAATAGAGGTCTGCAGTAGAACGAGAAGATATACTTATCGGTAGGGTAACAAATGAAACGGCTAAACCTCGCCACCCAGCTGGACATAATTCAATTAAACCGGCTTTCCCTAATTCATGGAAACGAAGTTGCCGCAGTTTCGACGAGGATATTTACTGCGGCCGATACACGACGTCGGCCCAATAAATTTCCCCGACAGCCGTTCGCCGCGTTTTCGTTACCACGTTGTAGCCTGCGAATCGAATGAATAAAAGAAATGGCTGCTGCATACGGCAGAACGAGGCAAGTTGAGTGCCGTCGAATTCCTGTTGAGCCGCGGCAATCTATCGGAATATCACGCAAAGCTACTCTACCGAGGAACATCTTTTCATGATCGGATAACGGGAAAATCGAGAGACATCTCGCCGATATAAATCTCCTTTCGCTTTTTGTTTGATTCCGCGGATACGCAAACACGCTAGCTATCTATTATTTCGATATCTACTTCGTAGCTGAAGAGAACGATCCGGGAAAATTCGACGTTCATTTGTATCGTGGCCACGGCACGAAATACGCCATTTTGTTACGATCGGCGGGCACAAAGAGACAACCACGAAATATCATCGCGATATAACACACCCAGCAGACGGTTTTTGTTCGAACGAAAATTGTATCGAAACATAAAATTAAACAGCTCCGGGGCTGACGTTCGCTGCACACGGAAATATGAAAATTTGGCCGGCGCCGAATCGTTGACGAGATTGGAACTCGTGTCGCACGGATCTGCGAGGTCGGAAAAAATCTTGTATTTTTCCCGGTTTCGCTAGCGCAATGAAAACACCGTCCTTCGAAGCGCGTACGAAATTTAATCAAAAATATAATTTTTGTTCAGGTACGTTCGCAAACAATCGGGGGAACATCGCCTATTTTTTCAGAGGTCTTTATTCTCGTCCGACCAGCGCTCCCGAGTGACCTAAACTAATAGTCCCTCGAGCGAGTTCGCGTTTCAGTTCTTTCACCACCCCTGTCAAGATAACACCGCAGTTTCCCGTCGCTGCGAATCCGGCAAGAATCGGCGATAACGGGAATGTGGGTCGTCGAGATCATCGATTCGAATAACGCCGTTGATACGATTTTTTCCCGCTCTCGAATCGACATGAAAGGGAAATTTCTAACGAGAACGAAATTTCAACGTGAAATGTTACAACGAGTTCAGAATGATCGAACGAATTCGACGTCGAGTCAACTCGACAGGCAGCAACTTGAGGCGATTCAGTTCGTCGTATCGAACAATCAGAAGACACATTTACATCCCACGAATATTCGTCTTCGGCTTCAACCTGTTTGTTTCAATGTGGGATTATTAGGGTGGTGGTAGGTGGGAATCACGTGTCCGATCGAGGTTAGACTAGATATTTTAAATAACAGAAGTATATTTTACTAGTATATTTTAAATAACAAAATACGCTCAGCTATGCAAATAATTCGTCTAAGACGCTGCAATTCAACAACGTACGAATGCTAATGCTTCAACACGATTCTAATATTCAACGGATCTCAATTGTCCAGTATTGTACAATAATATATGATATTTTATATTTAACTGCATTGAATAATATTCAGCAGTATTCAATATTCAACCGTCCTCACTTAGGAGTTTTTATCCAAACGCCCCGACTTCTCGCCCATCTTTACTCCTTTACCTCAAACGAGTTTTTCCTGAATCTGAAAAAGCAACGCCATGTTGAGAAGGAAACACGAGCCTTCTTTTTGCAGACAGACCTGCGAAGTTCTTATTGTTTTCTGGAGACTATTATCCACTAGGTATCTGACTAATTGTCGGCAGTAATTAAACATCGGATTATTGCTACCTTACTACCATCAAATAATTTTGATTTCTCCGTACGCTTGCCTGCAACGAATTCGGCGAAAAGTAACGCGTATCGGCGGAAGATAAAGGAGAATAAACGATTTCTCGTTTGGTTTTTCCAGCAGCCGCTCGCTCCCTAATGTATCGTTGTTCCGCGAACAAGAACGTTTCGTTCGGGAACATTATTTTTACATTACCGGAATTTATATCCAAAAAAACTGGCGAAGTTAAAAGCGACTTAGCCGGAATTTAAGGGAGAAATCCGGGGACGTTTGTGTACGCACGCACTGGTGGATGTCGGCCACGAAAAAGCCGTCTTGTATTTTCGCGGAGAAAACGCTCCCGGCGATTCGCGTCATCCCGCGAAGAAAACGTATTTCTCCCTTTTATTCCGCGGTCTTCCGAACCTCTCGGATCGTATTACGGGATGAGAGGACGTGCATGGTTCAATCGATAACGCTCGCTTAGTACAACGATTCCGAACAATTTATCGTTGTAAGACCATCGACAAAGATAGCCTGTCACTTCATAAACACATAGAATCATTCTGCGACAAACATCCTAACTACACTTCACAAACGCCAACTCATTCTAAAATCATTCTTTCTTCTTATAAACCGAGTCGATTTCACCCTAAACCACTCGTTCAACGATACCACGCGTATTCGCAGGCATTCCTCGAACTTGTTCACCCAACGCGACGCTCGAACCCATCGTCCAAAGGTTCACACGCAAACACTTCAAATACCCACTCAGAAAACGTTCACGCGTTCGAGTCATACCCATCGCATTCTCTCCAGCTATCTTAAAGCTAGACTATATAACTGTAATATAATAACTTTATTATAGTAGGGACGTGGTTGCCGCGTATCGACGTTGATCTCCGGAGGAGCGCAGTTGTCGCTGCGAGCTGAAAATAAAAGGAAATTAACGAATCACGGAGGGAATACCGGCGAGGGTTTTGCACGTGGAAGGCGCGACATTTGCCAGAGATTCGGTCGGCTAGCTGCGGGAGCAAATAGGGTGGCGAGGGGTTTGGACGCGGGGACACGGAATAAATTGAAAGTTCACCGGGAATATCAGGCGCGAAGGACGAAAATGTCGACGATAACTTTTCTCCGCAATTTTCCCCGTGCACGGGCTGCCCTTTGTTCCGCGGTCGCTTTCCGGTGTCATTAGTTTCGCAGTCGCGAAATTTCGGCGGGTTCGCTTAGGCGCGACGGATGCGACGACGATTTTAACGATCGGTACGTCCTCGCATGGAGGCACTGGCT
This sequence comes from Coelioxys conoideus, assembly GCA_947623535.1. Lineage (NCBI taxonomy): Eukaryota > Metazoa > Arthropoda > Insecta > Hymenoptera > Megachilidae > Coelioxys > Coelioxys conoideus. The sequence goes on from OX392459.1 coordinate 14,625,586, forward strand.
GGGTGCATTACAATATTTTCGATCCGTCTCCGTCGCACCCGCGCCTCGTTCATACCGTTTCGACGTTCCACGATGCATCTTGAAATTTTTCCGCGACAGTTTCTCGTCGAGGATGATGCACTCGCGCCCGTTTCCGATCTCGATTTCAGCGATTTCGTCTGTCTGCTTGTACAGGAAACAGAAGGGACGAAAATGTTTCGAACATTAACGTTTGAACATGTATTTTTACATATGTTCTTCCTTTATCACTTTCAATAGGGTTGTATCAAATAGAATGCATTAGGGTGTCGCATCAAATTCTTCCTTTTTTCAATTTCACAAAAACAATCATCGAGGAATATTTTTCAAAGAGGACCCAATAATTTTAGATCAAGCAAAGAATGATGTTTCCTGAGGAATGTTAAGGGGTGATAGAGCACGACAGTTCGCATTTAATACAACAAATCCAACTCATCGTTGCCATTTCCATTTTGCTCCGGCATTCGGCATGTTTTATAAGTTTCTAAATATTCGAACGGCGAACTCGTTCGAACGCAACGTAATGAATATTTCTTTTTCAATGTTTCTGTGTATTCCTACTCGAATATAGCAACAGTTTTCGAGTAGGTATTGCCCCTGGAAGCTGCGGGAATATTAAAAGAAGGATGGAAGAAAGGGAGGAAGGCAAAAAAGTAAAAAAGATGCGAGCGTAATACAGCGAGAAGCAGACTTCGTCGTAAAATCGAAACTAGCCAGCAAACCAGGTCCACTTTGTGGTCGATCGCGAAAGGGCGAAACGAGTCGAACGTTTTTATCGATTCGAATTTTCGTTCTAGCTTCGCCTTTAGCCAGCTACCGAGAGCTTTTCCTACCAACAGCAGTTATTTCCCCACGAACTTCCGTACAGATGTACTTGTTCGATTCAAACGGTTGAATATATACCGCGGATAAAGAAATAAAATAACCATAACAGTTTAAACTTATTCATACGGTGTTATACCTTTCGGGACGTCGTACGACGCGCGATACATATTTGTAAATGGATCACCGAAACTTTCGGGGAAAAAAACTTGCACGGTATCGCTGGTCGTGCGCATTGGTAATCCATTTCGATCAATAAGCGATACGAATAAAGATTTTCCAACGATACTCTCGATAAATTTCGTTCGAATCGGTCTCAAATTCCTCCCTTTATCGTTTGTCAACGCCGGGAAATAGATACACGTTCAAATAAAATTAATTCGAATTATTGCCGGATTGTTTCTGGATTCCACACGCGTTATCGAGCAACGTTACGAAGTGGATTCCGGTGGATGTAAAATTAAAAAATTAACGCGTTTCGCGCGCACAGCGAAAGGAGAAAATATTCGATACGAGCGGAGAAAATGCAAAAACGATACATATCGCGTGTAAAACTTTTGAACGATAGTGTACGTGGTTCCTCGTTCGCGATCGGTGAGCGCAGGTGACACACAGGATACAGCAGGGTGGCCCACAAATCATCGTGCATTTCATGTCGTCGGATAGAGCAGCGAACTTCGTACGTCATGAGAACGTGTACACGTAGTCTGCGGACGTCAACTGAAATATTATGAGATTACGTATAACGAATACGTTTGGCCTGCAATCCACTCGAGGCTCGCGCTTCCTAGCCGAAATATATGTATATACATATACGTACATATATATACAGCCACGTAGGCACGCACCCACCATATTCGCGAGCGTACGCGTTACACGCGAAATTTACGAGGGTCGATCTTTCTTTGGTCGTGGAATTAAAACGATGCCGGGTTTATGATTTTCAATTTACCGGACGGTGGACACGCTTTCAAGCTGCCACTGGAAAATTGAATACGGTGCCATCTCCCTCCGTGTTTTTTTGTTGCTGCTCTTCTTTCTGCGGGGATATCGGGAATCTCTTGTGACGGTGTGCCGATCAATAATACGGAATAATAACTGGATGCGCTCATAATTCGGCACATTCTCGATTCGGCACGTTTTCGATTCCCTTTCATTCGGAAAATTCGAGGAAACATCAATTTTCGTATACGTTCGGAGATTCGGAGGGATCCATCAATCTGTTCGATGGTTCACGCTAAACGAGTACGAATTCTGAGCTCGCACTATGTTTGTACTTCGTTCGTTTAAATCGAACTGTCCCCTATTTTTTCGCTTTTTATCAGAATTACTGGGGTCGATATTTAACCCCTTACCATACTCTGATTCCCTCTCTCATAGCAAAATCGTGATAAATCTTATTCGATCGTTTAGTACGTTTCAATCTGAAGCTGAATACAGAATTGACAAAACATTTTAACATTTTTTATTCGTTTTAACAGAACGGCGGGTCGACGAGCATGCAATATAAATCGCGCTGCAAAGGGTTAACCTGTTCTCGCGTATCGATGATCGTCGCGAATTTCCGACGTTCTCGAGGATTTACCAGCAGAATGATTTACAGGGTATTTGGAGAGCACGCGTTTGTCACTCGCGAAAGGTTGGACAGGGGTTAGTGCATTGGCAAGTCGGGCATTTTTCATCGGACATGGTAAACGGACTTCCTTCGCGGCGACTTTTGTACGGTAAAGTACTTATGCGAGTGAACGCCAAAGGAAACCGGGCGAAGTCGATGCGACGTGGGTAGAGCGCGAGACAACGTAAATTCAGCGAAATTTATTCGTCGCTGACGCACTACATTTTTCATGGTGTCGGGAAATAAATTCACGGTTAGGCCAGCTCCGGTCCCGATCGGTTTCGATTTCACGCGGGAAAACAACGGGCTACGAAGCCAGCGATCCGTGCTGGGACCGTTCAAAGAGGCGATAAGGGAATAAGGGACTCCACCCTCTTTAATTCTTTCCTTGCCGAACAAGCGGCTGGCTATGCACGAATAAACATCACGGCGAAACGGTCCCGCGGGTGAAAAAGGAATTTTAACCAGCACGATGCGCCTGCCCCCTCATGCCCCACCGCCACCACGGCCTTTCAACCTACCGGAAAATATTTTCAGCTCGGGGCGAAACCGCCGCCCGTTTGCTCCCAGTTCCTCGCCCTTTCGCGTAAAAATGTATTTTTATGAATCAAACGCCGACCCGTTTGTGTTTATCCACCGTGGCATGCTACGGTCACCCCCCTTAGGCAGAATTAATTTACGCGCGAATTCCGTGACGGAGTAATTACGCGCGTAATTAACCCTTTTGTACGCGCAATCTGTTGCCTCTTCCGTGGACGACTGCGAAATTAAGTCGACGTTAACACGATGGACTTCCAACGATCTTACTCGCTGATCTAGATACCGTTCATTTCAGAATCATTTTCGATCCGAACGAGTAACTTTGACCTATCGAATACTATAATAATTACGATTGAAAAATTGTAGCAAATGAGTCAGGGTGTATACATTGTATGTACATGTATGTACTTTATTATGTATTCTCGCTCTCGATTGACTCATTTACCCCGAAAAATCTACACTCTTCCCCTCACACCCATCATGCATCCATTCTCAAGATCCTCGCGATCACTCTCATCATCCTTAGGTCACACGACCCTGCCACACACAATATTAGTAACCTTTTACCTTCGGACGTAATTTTAATCGTTGCAGTTCAGTTATTAGAAACGATCGCGATTGAATAGAAATAATCGCCGGTTGTAAAATTTTAAACCAGCGAAATCACATTTTCGGAGTCGTCGGGTATAATATAGCGAAGTCGATGGTGCAGCGAATCGATCATTTTAGATTCGTTACCACGCGACACTGTGTATTCTCGTCGGACAACTATCGTTGCGAAAAGTGGGAGAATTGAAACGGAAAAAGGGGGAATAGCGCGGCAGCACGGGGTTTGGTGGACCAGAAGCGAGACGAACGCGAGATAGCAGTCGAATGATTTATACGGGTCATGATAATCCATCATGTTCGCTCGGCGGTGACCACCCTTCTTCGTTCCTCGAGATCGAGGAGAAATCATCCCTGCGATTTAGCAAACTGCGACGGGATACCTCTGCTCCTTTTATGGGTAATATCGCCGCTATATACCGGAGAGGGTAAATCGATGTCAAGGAAGTTGCGTAAATTTCGCGTGAACGCGCTTCTCGTCGCCGCGCCGTTTGCGAGCGGAACCGCGGCCGCAAATTTATTTCTGCATAAATCATCCGAACTTCTGAAAAGGAGAACGAGCCGGTCCGGGCGCGGAGAAAATTACCGACGAGTAAAAACCGTACACGGAATCGGATAATTGATAGAGTACCCGGTAGAAATCGAGAAAACCGCGTACGTGCTTCGAATATCGCGTAACACATCCAACGCTTCGAGCAACTCGATTCGGCGAAAATTTGAATGATTTTAGTTTCAACTTTTGCTCGTGTTGAGTAACCCTTAACGAACGAGCGCATTTTGCCGGAAAAATGATCGATGGAATTTCAACAAATCAATTGCTTTATTTCTGGATTGAGAAAAAGTGTATAATGTCTAGTATATGATCGGGTATGTCCTTTCAAAATGGTACCGAAATGAAAAATAATTCAGATTATTACAGGAAACTGACATAGATTATTACAGGAAAATAATACACATTATTACAGATTTCTTGAAATATCACGTCTAACTGTCTGTACCGCAGCATTTGATTTTTTAAGGGTTAATTGCGATTGCTCTTCGTATAATTGCAACAACAGGTCGAGCATTGCAACAATAGGTCGAGTATCTTTCAACGAAACAACGTTTTATACAACTCTGTGTCTCCCCGTTGTAATTCAGTAATATTTCATATAGGCAGTAAGATCTCCCCGAAATTTTCTTAAAACACGCAAAATATTCTCCTTCCCCAGCAAGACAATATTCCCTTTTTCTCTTTCCCAGAATACATTTTCCCTTTTATATCTAATAATCCTAAGAGGGATAAGGGATCAACGCGTACGTTTCCCAGAACGTCAAACAAAGATATTCGCGTGCGACGTAACCTTCGAACAACAATCGATATAGTGGGTAAATGCATTTCTCGGGTCTCACCTTCAACTAGTGCGAGTGTGCGTTGCACTCTAGTGGACACTCGTCTCGAAGAATAGAAAAGAGCACGTTATTCGATCGTCGGATATAAGTAATCGGTGAGGAGAAAAGTTTGAGACGCGATTCGTACGGAAGTGGTTGCAAACGATCGATATCGGGAAGACAGGTAGCTGACCGATGTACAACCGGGAATAATTTGTAAGAGAAGCTGGAACGCGGGCGAATTCGCGCGAAGGAACGAGCGTTTTGAGCTTAAACGTGTCACTCGAGCGGAGCACGAAGGCGTTTTACCGATTCGGGACAAAGGAAACATCGTGTCTGTTGTTAGAATTTTAAAAGGATCACGTAAGAACATCGAGGTATCCCCGCAGTTACATTTCATTACGACGCCTGTTCGACCCGGTATTTCTTTATTCCGAGCTCGGGGGAATACTTGAGGGTATCGTTAGAGCCGCGAGGACGAAGGAATACGAATGTTTCGGGAACTTTACGGCTATCCCATTCCAATTTATTCTAACAAGCCGCGTTTCTATGCACATATGTTCACATAAATATCGCAGCGAGCTACTAGCTCGTTCTCTTCGATCGAGTAAATCAACGGGGCGGAGTCGCGACTCTTTTTTTTTTTCTTTCTATTCATTGATATTCGACGGATATTTCAATGAATTTCGAATTACGTCGTACGCAAATTCTCTTAACGTGTACAACGGGGTGAGGGTTTTCCACTTTCTTACGGTGTCCGATGGCGTGAGTCGATTTCTTCGCGCGGTTCGAGATTTCTGACACCATCGGATGAAATACCGATCGAATCGTCCATCGGATACAAACACGATGAAAAGAGGCATCATGAAAATTTCAAACGCCTCAATTGCAGTGGATATTTCATCTTCTGGCACATATTCGACGCATCGGTTTGCAATGCGCCGGAATATTTCAAAAGATTTGAAGTCCCGTCAATCCCATTCTATCATGGACGTTTAAAAATTTTATCCGCTATCTTTATACGGGAGATCTCGAATGTTGGCGACCCGTTCTACGGTGTTTTCTCTTTCGCGGCCCGAAAAATCCCGTGGGAAAATTTGTTTATCGGGCCTGAAAATACAGCTCGCAGTTTCGACAGTTTTCGGCACGGCGTGAAATCGATTTTCTTTATCGAAAGTTCGATCAATACCTACGATCCGACACTATTTATTTTCAATCTCGGAGTAGCGCTCATTCGTCGCGACGGCGTAATTTTCGCGCGATAAGCCTCGATACGATCTCACGAGGCGAAAAGTTTGCACGGCAGGGGGAATATCGCGCTTCGATGGACACGCGTCGGTTCGACGGTAGGAAAATCGGCGAATCGGGAGTTTGTCGATGTTTGCGGTGCCGGTGACCGTGCATAGCGACGAAAACGAGCGGTTTCGCGGAAAAATCAATAAGGTTACGCTCGACACGAATTTTAGCCGGCAATCAGGCCAACCCTTATCGTGGCCAGGGGAAAGCTTTTTTTCCCCGGGACGAGAGCTTTCTCTCGGCGTCCCGTAGCTAAATTAAATATTCTCAAAGCTATTTGCCGCGGTGTGCTCCGTAATCGAGGACGGCACTTAGTGCCTTTTATCGATACACGCGAGAAATTAGGGAGGAAATGGCCTCTTTATATTCGTATTACCCCCACCGACGAACGGGAGAGTCGAGTGTCGGTAAGTAGATTCAATTTGACTGATCGCATCTACGGAAGGAAAGTCGAGGATCGAGAGGGTGAAGTGGCGGTCTTCGGAATGTTTGTTCGCAGCTTCGAAGGCTGAACACTCCTGATACGCGTAATTACAGAAACTTCTCGTCGAGGGGGACGTTCGTGTCAAAAAGTATTTGCGTCTTCATCGGCGAACGAAAGGGAATCGCGACGATTCGTTCAAAGAACTTTTACGTAAAAGTTTTCTGATTTACGTCGTAACGTGCCGAGCGTCACAACGATATATTCTTTATCGCCGTTCAATTTAAAAAATACAATGGACAGATGTAGTTACAAATGTGTAACGCGTTGACTGCCGCAATGAAACTGTTAAAAATTTTACTAGATATTATATTCAATATTAATAAATCTTACCGAATACGTTCATGATATTCGGTTTTATTTATTATCCAATTAGGGAAACGAACAAATCTTTAATAATACAGATGGCCGATGTAAATTTAAGCGTGAGCCGTATATGGATGACGTGGCGGCCGAAGCGTTAAAACGACTATGTCGACGTCGGTATCGTGCAACATTAACGCGCGAGCTCGTGAATTCTTGAAACTCCGTCCCACGATCCACCGTAGGTAAATATAACCCGGAGGTCAACCACGTACGGCACAAATTACCGAGGTAAAAAATAAAGAAAAGAAACGCGAGATGTTTCAGGGTCTCGTTTAAATTGCCCACGGATCTTGGTACTCGAGCGGATCCGCTCAACGATCCCCTTTCCGTATCATCTTTATTTTTTTTTTCCTTCCCTTGTTTCGCGTCTGCTACACTCACGGCACCCCGGCCAATTACCGGAGCCACCGGAACAACTAGACGCTGCAAATTGTGATTAATTACAACGGCACAAGCCGAGACTCTGCAATTAATAAAGGCTAGCAATGCCGAGTCACGTCCAACGGGACGCGGACAGCGTGGTAGGTGCTTCTTGTCCGACGATCGGTCGCTCGATCTTCCTTTAAATTGTTCCATCGTACGACCGGACGACAATCGTGGGTTCAAAGAACCGTAGTAACCCCCGACGCACCCCCGTTTAAGACCGTTCGAAAGGCGTGTTCGAGATTATTGGAATATTACGTCGCGTTCCCCGATATTCGAGTCTTACGAGGCGACTCTCGATCGATCCAATAGCAATTCGTCGCGATAACGACGTATTAACGCAGGATTTAATCACGAAATATCTCGACAAAGACTACTTCCGCCCGCCCGTTGCGGGAGTCTCGATCGATCAGGATTTCGGTATTTATTACGACGACGAGAGTTTATCGGCGTTCCATCAGAAACGTTCTATTAAGATAGGGATTTCTTAAAATACACAAAACGTTTTGGGTAGCCGAGTTTCGCGTCCAGAACCGATAATGCAACGATCGAGCGATACCAAGGGGGCAGAAAGTCGACGAGCATCAAGAACGAATTCGTGGCGAGCTATCGTTGAATGCGGAAGCCAATTCGAGCAACAATGCACACATTGTGCGCAACTTTTTCCGCGCTACGAAACGTTGAAAATGTTCGACGTTCGAGACAAAATGTGACCGACGTGGATAATCAATGGCGCAGATTCGGAGCGTCGAGCCGTTATCGGATGCAGCGAACCGTCTTCCTCTCGAAAGGCCAGCGTAATGACACTCTTTGTTACCGTTGACAATTTTTATCTATGGAAAAGAATGAAACTGTCGCGCGTCGCGTGGTACCGCGCGTGCATCCTCCGCGATCGGGAATTTATTGAAATAACATTCTACGGCCCCCTGCCCCTACTTCCGCCCTCTTGGATGGGCACGAAAGCGGAGGGCAGCTTTGTAAGTGACGTGACTTTGCAATCGGCCGGCAATGTCGGTATTAAATGGAACCACTGGCTCGACGGAAAGGACAGGTCAATTAGTGACGGAGAGATTGCGAAGGGCGCAAGCAGAACGGTTCATTTTTCCTTTAACGGGGGCTCGATCAGCTCCGTCACCTGACTTCGTTTACAATATCATCAAATATTAATACCTACGGCAGTCACAAAAGCGTCAAAGGGCCTGGCTGGTTCAAAGGTCGCGCGACGAAAAATTGCTCGCGATATGAGACGACTCCCTTTGAACGGCATTATTCCGCTGAAAGTTTCGGCCCCCGGGAAAATAGGCACGTCGGTGACGTGCGATACCGCTGAACGGCGCGTCTTTTCCAGCTACGAACGGACGCGGTATGAAAGCTAAAACGCTCGCTCGAAGATTCAATCACGAGAGCCTATCGGTACGCGATTGGCACTTTTTAACATCGAGATTTTACGTGGATCGATGTCATGTTCGTCCCTTGCCCAGAACTTGTCACCCGTTCTGTCGTTCATTCGTAATTATTAACCCTTAACGGTCGTAAGTCACCTCTCACGCGACAACAATACTTTGGCTTCGCGGTCGTATGTCACGTGGCAGGTGACAAGGTGGACCCTATCGAAATTCGTGTCAGTTTACCATCAACAACGGGTAACTAACATTTCTAGAGGTATAGCGATGCTTTTTATAGTCCACATTTAATGTATTGAGCCCAAGTAATGAATACAGAGAATTTTGTAAATTTCTATAGCGGTAGTAGCAGTGAATATTTTCCATGATATTAATGATTTTGGTAAGGGTTAATTGGGTTGACGAATTTGACCCGTGTTTGACCCTTTGCACTTGAAATTAATTTATTTGAAATTGTTATTTTAATCATTAGTATTGTGTGGTTCACTATGTTCATTCACTATATTCATTCACTATGTGTATTATCAAGGGTATACTACTATAAATTTAATTAAAAATATTTTAAATTGTAGTATTAAATCAAATGGCAAGTGACAGTCGCTGCTCGAGCGCAAAGGGTTAACACGTTCAACCTTACGTACTTTTTCAACATTTTTACGATGATCAAACTAAGGTGAATAATAAATTGTTTATTCTTCTGCCAGCACTTGTTTCGCTGCTGGTTTCCGTTATCAGTGACTTGCATTTAGTTTATCACAGGATGCGAGTACACAAATTATCACCATCTAAGTACTTTTGTGAAATTATTAGGTTCTCGTAAAACTCTATTTTCACGAATATTCTCACGAATCAACTTTCGTCGGCCCGCCATCGATCGAAGCTTCACTTTCCGCGCATTGTACTCAAGACTCAAATTTCTCTATTGAACATCCAGCGAATTTCAATTAATCATCGACGGTATTACGATATTCTGCGAGAAGCACAGGAAGGATCATGATATTGCGTGTACCACGGCGCACAGAGGAAACAACGAAGCTTCGCCGATGGTCTCGAATGGCCTCGAAATCGATGCTATGTAAATCGATGCTGATTCGAGTCCCCGGAGAGACACGAGAGATCCAGAGATCAGACAGTGAGCTCCACGGCCGGGTAAAGTGCTTCGCGACGGTTCAAGTTTTTCTCGCGGGAACTTGAACGGGGTGAAATTGCTCGATCGAACGATATCGCGAACTTTGCGATAAAAAGAAGCGAGTCAAAGGTGTGGAACGAACAGTGAGCGTCGCGTAGGGAGGAAAAAGCGTTCGCCGATATATCCGGTTTTTCGTACGGAAACTTCGAGACCGACCGTGTTATTCGCTCGCGATCCAACATGGCGAAGGGGATTGGGGTTACAATCTTAAGTTAGTTCCGAATGACCGGCTTGGGAGTCGTATCGTGCATCGTCGGCCGGTATTCGATCGTAACTAGGCCGTCTTTTAAACCAACGAAATTCCTCCCGATGATTTATCGACCGTGAACGCATGGATTGTTTTGGAAATTACTGCTCGAGTTCGTAGACGGAAACCGATATGGATGTTGAAGTTCCCAGGAAATTTATCGACGGTTTATACCGCCGACGGGATAAAAAAAGGATACGCTTTCGTGGGGATTACGAAGACGGTTTCGGCGAAACGGGCTCAAAGGTTGTAATTGCTTTTGGGTTATGGCATAAACGATATTTGATCGAGCGAGAAACACGCGTCATCGGGGAAGACTATCGAGAGTAGCAGAAAGTAATAAAGTGTTCGCGCGATGCTATCGTTGTGAGCTCGTCGAAACGAAAACGATGAGCCCTTTTCCTTAGAAAGTTTCGTCGAGTGACACGGGGAAGTTCGCGTACACTGAAACATTAAATGGCACTTTATGACGCAGTAATGAGGACTCGTTCGAGTATCGACAGACGGAATAATAAATCAAAAGGAATTAAAAGAATCAGTTTCGCGAAAGTTTTAAACATAAAAACTGGCCCGACGTATTGTTATTATTAATTACCGGTCTAATGGAGGGATTACGTTTGGCTAATTTACAGCGAGAGTCACGCTCAACGGGCGTCTGATCTATGGGAAAAGTTGCCGAGCGAAGAAGCAACAGTCGCGGCAAGGCGTGTTAAATCACGCCGTGAAAATTATTGCCGAAAAAAAGGGCTGTCCGACGCGAGGCCGTTTCTCATTAACGCGTCATTAACGCTGCGGGGATTAGAGCGCGAGGGGAAACCAGTGGGAAACGAAAGGAAAATCGGTATTGTCACAAAATGTACATTCGATATTTTCATCGGCGATAGAGTTTGTCTTTTAACAACTTAACACGCTCACCCGAGTTAATTCGTGCGACTCGCAGTTTTTGGTTTTCTATATAAATGCAACCGAACATACTCGTTAGACAATGTTGTACTTATTTCCTCTCGCACGAGAAATTGCTTTTAGTTTTTTTTTTGTATAAACATTTTCTTTTAGATTTGTTAATGTTCTTTCGTATTTTAAGAAAATTGAGGATCCAAGAATTGGTGTAGAGGTTAACTCCTTGCCTTATCGTCTCCCACACACCACGCACATAATTATTGAATGCAACAAAACCTCGCATTGTCGCTACGATCGAATTTTAAGTTTAATTTTAATTTCAATCTGTCCAGCATTGATCGTCGTACCCAAAATATCCTTAACATTTGAACATTCTTCGTCCGTTTACAAATGAAGTCCATTAATAAATAAATTGTCCGTTTAAATTAACGTTACAACGAATAAAACCGTCTGGCACGCAAAATGATAAGACAGGGGGTTAAAACGCCTAATTTTGTGTACCTTGATTAGCTGGCGAACGGGTAGGTAAATTTTTGTATTAAAGAAAATATTGGAGAGAAATTGGTCGCCTGGTAGACCATTATTACGTTGTATCGCTTAGAATGAGACCTTAGCCGCCTCAAAAGCGAAGGAATAGCGTTTCCAATAATACCCGTTTTGCCAGCACATTGTTCCCCGATTGAATAGCACCTGTTTCAACGGGACTGCGTTCGGTTTCGAAATCCTTTCTGGCTGCCCCCGTGCCTTTCCGATATTATGTCACGGTCGTACTTCTCGTTTTCGCGACCGACTTCAATAACGAGCAAGTCGCGTAAACAACTGAAGTAATTTGATCGGGCCAGTTCTTCGGGAAATTGAAGCGATAAAAGTTGCACAACTGATACCCGCCGGAGCATTAATTCATTTATCATTCTACCAGCTAAGCAATTGTGTTGGCGGATTATGAAGGCGGCTTAATTAACAGAGAATTAATTAGACTGCGTATGCTCGTCCGGGATAATGCGAGTTTCATAGAGAGACTGCTTGTATTTTACTCGCTTCTTTGACGGAACGCATTAAATCGTATCCCCATTGCTCGGGACAAGTATTGAACAGCATGGTACGCCATGAAGGTGCATATATTATCCTCGTCCAGTGCGGCAATGTGGAACGGTAATTAATAAAAGGCTGAAGAGGACAAACGTAACCGGTTCAAACGTTGTATAGCGCGGACGATCGAATCGATTTTTCTTGAATGACCTGGTATTCATGTACAAATTGAATGTTTGCACCGACGAATCGTCCTAGCTACGGCCACAACTTAAAATTTTGTGAGGCCCAGGTGAAGCGACTGACATTTTCTTGTAAGAAAGATTTATTAATAATCTTGGATCACACCGAAGCTCAACCGATTACAATTTCGAACAATAAACAACAACGTACGATCTCGACTTGTCGGCAAAGGACTTCTTTCTCTCTATCTAACTAGACCTTACCCTCGAGGAGTATACACAGGGTTAGTCAGAATTATGTGAACACTATGAGAGAAAAAATTTACTCAGGGTTTCGTTTTATAGATTCTGACCATCAGCACGATTAATGCACTTCGACCAACGTTCAACGATACAATTTAGTGCCGGCACACATGTTTCTAGGGAAATGTTGGATATCGCACCTTTTATTCTATCCATCGAGAAAACGAAACAAAATTAAGATTGTTCGCATAATTTCGACTCACCCTGCATTACATCCTTAGTCTAGTGGGAGAGGATGACCTTAGTCCTTACGACTAAGTAACGCGTGTGGCTACTTCTCGCATGATTCTGTAGCGCAAACATTTAATTTTGGGAAGATTACGTGGATGATCGTGCAACATTTTCCCGGAGTCGTTTGAGCAGGAGGACGTTTTTTTAAAGATCGGGTTGCCTTCGAATATTCCGAGTAAACGAGAAGAGCATATTTTCCCGTTGAAGAGCTCGATGAACGATCACGCGGAATATCGACCGTTCTATGGCGGGTTGTCCCTTCATTAGGATGTTATTTCTGGCCGCGTTCGAGCGTAAGGACGCCAGCTATCGTAAAACGTTGGCGAAACCGCGCCACGATGATGACTGTCTTCGAAAATTAACGTCGGCTCCGAGGGCGTAAAACGCCGCGAGTCGGGATGAAATTGCGGTCGGCGAAAAATGGAAATATGCACGCGCGTGCAAAAAAAAGAAAAGAGCCTCAGCGGGAAGTCGGTGTAATTTTCATTTCGGAATTGGTACGCACTGGAAACGTAGAATTTTTTGCTCTCTAATTTCGCCGACCGGTGGTGTACACCGTCGTAATTGATTCCACGCTCCTCAAAAAAAGCTCGACAACGGGAAAGTCGTTTCTACGAACGGATTGCCGTTGAACAAGATTTCGCCCTTTTCCGTTCGCCACGGTTTTTAAATTATGCGATAACGAGAGCTGGACCTGCGCGCGCTAGTCTCGCATAAGTAACGAACAAAAAAGAGAGAAAACGAACGAAAGAAACCGAGCAAAAAAGAAAAACGGGGGAAATTTTCGTGATACGCGCATTATAGAAATACGGGTATTCTTGCGTCGTCGAAACGAGCCTCTCTATTCTTTCTCGTTAACGAACTCGCTCGAGAAATAAAACGTCTTTTGCCGCAGCTTTGATTTCGCGAAATATACGCGAATAATATCGGCCCCCTTTTCTGCGACCGGTCGCGAAAATTTCATTCGTTGTATTTTCTTTTTTCAGTTAGTCGAAAATGAATTTCCATCTCGAAACGTCGACGGGGCGAGTCCCTCGAAAAGAGCAAATACTTTTCTCTGATAGTTACTATTTTTTGAACTCTTCCTAGGTTCTGCCTGAACATTTCGTGGCTCCTCGTCCAACCTTTTTACGCCAGAGCGTAGTTGAATTTTTATCTCGGCAAAGCTATCTGCATAACTTGGCCAAGTTTAAGAAACCTGATACGTTTCGTTATAACGTCGTTCGTTGTTCCGCGAAAAACAAAGTGCGAGGAATTTTACAAATTTACGAAGAGTCGCGTTCGCTGATCAAGCCGAGTCGACGGCGTAATAAACTATGCACACCGAGGTAACGCAAAGACGACTCACCCGTCCGACAAAAGGGAAGGTAGCTTTTTATTCGCTCGAGTTTTTCGCGGAGAAATATCTACGGAGCGTGCTTTAATAACACGGATAAGACGGCTTATTATGTAACAGGGCGACGTTAAGTTTTAATACTTGGCGCTTTTATCCTTTCCGTGAAAGCGACGTTCGTCGTCCCAGGTCAGTCAGGTCGCCGGAACGATCGAGCGATCGAAAGGGATTCGGCTTTGCGAACCGTCCCGTTCCTCGACATTAACCGTTCAACGTCCTCCGGAAGGATAATTGGAACTCGAAGAAGAAGCTCGCGGACGTAACGCAATCAGGCTACGGGATTGACCGTGGAGTTCCGCGAGTTGGCGTAATCGAGTTTCCCAGGGAATCCGATTTAAACTTATTTCGTGGCATGAAATTTTCAGGGGAACGTTAGCTCGCTAGGGAACACGAAGATTTACGACGCCAATGCCGGAAGACTTCGGTCGCTACGGCTCGCGAACCGTCGTCTCCCTCGAGCTCGAGAACGGAGCCGCATTCAGGTGGCCTCTCAACAATACCTCCCGCAATTTCGATGTTCCCCTTGGTCATCACGTCCTCTCTGCATCGTCCCGGATGGAGGAGCAAACTTGTTAGTCATTGCATCGCGACAACCGACGAGTCCATAAGATGCACTCCGGAATTTTCTTTCGATCCGTCGTTCACCAGCCATTTTGGGTTTCTTCGTTCGTTTAATGGTGAGGTTTTCCAGGATGAAGGGGTAACAGAAATCAAACTCGAGTGACATAGAGTACGTGTATATTATATTCATTACAATTTAGCGGGTTGAGAATGGTAGAGTTGGTAGGTTCAGAGTAGTAGAGTTCTTCTATTTTTGGTTAACGGTTAGGGCTAGCTAGCCTTCTTGATTTGATGACATTGCCTACATCATCGTTCAACATGCACGTATGCAATGTCTACTTTCTACGAGTTACCAAGGATGATCTCGCCGACCCTTCCGCGGGACCTATTCGACCTTCCACGAGCAATAAACGCCTACACTCGATTTGTCGGACTTATTCTGAAAATGGAATACGAAATTCGAGAAGCTCGAAATGAACGATCGGAGGGAAGGAATTATCGGAAGGAATCGTAGGAGAAATTTACGGATAAAACGTCGACGTATCTCGTCTTCGTTTCTGGGCGGGCACGCGTTAAGTTCACCTTTTTCGCGGCCATTTTCTTTCCAGGCCGTCGCAACCCCTCTCGTCCATCTTCCAGCTCCATTCCGTTCGCTTAGCCACGGTTTCATTCCTTTCCCCTTGCCTCTTCTTCCGTCGAGCCATTCTTCCGTAGACGTTGCATCGAGTGCCGAAGCAACGAGCTCTCGCACGAAAACGTTGGCTTTATTCGGCGAAGTGGTCGCCATTTCGGGCCCACGTTCTACCACGTTTCTTGAAACGTTCGTATCGAACTTTTTGAAAGTCGATGTCGCGCGGAACCGCTCTTACTAGCACATTTCTCTCGCGACTGTCTTTCTTTTCCGATCAGAACGACCGCGTAGAATAGATCGTGTAGAACGATTAACGCGATTATAGCTTTTCTCTCCCAGTTTGATGTTGCGCTCCTTAATTTCTTTTACCTGCAGCTTCTCGATTAATTTGCAAAACACATCAAGATATGGGTTTTCAATAAAATGTATTGCAGTAGTGCATGGTTTATAACAAATATATTTTTAATCTGTTGCAAGCAGTAAGCAAATGAAAATCTATTCAACCTATCTATTTATCTAAGTAGTTATAATCGAAGAGAAACGTGACGTCGAGCCACGCTCGATATAGGATAAGCGTTAAAAATAGTTGTTTCGATTCTCGATATACCGGTTCCGGATATCTCCCGTGACACGACGAGCAGGTATTCCACGAGTTTTCCAAAAGTGTACCAAAGTGTACTTTTGATGTTCCCCGGCCGGTAACCTCTTCAAAACGTTCTTTTACTGACCGTGCAAGAATCATTCCGAACGTTGAAACGTTCGCTACACGCTCGATTTGGTCTTCCCCCGTCCGGGAGACTCGCATGACCGGACGTTCCGTTTCGCACGAGAGAACCCGGCATGGGACCAAGGAATGAAAAAGCAAGATCGATAGGGAGAAGGAAGGGACGGATGCATTGTCTGAAATTCCGTGCGAACGATACCCGGTGGTCGTTGAAACATCGCGGCCTCTTAAAAGCGCAAACAATTTCCCTTTCTCCTGCATCCTTACGGTGAAAGGGACTCGATCCTTTCGACCCCTCTTCAAACCGCACCCCTAGCTGTCTGCCGGCAGTCTGCGGAACGCTTCCCGCCGCGGGGGAAATCTTTCTCCCGTAGAAGGGCAATTTATTTTTACCCCGACGGTGTATTAAGTCGCGCGGCCAAGCCACGCAATCGTTGCACCGCCTTGGCTAGACACGCTCCTCGAATCCTTTTCTCCTCGAACGCCATTTACTTTGGAACTCGAGCAGATTTGTTCACTGGATTTCTGTCAGGCGAAATAAACATTCGGTCACCGGACGAACCTTCGAGATCGAACGTCAAACTTGTACCGATCAAACTCGATTCTTCCATTTTAATGTGGTACTATATCTTCTATTTATGCGTTTCTTTTATAATCTTCTATTTTTAACTACATTGTTTATTCGGATTTAACGGACGAAGATTTTTAATCCCTCTACAACTTTAAATCCTTGTCATACAATTTATTTTTCTGGTGCGTCGGAACTGACTATTCACAGCCACAATATTAATACGAACAAAGAATCTTAGAATATTATGCCATTTTAAAGTCAATAATCCTTGATTATATAAATTATAATTGTATATGAAGTTTACATATAAATGTACTCACAATTTTAGTAAGTTTTATTACGTTTAAGCTGCGAGTGCGTCACTAGTCATACACGTCAAGGTTTCACTGTGAAGACCTTTTTGCATTTATCGAACTTCGATTGCGCAAATTATAATTGGACCG
The DNA here is from genome assembly GCA_947623535.1 of Coelioxys conoideus. NCBI lineage: Eukaryota > Metazoa > Arthropoda > Insecta > Hymenoptera > Megachilidae > Coelioxys > Coelioxys conoideus. Next base: position 14,642,931 of record OX392459.1, read on the forward strand.
AAATTAACATTCAACTATATTAAAAAAAATGAACGAGTTTTACCATATTTGAACTGCGAGTACGTCGCGAGTGGTGCTCGTCATTATAGCGCAAGGGGTTGAACAAAATTAACATTCAATAAATCGGTCACTTTAGTTCGAGTAGTTATCGCGTTTCGAGTTCTTTCGTATTCTCGGATAGCACTAAAGCTGTGCTACTCGTAGCTCGAAATATCGGTGATCCATAATCCCTTTAATGGCCACCGATCACTATACTCAACGGGGCGTAACGAATCAATTACGATTTGATCGGCAACACTTAACAGCCAGCGATCTGTAGCGTTGGCGAGCGATATAATAAATTTTCGCGAGTTCTCGCCGCGGGAAAGACGGCGAGTGACTCGCTTGTCATTCGCAGAACATTTCCAGTCGGCCGTTCGCAATCTCTTTCTCCCAGGGATCCACCCTCGAAAGATTCAGCCCGGCCGAGCATAGCTCTATCTTCTCTGTAATTACTTTCTGACTACTCGTTCGTACCTTTCACCGGGCGAACACTTCCAACCGGCTTTTTTCTCCTCGAATGATCATTCTGTGGCCGACGTCGAACAAAGCCTCGCGAACGCGTCGCCGGGGACCATTGTCGGCTGAAGTTCGGTTTTCCTTGCGACTTGACCCGCTTCGGTATCATCCAGTCTGCTCTTTGACGCGTTTCTTCCACTTCAATTACAATTAACACTCCGCCTGCCCGGTTCGCTTATCAGCCGGGCCATTTCGCTCGGATCGTTTAGACGCGAGTGCCGTTATCCGTCCCCGCCAACGAGACCGTTTTGTCTTCGAAAATCGTTCGTGAACGCGTGTTCGTCCAGATTAATCCCTCCGATCCCATGTTCGGACGCGTGTTCTTCGGCTTTCGAGGAAACCGATTTTTCGGACACTTTGCCACGCACAGAGATTGAAGGTATTACTATATTTATCTGTTGATAAATATATTGGATTGTTCGGAAAGTAATTTCGTTTTTTCCCGACAGAGGATTTAATGGAATTTTTTTCCACCCAACTTCAGATTAAAGTCACATAATCATTATATATTTTGAGAGCTGATATAGCAAGGCTTGTGTGTGAAAAAGTCAAATTGATTATTAATTAATTATTTTACTTTTTTACTATAGAAAAGGTAAAAATGCTGTTCAAGCCAGAAAAAAATTAACCGATGTGTATGGAGAAGATGGGTTGAATAGTTCCGTTGACGCTCGACGATGAATAAAAGGTGTGGTCAGTGGTTTTCGCAGGTTTTTATAGGGCATTCGATCGAAATATCTGGGATACTGAATAATTTGCATTATTAACATGACTGTGCCCGGAAGAATGGTACAGGCTGTCCTCCATCCCGATGTTGTAAGTGGCCTAATTTCCACATTACAGTTGGACTTCTACGTAAAGACTGAGGTCCGTAATTGTCTGGATTTGTTCAGACTAGATTGCATTTTGAATTTTTGCGTTAAAACTTTCGGCGCTTAATTGTAACTGACAACTGCTTCAAGAATTTTCAACTAAAATTACAGAGGATCTACCAACCGGTCAAAATGCCCAGTTTCGAGTTTGATATTTTATATCCCAATATTTTCTTGCCATCCTTTTGTCGAAATATCTGTCAGGTTTCATTCCGCTAAGGTTGTATATGTTGAGTGATGCTGTAATGTTTTATTTATTTTTCTACATTATTTTCAATTTTAAAATACGTATTTAATGCCGGTATTCCCGGTATTAATTTGCACCTATTCCACCGTGCAATCGACCTCTTTGACATGTATTTATTTTGTGAAAAAATAAATTAATTTCAACTTCTCATTTTTAAAAATTATATTTCTGTCATTTTACGCTACTTTCGTGATAAAGCTATAAGCGAGTGTGACGTACCATAAGCGAATAGAAAAAAATCGTGCATTTAATTAACATCCGCAGTGTAATTGTATCGAGTTTGAACGAGATTCGGGCGAGCATCGTGGATTCTTTCAGAGACGAGAGCGAAAAACGAAGACGAAGGTATTTCGCGCGGTATTTCATAGATTCATTTTGACGGTAAAGCGTTAATTGGCGACGCAAGTTCCGCGAGAATAGATAGAAGAAAATAGAGAGAAACACGTGGAAGGTAAACACGGCTCATTACGTCGCGAGTAATCAAGCGTTCGTTTTCATTAATACACCTCTCACGGTCGTTATCGTTGTTCTCTTCTCCGTATAACCGACCGCTTTTCCGCCCGCTTGTTTTCCCGTATTTGTGCGTCGGCGGGAAAGTAGCTTCGAGTTAACTCCGCTTTACCATCGCACTAATAACGGTTCTGAAAAGCGGCGAAAATCGTTTCACCGTGATCGACCCGTTCGATTCTCGCGACGAATCAGAAGTTGGCCGTCGACGAAACTGGAACATTATCGCGTCGGACGATTTATAGAAAGATCAACGAGAGAGCGTTTGCTGGTACGCGCGATGCCGGATCCCGAAAAGCGGGGATAATGCCGAACAGGCCTTTAATTTTCGGTTAAATTGTTTTTCGTGTCGGTATGATTCCGCTGATCGCGCAGAACTGCTACGCTCGACGACAATTACGCTCGATTCGCAGGATCGAACGACATTAAACGGACGTCGTCGCAACGATCGACATCGGCAGTTGATCGAAATTGCTTGTTCCTCGATCCTCTCGTGACCCTTTCAATTTTATCCCCCTTCAATTAAGACACGGCTAGTTTCGACGTCCTTGTTCGAAAATTCGTGTAGGTCGGGCTACTTTGGAATGTCTGGCATTCGATTAATTTAATTTGTATCATCGTCATACTCCTGTCGGAACGAAGCGAATTATCGACATAAATTTTAATTCGTATTTGTATCTAATTGAGATACCATCCAACTTGAGCACAGAATGTCTGTAGACGATGGAATTACTGCTTCCCTGCGATTAATCGTTCTAGTACCAGAGGTCATTGGAAAAACATAACCGAGAGAAATCGATGTGCGCAATAGTGCTTGTCCTAATCGATCACGAAGAAGCCCAAAGTCGCAGAAGCTCTTTTTCTCATTTTATGTAACCTTATAAATGTTTCAAGCATTGTTGAGTAAAAATTCTTGAGAAGGTAACAATGAAATACAAAATGTTTTAACAGTACAATATTACATTAAAGAAAGGAACTATGCGATGGACGAGCTTCAGTAAAGTTGAGCTCCCTACTTCGGCAATCAGTGATAGCACTGTCCATAATAATCTAAACGTACTAGGATCATTCGGCACAAAATCCGAAGAACGTCGTTTAGTTTGATTAAAAACTAGCCCGAAACATCTGTGGTCCATCCGTATTAAATTTATGGCAACGATCGAAGTCGATCCTCGGTCGCATTCAACGGGTTAATACAGCGCTTTCGTTAAGTATATTTGTGTCTTCGAATCGAACTAAAATGCTGATAGAAGCTCTCCCGTTTCCCCGATATATACGAATTTTTCTGTTTCCCGTGGAAGAAACCGCACGGTTCAATATCGACCTCTTCAGCCAGCGAAAGCACGTCCATCAAATTTTCCCGTCCCGATGGAAACGTTTGCTCAGAAATATTTTCAAAGAATTGCTTCGAATCTATGGCATGTCTGTTCTCGGTATTCGACTTGTCTGAAAGCTCTACGCGGAATCAGCGAGCAAAAGGCAGAAGTATCCCGTAAAAGCATCGCGTCCCGTGGACGGTTTCACGTAAACCGGTCGAAAAGAGAGTAGTAACGTTCCCGAGGCTGTCGTGTAACGCCAGAGCCCTTCGAACACGTTGCCCATCGAATCAACGAAGAACCGTGAAACCTTCGGTCTTCTGCCGGGTTAGCTTTATAGCGACGTTACCGACGTAATGTCCGTTTTAATAACGTGTCAGCCGGTAACGAGCGTTGACGTTCTTTGGCTGGCTGTACGCCTGCCAGGGGACAATGCTCGTTCGTGGCTCGTGGTTAGAATATTTTAGAGATAAGATCGCTCCAGCCAGACTGGTCGTTACAGACCGGCTGGTTTTACTCGCAAAAAGGTGCACGTGCTCGTGACTGATACGCCGTCATTTTCAAAAACCTCGCCCTCGCCGCGACCGTCGAACAATTTTCAAAACTAGAGGGTAGAAAATTTTCAACCTCCTAATATCGTTGCTCCTCGTTCTTTTTTCACGATTTTCTACGGTAGTTTCAACGATTCAGCCTGTTCCATTTTTCACTTTGAGGACTTATTCGAGTCACAACAGCAACGTAGAAAGTAAATGGAGGAACGGAAACAAAGAGTCGAGGAAAGTAGACGCAGTCAAGGTAGCAAGGGAAACAATCGGAAGAAAGCGGGACAGGGTAAGAGACAAAGGGAGAAGAAGAAGGTCGAAAGGGTAGACAGGACAAAAATAAAAGTATGGAGAGAGGAGGTTGGTGGAATGCGAGTACAGGGTGGAAAGAGTGAAAACGAGCAGCGAAAATGGGGTGCAGAGCGGAAGATATGCAAAGTTCGGAACTTAATTCATTTGTAAGGCGCCTCACGCGAAGCGTGAACGTGCCAGATCAGCCGGTGCGGCGTTATACTTAATATTGCGGCTTCCGTGCATTCGTGCTACGGCGAATTATTAACCGCGATACCGGCGTTCGTTGGCAGCTACGCGAAACAACTTCATCTCGATGTCCCCACGTTCGCAATTCGTCGCCCGTTTGATTTTTAAACTTACGACGAAACGTAGGCGATGCACGAACCGGCCTGGCAAAAGTTACTACCTCGAGTTCGTCGATTCGACCTATCGGTTACGCGAATTGCGTTCCAAACTCGAGAACTTTAAAAAGACTAGTGTATCCCAATGAAAAACATATATTGTTACATTTTTCCTTACATTTTCTATTTTGTATAAATTATACATTTATGTCTAATACATACTTTTATATGTTATATGTAGAAATTATACATATAAGGGTGAACAAAACAACGACAATAAATTAAGCATAATGAACTAGAAAGATAAAGAAAATATAATAGGAACAATTTAATAATTCGTCCTAAAACATGGACGAACGCACAAACATAAAAAGAATAACAAATATGACAACAATCGACTGAACAATACTTCGAAACAATTGTCGATATTTTACTTGTAGTATGTGTTTTGCATGTATATATTATACACATATATCTATATATTGAAGTATTATATATAATACACATATATGAACATGTAAAATTGAAAGACTTTGAAGAGCGTATAGATACGCGTTTCGTGTGTATTGAAAGACTCGTGAGAGCGAGTGTGTTCGTTTTGCATAGGGATGGGGTTAACCGATTTTAATCGGGGCAACGTAACGCGTTGTCGATAGAATGCGCGATAAATGATAATCGTGCGAGTCAAAAACATAGCGAACACCGTCGACGACGGTCCGAGTTGAAAAGATTGAAACGTCAATTAAGCGAGAGCATCGAGATTATCGAAATACCATCCGTTTGAATTATCACGGCGCCACTTTGGCCAGGAATATCGATTATCCGGAAGCTCATATAGAATGTAAATAAGCTCCTGCTGTCCCCTAGCAGCGTGTGTCGTTGTTTATTCGAGCCTAGCGGCCATTCATTGTTCCCTATCAAACCGCTGTTGTCCTACGAATTTATCCGTTGCGGGTGTGCACCTCTTTCTGCGTTTAAAATATAGGTACACCAACGACAGTCTGTTCGACAGGCGCTTATTCCCGTCCTTCGATTGCTGGAGAGGTTTCGTTAATTCGCGCGACGCGAACGTATTTACCGTTTAACTCTTTGAGGCACAGCATTTCAGAAAATAAAATAGACCCATGTTGCACAGAAATTTTATTGCATTTTGAATTAAACAAAATTGATATATTTTTAATAACACAGAAATGATAATACGAGTACGCAAAACAATAGTAATAACTCATTTAAATTTGTTGTAGGACTTTTAATAGTCTTACATACGCGAGTATGCACCTATTGCAATATTTTGAAGCGGGGCTAAAAATGATCCACCATGCATCAAAAAGGTGGGATATTTTTAATTCCACCGTGCCCCAAAGAGTTAAATCAAACGTCCAAATTTGCAGACCGTATCGCCGATAACAAATGTACGAAAGGGTAGAGCGTAATGAAAGGAGGAAATAAGAATTAGGTCCAATAAGAAAGGAACGGCGCGAAAATATGATATTTGTTTCGTGCAACATTCATTCTGGCCAGGTTGAAGGGAGAGGAAACAGAAGCGGCGTTTTCGAGGAGGCGAGCGGACGAAACAAAAAGGGTAAACAGAAAGAAAATGAAAAATTACACGCCACGTTCGCGAATGACTCGTATCTGAAGAACAGCACTTAACGTCTCGAGTGTTCACCGTGCAGAAATGAATCCTATAAACACATCCGGCCTTCTTCGCGTGCGGAATCCATTTCATTCGCGATGAAGTGGTTGTTTCATCACGCCGCTTACGTAACGGGAATAAAGTCGAGCCCGGTCGCGAATACGCAACGAAAGGAGCCTTCTCTTTCATCGCCGCGGCCTTGAACGGAAATTTTTCCCGTGAAAAAAAAATCCATTCCGTATCTAACGGCCAACGAGAGAGGACCATGCAGAACTCTCGACTCACCGTTATTGCCGGGATTTACCCGAAGAAACAAACCCCGCGTATCGTCGATCCTCGAGAGGGTGGAAGACAATTCGTGGAGTAAGGATCGCCGGTAGCGTTCCGAGAGATTTCCGAAGGATAAACGTAACGTGGATCCACGACGATTCGACTGGCACTGGAACGAGAAACTTCGACCTCGAGCAGAAAATGAACGAGATCGTTAGGTTGCTTGATTGAAGGTCGCTTGCGAGTAATTTGAAACGGAAAGAAATTGTTTAAAACGAAATTATCAGAAACTCCTTAATACTGTACATGGGATGAGTCTCCTCCAATAAGATGGTACATATCATATGGACTCCCTCGCACCAGGGAATAAGTGGAAACAAGCAGACTCATGGAAATGGAACAACATATGGAACTCCAATTCTACCAAAATCCACAGAGTTATTTCAAACTTTTTCCAAGACATCCCACGAAATCGCATAAACAGGAAGGGAAGAATTGCCCACCTAAGAACTGTCCAGTGCAAAATGGCGCACGAGTTTCTTACAAAAAATATAGACCCACCCATGTGTTGTGAAACCCTGCTCGCAGTAGACCACTTTCTATACACTTGCCAAAATTGGTCTTTTATTGCTGCTACGTTGAACTTTCAATACGCTAAACTTTTCCTACAATCTATAATAATGTCTACATCGTGAAAAGTGGAATACACGACTCGCTATAAATCGGCGGGGTTCGTTCTGTAATTATCACGGAACGCGATCATCGCCGACACAATCGTAACCGTACGTTCGCTCCCGCTGGAAAGAACATTATACGCGTATAGAGAAAGCTCGAGGCACGGAACGAAATAGTAGTATCCCGAAGCACGAACAGCCTGATCTAGCCATAATTTGGCCGGAACTCGCAATATGAAAGGGAAGGTTGCGAGCGAGCTACGCAAGGATATTGCCATATGGATAATGCTTTCTCACGTATCTCGTTCGTGATCTATATTTGATGGCTCTATTTAGATACTCCCCGGGTATCTTCTGGCAAGCGATGCCCGCGGGCCAACCGGTCCACCGAGATTACCGAATCCGCTTCGTACGGGGTTACGCACCGCACGCACATTCCACGAGCACGCTGCTTTAACCCGAAGACGATCGCTATTCCGAGAAGGGTATTAATCCCCAAGTGGCGCTTCTAAGGATGCTTCCGGTTATTATCACTCCATGGACCAATTTCCAACTCGTGTTCCATTATGGAGGGCCTCCCGTTCGGATAAACCCGACGTATTTTGTCGCATCGAAGGAGGTATCGATTTAAAGTTCGCCTCGGGGATACGGAGGCTCGTTCGAATTCGCCGGTAAACGCGCGATTAAGTCGATACGCGTCGCGCGATGCGGAATAGAAACGATTTTTAAACGCCCCTTTCGCTCCCTTCTTTCGCCGAAGACGAACGGCTTGATTTTTATCGAGTGCCGGCGTATCGTCGCTCGAACAAGGATCCACGCACGTGGCATTTTTTTTACCGCTTTCTTGGGGATCCGCGGAGACAGCCGCGAGCGGGTTATATCGCCGCGGGTTACGCGTACGCGCGCCGAATCGCTACACGTTAATTTACTACCCGCTGGATTGTCACGCATTAAGATCGCAACGCGCTGGATTATCACAAGTAGAATCTCCACGCGTTAGATCGTAATGCGCTGGATTACCGGCCGTAGAATAGTCGTGCGTTGGATCACCGCACGTTGTACTCCCTGTGTAGAATTACTGCGCGTTAAGGGGCCACATCTACGCGGAAAGCCGATGTTGAGCCTATTTTCAATCATTATTTTGAAGGATCAGAAGCGAATAAATAGTTTGATTGTCTCGAGGATTATTTAATAATTACTTCGACGAGTATGTACAATATATTAGGTTGTCTCATGAGTTTCTTCTCTTTTTGATATAACATAAAAACGCCCTTCGTGGAATATCTTGCAAGTAATCAATGAGTAAATGATATTTACTGAGGGATGAAATGGGGTGATACAGTAGAACACTTCGTATTTAATGCAATAAATCTTAAACATAAATATTGTGTATAAATTTCTATTAAACAAGGAAGGAATTTACGACATAACTTATATATAACTAAAATAATAATAAATATTTGACTAGCCAGATATTTTCTGCGCTGCACGGTACAACGTGGTATTCATCGGGTCATACAACGTGTCTCTTAAAAGCAACAAAAGTGACACGGTCTCGAAACAATTAACTGTTTTTTCCGGCGGAAAAGCGGTATCGAGCGGACAAGTCACTCGAATTCGCGAGTCGCTATAGAATCACGCAGCGCCACAGAGCAGAATGGGCAAAAATCGCGCTTAAATAGGAAACAGGCGAAAACGTCGAGCAAAATGGCGGACGTTCGACAAAGTCGGTCGTTTCGAACAGTTTGCAATTCACGCAAACCAGCGGGGATGGTTACTGTTTCCTGTCGTTCAAAGCGTAACGGGCGTCGCGCTTCAAACATGGCCCCAACGACGAGCAAATGAACTTTTACTAACGAGCAACTAAATCAATTTCCAATGTGACACGCGCGCATCAAGCGGCATAAACGCTCTCCTTTCTGGCCAGATTGACGCGTCTTTGAAAGTAGCGGCCGGGAAAATGTTTCGGAACGGTTTGCGTGTACGTCGACGCGTTAAAAACGAAATGTCGCCCCGTCGATAGCGAAATATTATTGATTTTTCGCCGGGACGTATTCGCCGGGCTGTCCGGTATCCATTGGTGCCCGCTGTTTATGAAGCATTCTGACACGATTACCATAATTTTGTCGCGAGCCCGCGGACTACGATTTACGATGGCAACGTTTGTTCCCCGGTAGAAATTCATTAAACCGGGCCCTGTGTGCGATGCCGAGCATTATTTGCGGTTTTCCAGCGCACAAAGAGCTCTCCGGGGCGACGTTATTTCGTTCCTAGTCGACAAATTGATCCGTTGCTCTTTCGATGACGGAGAAGAGCGAATCGTCGACGATGAAAATGCGTACGAACAACGCGCGAGACCGTCACGAACGTTCGGCCATTTTTCGAATCACCACCCTGGTCGAATTTTTTCGGATGACCCGATATAGCGTATAAATTATAGAGGCTATATCGATGTCGGACCCGAAGGACGAAAAAAGAAATTGAATGGAAGAAGAACAGCCTGTTTTCCCCGAAATCGTTCGTTTCGGGGATAGCATCGGGCAAACATCCCCGTCGGGTTCGACGACGATTTGTCTCGTGGCAAATTCTAAAATCGTTGCCCGAGATAGCGCGTCCTTTATCCGCGACAGCGGGAACAGGGGGAGAGGAGAAAAAAAAAAAAATAGAAGAAAGAACGATCCGAAATATTTCATTATCCGTAGAGCACCCCGTCGTTTTCGATTTCGCGCGGTGTTCGAGCGATGCTCCGTATCAGCCCTTTCGGCGATTCATCCCCTCTGGGCACGAAGACGACGATAAACCTCTCGGGCTTTCCCTCAAAGGTCAATCAATTCGTTAGGGAGACGAAGAACGAACGGCGTTCGGCTCCCCGTGAATCGTTCTCGATTACCAAAGGCGGATTTACGACGGCGCAGGGAGATCCTGCTGGGAGCGTCGAGTGAATAACTAAAAACGTTTAACATAATATCTGATCTCGGTTAAGGGCCCCCGGAGGCCGCCCTTTCGCTCACTGCCGTAGCTTATTCGGCCAGCCAAAGGCTGCCGGGGACACAAATGCAATTTTTCCACGGCCTCGAAATCAGATGAAAGATCCGACCGCCATCGGTAACTACCCTCATTTTTATTCCAATTCCTGTTTCCCTCCCCCCTCCCTTTACAGCCATCCACTTCCTCGCCTTCTTCCTGTTCTTCCAGCCTCTCCTTCCTCCATCGATCGCTGATTAAACGGTTCTTGCTCTCTCGACGATCCTTCCCACTCGATATCTTTGCTACGGGGTTTCCTCGACGTATCGGTTCTCGTTACTTAAGTCGATGAACTCGCGGCTGACACTTGGTAGATTACTTTTTGAAATTCGACCACGAGTCCCGGCGTGCCACAAGTCGTATCGCCGTCTTCTTAGATATCGGACGAAAAATTTTTCAACGAACCATCTTCCCGAATTTGTACTTCTACCCCGACTCTTGGTAAAATGTAGAACGTGTTCGGAGAGGCACTCTCGACACGATAGTTAACAAGTACACATCAAAATAAAATCTAGTCATCCGAAGTCTGATCAGTCCACTTTTATCGTTTATTGGGAATCTACTCGTTCCACGCTTTGTTTAATCGTCACTTAATACCGCTGATGCTGCAACGCACATACAGTCTCGTTTTTGGAGCAACGTTCGGCCAATCTCGAGATGCTACCCGGCGAACTATGGTAGACGGCAAAATTTTCCCGACAACGATCGATAGATTACGGTGGATAAAGTTTGCTTACTAATGCAGCGCACTCGCAACAGCGTTGTTCCGCGAAAGAAAGCGGAAAATGCTGCCGGTGAATCGCAGCTGATGCTTTTCCGGGCTGAGCTCGATTTAACGTCGAATCCGAAGGGACAGGGCGAGATGCATTTACGATATATTCCGAGGGTAGCACTTCGTCTCGAAACGTTCGAGGCGGCCGTGAGATTTGTTTGTTCCACTTTACTGATATTTCCTGCCGGATCAGCTGTCCTGGAAACGCGCCGTATTTATAGCCTTTCCTGTGATTTAACGTCGGGTGGCGCTAGGTGCAAAAAAAAAAGAAAGGAAAAAGAAGGAAAGGAGCGAAGGGAAACTACGGAGAAGAAAAAAGAAGAAAACGGTCGAAAAATCTCGTGGACCGAGGAACGAAATCGGTCCCACCTTCGGGAATCGAAACCATCCAGGTGGAACGCGTTCCGTCATCGATTCGTTACAACAAAACTTCCCCGCCGAGAAACGAGAATGGTAAATTGTCGGTTGGCATAAAAGTACAACTGTCTGAACGAAGAACATTTCGATACGCAAGAGAGAAAGCGAATGGATGCCTCGGACCGTTACTTTTATGAAAGATTCAAGCTCGATCGTTTGTAAATCTTACTTTTCCGGTTGTCCGTTGCAAACAGGGGAGTTGTTTGATTGCATCGACGCGAAAATAACGCTTGAGATATAGAGTAAAGGAGTTTATTAGTTAGTTATGGAAGAATCGAACAGGACCTGGTTAAAGTGGTGCCTCCCCGTAAGGTAAAATAACCAAAGGCGGCTAGTGACAGTAGGGGTTTCCGAATTTTTCCGTTTTTCTACGATTCTGTGAATCGGATTGTGCCGAAAGTGGTTCACGTAGAATTTTGTATTGTCACGAGTTAAAACGCGTAGAATTGGACCACGTGGAATTGTATCGCGACGATTCAAATAGTGTCAAATTCGATTGCAACGAATTGGATTGTGTAAAATTCGATCGCAACGGAGGTGTGGAAATTTAGGAATGTAGAGCTTCGAATCTGCAGAGGCTGAGAATCGGTGAACCCTCGCTTGTAAGGTAAAACTCGTATCGAAAGTAACCAAAGGTAGCTAGCGAAAATAACCGAAGGTCTGGGGTTCGAGTCCTGACCTCGGGCCGGATTTTCCCCATAATCTACAAAAGATATCACGAAGAAGAATATCTTAATTGAACATTCGCGAGAAGGAACCCGAAGGTACATAGAAACCCGAAGTAGATACAAAGGGTGCATCGAGAACCTTATTCAAACGCAATTCTTTCGTGAAAAGTATGTCCGCTTCAAAGTCCGAAGGATGAACAGAATACGTGTTCAGGTTGCAGCAACGATAGTCCCGTGGCCGGGTTCCGATCGTGTTACCGTGAAACCTATGCAAATTGCGTTTCCCTAGGCCGCATTAACGGATTTAAAAGCGATATCGTTCTTCGTGTTCGAGTTGGCGAGCTACGACACGGCATTAGGCTGTCCGTCGTGTTCGACTTACGACGTATACGATTTGCCGCGATAGAAAGTTGATCGGCAAACGTTCCGTTCGTGGAACGAGAAAGAGCATCGTTGCTCGTTTCGTTAACAAACTCCGAGATGCGACGCAAAAAGATTACATTGCGGGAATGAAAGATGGATCGGGAGACGGAGTGTATCGTGGGTCATTAAAGGAACTGGGAACGGTCGCAAAGAAGTTACGGTCTCGGGTTGGAAAGCAACTTATCCATCCTGTTTTTCGTCCCTACGCCGGACAAGCATCGGGACGATTAATTCTTCGAAACTGTCACTAGGGATATAATTTAATTCGGTGGCTAGATTACGGACGGTGATCACTGTTATCGTCGTACGTATTTGTTCATTCTTTCCTTCCCAGTGGAAATATATGTATATGGTCAGACACGATACAATTTACACTTAACCTATTAACTGCCAAATTTTTATTTCAATTCCACTGCGTAGTTTGACAATTTATGTATCAAATACTTTTACAAATTGGATGACATTGAAATGAAAAATAATTTGAACAACCCAAATATAAGCATGTACCGAATACATATTTTATTTAATATAACGTTGTTGCAAGCGTTAGCTGCGTAAGTTAGCTGCGTTCGTCTACACGCGTCACTCCAAAACCTTATGATAAATAAAAATTGATATATTCACGATTTATTAATTTTTTATCGAATTAAAGGGTAATTCGCCCACGTTCTGCTTCATACAATTTACGATAAGAAACTTTCTTCTCTGCTCGACGCGTACACTCATTGGTTGATATTAATAATTTCAATAAATACACTGCTCGAACCAAATTCCGCAAATCGGTTAAGAATGCGCGAATTGAATTTTTTAAAATTTCATTTCCAAATATAACAATGTGCGGGATAAAATTTTCAGAATTTTCTAGCCGAGAAATTCGGGATTAGCCACGCGCGAGTGCACGATATTTGATTTCGACAAGCAAACAAAGAATCAGAGAGAAAAGAAAAATGGTGGCCCGATAGCAACGGTGGTTGAATGGCACGCGTATCAAAATAATGAAAGGTCGAAACGTAGAATCACGGCCTACATTGCGGATTTCGAGAAGCAAGGATTTCGCGTGCAAATAAGCATTCGGCTATGGTCGTGCATGCGACTATGCACCGTTACAGATTCTACGGTATTAACGGAATGGTCTGTATCAAGATTTCCCGAGGCCTACTTCGTCGCGTTAACCACGATCTAATAATAGCTAATTGCTCGGAAAGTTCTTGGTATCTTCAACGAAACGGATCCTCCGATCGGTGCTACCGATAACGCCACGATTCACTGCACCTTTGATAAAGGAACTTCCACTTCTTGGCGATTATTTCGGTCAAAAGCGAGCCGCGCGATTCCGTGAACTTGAATTTGTTCGCGTTACTGTATCCGGTCCCTTAACAGTAAACTTACCGGCGTATAATACAGGTTTATCTTCAAATCACAAATGTTATCGAGAAATAAATAAACGACCAATAAGACAGAAATTAATGTGTATACATATATTACACATATACATTAATATTTTCATAATGTATATATTAATTCCTTAACGTGAAAATTAATATGTATTTCAGAAAAGCTGCCTTAACATACCTTGTAACATAAAATTAGAAACTTGTTGAATGGTCACTTTGATTGCCTTGGTAGGTTTAGTGTTAATCCGTGAATACCGCTCTTACGATTAACGCTAATAAATGAGTTCAACGTGCGCCAGCCAGTTCGTGGTCATTAGGTTTCGTTAGCGACGAACGGTTAGTACTGGGTCGTTGAAACGCGCGAATAACGGCGAACGAGCTAATTAAAAGTCGACCATTCGTCAAGGTTATTTTTATATCGAAACGTCGATTTAGCGTGGAACTCGGATACGTTAAAATCGCTAGATTTTAGCTTTCGGGTGAATCGAGTCGGACGGCCCGCGATCGCTGGCTTTATTAAGGCGATAAATCGTTAGCGAGGGATCGCGTGAAATACGGAGACACCGGGTAACGAGATAATTAAGGCTACGTGATCAGGGCGAAAGGGTGAGATCGTTTAAGCGACAGTCGCGTAGCCTGGGCGGAACGTTCGCTCATCCGTTTGTGTGTTTTAAGGCGAACGGAATTAGGAAGCCACAATGACGTGCCCGAAATTCTGTTGACCTCGCGGTGCTCAGCGGAGAAATTGGATTATTCGTGTTTACCTGGGGACCCTTAACTGGCTCGGCCACTTGCCGCCCATCGTCGAACGTTGCCGGTTATTCCAAGACGAGCTCAGGCGTTCGATAGAGATCGAGAGAGCCGTGGTAATTTGATTAATTCGACCCCAACCGAATTAGGATTCGTCCGGCGACCAGTGTACCCCGGGCAAACGTCAAAGGGCTCGAATCCTACAATGGAGTTTCACTTTTGTTCGTTCGCGAAACGACTGCCCTTCGAAAATACTCTCGATATGTCGTCTATCGACACGATGTTAACCCTTTGCAGTCGAAAGATCACTCGGGCTCACCACGTTGTTTAATATACCATTTTGGAGTACGTACCTTTTAACTAAAATTACAGCGTTGCACATATGATGTACAAACAGAATGAAGGACCTAATAATGGCAATTAACCAGTTAAGTGCGTTCGACGTGTATACACGCCAGTCCAGAGCTTCATTTCGATGCTGTTAACATTAATAAATTGTTAAGTGTTTATGGAATAAAAGTGTAACTTTTTCCCATTTTTCATTGGGAATCATTGGTTGATTATAATGATTTCAATGGGTTTACTGTTGATACTAAATTCCGCAGTTAACTAGTTAATAATATAGAGATAATAACTTCGAAATTATTTATCGAACCAAGAGTTGTTATCTGCTGCCACTAAAAATAACTTCGAGCACAAAGGGTTAAAATCGAGCGTGATGAAAGTATCGACAATTCTTTCACGGTTTCGCGAATCGATCGACGTTGAATTATCCAATCCGTCAAGCTTTCTTGTTCGTGGGTCCTCTTCACGAAATGTGCTCTCCCGAGAGTCAAACTATTCGGTAGTTTCTTTTATCGTAATAACAATAAAGCGTAGCGGAATACGATCGCGTGGAAGGCCAATCAAAAGTTCAGCAACGCGGGCAAAACTTCCCTCGTTTCGAGGAAAATGCGTTTAAAGCTTGCAACGTAACCGAGCATCCCTTGTACCGTTGTAGTTTTTTAACGCGGAGAATATTAACGTATTACCGCGAAAAAGCGTTCATGAACATCGGTTCTCGTAATAATACAAGCACTTTGGTCTTCTCGATTCTTTAGCCTGGAGACTGTCGCCGAATTTTTTATATTGAGGCATTTATTCTATAAAATATAAATATATTTATTCGTATAAATACAGCACATTAGTATTAAATTAGACGAACATAAGTATATTTGTATATATGTGTATATGAATTATAAATGTATGTGTAATATATTGTATATTAATATACATGTATGTAATGTTTATTAGTATACATATATTATAAATGTATCACAGAAGTATTAGTTTACACAAATGTTATAAATATATGTATTATTAAAGTTTGTTGTATTAAACGACGATGGCGGGATTTATTAACATCGGTCGAACGCGAGATTTTTAATCGCTTACACAGATGTCGCAATAGCGTGGAATGCGGTCCGCGAGCCTCGCCTCTTCATAAATCGCCGGCGGATTCAATGAAATCGCGCGAACTTAATAATTCAATAAATCCCGCTAACCGAATGAAGCACGCTCGCGGTAATAGGATTGCAAATAACATTTTAGCGCGATTCGACGACGCTCCTTGAATTATTTGACCGTTGCTCGCGAAACGAGTCCGAGCATTAATTCACGGCCGATACTCGCCCATATTTTTCGAAAAATCGATCGGCAGAGGGCGGCCTCTCTCGCGCAATCGATGCCGTCCCAAAGCTGTAATTGCTCCGTAAGCGATATTCGCGGACCGGGAAGCCAACCTACAAATCCACGGTTAATTTTCTATCGATAAACGGCCGGCCAGCGACGAAACACGGAAACTTGACCTCGGAATCAACGAGTTTAATGGTATCGATAAATTTCGGGATTGTATCCGGACCACGGTCTCAGAAGTCGCATTTCCTTTCGTTAAGTTCTTTTACGGGCGCACTAATAGCCGCGTGAACAACGATTTCGTTTAACCCCTTGCGCCATAATCACGAGCTGCACTCGTGACGCACTCGCAGTTCAAATATGGGAAACCATGTTCATATTTTTAATATACGATCGAATGTTCGATTTGAGTCCAATTATAATTTGCACAGTCGAGTATCACTAAATGTAAAACTGTCTTGAATTTCGAACTTTCTTTGGTCATCTTAATGTTGTTGCAATTTAATACTTCGTTATGTCCGACGCATTTGCAAAATAAATCATAGCCCAAAGGGTTAATCGAATATTTCTGTTCGCTCGATACTGTGGAAAATATTCGTTGCAGAACAGTGTAACCACGATTTATGCTACAACATTAACAAACTTGTTAAATTGTTGGATCTGTTGTATTAAATGTTGTTACTGTCCTCGTTTTTTATGCATAAGTTCGCACACGTTAAATTATTTCATGAATTCGTACAAAATTCATTCAACACTAGAAGTGCCGGAATTAAATGCATGCTTACTTTAAAATCGAAAATAAATAAATAAATACTGCAGCATCACCTAACACGTACAACTATTCATTAACTCGATAAAACACGACGGGATATTTTCACAAAAGGGTAGCCACAAAATTTTGTGACATAAAATGTCAAGCCCGAAACTAATCACTTTGACTGGTTAGTAGTTCCAGCGTTAAATTAATTCTTAAAAAACAATTGTAGGCCCATATTTCGACTTCGCAGACGCGCGGCCATTGGAGCGTCAAGCGTGGACGTTGAAATCGGTATTAGCAGATGAAGCGACGTCGGCGTTTAATGTTTCAATTTCGCGGTGGAAAATTCGCGTGCAACCCTTATTAAAACCGTTAATTTTGTTGGTCGACACGTAATATCCGGCGGCGTGTTATCGACACGATATCGATTCGTGTCTCTGTGCGCGTCACGATCCATCACGCGGAACCGACAACGTCATGGCGCCACGCTGGGAAAGCATCCAGCGTCTGTCAGCTGCGAGCCGTAAGAAGTTTGCGAATCCTTGCCGAAGTTTAACCTCAATCACTTACGTAACAGAGTTACCGCCAGTACATACGTTCACCCATCTGGACAAGCTTTGAGTTTCCACCCTCTACCCGCGCGGTTCCCCTTTCCACCCACTCACCACCCCCCGCTTTCGTTTGTCCTCCGTTTCGCCTCCACTCGTTCCCTTTTCCTAACAACCCTGCGGCGTTCTCCGCCCCCCCCCCCCCCCTGGTCGCTCAGATTCTTCCTCGCAAAGCGACGAAACGCGTTCCTCCTCGTATCGTCGTCGTTCGATCCGTTATCGCGCACGCGATACGTCGTTACGACGTTGCAACGTAGCGAGTTTCGTCGATCCGCCTGCCGATCGGGACGCAAATCGTGTACGAAGACAAACGATAGTTCCCGAACGAACAATCGATCAGCGACAGATTTGCATTGGCTGAGGGTTCTCGGCAGTCACGTCTTCCGCGCGAGTTTCACGAATTTCGACGATCAAGCGAGATTCGTGTGCTCCTTAGGATCCATGAACGATTTGCGAATCGTCCCGTCCGGCCAATACGTAAACTTCTGCAGGTTTAATTGGCTGCCCGGCAACGCTGCCTCGTTAATTACCTTCCATTTAATTAACGTTTACCCTCTTAGGAGCGCAGCGACGGCCGCCCTCGCGCGCCATGTAAATCACTGGCTTTGGATGCTCCAGTGATTCGACACGCTTCCGTTCTCCGCTTTAACCGACGAATCGTACGAGACTTTCCGAAGGCTCCATTAGTGAGCCGTTTCGTTCGGTTCGCTATCAGCCAATTTGCTGATCCCGAAATCGAATCTCTCTGTTCTTCTATCGATCCGACGCCGATACAACGGATCCTGAAAACGATAGTTTCGAAACGGTGGCTCTACCTTGTTCTGTCCGTTTACGAAGAGCAAGAAATTGATGCAGTTTTTAATACGTTTAATGGCGACTTTTACTCGTCGGTTGATTTAATGCAACGATTTTTAAGAAATAACTTTCAACTACATTTGTAGTATTATGCACGTGATGTTTGAACGCAATGAACACAAATTGAATACAAAAAAATCATAATCCCTTTTCACTCTTTAATTGCTCTTGACTATCAGCACCATAATTTATTTTGCAAAATAGACCAAGAAATCAGGCTACGTAACAAATATATGATCCAAGACAAATATGACGTCGAGCCACGTTCGATACAGCAGTAGGGTTAATACGAGATATTTTTATTAGAGTTAATATCGAAGGGAACATATGTATAAATGAAATTATAGACACAACCATGTATGGCTCGAAAGAGCAGGTGCATACATGTTCAAACTTAAAACGAAATTATGGAACAGAACTTTGCGATAAACGTAATATAAAGTGCGCCGAGTTGTGGCTTTCTAACGAGAGAAATTTTCTCGGCTTATCCGTAGAAGCGTATTCTTATCGTCGAAAAATGTTATTTCTGTTAATTCCTGAAGCTTTCAGAGTTTCGATGAACGGGGTATACGCGCGTACGCGTCTTCGAACCGGAGAGAATTAAATTTGTGGAATATTTTGCGTACAAACTGAAAGACTTTCTTTCTCTTCCTCGTTTCATTACTTTGAACTTGTCTTTGATGTTGAACGACTGCAGGTCGAATAAAGTTCTTCCCAGGGTATTGTTCGACGAGGAATATTAACTCTTTGTTGCCAAAGTCGAAGTAACGAAGCTGTCGCCGCAAACACGAAAAGTTAATTAACTATGACCGACATACGGTTCGGCCGACGTCCTTATAAAGTTAATTAATTCGACTGGAAACCGGCTGATATACGTAAGGAAAGACTGCGACGAGAAATAAGATCGTAAGTCGACGATGATTAGAAAGTTTCGACCGCGTTAGCATCGTTAAACGAACGTCGTATCGCGAGATATATTTTCACCGAGATTCCATTTTATTCCCGGTGAAAAACGAAACTCGAATTGCGTGGCTCGTGAGATTCCGATAGTCGACGATTCCGTTAATGGTTCATTCGATACAGACAAAACAAATGGAACTACCCTCTTCGTTTCCTACAAATGGAGGTTGCCTGGTTCGGGGCAATGCCTTCGTGTCTGAGCATCTGGTGGATTTATCTTGGAATACGGCCACGCGAATTTCACCAACGACGATTCGGTTTCGTTCATGACGAGAAACGTTGCGTCCACTCGATGACGCGAGAGCTAAAATTAATTAGAAAAATTAAGATTAAATTTCGAGCTCCCGAAACGGGGCTGAGTATAAAAATTCTGTAATTCGAGTTTACAACAGTTGGAATGAAATTCTGCGGAAGATAGGCAGATACGATTTTTTCAATGCACCAATTCGGAATCCAGTTAGAAGCATGTGCCACCGATCAAATTTTTGTCAATTTCATTAGTCAAAACAAACCGACGAATCGAGCACGTCACGAGTTTGTACGAATTAATAAAACAACGGAAGCGACTCGATCGGGTGTGCAGTGTCGAATAAAAAGACAGAATCGGACCGAAGGTACGTCGAGGGATTTTTTGGAAAGTACGTTAACAAGGTCGGATAAACTTATTGTTATTTACTGGCCCGTGCAGTTTGACTTTGTCCTAAAAAAGCATACCGCCACTCGTTGTTCCCACTCAGCAGATAAAGCATGGCCCACTTTGTCGCGGGCTCGCGCGATTGTTTTCGTACGTAATCGACTCTTCGTCCCCATTTAATTACTCGATTACAAGCCACCGGAGCGCACTCTCGTAAAATAGGGTAAACATTCCGGGTGAACGAAGACAATGTCCCTGTTACAGCGGAGCGAAGAATCGATCGTAGCAACCGCCGAGAATTAGGTACACAGGGCCAATGAAACGAGGGTATCGGTCAAGTGTCGACACGGTATTCGCGCGTTTTTCAACGAGAACAGAATACGTTCGCCGGCGAAACGTACGCCTCTCTTTCGAGCAAGTACTCAAAAATAATTGGTTCGCCCCGCTTCATCTTTCCTCTCGGCTTCTCGATCTTCCCCCGTTTCCCTGCAAAATCAACCGCGCCGAACCTTTCGAATTAATTCCGAAATTCCGCGCGTGTTTCTTTCCCGGATAGGATTTTTCGTCTTAAGAGCGAAAGAGTTCGAATCGTTCCGGTACAGCTGCGACGAAGAAAATAAAAAAAAAGTCATATTTTTAGCATATTGTTTACAAAAATGAAAGTTGTTGCATTAAATGAGATGGTAAGTGTGAGTCACCTGTCGTGTCCGAAGGGTTGAGTCATTTAAATGAAATTGAAAAAGTAAAGAAGATGGGTCATCGGACCGTTCATACTCCCAAATGTAAAATATAATATAAAATGTAAAATAATATAAAGCAGGTACAACGAACTGTCCTGTACAAACCGATTCTTACATCGAACTGCTATATGTAATACCTACGGAAGAATACGGAGATATACCTTTTCAGGTACACTTACATGTATCTCCGACTTGGGCGAAAAACGTCACCCGCAATAAAACGTCTTTGAGAGCCCAACCGTTTTATTGCTCCTCGATAGTTTGTTAATGGGGAGTTTTCTTATTCTTATTTTACTTGAACTTAATGACCTAATATCAATGACTTGGTCATGCATCAGATAATATCCCGCGACAATGACTCGTGTCTCGTTCGCCAGACAGCGATGAACGACAGATTAGCAAGATTCCGGCAAGAGTAGATTCGAGTACGAAAACAGAAGGCGAAGGGAAATGGGAAAAGGGCTTGTCCAATTTTGCGGTGGTACCGTCGGAGATAGCGAGGCGGGTCGGACAAGGGTGACGGTATAACGAGGAAAAGCGAGATGCGAGGGGAAAAAAAAATACAGCCGGTGTCTGTATATACCGCGTATCACGGTCCACGCTCGCGACAACTGTAACGAATTTCAGCCACGGTCGGGGAATTTTAAAAAAATCGTTCCTTTGGACGGAGCGATACTCTGGCTCGTTCCCGAGCGAGTTTCGAGTAAACACTTCGTCGCGAAGAAGTCGAGTGTCGCCAAGCCACTGGTAACAAACGCTTTCGCTGAAATAATGACATTCCGACCGGGGAACCGACGTTGCACACTCGGTTGAAGCCACGAGATCGCTTTAGACACAGCCGGGCCAACGAGTGCGCCGCTGGAAATGAGAAACGAAAATCTTGCTCCGGTTTGCTTCTTTCATCGTGGCGTGAACGCGTATTTCCTGCGGACTCGGCCCTCGTTTACATAATTATGCCACGACGCTCGCGCCGAGCTCGTCCGTGTTCCGAGGTTGCCCCCGATGGCCACCGATTATCCTTCAAACTTTCCGTATAAACCTGTGAAAACTTCTTTACTTTCTCGTTCGCTGTTTAGACGAAACGCCGGGCTTACTGCTCGCTTAGGAGGACAGCTTCCGATGTATCCGGCGTTACCGACGTTCAATTTTGGAATTCGCGTTATCTCGCGAAGGTCCCCCGCGAAATTTCTATGCAAAATAATGCAATCTGCTCAGCTAAATCTGTTTTCGCTGAGCCTTTTGGACGTATGGATTCGCGTGCTTCAAAACGAAGCTTCAAATGCCCTCTAAGGATTAAAGAGCCCGTACTCTGAAGGATGTCTCTTCAGGAATGTCCGGAACCCGAGTTATGTTTGTAGAACGATTTAATGCGGAAAAGCGTGGTATGGAATAAAATTGAAACGTTCGAGGAAGATCACTGTAATGGAAAATCACCTTCACGAAAGCTAAATACGCGGAAAAATTGCGGGATTAACCCCCGTGCGCTGAAATTCCACAACGTAAACAACTTTTTTAACGAATGGAGAGTTACATCCGGTTACTCGGTAGTAATTTTACCATAAAAACGGGATCACAATCGTCCTTGATAACCACATTTTCGTTACAAAAATCCTGTAACATGACGTCCAGCTTTATAAAGTCTTTCTTAATTTTCGACTATCATTTTGTGTGATTTTTCTTCGTATCTCATATCAAGTTTCTAATATCAAATACTATTTGAAATTGACAATCAAATTTTTATGCGAATTTTTCTGATTATTCTAATATAAGGTAAATATGGGTAAATACTGATAATACAAACCTGACTTCGCATAGAAAATTACTTGTCTCTGAAAAATGTTGATGTTTCCACCAAATACAAACATCAAGTGCCAAATGATTGAATACGCATATTCTCGAATATGCATAATAATTGAATTATGAATATTCACAGTGAAACCGACGAAGCGAAGGGGTGAAAACATGTTCTTTTCGAAAAGTAGCAAAAACGATCTCCACAGAGTTTGAAGGTATAATTCGGAACACTAACACGAGGGAAGAGAACCCGAAGAGAAAATCGATGTAGCGATCGATGCCGGTCACCTGTAGCCAGGTCCATCGATAGAGAACGCGTCGTTACGATGTTCTTGTGAAACAGCTTAGGCGGTCAACAATTACCGAGCTTGTTAACTCTGTTCCGTGGCGGTGGTCCATTCAGAGGATTTTTCTAAGCGGAATAACGAGGAGCCGGGCAACGCGAACGGCGGGGCAACAGCGTGAAAATTGGCGGAACGGTTGCTTCCGTTCGAAATCCCTCGGGAGGATTGTCACGCAGCCGCGTCGCACGAACGACCCGGCATTATCGCCGGTGAACAGAGACAACGAGCGCGAAACCGTGATACCAGAGAGGGTGGACGAGAACGATGCGAGCCGGAGAAACGAAGATGGCGACGAACACGCGAACCGACGAAAAAAGAAATCGCGGATGAACGAAAAAGAAATAAGAAATCGGAAAAACGGTAGGGAAGAAAGGGAACGTACTATTTATAACCCAGGAATTGGCGTATCGACTCGTTCGTATTTTCAGTGGTAGGATGATATTGGTTCGCCTGGTCATACCTACCAGATGACTCAAGGATTATAATGTGGGCGTTTTAATTAGTTAGTTAGTTATGAAAAGGTCGGATAGTATTTTTCATATTCAGTTAAAGCGCTGAAAACATACATTTTATGACAAATTTGTTTCTATAAAATATATTTCCACCAAAAGGATGAGGCATTGATAGTGATAACCACTCCAAAAAAACTAAACACTTATCGACTGATGATACGTTTTTGATACTGTACGGCAAGTTGGGAAAAAACGGCTTGGCAGGGAACGTGTTAAGGATCGGTGGAGGGAAACCTTTCACGACCGAACATTAAGAAGCGCCCTAAAACAACCTAATGGGGCAAACGCCAGTGGCTCACTGCGTAGCATCAACGACTCGTAATCAGAGGAGCCCGGGTCCTCATTTTTTTCGGAGTCTACTACAATAAACAATCGGTAGCTGGCGATCGTCGCTCGGTCCCAAGTTCGAAGGATTCACCGTGGGGATATGCGTATTTTTTATGTTTCATTTCAAGTTTCTCGCGCGGCAATTTCTGGGTGACGCGCGGTAGAAGGGTTCGAAACGCGGGACAAGGAGGGGACGATACGGGCACGCGGAATCGTAGTCGTATCCAGAGGCAGAAAAGCGAAAGCAATTAAGATAGTTACTTGGTTATGAGACAAAAAGGCCGGGCAGAACGAAGGTAGGAAGGTAATTACCGTAGTAACGGCTTGCCGCGGTTCCGCGGCTGTATCCCGTGGAGCGTGCTGGCTTCTGGGAAAATTAGTGCCGGAAAAATTCATGCCCGTGGAAGATTTGCGTAAATTAATTTACGCCGGCAAGCCGGTTCGCCTACACAGCGAAAGAGGATGAAATTGAATTTCCAGATGAGGATGAACCGGTCGCGATTCCCGCGGCCGAGAACCGTCGAAGACAGCCAGGCGGTATCGTGACGGTAAGTTAATTCGTGGCCGAGAAATTTCCGCGATCGTCGAACGAGGAGGTCGACCGAACGGGAAGAAGAGGACGAAGTTAGGAAAGGGAGAAAGGAGGAAGTCGTCTGTGCGCGTTGGCCGATCCGTCGAGAGTTTCAACGATCTTTCGAGGCTGCCAGGATACTGCTGGAAACCGAGCGAATGGACGGGAAAGTTGAACGTCGGGGCACGTTCTAGTGGCGCGTTCGTCGATGTAATTACGGAGAAACCGGATTAATCGTAACGACAGCGCGAAAGGAAACACGATGCTCCATCGCCTCTTCTTTTCTTCTATCCTCCTCTTCCGCTTCGCGCTTTTTCTTTGTTTCTCGTTTCTCCCTCGATCTCCCGGCGAATCTCACTGATACCTCTCTCGCCGGCGTCCGTGGTCCCTCTATTTATTTGCATTTACCACGAGGGAGGAAGTCGGTTAAATACCGTGATCTATATCCTGTCTGGGAATAGAATGCCGCAGTCCACGAACGGAAAAAAAGACGACGAACGGTCTCGGGTAGTTCGTTAGTCGGATCGTGGAAAATGGAACGCCTTCCGTTCGCTTCTGTCCCTATTTTTATCAAGAACACGGCATCGAACGCGTACACCCGAAAGGGTATTGCATGTTTTACCTTTTCAGAATATCGTAGGTTTACAATTGCAGCCGTAAACGGCCGAGCACCCATTACTAGTCCCCTTTTTTTGCTAGCCGATTTAGAGTCGCGTGTGATTAACCCTTTGCGCTAGACGGTATATTTTTCTAAAACTCTTTGGTTGAAAAGTTTTGTTGCGGTCGAGTGTGGTTTCTCTTGGATCGTAGAAATAATTCGGATAAATAAGTTGATTCAAGGCGTTTTCATTTCTTTGCCACTTGTAACAAATTAGAAAAATTGCGAGTTACTAACCTTCTTCCTCCGTCCACATCTGTCTCTCCACTTTGAGTCTACAAACGTAAAGTAAACGTAGCGTAATTTATACGAAATAACGTTTTAAATTTCGTATAATTGCCATCTCGTTTCTCCTTCTCCTCGAGTAAGAGTCTCGAACCGAGGCGCGAGCCCGTGGACCAAAAATGTCGGCTTCAACTATTCAATTAAACCGGCGACCTTGCTAAGGGGCTGACGTTTCCTTGCCCGAGCATTTACATAATGCCGTATCCCGGCGAGATTATGCGAATTACCGTGGTCCAGCGGTCCCGAGGAACGACCCGGCCCGTTTTACCGTGCCAGTCTAATTATTCGGTATAGATCGCGGCGAGACAATGAAACAGACTCGAAGCGGCTCTTGCAAAGGGGAAGAAGAAACCTCCGGGCACTATGCGTCGCTTTCATCGGTCCTTTTGTTTCGCGAACATATTTTTCTCTCTGTGATTCCCGACCGTTTCGCCGATATCCAACCACGATGCCTCGTCGCGATGCGTTTCGGTTACGGAAACCGAGGTAATGGCGCGTTCCTTGCTGGACGAGTCGTTTCCGGTGACTTTGAGCTCCGCTCTGAAATTCTTAGCTCCGCAAAGCCGATTTCGTGGGCCATGACAGGTTCGAGTATCGTTTCCCTCGACGAACGACGTAAGCCAGGTATTGATACTTCGATCGGAACGGTCGTTATCGATATTTGTTGCGAAGCGAATACGGTGAAACGCGAGCCACGGTACGAATACGTTAACATTTTCTGATGGAAAATACAAAAGGAGTTCTTCGCGTGTTTGCGCTGTTAAAGGAACGGTTTGTGCGTGTGCACCAAAGCGGCGATAATGAAATTCGTTTAACAGAAACACTTTGTTGCACAAAATACAATGGATGAGCGATACACGACACAAAATGTTCAATGTAACTGTGAATACGTGTATATGTAAAGTTGATGCACTATTATAATGTACATAATCGAGGATCATCGAATATAAAATATGTATGGCAGTTTAACACTCTTTGTTCGTATGAATGTTGTAGTTATAAATAGTTAGTCCTGAGTGACGTACCAGGTTAATAATGTTTGTATAGAGAGTTCGTAAAGCGGCGATGTTTCATCGACGCATGTTTGCGCGTGGAACGATCGAGGATCACGAGGCGAACGAGCTAGCGTGTATTTTTTGATCGAGGCACCACGATGAAGGCACGCGTTATCGAGTGCCGAGAAGAAAGTTTTTACATTATGTTAACTTGTGCGCGAAATGGCCTCCCATCGACCGTAGAGGTAGACGAGCATCGGAGTGACGGAAAGTTTAGTCTCTCCGCCCTCTTCGGAGAACGTGATCCTTCGAAAGAACCTGCTCCTTGTTTATTCCCGTACTCTCCCGATCGGGCCCTTCCCCTCGTCGTCGTGGCTAAAATATATCGCACGGAATAAGGCACTCGACTTCTCTGATAATGGAGGCACAGTCTCGATCCGTTCGAATCCTTTAATATATTTTCCCCGCCGTTCTCCACGAGCCTTTATCCAATCGAACAGCTTCCGGTTAAGGGAACGTTATGGCACGGCCGTTTGCATTTCAGGCAATTCGCTCGTTATCCGCGTAAAGGTAAAAGAGGCATCCCTTTGTGCGTTGTAATTTCATTTCGAGTAAATAGACAAACAAAATGTATAACGGGCTATCGATACCGTTCTTTCGGACGAACTTTTTCGATACGCGTGTATCGTTAACGATGTATCATTCCGCTTGAAAAGGAAGCAATCGGATTTACTATCGCTTACCGGAATAGCGACGTAACTAACTACAGAACTTAACACTAAAAGAACCAAAGGAGTCAAATGACCTTTCTTACAGATTTGCTACTTCGAATGACAAAATTTGTCGATATGGTTTTCTCAACATCTGTACTGATTGTCGTTAACATAAAGAATCGTTTTTTTCATTCACTTTTCAACTTCATTATTAATTTCAAAATAACTCTGCATTATACGTCGGTAGTTTTAGTAAGAAAAAAAACTAACTACAGAAATACCGGCAATAGGAAGATTGTGTAAACCCGACGATAAATTCGTAGAATTTATTTCGCGCGAATTAATGATCGCGGTGTCTATTCCAGTGATTTCGTAAATTAAATCATAAACCGATTTCGGATGGATGGCATCAATTATTTTGATACCAGCGATTTGAATGCGGTGAAGGGATACTTGTTCGGATGAAATATGCATCTCCGTTTCAAGATATACACCGCGAGCGAGTGCAATCATGAAACATTAACGTTTTCAAAAATAAGGTTATAGGACCTTTTTAGATTTGGAAATTTCCAGAATCGCGCTAAGTGGGTTGAGAAAGATCGTTCTATAAAGCGTCAGCCGATTCGTGAAAGTTTGACAAATATTTGACAAATACAAACCTCTCTTGATTTTCGCCTAAATACTTAATCGGAACGAACGGGCGAGATCGATTACGGGTCTCGCGTTTTCGCGACGAAATTTCGTCGATTCGACAGTAATACATACGCGTATTCCGTTCACCGAGAATTATTTCCCTGTACAGTAATTCCCCGCGGCTTTTACGATCATTTCGCCTGCTCGAACGGTCGTCCTGTTCATCCAGCAATATCCTTATCGCTCGTTGCGTGTACCAGTTTATCCCCGATCCTCTTTTTACCCGCTCGTCCTTTCCGGTCAGCGTTGTTGCTTCGTCGGACAGTTCTGCAAACAGCTGCTGGCTACGCGAACTGAGATCATTTTTTCGATGCACTTTTTCTCCTGGCCTACCGTCGAATCGACGAAAAGCTGCAACGCTCGGAAGACAGAACGCTACTATAAATAGATAGCGAGTTGCAGCAGCGGAGAACGCATTTGGACCATTTAAACCCGGATCCGAATAGCTCGCATAAACAGTGGCGCACATGGGTGATTTTCAAATCTGCCGAATGTTACAAGTTTCTTCTGGGTATTCTCCCTTTTTAACGTATCGTATGCTTTTGGAAGAAAAATGTTCGGCGAACCGGGTCGCTAAACCGACGTTATGAATTTCTCGTTTATTGGAAAAAAGAAACGTAGAGAGAAGTATTGGACTAGTGTCCAAGGAGTATTCGACAAAAATCAATCGATGTAGGTAAACAAAAAGTTGTATAGTATAAACTGTGTACAACCGAGCCAAGGGACAGAGACTTTTCTATCAGGTGTTTCGCAACAAGTGTACATGTATGTCTTGGAAAGGGGTTGTAGTTGAGATGACTAATTTTGGGCCTAGTTCTTGAGTTCAGTTTTTATGCCAGTTCGTTATAAGTTTATTAAAGTGTACAGTTTTCTCGTGCACTGTAAAATAAAAAAAAAACCTATTACAAAATTAATCCACTGCGTTTTATAAATTATTTAAAATAATACAAGTGATACACTTCAACATGTGCGTCCCTGGTAACATGCAAAATATCACACGTTCTGTAACATGGTATTTGAAAGTGTTAAACAAGATCCAACTGTGCAGAAATTTCCCTAGTGAACTTGTGACAAAAAACAGACGTTACCATCATAAATATAATTAACATTCAATATTAAAATGAGGGTAAACATTTATAGACACGGTGTTGTAAATCGAGAAGCTATTATTTTAGCAATCCACTCTAAAACGCTAAACACGAGTTGCCCAAGAACATCAAAATTCAGAATTGTCTTCGTGCAATCGACGAAAAGAGTGAACGAGGCATCAAGATATCGCAAACTCGCAGTGTGCAACTTATAAGAAGCAGCGAGAATTCGTCAAGTTGTTTTTCACGCGTGTCGTTGAAACGTTTCGTGACACCGTGGGCGATAACATTGTCGTGGGCGCGTGTATTTCGCTCGTTTCACGATTAGCGTAGCCAGGAAGCCGATGAGTGCGCCGAAGTTATAATGCAAGCGATGAAATTATGGGCAAAGTCTCGGGGTAATTTCGCAACTTCCGTCCCGGACTACGAAATTGATGCAGAATGTCGGATGACCAAAGTTGAGCGCCGCAGGTCCGTGGACCCGGTTTGATCGACGTTACGCTCACGAAATCGGTCGACACCGTCGCGAAAGAGTATCGAACCGGTGACCGGATCGAAACCGCCGGTGAAACAAGGAGAGGTTAAACGAGCCCCGGGACGAACCGAGAGAGGAAGACACCGGACTTCATGCACGTATGAATACGAGCGCGTGAACCGAATACTGGCACGATAGCGCTCGCATGAGTTTATCAGAGATTGGAGATGGAATCACTTGGTGAATCACGTCGCAACGACCTTTCGCTAGCGGGAATCGCGTACCGGCCGCACGCTGTCGATCCAATGCGTGTTCCATTACGTTGATTCTCTCGTTTTTTTTTTTTTCCATGGGAAACCGCTGGTCGATGCAACGAAGCCGACACGCTCGAATTCACGACCACCGGCGAGAAAAAAAGAATATATAAAAGCGAGGGGGGAAATTTTATTCGTGGAACGGGACAGGGTCAGAATTGTAGGAAAATGGTTCGGGGTAATGGAACCGTGGAAAGCGAGTCCCATCATCCCCCCGCCTGTTGGAACGGAATTTTAATAATGGAACAATTTACTTCCCCGTCGTTATTAACAGGTGACGTTTCGAAACTTCGAAAATATGTAAACCGTTTTCGGGATACCTGTGATAGTTGGAATTTTCGTGGAATCTGTCCTTGACGCGGTCGCGAAAAACGCGATCGTAACGATAGATCGGAAAAAAGGAAAATTCGATAACGCGACAACCACGCACGAAGCTTATTGTGCACCGATACAATTTCTTTTACGAGGGACTCTCGTATATTAAAAAGCGGCGGAAAATTTGGACAATGAGCACGGAAAACAAATTTTAAAGGCACCCTGTTTGATTGTTGCTCTTTGCTTACTGAAAAATGTTTCCTACCGTTACAGATCCTTAAGCGATCAAAAGAGAATAACGAAACGGATGAAGTTAATTCTGTGCCGGCATATATTTGAAGTTTATGAAAGTGGAATTCACGATTCATGAAATGGAAATTTTCCATTCTGAAAGAGGCATTTTCATCCTTTAAAAAGAAAGTTGCCTGCCATCGAGAGCGCAGAGTTTAACGCGTTAAATGTAACAATGTGTCTGTTATGCTTCAACTTTCCATCGATTCCTTTCAAATCTTACCAGCGTAATCATCCTCTTTAATTATGTAAATGCAGTACATTTGCGTTCTCGTATCCCTGACAGACAAATCACATATTCCACACTATATCGAAACGAATAGCATATTTCAAGATACATCAAAACGAGTAGAATATTCCACAATATATCGAAAGGAATAACATATTCGACGAGGTTCGTCGATGATCGATAATGACAAAAAAAAAGAGAAGTATCATTTACCTGAAGCGGGGGAAAATCGAAGCGCGATCGGATAGAATGGAATGATAACGGCGCGACACGGTGCTTTTTGGGTCGATCGTAGACGCGATAAAAGTACTCGTGCTCTTTTATGTCGTCCGTGAGAAACGAAACTGTTCGAACTTCTATCGATGCCACAGCGACGATCGCTGTCGTGTTAACGCGATAAACGCTGATACGGTTCGAGTCCGCTTATCGCCTCTGCTTTTACCCAACGTTTAGTGTCTTCGGGGTAAACACGCACACACTTTGACGCAGTCGGATACTTCGAGAGTCATCGATGATCTGCTCCATAAATTTAAACGAGTCGATGCCTCTCTTAAAATCATGGTTCTTTACCTCCGCTCTGGGCAGATGTATTTTTCGAAGTCACTGTCGGGAGAATTGTCCGAAACCGAGAAACGAATTGATTAATTATACACTTTTCTGGATTGATTAATTAAACACTTTTCTGGGGTGTTCGACTCGAAATTGCTTCGTAACCCGAGACGTTTCGAATAAAAGATGCTCCTGATACTACGACCGTAGTCTTTGGAACAGTCTCGTTGCATTTGTGAGCATTTATTTGTTAGCTGCGAAGGATATAGGAATTCGAAGATGTAGAAATTTTGAAATTAAATTGAAAGGGTCGAGCATGACCCGACTAAGAATTGGGTTGAAGTGTCTCCTTGGCCCGAGAGTTAGGAAGAGTCACGAAAGTAATCTAATGAGGTTGTTGACGTCAAATATGCTTGAAAGAGAATTAATGTTTAACAAGATAAATTGCAGAAAGGAATAAAATTTTTTAAACATTGTTCAAATAAATTTTATTTCTCCCAAATTTCCTTTGCATTCGTCCTTCACAAACACACAATCGAAAAAAATATAGTGCTACGCTATGTAGTTGTCAAGATATTAAAAAAAAATACTTTGTCAAATATATTTTGGAAAACTGTATCACACACGAGTTTCATCGAAATCGATGTGTCCGGGTTGAATATGAATTCTCTCTCGAGAGGAGAACATATTCACCCCGGTTCTCGAGTCCTAGTCCGCATTTTTTCCGTATTTCTACACATTTAACCCTCTGTCAGTGAGGTAAAATTACGAATTCTGGTCCAAAAATGTCAAGTTTTTTCATGTTCCGAAATACTTTGGCATGTAATAAAAAATGTAAAGAAACGTGTTTTATATGTACCTTGTTAGTAATTAGTCCGTGTATAATAGATTTTAAAACACGGGATAAACTGTTTGGCACTTGACTGTGAATGGGTTAATCCCTCGTTAATCCAGCGTTCTTCGGCGGAAAAAACGCAATTTGCGTAGAAAGGAATATTCGTCGTCACCGTCGTAACAAGGCAGGGTAATTTCAATCAATAACCCGTCGATTCGTTTGTATCCGCGCGAAACGGGACGTCGATGGGTCAGGTTATGACGAGAATAGAAGCGATCGAAACGCGTAGAATAGTCGACGAGGGTCTCGTTTTATCTGGCCCGTTGTGAAATGGTCCTGACGCAGGCAGATCTTGCACGGTCGGTTTTTATTCCCGCGATAACGGTCCACACGTGACGTATGTAACGACAGGCGATCTCTCGGATTTTCAGATTCCATGATGGGAGAGATGGTCGTCGAGGCTGGCAAGAACGTGACGCTGAATTGTCCGGGGGTGACGGAGGACTCGTTGATACTGATGCTGGAATGGCGGGCGGACGGCACGCAATTGTTGGAGTACAGCAGCAACACGACCACCGTGTGGAATCACCGGAACAGAGTGTCGTTAAATTCGAAAAACTACGCGTTACAATTTCATCCCGTTACCGCGCAGGACACCGCCGAGTACACTTGTTTGGTGAACAGCCGCAGCACACCGGAAGCTGTCATCAAGCTGATGGTTCAAGGTGAGTGGAATCGTTTCACGGATTTAATCCTTTCGATTAAGCTTACCGAATTACATCGTGTATCGTCGCGGTTGCGTTACAAACGCACGAACGGTTCGAGCCGCGCGAGAGGTTTCGTTGTCGAAATCCTAGCTTTTTGATTTTTTTTTTGTTGGGGGGTAACGCGATATGGCGCGGAAATACGATTGATCCACGTTTGAAAGATTTACTGCTCAAAGGGATATTAATACTCGTTCGATCGTGCAGTAATATCCCGCTCAACGATCTCACGGGAATCAGGCCACGTATGACTGAGAATATAGAAGCTTTACCTTAATCTCGTGCCACTGTAGTCGTAACATATCCTTACTACATTAGGGTAACGATTATCTCGAAAGAACGCATAAGGAAGTAAATGTGTACGGATGGCGATCAATTAAACGAGAAAGTTATTGAACGTATTACGAGACAGCTTAATACCCGTCGCAACGAGGCTCTCTTTGGTCAATAGAAAAATTAAACTGATCGGAATTGAAATTGTCGATAATTGTTCAAACGGGGGCGTCGTAAAAATAATCACTGCGAATCTCGGCGAGCCCAGCAATTTCTCGCCGGCCCGTCGGGATTGTCTCCCTCTCCGGTCAGAATTAAAAATTAACTTCCCGCTTGGCAGAGCTCCAACGAGCCAATAGGGTCATCTGTATTTGCGTTTTAACCTTGGCCATCCATAATTCTTCGCGTACTCTTGAAATAACCTTGTCGAGCGTATTCACACGCTCGCGAGCGCTCAACGAGCCGTACGATCGAAGACGGATAAATACGTCGCGATGCTAGAACTGCAAGCCCGTAACGAATCATCCCTTTCGTCGTGTAACCAGAAAGTTTCGCATGTCCGCAGTTTCTCGAGTCTTATTAGTTTTATGAAATTGAATACTCCTTAACCCTTTGCACCCAAGTAGCTCTCACTCGCCATTTGATGTAATGCGGCAATTTTAAATAAAGATGTTCTAACTAAATTTATATTATCATGTACGATGTTTGAACATAGTGAAACAAGCTATATTATCCATTAACGATAAAAATAATTTCAAAATAATTCATACGACCTTAACTAGTTTGTCGATAATAAAAGTGCTTTCGTGTGCAAAGGGTTAACGTTCTCCTTACCAACAATTACCTGTGGCGGTTCTAACACGATATTTTAGCAGTCGAGGCTCTGTTCCGTGCGGGATGTTTGTTCAGAGTATTTACGGCTGATTTGAATTCGTCACGTGCTTCTCGTCTCGTCAAAAACGAACTTTTCCGAGCGTCCCATAGGCGTCGGAATCATGGGAGTTCTCGTTAAAACTTCCCTCGCATAACTTGACGGAAAGTTTCGAGAGCGCGTACAGGTTCGAGAGAAAGAGAGAAAAAGGGAAACTAAAGCCCCTATCGCGTTACGTCCCGGCCATTTGCATTCAATGCACGATCCGCGTCTCCATTTGAATAAGAAGCTTCTCGCGGCTGAAACGAACTGCTTTGAAAAAAATAAATTCAATATTTTACCAGGGATTCGTTCCTTTACCACGGCGGTACGCCAGAAACAAACGACGCTTTCGTGGACGATTAGGAACCCGAATACAGAAACACCGTTTCTCGACAAATTTATTACTTTCTTCCCAATTTATTGCTTCTATCGTTCGCTACTCCTTTCTATCATTTTGCTTCGTTGTTTAGTGCTCGAGTCAAATTATACATTGCAGATAGTAATTAGCAATTTTCTCAAAATGTGTACATACACATATATACGTATAAGGATAAACACATAGAGATACGCATATAAGGATATACATGTGAGGATATACATATGTATATGAATGTACACATGGACTGATTTTTCAACGAAGTAGATACGAATATTTGCAGAAAACAGGTTCTTAATGATTTGCAAATACTGGCGTTTAAGAACTCGAACATGTTTGTGTTCGTTTCGAACTCGTAAATCCGCGTTTCGTCCATGTAACACAGATTCATCTAAATTGTGTAGCTGAAAAATTCGAAAGATTGTCGCAAAATGTAAGGTATGATCTTTTATATTCACGCGATCTTGATATCGAATATCGAAACTCGGTTCAACTTTTGTATCGCGTATCCCACGTGGCGCGTGATGACATACGAAATGCTGGACACGTAGCGTTTCAGCCGTAACCAATATCCACGTTATGTCGACCGCTCGAATGAATATTCGTCGAGTCACAGGCATCGGTGGTTGTTCTCGAAATTGTTGACGAGTCTGTACGTCGACCAAGAAACTTTTTCGTGCTCCTTGATTTCCTCTTCAACTTCCGCGCTGCGTTCGTTTCGGTTTGACTTTTTCATTATAGGGAGGATACCTCGCGGACTGGTTTCTGCGAATCATTGCCGAAAACGAATTGACCTCGATCGAATAACAATCGTCGAGGCAAAAGTTTTTAATCGCGCGAGAACCTTTGGCGGACGGATTCGTTTCTTCTTTCGGATTTTAAGGAGAAACACACGCAGACGTGGCGTATCGTCGATTAAAGTTTGCCAATTATATAAACGGATCGCGGACAAGGGTGCCGATCCCTTTGAGAAACGACAGGAAACCGTCGCGAAAACGGGACGGCACGATTCCTGTGATTTTCCAAGCAGATTTTCTGCAAGTTAAATCAGATTCACCGAGGCGGGCTTGCGCCAGGCAGAAACGATTTCCGAGCTTTGAAAATTCACCGCGTTACACGTCCCGGTGACACTGCTGTCCCACCTTTTAGCCTTCGAGAAATTTTTGTTTTCTTCTCTTTCTATTTGCCGGTTAGCAAACGTTCGGATGTCTTCGTCGAACAGCGACAGGGATTTTGGCATTCTAAGTGTTGCGCTCGACGAGTACAGATCGTTAAATCGATTATTCTTCCTTTAACACTAAAACTACCAATGGGATCAAATGACCCATCTACAAATTTGCTACTCTATATGACAAAGTTGGTTAAACTTGTCTTCATCGTTTGTTAATTTATTTTTCAACTTCATTTTTAACATCAAAATCATTGTGCATTATACGTCAGTAATTTTAGCGTTAAACGAGATCTACACGAAATCCCGTATCTCACCAACGATAATTACGTACTTCGTTCATTATGTGCCGGTTTATATGTTTCAATCGAACAGGCTCAAAGGCTCGAAGAGCTTTTCCGCGGGATGCTTGCCGCGCGTTCGTGATTTTATAAAGAAGATGGATCTCTCCGATATAAAGGGAACGTTATGAAGCGAGTGCGCCCAGTCAGAAGCCTAGTTTCCTCACAAAAGGAACGGAAAAAATAGTACGCTCGAACATGTGCCCTTCGCCCGGCCTCGTTTTTCATGGTCACGTTTGAAACGACGAGAACCTTGTACCTGGATGTAAATTTCAGAACGCGAATCGAACGACGCAGTCTCGTTACGCGCAGGAAATCCACGCGGACCGCTGCAACATCAAAGAGGAAGAACCGGTTGGTGGATGCGACGCGTCCGCTCGCGCGACGGCGATATAACGAGAGTCCACCGAAACTGAAAAACTCGATTAGGAAGTAGAAACCGAGTTCCCGTAACTAGGACCCGAGGATTCGGGTCAACTTCCCGAATCTCTATCGGTTAATAAGATCGCGATCGTGGAGTACACCGTGCTCGTTCGTCGCGAAAATGATGGCGCGCGGAGCGAAAAGGGGAAAAAAAATGAACGTAAGAGCGAACGAGAGACGAAAACGACGGAACAAAGGCGTTCGGTTGCTCGATAACGATCACCGCTTTTGTTACTCGGTCTCTTCGCACGAGCCTATACCTTTGTTTTCCTCGTTTCATCCCCGTTTTATCCCCCTGAATAGCGAGCATCCCCTTCGTCGACGCGCGAGACCCGCCGAAGATAACTACGTTTTCCAGGGAAATGGTTCGAATTCGGTCGGATGTGGTCTCGAAGCGCGAACAGAGCCAAAGAAAGGAGTTCCATTGAATATGGAAGGGGTTTCAGGATCGGTCTCGTTAATCTTCAAAGGGCCGTGTACACGCGTGGGCTATTTCGGAATCGAATGAACGTTTTCGCTTTTCATCGATACCCGCGGGACTCGGTGTAGCGGAGAACTGACGGGGCTTTCTTTTTCGAAAAGGGTCAAAATCCGATGGAACAAGAATCGATATATTTTCCCGTCGATTACCGTCGGTACAACGGATCGACGCGTCGAATAAACCATTTTCTGTGTCGCCATCGAATATGAAGTAACAAGTGCATCGATCGAACTCTTAATTACGAGCTTGTCCGAACGAAATCACCGAACTGGGCGGCCATACCTTTCGTTTAGCCGTCCTTTATGACGCCACGTGTATACGAGCCGATTCCGTGCACGCTTTGTTTGAACATTTACGGCTCCCAATAGCGACGATGCGCGACAATGGAAGAAAAACGTGGCTCGCGGTATACGGGGTGCATTGTTGCCTGTGGCCGAGCACTATCGCGGTTTCAAACTCGACCCGTCCCACTGTCTCTATGTCGCTTTCTCCTCTGGCCACGGTTTCGCGGCGTCGTTTTTTCGCCGCTTTCTCCGTCATTTTTTCCCTCCTGTTGCTCCATTTTCGCCACGACGATGAGAATTCCATTAAATCAACCGGAACGATATCGACGCGCGTCGCTCGTAAATCACCGGTCGCTCGAAAATCGCGCGGCCTCGTGATTGAGTGTTCGATAAAGGAGCGAGGCATCGTCGGGATATCGAATTTTGATGGTTGAAACGTCACCGTGATGAAGTTATGGACCTATTTGAAATTCCTCGATCTCTAACGAAACGCGACCGAATAAAAACAGAAAACCCCCGTTGTAATTTTCTCGGTAAAGTCGCGATCGTCGAAACCGGGACCCCGCAAGATATCTGATCACGTGGTATCCCGTACGCACATTCGACGCCATAGCGCGACCGTATGGACAAAAACAAAAATATCGTTGAAGTAACAGAATAAAAAAAGAAAACAGCCGTTGTAATTTTCACGAAAAAGTCGCGATCGTAGTAATCGACTTCCTCTCGAGATATTTGATCACGCGATGCCTCCTTCGCACCTCCGACGCCATAACGCGATGCACAAAAATTCGAAAGTCGTCGAAATAATCGCGACACATTCTTTTCCGACTGTCGCCGCGACGAACGAGGCTGGGATTATCATTTTGTTGGTTCGCTGAATCGAAATCGTACGTTCAGCGAGCGAGAATCGACATGAATAAACGACGGTCGTTTAACTGTGCGCACCGGCTTTTTCTTTGTCGGGGGAAATCGTGTCATTCATATGCATGACAGAGAACGCGCGAGAATCGCGACACGGAAGAATAAAGAGTAATAGAGACGGGCGAGGGAAGTCAGTCGGTCGGGACAAGGGACGAAAGAAGCAAAGGAAGAGGACAGGGAAAGAAACACCGCGAAATCCTTGTACCTCCTAACGAGCCGCGATTATTCTTCGGATAACGACCGGCTGCAGCCGCGCTGCATCTTTGCATACTGAGCGTGTCTACGGTATTGTTTGTATCAATTCCTTTTTCCGTCGGGTCAGCCGTATTATTCCTGTTCGCGCGATTCGGCGAACCGTTTTGATTTCGTGAAATCGATGGATAAAACATGGATGCAAATTCTACTGCCAGTCGGGACAAACATTTACCGGGATTCTTCGTTCGTTGATGTCGTAACTGTTCGAGGTAAGAAGATCACGATTTAGAAATTCAGGGAATCACGAATTTTAACCCTTTGCTCTTGGAAACATTTTTACCGTTGACAAATAATCGTGAAACTTCTTGGTTGAAAAGTTTGATGAATTTTTTTGAAATTGTTTTTTATTGTCTGTCGTTGATATTGCTTGCTTCATTATTCATGATGAAACAACGTCCGTATAATACTACGGTAGTGATTCCTCAACAAAAATTGTCGCGTTAAGTCAAATGGCAATCGCGAGTCCCTCGAGCGCAAGCGGTAAATCCCAACCAATTACCACGCTCGTATCGATCTCGAATCTTGTTCGATCCTCGAACCGTGCGGTACATAAAGTATTCGTAAGAAGGTTTCACGGTATTCGTCAAATGCTTAAGTAACCGTAGCGATCTCTTTTCGCCGCGCACCCTGTTATACGTCGTGAGAGCGATACCGACGCTACTATAATTAGAGAAAATGAAGAAGTCTGCGAGGAACGTGTCGCTCCGGTAGACGGATCGTAGCGAGAGAAGAGATATCTGGATGTTAGCGGGGGAATAAAGAGAGTAGAACGATCCTCCCGGTTGCGAGGTAAGTGGAACAGCTGGTCGAAAGCGAGGAGAAGAGGAAGCACTAGCGAAAGACGCCGATTCTACGAGCACAGTGACGAACCAGAGGGATTTCGTCCCTTCGCGACAGGGCAAATAAAATGTCTCTTTGTATCTTGCCCGAAAAGTCTTCCCCCTTCTACCTTTCAACTTTCTTTTACTTTCGTCGCAACCGTCGTCTTTGCAGTCGCAAACGACAAATCGAGTTGCACTCGACACGATTCCTTCATCCCCCCCGGCTGCCCCCCGTTTTCCGCGGAAATTGCACGGTGGCTGTCTGTAATCAAAGCGGTCGACTTAGCGACGGAGTTAACGACATGTATGCCGTGCGTGTAAACGATTTACGGCCGGATTTATCGTTGACTTCGACTACTGGCGCGCTCGCGCGAAATTAGTTGACTGTGATCGAACGACGGGAAAACGGATCCGCGATTATGTCACTGGCATAATTGGACTCGAAAGCAGATACCGAGGTAAATTAAACCGATGTTAATGCTCGATCACTCTTTGGAGGTAGCTCGTTAACGCGACGATCGTCGCTATTGAGACACGAATTCTGCGTAATCGAACGATTAGCGAACGACTCTCGGTTGCTTTCGAATCTATACAGAATGTATACTCAATTATATACGAAGAGGTTTCGAGCGCAAAAATCGTGTCCGTCGCGATTAGAATTTCTACGATTTTTATGACTCGTGTCCGTTATACCGCGGAAGTCAACCCGTTAACGAGCTTCGCGTGTCGGTCAATTTGTTGTTTATGGTAAAAGTTTCGACGTAAAATGCAAGAATTACATCGCGATATCTGGTTATAAAATGTGGTTGTTTATGGTAAATGCGTTCATTATTCTTCCCTGGCTTTATGTCGAAGTTAAATTTCGAGGAGCACCTTTAGCTTGATTATGATCGTGATAAATGTCGTGTTAGTCGTGGCAACGGAACGGGCAGAACGATGTTTCATTTTTCTCAGTTTCTGAAAAACGATCGATCAATTTATGCCAGCTCGGGTATCATGCTCTAATGATAAATCATTCCGCATAGGTCTCGCTGTTTTTGATCGATCTAAAAGGTCACTGTCTCGAAGTGATCCAAACAAATTTCTGTCTGTTCGCAAAAAATGTGGCAATGTTAGTCGAATTACGGCGAAAATCGATGTTCAAACTTTAAGTTGATCATAAAAACATCATAATGTTCAAATGTTTAAGCGATGTTCTAATAACAAACCATTCTGCATAGATCTCGCTATTTTAGATCAATGTAAAAGTTCTCTGTCTGGAAGTGATCCAAACAAATTTTACCCTTC
The DNA here is from genome assembly GCA_947623535.1 of Coelioxys conoideus. Taxonomy (NCBI): domain Eukaryota; kingdom Metazoa; phylum Arthropoda; class Insecta; order Hymenoptera; family Megachilidae; genus Coelioxys; species Coelioxys conoideus. Next base: position 14,683,159 of record OX392459.1, read on the forward strand.
GAAAATATACACGTTCGTAGAAAATATAACATACTAATCCAATCATGGCGAAAATCAGTACGTCATCCACTCTCGAATAATGTTTAGACGCTTAAATACGTTTAGAACGAGTTATGGTGTGCATCATACGTGGGCTCGCTGTTCGGTGTAGGTTCTTTTTGAAAGTTTATGGAATAATTCTTGAAAAATCGGAGTGTTCCGAGACGGATCGTGTATTGAAACGATCCTCACGTACCTAACTGATTGAGGAGAAAGAACAGTGAATCGGTTCGCGTCGGTGCAGCTGTTAGCAATCGCAACAAATTTCGCGACCGCGAGCTTGCGGCTATCGAGTTTCGGTAATTCGGGTCGAGCGAGAATTTCACGCCGCAGATCGTAAAGATGAGCCGAGTTACTTGCAAATTTCTAACGACTCACGTTCCCGTTGTCGCAATTTCAGTACGGAATATTTTCATCGAAAACATCGGGAAACCGTTCCCGTACGAAAATAGCGAGTCTCAGGTGGCGTAAGAACATCGAGCATGAATCTTGAATAATAACAAAGATTCGAGTTCGAGTCGTGAGAGACAGCGAAGCCTCGAAATTGAAATCTGAACGATGGTAAAGTTGGAATTTGAAACCCGCGAGGTAGCAAATCTTCGAATTCGAATCCCGTGTTGCGACGAAGCATTCGTACATGGCTTACCATTTCACGAAGTGCATCCGAAATTCGCTGAGCCGTATCCAGAAGCAAAGATAGGACATAAAGGATGAAATTTCAGGGTAAGTAAAATCAGCGTCAACGCGGAATCCCGTTTCGACCGAGCAAATGTCGCGTTCGCGACCGAATAAAGTTCGGGCTCGTTTAAAACGAAGCTACTTGAATCGCTTTCATCTTGCTCATCCGGTTGATACGAATAATAATCACGTTGTTCGTTGAACCGCGATACCCAGCGACGAAATCGCGTGAAATGTGCTGTTCGTCGGACGATATCTCGTGCTCCTCGCGTTGTAACATCTGGATTCGGGAGGACACGCAAACAACATTACACAACTTTAATATCGCTGCAAGGTACGTTCGCGGAGGCCGTCACTTCAAGTTGCTCCTCTGGAACGTGGCCAGACCCGTCCTGTTCCCGTATCTCTGCACTCGTATTATTATGTTCGCTAAACCGACTGCTGGTTCCGTGTTCCCTAATGGCAAAAATGGTACCGGTAATTTTACCGCTTCTCCACGGATCTTATTCTCGGCAATTACGCGTTTATTCTCGACGTGTCACATCCTGCTCGGCTTACACGTCGCTATTCTCCTTTCGAGCGAACTCGAATCTTGTCATTTATAATACGTCTAATCGAATTAAAACGCGTAGAGCCCGAGACAAGAATAACGCTGACACGAGTAATCTTCGAATCGGCAACGTCAAATATTTCACGAATAATGTTCGGAGTTCCATTTCCGAAAATAAGAGGGCCGGCGATATCCCGCGTATTCGGAAAATGGAACGCGGCAACGACGAGGGCTATTTGGGTACGATTTCGTTCGACAGCACGAATTAAAATCGTTACGAAAGAAGCGTTCGTAAAAATGGTTAGCGAGAAAATCGGATCATCAGCCATTGACCGGAAAGAACCTTTACATGCAAATGAACGAAGTAGCAGCGAAATGGAACGGGGCTTCGAATTAATGGGCGACCGTACGGATAAGAAATAAATGCCGGTAGAAGTTGATTCTCCGACTAATCGAAGTGTGTGTTGCGCCGGTGAAACGATAGGGTGAAGTTGCGAGGATCGGTCTCGCGTGTGCCGGAAAGTCGATAGAAACGGTCCGCAACGTGTTCCCAACCTTTTTCCTGTCCATCCTCTCTTTCGCCGCCGGTCGCGACCGGTCTACCCTTTTAATTGAGACATTAACCGGGCGACGGCAATTTATTCCGATCGATCAGCAATTAACCAGCGTCGCAGGAACGGAGACACCCCGTACAAATTCGCCTGCCGGGCGAATACGATCGCGACACCGCCTTACTTTACGTTCGAACCAGCCGCAACGTGACGCTGCAAACAAACTCGCTAATCGGCCAACCCGCGCCTCTTCCTCCCGTCCAACGACCATCGTGTTATTACCTGTTTGATCGACGTACACCAGTTACTTCCGTTCGCCCACGCAACTTCCTCTCTCTGCCTCGAAGTCATCGATTTCTCCGAAACCTCGAAACTTACCAATTCACGGACGTCGATTCTACCTCCTGCATTCGTTATTTCGTCAGATAGAACATTTTTGACTTCGAAAACTTTCGATGGTATTCCTGTTGCAATCGTAGATCGTATGTGGACATCACAAAATTAACGTGTTTTGTAGCACAGTCTGATTGTAGCGCAGTCTAATATCCGTGGGGTTGGACGGTTCCGAATTCGAAACGTGGAAAGTAACTCTCGTCAAATGGGGTTATAGCTGGATATTACGAAAAGTATTTTCGTTCGGTGGAAAAGTAATTTTAAAGGAATCCGTTGGCTCGGCGGATGAGCGTTTGGCCAGCTACGAAGCGAAACGGTATCAGAAGCAGGATCGTTGAAAGTAAAGCGCGATTAATCGAGTAATCGTCTTAGTGGGCAAAGTCGGCGCGGATTCTCGATTTCGCGAGAGAAACTACGACGACTCACGTGCACGCCGCGCGTTGAATAAAACGAGCGATTTAACATGCGAGCGTCGAGCGTGCCGCGATTTAGTAAATGCGCCTCACGGGCCGGAAACCGCTCCGGTTACTAAGATAATGAATCGACCGTTGAAAAATGCCGACTCTCCTCAAATGAGCCGCTAAAACCGCACGCCTCTTCGCGGTCCTCGTTAAATTTTCGGCGTTGTACATATATAATGCTTCCGTTCCGCCTTTCAACGGGCATTCAACATTCAAACGGGAAATCTCGCTCGTGTCTCGAAAATGGGGCGAATGTTGGCTTTTCGCGACGACTGCTCGACTATGTCGCGAACCAAATGCCACTGAATTGTCGCCGCTTTTGCGCAACAAAGATTCTTTGTTTCCGGCACGGTCTTTCATCTTCAATCCTATCCTGTTTCTTCGAAATCATCGTGGTAATTCGCTTTACTCAATGGCAAATAAACGGTAATTACTTGGAGAATTTCACCGATTTCGAGGACCTTGTAATCTCTCAAGGCCTGTATTCTAAGTCGCTTTTCCCTTTACTATGTTCTTTGTTTCTAACCCATTGTCATATCTTGACGAGTCTGACTCGTGACGCATTCGCGGTTTAAACGTAATATATCTTACCAAAACTTTATATAGTTCATATCCAATTATAATCTACGTAATCAGGCATCATAGAATGTAAAACGAGCATAGAATTTTTTTGTATGATTTGTTTGTCTCCTGCATCAGTCAGAACCAATTATTTGCAGTAATAGTAATAAGGCAATTAAAATGTTATTCGCATTTTATGTTCAATGATCATTGATTATGTAGATCATAATTGTATATGAACTTTACATACATGCGTATGCGGAAAGTATAGTAACATTTACTGTATTTAAACTATGGGCTGTCGCGCCAGACGAGTAAATTGTACGGCAATGAGTTAAATCGAACTCGTTTCTTTATTCGTTCATTATACGCGGATTTCTTGTGTCGATCGTTAAAAATATAAATCGGAGAGCGGAGACGCGGACAGAAAGTGGAAGAATCACGGTGTTGTTGCGTCATGTCGAGCTTGCAGTTTCGCGCGAATCTCGGTGAGTTCGCATGCAAATGAACGGCTCGCTTCCGTTGCAGATTCGTCCATAAAACTCGTCCGGATATCGTGCTTTTAAAGATTCACTCCCCTTCAATGGCCGAACGGTCGTTTCTGTTCGTAAATTTTACGAGCCTTCCGTAAGTTTCACTGCCTGATGCTTCCTTCGCATAATTTTCCTCGCACCGGTGAGCGTCGTTCGACTCTCCATGAACCGTGCGTTCTCGCATCGAACTATCGATTCATCGAATAGTCGAAAGGAAACTACGCCCAATTTTCTACTATTAACCCTTATGCAACAAATGCCGACATATTCGTAACATTATATATATTCCAATATGTATACATTTTATACATATATATCGAGAAAAAACGAAAAAACTTTATATTACAAGAAATATGCCACGCCATTGTACGCGTTCCAATGTTGTCGACAAATTATTTTTCTGTAATTTTCACTTTAGCGTCTTTTTCTACTGTTCCGTTCATATATTACCTATTCATATACTTTGTATCGACGTCGCCGTCCGTCGTCATTCTCCTTTCATCAAGGAGTAAATGAAACTGTTTCGAAGACGTCGTTCTGACCAAGCTGCGACGACGGCAACTCCGGCAAACTCCATAGTTGGATTTCCTTCTTATTCAGTCGCGAATCCGGCGTGAACTGCTCATTCATAAATTAATTTTCATTCAGCTACCGAGAAACGGAGCCGGGGACGCGTCCACCGCCGACGTTCAATGTCCGTCGTCTTTATTATCGTCGGAATGATATTCAGTCGCCGTTTGTAATGTTCGTTTGAAGCGTTTAAAAGTTCTGTTGAATCGGCGAGAAAAGAACGGCACGGCTCCGCCCCCGTCGCGATTCTCCGAACGCTGGAAACCTCTTAAATTCACCGAGCGTGTACCGCTCGTCGACGATTCTCGCCATTCTCGCCGAACAATCGTGAAATTATCCTCGGTTTTATTATCAACGAGTGCGACATTCCGCCGCCGTTTCAACGAGGACCACTCGAACCCGTTGAAAAGGTAAATCGAGCCGCGGTATCTCGTTTGCATCTCGTTCGAACACCAAAACAATCCTGGAACTTTTCCAGCGTCTCTTTAATTGGATATACTTCTTTTTTCCCACTTCGTGTGTGCCACGAAAGTTACTCGACGGTGTTCGCGGTTCGAGTTACGCCGCAGCACAAAAGTTGAACCCCGCGGGTTTTCCCTCGAAATCTCGAGATTCGCGCGTCGTGAAAAATCTTTGGGAACGAACGACGACGCGGAACGGTCCTCGACGAGTTTCCATGGAAATTCGCCCGGGGTTTCGACGCAACTTCCCGCAAAGCGAGCGAGAGCTTCGAATCGGCCAACGAGCGTGGAATGCCCTTCGTTGGCGCGCGTGTTCGGTTTCGAAGCGAGTAGCAACGTTGTTAAACGTTTGCTCCAACGGCAGGAACGCGGACGCGAAATTTACCATCGTGGTTTTCAAGTCGAAACAGCTGTCATTGCGGTTTCATTCGAATCGTGCGCGATGCTTTTGCCCGTTAGAATGTTTCGCTTTGTTCGACTCGTCCACGCGTTTCGAACTTCGCTCGGTAATCGAAGCTCGTTTTCTTCGCTGGAAAACGTAATACTGTGGGATTATTATGGTGAATGTCAATGGCAATCGTGCGTCCGATTAAAATTGTGTCTTGCATACACGAGTATGCTGCTACAGCAATAGTATGTTGAAGCGGGACCAAAAGTGTCCCACTTTTTTAATCCCACCGTGCCCCAAAGAGTTTAACCTACAGTAAACCTGTTTTACTTGCATACAGTAAAAGCATCTTAACTTACGCTATACACTTATGCTTAAAGTATCGTACCACCGTACAGTACGAATTTCGAGATTGAAATTCAATCGAACAAAAGTTGATCCGCGTGTGAAATATTCTCACCGTCGGTACATGCATTCCATTGAAAGGTATTCCTTTTTCGAATCGCGAAAAGCACGCTCGTCGTCGATCGACTTTTGTCGCGAGTAGCGCAAAACAGCCGCATAAGCGACTCGGAATACTCGCATATTTTTCCTCGCGTATTCCCCGCGACACGAAAGAAGCATTCTTGATAATACGATCGTCGCGTATTCCGGTACTCTCGTGCGGAAACTATCGGGCCGGATGCGTGCCACGGAAAAGAAGCGAGCGTGTCTATTGAGAATTTCCCAGACTCGAAGCCAAGGAAAAACCGTGTTCCGTGTTTTCCGTTCGTAACGCTGCCACGGGAAGATAAAACGCGTTGATAATGAATGATATATGCTTCGCTGTATTGCTTGTAACAAGAACAAGGAATATTGTTTTCGCTGAAACTCGTTGAAAATTTATGAACTCCTTTGTCTCTGGACGTTGCCGATTCGATCGACGTCACGGTTCAAAGGCCTCGCGAATGTCGTCGAAAAACTGGCTGATTTTCGAAGCAGCCGGAAAATATCGACCCGCATTGGAGGAACAAACTTTGCATACGGGAGATCGATATCGAGGTTCCTGATACTTTGCAGCACGAAATCGTCACGAGTACGAGTCACGAATTACGATCACACTGTTATGCCACAGCAAGGAACAAGACAGGATTTCTTGAAGACCTACTCGTTGTTCACTATCGCTCGTTTATTTTCCTACGTTAATTTATCACGCACAGAGGTTGAAAAAAAATACATGTACTGATTTACGATGACTCTTAACGAACAAAAGGCGTCGGTCAGTGGCTCCTAGAGGATTTTATAGGTTATTTGCATTATTAAGGTGAGTGTCCCCAGAAGAATGTTGTGTCAGACCTATCCTCGTGGCTGATGTTTGGAAAGAGGGTTAATTTCGACATTATAACACAATTATACAGTTACGATTTTGCTGTCAAGCTTTGTTACACGGTTGTACTTGTCTTACAGTCTTTGTATAAATTCTGTTCACCCAGCATTCTGGTAATTAAAGAATAGAATACCCGAATTCATGTACTTTATCCCTACGATCGGAATTGTAATCGAGCTTTTAATCGTCGCCGATGACCCTTCGTCCTCCAGACGATTTTCGAGGCGTGTGCTCCGAGCTGCAGGATGCGTCACTCACGAAACCTCCGGAAGCATTTTTACACCGTTTCCGTAATTACCGCCTCGCTTTCAACGGAACAACGATTAGTCTGCATTAAGGCTCGTATTACTGCCGGGACTCATGCGATGTCTGCGCTGGCATAATTAACGGACCCGTTCGCTCAATGACCTTTCGCGTTCATCTATCGTGCCATCTTCCTGGTAAGCTTTAAATATCGCGCATTACGACACTATCGTGTACACGTATCGCCCGTGTTTCCGGCTGTACCCGCTTTCTTCGCCCGTCATTCTTCACGCGTACACGTTGCCGTTTAAGACCGCTTCGTACTTCGTATGCACGATGCGTACGCGCGATGTAGCGGAGAATTAGAAATACGAGTATACCCACACACCCAGGAATTGGCGCATCGGCTCATACGTATTTTCAGTAATAGGATCTTATTGATTCGCGTGGACACCCACATCGGTTAATTAAAAAAATATAAACAATTGGCAGTGGACGATCATCGATCGGTGAGGATAGGCGTACTTCTAATGTTTCAATTCAACTTTCTCGCACGCCAATTGCTGGGTGACTAGGTGACGCAGTTTGTTCGAGATACCATGAAGTCATCGAAATTTTTGGTTTTCAAATGCATGCCACAGTGTGCTGACCTTCCTGCAGTCAGGTCAATGAATGACAATATTAGCCAGTTTGGGTGAGCACCGTCTAATTAACTGTCCACTCTGATCCAAAACAGGTCCCGTCGTAAATTTATAGCCGGAATTTCTCATTGAGCTGTAAAACGATCGAGACGGTAAAACAAGATTTATGTACAAGGGTTTTTCAATACCTGTTCATCGTGCTCGTGGGAAGAGTGAGATGATACTCAAAAAGTACAAGGGTGGTTGCAAATGTACGGACGGTTAGTTACCAACAGCGCATCAGTGTGTTGCCATTATTCCATCACAGTCACAATCGGTATCTCAGCCAGTTAACAATTCGATCTTTAGCTAGCAATTCGTTCTTCAATTCGCAATTATTTAATCAAAGATCGGAACTAATCAGAGCAGTTACTTAAGTCGACCAACAAACAAACGCTTGCGTAACACGAACGTTGAGTTTCATTAGACCTGAGTAGCGACTGCCATCGATCTAAGTAAAGATACAGCAGCGTATTTGGCTGTACACCGAGGGCTAACAAAGTTCGCTTCTAAGGAGTATTTCCGTGACCAGGCAGTTGTAACGCGTGTACGTAATAAACGGTATCGGAGAGGTTGGCCGAACGTTGACGATCGAAATTGGAAAGGGCAGCAGGAGACGGAGGATATGACATTGGTCGCGAAACTTGACAATTCCGCCGGGAATGTTCGGGCATGGCCATTCTAAATCCCGGCCGATATCTCGAATACATCCAGATATCTCTTTCAACGGTTCTCGATGTTTCGATGAAACCGCCTCTCGACAAAGGGGACTTTCATTTCCTTTGTGTGTGGAACACCAACCACGCCCACGCACAAGCCCGGTTGAGCCATGCCAAGCCAGGATCACGCTCGCGTCTCTACTGTTTTGGCGGGAGCTAATTGCGAATCGACTATCGATCTAACGCCATCGAGAATTCGTATTCAGTTTTACGGTGTGTCCTGTCGATGGCAGGATCGGTTACGCGATCGACCAGCCAGCAAAATTCAGGTGTCCTCGACACCTCAGTCACGAGATTGCGTTGCACGCGGATGCCGTACACACGGATCGGTTCGCCGCGATGTCCTCTTTGCGAAATGCACTGTCATCGACGCGACGGAATCACCGCGAAACAGACTCGATGACTCTCGTTTCCTTTGTCAGCGGAAAATCATCGCCACGCCCTTCTCTGTCCTCGTTGAGGCCGGTGCAGCTCCGTGCATCCGGTGAACCGTCATCGATCAGCCAGTTACTATCTACAATCCAGGAGTTGGCGTATCGACTCGCTCGTATTTTCAGTGGTAGGATCTTAGTGAATTAAAAATGCGGGTAGGATTTATGGCGGTCGAAGAGCGAGTGTGTCACGTGTCCGACTCGAGAAAATAGGACAAGGGGTCAACCTCGTCCCGATCAGAAATCAATTCGTCGAAATTGTTCGCTACGTACAACTAATCCGTATCGCGATCGTTCGCCGTGCTTTCTTATTCGTGGATAAAAATACGTTTGATCCGAGTCAGTCGGTTCTCGTCCACGAAATTGTCTCGTTCGTTCGATTGCATTACGACGAGGTAGAACGTATAATCCGATCTCGGAAGCGGCACGATTCTGTCCCTGTCTAGGGGACGCGATAACTTCCGTTGCTGTTCGGGCCGGACTAATTGCAGCTGACAACTGACCAACAGGGGACAGGGTTAGACGTTGACCAGGATGGCTTCACGGTATCGGAACCGATCGGCTCCAAAACCTCTCACGGTTGATTCCAGGGCTGCGAAAGGGGGTCGCAGAGGGTGAGACAAGGTTCGGGTGGTTGCACGTTACCAAGCTAGAAATGAATAATGCAACGCATCACGTCAACCGAACCGTACCACGCTGGCTGCAAATCTCATCCTCTGAGCGATACGAAACTCGGCCCAGCTGGACCAACCTTATCCTTCGCTCTGCTTCACCGAATCTACTCATTTCCCGCTTTCTTTTCTTGTCCCCTCGCCGTTTCCGTAAGCCCTCTCATTTCCTTTCCGCCGCTTCGCTCTTTTACCTTCTTGCATTATCTTCTTTCGCGTTTTCTTTCGACTCGTACCATTCATGCCTCGTTCTCGTCTTGCTCCTTTTTCTTGTCTACCTTTCACCGTTCTCCGAGCATGGTTGTCTTCGTTTTTCTCGCTCTCTGTCTCTCTCGTTCCCATTCTCTGTCCGATTGTCGCTCGATTCCGTACCCCGGGAGGGGTACGTTAATTAGTTTACGATCGGCTGATTATTAAGGAGCGGCTCGTTAGACGCCTACCTGGAGGAGAAATGAAATCGGCGTCGAATGACGGAACGGTGTTTGCGAAACGGTCGAGGCACGAACGGTTCCGAGAAAAATTTGTTTGGTTTATCGGAAATCAAATTGAAAATCGATCGAAGCGTCGGTGGAGGACGACGAGCTCTCGAAATATGTTTAAGAAGGAAATAACGTTGCGTTAAAAGGTTATTATGTTTGCTTATCGGCATCGATATCTTAACGCGTCGCGAATGAAAAATTTGATGCACGGAAATAATGGTCCACTGAAAGAAGTATTAATGAAAATTATGCAACGACGTTAAAATTGCGACCGCGACGCGATGGAAGCTGAAAGCTTAAAATGAAAAATAAAGCGATTGTACTTTTAATAATACTCTTTAAAGTCGGCCGCGCTATACACGGTCATTTCCACTGTGACGTTCAACGAGTTAATTGAGTCAAGTATTTAACCCTTTCATAACGGCAATAGTCGTCGAAAAATTGCATCCATTATACTGCAACGCAATAAAATTCTTTCGACTTGGCGCGCAGTTAATTCGGCATAAATTTTCGACTCTGAAATTTATTCCGCTTGGCACGTTTCACGCCATTGTTTCCTTCCACTATCCATTAATTATTATATTTTTCGCGCACAACAGCGAAATTATAGACACCGTCGGTAACGAGAGGATTAAAAGAGGGGAAAATGATCTTGAATACCATTAAAGTATTAACTCGTAATCCGCGTGATGGCGTCGGGTATTAGAAACAGGTACTGCATCTACCCGTGGCAATCAGCGTGTAACGGGTTCGAATTCTGCATCGACAATCCGATATTACAACCAGCAATCCACGATTTCTCTACCCCGCGGACTACTAATTTTCATCATAAATCTTCCTCGCGTCGAGATATGTTGATTACCGTTTGTCGTAAAACAAACAAACGTCTTCGAGTCAACCAAAGTTTGCGAAGCTAACAAACTCGACGCGATTCGAACGGTCCCGGTTGATTTTCTCGGCGAACTTGCTTCATAAAGATAACACAGAATTTATTCGTTCGATTAGTCCATTTGCGTAATTGTGCCCGGTGTTTGCGCCAGGCTTCTTCGATGCACTGGTTAACTGTACAGAAACGAGAAACGCCGGCTTCACGTCGTATCGCTTCCCATCTACGGCTGACATCGTATCTGATTTCGGATCTAATTATTCTCCTGGACTATGGACAGAGCTTGTCACGTTTCTACCTCGCGAAACTTTCTCGATCATGCAACAAATTTGATGGCGCGCTCGTTGATTGTCTCGCTACGTTACGTTGTACCTCGTTCGCTGACTTTAATCTTTATTCGGATAGAGGGCTTTCGTGGACCATCATTTCGTTCCAGTACCGTTTCGTTAAATTAATTTACCCTTAAAGTTTAAAAATTTGATGTTGCGAAAGGAGGATTACAGGATTTTGAAAATAATTACGTCAACGCGCATCGAGCCATGCTTAATTGACAGCTCCTGCAATCCGAGGATTAAAGCGTCCATTGCGGACGCCATGCATTCGCATTATATTCTATTAATATTATTCTCGTTTCTTACTGCTTCTTATGTTATCTGGTGGTCCTGGGATCGTCTTGTCGATGGTAATATATACGGGGGGGGGGGGGGGACAAAAGTATTCGTACTTTTTTTCTTGACTCGAACGTCAAGAACTTGACGTTCCAGCCTATTCGAGAATAGGATCTCGAAGAATTTTGGAGTCCCAGTTTCTCCTGTTCACTAAAGCACCGATTATACGAATTTCCGTGTTTGTGCGCGTGATTGTCAGCGACTCTCCTTGGCACGCTTCTATTTACCAAACGCGAACGCTTTTCATCCTGTAGAAAAAACGTCCGCGATTCGACGTCGAACGATGAAAGTAACGCGTGAAAGAAGATTTTTGCACCTGGAACTGAGACGCATTCACACAGAAAGAGAAACGCGTCGTACAACGATGTCTCGGGTAAGATTGTTTTTCAACGGCTTTTTAATTATGGCGAAAAGACGGGATCGTCTTTTCAATTCGCGAAGAAACTGGACGAAGATCTTCCGTCGAAAGTGCAAGGACGCGCACGTAATAATCGAGCTCTCCGAGAAAAAAATTAACATCCCCTCAAAAGGGAGCCGACCTTTTTTTTCGTCAAGAAGACGTTTCCGTTACGTCGTCATTTTCGACGCAAAGCGTTTGGCCGTGTTTCCTCGGAGAACGACGAAGCGAGCACTCGAAACGGAAGCGGGTAAAAAGGAAACCTTCGCGGTTTCATCGAGTGTCTCTAGAGAGCATATAATTTCTTAAAAAGCCGAAGGCGAGTTTTACTTCGACGAGAGCCGACCCACGAACAAAAAAAGGGCAAGGAGCTCTACCTACCTTTTCCATTATCAAATTACTATCCCTCCGAGAAAGTACAAACTGGTCCCTTCGTGGCGTAATTTGGATCGTGGCTGTTTTCTCAACCGTTTCTTCCTTCCTTTCCCGTGTCTTTGATTCTTTAAGGAGCAATCATATTTACTTACCTCGTTAGTCCGTAATGTACCAGAAAGAGTAGGCGAAAGTAGGCTAATTTAAAAGTGGGCTTTTTGTGTCGACTTTCTATTAACCCCCTAAGATCTTAGCCACCCTCGTCGTTTCGTTTGATCGCTCACGGAAAGTTTCGCACGGCCAAAATAAATCTGTACCGAATAGATACCGAAATCGTAGAGTATTAAAAAATGTGTGCAGAATCGCTAGTTTCGCCAAAGAGATGAGTCTGTGGTGAAACTACAAACTTTGATACGTTGTAAGTGGGGTCGTATCACGAATTACCGTCGGATCACAGAAATATTACCACCTCGAAATGCATGAAAAAGATGTGAATCAAAGGGTTAATCGCGTATCCCGAGATGAATATTACGGAGCCTCGAACGAACGTGGCAAGGGTTGAAAATATCGTCCGGGTTTCGCGGGGTCGACTGTACAGTTTAAAAATATAATTACAGCAACCATCGTCGGTTCTATCGCGATAACGTAGCGAATGACCATCGCGTTAATGTTGGAGCGGGCGAGGTTTTACAGAGGCCGCAGTGGGACGGGGACGGGACAGGGTTAGGGGAGGGTTAATTTCAGAGGCTGGAGACAAAAGTTTCAACGACGGTGAACTTTTAAAGCATTCGACATAAAGACAGGAGAGAGGACGGCCGGTCCTTTACTCTTGACGAAGCTGCGCGGGCAGAAGAGGAATGAGGGTAGGTCGCAGGAAGAAAAAGTAGATTGGCCCGGGGGTAGTTTGGAACTTCTAAAAGAAAAATTGTACGAAGGGTCACACTGCGGGGAAAAAGGAAATTTCCATATAATAATTAGATCCTCAATTACTCTAATAAAAGAGTATGATTAACCGGATGTCTACCGGCTACCTTTCCTTTCCCGGCTCTGTACTTTCTTTCGCCTCGTGGCCCAATGACTCCAACGCGACACGGCCGGAGATAAAAAAAGAAAACCCCCGAGCACGGCTTTCCTGGGACTTTTTACGACCTCTGTAATGTCTTTGGGTCTCGTTCCTCGCGTTCTCTTAACCGCGGTGAACTTCATTGTGCCGCGATGAATTATCAGCGAACCCATTCTTCGAAACGTCCCGTTCGAAGCACGTATCTCGATCGGGCTCTTCGCGAAGTTTAAATAATCCGGGCTAAATTTATTTCCCCTTTTGTCTCTTTAGTTACACGATCCCGTTACGAGCGTCAACGGGTTAATACTTAAAGGGCGTCCACGTTAACTTGTGTCACCATTCTTTACACGTTTCCGATGTGCAATCGAAAAATAATTCAGACAAATCTTTATCGGTATCTGATGCACGTTCGCGTATTCTTAAATCTGAAAAAAATGCTTTTTACGTAAAACAGTCACCGTGACTTTTTTAAATGGGACCATATGTTTTGGGCATCGCAGGATCATTGCTGACATCGGGACCGGTTCAACAGTGCATCACACTATTACCGTGAAATGATCACAAGCTTTTTGTGCAAATGTAATTTTAACGAAAAATTATTTCTCACGAAATAAATCAAATTCGAACCGTCTTCCATGATACAGAGCTCCACTCTTTTCATTTGATTCTTCTAACGAGTAAACTAACAAAATTAAACGTAAACATAGCAGTTAACACTAGATTTAAACTGCTTATTTTAAATTACGAAAATTAGTAAGAAGCTTCTATTCAAATGTAAATTATCTTTCATCGAAATAGAGAATCAGTGGTGAGTTAGTTTACGTATCGTCCATCATTTACTTATTTTTATATCTTAATTTCAATTTACATATAAATGGTCATTAGTCGTTAGTAAATCTAGTATTAATAATGTCCGAAAATGTCTAAAAGATGGTGATATAACTTAACGGGGACACCCTGTATTTAGTACCGAAAAGACACTGTACAGCGGGCCGTTTTGCAAGAACGAAAATAAATTTCGTTCGTGTGGCACGAATCGATGTCGGAACGCGGACGCGCGTTTTAAATCATTCATCACGCGGAAATCAAAAAAAGTAGGCGTGGTGTGGGAAGATATACGCGCGTGGAGCACGTGTCATTCGTAATTTATTTAACGGGGACGGGAAATGGAGCTAATGATACACGATAAAAGAGACACAATACCATTAGCGCGTAGAGATCGTCGACATAATTCAGCGAACGCGAGGCGCATGAAAAAAGCGCGGGTAAATTGTTCGTCGGCTGATCGAGCGCGGAATGCTAGCCACGTTTTCGTGTTTAATTGACATCCATCAGGCGAATAATCATCCGGACGAGCATAATAAACCTTGCCGCTTTGTACATTCCTCTTTCGTGTCCATAGAGCTGCCGCGGGTCGTGGAAGCGAGGGAAAAACGCAAGGAATTCTCTGCCTGCGAGCTTCCTTTATTCGACGTAGACACGAATTTTAATAAGAAAATAGTTTCCCAGCGATCGTGCAACTTATTTTCGAAACGCTTCGCGCGAACAATCTATTTTAATTCCTTTTAAGCGGAGGCGAATAATGCCGGCGGTAATAGCGACCATCGTTCGAAGCGAATCACAAGAACTTTCGTTATTTTATTCCGTCCAAATCCGGTCCCTTCGGCACCGAAACAGGAGGCGCGTTCATATTTCAGTCAAACGATATCCAATCGAAAGCGTCTAAAATAAAATTCAACGGTAGCGATCGAAAATTCGACGTCCTGTTAATGGCATGCAACGGTGGATTTACCCTGAGACATCGATCAGATCACGGTTATAGCTTTTATTTCCATCCAATTTAGACCGAGGACCGTGTAAGAATCACGAACACGGACGACGTAATTTGAAAGGAACGCCGATTGAAATTTGCATTAGAATGGACGTTACCGCGATAAATCTCTGCCCGTTCCTCGGTACGTGACATCTTTACCAACCTCTCGATAATTATTCAATTCCGTGACTTCCCCTCCGCTTCTTTACCCGCGACGCGACGCGATAATTCGATCATCGCGAATGGGATGTCTTTAGCGAGTTCTTCGACAACGAATTAACGGAATTTTGACGGCCTTTTAAATCCCGTCACCGGAATTTCCGCGGATCAAACGCGGCACCGAACATCTCGTCGATAATCGGCGTTTTTTCGTCGCACCGTCGCTTCCGTCCTTGCTCGGGCGCTCGTTAATTTTCCACTGTTCTTGCACGATCGACGGTAAAATCAATCACGATATAATTCCAACTCGAGCAACGTTTTGAGTATTTGATAAGTCATTAAAAGCAGTACTCGACGTTGCATCGTTGTGCCATAAGTTCGCGATACCTTTTTGTCCTCGAAATGTAACAGCTTTCCCCCGCTTCCATTAGATATGCACATACCTAGTAAATGATTAGCGAGTTGAATAATGCAATCAAGTGTCCTATTTTCGCGTCGCAACGTTTCCGTCACGTGACGCGCGATCGGGGTGCCTCCTGCAAGGAGGAAGGTGCACCCTGTCGAGTGCTTGGGCCACAAAAATAGGACGATTTTATAAATTTTTCCTGCAGCACACGCGTTCGAACGCCGAGGCTGGGTGCGTCGACTTGGATAAAACGTAAAGGGGATACGAGCGAGCCAAGCACGAGGACGTAAATAAAAGGGGAGAGGTAACTTTCGAGAGGATATTTTCCGTCGACGTTCCGGGGGAAACGTTGCGCGTAATGCAGTCGAACGGGAGCAGATGCTTTTTCGGGCATTTTCGGCGAATTCGAAAGTTTAGAGCCCCGCTCTGCTTCCGCGTGCACACCACGAACTTTCCTCTCGATTTACGATCAATGGGTTACGCTGAGATATGAAGGAAATTATTCTTCGCGGTATCTCGATAGAAGATTCCGCTAGGGGCCAGTATTTTTGGAAGATCGCTCCCCTTTCTCGTTTATCGTCGCGTTCTCGTACAAGAATACCGAACCGAGGAGAACAAAAGAAAAAAGAACAGCGAGAAAATTTCCATCGAAACTCGTCGACCGTTTTGCACGACGATGCTCACGTATTTAACAACCGTTTCGACGTTCCGCAATGTTCTAATTTTGGTTCGCCCCGATGGTTGTCGCGGTTTGCACTCCGTTTAACTCGAAGCAATCTGATCCTATCGGAATCTGCAGCTTTTTAAGTGTCGCGCTTATGCATTACGCGATAGCGTTAATATCGTTACAACGATTAAAAAGCTTAGGAAACCAGGTCAACCGGGAACGTCACATTCGGTGCGGTACGTTTGAGCGTCGCGGCAATGGTTGTAAAGATATTACATATACAATTAAATTGCTTTATCGAGCACTTCCCGCGGAGAACGATTATTACCTGCTCGTAAACGAGAGGTTGAATCGCGCGAGATCTCGTTAGGGGAATACTAAAAAGACAATTTCCTATAATATTCCGCTGGCCGTATTAAAAAGTATCAATCCACAATTCCTAGTTTACGTTATCCGTTCCGTTAATCCGTTTACTGTGGCAGGGAACGTAAGAATGGCGATCAACTTGCGCTCGTTCCCTCTCACGATTTTTTCCTCGATATTTTCCCCGGCAACGGGAATCGAATGTCGGCTAATTGACATTCTGAAATGTTCGCAACTGAGATATCGCTGCTTGAAAATCAGGAATCCTTGCACGATCGATCGTACCATGTAAATATTGCCCACGGAATATTTCGCTTGTCGGTGCAAACGAATTACACGCGCTGCGAATTAAATGCAGGGAAACGTCTGAAATTCCGTCGTTAGGAACGGTAAATGGAAAATTCCGTAATCGACGTATGGATCGGTGCCACGAATTTAATTTACTCGGGTAATTACGTACGATAATAAATGGAAATATCCTTGACACTATCGGAATTACATTACGAAACTAATAACCAAAGCATCGGATTAAGAAGTTGGAACTTAATATTCCGCGCTGAACTACATTATCCTGCACTGTACCGAGCGTCGCTGTTTCTGCCTATCCTATTAACGTTTTCGATCCTGACGAAGCTTCCAGGCTTCGTAAAGGTTGAACCCACCATTCCGCGTAATGCTTCAGGGATCGAATCCGTGAAACCACGGACTGGCCGGTGGTTAAATCCGTCGGTCGTGAGTGTAAACAAAATTCGTCCGATCTAGGCCGAGTTAACGGGGATCTATAATTTTCGTCCAGAGCTACGCGAAGAAACGTTTCATCGAGGGTTAGTGTACGTTGGCACGAGATTCATAAACACTATCGTTTTCGATCTCCGTCGTTTTATCGGTCAGGCGAAATCAAACGCGAGCAAACTAATAATCGTGGTACGATCGCGAGATTAGCGTTCGTATACCTTCGTAACGAAAGTCACTAGCCGATAAGACAAGCACTCGACCAAAACTCGGGGACAATTGCCGCGAACATCGATCCGAGGTAGTTCCATCGCGAACACGGGAACTCCGAGTTCCTGCCTAGAACGCTGGAGGAAGGGAAAACTGCATGCAGCCTTTTCTTTACGCTCGTTCGTTGGCTTGGCCGTCGCAAAACGATCGCGTGCGAATATCTGGACCATTCTCGTCCGTTGGTCCTGGCAATTCTCCAGCAGACTCTCTTTGCCTCGCGTATCGGCCGTTCACGACCGTCCACCGATCGAAAATTCCGGCCAAACTCGAGCTTCTTCCAGATTGTACTCGCTCGCCTCAGAAATACCCCTCTGCTTTTCCACGCGGCCCAAATAATCGTTCTAACGCCCGGCCATTGATTGTCTCTTCGGACTCCTTCCACCTACAGGAAGCTCTCGATCTTTCTTCCGCTTCTTCCCGACTGTTCCGGACAGTTTCGTCGTACGCTCCATTCTCGTAGAAAAGTACTACAGTCTCGGTTTTACGCTGGAATTTCTGGGTGACTCGTTCACCCGCGACGTCGTTTACTCTTCTCACTACGATTTCTTCGGCGAATGCGTCAGACATAACGAACTATTAATTGCTACAGCGCTACGGTGTCCGAAAAAAATTCGAACATCGAGACTGTTTCGTATTTAGAGATCCTGGACCGTGCAAATTACAATAAGACTCAAATTGATTCTACGGATTCTACGATTTTTCGCAAAATTTTCGCGCTCGGTTTACATTTTATTCGCGAATACGCGTCGACGCAGCCGACTTCGTTATCGGAGAAAGCCGGAGCGACGGTTCGCAGCCGCTTTAAGAGCGGAACGTCTGGAGTAGTCGGGCAAATAATTGCACAAAGAACGAGGCAAAATAGATAAATAGAGGGTCCGTGAAAAAGTAGGATTTGCAAGGCAGAAAGTGCTTCGCTTTTGCCGAGGGAGGTTGCATTAGGCCCTCGGACTGTAACTGTCAAACTCAATTTACTATCGTATTTTAAACCGTGAGTCGTTTCGAGGAACAGGCCTGGCGAAGTAGAGAACTGTGTAAGCAGAACTATTTCGTTATTTAAATCAATTCTTCTAATAGCCGGACGATAATGCGCTGAATTAATCATAAGGACTCCTCCGTCCCTTTCTTGCATCTCATTCTCGGGCTCCGCTCGCAAGAAACGAAGCGACGATTAAAGTTTCGTAACCGCCTCGAAGGATCTCGACGAAGCTAAGCTCTCGGTCTTTCCACGGTTTTACTTTCTTCTTTTTTTCCTCTTACCGTTCGACGTTCCCCCGGCTCCAACGTTCTTTAATCTTTTCTGATTAAACGTTTTTATCGTTGGCGAGACTTTAATTTGATCGATCGAAAATCGACGCGAACCTGCTCCCTACTTTCCTCGTACACCGTGACGAAATAAGATGGCGACAATCGCGAACGGTTTTATCGGTTCTCGAGAAATAACGTATCACCCGACGAAACGACTTAATACGGACACGATTGCGCGAGTATACGGCACAGTATATTTCTAATATTCTCGGTGCATTTCGTATATACTTTATAGTACTGTTACTCCGGCCGCCGCAGAAATATCCAGAGTTTCCCCTCTTATTTCCATCCTCTCGTTTCTATAACATTATTCCGGCTACTTTATGTTTCGCAAATATTCCACCATTTATCCGGTAGCTCGTTGCACGAGCCTCGGAGACTCGTCCATGTCAAATAGTTGCTTAACAAACATCGTGACGGTTACGTCATAGAATAATCTTCGCCGGGGATCCGGTGTCTAACCCCGGCATGTTATCGTCTTTGTGTCGAGTATGCGCGTCGCGTAGAACGATATTCGAAGTCCTCGATTCGATTTCGAGCTCGTAAAAGTGGCTTCATTCGCATTAATCACTATCCGATCGAAGCCATTATCCTCCAATTAGGACGTGTAACGCAATTATGGAACCAGGTCAGTGTAAAATATTTCTGACTTAAACGCGCCTCGTTCGGTTTAATGTCGTTCAATGTAATGGAACTTATTTCTAAAATCGTGTGATCTCAACGGGCGTGAAATTTGTGCGATTTAATAACAAACAGCGACGGATTTAATGTATTTGTCAATGGAGTGCAAATTTCTGCAAATATTGATTTTTTATCCTTTGAGAATGTAACGTTTAGATTCTCGATTCGTATGTAGTTGTCAGAAACGTTTTTCGGTCTTGGTTGTTTCTAAAATCTTCTCGTTAAGAAACTGCGAACAGATTTCTGAGTTCTTGCAACATTTATAGAACTTGTCTACTAAAGTTACATCGCGCATTGTCCACACGCGGTGCGCGATTTTATGAGTCTTACCGAAAGCAAGATCGAACGTACGGATAAAAAATAATTTATGAATCAGAATTGTGAGAATAAATTTTCCACGATATCGGCGAAAAACGGAGGAATAGATATCACAAACGTAACTCCGCCGGTTGAGCGCGACCAATTTTCGATTCACATAATTTAATGTTCAATTAACTGAGCTCCGCCTTGGGAGACCGCAAACATTCCTCGATCGTACATTGCACGCGAAAATCAGACACCGGCACGGGATGATATTAAATTATGGTGCCACTAACCAACTTAAGCTGGTTCCAATATCGACTGGAAAATCGCGGTGGTTAATTTAGTGTCCCCGAATAACGCGGTATCAATTATCATCGATAATTCGAAAGAATCGAAACCTATTACGAATTCATTACGCTCGTCTTTCCGATGGTAACAATACAATTGTAATACCATCCATCGGCAATTTTTTCGATAGTCGAACGTTGTGCATTTCACGGGTAAAATTAAGTGGGTTCGAGGTGTTATATGAAAAGAAAGAACACTAACCCCTTGTCATACTTTGACGAATCTGACTCGTGGCTCACGAGTAATAATATTTATAGTATTATAAATATATAGCGGAATAATATTTGAAGTTCATATCTAATCTACCTAATCAAGGAACATTGAATATAAAATACGCAAAAACACTTTCTTTGTTCGTATTAATATCGTAGCCGCGAATAGTTAGTTCTGACTGCCGCACTGAACGAATAATTTTGGCTGCGGGTTAATTTATATTTTCGAACCGGTATTTAATTTCAAAGCCAAAAGAACGTCTCTACCGTTACGCGAACGTAGCAAGAATGAATCGTTCTGAAAATGCACGCAGGAAATACTGGCTGCCATTTTCAGAAAGAGAAGCAACAGCTCCGGGGCCCCTCGGTGTGTTTATTACTCCAGACCCTCGGATCTTTTCTTTGATATACAGCGCCAGTGAACACAGACATTCATTTTCGTATCAACTAAATAATATTATTCCAACGGGAGGCTAGCGAAATTTCCGCAGCGTCGAAAGTATTCGGGGATTGAAATGGGTAGCCTCGTCGAGACGCTACGCTCTCGCGCTCTAATTGCAAGCTCTTCGCTAAGGTTTTCGAGGCTAGCACCGTATAACGATGATTTACGTCGCGATCCTGCCGGGACCTAGCCGGAGGTGTCCTTTATAGCCAAGAAAGCCCCTCATTGTCATCGTCTCGGTGGTATACGAGGCACGGATATCAGAAGCTTTTCCGTCCATTGTTCCGGCGTGCAGCCGCACACGAAAGCGTCGCGCTTTGCCATCACGCTCGTTCGCATGCACGCACCTTCCGTGCGAATACGTTATCGTCGACTCGTCTGTTTTCATCTCGCGCACGGGAGAAATTGCTTAGTAACGCGATCGCGATTTGTTAAACGGAGGCGCACGATGACGGAAGTATCAACGAAAGAGCCTGCGCTGGGCCGTTTTTGAGATCCTCGAAATCAAATCTGAAATATGGTCCAAATTATACCCTGATTCTCAGAAAAAAATTCAGCTTGTGTATACGAACCTGTATCTCTGAAACCGCTTGTCTACGCAAGCTGAATTTTTGTTCTGATAATCAGGATACCATAAGGTATCATTTGGACCACGTTTCAGATTTGGTTTCGAGGGCCCCAAAAACGGCCAAAAGACCCCGTATTTTGCGGAGGCTGTTTCACCGATCGCGCGAACGTATCCCCGTACGAAAGTTTATCATCCTCGAAGAGTTACGAATCGATCCGTTGAACTTGTTCGCGAGAATTGGATTGCTCGAATTAATTCAGCCGGTTGGCAAGAGGGAATCGCGAATTACAAATGACGGACGTCGCTCCGAGCAACCGGGAGCTAAGACGAATCGGAATACCGGCAGAAAAAGAAACCGGACGCGCGTGTTTGCGTTTAATTCGGTAATGGATCGTTCGCGAGGCGGAAGGGATCCGATCTGGAATGGTATTTTTTAAAGAAACATGAATCTCGGGGGGTGACGCGCGACCGTGAACGATGGATCGACTCGTTCTCTTTAAACGTAAGAATTAATCGTCCCTCTCGTTGGGTTTCCTCGGGGAACCGTATCGGTCCCGCTTCCTGAGGGTAGTTAATAACCTTTCGAGGCTATTGCATCTCGCGGCACGATCAAATTTCTTTTGTCCGATTGTGACTGCCCGCTGAAATTGATATCGTCGCGATTTTCGTCCTTCAACTACCTCGTCGATGTCGTTGAAAATCTTGTTCGATGTCGCGGGCTCGACGATACTTTCCAAGCGCCGTCGTACACTGCGAGCGGATATAATTACGTAACTATTTTATACGCTTAAACGCATTATTTTCTGGAATCGCGAGTAAAGATTTTACGCGCAAAACGGGTTACGATCGCTTTTGCATCGCGGCACGCGGAACCTGCGGTTTATCTTGTCTGAATGGTTGCACGGGCTTCATTGTCCGGTAATGATTGAAGTTAATATCATTAAAAACGATCACGCTGTATCGTTATATTCTCGATATGAAATACGGCTCTTGTATGC
This sequence comes from Coelioxys conoideus, assembly GCA_947623535.1. Classification (NCBI taxonomy): domain Eukaryota; kingdom Metazoa; phylum Arthropoda; class Insecta; order Hymenoptera; family Megachilidae; genus Coelioxys; species Coelioxys conoideus. The sequence continues at coordinate 14,705,583 of OX392459.1, forward strand.
AAATGCAAGATAATGATCGATGTAACACAGGATTTATTGCGTTACAGCGTGCCCGATAATTTAGCCGGGGCTTCGTGCGCAATTAATTCGTTACACCGCTTCTTCCTATAAAATCACTCTCGTATCGTGAAAGTCCTTTGTTTCGCGCGAAATTAGAGAGGCGGAAAAGTCTAATAATCTCAAGAACCTAAAGACCGCTTTTAACGTCAGCTCTTAATTCCGCGATAAAACGTTCGCACTCGTGCCTCGTATAACATTTTCTTCTCCTTTTAATCCGGAAAATCGATTTTAAATTTTCGCCTTATCGCGGAATATCCGAGACAGCTTGTGTGCACCGTACCTAATTAACGACGAACATTCTACTCCGATCGTATTCGTACTCATTATAACGCCTTCAGCTACGTGAGGACACGTTATTCGATTCCTTACCAAAAATTGCTGCAACATCTAAGCATCAAATAATGAATAACCTTTAACCCTTTGTGATCCTATGTCGAGTGTGACTCGATTTGGCGTTTCTCTTGGATCGTAGAAATATTGAGTTGTCGGAAAGTGACTTCGTTTTTTTTCCCAACAAGGTTGCTTGTGAAAGAGTTTAATTGATTTTACACAGTAGTTTTTGGTTGGGACCCTATCAAATATGGAAAGTGGAAAACTACATTTTTGGAAGCATCTTTTTCTTTCAAGCAGGGAAAAAAATAGACGATGAAATTTGTCTCTCATTTTCATAAAAAAAAAACGAAATTACTTTCCAAACAACCTAATAATGCAGACAAATAAGTCGGCTGAGGATGTTTTTATTTCCGTGCCACTTGTAATAAATTAAAAATATGTTTGTGACGCACCCTGCATTACTGCAATATATTTTACAGTAAAACCCCTTCTTGATATATTTTGTAAATTAATTAAGCAGCTGTAAGTAAAAGAAACTAAGGACCGCAAAGGGTTAAATATTAAATTATTATCGTACAACGATTCGACGATCTTTTCGATAATTACGGTTTGCGTCGTAAGCGGTCTACGATCGAGTATAAACGTCACGAGAGCCGCGAAAGCTCGGATTAATACATCAACGGCGGGGCTGAAAACAGCCATTAACTTGTTCGTGATCGTAATTAGTCGCGGGAACGGTTGGCGCAAAGTTTGCACGGACCCGCGACAAGTTGCGCCCGGTTCGCATTTTTCGTTTATCGCCGCGACCGAGCACGCGTTGCGTCCAAGAATGATAGACGTTTCTCGTGCCACCTAAGAGCCACGGTCTGACGCGGAATTCCAGTAAATTGCCGTGATCAATCGCGCGCCGCTAAATTGCGGGTAATTAATTGGCCGGCGCACGGGACACTTCGCGGCGAATCGATACGGGCTGCTTAATCGGTCCGCCAAACGACGCGCGAATAATTTGCTTTCTTCCGACGTCGTTAAAACGCGTTCCAGTTGAGCGCCGTTATTACGTGGATCGATGAATGTTGTTTTTTTCTTAGCCGTGTTAAACGACGCGACATTCGTTCGGTTAATTGACGAGCGAAATCGGATCGTTCCATCGGAGTGTCTCGATTTTCTTCTTCGTACACGATTCTGTTGCTTTTTTCGTGTCTAAACGATCGTTTAATCTCGACATATTCGAGTCCGTATTCGTAAAAGCTATTAGTGTGACAAAGGGGTTGTAGGGGAGTTGATTCTAAGCAACTTTTTCCTTTAAAAAAATAGGGTTTGGGGCTTCGTTGTAGAATTATCAAAAATAATTTCTCACGCGCTCAGTCGCGACAGCGATGGCTTCGAACGTGACGGCTGAACGCGGTCGTGAACAAGCAAGTTAGATCTTCACAGAAGTTTCATAGTAATTTTCGTAATTTACAATCAGAAACATAAGATGCGCCATTTTTACGGATTCCGTAAATCTAGCGGCATTACTGAAGTCATCGAAAATTTGATCGTTCGAAAAACGTCACGAAGCGGAACGCAAATTGATCATCGTATAAAAACAACGAGACAGTCGATTTCGTTGAGCGTTTCCGGGCACGTATTTTTCCCAAAGATTTCCACCTTTTTGGTGCTAGGCGGTGAACAATCGAGCGCGTAGCTGGCCCGCACGAAGCCGAGCACGTTCTCTTCTCTTTAACTTCGTTACATTCGGTTTATATTGCGGCTTTTGCGCCGTGCAAGCTCCATGCACCAGACACAACACACACGGACGCGCAGACATCGTCGAACAGGTTTTCCCGTGGATCTTCCGCAGCCATTGAACGTCTCTTTGTGGCAGGGCGAGCCAACCACACGACGAATCGGGAGATCGAAAAGAGCACAAAGTGGCCGGCAATAATACGGTCCGATGGAGAAACATCGACGGTCGGTAGCTGGTTTACCGGTGGTCTTTGATGTGTTTGGCAATTTGCGCGAACCGAATTTGTCGCGAACGTGTGCTACGCGGCATCGGTCGACGTTCTGCCAGCCGGGTAACGCGATTCGCGTGCAAGACGATCCATTTCCCGGAAAATCGTCGACAAAACGTCGCGTCGGTCGTGCAAACGTCGTCGACAGATTCGTCGGGGTAAGCTCGACGTTCTCCGACCTCGTCTATTTCGCTACGGTCAAAAGATGTTCGGATAGATGATTTTTCGGGCACAAGGAGGACGAGCGACTTCGCGGAATCGTTCCTGAAGAGCGTTCTGCCTCGGAAAGTCGGCGACAATAAATCATGAATATTAAAGGAAGGAACGGCAGCCGGATTCGCGATCTCTCTCTCTCTCTCTCGTTCTCGTTCTCGTTCTTCTGATAAGATTATATTCAAAAGGAAAAAGGGTTCTGCCGGGCTCGGAACGGATTGAGGCTACGGATAAATTAAAAGCGGCCCGTATAGGTAGAGACGATTCTATAATTTAAATGCAAATCAGTTTTTAGTCAATCGGCGAGCCACGTCGTTCGTTTAAACCGAGTCTCCGCGAATGCGTCTCGATTCTTTCGCGAGCACGCGATCTCGCGGCTCACCGTCGTCTTATTGAAACTGAGCATAATCCTTCCGGCTATCGGGGATTTGCATACCTTCTCCCACGGTCGCGTCACAAAATTATACTCTTAGCTCCTTATTTCTCGATGGAACAGCGAGTTCCATTCGGCGAGAGCTCTCTTTGGATTTATTAACACTTTGAGTGTAATGTCACCCACGTACGGGTGACGTATGAATTCATACATAAACCTTTCGCTAATTTATTTGAAACATAGATTAAAGCTTATCGAATGAACCAGGGTAGAATATTATGAAATTGTCTATAAAATTTATCGAAAATAAAATTAGTTCCCAGAAGAAATTGAAATTGTTTTTGAAACGTGTCATACGGAATTCGGGGTGTGATGAGACGAAACTCGTTCGATTAAATTTCGCCGAATCGTATCGTACAGAATCCTCCACGCCTAATTGAGCGTTGCATCGAATCGTGTCGTATACAGTCGATTCGTCGAATTCGATCGAACCAACTAACGTAACGAGCACCCTCCTGAGTGCACCCCTGGCTCATAAGAGTGTCAGAAGATTAAAATCTTAGCATCGAAGCGACCCAACTGATTTCTCGCGAGATTCTGATTTCACCGAGTGATTTCTCGCGAGACTGTCCATTACGATGAGGCGCGTTTATAAAACGATGACTGTGTTATCCTGTGCAGAAAATCGAGATCGATGAAGAAAGAATCAGGAAAGAGGCAGCGATCTTGGAACTGCTCGTTCTCCGTCGTTTATCGAATTTCCAGGCAGTTCGCAATCCAGCGAAATACGCTCGCCCGTCCCTCACGACGGCCCTACGAAAATCCCGACAAGACGAGGAAAGGGTGGACGGCTTGTCGAAAAAAATGGGAACGGAAAATCGAATTGATTAGAGGGCGTGTTAACTGCATCGATTCTTTCGTTTCGCCGGTTTCAGTCTCTAAATCACGGTTTTAGCTTCTTCCCGCCGTCGACGAGGCGAAGTATGTATAAACATAATTCCTCGAGCACTCAATTTACTAGACACTTAGAATCGCCGAGAATGCCGTCAGCTATGGTCTGGCTAAAGTAAAGTAAACGAGAACGAACTGAACTCCGAGTCTTTCTAAAGTCTTTCCTTTCTATCCGCCGGTTTTTTCCAACGTTTTTCTATTGTTTCTCGCAACTATTCCCGACTGTTTCTCTCTACCCACATACTTTTATCCTGCCGTCGTTGTTTTTATATCCGACTAATCCGTATCCTTTCGAGTTCCTATTTATTCGCGAAATAATAGATCGCCTGTCGTTATCGAACGTATTATTCCAATTTGTTTTCTAACTGGTCTCGATACCGTCCGATTAAATCTATTATCAGTTACAATTAAAAAAACAGTCGCTTTTACACAAATTTTTGTATTCTAAATTTTCTTAAAATTCAAAAAAACATTATCAAGTTTTGAAACATTTCCTGTTGAAATTAAAAAGCGGCTGTGTTTACACCAATTCTTTCATTTTATATTTTCCTAAAATACACAAGAACATTGAATCTTTAAAAAGAATGTTTACATACAAAAAGCTAAAGCACGTATTTGTTCGTCTAAGGGGGAAAATCCATTTCCTTAAATCCAAGTTAACTTAGGTGAGTGCATTAAATAGTTAAAACACTTTGACTATCATGTCACACATATATGCATAACGCTCAAATTTCTACACAGATTTAACAGCTATATTGTTTAAAATTTGTTCACTTTCTTAACTGGGAATGATGGTATCAGATAAATATAACAAAGTATCCTAATGCAATTTTCAATTGCATCATTGTGGCAGTCAATTTGTTAAAGCAATGTGGGTGTCACGATAGATTTAAACAACGCTGTTCCTCGCGTTCTTCGAGTTGTTACGAACCGAACGATTTCGTCGCTGCAAACAGGTGCGATTAGCTAAAACGACGAACATACATGCGCGTAATAATTAAGTGACACTGAGCGGCCGTCGCCGGTCGATGGTAGTGTTTATCTTCAGACGCAAAACGAGGCAGTTTGCTTTGCAGAAACGTAGCCAGGTTAACTCGCAGCCTGTGGCAGTGTCGCGTTTAAACACGATATCCACCCCGTAGCGAGGATCTGTCCTCAATTCCAGTCGTTTCTGCTTAGTTGAATCTCGAGTTTACAGCCCCGAGTTTACGGGAAATCGTTAATCGGTTTGATTAACGGTTCGAGAACAAACCTGTTGGTCGGCCGTACGTTTCCCTCGGCAACTCGATTAAGGAATAATCACCGGAAAGAACTCTCTGATAGCCATTTTAAAGAAATTCGAGTAATCCTATCGAGAAGACGACTCTGTATTTTTTTGTTTGTCGTCTATATCGAACGAGCGAAATAAAGCGTCTACGCGCGAACAATTAATTTTGTGAACGTTTTTGTTTCGTGATTGCATCATATAGGAACAATCATATTTTAATATCATATTCAATAATATTTTACACGGTATATCGAACGAGGGGCAGAACGATATGAACAGTTGAACAATATCGACGAAATGAAAAGCGAGCATCATAATGATAACTAAACACGGACAAGAGAACAACGCTCGAATCCGAAACGAGGATGTAAGCGATAACTAAAATTCTGCCTTTTTTCATTCATTGTCGGACTTCCATCGAATCGATTTATTTCACTTTTTAGTAAATAAATAATCCTGTTTTGCGCGCTGCTAGTCGTTCCTGAAATATGACACGATAAGTTCCGCTCGATGTTCGATCGATTAAATATCAGATTCGGATAATCGATGTGTTGTTTATTTAGAGCGATTTGATCCTCTCGCGATCGCGTTTCGAAAGGAGGAAAATTCTAATGATTGTTCGAGGTAACGTTTTTCGTGTAACGTGCGTAGAAAAGTTGGCGGCGACGCTCGTCATCGTTTTTCCATCAGCCGAAGTTTTCCAGATACCCAAGATGGTCGTGGAACAAGAACGAAGAGAAAACAACAAGCGAAATATCCATTCTTAACCCGATACTTAACTTTAATACCTTTCACCGTGATATCCTCGTTTGCACACAAGCTCGCCTCCATCTGCCCGTAAGTTTTTCAATTCTGTTTTCATTGAAACTCGCCCGGTTTCGAGTTAAAAGGCGGCAAGGCGGAAAGAAGAAGGAGCCGAAAGAGTTTGCCACCAACTCGACGTTTAATTCGATCCACGGAACTCGGAACAATTCCTTTCTCGTTAACGTTTAAAAAAGAAGAGAATAAAAAACAGAGGGACGAGCAAATTCGTTTCTACCTCCTAAAATCGATACGGGAAAATATCTCTTCTTGTTCTGATCGCGATTTAGTCGCAGCTTTTCCTACGTGTCGTATGTTACGCATGGTGCGGGCCTTTTTCATCGTCGATCCATCGAGAACGAAACATAGGACACCGTCGTAGCGACAAAACTGGGTTGATCGGTTCGAGTGAATCGTGTAAAAAGTATCTCTCTAGCGTGCCAGAAAAAATCAAATATCCTCGCGTTAAGCATGTGGCTGCAGTTTCGATGTGGTTACACGTCGGTTGTTCATTCTCGTATTTCGGGGATCGTTTTCGTTTGTACTTTTCGTCGATTCTCGTTTCCCTTCCTCGATTTTTTTTTCCCTTTGCTGCCCCGGAGCGACAACAAAACCGCTGGATATTTTTATATCATGCAACATTTTACATTGGAATTTCATCAGCCTTGATTAATGAAAATTCATTATGAATCCAATATGTGCCCAAGATTATGAAAGTGCTCTAAAGTCATACATTTCTTGTTTCGAGATATTTAATTGGTTACATTTGAGTAAATTAAAAAATATTTTGATATCATGCAACATTTTAAATTAGAATGTTATTTGTTTTCGTTACAGAAAATTTATTGTGAATATGAAATTTTATTAATCGAATTTCATATGATGTTGAAATAACAACCAACTAATGCATCTAATGATTTATTTTCATTTCTTATATTTATTTACAAAACCTTACGATAAAATGTTTAATATAATTAATAATGCCGCCTATGAGCGGCGTTTGCAGCGAAAATTCAAGTACTCGGAATGATCGAACACCACGTGATCGCTTCGCCTTAGGACGGTGTTAAACCATCGAAGAGTTCCAAGATTCCAAAACGAAGTTACGACTCGAAAGGGAATAAAATTCCGTTTAAATGGAATCGCGGTGGGATACAGCGAAAACACGGTAGAAATGAGCTATTATTGCCCCTCGGTGATAAGGTTCCTCTTTCTTTCAGCCCGGAGAACGATATTGCTTTACCTGGATTGTTCCCCCTTCGCGAAAACGTGAAAAATAACAGGGGCTGGAAGTATCCTGTGGGACACACCGAGCGGCTATTTCGAGAGTGCAAAACTTTGTAGAGGAGTTTGCGTTCCGTTTCCTCTTCCCCTCTATCTCTTTTTCCTCGGCCCTTTTGTTCATCGGTCGTGCGATACGTTCGCTTTTCGAGCGAGCGGAAACTGAAGCAGGGGCAAAAGAGGGATACAACTTTGACGCTCTAATTCTGTGGCGCGTGTTTAGCGTGAGCTTCACCCTTTGACAGTATACGCTTGGGATTGTTGCGCGCGTCCTTGGTATTCTGTTCGACGACGTCTCGCTTTGAGGATTATGTAAAATTTGGTGAGCGTAAAACAGTGTCAGGTGTTCGTTAATTATATTTCTAGTAAAATAAGTCCGCCGGAAAGAGACGAGCCGGTTCTACCGTATTTTTCACCGTCTGAGAGTATATCATCTCGTTTACGAAATTATCGCTCTTTTTGTACTCTCTGCTCGTTTAATACGGGTACAAATTATGTCCGCATCGAACGTTGTTTTTCAAGGAAACTGATGTCTCCGTGATCATATTCGATTTTAGTGACGTTCAGAAAGAAACGTTTTTAATCGTTGACTCGCACTACCGAATCGATCAAAGACCATCCGGCTTTTTCCGAGCATTTCTCCTTTTGTCACGTCATTTCGAAAGACTCATTCTCCTCGTCCGAAACGTCACGTTAGGCGCGTTTCAAGCTTTACGGACCTGTTCCTCTGGCATCCAAACTGACATCGTAATCTTGGAGTATGAATTTCCTTTAAAACGATGCTCCATCGGTTATCGTCCGCAGCGACCGAAAATATCTGTGTCAGCTGATTTATTTTTTGGCCATTAAAATTCTACATGCAACATGTATATTTAACTCCTTGAACTATAATTTCTTCGAAAAATGCATCAGACACAACGAACTATTCACTGCTACATCATTAAAGTGACTAAAAAACAAGCTATTCACAATAATAAAGCAAATTAAAATCGAAGTATTCATTGCTAGAAAACTAAAGCGTATTACATGTAGACTCAAATTAAACATTCAACTGTGTTAAAAATTCTATCTGTTTTCTTCTACTCACTCCTTGCACGGATCTCCTTTTCCTCAGTCATTCCTACTCATTCGCATCCCCTAAATACACTTAAAACCGTCGATCGTTTTTATCGAGTCCAAACGACGCCTTTGTCATCTGCTTTTCGTCGCTTGTCCCGAGGGACTCTGTCGCAGAACGTCCGTTTCTGTCCTTCTATGCGACCTAAAGCCTCGCTAACGGTCGTTCACGACCCTACAATAAAAAAGACCGTAATAAACTGTCGGTGGATTACGCGCGGCTACCACCCTTGCAGCAACTAAACGGCAGAAGCAACGGCTGCAGTTCGCGCAACGCGTCAGAAACGCGTCTCTCGATCTTCGTTAGAGAGCGGTTAACGATCCGGTATTTAAATAAATTAAAAAGCCGCGTGACGGTCGCAGACTCACGGTGCGTGTAACGCACGGAAAATCAACGATCGAAGTGGAATCGATCGAGTCCGTTGACCCAGATGCGTGTACCAGGTGGATGAAAGTGGCGTCCATCGTCGTGGAGGTTTTCTTTCGTCCGTCGTGGAACGTGTTCGCGCCACCGCGTTAATTTTTTCCCCTCCTGGGAAAAGTATGTTACGACGACGCCGGGAACACGAGCGGCTCACGTAAGAAAGGAAATATGAAGCGTACACGGCGGGTCGAGTCTGAAATTGATGAAGTAGAGAGTTTGAAAAAGATACCTCCGCCGCTAAGCGTTGTTCTCCTCTTTGTCCACCGCTTCGGATCACTTATCTCGGCCTGCCCTACCCTAACCAATGAAAACGTCGTTTCAATCTACCCAGAGGAAGAAAAATTACGTGGCTCGTGGAAAAGCAGGTATTTCTATTATCTAGGTGCTCGGCTTCGTTCACGGCTGATCGATGCATACGTACTTTGATAGAAGAGTTTGGAAATTCAAGCTACTAACTCTCTCGTCGAGGGCGCATAAATGCATTTAATTATTCGCGCACTCGCTTGGTTAAACAATCGCACGGTGCGTTACATTCGCTCATGACATTTAAATGGACGTCCATTGTAGTTAAATTGCCATCGTATTCGTGATACTTATGTAATATTACATTGCACATGTACCAATTCTTCGAACAATACAGCAAATGACGTGATTTTATGTGTGAAGAGACACTCTGATTTCTTACACCTTTATTCGCTTATATTTTATGCTCATATTCTATATATTATATATTATGTGGAATAGATCATTTGATTACGTATGTTTTTCGTGTTTAATGAGCCGAGCCATTTTCAGATTTCATTATTCTAATGTTAACTGTGTAAAATAGAGTTCATGAAACAAGTCTTTCGGGAAAGCTTATCGTAGCTATTACAATCGTACACGTAACTCGGAGCTTGTTTTTTTTTTTACGGTCTTCATTTCTCTAAATGTTCATTCCGGAATTTCTGCGGAACATGGTTTCGGGGCGCACTCTATTTAAATCTATCTCTGACTGAACGCTGAATTGGAATTTTCCTTTGTCCTCGATTTTTAACTACATTTCAGCTTTCGTTATCGTTGTTCTAATACAATAACGTAACGAATCCTGATTTCCAATATATCCGTAATACCCGAACAAGCCACCGACAGTTTCGGAAAAGTAATTCGATGAAATACCGATAACCGGAGTTTGGCGCTATTTCAAATAACCTGACCCAAACTTGGAATAAATTGAAGATCCGTATGATCTCTAAATGGTTCGTTTATTCCGGAGAACTTATATCTTGAATAATTTAGAATCCCTGTAATTATACGACGACAATAAAAGTCGTATTAAAAATTATTCGCTGTTTTCGAAGATCTGATTCCCTTTTAAAATTTGTATCTTCAAACTCTAACGAAGCATTTAACAATTTTAATTGAATAACTTTTAACCAACTGACGATTAATAATAGTCAAATAATAATTTCATAAAAGTTCATTAAACTTTCTGACTAAAAAGTTTTATATTTTAACATTTATCTCGAACTTCTTTTAAATAAGAGTGAACAGCAAATGGTGAGAGCAATTAAACTATCGTCACACGGGTAAAATCCCGTCAGCAATAAATGTTCATTAAATATCGTTATCCAAGGAGATAGCCAAGAAACGAGTATCGCGTCGCGATAACGAAACGCAACCTCCTTCTCTCCGTCTAGATTTGATACTCGTTTGAATTAGTGTCCCCTTATCGTCGTTTCTATTAGCGATAGAGGCAGAATGCGAACACGTTAGCCTCTCACGACACCGCGTCACGTACTCGAAATGCAAGGAAGGTTTGTTAACAGCGACGCGCGGTTAAAACGTATGGTCGCCGCACCGCGTTAAGCCGACTCCCGTATAATTCCATCACGATCTCGCCGGAAACAGAAATTTCATTTTCTTGACGTATTCTAAGGCGGCTAGTTGCCGTTCGTCCCGGCTAACATGATTAAAAAGTGAACCGACGAACGAAAACCGCCGACGAATGACGCGACGCGTCGATACGAGTTGGAACGCGACAAATATGGCAGCCATTTTGTGTTCGTTAACCTCGTACAATTACTTCTGGATGAGGTCCGTGCAATATATTATTAAATTCTTTAACTGTTTCGGTCGTGCTGTTTCGTTTAGATTGTTGATGCAAGAGATGCTTAGAAACTTTCTGTTGTGTGTACTCTAGTGTCAACTTGAGATAAATTAAATGATATTCTTCGGACGCATGGATGCGTATTTTATTCGTGAAGGGGTTAAGCGAAACGTAATGATTGCACGTCGTTAATTACGGGAGATTTCGATCGAATCGGAGCTCTTCTTGGCGTTGCGAGCGTCGATGAATTAAAAGGTTCGCGGAGGAAATTTGAAACGTTGAAAGCTGTTCGCGGCTTTGTGCGGTGTCGCCAAAAGCTCACGAAGAAATTACGCTGCGTGACAACGCGCGGGGCGTGCCGTGTTACGCGGCATAGCGAGCGAGCGTCGAGGGTTTTCACGGAAATATCACCGAAACGGCATAATTAATCGCGTCGGAATTACGAAAGCTCTAACCGGAAATCTGGACCCGTTGCTTCTCCGCCGGATAGATGCAATATTCATGCGGCACGAAAATTCGTTTACGTTCAATTAACGGTTGCCGGGGATGTTCTTTTTGCATTATTAAGGATTATTACAGGGCGTTCAGGCGGGTGAGCAGAGAATCAAAATAAAATGCGCGCTCGTCTTCGTTTTGTGTTTCTTTTCCGTACCCGGATTCCGCGTTTTAATCCGGCAAAACGCGAGGGCCGTAATTTGGTGAATAAATAAACCAGGCTGCAGAAAAGGGCAGTACTTTCCGGCGATATTAGAACGCGATAAATAGATGGAATTCGGAGACTTCTGCACCGAATTTATTTATTCAACATTCGGTGTGCAATATTTCATGATTGACAGAGAAAATTTTCGCTGATTCTTGTAACGGGAGAATCACCGATTCTCGCGCACGTGTCGACAACTTGTTTAACGAGATTGTTACACCCTCCATCTTTCCTCCCGTATCGCCCTTCCCCATAGTTACGACGCATTCATACCCCTCGCAGCTTATGTGTCTACCTTGAGGATAGCGGTGAACGAGGTTCGTAGGTTTGCGAGTAACAAATTGTACCGGATCGAGTTTCCGATATATCCTCGTTACCGCACTCGGGATGCAATTTTAATTGAAACAACAGATCTTGGTGTATGTAATTGCAGCTTTGTTCGTTAGACGTTGTCGCGCAACGAAGCGATATGGATTTCTGCCGGTCTAATGTTTACGAAGTATGCCGAGCAAATGACGAGACCAAATTACAGAGGTCAACTAATGCACAGAGCGGAATCGCACGAACAGACGTTTCTGTTAAGCAAACAATTTACTCTCGTTAATGCACCTATCGCCTAATTTTCCTCGGGGAAATATGCCGCCGATGCATCGTCAACAACGACGATCGAACTCGAACCTCTCGATTTTGTCATTAACCGGTCGTTGTACGATACGATACGATGTTCAAACCGGAAGCTTTAAGATTCGATCAGGAAAATGGCCTGGTTGTGTGTTAAATTAAATAGAATACTTTGGGCTGTTCGGGTCGGAGTACTTGATTTCACGGGCTGGACGAAATATTACAATTGAAACATGTTAAGCTAAACACTTATTCCTTTAATAAAAAAAAAAAATTATGTTATATAATTTATATAAAATTATACAATTATAAAATTTGTATAGAAATTCGAGCGTCACCCATATATGTGACACGACAGTCAAAGTGTTAATCGCTCGAAGCTGACCGTGAGTCGATCGAATCGAAAGGAAGTAAGGAACAAAAGGTTGTTAAAGGAACCCGGAAACCGGAAATAAGTGGTCCGAAGTGACACGGTCCGGATTCGTACGGCGTTCCTCCGTCAAAGGCTTAGTCTCCCTCGACGGCATTCGTGTCCGCCTTAATTATGCGCCTTAATCACGAGCTTCCGTTACTTTTAATTACATCGACCACTCGGGCAACCGTTGGCGCTTTGACTCGATCGCGAAGCAACCTTCGGCCTGCACCGGGAATTTACAGTTTGATTACGCGTTTACACGCTGTCGCTGATATAATTAACCATCGGTAACTGTCGGTAATTAATAATCGTGACGCGATCAAAGAGAATACGCCCGAGCGGCCAGGAGCTTGTTGATACTTCCGTTCCGCGTGATCTCAGGACACGCCGTGAGGTTGCATTTTTCTCGTGAAAAACACGAGCGTAGTTCGCTCGCTGCATTCAAAATGAGACGTAAAGGGACGCTCTCGCAGGGACAAACGGAATAATGCCGAGTCCGCGAACCAAACAAGTCGTTTTGGATAAAATACAGTTTACTTAAAGATGCAGAGGATGTATCGCGTGGTAGGAATTGTTCGAGCATCTCTTATCGAGGAAAATTTCTTACGAAGACATCGTATCTTGGTTTAGTCATTATATTCTGAATATTCTTCTTGCCCGATCACGCTCATTCTCAACACCTTGAGGGCCATCTGAAAACAGTTTCAATTTCTTTCAGAAAGTAATTTTATTTTCGATAAATTTTATAGACAATTTTCATAATATTCCACCCTGGTTTATTCGATAAGCTATAATATATTTACAAAAATTTTGTATACTTTGCTATGTTAAATGTTTCATCTAAAATTAGCGATAGATTTATGTATGAATCCATATGTCACCCGTATGAGGGTGACATGGCAAAAAGTGTTAATCCACTTATTGACCGATTCTTTCCAACAATAAGTACATGTGCTCATATATTCACAAAATTGTCAGACGCACTCGTCGACCACTTCTACTTGTTCGCTCAATCATTTTTGTCTGTCTGTCTGTTGTATGTAATGATCTATCTGTCTGCTGTATGTGACGATGTCTCTGCATTATCTTACATCTACCAATCCGACTGAGCATACTAATACTCTACTCGTCCGATTCGATAAATGTACAAACGATGATATTCGATGATGCTAGAAATATAATAGGATGGTGTACCTCAGAATCGTCTTCCCTTAATGATAATGGTTAGTTCGTTGTTGCACGGTGTTGTACACGCGTCTACGTTGTATGTAGTACTTTTTAACGCGGGGCAGCTTTTCTTCACCCCGATTTAACAGCCGTTTCGATCGCGGGCTGCCGTTATTGCGTTCGTTAGCGCATTTCTACAACGCTGCCGTGGGTTAGCTTTCGAATCGCGCGTAATTAACCGTGTTACGGTGTAATTAATAGTCGCGGCCTCTTGTTTCGCTAAATTCGCATGCTCGCCGATTGTAACGTTTGTAACACGGGATCGAAAGCACAATGAAATTGCATCCCTTCCTCTCCTCCGGTTACGAACATATCAATCGGGTTCATACCGTGGTTCGATAATTGACAAATATGTAAAAACGGTGAGATCGGCCGGAAGAGGAATATGTTATTTGTCGATACGGGAAATTTAACGGGTTTCTTTCTCGTTGTACGATTTCGTGTAGCCGATATTATTTTTGAATTTTTCATCCGCACCGTGTTTATGAAAGCTCAGCCAGGTTAAATTACTTGCTGTAACGTTAACCACCGGCTCGATGCCCCGGCGAAGATAACACTCAGAGGGTTCATCGGATACACGGGGCGAGTTTCCACGCACCTGTCGTGTTTCCCACAATTTCGCGCGTTGCCTCGCTCGTTTACAGACATTTCAAGAGGGCACGATACGCGCACGGATAGCAAAAAGGAACTTTCCTCCTCCTGCCGGATCGAGAATCGTTGGAGTTCATTTAATGCGATTACAGCAACCCAGCTATCATCATGGCCTGTTTGATTCGCCTTTTTGCCGCGAGCCTCGTAATGTCCCCCTTTCTTCTCGCTCCTCGTCTTTCGCTGTTCCTCCACGGGCTTCCCTCCTCCGCGTTCGTTTTTCCCCGCCCCTCTATCAACCTATCTTCGCCTCCCTCCATTGTTCATAGCGCTAATGGTCGAACGCACTCGAATCTCCGATCCTTTTGCCACTCGACTGTAAGCGACTTTGTCTGTTGCCCGAATTTTTTTCGCGGATCGATAAGATTTCGCCGGCGACCGATCATCAATTACAATGATTTTATTGCACGACAGCCATTGCGACGTGATGAACAGTCTATAATTTCTCATTCGCGTCCGACACGACGCGTATTACGATACCTATCTGCCAGTGAACCGAACCACCATTCATCTCCATTCCGCGTTCAACGCTGCTCGGGTAGATCAGAATTATCAAAATCGTTGATGGGGATATCGGTAAAGAAGCGGACACGACGAACGTCGAGAACGGACGCATTAGGTTTTAACCATTTGCGGTCGTAAGTATTTTTACCACTAGTGAATAGCAAATGTAAAACTTTCTGATTTAAAAGTTTGATCAATTTTTTGGAAATAAATATGTTTTTATTATTGATTACCAATATTGTCTGTTCGAATATATATAATCTTCACGTGCATAATTCTATAAATGTAGTTTAGTATTTATCAAAAATTGTCGCGCTGCATCGAAGGGCGAGCGAGAGTCGCCGCTCGACCGCAAAGAGTTAATAAACTTAACCAATATTTGCTTAAGATTTGTAACCTCCTGTTCGCTAATTCTGCAGAATGGACGAGTGAGTTGAAAAACTGTAGAAACTTTTCATTGACATTTGTTCAAAATTCTTCGTTTGAGAAGCGTCTTCGTCTTCTTCCGAGCGTCGTCGTTAAGAGAATTCATCGTTACACCATATTCGGTATAAGAAACGATTGAATTCGAACTTGATTTACGACATATGTAGGTAGTTATTCTGGGAACACTTTCGAGTCGATCCGAAAACGGCGGATGGTTCAATTACGCTGGAAAGTGGTTGGAGTGCGACGGGAGGTGCTATTAATCAATGAGATTACATCAATGATTGATCGTGAATCGGATTGCCACGGATCAAAATCATCGCGAATTAAAACGTTAACGGGAAAAGAAACCGAAAGAGAAGAGAAGCTTCGAAATTATAACGTTCCCCGATAATCGCGGTTTCGGCTTTTCTGCCGTTCTGATTATTTATGTAATCGATAAATTAACCCGGAATCGTTGGTAGGGAGGAGTAAAATTTGAATTGCCGATTCACACGGGGTGGCCGATGCTATTTTGCCGTTTCTCTCTATCGTTGCGCGATCCCATCTATTAGTTAAAAACGTTTAATGCGTCCCCTGAGTATTTTTATAGTAACCCTGCATTAGTGCCGTTAGCGCGATCATATTCGATGCGCCAGTCGTGCGCAGCTGACTATTCCCAGAACGATCGAAAACGCTGTTCGGGATGAAAGGAACAACCTGTCAAATGGTTGGAAATTGCTTTCCCCTCGTCCGCCAATTTTCGGAGGGATGGTGCAGAAACTCGTTGCACCACGAAACAATTAAAAACCTATTCCATTTACACGGATATTTATCTGGTGATTATGTGCACTGGAGTACATATATACATTACATGTTTATATAATATATGTACATACATTATACGTTTATTGTACAATACCTGGTGTAAAATCACCTGATAAAAAAATGTGCATAAATATATAATAATATATTATAATGTATATTATATTACATACGTGTAATCCAGTGCTGATGACCTCTGTTGGTACACAAGAAGCACACCTATTTTTCGAACAATTTATTAACAAGATACAATTTGTTGGTTCGCCGAGGTGATCGCGTAAGAGGGTCTCGGTAACAAAAACGTCCAATTAATTGATCGAGTTGATTCGTAACGAGCAAGAACGGTATCGGTGTCAAGATCGACGAGAACCCGAAACGAGCGTAAACCGATATTGTAATTTCGTTGGGGAGATTATTGCGAGATCGTAGCCCCGAAATAAAACCATTACACAGCATCCATCGGCAATTGTTGGGAACCAGAAGAAGCCCGTCGTAGGCAGCCGCTCAATTAGCACGAATAAACGAGCCGAAACCGATACGAAGCCGTTTTAATCGAGAGCTCGAATAAACAATAGCCTCATCAGTGCCGAAACCGGGTTTCGTTTTGATAACCATCGGATCCGGCACTTCGCGCTACGTTATTGTTTTACTATTACACCGCGAAACGAATCATAAACTAATACAAGCGACGCGTTCCGCGTAACTGCTTGCCGATATTATTCTGCCGTTGCGATTCGATCGTGGCTATCGCTAAAATCGTGTTTCGCGTTAATTCGCCAATCGGATGATTAATTATGCTACGTAACTTAATTCCGCGCGATAACGATTATTTGCGCGGCCGATACGGGCTCTAATTTATAAACACGCCGTACGAATTGTCTTAAAAACGCGTAACGAGCCGGAAATAATAAAACAGAGTCGCTCCGAAAGCGGAAACGTCGCACAAATTTCGTGTTGCGACACCACTTCGGGAACGGGCCCGTAAAATACCTCCGTTCGAACTTCTCGGCGAAGCTGTTAAAAAAATCATGCCGATAGATCGGGAACGCACTCGTGGCGAGTTTCCAGGGTACGAAGTTAGCGAAACCGGTATAGCGTCCCCGGATAACTTAGTGCTCGCGGCGAACTTTGAAACGGCAAGTGAATTGCCATCCCTTTTTATCTAGCCCCGGCCCCCGCCCCCTTGTGCTCTTTCAATGTGGCGATGGACGAAAGGGCGCGATAAGAAAAGTCTTGCCACAATATGGCGCGGCACATTCCACTTAAATCCTCGCGATTCTTGCCATCGCGTTCGCTCGCCGCCCCTCCATAGTCGCGTGAATTCTTTGTCGAAGCCTTTGATCCCCGTTGGCTTATTTATCCGTAGCTATTTACCGAAGGAAGTTTCTTTGCCGACTTTCTCTCGCTAAATTGCGACCCTGCCGATTCAAAATTCGACGCCTTTCTTATCTGCCGATAGCCCGGCTCGTTTTCTTGCTTCCGAATAAATTTAGGAACGTTTGGTAAATATTACGACACCCTCGACAATGGGAGTACCGATCGATTCTTCCTCGCGTTTAAATCTCTTCGTTCGAATACGATGTTCTTCGGATAAGTGAACCTACTCGATTACAAATACAATGAATCTATGTGGTGATCTAATTTATCTCGTGGTGTGGTCGAATCTATCTCGATGAACAGAGGAAAACACGCGTGGCGCGCGTATGCGGCAGTCGCGCTCATACCATATTATAATAAATTAATCTAGGTATAAACTTTTGCAATCGACAGCATTTTTATTGCTCGCAAACAAAAACTGCAGAACCTCCTGGTTGGAGAGATTGGTGAATTTTTTTGGAATTATCGTTTCTTTATTATCGATCATTGTTATCGTCTGTCTCGCCATATTCGAACGTCACGTGTACGATACTATAAATGTAGTTTCAAGTTATTTATTTAAAATTGTTGTACACTGATACAAATTTCGAACGAAATCAGATTCTTAAGAACACCAACAATTTTTGTTTCGAAGACGTTTTTAATTGTAATTGAATTTTTCTTCGATCAAAATTTAATCTCGCGTGTTAGTTTCGAATAATTACTGTTTGATCCAGTTCATGGAATGACTGAGAAATACGGGTGTATCGTTAAATAATTGGTTTAAAGTGAAAGCGATCGATTTGGAAGAAGAAACAATGATTTCGAGAGGAAATGCATCGGAGTGCACGTAACTGAAGGTAAGATCGTGAGAATCAATTGTAAAGCCAGTCTCCGCCAGTCGTGAGGGTTGGAAAGCGCAATAAGTGTCTCCAGCGCAATAAAGTTCGAAATTGTTGTGGGTAAGTAAGCGTTGTTGTTGTTCCCCTATTCACTCTACCCCATACACGCGTTCGCGAAGTTGCGCAGACCGAGATAGGATCGAGTAACCGGTAAATTAGCAGCCATCTCGAGCGATCAACGAATTAGCCGGTTTTCCAGGAGAATGCAAGCCGTGTTCGCGGTGGGCCGCTCGTAAATCGGTAAACCGTGGACAGGCTCTTTCTTCTGGTGGCACGACACCGGACACGTAGTCGGCAACTTTAAGCAAGTTCTCTGATTTACAAAACAGACTGTGCTCCGGTGGCTGAAGAACGAAGCCGAATAGTCGTTGGGAAGGGAAGTGTGCATTGAAAAACGGGCACGAGAAAGAACGTACACGCTTGCAGACACGCATTGTTTGCCCCTGAGATACCGTCACACCGTGCCAGCGCAATAACGATAGAAAGGACGAAGAGTGTGTCGCCTCAGCTTGGAAGCTTCTTCCTTTCGCGCCTCTGTTCGTACCTTAGTTACGGAAAGAGCCACCAGACACTTTTGTGAAACTCTCACAAAAGAACACGGGACGGTACACGACCGACGCGTGTCGTGCACCAGGAAGCGAGAAATCGAGATGATTAGCGTATTCGACGCGTCACTGCAACCCTCCAAACATTCTCGTATTCACAAACCACCCGTGTTCTTTCTGCTCGAATATCAAGAAGATCCAAATATTCGCAACGTTTTCTTCCATTGAGTTGACACAATTTTATTAGTTAATGATGTATAATATATAAATCTATATATATATATTATGTATGATGTATAAAATATATTTACGATATAATATAAACATATATCCTTTCAAAATACATTCGTATTTTAATCCTATGCACTCGAAAGGATTTTTGTTACCGGCAAGTACTATTCCGAAAATTTTCTAACTTAAAAGTTCAATCAATCTTTGGAAATATTTATTTTATGCGTAATCAGTGTCATTGAATATCGATGACTTTCATTTCCCACAAAGTAATTGCATCGCGAGTCCATAATCGCGCCACGGCCTAGACTTTGTCGCGTGTCTCGCAGACAACACCGTTTGAAACAAGTAACTTCAAAGACGCGCGATGCGTCGATTATAAATTGACGATGAAACGAGGCTGAGTGGCTTCGAATGACCGGTCATCGAACTCGTTCTATCGATCGTATCATCGCACGGTAGGGCATACCGTTTATAAAAAAAAAAAAAAGATCCACCTCGTCGAAATCCGTGGCGAGCACGCAATTTGTATTCATATTCGATCCGTAAACTTTGGTCGGCTCTCGAAGTCGTAAAAAGTGTCTTTCGGAAATCCGAGGTGGATTCAATCTTCGCGGTCGAAGAATTACAAGGATATAGAAATTCGTGCACGTTCGCTTCCATGTAAACGGTCTCGTGTGTGTAGGCTTTCCGGGAGAAATTGGTCGGATCGGTCGCGTCGGACAAAATTCTTAAAGCAGTTTGAAAAGTGCCGAGAAGACAGAGGGATCTCGACGGTGTTCGTGGTCTCGAGTTCGAAAACTGTGCAGTCTGCGCGAATCGAAGCCAGCCTGGAAACTGTTCCACGAGATCTCGACGAGAGGTCGACATTCCGAAGCTACTCTTACCGAAACGAACACTTTGCTTATTCGCTCGCCTTTCCTTATCTACGTTACGAATTTCTCTTCCAAACTTCGTTTTTTAATCTTAACCACGTTCTAACGTTCCCGGTTTAGTCACGGATATTGGCATATGGTGAGGTTATTTATTTAACACTAGATTTACGATTATAATAATGAACAGTACGTAAACTAACGCATGTAATGATTCTTTATTTTGACGAAGGATAACATACATTTTGATTGCAGCTTCTTATTAATTTTCGTCATTTAAAATACAAAATCTAAGATCCGCCATTTTGACGGGTTTCGTAAATCTAGTGTTGAAAATAAAATAAATGTGGAATGTACATTTGATGAAATTAACTTTATTATAAACGACTCGGAAGTAACTACTTTTTGGGTAGTTGCAAGAGTTAAGACAGTGTCCACATATTTTTGAGCGGCAGCGTATACCGAGATGTCGACGAAAGGTTTTCGATGACGTTGTCGGTGAACCGAATGTCGAGAGATTCGTCGGTGTATCCATTTCCAGCAGTTTACTCGATTACGGCCCCGTTGATTCAGTCGCGTGCACACGAACGGGAGTCCGGTCGAGTGTCCTGGCCATCAGGACGATGCTCGACGTACACCGATCGGAATTACCCGAAGGTGTCAGACTCACAATTGCCTCGTTGTCCCGAGTCCCGTGCGTTTGATCGATTCCCTGTACCGGTTCGATATCGGAAAGACGACTCGTCCCCCTGTTTTATTCAAGGCTCGCTGATATCTAACATTGACGTTTGACAATCCAAATATGTTAAGTCTAGATGTGTTCTTGTTGATATCTTGTCTTAATTCTCTCGTTAGGTTTCTGCGTATGCGTATTTAATGACTTTTAGGTAGACGTTTACAAAATTGGTCACGCTCGCTGTTGGTGGTTGTAAAATGTCTTTTTGTCAAGTGGAGTGATGGTATTCTAATTGAATGTGGATCTTCGCTCAGGTTAACCGAGGTACCGTTGTACCCCGAATGTCCCCTCGTGGGTGTCTAAAATTTGACCATAGTAAGTAATACAACCTAGGATCGTCTTGACTTCTACCCAACATGTGTAAACTATAAAATTTAAGACCCTGTTCGACTGGTCAAGTTCATACAAAGCTAATAAAAATATATTGACTAACACTGGAACTACCAACCAGTCAAAATAACTGGTTTCTGGTTTGGCATTTTTTATTACAAAATTTTATTGCCATCCTTTTGTCAAAATGTCTGTCATGTTTTATTGAACTAATGAATGGTTGTACATGTTAAGTGATGCTATAATATTTATTTATTTTTCTACTTCATTTTCAGTTTTCAAGTAAGCAAAAGGCTATTCAGAGACAGTTCCAACAGCCCTTTTAAACAGGGTTCGCTACGTGACACCCTTCGTTCGTATCCCGCGAGAATTCTCGTAGCTTATTCGCGAAGCGTATCCGATTAAGGGTAAAAAATTGCCACGTAATATTCCGAAATCGAGGAAACCGTCGAATTCCCGAAATTTCTCGAGGCGCGATCGTGGCGGCGATTTAGTGCCGTCGTAAACCAACGGGAACGTCCAATTAGCGATTCGTTCGAGCGTCGATTCGAGATCGAAACGTTCGAATTTCGGGACGATCGAGGTTTGCTCCGGGTCGAACGCTCGTATGAATTACAGCACGAAGGAATGGCTAAGTATCCGGGTCAACGCGATAAACTGATTTACTGCAAAACCGGAACATTATCTGGCCGGAAGTTGAACGGCCGTTCTGTCTCTGTCCAATGAGCTACGAGGGTATTTTTCGTGGAACAAAGTCCTCTGGCTATCGAGTGTTCGGGCTGTTCAAGTCGGACGTTATAGTAGCGTCGCGGCAAGGAGGCAGAGCCGAGTTGGGGCTATCGGTCGGTGGGATTTAAAATTATTCAGAACGGGAACGGGAAACACCTTGGCTCCGGTCCGGTATCGGCGTGGAATGTTTTTGACTCGGTATAAGAAAGTGGACGGGGATACGGTAAAGCTGCTGACATTTTTATACGATCGGGGATCGCATCGACATGCAACACGAATCCATTATGCATGCTCTCTCTCCCGAATTCGCTTTTGCTCTTTTCGATTTCCAGCCGGTACGATCGCCGCGTGTGTCCGACTCGATGTTCTCGAAACGATCGCGCAATGAAATCCGAAGATGAATCGCGGTATTGTTAATTCACGAGCGTTACTTTTATGCGAAAAGACAACGCCTTCTCCTTTTCTTTTCCTACGTCTATCTCTTACCAAAAAGGGCATAAAAACACTGGGCACATCACCGCTCGAGACATTCATGATCTTCATACCTACGCGTTTACACCCGCACAACCTCTGACGCTTTTGTTACTACTTGTTACTTCTTGTTACCGTTTGTTACTTGTTATATAATCGTTGCTTATTTGTTGAATATATATTATTGAGAGATCGTTAATTTATTTACTATTCATTCACACACACCCACGTCCTCAGAAGTATCGTACGAGGGAACATCTCGTTTGCCGGCTAGATCGTTCCCGTTTCGTTTCGTCGGTTCGTTTAATTTTCGTAAAACAGCGTCGGTTCGAACTCGATACCAAAATTGTTCCAATCTCGGCAGAAAATTGCGGGAGCTCTCCGGATCGTATTTTGCGAAATTCTCCAGTTCGATTTTCTCCGCGTAGATGGAGAACTATTTCATAATTCCACGTAATTTTATCGCGCGGATCGATAAGAGCGAGCCGTTTAAGCACCCGTGGGTAAAGAGTCCTTTTTTCCCCGTCGCTCCCAATTGGATCGGGGCGAGCAAGGATTACAAGATAATTCCCAATTATTTCGCGAGCGTAAAGCGTAAGCCGTTCGATCGCGTCGCTCGCCGGAGGTTTACGGGGCAGATAAGCCGAAAGGCAACGCGCGCTGATCTTTCGCCGCGTTTCAAATGCCTGTCGTGACTTTGCTCGCTATCGTAAAACCGACGTAGATGTATCGGGATGCTCTGCACGCTCGTCGCCGGGTCGTGCTGGTCCCCGTTCCGTTATCGTCCCGTCGATGTTTTTGCCCCGGGCGCCCGATTCCGCCTTTTTATGCAACGCGTGCCCGATATAACCGTGGCGAGGGCACGCGGCATATTAATACCCAAAACGAATGAAAAATTCATCCGTTCGACACGATATATTGAACTTTTGACGCGGTTCCGCTTTGATGTCGGCTGCAAATGGAACACGATTGATTCCGCGCGCTGGCCCGATTCAAAATTAATGATCAGGAGCGCGACGCCGTGCTAGGGAGAAACTTTTACTTGGCTCTCGATGAAATACGACGAATCGAGAGTACAGTTGGCATCGGTAGACCCGTATAATCATTCCTTGCTGCGTTTCGCGGCCAAAATCGCTCTCTCCCGTGTACGGAAACGAGTATCTATCCCGATCCAGGATCCGACGAAAATTTCAAAGGAGACGAGGCTTTGATCCAGGCATGACCAGTTTTTACCCCTGGGACGGATCGAAGAAACATGTTTTGACGGGCCGGACGAAGTGTTGCAATTGAAACATGTTAAGCAAAATACTTAGTTCTTCAAGTAAAAAACAAAAAATTTATAATATAATTGGTTTATGAATCCTTGTAAATACATCAACACAACAAATTAACATAATAGAAGTATTCATTCTTTATAACGGGATCTTTTTTAAAAAATATGGAAATCGTTAATTCGTTGGATTAATTACTAGAAGTGAAGTGCTAATAATGAAAAATTGTTTACGGATCTCATAAATTCATTATCCGGGCTGTATGTTGGCTATGCATAAAGTTCATCATAATCGAACATGAGCTGAAATATTGCACTAATCCAGTAAGCTCTCTAGTGGGATAAAGCGACAATTAAAATTAAATGGAGGAGGTACGAATGTGCAACATCTATCTGTTTGTATTGAAAAAATGTCGAGTGGAACTCGACAAAGGAGCTGCTGAGATAAAAACCGATGTCGAGTCACGCTCGACATAGGAGCGCAAAGGGTTAAGAGCGAATCTCCAGTAAATCGGTTTGTGGAAAACATGGAAAGGTGGCGAGGCGGAGCTGCGAGATTTAAGGGGACCTCCCGCTATCTTCGTTCGTTCGAAGAATTTAAATTATTCTTGGCCAAGGGTCGCAGGATTTGCCGTTCTACCTCTTCTTTCCGTTCCACGGATAAATTAAGAGTTATGTGTTCAGTTAGCCGCGTTTCACCCGATCAAAAACAAAAAAAAAAAAAAAGAAACGTCCCGAGCTTCTCTTTCGGTCAACGGGGAAAACGAAGAGTTACGATGAGACGCGTTCGCGAGTCATCGGCAGGGAAAAAAAAATTCGCGCGTACGAATACGGAATGCAACGCGCATCGAACGAGCCGGTAGGGTGGTCGCATGTAAATGGAAAAGATGTCGGAGAAGTTGTTGAGCTCGAGGGGGTCGAAACGGGCTGTTCGAACGGCCCTCGGGTAGATATGATGCATGGGACTGGTACGTGAGGATTCGCGCGAGAGATCGCCGCTATTCCCTCTGTCTCGTATATTACGAGTTTTATGTTCACCCGTCGGAACATTTATTTGTTTGACTGGCTCGCAAGAAAGCCGGCTTTCTCGCTCTCCTTGGCCGTTTCGCAATTATCAAGCGTTTCGGTATCGCGACGCTCGTCCGGCCGATAAGCGGCCGCTATATACGACTATCAAGAGAAATAAATAATAACACGGTTGGTCAGAGATTTCGATCATCACGCGATGTAATTAATTCCGGCTTAGACCACGGGGTGAAACGCGACAAATACCGTCGCGTTAATTTCGCCTTTCTGTGCTACGCGACTTGCGCGAACAAATTTTTCCCCGACCGACGGAGAAGATAATTAAGATGATCAAAGTCCGCGGACTGGCCTTTACAAAGAAATTTCTTGCCCGACCCGATACGTCTGGCCTTTCGCGGGACTAATTTCTGAAAACACCCGTGTAAAATCTTTATCTGGAATGCCATCAAAGACTGTCAACGGTACCCTTTGACCCTCTGTAACGCCGGCAAAACACCGTCCTTTCTGTTGCTGTTTCATTCATAAGAACAAAAAACTCTCACCTTACACACCTTGTCAGTAGATACCTTTGTACCTCGACCTTTTCCACCAAAGTGTTTTAACTTTCAAACATCCGCGATGCTTTGTACTCCCGTGTTCTCATAATGAATCGCAATTGACCTACCGTTCATCGAGTAGCGAGCGTCGGAATACTTTTTTAGCGTTGGCTCTAAGCACCAACCGATCAAGATTAGCAACAAAATCACTCATGATGCCTTTACTGCACGTTCGTCGCCCAGCGTGATATATTTTACTGCTCGTTCAAAAATTACTTAAAATCCTATTTAACTCGACGGAAAAGAGCGTCATCTATATTTGAAAGACGCGGCGACGAACGTGTTAAACTATATTCATTTAAGCTGCGAGATGTGATGTGCGATGTATAGTAACTGCGTGTGTCATGTCTATTAATTACAATTTATAATTGGTGTTGAAACGACTGACCAATTAAGTTGAACTATATACTGAACCAAAGGCTGTTCTGACTGAATCCGAAATCTTAACACTGAAACTACCAAATGTCCCACCTCAAATGACAAAATCTGTTAGGCTGATCTTCTTGACATTTATACTGATTATCATCAAGATATAGAATCAATAAGTGTATTCATTTATGTTTCATCGTTTGTTCATTAATTTTTAAACTTCACTTTTAACATCAAACTAATTGTGCATTATACGTCGGTACTTTTAGCGTTAACTGTAAATCTGAACTGAATCGTACATTGAAATGTAACCAAACATTTTTCAAACCTGCTCACCCCTCACCCAGAAGAACGGACACGTCGAGAGCGCACGAAGGAAGATCAAAATCTTTGAAACTCAAAAGACGGGTCGAACAGAGCAGCGACATACTCGACGAAAATGACGGAGCAGGATCGCGGTCTGAAGTTGGTAATAAGGAAGGCTGGGGAATTTCAGCGTGACGAGTATTCGTGTCGCTGTCGCGTGTCGAGTAATTTATTAAAGGAAGCGTGTCACCGCGTTTGAACGCGTCTCTCGGGACATTGGTTACTCTTTAGCAACGTCTTAACACCTCGGACCTTCTCTAACGAGCTCGTTCGCGAAACCACGAAAAGGAACACGCGTCATTATCTAGGGTCGCGTTCTCGTCGATTTCAATTAAAGAGAATACAAGCAAAAGAAACGTCGGAAGAAGACGCGGAGAAGAGAAAGAAACGGTGTCGCGATTCGCGTCGCTCTCCCCGTGGTAGTTGATCTTATTCAAATCGCAACGAGCCGGCTCTTATTTGAATTCGCGATAACTTCGTTCCTAGGCAAACTCCGTACTTTCTTCTCTGCAATCAGCGTCCGTCGAGCTTTTATTCCCTCTTCATTAGGATACGTTTCCGGGCGCAACGAAATAACTTTGGAATGAAAAGCGACGAGAACACGTGATAAAGAGCATAGCGGGGGAGAAAAAGAGGAGCGTGTGTACGCGCCATTTAACAGCGAGCCACAGAGGAGAAAAATATGCTTGGACAAAAAATGAAGGACTGAGTGTGTTTTACGCGTTCCAACGGCGTTCACGTGGCGAGCACCGTCGAGATTTATCTTTAAGTCGCGAGTTAGTACCTTCGTGACCTAAATGCCGGCACCGCCCCTCTTCTATACGCGTAATCGCCACGCCATCACTTGAATATTCATTCGAATTTCTATCTCGATGAATATTGAACGCGACGAATTGTTTAAACGAGCAGAAAAATCGCGAATCGAGATCCGGTGAAACGACTATCCTGAACGGACCAACCACCCACTCCTCTAAGATCGTGTCGGTCATTGAAACTCTCGTTTCGTCGAACAAAGAGTTACGGATCTCGTCATCGCGCGATAAGGAAAGGCGAAAACCTGTCGGTCGTCTTCAATGGCCGGTCACGTGTTCAACGTGGACCGAAACGCGGGCGTTAAGGGCTCGATGTAAATGGCTGATAAAGTCGGTGAAAGAGTGCAGGAACCTCTTGGTCCTTAGTCCGCGGTTGGATAAACATTGCGAGACCCGATAGCATCTGAAGCTATCGAGGCTACGAGAAGAGCTCGAGGCTTTCGCTTCTTTTGAGTGCTTATTACGGAAGCTCCGGGATAAAGGACGATAACAAAGGATCAGCTTGGCGGGGCAACAAACTCCTGGACAACCGTACCTCGTTCAATAATACGTAAAACGCCGGACGTACCCGCGTGCCGATTAATATTCGCGTTGATACCCTTTGTCGAGCGACGTCGCTTTCGTAGAAACAGCCCGGCTTCCGAATTAATTGAGCTTTCCGTTTCTTCGGCGTTGATTTCTCCCGCCTCGGTGCTCGCTCGATAGCGAAAGTATACGTCAAAGCGGGATTTCCGAGCGTGGAAATCGTTTAGCGCGAACGCGGAAGGCGTGAATGCACCGTGTGCTATGGCACACGGGACGCGACGAATCATTGTTCCGTTGAAATCCACCTGTAGGAGAGGTCCATTACGAGGCTCACAGCCTCGAGATCCCATTATACGTCGCTCGGCGTGGTCGCGCAGAGGGTTTGCTCTTTCGCACGGATACCGGTATTGTTCGCGGAGGCATAGCGTTAATGAAGAGCGGAAATTGAAATCCCGAGGCGTGTCCTGTTCCGCGATAAAAACAATAACGCCGCCGCCTCGTTATACCGTCTTAAGAACGCGACGGCGGATTACGGGCCGCGTCCGTTTCTAGCCCGGAAACGTTCTACGTAGTCGCCTAACCGCGACAACGAAACGGTCTTTCCTACCCTAAATTCGACTTCGTGTTTAATCCGCTCCTGAACGTGATCATATTTCGGGAATCTCGTTCGTGCATCGCGCGCTATGCTCTTCGTTGCTCGATTCAACCCCAACACTAAAGTGTTGAATTCCGGATGAGGGAATAAGTAAAACACTTTATTATGAACTCGGAGGCTTCATTCGGTGACGATAAGTTCCGCACGCAAGTACAAATTATGGAAGACTACCTAAACGTCGCAGGAGGGTAGTAATCGAAGTACAAGCATAGTGAAGGGCAGAGTGCGTAGGACAGGATGACTAAGAAGGCTAGATGAGTTGGCGTTTGAGGAGCGAAGTCAGGATGTTTTTCACAGGATGATTCAATGATGCGATAGGTTATCTTGTTGTCCATGAGTTGGTCTTACAACAACAGTTGGAACGCGATGAACAACGCTCGTATTTTCGTTGCAATGTTATTTTGTGCCTGAATTTAATTATCATCTACGTACTCCAGGATCGCTGAATACACAGTGTGTCCAACATTTTGCCCTTCTTTAGTTTCCTCGACGTTGCAGGAAAAATTAACTGGCTACGAATAACTCAACTAGCTGGAATATTGTAAGTTAGGGAGTTAAGTGTTCCCGAATCGAGGTTGATATTTTGTCGAGAATGCGAATGAAACCGTGAACCAAGAAGAATTTAGGCAACAAATCAGCTGCCGTTGTATCCGCAAAAAGTTACGCCGTGGAGTTATTAAAGAGAGCGGAGTAAAAATCGATGTTTCCTCCGCTCATTGTTTCGAAGGCAGGAGAAACGCCTGCACGAAACGATTTTACCCCGATGCTGCACGTAGCCAGCAGGTAAATAGCCCAGTAGCGAGCGGAAACGTGAAGGAGGTGGGAGTTTGAAGCGTGCCAAGGAGGGAAAGGAATAAAGGCAGAAAGCTTTAGGGAGAAATAGATTAAAGGGAAAGGCGGAAAAGGAATGATTGTGACGAGGAGGTGACGAGCATCAAGACGAAGCCAGCCAGGTAGCTAGAGAAATAGAGAAGCACGAGAAAGATAAGGAAGGGAGAAACTTGAATACCCCGGGTCTCAACAGCAATTAAAGTAAAATTATACAAAAGTGCAATCCAGAGTGGCGCGTCTAGCGCGTCAGGCAGCCTAGAAACAACTGCAAGAGACTTACTCCTCTCTTCACCGTTCTCCGGGTTGTTGCTCACCCGCCCACCTTCTGTTCCTCTTTTTTTTCTTCCCTTTCCTCGACGTGTAGGAGCTCGCTCCACGAGAGTCTCGGCAACGAGATCTCTCATATTTAATGACCCAGTTGGACTGCCTCGGGCGGCAAGCTGAACGCGCTGAATTTTAACACCGTTTCCAGGGGAAAAAAAGAACTAATGTCCTCCGCGTAACGAACTCGCGTCGACTTTGAACTTGATTCTCCTCCGTTGTCGCTAGTCTCAACGTTTAGGCTAAGCCGATCGCGTCCTCGTCCGACGAAAACGTTCGCAACGTAGGGAGTTAATGGCAAGGTTTGTCGGGATCAAAGGGTGACAAAAATCAAACCTGAGCGATATTGATAATATACTATACGATACTATACGGTATTGAAACTCTACGTGTTCTTCTGTTTTTGGTTAACGATTTAATATACATATACGGTATAACCGACTACGATTTTGTCGCGCTCAATTCCGCGCGATTTCGTTCGCCGACTTCTAATTTGAGCCGATTCAATTGGACAGGTTGCAATTCAACGCGTTCCAGTTCGACGCGTGCCAGTCTAACTCGTTACAGTAGGACGCGTTCTAATTGAACGTGATTTAAGTCGATGCGTAACAATTAGAGGTATTCCGATTCGACGCGTTACAATTCGGACGCAACACACCGTGCCGTACATTCGGAAGCTCGATTTTAACTTCGCTAACCTCGAATTCTTTTCATAATTTCGTCGATAATCGTCGATGTTCAAGGGTCACGGTCTGCGTGTCACAATCGCGGTTTCAGCGGCCGACAAAATGGACGCGATCGGTTTGTTCGATTAAATCAGTTTTCCTTGGTCACGTGCGTTTATCCGGCTCATCTGGCACGATCAAATATTTAAACGGCAATCGAACATTAAACATTTACGTGGTTTGCTTGTTTCTTCGTTCTTTTCGTGCTTCTCTGGTATTTATCGAGCCTGCCGATTCAAGAAGCTGATCAAGGACGTGCTACGATCGAGTTTCTGTAGTTCTTCGACGATCAATCTTACGTAGGTGCACTTGTGATCTGGACTTGATCTTTCAAACACTTCGTGACAGTATTACGTTCTTGATTCATCCGATATAAATCGCTTTTTCACGATTTTATGGTTTTTGCGTCGATATCCAACATCGATTAGCAATGCCGCATAAATTCGATAGATTAATGCATGCTTGACATTAAAATTGATTAAAATCCATAATCAACGAGATATAATCGAATTCATACCGCCGGGATTATAATAGCATTTTTACAGAATGTTATTAATTACTAATTAATTTAATATTGATACGTGAATTTAGTTGACAATGAAATACCGTCGGTAGCGTTCATGCACCGACCGAATTATTAATTGCAATTAATAATCCAACTGATTAATTGCAATCACTGGTTGCATAATAATCGTATTAAATACAAGCCTGTACATCGTTACTATTCGCTTCCTCTTACTTCGGCCTGTGTTCCAAGCGAACGATTTTACGCCGACCGATAAATTCGACGGAAATTAATTTCCTTTGCGAGTTCCATCGTCGCTAACTCGTTCGCGAAGTATCCGAACTTTCTTCGTGGTCCAATCGCGACAACGTTTAACAAACTGTCGTAAAATAACCGTCGAACGTTTCTGCTCCGTTTCCCGATGTTTCGAGCGAGACAGAACCGTGGAATCACGCCCGACGAGTTTTAACATTTTGTCCGAATCGTAGGAACAGCGATGGACCCCAGACATCCACGGTCTCTCGTGCTGTTCGACCATTTTGTTCGCCAAACGTTCACTCCACGATCTCTTTCCAGCGAAAACCGTGTGCTCTAGGGACCATTTCGATCGTGAGCAACGTCAACATAGGGAGACAGATTCGAGATTTAGAGCACTGTTTTCTCTGTACGACTCCCTTCGGCCGTTAAACGTAAAATCCGTTAAGTGGATGCAAGCTCGGCTCGTCGTGGCGGTACTTTAAGTCATCTCGTTCCGATTTATTAAGTTAGTAGGAAATTAACGTTCTAATGAAATAAATCAGATTATTTCGTTATAAGAAGACTTTATAATGAAGGGTCTGAAGGATGTCTTCGATCGTTTTTTTTTATTGTCCAAAAATGAATTTCGATTTAGAAAGTCTCGAAGATGAAGATGATCGTAGACATTCCCTCGTCGACAATGACCAATTGAGGACGGGGAAATCGTGAAAACGGAACGAGAAGAGAAAGGGGTAACGAATAAAAATTCTATTAGCAGGAACGTGATCAATTTCCGGATGCGCTAAATCTCGCGGATTCGACAAACATTTTAAAACCTTTTCGAGACGTCTCGAACGACGTTCCGAGCAAACTGTCCCGGAAATCGAGCGTTCGTACCCGAATCGCCTGTAGAAATTTGATTCGCGACGAATCCGGCCACGTAGCCTCGTATCGTTGTCGAATCGAAACGCACGAAATTGGTACGCGTTAGCTCGGGACGAGTCGAATCGGAACGCGGCGAATCGAACCGCGTTCAATTCAATTACGTCGAATCGAAATACCTCGAGGCGAATCGAATCGCGTTAATTAACCCCTATCATTAACCCACCGATCACATTTTCCGCGAATCGACGCGTGTCCCTGCGACACTTTTTCCTCGATTAACACCGGGGTGGCAAAAGTTGACGAGCGACCGAATTGTCGACGAAACGAAGAAACGATAATCGTTGAACCAAGCCGATTAACGCGATTATAGCCAGAGAAAATCGAGTCCGATTCAAGGTGGACAAGTTTTGGGCGTCGTGCGGTAAATTCGCAATAAATTTCGCGTATTTGTAGAGCAATTATCGTCCGGCGAAGGGTGCAGTTAATCACGCGGATTTCTGGCTTGGCTGTTAGTGGCGCGGCAGCCGCAGATTTCATCCCTTGCCGGGCACAATTCCTATAACAAATAAGGAGCATTATTTATTTGGACACTCGGGTTGTCGGTGGTAAAGTCGAGGCTCGTTTGTGTCCTCGTCGTCGGCAACGGTTGGCTCTCGCAACGGCGAGTGTTCGCCCTCCGGCTGAAACGCGAAATAAGGGGGTGGATACGTCCCACCCGGATAATATATTTCCGGTGTACTCCGTCGCGGATGTACGCCGTGTTCTCCGCAAAATGCACACCGATGCTTCTCGGGTTCGCGAGCTAAATTTTCTGCGCAGAAAACTATCAAAAGATACGATCGTTTAACCAGTTAACCGTTTTTGACGAGTATACTCGTCACGAGAAAGGTGCACAATTTGTGCTCGGACGAGTATATTCGTCATGAGTAACGAGCAGTGACAATTTGCAGATTAAATTGCAAATTCAGTGAAAAATAAATGACACATTCGTAAGCCTCATGATGATTGAAATATTTTGAAGTGGAGTCGAGACAAAAGGAACAAATAAGAGTTTATAAATAGTTATTATTAAAAATCTCATATAATATGAATTATTTCCCGTACATGTATCGTTGTGTCTCGGTGACGAACGTCGTTGGAAAATATTAGAACTATCGGAAAGTTCTGTCCATTTACAGAACAGTAAGGAAATAATGTAGTTATTAATACACTATACCCATTTGCACTCGAAAGTGGTTCTACTGTTAGCAAATAGCAGCTGTAAAATTTTCTGGTAAAAGGTTTGAGCAATTTTGTTGGAATTATTATTTGTTTATCATCGATTGCCAATATCGACAATTTCACTGCGTTCAACCATCACGCGCGCGACGCTACAAATGTAGTTAAAAGTTATTGATAAAAAATTGTTCATTTCTAATGGCGCGTGTGTACGAATGCTGTTATTCAAACGCGAAACTAAATTGTCGGATATAACTTCATATTTTCGAGTTGCCTCTAATGTTCTTAAAATCGAACGAAGGGAGCGGAGTTTAAAATTTCTTGGTAGAAATAATGAAAAAGCGGCGACACTTGAAATTACTATTTTTATTACCGCGCGTTCGGTCTCTACTTACGTCCGTGTTCGTGCGAGCGAACGGAGAACAAGGAAAATATCGATTTTCTCTCTCGCGGAGTGGAAATTCTTTGTAATCAGTCGTTGTTTGGTGAGACGACACCTTGAGAAACGTCGAGTAACCGTACACGCCGGGAGAGAGTTCGTTTGAGAAGAATCTCGTTCGTTTATCTTATTTTCACAGCGTGCCAGCTCCGGGCGGTGAAACTCCTCGGTCGGAGGTGAATTCAAGCATGTTTCCCATTGAAACATAGTCAGAGGATACTTTTTATTTCCCGTGAAATCGAGTGGCTGCCTAGACCGATGAGAAATACCCGCAAAAGAGCAGTCGTACAATGCAAACTGCGCCTGCTGAAAGTTTAAACGCGCGGTACACCATTTTATCTCGTTGAAAAATGATTGAATTCGTATCCGTCTGTTACGAGGAATCACGACACTATAACATGCGGGAACTTTAATAAATATTTCGGCGAAAAACGGGACGATGCCCTCGGTCATCTCTCTCGGCAAATAGATTTTCTATTTTTTTTTTTTTTTTTCCCCCGTTTAATAACGGCCGTTTTATGCGAAAAACAATACCGTTCCAACTCGAACTTGTTCTGCGCGCGGCCATGATAAATTCATCGTTGCTGGGAAAACCCTTTCAACGCGCGTCGGTTTTACTTTGCGCCCCGATCTCGTTCGCAATATTTTCGTTGCTCGGTCGCAAATGCGGTGAAATCCGTTGTCAGTGTAATTAACGGTAATTATGTGTTTCATACGGTATTCGTAAACGAACCGAGATCGATTTGACGCGAGCGTTCGTCCGCTCGCACGAAATTAGCGGCTACGATACTGTTTTGCGGTACGGCGCAAATACACCTCGTACAATATTTAATTGCGCGTATTCGAGAAAATACCGAAGGGAATGAACGATTCGATTAGTACGGTAAAGTACACCATGCATAATCCCGTCCAATTCGTTAATCCGATCGAGCAAATTTGATCGGTCCATTCTGCCCGCGTATCGCAAGATGCGCCGCTACGGCATTAAACGCAAAACAGATTAAAACGCTTCGAGTTGGCGACGCTTTTCGCTCGTTCGCTTTTTCCTTCCTTTTCTTCGCGATATTTTTCGACTTTATTTTTCACACCAAAATAATTGTGAATTATACGTCGATTGTTTGAGTGTTAACCCCTTGCCGTATAATATCGTTTCCCACACGAGACGCACGTAACTGTTCCAATGCAAAAAATGTGCCTTATATTTTCACCACGATTCAATGTCGAACTTAATTCTAATTGCAATCCGTCCACCAATGCCATACCCGAAGCATCTCTAACACGTGACCAATTTTTGTCTGCCTTAACGTTACAACGATAATTAAATCGCTCTGTCCGACGCTCTTGCCGACGAAATCATAAGTTAGGGGGTTAAAATACGACGAATTTCGTCGGAACAAATCGGCACGAAATCTCGGTCAAAGCAACTCCTTCATCATGGTTGTACGACCAGGTAGTCTACGCGGAAAAGCAAACGGCGATGAAAGGAGTTTCGCGAACCACGGCGATGAAAAATCGTCGGTTTACGTGCTCGGAGATAGCCGTTTATCCGAGTGGAATCGTCGTGGCGCGAACTCGCGATGCCCGGAAGATGATCGATTTAATAAACACCGGGGTCGTTACGCTCGTTAAAACTCTGCCAGGGTTGGCTGTAATACGAAATTCCCTCGAGGGACGCACTGTCCATGCCCCGACTCGATATCCCTCGTTTCCCTTTCGATAATAACTCTCATCGATATCTAACTGCCTTTCCGCTCGTTCCTTGCTGCAGGGAATATCGAGTAATTTTTTTAGCGGAGCCTAGAAACTAAGCTAGAGGCAGAGTATAATGTCTAGATCGATCATCCCCACGCTAGACAACGTGTCTTTATATTTTTACGCGAACGGGTCAGCGAGATTCGTTTATTTTCGCGAGCGCGTCTCGCTGGTGCGAACACTATTCTCTTTTCAACAAACACATTTGCAATGTTTTCTCGAATTCTTTGGAACGGGATCCGGCTCGTATCAGGTAAACACTGGCCGCTGTGAAAGGTATTTTCGAAAATCCGTTTCCAGTTCGCAAATCTCGCCGCTCTTCCTTTTTTTTTTTGTCACCCGTCCTTTTTTCCATGGAAGAAATAGAAGCGCGGATTCGATTTCGAGGATGATCGAACGAAACACTGCCAGGCGCAGCTGGACATTCGCGAGACCGTGTAACGTCCGTCGAAACACACCGCTGGGCGAGTCGGCGCAAAAAAAATAAAACGAAAGACGGACATACGCGAATTAACCGAATTTCGCGATAGAGATACGAACGAAAAAGTTATTGCGAGCTGTTCCTGTCGGACGGTCGAGCTTCCCCGTGGTTGTACACTTCGAAAAGTTTCTTTCCAAGATGGAAAGCATTTTCCGTGTAGTTCCTTGAAAAACGTTGCTCCTCGCGGAAATCTTTCCGTGTTCAACCCCCGGAGGGTTTTCCCGATTCCATCGACCTTCGACACGGATTATTCCCGTCCTATTTATTCGTGTTTCTGTCAAAATTGTAGATTATGTTCTAATTCAAGTTAGAAGATCTTGGAGAGCAATTAGGCGACACGCCTAAACAGAAAGCGTAAGAGAGGTACTCCTCTGCAGATAAGCGAGCGATATATAGCGTGTTAGCAAAATCTTTAGTTAAATCTTCTTGTATAGTTTATAATAAATTATAAAATCACAACAAAAATAATTCTCGCTCAAAAAATTGTTCGCGACGCCCTCTTGCGCGGTCTTACAGGAAATCCGATCGCGCGTAAATCCCGCAAAATCGAGAAATAATTTTGTTCCCAGAGAATATCCCCCGTTCATCCGTTTTCCTTCTGCAAAGTATCGCGTTCCTTGTCCCGAACCGTGTCATCCTCGACGTCATTTCGAACTTACTTACCGCGCGATTATCCGTCAGTCGGGTAATTTATGATACACGATACGGCGGACAGAGGGGTGCACCGTGAAGGAACGAGGTATTCGGTGGTTACAGGTGAAAGGGGCGAGGAGGGATAGACAGAGAGAGAACTAGACAACTCATTACCGGTGCTAGCAAACAGAAAACTAGGTTATGCAAGCTCATACGTCATCGGAATTAGAAGCGTAGTCCGCTCGCTGTATCTCAAATGTACACTATCGCGCGAAACATGTTCCATGCGCGTCCCTCTTCCCGTTTTACCCCTTTCCGGCCGCCCTCCCTCGGCCCCGGTGTATGAATTTATGTAATACGCGCCAGTTCTAGATTGCAAGGGAAATACGAGCTGGATACGTGTGCGTGTGTACGTTTCGCGACTAAAGCGCACCCGATGTGGCACGGAAGATAATGCAAGACGCCCGACCACAATCGATACGTTGCGGAAATTTCGTGCCCGCTGTCCTCGCCAGAATCCGCGCTGTCTCCGAGACCAGAATCTCGAGACACCCGCTGGAAGTGGGTGGCCGTCGCAGCTGGACGTCGCGACGGGCTTTCTTCGTGGGTGTCGATCGGTTACCGGCGGTTTCACGCTTCCGTTTCGTGCCAATTACCCGGAACTAGCGCTGGGAAACGTGGATCGTATTTATGGTGTTTCTGAACGCATTTGTTTATGGATGTAAACGTCGTTGCTTTTTGGACAAGGCAGGGATACGCGCGTGTGTACATTTAATGTTTGAGAATGTATTAACGGAGGAAAACGGGTGAACAGCGTGACTGCGCAAGGGTCGTTAATGAGAGGGCAGTTTAGTCGAATAATTACATACATATTGAACCAAGGAATGGAATTCTGATTGGATAGCGAGCAAGAACAGTTTTACCGGTAACTGGGACACTTTTGTTTCCACGTACGAGCGAAAACGAGTTCGGATGTTTTAATTATAGCTGCGGACGAAAGTTTCGTTACACTTTCCCTGCCATGCGGTTGTGTTAATTAAACTTATTGGGCAAGTGCAAACACAAATTTTCCGGCTGAAAATTAATCACGGGGGCGGGAAACCGTGGCGAGTACCGTTTATTACAACGTTTGTTTGTCTTTTGTTGCATAAATTTATCGTTTAAAACGCGATTAAACGCGTTGTCGACCGTATGGTTGACTCGTATCACCGCGTTCAGTGGACGCTGTCGTCCATTTCACGGACGATCTGGATCCTGCTGCGAAACGCGTGTCATCGATTCTCATCGATTCTCGATCGAAAGAAAAATCGGCGCGTTCTGGAACGTGGATCGTCTCGCGGTAAAAGAGAAACCGATCGCTCGCACAACGATATCGACCGTGTCGATTTGCCCGCGAAACTTTTTCTCGAGGAACAAACGAAAAGCTCGTACGCTTCGCAAGCACTGCGAACAGTGGCTGTTTCGCGGAAAACTTCTATGATGAGGCGAAACGAAGAAGAACGAGCGGCACGATGAAAGGGCATCGATCGGAACAGAGGCGGAAACGATAACGGCAGGATCTCGGAAGTTTCCCGGAATCGAATCTCTATCGAGACGCGTCTCGACCGAGGCTAATTCGAGGCTCCTCGTGTCGCGTCGAAAATTGAAAATCAATGGATCGGTCGTTAGGTATACTTTATACCCGTCCACGATTTTCTTCCCGGCTGACTACGCGTCAGCCCGGCGTATTTTCTTCCCGGCTCATGAAAGTCCGCTTTAACGTTCCACGGGCGAGGCCGGGGATACCCGGGACCCGGTCGCAGCTGCTGAACTATTGTCTTTCCAGCTTGTACTTGTCGCAATCGTAATCGTTGCACGAACTGAACGAGCGTTTGTCCATCGAATGCGCGTTTGCGAGCGAACGGGCCGCGATCGCCGTTGAGTTTATCGATCGTCTCGCGGAAATTGAGCGAACGAAGGATATCTAATCGAAATATCAACCGGGAGGGGCACTTTGTCGAGCGGCGACACGAAATTCCTGGAATAGCGAACGTGAAAGAGGAATTTCTGCCATGGACGCAGGCTTCGACGCGAGCTTGTACGGCCGAACGCTCGCTACCGAGATTCTTGTCCAGAACTCGATGCTCTCGATTCCTTCGGTTAACAAGATGCAGGTGTATTGACTCCACGAAAACTTCAACTTCGTTCGCGAACGAAACTCGCTCGTGCCCGGAATCGTTCGGCCGATTTTCTTCGTTCGAGTCGTTGTAAATTGACGCGCGGTAAAATTGCGTAAACGGGTTGAAAAGATCGCGCGATTTTCCAGATGTGATCGGGGATAGGTAAGAAACGAAGTTTTTCGTCGTTCAATTATTATTTTTGTCTACGATGTGATACGTATACTTTAATTTTAACGCTACATTTACGGACGTGTAACGACCATTTACTTTTTAATTAAAACTAAAGCAGAAAAGACAATGAATAATCCTACTTTACTTACGCATCAACGTAAACTGGCTTATAGAGTGATTCTTCTTCTTGATAAAAGTTAACATACATTTAGATAGAAGCTTCCCAATAATATTCATAATCGAAAACGAGTAATGTAAGATCATTTTTACGGGTTCCGTAAATTCAGTGTTAAAACTAACGGTGATCAAGCGAGTCCACAGAGTGTGCCACTATAATGGCGCGTCACAATATAAAATGGCATCCGTCGAGTCAAACGAATTAAAAGATCCAAGATTCGATCGAGGTGCAAATATTTTCATCGAGGGGCTGTAAAAATCAGGGAAATACGTAATAAGAAAAGTTTGAAGCGGAAAACGCGAAATAACGCGATAACGCCCGTATGAACGTAGCAAGGAATTCGAGCAGCGCGATCGACTCTCCCTCGATAATTTCTCGCGCAAGCAGTCGACATTTCGCATTAACGAACAATATATACCGTCGGTTATTCGACATGATATTCGCCGACAATTCCTGCGCCACGGAATTCTCGAACACTCGAAATCGCAGCTGTAACGCGTTTCCTTTGACGTACGAACTAATTTCGCGAATACGTCATCAACTACGGCTTTTTCGACAGCGTAACTTTCATTTCGAAAGGTAATTGCTTGCATTGCCGTCGAACGCAACCATTTCCACGAATGTATTTCACCGGCACGATGCACGCAACGTAACCAGCGTTCTCGTTAACAAACAAACAAAGAAAAAGGAGGAACAGAGCGAGAGGGAGAGAGTGGGGGAGGAGGAAAAAAAACACGACAAATACTCGTTTGTCGCGGACGATGATATTCGCGAAATATACGCGCCGGTGTCGCCAATTGGATACGAATATTTCCGGTCCTGGGAACGAAACAACGACATTTCGAAACGGTCAGCTAACTCGTACCTTTTGGCCCGTGTAATTGTTAAATCGCCTCGTAGCTGGACACGCAAATATTTGTCCCATCTTGCCTCCGCGTGTCGTAAACAACGGCGCGTGTAACCGGCGCTAGCGCGTCAACCTATGGACGGACACGAACGAAACGAAAGGCAGCTGGCACGTGTGTTGTCACTGCCAACGTCTGCTATTAATATTGACGTTAGCCGGCAATGTAACGTTTGCTAGTTACGCGATAGGAGGCGAAATCGCAAAGCCACGCGGCTCCAATAAATCACGGCTGTCAACGTCATTGGTCCTTTGGAACGGGTTATTGCCTCTGTTACCGAGTTTCTTTATCGGTTTGCCATTCTGTCGCGTTCGGTTTCGTCCAATTGGCGAACGGCTCGCGATTATTTGCGGTCGACGATCCGAACCTCGCGATATTTGCGTGCAGCCGGCTGTACGGAAGAGCGGCGCACGGAAACGCCCATTAAAAAGCTATCTATAACCTTGGCAATTTTCCTCGGCGTCGGGGTCACAACGTTTAATGGGTATAACGTCTGAGCACGGCCCCGCGCCCGTCCTATCGGGCCAATATATCAGACCCGTGAGCCGCGCTTGTCTCCTGACGAACGAACAGAGTAGAAGGAAAAGGAATTTCGTGAAAAAGTACCCGAGGGAAAGTTTCGTCGAATCGACAAAATCATTCGAGCGAAACGCTCTTCCCCATCGAAAAACCATCGGCCGTCGGCTCCGATCCCTTTTCCACCGGGATACCTCGAATTGCTTGCTTTAAACCGGGTTTACACGCTCGTTCTGTTTGCACCGAATAAGATAATTCGTTCGATCGATGAATCTATTTTTGCGTTCGTTACGCGCAACCGGTCAATTTAGGCGAGACCGGCTTCAAAATATTTGCCCGAGGAGCGGCCAACGCGTTCTCGCCCGTAAATATTTTCCCTGCCGAAACTATACGATAGCTCCCCTTTCGACGATCGCACGAACGTCGTAACTCGCGTCGATAATCCGATAACCAGTATCGAGGAACGAGATCGACGGGATTTTAGGCCGTATCGTTGAACGTAGGCTCACCCGTCGCCGCTTACGCTCGAAAAGTTGGCCAAGTCTCGAACTTGAACGTCTAATTGCGCAAGTTCGCCGCCGCAAAGTAACGAAATACTCGACCGAGAAGTTTTCGAGGTAATTAGGTACATTACCCTCGTGTACGCTCCACGATGCACGCGCAACTTTACTCGCCTAACCAAAACATCCACCATCGTAAACATCGGCGAATCGCGCGACTATCACAAATCGGTCGATGAAAATTCGACGAATTTCGGCGGCAATTATTATCGAACCGCCTCGATAACGCGTCTTCCTTCGTCGAAAGCAAGAGTAACAAGGTTTTTACGCTTTTCCCTTCGTCGAAACGCGAGCGGGGCTATCGATAATGGTTGATTCGCACGGTCAGCCGATATGGAACCACTTATGTGCACGGAGTGGATTGAACAGCTCCCGCGTAAGTTCCACTCTCGATGCTCGAAACGGGTTAATTGATATCGATTGAACCGCGCTACGTGTATCCAGCGTTCTCTGTCGGCTCGATCGTCATTTTTCCCGCTCGCGATTTCGGCTCCATCGATACGCGACGATCGAGGACGTTCGATTCTATCTCGATACTCGCAGCGCGAGTCGGAGACATACGGTGTTACTGGTGGTTACACAAAAAATTCGAGCTTTGTACGTGTTTTGCACGTTTGTAATTCGGGAACATATGCTACACTTTCTACACCGCGGTTGGAACATTACTTATTTATTTAACTATCCGTTTTCTAACCATAAATGTTCTATGTGTCTAGAAATTATCCCTAACTGATTAACGATTATGTTCTCTTCCGACCTTTTTCACTATGTATTATGTTCTATTTCTTTCTACTATCGGATTTGTTGTAAGCCTATTATCTATTTTCTATCTCGATATCTCCTCGGCAGAGTAGTCTTGAATGGGATAAAACATCCTGATAGACCACGAGAAAGTGGCAATGTTACAAAATCTGATGTTTGACCAAGGCAGGTAATAAATTCAGGAAGCGAACTGACTAAGCATGCTAGAAATAACAGGATAGAATATTAAAAATACTAAATCTGGCATTCAAATACGAACAATAAAAATCGACAGAGAAAATCGTCGATCTCTATGACTTCATAAGGTTATGTCTGCCACGGAGCGGTTCTCGAAACGTTTAATGGATCGATGGTCTTATGGCTAATTACAATGTGGAAATTCTAAAACTTGAGGGCACCGTGAGTCTGAACATTGAGATTCCGAAAAACACCGCGACTTATCGTGCCGGTCGAAGCATTAATTTTGCCATAACGCTTTCGACCGTGTCTATGATAGATTATCTGTTTTAACCGGGTCAAATTGCGTGGGTATTAAAATCGCGGCAGCCGCGGAAATTCAAGAAACCGGAGGAACGGCGAGAGCGGAGAAAATCTCCAGGGAAATTTGGAAAAGTCGAAAGTTACCGCAGCGACAGAAGTTGTCGGCGAATTATTACGACATTCTAATCCCTCCTGTCGCCGATTTTTCCGCGGCGATGCGAAATTTTCCGCTCGAGACGCGCCAGCTGGCGCGACAAACTGGCCGAGCTCGAGAAGTTCGAACTTTCGCGCTTTAACGTCTGTCTAATTAAGACTAAATACATAATTAGTGTGTTGGTCACGCGCCGGG
The DNA here is from genome assembly GCA_947623535.1 of Coelioxys conoideus. Lineage (NCBI taxonomy): Eukaryota > Metazoa > Arthropoda > Insecta > Hymenoptera > Megachilidae > Coelioxys > Coelioxys conoideus. Next base: position 14,747,731 of record OX392459.1, read on the forward strand.
ACGGCGTAATTGAACGGGCAGCTTTCTTGCGTGGTTCGCGACCGTGTTGGAACACGTATCGCGCGTTCAAGTTTCGTGTCTCGACAATCGACGCTTCTCTTTCTGTTCCCTGGCACGGGCGAACTTTAATCTCGCAAATTTACGGACATCCAGCGGGATCGAGACCGCTTAATCAAAGGGAAACTCGCTGGCCACCGAATCAATTATCCAATCGCGTTATCGCCGGCTTACCTCTCCGATTTCAATTTTTCTATCGACTCCATCTGCTTTTCTTTCCCTACCCCGCAATAATTCGACGTACGAAATTGAAACGAATATTGATTTTAACGACCCGTTGGCAAAGAATTTAACGACTTAAACAGAGGAGTTTTTAAAGAGATCGTTCGATTTCGAGGGCGAGCTGGACTAGGAGGACGGTTTAAAATATGTATATAATGTTGGTATTACGTGCTTCGTTTTAAAACTTGACTAACAATAAGATCCTTGCTGCCTCGTGTTCGTCCAACAAACGAACAGTCAGAATCCACTTAATTCCTTGACATACTTTGATGAGTCTGACTCGTGACGCACTCAAATATAACAAACTTTGCTCAAATTTTTAATGAATATAAAATACTCGTATCATTAAAATTCCCTTTGTTCGTTTTAATATTGTAACTGTGAATAGTCAGTTCTGTCTGACGCAACTGACAAATAAATGGCACGGGAATGATTTAAGGTAATGAAATTCGGAGAGGACGATGCTCGATACCAAATGAAATTGATGTGTTGAGCGCAAAGATATCGCGGAATTTAGTTAAGAGCTAACAACTGGTCACGTTAAATCCGCGTATCCGAAACTATCCTCGGTTCGCGAGTCAGGGAACCGCGTTTATGTTGGCTGAGTTATGCGGTCTGCATGTTCCCGCCACCGCTTTCGTCTGATCTGTGTTTCCGCGAATTCCTTGGATAGTTTGTCGATGAAGTGCCACGCAAAATTCTTTGATTAAATATCAAACAGCGTGGTCATGTTTGTTCAACGATGTCCGAGAGATCTCCGAAGCGTGTTCCGCAATTTTCGCGTAATTTTTACGCGATCGACTCGATCCTTCGGTCGAAAACGTCGACGGAATTTTCTTCGGGAATCGCGAGAATTTGACAACGGATTCCCAGCGCATAATATTCGGCATAATAATATCTAACATCGTTACAAGCGATCCAGGATACTCTCGATTATTCTGGCCACCGATATATTGTGCTCCGTCTTTGTCGTGCAATTTCTGGTATAAATCAATCTCGTGGCCGATGTCGAGCACGTTATCGAATAATCATCGCTGCCGAATATAATAATCTCGTAGCAGCTGGTGGCGCTACTTGTCGCTAATTCGCCTAATCGTTCTTAATTAACCGCCGGATCGAAATCTAGCGAGGAATTCGCCGATGGCCTCTTATCGGCGTCTCGCGCATACATCGGTCGAAGGAATTTCGAGAACACCCGAAACTCCGCGGATATTTTATTAAACGAACGATAAATTTCCCCTCCTAAACGTCTCCACCGATTTTGCGAATTCTATTTCGACCAGAAAGTTTCCCTAAAGAAAATATGTCAACACCTTATCTCGAAGATCACGCACCGACTCGATCTTCGCGACCGAACGAGTTTCGATCTTGTCTCGAGACAACCGATTAGACGACGAATATGCGCGTCTAGGTTCTATTAATATTTGCAGATGGATCGAGTGTGTTTAGTAGGCGGAGACGGGCAACATGCCGCGCTTAGGCACGAACTTAATTAGTATAATTACCGTTATTGGTCATCGGTCGCGGGGACACGTGTGCACGCGTTGTAACCGCAAATTAATTACGCCCTATCCGACGAGAACGACGCGGTGACCCTACAATTAAGCACACTTTTCGTTGAGAACGTTAACGATCCTACGAGCGATCCAGGCCGAGATCGATCGCCTCGCTTTGCGACAGACTCGTGTCACAGACTCTGACAACATTCATCGCGATAACCTTTTCAATGCATCATCCTCCATGTTGCTACTTGACTCGGTATTTGACCCACTGCTCGAGCTAGCGGTATCGTCCTGATCAGCTCGAGCTTACGAAACGAGACTCGGTCACCGCCGACGTATTAAATCGTTTCGCGACGTAACAGTCACTTCCTATCGGAAAAGTATCGCGAAAACGTAATTAACCCGTTTGTATTATTATACATATACATACACATTCAGGGTGGTGCACCACAATTTGGCATATAGATTTACGTCATTATTATTACTCAGAGCAAACAATGTTTCAAATGAATATGAATGGCTTAATGAAACATGGATTCATACAATTTTTATGTTTTGCGAGGGTAAACGTGTATATCAAGCGATCCGTTTCAAGCGACAATTTCAACGAAGGATATGTTAGTTCTTTAACCCTTTGCGCTGTAAACTTGTTTTTATTTTTATTACGGTGGAATGTTCAATTTCGGTCTAATCGCAATTTGCACACTGGAGGATCGGTCTTGACGATCGAACTTTCTTTAGGTATCTTAAGATCGTAGCAGTGAATGGTTCGTTGTGTCTGACGCGTTCGATAAATAAATCGTAGTGCAAAGGGTTGGGACGATATGTCCGTCCCGTTGATTATTAGAGTTGCTAATGTAGACTATTTCGGGTTGAGAGGTAGGGAAATCAATTAAAGGCCGACAACTATTTTAAAAAAAAAAATGGATACGAAGGAAGTTTAATGTTTGCAATTCAAATTTTCAATGAGGACTCTGTCGCATCCCCTGATACAAGGTGTTTTATCAACTTCTCAGGACTCTGAGAGGGAGGAAACACGGGGTGGGGAAAGTGTGACGTCTTCCGAAATCGGAAATTCCCACTTTCCCCTGCAGCGGTCATCCGGCCCAAAATCGTTGACCGGTGACCCATCCGTCCCTCGATTTACAAATTACCGTAGCAGTAATAAACCTAAGGATCGCCTCGACTTTTTTTTTTAAATTACACGTACCGAAAAAGAAATATTACTACGCCAACCCTGGGCTCAATGTGCCTACCAAATGTTAAACCGGACAAGTAACGGTTCCTTGGACTTTATTACTGCTATGTCAAAAGCTTCAATATTCCTAAAAATCTAATATTATGTCTACACTAAAGAACAAAATGCGTAACCAGGGTAACGAGAAAAGTCGTAACAGGCGACGTGGCAGCCAAAGGGAAGTTGCTACTCCAGTAAATAACGATAACGTTAGTTCGCGACAGTTTGTAACCAGTTTAGATGCAGAGATCGCGCTATGGGGGAAAAAAATATACGGAACGAAGCTGGTCCGCGTGGTCGGAGCACGAATCGCGATAAGCGGGGCCACCGTCTACCTCATTATATATCACCTGCTGTAATGAGGAGTATTATTAAGTACGTTTAAGGGAGATTTCGCGGGAGTTGAACAACAACCGCCCCGTAACGCTCGTGACTATCGATATCTTGGATGCACGTACATCGGGTTCAGCAGGGAATACTATGACAAGGCGGTTGTACGGCGAAAATGAGTTATGATTAAAATTTTAATCGTATTTACCTCGTAGGGCTGGGACGAACCTTTTGTCAAAGGACAGAAGACTACTCTATCAAAATGATCCAAGGAAAAGGAAACCGTTTTGAATCAATTAATGAAGTTCGACAAAAAAAAACGCCGAGCAATCTCAACACCATTCTAATGAAGGATATAAAAGAGTCATTTGATGCACTTTTCAAATGTGCAAAACATCGTATTTCTGTTGAGGATGAATATTTCGAATAAACAAACGATCTTCCGGTTATTTTCAGGGCTAAACTTCTCTAACTTTCTTTTTTGCCTCAGTATTTCTAAGCACTTCCTGCCTATTCTACAATTTTCTATTTTTCCAGGGTCTCGTGCAAGCCTGCTCATTGTCAGATTCCACATTTGGCAGACAGACTTGTGCGGACCTAAGTTTCCGTTGACTTTATTTGTTGAATATATTTTGTTGAGTGATTGTTAATTTATTTACTATCCATTCATACACACCCACGTCCTTATAACTCTTGTTCTTCCATCGAACTCGTTCGATCAGGTGTTTTCGCGAACTCGAGTTTCACTGAATCTGGCTATGATTTTCGCCGGCCTTCCCCCCAGGCTCCTCGTAATCGGCCTTTTAACAGGTGCCGTGTCGTTGATGGTGAAATCGAAGCGCGAACGAGCAGAACTCGTCGAAATTCGGCCGAGCCCTCGACAGCCGGGCGAGAGGCGAGTTTAAATCACTACAATAAACCGCTTCGATATCCGTGTGTTACCACTATGATAGCAGCCTTCGATCGAACCGCAAAAACGGCCTGATATCTGCACCATGGCGAACCGCTTGGCACTTATAGCTTACGAGGAACCGATTGGAACCGTCCAATCGTTTGATTGCTTTCTAGCGTGCTTTCATTCGGAGATATTTAAAGTTGCGGTGTGAAAGTTCGACGGGAAACCGACGGTGATCGGTTGTCGAACGATCGAATATCCACGGAGCCCGTTCGTCCGCGGACCGACGTTTTATTTCGTCGTCGAGTCGCAATCGGCTGAAACGCGATTGGACACCACGGGCGGCGACCAACGAGGGAACGATTGAAAGGATAACAAATGGCGGGTGTTAAACCAGCTATTATCGGCGATTCGATAAGGAACGGTGTATCCGATCATCGACGAGACGTTTCCGGGAAACGTGGCAATTCGATACGATATCGGTTCTTTGATCGAGCCTGTCGTTTCTTAACACTTTCATCGCCACGTCATACACATATGGGTGCCGCTTGAATTTCCATACGAATCAATCATCTATTTAGAAAGAATTTGTTCATTTATCGGATTGGAAACACTAGTAGTAATTACTTGGATTTATGAATAATATTTAAAGCGCAATATTCTGAACATATTTGATTGGATTTATTGATCATAAAAATACTAACGCCTTAACATATAATTTATTTTTATGACGCATCAGTCAGAACTATTACATCCACGATTTTAATGTGCACAAAGAAAGTCAAAATGTTATGCGTATTTTATATTCAGTCATTCTTGATTATACAAATTATGATTGATAACGTATATCGAAATGTCATGTCAGGTTTGTAACTTGCGATTCTTGTCTCTGCAAATTATACTTGGGCTCGAGTTTCAAATTGAAACGTATTCAAAATCCGAGCAAGACGCCCGTGTTTGTCTTGATTGATTTCCAATATCTCACCTGTACGGACTCTCGTATAGAACTGTCTACAAACTTGCAGTCTTTGATCACAGGCTAAAAACCGTCAATCTTTTTAACGGTGTAGATGGTAATAAACCTAGTTCTGACTTCGATCCTGGGTTTCCCAAATTATTATCGAAATAACGATCGACTATTTTTGAACACGAATTTTCTTTATACTCATTTATTTCAACATTTAGCTCTTGGATCCCGATCGATGTTAGCCCTTATGCGCTATTAGCGAACAGGAACTTTTGAACTCCGTCAACACGCAACATCGTTCGTCGCGTATTAAACTTGTAAAACACGGTCCAGTTAATCGAGACTGATCTCAAAGAAGCCTGTCACTTTATCGTTTGCCCCTTGATCGTCGATTGCCTCTCGAACCGACGAGTATTCTTGAGCAACGAGATCAAGAGTCAGTATTTGACCGACTAGCTCGATACCAATTTAAACTTGTTGCTGTCGTACTTTTATCTTCGCGGTAACAGTCGGTACAAATAAAATTTCGTGTCTTTAGCATGATCGTGTTCCTGTAAAATCCGCGAGCAGCCAATCATTCTCGAGAAAATCATCCATTCCGTCGACTATTTGTCCTCGCATTTTCGCAATCGTTTTATCCTTCCTGCGAGAATGCGTGCTCGTTGCTTATTACCGCGTCCCCTTTCTCATAAGATGTCAGGTGGATCGTAGAATCAACCGAGGACGAAGGTTTTCAGGATTACCTGGATCTCGGATATCCGTGCAAGTGCTCGCAGTCGGTCTTCAACTCGAGAACTGTCCACGAAAAGCGAAGAGAAACCCAAGTGACACTTGCCGGACATAAAACTCCCGGAACAAGCTGAGCCTGATAGGACACGACCATAAATGTGTCCCAGCTGTAACCGCGCGCACATGACGAGAGTAAGACATTTCCCGGCACGTTTCTCGATACGTGGACGCGCAAGATCGTTAGAATCTTCGGCGTATCTTCGCGAAACAGATATTCGTGGTTGAGCGAATTCAACGTAATTTTTCACTTACATTCATCGTTCTCGATTTAACCCTTTCGGTTCGACAGCCGGACCGACACTGAATACGTTTATACGATTTCCTGAGTCTTGAATAATAACTGTGCCGAATGAAACGATCTTTGCTTTAATGTGAAAAATATAGTATTATGCATTTTTAATTATGCATTTTTTATGTGTCGCGAAAATAGACAATGACCTCCAGGATGCATAAATTGATCACAAATTATTTATACTTTTTATTTGTTCGTTTTACTTAGTCTTCGAAAAATTCAAATGACTTTTGCAAAAATTTAAAAATCCAATGGTGATTGAATTTTTCGCATGACGAATATACTGGTCACGATACAAATTAGTGCCTTTTTCTGTGTTACAAACGCACTGTAGACCCAGCTCGTTATTTTTCTCTATGGAAGTGGACGTCAAGATTTTTCTGTCGTACATTTCCAAGGAGGGAAAGTTTTTCTTCGTTCCTGGTTAGAGAGTCGAACGATCAAGACATTCTTCCGAGTCTTGAAATAAAAATTTTTCGTTTCAAAATATTCCGAGTCATTTCATTAGAATTAATTCCATATTCCAGGGGTGCCGTTTTCGTTCGCATTGGGAGCCGGATTTGCAGATTCCTTGCACCGTGTCGAGAGAAGTTCGCAAAGTCAGCTCGAATTTTTCTATTAATTTTTTGGCTAATTCGGGAGAGTAATCTTTGGGAGCGTTCCCGAATGAAAATAAGAACGGCCATAGATCTAATATCTCGGGAACGAACAGTCGACAGGGTGTCACGGAAAATATTTTTTCCCCTTATTTCTCGTCGCGTCGTCTACGAACGTTCTAGCATCGAACGTTCCCCGACGATATTCGTCGACAGCCTTCAATGGCACGCGACGCACGGAATGAAGAGGAAAATTCGGAGCGAGAGTAAATGAAATGCAACGGGGCAGGAGGGGGATGGAAATCGTCGAAATAAGAATATTTCGCGTCAGCGCCAAAAGCCGAGCACGAACAACGTAAACGCGGATCTTTGCGAATGGCAGCTGGTCGAGCGGCTTTCGCGATTTTCGTCGCAAGGCGAATCGATAGAAGACGCGATATCCTGCGCGTTATATCGCCGAACGTCACGCCAGCGGCGCTCCTCCGTCGTCGTGGTTCGCGAAGATCCGCGAAGATTGCCGAAGGCGATCCATCGCCTGTTATAGAACCGAGATAGTTAATCTCCCGTTTCTATAGTCGGTTGTAACGCAACGAGAGCTTATTGCACTCGGCGTATCGCCGTTCCGGCCGCTAAATCGATCGTCGAAGGTTCGGCCCAGAAATTTAACGATGTCGCGAAATATCGTGGAAGCTCGCGAACTGGGAAACAAACCCCAGAAATGGGTTGTTCCGTAGCGTACCCTTTTTACGAGGAGTGTTAAAACGGTTCTTGAATATGGTAGCGTCTTATGACCGGATAATCCCGAGACCGTTTTAGGGGACCGTATTTACGACTAGGACATGAGAGGTATTCGATTGCTGGTACGTTGTAAATTTTCCCCTGAAAATCACAAATTTTTTGAGACCACATTATCCTCTCGCATATACATATCTAACAGCGGATTTGTACAACCACCAATCTGTAACCGGAAAATTTACCTTGAAATTACAGAACTGAAATAACGACAGAATCGCTTCAGCATTTAAACCTAACATACTTCAACCGACGCTGAATAAAGTAAATCAGCAATTTGTATACCTTGCGTATTCTTTCAACCCGATCAAAAATACCACTTACAATCACTATGTAATCAATCTATCAATAGCTACATTTGTAAACGCCTACTTATAATACATCATAAAAATTCCTTCAAGTTTCGCTCACTCATCATCAAGTACAGTTCATTAATACGAAGTTAATTGTTTAATCTTCAAAGCAAACGCGAGTTCGGATCCCGATTGGGACAACCGCGAGATGAAGAGGTGCGAAACGGCTGGAGAATGTACAGATCGAAGATGCAAAGGAGAAAGGAAGCGTTTCGTTGAATATTCTCGGTTCGCTCGTAAATTGCGAAAGGTAAATGGAAAAATACGCGCGATATCGTTATACCGGGATATAAAAGACAAGAGGGTGGGACAGACGGGGATGGCAGGATACGAGGGTGGGTCTAAGTACAGACTCTTATATACGCGTTCGTATTCTCTAAGAAAGTTCCCCGGGAAGAAACCGCGTTCCGATAGAAACGTCGGTTCCGCGGAAATGGATGGGACTCTAGCGAAGGGTCGAACCTTCGTTCCTTCTACCGTTGCATTATACCCGCTTTGTCGAATAGAAGTAGGTTAGCGCCGTTTCGATGCAGAACCCGTGCTCTCGCTACTCGAAGGTGGAGCGTCGTAACCGGCAGAAACAAGCAACGATTCATTTTTCACGATCGTGTAATGTAGCAAATAAAATTGAAATTGAAGAATACTTAACATTTATTCGTATCGGAAATGGACGATGAAATGATTAAACAATTTATAATTATACCATGAGACTTCATTATGACGGCTTTGAAAAACGCGTCTAGTTTGAATACACTTACTGATTCTTTATCTTGATGGCAATCGGCACAGACGACAAGAGAACCTCCTTAACAAATTTTGTCAATTAAAGTAGGAAATAAATGAATGAATAAATAAATAAATCAGTAAATAAATACATCAGTTAATAAATAAATAAGCAAATCAATAAATCTAAGGATTAAGCTCGCGCGATTAGAGGAGCTATCGAAGGGTGAAATCGAAAGGGGCGTTAAAAATCAATGGCGAAGTCTCGGCAACGGATAGAGATCGTCAAACGAAAAATGGGAAGAGTCGTGATGCTAATATAAATAGCAGATAAATAGATAAAAGGTTCTTTCCGGTTCGTAAATAAAGAACAATATTGTTCACGATGTAGCGCGCTCGAACAATTCCACGATGAAAAACGAAGTACCGTCTCGCAATCGAACCGCCGAGACGGTTTCCTTTCGACCGGTGTCGCTTGTCGGGCTCGTAAAATTCCCCGAAGACGATTAAACCGCTATCGACCGTCACGTCGGCGTATTTCTACCGTCGAGCCTTATCTCCACAAGGTAAGACGCGATCTCGAGCCCTCTGGAGACGCGTAAGTGGAATCGTGCGCGTCTGGAACTCGCCCGAAAGCTTTTAAAAACATCGAACCGGAGAGAATCGGACGGCGAGAAAAATGCGTGACCGTCTCGTACGAACGCGGGCATCGAAGGAACGTAAAAAATTTAGTCTAATTCAGAGACTGGCGAACGATAGGAATTCCCGGGGGTCGTGGAGCTCGGTTCGTGCATCGTCTAACTGTATCTTCGTTGCTGGCAGACGCGCAGTTCGTCGAAGTAGAGATATAATCCGATACGTAACTACAGTAGGAGAAAAAGGAAGATAACGGAGGTCAGGGGAACGGTAACGGCGGTAGAAGGCCGATACAAGGGAAAAGCATCCCTTAGACAGGTTAGCATCCCCAGAGCGGATCGGCCGATAGATCTAAAGCTTCCAACACGGTTCGCAAACCGTATATAGCCAGTGGCAAGCACCGCTTCTGCGAACTACCAAACGGATCCAGAAGTAACACGACCGATAAATTTACTGACCTTCCGCTCCGAGAGAGTAAAGCATTATTTCCAGTAGCGAGAAACGAACAAAAGGAAGCGGCTACGGTTATCTGTCCATCGGTAACGCTGGATATTAACTTTCCGCCGAGCTATTAGAATCCGCCTTTCGCGATTAACTTTGTTTAACTGGAAATCGCGTTTGTTTTCCTCGAACGTTTCGTAACCGATTAATCCTCGCTCCCGCGATTTTATCGACCGCGATTCTATTCGGAATCCTTCAACTCTCCGCCACGACAAAATGGCGCGAGGGCGGACACATAAGAGGCAACGAAAAAATAAAAAAAATCCCACTTCTGGCTTGTAAGACAAAGCGAAAGTAGCCAGGTAAAATGTAAAATTTGTGAAGTTTCAACAATATTTCCATAAAAAGGCGAAGATCTGTGGTAGTCGCCGCGACCATGTGTGCTGCTCGGGTAGATTCGGAATTTTCGAAATTAGAACGGCCGTATTTGAACATCGTTCGACGGGGCTAAATGAATCCCTCGGCGCGAACGGTGACGGACTTCTGGCTCGATTTTTTACGGGGCGATTACACGAACGATGCAGTGAGCAACGACGAAGTTACTAGAGAACGATGATCATCGGGTTCACCGAGGCAAACGATGTCGTCGAAAACGCGACGCGACAGCCGTCAAAAATCTCGTTCCAGTTCAACGACGAACGGGACAGCACAATCCGTCATGCGGTGCGGTGCATGCTCAAGCTCGAATACTGTATACGGACCTATGCGCATTTCAAGCCTCCTCCCCGTCCACCTTTGACAGGCATAAATTCAATAACGTCGCTGACGTAAATCGAACCGATGCATCCCTGCTAATCGACGCCCTCTGATAAACACAGCGTGGTCAGGCTGATGTCTCGCGATCAACCGTTAGTTGTTTGTACCACGATATTGCTTCGTGTTTTGACGCGTCCATCATGGTCGACGGGGAAACCTTAAGATGCCTTTTCCGATATTGACGCTTGCGTTCGGTCGTTTCGACGCGTTCATGATGGCTTAAACGTATGCGAAGCCAAGGTTACGGGCGCAGGAATTAATCCCTTTGCTCTCGAAAGCATTTTTATCTTTGGCAAACATCCACTGTAAAATTTCCTAGTGAAAATTTATTTGTCAGGTACGTCAGTTGGTACTATTCGCATATACAATATTAAAACAAATAAAACCTTACATATTATATCAATTTTGTATTCGGAGATCCTTCACTTTGCAAATGACAATTAGACCCGGACTCCAAACAGAAACGTATAAAAGATCCGAGTAAAATTTTTCGCATTCGAACAGTGAGTGCGTCACGTGTCCGAGTCGTCAAAGTACAAGGGTTTAATCGCGAAAACGCGAAGAGTTATGGCAACAGTTCAGATTCGCCGAGCGAACGAAACGTTCGATCTCGAATTTAGATACGGCGATCGATCGAACAATTTTTCTTTGCAAAAAGGGGGAAATTTTGGCAGGGGCAGCGTAACTTCCGGAAAGATCGTGGGGGAAAACCAGCGAGTCCCGACAAAGGGGGAAGCAAGTTTTTACGGTAATATTTTTCCGCGGAACGCGTTCGGTCCCGAGATATTTTCTGCGCACCGTGTCGCAAGCCCAGCGGGTAAAACGTTCGGAATAATCCTGACGGTCTTAATTGCAGTTCGCCCGCCTGTTTTCGGACTCGGGTTTGCGTAACATTAATTAACCACGGCGAATGCTCTTAATAACTCGGAACGGCTGCGACTCAGTTTCGACGAGTTAAATCTTCTCGTGAAGTCGATAACCACCGTAACGGGGCCGGCCGCCATCCTCCTCCTTTTCTTGGATTCTATTACGATTCTCGCGCTTCCGGGGCATACCGGGAATGGAAGAGAAACAAATGGCAAATTTACTCGGCATAAACGGTCGGGAGAAATGGCGGGAAATCTACTTAGTTCCCACGGTGCCAGGACCGATCCAATTGCATAATTCTTCCGAAGCGAACCAGAATTGTTTCTTGGACGTCAAAAATACGGATAAGTTACAGCCGGGTTGTCCTTTGCCGAATCATTTTGTCTCTTGGCCTCGAGAACAGGCAGTTTCGTTGCTCCAATAACCACCAAACTCTCTATGAAGCAATATGCGCGACACCATGATAATTGGATGTCGCGGTCGAAAGAATTGTGTGATGTTGATATTTCGATGTCGTAAATGATACCGTTACTCGATAGTGCATTTTTCTTAATCTTCAGAAAGCTTTTTGAATACCAGTTATTACGCTCCGGTTATGAGCCGAAGTTACGGAAGTCGCTGGAATCGATACGGTCGAAGAAAGTGCTAAACGCCCCGGTGTTAATATCCGCCACCAAACATAAACAACTAAGCGGTCTTGCACGGATTACCTATGGTGTAAGCGGAGTAAAGCGTCGAAGTTAACTAGCATTAATTTACTCCAACTTCGTCGGCCGGTCGGCTCGCTAAATTGATCATTAATTAAGGATCGCGCTCTGCCTGAAACGAGTTTACCAAGTACATACCGATGAAGCGAGAACAACGTATTAATAATAGCTCGTTCCGTCGGAGCAACTTTTAATCGAGCTTTCTTTATCCGTCGCTTAATTATTAATTCTCGTTGCTCGACCATCGGCCGCGCCTCGACTTCCCGAAATTAGTTAAATGTTAATAAATCGCTTGAAAAATTTATCGGGACAACAGTCTGGACAGTGACAATTGTTCCGGAATAGACGCGACGAATAAGACCACGAATTGCTGTGATACAGAGGGTACATTTTCCAATGGGATTCTATTTTCTCCAGCAGACGAATGTCTTAGGTCCGCAGGAATATTTGTCCATTTTTGGCACGAGTCGGTCGACCGCTGTTTTCAGAAATCTTGGCCCGGGCAACCGAGAAATTTATTCCTTCCTTCGTTTTATATAACACGTGGAAATAAATCCAAGATCCCCAGCAGTTGACCTTGGCAATAATTTTTCGACGGAGGGAACTTTATGTGTATCAACGTTAGCGTTAACACTTTAATGGTCGCTCACACGACGTGTGGGTGATAGCCGGAACAAGCATCGTTCATTCACACATGTGTGATGCTACTGCCAAAGATCATTAACTGGTACCACACTTTCTATGCGATCATTGATCAACATAAAATAGTGTGGCTATTGCTATTGTCTTGTATTTCATTGCTTTATTGCCTCTTTTTAATTTTTTAATTTTAGGTGATTGCTTTGATAATAACCACACAAATGAAAATATTAAATTTGTTGTATAAAATGTAATGTTATCGTCGTTATTTTTTTTGTTATAGGAGTGAAATGAAAAATATTAAATTTGACGTATAAAATCTAATGTTATCATTGATATTTTTTTTTTGTTATAGGCGTATATTCGCACACGTTGAATTACTTCGTGAATTTATTATAGTTTTTTTAAATTAATTCTTCAAAGATATTGCAGCCCCTCGGCAACGTCCAACTACGTGGGCATGCGGTCATTAAAGTGTTAAGTATGATATACAGCGTGAGTCACACGCTACCCTCCTGGTTTCTGTACATAAGCGAACATGTTAAAGGCGCGATAACTCGAGTAAAATATAAAAAACAACCCGAAGAAGCGGAGCAATAACGATACGAAGCGAACCTAAGGTTCGAAGTTCAAACATTAATCAAAGGTATATCTAACGTAGTTCGTAATCGCACGATCTCAAACCTATCAACGCGCGGATCTTGCATTCGACGTACAAGCAACAATCGCGAACGACGATAATCGGGCACAGAGGTGTCTGTTGCCGCAATACAAAGCTATCAGCGGCGTTGGTCAGCGCGATTGAACAGACAGATCCGTTACACTCGCGTATAGGTTGCATCTAGAAACAATGATCCCCGACATGGATTAAATTAGGCGAGATCGAGATTTTCCCCGTCGAAGATCTACCCTCGATGGAACTTTCATTCAAAGAAACTTGCACTTACGTACAATCGGACAAGATCAGCGACACCTGTCTGTGCATCTGTCCCGACGTACCATGAATTACTGATTACTGCATGGAGGACACGCGTTATCTCGAGAACGGAAGATCGTATCGCAAAGGATCGCCGCTATTAACTCGACGGTCCGAGTAATTATGCAGGTCTAAGCTGCCTCCGAGATCGCGAATCGGATATGTTCGATCTATCTCTCCCATTTGTTTCAAAGCCTCGCATTTGTGGTGCTCGCGTCTAACTAACGGAAATAGCACGTTGAAATCGATCGTGCATCCTCTAGCGTTTGCTGAATTATTAGTAATCATAAACTAGCAAAAGCACGAATGCCTGAGCTTTATATATTTTACACTAAACAAAGGAGGACAATACGAGGGATCTTGATATTTAAAGGCACTCAAAATCGACAGACTTTATCGTCCGCGGGGGCCATAAATGGTTTTGTAAAGAAAAGCCGACCACTACATCCTTTTGGGTGTTCGATGTAATCGCATTCGAGTATTCGTAAAAACTAGACGCGATTTTCAAAGTCGTTATATTACGGTGTCCCATAAGAATCTTCCTTGTTTCTGATAGAAATGGATACACAATATTTATTGATTAAGATTTGTTGCGTTAAATATAAAGTGTTCAACTATTTCATCCTCTTCCATTCCTCAGGAAATACTATTTAGTCTTTCTAAAATTATTGTTGATTACGAAATATTCCTCGAGTGCGTTTTTATGTCTTATCAAAGAAGGAAGAAAGTTATGAGGCACCCTAATAATAAATTCTCACGGTAAAATTATAAACTGTGTCGTTATTTCATCACCTATTCCGAATAGCGCTGATCCTGAAAATCGAACGGTGGGGCGAAAATCGAAGTCCACAATTTGTCACGCTTTCAATAGAGTGATCGTTCGAGAACGATCATGTGCCCATACTCCGTGGCGATCGAGTTGTTCCAAGTTTGGTAAAGGACTTCGGGACGAAGTCGCGTGTCTCGAAACTCGCACATCGGAGTTCGGAGGGTAAACTCGCTTCTTAGGGTGCTAATAGGGTACCTAGAAAGGATTCGCAGTCCACTTAAAGAGGACTGTTAAAACGGTCCTTAAATATCGTTTTTGTAAATTTATGTTTCTAACCGTTTCTACCGTAGCAGCAATAATGTCCAAAAAAAAATGGTACTTAATCAATATAGCTTTATTAGTTTTTTCCGAATTTTACCAACTGTGGACATAGTCCTCAATTTTACTGTTTCCACATTTTTGTGATAAAACAGCAAAGTATCGAGCGATAGTAAGCGTTAAATGCCGTCGCAATAACGGCGAAGATTTCGCACGTATTATTGGCCGGACGAGCGTAATCGGATTATCCGGAGCACGCGACGACGGCCAGCGAATTCCGAACACTGACGAGAACATGTGAGCCTGCAGGGGTTCAAGTTCCGTCGGCATCTCCGTGCCGGGATCGAGTTATATCGTCTTGGAAGTTGAACGAGGTCGTTCGAGTACCAGGGGGTAGGTCACCGAGACCGTCGTCTAAATTGAAATAACGAAATGCGTGCGAAGGTTGTCCGCGATTCGAAGCATAACGGAGCAACAGGGACGGAGGGGCATAAAAATAATTACGATGATAGAACGTTGGCGCGTTGCCAGCCGCAGTATGGCGATCGTTGCCAAAATCAGATATCGCGTTGTTGCGTCCGGATGCATTATTCGACGAAAGGGACGCGAACAACAACGGACGGAGAGACAACCAGCTAGCCGGCCAAGACGAATGCACGCGGTGCTAGAGAAACCGCGAGGATATGACGAATCATCGTTTTTGTCCTGGCTGGTAATCCGTGTCCGCCAGTTTTATCCACGGCCAAGATCTTGCTGGCGAGCACGGCCCTTCTGCCGGCATAATGAAACGAGCCACGAGACGGTTTCTGTTCTTCTAACCCTTTGAGCTCACGCGTTGTCCTCGACATCGTGAAATATTGCCGGGGCTTTACCGCCCGGGTATCGTGCGCGCGGAAATTTATTATGTAGGAAAGAAGAAACGAGCTTTTCTTGTCGCGGCGCATCCGACGTGGACGGCAAAATAAATTTTCCTTTCGTTTCCTCGGGAATAGCGCATCGGGGGCTAATTGCACCGAACACAGAAGCTACTGTTCTACTGTCGTAGTTTTAGGGAACTTTAGCTTATAGGAATAGGTATGAAACGATCGGAAAATAAATGGGGTAAAACCTCCGCTGACAGAGCGAAAATATGGTCAGTTACGATTAAGAGGAGCAAACGATGAGACAAGTGTTTATACAATTTCGAAATTCACGCTACCCTTATACATATTTTCGTATTTCTATTATTCGTATTAATAAAAGTAGCTATAATTGCAATAGCTATACAAATATTTAACGAACGATAGTTAACGAACGATAGCTTAAAACAGCGTTCGGCAGCGAACAACTGTATACGCGGAAACGGAAACGCGAACAGAAAGATCGAGTCTCTTTGCTTTTGATATTCGATGCTCGCGCACCTGCTCGCATCAAAAACTGCTCTTTCTCGTCGGACGGGTTTCGAGAAACGTTTTCTTCGGATTCTTGCAGGCGACGGAATAGAGCGTCGGATTGTAAACACGATTCCGTTCGACTTCTTTCGAGGTATTTCACTTCGGACAAGTTCGACGGACGATTATTCGTCTCTGTGTTACGTTTCGACTTCCGTTCACCTGGAATCGCGTCGTTAAGGAGTAACGTTCAGCCGAGCTTCGAAGTTTGAAGTTTTCAGTTAAATAGGTTATTCGTAATGGACTCGTCTATTCGTTTTGTCCGTATCTCCGCCTCGAAGAAACCTTCCTCCGTGTTTTTATTTTTCGCGTATTTACGCGCGTAAGTTCGAATCATTCTTCGGACAATAACTTTTTACTGGTCCGTAAAAGCCGACGTCATCGGTTTTCCGCGTCGAGTCGCTTCGAGAGCTCGTAAAGAACATCTCCAGCGACGTTTCGATCAATCTGATCTCCGTTCGTAATTACGCGAGCGCATAAAAATCGGTTGACAATGCGATCGAGCAGAGTATTGCCGAAAAAGCGACGGTCGTGGCAGAACGGTGGGGATAGGCCTCGAGCCATCAATGAGCAGCTGCCAATGATTAATTGCTCGTAATTAGCCGATGCCGGGGCGTCGATAAGCGTCGACGTGGACGTCGACCAGCCACTTTACCACCCCTGGTAATTTATCAACGATTTATACCACTTTTAGCGATATTTCGGAAAGGCGTCGCGACGCCTTGGAACACAGGCTGTAAGAGAGTTGTACGAGCGACCGGGTCGCGTGCGTAACGCACCACAATGTAAATTATGAATAATTACCGGATCGTGTGGGGCACGGCAGTTTCTGCGATCGGCGGAGTGAATGGTTTCGTTAGAGATAGAGATCTAATACACGCTCTGTGGCAATAAATTGCTGGCAAGGTTACGTACGTCGCGTTCCAGGCACGAAGAATACGTTGAAAATTGTCGAATAGAAAGAACTGGCTGGGACGAATCGAGGGTCGCGACACGGCACGATGTATTTTCTCGTAGGGATGAATTTCGTGCGACTGCCTTCTCCCGGTCGATCCTTTCGAATGGGAACAGACGGCCGGGAAAAATAAGCTAAACCCCTCGAAAATTGGACGGGGGCGGCGTTATGAATACGGAATTATACGAGACAGCGTCGAACAGGGTGCGGGGTGAACAATAAGAAACTAAACGAGACACGTGTCGACATCAAGGACCGTTATTAAACGTATTGTCAGCGGAGATAAAGAAATCTTCGATTGCTATATTTGAGCCGCGAGTGCGACTCGACATTATGGGACAAGCAAGGTTAATCTTTCGTTAACGATCACATCACCATTAGCGACCAATTGTTTATCTCGTTCTGTCGAATAATAGAGGAAACAAGCTGTCGGTCAAAAGCTTCAAAGAAACATTGAAACTGCAAGCATTTTATTATTCTAAAGACTGTCCTCTCTTTAATCATGTTCATTAACAAGCATAAATACAAATTTTAATTAGCCGAGTTTCGAATATGCACTTCTAAAGTCATCGGTTTCGTTCAAAAATGTATGAACCCATATGATAACGCGTGTATATGTCTAATGTATCATAATGATCAATACAGAGTATCATTGAACGACATACTTTCTTCATTAACAATTTTCTGATGTATACTTCACGATGCGCATGGAAATTGAGTTACTTAAAATCATACAGGGATCAAAATATTCTGCAAAAATCTGAACTCAGCAAGGATATCAGATCGGCATTAAGAACAACCCAATAAATCAACCGTTTTATACCTGTCAAAGTCGTATAATTTCGTAAATTCATTTGTTTCATAAGATTCCGAAAATTAACCCCTTGCCTCTAACTGTCGAAGTGCAACAAATTTAGCTCGTATTTTCATCAGGATTGAATATCGAGCTGAATTTGAATTATTCTTTCACCAATGGTCGTCGAATCTAAAATATCGATGCCAATCGAACATTTTCTGTCCGACTCAACGTTACAAAATTAATCGTGTCGCGCTATGTGATGCAGCTGTCAACGAAATCACAAGTTAAGGAGTTAACGAGGCAAATTGTAAAGTCGATAGTTTCCCTAATTAGAGAGTTAGAGGCGCATGTCAGCGTCGAGCAGTGTCGATTCTATTAAGGACAAAGACGAAGAAGATGGAAGAAGCAGAGCAAAAAGCAAATGCCTCGGTGAGCGCAGAGCCGTTATCCATCGCCGAAAAGACCACGGGTTAATGAATATCGAATTAACGCGCGGCGAAGCGTCGTTCATCCCTCGGGACGAACGATCGAGCCCGATGGTCGGGCAGGAAGCACGAGATACACGCGGAGAAGTTTTTGAACGGTGTACGTGGTGACCGTCGGTGGACGTGGACAAATTTCCTAGAGCCGGGAACAAGTTGAAAGCCGTGGGTGGCTTAATAGAGAAACTTCGTGTCGGGAAACGGCGCCCGACCCCTTTGATGTACGCGACGAGAGCGGAATATAATGTATCAGGATCAGCAATTGGATTTTCTGATCAATTAGCAGTTAAAGCCAAACTAAGTGTCTGTCGCGATGGGTTAAAGTTTTCCGCCGTGGAGTTGCGTCGGCCCGCGATCGGTTAAGCCGGCCTATCGATATCGTATCGACTGCGCACCACCCCCACCCCCGTTAACCAACACCCAAGCCTTCCCGGATTATTCTGCTCTTCGCGATATCGTACGGCAGTCGCTTCTTCGCTCGATTCAGAATCGGCGAACCGTTTTAATTCATCGTCTTATCGGTCGCTCATTCGTCCCGCCTCTTATTCCGGAACGACGAATAAATACTCTGTCTGGAGACCGAGGGGACGATTTCAGCTGGAAATCGACACGCGTTTATGTTTACTCGACCCGTGTTCGCGAACGTGATCGTCGTGAATCGCGGAACCGATACGCGAATAAAATATCGAGTAGCTCGACGTTCCAGTACTTCCGTGCCCACCCCCTCTCGCTGTCACTGCTTTCGACTTTATCACGAGCTCGTATCGTGTTGTAAACTCGCGTCGATCGATAACGAATCCTTTGATCCGGCAACGGGGACCGACGATTATCTGCCTTCGCCGATATAATTTTAAAGATCCAGTTTCGGGTCAACGACGACCGAACGCGCTCGTTTTTAGCAGAGCTAGAGGTCTCCGCTGCTCGATGCTCGAATTTTCATATTTATTAATATAAATATATTCACTCTTATTAATATTAAAGCGGCGAACGTGTTGGAACTAGCTTTCTAAAAACTACGACAGTACACATCGATTCGAGAGCCGAGATATCGGCGAGAAGCAAGAGTCAGCCGGTTTATTTACGATTTTGTTGACACGGAAGCGATGACGAGCGACGCGAGAAATCCTGTTCCGGATCGTTCGCGGAGAATATAATGCGGCAGACAATGGCGTGTCGTGTGCGCTCCGCTGCGTGCAGCCCCGCGTTTTGCGGCCGTAAACGGTTCGACCGGGTTTGCTGAACCGTGATTGCTCGACCAGCCATCTGGCCGGCAGAAAATGCGTGAATCTGACCGATTGATCTTCCCCGTTCACTCGCCTCGATCGGATTCGATATTATTTTATCGCGTGCCTGTCGCCTCATGAATTATTCATAATTCGACAATTACGCTCCGACGATGAATTTGATCAGACAAGTTTTTCGCCACGGAGCACGCGAATCTTCGGCGAGAGGACGCCTTCAACCCCTTGCCTCACAATATTCTGTGCCACCCTCGTGACGCACGTTGCACAATTCGAACGCGAAAAACCGGGCTCGCATTTTCGCTGCGATTAAATTTTCGGTCCTATTGTAATTGCAATCTGCATAATCGAGGATCGCCGAACGCAAAATGCCCCTAACGTTTTAACTTTCTATAATTGTCTTGATGCTATAGCGATAATTAACCGGCTGCGAATGACACAACTATTTATAAAATTGTAGGTAACCTTTGTACTCCTTCGCCGAACCATCCCCAAATGTTACCTCCCAGCTACTGACGTCACTTTATTGCAAAAACATGCGTTTACAAACTCTCACAGTATACACATAGTATAGCATTGGGACGAAGTAAAATATTTAGGGAAACTTTAGGGAAACTTACGTTTCTAAGAATAATCGCTAATAACATTCAATGTATCCGCGGAGGGGACAGCGGGATGGAAAGGGTCAAGGGGTTGAAAGTTTCGAGAGAGAATATTCATCTATCGGCTCTCCGATTCTTATCGGACGATCCAATTTGTCGAGTATCGCCTATTTCTAACGACGAGAGTACGCCACTGGCAAAGTCGAAGAGAATCGAAAGGCAACGATGAAATTCCGAGGACGAGCGCCGAAGATCGAACGGACAGGTTCGACGGGACGTGATCGAGTCGAGAAGTTTCCGACCGATTGTTGTTCTTCCATTTGGCCGTTTAATAATCATCGGCTCGAGGCCCGGAACGAAGCGTCGGAATTAACGAGCGCAAACTATCGATTCCGTAGGTCCGAACAAAAATAGCGGAACGGGAACCGAGGGAAATTGAATGCCGAGTTTCTGCATACGCCGCGTACTCTTGATTTACCTTGGCCAGGAAAATATTTGAAAATTTACGATTCGAACACCACCCTCTTCGAGTACGCAGACCAGCTCGATAGCTGCCGGCTATCCGATCTTCCTTCTCTTTCGATGAACGCGGGGCCTCTTCTTCTCGTGCTTGTCGTCTCGTGCTGAGTCGACTCCGGCAACTCGGAAATTACTCTTAGGGGATCGTTACACCCTGGGAAACAATCCTGCAGCTTGTACGACAGAAGCTTGCCACCGGTTAGGAAACTTGATCACGAATAACAGTCGACCGGTGCTCGGCTCGATTTCGAGCCCTTTTCACGTCGACGCTTTTCACCGGATCTAATTAATTTCAATGCGATTCTTTAATCACGTTGAATTAGACTTTCGACAGCACAATTACCTCGATTCTGTTCTCGACGAACGGTGAAACCGAGGGTAGATATTGCGATCGTCCGTGCAACCGGGCGTTCTTAACGCGTTACTGTTTAAAATAATACCCCGATTAACGCTCCGGGTGAATTCGTAGAAAAACGGGACGTTAAACGAAACACCGTTAAACGAGGTTATCTTAGCACACATTAACTGACTCGGTATTCAACCCATTGTGCTAAGATTCATTCGGCAAGTGCGTCAGACATAACGAACCATTAATTGCTACAACATTAACGCGACTAAAGAACGAACTATTCGCTGCTACAATATTAAAGTGACAAAAGAAAGTCGCATTTAGAGATCCTCGTCAAGTGCATCTGACATGACGAAATAAAAATTGTTACAGCATCAATGTAACTAAAGAAAATTCAATTATCAAGATTGTCTTGCGTGTGGTGCAAATTAAAATCAGACTGAAATTAAACATACACAGACGTACATATATAATGTACATATATAATATGTATATGTATATATAGAATATGGAGGGGTCGCTAAAATTTTCTTGCTACGTTTATGTTAATTCGTGAACATGCATAATACATGTATATACAACGGTGGTAGAGAAAAGTAACTCGGAAAGAAGCGCAAGTTCTTATACCCGTTGCAAACGGAGGATCAAAGGTCCAAGTTACCGCGCGGAAGTTTAACTTTAATTTAAAGTTGATTTCGAGACGAACGTAAAACGGAGAGAAGCGCACGCGATCGCGGTAGCACAAAGCGGGTTCCTGAGGCCGCGATACGCAGAATTCCGATAGAATCCATTTATCACTGTTTCGAATAAAAATCTTTCGCGTGGCGTTCGAAGTAATAAATTGCGTCTGGAATCCGCGAAATAATAAAGTTTCGGAACGTTTCCACGGCCCAGAGAGAATTCAAAATTGGACTAACTTCTTCCAATTACCGATCCCGCGTCGACGAGGACGCGTAGTCGAAACAAGCGGCGAATCGATACGTCGATGAAATGAAGTTACACGGGAGACTGGCGCGTTGAAGCTTCGGAGAACGTCCGCCACCGGAGAGCTTCTTAAGCGAATCGTGTTTGCCAAGCCCGGTTATTGATATTCCCGGATCGAGCCGGCCGGAATATCAAATTTGCTTTTTAAGTGGGAAACGTGTAATATATTTCCTCCGGGATGGCCGTCGTGCTTGAGCTCGCGACCGCTCTTCAAGTATCCGGCATACTGCGGGATATACGTGACGGCGCAGAAAATGTCTCTCGGCGATATTTGAAAGGGCGATATCTCGGCCGAAATCCGACCACGGAGGCGAGAGGATACCCTCCTATTGAACCTGCATCGAGTACGATCTTCGAATTTTGACGCACAACGCGACTCCTTCAGTGAATTTGAATTCACGTTATCGATCGTCGTCCGTTTACGGGGGGACCTCCACGTAGAAAGCCGAAATTAAGCCGATTTTCAATCATTTTTTTTTAGGATAAGGAGCGAATAAATATATTGATGGTTCTGAGGACTATTTAAGCAATACTTTGACTTCATTTTGGAATTTCTTTGTTGAAATAATATACAAAATGTCGGAGATACAGCCGGTTATGCCGGTATGATACCGAAAAAATATTAAAAATTGGAAGAATGGCAGACCTCGGAACAAAAGGTTGAACATTTTATAGAAATATTGTAGTACTTTTTGCAATAAAAAAAGTGTTCATTTCCATGATTTTAACTTATTTTTAGGTTTATCCAGGAAACATAACTATCACTAAAATGTGTTCAAAATTTCAGGCCGATCGGTCGAGCAACTTTCGAGTAACCGTGTACACCGATTTTCAACTTCGCGAAGAAACGAGTTTCGAGAAAATCGCGTTTAAAGTTTCATTACTCTTTCTTTTTTTATCAATCCCCAATATTGTCCGTTTCACTACGTTCAAACATCGCGTGTACTATAAATTTAGTTTTTAACGATTAACGAGTAAAGTGTTTAACGATCAGGCTGCGTTATGACTACGGCGGATTCGGTATGTATGATCGTGCGGTTGTAACGTCTACACGTTCGCATCACAGTTCGAAATCCAATATCGGCGAGCACCGTTATAATCTAGTAGTATAACCGATTGCAATGGGGATAGGCCAATAACGAGCCAATAACCCTCCTAGCTTAGTATCCACGAAATGCTACGAAATTAGCATAGATTCTCGTGCCGCGAAGATCAGCCGCATGTGTACGACGTGTTTCTGCTAATGCAGTCAAGGAAAATCCGACATCGGTGTTTGACGACGCGTAAACGGCCGTTTGCTCTCGCGTAACAACCGTTCGCCTATTCATACAGGTTTAACGATTCGTTATCCGAACGATAACGTAGGGAATATTATTTAAGTAGTCGTACATTTGGTAATATATATTTATTCCGCCTTCTGACACTCGTTACGACTGCAGAGGGAAAAACACACGTCACATTCGATCACCTATTCGCAAACGCATTCACACGCTCTTGCCACATGTCGACTTTCGATCCTAATATCATTTCCATCGCTCATGCATTCACAAACACCGTCACTCGGACCACACATTCATTATTCACACCTCGATCGGTTCAATTATCGCTCGACCTAAACATTTTTAACTCACACTCAGTAATAACCTATCCGTGAATGCGTCAAAAGTCGTAACTTTTGGCCGAAGGCGACCAACTCGTCCTTGTTCGTGATGATCACGCTACGACGACTTTTTCGGTCGAACGGAAACGTTTGATTGTCTCCCTCGAAGAAGAGATAGCAAAACCGCGACCGAACGACGCACCGCGAGATCGTTGTTTCGACATAGATTCTAAACGAAATGAAAAATGTTCAGAAGTTTCAACGAACGGGGATAATGCATCGCGACGCATCCCCGGGCGATTTGTTTAAACTGCGTCACTACCGCAGAAAACATCCGAACTTTCTTGAAACTCGTGACCAACGGCAAACGAGCTTTCGCTATGTGAATGACGTACAACTTTTATCTCAGCCATGAGGTATAAGTTCGGAGGTCGCTCGAAAAGAAACTATGTGTGCACGCATACAACTATAAACAACGATCTATGAGTACAGATGAGGGTCAAAAATATCAATGATTCCACGCACACGATATATAGAACAAATATTCCAACAATAAGAAATACGAAGTACGAAGTGTCGCTGTAAATTATGATTCGAATCAATTTCCGTGGCAGAAAGTGCTGGCGAAGTTACCGTAAACGGACGTCTCTCGTAACGTATCGTTTAGCTTAAGTGGTCCGTATCAGAAAGTTAGAGCAACATCCGAAACATGTACGCGTTTCCCTCTAGTGGGACTAATATTCGCGTTTCGGATTTATCGGTTAGCCGGTCGGTCCGTCGGTCCTATGGGACTGGCAGCAACTTTATTCCCGTCGCTTGCAAGTTTGCCTTTTCGTATCTATTACGGCGGTGGCCGGTTTCGACCACGACGAAAATGACCGCTTCCGAGCAGTAACTTCCGCGTTAGCGGCTGTCCCCCGGGGGACGTGACACGGGGTGCCGTGGGGTTGCCTCGATTAACGTTGCAGCCCTCGCGGACCCGTGCACAACTTCTGACGAATTCACGACGACGACGACGCCGACGTCGCACGTGGTAGACGCCGTGCATCGACGTCGCGGCGCATTACGCGACGACACCTGCAGCGACGCGCGCCGGACAGCCGTCGACGTTACCGATGGATTCGGTGAACGCGTTTTGGCAGGGAACCGTCCAGGGACAATTTAGACGTCGTTGCAAACCGAACAACGCGCCTGGACGCTCGGGATTCCGATAATGATGGACGCAGCTGTTTCGATATTACCGCCTGAAGACCCGATTCTCTCCGACAACGTTGTTCGATCGTTTTCGATACGATCGGCAACCTAGATTCACTGTTCTAAACCCGATTTGAAATGAACACGCGTTACCGAAAACATCTGTTATTAACCCCTTGTGCTTCAATAATGAACTACGCTCCCGACTCACTCGAGTAGTTCAAATATAGTCAACTTTGCTCATGTTTTTAACACGGTCGAATGTTCAATCTCAGTCTAATTGTAATTCGCACAGACGTTCTGATATTCGAGCTTTCTTTGGTTTCTTAATGTTGTAGCAATTAACAGTTGGTCATGTCTGACGCACTTGCCGAATAAATCGTAGCATAAGAGATTAAGTAACGAAATTACAATGCAGATTCTTACTCAAAAGCGTAACTCTGAAAGAATAATGCTCGCTCGGTAGAGACAGCATAATATCTGACGAACAAATGGTGTCGATGAAAAAAACGTTAACTTTTAAAAAGAACGTATTAGTCGTCGTAAAGTATAAGGGCGTGACAATTGCAATGGTCACTCGTTAATTTTTAGAAATAATCCAGCCGTGCCGCAGGGAGAAAGTTAGCGAGTGGCCTGTTTCGGAAAAGTGAAAAAAGCCCATCGACGAGGCTATCAATCAAGAGAGGCGTTCGCATAAGAGCTTAAAAACTTCTATTCTCACGGGAGATCGGGTCGTTAATCGTCGTCGATTACTCGACGGTTGAACAGCAAATCCCGGGTATCGCTAATTAGTCCGGCAACTCGAAGAAACTCGAGTCCTCGTAGAAATTCCCAGGTAAATCCGTGTCCAGGCTTCGTCCAGGCTTGACCTAGCCACCTGCAATACACTAATGGTTTCATTTCGTTACCGGCCGGTCGATAAGCTTCGTAATTAAAAGGCGGGGACAATCGGACCGTCAACGGACGGATAAAAGCACGAGAAAGGGAGCGGTCTAGGTAAAACGAGACGAGACCAGACGATCGTAGGCATGCAGATAGGGAGGTGAACGATTGGCCAGATGCACCGGTGCGGTGCACGCAATAGAACAGATAGAATGCAGCTCATTAATGTTGCGCCGCGATAGCACCTGCTCGCAGCTGATAAGTTCACATGTGTTCGACCGCGGCTCGTACACGACTACCTATCTGCCTCTCTTTCTGCCGTGCGTAGCCAGCTTTAATCTCGTCTTCCGCGATAGCTTTGCTTGTTTTCGCCTATTCTCGCACCCGTTCCCTAACCAACCATTCCATTTCGGAGTTATAATCTTGCGTACGCGTGTTTCGTTTCGTCGAATCGCTACCAGGATTTCGTTCGCTTCCGCTCTAATCCCGATTTCGTTACTAACGGAGTTACGAGATCCTGCTGTCGCAGATTTTCCTCGTAAACTCCTGTCTCGCGAGTTCGTCCTTGAGAAATTATCGACTGCGACGTTACAAGACGTTCGAACACGCGAATCCTGGTCCAACTATATTGTATCGTTTGTTAAAGTAGTATTAGATTCTTTAATCTGTTAATCGGGGAGCAAATTTTGTTCTGTACAAGTACTCGTCGACAATATGATGGCATATAACCACGCTAGAATTTAATAGAAAAGTACCGCAAACAGTAACCGAAACGGTGTCGTTTTGCAATTTATTATCAAATATCCGGACAGATAACAATTTCGGGTACATAACGTTTCTGTAATTACCTGACACACACTCGGCGACCTCCTAATCTAAACATCAGAACCCACGGTCCACGTGAATGGTGGTTGGTTATCACCCGTCTGGCCAGTTACCTTCTCTTCGTGGTATACATGACGTTTGGGTAGCATGCATAATGTGGCTGTGTCAACCTGGCGTGATTATTAATTCATAAGTATTGGCCGGAATTGGATACGAGCGACTTGCTAACGATGCAATGAAATCGTGATCGAGAAACCGGATTAGGAACGGAACCGATTATCGAAATTATCTTCTCCAGGTGATCGATATTGGATCGATACATCTGTGAAGCAATCGAATGTTGACCACCGTTGCTATACGATATTCGGTGACGAAATTGACAGAATTCGTAATAACTCGATAACGAGAAACGTTTTGTTTCTTTCTTTATTTGAATAAATAAATACTCGCTCATAAAATAAATTGTACTGTCGAGTAAAAATTCGTGCGAAGATACTTGGGATAAAAGTTAATTAAATCCTCGTTTCAAGAGCGGCGTGCAAAGTTAGTTGCACGCCGTGAAATAAGTCGCGCAGCGGGGTACTTGTTCTCCGTCGGAAAATCTGATATTTTTGTCATACCGAACAACGATACGAAGTTATGGGACGAGTTACTAGAAACGGGCAAACTTCAGGGATCGGCTGCAATCCGACATCCATTCAATTAAGCAGATGCGAGACGAGCACTCGGAGACCTCTGTTGTCCGTTGAAATATTCCGGGCTTCTTTGTCGAGCCACATATCACACGCCCCTATGCCGCGTTCACGTAACACGGGGTAACACATATTACGTTGCGGCGAGAGTTATAAATTGGACCGCCGCGTTGCATTATTCATGGCTACGAAGGGCGTCAAAGCTCTTTGATTCATTTCGTATCCAAACGGTAGACAGGTGAACGACTACCACGCCTTCCAAGATTCCTGTTTGACAGACGTGTCGGCTATATCGGTGCGCAGTATCGTGTTACACCCACGTGGTGATCCGCGCGAGATGTGCCAATATCCTAGTCCATCTTGTAAATTACGTGTTAATCCGTTAACCGAGTCGCCCATCGATGTTCTACGCGATCATTCGCACGTTCTGAACGAGGATAATCGATTTCTTGCTCCTACGAACAGCTAACGAATTTTCGTTACGATCGTTCTCTTTCGTTTCGCGAAATTTAACCCTCTTAGGGTCAATGACCGATATATAAACCATAATTAACACTAGGACTAACAAACAGTCAAAATGACTGGTTTCGGGTTTGGCATTTTTTATTACAAAATTTTATTGCCGTCCTTTTGTCAAAATGTCTGTCATGTTTTATCGAGTTAATGCATGGTTGTATATGTTAGGCGATGCTACAATATTTGTAATAGATGAGTTTTGGTATCATTCGAAAGAATGTATTTCTGTATTTCATCGTTAATGTATTTTCTTATATTTAACTTCACCTTGTTTCTTTTCATAAGGTGTTACAAAACTCACGAACACAGACTGACACTTTTCGCTGGTACCTCAAAATTTTGGTGGCTCTAAGAGGGTTAATCATATGACGCTACATAGATACATCGATAAATAGCATTGATAAAATTCATTTAAACGTAGCAATCTTCATATTTCATTCAAATACTGTGTATGTGCTCGAGATTCAATTTAGTGAATCACGAGCTACTTAGGGTGTGGATCAGTGAAACCACTCGAAAATGGAAAGAACTAAAGAACCGGCGAGGATAAATCGTATAAACTTTGTTAAAACTGAAACTTTGTCTCAACAGTTCAAGAAAAAACACCTCAAGAGATGTACTTTAAAATTTTTAGCGTTTACTCCTTGAGAGTTGCTAGTAGAATCCATCGAAGAGAAAAAAATAGTCTCTTCAAAAAATTGTTGCCGGGGGTGGACAAACGATGTAATTAAAATTAAATTATTGGTCGTGGAAACTTTATAAAAGTGTGCAAGAACCTTAGGTCAATGTAACCTGAGGTTAAAATACGAAATCGTTTTTAACCTTACTCTTCGATCGTCACAAAATAATAAACCTCGTTGTTTCTCGAAAAACCCGCTGAATTAAAAATTGATAATACAAATCGCACATACTAATCGACAGCAAAAAGCAGTTATCGTTTGTTGAATTTTCAAAAAGTTAAAAAATAAGCCCAATAGCTTCATGATTTTATGAATGCGCCGCAACATACTGCGTTTTTCTGCCTCCGATATCAGTATGAAACATTGCGCAACGAATCGGAAGAAGGAATTTCCGAAAGGCGATAATTAACTCGATCAGCTTACGCTCGTTTCAGAGAAACGGAAATGACCCGTAATTAATCCGTGTTACAGACGTAATCCTATTAAACAGGTTGGATCGAGTAGCACTCGAATTGGGAATAACGCTAGAAAATTTTATTTTACGGTCCTCGCGATCGACAGATGTTGTCACTTATCTTTAATTATCGTCGTAAAAACTTTGATAGCCCTATTATTTTTACAACGCGACGAACGAATCTTAGAACTTTTAACTGGCGAAAAAGGGCGGGTCGTTGCACGCCGGGCTTCTCGTCTACGAACGATTTCATTCGAGCTTGCGAGTTCGGTTCTCGGGGCAAACACCAAAATTTATTATCCTCCCGAAATTGAGCACGGTATATAGGCGCGTGGATGCGCTGTTTTAATTCAGCACGCAATTATGATGGAATTTTTTAGGTTCCCTTTCTGAAGCGTGGATAATCTCCGTTTTGGAAAAAGCTTTACTCATGCGCCATTCTGCTTTTTGATCACAGAGCATCCTCTTTCTATTTGTCCGTCTCTTTGTTTCACCGATACTTATCACATCGAATATTTTAGGTAAGCGCATTTATCCGGAGACGTCAAAATGAAGGCCTTAGTGTTTGAAAAGGTGCACTAATTGCTCCTAAGATATTGCACAGTAGTGCCGTTTATTGCTCGAAGGACCACCCACTAATTAAATTGGAAAAACAAATGATTCTAAAATTGAAAAAATAAATGATTCTTCGGTAAGAGCCAAAGCAAGGGTGGAAACTGTTTTTCGTCGCCTAAACCTCCTGGTCCCTGTCATAAATACGTACTCTAACAGTGTTGCAAATGAGTAGGAAACCGACACACAGGATTTCTTGAGTAATGGAATAGCTGCCACGAAATTGCAGCTAATTGAACCTCGGCACTCGGATTCGCATCGTATTTTACTTGTTCGCCGATATTTACGAGTTCGAGCGTGAAAGGTGAACGATTTTCGCGAGGGTATTCGATTTGTGGGGTTCGCGAATCGTTTTGTCCGCGTTC
Organism: Coelioxys conoideus; assembly: GCA_947623535.1. Lineage (NCBI taxonomy): Eukaryota > Metazoa > Arthropoda > Insecta > Hymenoptera > Megachilidae > Coelioxys > Coelioxys conoideus. Next base: position 14,777,836 of record OX392459.1, read on the forward strand.
CTCGGTATCTCGGTACGGGTGAATAGCCCCTGGAAGTCCGACGGATGAGTAGACAGATCGCGGTGGGGGTGGGTAAGGACAAAATTGTCCGCGGGACAGCAATCGGTGCTCGATAAAAGTTTGAAATCCCGGACGATTCGCCGCGCGAGACTTGGCAACTTTTCGACGTCCGCCCCGGTTGGCTGACGCTCGGAAACTCATCTTTGTTTCCAACTGTAAGCTCACGCATTCTTGGAATTGAATGTCGCGGATCTTATCGACATCGTTTCTTTCCAAAGAAAATTCGAATCGACCGGGTAGCGTGGCACGGCGCCCCGCCGAAGATAAGACGGTTCTATATTTCTTCGGGATCTTGGACGAGGATTTTGTTAATCTTTCTCCGATACTTACCCGAACCTCGTATTCACGGAGTCTCTTTAGTTGGATCCCGAAACAACCCTCGAAACCGAAGTCCGAAGATCGAGTCGGGAACCATCGAACCACGGTGAGTCGAGAAAGTATCGACTCTCTATCTGCTTCTTCGATATCGTTTCACCGGGTCGAGGCAGACCTAACTACTGCGCTCGTACGAGCCATCTTTGTGCAAACACGAAATTTCCAATGATTTGTACGACGCAATAGCGTGGTGTTAATATGGTGGTGGTAGGTGGAAATATCGTGTTTGCTTGAAATTATTATTTTTTATTATTGACCACGAATATTCTTTGTTTCACTATGTTCATGCATCGGATGTACAATACTATAAAAGTTCAAAAATATTTATTCAAAATTGTTGCATTAAATACAGACAATTCCATTTCACTCGAAAGCATTTTAATTATTGCCAAGTACACACTATACATTTTTCTGGTTGAAAAGTTTGATGAATGACTTTTTGAAATTATTACTTTTTATTATTAATTGCCAATATTGTCTGTTTCACTATGTTCATACATCGGGTGTACAATATTATAAATTTAGTACAAAGTTATTTATTTAAAATTGTGGCATTAAATACAGAAAATTCTAACCCTTTGCACACGAAAACATTTTAATTATTGCCAAATAGGAGCTCTTTAAATCTTTCTGGTTAAAAAATTTGATTAATTTTTGTTGAAATTATTATTTCTTTATAATCAATTTCCAATATTAATTGTTTCACTATGTTCAAACACCTGGTACATAATGCGGCAAATGTAATTAAAAGTCATTAATTAAAAATAGTTGCATTGAATCAAATGGCTAGTGAAAGCCAAAGGTTTAACCTACGCCAGCCCATACACTTGTACCTACGTACCTTCTACCCTACAATAGGAATTTATGCAACTTTTCCCGGCCAGTTTCAACAACCTGCAGGCACGCTTTAATAAGCAATCGTACGCGCTTTCGCGAGCGGATTAACGAACGAAGTTTATTAGGAAGGCGATGGAAACGCCTCGCCATTCATTCTTCCAGAGAGCGGAGCGAAAGTTTAATGAACAGAGTAGCCATTCGGTTACCATTCGGTGCAACGGGGAACAGTACCGAAAATACGAGCGTCTGGCCGAGCCGTCATAATTCACGATTCGGTATGGAACATCCGGTGCTCCTTTTAGCCGCCACCGGCGTTAATTTGCATTAATCATAACACGTTGGTGCGGGTCTAACGAAGACGTTGCGTGCATCCGCCTCGTTCTCCAAGATCCTTCTTCCACCCCCGTTCGTGTCTTCCTGTTTCGTTCGTCGTGCACTTCGCAACCAGAGAAATCGCCCGGTTTTCGGTGAATGCCTTGCAATCGTTTCGGATTACACGCGGAACTAATTGCAATTAAATGAACGGTTCTCGTAATCGTTCGTTCGCGATTCGTAATGAGAGCGTAATGTCTCAGTATAGAAATAATTGCATAGCCAATACGCCAACGGAATACCGGCTCTTTCAATTCGTTATCACGTCCGAATGGATCATTAACGTTGTTATTTGCGCATTATCCATTGCTATAATTTAGCCAGCTAGTTATCGGCGCGGCAACGTGCACGAGCTACGGGTATCGTTTGTTGTTCGTGTTTGTCATTTTACACCTATGAACACTCGTTCATGTATACCCAGTTACCCAGGAATTGGCGCATCGACTCGTAGGTATTTTCGGTAATAGGATCTTATTTGTTCGGATACGCACATCGGTTGATTCAAAAAACATAAACTATTGCCAGTCGGCGATCGATCTCCATGAAGCTTGGATGATTTATAATGATCACAGGGGTACTTCTAACGTTTCGTTTCAACTTCATCACGCGCCAATTCATGGGTAACGCGCTGTACACTATTGCATTTCGAGTGAAATCGGAGTCAAATCGTCCGTGTCGAGTCTACGATGTCGAAATATGGGAGTCAAATTGTCAGAGTCGAATTATCGACGACAGATGCTTATTGACGTGTTATCACTATCGGCTGGTCAACGACGAGAGACAAGGAAATCTCGAAATAGGAGGAGAAAGCAAACATCCCCCGACCGAATTAGATTTATCGACCAGTTTCTGCAAAAGTTAATATCCGTTCAGCGGGAATACCGTGATGCTCGTATTTAGCAGGAATCGCAGACGGATATATTGGAAAATTCTGACGAATGCGAGCTGCAAAATATTTGGTCGGAAAAAATGGAGAGAATAAAACCTTGATAGCTCGTGACGAAATGAACTGCTACTGCAACAGGCATGATGACGGAAATTTGCCGTAACATTTTCAACGCATTAGGTTTTATGTATTAAACCGTAGCATATTTTTTACGTCTTCGCAATCTGTCACTCTATTCACGGAAAAATGGCCGCCGCGCCGTTTACTCGGGGCACGACGATATTACAACTTGATCTTCGCGATTGTTCCCCCTTCGTTCGATTTTACGGTGATCGCGTCGGAAAGGTTGTATCGATATCCGATCAGCAACCCGTCTCGATATGGGGGTCGCGCTTTTCAAGCGAGAAAATTAATTAAGTACGAATCTGAAGGTCGGTGTCGAAATAACGCGGGGGTATCTCGTTGGAGGTCGCGAGCGCGAATAATCGCGACGGAAATCGCGCTAATTTCGTTAAAAGGGAGACGGTTGCCGGTGGTCTCCGGGGTTTCACCTGGCGACGACGATTAATCGGTCGAACGACCAACGCCGTTAGCGCAGCCAACGCTTTGCCACCATAAATCGTGGTTTAGAACGACGTGACCGGGGAATCCGCATCGCGTAAGTAGATTATTCGATATGAAACAGATTACGAAAGTCTGCGGAACGGTGATGCTCCTTCCGTTCTCGGTTAATCCGTCGCCATCAATGTTGCGTTTCGCTGTTTCGTTCTTTAACCCTTGCGACACGTTCGGCCATTCCGAAATCACAACTTTTACCTTCACCGTTGTACCCAATGTTCAACGATCCTCGGACGGACCCACTTTCCAAAATGGTAATTACAAACAATCTTTTTGATCGTGGATATGGGTTGAGTATAGTAGGCAAAGCAACTGTGACGGAAATATGTAGGCAAAATATGTTGGTGAGATTTATTAGAACTTACGAGGGAACATATCCAACCTAGACACCCTGATTTTAATGAAAATTATGTCAGATATAGTTTTCGAAAAAATATTTGATGTGTACTTTTTTTGATCGGTAATCGTGCATTTAAGGGGCTGATAATGGTCTGAAGTTTGGGGTTGAAAGTATGTCTTTTTGAGTATCTTGACAATTGGAACAGGTAGGAAAACAAAATTTTATTCTTTTATGCAATTTATATTGTTAAACCTTGACTTATTTTTAAGTACTTTTGATCTATGGACAAAAGAAGAAAATACGTGTCTATATGTCACGCATCCAATTTCGTAGAAGTATAAAAAATTATATTTTATAAATATTATTTAAACAAATCAGATTTTTTCAAGATTTTCCATACTCATAAAATATTGTGTACCCTTCCTTAGTCATACTCTCTCTCTGAACCATTGACGTTGCCGTTACTCATTCATAGAAGGGTGATATAAAAGCTCGGAAGAAGCTAAGAACTCCAGTATTCGGTATTCACTGTCGCAGTGCAGATCATAACAGTGCAAATAAAACCTTTAAGAGTTCCCTTAAAAACAACGTTATTAATTCCCTCCGTTCTGAACCCAACACCTATATCTAAGAACCCGTAAGAGGTCAATGCTATTTCTATCGACTCTGCGATCCATGCGTCGCTACAATCTAATACAATCCCCATCCACACCAAATCTATGCCCTAACCAAAACTTTCGTGGGACAACCATATGGGCCAATCGTTCGTTTCCGCGTAGTAAATACCGTAAAAGAAAGTTCGATTCTTTTAATGTCTTTCGACGTTCCGCTAAGGAACGTTCCATCTCGACGTTGATACCTCAACAAGATCCGTTTCATTGCGCAAGGGAATCAAATTCGAGATACGTATCGCGGCCGTTCTTCGTGTCTGCGATCAATTTCATTCGCTTGGCCCGTTTATGAGGAAAATTGAAACAGAGCGGCGACGTTTCTCGGCTGAAAGTGTCACGCGGTACGAGATCCTTTCTGTCGAGTAAAAACGTATGCCCTTCCTCGGCCAGGTGAGGGTCTGAAAGCTTTCGATTATCTTTCAACGGTGACGATTCTCCTCGTTCCTCGAACAGCCGCTATTACTTTTCATCGTGGTCGTTTAAGGACACCGTCGCTCAGACGGTGGCGTATTTAGAAGGACGGGGTCTCTTGCCTCCGTACGCTCTCATTCTCCGTCTCTATTAGATTATCGCGTCTTCTTCTAGCAGATCAAAGATGTCACTGAAAGCTTTCCGTTCTAGACTGGAAGTAGAAATTCCATCAGGGCGTTTTTCTTTTTCGCTTCCTGTCGGGTTCACGCGTGAAACCCGTTACTCGTTAACCCGAATCGCGTCTCCACGACCTTGCTGCATTATTTCGGCGATCGATCAAATACATCGGAGTCTGATTTACATTTAATTCTGCCCGCATTAAACTGCCGAATGAATAAATGACTATGGGTGCATCGTTCTGCGGGTTCACGTTGTACCCCGATTAATATTTACTCCGAGAGAGTCCGATTATTCTTTCGCTATCAGCGGGATGTTTCTCTATTCTCGAAAAGAATAGAACTTTTATTCCGTGCACAAATGTTCCGGATGTTTAGGCGACAGCATCCGTTGCGCCCATTTCGTGAGAGCACGACAGTATTCACCGAATCGAACTTCTTGATCAAACATCCCTCGGAGCACTCAGAGGGGGTCTGTTTGATCAACGCCTGGCGAAGAATTGAAACTCGGGTCGACAAGTTCCCCATCGAGAACAGAATAATCAACCACTTTTCAACTAACCTTTCAAAGCAATTAGTCTTTTACCGGTCGAACAACAGCCGGGAGTTACTCGGGAAGTCGTTCGATTTTCCACGGACACGTCCGAATTCCGTTCGTCAAAGTAATTGCTCGAACAAATCTGTCGCATCACTCCGTCGTTTCATTATTTGCGCGTGCGTTTCATAGTTGAAAAATATACTAGGATGCTGTATGCAATGAGAAGGATGAAACACTCCTCTCAAACTCTTCTGGATAAAGGTTCAAACCAAGTTTCCATAAATACATTTTTTCTTTATGTTTACTTATCAAAATAAGTGTTCCGCTTAACATTTTTTAACTTCAATATCTCGTCGGGTCCGTGAAAACATTTTTTTTTTCAATCCAGCACAGAGGAAGAAGTTGGCCATTCCTGTCCTAAATGTTACGACACGATGAAACAAAGCGAAGAGGAGCGAGCCGAAGACGCGATAAAAATGAAATAAACGTACGTCGGGTGGAACGCATCGGAGATTCGAGTTGAAACGACGAGGCCAGAAATGTTCCATCCCGTCGAGTTCAATACGACCACGTGGATCCCGTACACATGCATATATTCATAGATTTCGCGTATACGAGTACATAAGCGTGGGCCACGTGCGGCCGTGTGCCGACGCGGATACCGTTCGCGAGATGCAACGCGAATTTATGGCCTCGTGTCAAAATACATGGGCTTAGGGCGCGTGTAAGAGCCGATCCTCGCGAGTTCGATCGATCCTCTCGCGCTCACCCTCTCCTGGGATAAGCGTGCACACGCTTTGAAACAGTTCCTTCGTCGGCCGTGTCTCTGTTCTCGCCAGACGCTGACAAGGCATCGGAATAAAGAAGGATCCTCTTTCAATACGCTGCTCGCGTGTTGGCATCCGTGTGTTCGTCGCAGCTGCCGCTCGCGACACGTTGCACGGATATTCTATTTCCCTCGGTGCCTCGAATTCGTTTTTCCGCCTTTCGTCTAAGGCTTCGGAGACTCGAATGACGCATAGGCCGATTATTGGGACGGGAACGAATGTTTTCGCGAGAAATCGAGCGTGCCTTCGGCCGATTTCCACGAACACCGATGCGCCCAAAAAATTGACACCACAATAAGCTGGTAAACTGTACAGTCACAAGTTTCATTGGGTGTATCGTGGCCGAGCATAATGCGCGGTAACCCCGAAGCAATGCTCCCCGGGGAGGTCCAGCTAGTTGTGTATTGTGCAACAAGGAGGTCGTCCTGGCGGTAAGCGGTCGATTGACGCAGAATATCGTCGTGCATATCGAAGCCAAAGGCAGGTCGAATCCGGGACGTGTAATTTCGCGAGGCGATGCAAATCACGCCCGGCGAGACACAAAATCGTGCAAGATTAAGAATGCAACCGGGACGGAGAGAGGATCGAATGAACCCCGAGACCCGAAGATTCGGTTCGAATTTGCATGGGAGAAGACGACCCCGTCAAAGGAGAGAAACAACAACGTTCTCAATACGTCTCTCGACCGTATTTACGATCCATCGACATGGATCAACGAACAAACTGCCGAATACAATGCCTAAACGTTCTACCAGCCATCGGATGACTGTCTTCGTTTCTGGCCTTCGAGTATGCAAGCCGCAGCTTTTAAAGACACGGCGGATTGCATTCCTGAATTTGAACGGGCGCAAAGGGTCCCTTTGTAGCTTGACCGTGTTACGGCAGATACCTTTGATGTACCCACGGTGTACCGTCGTTTCGCTCGATACCATTTATTGGTTCTCCGTGTCGTCGATAACCGAAACTTTGGTCATTTGTTTCATTCGGAACGAGGCGAAGGGCAAACAAAGCTCGTTAATTTACCGACCTTTCTGCGCATCGCTTTGATGATTCTTACGCCGTCCAGCGAGATAAAAGAGTTTCTGAAACGATTAAACGGTAAGATTTATTTGGTAAAGACCGTTGTTTCACGGCCCTTTCCCCATCGATCCATTCTCTCTCTCTCCGGATTCCGAATACATATGAGGATTTCATCAGGGACCAGATTAGAACATGGATTTCCGATTATGTCTAACCAGATTGCTATCGCCAGCAGTCGGTAGTAATGGAATACTCGGTACGTACCTAATCTTCGATCGAACACCCGAAACCGAGAATGTTATCCGAGTTTCGCGTTGTCGCTGACGCGGTTACAAATTCTCGTTTGTTGCGTCGTTATTGCGTACGGGAGCATAATCGAGACGCAGGATCCTAATCTATCGGCGACTACACGGAAATACAACGCCGATTTATCGGCAATTTTTCGCGTTTCACGCTGTTCGGGGAATGTCGTCGAAATGATCACGCAATTCGAAAAAGACTGTCTCGCGTATCGTTCTGAGTGTTTGTTCGTTCGATGGAAACGGGGTCGGGTTCGACCAGGCGTGAACCGAATATCGTCTGACGGGAAATAAATTTCGGCGTTACGAGACAACCGATCGTTTCACGCGGAGGTCCCTGTACAGCGTTGCACGCGATTCCAACGATCTCGTTTCGACGCGCATGAACGTCTTACGATGATTTAATAGCGCGAACCACGGTTCCCGGCCTCGGCCGCTTATCCGAATGCTCACGGTGTGAATTATTCTCGCGGCACAGCGAAGCCGACGATCCACCAGCTCCGCTACGAGGCTCGAAATTTCCGGTACGCCGAGCTTGCATGGCCGTCGAGAACCCTCGCTCAATTGTTCTCGAGCAGTCGCGAACGAACACCTTCGAGCGTGTCACGAGCCGAGCAGAACCACTATGCGCTCGCGAGATTCGTACCGAACTAGAATTGAACGCCTTTTCATCGGGCGATAATGTGTCCATAACGCGTTAACGCGTTCACTGCAAAGTCACCCATATCTGACTGACACTCAAATTTCTATACAGATTTAACCCTTTGCACTCTAAAGGTGACTGACCCTCACTATTTCCTTTAATACAACAATTTTGAATAAATATTTTTCAACTAAATCTAAAGTGTTGCACTTGTAATCTATAAAAATAATGAAAAGGTTAACAGTGGAACGCTTTCTAAATCGAACTGTCGTTCGTCGAAGCTGTTGTTCAATTTTAACGTCGTTCGCGATGGTAATTGCTGACGATTTGAAAAAAGTTACAAACAGAAAGCAAGCAAAGAGACAGAGTAGGGGTGGAATAATCGGTGCACTTTCAGAAAGATTCATTCTTTCTACATTCGTGAAACAGTAAACACGTTCTCTTAACTCTGAAATAAAATATTTAAATAAAATATTGACTGCTTCATTATGTTCGAACATTGCGTGTATGATACTATAAATGTAGTTAAGAGTCATTTATCAAAAATTGTTGGGTTGAATCAAATGGCGAGAGACGTCGAGCGTAAAGAGTTAACAGCGAATTATTACAATTAATAAATATCAAATGATAGCAAAGAAGTTATCGTGGCTCGTATTAACCAGCTCTTTCGATGGCGGAAATGCGGGAGACTATCATCCGGTATCGGGGCAACGATTCCGTTCTTCGTTACATCCTTCTAGCTTGAATAAGGTGGATGTTGAGCGCAGTTGGGGAACGTTAATTATCTTGTCTTTCGGGGCTCACGTACCGACGGCACAGCCAGACGTTTGTACCTTCGGTACACGAGCATGTTACGGGCACAAATACAAGCTCTCGTTCATTATCCCCGTTGTCGCGTAATCTAACAGACAATAAGCATTATGGAACAACAATGGATACGGGGACATTGGGATTGCTGATGTTCGAACGTGCGAAGCGAGCAAGAAACGAACGCGTTTAGTAATCCTTTCGAGAGTTTCCAAAGAATCCCCGGATCTTCGTTAACCCTTTGTATTGCATAATTTCTTTCACCTACCAGCTCCTGAATTTCATTTACCTACCCGTAATTAATTTACAAAATAGATCAGGAAACGAGTTTTCAATCAAATGTATTGCAGTAATTGTATTGTAAAGTGTATATATTCAACCAATCTGTTTATCCCAATTATTGAAACGATTCAATCGAAATTCGAGCCACGTTTGACGTTGGAGTTATAAGGGTTAAATTCGTAAAGACTCGAACGCCCAACATTTTTATCGATATTTTATGCTGACTAAAGTTGGTCCTCGATAAAGAACCAGCCAAATAGACGCGATTCGTCAAGCAATTTCTATCTGAAATGTCTCTCTTTATCCACTTTCCTTTTTAATGTCGCACATAATTTTTGTTCCGAACAAAGATTCGGTTATATTATCTATTTTTGTCGAAATCGATTACGCAGCAAATTGAACGTGCACGGTTCAACTAGTTGCGTTGAAAGCTCAGCGCGTTCGTCCGAAGCGGTAAATCGACAATTTTGAGAAACGGAATGGAAATATTGGCAATCGCCGTGGTTTCGTTTCACTGAATGATAAAAAGCTGGACAGAAAAGGGTGGTCGAAATTATACGGTCGAAATTAAATATTCTCGTCACGCGGGAATCGTGGATTTACGCTATATTAGAGGATCGTTAAGCGTATTCCATTCGGAGCAGCAAATTTCGAAGCCGAGAGAAACTATGATATCGCGTTATTTAATTCACGATTTCGACCATCCGGCAAATCGACGAGGAGTCCGTGATTGTCATCGGCTTTCGTGCGATCGAACACAGAGACCACCTGCGAACTTTCCGAGAATTTCGAAGCAAACAAACGTCGCGTTTCTTTTTTTATCTGATCACCCCTAATTACCGTCTCCCTTTATCTCCTGTCATTTGCTCCTTCGATAATTTATACGTTTCGTGGAAAGGGAATCGCGATGTTGCTCTCTGCGACATTTTTCACCGCTCACCCCTTACGCGTATAAAGATACGTTTTCAACGACGCGATATTTCATCGCGGGCCGCGCATCGATCTAAATGCACGTCGTCGAACAGCTCCACGACGATTATTCGACAGTGAATAAATTATGTCGAATGCCCGTTGTCGAGCGGTGTTTTGAATACTGTGCAGTAATTTTGTAAGAATGATACCTTTGGAGAAATTGCCACGAACCGACGTCGATCTATCTACGGGGCCGGTATCTTTAATCTCGATTCGAACGGAAACGAGGCGTTTACAGTGACGCTAATGGCGATGGAAGATTCACGACGATCGTGAAAGCGATTCGTCATCTCGCTACGACTCGAAATCCGAATCATAATTTCAAGTTGAACCTTCCCTCGAACGACGATCCCGGCTATTTAATTATTTCGACGCTCGTCAAATTCTCTCCTCTCGTGATCGATATCCCAGCTCGTACGTCCCATTGGTTTCCAGGTAACAAGAATCAAGTTCAACGCTTTAACAGACCTTATAATAATTTATATTATAATAACCGAAATCTAAGCTATTGATGAAAATTCTTATATACGCATAAGGATATACGTATGTAAAGAATACACGCATTCTCCATTTGAATTTTCCGCGCTGGAGGAATTACTTACATAGTGCGATATAAAAGTGGTTTGATAGTGATCGAGTTAGAATGGATAAAACAGGAGAACTGGAGTTCGTCGGATAAAGGGAACTATAAAGAATAAACTTAAATTGCCGTTTCTTGTTTTTCAGGTAAACATTGTAAATATTGTAAATATTATAATAAATATAATCCTGTCTTTTCAGAGCAACGCATTCTAGTTTATTCTTCCCGAAGTGAAAATCCTCGATAATAGTATTTTATACACATGTTCATACATGTATAAGGATGAAAATGTGTGGCTAAAGGTTCGAGTGTGACTTGGCGTGTAAAAGGACAGAGGACTGTTTGAATAACGGGTGCAGGAGGATAAATGAATAGAATTTTATTTTAATTAGGTTGTTTACGGGGTGATGATTCTTAATTATCGATGAGTCGCCATACAACGGTTCTCTCGCGAAGTTATTTCTTTCATTCGGTGAATCGTCCCCGATTAAATAGCCATTTCGTGCAATTACCGCGCGGAAAGAATTGTTCACCACGCGAAATTCTTCGTTGTTTGGTTTCCCGTTTTCGGGACACGGAAAGGGTCGAAAAGTAATTCGGTCGACGGACAGGGCATCGATTTGCCCGTCTTTATTCCGCCGTAATTGCAAGATACCGTTTCGTCTGCTCATTACCGGTAATTAACTTGTTCGATGCAATTACGAACTTTCGTGGTCAAAATTCGCTCGGCCAGTTTTAACCGCGTCTGCCGCCCGTTAAACGCGTTACCGGCCTGGAATTTCATCCATTTACGTAATTAACGTCAGGATGCGGCAATAATTTCATTTATACGCGATTATTGTAACCAACACGATCGTCGATGCGCGTTCAATCGGATGTGTATACATCTGAAGCCCAAATAGTTGCGTTACCCAGAAATGGGCGATTCCGGATCAATCGGACTTAACACATTCTTTTGATAACGATACGTCAAAAATACCCTGTCAACAATTTGTTAACATCGAATCGAATCGACGACATCGATCTTTCGTGATCCGTTTGAAATCGTTTTGATCGCAATTGCTTATGGTCGTCGAAAGATCGATTTACGAAGGGCCGATTTTAGTCTTCTGGGTACTCTGGATCAAACGCAACGACTTATTTAATTAAGTTCCTGGAAGTTCAGATAGAGAAAGGAAACGATTCGTCGTTAAGGGCAAAGACTGCAGGGCGAATACGAGTTTCCTTTCTTATAGCGTGGAAGTGGTAGGGGGTATTAAAAGCGAATCCACGATTACTATTCAGGAATGGAGATTAGACGTTTCACATTTGCTCGTAGACTAAGGGGATCGGGATCCAAAATTGCCGACCCAAAAGAGCGATCCACGTCGTGTGGGCGAATCGAGAAATTTAATCACCTATGTATTTCGGGACGGGATTCTCAAGTTGATATTCGACTATTTTCGAATCTGTCGGATTATCGAAAAAGTTACAGATTTTTCATCCTAACTCGGTTGAATGGGATCATTTGTCGATTAACGTCACGCTACCGACGTCGTACGAGTGACTTGATGCAGCGGAATTGAATCAAAGATCAAAGATTGAGTGTTTCCGAAGAAAAAACTCATATATTTTTGGAGCGATTGCTCGTTCGAAATGGAAAGAAAAGTAATCGTGATGTATTATACATTGATTTCGAAAATCTTCCACGGATTCGCTTTTATAAAATCCAGAGTGGAATAGCGCGACGGTTCGACAATGTGTTTTATTTATACGGTGCATCTATTTTTACGATATTTGACAGCTACCTCGTTCTTTATTTACTTTTATGCTTCGTCAAATGAAAATTTATTGCGAATACGTCACAGAGGTCTTCTATAATAAATCGTTATTCCGGACAAGATACAGATGTCTAAAAAAACAGGGAACGGATAATTTTTTTAAATAAGAGCACAGATACTGTCTTTTTCGAGTGGAATTCTAAATCTCTCTGTCCTTGCATTGTTCATGCATGCACAGTTTTCTGTCACTGAACCCAGACCGACCAGAAATAATTGATCGATTTCAACGTAGCAAGATCTTGCAAGGAATGATCAAAGATCGTGCAAATATCGATGAAAGATCCTGCAAAGATCGATCATAGTTCCTGTAAAGTCCGAGCAAGGTCTTGCAAAGAACGATGAAAGATTCTGTAAAGAACTAGAAAGTTATTGCAAAGAACGATGAAAGATCCAGCAAAGATCGTCGACGTCTGGAAGATCGGACCTTAATTAAGGGAACGGAGCAACGTGACGTGGAAGAAGACAGAGAACGTCCATAAAGTAGGTTGAAAAATCGAAATAGGATCGCATTAATTTCCCCGGTCGACTTTTCGTTCGGATCGTCTTTTTCGCCGACAACGTGGCCCGTCGTTCGAGGAAATAGATTAAACTGTGCCGGGCGAGGTGTATTAAGCGAGAAGTTGGGGAAAATTCGGTTAAACTCGATACCCGATACTCTATAAAAGGAAGATTAACGACACGGCCGTGGAAAACCGTTGGAAAAGACGCGTATTCGTTAATGTATCGCCGACACGCGACTCGCTCCCGTGTCGGTTGAAACATTAATAAGAATTTCAGGATCGAGCCCAGGACCGACAGAGTCCTTCTGCCGGTCTTAACTTCCGGAGCCATCGGGGGATACGCCGGAAACTTTCGCCGACTACGGCCAACACCCGCGAAACTTTGAACTCGCATTAGATGGAAAAGGAGAGATCTCGGCTGGTTCGCGAAAAACCTGCTTCGCCCCGAACTTTTTCATTTGTCGGGGCCGGCTGGGTCGGTGCACGAAACCTTGGTAATTTGTCGTTAATACCACGGCCGATTCCGGATCCGTCAAGGATTCACGGCGATCTTCAGAAAGAGACTCGAAGCGCAAAATCTTCTTCAAGATCGGCTTCAACTGCATGCAAGTTCTGCTCGATTTTTACCCGATGTCGCCCGATGACAAAACCTGAACCAGTAAGTAAACAATTAGTTATATATATATTCTTTCTAGTTTTACATTCTATTTATTAATTCTTATTTATTCGTTCTTTCTAGATTTACAATCTATTTATTCGTTCATTCAAGGTTAATACGTTTGACTGTTCAATTTCAGTGTAATTGCAAACTGCACAGTCACAGGTGCGTTTGCACTATCTAAATGAAGAACAGTGACATTCTATCCTCTCTTTGTCATCTTAATGTCGTAGCAATTAATAGTTCGTTATGGCCGACGTACTCGCCGAATAAATCATAGCATGAAAGGGTTAAAGACGTCGGTACCGAATTGTCAGTCGTTCGTCGACCCGCTGCACCGACGATGCTTTTCGCAACGGAACCGGAAGCAACGCATGAATGTTATTCCGTCGCGTTGTTAACCGGTGACAGTTTATTTTTTTCTGAACGATCGATGACGGTTTCGCGATGTTGAATTTGCAGATCGTCGAAGATACGGCGGCAAGAAGCACGCGCGAATGCACGAAGGGAAACAGACGGTTAGGGCTGTCAAAAGGTGTCGTGCGTGAATAATTTGCTGGCTCGATGCTGTCGACGTTAATGACAGACGGGCAGGCACGATTCGCGTCAGCGTGCATTATCGTGTCAATGCGGGTCTCTAGAGAAAAACTGGTCTTTGCACGGGCAAATTGTCCGGAACAATTGCTCGAACACTTCGTGACGATTAACACTATGCTGCCCGCGGAACATAGATAGATTCTTCTGTTTGACGCCGGCAGAATAGCATGGAAATTTTGGATTTCACAAACAATTTTTCGAAGACAGCGGTAATATAAATTCCTAAAACGAAGATATGTCCTTCAAGCATTCCCGTATTCTATACTTACTTAAATAAAAACAATGCTATAGTTAGTTTCCCGACTTTTAACACACAAGAAAGATAGTTCCAATGCTATCTGTTCTGTTTTTTAAATATGGCACCAAAGTAGTACTCAACCACTTCGGTACCCAACAGATATATTTTGTATGGCACCAACACCATTTTGTCCGGTACTACCGAACGGCATAGTGTTAATAACGGGTCACGCGTGTCCCGTTCTTTTCTTCCAACGATTTTTCCTTCAAATCGCTGAATTTAGATACTCGTCGAACATTTCTTCTCGCTCTCGCAGCGACACTCGAGTAATTAAATCTGTAACTCGATATCGACGTGCGGGAATCGAATCCGCGAGTCAACGTATCCACTGGTCGGAAATTATGTGCCGCAGGATATCGTGAAATACGGTATCCCCTGGACGAGCGTAGTCGCCTGGAATAATTGGAAATCAAACAGTGAAGTTACGTTTCCAATCGGCTCGATTCGCAGCGCCGCTGATTTGACAAACAGCCATATTATTTCCGAAAAGTGAGAGCCTAACGCGAAAATAATTTCATACAATTCGGTAACGCGAAACGACATACAATTCTATCAAATGATTTTTATCGTCCTTCAAACGTTACACCGTTTCTGTTACAAACTTTACTCATTCGCCCCAAGGTTAAATGCAACTCGATGATCCTCGAAATCTTCTTCGCTCTCGACGCGGATGTTTTCACCGAATATTCCAGGACGAAATTTCGAAATCGAAGCGACTCTCGTTACGCGTAGATTTAAAAAGAAACGGCTCCAAATAAATGTACGCGGTTTACAAGAAAACCCGCGGACTAGGAACAAGGGTTGAACTGAAAACGGCGGAGAATAGACAAACTAGAACGCGGTAATGCACGCTCCAGTCGCGATTTATGGCTTCACCGAGGTAGATCGCGAAACACTTGGGGGATCCAAGTTCCGAACCGACTTCGTAGTTGTTTCAACCATGGTGCTACAACAACAGCTCCCAAATGGCATAGGCAACCGACTCTCTAGCCCCAGACGTCCCTACCAGCCGAGTGAACTGCACGAATCGTGCGCAACGGACTAACCGATAAATAATACGATTTAACATCGCTACTGACCATTCGACGATCGAGACTCTCGTCTTTTATCCGGTTTTATGTTTATATTTCAGTACTTGTTCCTTTAAAAATCTCAATTTAAAAACCTATCTAACTTGAAGAAAAGGAGCGTCATGTGTGGATAACATGGCGACGAACGTGTTAAATATAGTGTTTCGAAACTATTTTCTGTTTCGATGTCTCCTAACTCGTTCAATTACGTGACATATACAATACGTAATAAAATGTATACTTACAAGGTATGCGGTAAAATGAAAATAAAAGTTCGCCGGTTGTTGGGTCAAGCATCGTTTCTCGATGAAATTTTGTTTACTCGCGAACAAGATTTGTTTACTCTAGGAGTTTGTGCAGTTTTCGTAAAGCAAACTGTGAATTCGTACGTCGTGTACTTTCGCAATAAACGAAAGCTCGACGGCGGATTATTATTCGGCGCGTGACAAATGCGCATATAACACGAATATCTGCGGTCTAGTTATCATAGTCCCGTTATCGGTATCACTGTCCTACCACGTACAACAGAAATAATTCGAGATTCTGCCCCCGGGGGTCAGAACGAACGTCCAAACGGAATTTCACTGGGCGAGAACTTGGAAAACGGATGCGTCTATAAGGTGTACGTGGCTTTGTCGGCAATTGCTATCGATTAACCCAATTATATGTCAAACTCGCTGCCTATTATTCCCCTAGGGCAATTCCCAATATCGGCCTTCCGCTCTATAAACATCGCGACAGGATTCAATTAAGTATCACTCTTACCGATTCGGTTTCCGTTCGCTCGTTGCCAGCCCCGATATCGCTGTAACTTGAAATTCTGGCAACCGTATCGAAACCTGATTTCGAATACGAAATTGAAAGAGAAACTAATTGATCGAGTATCCCGTTCTGCGCCGAGCTCTTCGAAGCCGAACGGAAGTCGAAGCAATCATAAAAAGCGGCCATAAATCCGGCCGAGGGCTCGTATTACTGAAATTGAAAACTTGTTGCTGCGTTTCGAGAAGCGGAACGTTCGTAAATTTTGAAGAGCACACCAGTTGGAACGGTTTTTGTAAATTTCCCGTGGATATATATCCGCTAGGAACTTTTGTTCCCCGACGGCGTAAAACATTTATATTTCTGTTCCGAGCCGTTACCGAAGTTCGTAACCCGAAGGAGAAAAAAAGAGGAACGCCAACTCAAACATCGTCGTTACAATTTTCGTTCCGAATTTCGGCGAAATATTACTTTTCCCAGGGCAAACATCCTGTTTACCACCGCAGAAATTAGAGCTCCCTGGAACGTACACGCGAGCAAAAAATTTGCAGGTTTTAATAACGAAAACACCGATATTTTGTCGTTCTCGGGAATCGATCGCCACGAACGATTTGTCGAACGCGCATGCGAGCAACGAACAAATTATACACTGCGACAGTACCTTCGTTTCGATCATGACAGCAAATACTCAAATTACCCGAACTTCGTTATAATCGATCGTAAAACACGAAATTAGAGTCCATCAGGTGAAAAAACGATAATGGCGTGTTACACCGTGGACGTACGACTGCGAGCGAAGATTAAAATAGAAAGCAACGACGGTTGTAAAAACGAAAATGGCGTAGTGACCGATGGAACGTGTATGGAAATCGATACTTGACGCACAGCTTTCGAGTATCGATTTGCATTAAAATAGCGCACTCGTTACGCCTGCAAAAATGTATCACCTATACTAGCATGGATCTGTAAACTGTATTATTCAATGTTTATTTGCTCTTAAATTACAAATTCTAGTTTCCTTACTTCTAATCACATTTATAATACTACGCACGAGGTGTTTAAACATAGTGAAACAGATAATATTAAGAATTAATAATAAAAAAATTAATTATTTCAAAAAAATCCATCAAACTTTTCGGCCAACAAGATTTACAGTTCCTATTTGGTAATAATTAAAATTCTTTCGGGAGCAAAGGGTTAGAATTGTCCGTTCTTAATATAACAATTTTAAATAAATATCTTTTACATTTTATACTATTATGCACATGATGTTTAAGTAAAGGGGAACAGAGAATATAAAACAATATTATTATTACAAACAATATTAATAATAAAAAAATAATTTCAAAAAAATTCGACAAATTTTTACAGTTGCTACGTGCCAGATAAAAATTTCGAGTGCAAAGATTTGAGTTGTGACTTTATGTTAGTTCAACAAAAATTAATTCCGCCAAGCATGACACCTATAGGTTTAATACAACAAATTCGAAAGAATTCATGAAACTTACCAACCAAGAAATTTCAGAGTCGATATGTGCTACCCGTAAAAATACCTTCGAGTGCAAAGGGTCAATGAACCCTTCCTGCACAAAAAAGATCAATCTCTTCAGTCGGATCCCAACATCGTTTTCGATAAACGGTTCGGAAATTTGCGCGTTGTACGTCGAATTTTACCTGTTCGATTTTCTTTCGATGCGCAAAGAGTTTTCACGGGACGTTCTTCTAATATCGTAATGGCTACCTCTTGGTACAGTTTCGAGGAGCGTCTCGGATTCTTCCGGTTCGATAACGATCGTCTGGAGAGCGGCGTTCGCGAGAGGCACCTTGAACCCGAAACGGCCTACATTTTCATCCTCTGCGGCTTGTACTTGGCAAGTAGCGGCGCGATAACTTCATAGTTTTGCCGATAATGGATTTCGAGCTGGCCAAATGGTTATGTCGGCGAGCTTCTTCCTTTTGCCACGGTACGTCCGTTCGATTCTCTGCCCGTCTACATGCGCGCCGAATAAATAGCAATTCTGTGCCACGGAACAACTTGCATAGTGCTTGAATGATATATCGAACGCGGAATACTTTCTTCGTTCACCGGAAATAAAGCGAATAGTCTATATTTGTGACAGTTCGAGCCGTTAAATGATAGATTACATTTAACTTCGGTAACGTTTGATCGACGTTTCATTGACGTTTATATGAAACTTCCTGAAAATAGTCGAGCGACGATGACAAAAACCGTATCGGTTGGAAATCGTTCGTACAGCCCGAAATAATATACCGATCTCTCTGTTCCTCGATCGAAACAAATATTAATGTCGCTTCGGATTTAGCAACTACTGGAATACGGAGCTAATTCCAATAGATCTAACTCGGAATATTTTGAAACGAAAATATTTTATTTAGAGACTCGGATGGATGTTTTGATCGCTCGACTCTCTAACCAAGAATGTGGAGAAACTTTCCCTCCGTGGAAATCTACAAAAGAAGAATCTGACGTTCATTTCCATAGAGAAAAATAACTGCTTGGGTCTATAGTGTGTTTACAACACTGGCCTTTTAGACGGGGTCAGAGTACCATTGCCTTTAGAAACAAACTCGAATCTCCTCTTTCACGACAACATCAGCGTCCCTCATTGCCAAGATTCATTTTTGTATTTATCTTAAAAGTTATGATAATCCGACACTGGTCTTTTAGACAGGGTCAGAGTACCATTGCCCTTAGAGACAATCTCAGATCTTCTCTTTAACAACATCAGCGTCCCTCATTGTCAAGATTCGTTTTTGTATTTATCTCAAAAATTATGATAATCCCACTGTAATCCATCTCCCGTCTAATCCTGTTTCTAAAACCAAAACAAATGTGTTGCGACTCGCTCGCGACAGATCGATTCGATGCTGAAAACAAAAGAGAAACGAACCGAGCGAGGAAAAAGCACAGTCCGTGCAAGAGGGTCGATCGAGAGCGTGCCTCGTCTCTATAAAACCGAGAAAGAGAGCGTCTCGCGTCGACTCGAGGCTGAAACTTGAACTTTACCTAGTTTAACCGTGACTAGGCAGGCGGAGCAAAATGGATGGGGCACGCGAGATGCGAAAGCTCTTAGGCGAAATATGCACTGCCGCGGCGAACGGCGTTCGATAAAAGGACCAGCGGACCGAATCGATTTTAACCTATCAACCAGTCAACTACGTTATTCCGAACGCTCAGCTACAACCACTTATAAAACTGTTACGTTAACTTACGCGACCGGCGTTGATCGTTACTTCGAGGACACTGTAACTATCCTCTAACTACTGCGACTCGCTAATTTTATTCGACAAACTTCTGAACGCATTGTTGACCGACCACCAGTTAAACCTTTGCACTCGAATGTATTTTTATTAGTAGCAGATAACAGCTGTTATCTGTTGCCGTAGTCTATGCGCCTTAGGCCATGTGTATATCTAAGGGCCAATTGGACGAAAATGTTGCAGACCCAGGCCGTTATTTTTCTTCAATAGGCGGGTACCTGTTTTACTGTGCATCTTAGAAAACTCTCTTCACTTTTAATTCGATTCTTGAACAGTCACGACGTCCTTCCGAGTCGTTTATAATAAAGTTAGTTTCTTCAAAAAAACATTCTAAATTTATTTTATGTTTAAATAAGTAACCTCCCCATGTCCCAATTATTTCGTTACGATAGGCCGTATGGTCTATCGATAAGTCGTCAAACCCTAGATCCGTAAAAACGCGAAGATGTCGGAGCCATCGTTTTCGTACTCCCTTTCCGCGTATCAATCCATGCTTCCTGTCCGTATCGCGAACCAATTCGTCAGGCTGTCGCGATAATTAATCGTGGCGGAGCGTGAACCGATAATTGTCCACCGTTTAATAGGACGGTTAATCAAGTTCACGGGTCGACGAAACGTTCGGCGAAGGCATCGCGAAGACGTTCGATATTTATCGGATTGCGGGTCGCTCACCTTGCCGGTTCGCATCGTTGGCTTTATCGGCGATATTCGAACGCTTTGAAGTGGTGTGCTCCTAGCAAAAGGGGGTTGGTCCGAAAGGACGACGTTGGCGCCTCCTCGCTCGAAAACACTTTAGCCGAGTTCGTTCGTAGAGGAAGGCCGGCGACGCATCAATCAAGATTGCGAACTCTGCAAATGGCTTCGGACGCCTCCACTCTTTCCGGGGCCGGTTTCTATAGCGTCGCCAAGTCCCGTTGATACAGTGTTTGCGACACGACGCGAGCACCCTTCGCGCTTCGACAATACCCTCGATATCGTGGATGGTTCGCGTTTCGCGCGATATTTGCCCACTTCTTCAACGGGCTTGTAGCTGTTCGGTGGTTTCGATGCTTTTTCGAGTGGGCTCGGTTAAACGGCAGATTTCGGATCGAACCATCTACGATTTACGATCGGCCTCCACTGTTTTATCGAGCCATTCCAAAAGTTCCTGACCCTTGCACGCTCGGGTTAAGGACATCAGACGGCAGTCCTATTTCCTGCTGCTATGCCGCAACGCACAGCTTCTTTTAGTGAACAGTTAGATTTTTTACAATGAAGTAACTTATATTTATATTATAAGGTTCGAAAACAGCGAAGAGGTTCACCGATATACGCATGGTTCATAAATTCGCGCAACAAGCGTCCTGGTCGGAAAATCTCTTCACTTTGTACATCGTTGGTCTTCGTTTATACATATTGACTGGTGATATACAGTTCGATGTCTGGAATATTGACCGAGTGTTTTCGTTTTTCTTTAACTCTAAGGCAAGTTGTCCATTGTCGAGGTGCATAAAGTGGGTCGCTGACTTGGTGAATTAAAGTAGGCTGTTTAACACTATGCTCATACGCGTACGCTTATCTCTTTCCTGTTTGTTCTTTTCAAATGTATTTACCTCTTTTCTATTGCCTGCGAAGACGAACTCGTCTTTCTCCATATCCTGTTTCGTGAAAGTACGTTTCTCACACTCTATAACTTCGAAGTATCAAAACGTTATCGGCGCACCCGATTGCGTTGCGATGAAAATCCTGCGATTCTTTCAGAGCGCGGTACAACGCAGTGTTTAATAAAGAAGGTATGCTGATGTATATGATATACGCCGTTCGCAAAGACGGCTAAACAGCCGCTTTTTTGAAAGGAACCCGAGAGCATTCGGAAAAAGCGTAGTATAAAACGCAAGAAAGTTTATCGTTATAACCGCACGAGCGTGCAACCATCCAAACGCGCGGGCAATAGAATATTTCAAACCTCTAACGCTCCCGACCTTTCTGAGCTTGATGGTCCACACTTTTAAGAGCGCCTCGGAAATGGTAAAAGCGTTTTATTATTGCAGAGACTCGAAGCTGCTCTCCGTCCAGTCTACTTGTAACTACGTCCGAAAACACCGCCATTTTGTTCGATTTCTAAAGTTACCAACGAATACATTGGATCTCTCGCGAGCGGAAAATCCGGATTCGAAACTCCGTACCGAATTCTTTCGTTTGATCGCAGTGTTCGGATAAAAATTTTACTCCCACGCACTATCGAATCGCAATTATGACTTTGCAGGGTTTCGAAATAAAGACCGAAGTACCGTCAGTGAATACGTTTATACGTTTTCCTGAGTCTTCTAGAATAACTTTGCTGAATGAAACGATTGTTGCTGGAGCATCACAAGTATAATACGTTTAAGAGGCCGGGTTCACAGGGCAGATTTAATTTAACACAATTCATTGTTTCAAAGATAAATAAACGTCGGTATACTATAAAATTAAACAAGAAAAATTCTAAATTCATTGTTTCAAAGATAAATAAACGTCGGTATACTATAAAATTAAACAAGAAAAATTCGAGAGTAGTGCTCGTCACGAGCGTGACACGATGTTGTAGGCCAAGGGGTTAAAAATAACAATAACACCCGTTATAAATGCCAACCGTCTGCAAATAAAACGTCGAAACCCGCGAAGATCGACCAACAGGTGCAAGTATCGCGTTCATCGCGACGTCCACGCCGATCCATCGGTGGATTGAGAGTGATATCGCGATAATCCGATTGTTCCCGGATGCGAGCGTGCAACGCGATAGCAACGTTCATCGACGAACTCGATACCCGGTTACCGAATGGCCGGGGTCACAGAAAGTTTCAACGACGGTAAACGAAGTTTTGAAGCGGACATGTCAGCTTACGGGCGACCTCCGATGAACCGCGAGCCACCGTGGCTGGCTGGGAAATTTTAAACTTGCATTAAACCCCCCTCTTCCTTACAGCCGGATAATTATGTTCCCGGCGAACTGCCGTGTAATCAAGTTTAACGACGATTCACGGCAACGCGGGTGGATCGAGTTTAATCGGATTTCGACCGATGGTATTTCCGGCATATGCGATGTTCTTGGATTCCCCCGTCGATATGATCGTTAGTTCGCGATCGGTTTACCTCGAGTCGAAAACAAACCGGGAAAATTCGACGGCGTTCCGGCAGGACTTTGTTTCACGATCTTCCCGATCGTGTCCGTCTCGTTAACGAGTCCGTTGTTTAACGCTCTATTAGTAGTCGCAGCGAGTTTCTTGGAGTAAATAGAAAGAGAGGTAGCCAGGGGAAAAAAATAACGCGCGAGCGAATCCGCTTTAACTAGTTCGCAATTTCCAGTGGCAATCGTAAGAAAGAAAAAGGAGCTCGGTTCGACGATAAAATCCTGCGCTGCAGGTACCCATCTGGCGCAATTTAAATTGCTGTGCAGAGCCATCCTGTTGGTCGTTCCTGGTAATCTCGTTGCTTCTTCGCTCGCGTTAGACCCTTCTAGCTTGTTCGAGCGAGTGACCGCTTTAGATTCTCGTTAGACGTTACTTAATTTCGCGCGATGCTCGATCTTATTTCTTCCTCGAGCTACGTCTTATTTGTTCGCGCGTTTGCTCGTCGAACGAAACGATCCTCGGTTGTCGTCGAGACTATCCGCCGTCCAACAGGTAATCCGATTTTGGTTATCGGCGGGATGAATTCTGAGGGAATACCGGAAACGTCGGGTGCCCGACGCTTCGTTTCGAGCCACGTGACGATGAACGCGGCGCGGATTCGTCGACTCGCTGGAAATGTTCGTCCTGCTAGCAAACACGAGATCTTCCGGATGACGAAACACGTCGGTTACGACCGTGTCAATACGACAGCGACGGATATAGTGCCAGCAAATTCGCTCGTCGCAAACGGAGGCTCCCTGTCTTATAAATAAGACTGCGGCGTCGAGTCTCGTTCGTTTTCGTAAGAAAAGAATGTATACGTGTTCTTGAAATCGACTGTTAGAAATTTAGAATTTGTATTTGTGTTTTCCTCGTGCAGGGGAAAGTTGTACGAGGCTAAAGAATAATGAATAGTCGTCAAGAGCCATGGTGACATTTTCATGCTGACTGTGCGCGTGGTAAAACGTCGCGGAATAAACGAGACATTTTGCTTAGTTAACTCGTTGCATAAATTTTATAATTTTGTTATTTTTTCGTGTTGCGATCGAGTCTTAACGGTCCCCGCAACGCCTCGTTGTATTTAGCGCGTGGTCATTCAATGAAACCTATATTATATTATTTTATATTAACCCATTAACTGCCAAATTTGTGGGTTCTCAATTTCTGTATCAAATACTTTTACAAGTTGGATAACATCGAAGCAAAAAATAATTTAACACTAAACCTACCAAAGCGGTCAATTGACCATTTAACAAGTTTGTGATTTTAAGTTAAAAAGTAGCTTAAGGTGGCTTTTTTGAAATTCATGTTGATATTCACCAATATAATTAGTGTGTATATTAAATCATGTTTGATCGTTCGTTTATTCATTTTTTAACTACATTTTTAATTTCAAAATAAAGCTGCATTATACTCTGGTAGGTTTAGCGTTAATAAACTATAATGTAAGCATTTATCGAATACACATTTTATTTAACATAACGTTGTTGCACACGATAAAAGAAAAGTATATCTAAAAATGTATATTCAAATTCCCATTTGGGAATCGTGACAGCAAATGGCATAAATGCGTAACCGAGTTCATGTAAATATATCTCTGTCTGTTTTTCGTCCCAGATATAATTCGTGTACACGCGATATCCCCGCGAAAGAACTTTGATCGAAGGTAGTATCTCCATAGGAAATAGATAATTCTGGAACGACGGGACGGCGAATTGGTTAAGGGAAGACGTACGAAACTACATACTCCGTGAGGAGCTGCGTAACCCATAGAGATGCTCGGACGCTGGAAAATTCCTCGCGGTAACACCTGCTGTCTCGCAGCACAAACACGAGTCTCGTTCCCACGGGATTCCGTGTTTGTGCACGTACTTCGCGGCTACCCTTTATGTCGTCCGCGATCCATTCGTATAAACTGTGAACTCTTTTAATATCGCTCGACGGCAGTTTACTCGGATCGAACGGAATTTTGTTAAAACGCCGAAGGATCGCGAACAATTCGATCTACCCGTTCCTGAAAATATACTTGGCATTATTTGTCGGTATTTCTACCATCACGGAAAGCGACGAGAACCGATTAAGAACGAATCGAGGGTATTCGTCAGCGTGTTTCGCTGTATAAATCCAATTAAAATAATTGTCCAGGTATTAAATTACCTGTATAATCATGAAAATATTCTGTTTCGCGACTGTATCGTATCAACGCGAACTCGACGTTTGCCACTGTTTTGGGTCCACGAAACTTAAACTGATTAATTTCTGACAAACAATGAATTAAATATGAATATTCGATACGAAATATCGAATAACACGACGCATCAACTAATAATTACTAATAATCGTATAAACGCGTATACCTTGCCGGAGTTTAGTTAACGCAAGTTGCCGAGAAATTTCCGAAGATTGTTCGGAGAAGATCGAACCGAAACAGGAGGAGCATCCAGGGTTCTCCGTTTCCGTTTCAAAAGGCTGCCATAGACGCGAACTAAGTTTCAGCCAAGTTTCAGTTATCCGGTTTTGATGTGTTGTGATCAAGTTCCGGGTGACCACCAACCTCGACGTATGGCACCCGAGTGTCACTTACATTCTCCGCGCCTTCTTGCAATTTAACCTCGAAACTCTGTTCATTAACAGGTTTAAACTTCGACCCAGCGTATCGACGCTTTGCGCGGTCCAACACCTACGACGTTAAATGCACGCCGTTACGACCGGATGCGACATTATACGATCTTTAGTATAAACAGCGAGCGTTCTGTTCTTCTCCGCTATCTTTCGTGTACTTTTCTAAGACCTTGCCGGCGTTCACGGAATTCTAACGACCGACCCTCGCTCACGGCGTCACCGGCAGAGATTCGTGGCAAGAACCTCGTTAGAGATAAAGCTAACAAATAGCGTCACCGACAAACATTTTTATAACGTTTTTAATTTCAGCGGGGAACCGTTTCCGGAATAGATCTCGCCGCGAGCTAACGCCAGGGACTCATTGCTTCATTTGCGTACCCGAAAGCATTTATTTGCAGACTGTGCCGGTTTAAATTCGGTGTCCGTATAAATAAAGTACAAAGTACAAACACGGTGAAATAAAATTAAACGCCAACGCGATCGCAAGTGATTTATGTTTGTACGTCGTCTATATGACGAAAAAAAAATGTATTTTATCGCGTGAAAAATCGAATTCAATTTTTGTAATGGCGCAACGAAATGTACGACGTTGACAAAAATGTCTGTGCAGCTGTTTGGTTTATCGCGAGCAACATTTCGTCCGTAATTACATGGTTGCATCTTTAATCGTTCGCGAAACGATATCCATCGGCCGTTGTTTCTTATCTTCCTGCGGAACCGGGAAGAAAAAGAATGAACCGGTAGCGGGTAAGACCGATGCCTTTTTACGTCTTAGCGACCATAAATTATTCTAATGTACTCCCAGGACGGGTTACCGATTACACTGATTTACAGGTGGCGCCCTCCTTTTTCGACGATACCTCATCCGCGACCCTGGGGATGCATACAAGACGTGGTCTGACGCCTTAATGTCCGCCTTTTCACTAACACCACTTCGCTAACTTAGACTGCTGCCTCTTCATCTTTCTCTGGACTCTGTCCTTCTTGTCTACCCTCTTTGTTCTCTATATTTTTCTCTCGCCTTTCTTCTCCGCTCTGTTTTATCTTCGTTCGCCATCGTCCGTGGCCTTCCACGTTCTTCGCCACCCCCGTTTCTCGCACCCTCGTCACTTCCGTCGATTCTTCTTCTTCTTACCTCTCTGTCTTCCACGATCCTGTCGCGCACGTACACCGTACGGGCAACGTTCTTTCCCACCCGCGGGAAGAATTACATTCTTTTGACTTATAACGGACAATTAAAGCAACCCGGGGGCTTTAATGGAGCCGCGAGATGTTGCGAGGCCGGCACGCGCGAAAGACGAACGGAATCGTAGAAGGAAAACTGTTTCTTATGTTTTCGAACGCGACAAAAAGGGTCAAATGAACCTTCTATAAATTTCCTACTTCAAATGACAAAATTTAAAACAAGAGAATAGTCATGACACTCAAAGGGTTAACGCGTCCCGTAGCACGCGAGACGTATACTTTTCGTCCAGAATTAAACTATTAAAACTATCGCTGCTTCAACTTTGTGATTGTCTACAAGTTTCCTACCACAAACGACAAAATTTGTTTAGATGGTTTTCTTAGCACCTGTGCTGATCGTCACCGATATAAAGAATCTATAAGTGTATTCATTTATATTGCATCGTTTGTCTATGTATTTTTCATCTTCATTTTTAACATTAAAATAATTGTGCATTATACGTCGGTAGTTGTAATGTTAATCTCGGGGAAACGTCGAGTTCTTGAAACTGGTTGTGCGCCATACCGAAAGCGGACACGCGACGGATACTTGCGAAAGTTTGATCGATCTATCGAACTCGGCTAACTTTTTATCGGCCAATTTCATTTCACTGTACGCGGTCGCAATCGGTGGAAAGTTAGTTTCCCGGTGATTTTTCGGGGCTCGAGCCAATTTTAATCGCGGGCGCTTCGAACGTCTCGCAACTCGGCCAGATTAAAATTCTGTGCGTCATGAAGTCGTAATACTTCCGTTTGACTGTCGTCGAGTTCGAGCGGTCACCTCTTTTGTTCCCTCGAGTGCGGCGCGACACGTGCCACGATTGTTTCCAGTCGTTGATCATCGTGACACGAAATTAAATCGTTCGACGATGAACCGCGTAACAAATCAAGAGAAAAGGCGTGTAATTACCGGCTACCGGTAATCGAAACGTACGCGCGTAACAACTAATTACCGATCGCGTCCAATTACGGCACGGCCGAATATTATTTCATTCTGCGACTCGACGTTCCGAGACACGGAAAAAATGAAACTCGATCGTTTTATCGAGACATCGTGTTTCAGAGAGTCTGTACTGACAACATTTTGCAAACAACCAGTTAACCCTTTACACTCGACGGTATTTTTACTGGAAGCAGATAGCAACTTTATAAGTTTTTAGTTTATAGGTTTTATGAATTGTTTGGAAGTTATTATCCGTAATTATTAATTGCCAGTATAACGCTGTTTCATTATGTTCATACATCATATGTGCAGCATTATAGATTTAACATTACAAGTACATTTATTTATAGTACATTTACCGACGTTTAATAACCACTTATGTCTAAGTTGAAAATGAACTATAAAAATAAGTAGATAATGAATAATACATAGACTAACTTATGTAAAGATTCTTCACCTCGATGAAGGCATTTTCGTGATTGACGTAAGAAATCTAAGACATGTTGACGGATCCCGTGAACCTAGTGTTAAACAAACTGGTGACTGTAGGTCAACCACAGAATGCAAAGAAACGGAGAAAAGTTGCTGCTTTTCTTTCAGAGACGAACGAAAAAGGAGACAAATCGTATTCATTAGCTGGATTCTCGATTCGAACGGACAAATAAACGGAACGTTCGCGACTAAGCGTAAGATACGCGTATCATAATTGCGAGGGGTTTTTGGTCTACGAGGGTGGCGAAGAATCGCATCCACCGTGAAATTGGATGATCGCGGAATTGCGTATACTCGTCGGTGTTATCTGAAAAAGGCGTACGCGAGAAGTTCCGTGGCCATCGAGCCGCCTGTTCCGAATAAATGATAGTCCAATAAATCGGTGACTGGATCGCGTTCCTTGCCTGTACGCGTCTAGGATATCCGGTGCATTCTCTATTCAATCTCCTGCCTTTTCTTCGACCGGTCGTCCTTCCTTTTGCGCCTCCTTTTTGCGGGCTCCTCGTACCGTTAAAACTCAATTTGGCCTCGCCTCAAAAGACGTGCCTTTGATGCGCCAACCCGGCGCGATCAAAAAACCCAGACGGACGCGACGATCTGACGGATAGATAGAATTCTGCGACGATAAAACCGTGTGCACGTGTTTTCCGTACGATTTCTACGTCGAGGAATCGCCAAGTTGTTACATCGAATTCGCGTGTACCGGGAGAATACGAGACTTTACGCTGAAAGTACCGGCATCAAATGCATACTTACTTCAAAATTGAGAATAAAGTAGAAAAATAAATAAATAAATATTGTAGCATCACTTAACGCACGAAACCATTAATTAGCTCAATAAAAAGTGAGAGATATTTTGACAAAAGACCGGTCACAAAATTTTGTGATATAAAACGTCAAACCTGAAACTAGTCATTTTGACTGGTTGGTAATACTAGCGTTAACAAAAACGCGCTCGCGTGTCCCGCAACGTGGCTTTAGGATTTTTAATACGTATAAGATGTGTGGGAGATGCGTGACCAATATACATGGTGTATTTCAATGTACAGGATGTCTATAAATGTTTACTGTGATAACAAAACAATGTAACACTTAATTGGATACAGTATACCTCTACTAAGTTTTGAACCTTACATAAACATTTAATACAGGTAATACACTTCAACATGTGCATCCCTAGTAACACGCGAAATATCAAGCTGGTATTGTCATACATTCTGCAACATGTCTAACGTGATTGTGTTCAATGGCATCTCGATCTATTTCTCGGTCATAAACACTTTTCATTCACGTTTTAATCTCTCGCAAACTCTGCACGAGGACCGAACTCCATGCTTCTCGCGTAGAATGTCGATGTTGATTCTACGAGTCGTAAGTGGAGTACGCGACGGAGGTACACGAGTACTGGGCGAAGTAAATCCTCCTTAAGTAAAATCGCGTCGGGTTCAACCGCGAGAAGATGCTCACGCTTCGAGGTAATACGATGAAGCAGTTATACAAGATCGTTGGAGATTTATTACGTGTACCCGGACGCCGTAAGTACTTGCAGCACCTTGCCCAAAAAACAACGTTTCTACGAGTGTAGCTATAGTTCCGAGTAAAAGGCGAAAGTCGACGTTCGGGAAGTTCCATCAAAGTCGAATAGTCGGTCGCGTGCAAACGGCGTGATTTACGACCGCTCGATTTTCGACAAACAATACACTTCGCCAAACATCGATCTTGCCTCGCGATACACGAGCGAAACGAACAAGTTAAGTGTCACTGAGGGTAAATCGAAGTCTAAACACGTTAGATACCGTTCGAGCGCGATGAAGGATTTCACCAGATTTCCGAACGAATTTCTTAACGATATCCCGAGCTGACCACGGTTCTCCCTAGACTCTCCGTAGACTCTCGTTAGGCTAATTACCAAGCAGCTATTATATTAACGGCATTTTCAAGAGCTACCGCCGTATTTCAAACATTAAAATGGATCTCCGAAGTTCCTCTGTCTCGGCAATCTTTTCTCCGACTCAATATCGTTGAAACATGTTCTTTTTACCTTATAGAACCATTATTACGTCCACGTATAATGTACGATTTCTTTGGTCGATTACGAGCGGGTTTCAGGTTCGCCCGAGGTGGAACGCGCGTTACCCCGCGAAGATACGAGGCACTTATTATCAAAATTAAATTTCCCGCTACTGTATGTGGTCGCAGAACACACGTACCGAGCGTTCGTGTGCCTGGAACGAACCTAACGCCTCGTTGTATGGGTGTACGTACTCTGTGGGGCACACGTATGCAATTCCTACAAGGGCAAAAGGTTCAGAACGATAACAAGCTCGGATAAAGGAGGGTGAGCACTGTTCATGGCGATCCAAGCTGTGACCCGACCATAAATTTCTCCGGGAAGCCTGACGCCTGAAAATTCCAGCCCTTTACCTTCTCCGACATCGTTCAGCCTTTCTCTACGGCCTGTAATCCTTGCCGAGGACTATCGTCGATCCGAGAAAAAAAGAACGGCTCATTTGCTCCCGGTGACACCATTTTGTCACCTCTGACAACAGCCAGGCAATATCCAACAGGCTCGACAGTCACGTACCTTCTACCTGACAAATTTTTTACGCGATCGCGCTTTCGTATTTTTGAGCTTTTCCTTCTCGAGAGACTCGATTGACCCTGTTAACCGGATCACTCACGAACCAACGGATTTATACAGGGTGAGTCGCCTAAGAAAAGCCACCTAAATAATTTTCACATTTTTAGAGATAGGAAAGAATTTTGTAAACAATAGTTGTTTGGTTTCGAGGATGTAGTTCACATAACGTTTCCTCCGGTGGATGTGCTTAGAAGATTTGAAGGTCGACTTAGTTTTTTTAAATAGCACCACATATTTCTGAACTAGAATTGTTGTCCTTCTCGAGACAATTTCAACGAGGCCATTCAAGGTTATTCAAGATCATAAACGTAAAAACGGTTGATCAATATTATCATCAGTTTCGAGTTACAGAAATTTAGTCTTAAGCGTTTCGATGAAGTTTTTTCACGTTTTGAAGAGACTCCATCTTAATTCATTAATAGTATGCACAGTAAATTCATATTGTTCATCCGTTTATACATTTACGACTTTGAATAACCTTGAAGGACTATAGTCGTTGAAGTTGTATCAAGTAGAGCTAGTTCTGTGAGTTCAGACATATGTGGTACCGTTTAAAAAAACTAAGTTATCCTTCAAATCTTCTAAGCACCTCCACCCGAAGAAAAGTTACGTGAACTACATCCTCGAAACCAAACAACTATTGTTTACAAAATTCTTTCCTATCTCTAAAAATGTAGAAATTATCCAGGTGGATTTTCTTAGGCGACTCGCTCTGTATATTTTAGTTATAATACGGAGTGGCTCGCGATGAGTGGTGTAACCAGTCGTGCATTCTACATATGCAGACAAATTGAGAACGTAGAATACGAGTTTTCGTTTCAACTAATCGCGAGATTTGTTCGCCAGCGAATGATTGTCGGAACAAAGCCCGATGCTCGACCCAAGCAGTCGTGTTTTTGGAGGATCACATTGAGCGGCTACTTGACTTCCTAACCGAGAGTAAGGCTAGCCAAGGTCCGCGTTAATCCGCAAAAATAGCGACCACGTTTATGCGATTAATAGCGAAACGCGTATCCGCGCTCTATCGCTGCCTCGTCGATAAAATGAAATGCAGTTTCACTCAACGCGGTCGAACGCTCACGAAAAATCGATACCGATATTTTACGATTACGAGAACGATCGAAAAATTATATCCGTCAAGAAATTCCATTTTCGACTCCGTGCGAATTTCATACGTGCTATTCGTTCACTTTGTCGTATTATTCACAAACAGTGTGTGGGAGTAAATAAAGTATACACGCATGAATCCGATGACTCTCGAATTTAGTGCTCGACGTTCCCGGTATATTTTTTTACAAATTCGTACGACGTAATTAGACGGGCAACGGTGTTCCGAGAAAATTTCAATTCGTTGCAAGTATCTCTGTTTACCATATATCGGATAATTGCGCGACGGCAGGGGGTTCGTTACTCGCTTAGCGTGGACCCGAAGCGTTCATTAGTTGGCGAGCGCGTAACACGGTCACGCGTGATGGCGTTTTGCAACAGAGAGGGAATCGGCTAGCTGGTTGTTGCAATTGGCGAAGTAGCTGCGCGAGGTAATTGGCAAAGTAGGTGTATTTGAGCGTCGAAACGGTTTATTGGTAGGGTCTGATTACCTACGGCTCGAAACGGGTTGTTGCACCGACTGGTTCCGATGTTTTCGTTGTCCTGTCCTTCGGATAAGGGAACATCGTCGGTGTGCAATCGGTGTCTGCCTCCTCGCGTTGTTAAAATTGCACGACACAACGCAACGGCGGAATACGTAAGCGTATTTAATATTACGGAATTGTAAGACCTTTTGCATCTTCGTTACATATGTAGATGCGTGCGTACGAGCGAACCGGGTTGGAACACGAGGGACGCCGGGAAACCGCTTTCCCTCTGAATTTCTGGGAAAATGGCTGGCTTGTTTCGAAGAGGAAACGACAGTCGCTTTTGAGACACGGTACAACCGAGGAAAAACATATAAAATTGAAGTTTGAATTATGAATGCGAACGTCGCGACATTTCGTTGTTACCCTGTTCCAAACGACGTTTACTACCTTAGCGCTTCGAAGGCGAATCAGGGAGCGTGTAACTGGCGGAAAACGAAATTTCTAACGCGAATCAACTACCGATCCACCTTTGCGTTTCTTACGCAACGCGTGTATGCTGCATCGTACCGTGAAAGTTTCAATAATATTCGATTTCGCCGATTACGCATACAATAGACGCGATTTCCATCGGATACAGTTAACCCCTTAATCGACAATTCGTACCCGCCGGGCCGATGCGCAACAAACAGTAGGATAAATTCGATCTCGCGACACGGTCACGAGAGCAATCTCGATTATTTTCCGTGGCTGCGTGCACGGGAAGGCACGTTGATTGCCGTCTTGAAAATTCGATAATAAAACGCGGCCCGGTCGAAGGAGTATCCCTCGATATGTCCACGCGGAGTCTCCATCCTGAAGGAACATCCAATTTTGAGAGGAAGCGAGTCGGACGTAGCGAGGATTGTCCGAGAGTAATGGTTTCCTGGCATCGGGTTTCTTTTGTGAAATAGCGGAGCGACATTTTTCTGGCAGCATGGATATTGAGTCCCCTACCTCCGTCTCGATGACGTCGAAGCCTTTTGTGTCATCGCGAAAATCGATCGTTACCGCGCGATGTATCACGACCCGTTGACACACCGATTTTCGTCAATAATTTATGGATAAGCAGCGTTTAAGCGTCGCTCCCGTTTCGTTCGTTTCATTCCGACGTACGCGAGCGAACAGTGAAATTCCGTCATAAATCGTCGGCAAGGTGAATCTGTCAAGAAAGATTCGTTCCCGGCCAACGGGAAAATAACAGACGCGGAACTCACGGTAACAATCCGCCGCGAGACCGGACGAGATGTTTGTGCATCCGCAACTTCCGTGGCGAGGTATAAATCAAACGCGGGACATTCTTTAGCCGGTCGAGGCCCCGACACCAGAAATAAGCCACTTCTGTCCGCGTTTGGCGAGAACGCCTGGAAACATCTTGATATACATTATCTTTCGTATAAATTTTACGACTACTTCCGTCCGCTCTATACATCTTCCCACGGTCTCGCAGCGCGTCTTCTTCTCCTAAGGATTACTTAAAGGAGCGTTACGCCGGCAAATCGAACGCGTTGGCTTCGTTCCTTGGACCGCGTCCGCCTCGAAGAAAGTGCTTTTGTACAGGCGCATCCGGTTCATTGCACTTTCTGCCGTTTTGCGTCGAAAAAAGTCTCTTTAGCCGACGTTTTATCGCGCGAGTCTAGCCGATGCTGGATCAGAGACGCTCGAACCTACAATGGCGGACGAAAGCTTAGACCTGCAGGGTAATTTCATTGCATTTATACGGTGAAAATGGGTAAAAAACCAGTACTTGGCCATTTTTACCAACGGATCAGCGCGTTGGATTAGTTGCAAAGTTCAGAGTTCGCGCGTGTGTCAAAGTCAAGGTGGGGAAGTCACAATTTTTTAGAACACCCCTTTACCCACTCCGTTAACCCCTTGTGCTATGATTTACTCGGCAGGTGCGTCAGACATAACGAACTATTAATTGCTACTACATTAAAGTGATTAAAGAACGAAGTATTCACTGCTACAACATTAAGGTGGCTAAAGGAAGTTCGAATGTGGAGACTGTTTTACATTTTGATATCCTCGACTGTGATGTAAAATCTTAAATTTGTACGTATATTTCCATAAAAGATGATGAGTGCGGGTGATGTAGTGTCGGCAATGGATTCCGCAGGAGTGTCCTATACCGAGTTGCAGTGCAGAGTCGAAATTTCGCAACACGTGGTAATCCAACGCGTGAAAACGTAATGCGCCACGGCGTGAACTACGCGTTATATCTTCACGCATCTAGCGCGCATCTCTCGAGAATTATATGGCGAGTACAGCGGAGCTTTGCTATAGAATCCATCGAAGGTCCCCCGGGTTCATAAACGATACCCGGCAATTCCCATAAGTAACACTTTAGAGCGTGTACATAGACACGTTGACGGAGTCGGGTGTGGTCGTGTGGACCTATGTACCTCGGGCAAAAGTACTCGGCGGAAGTTCGGCCTTGTAAAAGCTCCCTGAAGATCCACGTAGACATCGTCAATGTGGAACATCGACTACTCGTGAATGACCGTTGCTCGTAGGTGTAGGTTAAGCCGGATAGGCGGTGTTCCAAAAGCACCGTCGCTAGCCACGAGGTATTATTAGTCCGTTAGAACGACGCAAAAGGGTTTATGGATCGCTAATGACGCCAACTTTCCGTCGTAATGGATATTATAGAACTGTCGCGTTCCCAGGCAGAAAATTAAAGAGTAATGCTCGACGTTATCGCTATTACTTTCACGCGAAACGTCGCTTTGTACCTTTTTTTGTTGCTTGTTTTTTTCATTACCCCGCGTCGAGCCGGTAGTTAAAATTGAAGCTTTCCGCGGCCACGACAGGTACGTTTCGGGCATTTCGGTGGGAAACGCCGGTCAGATTACTTCGTCGACATGATATTACGTCCTACAAATCAAAATTGATTGCACCGTTATCGCTGTTACGTGTACGCGACGTGTCCGCTCTCTGTGCGGGAAGAAAGATGTCGCGTTTATTGCCGCAACGGGGTACACGAGAATTTCGCGGGAAATATGTCCGAAAGTACCGATCGTTACCATCCATTAATTGTTTTCCATGACACGAAAATTGAGCTGTCTTTTTCTCCCGCTCCCTTTGTGCGCGTCCGCTAACGCGATGAAATTTCAAATTCGGGACGCTCGCGTTTCCAAGTAATTAAAATCCGCCGTTGTCGAGAACCCGCGTTCTCGGACGTTTCATCAAATACTTAAACCCTTGCGCTGTAACAACGGGCTACGCTCGTGACGCACCAGCAGTTCAAATACGGTAAACCATGCTTATATTTTTAGTACGGTTGAATGTTCAATATGGGTGCAATTGTAATTTGCACAGTTGAGAATCACGAAACGTAAGACGGTCTCAACATTCGAACTTTCTTTATCCATCTTAATGTTGTCGCAGTGAACAGTTAGTTGTGTCTGACGCATTTGTTAAACGAATCGTAATGCAAGGGGTTAAATGCCGCGGGAGTTGTAAAAATCGTACGTGAAATATACGAGGGACGTTTCGACCTCCGAACGAACGGAAGACGAAGGGAAGATCATTGATATTTCGCGTTACATCGCAGAACCTCGTAGGGCTCGACCTCTATCGTCGGTCGGGTTCGATCTTCCGTCGAATAAATCGTCGGGATAACGATCGTCGGGACAGTTTACCGCGATGGCGAAACTTCGAGCGTGGGATCGTCGCGTAACCGCGGGCGTGTTAGGCGAACGAGTCGCACCCTGATAGGCCACGAAGGAGCACCCTAGTCTACGAGTAGACTCGACACTTTTGGCAAATTTCCACGACGAGTTACGCGTTATCTTTTGTCTCGGAGTAATTGTTTCCCCGCTGGCTGGTGCACGCCGGCACGAAGTCGCGGGGGCAAGAAGAGGATAAAGGCCGAGGAGAAGGACAACGACGTCGGCTGCACACCGGCTAACACGGCGCAGGACTATCTCAGATATGGACGCGGACATTTATGTCGTAATGAAACGTCAGCCAGTTCCGCCCAACCGAATTTTCGGATCTCTCTGTCCCCGCTTGTAGATGCTAATTCGTATCCGCTCGTATTTCCAGTCGGGAATCTCGGCCCGGTCGTATCCTCGAACAAATTTCTCTGTCCCTCGTTTCCTTATCGTCGCTTTCCTCGACTATTTCGTTGATCGATGCTCTGACTGTTTCGCTGCCATCGATTCGTCGCCAAATTCTTTCGATCGTGTCTGTATACCCTTTGGCCCGAGATCGAATCAGTGTCTCGATCTCGCGTGCCTCGGCGTACTACGAAATAAATTAATACATGGATATCGGTTTAATAATGTTGTTCGGCGTATATAAATAAAAACTAAAGAAAAGAAAATAAATAAAATATGATACGTGAAAAGTCTTATACAATGACTCTTTAGCTTGACAACGGTTAACATACATTTTGATAAAAGCTTCTTCATAGTGTTTGTAATTTAAAATAGAAAATATGTTATGAGTCATTCTGGCTCGTTCCGTAAATCTAGCGTTAACGCGAAGCATTTTTAAGCGAATGCCAAACGTTTCGATGAACCATAGAAAAACGATAGAAATAAAAAGATAGGGGCTAATAGGGAGTTCCCGGCGCAGTATCGGTGACAAATGTTTTGCGCTAATGTTAACAATTACGTGGTCGGGATTAAAATCTGCGCTATAGGTAGCGTGACAAGGCAGGCTCGTTGGTTCCTAATTAAACCCTTTCCCCGGGATGTTTTTATACCGTGCGCCCTTTGTGAGTCCGCGTTTTGTTTTAGTTGAATCGCATTTCATTTAAAGGCAGCTCGACTACCGTGATCCTCGAACGAAAAACGAGTCGCGGAGAATTGTACATTCACTGCGAAACTTCCGTTCGTTCCGACTCGCCAAAATTACGGAAGACTCCCGTTATATTACCGCCGACACGCGGGAACGGGAAATATAGCGAATCGAGTGGTTCTCCTGTTTGCGTTCTCGGACTGTGAGGTTGTGCGATGTAATTCGTAATAATGCAACGAGCAGCGATCTAATAAATGGTAATCCGATCCGTGGCAATGCAACACGTGCCGATCGAACGTACGAGCCGATATGCGACAATGCAGCGCGCGATAATCCAATGCATGGCAATCTAACTCGTAGCTGTACAACGCTCGACAACGTCCCGATGTCACGTGTAAGAAAATTAGAAATTAATGGATAGTCGAAGCAGGCCATATGCTTTTTGTCAGCGCTTCCCCTCCCTCAGGGAAGTTTCTCCGGGCCCTAGTGTCCTAAAGAACGACCATACTAACGAGGGTGTCCTTGGTACGAATTTGGTGTGTCTGAAGACATTCTTGGAAAGCAGGTATAATAAAGAAAGATAGTATTTTCAAATACGCCCACAAGATTTATTCAGTGTAGTCTATACTTCACCGCCTTTTATTACGTATAATCTTACACTCGTCTATACGAATTTTTCTGTTTGCGCTATACTTTTGCGACTTGCGTTTACGCAACGCGCGCGCGTTCGTCGGCGTCGGTGTTGTAGACCCAAAGAATGGAATTTAAATATTGAACGCGATATTTACGGAACGCGCGAATAAATCGTCGCGGGTACGAACATTTTTGTCTTCCCGTGGAAATCACACGCGTTTCCAACCACGACCGAACATTCTACGTTTCATTTGGGACGGTGTACGTGCTCGACCGGTGGAAAGGTGATGAGAAGCGAGCGGGAAGGAAATGGAGGTTCAAGGCTCTCGCGAAGAATGCAATATCTGCGTAGCGGTGGGCAAATATCCGGTCTAGGCCGAGAGGGAGATATAAAGAGATATAATATTGATGGAGTGATGGCGCACGCTGATACAGGGACCAAGATCGCTCGATCGCCGTGTGCAAAGGTTTACGGACGTTTCGAAAATCCGTCATGGTATCTAAAATCTGTCGCGTAAACGAGTTTTGCAATCATCGTTACCTGTCTGTCGTTCCTAAGTATCGGAGATCGCCGATATCGATTTGAAATTAATAAAAATCGCGAACGTATCGTCTTCATGTACCCCATCGATTTTTCTCGCACTGTTCGACGTAAAATCATCAACTAGAAAGAGGTCGAATAAGTTTGACATTGTCACGAAGTTCTTTGAATATTGTTCCTCTGCGTTGTCTCGCGTCGGAGGAAACGCCGACGAGCTTCGTATCGACAAGCACGATCTCATATACGCGTAATATTTGTTCACCTGGCCGTGAGCGTTGTTTGTCGTAGCTGCGACGTTTCGTTTCCACATCTTGTTTGAGCGTATATGATTTTGTCGGTCTATTTACGATGTCGCAAACGCTCAACGTGTGCGTGTCGACGTCACATTCTCGCATACGCCACGTTTCCCGTGGTGACAATCAGAGATACAAACTTCGAAGTACGGTTCCCGGAGTCTGTATTCGAATATGGTTATTTTCTGAATAATAATTATTATACGGTCACGCTGCAACCGCGTGCAGTAGAAATCTTTCATCCATTTCGTCTGTTTCGCTCGATGGCAACAGAGAAGCCTTCACGAGTCGTTTATTAGCTGGATGTCGAGAATGGACGGAATTACCGAGGGGATTTCGCGATCCTTCGCAAAAATACGCGTTGACGGATGTTACAAAAGGATCGCGGCTCAAACAAGACGAGAAACGAGTCGGGAAGGGACGAGAGTGATCTGCAAAAATATGAGAATTTGCTCGGGCACGGTCTTGCGGGCAAATATTTTACTTGCGTCTCTGGGATGCTTTAAGCACACGGGCTAAAGCACGGAGACAAATGTTGCCGCGAATAATCCATTTGTTTAGAGCGACGTAATACTTGCGACCGCGGGGCAAAAAACCCTGGACGAAATAATATAATGGCGGTGCACGGTGACGATAACGAACGACGAGCCGGAAGAACTTGCTTCAGCCAGAAACAACCTGAGTGTGCAAGAAACGAATTCGGTGTGGAACGAAGCTAGCTTATTTGGACGTTGAAGCTGCTTTGTTTTCGATCGACTACACTGTTGGATGACCATGTTCTTATCGTTGGACGTTTACTCCGACAATGGATCAACTGTGGTTGATTGTTACTTGTTCGTATACTTTAGATTACATCTAAACGGGACCATTCTCTAAACAGTGAATTCTACGCTCGTAAAAGGTGGAACAAATAACTTCGAAAATTCTATGCACTCGTGAAAACTATGTATGAAAAGTACTGTACGTACTCGTGAAAACTCTGTGTAGTAATTTGAAGGAAACGTTTCGAGCAGCTGGTCCACGCAAGAAAAGATGGCGGATTAAAGGATCTTTGTTCTTAACGTCTCGCCTTACGATTTGCATACGGGAATACTTTTAGCCAATCTTCGTCGCTCAGGGAAGTCTGAAATAAGAGGAGGTACAACGTATTTGATTCTCGAGACTTTCGTGACCCAGTTTCCTGTGCTTATTGGCAAAAGGAAGTTCTGGGTATAAGTCGGGTGCAACAGGATAAGTATCTCGACGTGTCTCGACCCCTCGATGAAGGAACGTCGGAGTGCTTATCTTATTGGACGCAGCTTACAACCGAGAGACCTCTGCTAACGATAAGCGTGGGGACTGTCGAAACAAATTTGAATTTATGGCATTGCAGGAGTAACTCGCTGACTGAATAAAATACGAGCCGTTATTTACATGAGTCTGAAATTTAGATCGAAATGAACGTTTATCGAGGAGAGCAAATAATTTAGGCAACGTTCTCAACGTGAAAATTCAGGGTGCAAAGCAAAAGGAGTCGCGAACAGTTGAGCAACGATTGAAGTTTCGCTTAATTAAAATTACTATCAATAATTCAGAGCGTGCGAAAAAAGAGAACGACGGAAGTGAAAGTATCGCGATGCAATAAGCAACGGTGTTTCCGTAAAACAAAATTCACTCTGTTTCTTGTTCAAACGACGCGCCATTTTTCACCATGGTAGTGTGATTAAAGATTCAACGTCGCTCAAACGTCCTTTGTGGCTGTCTCTCTCTTCCTCTCTACCCAATTCTCATCCAAGGAAGGAAGAGAGCCGGTTGCGCTATTTATTTTCGAATCCGGTCGGCAAACAGAAACGCGCCCATTCGTTTCGTCGTCCCGTAAATGAAGCTTATGCTAAAGCTCGATTCGCAGAAACAGCGATAAAAACCGCGAACGAGCAGCGAAATTTCTACCATTCAACGTCGCTTACCCTCCCATGAGTCCCGGTTAACCGTTTCCGCTCTCGTCTATTCCCTAATGCTGTTTCGTGCAACCTTTGCGTATATTTCGCGTGTCTCGATTAAATGGAAGCTAGACCAGGGTGTGTAAGAACGCGTTCAAACAAAATTTACCCTTCTCGAAAGCTGCAAGTTCACTCGATAATTTCTTATTTGCATCCGATTCAGACGCTGAAGACTACCGGGGAGCAAAGAGTTACGTTGCATTAGGGTGATCCATAATGTTCCTTTTTTGATATGACATAAAAACGCACTTCGACAAATGTTTTTGGAAAGATTAAATAATAATGTTTTCTTATGGATGTAAGTGGGTGATACAGCAGATTAGTTCATATTCAATGCAACAAATCAACCTTAAACAATAAATATTGTGTATTTACTTGTATCAAAAGATGGGGAAACTTACGGGGCATGCTAATATGACGACTCGCCGAAAACAACCTAATCACTGTGTAAACCTCAACTCATCTAGTCTTCTCTACTTGTTAGTCATCATGTCCTCTGTTCTTTTACATGTCAACTGATCCTCGAATATTTAGTCATTCATCCTCATTCCTATATATAACAGCATTTTTAACATTGGTTTGGTTTTTTATAGTTCCTACCAAGCTGTATATCCCTCCATCACGCAATAAATAACTATACAATCTCTTAAATCGTTGATATTGTTACTTGAAATCCAACAGTTAATATTTTAACCAGGCGCGAATCGTAAAACGAAGGCACAAAGTGTTCACCGGAAGTGACCGCGATCTCGCCGGAAACTTTTGGACCCGACTGGACCTTGACCCCGGTATTTTATGGCAGAAATCTCTGGAAAAGAAGCGGCGAAGAGGGCCGTCGCGAGAGAACAGCCGGTTTTCAGGTCGAATTTTTGCGAGCAACGCAGAAATGCGAGTTTCTCTCCGTGCTTCCAGCCTTGGCCATTTTCCTGGACGTGACTAGCGCAGCCGGATAAAACGGAAAAGCTGATTTGCTTGCTCGTCTCGGCCACGGAACACGTCCACATCGAAAACGGCACCGTGAAATTAACGCGTTCCCCAGGAATCTTTATGTCGATCCCGGTTTTTCGCGCGATCGATCAATGAAATTTTTCTGACGGAATTTTTTCGCTGTTTGCTTTTTGAAAGAATTTCTGGCATTTTCGATATCCGGACTAACAAGAGATTCGGTATAGCAGAGCCAACGCGGAACGCGAAACAAAGCGTCATTCTACGAGGTTTCATTTTTTTGGTAGAATTCGTTCTCAGATTTTGTACATATAGTCACGATGGAGATTACGATTGTTCGATTTTTTTTTGCGATTATTCGTTCGAGCGAAAAATTATCGGGTCACGGTGTCCGAACGATCAAAGAATTTTTCGATGGACCTAGCTGTTTAATTAGAAACTAGGTACTCTGATGGCCAGGACAACTTTCATTCGCGAATTAAATCTCGCGTTGGTGCTGCACCACATTCTCTTTGACCCGATACACGACATGAAAACAACGGACGTCCGGTTTCGTTCATCGCATAAAGGTGTCGGCGGAGGGAAACGTTGCTTCTCGAAGTTTGTTTCGTTTATTCGCCGCGCGTTTATCGGGTTTTCTTAGAATGAATATTCAAGGTCCGCTAATGAAAACGACATTACTTGACAGTTTAATGGAATTCGCGAAACGTAGACATAGTGCGATCGCGAAACTTAATGCTTATAAATTTTAATGCGTCATGAAGCACGAATAAGTTGTTACCGTCGTTTTTTAAAACCCGTCGGTGCATCGATTCTCCCCGAATCTTCGATATTGTCTGTGGAACGCTCAGGGGCTGTCGGCACTGTATCTCGCAGAAATGTTCGAGGATATTTTCTTATACGATGGTTATCTTTATTTAAACGATCCTTGTACGCTTTTACGGAACTATCGATAACTCCGAATTTACGGATAAAACCGGAATCTCTTTAAATCTTTTGTTTTACCTTGTTGCTTCGGGCTAGTATCGTGTTATCCGAAGCTACTGTTTGTATTTCCAATATTTCCCAACGTGGCGTCGGTTGGATGAAACCGTAGGAGACAGTTTATCCTTTAAAGTTTGTCCTTCGCTCGTTTCCCGTGGAGGAACAATGATTCTTCTTCGCTTCTTCCTTTACGAGCCGGGAAATCGATTCGGAACACCGTGCGCCGATCCTACCACAATCTGCCATGTACTTTAAACGGGACGAGCCTTGAAGCTTTCATCAAAATCCGTAACGGTCTATAGATTGATAAACTAACGTCTCACTTGGGAAACAATATACCTTCGGTTTACTACGTGAACCGAACTTAGTAGATACCTAATAGAAGTACTCCTAATTACAGATAATAAGAAAGTACCGAGATAAAGATACCTAAGATTTGTTCAAGAACCCCTTATCTTCGATTTAGGCTCGTGTCTGCGTATAACTAATTCGTTACGTTTAAATTCACCTCTTGATTCGGGGCACGAAGTAATCTCGTCGAATAAATGTTAACGTTAATGCAAAGATAACCGTGAACGATACGGGTAAACAATATGTAGCGTATACACGATGCGGAAACATAGAATGCAATGGAGACCCGGATGATGCGGTACAGTTTTCAATAAAGTTCGATTGAAGGCTCGCGGTGGCAGATATATGTTACTTTATCCGATCAAGTATTTGCTCGAGGAAAGATGCCCCACAAAGATTGGAGTATCAGTGTTTAAAGATTGGATTGATCCGTGTAAGATTCAATATCGACCAAGAGTAAGATGCCCCATGATCAACAAATTCAATCCGTTCACGGCGTACAACCTGTATGGCTTTCTAACCTCTTTGCTGAAACCGATCGACACGAGAAACCAACATTTTTATCGAAATAATTTCACGGGTCAAGTCCGAACGTGGTCTCGGTCGAATATCTCCGCGAGGAAAGGATTAATGTTTCGTTAACGGACAATCAGCGTCACATCCGAGACAAAGATGCAAAAATGAACAAACACGGGGAGAGTTAATGGTAGAACGTCGGGATCTAACGACAAAACGAAACGAGATATATTTACGTGGGTGCCATATGGTTGAGCATGGCAAAACAGTTCTTAAAACGACGCTCGTAAATTTCGGTAAACGGCCTCGCTGGAATTTATATTCCGCGTATAGCAAAGGACAGGCGCAGCGGTGTCCCTCTGTGTGCAGTTATGCCGGTATGCGGCGTAACCTATATGTATAACTTCCGGTATCAAGCGTCCGCGGATGCTCGTTACCGTGCAGAAGACGCATTTCGTCCTGGGTTTCAGTAACGTGGTCGGCTCTAATTGAGAAAAATTGTTACAACGTCCCTCGTACAAAAGCGGCGAAACAGGTTTCGAAGTTTTCTTTGCTCGCGTCAAAACCGTTTCTCTGTTCTTCGCGAAATATGCACCGTGGTCTAAATTAATTCGGTTTGACAAACCTCGGACACGTTCTTGCTTCGCGTAATCAAAAAATTAACCTTTTATAAACGTCCGATAAAACGAATTTCGACGATCGGGCCACAAAACGATGATGTCGTTAGCCTCGCCATCGCATCGGATATCAGCTAACGGTTTAATTCAATCGGTTCGGTATATTTGTACGCTTTTAACCATACAATTCGATCGTTCGAACGAGAGCTACGAAATTCCCGTTCTCTCGATCGGTTCGTTTAAAACGCGCGCCAACCTGTTTGGCCAGCTCGATGTTTCGTGCGGACAAAAGCGGATATGGAAGTCCTGACAGGCTCGCGAGGTCAGCCAATAAGTCTGAGAGGATTCGATCACGCCCCGTTCGCGTTTTCCACGTTCCGCTCGATAAGACCGCACAAACGAACCCGATGACCCGTCCCTGTTGGCCGACGATTATTTTTCTCCCTCTTGGCAGCTTGTCGGGCTCGTTAAGCGACGACAATACGCTTTATTTTCCTCGTTCGCCACTTTTCGCTTTCGTCTTCGTGACACTCGCGTCCGGGGCAAAAATAACGCCGACTGTTTACCCCTTTGGTAGCCCGTACATTT
This sequence comes from Coelioxys conoideus, assembly GCA_947623535.1. Lineage (NCBI taxonomy): Eukaryota > Metazoa > Arthropoda > Insecta > Hymenoptera > Megachilidae > Coelioxys > Coelioxys conoideus. Next base: position 14,822,393 of record OX392459.1, read on the forward strand.
ACCGGTTAAATCCTCCCGCTCCTAAACAGAATTTAACCCTTTGCGCTCGATAGGATTTTCGTTATTGGCAAGCGGTATCTCGAAAACTTTCTATTCGAACAATTTAATCGCCACTTTGCTAAGAGTATTCTTATTTTACACAGGCATCGCCACGAGTATTTTTATTTTACACAGTACGAGGAAGATCTGTGTGCATCGAAAGCATGCAACGAACTGGCGTAACGGAAAAACTGGACTCAAAATTTGTCACCACCCCTGCAATCCCTTTCTAAGATTAGTTGCGAGACACCCTTTCTAAAAATCTCTGTCACTTAGTTCTATTCTAAACTGTTCGTACCAACTACCAACCGATCCTAACCTAAAATATATCGCCGAATGTGTACACGGTATAATAAACCTCGATAAAAGAGAAAAGCGAATAGGTGAAAGCTGGAAATCTGGTAATACGGTTTGAACGAACTAAACGCTACAGAAGTATAGAACGGTATCGAAACATCGGGGCTGGTCGCAACAGGCTACGTTTACAATAGGCGATTAATTGCTCGAAGCCAAGCGGCGAACAACTCCTCGTTGCCCGTACAAAGTGGCGGAGCCACGATAAAACGGTGCGTGTGTATGTAACTGGAACAACCGATGGTAGTGCAGAGGTCACAGAATGACGGCTCTATTCTGGAGGGTTGCTGGTCTTTGTTTTCATTTATGATCTTATGCAACGTGCGCGCAATATTATATCTCTGTGGTCGCGTCGCGGTGCATATTAAACGGCACACTCTTATCCGATGCAGTCGCTGCGACTAGCCTGATCGGTATTTCGTTCGCATATACCTCTTCGAAGGGTTATTTCCTTCCCGATAGACCGGCTATCGGTACAGACTTCGGAATTAACGCGGAACATAGTAATTGAAACCGGGACAACCGCACAGTGCATCATTTTCGTTCGAGAATCGACGAAATCGTATGATCGATTTTATTTTTCGGAACGATCAATGACCACGTATATTTAAATTGAAACTAAGGTATACAAATAAATGAATAAATAATGGGCAATACGTGAACTAACTCGCACGATGATTGTTTATTTCGACGAATACGAATGATCGCAATTTGAAATAAAAAAAAAATAGGATCCGTCATTTTGACGGATTCCGTAATTCTAGCGTTAATTGGAAGAGAGTAGAAAATTTATTACGATAGTTCGACGCGAATAAAGAGGTTACGAATATTTCTGGCCTCGATCGGGTCTAGGATGGCGGATCATGTAATTGCAGCACTTGAAACGTTTCTGCTTTATTCTTCGAAAGTTTTTTGCAGCCTCCCGGACGGTTCTATACGTCTTCAGAAACTTTAACGTAATCGCGGCTAAGAGGTTCAAGTTTTTATAATCAAAAGCGCTCCAGGTGATTTTCTTGTTAGAGAGAAATATATAGGTACGGGATGAAAGCCGAGGCGTGACTCGCCTTCCGGTGACTTTCGCGCCTTGCCACTAATTTTTTGCTCCCGACGCGTGCCTGGGAATATTTGCAAAATTGCGGGCGTCCTTATTATTAAGCGGAGGGAGGCGCGTTCTTGAGCCAACGTTCCGCGAAGGAAAATTACCAAACGACCTAAATAGAAGTTGTACCGGGCGAAATCTACTTAGTTATTTTGTTCATACCTACTTAATTTTAAGTATCCGGTAACGGAGTTGTTGAATATTATTACAAGTTGAATCTCGGGCTGGCTGCACGGAAACAATCTCGACATACCGCGAAGCGACTGGAACGAGGATAACGAAGCACGGGCGTTAAATCAGTTTAAACCACGGCTGAAACTTGGAAATTTGTTTTCAGATGTTCCTGATCCACCGGAAAGGCCTCTCTTAACAAACCTAACGTCGAGGTCCGTGAATTTATCCTGGGCGCCGAGTGCAAACTCTCATAACAATCCGATCTTGCACTACGTCATCGAGACACGGTGAGTCCCTTAAATATTGATTTTACCCTTTTCCACACGATGTAAACCCCGTTTTCAATTATGCCCGCGCGCTGTGACGAAAATTCGGCGCGGCGCTTTTGGTCTGGGCTCGAGGAAAATTAATCTGCCAAAAGCAGACCACCTCGACACGGCTCGTCCTCCGTTAAATTCGTTGTCTCTGCGTCTCCCCTTTCTTTTTCCTGTCTCGTTTAACTTTTCACGGTGAAATCTCGATAATCGCGCTGCCACGGGCTTGGTGATGAATACTTGGCAAATGCGACGGAAAGACAGTTCGAATTCGATTCCTTCATTACCCTACAGTCTATTATTGAATCGAATTATATTGGTCCTATTGAGTTAGGATCACTGAATATTTTAACACTTAGCGGATGGTTCGAATATGATCTGCCTTTCTCAGTTTCCCGGAGTTTTTTTTTAGGAGAATCCAATAAATATGCATGTATGGTTTTAAAGCGTTTTAGCTTTATTAAATCAATATCATGTCTTATAAGGTTCTACTTAATATTACATAGAATTTGCATTCTCTAATTCTGATGACCATTTACTGTTAAATTAAAGCCGAAGTAAAAAAGGCAAAAAATAAAACTTATACAATGATCTCCCAACTTGAAAAAAGTTAACATACACTCTGATGAAAGTGATTGATTTTTTAAATTTTGAATAAGAAATGTGTCTCGAGTCATTTTGGCTCGTTCCGTAAATGTAGTGTTATTCCTACCAGCACAATTTTATTACTACCTCGGTAGTAACAAATCACTGTATATGTATATAGATTATGTATACATCAATTTAATAATAAATATATACACGTATTTAGTAATAATATGAATGACCTAATTTTCCATATACGACGTAATGTTAGTATAAAAGTAAAATTTTCGCGTGTCTTAATTCGATGTCCAGGGAGTGTGCTTGATATATCGCGGATACTCGCGTGCCCTCATCTTCGAGATAACCGGTTGAAAAACCTTAGTCGCGTCCGTAGAAGTTCTATTACAACTTGCTAGTTGTAAGGTTACGAGGACGCGCGAAAGTAGGGGCACGTTTGAAAATAGCCGGCTGCATTCGAGTACCCGGTCCGATTATCTTTCAGATACAAGCTACGAGTTCGAGGCTTTCGCCGGTGGAACGGGAAACGGATAAAATAAAAGGAGTTACTAGGGATAAGAAGTGCGGTGTCGATAAGCACCCTTTGTTCTCCCTCGCTTCCCCAGGGACCTGTTATCTTCTCCCCTTTCTTTCGCTCTGTCCATTTCTTTCGTCCCGTCCCTTGCACGTCTTTCTCGCTCCTTACGTTCTACCTTCTCGTTTTCCACGTACGGATGACCTGGAACCCGTGAGTTCCTCCCGATTTTCCGCCGAGAAATTCGCTATCGACATTTCCGAGTGGCACGTATATCGAATGACCACTCGCGAACGTTGGCGCAGAGATGCAGGAGAAGGCGGTCGAGAAATTTCTTTCCATCTTTTCTTTCACGTTTGCCTTTCTATGTTTGCACGCTTCTTTCGTCTCGCCCTCTTTTTCTGTTTTTGCTAGCAACTCGTTCGGTTCGTCGATAGCTTTTGTCGCGCCAACTGCGAGAAGGCTGCTGCGTCGTTACCATAACTTTTATCGAGTAACCGCTCGTAAATTCAGTTCACGCTCGCAGCGTGTTGCAAAAAACGACGGTTTCATTCAATTTTCCCTGCGGCTTTCCATTTCGTACGGATATAATTACGATCGGGCTCTTCAAGATGGCGGGCCGTCCCTCGGCTGGACACGCACGCAACTTATGGCGATTTAACGCGCGACAGATGGTAAGAACGCGGAGTTACAGCGCGTACAATGACAACGCTCGACGATACAAATCACGGCGATGTAACGACGATACAAAACACGTTAACACTGAAACTACCAACGAGATCAAATGCCCCTTTCACAAGTTTTTTAATTCAAACGACAAAACTTGTTAAGATGGTTTTCTTCGCATCTGTGCTGATTGTCGCCGAGACAACGAATCAATAAGTGTGTTCATTTATGTTTCATCGTTTCTGAATTTACTTTTCAACTTCATTTTTAACCAGTTAAGTGAGTTTGACGACTATATCCGTCATGGAGATGTGGTAGAATTTTTTGTCGCGACGAGTATACGTCTAAGTCACAAATAACTGGTTCACCAAATAAGTCAATATTAGTAATAAAATTGTCTATTTTATAAAATAGACCCGTCTTTTTGGCTCAATATTTTAACACCGACACTTATTCTGTGATTGACGAGTATATTTACAAAAGGGAGCGCCACAGTTAACTGGTTAACTTCAAAATAATTGTGCATTATATGTCGGTAGTTTTAGTGTTAATCAAAGTCTTCGTTTACGTTACCGCATCCACTTTCGCGCAAAGAACGAACGATTTCGCGCTAATCACTGCAGAACCCGTAATATTTCGTGTTTGATTGGATGTCACCAAACGAAGCGAAGAAATTCGGACGCTAAAAGTAGGAAGACGATGAAAAGAGTTTGGTTGCGGAAGGAGTCGAGGGAGAAGGAAAATTAGTTTGCGTCTTTGAAGAAGGAAAACAATGGAAGCTCTCCGTGCGCACGGAAAGTAGATCTTCAATTTTTATCTCTCGTTTTTTTCTTTTCACTTTGCTTTCCTTTACAGTCTCACGGTGATGCCCGGCGGTATCGCGGTAACGCTTCATAAATAGTTTTAAATTACACCGGCTCGTAAATCAGTCTTCTAATAAGATTTCCCTTAAATCCGCTTTCCGTGCTGTTTTAAATGCTCTCGTTCCGCGGAAATTGCAGCCGCTATCGTTTCCTGATCGCCGCTTTTTCTCCATTTTCCTCCGTTATTAGACGGAAATCGTCTCTATTAACGGCCGCGTTTGATACGACCAATTTACTCGCCGTGATCCAATAATCGCGTCGCGAATCGTGCGTTTTTTCACAGGTATCGAATAACCGAGTCTATCGTAATTCTATGTTGCAGCGAGAAAACAGAACAGGTATCTTGAAGTTCAAGTACTCGGCAGTCGCGATAATTTATTTTTGCATTCTTTGTCACGCACAGTGGTTGATGCGATTATTATATTTGTTTCTGCTGGCACTCGATAACGATAAGAAACGAACGGTGATTCTTACAGGTTTTTATAGGCCATTGGATAAAATGGCCTGTATAAAAGTAGGCTCATTCCTGGATAGTGCAAAATTTGCATCATTAACGCATTGTTGACCGATTACTAATTAACTCGTGTTTTCATGCTCAAATGTTGTTGTCCGGTTAATTCGTGTTTGCATCAGTATTTTCTGTTTCAATTTATAAAACTCAGTAGATAACAGAATATTTCAAAGACTTTGGTAAGTACCTACTTTATTATAAAGAAACTGCATCTCTTGATATTTAGGTTAAAATTCTCACAAAACGAAAAATAAAACGTGCAAAGTAGGCTCTTGAAAAGCAAAGCGCAGAGAAACGAGATATATTTGCAAAACTTGTTGTGCACCATTACACGTGGGCGATTGCTATACAGTTTACCACACTAAAATGACATAAGAGTTACACAAAAGACATGTCCAAAGTTCCGCCTTAATTTGTTACGTATAAATAGAGTTTATTGAAATTTGTTTGGACCGTTTCACGAGACTCTACACGGTTGAGATGTGTTCTTTTTATTCGAAATTATGCACCCAAAAATTCGTTGATCGTCGTTAAGGTCGAGAGGTTGCTGATGGACGATGGTCGACGAGGGTCGATCGGCGAAAAGCATCAAAGGAGAAAATCGGGACTCGCCTCGTTAAAATCGTATAACTTCGCGAGAGGAAACCAGCGAGCGTAAATTTCGTGGGTACGACGGGAAAAGTGATAGCGAGTTCGTGTTAAGGAAAGGGAGAAAAAGAGCGAGCAGAAATGGCGACGGAAGATGGGGACCACGGAAGATGATTTGGACCGAGAATGAAGAGCGTGCGGGGGAAGGAAACGCGAGACGAGAGTAGGGAAAAGAGAATTCGGTCGTCCGAGTTTCCACGGATTACTTCCAGCACATATTTTCAGGTTAATGACAATTATTATCCGGGCCGGACATGCGAGCGTGTCTGGCTGGCCATGCTTCTCCCAGATAGTTGCGTTATTTATACGTCACGGTGCCGGAGTGGCCGAAATTAGGTCGGTCGCTTCTTTCGGAAAATGTTGGCTTTTCTGTCGTTTCCGCGGAACGCGTTTACGTTCCGCGAAAATATTTGGTGGCGGCGATCAACGAATTTTCAAGCGATTTAATGCCTTTCCAAATATGTAATCGCTTTTCAAATGTTTTTGAGCTTCGTGGAACTGTTAAACGCTTCCGAAAACTCACGGATCATTATCCGTGTACCTCAATCGAGTCAAAGGCTCTAAAGAGTGAAAAATTGTGCAAAACGAAGAGTTATTCGAGGAATATACAAGTATAAAAATTCATATTTAAATCAATATACGTTTTGAAATATACTGATAAATATACAAATCAATATGCATTTTGAAATATACAAATATAAATACATTTTCAAATATACAAATAAAAATACATTTTTATACATAAAAATAAAAATACATTTTCGAATATACAAATATCAATATACCACATATCGTCAATACACAAATAAAAATTTTTAGTTCAATAATCGTCCGAATTCTATGATGAAACAATCAGGAACTATACAACGAAAGATTACAAATTGGACCAGTGATTAGCAAAGACCGACTCCGAACGTTATTTTCCGTCGTTGACGCGTACAAAACCTAGTCCAGCTTTCGAAAATCTTTTTTGCGACGAACTTTATCCTCCGACAATTATCCCCGTCGTTCGTGCGCGAAACGCGGAGACTCGTGCAGGAAATATTAATCGCGGCGGCCCTCGAAAGACCGTCGGAGGCGACTTCAATTTTCGTGGTTGCGAATCCGCCGAAATGTCGGTCCGCGGATTCTAATCTCTCGACGGGCCAAAGAGGAAACGGAAACAGAGGGGCAAAAGGAAAAAGCCGGTGAACTCGGCTGATCTGCGGAGTCACGGGGTGAGCGTCTGACGAATCTTTATTGCGGCCTCGTTGAAATTCGAGACGATCGCCGACGTCGATACCGTCTTACGTGGATATAGAGGTGCCTTACGGTGATTATCCCTGACTGGTTAAGCTCCGTGGCGGGAACCTCTCTAGAGGATTATCTCTCTGTCTCGACCTCTGTACACCCTTCCAGCCTCTGTCGATATTTCAAAGGTCTTATCTTCTCCTTCGGGATATCCATTGGAATCGTGCGCGGCTCCGCGTAACTCGGTTATCTATTGTCGGCTTAATTAGGTTACATTACCCCGATGAACGTCGTCGATACCTTTGCACGTTGCCCGCGAAACGCTTCGCGCGTTGACTGTTAGGTGGTAAAATACATATTGCAGCGAGAGAATTAGACCTCGGTCAAAGCTTTCATCGATACAATAGTTCAAATGTTTTTTCGTTTCTTTAGATACATTTGTAGTTTGGAATAATAGTCTTTAACACTAAAAGTACGAACGTCGGATGCCCACGAGCGAGGGCGGATCGCGTGATCCCTTAATCGGTAGCGGCTTATCGACACTTTTCAATATGTCCGAGTAGCAATCTGTGCCCGGCTAAAATAAAGATTTAATTCGATCGCCGATAATTAGTTATTTAGCATTCCAGCGTGCCACTAATAACTGGATCCCGGCTAGAAAGCCGGCAAATTAGCGACTCGTCGAAAAGCCGTAATTACCGGCGGCCGTAATGCTCGCGGAAAGCAGGATTTCAAATACGCTCCGGCTACAAATCTGTGAATTACGGGCTCGCGAACGCCCGCGTCCAGCTAGCTGCCCTTTCCGCGTTCAAATTTCACCGTGTTAAAAGGATGATCCCGCGGCGCACGCAACGTTTCCCATAACTTTCGGAATGGAACGATGTTTTAAAGCGAAACCTTCGTTCCTTCCGTTCAACGGGCCGAAGATAATGGACGAAGACCAGAGAGATAGCGAAAGACCAGAAGAGAATCGGAGTCCGGATTTAAAACGCGAAGTCTGGGAAAGCGTCGTTAAGTCGAGGATTAATCTATCCGTAAAGGCTCGCCGCGGGCGGACGCGTTAACGTAATTGCAGATACGCGAACCAGCTCGCGGCTACGCTTATCGCGGATTTATCGATTTCTGCCACGTGTTCGATCAGGATAAAGTCGCCAGATAGATGATGGAACGATCGACTTTCGTCGCGGACATCGTTTCGTTTCGATAGACAACTTCTTCAACCAGTTGGCGAGGAATATTGTGTAGACTTATTTATGACGTAAGCGATCTCTTTTGGGACTTTGGAGATAGTCCAGACCTTCGTACGGCTACGGATCCAGGATCTTAGTCAAGTTTTATACATATTCTGTACATATTGTAAACTATTCGCCTATAATTGAAAATTGGTCATTTTTCCGAAATAATACGTTCGATTCCCATCGAATTTCCACGAACAACGCTCGAATCGTTATTATTAAGAATAGAACTACCAACCAGTCAAAATAACTGTTTCGGGTTTAGCATTTTTTATTACAAAATTTTATTGCCGTCCTTTTGTCAAAATGTCTATCATGTTTTATTGCTCTAATGAATTGTTGTATATGTTAGATGATGCTGCAATATTTGTTTATTTATTTTTTTACTTTATTTTTAGTTTTGGAGTAAGCATGCATTTAATGCCGGTACTTCTGGTGTTAATGTTGCTATGTTTGATATGGACATTGAAGTTCCGCTCCTTTCGCGACACGGGTTGTCGATGCAGCACGAAGATCGCGACGAGATTAAACCAATCGAAGCGTCACGATTTAATCCAGCATCGAATAAAATTCTGTTCGAACAGAATCTATTATCCATGGCCCGCGTACGCGTATTTGTCAAGTAACAGAAATGTCGACGCGTTCCCCGAATTCGTCGTACTCCGCGATAAGA